>OZ005651.1:83335032-88310032 GCA_963930645.1 Salticus scenicus
ACACATGAATACATACAGACATATATAACTGCAGTTCGTTAATTGGTTGTTTGGATAATTCAAGTTCAGATAATAGGTACTCTGATTAATGTGTGTATTTCATTTATTTATTTTAAACCTTTTAGACAGTTCAAAACTATTTTTATTTAACATAAAAATTAAACAACAGCATTATATTATAGAAGTGGGTAAACCCGACACCACTATAGCTGTAAATGGCCTGGGCTCTTGGTAGGTCCCCTTTATCTCCTGGCAAATAATATTTTTTGACCCAGTCCGCCACTGACTGAAAGTACTTGTTGTATCGTAAGCTTTCAATGTTCTTTGCCTACGTTATCACACAATGGACAGACAGAATAACTTAATGGCATAGAAACAGACTAATAGAATTCATAATCCCTCTTAAACATTGTTGGAAAGTGCTAAAAATGCTTAACGTTAAAGAAAATGCAGCCTCTAATGTATCTGAATATTTTAGTGTAGATCTGTAAATCTGAAGGTTAACCACATCATATTCTATGCAAAACATTATTTTAGCATATTAACTATACATTTCACATTTGTTTATGATTTTTGCAGTATGATATTATTTAAATGTGACCTATAAAAATGCCAGTCATTGCATGCATTCAAAAAATGCATTGGCATTTTTTGGTTGTCCCTATACACAAACCAGTTGTGCAGAATCTATTAATGCCATTTTAAATAGAAAACATTCCATAGTGAACTTGAATAACATATATCATTTTAAAGAAATTCTGAAATTATTTTCGGACACTGGAGATGGGCAGACGGATAGATACACATATGGACAGACAGGCAGACAGTTACACTAATGAAATCATATTCACTTTTAAACATTGTTAGAAATGTGTTAAAAACGCTTAATGTAAGCGAAAATGCAATTCCAGAAATTTCCAATAATAGCCGTTAATATAACTGAATACCTTTGTGTGGCCCTGTAAAACTATATGCTAATCATGCTATATTCTAGAAAACATTACTTTGTGCATACATATAATATATTTCAATTTCATTAAAATTTGTGCAAAGTAAAGTTATTAAAATTGGTTTATAGGAATACCTCTCATAGAACGCAATGGTTAGTAATGCTTTCAGTTGTCACTGTATACAAACCAGTGATGGTTTTTACTCCATTTTCAATGGGTAACATGCGATAGTGGACTTGAATAACATATTTCAATTTCATTAAGGTTCGTGCAAAGTAACGGTATTAAAATATGGTTTATAGAAATACCTCTCATTGGATTATTACTTACAAACTTTGAATAAACACCATAAAATGCAATAAACTCGCAACAATTGTTTCGGGTCGAAAAAACACACGACCCTTCATCAGGCGAACAAAGTAAGCACGAGTGCTGCAGTCAAAGCGGCAACGCACAAAATCGTTTAAAATGAAAAGAAAAAATTTATAAAGTAGAAACTAAATATAGCTACTGGTGTGAGTAGAATTGTACAAAAAAACAAGGAAATAAATAAAAGAGTGAGATTAAACATATAACAAACTAAGGATAACAAAAATTAAACTAAATTCTAAGTTACGTGAGTAATTTCCAAGCATCAGAGAAGAAAGGAGTGGAAGAAATATCATTAACAAGATTTTTCGAATTTTTAAATATGTAAAATGCTTCATGAATATCCAAATGGGAGGAACAGACAGGAGATGAAATTATGTTAGTTTTGGAAAAATCAAAACGATGACCTTGAGACCAGCAGTGGGAAGCAATAGAAGATTTGGTAATCTCTTCATTACGAACATTCCGACGGTGCTCATTTATTCTGTATTTCAAACGCCTCCTAGTTTGACCAATATAACCTAAGTTGCAGGACGAACACGGAATTAAATAAATTCCAGAACGGTTATCGGTGGGAATGGGATCCTTAAGAGAAGATAATTTAATTTTATTGACGGGTTTGTAAATAACTTTGAAACCAAACGGTGAAAGAATTTTAGAGATTTTAAAAGAGAGTGAAGAATAAAAAGGTAAAACAACAGGGATGAGACTGTGACCGTTTAATTTGGGAGCAGAACGTTTAGGATTCTTAAATTTATATAGAGCTTTATCGATGATAGATGGGTTATAGCCACGAGAGAGAGCAAGAGATTTTAAATAATTAATTTCATTCGAAAGATTAGACGGATCAGAACAAATGTGTAAGGCACGGTAAACATACGTGTAAAAAGCAGACATTTTTTGTTGAGGGGCGTGGTTAGAGAGAGCATGCGGCGGCAAAGAGACTGAGAATGGTTTTCTAAAAACAGTAGTTGAGAAACAATCCTTTTCTTTATTCACAAGAACGTCAAGGAAAGGCAAAGAGCAATTCTGTTCAACCTCAAAAGTGAATTGAATGCATGGGTCAATCGAATTGACCAAAGAAAGTAAATTGGACAAATCGACGTCAGGGGAGACAAGAACGAAAGTGTCATCCACATATCTAAACCAGTGAGGAAATTTATATACACCGAAGAGTTTTTCTTCAAAATAGTGCATATAAATGTCGCAAAGTAAAGGAGAGAGAGGACTACCCATGGCCATACCATCATTTTGGGAATAATAAGTACCATTAAAAATGAAGGCAGTTTGCCTGATACACAAATGAACTAAATTTACAAGCTCCTCAATTTCAATAGAAGCATAATGGAATTCACGTAGTCTTCTCTCTAAACAAACCAGAGCACCTTGAACCGGAACATTTGTAAAAGCTCTCTCTCGTGGCTATAACCCATCTATCATCGATAAAGCTCTATATAAATTTAAGAATCCTAAACGTTCTGCTCCCAAATTAAACGGTCACAGTCTCATCCCTGTTGTTTTACCTTTTTATTCTTCACTCTCTTTTAAAATCTCTAAAATTCTTTCACCGTTTGGTTTCAAAGTTATTTACAAACCCGTCAATAAAATTAAATTATCTTCTCTTAAGGATCCCATTCCCACCGATAACCGTTCTGGAATTTATTTAATTCCGTGTTCGTCCTGCAACTTAGGTTATATTGGTCAAACTAGGAGGCGTTTGAAATACAGAATAAATGAGCACCGTCGGAATGTTCGTAATGAAGAGATTACCAAATCTTCTATTGCTTCCCACTGCTGGTCTCAAGGTCATCGTTTTGATTTTTCCAAAACTAACATAATTTCATCTCCTGTCTGTTCCTCCCATTTGGATATTCATGAAGCATTTTACATATTTAAAAATTCGAAAAATCTTGTTAATGATATTTCTTCCACTCCTTTCTTCTCTGATGCTTGGAAATTACTCACGTAACTTAGAATTTAGTTTAATTTTTGTTATCCTTAGTTTGTTATATGTTTAATCTCACTCTTTTATTTATTTCCTTGTTTTTTTGTACAATTCTACTCACACCAGTAGCTATATTTAGTTTCTACTTTATAAATTTTTTCTTTTCATTTTAAACGATTTTGTGCGTTGCTGCTTTGACTGCAGCACTCGTGCTTACTTTGTTCGCCTGATGAAGGGTCGTGTGTTTTTTCGACCCGAAACAATTGTTGCGAGTTTATTGCATTTTATGGTGTTTATTCAAAGTTTGTAAGTAATAATTTTTACAACGCCAGTTTTGTGATGCTTCTTTATTAAACCTCTCATTGGACACAATGTTTCGGAATACTTTCGAGTGTTGTGGTATTTACTCCATTTTTCTTTAGAAACCATCCGATAATGAACTTGAATAACACATTTGTTTTTGAGTTATGTTCATAACATTTCAAACACACAGAGACTGACAGACAGACGGACACAAGCACACAGAGACTATCTGCAAAAACCTGATTTTTCGATTCAGAAGAAGTTAAAATGTGTATATATAGCAAAACTTGATTGAAGTAATTTGACCCAAAAATAGTATTTTATTTATTATATATAGTATGAAAAAGCATTAATTGCAGGAAATTGAAATTAGGTATTTTGACAATCATATGAAGTTTGCCCCTTTAAAATTTTGGACAAGATTGGTAAATTTCAAAGTGTGGTATCAAAAAAAATTTTCTGAATAATTTAGAAAAAACTTTTAAATTTAATAATAACCTTAATTTTCTTTATGAATATATACACTATGTTTAATTGAGGGTTGAAACGGGCGGCTACAAGATTAAACAAAACTTACCTTAATGCATAAATTTAGCTTCTGTAAACTCATTACAGAACTACTTTTGTATGTAAAGTATTTAGAATATATGGAGCAGTCCTAAAATTTTGTAAGAAATTAATTTTATTTCAAACTGCTTTTAGATTATCCTACCTGATCCTTTCTGAATCTCCTGAATTTTTTTTTTTCGTTTTAATGAATATTGTGCTGTAACGAGCTTAGAATGAAAGCTTTAATGCATTCCTTTGGCTGCTGTTTGCTTTATAATTTACTGCGAGAAAAAGTAGGCACATGTGCAGTATATTTGTGTTCTACATTTTCCCGCTTAATGATGGACCATGCTTAAATATTTCGATCCAAATCAATTGCTGTACGTTTTGAAATTTATATTTGTTTATATATTTTTTCTGGAATGACACATTATGCAACAAATGCTATAGTATTTTTTATAAACTACAACTTTTTCACAAAAATCTATGTCAAACTAAATCAATAAATAATGAACATTTATTTATTTTTAATATAAAAAGTTTAATTTGACTTTTACAATGACTTTATTTCGTTTCTTTTCTAAAAGTTTTAAAATTTGTCTATATATTTTTGGCGAACCCTATATTACTTTTTAGAAATTACTTTTAGTGCAGGCTACGGTACTCTCGTCGCTGGAACGCCGGTCCGTAATTGGAAGATTTCGGGTTCGATACACGAGCCGAACGAAGGTCGTCGTGTACAAGACTGGTGCGCGTTAAATCTGACGTGCTCACAAAGTCTTAGAAATTCTCATCAAAATTAAACCTCTCGGCTTACTGGATCAGGGATAACTCGGCCCTGATATGGATCAAATTTTGATAGTTGGTGCTGCCATCTATCACATGTTTGTCGAGCAAAGTCGTGGTTCCTCTCTTGTGGTACTCATCAAAATTGGAAAGCGATTCCCTCTCTCCTTAAATCCAGGTAATCTTACCAAAGTTCTCGGAATTTCCGAGTGGCATAATATACCACACCACACTATTATTGCAAAGAATATTTAAACGTACATATATACATATACGGTCATACACAGGGTGTTCCAAAAGTCCCCCCCCCTCCGAACTCAAAAATGAGTCGGCGAAACACGTATTTAATGTATTCGAGAGGAACCTCATTTGGTGATAAAAGCTGGGGCCCGGGTAGGGGAGCCACTAGGGAAGGCAACTTTAAAATTTCAAATAGGAAGGTATGTCTTATGATACACCCCTGGAAAGTCTCTCCAAGACAATGAATTTGATATAAATAGTTTTGCCCTACGATGATTATTAAAGGAGATACATAAGTTTTTAGACTTTTGAAATGTGGATTTTATACTTATGTCTCCCCTTTAATAATCATTGCAGTACAAAACTATTTATATCAAATTCATTGTCTTGAAGACACGTTTCCCGGGATGTATCTCAAAACCTACCTTTCCATTAGAAATTTTAAAATTGCACGCCCTAGCGGCACTCCTACCACCCCCTTGCCCGGGTCCAAACATTTTTGGGCAAAGTATGGCTTGTGATACATCCCTAGAAATTCTCTTCAAGACAATGAATTTAATATAAATAGTTTTGTCCTACCGTGATTATTAAAGGGGATACATAAGTATAAAATTCACATTTCAAAAGTAAAAAAAGTCATGTATCTCCTTTAATAATCATCGTAGGGCAAAACTATTTATATCAAATTCATTGGCTTGAAGAGACGTTTCCAGGGATGTATCACAAGTCATCCTTTCCCATTTGAAATTTTAAATTTGCCCTCCCTAGCGGCCAACCTATCCCCCCCCCCCGGCCCAAATTTTTTCATCAAAAGAGGTCCCTCTCGAATTCATTAAATACGTGTTTCGCCATTTTTCAAAATTTCGACTTATTTTCGAGTTAGGAGGGGGGGGGACTTTTGGAACACCCTGTGTATATATATATATACATAGATAGGTGTGTGTGTATTTTAGTTTCAACACTAGCGAAAACATTTTCAAAGAAACGTTTTTATTGTGCTCACAAAACAGATTACAATTAATTGAACACATTAACATAATATGCTTAGAAAATTATCTTTAAGTTTGAAATAAAAAGGTATGAATTGCATAACATTTCACAATAATGTATGAATGCAAAGGTTGACTTAAATAACAAAAACCACAAATAATAATTAAAAAAAAACTTTTAGGAATGTTCCTCAAACTGCTACAAGGCTTTTTTATTATGAAGATGAAAAAAATTCTGTACAATAATTTTACATAAGTACTTGTAGCATACGTGTCCGTGAGATAACATTTTAAATACATATTTTAACAGTACGGGTCACAGAAGCATCAAAAGTACATAACATCAAATACAAGTTTTCAAACAAGCTTTCATAAGATGAAAAATGTATATCTAGTAGTGCTGAAAAACTAAAACTGTAGAATTATACATAAAAGATTGCATACAATTTAGAAAACATTCTTTCGAGATTAGAAAAAGAATTAAAAATAGTCATGTTTAAATATTGTTTCTATTCTGTTAAAAAAAATATTTTCTTAATTCAAAAGAACGTATCAAAATAAATAAAATGATAAATTATCATCTCTTTTATTCTGATAGATTTCTTTCTTTAGTATAATAAATGAAACGAATTGTTGATTGTTTGGAAAAAAAAAAAAAAAAAAAAAACTGCAATACTTATAATTTTTTAAAAATAATTAACAGTGTCTGTAATATTTACACACATAAACCTTCAAAAAAGATGTTAGAATAAACTATTTTCAAAATATATTTTAAACAAATTAAAAACTATTTAAAGGCGTTTACGATGTATGTAGTATAAAACAATTCTTTTATTTATTTTAAAATTCAGTTAAACAATATTCTTGTTTTTAATACTTATCTTTTTTTAACCACTTGGAAAACAGATAAAAAAAAAAAAAGTGATTTAACAAAATGTTATTTTTACCGCAAACAGCAATAAAATTTTTTAAATTTATGTAGAGCATATACTTCAGCAAACGATTACAACAGTTCAAATACATATGTTAATATGAAAAATTTAACAGCATTTTTTAACTAGTGAAATTCAATAGACAAAACAATGTTTACAACATCTGAAGTCAAACATTTTGATTTTCTTTTCACATTTTCATTGATTTACAGGGATGTTCAAACTTTAATCATCCGCACAAATCAATCATTTGCTTAATAAGCATGAAATACAAATAAATGAATTATGAAATTGATATATTAAAGCTACCATTGAATTCAAAATGCTTTAAAGTCTTGTCATGGTAGTCTTCAACAATTAATGTTAGCTTTAGCAGGGAAAGTTAGGAAATTATATGGCTGTTCTAGAATGCATGAAACTTCTTTTTCATAATTTTAGTTGTATCACAAGCAAATTGTTGAAAGCATGTAAGAGAATTTAAAAGTACTTCAGTATGATCGAATAAGAAACTTTAGATTTATATTCTTGAAATGTTATTAATAATAATTCTAAGATCTTAGAATATTTTCTTAAAAAAAAAAAAAAAAAAAAAAAAGCTATATTTATGAATTATTTTTCTGTAAATACCAGTGTCTTATCACATAAGTATAGTAAATTAAATAATTAAAACAACAACAGATTTTCCTTTTGATATTAATAAAAAGAAAAACTTACATTCTATATGTATGTAATCAATATTTTTTTTAGCTTTTCTCAAGTGTGTTATTATTTATTCAGTTCAAATATTATTGTATATTCTGGATTCTGTAATATTCTTCTAAAACATATTTAAGTGTATTGCAAATCACTTCCCAGATTATTTTTAAACCAATATAATTTTTACTCAGAATAATAACTATTCTAATTTTAAAATGACATGGCATAGAAAAAGACCATGACTTTGTAAATAAAAACGTTATTTAAACATTTTAGAGCAAAACAGAAAAATATGTGTCAAAAATGTTTCAGTGAAACAAAGATGAATAGGATTAATTTTAGTATATCAAATAAACTGACAAGCTAAAAATGTTATTCTTTTTAAATAATTTAATCCTATAAGAATAAAAGCTTTAGACAACAAAAACATTACTTTTATGCATGTATTATGATGAGATTCTAAAAGAAGATATACAGAAATGGGATATAAAAGGTACGATATATTACAGGTATAAATATGAATTTAAATATAAAATGGTTGTAGCTATGTTCTCTGAAAGAAGAAAAAAGCAATTTGTTATAGCAATAGCTATTAGATTATTTTCAATGATTATACAGAAGTAAACTTAAAACGCTTCACCCGTAATAACTGCCTTATATAAGTATTTGCCATACATTTTAATTATTAGCGATAGCAATTGCACGAATGTAACTTTCCTGAATGTGTGATTTATGAAAAGAGAAGCATGTAAAGAAGAAAATTTAAAATAACTTTTGAAACTTTGTTTATAAAAACAAATAAATTGAGACAACATTAGCTTTTCTTATTCTTATGCTCAGCATAGTTAATTTATCTGTGAAGTATAATAATATTAAAATCCTGCTGTCTATTCGAAAAATATTGAATTAAAATTAAAGAATACAAAAGCAATATATATATATATGTATATTTAAAACTAATCAAAATCTATTAATTTGTTACTCCACTACTTGTTTCATAACAATATTTATTGTTATTATCATATTAATAGCTCTTATGCATATTAAGTATCATTCCTTTTTGAAAAGCTAAAGTATATTCACTTACAAAAATTACGATTATTTATAATAAATATTATATCCTGACAACTTATTTAATAATATGTGATAAATATAATCAAAAACTTAACGATAAATCAAAAGTCCGAAAATAATTTTTAACCTCCCATAAAAATATAATTTTTACTAGCCATAGATTATATCTGTACTGTCGACTATGAATTTTTTACTGTATACTAAAAATTAAGACACATGAATGGTACAGAAAAATAATGTACTTAAATACAATAAATATTTTATTTATTTATTTATTTTTCACTCACGAAAATAGCTGTCAGTATGAAATTTTAATAATAATAATAAAATAAAACAGAAATAAAAAATTATCAACATTCTCTTTATGCTATCTGGTTTTGAAATTTAGAGACATTCTGTCAAATGAAGACCCTAAGAACTTTGTAAATAACACCATAAAATGAAAAAAAAATGCAACATTTGTTTCGGAGATAAAAAAAAAATATTAATCACGACTCTTCCTCATTCGTAAAATAGTTAGCATAAGCGCAGTTTAAAAGCAGTAACGCACATCAGATCACACTCATGCCACTTTACTCCCTTGAGGAATGTTCATAATTAATTATCTTGACCCAAACAATTGTTGCATATTTGTGGCATTTGTTTACAAAGTTCTTATTTTTCCTGTCTAAGCCCTAGGTTTATGAGTCTTTTTACTGGAAACATGCAGTTCAAATTCTGTTAAACATACGGTTCACAAAAACCAAAATTTACAGAACAAATAATATTTTACGTTAACCATAAGTATTCATATAATTTGATATTCACAGTAAACATGAGTGAAATGTCATATGTTTCGGCAATAAGTTCATTTGTCCAGCATTCCTATATCATCCAACATTGGAAAGTTACAACCTTCTCCTTGCATGTCATCAAAGTTTAGAAGATCAGACGTAGAACAGTCCATATTATCTAAAAAGTCCAAATTAAATTGACTACTATCTGGTACAATGTTTTGTAATGAATTATTAGGTGATGATGTTGTAGTAAAGATATCAGACTGATTCATGTCTGTGTTTGATACACCAGACAGTTGCATCTGAGCATTCTGGAATGAATTACCGCTGTTTATTGACAGTGCTTGAGATTGCATCATTATCTGATTATTTGTCGGAGGTTCAACATCGTGTATATTACTAGGTTGTATTCGATTCTGGCCACCACTTTGTGCAACAGATAAAAGGGTTGAGTTGTCTTTTGCAGGGGAACGAGAATTCACATGTCCTGTTTGGAAATTGTTTACACCTGAATTATTCACATTTTCATAGATTTGATTACCATTTCTTGAGTATGTTACAATTACATCATTATTCATATTTGCAACCATTTGATGTTGAGGCTGCTGCACATATGCTTGTCTCCAATCTGCTGAAACAGGGGGAGGTGCTTGAGATATATTTAGCCCATTAGGCCCGACATTAACATTAGGAGGTTTTTGCCGTTGCAGATTACTTTGCTTGTTGCTTGCTCGAGATCCAGTTTGTTTACCTCTACCTTTGCTTGTCGCAGAAGCTGTGGATACTGGTGGATTTGTTAAAGCTGGTTGAGATGTCTGAGAATAAACTTGTCCCGACATTACTGCAACTGACGACATACTCGAATATGGATCAGAGACAGATGGTGAGTGAGAATATGCAGCAGATGAATATGATTTTGATACAACAATGGAATTGGCACTAGATGTTGCATCAGAATTTGAGCATCCTATAGGTATAGTTATAGGGTCATTGATAGGTATTGCACCAGGATAAGGTCTATCATGAGACATATCTTGTATAGCCGTTACACCAGGAAATGATCTGTCAGGTGATTCAGAAATAGGTTTATTAGAATTGAGCATGTCTGTGTTATTTCTGGACATTAAATCTGAAATAGGAATATTTGAAAATGATCGTTCAATATTTGAAGCATTACTTGAAGAAGTTTCGTCTGGTCTTGATGTCATATCATTCATGGGCAAAAGATTAGTAAAATTTTTACGAGAATTTGTATTTGAAACGGAATCATTAGCACAAGATCTAGGAATTAATTCATTCATCGGTGAAATGCTGGAGAAAGTTGGTTCAACATTTGAGCTGTTATCATTAGGTGATTCTCCAGAACAGGGTCTTGACATTAAATCAGACATTGGAATAAGACCACCATACTGCCGTCTAGCGTTAGAGCTTGCGCTGGAATGTGAGACCCCTGGACATGGTCTTGATGTAGGAACATTATTATTATTGTTGTTATGCGTAAATATATCAGGATAAAGTTGATTTAAAGGTATCATTCCTGAATAAGTACGCGGTGTAGTGTCTGTTGAATTTATCACATTGTAAGATTGCGACATACTTACAGGAGCATTAATTCTTTGATCTAGAGTTCGCCCACTATGTTCAGCACTATTGTTTAAGTTATCTGACAAGTTAATCTGCATTGGTTTATTTGGACACATGGAATTAGGCTGCATGTGATTATTAGGTTCCATAGAAGACTGGTAATCAGGAGGGGGTTTACTCATGTATTGATGATTCATTTGTCTCTGGTTTATGACAGAATGATTTGTAGTATTTGACCTTTGGTTTGGGATAGGATTATTTCCTCTGATAATTGCAGAATTAGGAAACTGGAAACTCATCGATTGCGATTGTGACATATGAAGGGAGGTTTGACCTGGATAAAATCCTCTAGCTTGTAAACTTTGTTGCTGTTGTCCCATAATTGTTGGCTTTTTGTCTTGATTCATGATTAGATGCTGTTGAGACTGGGAGATCTGAAAAGAAAAAAAAATAAAGAATTGAAAAACATACTTATTGAAAAAAGTAATGAAACGTGCAAACAAAATGTTTGATGGTATAAATAAAACGCACAGAATAAATAAATACACACAGAAAGGCAAAGTCGAAATTAATTTACATTTGACAATACCAAAAAATGTTTTAGAAAACTGTTTAATCAAAAGCGACATTTTTGCTATCGAGTGAAAAGTAGGCTTTAGAGTTGCGTAAGATCTCAAAAAAAAAAACATCTTTTACGGTGCAGAATGAAATTCTTTAAATGGAAAGTTTAAATTGCATTTTCTTATTGCAGATTTTTTTTTTTTTTTTTTTTTTTTTTTTTTTTTAATGTTAAATACATAAAAAGTAATAAAATTTAAAACATACATTTATTTCTGAAATGCAACATATCCACGTAAATTATCTTATTTTCTGATATATGTATACGTTATATTTTGACACAGACTATCTTAATTTTTTATTAACTTGTGTAATTTATGCTAAAAATTTTTTTTCCAAATATATAGGCAGTTGAAAACAAACATCTTTAGCTGATCAATAAGATTATTTTGGTAAAATATAAGCAGGGAAAAAAGTGTTACATCTCAAAAATATATATATAATCTCTTAATATTCTAATATAATAAAAACATTTAATTGTGTGAGAGTAATTATTTTACATATAAAGCTTAACAATATGGGAGATAAATCGATGAATATAAAGAATCAACAAGGTTTTTAATATTCGAGGAAAATAGTGAAAAGAACAAATAAAAAATATTGAGAAACATAAAACTAAAACGCTCTACTAAATCACAATTCCCCTTTAAAACACACCTGTTCCCAATTTAAGATTTAAAAAAAAAAAAAGTAGTTATATTCCGTTATACAAGACAAGTGATAAAGCTTAAGTCCTGCCAATATGAGGGGGAAAAAAATGTACTTTCTATAATTGAAATAATTAATCAATCTATAAAGAGAAGAAATCGTAAATAAAATCACACAACTGTAAAAGTAGGTGGTCACAAATACATATATACGTGGCCGCTCTCTTTTTGCTTTTTTCAAAAACTAAAATTTATCTGTGCGAAGAAATAAATGTATAACTTATTGAAATTAAGCTTATACACACTCGAAGCACACATCGAGTAGCAGAAATAACTTAATTTCTGTTTTTTATTTATTTTTATTTTTAATATATTTAAGTTACTCTTTTGCTCATTTAGATACTACATGCAACCATAACGTTATTTCTTTATGCAAGTCTAGACTGGTGAAGGGGAAAAAAATCGAGTTGCATAACCATTACTCATATTATCGTAAGAAGGCTGGAAATAACTATACATTCAGAAATTGTAGATTACAGAAAACTTCCGATTTTTAAAAGAGCAGGAGGAGAAAAAAAATAAGTGCAGTCTTTCCCCCCAATGATTTTTTATGTATCTTTCAAGCTAGCTTCAAGTTACAGCTCTGAAAATCGGGGTTCTTTCTTCAGCTAGCACTAAGAACAGCAGCTGTTCCCTATCGGTCAATGACAGAAAAACATATTTTTATGAAAAGTGCTTAGAATGAAGAATTCATATAGGATATTTATCATGTTTTAACCTCATAAAATTGAAATATGTAGCCATGATTTTTCTGCTTACTTTAATAGTAATAATAATAATTATTCTTATCATTTTTATTAGTATTATTATCATTAATTATTTTCAATATTAATTAATAATAATTATTTTCAATTCGGCTGTGTTAATGCAATGAATAAATAAATTAATAAACCAATGTCGATAAATAACTTCAAAATACTGAAAAATAACTAAAAGTTTAAATAAAATATTTCTTTAAAAGGTTTAACAAAGAAGGATGACGAACATCTACAGTGAAATGAAAATCATCGTTATCTATGATATACAGTTGGAAGATTAACGTGAAGTTTTAATTATCACTAAGAAGTAACAGAGATATCTGAGTACAATTTATATTACATATTAATTTATCCTTATGTACACAGAAAAAAAAAAAAAAAAAAAAAAGATTCATTGAAACAAAAAAAATCTTATCAAATCATCCAAATTATTTTTATTTTGTTGATACAATAATCAACAAAATAATTTTGTTGATTTTAACGAACAGTTTTGTTGATTCAGCACCTCGCTTGCTTATTGGTTGTTTACAAAAAACTTCTATGACGTAATTTATCAAACTACCCAGTGACAGTTACTCATCTTTTAACCATATTCTTTTGGTTACTCGAAGTAAGTTGATTTAGAAAACTGAACAAAATTATTATCAGAATGACAAAATAAATCTAAAAATCAGTCAACAATGTAAATTTGATTTTTCTCAACAAAACATTTTTCTTTTCAGTGTGTAGAATGTGGTAAATTACAGTTACTAATATTGATTTGTTTGGTTTCCAGAAAAACTGTAAATCGATGTTATCCATTTCCGTCCTATTCCTCCGCAATGACTGCCCTCGAAAGTTCAAGAAATGCGTTGAGAAGTGTAAGACCTTGGATTTGCAGAGAAATCTTAAAAAGTTTCTATCTTGATTACATTTAGTAAAAATTGAATCTTTACGATACCCTTTCGTATAGTTATATTTTATAAATATTTCGCTTAAAGTAAAAAAAAAACTTAATTTAAAACTAACAATAAAATTATATAAAATTAACACATCAGGTACTGTTGAAATGCCAAAAATTTAAGCAATATCACAAAGTTTATATTTTTCATAAATGCATTTTTTCAAAGATTTCATGCAATGTACACAGAATAACACATATTAAATCATTTCATTTAGTCTAATGTTTGTGTGTATTTCTATTGCCTTAAAAATAGCTATCAACTTAAAGCTAAAGTCTTATCGATGAACAATGTCACTGATATTATGATATATGATTTTGTTGACCTGTTTAATAATATTAATTTAACAGATCTTCATCAAATCATCTTTAATCTTTTTAAAAGATTTAAAAGTCACATATCTTTACCTAAATACTTTTCTGTACCATCATTTAAGACACTTTTAAATTTTATTATTCATAATAATTACATTCTACATAATAATAAAATTTATATTCGAAAGGTCGGTATTCCATAAGAAGGATGTAGTTCGAGTTTGTTAGCTGGCCTATACCTTTACCATTATGAATAGGGATTGTGTAATGAAAATGCCTATTTTTACCGGTACATTATAATTTTTTAGGTCAATAATTTCCCCCCTAATTCAATCAAATTAGAATATCCTCCTCACCTTACCGTAACTCACAATTGTATTAGTTTATTAGATTTAAAACTTAAACTTGAAGGAAGTAAAATTTATACTGATCTATATGACAAAAGACAAGATTTTTGTTTCAAAGTAAATTTATTTACACATTTTCATTCTTGTCTTCATATCTCAGTTTACAGAAATATCATTCTCAATCACCACTTTCGCATATATAATCATTGTTCATTTAGGTATAAAAACAAAAATATCACCCACATAATTAATGCTGCTACAAAAATGGGTTATCCCCAAAAAATTATTTATTCAATAGTATATCATTAAATGTCTTTGTATAACAAAAAAAAAAAAAAAAAAAAAAAAAAAAACTATTTAAGGTATTAAAAATTTTTTATAAAAAAAAAAATTGTGGTGGATGGACGGGCAGATGTTTGTTTAAGGAGGATGGGTGGTGCTGTTTGGCTGGGAGATTCTGTTGTTGAATTAAATTATTTAAAAAAATGGAAGGGATTATTGCTATCGCAAGTTACACTATTATTTTTTTCTAGTTGATATTGTGAATTATAAACTCTTTATTTGTTAGATTTAATTGAGTGCATTTGGCTATTAATGGCTTCCTACGTTTTATTTGTACAAAAATGAGTCTTTTTACAACTTAACATTTAATCCTTGTTAATAACTTTAAGCGTAATATTAATTATTTTAGGTTTAACATTATTAAGATCAACTAATTAATTAAAATCAAAACTAATTAATTAAATGGTGCCACATATTCATTTAAATCATTAGTTAAAACATCTTCTATAAATAATACACCTAAAAGCAATTGCTTGTTTAAACCTGAATTAATTTAACTGACTTATTATCGTTTATCTAGCTACACGATAGATGGCGCTTGCTCACTGCTGTATTAATGTTTGCTGTCTTTAATTTCCTTTCCTTGAAGGGTTTAAAGTTCATTGACTAACGTAAATTTTAAAAAAATAACTAACTTAATACACAATTACACAGTGAATTTTATCGTTAATGTAATTGCTCAGTTGTTAATTCTTTATCGATTAATCGAAGTTTGCAAGGAATTTATTATTAATTTCATTAATTTGATGGCAACTTCCTATTCTCCATGTTGTGTTGAAAGCTTTACATGTGGTTACTCTGATTTTTTAAATTTTTCTCTCTGGTTTCCTTGATGATATGATTTTATATTTTATTTCATTTCTCCTTCAAAATGGTTTTGCTGCTCGATCGGGGAGAGAACAATATATATTTGCTATTGTTAGCTATATTGTTTTACGAAATCGTTGCAGCTTTCACAGCTTTATGAAGTACATACTCCCTGATGAGATTTTACTTCTATTTTTAAGCATTTTTTATTCCAATTATTAATCCATTTTTTATTCCAATTATTATTTCTGAGGTCCTTTATTTTCTCTGTCATTATGTTTATGGTCATTTTTTACTCAAGTGGGCGTAAGTAATTTAAATTCTTATTGTCTCTTATTGGACCTTAACATGTATCGCAACATTTCTGTGCTAGTTTTAGCAATGTATTACAATCAGTTTTATTTTTGTTGTGTTGGTATTGAAATGTATCAATTAAATGCTAAAATATTAAGGTTAAATTTTTATTAAGATATCTATCATTATATAATATATATATATATATATATATATATATATATATATATATATATATATATATGTATATATACAGTGGCGGCTCGTGCCAACTTTCCCAGGTGGGGCCCGGTCCATTGCACGACATGTGAAATATATTCATAATTCAAACGAAAAAAGAATAAGATATTCAATGGGGAAAATTATCTTTATATATATATATATATATTCGGGGGGTTCTATGTATATTATTATTATTATTATTCATTGTGAAGATTGTAAAATTTTACATTGTTACAATGTCAAAATTTTTCTACATGCATTTTTTTTTTTTTTTTTTACTTTTGTGCATAACAACTCTAAATCTCTCAAGTATAAACGAAAACATTATATATTTAATACATATGTTTCTGGTACGTTTGTTTTTAAAAGCACAGCCAAAATATAAGAAATTAAATTAAAATTAGAAATTTCATAAACGGTGCTTTAAAAATGTATACACATTTTTAAAATGTCGAATTTTTAATTTAAAGTGTTTGTGATTTTACTTTTTTATATTCTAACTTATTTAAAAACAATGATGTAGGCCAAATGTATATAAAATTTAAAACCTTTAGGTGATTTTGTAATGTATATAAAAATTAAAAATTAAGCCTGTACAGAAAATTTTGTTTAAAATTTTACACTCCTTCAACAGTACAGAATTTTATAACTGTCCCAATAAAAAATTAATGCCTGACATTTTATTTCTTTGCAGTTTTTTGCATAATGTCGAGTTAAAAATAAGCAAATAAAGACACTTTAAAAATCCATCGCTATATTAAAAAAAAAATAGTGTGTGTGTGTATATATATATATATGTGTGTGTGTGTGTGTGTGTGTGTGTGTGTGTGTGCAGTCGGTAACAAAAGTGTCCGAACACTAGCAAAAATTCCTATGTAAAAAAAGTAAACCTCATACGGTTTTGTTAAATAAATCCTCATCGAATCATGTTCTTACACTGACTAAGAACAGGATTCGACAAGGATTTATTTAACAAAACCGTATGAAGTGTACTTTTTTTACATAGAAATTTTTGCTAGTGTTCGGACACTTTTGTTACCGACTGTATATATATATATTTATATATTTAAAAAAGATTGATTTATCCCTTAATAATAATTTAGAAATATATTTTTTAAATAACTAATATTAATTTATGTAATAGCGATTATTATTATTAAAAATACTTTAATCAAATAGTATTTTACTAAACAAGAAAGAAAAATCATGCAGTACGCATTGATTAGTAACACTTTCCAACTGTACGCAATTGTTGTATCGAATAACTATGAATATTCTTTGCCTACGTTATCACACGACAGAAGGACTGAATAACATACAGATAGACTAATTGATTTTAAAATTACTCTTAGGCATTTTGCAAAGTGTTAAAAAGGCTTAACGCAAAAGAAAATGCAGCCGTTAGATTATAATTACATCTTTCAAACTCTCTGAATATTTTACTGTAGCCCTGTAAATCTGAAAGTTAATCATATCATATTCTATACAAAACAATACTTTAGAATATTAATAACACATGTCAATGTTTATAAGATTTTTGTAGTAGAAAGTTTTTTAAATATAACTTTTAAAAAATTCCGTCCTAAAACGATACATTGGCTTTTTTTTATTATTGTTGTTGTTGTCCCTGTAAAGAAACTAGTTGTACAGGACCTATTAATAACATTTTAATTAGGGAATATTCCATAGGGAACATGAGTGTATCATTTTTAAAAAATTCTCAAAATATTCACGGATGAAAGTAGCCGAAGACAAACAGATAGAAAGGTAGACAATCGGACAGACGGATGCACAAATTGAAATCATATTCCCACTAAAATTATAAGAAAGTGTTGAAACGCTCATGTAAACAAAAGTGCAATTCCAGCAAATTTTTATTAATACCTCTTAATGTAACTGATTATTTTTGCGTGGCCCTGTAAATCTAATGCTAACCATACTATATTACATAGAAGGCCCACTCATTTGTGCATACGAATAATATATTTCAATTGCATTAAGCTTTGTGGAAGATAAAATTATTAAAATTTGGTTTATAAAAATAACTCTCATAATACACAATGCTTTGGAGTACTTACAAGTGCCCCTGTACACAAACCAGTTAGAAATGTACTCTACTTTACATAGGAAACATCCGATAGGGAATTGAATAACATATTAAAATCTCATTAAAGTTTCTATACATTAAAGTTATTAAAATATGATTTATAGAAACTCCTCTCATAGAACACAGTGCTTTCGAATACTTTTGGGTGTCCCTGTACACAAACTAGAAGTGGTATTCATTACATTTTCAATAGGGAACATCCGATAGTGAACTTCAATAAAATATATCGGTTTAAAGAAATTCCATAAATATTTACGGTAATTAGAGCTCAGAAAAACAGACAGAGAGACAGACAGACAGACAGAAGGACAATCAGACATATACACAAATTGAAATTATATTCACACTAAAAAAATGATAGAAAGTGTCCAAAACGCCTTATGTAAATGAAAGTACAATTCTAGCAGATTTTTATTAATTGCTCTTAATATAACTGAATATTTTTGTGTCACCATGTAAATCTAATGGTAACCATGCTATATTCTATGCAAAGCATTCTTTTGTGCATATAAATCACATATTTCAATTTCCTAAAACTTCGTGGAAAGTAAAGTTATTAAAATTTGATTTATAGAAATATCTCACAAAAAACGCGAAGCTTTGGAGTACTTCACATCCAATAGTGAACTTGAATAACATATTTCAATTTCATGAAGATATTGTACAGTAAAGGTATGAAAATATGGTTTATAGAAATACCGCTCATAGAACACAATTCTTTGAAATACTTTCGGGTGTCCCTGTACACAAACCAGTGAAGGTATAAACTCCATTTTCAATAGGAAACATCCGATAGTGAACTTGAATAACATATATCAGTTTCAAAAGATTCCATAAATATTTATGGGAGTTAGATCGCGGGCAGACAGACAGACGGACAGACGGACAGATACAAAAATTGATATCATATTCACACTTAAAAAAAAGTGTTAGGAAATTTTAAAAACGCTTAATGTAAACGAAAGTAAAATTCTAGCAAATTTTTAATAATAGCTCTTAATATAACAGAATATTTTTGCGTCACCCTGTAAATCTAATGCTCGTCATGCTATATTCTATGTAAATCTTTCTTTTGTGCATTTAAATAACATATTTCAATTTTCTAAAACTTCGGGGAAAGTAAAGTTATTAAAATTTAATTTATAGAAATATCTCACAAAGAACGTAATGCTTTGGACTACTTTTGAGTGTCCCTGTACATAAAATAGTGGTGGTATGTAATCTATTTTATATAGTATACATCGAATAGTAAACTTGAATAACACATTTCAATTTCATGAAGATATTGTACAGTAAAGGTATGAAAATATGATTTATAGAAATACCTCTCAAAGAACACAATTCTTTGAAATACTTTCGGGTGTCCCTGTACACAAACCAGTAGAGGTATAAACTCCATTTTAAATAGGAAACATCCGATAGTGAACTTGAATAACATATATCAGTTTCAAAAAAATTCCATAAATATTTACGGGAGTTAGAGCGCGGGCAGACAGACGGACAGATACAAAAATTGATATGATATTCACACTTAAAAAAAATGTTAGGAAGATTTAAAAACGGTTAATCTAAACGAAAGTAGAATTCTAGCAAATTTTTAATAATAGCTCTTAATATAACAGAATATTTTTGTGTCACCCTGTAAATCTAATTAATCATGCTATATTCTATGTAAATCATTCTTTTGTGCATATAAATAACATATTTCAATTTCCTAAAACTTCGTGGAAAGTAAAGTTATTAAAATTTGATTTATAGAAATGTCTCTCACAGAACGCAATGCTTTAGAATATTTTTGAGTATCCTTGTATATAAAACAAAGTTGGTATTTAATCCATTTTATACAGGAAAAATCCAATAGTGAACTGGAATAACATATTTTAATTTCATTAAGATATCTGTACAGTAAAGGTATGAAAATACGATTTATAGAAATACCTCTCATAGAACACAATGCTTTGAACTACTTTCGGGTGTCCCTGTATACAAATCAGTAAAGGTATAAGCTCCATTTTCAAAAGGGAACATCCGATAGTGAACTTGTATAACATATATCAGTTTCTCGAAATTCCACAAATATTTACGGGAACTAGAGCAAGGAGAGCCAGACAGACGGACAGACAGACAGACAAACTGAAGTCATTAACACTTTTCAACCTTGTTGGGAAGTGTTAAAAATGTTAGAAATTGTTAAAAACGCTTAATGTAAACGAAAGCACACTTTTAACAAATATTTATTAATAGCTCTTTATACAACTGAACATTTTTGTGTCACCCTGTAAATCTAATGCTAATCATGCCATATTCTATGCAAAGCATTTTATTTTGTGCTTATAAATAACACATTTCAATTTCATAAATCTTCGTGCAAAGTAAAGTTATTAAAATTTAGTTAATAGAAATATCTCTCATAAAGCGCAATGCTTTGGAATACTTTTGTGTGTCCCTGTACACAAATCAGTGGTAGTATTTGCTCCATTTTATACAGGAAACATCCGATAGTGAACTTGAATAACATATTTCAATTTCATGAAGATTTGTGTACAGAAGGGTATGGAAATATGGTTTATAGAAATGCCTCTCATAGAACACAATGCTTTGAAATACTTTTGTGTGTCCTGTACACAAATCAGTGGTGGTATTTACTCCATTTTCAACAGGGAACATCCGATAGTGAATTTGTATAACATATTTCAATTTCGTTAAGATTTTTGTACAGTAAGGGTATGAAAATATGGTTTATGGAAATGCCTCTCATAGAACACAATGATTTGAAATATTTTCGGGGGTCCCTGTACACAAACCGGTAGAGGTATAAACTCCATTTTCAATAGGGAACATCCGATGGTGAACTTGAATAACATATTTCAATTTCATTAAGATTTTTGTACAGTAAGGGTATGAAAATATGGTTTATAGAAATGCCTCTCATAGAACACAATGCTTTGAAATATTTTCGGGGGTCCCTGTACACAAACCAGTAGAGGTATAAACTCCATTTTCAATAGGGAACATCCGATAGTGATCTTGAATAACATATATCAGTTTCAAGAAATTCCATAAATATTTACGGGAGTTAGAGCGCGGACGGACGGACAGACAGACAGACAGACAAACCCATGTCATAAACACTTTTCAACCTTGTTGGAAAGTGTTAAAAAACAATAATTATAAAAAATATTACACTAAATCGCATGAACATTTTTTTTTTTTTTTTTTTTTTTTAATATATAATAAAAAGATTTACAAATTTAGGCAGCCAAAACTGTTCAAGTATTTAAATCTGATTATTATTTATACAAAAAATAAATATTCTGCTCACCGAGTTTTTTGTCGAGCAAACCTTCCAATTACTTTCTCATTAAATTCTGGAATTGTGAAAATAAAGTCTTTGTGGATTGCGAGAACAGCAAGTGCATTTAAACTTTCCTGTCCCATAGAATTTCTCAAAAATGTTTTAATCCTTTTGTCAATAAATTTTCACAGAATTCCTTTCTATCACTGTTAATTTTTAAACAATCACAGATTTATTTGGAAAAAAAAAATCGCAAAAGACTCCTCTTTTTCACTATCAGTAGAAAAATAAATAAATAAAAAGTACTGTGAAAGTCGCCAAATTCTTTCCACGATCCGTATGGTTAATGCATCTTAAAGGAGACAGTTATTTTTCATTAAACTACATTACATGGGCCAATTCGCCAAGTGTCCCTAACATTTATAAAGTATGGGAATATTAACATTGATGAAGCTCTACTTCGCAAAATGTGTTAACCCGGTATTCCATGCGTAAAGCAATAAATACTATACTAATTAATGCGCGAGATCGGGCACAAATCAAAGTCCCCAAACGGCTGAACTCGCGGACAAAGGGCCAAGCAAACTTTATGTCCGAGAAGAATAAGAGGAAATTGGATGCACGTTTCTAACTGGATATATACATTTTCACAAGCGTTAGAATTAAAAAAATAAAAAGAAAGAAAGCTATATTACTTGATTTTTAATATAGAGAAAAATTCAAGCGGGGCCAGGCCCAGGTGCCCTCAATGACGAACCGCCACTGTATATATATATATTATACAAAAAAAAAAAAAAAAAAAAAAAAAAAAAAAGACGCACCTAGAAGGAGTCATCTGAATGGGACGAAAATTGCTAGATGTGAAGTACGTGTGGGGAAAAACAAATGATTACAGTTTCAGAAATTTAGGAGGATTTAATCAAGAGAAAGAGCCTCACAAAGTGAACAGGTCATTAACGCGTTGGCCCTCTTCTGGCCCTTATGTAAGCAGTTATTCAACTTGGCATTAATTGATAGAGTTGGCAGATGTCCCCCTGCGAGATATCGTGCCAAATTCTGTCCAATTGGTGTGTTAGATATGCAAAATCCCGAGCTGGTTGTAGGACCCTTTTCATGATGTTCCAAACGTCCTCAGTGGTAGAGAGATACGACGACTTTGCTGGCCAAAATAATATTGGGCAAGGAAGAAAACAAGCAGTAGAAACTATCTTCGTACATGGGCGGGCATTATCATGTTCAAATATACGCTGAAAATTTCGCAATATGAAGGACAACATAACGGGACGTAGAATTTCGTCGACGTACCACTCTGCTTAAAGATGCTGCGGATGGCAACCAAAGGGGTCCTACTATGAAATGAAATGGCACCCAAGACCATCACTCCTGGTTGTCGGGCCGTATGTCTGGTGACAGTCAAGTTGGAAAACCCCTGTTTTCGGGGCGTCTCCAGATGCGTCTTTGCTAGTCATCGGGGCTCAAATTGGAATGGGACTCATGACTGAAGACAGTTCTACTCCATTCAGTAACATTCCAGGTCGAACGTGCTTGATATCAGTGCAAACGGGCTTGTCAATGTAAAAAGTTTAATAGCAGACGGCACAAGGGCCTCCGTGAGCTCAACCCCATTTCTCTGAGCCGCCTATTAATGGTATTTGAAGTCACTAAAGTACCAGTTGCACGTAGGATCGATAATAACGACGAATTTGGGGCTTTGAGTACAGCTCTGACGATT
The DNA here is from genome assembly GCA_963930645.1 of Salticus scenicus. Taxonomy (NCBI): domain Eukaryota; kingdom Metazoa; phylum Arthropoda; class Arachnida; order Araneae; family Salticidae; genus Salticus; species Salticus scenicus. Next base: position 83,358,710 of record OZ005651.1, read on the forward strand.
GATCGGTTCTTACATTCTGTCCTATCTCTAGGCCAACTGCTTCCTTCTTAACACTATGTCCGGCCATGGTTCACCCATTCCTGCCAACATCGTCTACCAGCGGCATCGCTCCTATCCAAATGTCAAAGAATTCGCAGATTAGATGAACCGGCTTCTTTGAGCCCAACTACACTCCTCTCTCAATTGCTGACATCTGCGCATATTGTTTGCGCACCTGTCTTCCAGGCACGGTTACTGACTATGTGAGTAGACGGAATAAAATTCTCAATGAATTTATGACCTGGAATCAAAATTTCTCCTCTTTATATCCTGCCAGTTGCGCAGTTAAAATGAGCTGTAGCGTCATATGTTCATTCATTGGCTGCCAAACTTTAAAAATTTGCATTTTCCATCGAAACCTGTATATATGTCAATTTGTGTCCAATTTGAATTACTCCTTCTTGGTGCGTTTTTTTTTTTTTTTTTTTTTTTTTTTTGTCCTAGAGTGCTTATATATATACAGGGTGCTTAAAAAATCTCTATACATTTTTGAGAAATATATTTTTATTCCAATTTCTTTGCAGATGATCTGAAAGAATGCTGTCAACACAGGAAGGAATCGCCATTATTGTGCGTAATTATCTTAATGAAACTTTTCCTGATAGGTGGATTGATCGTGCCTCACAACAGCTTTGGGCTCCACGATCACCAAACTTAACTCCCCTAGACATTTTCGTACGAGGTTTTCTGAAATCCAAAGTGTACAGAGTGAAGATTCGCACCACTGAACAATTAAAACAGTGAATTATAACTGCCGCAGCTGAAATTACATCAAGAATCTCACAAAAGGTGTTCCGGAGTGTAGTGTAGTGGAACGGTGGCAATTGCGCCTAGACACTCAGGGGGGCCACATTAAATTGTACTAATTTAGTGTTATTTCAGAATAAATCCCGTTTAAGCAAAAATGTATAAAGACTTTATAAACACCCTATATATTGAGAGGAGACCCTCCAATTCCATAATTTATGGCTTGGAGGAACCAACCAAGATATAGGCCTTATGTCCAATCCATACCTTCACGTGGTGCAGCTGCTAGTAATGCCTAGGCATTACGAACCAACACGGATGATCACGCACCAAGTCGCATTTGCCAGCGTGATGTGACTTGGACAACTCCTTTTTCCTTTTTGAAAATTCCTGTTTCATATGTACAATGGCACTCAGTCCCTGGCGGCTGGAATGTACCTGCTCTGGGCAGCAAGGAGAAACGCAAGAAGGCAGAAGAAGCAAAGAATCACTGCCAAGGAATATATGTACTTTAAATTGCAGGTCTTAGAGCTCCGAAGACAGACTCATTGAGCTTGAAAAAGAACTTCGACATATTACACGGGATATTGTAGGACTCAGTGAAATTAGAAGAAAAGGTGAAGGTTTTCTAGATTTGAAGAGTGGAAATATGCTTTATTAACAAGGACCCGATTGTGGAAGATGTAGCGAAGTAAGATTTCTGGTTAACAAGAACTTAAAAAACAAAGTAAAGCCACAAACTTTTCTGACAGAGTTGCAACACTCACTATCAAGCTCTCTGAGCATTATAACGCTGAGATAATTCAAATTTATACTCCAACCAGCACATTTGAGGACCATGTTATCGTGAAATTCTATGAGGATGCTGTGAAGGCCCTCAGCAAAACCAGAAAGCACAATCTTAGAAACCTTGTGGGAGATTTCAATGAACGGATTAGTACCAAACTTTTAAATGAACGTGTAGTCGGTGCATTTGGAAAGGGAACTAGAGATGAAAGAGGACATTGACTGAATTTACAGAATGTGAAAAATTTTATGTTATGAATTCTTTTTTTTTAAAAGAACGCAAAGAAGAAATGGACATGGAGGAGTCCCAGTGGAGAAACAAGTGAAATTGACTACATTCTAACTGACAAGAAATACACTTTTACTGATTGTGCCATGATAAATAGATTTAACTCAGGTATTGATCACAGACTGGTAGGTTGCCAGGTAAATTCCAAGGTTGCATGGGAAAGACAGAAACTGTTGCAAATTCGAAACAAGATAATTCAACCACAGATTCTAAAAGCTAGAAAACAAGAGTTCCAGTTTGAACTAAAAAACAGATTTCAGCTGCTTAAGGATACTGAACACGTCAATAAGTTCACGGTGAATTTCGTCATTGTTGTTCTGGAATTAGCAAAAAAATGTTGCAGGTTTAGAAGGAGATAAACCTATTAAGAAAATCTCAGAAGACACACGACACCTTATGGAAAACAGAAGAAATAATGAAATATTAAAAGGAAAATATTATTGGAAAGGTTGAATTCTCAGAACTCTGTAAAACTCTAAGGAAAAAGATTGTAGAAGACATCAGGAAATTTAATTATAATATGATGTAGCCATTGAGGAAAATAAAAGTTTGAAGATTGCAGAGAGAAATCTAATGTTTGGTAGGAAAATAATTCTAGTTTTTAAGACAAAAAATAACGGAAATATCACTCGAAATCAAGAAAAAATTCTAAATGAGGCAGCAAATCACCAGAACAACTCCGCGATTCTCCTATCTCATCAAATACAAACGACGCTATTCCAGCAATAATGAAGTAGCTATGGCAATAAAAGTAATGAAAAATGGAAAAGCTTCAGGAGTAAATAAAATGAACGCATGGATATTTTAAAAGAAGCAGGGAATGAAGCCATTGACGTTCTTACTGAACTATTCAACAAATATATAACACTATGTGATGTTCTAAAGGACTGCAAAAATGCCATCATAATCTTACTCTTTAAGAAAGGTGAAAAAGGAGATATTAGAAACTATCCTCCAATCAGCCTGCTCATAGTTTTGTATAAAATTCTGATGAAAGTTCTAACAAATCTCTTACAGAGACAATTAGATGCAGCGCAACCTAAAGAACAAGCAGGATTTCGAAGTGGTTTTAGTACCATTGACAACATTCATGTAATTAGAAAAATTATTGAAAGAAGTACATGAATACGAATTCTCTCTCTCTGTGACTTTTGTGGACTATGAAAAAGCTTTTGACTCTATAGCATCACTAGCAATTATGGATGCATTAAGGAATACTAACGTTAATTCAGAATATATTCACCTTATTGGAAACATTTATAAAGAAGCAACAGCCAAATTAAAGCTCCACAAAACGAGTAATACATTCAAAATCAGAAAGGGTGTAAGACAAGGGGTCACAATTTAACCTAAACTCGTCAATACAATGCCTCAAGAAGTTTTTTTTTTTCTTTTTCTTTTAATTAATTGGGAAGAGAAAGGCATAAAAATTGATGAAATGTTTATCAATAATTTGAGATTTGCTGATGATATTGTACTGCTTGCCTTATCATTCGAGGATTTGCAAGAAGGAAATAAGGAATTTTCAAGAATTAAATAAAGAAAGCAATCTCGTTGGATTGCAAATGAACCTCAGTAAGACAAAAATTATGTTAAAGTCCTTTATTTCTCTAGTGACGATCACTGCTGATATGGATGAATTAGAAACGGTATGTAGTTATACTTATCTGGGACAAGTCCTTATGATGAACGGGAACATCATGGAAGAAGTTAACAAACGAGTTAAATTTGTATGGAGAGCATTAAGAAGAAATAGCACTATACTCAAAAGTGACCTCCCAATTTGTTTGAAAAGAAAAGATTTTGATCAGTGCATTTTTCCTGTTTTAACTTATGCTTCAGAAACTTGGGCATTAAAGTGTAAAATTATACAAAAACTTCAAACAACCCAGAGAAGCATGGAGAGATGCATGTTAAGATTCACCTGAAGAGAGAAAAAGCGAAACGCTTAGATTAGGGAGCAAACCAAAATTACTGATTTTATATCTAGAGATAAGAAATTAAAATAGAGCTGGGCTCTGCACCTAGCCAGAAGAAATGACGATAGGTGGACTACCAAAGTCCTATTTTGATTACCGAGAGATAAAAAATGACCGAGGAAGGGATCAGTATGTCGTTGGCGAGATGAAATTGTGAAGTTTGTAAGAGAAGAATGGTGAAAAATTGCAGAAAACCAGATTGGAATCACCCAGGAAACGCCTTCATCCTGTAGTGGATTAATAAAGGCTAAAATTGATGATGATGATATATAATAACAAAAAGAAGTATAATGGAAAATAAACAGATGATTAAATTTCCATAACAACCCACAAAACCCAATAGGTTACTATTTTAATTTTCATAAAATTATTTAATTAATTTGTCTAGTAATGTTTTAATTTAGATATGAAAAGAATAATAATACTCACTTTAAAATATTTCCGATGAGAATACAAATCACATAGAGATGTTGCAAAAAGGATATGTATAAAGGTAACAAATAATCATTTTCTATTAGAACTAGAACTAACAATAACAATATGAGCCATAAGAAAGAAGAGAAGGTTTAATTTCATGGAACAGAAAATAAACAAATGAATAAAATAAATTAATTAAAACGTTCAGAATGTAGAAATAAATCTTCAGGGAGTCAACATTTCCACATTGAGCTACAAAACGCAAGGTTTCATTCTGTGGCAAGCTTTATAAAGCAGATTACCCCATGGTGACTCTACCTTGCAATGAAAATATTACTTTAAATGAAGATTCCAGCTTGCCCTGTTTTCTGCAATTTTTCTCCATTCTGCTCTTTCAAATTTCAAAATTTCATCTCTAAAACGGCTCTGTGGTCCCTTCCTCAGTTTTTTCTTACCTCTCGCTATCCAAAATAGGACTTTGGTGGTCCATCTATCATCGTTTCTTCTTCCAAAGTGTCCAACCCAGCTCCACTTTAACTTTTTAAATCTACAAATGCCATCAGTAACTTTGGATCGCACCCTAATCCATGTGTTTCGTTTTCTATTCCTTCGCGTGAATCCTAACATGCATCTCTCCATGCTTTTCTGGGTTGTTTGAAGCTTTTGAATAGTTTTACATGTTAATGTCCAAGTTTCTGAAGAATAAGTTAATACATGCAAAGTACAATGATAAAAAACTTTTCAAACAAATTAGGAGGTCGCTTTTGAGTAGTCGCTTTTGATATAGCGCTATTTCTTCCGAATACTCTCCATGCAATTTCAACTCAGTTCTTAATTTCTTCCATGATGGTCCTGTTCATCGTAATGACTTGTCCCAAATAAGTATCACCTAGGAAAGGCCTTCATCCTGCAGTGGATTGATACAGGCTAAAATTGATGATGATGATGATGATGATGATATATATATATATATAATAGCAAAAAGAAGTATATTGGAAAACAAACAGACGATTAAACTGCATACTGTTTTAAATTCATCCATATCAACAGTGGAAAACCAAAAGAATTTGACACAGTTTGTGTCTTACTTACTCAGGTTCATTTTGAATCCTATGATCTTGCTTTCATTGTTTAGTTCTTGAAGCATTTCTTGCATATCCTCATATGAGGAAGCAAGCAGTATAATGATATATATAATTAAATATTATATTATGATTTAATATTTCAATTAATTGAAAAATAAATATAAAATATAATTTAATTATTTAAATAATTTAAAAATAATTATTTATAAAAATAATTTAAAAAGAGATATTTTAAGACTATTCCTCGATTTTTAAGTCATTCGATGCAATTAATTTATTGTACTAAATATTGACATAAGCTAATTATACAAATATTGATCTTTTATACGAAAGGTGAGTTATTTTCCGTAAAATCGAAATTATTAATTAATAAATGAAAAATTATTCGTTTAAATAAATTGAATTAAATTACAGACATTTTAAACACCATTCATGGTGATTATTTATTTATTTATTTTTAACATTTAGGTGTAATTAATATATATATATATATATATATATATATACACACACACGAATCCTAAATATTTTTTTTTTTTTTACAAATTAACTAAGGTTTAGTATTATAAAAAAAAAAACCCTTAAATTCATTATTTTATTCAAATCATATATTACTGACCTATTAAGCGCTAATAAATATAATGAAAAAACGCCAAAATATTTTTATGCATATGTTAAACATGTTCTATGGTTGTTTATGTAAGATCCATATAAGAGTAAATTCTACAATTAAACTAACTGCATGACAATGTTATTCTCGACATCAACAAAAATATAGAATGTATTTCTATGAATGGAAGAAATACACGTTCAGAAATTTTCAAGTTTTTAATAAAACTACGAGGTTTGCCTTTTATGATTTTACAAACGACCAATAGAAGGCACTACTGAAATTTGTCTTCAGGGTATTTGTAAAACTCACATTTATTTTATTATTATTTTTTTTTAAATCTTGGAATCAGTGGCATCTTAGAAATCGTCTGCGTATTTTGTTTACAGTGAGTGTTTAAAAGAAGCAAGTGAGTGAAAACAATGGAAGTAACTCGTGAAGGTTTCCGTTGGATGTTTTTTTTTATAATTTTAAGAAAGGTCTCACTCGACAAGAATGCATAGTATCGTTTCGTGAAACTTTTGGTAAGGAAGCACCATCAGAAAAGACTGTTTACAATTGGTTTGCAGAATTTTATCGTGGTCGTGCGTCCGTCACTGATGAATCTCGTGAAGGACGACCAAAATCGGTAGTGATTCCAAACAACATCGATGCTGTGCGCAAGATGATTGAAGAAGATCAGCATGTCACGTATCATGAGATAGAAGCATCCCTTGGCATATCACAGACTGCAAGACATTCGATTTTGCACGATCATTTAGCTGATAAAAAGATTTGTTCCAGATGGATTCCGCACAATTTGACAGAAGCTCAAAAAGAGGCTCGTGTAAATTGGTGCAAGGAAATGCTAAACAAATTCAAATTGGGTACAGCAAAATCCGTATGCAACACATCGTTACAGGTGACGAAACTTGGATATATTCGTATGAGCCGGAAACTAAACAACAATCCACTGTTTGGGTGTTTCCAGATGAACCGAATCCTACGAAAGTTATTCTTTCACGAAGCACTTCCAAGAATATGATTGTTTACTTATTCAGCCTTACAGGACATATCGCAACCATTCTTTTAGAGGATCGAAAAACTGTTAACGCTAAATGGTATACAGAAATTTGTTTGCCAAAAGTCATCAACGAAATCAGGAAAAACAACAAAAATCGCCGCATCATTCTTCATCATGACAACGCCAGCTCACACACAGCACGTGAAACAATTGTTTATTTGAAGGATAAAAATATCGAATTAATGTCTCATTGCCCATATTCTCCTGATTTGTCGCCTAACGGCATTTTCTTGTTCCCTTATGTCAAACAAAAAATGCATGGGCAGCGATTTTCATCACATCAAGGTTGATGCCTTCCAAAACCATGTTTTTGAGATATCAACTTCAGAGTGGAAAAATTGTTTCAAGAATTGGTTTGAACGGATGGAAAAGTTTATAAATCTTAAAGGCGAATATTTTGAAAAGCAATAAAACAGTTTGTTCCCCCCCTAAATTTTTTTTCTTCTTACTTTTTGTAGAAACTTAAAAGGCAACCCTCGTACAACTTCTTTTTCGGTATATAAAGTAAAAAAAGTAAAAAAATAAAAAATAAACACAGTTTTAGTTTTTTTTACATATTATTAAAAACAAACTCTCACATATAAGACAAGAAAAAATTTCTAATCTATAAAATAAATAAATAAATTAATAAAATAAAGTGTTGACATTTAAGTTTTAAAGCAACTTACACGAGACCACATCTTTTAACAAATATAAAAATAATCAATGAAAATAACAATAGTTGTAGAGTTTAAGTTGAAATATTTAATGGTTTTTATAAGTTACAATGAGTTAAATACAACATAAAAATATATTCCCCATATATCAATCGAATTTACGAATTCTTAACACTATCCTCTGTTGAAAATTACAGAAGTAATTATACAACTCAAACTTTTAAAATGAATCGTTTGTTTGAGCTTTCGTATTATGTAAATAATTTAATACAAATAATGTAAAAGGTATTAAAATCATTGAATGCATTTTTATTTTAAAAGATGCACGGAAGCATACAAGCGGATGAAATATTTTTCTTGCTATTGTCGCCAAGGGAGTTCCATTAGTTTTAGAAGAGCTATTAGAAGCTGTATGACTGCATGCATCTTCAAAGCCAATTTTACATTATAAGTTAGTTAAAATAGGCTTTGGGGGCATATTAATTTTAGTGAGGAAAAAAGCTCGATAAAAATAAGAGCTTCTCTTTTAAACTTAACATAGGCAACAACTGATTCAAATTTATAATTATGCGTGTCAAAACTTAAATTTTATATTTTTAGTTGAAATTTTGTTTAAAAAGTTCCTAATCTATTTTTCTCTTCTTTTTTTCTTCTCTCTCTCTCTCTTTTTTTTAATGTTTTAAACTTTCTATTAGATATACAAGTTAAAAAGAAATCTGCAGTAGGGCGATATTGTTGAATATATATTTAAAAGATTTCGAAATGTTTATTAATTTGATTTTAAAATTTATAATAAATTACAAAAGAAGTTTTAAAAATAATACTTTCATGATAATATGTTATGTCTTTTTAAACAGTTGAAACTAAAAATACTAACTTGTTTATAAAAAGTAGAAGAGTACTATAAATTTTAGTACATAAATACTTCAAATACATACGTTAATGAGTGTTATAAAGTTTAAAAAAGGTTTTCTGAATATAAAATATAAATTAATATTTCTTAAGACATTTACATAATCAACATGCATACAGGAAAGTGTGGACACTTTTTAGAAAGTGAAGTTTAGAAATTTTGTTATTTCTTCAAGTTTTTAAAATCAATTTGAGGTCCCCTTCAAAGTTTTCTACTTCAAATAAAATTTGTTTAAAGCATTATTTTATCAAGATAAATTTCACTAACAACAACAAGAAAGAAAAAACTCTACAATCAATGCATACAAATATTTAGTTAAATCAATTACTGTTTCTTTATTTATAGAATTTAAAACCTTTTCTGTAGCCGTTTCTAGTACAGAAGCATCAGCAAAAGGGACTTACGAATTTATTTCCTGAGTATCACCATTTTCGTTACTATAATTTATATAAGGAAACATAAAAACATTTTTTTCTGTTTAAATAAAATAACTATTTTCCCACTTGAATCACAATTAAAGCCATAATAATTGTCGATACTACATGCAAATGTGATTTATTTGCATTTACATAGTGGTGAGGCTGGTTAGAATAGTGTCTGAACCTGCCCCATCACTATATATTCGAACCTGCTTTACTTGGATCATAACATACAACAGTACTTAAAATTTTGGGCTAAGCAGTGCAAAGTATATTTTTAACTTTAAAATGATTTTGGATATGCATGCTTTCATTGAAATAATTTCATTTCTTACAGTAAATATCTATTTATGAAATAATGTATCAATGTAACTCTGCACAAAGCTGAAACTTAAGGTGCCCCAAGGTGGGCCCTATCTCCACATGCTTCTCTTTTCACTAATATATAGTTTGTTATTTTAAATTGTATGCCTTGCTTTTGATAAATAGCAATAAACAAAATTTAAAGCTTCTTCTTCTACTACAAATTTTATTTATTTATTTATTTATTTATTTTTTCATATGAGTTAATTTTCTGAATGGATATTTATACATTTATAATGTTAGGATTTGAAAATATTTACTTTAAGTCTACAAAATTAGTATATACGCCACGTAATAATAATAATAATAATAATAATAATAATAATAATAAAAGCTATAAAATAACAAGACGAATTTTGTCATTTAAAAGGCTTTTTTAATAGTTTTACGAAGTTTTGGGTTATTTTATTCACAGATATTAAAAAAATGCATTTTAATTTAAGTCCGTTTTAATGTACCTTTTTCAATCTAGTTATTTAATTTTAGATATGAAATCACCATATTGTTATCGAAGCAGCTTTAACTACATACGATTACATAATCTGTTGAGGAAATTCAACTAAAGTCAAAATGAAAAATATAACAAGGAAGTTTCTTGCAAAATACACACAATTATGCTAAGTAGTTGATTTGATGCAATTTCCTAAGTTTGTGTTACGGCATTGCTGTTTGTAAAATATCATTTTAAATTAAAACTCTATGTAACGATGACGTAAATAATTACTGTATAGTTTATAGTTTTAATTCTTAAATGTAGTCTTAAAATATTTTCTTATTGTGAAGAATAATAAAATATATTCGATTATGTAACACAGGTTCGCAAGAAATTTTTAAGAGCTGAAAAATTTCCTTTTAATTTCTTCATGTAAGCAATTATGAATATAGTTACATAACTGTTAAGAATCGCGTTCTGCATTTCATTATTGCCCTCAAAATTGTGATATTTAGTTTGGGAATCTGACAAAACTAAAATTACAAAATCTAAAAATTATATTCTTAACTTGGTATATTATGCCATTGCAAAATATCGACGTTTTAAAAATATTCATTTAAACAAAAGCACACAGTTCGGTTCCTTATAGAAGACTGCAGTCGAAGTATGAACAAAAAATTACGAACACAACTCATTTCTCTGGGACTCAAGTTTACTTGTAGAGTAGGTGGTCGCCATGAGATGATCCGACGTTCTTCGCCCCTGTAGACGGCATTAAACTCGTTAAACTTGGCTTTGTACAGGTAGATAGGGGCTGTCCAGAAAAAAAAAAAACCTTTTGCTTTATTTTCATTTTTTACATAGCTTTTTCACATTTACTTATTGTGTTTGCGTGGTTTAAGAAAGTTTCTTATAACAAATTTACAATTTAGTTTCTTTCCCCCTCCTCTCCCTTCTTTTTTATATTTGTTGATTGAACATAATTTTAATTTTATTTTTAACTAGTAAACATGTGTTTTGACGTTTTAAATTTGAATGATCATAGAATTGCAAGTACTTTTTTCCTTATTTAAAACATAAATATTTAAATAAGTAGATAATTTCGGACTGTGCATAACTTTATAACGGTAAAATAAGCCATTCTGTTGAAGAAAGTCACATATATTTTACTTTCCCTTTAGAGGTCAAGACTCACGGTCGCCACTCGCCACGTGGCGACTTAATTTGAAAAAGTGGCGATCGAAAAAAATTGGTATGATCGCCATTTTTTCCGCGAATTCGCGAAAATATTTCTTTCGTTTTTAAAAAAATCGCGGATATCGTTCGTTTTAAAAAAAAAAAGAAATCCCATTAACGATCGGCGATTGTTTAATGGGATTTCGATGATGATCGCGCCTTCCGATTTCCAATCTTTCTCCATCCACAACATAAATGTCAATATTCATTTAAAACTTGCTTTATGAGATTCTAGAACCTAGAAAGAAGTAGAATTGTTAAATATTTCTTGTTTGTGTAATTATCTTTTGCCTCTCTCCCCCTTTTCTTATTTCCAACTAGCGATCGCCGATCAAATGTTCTGCAGTTGTTTCTCAGTCTTTCTTCATCCATAATACAAATGGCAATATTCATTTTAAACTTGCTTTATTAGATTCTAGAAGTAGAATTGAGAATTTAATATTTCTTATTAATGTAATTATTTTTTTAATCCCCCCCCCTCCTTTCCCCATTTCTAGATAGTGATAAATGATCAATACTAGAAACAATAAAGCGACATAAGTGCTCAATAACTCGATGAATATATTTATTTTTTCTCAATTAAATTATATATTTATATTTCATATCTATACCAAATGTGTAAACAGGGGGGAGGGGGGATGAATCAGTTTAAGAAAATTAATGCTCAGTTGATTTCATATGTGTTTAAAACTGATAATTAAATAAACTATATATATGTATATATATATATATTAATGTATGATTAATGTACATACATAAAAATTTTATTCTATATATGTTTGAAAAATTTGTTTTTCTGATGGTATGAAATTTTTATAAGGTTTTATGTGGATATAAAAGTAACTGCAGTTATATTAAAGAATTTTTTTGTGTTAATGAAATAATCCTGAAAATGTTTAAAGTAGATAAAAGCTATATATAACTGTTTAGGTAGTCAATTTATTGAAAGTGATGCTAATAATGTCCATCCAACCAATCATGTTTACAGAAAATTTTCAGCAAATTTCTAATTTTAGCAATTAAATGCCAGTTAATAAAATTAAACCTCTGATAATAGGCTAGTACAGATTGTTTGCCTCCCCACCCCCTCCTCAGACTCAAAATAATTTTGTTTTCCTCTAATTCTGATCATAATTATTTTCTATTTGCAGATGGAAGTGCCAGACTAGGTGAAATTTATTAAATGAATCAAATTTTTGTATTTCTTTTGCAATGGGACATAAAATAAATATTCTTGTAAAACAAATTGTGTATGAGAAATCACATTGGTAGATCATATCATATATCAGTATAGCCTGCTGTTTTCCGTAGCAAAATGCATATATTAGCATACTTGCCAACTTTTCCGGTTTTCCAGGAAGACTTCAGATTTTTTAACATATCTTCCTTTCTTCTGGACAGATGATGAAATCTTCCGTTTTTATAAAAGTTGCGGATATCGTTCGTTTTAAAAAGAAAACCCAAATGTTCTACGAAAACTCCTGATTCCCAATCTTTCTCCATCCATAACATAAATGTCAATATTAATTTCAGACTTGCTTTATGAGATTCTTGAACATCTAAAGAAATAGAATTGTTAAATATTTCTTGCTGATGTAATTATTTTTTGCCCCCCCCCCCTTTCATTTATCTCCTCTTTTTTTTCTTTATTTTTTTATTGGCAGAAATACACACATATATTATATATGCACGTTTATTGTACTATTAAATGACTAATAATACAATAGTCATTTAATAATAATGACTATTGTATTATTATTAAAATAATACAATAAAGAGCACTATTTCTTAATTTAACTTTCCAACCATATCATTTGTGTTTTTATGATTTTATGCACACAGATTTTATGATATATATATATATATATTATGTGTATGAATCCGATGTATAACAACGACGACTCATGAGTGGCCACTGAGTTCCTCATGTCCAGTGGCCACTGGCCACTTCTAAAAATTTTAAGTGTTGACCTCTATTTCCCTTGCTCCTAAATTTTTCTGATAGAAAGACGTTGTTTTATTGTATAAAATCTATACATACAAAAGGAATTTATATATATGCCACAATGAGTGAAAAACTTCTTTCATGTTGTTAGAGGCATTTGGGTTCTGATATATTTTCAACCGTAATTTTCTTATAGCAATAAATTTTCTTATAGCAATTTTTTTTATAGGAATAGTTTTCTAGCAATTTTCAAAAATGAAATATAATGAAAATTACGATTGGCAAATTCACACAACATTCAGAAACACTTGCGTTTTCCTTATCCTATATTTAATGTAAACTAAATATAAATCTTTCAAAATTTATTCTGGTCATGTAGCATCTAAGGACCTTGTAAAAAAAAAAAAAAAAAAAAAAAAAAAATCTAATTCATTATAGGCTTAAAAAAAAAAAAAAAAAAAAAAAAAAAAAAAAATCTATTTTTCTAGAACTTAAATCACGTTTCAATATACATATTCTTGATTTTATCAAATGTATCATTGTCTGAGCAACAACAACTATATCCAAAATCATGTTGTGAAAAATAAAAGTCTGTAAAGATGAGATTGCCTTTAATAAAATCGATTAGGTTATTCTTTTATTTTAATTTTATTTCTTCATTTCACTATTAAACAAAATAATTGGCCTGCTTCGAAAATTAATATCAAACTAAGTCATTTGAGACATTTCAAAAGTGACACAATACTTAGTGAAAAATAAGGATGAAAATTGGTGAAAATAAGGAAACAAGTAGTTAAATCCATTTGCATAAAGAATTCAGAAATTGGCAGAATTAAGTAAATATTACGATTTTTTGACGAAGCTTCTAAAATTTATTTGAATATAAATAAACAATACATATAGTAAAAATAGAATTTTTTTTCTTTCCAATGTACTCGGAAAATTGTTTATTTTTTAATAAATATATTTAAACTGTGAATATTTCAAAAAGAAAAAAAAATCTGATGAAATACAGATTTATTTAAAAATTTCGTATTTAAGTTTTATCAATTTTCCTCTATTTCTTGCCCTAAAGCAGTAAATAATTCTCCTCTAACTTTTATGCTACGCTGCATGCAGATTTTACTTACCAGACCCAGGAGATTTAATAAAATGGTTTTTAATCTATCCGCCAGTCAATTAATCAACAATAAGTCAATTAATCAATCACTTCATATATTTACATCCGACTTACACAACTGTTTCACATTTACATATAGTTACAATTTCAATTATAATCATAACACATACGAGTACATATACATGATGAGTTTAAATCTTTTACTTCGATCAAATGTAACTAATAGTTTTAGAACAAAAGATGGAATTAATTCGAACAAGAAGGGAAGATGATCAAACAAGGAATTGGATGAGGGGCCTTGACATAACATACCAATGACCAAATCACTGAAACATTTAAACGATAACAAACTAACCGAATTGAGTATTGAAAAATTCTTTTAAAAAATAAGACTGTCAAGGAAAGAATCATGAAAATAAAACTGCTTAATTTTCAGTCTCATTCTGAATGCTAAGCTTTTGAAGTCATTCTTAAATAGTATCTACTAAATCAAAAACATTCTAGAATAAGTGCATTAAAAAATATTTTAACGGTTTCCATTTTAATATTTTGCTTCTATCTGCTATTTCATTAAAAAAATTCTCACTGAAGGAAAGCTCTCTGTTTGAAGAATAATATAACTTATACTGTTATTTTTGTAGTAAAAATATAGATGATGATAAAGGAGAACAAAACCTTGCTTGAATATAGTTATTCATAATTTTTATATCTAAACATAGCACATAAAGAACAATAATTTATTATTTTTTATATAAAATATCAAAATTAGTTTTATGTACAACCCCCCCCCTCCCCCCCCCCAAAAAAAAGCGCTATTAAGCATTATTTGAAACAAAAGAGCTTCAATAATTATGTCATTTCGAAAATTAAATAACCTATTGTTAGAGTCCACAAAAATAAATATATTGAACGAATCTACCCACGAGTATCTTTCAAATAATTTCATTATTTACATCACAATGGACAATAAAAAGCATTGACAAAATAACAAATAATGATAATCAAATAACTGTAATTCCCTGCGAACTCGATTTAATATAATAAATACAACAAGCTCATTTGTATTTAAGTGAACGGAGAACAAACTAATACTTAATTCTATATCCATATTAAGTTTAATGTAATAAACGTCCATTAAGAAGGCGCCTGCCTGTCCAAATAACAGGCGCCAGAGGATATGGGATGTGATTTGGAATGTTTAAGACTATTAAAAATAATTTAGCGTTATCACATTATGTTCATTGTGCATATTTAAATTTAGGACTTAAAATGTTAATGTGTATGTGATGATCATGAAGAATTAATTCAACTTTATTCGTATATTTAAATAGACAAATAAGATAAGTTTAAAAGGGAGTTTCTGTAAAAATTAAAAGTGGGGAGTTTATCCTAATTAGATTAAATTAATAAGTCTTTAAATACAGAAATTTTCAAAGTGAAATGAAGAACATATTGGAACAGAAATAAATGCATCTTGCATTTTTTTTTTTTTTTTTTTAAATGGAAGTTAATATTTTTTTGTGATTAATGAAATAATGTATTAAATAAATATGTATTTTTTGAATTGGACACAATAAAATAATAATAACAAAAAGTTGGAATGCGTAACGCAATAAATCAGCAATTTTAATGACTATAAAATATTTGATTTGATTTTTCAAATAGTTTCGTTGAAACTGGTGTTATTTCCTGATTTATTTTAGCTAAAGAATATAAAAATGTTTCATCTGACTACATATCGATTTACAGTATACATCAATATGTCACGCTCGTTTTACTCTTACAGGGTGGCTACAGAAACTCAGAAATAAAAGGTTCCCTGATTTTTCCATGATTTCCATGACTAATTTTGACAAATTTCCATGATTTCCGTTACCTGTTATATACATGCATTCCATAATTCTGTGTATATCACACTCTTGTGTAACATGTTCGCTAAATCACTGCAATTCAAAAAACTATACTGATGGGCAAAAATATCTCAATCTTTTTATTTATTTATTTTTTGTTGTTGTTGTTCACTTACAAAAACGAAAATAAAATGGAAAATTCAAAATTTTGGAGAAATTAACAGAATTCAAAAATATGACTCATTTTAATTGCACAACATACTACAATCAAGACATAAAATTATTCATCAAGTTGTTGCACTAAAAATATTTATTTATTTTATGTTAACTTGGTGAAATTCAACTAGAAAGTAGCCAGTCCTGTGCAATCATGATTAAGATAACATCTGTTTAACGATCTTTCAGTCATGCTTGCTAGGCAAAAATGAAAATTTCCATGATTTCGGGGTGTTTTTACAAAATTCCCTGATTTTCCCTGATATTTCCAGATTGACAAAGTACCCTGATTTTTCCATGATTTCCCTGTTTTCTATGATTGTCGCCACCCTGTCTTAGTTTAAATTAGAAAGCCGATTTTTGTTAGGTTTATTTATTTATTCCTTTTTTTCCCCCTTAAAATAATAATAATAATAATAATAATAATAATAATAACAACAATTGTGTAAATTTTTTTAATATTATTTTTCTTAAAAATTTGTCATTATTTTCTTTTTTTCTTCTTTTTTTAGACATAACACCACAAGTACAATTAATAATATAAAACCCTTTAGTGAAAATGTTCTCAAATAATGAATCTGCAATAATCTAGAATAAATAATTTACATGACGGAAGTACGCCTTACAAATCATATTTTCTATAGTTATGGCTCTCATGAATAGAAAATTATGGTACGCAAATTAAAGTAATCTGCCTATAAAATAATCATTTGATGAATTTATCTACAATTGTGAATTTCGCTTATACAAGATTAGTAAAAATGCCATTTCCTCAAGTTTATAACAATGAAAGAAAATAAGTCCTTTTTATAAACGAGTAAATAATTTCAGTAGTTTTTTTATGAGGAAAAAACAATCCTTAGATACAGTTTTCTAAATAAAAAACGAATATTATACCGACAGCGTAAAAATTTATTCTGCCGAATTTACGGATTTTTCTTAATATATCTAACAGCCCCAACCCCTTCTCTTTTTTTTAAATGCGACCTCATAAATAGAAAATATTTTGGCATAGGATTATTCTAAAGCGTATGTTTGAAGCTGTTCTTAATACACTCATACTTTTCGACCCTGAATTTCATTTTGATTAAAATTCAATTACGAGAATATTTGCTTAGAATATGATGAACATTCATACGTGATGAAAGATGAGTGAAATGTTTTTATTTATTTATGTTTCATTTTTAATTCGTTTTACTGCTACCTTAATTATATATATTTATTTTTTTTAATTTCCCACATTATCGATTTCATGTAAAAAAATTTTACATGCATGACAATTTCATGAATTAAAAAAATTGTTTTGTAATCTGATATTTAACTTAGGCTATGCGCATATTTTATGCACGGGCGAATAATACATTCATTATGGCTCAAAGCTTCTTAAACTAAAAAATAAACAAAAATTGGCGCGTGAGTAATAGCCAAAATGCATACTTGCTAAAAAATTTCTAGCATTAGGAATGTATGAATTCCATACCATAAAATATCTGAATATCATTCTAACTTAATCATACAGTCTTAAGTTTTAATGACCCGGACAAACATACAGTACATTTCAGTACATAATCAACTAAATTAACACTGAATTACAGAACGTGATTCCGTATTAAATTGCTTCCGTTCTTTCGTAAGAGTTAACAATATCGATGCTTAGAGCTCGACAGAGTTTCATTCATCGTTTCATCTTTCAGTTGTGAGAGAGAAATAAAATATTCATTCACAAGAATACGCTTGGACTGCTTTCATTCAGGGTTGATTAAATTACCAATGAATGAAAGCTTCATACTTACACACAATATAGCTTCCCGTTTGTCGCCTTTTAAAAGAACAAGAAAAGCTGTTCAGTAAGTTGTAGCAAAAATATAATTTAAAAGCTAAAATATTATAATGGCTCTATTTAACAGACAAATTCGAAAGCTAATTTGCCGGTAATGTTAATTTCCGATTTCAGCACTTCCTATTTTTAGGAAGATAGAAATTCATAAAAAATTAGTTGTATTTTGCAAAAAATATTATCATACCTGTCCATTCTACAAACTAGTTGAATAGTTCAAGTAATCAAATTTTAAAATAGTAACTGTACAGTAACTGTTAAAGAAACAGTTTTGAAGTCACGATAAAAATAAAAACTGTATAACAGCTCATGCATATGGAGTTTCACCCCCTCCCATTTAAATGGAATATATATGTATATACACATAGTAAAGCTAAGTAAAACGTTCTATTATTATTATTTAATGCTTCTATAATATTTTCTTTCTTTTCTTTTTCTTTCTTTCTTTTTCTTTTTTTTTATGTCCGGTAAAAGGTCATTTTTACTTATTTTTCCTTTAACAGAAAAACGTTTTCATTTTGTTTGAAATTGTAATCCAATAGAATGTAAGACAACATTTTACTAAATTGTTCATTTATTATTCATTCTTAAAAGGGAATATTTGTTTTTAATTTATAATTTTCAATTGCATTATTAGTAAAATAATCATAATTTCATAAACTCCTGTCTCCGTTTTAAAAAATGACAGAGACAACAAGTAAATAACTTATTACTATAAATATACGCGCGCACACACACACACACACACACACACACACAAAAAAAAAAAAAAAAAAAAAAAACATCTCAATGAATTTTCATAAAAAAGTACTCTTTGCAAATTAAAGAAATATTTAAATTTATTATTTCTGATTATAAAATAAAATAAAATAAAATAAATAAATAAATAATGTTTTTAGCATAAAATTTTATATATATATAAATTAATTCTCTAAAATTAATGGTATAATTATGATTTATTATTTACCAAGATAATACATATTAAGGCATTTCTAATCATGAACAATAACTTTTTTTTATTTTTATAAAATTCTGAAGTTTTCTTAAATATGTTTTTTAAGTTCCTCGTTTTAATTCCTTCACAAAACTCATATGTATCTTTTATATTTTTGAGCAGTTTTATATTTCTAACTATTTCTAGTAATTTTCCCAACTAAAATTCACTAAGCAAATTTTATTGAGTAATTTAATTACCTTCTGTAAAATGAAAGAAGCAATACATTTTCTGTGATAATTAATTATAAAATATTCATGATTCTTGATAAAATTAAAACTGCAAAAAACATTTAAGAAACATGGCATTATTTATTAGCTTTAATTTGTACCAACGGGAAAAAACAAAAACAAAATAAAAACAGCGATTTTACCAGAATTATCTCAAGACACCAAATTATATAGAAAATAACTTAAAATAACTAAAGTTAACTAACTCATTAAATTTATAAGGCATAAATTATGTAGAAAAGTGCAATTTTTATGAATCTTTCAGAATGAATTATTTTCTTTCTAAAAATACTAAAATTTTCACGAATGTTCTTTAAATCAGTCTTTGAAAAAAAGGCAAAATTGTAATGTTATTTTTACTGTACAGTTTTTTGCAAAGTACTAAAATAATGTTTATTTTGATTAAGGATTAAAAATATAAGTACACCAAGGTTTGCACGTACCTTAAAGCTGCATACCATTAATTTGCAATTACAAATTTTATCATAAAATAAGCCTTTAAATTTAAAAGGAATTTTATAGTTACAGACCAGTGGTGAAAGAAACTTTTTAAAAAATGTGAGTCTATGCGAACCCTGTTATGCACCTGAAAACAACTTTATGAGTATTACTTGTGACCTTCATACTTCAAAAATAATCTAAAAATCCACAACTATATAATTTTGAGTGCTATGTGGGGAAAACAACAGCTCAGTGAACAGAAATTCGTTAATCAAATGATTAATGCAGTTGTATTTTGAATTTAATTACTTATATTTATTTTAGAACCAAAAGCGTTGTCTCACAAATACGCCATTAAAAAAAAAAAAAAAAAAAAAAAAAAATTCCTCTATCTTTGAATTAAAAAATACTATTAAATATTTCCTTGATTTAAATAGCTACACTTAAAATAATAATAATAAAATAAAATAATAATAAATTAAGTAAAGAAATATATTAATGAAATTCCTTATAGACGAAAAATATTTATGTCTTTATAATGTTTTTTACAGCATTTCAAAGTAGGCGTTTTGACACTAACAAATGTTATGAATAACGATACAAGCTGTTAAGTAATTTACATGTCTAAATAAGAATAAATGTCTAAGAAACATAGACCCTATTTTAAAATTTTCTTCGCATAATGTACATTTAAAAACAATCATTGAAGAACACAAGATAATTAAAAAAACTATTTCATCATAAATTATTTCTACCAAAATCTAAAAAGAAACATTTAGAACGATGCCAATGTGAATGTCAGATTAACAACAACTCATGAAAATAAAATTTAACGTTAGCGATGAAGAATTATTTTATATTACCAAAAGAAACAATAAAATATAAAACTATATGGTGATCCGACATTTTTAAAGCATAGTAGCTTCATTCGCTAAGGAGGATTTATGGGAAAGCAAGCTTTTTGTTTCTTAGCTTGAAGAAGAGTGTGTCTAAAAACTCTAAAAGAAAATAGTACAAAAGAAAGGCAGTGAACTCAAAGTTTCAAGAGTAACTTTCATAACTTTTATTATTCAAGGTCTTCAACAAAGAAAATAAGCTTCTTTACTTTTTTACTTTTTTTTTTCTTTTTAAGTATCTGAGCATGCTTAATGCAATTTTATTTAAAAAGCTATTAAAAAACTAAAAGGTAAACTACCAATATTTGATAAATCTTTTACTGTATTGAAACTCTAAATATGTATGTTTATTCATTTTTATTTATTTATTTATTTTTAAGAAAAAAAACTACACCATGAAAAATTATCGAACTCAACAAGGAAGGTCTCCATAAGCGCATACGCAAAAAATTTTGAAAAAAATTACAAAATACTCTCCTCATGAGGTTATGTATGATTATATAAAAAAAAAAAAAAATCTGCGGAATCGCTATATATCGTCCGTAAAAAAATAATGAAAATGTTCGATTCTTGGCTATTTATCGCTCGTTGGCGGCACAATGAAAACAGATAAAAAACTGTTTTCTGATAAATACTCTTTACAGAGAAACGATTTCAATACTCTTCGTACTAAACTAGTTTAAGAAAGTTTGCTTTAAATACAATTTTATGACTGCAATTTTGTCAATTTTGTCATAAATAAACTTAAAGATCAAATTATACAACCTTTAATTAAACGTGAAATACTTAAACTAAGCTTAAGTTTTACTTGAGCTTTAAATATTATGGATAAAGTAAAACAGCACGCACATTTACTTATATTGCATAATAAATTAAAAAGAACATACATAACACTGTGTAAATGAAATAATGGTCAACGGCAATGACTTATCAGTGCGACATTTTGTGTTTTTGAAAAATACTGATTTTGCAAGCAGTAGTTCAGTTCAAAATTTAAACGGATAAATATAAATTCTAACTTAAATTTAAGTCTCAAATTTCAGTATATATTACACATTAATATTGAAAATCTATACCGTTATTATAATTTACTTTTAATTACATTGGTTAGAAAAAAATTACAAAAGAACTTTTTTTAACTGTACATACCAAATTTAAATAAGTTTAACTTAAAAAAATAAATAAATAAATAAAATAAAATACATTTGTATAACTGCAATTTTTGAGCTGTGTATCTTTTGATAATTTATTCAAACTTTAAAAACTAAATTTTAATGGAAAATTATGAAGAATTAAAACTTTTAATTTCTTAATGAGTTTAAATGATAATCACAGATTAGAAGAGGGAGTAAAACAAGTCTTTGGATTAGTAAAAAATGCATATATATATATATATATATTTGTGTGAGCATACGCTTTGTTATTGAAAGATACTTCATTAGAAGATGGAATTCCATCCCCCACCCAAGAAAAAACTTTTTATTTCTTTCCTTTTTACTTTCTCTTACCCATAAGGTAGAGAAAGTATTGTTTTTGAGTCAAATTTTCGAACGCGAGATTTTGTTATATTTACACGTTTTGAGGTCACCTGAATACGAAAATCATGTTTTTAGCAAATTGTCTGAGTGTCTGTGTGTGTGTGTCTGTGTCTGTCTGTTATCAGCATATCTCAAAAACAAATTATGGCAGAAAGTTTAAACTTGGTATTCTAAATGTGTATCATATAGGGATGCTACAGTAAGCTTTTCGTTAAGATCAAGCGAATGGTTCGTGTACAGGGACAATCAAGAGAATTCTAATACATTTTGTCTATGGGGGAAATTGCAGGTAAGTAGAGTTTAACGTCTATAGACTGCACTAAACCAAATGAAACGAATATATGTATTTTGTAATAGAGATAGTCAACTGGGAAAAAATTTTTGTGTATGTAGGAGCCTCGCCTCCCCCCCTGGGGGGGAAGTCCCCCCCCCCCTCGAGGGGAGTAAATTTTCATGATGGATGTCTTTCAAAAGAGCTCGACAATACCTTTAAAACGAATGGTTGAACCATCGTACTGCGATAATTTAAAACAAAGTTATCGATTTTTTTTCACTTTTAACGAAAAAAAAACTTAGATTTTTTTTTTTTTTTTTTTTAATATTGAGAATAAAATGGACTTTTTTTTTATATTTAGTGTCATACTTCTTCTCTAATATGGAAATCGTCTGCATTATTATAAAAGATAATTTTTTTAAATAACAATTTTAATAAATTATTTTTTAAAAACAGAATTATTTTTTAATAACCGAATTAAATTCTATATAAATGTAGGTGCGTTAATGAAACGGGGGGTTGAGGGGGGCGGTAGCCCCCCTCACACAGAATTAATTATCATACAAAACTCTTCCGAAGCCTAATTTGAATTGTTTAACATAGGTTTACATAACATCGTATCTTACCTCTTAATGCGCGGTGATATAAGTGTGAAACCACCTCTCAGCTGCAAAAACTCATCCCAGAATTTTTTTAGCAAAAATTTACGTTTATAATGTAGCTGAAAAGGCTGTTTTTTTTAAACTTAAAATTTAAAATGTCTTTTAATTTAATTTTGTTCGTGAATTCCGGTGGCAGTATAATTTAAATGATCCGAATTACCTTGCGCCGCAAAGGTTTAATCTCCAACCTGTATTTATAGTATTAAATTTCAGGGTAAGAGAAAGTCGTGTGAGTGACACACCATATTATTTCTTTACGATTAGTTACATTTTTTATTTGTTTCTCTAAATAATACAATTCACGTTTATTTATTTATTTATTTTACACGTCTAAACTTCGTTTGGGACACTTTTTAAACTGCGACATGGATTTCCAGAATTTACATTATGCTAGTAATTTACCGCCTTCTTATAGTCCTAGGATGTATATATATATATATATATATATATATATTTAATGTTTCACATCTTTAAGAGGCAATTCGATATTACACTTATTTTCATCGGAATTTTGCGATATTTCGTTAGATGAAGGATATGCATTATTAGGAATGCCTTCAAAATTTTCATAAATTACACACTCATGTTTTAATAAAAAAAAAAAAAAAAAAAAAAAAAAAAAAAATTCAAATTTCTTCTTTCGCAACATTTGTGAGTGCCATTTATATATATATACATTTTTTTTTCCATGTATTGTTTAAACAGCATCCAAACAACATTCTACATGCTATTTTACAACGACATTTAATAAAAAAAAGTCTAAAATAAATTTAACATGGAATTGTAAAATTCATTTTAAACTTTAAGTAAAAATAAATATTTGCAATTTGCAAAATGCAGAAAACTTTTCAATTACCTATTAAAAAAAACTAAAGATATGTATAACTTGAACGCGTATTTGACAGCAATTTAAATATTAACTCGCAAGATAAAAAAAAAAAAAAAAGATTTTTCAAAGTTAAAGGGAAATATTTTTTAATAAACGACCACATGCACATGCTGTACAAGCTCGAATGAGAAACAGGCAACTCTTTCATCGGTTAATTTCAAACTATATTTACTATAACGCTATTTGGAAAGATTTGTTTTCCAAGAAGCTCTTAAACGTATTAAAATTACTTGCGTTTGGAGGGAAGGGATGTTGCTCGCCAAATCACGTTGCGCCAAATGTTTGAAAGTTTTTTTTTTTTTTTTTTTTTTTTTTTTTGTAGCTTTTTTAGTGGGATTCCGCCGATAAATTTAACTGATCTTTTATTACCTATGTAAGTAGTATCTCTGTAATTATTTTCACAATATTCTGAGTAAGCGCTTTAAGGAGACCTTCCTTGTAAGTAAATGAATGAAATACCAGTCTACACTTTATTATGTTCTTTTAGCTAAAGACATTAGAGAATGTCTAATATGCCCATAAAAATAAAATTTTAGGGATTTATCGCAATATTTTGGCTAACTTGTAACAATTTTGTTCAAGCAATAAGCTATAATTTTGCGTTTCATAAAAATACGAAAATTATTTCCATTCCAGAAAAGGTAAACTTTAGTTCTATCCACTTTTTAAATACATAAAGTTCAGTTTTGAGAAACACGGACAGTAAATATGTATTATGTTTAATATACTACCTGATTAATGCGATTTTTTCTCCTATGTGGAAAATTTCGACATTTGAATTTGGATTTGGGTTAAAAATCTGATCTCGGTTGTAAAGAAAAAAGAAAACAAACTTTGGCGAATACTAATATTGAAGTATAATTTTGTAGCGACATAAAGCTGTAAAGTACTCCCGAAGAATTCATGTATTGTTAAAATAGTAATAATAATAATAATAAAATAATAATAATAATAATAATAATAATAAAGTGTTTTTAGAGTCTAGTATTGGGGAAACTATCGAATTACTAGGATTAAAATTTAAATTGATATTGACATTCAAAATTCTCAATTCACAAACTGTTTTTTTTTTTTTTTTAATCTCCCTTTTCACTATTGCAACGTTCGAATGATACTGCTGTAACTTATATTTCTAACAGCTTTGTTAACATATTAGTTAGCTTCCATTTACACAACATGATTGTGATGATTATTTATAAGTTTTTGAAGTATTTTAGGAATACGAAATAAATTAAAAGTAACCTGAAAGAAAATAAAATTCTCGCACTTTCATTAGTAGTATTGCATTAATCACATCGACCCTATTAACTTAAGAAAGATAAAAGAAATTCCTAGAAATATCTTAGTAAAAATACGTATCTTTTATTCATACCATTTAGTGCTTGCCGTTAATAATTACCTAATTATTATTCTATTTTAGATGTGTGATTTCATAACGTGTTAACCTCATCGCTTTACTTGTCATATTGTGTCATAATTTGAGACCTTGAAACGTGACGTATTTAATGGATGACACCTAAAAAATTTAATTATCAAGATTTTTGAAACGAAGCCTGGATCAGTTACGTTTATAAACGTGTTCATTTCACGGGTTTGAATGCATTTATTTGCTATTTCCAAATAAATAGATCATTATTTACGTTTTTCAATGTGTAATCATGATTCCTAAAGACTTTTTATTTAAATAATAATGATAATAAATTTAAGGGCTTTTTGAAAATTGTAAAAATTACACACGTGAATGCTTACATTAAAACCGGAACCAATAACCAAGTTAAAATTTTATAATATAAGGTAATAATTATCCCTATTTAAGATTTTTACTTTAAAAATACTTAAAAGCTAAAAACATGGAGTGAAGGTAATTATAAAACAAAAATTTTATTAGCTGTTCATTTTTTTTTAAATCAATTTCTTTACATGCGAAATTTAATAACCGCAGCATTGCCTGTCATCTGATATACGCCCAAATTGAGTCAGCAAAAATTTTTATAAAATCTGTCTAACACATTAAGTTTGGTGTATTTTATATACCTTAGAAGTTGAGATAGAACCTACCTATAAACAGAAAATATTTTATCGCTTGACATCCAATATACACCCCCAACTGATTTAGCATAGTTTTCATAATATCTATATCATATCACTATCAAATCTGGTAGATTTTTTATGTCGTCACAGAAGCTGAGATATTGCCGGACTTGATTGCCAAAAAAAATCAGGAAGCAAAAGCTTCCGCTCTAAAATTTAAGAGGGGGCCTAAAAATGATTAAAAACTATCTTGAATTTCAGTTTTAGATTTTCATATTGAAATTAAATATTTTCTTTTATCATATTTTTTGCAACATTTAGACAGTCTAATATTTAGATTCTGCAATCTCTTTAATTTGATTTGCTGCTTCCTCAAAGCATGGGCTATATATATTTTTTTTTTTTTTTGGAGTCAATGATTATTCTGGATATCGTCACAAATAATAAGTCAATTTGCATATACACTCTAGGACAAAAAAAAAAAAAAAAAAAAAAAAAGAGAGATGCACCAAGAAGAGGTAATGCAAATTGGACACAAATTGACATGCATACAGGTTTTGATGGAAAATGCAAATTTTTAAAGTTTGGCCGCCAATGAATGAACCTGTGACGCTACAACGCATTTTAACTGCATACAGGTTTTGATAGAAAATGCAAATTTTTAAAGTTTGGTGGCCAATGAATGAAACTGTGACGCTACAGGACATTTTAACTGCACAACTGGCAGGATATTAAAAAGGAGAAATTTTGATTCCAGGTCATAAAATCTTTGAAAATTTTATTCGGTCTATTCGGAGAGAGGAGTGTAGTTGGGCTCAAAGAAGCCGGTTCGTCTAATCTGCGAATTCTTTGACATTTGGATAGGAGCGATGCCGTTAGTAGATGATGTTGGCAGGAATGGGTGAACCATGGTCGGACATAGTGTTAAGAAGGAAGCAGTTGGCCTAGAGATAGGACAGAATGTAAGAACCGATCAATCGTCAGAGATAAACTCAAAGCCCCAAATTCGTCGTTATTATCGATCCTACGTGCAACTGGTACTTCAGTGACTTCAAATACTATTAATAGGCGGCTCAGAGAAATGGGGTTGAGCTCACGGAGCCCCTTGTGCCGTCTGCTATTAAACTTTGTACATTGGCAAGCCCGTTTGCACTGATATCAAGCACGTTCGACCTGGAATGTTACTGAATGAAGTAGAACTGTCTTCAGTGATGAGTCCCATTCCAATTTGAGCCCCGATGACTAGTAAAGACGCATCTGGAGACGCCCCGAAAACAGGGGTTTTCCAACTTGACTGTCACCAGACATACGGCCCGACAACCAGGAGTGATGGTCTTGGGTGCCATTTCATTTCATAGTAGGACACCTTTTGTTGCCATCCGCAGCATCTTTAAGCAGAGTGGTACGTCGACGAAATTCTACGTCCCGTTTTGTTGTCCTTCATGTTGCGAAATTTTGAGCGTATATTTGAACATGATAATGCCCGCCCACGTACGAAGATAGTTTCTACTGCTTGTTTTCTTCCTTGCCCAATATTATTTTGGCCAGCAAAGTGGTCGGACCTCTCTAACACTGAGGACGTTTGAAAGATCATGAAAAGGGTCCTACAACCACCTCGGGATTTTGCCATCTAACGCGTCAATTGGACAGAATTTGGAATGATATCTCGCAGGAGCACATCTGCCAACTCTATCAACTAATGCCAAGCCGAATAACTGCTTATATAAGGGTTAGAAATGGTCCAATGCGTTACTGACTTGTTTACTTTGTGAGGCCATTTCTCTTGATTAAATCTCCCTAAATTTCTGAATCTGTAATCATTTGTTTTTCTCCACATGTACATCGCATCTACCAATTTTCGTCCCATTTCGATAACTCCTTCTTTGTGCATATATATATATATATTTTTTTTTTTTCTTTTTTGTCTTATAATGTATCACTAAGTACTAAAAAAGTACAATAAGACAAAATGTGCAATATTTAAGAGCATGTGCTTAGCCCTAAAGAAATAACAATGTTCCGTATTTTAAACAGTTTGGAAGGTAAGTTGATTTTTTATACACATTATAAAATATGCTAGAACTGGAAATCGAACCCAGGTCCTGTGCTTAACGTGCAGATGTTTTTCCACTGAGTTACTCTGACTGATGACCAGCTTTGCATTTCTCATATAATAACCACTAGCAAGGTGCAGAGCTGGCTATCAGCCAGAGCCAGAGGGGGCTCAGTGGAAGAACATACGCACATTAAGTGGAGGACCAGGTTTCGATTTCTGGCTCAAGCATTTTTCGCGCAGTTGGTATAAAAAATCAACTTTACACTCCAAACTATTTTAAATAAATTTTCACAGTTGGTAAATTTATGAATAAAATTTCTAAATGTTTTTCATGTTGGCAAAATTTAGGATTGAATGTTTTATTTGGCCTAATTTTGGATATGAAAAAAGAAATATAAAAAAAAAATATATTAAAAAGGGAGTTTAGAAATAATTTGGCAAAAAATACTGACTTTACTGACTAAATTCCTAAAATACTGACCAACACTGACCAATCTGAAAAATACTGACTTTTACTGACTTTAATGACCAATTTTCATTCCCGTATCTCGATAACTATTTAAATTGCTATACAGTCCTTTGTATGTGTGCGTGAGGGGGGAAATAAACATATTTGAAAATTATTCTCTATTTAAATAAATGTTGTAATTGGAAGTATGATTTTTTTCCTTTTATCGGTGGCTTATGAGATAATCACCATTACAGCTATTTTAAATCACATGCTGCATATATATATATATATATACACGCACACGTGCGTTAGCGGTCAGTATTTGTCCCAACTTCACCAAAGTGTATTCTTTAAAAACTATCATCCGTGAAATACAGGACAGGTTGAAATTATATCGCACAATGGAAGTAACCATGATAATAACCCAATTCTTCTAAAGAAAGCAAAGATAGTTATCCTCTAAGAACTTCGCAATGCAATGAAGCTTTTATTACAATGAGTAGAAAGCGAGGAGCCTTTGCAAAGATTAAAATCACAGTCAGACGAAAAAAAAAAATCACACACAATGAAACAAATTTAAGTCTCTTATGAATGATTGATTAGCTAAATGATTAAAAGTTTGTAAGACTTCGGTAATGTTATAGTTAATCTAGCGAAGCTCGAAAGAATGAATAAAACAATTTAAAGATCTGCGGATTAGAAAGAAAACTATAGGAGATTTTTATCGGAAAAGTAAAATTCTAATGGAAAGATGATTTTGAAACATTTTTTAAACCTTAAAGTTCTAAAGATATTTTAAATAAGATTTAAAAAAAGAAAATTTAATTAAATTATAGCTTTTTTTTATTTTCGCATTAGTGTAATTTATTTTTTTAAAGATATAAATAAAAAATAAATTTTATATCACAGCACGAAATTTATTATAACGAGTAATTGATTCGATAAATTTCCTAGTATTTTATCCTTTCGCGCAAGTAATAAATAGCCTTTCTTTCTGAAATCTTAATGAAAATTTTTTTTACAAATATTTTCGTCATTAACGTCATATTTTTAGAATTAATTGATGTAGAATTAACGTCAAAGTAAGTTTTTATTTAATAGTATTTATTTTTTATTAACGTAATATTGTTATTATTTAGTGTATTATTATTAATTGCTACTTTTCTTCGTTTTGCTTTTCATATTCTTTGTGCCTGTCATGTTTCCAAAATCTCATATATATTTTATAGGTTGATTTCTTTAGAAATCGACCTATTGCAATCACTTCGTTTATATATATATATATATATATATACTAGCAGGCTTTGCCCGCTTCGCTGGTCACTAAATTTAAAGGAAACTCTTTTCTATATAGCTTTATAAAAATAAAATAAAATACTAAAATTGCTCAAAAGCTCGCTTCGGATCCCTGCTGCCTTCGGTAGCGATTTGGTCATCCGCTAAAACTCGGGCGCTTGTCCCTATTACCTGAGACAATGGTTTACCAATAGGCTTGCATTAAGTCCTTATTAGATAACAGTTTCGAAATAGATAGTATCGAAAAAAAAAAAAATGAAGTATCCCCTTTATATTTGAATCCCAGTTACATATGAAGAACACTATACGTGGTGCACATAATATTTGCTTTTACGTTATTTCCTATGTTTATTTTGTTTATCCCCGATCAACCATAAAAATGATAACAATTTCACGCTAAATATTATAATATGCTATGACCGGCTACGTCTGTTGCATGAGACAATTAATTTTTTGTGGTTATTAGTATTCATGGTTTGTAAGCATGATCATAGTACCGCCTTAATATAGCTCTCTTTGGCGACTTTTGAATTTTTGTCACCATTTTAGATTTTATCCCTTGTAAAAATAAGACTTAATACCTTGTAACAATATGCTATGAGCGCTATTTCTGACATATTTTAGACAACTAAACTTTTAATGGTTATATATATTTCCCATTAAGCATATTTTTATTTTCATTTATTTATTTAAATATTGATGAAATTTGAACTTCAATTTGGTCTAGTGTTGTACAGGCTGTATACTACACGTTTGTGTTTGTGAAAGAAAATTTATAAAATACATACATTAGTTAATTTTAAAAAATCTAATTGTCCGATCGATAAGCTGTTTAATCCGTTGGATTCACAAAAATTGCATCTTTCATTTGGTATCTTATTTGTAACGATACGACTGATATTTCTAATTTTTTTAATTTACTTTCCTCATTTTAAATACATGTAATTTTTATTGTTCACGTTTTTTTTTTTTTTTTTTTTTTTTTCCGTCGAAAAAATAATGATAATTTTTTTGGCAACAATTAAATTAAGGAATAAAATTAAATATTTTAAATAAATGTAATTTTTATTGTTCACGTTTTTCTTTCTTTTTTTCTGTCCAAAAAAGAATAATTTTTTTTGGCAACAATTAAATTAAGGATTAAAATTAAATGGCCAATTTATCAGTTATTAGAAGGTTTTTATTTTAACATTTTAATTAATTAAAAGAAAACTAAAACAAAATTCGAAAATCCGGCTTCGAGGTGCATCAGGGGAGGTCATTACGAATCAACATGCAAATTTTTGTAGTTCAGCCATCAGCCATTAGGAACACACCTAAACTTTATTGAATAGCAATAAAGTTCAAATTGACTCTAGAAAACGTTTGTATGGGAAATAGAAAAGGGCTGTTTTTAGGGTTTTCCCGGAAATTATTCGATTTTTTCTCGCCTTTTAAACCTTCCCTAGACCTCCACGAACATTTCAAGACTAAGATAAGATAAATCCGTTCAGCCGTTCTCGAGTTTTAGTGAGACTAACGAACAGCAATTCATTTTCATATATATAGATATATATATATATACATATATAGGGGAGACCCGTGTACCTAGGGCCATCATATACCTAGGTCCACCCCACTTTATTTGAATAATATTTAGTTTAAAGTTTTAATATTCAGTTGGGTGAGTAACAACACCAGTTGCTACATTTACAATCGCTTTGAAACCATTCAGGAGAATGTTTTTACAAGTTACATGTACAAAAAGAATTTACATGGTTTGAAGTAAAATTTTGGAGCTCATCTCTTTTGCTATTTTACAAAAGTCAGTCAAATAATTTTCTTTTATTTCTAGAGTATATTTTTTCTTGTTATATTGAGTAATAAATGAGATACTTAATTAGCCCTCTCTGTGTGTGGGTTTTTTAGTGGAAGGTATTTTGAATGAAGTTACCGAAACTTGTACCTAGGGCCACATAGCTGTATTGTACCTAGGGCCATACATGGCCCTAGGTGCAATTGCAATCTTATTCTTCATGCTGTTACAATTTAATTGAAAAACTTTTATAATTAAATGAAGTATAATGTTGTATGAGGGACATTGCTTCAACCCACCATCAGTCATAAGCTTCAACCGTTGCACTGAGGTGTGTTTGGACCTTATAAGATATACTACAGTACAGCCTGTAGTAATTGGATGCTGGCAAACCCTGGCACACCAATCCCTATATATGACGTTGCTGAAAAAGTCCTATCCGTCGGTCTTTACTCCTGTGAACATTCTATCAGGTTTTCGTGTAACTGCAATATAGCCAGCGAATCAAAACATATTCACTGACCAGGAAACCAACCAATACTGTAATCATAAAAAAAAGGAATCCAAACAAGCATTAATCGAAAAAGCATATGTGTCTTGACGCATAAAACATTAGCCCTCGTCAGCTCGTTTTCGAGTTATAAATTCTGAAAGTTCGCTAATAGTCGGTGAAACCACGCCTAAATCGATAACACCACACCTTACTGAAATAATGAATGAAATCCAAAATAAGCAGAAATTGAAAGAGCATAGACAAACTTGTTCTTTGATGCATTCAACAGTTGCCTATTTCAGCTTTGAGATATATTCAATTGAGATATAATGTCTAAAAATTCGCTAAAATAGAATCTAAATGGTTCTAGCAAATTTTGATGAGGCTCCTCCCACTCCTTCCTCGTTACTAAATTTTTACTCAAACTTAAATACAGATTTCTCGAGAACGGACTTATAAGGGGTAACAGTTTGTGCATAAAAAATCATGTTATATTATGCCCTCTTGAATGAGCACAATTTAATTGATTTCTATTATTACACTATTGGGATGGTTTCCTAGTGAGAGCGAATATTTAAATTCAAACGTGGCTGAGAGACAAGCTCCCTCCATAAATTTCCAAAAAAAGATTTTCTTCAGGAAGAAAGTGAACCAAGAATGATGGAACTGTATGTCTCTGTTTCATGTCCTGTTGAAATTTCGAAACCTTCATCATCTAACATATTTTCATGTGTCATGCTTGAACAGGTACAACTTTTTCTGAAACAAAACCTCGTACAAAAACTACTTAAAGAAAAGATGTGGCCGTAAACCAGGAAGATCTAGAAATTTAAGAAACATTCCAGAAAAAAAAAAATATGCTATTAGTATATATCCCAAAGAAAGAAAGAGTGAAAAATTCGGTTTTTCAAATTAAGGCAACATCATGATAATTATCATATGATAAATAAATGTGTTACTTGATATTGTTTCTTTTATAAAATATATGTTTATATGTTTATTTTCTATTCATTACAAAGCGAAATCTAATTTTAAGGGAATGCCCTTAGGTACACTGAGGCCATAGGTACAATGAGGTCTGGCCCTAGGTACAATGTGGTCTGGCCCTAGGCACAATGTGGTCTAACCCTAGGTACAATAAGCGTGTTGTACTTAGGGCCATGTGTGAAATTTATTTAAAAACCTTCTGTTTGTCGGAATTTATTATTTTAAGTGTTTATATCAATCTCAATTAAAAGAAATTAGTTCTAAAGATATATACATATCAGTTTCATGATTTTTAGCAGGTCAGGGGCTCTGTTTTTGGGAATTAAAAAAAACGGCCCTAGGTAAAATGAGGTCTGACCCTAGGTACAATGAGTGTGTGGTACCTAGGGCCATGAGTGAAGTTTATTTTAAAACCTTCTATTTGTCAGGATTTATTATTTTATGTATTTATATTAATCCTAATTGGAAGTAAATAATCCTAAAGATATGTAAATATCAATTTCATAATTTTAAACTTGTCAAGGGCTCTGTTTTCGGCCATTGAAAAAAAGCGGCCCTAGGTACACGGGTCTCCCCTATATAGTGAAAATTTTGTCATCACGATAACTCCCGAAATAATACTCCAAATCCAACCAAATTTGGACAGCGAACTTATCTTATACATACCTTGGATGAGTTCGTTAACCAAGTTGCTCCGACTTTTTTTTTTTTTTTTTTTTTTTTTTCCCCAAGTGGCGGCCACTTCAAAATTTCAAATCCACATTGTAAAAAGCGTATTTAAAGCCGGATTTGCTTGGATTTTGATGTAAATATAGACCACATAAGGGTCTCAGTAAAGTTTATTAATGAACTTTATCTGTCATTTTTAACAAAGTGGCGGATATCTTAAGTTAGCGGGACCACTTGAAATCAGGCTACCACTTGAAAATTTAAAATCACGATAACTACCGAAATAATACTCCAAATCGAACCAATTTTGGACAGTGACCTTATATTATAATTATCTTGAATGAGTTGGTTAACCGAATAGCTTCGCCATTTGGTTTTCAAGTGGAGACCACTTAAAAATTTCAAATTCACACTGTAAAAAGCGTATTTAACCCGTTAATAGTCGCTACAGACAGCGCCACCTATTACAGATTGCGCACTTTTTATTTAACTGTCACCATTCATTTTAAGAAGTGATGTGATCGACGTTTCTTCGAATTTATTCGCGTTTTATGTATATCAAATGCCACTTCTAAAAATTTTTGGTGGCTATTGAATAAAAAAATCTGGAAAAACTGAAGGATGGGCGGCAAATCGACCAACTAGCGACTACTAATGTGTTAAGACCGGATTTGCTTAAATTTTGATGTGACAGACTATATAAGGATCTCAACCCAGTTTATTAAAAACTTTATCCGCCATTTTTAACAAAGTGCGGATGTTATAAACTAAGCGAGACAACTTGAAATTAGGTTACCACTTGAAAATTTATAAACATTATAGCTTTTTAAATTCTGATTCAATTCGAAACAATGTTGGACAGTGGTCTTACCATATAATTATCTTGGATGAGTTCACTGGGCAACTTGTTCCGACATCTTGTTTCCAAGTTGTGGTCACTTGAAATCCTGCTGCCACTTTAAAATGGGCTATCACGATAACTTTTAAAATACTAAACTGATTCAAACGAAAGTTGGACGGTGATCTTATGGTTCAAATACCTTGGATAAGTTCACTTGGTAACTTGATCCGAAATTTTATTTCCTAGTGGCGGTCACTTAAAAATTTGTCATTATGATAACATTTGTAATACTGAATCAATTCCCCTCAAATTTGGGTAATAGATTTATCACTCAAATATCTCAGATAAGTTCGCTGGGCATCTCACTCTGTTTTTTTTTTCAAGTGGTGGCCATTTGAAATCATGGTGTCATTTGAAAAATTTTTATCACGACAATTTTTTAAGTACTGATTTAATTTGAACTAAAGTTGGACAATGAACTTATCATAGAAATATATTGGATGATTTCGCTGGGCAAATTGTTTCGGCATTTTGTTTCCAAGTTGCAGACACTTAGACTGCCACTTGAAAATTTGTCATAACAATAACTTTTGAAACACAGCACTGATTTGAACCAAAGTTGGACAGTGAATTTATGCTTCAAATACCTTGGATGAGTTTGCTGGGAAACTTACTCCACTATATTGTTTCCAAGTGGCCGCCACTTGAAAATTCATTATCACGGTAACTTTTGAAATATTTAATCAATTCATTAAAAAAAAAAAAAAAAGTTGAAAAATGGATTTATCATTCAAACAACTAGGATTTAGGTGGGCAAGTTTCTGTGCAATTTTGTTTCCAAGTTGCGTCCACTTGAACGTTGCCACCTGAGACTTTGTCATGGCGATAACTTTTTAAATACTGAATTTATTCGAGCCAAAGTTGGACAGTGGATTTATCTTACAAATATCTTGGATTAATTCACTGAGCAACTTACTCTGCCATTTTTATACAAGTGGCGGCCACTTAATTTTTTCAACACGATGACTTTTGAGATTATGAAATAATTCGAACTAAATTTGTACAGTACACTTATCTGACAAATACATTTGATATATTTGTTTGGCAACTTGATCCGCCATCTTGTTTCCAAGTGCCGGCCACTTGAAATTTTTAATTTCCCATGAAAAGGTATTTATGAACCGATTTGCTTAAAACTCCATATGTACATAGCCTATATCAATATTTCTACCCAGTTCATTAATAACTTGTAGCCGACATTTTGTTTCAAAATGGCGGTTACTTGATAAGTGGAAAGAAATCAACCTACCTTTCTGAATGAGCAGGAAGGACTTGTTTAATTGGTATTTGAAAAAAAATCTGTATTTCGCAAGTTGCAAATAATTATTTTTACTTTTATTTAGCGTTTAAAATAAATTTTACATTTTGAAAAATTAAATTTATTTTTTCAATGTTGTTTGGATAAACAATACCTTAAAAAAATATGGCACTCACAAATGTTACACAAGAAGAAATTACATTAAAAAACCACATTGTTGAAATATTAAAAAAATATGAGTGTGTAAGTTATGAGAAATTTGAAAGCATTTCTGGTGATGTCTGGTCCTTTGTCACATGAAATATCGCAAAAATCCAATGAAAATGAGTATACTACCTAATTGCCCCATAAAGATGTGAAGCATCAAAATAAACAATATATACATGTGTACACACACACACACACACACACATATATATATATATATATATATATATAAATAATACAGGAGGGGAATTCAAAAAGTAAAGGCGCATTTGAGAAAAGCTGTACTTATTCTAATGATAGAAAACTACGCTCCAACGACTAATGCAGGAATACGAGCGACACGTTGTCTCGAAGTGTTGCCAACTACACTCACTCAGCGCTGGTTACTAGTAGTGTTGCCAATCCCAAGAAAGAGAAATTGCAAATGTGCCTTTACTTTTTGAATCCCCCCTCGTATATATATATATATATATATATATATATATATATATATATATAATATACATATATCATAGGTCTTTAAGAAGAGGGCTGTAAATTGCTAGCATAATGTGAAATCTGGAAATTCATGTCACAGTTTAAAAAGTATCCAAACGAAGTTTAAATATGTAAAAAAAAAAAAAAAAAAAAAGAAAAAGAAAAAAAAAACGTAAATTGTATCATTGGAAGAAACAAATAATAAATTTAACTAATCACAGAGGGAAAAAAAGAAAGAAAGAAAAAGCATTTTTCTTGGAGGGAGTGGGTACAATTACATTTTCTAATGAAGCATCTTTCAATAAGAATGCGTATATGCTCATACAAAAAAATTTGTTTTTGTGCATTTTTGCTAATCCAAAGACCTGTTTTATTTCCCCTTCTAATCTATGATTATTATTTAAACTCATAGAGAACTTAAAAAGTTTAATTCTTTATAATTTTCAATTAAAATTTTATTTGAAGTTTAAATAAATTAAAAAAAGATACACGGTTCGAAAATTGCAGTTATACAAAAGTATTTTTTTAAAGTTAAACCTATTTAAATTAATTTGGTACGTAAAGTTAAAAACGTTATTTGATATACTTTATCTAACCAGTGAAAGAAAAAGTAAATTTTAATAAAAAATTTCCACAATTAATTAGTAATCTATACTGAAATTTGAGAGTTAAATTTAAGTTTGAAGACCTTTTTATAAATTTATTGGATGTGAAATCGGTATTTTTCGAAGACGTAAAATGATGCGCTGATAAGTGATTGCTGTTTACTATTCTTTCATTTCGAAACAGTTATGTTTTAAATTAGATAAAATTTAGTTTTAAATTTATTATGCAATATATGTGCGTATTGTTTTACTTTAAGCCATAATATTTAAAGTTCAAGAGAAACCTAAGCTTAGTTTAAGTGTTTCACGTTAAACTAAAGGTAGTACAATTTGATCTTTAGGTTTACTTCTAAATATAAATGATAAAATTGTAGTTATAAAAATATAATTATTCAAAATAAACTTTCTGAAACTAGTTCAGTATGAAGAGTATGAAAAACATTTTTCTATAATGAGCATTTATAAAAAAAAATCCGTTTTGCATCAGTTTTCATTGTGTCGCCAATGAGCGATAAATAACCAAGAATCGGACATTTTCAATTTTTTTTTTTACGGACGATATATAGATATTCCGCCGGAATTTTCAAGATAAACATACATAACCTCATGAGGAGAGTACTGTGTAATTTTTTCAAAACTTTTGGCGTATGCGCCTATGGAGACCTTCCTTGTAAGGCCTTTTAACGAAATGACAATAAGCTATAAATGCGCATAATATTTCATAATCTTCCAAACGCCTTATTTTTCCATCAACTTGGAAAAAAAATGAC
Organism: Salticus scenicus; assembly: GCA_963930645.1. Classification (NCBI taxonomy): domain Eukaryota; kingdom Metazoa; phylum Arthropoda; class Arachnida; order Araneae; family Salticidae; genus Salticus; species Salticus scenicus. Next base: position 83,396,633 of record OZ005651.1, read on the forward strand.
AGTTTTCAACTTGAGTATTCCAAATGAAAGAATATTTTTAAAGATTATTAATAAAACTAGTGAAAAACTGTTTTTTTTTTTTTTTTTTTTTTTTTTTTAGTCAGAAGACAATGGTTTGAAAAATTATTCTCTCATACCTTTGGACAGCCCCTGCCTGACTGGACTCGGCCAAGCTTAACGGGTTGGATGCTCTGAAAAATTACTTTCGGGTTCGAACTTAGAATCATTGCATCACTATGATAAAAGAATATATATATATATATACACACAGAGGGCGTTCCAAAAGTTCCACACACCCCTCCTAACTCGAAAATGAGTTGAAATTTTGAAAAATAAATGGCGAAAAACGTATTTAATGAATTCGAGAGGGACCTCTTTTGGTGAAAAAGATTTGGGCCCGGGGGGACTAGGGATCCACTAGGGAGTGCAATTTTAAAATTTCAAATGGAAAGGTATGTCTTGTGATACATCCCTGGAAACATCTCTTCAAGAAAATAAATTTGATATAAATAGTTTCGCCCTACGATGATTATTAAGTGAGATACATGAGTTTTTAGACTTTTCAAATGTGGATTTTATACTTATGTATCCCCTTTAATAATCACTGCAGGACAAAACTATTTATACTAAATTCATTGTCTTGAAGAGAAGTTTCCCGGTATGTATTAGAAGATATACCTTCCCATAAGAAATTTTAAAGTTTCATTCCCTAGCGGCAATCCTACCACCCCCTTGCCCGGGTCCAAATATTTTTGGTCAAAGTATGTCTTGTGATACGAGACATACCTTCCTATTTGAAATTTTAAAGTTGCCCTTCCTAGTGGCTCCCCTATCCCTCCCGGGCCCAAACTTTTTTCACCAAAAGAGGTCCCTCTCGAATTCATTAAATACGTGTTTCGCCATTTTTCAAAATTTTGACTCGTTTTCGAGTTAAGAGGTGGGTGTGGGACTTTTGGAACACCCTATATATATACATATATACACAGGGTGATTAGTTTAAAAGAGTACCCGTTGGTTTTTCTTATTACCCTTAAATATGACTGGTGTGGAAACTATTCTAACACTGAAATATAATTGTTTGAACCTTGTTTAAGTGTGGGAGACAATTTCCAACACTGTTGAACTGTTACAACTTTATTTGCGAGTTAAAACAGAAATGGAGACGCACAATGTTATTTAATCCTGCGATAAATTTATTTGTGAAAAACAAAATTTAATTCAATTTTTTTACATTATCATTCCCACATTACATTTACATTATCATTTTTACATTGTCATTTCATAGGGTTTTCCAGAGTAGTCCTGCAAACATCGATGAATTAAAACAGATAATAACTGAATAAATCTCGTCAATAACACCATCAATGCTGCGAAGTGTGTCAAAAAACTTGGTTCGACGTGTTCATGTTTGCATTCAAAATGGTGGCGAACATTTTCAACATTTTCTGTAAGGAATGATAATGTAAAAAATTTCAATTAAATTATGTTTTTAAAAAATAAAAGTATCACAGGATTATGTAACACCATGTGTCTCCATTTCTGTTTTACCTCACAAATAAAGTTATAACAGTCCAACAGTGTTAGATATTGTCTCCCACACTTAAACAAGGTTCAAACAATTATACTTCAGTGTTAGAATAGTCGCCACGTCCGTCAGATTTAAGGGTAATATGAAAAACCAACGGGTACTCTTTTAAACTGATCATTCTGTATATATACACTCATGTTTGTGAAAATTGCAACACAATGAAAGAATTGTCAGAAATTAATGAAATTTATTCCACATATTACTGATAGTGGAATAAAGTGACAAATAAAGATCAAATGTACAAGACAAACAAAAAGAACGTCTGAAATAAGTACTTTGTGTGTTCGCCACGCTGAGCGATGAGAGCCTGTACACGTCGTGGCATCGAATCATACAGGTTCTGAATGTAATCCTGGGGAATGGCATTTCAGATGGCTTCGACTTGACGCAAAGTTCAATGTTACTGTGCGCCCCACCAGTTGTACGAGCGAGTCGCCGACTAACGCATCCAACCCGTTAAGCTTGGCCGAGTCCAAGCAGGCAGGGGCTGTCCAAAGGTTTCTGAGTCACCGACCAATGAAATCCCAGACATGCTCGATGGGCGACATTTCCGGGAAGTAAGCAGGCCATGGGAGAAATGAAACCTGTTGTGCACTAAAGAAGGCTTGTGCAGTCTGAGAAACATGTGCATGGACATTATCATGCTGAAATACAGCACCCGGAATGCACCGAAGAATGGGAAGGACCTCTGGCTTCAAAATTTCCCTTATGTAGCGAACACTCTTGAGGTTGCCTGCAATGTGCACTAGATGAAATCGACAATTATACCCAATAGCTCCCCACACTATGATGCTAGGCGTTTGTGCAATATTACGCTGTATAACACACTGTGGGAGCAGACGTTCCCCACGTAACGCATTGTACTCCAGATTGTAGCGAAATTCATCGGAGAAAACGATTTGTTGCCGTGCTTTGTTGCTGAGCCCACTGAAATCGGAGGCGTCTATGATTCAGCGAGAGGGGAATCCTGCGTAGAAGAACCCTTCCAAGCAGTTCATGCTGCAGCAAAGGGCGACGAATCGTGGAGCTAGACAACAAAACACCTGTTGTCGTACTCCAACGTTGTGCTAACACACGAGAGGACGCTGTAAGGTACATCACAGCCATGCGGATGATGTGCCTCACTGCGTGCCCCACGTTTTTCGGCTTGTTTGATTCTCCTCTGTCCATTTCTTCCAAACATGCATCACTGTTGTGGCATTAAATTGCGTGCGGGCTGCGATTTCCCGATACGAAAATCTACCCTCTCGCATACCAATGATGCGGCCTCGTACGAGCTCCGTTAGTTGTTGGTATGGCACCCTTCGCTTTTGACCACCAATGTAACGTTTACCGCAGACAGAGAACGATAAAGATTTCAACGCGCCTTTACTGTCTTTTATATACCTAGAACAAGCGACAGATAACTAGTCGGTTCCCCTTCCACGCATGCGCATACGCTTTGTAATTCTAATCATTTGCAAGTCTCTGATCTCACTTGATATCAAAGGGGCATTTGATAACATCGAATGGTTTCATATACTGAACACTCTTGAAAAACTTAATTGCCCGAGCAACCTGGCAGGGGTCATCCGTTCGTATCTATCAAATAGGAAAATAATGATCAATTGGGGGCCTGAATCGAAAGACCTTCAACAAACAAAGGGCTGTCCACAGGGGTCTTGTTTGGGCCCACTTCTGTGGAATATTATAGCCAACAACATCTTGATTGAAATGAATTCAAAGGGTTTCAAAACTTTTGCATACGCGGATGACTTCTCCTGGTTGTCTCTGGTAGAAGGAGGATTGGCCTGGAGGGTCAGGCCCGTGAGGCATTAAACCTTTTCAGTGATCTTCTTTCTCAGTTTAATTTCAACTTATCCACTTCTAAGTCTCAAGCACTGACATTTTCGGAACCAAGACCACTACACCGGTGATGAGGATAGATGGCGTCAGTGTTAAACATGTACCTCATCTCAAAATTTTAGGAATAACAATTGACAAAAAGTTTAATTGGCTAGCACACATTAATGAACAAAAAATCAAAACATTAAAAATTTTCCATAACTCCGCGAAAATGGTCGGTAAGAGATGGGGCATTTCTACTAAATTATTAAAAATCTGGTACAACACAATTGTGGACAAAATTTTAACTTATGGTGAAGGTATCTGGGAAGGGTTTCTTACAAAAGAAGCAAAAGCCAAAATAAACTTCGTTCAAAGAATATTTTTACTCCAAATTTCGCGTGGCTATAAAACTATCTCTGCAGACGCCCTCACAGTCATCACCAGGATCCCTCATGTTCATCTTCAGTTAAAATATTGTTACAGGAAAACTAACATCCTGCAGCTAAATAATACTCAACTAAAGAATTTATTATTCCCCGGTGTAAATGTGCAAAACTCTCTTCCCAGTTGGCAAATTCACCCAGCACAGGACATTGCCTCTTTACTAACATTATGTACAAAAAACAGTTTTTCTCAGTCAGCTCCTGTGGCGATTTTTACAGATGGTTCAAAAACAGAACATGGAGTGGCGGCAGCCTTCTGTGTCCTTAATAACAATGAATGTACCCACCGATGGTCATGCAGACTCGAGGACTTTAACTCTGTTTTTCAGGCGGAGCTTTTCGCCATTGAAAAGGCCCTGGAGTGGGTCACTACGCAAACCAACATCAATAATAAAACTCATATTTTCAGCGACAGTCTATCGGGTCTGCAGGTCATTGTCCGCCACAGGTCCCGACATTCTCAGGTTCTTAAAATCAAACACCTTTTGACGGACCTAAATCTTCGAACGTCCCTGGCACACGTTTCTGCCCATAGGGGCGTGGTCGGAAACGAATTGGCAGATTCTCTAGCCAAAAGTGCAACTGAGAATGTTAGTGTTAACATTTCCCTGCCAGCACCTCCCTCTTTTATCAAAAGATCACTCAAACAGATTTTGTTTCGGGAATGGCAGACCTGGTGGGAAGATTCCGAGAATGGTAGATACACCTTTTCAATGATTCCAAATGTGGCCGTTAATGGTTGGTCGCTGACACCAGAGACTGCAGCCTTCCTATCGAGTCATGGGCCTTTCCCACAATATTTGTATAGATTCAATCGCCGACGCACCCCCCTATGTCTTTGTGGAGAGGAGGGTACACCAGAACATTATTATTTCAATTGCCCTATAACAAGTTCACACCACTTAAGAAATCCTGTACCAAAACCAGAGGGCTGGCTCGAAAATATTATTTCTCGTCCATCCCTCGTAATTAAACTAAAAAGAATCTACAATCTTCTGATGGATATTTCCAACAGAACAGATTAAATTTACGTCATATCTAACTAGCAGTTTTTAAAAATCACTTCCAGTCCTAAAAATCACTTGAAATGTAATTTAAAGTCTTTCTAAATCATTTCACTTTAATTGTAAAGTTTAATCGTAACGTTTTATTTATATATTCTTTCTTTCTCTCTTCACTCTCTCCTTCCTTCCTTTTGTATAAATGTGTGTTTGAGCTCCTTGCCCACTATGCTGCACTTCATTGATTCGGATGTAAAACCTGTCTTGCGGACTTTTCTCCAATGTGTATACTATCAACGCCCTTTGTCGGTTTCGGACTAAGTCCTGGCGTTTTTGTAAACTTTTTCTTCTTTTCTTTTTCCAATAAATGGAGAGATCGCCATAGAAGCGCTCAAAATCGCTCCAAGAGTGATGAGCGGCGTCCCTCTCCTTGTTCAATCTTTTGCAAGTCTTACCTCACTTTACATTTCCTGTAAGTTTGGTTCAATTTGCATAATCCCTTCATGGCGTTGCAATTTTCACAAACTTCAGTATATATATATATATATATATATGTGTGTGTGTGTGTGTGTGTGTATGTATGTATGTATGTATATCAACCATCGTCTTATACTTATAATGAAATATGTAAAATAATTCTATAGTCCCCTTTTAAGCGTTTTTAAATTTTGTATATATTTGTGGTAGAGACTTTTATTTATTTATTTATTGATAACATATACATCAGATTTGTATGCTTGACTCTCTAAGCCCGCTTGTAAATCCTCGTCAGATGAAGACAGATAGCACATGACAGAATTACAGTACGAAGAAGTAGAAAAACACCCAGGGCCATCACGGGAATCGAACCCGCTCTCCTACGCTCGAAGGCGATTAGCGGTGTGGTGACATAACCACTCGGCCACGGAGGGCCCTGGTAGAGACTTTAGAATTTATGCTCAGTTTCAAATGATCAAATCAGAAATTTATTATTAAATTTGTTGGTGTTGATATGAGTAGACAAGTACATTTAAATAGTACATTTGAAAGAAAATTTAAATAATAATAGAAGATACTATAAATAAATAGCAAGACGGCAATTAACAAGACGAATGACTGTAAAAATATATAATTTAAACCCTAAGCTGGATAAATTAAAAATTTAATTAAGAGTATCTATTTAACGAAACATTTTCATTTAAAACATCGAAAGTGCAATGGGCAAAACAGTTTCTAAAAAGCAAAAGATCAGACGTTCAAATTCCGATTGGGATAGAGCTGTTACAACCTTACAATGAAAAGAACTCTCTGAAAAATTGGCATACATTTGACACCATATATCGTAAATAATAAAGATTTTAATTTGAAAAATACATACAAGTTTAAATTATTGTAACTATGCTTTTTTGAAAAACATAATATATTTTTTTTAATTATTTTTAAATACTAAAAGGAGAATTATGCGAAATAATAGCTGAACGAAAAGAACTACCGCTAAATTTCGTAAACAAAAATTTAATTATCTCGTTATATAGCACTTTTATATACTACTAATAAACTTTTATTTAACCGATTTTAGTTGAGATTGTATTTATAAGCCTGTACCTAAAAAATTCCAGCTAAATAGTTAATTTTACGTAAGTGATTATATATATGCATAATGTATAATATATGACATATAGAAGAATAATTACTCTACTTGCATCAGATCAAATGTATGCGTTACAACGACAGTAAATTATCAGGAAGGACATATTAATGAACATATTATCAATGTCATACAAAAAGTTTATCTGATTTCCTTTTGCGATAGTTATGGCATAAATTTCTAATAACAATGTTTCTAAAATTAATTTTAAACAATTGTTAAATTAAGGTAATATTATGGGACATTTTATCCATTTCATATAAGTATATATGGCGTTATTAAACTATTGACTTATTCATTCAAACCGTAATTAAAACAACACTAACATGAAATAAATATATTTGTATAACCCATAGATATGAATTGTATATTTCAAAAGTATAACTCACAATTGATTTTGCAATGTAATCATATCAAAGGAAAGAGCGGTATACATCAGGCTTCTTTTGGGTAACAATTGATAATTAAACTTCTATTATTTCAGTAAATAGGTCTCCAACATCTTACAAGTGCGTCAGAAATGCACTCTCTTATTTGGTAATAAAGCAAACTTTATTACTGACACGCAATTTGCATCAAAATATAATCTATTCTGGCTTAACAACAGAATAAAGTACAGTAAGGCAGCATTTAACTGGCTTCTCTTCGTAAGCATTTTAAAGGGCTCCCTTTGTCCTCATGTAAAGGAAGTCAAGTACTACAATCTGCTCGTTGTCTTACTGTTCAAGCACGAATAAGATTTTAATGAAACAATGAAATAAATAAAAATGAGGGCTGAAAATTTGTAAATGATTTTAAAGCCAGTGCCTTAGAGAGAAAGTGGGAAAAAAAAAAAAAAAAAAAAAAAAAAAAGACAGCTCGTCTAAAAAGGATTATAAAGAATTGATTTAGAAAACATGAACAAATGGTAACAGAAAATGCACTGAAAAAAAAAAAAAAAAGTTGAAAACAGAAAACTTCTGTAACTTTCTTACAAAAAATTTCTGTTTTCTAAAACTGCAAAAATTCACCATAAAGTTACATCTCAACCTGGCAGTATATATTGCAGATAAAACTTGTAACCACCGCTGCAGATTTTTATCTGGTGGGTACCTATTTTTACTTTCTTCTATGTGTAATATAGAGAAAGTATTGGATTCGTGAAAATTTTCGAACTCTGGTTTTCGATGGATTTACACGTTTTGGGATGTCATGAACACGATTTGATAATTTTTAGAAAATGTGTGTGTGTGTGTGTGTGTGTATCACGAATTTTGTGGACGCTGCATCTCACGAACCAATGAACGAAATTTAACCAAACTTCATATTTAGTTGGACCCTGACATAATCTGGTGCTGATTAGATTTGGGGATCATTTGCTAACAGGTGGCGCTGTAATCGCATGTTTTCTAAATTTTTAACATGGCAGTATAGGACAGAATTTGGTATAAATGCACATAATGAGAGTTATTTTTAACTTGTGATTGTAAAATTGATATGAATTATTGATAATAGTAGCAGTTAACTAGGAAAAAAAATTTTGTGTATGTGGTGGCATCGCTTCCCCCCCCCCCCTTCCCGGAAGGAGTAAATTTTCTATATGGGTATCTTTCGAAAGATCTCGTCAATACCTTTAAAACGAATGCTTGAACTATAGATCTCTGATAGTTTAAAACAAAGTTATCGATTTTATTTACTTTTAACGAAAAGAAAATTAGAAAAACAAATGCATTTCCTCTGATAATTGCAAAAAAAAAAAAAAAAAAAAAAAAAAAAAAAAAACTTTCTTTCGGCATTTAGTGATATAATTCTGTCAGATAAAAATCGTCTGCATTTATAATAGAAAATAACTTGTATTTAATAAATAATTTGTATTGAATAAATTTTGTGTACGGAAAACTTGACACATCAAATGAGAATTGGGAAGCGCTAAGTAACAGTGTGAGACCTGATTTCATGGCTTTAAGGTAAAGTCTTTGCTTATTGAACGGAGGCCTGTGGTTCAATCCTATCTAGTCGAACGGAATATATATATATATATATATATATATATTATGAGGTTTTTATTAATTTATTTATTTTTCGTTGTGCACTACAGAAAAAATCTTTTTATACGGTTACGGAAAATTTCTATCTTCATTTTTTCCCCATAGCATACAGAAATTTTCTGAAACATAACAGGATTAATTTTTCGATGTAATTAGAAATAGTTTTAATGATAATTAGCGGCTATGTAATCTAAAACGACAGTAAATGTCGGTATTAAATTAGAGATACATAGCGTAATTTCTAAACTTCGGTTATTGTAGATATGTTAGACTAGCAGGCGTTGCCCGCTTCGCTGGTCACTATATTTAAATTAATTCTCAAAATTACATATAACTTAGTAATATACCAAATCTCATGAAATAAAAGAAAAAGGTTAAATGAAATCTGCCCAAAACCCCAGTCTCCCCCCCCCTGCCGCTCGCCAAAGGGAAGAGAATTTACAAAATTCCCTTATAATGTGTGTTGGGTACACATAACCAACCTACACATCAAAAAATTATTATCCTGAGATAAGTTAAAGCAGAGTTACTATTAGAAACGTGTTTTCTGCCCCCCCCCCCCCCAAAAAAAAAAGAAAGAAAGGGAAATATTTCTCAAAAATAATTTATAGTGCGAGTTGCCTATACATAGTACACTCACATAAAAAACAATTGCTTAATTTTAAATGGAGTTACGCTTGGAAACGTATTTTTTGTCGCCCCCCTAAGGGGTGAAGGGGGAAATTTTACAAAATCCATTTATAAAGTGTTTAGGCACACATAACCAATTAATACACCGAAAAATCACCTTTCTGAGATAAATTAGAAGAGAGTTCCAATTGGGAATATGCTCTTTACCCCCAAAAACCAAGGATGTGGAAAGTCCATATAATTTCATGGGATATTTTAGAAATGTGTTGCTTCACTTTTCTTGTTACTTTTGGTACTTGTATCCTTTATAGGCATGTAAATGAGACGTTTAAAACAATATTTACTTTTCTCTACTATTGACCTTGAATTTTATACAGGACATCAAAAGTCGTTCTCGTGTTTAAAAATAGGATTATTAGACCTTGGCATATTTTGGTACAAATCTCTTTGAATTAAATTGATGAGCGCTAGTTTTAAATATTAGTATACATACAAGGTAAATGTGTCACATGCCTAGTTATACTGCTGCAACTTATCTAAAGTAATTACAATACTCAAAGATCAAGGTGAAACGTAATTTTTTTTACTAATTTTTATAGTGAATAACTCTTCTAGGCGACAAAAATCAAAAAATAAAACATCACGCAAATTAATCTCTGAAATCACACCAATGAGGAAATTTAACTGTAATTGTGTGGATTTTAACCCTTTACAGTTTACAGAGCTCTGAAATGTCAGAAAAATGACATTTTAAGACCACCATAAACCAAATGGGTATGGGGATGAGATAATAATAATAAAAAGAAAGGAAAAATTCTGTCTTTGACAGAATTGAATTTAGTACGACAGGATTAATTTATATATTGCAATCTTGTAACTAAAAAAAAAAAAAAAAAAAAAAAGAAAAAGAAAAAAGAAAAGAAAAGAAAGAAAGAAATAGCCACCCTGGCTAATAACAAGCTCGATATTTCTCCCTAATAACCGTTGGCAAGGCTACCGTATCTGGAAACGCAGATGTAACGGTTATTTTGTGAGAAATGCCGAGCTGGTTATCAGCCTGAGTGGCTCAGTGGAAGAGCATCCGCACGTTCAAGAGGAGGGCCTGGGTTCAATTCCCGGCTCTGTCATTTTTCGCATAGTTGGTATAAAAAAAAAAAAAAAAAAAAAAAAAAAAAATCAATGTTATACTCCAAATTACATAAAATGAATTTTCACGGTTGATGAATTTATTAATAAAATTTCTAAATATCTTAAGAAAGTGTAAGAAATTAAATGGTAAAATTTGATATTGGCAGGCATCCTAGCATATTGAAAGTGTGACAACGCAAAATCTCTGTCTGAGAGAAATAGTCCCATCGTACTACTACTACTACTAATAATAATTGTATAATAAAATCTTTTTGCCAATTTATTAATCTATTAAAGTATTGTGTACAAAGCGTGTGTATTGTTTTGTGATTTCGATTTTTAATAAAATATATATTTGTTTTAAAATGCGTAGTTCAGCTAATTAATGCCCACTAAAGTAGAAATTAAACATTGAATTCAATAATTGCAGATCAATTTTTTTTATTGAAATAAGCTTTAAAATAATGCAAAATTACTTTAATAGAATTATGATAAAATATTAAAAATTTTTGCTCATTTTTTTAAATAAATATTTAAGTATTTTTTTGTAAATATTTTTTTAAATCAAAGCCACAGAACAATACACACTATGTACATTATACTTCAATAGTTTAATAAATTGGCAAAGATTTTTTTTTTCATTCCCTTTTGATTAATGGGTGTCTTAAAATGTCATTTTTGTAATTTTTTTGACATTTCGGGGGGGGGGGGGCTGAAAACGGTAAAGGGTTAAAGACCACACAATTATATTTAAATTTTCTCATTAGTATGATTTCAGAGATTAATTTGTGTGACGTTTTATTTTGTGGTTTTGTCCCTTAGAAGACTTTTTCATTGTAGAAATTAGTAAAAATTTGACTTTGAACTTTGACCTATTGTAATTATTTTAGTTATAAGTTTACAGCAGAATAACTAAGCATGTGACACCTTTATTTTATATAAATTAATACCAATCTTTGAAATTAGCTCTCATAAATTTAATTCAAAAGAGATTTATGCCTAAATGTAATGGTCTAATAATCTCATTTTTAACCACGGGAACAACTTTTAGTGACCTCTATAAAATCCAAGGTCAATATTAGAGAAAAAATATAAATCGTTTTAAACAGGTCTCATTCGAGCACAGCCACTCCACGAATGCAGTGGTGGTCAAATTTATAGGGACAAGAGAAAAATCATCAAATCCTGGCTACAGTTGGCTAGAAAATTATGCAAATTTTTTAACTAGAAATCAGTGATAAATGAAGCATTTTTTAAAATTAGTTTTTATGGAAATACATGGGAAATTGGAATTCATAAATTGCATTTTGGGTTTAGACAGCCATATGACATAAACAAAATTATAAGTAAAAGTGTTTTTGTGTGCTCTATAAAGCAAAATTTGCATGTTTTTTGTTTGGCACACAGTACTCCTAGACGATGTAAATGCTTAGTAAGTGATTGGGAACGTCGTATTCGATTTTCGCAGGCATGCCTGTAGGTACTAAACATTCGGATTTTGAGAAAGGGAAAGGGGTTGCTTTCAAAAGTTCAGGACTTATTGCACGTTACATTCCGACAAAACCTACTCGATCGAAAACGGTCATTTGTAATTTATAAAAAAAAAAAAAAAAAAAAAAAAATACTGACAAATATGGACAGCAAAGACGTATAAGTAGGCCCTTTTCTGTTTCTGTGCATAAGAAAAGAATGATAATAAAGTGTGATTTCTCAAGAAAAACAATTATCGACGGAAATTAAACGGGATATAAACTTACATTGCAGTGCTTTAACTGTTCGACGTGTTTTACACAAAAAAAAAAGAAAAATGTTCGTTATGACAAACACTTGTTACGACCGTCTCTTATAAAAGTTCATAAGAGACTGAGGGGGGGAGACTGCCAAAAAATGCATTACTGTGGGGAAAAAAGTGGTATAATGTACCTCGTCCATCCAAATTAAACTTTTTCTCATTGGAAAAGATAACATCGTACCAGTTATCTGCTATAGTAATGCATTTTTTGGTAAGCTCTCCCCACAGTCTCTTACGAACTTTTGTAAAAGGCGGTAGCGACAAGTGTTTTCCTTAACGAATTTTTTTCTATTGTCTGTAAAACACGTCGAACAGTTCGAGAACTACACTCTAAGTTTAATTCCCGTTTAATTTCCTCGATAATTGTTTTTCTTAAGAAATCACGCCTTATTATCATTCTTTTCTTACGCACATAAAAAGGCCTAAGGCATACTTGCCAACATACTAATTAATATTCCGTAGTATTGTTAGTCCCGCCTTGTTTTTTCCCACCAATATCTTTCTAGAGTAGTTTTCTTCTTATTTAATCGTAATTGTATTTGGAGAATATTACTCTAAAAATTTACTGGTGTGAAAAAAAGGGCGGGACTAACAACACTACGGAATATTAATTAGGATGTTGGCAAGTATGGCCTAAGGTAACGACACCAGTGCTCGTCACTCTTAAGGCCTTATTTTTAAAATGTTTGTTTATTTCACGTGGTATTCGTGTGGTATTCACGTATCAATATTATACTTTGATCTGTTTTTATATACACTGATTCTTCTAGTTATTGTTAGACACTTTCTAATTTTCAATACATTAAACCAAATTTTTAAAAAGAATAAAAATTGAACCTATAAAAATGCACCACTGCTCGTCACTTGAAAAATGCATTTCACCAGTAGTCGTCAGGTGTTTGCACAAGTGGCCGTCATGTAAATAAAACGCAACAATTTACTGAATAATTTGATTTTGATTTTAGAAAATTTAATGACACAAAACATTTTTGGCACATACTTAGATCCTAAATCCATTCTAAGGGTTTAAAATACAAAACATTAAATGGTAAATTCAAACTGTTGAGCACAGTTTTTCGAATAAAACAAATTCATATGCAAAATAATTTGAAAATTGATTGCTTTTAAGAAAAGTCCTCAAATTTTTATTCGTCCTCAAAAATATCTTTACTTAAAGCAGAGGTAAAGTTGCAGGAGAGGGGACAATAAACTCGTTTCCGAGCGTTTGGAGCGTAACTTTGCTCCAAATTAATTCCTAAAAGATTAATTTTACCATGTTTATTATTAACTCATTCTTATTTTTTTTTGTTCAGTAAAAATATTGCAATTGATTTTTAACTAACTTCTCGACTACCTAGACATTTGAAACTTTCAGAATAGCTCAGAAATGGTGACAATGCATTTTTTTAAATTTTAGCCAACTGTTTCTGGTCCCCGCTGCCTTCGGTAACGTTTATATGATTCAACAGAAAATTTATTTAACTAACTTCCTGACTAGCTAGACATATGAAAATTTTAGAATAGTTCAAAACACATTAACAATGCTTTTTTTTTTAAATACCTACTTTTAGCCGATTGTTTCAGGTCTCTGCTGCCTTCGGTAGCGTTTATATGATTCAACAATCATATAACTTCCAGACTAGCTAGACATTTGAAACTTTCAGAATAGCTCATAATACGGTGACAATGCATTCTTTTAACACTTTTAGTCAATTGTTTCGGGTCCCCACTGCCTTTAGTATCATTTATATGATTAAACTATTATATAACTTCCTGAATAACTAGACATTTGAAACTTTCAGAAGAGCTCAGAATATGGCGACAATGCATTTTTAAATACTTTTAGTGAATTGTTTTGGGTCCCCGCTGCCTTCGGTATCGTTTACATGATTCAAAAGAAAATTTAAATCATGGTATATAAAAAGTTCCTTTTATCTTGCAATAATTTTTTTTAAACGTATGGATTGATTATGCGCACCTAACACACACTATAAAGGGATTTTGCGAAATATTCCGCTTCTCCGCCCCATTAAGTGTGGGGTGAATGCAAAAAGGCGTTCAAGAGTAATTCTGCTCCAAATTTTGTCAGGAAAGCAATTTTTTGATGCATCGATTGGTTACGCGCATCCAACAAACACTATAAACGGATTTGGCGTAATTCTTTCCGACCAAATTTTGGGGAAGTGGAAAGTGGCGGCTCGTGCACTGAAAATAGGTGAAGAGGCACACTGTATTTTACACTGTATTCATTCATAGAATATAAATTTACATTTAAATAAGTATTTTTAGTTAATTTTAGTTAAGATCATGCTTAATAAAAATCATGCATTGAAAACACTTAAATATTATTTTTGAGCTCTTCACCTGTTTTCGGTTCACGAGCCGCCACTGGAAGTGGAGCAAAAACATATTAATGCATAACTCTGCTCCAAATTATCTTACAACGGTGATTTTTAATGTGTGTGTTGGTCATATGTATCCAACACCTAGTATAAGAAGATTTTGTGAAAATCTTTCGTGTATGTGCAGGTGACAAAAAAAAAAAAAAAAAAAAAACGTTTTCACTCTTAACTCTATTGAAAATTATTTCATTATTTCAGGAAAGTGATTCTTTATGTGTCGGTTGGTTATGTGTACCCAACACGCACTGTAAGGCGATTTTGCAAAATAACCCCCTCCCCTTTCCACAGGGGGCGGACCAAAAACACGTTTTTAACTTTAGCTCTACTCCAAATTAACGCAGAAAGGCGAGTTTTTATGTGTGGGTGTTGGTTAAGTGTACGCAATATGCATTTTGATGAAATTTCGCGAAACTTATAAATTTATCCGTGGGAGAGGGAGAAATAAAAAGCGGTTAACTTCATGACGAAAGTAGTGGAAGCCATTCACATATTGCGGGACGGAAAGCAATTACAGAAGACATCAAGAACTTTACCTGCGGTTTCGACTGAATTCAAAGTTTATTATTATTATTGATAATGATATGGAATTTTTCGAAGTTTATTTAAATACAGGGACCAACGAAGGGGGAAAGCCGGCTAGTATTTTTTTACACATCAAGCTAATGTTATCAAATATTATGGATCTGCATCTTACAATTTCCATTATTTAAGAACAGCAGTCAACCAGGGTAATTTTGATCAACATTTTACTATTTTCCATTCTTCTAAATATATACTCAAAATATTTTCATAATTATTGACATATAATGAAAAAATATAGACTTAATTGTAATTTAATCTTATTATACTTAACAAATATTTCTGGCATGAACACAAAAAAAAATTATATTTTTATCTGTTTCAGTTCTGCTCTGCTATTACGGGTGATTTTGAGCCACTATAAAAATTATAAATAAGATACTATTTTTAGGTAAATAAGAGCTATGAGAAAGTTTAAATTTTTTAAAAAAGGCTTATACATAATCCGAAATTTTTAAAATACAGTTCCCATTATGATGTATATATTTTTTACTCTTTCAACTAATGCAACACTACATATGCTACAGATAGGCAAAGAATAGTCCTTTGATTTTTTTTTTTAATACGAGCGAGATAAAAAAAAAAAGAAAGTTCCTTTTTCTACCCGTAGTCTTTAGTTGCCGTCTTCGTCACACGCTTTGTATTTGTAAAAAGATTTCTTTTCATATGATACATTTTTTTTATTGTTATAGGGACCAACTAAGCTGATACAACTAAATATAACACGTCTCTCACCACCCTCAAAAACATAAAACAAATAAAGTAAATAAATAAATAAAGATTCATTTATACATTTCATTTGTTTATCTTACAAAAGTAATATAATGTATAATAGAAAGTTTGCTTATGAAATGTTTCTTATGCTTAATATTTTTTATGTAAATTCTTATTCACTTGTATCCTACATAACAAAAAGCCTTAATATAATTTTTAACCGACTCACAGTTATGATGTTTATGAAATTAAGCCGTTCTATTTTATCACTTTCGAAATATATATGAATTAAAATTAATTAATCACGATCAATAAAAAACTTATAAACGTCTAAAATATATAATAAAGTGCTTGAATGATATTTACAGTTTGTAACTAATTACTATGAAGCAATTTTAAAACATCACTTAAATACATCTTCGCAAAAGCATTTCATCATAAAAATTTAAAATACGTTAGACAGATATATAGAGTAATCATGTCCGTTTTTTCTAAAATATATAGCAGAAAACTAGAAAAGGCTCTTTGTAAATAAATATGTTTATGTGCCATTGTTTAATTTTTCCTGCAAACTAAAATGAAAAATTGTAGGTGGTTTAATGTCAGTCTTAGTGAATTAACCCGATCTGGTTATCGTGGGACATTGGAGATCAGAGCCATTTTTCTTATGTATCATCCGTCAGAATCCACGTATAGAAGTAGTACCTATCTATCATGCCAATGACTTTTTTCGTAAAAATACCATTCTTAAACTTTATTTTTCAAATATCTCAATTTGTACAAAAATTAAAAATTTTTAGAAAATGCCTGCATTTTTTTGAAATGGGCGTATTTCTGATGAAAAATAAAATATTTGTTTAAATTTCTTTTGCAATATTCATTCTCTGCCCTTAAATTAGAAGTATTCAAGAGTGTTCAAAAATTTGATCGCATTTTTTTCATTAAAAATTACGTGTTCTAACATTGCTCGGGTCTTCAGCGACCCATGATAAACTGACAAGGTGCCAAAAAATGCGATAACCTGATCGGGTTAAAGTTACCATAATTGACTTTATTTAAACAAGCTAGACGAAAGTTACAAGTGCAATACAGGTCACTTTTTTGGGGTCAAAATACGTTTGTTTACATTTACAAATACCCCTGAAGACTACTGGTGCCGGTAGTCGTGAAATATATACCATCATAACTGTTAACGAAAATATAGTATATTTAATCAAAAAAGTTACTCAGTTATCATCAGTGTTCGTCAAGGATGACGAACAGTGGTAAAATGTGCAAAATATGCACCAGTAGCCGTCATACATTAAAAATATTTATATTATGTTAAATTTTAAAAAACTACACATAAATCGTTTTCTGCATATCATAAACATTACATATACAATGCTTTATGAGCAATGTCAAATAAGCAAACAACAAAATATATCAATAAATGCGTATCTCTTTCCTTAGGCATTTGTTTTATGTTGACTCAATCCAATTGTAATTTAACGCATATTTCCCTTATCTTTCTTCTCCCCCCCCCCCTCTTCCCCAATACTTGAAATCGAAAATTTTATGCTATAAGAAGCAGAAGGCTTTGGAGAATCTTGTGCGGGTAGATTCAATTCCATACAGGTTATAAAACGCTTATTTCAGCACTTGTTTTAAGAGAGTGACGACTACTGGTGCAGATTTTTGGGGTGACGAGAGCTGGTGTTGTAACCTTACTTGTACGTCTTTTCTGTTCATATTTGCCGGTATTTAAAAAATAATTTTAAATTACCGTTCTCGATCTATTCAGCTTTGTTGCATTTTGACGTGCAATAAGTCCTGAACTTTTGAAGGTTATCACTTTCTTTTTCTCAAACTCCGAAAGTTTAGTACCTAGCGGCATGACTGCAAAATTGGAATAAGACGTTACTAATCGTTTGCTAAGCATTTATATCGTCTAGAAGTGCCGTGTGCAGAACAGAAAACATGTAAAATTTGATTTTTAGAACACACAAATACAGTTGTCCTTATAATTGTGTCCATGTCACAAGGCTGAATATATGTTATGAATAGCAGTTCCCATATATTTCTATAAAAACTAATGAAATATGTTTCATTTATGATTGGTTCCCAGACATAAGGTTTGCATAATTTTCCGGCGAACTGTAGCCAAGATCTGGAGATTTTTCTTTTTCCTTATAATTTTCTATATATTTCTATAAAAACTAATAAAATATGTTTCATTTATGATTGGTTCCCAGCCATAAGGTTTGCATAATTTTCCGGCGAACTGTAGCCAAGATTTGGCGATTTTTTCTTTTTCCTTATAATTTTGACCGCCACTGTATGTATCGATTGACCCTATAATGACTAAAAACATTTTAAGAAAAAAAAAAACTGTTACAACCTTTTAACGTTCACTAACAAGGAAACATTCCAAAGGTGTCATCTTCAAAAAGTATTGAAAAAAATATATGTGATTCTACTCTTCATAAAACACCAGAAAATGAAAAAAAATATCGGCTGAAATAAATTACAGCGACCACAAAAAATTATCAAAATTAAGCGTATTTGGCGATTTAGCGCTCTTAAGCGATACGTTTGCTAGCACCGAGATTGCAGTGTACGAACAGAACCGTGTTTTGCTTTTCCGCCAAGTACTCAAAATCAATCGCCTAGCAGTGTGAAATCGCCAAATATGCTTAATTTTGATAATTTTTTGTGGTCGCTGTAACTACTTTCAGCCGATATTTTTTTCATTTTCTGGTGTTTTATGAAGAGTCGAATCACATATATTTTTTTTCAATACTTTTTGAAGATGACACCTTTTGAATGTTTCCTTGTAAGTATTATTATTTTTTTTAATTGCTAAACTAATTTCAAGAATGCCTATTAGACACATAGTTGGCCTTACATATGCCCCCCCCCCTCAAAAAAAAAAAAAAAAAAGTATACTTAATTTTCGAGAAATTTTTGGTTTGGAACATCTATATTTTAACCTGATCAAATTGAAATAACAATTAAAAAAATAAATAACTTTGAAAGTAAAAATTATAAATTACAAAAAAATCGCAACTTTTGATTGTATTCAAAATATAAGCATTACCCTTTATCTGGCTAAAAAACTAGGCAGGAGTACATCAACGTAGCAGTAAAGTGTACTTCCGCTATAGAGACCCGAACACGACAGATGGATTTTAAATCAACCCGAAACCCGACCCGAACTCGACAAAAAAAAAAAAAAAAAGTTATTCGGCCCGAAAACCAACCCGAACCAGCAATAAAAAATTTTTTAAGACTCTCACCCGACTTTTTTTCACCCGAACCCAACTCTAAACCCGAATCTAAATGAAAATGAATAATTCAATTTAAAATCATGCAAAAACATGTTTAAATTTTTAAATAAAGTAAATTTTCATTGTCACACAGTTGGTAAATCATTTTAAAAAGAATTAAAATGTAATTACTAATACACCATAAATTAAAAATATAAAATATGCATTAATGATAATTTTTAACTATTTATGAGTGATGTGTATTTCAAGTGTACAAAAACTGAGTTTCAAGTTTAGCGTTTGTATTTTATTGTTTGATGCTTATCACATACACACACAATATATATATATATATATATATATATATATATACAGGGCCGAAATTTCATCTTAGATTACACTCGCTGAAAAAAAGTTACTCGCCACAAAATATGATTACCATAATCTATTTTTTACGTATAAGGTGACTAGAATTTTTTATTGAAAAAAGAGGAGAAATTACACAGTTTTGTAAGACAATGGAATACATTTAATTTTGAGAAAGAGGTTATTTTAGAGGACGCAAAATTGAATAAAAATGATTATAAAAACCGATTCAAAAGCTACTTTACAGAAGTGGTGGAAACATTTATATCTCAAATGATGAATTTGGATCAGTACACCTTAATTTAAATTAATAATATACAGATACGAAAGGAAAAATCCCTATTTTTTATAGATGTTACAGGGCACCGTAGATTTCTTTTTCTAATTATTAATTTTTTCTATAAACAAAAACTTTTTTTTTATGATACATTTATGCAGTTACATGAAAAAAAGGTAGTAGACTTTTTTTTTTTTTTAATCATAATCCTTAAAAAAAAAAAAAAAAAAAAAAAAAAAAAAAAAAAAAAATTGGCAGATGAAAAAATAAAATTAATATTTGGCAGATGAAACGATTTGTTTTAACGAACAGTCATTCTTTACCAATATTTTATAAAAACTCTCACTAGTATAACCTAAATTAGTCTTAGTAGTTAAAAAGTTTTCAAAGTAGATATAAAGGGAAATTTTTTCTCATGTCTAGATTTTGTTCATAATTTTGCGAAATTTTTTAAATTAAGAACTAAATCCTTTTCAAATGGAAAAGAGGACAGAGGACAAAAAACATAAAAAAGAGGATTTTTAGTCCTGTAATGTTTTTTCGTTTAAGAGGGCAGGGTGTTGGAAAAGAAGACTGTCTTCTTAAAAAGAGGATGTCTGGTCACCTTAACTAAGATTAGTTTGATTTTACGTTTTTAAGTGGATATATATATATATATATATATATATTATTTTTAGCAGCACCGTATATTATAAGAATTCTATCTACATTTAGACAGAAATTTTACTCGCCACAGTAAAATTTCCACTCACCAATGGCGAGCTGGCGAGCGGAAATTTCGCACCCTGATATATATATATATAAAATAATACAGTGCTGCAGACGCCTAAGCGTCCGTTCTGATCTAAATCTACGTACACTTCATTAACTTCTTAAAAACATATGCAAGAGAAAAAATGTCAATTATCATTTAAAGTTCACAGTCTAATTCAAAAGGATGTGAGTTTTTAAAATAGATGAATCACACATCTGATTATTCTCGGAGAAGGAGCCTGCTGGAGAAGTCTGCAGGGGCCGGAATTTCAAGGCCCCGGCCGGCCCGTACGAAAGTTTTGCTTACCCGGCCCGGACAAAAAAAGATAAAATCAGGCCCGATCCGATCCAACCCGGCCCGGCCCGATTCAAAAATATATATATATATAAAAAAAAATGAATGCCTTTCTATGAAAAAGATTTTTAGTATGTGTTTTGCAGAGGTTTTATATAACCAAGCAATAGTACGTTCTTTAACAAAACTGCTGAACTTTTACAAGATAATTATATATAAACAGAAATTCTTTATCATAAACAAGGCACAAAGACAAACAGAAAGTCAAATCGAAAATATTAGCATTCATCAAACAATATAGGAAGGTATTTAAAATGGTTAATACTACTAAAAATGCACTTTCAATTATTTCCTCTTATATACCGTAATGTATCCGAATCTTTCATGTGCTCCGGTAAACAAAACTTTAATGTTAATCCAACCATATGAAATAGAAAAGTTGCTTTTGCCCATGATAAAAATGATTCTACTTTCGTCCACTGGAGAAAAGGAAAAGGAGCCTTAGAGAAAAAGTTACAGCGGAAAGATTTTTATAGCCTTTATACCACCTAAACTCAACAGATCATAAGAAACAAAGCCTTACACACAGTAACGTATCTAATTTCTTTTGTTATGTACAGGTACGCAAACTGGAAGTGACGTGCATACTATTTTGAATAGGAAACCATCTAATATTACTTTAAATAAAATATATTAATTTGGAGGCATGCTAAAAATATTTGCGAAAAATCAGAATTCGGTCAGACAGACTGATAGACAATTAAATTGAAGTTACAGACACGTTTTAAGAAAATAGAACTTTATGTGACATACCAGCCTGTAAAATTATGTAAAATAAATGACTGAAGAAATATTTTATCATTTTCCTTTTTCGTTGATTAACGAGGAAACCAGAAAAAGATTTGGGCCGTCACGGCCGGCAGAAAATTTCATTCAGGCCCGGCCCGGCCTGGCCCAAATATACACAAAAAAACTGAGCCCGAGCCTGAAAATTTTTTTTAAGCCTGAGCCCGACCTGTCAGCAAATTCAAAATTTCGGCCCTAACCCGGCCCGTGCACACCTCTAGCCTGTTTTCATAGCTTCTATTCTAAACAATAATAAAAATAGTATTTGATGTTTTTTGTTAATTGTTTCAGTGGGACACGGATATTTATTTTGTTACTATAATAGTTTGGGTAAGTGTATATTCATTATGGGCAGAAATTTCTTTACTATAGCAAAAAAATTTCTGCTTATTAAAGATTTTTTTTTTTTTTTTTTTTTTTTTTTTTTTTTTGAAAGACGTCCTCAAGTCGACCCGACTCGTTGAAAACTGAGCCTAACCGATGCAGGACTCTATCCCGCCTACTAAGAAATTTAATATGACATTTGCATATATGGCTTCCTTTGAAATATCATTTGTTAAATTTTGGAGTAGTACTGCTACCTACCGAACAGAGAACGAACAAAAGTTAAAAAATCGTGCAAAACAAGGAAAATATATCGAAAATTTTTTGTATAAAAATAAATGAATGAATAAATAAATAAACATTTGATTTTAGTGAAATTATAATGAACGTCAAAAGCTTAATAGTATATCGCAATGCATCCTCCATTTAAATACTTATTAAGAAATGCCAATACCAATTTCAATGCAGCAACTGAAACTTATTGAGAACACAATGAAACATTAATATAAGTTCATTTTAATATTAATAAAGCTTGTTTTGCTGAATTAGTAGGAAATCATTTCAGATCATTGACACTATTAATGAAGACCAAGGTCAGAAATATTTCTACGGTGAAACCGAGAACCAAATTTATATACATTGCTCAAAACAATCAGAGGATATTATGAGTTTAGACGGAAACAAACATGTAATCGACAACACGATTAACAAAAATGAAGAAAATACTTTAAAAGGGAAAATTATAACGTTGGGAATATGCAAATTTTGTGTGTGACTTACAAGGAAGGTCTCCATAGTCGCATACGCAAAAAATTTTGAAAAAATTACAAAACACTTTCCTTATGAGGTTATGTATGATTATAAAAAAAAAAAAAAAAAAAATTCGGCGGAATCGCTATATATCGTCCGTAAAAAAATAATGAAAATGTTCGATTCTTGGCTATTTATCGCTCGTTCGCGTTACAATGAAAACTGATTAAAAAAAAAACTTTTTTTTTGATAAATACTCATTACAGAGAAACGATTTCCATACTCTTCGTACTAAACTAGTTTAAGAAAGTTCACTTTAAATACAATTTTATGACTACAATTTTGTCAATTTTGTCATAAATAAACTTAAAGATCAAATTATACAACCTTTAATTAAACGTGGAAAACTTAAACTAAGCTTAAGTTTTACTTGAGCTTTAAATATTATGGGTAAAGTAAAACAGCACGCACATTTACTTATATTGCATAATAAATTAAAAAAAACATACATAACAGTTTGGAAACGAAATAATGGTCAACGGCAATGACTTATCAGTGCGACATTTTGTGTTTTTGAAAAATACTGATTTCGCAAGCAGTAGTTTATTTCAAAATTTAAACGGATAAATATAAATTCTAACTTAAATTTAAGTCTCAAATTTTAGTATAAATTACACAATAATATTGAAAATCTATACCGTTCTTATAATTTACTTTTTATTACATTGGTTTAAAAAAAAAAAAAAAAAATTACAAAAGAACTTTTTTTAACAGTACATACCAAAGTTTAACTTTAAAAAAAAATAAATAAAAATAAAAATACATTTGTATAACTGCAATTTTTGAGCTGTGTATCTTTTGATAATTTATTCACATTTTAAACTGAATTTTAATGGAAAATTATAAAGAATTAAAATTTTTAATCTCTTAATGAGTTTAAATGATAATCACAGATTAGGAGGGGGCGTAAAACAAGTCTTTGGATTAGTAAAAATGCATAAATACATAATATATATATGAATATATATATATTAATATTTGTATGAGCATACGTTTTGTTATTGAAAGTTACTTCATTAGAAAATGTAATTCCATCCCCCTCCCCCCAAAAAAAAAAAATTATTTCTTTCCTTTTTTCTTTACAATAGTTACATTTTCTATTTGTTTCTCTAAATAATACAATTCACGTTTATTTATTTATTTATTTTACACGTCTAAACTTCGTTTGGGACACTTTTTAAACTGCGACATGGATTTCCAGAATTCACATTACGCTAGTAATTTACCGCCTTCTTATAGTCCTAGGATGTATATATATATATATATATATATATATATATATATATATATATATATATATTTAATGTTTCACATCTTTAAGACGCAATTCGATATTACACTTATTTTATCGGATTTTGGATATTTCATTAGATGAAGGACATGCATTATCAGGAATTCCTTCAAATTTTTCATAACTTACACACTCATGTTTTTTTTTTTTTTTTTTTTTTTAATTAAAAAAAAAAAAATCTAATTTCCTTTTTTTGTAACATTTGTGAGTGCCATATATATATATATATATTCCATGTATTGTTTAAACAGCATCCAAACAACATTGTACATGTTAATTTAGAACGACATATAATAAAAAAGTTTAAAATAAATTTAACATGAAATTGCAAAATTCATTTTAAACTTTAACTAAAAGTAAAAATAAATATTTGCAAAATGCAGAAAACTTTTCAATCACCTATTAAAAAACTAAAGATCTGTATAACTTGAACGTGTATTTGACAGCAATTTAAATATTAACTCGCAAGATTAAAATTTAAAAAAAAAAGTTAAAGCGAAATATTTTTTAATAAAAGACCACATGTACAGTCGGGAAAAAAAAAAAAAAAAAAACGCAGCACTCGATGTAACTCCCTTGCTTTTCAATGCACAAAAATGTAATAGGTATCATTCGACGGGGAATTGAGAGTAGATTCAGAAAATGAACGGAAATTTTGAATTGGGGGTCGTCTACATATTAAAACGCGCACCAACTTTGATTTTTTTCAATGGTAATGCCCCATTTTTATTTTATATTTGAATTCCTGGGATCGCGACAATGCGAAAAAGTATATTGGTTGTATATTTTGCTTATTTTTTCACAGAGTTATAAGCTTTCAAAGTTTGAAGGTGCTAATGTTAAATTCATATTTCAAACTTTCATTAATATCTTCACAAAAAATAACTTGATCGATATAATTCTTTTTTTACGAGATACAGTGAAGAAACCCAAACATAATCCATCATTAATTTTGATTCTGAAAAATATTAATAAATTCATATTCATAAAAATTATGAATTATGACCTGTATTAATTTTTACATAAAATGAATCCTAATGCTGAAAAATATGGGTGTGCAAATTTGCAGCTCATTCCAGTTATTAGTTTTCGAGATATAAATAAATCTTTCTTTTGGAGTGGTTTAGGGGGCCGTCTGTTAAAAAATTTTGAATGAGATAACGAAGCAAATCTTAAAAAATAACGGAGAAAATTGAACAAAATACTTTTATTTTTTATTTAAGGGTCAAATTATATAACAACAATGTCAAATGCAAAGGAATGAAACAAAAATGTTGATTTTTAGACATTTGTGTTAGTATCAAGAATTCCTGTTTTCTAAAGCCCCGCCTTTTATCGTTCTTCAAAACAAAACAATACAGAAACGAAAAGTGAATGTGACTTTGAGTATTCGTGTTAAACCCCTTATTTTACATTGACAAAAATATACACAAGTGGTATTTACTTCATCGATTACTGGTGATAAATTTAGAATCCTTTAAACGAACACTAGAAGAAAAAATTAACTAAATAGGCGGGGTTTACTGTTTGAAATACTCTCAAAATAAAATATTTCAAAACAAATTTTCCGTACCACAATTATATTACAGATGGATATACATTATAACTATATTCTTTCTAATTAATATATTTCTATCCATAGTATATTTTATTGCAAAAATATGAACACTGGGTACATGCTTAAGAAATAAGTAACACACAAATTACGAAAGAAACGCCCACTGGCATTGTTACAGATTTTCAAATGATGTGAATCTACGTCAGCAGTCGCGAAAGTGTTAATTAAGAAATTATATTTTCATAGAAATTATAAAACAAATCGTACAGTTCCAAAGAGTTCAACTGACCCAAAACTGGTAAGTGCTATTAAAATTGTTTAATATTTACTTTATGAAAGCTTACAATAATTTATCCGAAAAGATTTAGTTTATGCGTTGTTGTATATATATATATATATATATATATATATATATATATAGCTATATTATTTCTATTTGTATATTATGTTACACGTACGAAAGAAAATTTAAGCTTTATTGGTGATCAGTATATCCATGATCGATACTTTTTAATTGAAAAATATTGCACTTTTATAAAAAGTATTGTCTGACCAATCGTAAGTGTAATGTATTTAAATATACCTAAAATTATCTAAAAAGGTACTAAAGTATATACATATCCAAAAAACTAAATTCATGATAATTAAGATACTGCAAAGGTGTTAATATTTTTATTTCTTTTTATAACTCTTTTTTTCATGAAATATTTCCGGTGTGAAACAGTATTATTTTGTCTAGTTCTTGTAGGATCTTAATTTTATTTTTCTATATTTAGAGATAGCACCCTAACACATTTTTGATCATAACTCTATGAATACTAAAAATAAAGTATACAAACAGTATACTTTTCCGCACTGCCAGACTCTCAGAAATTTGAATATGAAGTCAAAATTGGGTGTTATTATTTAAAAAATCAAAGTTGGCGCTCATTTTAATATGTAGATGACCCCTAATTCAAAATTCGACAACATTTTCAGAAAGTGCATTTCATTTCCTGTTGAATGGTGTCTATTAAGTTTTTCTGCGTCAATTAATAACGAAATACCATCAAGTGCTGCGTTTTTTTTTTCCCCGACTGTACATGCTGTACAAGCTTGAATGAGAAACAGGCAACTCTTTCATCGGTTAATTTCGCGTGCAAATCGTCTTTTTGCGCCAAATGTTTGAAAGCATTTTTTTTGTAGCTTTTTTAGTGGGATTCCGCCGATAAATTTAACTGATCTTTTATTACCTATGTAAGTAGTATCTCTGTAATTTTTTTCACAATATTCTGAGTATGCGCTTTAAGGAGACCTTTCTTATTAGAAAAAGGAAACGTTGTAGATAAGAGTGAAAAAGCAACCTGCAGCATTATTTCTGTAGGAGGAGATTAAAAACAATTGACACACGTTGAAGATTTTGAAACATCGAATTCGATGTCTCAGGAATAAGACTCAGCTGAATTGGTAGCCTGGAATATCACGGTCGTTTAGAGGCGGGATTAACGCAATCCGTTAAAACGGAAGCGTTCTCAAAGTGT
This sequence comes from Salticus scenicus, assembly GCA_963930645.1. Classification (NCBI taxonomy): domain Eukaryota; kingdom Metazoa; phylum Arthropoda; class Arachnida; order Araneae; family Salticidae; genus Salticus; species Salticus scenicus. The sequence goes on from OZ005651.1 coordinate 83,423,679, forward strand.
CCTTTCCAGGCTATAAAATCGATATTTGGATACTAGAAATGTTCGCTAAAGATCGGGACAAGGTCGTACGCCTGCAGCAACACAAAATGATTATCAATATTTAACACTAACGGCCAGAAGAAACCGCACTATGAACGCCAGTTTATTGAAACAGCACATTCAGAGGGCTAATTGTGGCAGAGTTTTGAATCAAACTGTTCGAAACTGATTGCACTATGTAGGTTTGTATGCCGCAGACCAACGGTTTGTTTTTCGTTGACAGAAGATCAACTTGCTGCCCATAGAAGTTGGGCACAGGAACATCTCAGATGAGCACGAGATGAATGGAGCAATGTGTTCTTCACGGACGAGTCCCGCTTTAGTGTTCAACCTCTCATCTTAGGCGGTTCATAGGCGGATTCTCATCTGGTGAAATCGGTTATTTGGAATTTGTGTGAAAGTGCCTGATTTGTTGAAGGTTGAGTAATACCTGGACCGGTATTTCTATCAATAGCCGCACCGACCTGTACATTATTAGGAATGGAGTACTGATGTTCAGCAGTATAGAGCTGAGATCTTCAGACCTATCATGGTCCTTTACGTTACAGCAATCGGTGGTGAACACATTTTCATGCCTGATAACGCCAGGGCACAACGCCCTCACCTTGTGGATAATTTCGTTTTCAACGAAGAAATTCTACGAATAATTTTGCCGGCATATTACCCAGATATGAACCCAATAGAACATGCTTAATACATGCTAGGGAGAAGTGTTGCTAGTTGCTCATCACCCCCCGAAACAATCCAGTAGTTGGAGAGATCTCTTCTACCGGAGTGGGGGAGAATACCGTAGTCTCTCATTGATAATCCCATTGGTTCCATGCCTCGTAGGTGTGCAATAGTCCTTTCAGTCAGGAAAAACTGTACTCTTAAATGAAACTCATTTCTATCCATTTTTGTTTGTTTATATAATACGTATGAATTGTGCATTTTTTGTTTACCGACAAATATCATCCATAAAATTGAATTATTCCTTGTTTTTTGTTTATTTTTCTTTTCTCTTATCTTACAACCCCTATGCATCATATAACAGTGAACAAAACTTTTCCTCACCCTCAGTTTATATCCAAAATCATAATCTTCCCTAATTGTTTTAAGAAGTGTATTTTTTCAATTATCACTTGTCAACATCTAACACCGTTTTATTAATATAAAAAATACATGCTTACAACCACTAAAAAGTCTAGCAATAACGTCAGTTATGTCATGTTGTGTTCGTTACAAATGTTATACTAATATAATATATATATATATATATATATATATATAATATTGGTATAGATCTTTGTTATTACGCCACAATTTTTCTTTTAGAGCAGATGTAACAGCAAAGCTTAATATTGTGATAATGGGTGATAAGGAAAGACAAACTAAAGTGATCTTAATTAGGAAATTCAGAACTTAATGTTTCCAGAACTATTGGAAATATGAACATTTTTCGATATATATAATTGTAGAAATTAATCGGTTTTGCAAGAACCGACATTACCTGTATTAACAGAAATAACAAAATATATTGAATTCTTGTTTAAAATTTAATCATTCATTAAACCAAAAGGTATGCTACTAGCTACTGGAAATGAGTGACGTATTGCATATTATATCTAGCTCCTGTGAGTTTTGTCCCAATAACTAATCGAATGAAAGAATATGACAGACCAAAAAGAATTTTAGTTTATCCTTCACTGTTTATTATATTTTTGTTAATTAATACTGAAAATTCATAGTGACATTCATCCCACATAGAACAATATTCGTCAAACTGCCTCATCGAGTAAGAAAGGTAAATGTTGTATCAGTTGAATGTTAAATTAAAAGAAATTTCTATTAGAATAAGATGTAGTAATTTTTTTTTTTTTTTTTTTTTTTTTTTTTAAGAAATAAAGAAACAATGTAGCTATTACTTTGATGAACTAACAAAGAATATTTTAATTTGACACGTTAGAATATATATCAACAACTATTTTCAATTAACAAAATCAACAAATTCAATAAATTAAATTTGTCATCTCAAAAGCTAACTCTGACCAACCCATTCCCAAAAAGAAAAAACTTTGTAACATTACAGTAGTCATTGCTTAATGTAATGACTACATGGTCTGTCCCGAAAGTAATGCGCCCTATTTTCTTCTGGCGCGACTACCCATCGCACAGGGTTGCCGCTTGCACGGAAGGGTGGGTGGAGTCTTGGGAACACAGCGCCACCAGCGGCAGTCGGCTCTGAGTTCCTGCAGAGTCACAGTGCCTGTTTCAGTGAACCCTTGTTTGAGTGCTCGGTCGAAATCAAGATGGAACAAACTCTCGAGCAGAATTGTTGCAGTGTTGTGAGGACGATCCGACTGTTTTGGACAATGTGGTAAGTGATGACGAATTTTTACCTTCTTGTACGACCCAGAAACAAAAAGACAGAGCGCAGAGTGGCACACGACGTCGTCCCTATGCCCCAAAAAAGGCAAGAATGAGCAAATCGCAGGGCAAAGCGATGTTATTTTTTGTCAAATCCAAGGGAGTGGTCCATTTTAAATTTGTTCCACCTGGCCAACCAGTCAATGCCAAATTTTACGTTGAAATACTGAAAAGGCTAAAGCAACGGGTCAACCGCATCAGGCGCGACATCAAGAATTCCTGGAAGCTGCACCATGGCAATGCTCCCAGCGTCTCAACGCTCCTCCAGTCGCCTTACAGTCCTGATTTGTCCCCGTCCGATTTCTTTTCATTCCCGAAGATTAAAAAAATCCTCAAAGGACAGCATTTGGGGGCCCTGGAGAACATCAAGGTGGCTACGACGAGGTTACTAAAGGATATCTATGTGACGGACAGCCAGGACGCATATAAAGCATGGAAAGCGCGTCGGAACAAGTGTGTTGAAGCAGGAGGAATGTATTTCGAAGAATATTGAGTAAGTGTACGAATCGGTTCAATAAATTTCTTAAAATAAAAATGGGCGCTTTACTTTCGGGACAGACCATGTTGTTCATCAAAATAACCATATTTATGAATGAAATATTTATAAACGGGAAGAAAATCATGTAACAAATGTTACTGCATAATGGTATTATATATTTTACTTCATCAAGTTTTAGGGATACAAAACCAATTCGTTTATAATGTGCTTATTCTATAAGCTATACTTCATTTTTTATTTTAGTGTACTTTTTAAATGTACTACTTCAGATTTACTATGGGTTTATAAAAAATATTATGATACTTTCGGCTTAAACCATGCCTTTATACGAAATGATGTATAATGTGAATTACTTTAACATAATATTTATAATACGTTTCATAATGATTATATAAGCTTCTATAATATTTATCATATGAATTTATGATAAGTTTATAATATATATATCAGTTTATCATAGTGGCAATTAATTGCTGGCATGCATTTAATACGAAATTACTGATATTATCAACAAAAAATCAGTTAAACTTACTTGAATCTGTTGATTATTAGCTGACATCTGAATCTGCTGATTCTGACTCATATGTAGAGTTGAACCTCCTGATGGAGATGGGCTAGATACAAATCCTTGGGGTGGTGGTGTGACACCTGTAGTAGAAACACCTCGAATGAACTGGCCAGATAAATGAGGAACAGGACTATTACTAGCACTTCCATCATTTGATGGATGATTTGGAGATGGATCATTAAAATGCGGCAATCGCATACCTTGATATGGTCTTTTTTGTTCAGGACTATGTGAAAATGAAGGACGTGTAATAGTTCCCATTTGGTTTTGTTGCATTTGCATTACTTGCCTTCTTTTGTGTAAATCTAAATCAGATAAATGTTGATTCATATATGACGTATTCGGTGTGACAACTTCTTGTTTAACAGCTGTAGCACTGCTTGAGGTAAAATTTTGTGTCTGGGAAAAGCCGATCGGTTGAAACAAACCTGTTGGACTCTTTTGGAGTGTAGTGGGTGAACTATTTGCAAAATTAGTCCTAATATTTGGTATTGGATCGGGGAAACTGTCAGATCCAAAAGGAGATCTAGGATGATTAGCACCTATACCAAGGCCAAGCTGCTGCTGTTTTTGCTGCATACTTTGATGCTGTTCCGCCATTTGTTTTAATGTTTGAGCAGCAGGACTTGGTTCAGTGAGTTTAAAATCTAAACCAAGTCCATTATTGGAAATACCAGGAAGGTTTGGCGAGGATGAGACAAATGAACCTAATCTACCGGCCTGGAAACCTTGAGGTAAACTGTTTGAATTATTTGGCAGAGTCTGAGAATTGTTGTTGGAATTTACAAGAGTCTGGAAATCAAAGACACTTTGCTGTGACTGATTCATGTTATATAAATTAGGACTACTTGCTGAATTTTGAAAATTACTTGGAGGGCTGTTTTGAATTGATTTATTTAAGCTCAGTATTGGTTTTAAAGAGTCTTTTTCATCATTCTGATTATTATCTTTTATTCCCATACTGTCTACAAAATTAAAGCCATTAATAAGGTCGGATGGATTCGTAAAAACATCGTCAATAATATCTTTTAAAATATCAGGGTGTATCACATCATCATTGGAGTCTTCTGGAAATCCAAGATTCGCCAAAGAGTCAGAAAATCTTTCTCCGGTAGTTGCAGCTGTAGACGATGCTGTATTACTTGTGTTGTTGGCACTAGTTAATTCACCATTGAGTTCTGGCAACGAGTGCGATCCGGTTGCACTGCACTGGGAAAAGTTCGTATCTGGCTCTTGTTTACATTCAACATTAGTACCTACAGAAATTGATGTTGATGGTATAGCACCAGTATTATTAGCAGTAGAATTAGGTATTTGGTTATAGGAGTCATTAGCAGACGCTCCAGAACTAGCACACCCAGGACTTGAAACTACATTTGATGCAAGAGGTGAATTGGAAGTTTTTATATTGTTGTTGTTGGATAAAGCTTGCACAGTTACATTAGTTTGTATTGTTTGAGAATGAGATTGTGAAGTATTGGAACTAAATTGTTGAACTATTTGAACAGAAAAACTTGGAATACCCGATTGTTGACTTGATTGTGGCTGCTGTGCTTGCTGAGTATTAGTAGGATTACAAAATGAATCGTTAGCAGTTCTAGATCGTGGTATTTTATTTGCATGGCCTTCTGAAGCATTTTCAATAGCACAATCTAAGAGAGGCGAGCTTGCTTGCCGTTTTAATTTCGATTGATTCTGAAAAAGAGAAAAAATCATTTAGATATTTTTAAATATTAAAGTAAAATATAATTCAATCAAGTTTAGAATAATTATATATTTTTTAGAATATCTATAGTTATTACAATTAGAATATTATTATTATTATTATAATTATAAAAACTGTTTATACAAATCTGATAAGATTATTAGAAAAATAATATTTTCTTATACAACCTGATATGTGTGTTTGTTTATTTATGAAAATGTAAAAGATAAACTTACATGGTATACAGAACATGAATATTTAGCTGACAGTATAGTACTTTATAACACAATTTTGAAAAATACATAACATATACATATATACATACATACATATATTATATATATATATCAGAGCTGCCAACCTTTTTAACTTTTAAATCAGAATTGACACCAATATTTTTAAATGGAATATGTTATATATATTTTCAACGATTAATATTACCGAAAACAGCGATAAAAATTTTCCGGTTTGAAGTCTCCCTTGAAAAACGGGAGACTTGGCACCTATGATATATATATATATATATATATATATAAAACTTTGTAATGCTATTCAACTTTGGTCTTTTTGGGGTGAGGGGGGCGGGGGGCAGAGGAAGGTGTGGAAGAAATTTTCATATTGGTATTTTGAATTATTTTTACTTTTATTCTGAGCAATGTTATAACAATAATTCACGACAAATAGTCATTTTCACGACCCAATAATTTTTTTCATATCATTCTAAATTTCTTAATCATTTACATATATGTACATATTCAATCATCATTAAAAATCTGCCATTAACTTTACAAAGAGATATAAAACCTGGAATATATAAAGGTTCAAAAACTAGAAGGAAAATACAAAAGGCTTAAAGCAACATTGTTAAGTAATCGGAAATATAAAGCAAAATACTTTTGTTTTCAGTAGGCTTGATAATAAAAAAAACACTTAAAACTATAAAAGCAAGGATGAAAACTAAAACTGTAAAATGTAATAAATATAATATCTAGATTCATAAAATCACAAAAAAAAAAAAAGAAACATTATTAAAAAAAATAATAATAATAAGTCTCAATATTACGTTTCGTTCCTCCTTACTTTTTAAATTTAATTGATTTAATGAAACGTAGTGGAAATAAAAATTTAATTTCCTTTAACCTAAAAAAAGTAGTCCTATGCAATATGCAGATGAACTTTTTTTTTTTTTTTTTAGACACAGTAAAAGAACGATCAGGGGAATATTAGAAGAATATCTTTGTCATTTTGTATTTTACACGCGGCATAGTTATGAAAACGCTCTGACAGATTCTTCGATTTTAGCTTTAAGAAATATGAAATTTACAATTGTATATGTCCACCAACCATAATAAATTTTATTATCGATATAATAATCCATATAACAATTCTACGCGTGAATGTGTTTTTATTTGTATTTATAGGAAAATAAATTTCATAAATTTAAAACTAAGCATTGTATGTTAAATACGTAATTAATTTAACATATAATGATTATATGGTACTTTTCCGTTCGCAAATGAAAAATCGCCAATTTTATTATCGCGATATTTTTCTTCAGAGTGGTGTACTAAAACTTTTATGCAAATAAATTGTAAAATTTTTAGTAAATAATTCGTGGATTTATATATATATATTAAGATGATAAAGCATCTTTATTTATTTATTGAAATTTAACTTACATTACCTAAAACTATGTTCTTAAAGTGAGAAACATGGTATTTTATAATATGTCATCCACATTACATTACTCATGACTTTCTAAATTTCAATATAACTTCTTACAGATTGGTTAAGAATTATTTTATTTATTTTTAGTAAGTTGTGTACTTCTTCATAATTGTCATTATCATCTATTGTCTGTAATTTTCCATTTTATTTTACTTTATCATCCAAAGTTTTTTTTCTTTTTCTTTTTTTTTTTTTTTTTTTTTTTTGCAAATGAAATGTAACAACATAAAATATCGATTATATAAATTGAAATTTGTGAACAGTATTATTCTAAACAGCATGTTGTAAAATGTTCTAGAGGTCCCAGCAATTGATCATGCACTAGAATCTTTAGTTTTTCTCAAAGAAAACAAATTTTTAAATATTTTATTTTTATGTTATTTATCTATTTATTATTGTTATTATGATTGAATGCCGCAAATAACACTTTATATATATATTTAATAATTTTAGCAACAGAAGATGACCCCTGAAACCACATAGACCAATAAGAATAAAATTTCATCAAATTAAAATTACCTGTGAAGACTTTTTGTTAATTATTGGAAACAATTAATTTTATTTTTTGATTTTTGAAACAATAAATTTTACTTATTAATTTTTCTTTTATTTAATTTAACTTTAAACTTACCTTAATATTATTCCTAGATATTTTGTTGCTATATAAATTTAATAATGTTGCCTTTACATTAAAACGACATGAAACCAAAACAAAAGAATCAAGCAATGAGAAAATAAATAATTAAAACACTGTTTTTGACAAATTGTTTTTCAATTAAGAATAGCTGAGAACGGTGAGAAAAACTTTTCAAGGGATTTCACTGTTGAGTACCAATGTACGATTTCGCTCGCTATTGGCTATAATAGCAAATTTCTAGCGGGCTCCCGATCGCACACTTAAAAATAAATAAATAAATAAATATGAGGAAGAACGTGGAAAAAAATACTTAGTTCGAAAAATCAGATAATAATAATAAGAAAAAAAAAAAAGAAAGAAAAGAAAGAAAGAAAAAATTCTCACAGGAGGAAGCATGTGCAGTCGCGTGGATTTATATTGTATAATTATTCTTAAGCGTGTATATAATCATTGTCTGTGCATATAATTACTGTATTCTTAAGAGTGTATATAATCATTGTCTGTGCATATAATTACTGTATTCTTAAGAGTGTATATAATTATTGTGCATAAATATTAAAAAGACAATGTTTTTTAATTAATAGGTACTTCCCCGTTTTCTTTTACAAGTTTAAAACGAATAATTAAAAAAGCTTAAAGCTCATATAGAACTCACTATTAGGTGTAAGGGGAAGTTCTGTCGTTGTGTGGCAGCCAAACAGAGAGTTTGGACACGAAACCAAGCCTTTTAATGTGATCCAAACAGTAGTCTGATGAATTCCAAGCTTGAAGCCCACTTCTGTGGAAGTTAACGTGGGATTTATCCTGATCATACTGCACTTCGTACCTGATGGCCTTTCTGATCTGGGTTCATCTTTCAAAGGAAAATCACCCAAACGAAATTTCGCAAAACATCTTTAGCATGTTCGAGCTGCAACTGCGTCCTATCCAAACACGTCACACTAGTTTTTTGTTGCCTCCATCGCGTTATTCCCTTTTTGGAACTCGTACAACATACAATGTCTTAAGTGCACTTTTTCTTCACCCATGGTGACAGTTCTACAACTTTGAAAACCCCGACTAAAATACGAAAAAATGTGTGTAAATCATCAAGCATACTCTAACATAACTGTTTAAACCGGTTTCTGTCCATAATCGACAACGCATAAAAGTGCACGTATTCAAAAACGACAGAACTTTCCCTCACACCTAACATTTAAAAATAAAAATAAATATGCAGTAGGTGATCAAATTATTAGATTTATTTTTTTCTATTTTCTTAAAAAGTACTGGCCAAATCTCCTGAAATTTCAGACATACAAAGAATATTTAAAAACTCACTTTTTCCACTATCTGTTTAGTCCAGAGTGCAATTAGGGGACCAACTTCAAATTGAAGAAAAGCGCATATATTTTGGATCACTATTAGAGCTCGACGATATCAGAAATTAAATATCGCGATATATCACCAAGTTAATATCGATATTAAGGATATATTGCAATATTTCTTTCAAGAGAAGAAAAATAGACATTGCAACTTTTTAAAGACAAATGAACACCAATATTAATGTATGCAAGCGTAGATTGTTTTCTATATATTTTCTAGTATATTATTTCCATAGCTTTTTCATTAAATAATAATAATAATAATAATAATTAAATACACATATGCATTAAGAGTGAATCGATGTTTTGTGTTTCTTTTAATTTATATCATTGATTTTTAGTGTACTTGTGTATACTTTGTCCTCCATTTTTCCCATTTTAAGTTTTAATTATTTTAAAACAATATTTTAACAGAATTAATATGTGATATGGGTTTTATTTACACAAAGTATATCATAAAAATTCGATAAAAGCTTAACAAAAATGAAACTGTCTTAGAATGTAGATGATTAAAAAATTTTGCGCAAAAATCATCCTTATAACGTATAATATATATATCAATGATTGACTTATATACAGATTTCTTTTAAATAAATATTAGTATGCGTTCTGCGCCACATTCCCATCCCTGAGTATAAAGAAAGCTTATTTACAATTAGGCATGCCACTCATTGATAACGATATGGTTATAATTGAATTAATTTCAGTAAATAAGAAATGCACAGTAGAAATATTGTTTATAAACTTTTTTCAGTATTGCCCCCGAATAATCCTTCTCAATTGTAGAATAATATTTTGAATTTGAAACCCTCATAACTCATAAGTACTCTAAAGGTCAGTTACCTGTAATTTTTAGTATTGTGTCTGCTTACCATACAATAATATATATTGAATTCACGTTTGGTAGTAGTTTTATAACATTTAGAAATTTTATTATTATATATATGGGAAAAAATCTTAAAGAAAATAAAAAAACTTTTTTACGTTTAAGTTTTATCTTGTTATTTAAAATAACTCATTTTGTATTTAAACCTCATTTTTATTTTATTTTATTTTATTTCATAAAAATATTGGGTCTATTTCTTTCAATTTATACATTTAATATTCGCTGAGATAACAGAATTTATAGTCAATATTTTTTTACTGCGCATTTTTTTTCTGCGCAAAAGAAAAAAAAATATTGCATAGGTTATAAACTAGATATATTGGGCAACTTTTGTGAAACGTTTATTTGAATAGTATAAAAATTAAGCAAAGTGTCGGCAAAAGAACGAGCTGGATTTTAGGTATTTTTCAGAGATGAAATTTTATAAGGGCCGCGTATTTAATTTAAACACTCAATTATTTCAACCACGTTGCAAAAGTTCTTTTTTGTGAGAAACCCCTAATGAATTCACAAATCTTATTAAAAAAATAAAAAAATGTTAGAGTTACAATCCTAAAGGGGATTTTTCACAAAAAATGACTACTGCAACGTGGTTGAAATAAGTGGATCTTCAAATTAAATACGCGGCATGTGAAAAACGCCTTATAAAATTTCATCTCTGAAAAATTCCTAAACTCTAGCTCGTTCTTCTGCCGACACTTAGCTTAACTTTTACTCTATTCAAACGAACTTTTGACAAAAGTTGCCCAATATATCTTGCTTTCAAGCTATGTAATAAATTTTTTTTCTATTTTTTGAGCATGCGCAGTAAAAAATATTTAATAAATGCTCATATCTTAGCGAATATTACACGTGTGAATTGTATGTCTCAGAATAATGGTTATCTAGTGTTTGTCAATTTTTCTGAAAGTTTTGTAAAATGTTATGGGAATCCGTTCTAGTTATAAACAAAAAACTTGTAACAACAACAAAAAAAAAAAGTGAATAATTTCTGAATATATATATCTGCCTAAATACTTGTACAATTACCACAAAAATACATACAAATATTTTACATAGTATGTGCAATAATGTGTTAAAGTTACAGGTTATTTGTAGTTTTTATAATGATCCAGAGTACAGAGGCTGTTCGCACACTTTTTAGGCGATTTTGATGGAGTGTACTGAAGCAATTTCACTCATATTTCGAGTTTTATTTGTTCAGTTTGATAGCCCTTGTTCTTAACTAACATTCTATATCATAATTTCTATGATAATAATGCTTTTTATAATATCGGAAGAGGTATATTTTTATACTCCTCTTGAACGGCTTCCCCGAGTCCACAAAGCGTTGTAGGTCGGTGTTAAGAGTCGAAAAACACAAAAATCCAACAGTGATACGTCAGAAGATTTAGCAGGAATGTCAGTGAAGGGTATGGTTTTAATTCCCGTTTTTTGTTCCATTTAGTCTAGAAAAGCAATTGCGGATTTTGATGTGTGGCTGCTTGTTTTGTCTTGATACAGTTCAACGGATTGATAGCATTGTGGATAAACATCTGGATTTTCATTTTTTAAAATTGGAATTAAAATATGTTCTTGAGAGTATTTAGAGTTGATTTTGACATTTTTTTTGCTTTTATCTTGCGCTTGTATGAAAAACCAGTGGTAATCATAAATCCTTTAGAAAAACTTTGTTTTGATGCTTTGAGCCATGTAGCAATTTTTTTTTCCTCCACTTTTGTGATAATAAATTGACCTTTTTTTTATTGCAACCACTTAAATAGACCCAAGATTCATCTGTTGTTGCAACATTTTTCCATTTTTCTCCTGATAAATGCTTTTCATAAAGATTTCACTAAAAACTATCTTTGGAAAGAGCGGAAACCTATCTTTCCATCCACTGCCATTTTAAAAGCGCATTTTTGCATCTAAACAAAAATTCTAAATATCAGAAGATAAATAAAACTTCCAAAAATATAACTGTTGTGAAAATAAAATTCTCCATGCAAACGATTTTTTCTTACTGCAAAATAAAATCGTCTAAAAAATGTGCGAACAGCCTCTGTATTTGCGCTTTTCTTCAGTTTATCGTTTGTCCCCTTGCACTCTGGACTAAATCCATAGTGGAAAATGTGAGTTTTTAAATGTTCTTTGCATGTCTGAAGCTCCAGGTCATTTTGTCAAATATTTTTTTTTGGAAAATCGAGAAAATTTCAAAAAAAAAAAAAAAAAAAAGAAGAAGAAGAAGAAGAAGAAATCTTATACATTGATCACTCACTGTATGAAATGGAATATTTGTAATTGAAACTTACACAATACAATGACTGAAGCATTTGCTAATACAGGGTAAAAAGTAATCAAAATATAAAAAATTTCATTTAGTAATAAAAAGAGAATAATAATAAGTAACAAAAATATTCCTTAACTAAGTATAAGCAAACATGACGACAACAGGAAAAATTAATCTATTTAAAAACAAATTTCGAAAGCAACATCTCAACTCCAATAACTTCAACTAAAAATAACGATTATACAACCTCTTTAACCTCTTCGACACGTACCATCTTGAAACTTCATTTGTTCCGCCAACAAGAGTATTTAAATGCTTCAATCACAGATAAAATCCGTTATCTTTCATTCTCTAAGACAGTCATAGCCTATCTTTATTTTTATTTATTTATTTATTTATTTTCACACGTGAACGCTTAGTTCCATCTCAAGCCGTCAGCCGTTACCAGATACAGGTACGATTGAAAAACTGGGGCAAACGTTACATAATACAGGAACAAGTAGAATTTTGTTGATTACAAAATTTTTCCTTTAGATATTTAATCGAAACCACGTGCTTATTTTATTAATATATATATATATCTGGTTCTACGAATCGATTTTCACTGACCAGTTGCCTTGAAAATATATACTAGTATAAATGTCAGATGCTTTTTATTTTTCTAGAGAGATTCTCTAAAGAGGATATAAGCGCAAGTTTTATAAAATTAAATGTTTATGAAATAGACGTCAGAATTCAGAGTCCTCCATAAATACACCATAAATTAAATGAAAAATGAAAAAAAAAAAAAATTACTTCGAATATTAATGCGTATATTAAATAATATTTCTAGAGCATTATTAGCCTTGATCTGTCATTCATTAAGGCAATTGATCTATCAAAAGGAATGATGTAATAATTAGATAAAGAATTTCTAATTGATGGATTGCTTCATATAACATCGATTGTCTGAGAGCTCTTTGAACGAGGAACTTTGCACACAAATAACGTATATTAAATATAAATTGATAATGTAGTATCTTATTTAAAAGAATGAAAGCTTTAAGTGTTGAATGGTCAAGGTAAAATATCGGAAGTTTGATGGAATCGAAACTTTTGTAAAATTATCTTTTAATGCGTGATAAGTTTTCTTTTATAAATGATACTATTTTGCTTTCTTTTGGCTACATCTTCTTTGTCGTAATTTCTATTTTTTGAATTTTTTTTTCGTCTAAGAATACAGAAAATACATAATTATTTCTCGTTAAATATTTCATTGACTATTTCTGATTTTAAAAATATTAATTGTTGCTTTTTTTGTTGATTATTTAAATTAACAACTATTTGCGTCAGAAACTACATCACAATGAAATTACAAAAAGTTTGTTTGTCAAAAACATCATTCATTAGATTGTTCTTATTAAAGCCCCTATAGATTTCGGAAACTCTGCACCTTCAGGTTTACTTTATGAATATGTAATAACTAGAAAGTCTACATAAAAAATTTCTGTTCTGACTCTCTTTATCAAATATGTTTTCATAGAAGAATAAAGATGGTAACTTTAGTGGCATTTCAATAAGCACACTCGCCTTTCTTGAAAATCACGAAACTATGAGATCTAAATTATAAAAGGCATGTTTATTGACTGAAAAGATAATATTATTTAAATATCAAACAAATAAGAGAGTTTTTGAATCAAAGCGTAAATGGAATCAAAGCATAGAAAAGACATTTAAGTAATTGCGTATATTATAAAAAAATAACTTAGTACTAAATTAAACACATATTTCAAAAAACGTCACTTCAAACATAAAAAAAAAAGGACTATGAAACTAAAGGTTTAAAAGAAGCTTATATTTTCTGAAACAGTATAAAACTATCTTAATGGAAATTATGTAAAAGCGAATATAACGCGCACTATATGAGACAGAAGTTACTTTGGGAAATGATGTACAGTGAAAGTTCTAAAGTCCACCTCGATTCAAGGATCACCTATACAGACCAGTTTTTCTAAATTCCAAAATTTTCCCACAGGATTTTATACTAAATTACCTCCAATGAAAGCCCATATACAAATGTATGATCCTCTTAAAGGCTACATTTTGCTAGAGCAAGCGAATTTGTTTACCCCTTGATTTGAACTGACCACTGTAACTTTGTGGAATCTATCAAAGGTACAGTGGTCCCTAGGCAGGGCCCGATTAAGCTTTGAAGCTAGGAGAAGCTCAGTATCATTTCGGGGCCCTCTTTCATTTCAGAAAATCTTGTTTTCCTGTTAGATATTGTAATATAAAAATGCTATAGACCAAAAATTAGTGTGTGTTTATAGTTATTTTTTTTTTCATTCATATATCTGGGTCGTTTCTACACACAACATTAAAATCGTATAACTTATTAATTAAGAACATTCAGATTTTTGAGGTTAAATAATAGATTTTTCCTAAAATAGTGAGTATTTTATTTTGAGGCGAATTTTCTCAGAAAAATTCAATCTCAGTATGAAAATATAAAACAGAAAATTCAAGACCCTGTTTTTAGTCAATTTGGGGGCCCCTCTTAAATTTTAGAGGGGAAGCTTGTGCTTCCCGAGCCTTTTGGGTAATCAGGCCCTGTCCCTAGGTCTCTCGCTCATTCCTCTCATTTTGTGGAATTATAGCTGGTGTTTCTTTTGAATGTGTCTGTAGAAAAAAGAAATATGTGATAAAACATTTTATTTCTCAAAAAGCACACTTAGAGGTGAAATTCAAGCTTTAAAATATTATTTTTCTGTCAATGCATTATTTAGCAGTCCCTAAAAGTGTAATATTGACAATAAATAGCAAAATAAAAAAGAAAGCCTACATTAGATTAAAAAGTGAAAGCTAAACCTAATATTTCTTGTCATGAAACTTTATGATTAATGATAGAAACCTCTTTCTTATTCACTCAGAAATGACGCTCAATTTGATTTAGTATACAAAAGAATACTCAGAAGACAAAATTATTGCTTAAAACCATTCAAAAATAAAATTGACTATTAAAAAGCAGTATAGACAAATAATATATGTTTAAATAATTAAAACCACTTTGTTTATGGTAATTATTGCATAAATTATGATTTTCTGAACAACCCCTATTACAAGGTCTTATTATTAATCTATCTAAAAAGCCAATTTTCTATGACACTACACTGCGAATTCAGGTGTCTTAAATTCAGAGACATAAGTGTCTTAAATGAGTGTCCTTATTTTCAGACACAAAATCGTGTCTTAAATGTCTTAAGACATAAGTTAAGACATGAATGTCACTGGATTTAACACACATGAAGTGACTTAAAGCAGCCATTTTTAACCTCATTTTTCATAAATAAATTTGTAAATAAGATTGCGTGTGGTTTAGTTACCGGTTAAAGGATAGATATAGAATTTCCTAGAGCATACAGAAAATGCTTATGCAAAAATTTCCACACATAGCGAACCTCTCAGACAGGCTGGACTCGACCTGAGGAACTGTGGATTTACAAATCAGTGACCAACCGACTGAGCTACAATCATCTACAGTAAGCATTCTGTGGTTAGTAGTATAGATATGTAGTATTCGTCAAACAAATTGTAAATTTATCTTTTAATATTATATATATATTTTTTTAATTAAAGTTATCGACAAAATACCTAAAACTTAATATACATTTTCATTTAAAATTTTATGTGTATATTTTTAGTATTTTTTTCTTTTTTGAAATATTTCTGATAAAACGGATTGAGTTTGATGTTTATTATGTCCAGATTTTATTTCTGTATTATGTTCCTTGTAAATATATATGAAAAAATTTAAAAGTGGAAAATTAACTTAATTATATTTAAGAGTTCGTAATATCTAACATATTTTTTATTACCAGTGTTTGCTATGGTAGATTTTGATTCAGTATATATTTCAACGACTTACAGCATTAACGAAATCGGTTTGACGAATCGGGCAGTTATTCAATTGAAACCACATACTTAGTAAAAATGTTAACATTTTCTAAAGAAAATCGCAAATATAAAATAAGACCAAACAAATAAGTTAAAATTATCATTACTATGATTTAGCTTAATTTTCAGTTACTTAAAAAAAAAAAAAAAAAAAAAAAAAAAACTGGCATTTGCTAGGCATTTATAATTTAAAGGTAAATCTTATATAATATATATTGTCTTCATTTGATATTGTTTTTTGTTTTAATATTCAATAACATTAAGTGAAGAAGCTACCTAATAGCGAAATATTCATAGGTCGTCTCTGAGATATAATACAATTACTTACCTATAAATAAATCTGCCTTTTTCTAGATAAAACATTTCGTGACCCATATGATACAGATCTTTACAAAAATATATTTTAGAAAAAATATTCAATGAAATGTGTGTAATGCATGCATAATATAAGAAAGCCAGAAAATACAAAAATCTATAAAAATCTTATCGTTTCTTTTCTATAGATTTAAAGCTGGAGCATTATGTTAAGATGAAATAGGTAATACGGATATAATAAAAATAAATAAATAAATAAACTTCGTAAAGGAAGCAGTGATTGATGCGGCTCTTTAGAATCAATCCATCAATTCCTGAGGGAGTCATATCGAATAACATCAATCACGCATAAGGTGAAAATACATACACATTTTCATATAGATTTATCCAAATATTATTCCTATGAAAGCTCATCTCTGAACATATGTGAATTTTTCTTTTCATAATAGTATTCAAAAATTCATATCATCTATAACAGTATTAAATGTAAAAATACTTAGAATAAATAAAAAAACTCAATTCCAAATATTTTAAAATGCATGTTAAAAAAATTAAGTTCAAAGAACAAAGCTGTTCTGACATGATAATGTATAAGAAGCTACATTTTTTGAATTAAAAATAACTAATTAATTGAAATTTATCTTCGAAAATCAGCGAATCATAATGCTTGTTCCAGCTTCTGATTAGAATTCCAATCGACGTACGGATAAGAATCGAGAGATATTTTACAAAAGGTCACTCAATTCAAAATCATACTTTTAAAGAAACTAACAATTA
The DNA here is from genome assembly GCA_963930645.1 of Salticus scenicus. Lineage (NCBI taxonomy): Eukaryota > Metazoa > Arthropoda > Arachnida > Araneae > Salticidae > Salticus > Salticus scenicus. Next base: position 83,440,805 of record OZ005651.1, read on the forward strand.
AAAAATTAATTAAAGAAAAATCTGTACAATGGACAATCTGCGATAGATTTTATTCTCACGAAGTATCATGATCTTTGTCTTAACTGCATAGATATAAAGTTATTTTCTACGTGATAAGGAAATAAAGTTTTGAAAAATTAATATAAAAGAAAAGTTTAAAATGAAAAAAAAATCATGATTTTCACGCGATAATAACAATATATTCGTTAATCTGTTAAGTCCTTTTCTTAATTTAAAAAAAAAAAAAAATGCTTAAAGTGGAAAGTAGTTGAAATTTTTTTTAATCGTTGTAAATGTAAAATGGACCACAATTTTTAAGAATATGTTGCAATTTATATGTATTTTAAATTAAATTTTAACTTAATCATATTGAACTATACGAGTATTTATTTCCCCTGAACTCCTTATAGGCATTGTTAGACTAATGTTTTTTAAAATAACAGGAAATTTTCATCATTTTGGAATTTCTTCAGGAAAGAATTTCAAGAAAGGAAAAAAAAAAGAAAATCATAATTTATTTCTACAAAAGTTTCTATGTACACAAAGAAAACTGAAAGCTATTATTAGAGAACAAAGTTTTATACTGTTAAACACTGTTTTATACCATGAATGTTCAGATTTGTTAACCCTACGTCAGGCGCACCCTTAGGACGAACAAAATCGGGCGCACCCTACCTGAGAGGCCACGTAAATACTTTATTGTTAAAATACTTGTACTGCAATTAATAAATTCGTACTTATGCATAAAATTTTCGTTTATTACTTTATATTCACTCCTAATAAGGACACCATATGGGTGTTTTTTAATTAAAAATCATGTGTAGGATTAAGCCCTAAAAATATTCAGTTACGTAATTTAATATGCGACATGGTATTTATATGACTGCTGATTTTACAATATTCAAAATCATATTTGATTTAAAATTTTCATTAATTATGTGTTTCCTATATTTGGTATAATGCAACATAACTGAAAACTTTGTTTTCCATCACATTTTGATTCATATAAAAGCTTGCATTTATTATGTAGTAACGATTTATAATTTTTATCAATATAGAATACAACTATAAAAAAATTTTAAATTCTTTTTATTTATTTTACTTCACAGTTTTTAATCCTTTTCAATATTGACGAGTTCAAGCTGTACTAATTTGGATGCATTTAAGGGCAAAAAGCCAAAAAGTTTGTGAAATAAATCTAATAACTACTTACAATATGAAACATCGAAAATTTTATCTTTAATGACTGATATCAAGTTATCAATTTTCTCATCACATACGGTTTAGAATTTGACATTGAACTTTTTAGAAGCTAACACGCATTTTGCAAAAGTAACGCAACTCCCTAAATATAAGATGGAAAATATTTTGCTCTGAAAAAGTAATGCTTAAGATTCGTTATAGATCTAGCACGTGAATATGAGGATTTTATTATTATTATTATTATTTATTATTTTTATTAGTATGTATCTGAATATCACGTACATTTATGGAGATATAAAGTTTTTTTTTTTATTAATAATAAAAAATTGCAAGTTTCTCATCGTAAAATGCAGGATATTCAATCCAGTACAATGCAGTTTTTAGAAAAGTTTACATACTTCATTATACGCAACTTACTGCAATCAGCATATAAGAAAATTGAATATCTAATTAAATGTAAGCTATTGTAATAAATGATTTTTAACTGCACATGCGGAAGCATTAAGAAAATTTCTTTCTTTTCTTCTTCTTCTTCTTCTTTTTTTTTTTTTTTTTAATATTAGCCAAATGTATTGATACTAATTATATAAACACCCCAAGCAAATATTGGTGAAAATTATATATATCGTCGATAAAAGATAAAATAAACTAAATTTCAGTATCCCTGTCTAATATATATATATATAATTTATGATAACAATAAGAATGAAAGCGAAAAATAAATAGATTAATAATTTGCCACAAAAGCCAATGTAGTAATTAGTTAACTTAAATAAATTATTTAAATATTTTGAACAGTAGTTTTAATTTATTTTTGACAAAAAAAAAAAAAAAAAAAAAAAAAAAAAAAAAAGAATATCCACTTATATAATATTATATATGGAGTTTCAACCATTTTTTTTTTTTTTTTTTTTTTTTTTTTTTTTAATTCAGTTGATGGTATTATATCGTACACGTTGATTGAAAATAAATATGGATAAAAAAACTCTCTATCTTTTCTTTAAATAATTAAAAGTATGCTGTATGTTACAGAAGTTTAATTATAACCACACTGTATATAAAATATATGTATATTTGAAGGAACTTTTAACCCTTTGGTGATGAATGTCGGCAAATAACTGAGTCCGTCTTTAGGCATTCTAAAAAGTTACATCCCTTCCATCCCCCCCCCCCTTTCTCTCTCTCTTAAGAATCTTGCATATTCTTGTTTAACACGTTACGTGCTGCACACGTATATATATAAGATATTCACATTTACAGCATCAATTGCTGTAAATAAAATTTTAATAATTTTAATAATATGAAAAAAAAAATTTTTTTTGGGATGAATACAGTAATGTTTTAGAGAAACACTGAAAGACAGGACTTACTGTTAAAAATAACAAAATCTGCCGATCACAAAGGATCAATAATATACTATATAGTTCAGAATTTATAACATATACTACTAATAATAAAGCATTTAAATTGTTATGTAAGAGTTTTACTTTTATATGCTATAGCTATTGTAGACAATAATTAATTACAAAAAGAATGCACAAAAAAAAAAAAAAAAAAAAAAAAAAAGTAGTAAAACTAAATTTAACTATAAAAACTACGTGAGGAGAAAAATGAGAATATTTTATAAAATACAATCTAAATTAATTCAAAATCAGTCAAAGGAAACACAAACCATTATACACATATAAAATTTAACAGGGGAATGGAAATGAATCAGCGAGCAAACGAAAAAGGCAGTTCGATGAAAAGAAACTTTCTTACATTTGATTTCCGAGGTCCGGTATTTCTTAGAAAGAAATCATTTAACAAAAATTTTGTTTGTTATTTTCTATTATTTTACTGATAACATTTTATTTCTTTATTTCTGAACACCTGATGGTGCAGTGTTGCTTCTAAACTTGTGAAAAATATCGTTGCAACAAACAATTTGGTTTGTACAAATATATATCCATTACTTTTATTTTTATGTTAGGATATAACGAAGAAAAAGAAAGACATATGTCGCAAATCTTTGAAATTATTTCATAGTTAAAACGTATCTTACGCAAATAAAATAAAAATAAAACTCGTAGCTTTATACAATTAAATATAATTTGTTAGATTAACTTTAAATAGTCTTTGGTTTATATATTTTCCCGAAAGGATAAATAATGTAATACATCTTTATTAAAGATTAAATTGCTATTAGAGAAAATTTATTTTTATTTGCGTATTTATTTTGTTTCATAGTCACCAAAACGCGAAATTTTGAACCTCCAATCCCTTTCTAGTGCAAAATGTCTTCATATGGATAGCCCATAAATAACATACCCAAAAAATATATTAAGATATTCATCTGAGATATTTTATTTAGTAATTCCGTTGTGTATTAGTATAGTGATATATTTTTTTTTTCATTGAAAAATATTTATTTGTACTTATATCTCCCCTTTTCTGTTAAATTTATGGAATAAAGAAAATTCAATTTTAAGTACTCCCGTTAAAAAAAAAAAAAAAAAAAAAAAAAAAAAAAATCATTTTCTGCAATCAAGATGCTTAGTCTTTACAGTTTCATATTAAATCTATAACATTAAATTAAACGTTCAAGAATATATATGTATATATATATATATATATATATATATATATATGAAAACTTAAAGAAAATTAACAGAATACGAACACATGGGAAAGGACCAAAAAATGGAAAATTACCGAAATATGAACACATACACACACGCGCGCGCACACACACACACACACATATATATATATATATAGGAATAAATTAACAGGAATACAGGGTGACAAGAAATAACTTGGACGAAGTTTCAAACAAAATATCTGTAACTACCACTATTGCAAACTCATTTTGGAAAATGTTGTCTTACCTTGGTCGCAAAAGTTCTTTAGAAACAAAAGATGGACCTTCCAACAGGATTCCGCACCTGCACACAGAGCTGAAGGCACTCAAGATTGGTGCAAAACAAATTTTCCTTTCTTCATTGGAGCTCAAGAATGGCCACCGTATTCCCCAGATTTGAACCCAATGGATTATTCTGTTTGATCCATCTTAGAAAAAAGGGTGTGTGCTAAACCTCATAAAACTTTGGCATCCCTAAAGGAATTTTTATGCAAGGAATGGGATAAAATATCAGTAAATGAGTTCCCGCCCATAGCCGAAAATTTTGTGACACGTTTAAAGTTCTGTATTAAGGCTATAGGTAGTCACTTTGAAAATTTGTAAATATAATAGACAAAATAATGTATTCATATTTATTGAAATTTGGTAGTAATATTTTCATTAGCATTAAAGTTATAATGTATCATGTGTGTCCAAGTTATTTCTTGTCACCCTGTAAATAGGGATAATAGGAATAAATTAACAAATGAATAAAATGAAATAAAACCCCAAAAAACACAGAGGTCTTCATCAGGGAGGCCCCCTCCGTGTAGGGGTGAAAGAAGTTTCTGAAAAGATAGTAGCAATTAGCAAATAACTATCCTTAGCCCTCAACTTCTAACCAAACAGAAAGCCACCATTAACTGAATAGAAATCTGACATATATAATGTAAAAAATTCTAAAAAAGGCATGAAAATACATCAAACTAATTTATATAAATAATACAATAATATAAAGAATTACAGAATGTATACAAGAAAGCAAATAAAATATATGAAATAAACCCCCCCTACCTGATAAACAAACCCTCTTCGTCTGACGGGAACCACTCGTTGGTACTTAAATATCGCCCTTGAATAAGGAAATAAAACCGAAAGAGGAAAACACTGGAAACACTCGGTTAAAAGTTGGGACGGGTAACAATTAATTTGCAAGGTTTTCTTAGATCTCCAAGAGCTATTTTTTAAATCATTATCATTATTGCATATAGTGCGAATTTTTTTAAACTGTGCGAACATAATATTCTGCAAAACTTTACGACTTATATTTGAAAAAAGACTGTTTACTTTAAAATTAAAATCTTTCCTTTTATCATATAATTCAATAAGCCATTTTTCTTTATTTCTCTTTATATTTAGATCTAGGAATGAAATTTTATCTGTATCCGTACGGTTTAATTCCAAAGGTTTGATTTTAAACCGTATAAAATTTCATTTCGAACTGCTCATAGTATTTTTTATTTATTTATTTATTTATTTATTTTATTATTATTTTTAATATAAATGAAATAAAACAAAATATTAAAATAAATCAATAATTTAAGAGGGGATATGTTTTTTAATTAGTAAAATATTTTACTTCAACAAAGAAAAGTATTTTTAATTTTTCTTTAAAGCTTGAATATCTTTCTTTATTACACATTTGTTCAAACCCCGACGGATTGCTTTTTTTTTTTTTTTTTTTTTTTTTTTTCCCACAAATATTAATGAAATGGAACAGAACATTAAAATAAACGAATAACTTAAGAAAAAACAATTTTTAAACTTAATTAAGAATTAATAAATAAATAAATATACTGTATATAAAGATACCACTAAGAAATATATAGGGTAAAATTACCTCTTTATGAAGAAAAAATAACGTTTAAATTTACAAATTTATTTTCAAGTTAATAATGACTATGCTTAGAAGTAAGAAAATGATGAAAGCATAAGCACTTTTCACGATGAGAATAACGTATAAAATAAAATTTATCACAGTTGATTTCTTTACAATTTTATTCAAAATTGAAACACACATCGCGAGCATATTGTAAATTATTGGGTTTTTATTTGGCATAACCAGCTTTGTAAAATGCATATATAACTAGATTTTTAAATATTGGAGATATACACTTATACAAGGACCAACAAAGCAGAGTAATAACAATATGTAAAAGTTATTTTCTTTACTCGTGAATAACAGTGCAATTAACCTTTTACACGCCGCATTCAGATCCGGGTGTAAATTAAATTATTTTTTACATATTTTGCCTTCTAATCCTTTAGTTTAAAGAACTCTATCGTTAAAATGTGTTTAAAAAAAAAAAAAAAGGATATAATTTAAGATTATTATATTTAAGATTATTAATTTAAAGTTATTATATTTTAATATTATTACATTATATTTTAATAATGTAAGCTATTTTAAGCATGCCATCCCATTTTTAGAAGCATTTGCTTATTTTTCTAAATTATATAAATTTTTAAACTGTGGGATAAAAGGAAAAATGGTAAGAAAGGTCATTTTTATAATTTTCTGTACATTTTAAATGTACAGAACCTGTTTTTCAGTACATTCCCTTTTATGATTGAACTGTAATTTCTATTTCAAAAAATCAAATCATCTTTCTATTATATCTGATAATTTTTTCAAGTCAGTATTCATGATATTTAATTTTTAAATGAATTTTTAATTCCATGTTCCATTTATGGAACATTCGAGTGTAAAAGGTTAAAAGCAGACGAAAAAAATGCAATATAAATATTATTTTCCGTTGCACTATTAATTTGAAAAACATTTTTTTACTTGAAATAAAATGTTTTAATAATTCATAGAATATTTATTTTTTATGTATAAAAAATAACATTAAAAGCAGATGATCAGCGTTTCCTACTAGCAATTTTGACGTAAAATAAAAATATTAAATTAAACTTTAGAAAAGAGAAAAACGTGTAATAAAGAAAAATATTTTTCTATGGAAAAAATAAATAAATAAAATATTTTAATAATTAAAACTATACCATTATATATTTTATAATTAAATTTAATGCATATTCTGCCCTAATTTATTCACTTATTTTGATATTTTGTTTTATTTCATATATATATATATATATATATATATATGTATATATAAAAAACTTCGAGCCGTCATCGGAGTTCTATCTCACGCCCTTCCTCATTCAAATTGAATACTCTAACCACTGCACTGCGCCGTCCTGCAAACGTGGTCTGTTTTGTTAGTTTTGATAGAAACAGCTAAAATTTTAGGGTCGTTTTCTCGCTCTGAGGGAGTTAGTTGCAGCAAATTTGCACTCTACACTATGTTTTCGACCTTGCTCTTTAATTTAAGCTTGGTTTGGTATCAATAGAGATTTTAGTGATTCATACTTCCCTTGTTAGTTAAAGTGATTTTAAAAAGGTGTAAAGGTTGGCAGCTATGCCATATCTTTTACTGAAATTCATGCATATTGTTCACAGATAAAGCTGTTCCAAAATTTGAAGATTTTTACTGTAAATAATGTCTTTCAAATGGCCCCAACAGAAGAAGTCGCATAAACTGAGATTCGGAAAATATGGAGGCCACTCTAGGCTGATGCCTTTCACTTAGGAGTAATTGGGACCATCTGAAATTCGACCGCACGTCAAGAGAAGTTTTGCATTATCTTTTTTGTACAAGATGAGACAGCTTCTTTTTCTCGAAATTTGCGACAGGAAATATGATTTACGGAAACTTCATCAACTTTTTTTCACACGCTCATATTATTATTTGTTTTAGCAGCGGAGTTGTCCAAAGACTGATCGGTCTGTGATTTGTAGAGACTTAGCTTACAAGGCTACTTCTCAGCAACATTTGTAGTAACATATTTGGTTTGACTAATTTTTCGTAGTCTAATTCTTCTAAAACAACGGCACGTCACGTTTCGACGGTATAGCAGACATGAAATTGGGTGTTCTGTACTTCTGAGTAATATTTAACGTTCACGATGTTATGTTTGGTGAATCCTATTAAGCTTTATACAAACCTTTGTATTTAAAATTTCAAACCTACCTATTGAACATATCATTTATTTCATTTTTCAGTATATCACTCTTTCAAAATTATGACTTTTCAAAGTTGGAGAGTACCTTCTAAAACGCACACACACACGTGAAGAGAAAAAATAATATAGATTGATTTCAATAATATTAGTTTTTTGCATATTGTTAACAGGAATTCAGAAAATTTAATACACAACATCATTTCAATTACTGAAAATTAATTAGACCGACACCATTTAGATTTAAAACTTTTGCATCAAGAAATCTCATTTCATGCAAATTTTCATTAGATGAAGATACACATAATAAAATGATGGAAGATTTACTAAGTAGATATTTATTAAACTGTGCAATCGCATTGCAATTATTTATTCCCTCAAAAACAAACAGAAAGGAGATTTAACAAAGATTTATAAATTAAATGTAGCGCATTTATTTCATCTGATGAATAAATTTTATGCCATCTTAAATAGATTACATTGGCTGAGAAACTCTTTAATTATACACCCTTTTTGTTTAGCGGCAATGCATGCCGGGCAAATATTTTTTACTCAACAAACAGAAAGGTAAGAAAAATTGTCTGAAGATGAATTATGCGGAGTAGTATTTAAAAAGAAAAAAAAATGTACATTTAACTAATTTGGTTTGGAGGCAATTAATTCGACAACGTTTATTTAAATAATGAATTTCTGTTCTTCCTTTTTTATTTTTTTCCTTTGTTTAGATAGGTTTGTAGAAAAAATAAATTATAAGAGTTAAATACTAAAATTTCAAATGGGTCCAACAAGAATGACGGACTGCATAAGACTTTTTTTTTCTTTTTTTTTTAAACCTGTAAATTAACTTCAAAGCAATATATAGTTGTGCTGATATAGTTATAAATAATTATTTATTTATTAACAGACATTAAAACCATTATATTATTTCTCACAAAAGACAAAATAATTAAGCCATAAAGATTTTTTTTTAACAACATTAGCTAGAAAATAAAATATTAATTAAAATATTAATTAGGTTCGTTTGATTATTGTATTGCATTACTTGATTACACTGCTCGGCATGAAAATTGTGTCTGACACCATTTCAGCATATTCTTATGTAAAATGACCTCCAGAATCCGAATATGACCACCATTTGCCCCATCATCCATCGCTTTCTTGTTACACCCCCTCCCCCATTTTTACCATTGTTTGGTAATTTTATACCCATCAGTTTGATTTGGAAAGGAACGATGATTATTTTTAACCGTTAAATGTCTTCTGACCTGAGGTAGAAAGTTCTAAAACACGAATATTTGTAGTAAGGAGAAAATTTGAGGGGATTTGTGCTTAGAAAACAAAAGAAAATCAACAAAAACAATCAGTTTCTGTTTCTTTCTTTTTTTTTTTTTTTTTTTTTCGCAGTATTTCTCTTATTTTTTACATATTCCAGCTTCCAGTTTTCTTACCAAAACACCCCAAACAATAGAAATTATACAAGGAATTTTTTTTAAATGTTGGTGAGTGGAGTAAAAGCAAGGAAGTTTGACTGATTCACTGTACGACGTTTGCTTTCAACAACTCACACGTTAAATGTTTTGGGCAGTAAGACATGAACAGTAAAACCTCCTGCTTTGAAACGTGTTAAAGGTCATTGCTCTTATCTTTGCAGTCGTCAGTCGTTATCTACCTTTAGTACACGTTTTGCGATAAGAGAATGAACTGTATGGTGTTCTCGACGGTGGTGATCTCGTGTGATGATGATCTTTAACACGCGTCAAAGCAGGATATTTTACTGTTCATGTTTTACTGCCCAAAACATTTAACGTGGGAGTTATTGAAAGCAAACGTCGTATAGTGAATCAGTCAAACTTTCTTGCGAGGGCTTTGAGACTGTAACTCCACTCACCAACATTTTGAAATAAATTTCACTGTATAATTTTTATTATTTGGGGTGTTTTGGTAAGAAAATGGCAAACTGAAAGCTGGAATATGTAAAAAATAAGAGAAATATCGCGAAAATAAATAAATAAATAAATAAATAAATAAAAAGAAAAAAAAGAAGAAAAGAAAAGAAACTTATTGTTTTTATTGATTCTCTTTTGTTTTCTGGGCTTAAATCACCTCCAATTTCCTCCTTACTACAAATGTTCGTGTTTTAGAACTTCCTACCTCTGTAGCTCCTCAGGTCAGAAGACATTTAACGGTTAAAATAATCATCGTTCCTCTCCAAATCAAACTGATGGGTATAAAATTACCAAACAATGATAAAAATGGGGGAGGGGGCGTAACAAGAAAACAGTGGGTGATGGGGCAAAATGGGGGCCAGATTCGGATTCAGGAGGTCATTTTACGTAAGATTCTGCAAGAATGGTATCAGATACAGAAAAAAAATGCAGAGCAGTGTTATTAGCATTATTCTTGCAGTAAGAAGTGTTGGGTTAACTACGTTGTATAAATAAAAATAATAATAATAAAGATAAATAAATACATTTGCAGAATGGTCTTTGTAACATATAATGTGTATAATTAAGACTTCATGCCAGCATGAAGACATAGCGATAACTGCCACCTAGCCATCAACAAATGTCGTCAAAATCACAGACATTTATCGCCTGTTTTTTTTTTTTTTTTTTTTTTTTTCTATTTATGTTTCTAACTGCAATTTTCAGTGTCTGTTTGGTAAGCATGGTCGATTATCGACATTGCTCAATAGTCGAGTTTAAGGTTTTTCTGTCTTCAGATTTCTGTACCCGTGCCTTTTTTAGCATGCTACATTACGTTGTTTGCTTCACAACACACTCGTGCCTGCCTCTGCCCTCCCTCACTTTTTCTCAAGAAGGATCGTGTTTAACTATTTTTTCAAAAAGCGATTGTTATGTGTTTTTACAATTTATGGTGTTTGAACAGTTTTTCATCTTTCAACAGCAGTTTTTCGCTGCCTTTTACTTCAAATGAGTAAATGGAACCCGTAATTATCTGATTACTGAAGTTAGACTTTCCTACCTTTGTAGGAATTAGTAATTATTGAATATAAATGGTCAGTTTGTGCTTACAGTATCATAAAATAAATGTATTTGCAGTGTTCTTATTTAAATGCATTGGCCTGTGCAGTAAAAAATAGGCTTTAAAATATACAATGTACTATATGTTTGTTTATCCATTAATAGTTTTGGACCATTAAATTTTTATTCCTGGCGTGAACTCTATATATTAGGTGATTGCAAAAGTTCTACCCGTTTATAATTATGCAAATTTGCAATGGCATTGACGTCACACATGACATTGTAATGACGCAAATCGTCGGCCAATCAAACGTGTGGATGCCTCACATATAAATGCATCGCGTCTCCCAAAGTTAATCATCTCAAAAAAAAAAAAAAAAAAAAAAAAAAAAATTAGAAAGCGAGAAGACGAGAAGGCGAACATAAGACTTTGTTTCTTATACGAGTTCGATAAAAGGAGTACGGCAGCCGCAGCATGTCGCAATGTTTGTCAAGTTTATGGGGAGGATGCAATAGACGAAAGCACATGTCGTCGATGGTTTCGTAAATTTAGGGAAGGAGACAGAAGCTGCCAAGATCAGACTAGGAGTGGACGGCATCACACGTTGGAGACGACGATATTGACCAAGCCATAAGGAACAGTCCGAACCCAACCGTGCAAGAATTAGCGGATACCTTCACCGGACAACGGTCGAGAGACGGCTGGTTAAGTTGGGTTTTACGAGAAAGTTGAATCATTGGGTTCCACATAACCTGACAGCTAATTAACGGGATGACCGAATGGCCTGTGTTTCCTTTTTTTTCCGGTACAAAAATGACCCATTCTTGACATGAATTGTGACAGGAGATGAGAAGTGGGTTATGTATCGTAACGTAAAGAGTCGTAGGACTGTGTGTCGCCCTTCTGATCCGCATGCATCGACTTCCAAAGATGAACTTCGTCCCAAGAAGGTGTTATCGAGTGCGTGGTGGGATGTGCAGGGAATAATTCACTGAACCATCAACGCTGCCTTCTACTATCTACAGTTAGACAGGCTGCATTCAAATTTGGTAGCAAAGCGGCCAGGTCTCCTCAATCGTCGCGGTGTTATCCTTTATCACAATAACGCCAGGCCACATGCTGCTGTAATCACTCGCCAAAAATTACTGGGCTTTGGTTGGGAGGTTTTACCCCACCCTCTCTATTCTCCTGACTTGGCACCAACCGACTATCACCAATTTCGTGCGTTGAACAATTCCTTCAGTCAGAAAATCTTTGATGATCTTGATGCTGTGAAAACTACCATCCAAGATCTTTTTGACACGAAACCGCAGGAATTTTACCGCTGTGGGATTCACCTCCTACCAGAAAGATGGCTAGAGGTCATAGATAGCAATGGAGATTATGCACAATAATAGGACCTGTTCATTTTGCGTTTATTTGCTCTTCTTTATGGGTAATAGAAACGGATAGAACTTTTGCACTCACCCAATGTAACACAAATGAATACAAAATTGTTAGCCGCTGGATTTTATTTCATTTCTTGAAATGACAGTTTTGTTACTCCTAAGTCAATTTAATGAAATAAAACATACACACAGTGTGTCCCAAAAAGATTAAAACGTGATATAATTCTCTATCTATCAGCGATAAGTGAGCAATGTAAATTGCAAAAGTGTTTATAATAAGGTACGAAGTAAGGTTAATAAAAGATTTTTCCCGTTGATTTTCAAAATGTTACACTTTTAAATTTTTATACGACCTCTCTATAAAAATTTGATTAATTAGAAAGTTTTTATTTTTAATGCAACGACATCACTGCAAAGAACCACAATGTGTATCTTTAAAATTCAGTGAGTTATTCTTAATTAAAATATGAAAGTTGAACACAGGTATAATCTATCAAAATATCGAAATGTAAATGTGTAAAATATTTTTAAAAGATAATATGCATGATAATCTTTACATTAAAACCATTTTTGCGTATTTAGGGCAGATTCATGATCCGATAACGCATTCTAAATCCTTTTTCATAGTAAGACTGACTTTTTAAAATTGAAAATATTATTTATATATATAATTGTATGTAAGAATGTAAGTTTGGTAAATTATATATTAGAATTTGTTACATTTCTTTCAAAACAGTGTTTTAAGAAATAAACTCGCAGACTTTCCTTTTCATTCAAATGTAATTCAACCGTTTAAAATATATACGTTGAAATATTTTTGTAAAACTGCATATAATCATAAATGCTGCATAAATTTGTTCAAAAGGGTTTAAAAAGAGCCCCAAACATTAATTTGTTCCATAGCATTGTTAGCACCCTCTTTCTTTTAATACCATAATTTTTGTAGATAATTTTACTTTATTATATTGAAGGAAATTACTTTTCCAAAAAAGTAATGTGTAATAAAGCGGGTACTAAAAATGTTACGGAATAAATTAGGAATGTTGTTGTCCCGTTTTTTACCCGAGATGTCAAACTCGAAACTCGTTTTAAATTCAAAATCTATGCTCTGTATAATATTTTATATTTGTATTGTATCAAATTATAAATGCAATGCAAGATTTTTTTTTTTTTAAATATATTTTATAAAATTTTAAAATCATTTGCCCCTACTATGAATTGTCATAAAATAAAATTGAGAGCGGCATGCATCCCGCTTGTTTGTTCATTTGTTTGTTTAGGTTAGGTTTTATTTAATATATCTGGTATATTTTGTTTTTATATTTATCATATTATTGATAAAAAAAATACGTTATCAATTTCTAAACTATTCTAATTTCCATCAAAGGAAGAACCTTTTAAGTGGTACGGAAAAATGTCATAAGTCAATTTTTTCCCTGAATCCTAATTCAGTTGGTTTTAAAGACACAAATATTCGTTTTTTCTAATGGTCATGTTAGATTTAAAAAAAAAAAAAAAAAAAATCTAAATGACAAAATTTAATCTGGAAGGGGTCGTATAAAAGATTTTAAAAATGTAACTTTTTGAAAATTAAAAAGGCGGAATTTTTTTCTTAACGTAGTGCTCTTTCTTAGATAATTTTGAAGATTTTTCCAATTTACATTGCCAACTTGCCTCAAACAGATAAATAATTAAACCGCGTTCCAATTTTTCTGGGACACCCTGTAGATGACACATTTAAAATTCAGTTAATGGATTTAAAATTTTTCTAATTTTGCAGGCAAACTGATGCAACAGTAATATCAAAGTACAAGATTATTTCCCTATTCTCCTACATGATTTTCTTACAACGAAGAAAGAACCTTTAAAAACCTTTTATTGTTGCAGGATCTCATTGATAATTGGCTTTTACTACTAATTACCAGTAATTTGTGAAACTGATGAACATGCAAATGATTTTTAGAAGGCTTCAAATTACAAATATATTAGAGAAAAAAAGCATTTTAAATAAACATTTCTCGTAAAATCCTTTAATAGTTTATTGTTAGCGGAATGAAACACTAAAATGACCTCGATTCTAATAAAAGAAAAAATAAAAAGTTTCTATTTTTGGAAACACATGAAACATCAGATACGTTTGATAACATTTGTTTAAAAGAATGATAAAACACACGTTTACCAAAAATTAAAAAAGAAATCACTGTGTTTACAGAAATGCATATCTTCTTTCTAAGAAAATAAAACTAATTGAGAAAAATGATCTATATTGTATTAAGCTGATTGTTTCTAGAATTTTTATTTTGGTCTTTTGAAATAACACTGCTCGTGGAAACTTACTTTACTTATATGTTCTTGGTAAATGCGTTTCACAACTCAGCGAAGGGCTAAATAATGCCCTTCGAATTTACATATCTACGCTCATATTGTGAAATGTGTGAATTAAGAAAAACTATTTTACTAAATTCGAACTCTTAGAAATGTAATACTTAGTTGTACTTCTTATAACATCCTTGATTATTTGTAATGCTCATTTTTTCCCGGGATGACATTTTACATCTTATAATTTTATAAAACTTGGAGTAAAAGTGAAACCTCTATAAGAAATAAAGTCCTTTAGTGATGCACAGGGTGGTTATAATTAATTTTCCCCTATAAACAGCATCCTACAGCGTAAACGGGTGAACGGAATGCAATGAAATATGGTACATAGACTATACACGCTCACGAAATTTCGAAAAAAAAAAAGTTCCAAAATGTCCATCAGAGGGCGCCTTTTCCGAGAAGCGTTAAATTTAACACAATAAACGACCATAAGCGTGAAGGTGTCGTCAACGTAACGTGTCCAAAAAGGAAAGGATATTTTCTTAAAAAGAAAGAAAATATCCTTTAAGAAAATATCCTTTCCTTTTTGGACACGTTACGTTGACGACACCTTCACGCTTATCGACATATCTCATCACAATATTGACCAAGTCTTAGAAACTTTAAATTCAATTGACAGTAATATCCAGTTTACTTATGAAATTGAAAATAATGGCTCCCTTTCATTTCTTGATACCCTCGTCTCTCGCACTGTAAATGGATTTTCAACCACTGTCTATCGAAAAAATTTTGCTGTCTCCCTTCCTCCCCATGCGCGTTCATGTCACCCACCTAACCAAAAAATGGCTGCTTTCTATACTTTTGTAAACCGTGCCCTTAATATTTGTTCAAATCCTATTTTATTAAAATCTGAAATTAAATACCTGAAAGCCACTGCAATTGACAGAGGTTATGACCCTTCCATTATAGACAAAGCTATCCAAAAATTACAACTCCCTCGTATTTCGTCTACTAAGTCAGTCTCTTCTAATATCAGTATTGTCTTAACCTATTTTCCTAAATCCAGTCAAACCATAGCTAAAATTCTCAAACAATATGATTTTAAAATATTATTTTCGCCTTCCAATAAACTCACCTTTTCTCGGTTAAAAGATCCCATTGATACGCATAATTCTTGGGGTATTTATAGTATTTCCTGTCAGTGTGGTTTATCATATATTGGCCAAACTAAACGCAGTCTTAAATTTCGTCTAAAAAAACATATGAATTACGTCCGCAAACAAGAAACCAATAAATCGGCTATTTCTAAACATTGCTGGGAGGAAAATCATATAAATTCCTATTGGCCACTCTCCCCACCTTTCCCGTAATCCTATTGGTTGAACTAAATTCGGCCCCTCCTATATATACGAGCACTTCTGCAGATTCAGAATCCTTTTTGCACTGAAGACGGCACGCTTAAGGCTGCCGAAACAGCTGTATGCATTTCCAATACTTTTCTTTGGCGTTTCGGACGTAGTAATTTATTCGGGTTTTAATATTCCAACGTCAAGTCTCCTGTTATTATTTATTATCATCAAAGATAATTAAGTTACGTTAAAATTTTAAGTAAAGTTTAAAGCGTTCCTTATCTCTGTTTTTCGTTCTATGCGATAAGATAAGACGTTATAATATTAAAGTATAACATTTAAAGAAAATTATCTGGTGTGTCACTCACACGACTTTCTCTTACCCTGAAATTTAGTACTATAAATACAGGTTGCAGATTAATAGGTAAGATAACGAGTACTGTTATGTAAACCTATGTTAAACAATCCATGTTAGGCTTCTGAAGAGTTTTATATGATAATTAGTTCTGTGTGAGGGGGGCTACCGCCCACCTGAACCCCCCGTTTCATTAATGCACCTACATTTATGTAGAATTTAATTCGGTTATTAAAAAATAATTCTCTTTTTAAAAAATAGTTTATTAAAATTATTATTTTAAAAAATTATCTTTTATGATAAGGCAGACGATTTCCATATTAGAGAAGTAGTATAACACCAAATATCGAAAAAAAGTCCATTTTATTCTGAAAATTAAAAAAAAAAAAAGTTTTCTTTCGTTAAAAGTAAAAAAAATCGATAATTTTGTTTTAAATTATCTCAGATCGATGGTTCAACCATTCGTTTTAAAGGTAATGGCGAGCTCTTTTCAAAGATACCCATCATGAAAATTTACTCCACTCGAGGGGGGACTCCCCCCCCCCTCCACAGGGGGAGGCGAGGATCCTACATACACAAAAATGTTTTCCCAGTTAACTATCTCTATTTCAAAAAATATACATTCGTTTCATTTGGTTTAGTGCAGTCTATAGACGTTAAACTCTACTTTCCTGCAATTTCCCTCATAGACGTAATGCATTTGAATTCTCTTGATTGTCCCTGTACACGAACCATTTGCTTGATCTTAACGAAAAGCTTACTGTAGCATCCCTATATGATACACATTTAGAATACCAAGTTTGAACTTTCTGCCATAATTCGTTTTTGAGATATGCTGATAACAGACAGACACACAGACATACACACAGACCATTTGCTAAAAACATGATTTTCGTATTCAGGGGACCTCAAAACGTGTAAATATAACAAAATCTCGCGTTCGAATATTTGACCCAAAACCAATACTTTCTCTACCTTATGGGTAAGAGAAAGTAAAAATATAAATTCTTGTTAAAAATCCAGTATTTGTCGGAGAGCAGTGGGCACATTACAGCTAGATTTTGTTGAGAGAGACTAACTCTTTCTTTTAATATTCCTCCCTCCGCCATCCAATCGCGTATTTAGATGTATCACGATTTCTTTTCTTGCCTCCTAAAATTCGTGATTTTACGAGGAGTTTCTAACTATAATAAAAGTTATTAATTAGCGAGAGTTTTTAAATAACGACAAGTCTTGAATTTTATTGCTTTAAGTTTTATTTAGGTACTGGAATTCATATAGTAGAAAATTTACGAGAGTCTGTGATATATTTTTAAGAATACAATAATTAAAATTTAGAATTTGTACTATTGAGTTTATTTATCATTTAATAACGTTAATGCTATTTAATAATGTTATATATTAGTGTATGGGTCAATTTTAACCTATAAACGATTTATCTACATAAAATATTTTGCAGATAACTTTTTAAATGCCATTTTAATACCTCATTTTCAATTTTTTAAAAACCTTACGGATTTTTTTAAGGTGTAATTAATAAGTCAGTTCGGTCGAATGATCCTGCATTTCATTATTAAAAACAATCATTAGAAGTTTCACAAAAATGAATTGAAAGATCAGATCGCACATAAATTTTAATATGTAAAATGCCTAACAGATCTACCCTTTAACAAATTAAAAATTACACATTTAAATTGGTCACTTCTTGGCACATGGCGTAACCAATAATCATCTTTGCTTGAATGCGCAGAAAAGCTTTTTTTTTTCCCCGACATTTATTTTCTTTATTATTATTTGATATACTCAGTCAGCGGTGTTTCTTCGGGATTGATGTCTGCTTTAGTAGATAGTACAGGAAGTGACGTCATCAACTGACAGGTTCATTAACTTTCATCACGATTCTCTGTTCTGATGGTTATTGTTGCAGTGAATTAAATCAATGTTGGTAGTAATGAATTTCGTTGTTTTTTAGAAAAAGAATGCTCGTAAAAAATTCATAGTATTTTCAAATAAAAATTAACAATTTTTAAGCTAACACGTAATTCTATAGTATTAGAATATTTTCGCAATTTTATTGCTTGGGAAGAGGAATATATAAATGTTTATCAAATTACCTACCAAGAAATGACATAGAAAAAAAAAAAGTTTTACGATAAATTGCGTGATATGTTATGAACCTTTGTCACGCTAATAGGAATTTTGTAAATACCTAACATTTTTTAGACATTAGAAAAAACACAACTTAATGGGAAAATATATAATGTAAATGAATGAATTTTTAAAGAAACAGATAATCATTAATTTTTCATGTTACTAATAATTTGATTTCTTTTACACGCTGATTGGAATTATGGGTGAGAGATTATTTTAAGAATTGCCAAATCTGATAAAAAAAAAAAAAAAAAAAAAAAAAAAAAAAAAAGCAGGAAATTTTAATGGTAAATTATTTAATGTAAATAAATGATTTTTTTTAAAGAAATGAATAACCACTATTTGCATAGTTGTCAATTTCAACACTATTTGGTTACCAGAAAATTTTACTAGAAATTTTTTATATATTTCTGTAATAGTTTTCCCTAATAAAATAAAATAAATATTTCTATAAAAGTTTCCCCGGTAGGGATAAAGAAAAAAAAAGTAAATGCTGCCAACTATGTAATTGTTCATGTTTCTATTTGTTTGATATTTTTGATATGCTGATTGGTATTATGGGTAAGAATATATTTTGCAATATAAGATGTTCTGTTAAGATTAGCGAAATGCTGATGCCTTCCATAACCCCGAAAATGTTTATTTTTAAAGCACACAACTTCTTTTAAATTTTTAACACATATTTTTAAAAAAGAAAATAATTTTTTAAAAAGGGATTAAGAAAAAAGTTTGTGGTTACAGTTAAACAGTACAGTTAAAATCTTTAACCACATTGTTAGGCAATCAAAATTAATAAAAAACTACTTGACAATTTTTTAATTGCTACTATTACGTTACAAAACAATTACATTATATTACAATAATAACCTGTTTATTTATTTATTTATTTATTTATTTATTTTTTAACTTTTTTGTTAAGCATTTTAAGACTTAATATATTCCAATGAAACTGAAAAGAAAATTTTAGGATTAAGTGCGATTAAAAAGCATTTTTATAAAGATACATTGAATCAAATGAGAATTTATTTATTTTAAAGAATAACATAGATGAACCTTTAAATCAAATACAGAAATTTTATATATTTAAATTATAAATTTCTTTGTAATAGTACATTTTAAATATGTTCTGGAATTATTAAAGTAATATTCCGCAATAGAAAAACAAATGACAGATTTTAATTTAAAGTTTAATTAATATCACAGGAATTGTCATATACAAATTTTTATTTCTTTACGCATTTTTTTCCCTCATATAGTTATGTGAATTGTCTTTGTGTTTTATTTAAATATTCATTAATTTGTATGGGATGAGCTGATTACTTTTTATAAGGTTTTTCTTGAATACACTTTAGCTAATAAGTTCTTTTCTTAAGCAAATTGTAAGTTCTCCGAGAGCAGAAATAATTATCCCTCGGGGTTTTAATTAATTAACGCCTTTAAAAAGCACACAGTTTTCTCCCTTATTTTAAAAAATACAATCCGTAAAACGTAGTTGCTAATTTATCTACGGATGCTTTTTTCTTTTTTTCCCCTTTTAGCTTATCGTTGCCAACACGGTAAATCTGCATTAAAAAGGGGGTTTAATATTTAGAAGCTGCAGTAGTAAGTTTTATAATTCATTTAATTTATTTTGACGATAGAAAATTTAACTAACAATATTCAACAGTGTTTAGTTATTTTTTGAAAGACGATTATTAATTAATATATATATATATATAAATGAATACCATGCACATTTTCCAGGGTTCCTACTCGAAGCATTTTTGGCCACTGGTATTTTTCAGTACTGATTTTTAAAAAGAATTTTTATTAAAAAAAATTATTATTAAAATAATAATAATAATAATATTCGAAAATACTGGTGCCACAAAAGTGGCAAGTGAGAACCCTGATCTCATATACATACTCAGCCATATATACATCATAGCTGCCAACTTTTATGCTTTTTGGCTACCGGGAAATTTTAATAAAAAAATTTTTATGTGTTTCTGTAACAGTTTTCATCGATTGAATAAAATACAAATTTCTATTCCGGTAGCTAAAAGCGCAAAATTAGGCAACTATAGAACATATGCACCCTAATAAATCGATGAAAAGACATATACACATCTACCAATAAATATTTGGACACTTTCGAATTTAGAGGTTTTGTCAAATATCTAGAAATTTTTTTAGAATTTATCTCGAAACTTTGGGAGTATAAAGAACATGTTACATCTCATATATCTGTATTGATAAGTATAAAGGATTTAAGTCCAAAGATGTCGATTTTGAGTTAAGTACATTGTCAGACTCAGAAAAAAATTCTCTATCGATTGGTATAAAGGATTTAAATCCATGTCATTTAGTCTTTGAGAAAATCCATTGGTAAAAAAAGATTCAAGCCAGAAATTTAGCATTAATCTTTGGTATAAAATATTTAATTCAATTTTTTCCCTTTATTAAATGAAGGTTGACAATCACTGAATGGTATAAATCAACATAATCCCTTTTTCCTAATTGATTCTTCTGATTAGTTTTTAGTTAGTTTAATTTTATTTTCCGTCTCCTGAAAAATCAAGAATATGGACTTAAATCCTTTATACTTATCAGTACAGATATTTCTGCAAAAGTATTGTCCTGAAGAGTAAAAGAGGACCAGTAAAAAATTAAACAAAAATCAAAATGTTTTGGATCACCCTCTAAAACGTAATGCATAAAATGCGTTTTGGCTGTAGCATGTAGTTATAATGCTTCTTCTAATAATCTGTATAAAATTTTTATGAGGCTACCACAGAAATTCATTAAGATATATATATATATATATATATATATATATATATATTATTATTATTAAAAAGAAAAAAAAAAGCCACTTTTTTTAGTGATAACACGTAGGGTATCAGACCCAGAGCAAAGCCAATTTTAGGAAACTTAGCACACTGCATTAGACACAGGATAATGCAATCAGAATGGAAAAACGTTAAATATCTTACGAAATAGGAGCATTTTTCCTAAATAATTTTCAACTACACAAGCGCAAGTTTAAAAAAAAATTCATTTGCATAATTTAATAGCTAAAAGTATTGAGCTACTTATATGAAACTTTCAGAATCCCCCCCCCCCCCCCCAAAAAAAAAAAAAAAAAAAAAAAAAATCGTGTAAATTCAAAAAGTCATGAGGGATAGAATGAACAGAATTTCAGTTCTTCTCAAAATAAAAGCTATACTATAAGGGATAGCTATACTCACATTTTTATTTTCATTTAATCAATGCCCAACGGTAATGCAGCATTCGCTGATTGTTAATGAACATTGATAAAACCCCATATAATATTCCTCTTTTTCTGCAATTCTGTTCATTCTAACTCTCATAACTTTCAGAATTTATACGATATTTGTTTGGAGTTTCATATAAGTAGCTCCATACTGTTCGCTATTAAATTATGGAAATAAAAATTTTTAAAAGCTTGCGCATGCTTAGTTAAAAATTAGTAAATATGCACATATTTCGTAAGATATTTAACATTGTTGCATTCAGATTGCAATATGCAGTGTCTAATATTCTATACCAAGTTTCCTAAAAATGGCTTTCCACTGGATCTACATGTTATAATTTAAAACGTGGCATTTTTTTTTTTTTTTTTTCAATTTTTAAAGGAAACCGTTATTTCTCGATCAGTATATGTGTAGACTCATAATAATTTATACAGATAATTAGAAGAAGCCTCATAATAACATGCAACAGCCAGAAAGCATTTCATGCATTACTTTTTACAGGGTGATCCAAAACATTTTGATTTATGTTTAATTTTTTTCTGGTCCCCCTTTTCCCCTTCAGGGCAAAACATTTGCTGAAATATATGAAGTAAATCATGTTCTTTATACTTCCAAAGTTTTAAGATAATTCCTGAAGAATTTTTCTAGATATTTGCCAAAACATCTAAATTCGAAAGTGTCCAAAATATTTATTGGTAGATAGTGTATAATTTATCAGAGGTAAAACACAATACAGTGCGTCCCAAAATAATTAAAATACGGTTATATTCTTTACCTTTTTAGAGATAAATGGGCAATGTAAATGGCAAAATTGTTCAAAATAAGGTAGATAATAAGATTTTTCTAAGAAAAGTTGCACTTTTTCATATAAATATCTCCCATATGAATATTAGGCATATTAGAAAGTTTTTATTTTCCATCCAACAAGAGAGAGGAAGAAAAAATTGGAGAAAACTTGAATAACTATATCTTTAAAAGCAACTGAATACTGGAAAAAAAAAGAAAAAAGACTCATGCCATTTTTCCGTATCATTTAAAAGGATGTTTCTACAGTGGAAACAAGGATTATATACAAATTAATAATAGAAAATCTTAGAACTAATATACGATAATATGTGTCAAAAATGTCCCTATGGAATTAAATAAAGGCTTAATAAACAGAAATAAAACGATATCTGACTGAGCGAGCCGCGGGATGCATGCGACCCTCGATTTTAATTTGTGCGGTCTTGCATTTAGAACCTATAAAGTAACGACACCAGTGCTCGTCACTCTTAAAGCCTTATTTAATTTTTATTTATTTTTTTATTATTATTTTTTTTTCGCGTGGTATTCATGCATTAATATTATACTTTGGTCTATTTTATACACTGATTCTTCTAGTTGTTGTTAGATACTTTCAATTTTTCGATACATTACGCCAATCTTTTTAAAATATATATATATTGAACCTATAAAAATGCACCAGTGCTCGTCACTTGAAAAATGAGTTTCACCAGTAGTCGTCAGATGTTTGCACCAGTGGTCGTCATGTAAATAAAAAGCAAAAATTTGCTTAATACTTTGATTTTAATTGCGCTTTTACAAAATTTTCTGAAACAAAGCAACTTTGGCACATATTTACAGCCTAAATCCATTCTTAGGGTTTAAAACACAAAACATTAAATGGTAAAATTCAAAATATTGCGAATAAAACAACTTCATATGCAAAATAATATGAAAATGCTTTTAAGAAAAGTCCTCAAATTTTTATTCGTCCTCAAAAATATCTTTACTTAAAGCAGAGGGTAAGCAGCAGGGGAAGGGGGTAATAAACTCATTTCCAAGCGTAACTTTGCTCTAAATTATCACAGTAAGATTAATTTTACCATGTTTTTATTAACTCGTACTCTTGTTTATTTGTATCTCCAGTACAAATCTTGCAATCAATTTTTAACTAACTTTCCGACTACCTAGATATTTGAAACTTTCAGAATAGCTCAGAACACAGTGACAATGCATTTTTAAAAATACTTTTAGCCAAACGTTTCGGGTTCCCGCTGCCTTCGGTGGCGTTTATATGATTCAATAGAAAAAATTATTTAACTTTCCGACTAGCTGGATATTTGAAACTTTTAGAATACCTCAGAACACTGTGACAATATTTTAAAATACTTTTAGCCAATTGATTCGGGTCTCCGCTGCCTTCGGTAGCGTTTATATGATTCAACAGAAAATTAAAAGCATGATACATAAAAAGTTTTTTTTTTTTTTACCTTGCAATTATTTTTTTTATAAACGTATGAACTGATTATGCGTACACGTTTTCAAGAGTAATCCTGCTCCAAATTATGCCAGGAAAGCAATTTTTTGATGTGTTGATTGCTTATTCTTACACAACACACACTATAAAGGGATTTTGCGTAATTCTTTACGACCAAATCTTAGGGGAGGGGGGCAAAAACATATTTCCATGCATAACTCTGCTCTAAATTATCTTACAAAGGTGATTTTTGATGTGTGAGCTGGTCGTATGTATCCAACACCCAGTACAAGGAGATTTTGCGAAAATCTTTCGTCTATGTGCGGGTGGCAAAAAAAAAGTTTTCAAGCTTAGCTTTACAGCAAATTATTTCAGGAAGGGGATTTACTTATGTATCGGTGGGTTATGTGTACCCAACATGCATTATAACACGATTTTGCAAAATTACCACCCTTTCCACAGGCGGGTGGACCGAAAACACATTTTTAACCTTAGCTCTACTCGAAATTAACTCAGAAAGGCGAATTTTTATGTGTGGGTGTTGGTTAAGTGTACGTAATATGCATTTTGATGAGATTTCGCGAAACTTCAAAATTTACCCGTAGGAGAGGGGGAATAAAAAACGGTTAAGTCCATGCCGAAGGCAGTGGAAGACAATCACATATTGCAGGACGGAAAACTAATACAGAAGACAGCGAGAACTTTACCTGCGGTTTCGACTGAATTCAAAGGTTTTTTTTTTTCTTTTTTTAATTATTGATAATGATATAGAATTTTTCAGATTTTATTTAAATATAGAGACTAGTAGAGGGGGCAATGCCTGCTAGTATTGTTCTATACATCAAGCTAATGTTATGAAATATCATATAATATTGTCATCTTCATCTTACAATTTTAATTATTTAAGAATAACAGTTAATCAAGGTAATTTTGATCAACATTTTACTACTTTTTATTCTCCTAAATATAATACCCAAAATATTTTCATAATTATTGACGTAGAATGAAAAAATATAGACTTAAATATAACTTAATCTTATTATACATAGCAAATATTTCTGGCATAAACACAAAAATAATATTTTTATCCGTTTCAGTTTTACTCTGCCATTATTGGTGATTTTGAGCCATCATAAAAAACATAAATAAGATACTATTTTTTATGTAAAACGGTAAGAAAGTTTAAACTTTTAAAAAAAGTCTTATACATAATCCGAAATTTTTAAAATACAGTTCCCATTATCATATTTTTTTAGTCTTTCAACTAAAGTAACACTATATATGCTAGACAGGCAAAGAATAGTCCTTTGATCTTTTTTTTTTTATATATACGAGGGAGTTAAAAAAGCATTTTTTTCCCTACCCGTAGTCTTTACTTGTCCTCTTACTCCCACCCGCTTTTCTATATCTCACATGCTACTTTGTATTTACAAAAAGCTTTCTCTTCATATGATAATATTTTTAAACGTTATAGGGACAAATTAAGCTGATACTGCTGAATATATCACCTATCTCACCCCCCCCCCCTAAAAAAAGTTTAAAGTTTTTTTTAATTAAATGATTCATCAATGTATTTCTTTTGTTTATCTTACATAAGAAATATAATATATAAATAGAAAGCTTGCCCAAGATATGTTTTTATGTTTAATATTTTCTATATAAATTCTTATCCACAGGTATCCAACTTAACCGAAAGCCTTAATATAATTTTGAACCAACTCACAGTTATGCTGATTATAAAATTAAGCCTTTGTATTTTATCACTCTCGAAATATATATGAATTAAAATTAATTAATCAGGATCAATAAAAAACTTATAAAAGCCTAAAATGCATAATAAAGTGCTTAAATGATATTTACAGTTTGTAACTAATTACTATGAAGCAACTTTAAAACATCACTTAAATATATCCTTGCAAAAGCATTGCATCATAAAAATTTAAAATACATTAGACAGATGTACAGAGTAATCATGTCCGTTTTTCTAAAATATATGGCAGAAAACTTGAAAAGTCTCTTTATAACTAAATATGTTTATGTGCCATTGTTTAATTTTTTCAGCAAATTACAATGAAAAATTGTAAGCGGTTTAATGTCAGTCTTGGTGAATTAATGTTACCATGATTGACTTTATTTAAACAAGCTAGACAAAAGTTACAAGTGCAATACAGGTCACGTTCTTGGGGTCAAAATACGTTTGTTTACATTTACAAATACCCCTGACGACTACTGTGCCGGTAGTCCAATTAAAGTAAAAATTATACCATCATAATTCTAAAAGAAAATATAGTATTTTTAATCAAAAAAGTTACCAAGTTATCAAAAATGTTAAAACACCAGTGTTTGTCAGGGATGACGAGCACTGGTAAAATGTGCAAAATATGCACCAGTAGCCTTAAAAATCTGTACCTTAAAAATCCTTAATACCTTAAAAATCTGTATATTATATTAAATTTTAAAAAGTAGCACATAAATCGTATTCTACATTTCATAAACAATACGTACAATGCTTTACGAGCAATGTCAAATACAACAAAATATATCAAGAAATGCATATCTCTTTCCTTAGTCATTTGCTTTACGTTGACTGAATCCTATTGTAACTTAACGCATACTTCCCTTATTTTGCTTCTTCCCATTCTTCTCAAATACTTGAAATCTAACTTTTTGTGTGATAAGAAGCAGAAAGCTTTGGAGAATCCAATGCGGATGGATTCAAATTGATACAGGTTATTAAATGCTTATTTTAACACTTGTTTTAAGAGGGCGACGACTACTGGTGCAGATTTTAGGGATGACGAGCACTGCTGTCGTTACCTTAATTCAAAAGTTATGAACATATATAGATAGATAGATTTTGTAAAGTGTATTTTATACGCATGAGAAAAATTGAAATTCCTTTTAAAATCAGACGCAATTAATAATTAAAAAGACAATCACGTAGAACGCTCATTTAGAACTCGGAATATGTTTCTGATTTAGAATTATATACAAAAGAAAAATATTTTTAAACTTTTTAGTTCGCCAATTTTATCTGTTAATAAATTTAAATGCAGATCTCATAAAACAGATAAGAACCTAGAAAATCGTCTGTGTGTTATTTTGTAACTACGTCATTTTGAGATGCATGTTAAATTTAAAAAATAGATTCTGTACTTGCATATGTTTATTTTTTAATTTAATTTGTTTTAACGAAAGAATGCAAGTTTTAGTATATATACATACATAAATTAATAATACGTGATTGGATTATGAGTCGACCCTAGAGTTCAAAAATATTTTCATGTAAATATTTCATACAATTCATCGTTGTATAATATATCATAAATTTAAATTGCTATTTTGGTATATGGTTTCCATGCACATCGTTCAATTTTCAGCTTTTTTTTTTTCTTTTTAAATGGTGTTGATGCATTAAAAAAAATTAAAAAATTAATATTCTAATTTACCTAATTTTTCTAGAGGGGTAGTATTAAAAAGCGTATTTCTTAAAAAAAAAAAGTAACAGGAAGAAACTTTTAATAACTTGGTATTATTTTGAAACTTTTGAATACTTTTGTAAATTACACTGCCCACTTATCTTTAATTAAAAAAATGTTTAATCATGTTGCAACATTTTTGGGATCACCTTGTATATTCTATTTGGTATTATTTTTTAAAGGTTGTAATTGATATTCATAGTTTATAAATATCTCTGTGTATTTTCATTTTCACGGTATTAATAAATTTTATAATACTGACAGTGTACTTTCGCCTATTCTTATTTCACGGAATTCAAAAGTTCACGAATTGCCAGTTCAAAGATTATTTAATGGAGAATTAAATTTTATATTATATAAAATCGTTGAATACTTAGATCTGCGATCACATAGAACCAAACCATATAAAATGCTTTCATTTCAAAACTTTTAAAATGAAGGTATGCCCATTAAAAGGGATTAAAATTAATTTTCTATACAGCTTGAACCGGTGCACATTATTATTATTATTATATTGTGTGTGTTTACTCCAAATTCCTTTTAAATTTAAAGACAGACTTGTGACTTTATTTATGTTCCAGGCTTAAATTTCAGAATTCTTTTGCCTTAATTTTTGACACACACACACACATATTAAAACTCTTCTCCATCCCGATTCTTTGCCACTGGTGTTTTGGATTGTTCGTAATCAATTTCACACATAAAAGTTTGAAACCCCTTTTATTCTTATACAATGAGACTTTTCTAATACGTGAATAAAAATAAAAGAAAAGAAGAAATAATAATTCTTACACTTCAAAAAGATAGACATCTCCTTTCCTGTTTTAAAAAGGAAAGAATAATCATGAATTTAGAGATTAGAAAGATCAGTGCTTAAGAAACGACACCCATTTTATTATCGTTGAAATTCATAGCTCACATGGACAGAATGTTTTTTATTAAAAAATGCAACCAACACGTGATATTCAATTAAGGAATAAAAAGGTTCTATTACTTTTAAATGCTATATGATTATTGTTTTTTTTTTTTTTTTAGTTTATTCTTGTATGTATAAAAAACAATAAAAGAAATTTTACATATTTAAGTTTTTGTAAGGAGGGGGGATTTAACTCTTATAAGAAGTCTTATGTATATGAAGAACAAAAAAATTTTTCGTTTTTTTTTTTTTTTTTTTTTTTTTAATTTGAATATAAAAATAAATATACTTACGACCTATCTATCCTTCTTTCTAGAAAGCCGATTGAAAGGTGTTACAGTGTGTGAACATAGAGATTACTAACTACTTTACAACATAATTATGGTTCACAGAGTAGGTTTATTTTATTTTATTTTATTTTTTTTTTTTTTAAGTAAACGAACGCCATTAACAAGGACATGACCCGAATCCTTAATTCCACCAATGTACATTTCCTTGTGTAAATTGTCTGTAAGTTTATGTAAAAAAAAGTATACGTTGTGTCATACATTTAGCTATATTTCGTTTATTGTAATGCATTTTATGTTAAACCCATTGTGAGTCTTTTGTGAATGTTTAAGCCCCAAAAACGCATCTATAATTTAATAATGTTTCAATGACTTTTAGAAGAGAACGATGTTGGAAAATGTTGTTATTTATATTCCGTTAACAAATAATTGGAATAAGTCTAAACTTTAACACGAATGCTTTTACAATTGTAATTATGTTATAGTAACAGTAATAACGAGAATGCAAAATCATGCGGTACGCATTGTTTATTAACACTTCCCAAATGTACAATACAGTCAGCAAAAAAATTAAAAACGCCCCTCCCCCACCTAATTTCATCGTAAATTATCGTAGAAACAAGCGGCTAGCACCGATAGATCTGTAACAACGTCTAGTTTATAATGGTATAGTTAGATTTTGCTCAAGGGGTCATCTACATATTAAAACAGGTATCAACTTCTTTTCAATAGCAACCCTTATTTTTAACTTCATATTCGAATTCCTGAGATCAAGGCAGTCCAGAAAAAGGTTCCATTTATATACTTTAAATTAATTCTTGATAGAGTTACAAGAGAAAATGTGTTAAAGGTAAATCTATACATTTAGAAAAATTAAATCATGATCTACCACAGAATAGACAGTATTTATTAAGTTTCACACCGGAAAAAAAATGCAGAAATGTTAATTATGAAATAAAAAACGAAAATATTTCTCAAAACACTCGGTGTTAGCTTATGAATTAAAAACATTTAAATGATTTATGTTTATTAAACATGGAATAGCTAAATACGTCACTTCATACGAAAAAATTTAAATAGCTTGAGTCATATGAACACTGCAATGTTGAATTACAAAAATCTAGATACCAAGATAAAAGAATAATAGTAATAATAATAATAATAATAATAGCGGTTTAAAAAAAATGTGTTTAATATCTAAGAAAAAGAATTATCTGCTTCTGTTGGGTATATTTTTATTTTATGCAGTAAGCCCCGCATGAAAGTGTTACTATAAAGTTTTACATTTAATTTTAGGCGTACAAACCAATAATATATAATACACAAAAACATAGACAACAAGATTTAAGCTAAAATTTGAGAAAGGATATTTAACAATTTCGCGACCGCTGACGTAGATTCACGTCATTTGGAAATCTGTAACTCCTCCAGTGGGCGTTTCTTTCGCAATTTATATGTTAAGAATATTCCTTATATTCATATTTATACAGTAGAGCACCCTTTATACGTTTCTCATTTATACGTTTTTCTCATTTATACGTTTTTCGACTTCGGTCCCAAATCATTCCATTGAATTTTAATGTTAAAATATTTCATTTATACGACACAAGTTAAATTCTTAATTTCACTTATACGTTTTTTCTTTCTCCTTGTAGAAGCCCAAGTTTTAGAATTGAGTTCCATAATTAAAAAAAAAAAAAAAAAAAAAAAAAAAAAAAGATGAATGCTCTTTATGTTTTATTCTTATTTATTTATTTTTTTTTTTTTTCGATTTTTTTTTCTTAGAACTATAGTAACAAAGTGCGGCTATAGAACAAAGTGCGACTTGCATTGATAGCCTGGGGGAAGGAGGGTTAGAGAAATTTTCAGAGATAAGCAGTTGGCGACTGGGTTGAATGGTAGGTATACAAGTAGCCAGTGACCACTTGAAGACCTCCCACTTTTTCTTTTAATTGATTCCAGGAATGGAGTATGAAAGAAAAAAGGCCCACAACTTTATAGGCATTTTGTAAACTTGAAGCTTTATTATTCACTTCCGTTGGGCGACTTGGAAGATTTTCTTATGTTTATTTGACATTACGGTTGGAGAAACAATTTTTTTTTCTTTCCTTCCTTTTAATCGTTTGCAAAAATGTCATCTTCGTTTAGGCTTTGTCTTTAAAGGTTAAAATCGAAATCTTGAAAAAAATTTCTGAATTTCTATATTTTTAATTATTTAATTTTTATTCAAACTTTTAAAAATATTTTAAATATAATTAAAAATATATCTTATTCGAATAAATGTAAAGGAAATCATGAAAATTGATTAGACTTTTATTATTAATATGATATTTTATTGTGTATCAATGTTAAAACGAATTTTCAGTTGTACGTTTTTTTCAGTTATACGTTTTTTAGGAACGGTCCCTTGAAAAACGTATAAACGGTGCTCCACTGTATAAACAAAGTAGTATGAATACAAATACTTTCACTAGAAAGAGTATAATTATTATGTATGTCAATATGTAATATAAATATGGATACAGAAAATCTTGTTCTGACATAATGTAATTTGAAAGAATAACGGCCGCAGGCGGAACAGACTATCTAAAAGACAAAAACATGCCGTCGCGAAAGTGTTAATATTCAATAAAAAGGAGATACTGTTCAAAATCATTCCTATTTTGAGTAATACGTCATGCTTTTATACGTTTCTCTAAAACATCAAATTATTTCACAAATTCTGATAAAGTATGTCCCGCATAAAACTGTTTCTTATGATCCAGAACAAATATTCCCTGTTATAGAGTCGTCTACTGTACTTGAATTCTTAAATTTAAATGTGTAAAATCTATATCTTTAAAAGTAATAAGACATATTACTTTATTTTAAATTCTTTTTCCATAATAAATGTGATGCCAGTTTTACACCGTGATTAGAATAATCGAAAATAAATAATATTGCGCTTTGTTTAAAAAAAAAAAAATTAATAAAATATCCACTATTTCATTCAGTATTTAAAAAAAAAAAAAAAAAAAAAAACATAAAAAAAACATAAAAAAAAAAACATAAATAAAAATTTAATATTTTATTATGTTATGTCATACGATAAAATTTAAATAGTATTAGCTTCCAAGCGGTACAGTAAACGAATGCGAAAATGTCACAAAAAGATTAAAACAGAAAAGTCGTTTGAAAAAATCTTATAAAAATTAATAAATATTAATTATATTCATTAAAAAAAAAAAAGAAAAAAAAAAGTATTGTTCGCTGCGTACTAGTCTTTCAAACAATAGCCATCGTCTTATTGCGTTTCGTTTCCTCAATCATGACATTTAACTAGAGGTGCACGAATCCTAGAATATTCAAGTAAAAAAAAAAAAACAGGTTTAAAATAGAATTTTAGCAGTGACAAACTGGGAAAAGTTATGTAATATTTAAGAGCAAAGACTTAACATTTCAGGATCGTGTATATTCTTTTTTGCAACGGAAGCCAAGCCTTTACAGAATTTTCTAAAACTTTACATTATAAAACAAAATTATTTTACACACTTCCAAATAAATCATTTAAATTTTGTCTTCAGCATTCGATGTAGTAAATGTCATTGATATTTATGCATACCAGCGTCACATATAGAGTCATATACGAATATGCAAACTAGTTTATTTAATGTTGTTTCCGCGATATAGAGGCGGTGCTTCATTTATTTTGCAATTCTTTCATAATCTCTCGCCTGCATAGTGATAATTTTATTTTAAAAAAAAATAAGCCAATTTGTATAATAAACATCGAAATGTTGCTTAGAAAACAATTAGAACAACATAAAGGTAAATTAAAATAGTTTTTCGTCAAAATATATACAGATATTTACTCACAGTTGATACAAATTATAATAAATGACGGCCCCTTAACAGCAGTAAAAAATGAAATATCACTGTAACTCAAAAAATGTTAGGAACGAGCTGTAAATTTGGAAACCCATGATGCCCGTTCTATTCATGCAAAAATTAACATAGGTCATAATTCGTATGTTTTTCATATATGAATTTATTATTAATTTTCATAATTCAAAAAATATTTTTTTATCAAAAGTATGCATGGAATATATTTGGGTCAATCCATTCTATCGTATAAAAAAGACAGAATTTGAATATCATAATTATTTTGGGAGATATGAATTAATGTTTTTCACATTCATTTAACATTAGCATCCCCATATTTTGACAGCTTATGAAAAATTGAGCAAAATATATAAGCTATACCATTTTCCGCGATGATTTGATCCAAAGAATTCAAATAAATTATAAAAAATGGGGGTTGCCATTGAAAAAAATGAAGTTGATGCCAGTTTTAATAAGTAGACGACCCCTAAGCAAAATCTAACTATATAATAATAACAGGAGACTTGGCGTTGGAATATTAAAACCTGAATAAACTACTACGTCAGAAACGCCAAAAGAAAAGTATTTGCGATGCATACAGCTGTTTCGATAGCCTTAAGCGTACCGTCTTCAGTGCAAAAAGAATTCTGAATCTTTTTGCACTGAAGACGGTACGCTTAAGGCTACCGAAACAGCTGTATGCATCGCAAATATTTTTCTTTTGGCGTTTCTGACGTAGTAGTTTATTCGGGTTTTAAAATCTAACTATATCATTATAAACTAGACGTTATTACAAATGGATTGGTACCATCCGCATGTTTCTACGACAACTTACAGCGAAATTACGTTAGGGGTGGCTTTTTTTTTCTGACTGTACATAATTGTTGTATTGTATAACTTTCAATGCTCTTTGCCTACGTACTCACACAACGGACAGAGCGTAGTTCTGAAAGGCATACAGTTAGACTAATTGAATTCCTAATCATTCTTAAACATTGTTAGTACGTGTTAAAAATTCTTAACGCAAAAGAAAATGTGGCCCTTATATTCTAATTGCAGTCTATAATGTATCTGAATATTTTAGTGTAGCCCTGTAAATCTGAAGGATATCAAAATCATATTCTATACAAAATATTATTTTAGCATATTAACAATCAATGTCAATTTCTTTGTGAGTTTTACAATAGAAAGTTCTTTAAATTTAATTTATGAAAATGTCTGTCGTAAAATGCAATGCACTGGCATTTTTTTTTTTTTTTTTTTTTTTTTTTTTTTGGGGGGGGGGGGTGTCTCTGTACACAAACCTGTTGCACAAGACCTATTTATGTCATTTAAAATAGGGAACATTCCACAGTGAATTTGAATAACATATATAATTTTGTAAAAATTCTTAAAATATTTACGGACGGTGTGTGGGGGTGGGGGTGGGGTGGGGGTGGGGAGATGGACAGAGAGACAGATAAACAGTCGGACATATAGATATTTAAATTGAAATCATATATTCACTCAAAAAATGTTAAAAGGTGTTAAATCGCTTAATGTAAATGAAAATGTGATTTCTGCAAATTTGCAATAAAAGCCTTCAATGTAACTGAATACTTTTGTGTGACCCTGTAAATCTAACGCTAATCATACTACATTCTGTAGAAAGCATTATTTTGCGCATATGAATAATATATTTCAATTTCATTGAAATTCGTGTAAAATAAAGGAATTAAAATATAGTTCATAAAAATATCTCTCGTTGAACACATTGCTTTGGATTACTTTTGGGTGTCCCTGTACACAAGCCAGTAGAGTCAATCACTCCATTTTCAATATGGAACATTCGATAATGAACTTAATTATTATTTAAAAGTTTCAAGAAATTCCATAAATATTTACAGGATTTAGAGCGCGGACGGACAGACAGACAAACTACAGTCATTAACACTTTTCAACCTTATTGGAAAGTGTAAAAATTATTTAGAAAGTGATAAAAACAATTAATATATACGAAAAGGCAATTCCAGCAAATTTCAATAATACCCGTTGATGTAACTGAATATTTTTGTTTGCTCCTGTAAATATAATGCTAATCATATTATATTATAATATGCTAATCATATTATATGGAAAGCATTCTTTTGTGCATAATAACATATTTTAATTTTATTAAGATTTGTGGAGAGTAAAGTTCTTCAAATTTGGTTTATACCTCTCATAGAGCACAATGGTTTGGAATACTTTTAGACATCCCTGTACACAAACCAGTGAAGGTGTTCACTCCATTTTCAATAGGGAACATCCGATAGTAAACTTCAATAACATATATCAGTTTCAAGAAATTCCATAAATATTTACGGAAGTTAGAGCGAGGACAGATGGACGGACAGGCAGAAAAATCGAAGTCATTAACACTGTTCAACCTTATTGGAAAGTGCAAAGAACATTTAGAAAGTGATAAAAACGATTAACATAAACGAAAATGCAATTCCAAAAAATTTCTAATAACACCCATTAATGTAACTGAATATTTTTGTTAGTCCTGTAAATCTAATGCTACTCCTACTGTATTTTATGGAAAGCATTCTTTTGTGGATATGAATAACATATTTTAATTTTATTAAGATTTGTGCAAAGTAAAGTTCTTCAAATTTGGTTTATAGAAATACCTCTCATAGAACGCAATGCTTTGGAATACTTTCGGGTGTTCCTGTATTTAAACCAGTGATGGTATTTACTCCATTTTCAATGAGAAACATCCGATAGTGGACTTGAATAACATATTTCAATTTCATTAAGATTTGTGTAAAGTAACGGTATTAAAATATGGTTTATAGAAATGTCTCTCTTAGGACACAAAGCTTTGGAAAACTTTCAGGTGTCCCTGTACACAAACCAGTAAAGGTGTTCACTCAATTTTCAATAGGGAACATCCGACAGACTTGAACAACATATGTCAGTTTCAAGAAATTCCATAAATATTTCCAAGAGTTTGCGTGCGGAGAGACAGATGGACAGACAAACCGAAGTCGTAACACTTTTAAACCTTGTTGGAAAATTTTAATAATGAAATGTAGGATTCTTTTTTTTTTTTTTGTGGGGATTGGGATGGTGGGGGTGGGGGGTGACACTTTTAATAATTTTCATAGTTAAAAATATGTGTTTGAATATTAATAATGCTGGTAATTTATTCAGTCTATTATTTGCATCTTGTAAAAAGGAATTTTTGAAAACTTATTTATTTCTTCTATAATTCAATTTTTCTCAGTCTATATTATCAAAATTAATTTACGTATTTGACAGTCTAACAACATTTTCTTTTTTGACAGCTGAAAATGTTATTAAATGCTATGTCCTCTTATTTTGCTGATTATGTTAAAATACATGAACATTAAAATAGAAATAATTATTAAAGAATCATTAATTAAATTTACAAAGCTGCCTATTTAAAAATATGAAAATGACTAAACTTGCTGATGTATACACGTCATTTCACACTTAACAAAATTATCAAATTAATTAAGCTTTTGGAGATAATTGCGATTTGTCCAAAATGTGATCAAAGAGTGTCAAAATAGCCCAAGGAAAAGTATATAAAATAAAAATTTGTTTTACACGGGGAAAAGCTAATTATAAAGAAAAAATCTCAAAATTTGCCACCGAAACAATATCTGATATGCTAATCGTTCTTTCATCCTATTCTTTTTCTTGTAAAAATAAATAAATAAATAAATTTACTTCTTTTAAAATGATTTCTCTCATTTCTCTTTAGCAGTAATTGTGTTGTAGTTTCATGTGAGAGCAAACCCATTAAAATAATAAAAAATAAAAATTACATATAAATATAATTTTGTGTAAGCGTTACATTTTAAGCATTAAGAGGTTACATTGGTTTTAAGGCTAAGAAAAAGCATATTTTCTCTATCTGTTTTTAACATAATAAATAAAATTTTTCCTTCAAAAATTTGAGATAATAAAAGAGCAACATTTAAATAATATTTTATAAAATTTTCATTAAAAATTTGGAAAATTCAGCCAGTGAGTCCTGATCGCCGGAAACCATCAGAAAAGTGGTAGTCACGATTTCTCAAAAACTAATGCACCAATCTTATTCAAATTTTGTTCACTTCCTCAAAATGGAATTTGACTAGTGCTTGAAGGAAGGATTTAAAAAACAAAAACAAAATTGAATTTGAATTTTTGGCAGAGTTGCAAAAACATTATAATTGTCGGTACATTTTACCCCCACGTATGGCCTTGTAAAAATAGCTGCAATCAAAAAAAAAAAAAAAAAAAAAAGAAAGGAAGAAAGAAAGAAAAATTCCCCGTTTAAGCACTAGTCAATTCCATTTTTAAGAAGTGTGC
Source organism: Salticus scenicus (assembly GCA_963930645.1). Taxonomy (NCBI): domain Eukaryota; kingdom Metazoa; phylum Arthropoda; class Arachnida; order Araneae; family Salticidae; genus Salticus; species Salticus scenicus. Next base: position 83,477,635 of record OZ005651.1, read on the forward strand.
AAAAATTTCACTTAAGATCGGTGTAGTATTTTTTGCGAAATCGTGTCCACAGCCTTTCTGAAGAGTGTAAGGAAGCCAGGACCCCCGGGTTGAATTTTCCCAAAATTTTTAATGAAAATTTTATAAAATATTGTGTTTTTTTTTAAGCCTTCGAAACCCATTTAACCCCTCAAAGTGTAATGTAAAGAACTTACATTACATGATTCAAAGTTACGTTCGTATTTCCTCGAGTTATTTTGTTCTGAATTCTTGCAAAAACTGTATTATACAACACGCTTTTGACCTTTGAAATGATTACTATTATTTATAGTATTTTTCACTGATATTCGAAAATCTCATATCCGCATAGTTCTAGCGCGCTTCAATTTTGTAAATCCATTCCATATGTAAAATTATTTAAGGGTTTTTTTTTAAATCTTCAAATTCTTAGGGATGTTCATTTTTTCCCATGAAATTTTGGAAACTAACATTTTAAGCAGCGACTGAAAAAACAAAAACATTTTCTAAAAGCTGTAATTTTTAATAGAGATAGCATTCATTGTGACAATAAATGAACAGATCATAGTGTTGTCTGACCAAAATAAGTTATCCCACTTTTGGTGTCATTTTTCTTTATTTACTTGTTTCATTACTAAACTAGTGCAATAAAGTGCAGTTCTGGCAACTCTATATAATGAAATTGAAATGTGAGCAAAACTAATTATTTAAAATATTAACGGAATTAGCACGCAATATAAATGTGCACTGGAAATAAGATAATTTCTTTTTTGATACCGGGTTTTCTTTTAGAAAAATTGTTATTTAAACTCGTTCTTTGCAGTTTTAAGGAATTTGGCTATATTTCTCAGATATTGTAAGAATAGTATAAAGATCGGAGTTTCATAAATGACAAAATCGTCTAAAAATAAATTCTTATGAAATCAAAATCCCTTCTAAATATAATGATTCAATTTCTTTTATCCTTTATTATTATTATTATTGTTGTTGTTATTAGTAATCTGAGATCTTTGTATAATTATCAGTACAGCACATGTTCAATTTTAAACGTCACCACTGTTTTGATAGCTTGTTTCATTATGAAGTTTGGACAAATAAATGAAATTTGAAACAAAACCCTCAACTGAGATGTTTTTATCCAAAACATCATACACAGTTAAAATAAAATATATTTGGAAGTACATTTGACGCAACAAAATATTGTGCAATATTTTAATTTTATTGTTAAATTTATCTTTCATCAATGAACACAATTAACATGAATGATTATACTAATTGTATAGAAAAGTGCTTAATTTGAAATGCATATAACGCGAATTCACTGTAAAAAATTTCAGTAACATTACTCCTATATATCGGATATGTTCCTGGTTTTTATAAGTTTGGAGCAGGTTCCTGAGAAGAAAGGGTTTTCGTCCGCAAAACGCTCTTGATTTCAGGAATTTAGTATTATTTTGAATGGGTGTACATTTGATGGTTACTGATATATTCAAGAAACATTACTGGTAAATATTGGGCACATTAGCTGCCCGAAATTTTCCAGGAATGTGCCGAATTTTTTTTTTTTTTTTTTTTTTTTTTACAGTTTTGTTTATATTTCAACTATTATTATTTTCTTAAAATATTGCGTGCCATGATTAAATCACAGCCGTCCATACGGTATGGTGGTTAGCGTTCCTGTCTCCCACACGGTAAGACTCGAGTTCGAATCCCGGATAGAGTTTGAATGTGCTGTCCCTGTTAGGGGTTGCGTGGCCGACCATTTGGTGCTCCTTCATAAATGACCATCAATTCGGAGACATCTCGGTCTTAATCGCAAGTGCCACGTCATTTAAATAAATATATACAAATAATAATCAAAGCACAGGTGCAAGGTACTACAACTCTCGGCTATGATTAAATAGCGTTTAATGCTGTTAAATATCGAATCAATGTTACATGATTATCATTTTCTTATAAATTCAAGAGATAATATTTCATAATGATATTTCCACATTTCGTCCAATGACAAAAATAATTAAAAAAATTGTTGATGAAACACATATAAGTAATAATAATCTAATTACTCCAAATTTCAATAAGCAATAAACATAATCTGTGTATAAATAATATCGTATTTAACGTCGAAAATAAGCGAACACAATTGTGGAATATTGTTGATGTTCATAAATTTTAAATTAAACATTCATTGACTGTACTTCTTTCGCAATCCAAAAGATTTTTTTTTTTTAATAATATATACTTAACATTTAATTAACACCATATGGCAGAGTTTGTTATGAAAAAGCGAATCTATAATACAGAATTTACTCCCCGAACTCTGAATAAACAAGATGCATGATAGATTCCCTATTTATTGTCTCTAATTTCATATCATAGCCTTTCTATTGGATGGTTAAAATCGAATTCTCTAATTACTTACCTTCTTTTAACCTTATTTATTCATTTACCCTCTTTAAGACCCTCACTGTTCCTAAAACCAATTTCATCTCTTTCATTGCTTTTCCCCCACTGCTTCTTTTGAATCCCCAGCACTCTGAGATTTTTTTTTTCTTTTTTAAGCTAGTTTACGGGCCCTTTAATTATAAAGAAGGCTATCTCGCTTGAGAAATAACTTATTTAAGTTTCCAGTACTTTCAATAAGCTGGCTCTTGACTTAAGAAGGTAGAAATAGTACAAATTGAATAATTCTCAACACAAAAGAGACGATATTTTCAGCAAAGATAAAAGTTCTCATGTGGTGCTCCATTAGGCAAAGAAAATTGATCTGTTTTTATTTATAGAATATATATATCCTTTGAATATTTGGAGAAGAAATATTTTTATAATAACTATTTGAAAATTTTAGAAAAAAAAAAAAAAAATCTTTGTAAATGGGTAGCAATTTCATTAAGAAGTCTTTCTCTCTTTCCCTCTCTTTCTATCCTCCCCCCTTTTTTCCCCCTTTCATTTATATCAAATTACAGACTTGAAACACACGACTTTAAGCTTTTAGAAATTATTCGTTAGGATCACAAAATGATTAATGTATATTTTTTAACTCGTGCCCTGTTTATCTTACCTAAAACCTTTTAACTACATCCTATTTCTAAGTAGTAATCTTAAATAAATTTATTTATGAGAGAAATTCTAAATGATGACGACAATACTAACAGACAAAAATTTCTAACTTTGAATAAAAAAGATTTAATGTTGCTCTAACTCCTGTCCCCAGATCTAGTGTTTTAAAAGTTCGTGTGCACCCTCTTGTTTCGTTTCGTTTAATTTTACTGACTGTGCAAAAGTTTAAAACATATACAAAGATTATCATAAATAACGACAGAAGTACGGATTAAGGTCTACTGTTAAGAACAATTTAGTAGAATTTTTTCGACTGTGTATTGGCAAAAAAAAAAAAAAAAAAGACAAATATATTTTTTAGCCCTCAAACACCAAAATTACAACATTTCCCGCTAATGTGCAGTAAAATAACAGTATGCTATTTTTCTTTATCACGGAATATCATAAATTATGTTTCATGCCTTACTCTTATAATTTAAGTATACGTTAAAAAAATATTGGGGATTTTTTACAAACAAAAAATTATAACGTTCAAGCTAAAAATTATTTTGTAAATATAACTATTTCTATACCACTGACTATAAATTTTGAAGCATCTGCATTTTTAATGATTATCTAAAATGAAGTGATAGAATGCACTTTTTAAATATTTTTTAGAAGCATATAAAATGTAATGCTAAAGAATAATACAGTTATTTTATGCGGGGATTCTTTAAAATCTATAAACATGTTATAGTTTTATTATATTCATTTGATAAATGTGAAAATCATTGTGAACTGTGTGCTCATTTTGATAATTGTGTGCTCATTGTGAAAATTTCAGAAAGTTAGCTGTAATAATAATAGCGCTTTCAAGCATCTTTCATGATCTTAAAATAATTGTAATATGCCTTAATAAGACTCGTTGGGACTCCTATTCCCTATACATTATTTTATAGATAAATAAAATAAAAACTGGCAAATAATAATATTCACCTCGTTTGAATATGATTAAAAACATGCAAGTATCAGTCTATTGTCATATAACAAATCGCAGCCTTAGGAGCTCATGTCCAGACGACTTCAGTTCAACTACGGGCAAACTGCGATTTTGTTTGTGTTTGGTTTTGTTTTTCTGAGTCGTTAAAAATTACAATTTTGCCATACATTTTCAGTACAAATAATTTATAACAGTACTGTAAATTTACAATTAAAAGAATTGTCATAAAAATTACCACCATTTATGCTTTAAATTATTTTATTTTTTTTCTTTACAGTGTAGTGTAAAAAAGAAAGCGAGAAACAGTAGTAGCAACATGCGTATTTACAGCATAGGCTATGCCAGCTACAGTTTTTTTCTCTACTTTCAAATGTTTCATTTTGCATGGTAGAAAAAGCTTATTCAATATATGAACACTAAATATAGTTTTTATATTTTTTCTTTCGTTGCTTGTACGTGCCATACATTCAAGTACGTTATCAAAATCACCTTAGTTTTTCGTTGTAATGCTCAAACAAAAAGTGTTAAACGCAGATCTTAAATATTTTCTTTTGGATTAAAAAAAAAAAAAAAAAAAAAAAAAAGCAATAAGAAAATAATTCGCGTTTCTCAACTAAAACAATATTTCAATTCTAAATTGAAAATTAGCCTCTGAATGATCTTAATGGAGGTTTTCGTAAATGAGTACCCTAGCACACTACCGCAAACAACCATGAAGAAAAGTTGGCGATATCCATTTTCTTTTGCTATTGCATAAATAAAAAAAACGAAGAAATAATATCGTTTTTGCGCTTATTGGTTCGCTAGCCATTAACAGTAATTGAAGAAAATTAATGCGAAACGAATGGTTTTTTATGACGGACGACGCAGTAAATAACTTGCTTTACCAACAATGATTATTCTAAAGCCTGGTCGAGCAACAATTGAATGCGTTCTTTTCTGTGTTTGCAGCAGTTCTGTAGATATAAATTTACCAAGATTATACTAATTTGAGAGACTGAAACTTGCGCTGAAGCAGAACGATCGCGAATCTAACTTCCGGCGCGTTTAAAGGAAATGGCTATCTTTCAGGATTCCATTATAGATAAAGAGAGGGGTAAAAGGAAAACATGAGATCCATTTAAAAAATTTTTAACGAGCTTTTGCTATTCTGAATAATCAAGGGTTTTATTTTTTTAAAGGAGTATTTGTTTATGTTTTTTTTTTTTTTATTTACTCACAGGGTAAGACGATATACATTTCTAAATAGAAGAATGATTAGCTGAATTTTCTCATACATTTAATTAATTTATGGATTATAGTGAGTTTCTGCGATTATAAGTAAGTGATTAAAATTCTTCAAACTTTTGAAATTTTATACTAGCAATGCGACTTTTTTTTTACTGTTAGAGAATTTTTGTAAAATATATTTTTGCCTTAAATATACGGTTCAGATTTAGATAATTAAATTTATTATAAATTTCATTTAAAAAAACTAAAAATTTACTTGAAAGTTTTATTGTGTAGTCGCTAATGAAATGTGAAACCAATCAGAGAAAAATATTTTTTGTTAAAAAAATTCAAATCAATGTAGTGTTGTTCTCTCCAATTTACATAGACATAATTCAGATTTTTATTATAGTGTATAAATAACATACTTCACACGCTACAAAGAAAGAAAAGGGGAAAAAAAAAAAAAAAAAACACTGTACAAACTATAACAGACACAATGCGATGCTTTTCGAAAGAATAAAGTTTTTCATCCTCATGTGCAAAATGATGAGTAACCAAATTGGAGGCAGATTGAAGAGTATAAAACAGGTTGTTCTTTAATATACATAATTAATTAATAAAAATTTTATTATTAAAATACAGAATTGCCCATTACTTCTATATTAGAGTTACAAAGGATGAAAGATTACATCAGCATTTTTTTTCAATGTATCACAAAAATTAAATGAGTACAGTCAGTGATTTGTTAAATCAAACAGCGAAAGACTTCAACCAAATGCGGCAGTTTATAAAGGCATCCACATACCTATTGAGTTCATGCTGTAGATCTTGAGTTACTCGGTATTCTATCATTTTTTATTCTATGTCGAAAAGCAGTTCAATTTTAATTGTTTTAAGTTAAATATTAATTATTTAACATCATTAACGTTAAATATTAAAATATTTATAGGAGAAGATTAATTTTTTGAAAAATTTGTAAATTGCCTCTTTCTTTTCTACGTATCTGATAACCAATAGAAAATGTCATTAAAATAAGTGCTTATAGAGTAATTTTTTTTTTCTTTTTGCATGTTTGTAATAAAATGAATTAAAATAAGCTCTTTGAGTAAAAAATACATACTGAAATATGTGATTGCTAATTAACAGGTACATGCATGATATTAATTAAAAGAAAGTCAGACTTTAGGAACATATTTAAAAAAAAAAAAAAAAGATCACTTTAATTAGATTTTTCTTTTTTTTTTCTCTCTTTTTCAATTAATAGCCTCATAACAAAGTACTGACCCTCTATGCAATTAATTAAGTTTTGTATATAGGCTACAACAAATGCATTAATCGTATGAAGTAATTTCCACCATTATTAAAAGTATCATAACATCGAAACATACGTTAACTGAAGAAAGAAAGAAAAAAAGAAATGTTTAGTAATAAATTAACTTTTAACCATAAATGAATACTATACATTTAGCATATAAACATGTGAAAAAAAATCTTAGAACATAATTGTACACGAGTCTAGAGCTGAAAAGATTAAAATATATGATAATCAGTAAATAACCACAATTAATCTGTTTTTTGCACCAGGTTAGATAAACTATCAAAATTTCTAAACATTGAATGAGAACAATCAACCATGAAACATTATCACGAATGCTTATTACTGCATTAAAAAACGTTTAAAAATCCTACAAAATACATAACTGCCTTAAATAAATCCTTTGAACAAATAATTGAGAGTTAGAAACCTTTTCTATGTTGGAATGACACACTACAAATTCATAAACATTCCTAACACGTAAAAGACGGATAAAGTAAATTCACGATTTTGGGCGAGAAACAGCTACAAGCGATGAGCTAATAACAAGGTATCGCAAAAGAAATCTTACTTTTTCAGTACAGGGCGATGTAGTGGGCAAATAAAGAAAAAATAAACCTTGAAATTCACTTATAGACTATGCGTTGCTCTGTAATTACAGGCGTTTTAAGATGTAGCGTGTGCAACTTTAAAAATTCTCCTAATATATTAACAGTTTTTATGCTGATCACAAATCAAAGACATAAACCAGTGGGAATCGTGAGCTGTTGGTTAAAATGACATTTAGATTTGGCAATTTAATGTTTAAAGAGGGATCCATTTAAAGTGTTTTGCAACAGAAGTAAAAATGTAGAAATAGTTTTTTTTTTTTTTTTTTACGAGTATTTTATTAGATTCATAATAGAAGAATAGGAATTCATAATATAGTGAATAGGTGATAAGAACCTGAAAAATCGAGAATAGCGCAAACTTTGTAACTATAATATCCATGTAAGAAAAAGAATATTACTTCAGTACTTTCATAATGGCTTGTAGTATTTAATTTAATCCTTTTAAGGGCAGTGGGATACACAGGGTGGTTATAATAAAACTTCCCCTATAAACAGCATCCTACAGCGCAAACGGGTGAACGGAATGCAACGAAATTTGTTGTATAGACTATACACGAGATGCGCTCACAGAATTTCGAAAAAAAAAAAAAAAGTTCCAAAATGTCCACCAGAGGGCGCCTTTTCCGGAGAAACATTAAATGTAGCGCAATAAACGACCAAAACGGAATACAGAAACAATATTAACAATTCAGAACAAGAATTACGTTGCCATGTTTCATGTCGATGTTTCCGGTTGTAACGATGATGGTATCTTTAGTTGAACATGCGTTATTGGTGAAGCTGTTTTACGAAAACAAGGGGAATGCTTCTGGTGTAGTTCGTGAATTTCGTCCTATAAAGAAACTACGGCGTGGACCAATGTGTACTAAAGGTATCCGGGCCATGATTAAGAGATTTGAAGGGATGGGGAAATTAGGAGTTCAACCTGGAAGAGGCCGTAAACCTGTCACACCGGTACTTGTTGATGCCGTCAAGACAGCTGCTGACGCACATTCATAGACATCAGAGTGTGGGGGCAGTAGCGCACGTGCAGTTTCTCGACAGACAGGCTATTCTTACGAAAAGTGCTCAGAAACATAATGCACTACTTCCTATACAAGATCCAGCATACCCAAGAGATGCTTGATAGGGACACGCCGTAACGTCTCTCATTCGCAGTCATTTTCTCAACAGAATGACTGTTGATCTGTCATGGCCTTGGATTATTCAGTGGAGCGACGAGGCTCATTTCTTCCTCTATGGGACAGTCAACACACAGAATTGCCACATTTGGGCTAAGGAAAATTCGCGGATGCACACGAAATTCCCCTACATTCTCCAAAGGTGACTGTCTGGTGTGGATTGACGGCGACATTCAACCTTGGGCCATTCTTCTTTCAAGAAATAATTGCACGTGGTCCTGTCACATGTTCCGTTACGGGCCGTCGGTAACATGATATGCTGCATACGTTTGTTGTGCCGCAACTACAGCCAGGGCCTGATTACCGCACGGGCACCCGGGGCTTGTGCCCTGGGCACGAAATTTTTGAAGGGCACAAAATTTTACTAATGGTTAAAAATACATGACCTAAATCTCCTAGTTTTTTTTTCCTTTTCTAACTCAACTGCATTTTATTTTTATGAATAAAACTTTTAAATAAAATCTTGATTGCTACTGTACATCAGATCATTTGAAATATATGAAATTGTACCATTAACGTACAGTGAAGCATCGACAATCCATAAACTTATAATCCGGCAGCACCTATACTTGGCTGAGTGGAGTAATTTTATTAAAGCCAAGAACAGAAATAAATTATTTTTTCGCTCAATTACTTTTTCCAGTCAGTCTGCCTCGCCTGCTATAAATTGTAGTATAATAATAGGAGTTTTTTTTTTTTTTTTTTTTTTTTTTTTTTGGGGGGGGGGGGGGGGGCACGAAAAATTGAAAGTGCCCTGGGTACAAAATTTTGTTAGTCGGGCCCTGACTACAGCAAAGGCGAGTCCTTACATCGACCATTTTCATGCAGGATGGTGCGCCCCCACATATCCACGACTCCGTGAAGGCGCTATTGCTTCAACACTTCACAGACGAACGTGTTAGTAGTCGCTTCTTTCGTAATCCATGGCATCCATCCACGTTCACCGGATCTAAATCCGTGCGACTTCTGGTTATGGGGCCACTTAAAATGTGTGGTGTATTGTGGAGGTGTTGCGACGTTCAATGACTTAAAGAACGCCATAACGCTTCATGTGCGAAGCATCACATCTGATCAGTTACGATCTGCTGTTGAACACACTGTCCATCGACTTGAAATTTTTCAGGTGAATGAGGGTGGTCACATGAAGCACCTTTCCCTACATCGTCCTGGATACGATTAACAACTGCTCCTCTTGTCCAATTTCGTCCTAATCTGTTCTTGTCACTGCAGGGGAAGTTTAATTCTAACCACCCTGTATTATTCCTACATAATTTTATTTCCCAACAGCAAGATTCCATCCTGGAATATTTCAATAGAATTATATAACTTACTGGAAAAAAATCCTTTATAATATTTTTCCAATTTTGCTTGTTATATCTGGTGGGGTTAAAATTTATCATTATAATTAACGTTTATTGTAAAACTGTAATGCTTAATTCTTTTTTTAAATATTTTTTAAAATATTTTTATATCTTTTAATATCTTTTTAATTTTTTAATATCTTTTTTTAAACATTACCTCTATAGTTAATTATAATGGTGTGATTGGTGTGATGGTATCACACAGTGCTCTGTGTGATTGAGCACTAGTATTGCCGATTTTAGGTGCTTTTTTATGCAATATTCACTTGTAATTTTTAATTGTAATATGGATAATTAATCGTTCTTCTTATATAATAATGTTACTCTTCGAAAGTAGTGGTAGATACTGAATAAATAAGTCCTGGTAATTTTTTAACACTGTTCAGCACATGCAAATCCATGTAACAGAATGCACTTTTTGAAAAAATAATTCACACAGTTCGTTAAAAAATAAAATAGAAAAATAGATCTTGATGACATATTTCATACAGATTAAATTATGTTTCAAATATAGCTTATCATAAAGTTATTCTCTCTATATATAATAGTTATAAGATGATATCAAAATTTTAGTTTAAAATAAATTCGAAAGGTTTCAGCTTAATTTTACTGGAGATAATTATGATGAAAAAAAAAAAAAAAAAAAAAAAAACAATCTGGTATGTCAATCACACTACTTTCTTTTACACTTATAGTTTTAGAAATTGTTTTATATATATTATATTTCTGTGTGCGTGTGTGGGGGGGAGAGGGAGGGGCCATCTCCATTCCTCCCCTTCTTTAATTATTTACCTATATTTATAAAACGTTTAATACTGTTATTAAATAAAATAATAATAATAAATTACTCAGTTAAGCTTTACCCACACTACTCTTAGAAATTCACCGATCCTAATCAAAATTTTCCAATAGAACCCCCATACGATCATCAAAATACTGAATTTGAACTTCCTTCATTTTTTTTTTTTTTTTTTAACTATGCTGATAACAAACATACAAAACAAACACTAAAACCTTAATTTCCGTATTCAGTGCACTTCAAAATGCATACTTAACGTCAAAAACTGAACTCCAAACAATCTTTTATTCATCATATAAATAAGAGAATGTAATTATCATTCTTAAACAATTTCCTTGGGCAAAGTATAATTTAATAAAGCACTTTCTTCAATTACATCCAATAGAAAAAGAATGTATAAGCTTAATTTTGAATAGACCTGTACCTGTACATTGTCTGTAAACTGTATATGCATCGCATACTGTACTTAAATTTAGCACAACAAGAGAAACACATAATATTTATATATGTCATTTATATCATTTACTTATTGATTAATATATGAATATTAAAAAAATAAAAAAGATACAAAACTTTCCAATTACAAACTTTCTTCCTATTCTTAACAACAGTTGTTCAAAGTTTTCAAATTTTAAGCAAACAAACCGAAGTCATAAGTACTATCCAATTTATTTGGAAAGTGTTGAAAAAATTAAAGTTGATATAATAACTATGCAAATGGTCCCTCATGATAACACTCCGACAAAAAACATCATTTGAAATCCAATAACAACTTTATTTTCATTTTATTGTAAGACATTCAAAATGCAAAAATGTGTTTATTATTTACTATTTTACCCGGACTCTGCGTTTATAAAAATACATTAAAAATGGGTACATGACACTTTGGTCCCGCCGAATTGGTCCCGCCACTTTGGTCCCGAGGAAATTTTGGTCACGCTGTTTTGGTCCTGCCGTTTTGGTCCCGATACCAGGAATAATCAAACAAAGTATTGCAGAAAAGAAGCTAAATTCTTTTTTCATATTTCGAATTCTTGTTATTTGACTTGAAAACAAGGGGGTAGGAAAAGACATACAGTTGATTAAATATTGGACTACTTACATTTTTTCATTTTTAAAATAAAATCATTGTAATTGAAAGAAAAATAATTTATACACATATATACACGGTTAACGTAATTAAATATCACGGACAAACAAACATGCATTTTTTTTTTATTATTATTATTAATATAACACAGATTTTGAAATAAATTCCTCTTAGATTAATGATAAAAATTAAATACAATCAAATCGAATGAAACGTATCTATCTCTCTGTCTCTCTCTCACACACACACATATATATATTCAAAAACTTCATAAATGATCACAATCTTATGCTTATGAAGAAGAGTCTATGATGGGAGCAGGTCAATAATTAGTTCTTTGAAAGAAACAGAATTTTGTCACTAAAAGCAAATTATATTTAATATCCTAAGGTTTTCTTTCTTTCTTTTTCCCTCTTTTTTTTTAACAAAATTTTTCTGTATTTTATTATTTTTAAATTAATTCAGACTTTAATAATAAATATATTCAAATGGGGATTCTTTTTTAATAAGAAAGTACTGTTGTTATTGTTAGCAATACTTTTAAAATCACAAAATTTTGTTACTAATAGTAAATTAAAAACAAAATTACAATTAAAGTAAGTTAAATCGAAATCAAATGAAAAAAGAAAAATGCCAATTGCAAAAAAAAAAAAAAAAAAAAAAAGAGAGAGAGAGAGAGAGAGAGAGAGAAGAAAAGAAAGTGCAATTGCATAAAAAAAAAAAGTTTAAATATATTAAATGTTCGTAAAAAATCAGAACAAAATTCTCCGAATCTCAATGGTTAGAAAGCAATTATAATGTCGAAAATTAATGTATTTACATATAAGATATTCCTTAATTAAAGATATTCTAAGAGCACTTCAATTTTCCCGTATCAACAAATAGGCTATCCTATTAGAAAACTGATATGTAATTAAAAAAATAGCAAAAAATTAGCGGGACCAAAATGTCTCGGGACCAAAATGGCCAGGGACCAAAATTTCCAGGGACCAAAATTTCCTCGGACCAAAACGGCAGGACCAAAATGGCGGGGCCAAAGTGGCGGGACCAAAACGGCGGGACCAAAGCGTCCTGCTTCGCTAAAAATAACTTCATAATGCATGCTTATCATAGCTAAGAAAATACCACATTTCGAATAACCAACTTGTAATATCTGCAGAAAACAAACACAATGTCACAGCAGAAAAATTCACGATAATTAAACAAAAATGATTTTACATAAATGCGAATTTATTAGAAACATAACAGTACCAAAGTTATAAATATTACGTATAAAACATTATACTACTGGGGGCTTTTAAGATTTCATAGATCCTACAATATATTATCTTTCAATATTTATTTAAACGCAGCAGCAAAATTAGCTGATCTCCCTCTTCAGAAACAAAAGTTGAAGAATAATGATAAAATAATATTTCATTGCATATTAACGCAGGAGTCTGGCGAGAGAAAACAGCATATTCAGTACCAGTCAAGCATATCAAACATTTTTTTTTTTTCAACAAAATTCAAAACAATTAGCTTAAAAGCATAATCGATTTTTCGTATTTAATAAGGCAGTAACAGAATCAGCAGAATCACCCATTTAATATCTCAACAAAAATAATCAGATCTTTGGGATTCTAGTCTGTTAGAGCATTGCTTAACAAGATTAATTAGAAAGGCATTCGATTTTTTTTTTCTTTTTTTTCTTTTTTGTAACTAAACTTGAAGAACTGTATCATACGGCATACCGCACAGTGCAGTTAAAGGATTTTATGTGCAGTCGGTAGTAAAGAAAGAAAGTACTCCAAAGTTAAATGGTATAAAAATTTATTAAATAAGACTTTTGATTAAGACTGAGGAATTCGAGTTCAACACACAAATGTGATATGTGTACAAAAACACAACCAAACAAAATTTTTATAAGACTACATGCATAAGAGACATATATTAAAATGCAAAATTATTACATTTAAAAAATAAAGTTTGAAAATGATGTTTAATGTATATTTTTACTGAATTGGAAAACAGTTGTAATATGTTAATGTCAGGGTTGGATTTCTTCCAGGACAGTGGAAGAAACCGGAAGAAATGGAAGAAACCAACCAGAAGACAAAACATATGTTCAAAATAAAAATTTATGAACTATATAAACTCAAAGCTTAAATATAATGCCAAATCTAAACTAAAATCCAATTAATATTAAAAATATTTTTAGAAAAATAAGTTATTTGATAACAAAATCTAAATATATACAGGTGATGGGTTTTTACTTTTCAATGCTAAAATTTTTAGAACTTTTTGCATAGATACTATCTCATATTATTATAAGTGGAAGCAGTACAAGTGATAATAATTACGGAATTTTTAGCCATAATATTTGCACTTTTTTTTTAAAGATACAATTTTTTGTATTACCTCGAAGTTGGTACCGAATGAACTGTATCAATGAGTAAGATACTTACTTTTAAACTCTCCTGCAAGTTCTTTAGGATTAAAAAAAAAACAAAAAAAAACATAGTTTGTATTTAACTATTTTAAGTTGAAAAATAAATTGCAGTATTAAACTGTTAAAAAACTTTTCATTGGTTTTACAGTCAACTCCCTCTAACTCGCAAAAGTTTTGCCCAGAGATTGTGCGGATTATAGGAATTTCCAGATTAGAGATCATTGCATTTGTTTACAGTTTTCTTTTGCAGATACAAAGTCAGTTATTATTAATTCATAAATAGACATCAAAATGGAAAGATGATTTCTAATAAATTTTAGAATAAAATATTTCTTCAATATTAATAAAACTACTAATCTATCACATTCATATATGAGGGTAAATAATGTAAGCATATTCAAATACAGGGTTCCCAGCATGAAAGACAATCAATAATAGTTGCTTTAGTTGCCTTCAATGTAAGAAATAGCCAAAATAATAGCTATTCTGAATGAAATAGTAGCCACTCCAATCCAAATAGTAGTCTTAGAGTAAAAAAATCATCTGTACATCAGACCTGCTTCAATTCTAAAGTTTCATTGTCCTATATTTATTAGTTTCGGAGATATGGTAGTCAGAAGATATCTTTCTGTTCCACCCACCCACACAAACACACACACACACACACACCAATTGCCAAAAACCATTTTTTGGTGGGCACAAGAGACCTTAAAACATGTAAATTAGATTAAAACTCGAAATCGAATTTTCTGACCGAATACAATTAGTATTCCCATTACCTGGTAATTAGGTAATGGGAGTAAAAATGCAGTGAACGCGCAGAAAAAAAAACGGGGGACAATTTTTTGTTCAAAATAGTCTCCATTTTCCTGAAAATAGTAGTTTTTAAGCCACTTTTACACAAAAATAGTTGCCATAGTAACCTGGGGTTGATTTTAGTAGCAAATAGTTGCTTTTTAGTCGCCGCTGGGAACCCTGCAAATAATAGGTACCTATAAAATGTAAACAAGCACTTTTAAAAAATACGAAATAAAATATTTTTTAAAGTACGGAAATAATATTCATCACTGATTATTTTTAATTTTATTAAACACTAGCAGGCTACGCCCTCTTAGCTGGTCACTAAATTTAAATGAATCTTCAAAAGAACTGAATCGCTGTTCATGTTTTATATCGCATTATTAAAAAATAAATAAATAAATAAATGCTGTAATCTTCGTTTCGGTACCGACTACCTACGGCAGCTCCTTTTCCGCCTGCACTGCATCGGGTCCAGGTTCCCACTGCCTACAGAAAATGTCTTTCTCGGGCGCTTTAATCTGGATATTTATCGACAGGAGGTGGATCTGCTATTATTTAAGAACTACGATTTTAAAGATAACTGTATCTCAGCATCTGTTAAATATTTTAGTTTTTGAAGCATGTGTTTTATAGCTTTTGCTGTCTACGCTGTTTTACCACATGATTACGACCAATATAACAAACAAAAGGAAAGGTAGATTTTGTTTTAAAAGGAATTAAATAAAAATAAACAAATAAATTTTAATTAAACTTATATTCTAATAAGTTTAATCCTTTCTACTATACACTATCATTTTTCGGATAAATAGTATAAATAAATAAATAAAACGATTTCCCTTTCAAAGAATTAATTGAAGAAATAAAAAATAAAAAGTTATTATACTATAAAAATTATACATAAACATAACTGTTATAAATACGTTTTTTTTTAATTTAAATTTAATATACTTATTTTTTTCTACTTCATTACCATTTGATTACCAATAACTATAAAAAACATTTCGCTTTCAAATGAAGGAATTAAATAAAAAATAAATAGCGTAATAGCCGTTGCAAAGATACGTAGACGATTGTAAGTATTAGAAAATTAAACAGAAAAATCAATGGATAAAACCTAAAAAAAAATTAATTTTTAAAATTTAAATTCAAAAATCCAAAAATTATAAAAAGCATAATAGCTGTTGCTAGGGATATCAATGAACAAAATCTAAAAATTTAATATGTTTAATTTTTTCTACTGTATGTGTATAACTACTTGATTTCAATAAATATAATAAAGATTTTTCGCTCAGATGAATTTAAATAAATAAATAGTTTAATAGCGGTTGCTAAGATACGTAGACTTTTGAAACGAAAGAAATTTCTGAAAAATGAAACATTGAAGCCAATATTTAAAAAAATAAAATAAAAATAAAATAAAAATAATTTAGAAAATTCAAATTCGAAATTCGAGAAAATCTCACCTACAGGGTCCGAGGTACCCATCTGCCAAGCTTCGTAGTTCTGCGATCAGTAGTGTGAGCACCAGAGCGCACACACACACACAGAGGCACTTCTAATTCATACAGATTGATGTAATTAGTGGTTTGTTTTAAATTTTTCATATACTTTCCAGACATTCTTTGGCTTGACTTAGTACTAGTCTGTATGTATTGCAGGATAATAAATACAAGAATGTTACCCCCTCCCCCTCCAATTGTGCTTCAAAGCAAGGATTAAGGCTAAAAATTTGATTTAAAAATGTAAACGTGAGAAATGTTGGTGGTGTTTTTTTTTTTTTTTTTTTTTTTTTTTTTTTTTTTAATATGAGATGCTAATTCCTTTTACATTAAAAAATTAATTACGGATTAGGATTTGCAGATTATAGGTCTGAGGATTAGAGGGAGTTGGCTGTACTGTATGACTATAAGAAAATAAAGTTTTTGATGACAATTTGTAATACAGTATTATTGCATAATGGTTGTTTTAATTAACTGTGTGTTTGTTAACAGCTGTTTATTAGAAAGTATAAGCAAGTGATCAAAACTATTTATTACTAGCTAAGGAAATAAAATTGTCTAAATTATAAAACTTTACACTGTTTAAAATGAAATTGTTGTTTTTTTTTTTTTTTTTTTTTTTTTTTTACTGGATTTTGAGTATTTTGAAACATGATCATCAGATACCGAAGATCCCTTCGGTAAAAATCTCATAATTATTAATTAAATATATGTAATTAAATTTTTATAGGTATAATTAAAGTTACTTAAAATTGTTAAGATAAAATGCATCCATTGCATCTTACAAATCTGCAATTTATAGGATAAATTTTTAAGTAAAACAGTTTCTTCCATTTCTTCCACTTGGAAGATACCTATTTCTTGTTTTTTCCATGTTTTTTTCCACCTTGGAAGAAACTTGCCAACCCTGGTTAATATGCACAATAAATACGTAAAGAGAAATAATGAAGCTCAAACCAGATCAGTTAGGTTTCAATAAAAAATAGAAAAGACCAGTTTATTTTTTTTTTCTTACCCAAAGACCAATTAAATGCAATATAAATCAGCGAAAATTTTTCATGCAAAGAAATATTGTACATTAGAACTATAAATGCCAAACCAACATCCAACTATTACAGTTATTGGTAAAAAAAAAAAAAAAAAAAAAAAAAAAATCAAATTGTTGTCTGAATTATTAGACAAGTTTAAGATGTATTTCCTAAATAAGCAATAAAATTATGTACTATTTATTTGTAAAAATATTTCACGATTTAAAATGATAAGTAGGAATCTTAATAAAATTTTGATAATAGCTTTCTCTTTCTAATACTTTTAAAGAGGGTTTTAGAAATGATAAACACAGTTTAACCATAATATTTTATGTTGATTTCCAACATACGAGAACTTTTTTTAAAATATCAAGTTCAATTATGTTCCGTTTCTCTATCACAATCCCCAGAGTTCATCCAATGTTTAAGCTAATATTTATAATTATGTGCTTTACTTTTACTTTTAAAATATTAGGGAAAATGATGCGAATTTAATGGTTTAAATACGTTTACATATAAATAAATGACATAATTAATGATAATAAAAGAATTAAGCGTCAATGTTCACACATGATTAGGAAAAAGATTGAAAAATGCATATCCAACCCAATATATAAAGTCGCCTTTCATGTTTTAAAATAAATCACAACTATCACAACATTTCTAAATATCTCCATAACAACTATTAAAAAAATTATAAACTCATTTAAAGCTAATCTTATCATTATCATCCTTTAAATTGATTTCATCACCAACAGAACTAGCATGTGCTGATATCTGAATTAGAGATCGCCTCCCAATATCTAAAAGATCAGAGTTCCTTCATAGTGCCCATACAGATGCATAACTAACAAACTGTTTTTTTAATTAATGATTTTTTTTTTTTTTTTTTTTTTTTTTTTAATACCATAATTTTCTTTATAACAGGTGCGGCAGTGAAACGGGCGATTTTGAAACCTCCACCAGCGATATAAATTTATTCACAGCCATATAAAAGAATTGCAATATGAATTTACAATGCTTGCAATTTGTGAGGAATGTTTCTGAACAACTTATACATCTTGCACAGACATGTCACGACACAAAATGTCCATCACTTGAAAATGACATCACGTAGGTGGTCCCCCTTTCCTTTCACACACACCTCTCTTTCTCATCACATTACCCGTTTCCTAAAAGTTCTGTACCCACAATTTGATAGCATGCGCCGACGGAACTGAGGCATGACGTGGGAGATTATAATGAGCACGAAATACACGCTGCGCGGCCACGTAGCTGTCGTTGTTTTTGTAAAACGCCTTTACAGCAAAAGCGCGTTTTTCACCGGTCCACGACGCCATCACAACTAAACACCGATATCATGGTCAATCGCAAAGGTTTGTTGTCCAGATGGCACCACTCTCGTTTCCTGATTCCTAACGTAGCTTACTAATTCCAGAGTTTCAAAATCGCCCGTTTCACTGTCGCATCTGTTAGAAAACTTTTATAAATTTTATACCAGATTAAATAAGATAATTTTTTTTTACTTAGAGAAAGCGGTGTTAAAAAGCCGTACAAGTTGGCACCAAGGCAGATCAGTGTGAACACGTAGGTGGAATCAAAGAAACAATGATTTCATTCCCTGTATAACTGTGTCTTACAATGTTAAATAGTGCCAAAATCATTGGCTGGTATAAAATGGGTCTTTTAAGAAAGTTTTAACCATTTTGATCAGTCTACGAAATACAGTAGAATATCTGGTTAAATTAGTTGAATTAACCCTATACGTATCATGTGACCAATCGCCGTTATAACAAATTGGATAAAAAAAACTATTGCTACATATTTGTAGCACTATCTTCTCACGAAGAATGGAAGCTGGACAAACATTATTAAAAATGGAACACGAATTACAAAAAATAGTTTTCTTCAGCATCTATTTCTATACATATTCCAGTTAGAAAGTGTTACACATTATATTTTTATAATTTATTAATGATAGTTCATGCGAAGAAAATTTTAACCTTTATTTATTTTAAGTGAGTGCCAAAGCACAAGTTCCCTCTTAATTATTCGAGGCCAGGCCCAGGATAACGAGAAATTGCTAGTAAAATCACTGGGCAATTTCGAAGAATTTATATATTATTTAGGGCTTAAATTTTATTTACATGTTTAAAGTAATAGAAAGTGGGGTATTTTTATTTATTTATTTTTACCACTTTAAGTTTTGTAATTTTATTGATTTTATAGCACAGATACCTATACCTATTTTTGGTAGTGCATTTCCGAAGTTGAATTAAAATAAATCATTGCAAATAAATAAAATGCAAAATTTTCTTAATTTATCGTGATCTATAACGTTTTATTTAATAATTTCTGATATTTTTGATATGATCAGAAAATAAATCACAATCTTGTCACTTAATCTAAATTTTTGTTACTTTTTTTTTTTTTTTTTTTTCAAAGCACAAAAAGAAAAGAAACGAATTTTAACATACCCAAACTCACAAATTAACTTTATATAAGCACAGAAGATGTTGAATAATGAAACTAAATTTTATCTAACTAAATTTAACATGAAAGATAAACTTTTTTACCTAGAAAATGACGAAAAATCCTCCAAAATTAGCTTAAATATTTAATCGATTTTTCTTTATTAATTACGCAACTACACAGATAACATTTTTAGCGTTTCCCATCAAATATGCTTTTAATCTAATAAAAATGGCCGAATCTTATCAACTTTTTTTTTTTTTTTTTTTTCAGTTATTAGAGGTTCTGTGAAATTAATTGAAAAGGTCTTTAACGAACCGTCGGCATCATTTATTGCTAATGACAAGAATTTTTGTTTTCTGCAGTGGGCGGATAGGAGATCCAATGGTCAAAAAATAATGATTATAAGCTGAAGGCACCAAGAGAAGTAATTAAGGTTTGCAATTTGAATACACAGAAAAGGATAAAAGTTAACATTATGTCCAAATCTGCTGACAATATAAAATAAAAATTTTCAATAGCTAAATACAGTTTGAGTATAAATAATTTAATCATTATAAGAAAAATGAATGTTATTATTATATTATTGACTAAAAAAATGTTTGTAAATTGTCTTACATTGCGTATTTAAAACTTTTTATTTTTATTTTTTTACATGTTGCTAAATATACATATTTTATAGTGTAAATTGAAAAATCCTTTAATCTGTATAAGCAAGACTACATAATTAGTGTTAATTTCTGAATTGAAATTTTAATTAATCAAATTAAAAAAATATGCTGTAATTTAAAACAATTGTTTGGTTGCGTTCTCCCTCCCCCACCCCATTGTAAGTAGTTTAGTGTAGAAAATTAGAATTTTCCTAACGGATATGTCAGTGCGGCATGGTATTAATATTTAAGACTTATGGCAGTGAGAAACCATGTTCATTTCCGTTAACGTTTAAAAAATGTTATATTTTTCTTTATTTGCATGCATTCAGAATTTAAATTTACTAACGATCGTTAATATCTTACATAGAATTTTGTTAGTTTGAATGTTAATAGAGATTTTGTTTTTTCCAAATTATTTTATAGTTGGTATATTTCTAGACATGAATACAGACGATATAAATACAGACAGTAAGTAAATAATAACACAAATAAATAAATAAATAAATAAAACTAAATGAATAAATAAATTTAAAAAAAAAAACTGTTAGTGATAGACAGAAATTTATTTTCAAACAGGGAACATTTAAATCAAAACAATATAGAGAAAGATTTCAGGAAAGTGAGACGACCCACATTTTCCATTTTATACAAGAAAAATATTTTAATGCACCTACTATATGACGACGTTTATACTGAGTGAGACTTTGAATTTTAGACCAGAACGCTTTATTTTATTAAACAGTTCACTGAAATATAATATAATAAGCGTATTCCTTTAATTAAGAAAAAAAAAAATCACCCAATAAATATCTTTATCTTGTTATATATCATTTTTCGAAACTTAAGGCGAAGAAATGATTTAAGAAAATGTAAACAACACGATTGTGTTTCCTTAAACATATTCATAAAAAAAAAAAAAAAAAGAATGAATCCCCATATATTTTATCCAAATATTTAAGAATTACAATAAAGAAAATGCAAACTATTATGGGAAAATAACATTTCAGCATAAAAACTCAGCAGAATACTGCATTTGCATATATTTGATGTTTATTCTTGCTGATAATAACTTAATGTTTGCTGTAATACGAAACTGCGTTATAATCTTCATATCGATTAACCTGGTCCCTTAAGTTGAGACTTAATTTCCGGTTTAGCTAAACTGGGAAAGAAAATCAAACGACAATTTCCTAACAAAAGGTGACATTTGCATTTAAGTTTTAACATTAGATAACAAAATTTATTTGCAAAATCTAAAAGGAAAAGAAATGTATAAATGAAGAGAAAAATATTTAAGAACATGGTAAGGAAAAAGATGGTAAGTTAAGCAATTTGAGGCACTGTTATTTTATTACATATTTTTTTTTCACACATTTTCACCAATAAAGACTGAAATGGGCTACATCCAGGTTTTAAAAAATGTATTAGTTATTATCATAAAAATATAGATATTAATACATAAATGATTTTGGGCCATTGATAATTTATTAGTCTCTTATAATTGGGCATATTTTCCCAATAAAGTATAACATTCGTTCAAATCATAATAATAATTTCTAGCACTTCTTATAAAGATTGGCAATAGAGATATATAATAAAAACATTGGCAGCAATTGGTTTTATATTTGATGCATATGTATCAGAGGTATATATTTATCAATATTTGATCTATTAATATTTTATTTTGGGAATTAACAAATTTTAAGCTAAAATCATAACGTTATTGAATTTTGAAAATTACATATTTATTTTACCTTTCATTTCTCAACAAGAATGAGAATAAAATATCTCATAATTGTAAACAGATTCATGACGGTTTTCAGTACCTTGAAATTCGATTTACGTATCCCTCAATGTATATATAATAGGCCGATGTTCCATTTGCTCCCAAAACATGGGTCAAGTAAAACTCCGAAACTCAGAATTTTCCTGTTTTTTTTTTTTTTCCTTTAAATGGCACATTGTTAAATTATAAAAAGCTCTCATATTTTTGCACTCAATTATTTGTAGTTTATGCTTAAAAATTTTTAGAAGAGCTGACCAAAGTGTGTTCAAAGTCGAACAATGCCAAAACATTGTTACACTTACCCTCTATAAGTTTTCTTTATTGCTGTTGTACATTACATGATTTTTTTTTTTTTTTTTTTTTTTTTTTTTTTTTTGTATTATTAATAAATCTTTTAGGATTTTAATATATATATAAGATATCATTCTAAAGAAACTCATTATTTGAAACCCGAAGTAATTTGAGGAATATTCTGTTTTTATTTTAAAAATTATTATTATTATTATTATTATTTTTTTTTTTTTTTTAATGAAACTTAGATCAACACATATGAAATTATAGCATTTGTTTTTAAAATATGTTTGCAATATTCATTAATTTTAAGTGAAAAAGCATTCTTTTATTTTAAAAGTCATTTAAAAAAAATTCTGATCTTACTTTTTACTGGCCTTTTAACAATTTTAGAAGAATTTCCTTCAACTAAAATTTTCGAAATGAAAAGGAAAGCAAGAAGAAATCCAGATTACTTACCTAGAAAAAAGAAAAAGAAATGCAATTTAATATAAAACAAACAATCTTTTTTTTTTTTTTTTTTTTTTTTTTTTTAATATACGATTATTATAAATTACATATTAAGTTAATTGTAATGATTACTGAAATTTCATACATGTAGACATTTTAAGGCTAACTATATGAGTATATACGACACATTATTATTAATGATTTTTGTATTAGCGTATGTACTATGTGTATAAACTATATGATATGCTATACAAACAGATAAAATGAAATTACATTAATTTACATAAGCTGTAGCAATGTAACATAAATAAAAAATTACCTAGACATAAATAAATAGGCATTTTTGATTTTAGATATTTTGCCAATAGTTATAAAAATGCTTAATGAGTTATCAAGAATTTTTATACATCATCTATATTTTAGCGATAGGGTTTTTTTTTTTTTTTTTTTTTTTTTTTTTTCCAGAAAGCAAAAAGATCACCCTGTAAAAAACAATGCTTGAAATTCATCGTAGCCGCACCATATTATCATAGAGCTTCTTTGAATCACATATATTAATTTGTGTGAAAATAATGCAAATATTCATGGAGATATAAAGATTTCTTAAACGAAATTAATAAACAAATTAATAATTTAAGAAAAATAAAATCGTTTCTTAGTGTTTATAACATGCGGTATTTTCAGTCCGTACATGTGATAAACAAAATTCAATGTCAAGCAAAAGTCAACAAAGAGATGTCAATGTCATTTTTTAAAAACTTGACATACTACATTAGATACAACATACTGTAATCATAATACAAAAATATTAAATAACAAGATGAAAAACAAGCATTTTTACTAATTAATGCTTAATTGCTCATAAGAAAGGTTTAAAAAAAAAAAAAATCATAACTTTATAGCAAATTTATACAGCTTTTCTTTTTTAAAAAGAAAAGAAAATTACAAAATAATAATAATAATAACAAAAGGAAAAATGAAAATTTAGAAAGACGTCATTGATAGAAAGAGTAGAATTTCAGTCTCTCTCAAACTAAAGTAAGTGTGAGATTAAGATAAAGTTTCAACTTATTTAGTTTACTCTATAGACAATTTCTTTATTTTATTTTAATTTTATGGTATATCTTTGTGTCTTAGGCGCATTTAAAAATTATTTATAAAAATAACTCGTATTTCATCATATTAATATTTTAAAAAAATTACACGAAAGCGCCATCTGTAGAATGATACTCACCAAAACTTAATCAGCACCAGTTTAAGTGTAGGTCTAAACAAATATAAACTTATACTGAATTTTGTCCATTGGTGCGTGAGATACAGCGTCCACAAAATTTTGGACAAACAGAGACAGATAGACTTTTTCTAAAAATAGTCAGACAGTAAACAGAACATCCCAAAACGTGTAAATCTATCGGTCAAAAATTTTCACAAATAAATTACTTTCCTCTTACGTATATGGAAAAAAGTAAAAAATTACGACAATTTTTCGATTTTGTAAAAGAAACTTTCATATACCCACAAATACATGACAGCAATTTTTTTCAATTAATTTATATAATTAAAATAAGCATCATAATCCTGTGCTACAATTAAAAAGTATTTCAAACTTATATATATATACGTATATATATACATACAAGGTGATCCAAAACATCTTTTTTTTCGGTAATTTGTTCCTCTTTTTTTCCTTAGGGACAAATCTTTCGGTGAAATATATGAGGTACAGCGTGTTCCTTACAGTATGAAGTCTCAGGAATTCGGAAAGCATTTTTCTAGATATATTTGATAAAATGTCTAAAATCTATAGTATCCAGTCATTGATAGAATTATGTTTAGTTATAATATAAAGCGTTTCTTATATAATAAAATGTAAATATATAATTTAAAGATATATTGCATTCGTTATTATAGACAGATTACAGTAAAAAATACTGTATCTTAATATTTTAAAAGAGTAGAACAGTGCTAATATGTGAAATTTTCGCCGGAAAACAAAACTTTGTTCTTTTGACGAGATAGTTTTTAACGCAATTATTGATAAACTTAAATGTTACAGCCCAGAAAATTTGTTCACCATTTTTACTTTCTTCTATATGTAATATAGAGAAAGTATTGGATTCGCGAAAATTTTCGACCTCCGTTTTTTGACGGATCTACACGTTTTGGGATGTCCTGAACACGAATTGATAGTTTTTAAAAAATGTCTGTCTGTGTGTCTGTCTGTCTGTCTGTCTGTCTGTGTGTCTGTATCATTTTTTTGTGGACGCTGTATCTCACGAACCAATGAATGAAATTTAACCAAACTTGGTATTTAGTTGCACCCTGACATGAACTGGTGCCCATTAGATTTGGGGATCAATAGCTCAACAGGTGGCGCTGTGATCGCATTTTATAGGACAAAATTCCGTATAAATGGGCATAATGAGAGTTATTTTAAACTTGTGATTGTAAAATTAATATGAATTATTGATAATAGTAGTAGTTAACTAGGAAAAAAAATTTGTGCATGGGGGCATCGGTTCCCCCCTGGGGGGGAAGTACCCCCCCCGGGGGGGTTAAATTTTGAAGATGGGTATCATTCGAAAGATCTCGTCAATACCTTTAAAACGAATGGTTGAACCATAAATCTGTGATAATTTAAAACAAAGTTATCGATTTTTTTTACTTTTAACAAAAAAAAAAAACTTAGAAAAAAAATCGTATTTTTTTTTTTTTTTTTTTTTAAACGAAATTTTACCAAACTTGGTATTTAGTTGGTCCCCGACATAAACTGGTGCTGATTATATTTGCGGATCAATAGCTCAACAGGAGGCGCTGTGATAGCATTTTATCTAAATTTTTAACATGGCAGAATAAGACAAAAATTCGTATAAATGTGCATAATAAGAGTTATTTTACACTTGTGATTGTAAAATTAATATGAATTATTGATAATAGTAGTACGTAACTAGGAAAAAATTTTTGTGCATGGGGGGGCATCGCTTCCCCCCCTGGGGGGGGGGGGAAGTACCCTTAAAAAAAACAAGTACCCCTCCAAAAAAAACCCTTAGAAAAAAAAATTGTATTTTTTTTTTTTTTTTTTTTTTTTTTTAAATATTGTTACTGATTGAATATGTATAGGAAAATATAGAAGAAAGCCTTGTGGTGGCCACAACATACTAGTTTTCTATTAGTCTTAAAAGAAAAAAATAATCATCTAGAAATTTCAAACAGCCTGTTCGAAATTTACTTTAAAAGTATTATTATTATTATTTTATATCAGATAATTAACAAAATACATCCCCTTCTCAAATAATAATTGGTTATAATGCATTTAATAAGTCATTTATAAAATTTCAAGTCAGAATAACTACTCACACTTGAAATAATAACCTCTTCATTGCTTAACATACTCTCAATCTCCATCGCATTTTACATTAAAAATATAACATTATAAAAACTTTTTCATTATAAAATGAAGCAAAAATTTGTTATATTTGTAATATAATAATTGGGATACATTAATTTAACTAAATATTCATTATACTTAGAAAATTATACTTTATTTATATGTACAAAAGAATAACTGTAATTTCTTTTTTCTGCTTAGGAGAAAAATTCTTTTATCACTATATATTAGGAATAAAAACTATCCATTCTAATATATATATATATATATCCTTTTAATGCATAAAAATAAAACGTACAATGTATTTTTATCTTTCTTTCTTAAGGTAATCTAAATTCGTAGTTTCATTATTTGTCAATAATAACAGGATGTTCCAAAAGCACCCCCCCCCCCCCCCAACGAACATAACTCAAAAATGAGTCGAAATTATGAAAAATGGCGAAACAACTGTTCAATTAATTCGAGAGGGACCTCTTTTGGTGTAAAAAGTTTGGGCCTGGGGGGGGGGAGGGGTCCTAGGGGCCCGCTAGGGAGGGCAACTTTAAAATTTCATATGGGAAGGTATATTCTTGTGATACGTCCCTGGAAACGTCTCTTCAAAACAATGAATTTGATATAAATAGTTTCGCCCTACAATGATTATTAAAGGAGATACTTGAGTTTTTAGACTTTTGAAATGTGGATTTTCCACTTATGTATCCCCTTTAATAATCATTGCAGTACAAAACTATTTATATCGAATTCATTGTCTTGAAGAGACGTTTCCAGGTATGCATCACAAGGCATACTTTCCTGTCTGAAATTTTAAAGTTGCCCTCTCCTAGCGGCACTACTACTAACCCCTTGCTCGGGCCCAAACATTTTTGGGCAAAGTATATCTTGTAATATATCCCTGGAAACATCTCTTCAAGACAATGAATTTCATAAACAAATTTGTCCTGCAATGATTATTAAAGAGGATAACATAAGTATAAAATTCCCATTTCAAAAGTTTAAAAACTCATGTATCTCCTTTAATAATCATCGTAGGGCAAAACTATTTATATCAAATTCATTATTTTGAAGAGACGTTTCCAGGGATGTATCACAAGACATACTTTCTTATTTGAAATTTTAAAGTTGCCCTCCCTAGCGGTTCCCCTAGCCCCCCCCCCCCCGGACCCAAACTTTTTTCACCAAAAGAAGTCTCTCTCGAATTCACATGTTTCGCCATTTTTCACAATTCCGACTCTTTTTTGAGTGAGTAGGGGGTTGTGGGACTTTTATAACACCCTGTATATATATATATATATATATATATATATATATGCATATTTTATTGGCTTATAACCTGACGATTTTAAACTATTGTCAATCCAACGAAGAATGAAAATTTTCTCCTTATGCGGGCATTCTGTTAATGTATTATTACACAGAAGTGTGCAAAATTCGTTTGCGTTAATCAATTAAGATTATTACTTAGTCGAAAATTTTTCAGGAAATAAAGCAAGGTTCAATTTTGTGAAATTTCCAAAATGTTTTTAAGTATAATATATTTGAAAATAAATAAATAAAATATTGGCTTTTTTTAAATATATTTTTTTATTCTTATGTATATATTAAAATATGGAAAAATAAGTTAACTAAAGAAATTTGAAATGATACTGCAAATTTTTGAAAAACAATTACAGAGTATTTTTTGCTATTAGCACTACTTGTCACATTATACAATTTTATTTATATAGAAAAAGACAGTTAAATTGCAATAAAAGTATGGTGACATAAAAAGTGTACAGTGATATTAAAATTTAAAATACTTGTTTCACCTACAAATTTTAATTGATATAAATTTGCAGTTATCTGATTTTTACTTAATACAAAAGTATTATTCTGAATATGTTTAACCAATTATTTCTATCGTTAATTTATTTTTATCTTGACAAAACAATTAAAGGTGTGGCCTTTATTCTCCTCAACATACAACGCAAAATACTTAAAATACTTGAAATCATATCGGCTAAGGCAGCTTGCAAATCACGCTACAACGATGCAAACACTCTAATGAAATAATTCACTGACTTGATTTTAATAGTGACGTAAATATACGGGAGACCCGTGTACCTAAGGCCGCTATTTTTCAATGCCCAAAAACAGAGCCCTTGACCTGTTTAAAATTATCAAACTGATATGTACATATCTTTAGGACTAATTACTTCCAATTGGGATTAATATAAAGACGTAAAATAATAAATTCCGACAAATAGAAGGTTTAAAAAAAAAACTTCACTCATGGCCCTAGGTACAACACCCTCTTTGTACCTGGGGCCAGACCTCTTTTTACCTCAGAACGCTTTTTTTCAATACCCCAAAACAGAGCCCCTGACCTGTTAAAAATCATGAAACTGATATGTATATATCTTTAGGACTAATTACTTTTAATTGAGATTAATATAAACACTTAAAATAATAAATTTCGACAAATAGAAGGTTTTCAAGTAAACTTCACACAATACCCTAGGTACAACACGTCCATTGTACCTAGGGTCAGATCACACTGTACCTATGCCAGACCTCATTGTTCCTAGGGCCTCAGTTTACCTAGGGCCATTCTCTCAAAATTATATTTCACTTAGTAATGAATAGAAAATAAGCATTACATATATTTTAAATATAAAAGAAACAATATGAAGTAATATATTTAATAATTATCATGTTGTTACTTTAATTTGAAACACGAAAATTTTCGCTCCTTTTTTTTTTTTTTTTTGGGGGGGGGGGGGGGTGATATTCTAACAGGATGTTTTTTTCTTCAATTTCTTCTTTTTCTAGAGCGTCTTTTGCATTTCTAGATCTCCCTGGTCTTAGACCACATCTTTTCTTTTATGTACGAGGTTTTACTTTGGGTAAAGGTTTTGCTTAGGTTCGTATCTGTTCAAGCATGACACACGATGTTAGATGTTGAAGATTTCGAAATTTCAACAGGACATGAAACAGAGACATCCAATTTTATCATTGTTGGCTCATTTTCCTAATGGAAAATCTTTTTTTGGAAATTTGTGAAGGAATCTTGCCTGTCGGTCACATTTGAACTTAAATATTCATCCTCAGTGAATATGTTTTGATTCACTGGCCATATGCCAGATACACGAAAGCCTGATAGAATGTTTACACAGAGCTGCCAACCTAATCCGGCAAATTGTCAGTACCGCCCCTTTTTCTACACCACTTACTTTTTAGAATATTTTTCTTTTTAATTCATCGTAGATACATTTGAAGAGAATTGCTCTAAAAATTAAATGGTGTAGGAAAAGGGGCGGTACTAACAATTTGCCGGATTAGGTTCGCAGCGCTGTTTACAGGAGTAAAGGCCGATGGATAGGACTTGCCAAAATTTTCAGCAACGCCATATACTATAGTGATTGGTTTGTTAGGGTTTGCCAGCATCCAATTAATATAGGCTGTATATTTCTTAAAAGGTCCAAACAAACTTTTGTTCAACGGTTGACGCTTATGATTGGTGAAAGGTTGAAGCAATATCCCTAATAAAACAATATACTTCATTTAATTATAAAAGTTTTTCAATTAAATTTTAACAACAGGAAGAATATGATTGCAACTGTACCTAGGGCCATCCATGGTCCTAAGTACAAGGCAGGTGCGTGGGCCTAGTTACAAGTTTTGGTAACTTCATTCAAAATGCCTTCCACTAAAAAATCCAAGTTCAGAGAGGACTAATTAAATATATCACTTATTACTCAATATAACAAGCAAAATTATACACTAGAAATGAAAGAAAAATATTTGACTTACCTTTGTAAAATAGCAAAAGAGATGAGCTGCAAAATTTTACTTCAAACCATGTAAATTCTTTTTCTGCATGTAACGTGTCAAAACTTTCTTCTCTAAGGTTCCAAAGTAGTTGTAAAAGTAGTGATTGGTGTTGTTACTCGCCCAATTGAGTATTAAAACTTAAAACTAAATATCATTCAAGTAAAGTGGGGTGGCCATAGTACATGATCGTACTAGGTACACGGGTCTCTCCTATAACCCTATATAATCTATCCCACACTGTAAAAAAAAAAAAAAAAGAGAAGATTTATAGGAGAGTGTGCTGGCAATATGGGTGCATGAGGAAAAAAAAAGTTAGATAGAAGTAATTTATAGCAGAAACAACCGTAAAAGAGTCTGTCTTTATAGATGTTTCCGCTGTAAATTGCCTTATTCAACAGCAGAATGTGCTGGCAATATGGGTGCCAACACATTTTACTGTAAAAGCTTCCTCTTTTTTTTTTTTTTTTACAGTGCATAGTTTTTTTCCCCCCCTTCAGAATCCTCATATTTGAATTACGATAAGTCATAAATTTATTTCCCGTTTGTTTTCTTTTTTTAACTGACATATTTCAATGACTTAAGAAATATTACTTAGCAGATACGTATATAGGCTAAGATTGGTATAATTGATCTTTGGTAACGCAAGAAATATAAAGATTAAAAGCAATGTATGTTATAAACTGACCAGACAGTCTGTATCTTTAAAAAAGAAAAAGGAAAAGGAAAAACTAATTTATTACGTTAAATTTGAGACCTATCTGTTAGCCGAATAGTAAGAGCTATTAATTAATAAATAAATAACTTTCCAGCTTTAAAACGAACTATTAAAAATTTAAAAAGAGTAATTTTTGAAAAAAGAGAAATATTTTAACAATTGTGAATTTTCTAAACGCGAAAACGGATTTTTAAAAAGATACATTAGAGATAATGAGCAATTTATAGAACAAATTTCTCCATAGAATAACAAAGTTACACTGCTGGTCAAATTAAATGAAATATCCCCACTCTAGCCTTCAGATGCCGGGTTCAGGTACGTCGTTTGTAGTGGTTCAGAGTTCACTTTAAGCATTAAGGGCCCTCTTCACTCAGCAGTTCCTTTTCTAAAAGCCAATGTTATCCAATGGAAAACTTTCTTTGCACTTAAAACAGTGGCATATTAATTGATTGAGACGCGGTTTTTTTTATTGGATTACTCTCATTTCGTAAACTGACGCAGCTTTTGTAGATTTTATGAAAGAATAACAGTTGTTTTTTAAAAAAGCTGTTTTATTGCAATATTTGGGTTGATGCATTAAATGGCTTATAAAAAACTCTTTCAATTTTTTAAAACAGAATTTAAAAAGCTGCGTCAATCTCAAAGAGTTTATTTCAATGCGGAAAAAAATCCTGTATTTTAATAAAATTTTAAATCAATTAAATTTGCAAAGAAAGTCCAAAAATTTTACAAATTTGTGCCGATTTTTCTCTTTGACACACCCTTTATTCGGCTACGCCTCTCGTTCGTGGTTTCGATGGAAAGATGTTTACATTTCTGTGGTGAAGATACGTCTAGGCGTTGTGGTTTTTTATTCAGTTTTTATTTTTATTATAGATTTCACCTGTATTACGGGTGTGAGTAACATAACAATTTAGAAGACAATCGTTCAGAGACTTATTTATAGGAAATATATGATCACATTTTATTTTCAATAGTTTTTCATTGCGCGTAATACTATTATTATATGAATACTTTGTACATAAATCTGATATTTTACTGATAATGCCACGATTGACAATATACAAACATTTTTTTTAACAAGTTATATAAAACTTTTTACTAAATTAAACAGATTTTCAATAATAAATTTTATTTTAAAGTATATAATCTGGTGTGGCACCCACACGACTTTTTCTTACCCTACATTTAAATTTTATACAAACAGATTCAGATTGAGGAATAAAATATCAAGTACTGTATAAAATATAGTAAAAAGAATTTAAGCTAGCTTTACGAATTATTTAATTTGACAAATAATTTTCTGTGGGAAGGGCGGAGGGGAGTACCACCTTTCTCAACCCACATTTGAAACTAATATCTACATTTCTATAGAATTCACGACTAATATTAAATTTAAAATTATGTTCAACAATAACTTTCAATCACATTTATTGACAACTTTAACCCGTATCACTCGTTGAAACTTATCAATATTGATCAAACTGTTCAAGTATGAATTTTATATGAACTTTAAAATATAACACTAGAGTTCCCTGCCGGTATTTAGTTTTTAAAGTTACACTGATAACAGACTCACAAAGAACAACTGTTAAAAATTGTTTAATTATTCACGGAACCGCAAAATACGTAGTTATTAAAAAAAAAAACAAGACTTCAAATTAAACTAAATATTTTATTTACTCTTTAGTATGGAGAATTAATTTACATTCCTGAGCAAAATAAGTTGTATTAATATTGAAGTCTAGGAATTGAATGAAACAAATATTTTTAACGACATAAGCAAGTTGATTTTATAACTGAAGAAACTAGAACAATTTAAAGTTTGCAAGAAATGGGAGTCAAATGTTTATGAAATTATTTATACACGACGAAATCACACTATTATTTTCAAAGATTTTGCGCTCTTATTTTCGCGCCTAACATAAAAGCGCAGCTGAAAGTATGGTACCTGAACATGAACACTGTTTCTATGCGTTCTTTTAGAATTACAGTAACTGGATATCAAGCTGTGTATCGATATTAATAAAATCAGAATTTTGTCTGTAAATTTATCAGAATTTTAAAAAAAATGCGATATCTTCACGTTCCACACACCATAAAAGTCGAAAATTACTTCAGAAAATTTTGTCTGTGTGTGTGTCATCGTGTCTGTATGTCTGTAACGCTATTATTGTCCGGGTATCACGTGAGAATGGCTGGACGGAATTCAACGGCGCTTGGCAGAAATTTAGGCTTTTACCCAACTAAAATCTGCCAACTTTTTCGAAATTCCCTCCCCAGTTCTCGCCGGGATGGGGGAAACAAAAGTCAAAACATATTTGTAAGCAAAATACCGCTCCAAATTACTTCACTGTAAAGAAATTGCACATATAAACAATAGTCATGAGTATAAAAAAAAACGTTATCTGCAATTTAGGAATTTTAGATTATTAACCCTTTCAGTCGCAGTGTTCCCGCTGATGGAACACCTTATTTTAATTCTCAAGTGCAAAAACTCATCCCGGAAACTTTTTAGCAAAAATTTACGTTTATAACATATTAGAAAAGGCCCTTTTTTTTTTTACCTGAAAATTTAAAATTTCTTTTATTTAAATTTTGTTCGTAAATTCCGGTGGCGAGAAATTTCGCAATTTCCGAATTTTTTAAAGAACTCTACAAAAAATGGAACAAAGATGTTAAAAAAAGCTACGAGACTTCCTTAGAAAATTTCCAAAAACACATTTTCCCCCCCTAAATTCCGATATTTTTGTGAGGAGGGGTTACGAAGGGTCAAAATCGAGACAACCCTTTTAGCGCTAAATTCCTCCTGAGAAATCTATGGAAGCTGCGGTCACGAATTTCGGTGCTGGGATTATATGTATGTATCCGACACCTAAAGTAATTGAATAAATAAAACATTGCGATTTAGGAAATTTCGATTTTTAAGGGGAGGGAAGAGGGAAATCAATTTTTGGCGGGAAATTGTGCAAATTCCAGATTTTTAGTAAAATTTTAACAAAAATGGAAAAAAGATGTTGAAAACAGCCATGGGTCTTCTTTAGGACATTTTCAAAACACGCTTTTTTTGTGATTTGCCTTTCTTTTTTATTTTTAGGGGGGGGGGGGGATAGGTATGTGTTACAAAGGGCAAATTCGAGGCACCACTTTTAGCGCTAAATTTGTCCTGAGAAATTTATGAGAGCTGTGGTCAGGGTCAGAAAGTTTCATGCTTGGATTGCTTATATATGTATCCGACCCCTAAAGTAACGGAATATATCGAAATATCCCCCCTTTCACCCTGGGGGGTAGGAAGCAGAAAAAAAAAAAGTTTGTAAGCATAACTCGGCCCCAAATTACTTCACGCTGAAGAAATTGCGCATGAGAAAACTAGATTTGAGTATAAATAAAACATTATGTACGATTTTGGAATTCTTGACAGGAGGAAGGAAAGAAATCGTTTTTTGGGGGGAAATTTCAGAAATCCCGGACTTTTTAGTAGAGCTCTACTAAAATGGTACAAATGTATTGAAAAAAGCTATCTGTCTTATTTAGGATATTTCCAAAAACATTTTCTTTCTTTCTTTTGTGTGTGTGTGTGTGTGAGATTTTCGATTTTTTTTTTTTTTTTTTTTTTTTTTTTTTGGGGGGGGGGGGGGCGTTACGACGGAGCTAATTCGAGACCCTCCCTTTTAGCGCTAAATTTGTCTTGGGAAATCCACGGGATTAATGGTCGCTAAATTTGGCGCGTAAATTTTTTATATGTATCCGACATTATTGTAACGACATTTTACAAAATTCCACCTTTACCCTACCACTCGGGGGGGGGGGGGACAAAAAACACGTGTGAAATCTCGTTTTTCCTTTTGAATTCGCTTTAAATTATCTTGGGGGGGGGGGGGGACTTGTACGAAACAACTGCACGACTTCCATTACCCACAATTACACATATTACATGCATTCTTTGGAATTTTCCAGTAAGAGAAATTTGATACACGTATAAAGACATATAAAATAGAGTTTACATAGCGAGTTATGAGAAAGAGTATTTAAAATGGATCAATGAAACAATTTTCCAGAAAATCGTTAGAGCCGTTTTTGAGAACCAACTTTTACCAAAACTTGATATTCTAGATTATTGACTGGAAAACAATAATTACATACAAAATGATATTTAAAAGCGAGTTAATATGGCGAGTTTGAAAAAAATCCGTACAGCCGTTTTTAAAGGAACGCACTTGCGAGACTTTAAATTGAGCTATTTATACAAGACGCCTATCAATTTTCCAAACCTAACCAACTATATCTGTCGAAAGAACATCTAGTAGAGTGTTTATATAGCAATTTTGAAGTAAATCGTTAGAGCTGTTTTTGAGATACGGACTTACGCTCCCATTTCCATTTTACGATGGCCCACTTCTGTTTTTAAAATTTTTACTAAAATTTGTAAATTTTATCTGTACACCAGACCTGTTCCGGCTGTGAAGTTTCGTAGTTCTATCTTTATTAATTTTGGAGATATGATAGCCAGAAGATTCCACATATACATACACACTGACCAATTGCCCAAAACTACATTTTTGGACACAGGAGGACTTAAAACGTGTAAATCAGGTGAAAACTCGATATCGAATTTTTGGACAGAATACAATACAGAATACAAATTACCTACGGTAGTAGAGTAATGGAAGTAAAAAGAGATATCCGTAAAATTTTTGCTTTGAAATATAGCTAATACAAATACTTAAAAACTAATTTCTGGAATTTTAAAAATTCAGCCGCACTGGGGGGAGGAGGGGGGGTCATAACGTAATTTCAAATAATCCTTTATATATGTATATATATATATATATATATATATATATATATATATATATGAGACTTTTGCTCTAAAATATAGCTCACACAAATGCCTAAAACTAATTTCTAGAATTTTAGAAATTCGTCCTAGGTGGGCCGGGAAGGGGGCGGGGAGGCGGAGGGACAAAAAAAAAAAAAAAAAAAAAAAAAGGAGTTAGATTGTTCAAAATCGGTACATAGAGGTTTTTGATAACTACAAATCGATTGCGGATAGTTTCGAATTTGTAGAATTATTAGGATAGAGGGGTAAAAATATAGGAATAAGATTTAGAGCGTTGAAAATTAGTATTATTAGGTTTTAAGGCCCTATAAATCGATTGCGGATATTTACAAAAGTGTAGAATTATTACGAGGGGCGGAAAGGGTGAGCGCAGGGGCAAAAATAAAGAAACTAGGTAGAATGTTGGAATTTAGTATTATTAGGTTAAAAGCCTGAGAAAACGATTGCGGATATTTTTGAAAGTGTATAGATAGATTTTAGAGGCCTGCAAGTCGAATGAGGATATTTTCGAAAGTGTAAATAAGCTATTAGGAGAGGCGGGAAGGGGGTGACGGAGGGGAAAAAATAGTTAGATATCGTTCAAAATTGGTACATAGAGGTTTTTGATACTTACAAGTCGATTTTCAAATCTGTAAACTTTTTAGGAGAGCCGGGAAGGGAAGGGCGAAGGGCAAAACAATAGAAATAGATTTAAACCGTACAAAATTGGTACGTGTTGGTTTTGGGGACCTACAAATCGATTACATTTCCTGAAGAGAAGAGAAAAAGTATTAGGATAGACGGGAAGGAGGGAGGGGGTGGGGGCGAAGGAGCAAAAATATAGAAATTAGAGTTTAAACGTTCAAAAATAGTATTATTAGGTTTTAAGGTTCGATATATCGATTGCGGATATTTACGAAAGTGTAGAATTATTATGAGGGGCGGGAAGGACCAGCGCAGGGGCAAAAATAAGAAATTAGATAGAACGTTGGGATTTAGTATTATTAGGTTTAAAAGCCTGATAAAACGATTGTGGATATTTTTGAAAGTGTAAAACAATTAAGAGGCTCGGGAACGGTGGGCGAATATGCGCGTTGTGTGCAGGTTTGTACGCTGTCGCAGTCAGTGGGGACCCGGATTGATTACTCTACCGATGACAGAAGATTTTTTTTTCGTATTTTATATCTATCTTTTTCCCTTACGATAATATGGATATCTGCCACTTTGGTGAAAATAGCGGATGAAGTTCATTAATAAATTTTATTGAGACATTTTTTGGTTTATGTATACATTAAAATTCAAACAAATTCGGAATATGCTTTTTACAATTCGAATTTGAAAATTTTTTGAAAGCAGAATGTCGCTGCAACTAGGTTAAGAAATCCATCCAAGATCTTCATAAAATAAGTTAAGAAACTGTCCAAATTTGGTTCGATTTGGAGTATTATTTCGGAAGTTATCTTGATTTTAAATTTTCATGTGATGCCGTGATGGTAGCCTGATTTCAAATGGCCCTGCTTAACTTAAGATATCCACCACTTTATTAAAAATGGCAGATAAAGTTCATTAATAAACTTCATTGAGACACTTTTATGGTCTATGTATACATCCAAATAGAAACAAATTCTGAATACGCTTTTTACAATTTAAATTTGAAATTTTCAAGTGGACTTCGCTTGAAAACAAAATGACGGAGCAACTTGAACAAACTCACACAAGTTATTTATCAGATAAGTTCACTGTCCAAGTTTGGTTCGATTTGGAGTATTATTTGGAAGTTATCATGATTTTAAATTTTCAAGTGGCCCCGCTTAACTTAAGATACCCGCCATTTTAATAAAAAGGGCGGATAAAGTTCATCGAAACCCTTATGTTATGTATAGTTACATTAAAATACAAAAAATCTGGCTTTAAATACACTTTTCACAATGTGGGTTTGAAATTCTCAAGTGGCCGCCACTTGAAAACAAAATGTCAGAGCAATTTGGTTACCGTACTCATCCAAGATATTTATAAGATCAGTTAGCAATGCAAATTTGGTTCGATTTGGAGTATTATTTCGAGAGTTATCGTAATGACAAATTTCATTATAGATAGACAGATAAATATATAGATAAACGAAGTGGTTGCAATAGGTCGATTTCTAAAAAAAATCAACCTAAAAAGTTTTTTTTTTTTCCTAAAAAAAACCCTGGTTTTTTGCCTACCCTTCGAAAAAAAGCATTTAGATGATATTGTGATCACTCACATACATACACATACATCATCATCATCATCATCATGAAAATAGTAAAAATTAACTCATCCCTAACAACACACTTCTCCATAACTCATCCTGAAGATGTCCATAGGATGTCTGTAGATATCCTTTTCATCCAGAGGACATCCTCAGGATTTTATTTGGAGAAGATGTGCTGTTAGGGATGGGACCTCAAAACATGTAGATACGCCAACATCGCAAAGTCAGAATTTTGTCACGATTACAATGATTTCCTTACGTATGTATTTTCGGAAAGCAAAAAATTGCATGAAAGGTACGTGAATTATTTAATTTCATCATGCTTAATAACTAATTTTTAAAAGATATATGTGTCTATGAGAGAGGAAATGACAATGTAGTTGTAAACAATGGAGGGAAAAAGTGGAGGATTGAAATTCAAGATATAAAATATACCTTTACATCCACCCTTAGAAAAATACAAATATTTCATTTATTAAATATTGTAAATTTTGCTTATTCCATGTCTATTTTGAAAAATTCAAATTGATTATACAAACATATTAATAAAATATCTGGTGTGAAACAACCACACGACTTCCATTACAAACTATTACACATATTATATGCATTTTTTGGAGATAATATGATCACAAGATATAAAAGTGACCTAAAGAAGTAGAAACCTAACATTTTTCTGGTAAGATAAACTTTATACACATGTAGAGACATATAAAACGAAGCTTACATAAAGCGAGGTAAAAAATTAGAAATATATATATATATATATATATGTGTGTGTATATATATATGTAGTAGAGTTATTTTTTGAAACACCAATTTTCGAGATCTACCTAAGCTTCTGACCTACCTAAATGATGGGCAAAATCAGCCATTTTGTTAAAAACAAAATAATAAAGATACAAAAGGGCATTATTTAAAAGGAAAAAGAATATAAAAATACAAAAGCTGTTTTACTGAAGACTACAAAGCTGTTTTATTGCCTTTTAAAAGGCTAAGACAGAAATTTGTGCCTTGACTGTGCCATATCATCTGGTAAATCTGGTGAGAAGTTTTCTTGTTACTTGGTCAGTAAACATTCATTTTATTTTGCAAAAACGCATTTCTAGATACATGTTTTCTAAGTACTCATCTTTAGCACCATTGATGCAAAATCAAAGATCATTGTTATATCATTTATATTGTATTGTAAAATCATAGAATAATCAATTTAATTAGTATTCAAAATTTGGATATTTAATAAAGAAATTAATTAAAATTATATGAATCTAGTATTATTTGAGAGTAAATTTATTTATTAATAACCATATTATTTTTCAGATTAATGTTTGCTTTTTTAATTAGGATTAATTTTAGGGCCACAACGCATGCCCGAATATCGAATTGATATTCAAAGTGTACGACCATGAAGCTGTCACTTTAGAGCCACGAAAAGGAGGGTAGTCTGATTTTGGTTAATATCCGCCCAACACTAAACAGGGTAGCTGTTAATTTTCCTCTAATAATTACGTGATACACAAGAAAGAAATGGATTCATATAAAAATTTTCAAGAAAATCGATAGAGCAGTTTTTGAGAAACCAACTTTTACCAAAACTCAATCATTGACAGGAAAACAATAATTACATACAAAAGCATATTTAAAAGTGAGTTAATATGACGAGTTTGAAAAAAAATCCGTACAGCTGGTTTTTAAGGAACGCGCATCCGAAACCTGAAATTGAGCTATTTATACAGAACGCGTATCAATTTTTCTGAACTAACCAGCTATATCATTCGAAAGGATATCTAATAGAGTGTTTATGTAACAAATTTGAAGAAAATCGTTCGAGCCGTTTTTGAGATACGGACTTATGGTCCCACTTACGGTTTCCGATGTCCCACTTCCGGTTTTTCAATTTTCTCCAAAATATGGAAAGTTCATCTGAACACCAAACTTGTTTCAATTCTAAAGTTTCGTAGTTCTATCTTTATTAGTCTCCGATACATAATAGCCAGAAGATCCCCCCCCCCCACACACACACTGACCAATTGCCAAAAACCACTTTTTTGGACTCAGAGGACCTTAAAACGTGTAAATCAGGTGAAATCTCGATATCGAATTTTCAGACCGAATACAAATACTTCCATTACATACTGTAGTAGGGTAATGGAAGTAAAAAATGTTTTTTTTTTTTTTTTTTTTTTTTATAAATTGAAAGAATAAAGATAATTTTTAATTTACTACTCGCAAATAATTAATAGTGAATAAAATTGGAAAATCGGAAGTGGGACATCTGAAACCGGAAGTGAGGCCATAAGTCCATATCTCAAAAAAGCTCTAACGATTTTCTTTAAAATTGCTGTATAAACACTCTATTAGATATCCTTTCGAAGGATATAGTTGGTTAGTTCAGGAAAATTGATAGGCGTCCTGTACAAATAGCTGAATTTCAGGTCCTGCAAATGCTTCCTGTCAAAACGGCTGTATTATTTTTTTTTTCAAACTTGCCATATTGACCCTCTTTTAAATATCCTTTTACATATAATTGTTGTTTTCTGGCCAACAATTAATTTTGTGAAGCTTTGGTAAAAATCGGTATCTCAAAAACGGCTCTAACGATTTTCTTGAAAATTGTTACATAAACCCATTTTAGATATCCTTTCTCATGCTTTACTTGGTTACCACAGGAAAATTAATAGTCATCCTGATCAGACAGATCAGTTTTACATCTCGAAACTTGGTGTTTCAAATAAATAAACTCTACCAATTTTCATCCCCTTTCTTTTTCTTAAAAAAAAAAAAAAAAAAAAAAAAAAAAAAAATCGCTGTGCAAACTCTGTTTTATGTTTTGACACGTGTATTAATTTTCCCTTACCGGAAAATTTTTAGGTGTCTATTTCATTAGGACAATATCATGTCTTCTGATAACATTATCTTCAAAAATGCATATAATACGTGTAATAGTGGGT
Source organism: Salticus scenicus (assembly GCA_963930645.1). Lineage (NCBI taxonomy): Eukaryota > Metazoa > Arthropoda > Arachnida > Araneae > Salticidae > Salticus > Salticus scenicus. The sequence goes on from OZ005651.1 coordinate 83,518,573, forward strand.
AATGGAAGTCGTGTGGTTTCACACCAGATTTTTAAATAAATGTAGGCACTATAATTCAACGCTATTTATATATTATACTACTTATAAAAAATTTGACTTGTATAAAGAAACACGTATATAAATAACAACACAAGTACACTTTCTTTAGAAAACAGAGCACGAGGACTTGTGCGACCGCACCTGTCCGTGATCTTCGAAATACGATCCCGAAGGTCACGACCTGTCGCACACTCTGACCCTGTCCAGCTCTGCCTTCAGTAGTCTGAGCTCCAGAGTGCAGATAACCCATCTCTATATTAGTCCAGTCAAAATAGGAAAAATAGAAGAAAAAAATCGTGTAATTTTGAAATTTTGCATACTCATAGCCGAGGGGGTCCTGAACAACATACTAAAAGTCCCCGCCCGTGAGGGGTGAGCGGGGGGCAGGGGGGCAATTTTCAGTTTTTATTAAATATCTTAAAAACTATCGCATTTAGAGAAAAAATGTCAATTACAAAATTAATCTACGTAAAATTTCCTACAAAAATGTATATTACATTTTGTTTGTACGATCATTAGTTTAGAAGATATAGGGATGAAATAACACATTTTCTTGAAAAATTCTTTTTTGCAATAGTAAAATCAACTAAAGTGTGCAATTAAAAGGGTTCTTGTCAAATATTTTCTAATGTAAAAAACAAATATATACATAGGGAATATGCAAGGATAATATAGCATGTTTTGTAAGTTTTAAATAATTTTAAGGCTAGCAGGCGCAAGTGGCGGTTTGAGTAAAAATTTAGATAACGAAGACCCAAAACCGATCAACATTAAAAAAAAAAAAAAAAAAAAAAAATCGGGTAGCTTAGAAATTGAGCACAGTTATAAAGTTAAGTGCCCTGAATAACATACTAAAAGTCCCTAGCCATGAGGGGGGCATTTAAAGGGGGCACATTTCAGTTTTTATTAAGTATCTTGAAAACTATCGCATTTGGAGAAAAAAAAATCTCAATTGCAAAATTAATCTACGTGAAATTTCCTGAAAAAATTGTATATTCTATTTTGTTTGTATGATCAATAGTTTAGAAGATATAGGGGAACGAAATAACATTTTCTTGAAAAATTCTTTTTTTTTTTTTTTCAATAGTAAAGTCAACTAAATTGTGGAATTAAAAGGGTTCTGATAAAATATTTTCTAATAAACAAAACAAATATATGCATAGGGAATATGTAAGGATAATACAGCATGTTTTGTACGTTTTAAATAATTTAAAGGTTAGTAGGCGCAAGTGGTGTTTAGGTAAAAATCCAGATAACGAAGACCCAAAACCGATCAACATTTAAAAAAATCTTACAGCTTTGAGATTTTTTTTCTCTAAATGCGATAGTTTTCAAGATACTTAATAAAAACTGAAATGTGCCCCCTTTAAATGCCCCTCCCCCCATGGTTAGGGATTTTTAGTATGTTATTCAGGGCACTTAACTTAATAACTGTGCTCAATTTCTAAACTACACGATTTTTTTCTCTATTTTTCCTATTTTGACTGGACTTATCCAGATTTTTACTCAAACCACCACTTGCGCCTACTAGCCTTAAAATTATTTAAAACTTACAAAACATGCTGTATTATTCTTGCATATTCCCTATGTATATATTTGTTTTTTACATTAGAAAATATTTGACAAGAACCCTTTTAATTGCACTCTTTAGTTGATTTTACTATCGCAAAAAAGAATTTTTCAAGAAAATGTGTTATTTCATCTCCCTATATCTTCTAAACTAATGATCGTACAAACAAAATGTAATATACATTTTTGTAGGACATTTTACGTAGATTAATTTTGTAATTGACATTTTTTCTCTAAATGCGATAGCTTTTAAGATATGTAATAAAAACTGAAAATTGCCCCCCTTAAATGCCCCCCTGCCACCCGCTCACCCCTCACGGGCGGGAAGTTTTAGTATGTTGTTCAGGACCCTCTCGGCTATGAGTGTGCAAAACTTCAAAACTACACGATTTTTTTTTTTCTATTTTTCCTATTTTGACTGGACTTATCCAGATTTTTACCCAAACCGCCACTTGCACCTACTAGCCTTAAAATTATTTAAAACTTACAAAACGTGCTGTATTATCCTTGCATATTCCCTATGTATATATTTGTTTTTTACATTAGAAAATAGTTGACAAGAACCCTTTTAATTGCACACTTTAGTTGATTTTACTATTGCAAAAAAGAATTTTCAAGAAAATGTGTATTTCATCTCCCTATATCTTCTAAACTAATGATCGTACAAACAAAATGTAATATACATTTTTGTAGGAAATTTTACGTAGATTAATTTTGTAATTGACATTTTTTTCTCTAAATGCGATAGTTTTTACGATATTTAATAAAAACTGAAAATTGCCCCCTTAAATGCCCCCCCCCTGCCCCCCGCTCACCCCCCACGAGCGGGGACTTTTAGTATGTTGTTCAGGACCTTCTCGGCTATGAGTATGTAAAATTTCAAAACTACACGATTTTTTTCCTCTATTCGTCAAATTTTGGCCTTCGTTGCCTGGACTATACATCAGTAATGTTATAATGTTATATATCTTTGTTATATTTTAGTTAAATTAATTATATCAAACTGCAAGTTTAATTATAAAGAATATTTACTTTTTTTAAATTTCATTGTTACAGAATTCGCCGATACAACTACTGAAAGCCTAAAACGGGCTGAATATAGAATAAAATACTTCGTCGGGTCGGGCTACGTTATTAAAATACATATAAATAGATAAGAATAAATGTAGAAAGTTGTTTGATGTCAGGTGAAAATGACAAAGAAAAAAAAAAGTAACACAAAAATAAGAAAAGAAAGAAATAGTCAAAACAAAACAAAGCTTGAGCGAAACCGCAAGTAAGGAGGTAGCTGATTTTTGATTTATTCATCCAAAAAGTCAACGATTCGTCAGTGAGTCAGTCAATCTTCTCAAATTAGTTAACACCTCCTGTCAAAACCACGTGGGACACTTTTTATCTGTTTTCAGCCGACTTCGGAATTTTTTCCAAGTGAAGAGGGCCGTTAAGTTCCGATCAAATGAGCCTTAACGGGTGGAGAAAATAAAAGACCGTAAAGCGATTCTACAAACCAAACCGTTAAATTTTCTCAGAAATTTAACTACACTACTGCTTTTTGAGGCATATTTACGACCAAAGGTAAGTGAACTCAGTGTTTTCTTTGAAAAATTTCTTAAAATGTTATTGTATTGCACAACAGACAGAACATTTCGGAAAGGTATTCACAGGTAGTAATTTTAATGGGAAACAAGGCGAAATGATAATATTTTAGTCAATATTTTATTATTATCATTATTTTTTTATTTTATTTTATTTTATTTATTCTTTGAGAATGTTACTATAGAGTTGACTGTTAACACTATTTAACCAAACATCACTAGACAATTTTCGACACTTTATTGAGTACTAGATAATAATAGGCATTCTGTTTTATGAATTTGGCAAAGAAAAAAAGACGGTTTTCGAACTATCAAGTTTTCAATAAACATTTAGTCACGACCGCCTTTATGAAATCGACAACAAATTGAAAACCATAAAGTATTCGCGATCACCTTTTAAAGTAAAACATTAGCAATGATTTTTACTTTGTAGACATGATTTAATCTCTTATGTGCAGTGTCTGCATGATATTTTGTGAATGGTGCACCATAAAATTTATGGAGCATTCTCCCCCCTCACCCCCAAATTTAGTATTGGGACCCCCTTCCCATAAAATGCGAACAATAATACTATTTCGCGTTAATACCAATTCAAACAGTGATATTCAATTTTTTCGGGCGCGGAGGAGCTCCTTTTATTTACATCAAATTCCAAGACTGAATTATTCTGCCAACCCCTCCCCCCCCCCCCCCACACACACCCAGATTATATTATTCCATGCACCTTAAATGTGCCTTACTTTCTTATTTGAGTGCACGAACATTGGAATGTGTTTGACAGCTCTTTAATGGCATGAATGTTCCAATTTCTTGTTTGAAAATTCACAGGTCAAACGTCAAACTTTTAATACGTGTTATTTTTTTTTTTTTATTAATGTGAAAATTTATAAATGAAGTATGTATTCATATATCTTTAACCCTTTCCGGCACACAGTAATTCTATTCATTTAAAATCAACTGCCACTGGAATTCAAGAACGATATTAGAAGACAAAAAATAAATGAAGTTCTACCTCTATATTATAGAAGAAAAATACTATAAAAAATTTCTGGGATGAATTTTTGCACTTGAAAATTAAAATTAGGTGTTGCAGGACCTGCAACACTGTGCCAGAAAGGGATAAAGTTTACGACTTTTAACGTTACCTATTAATGAAATTGATATTTTATTTCCTATAAAAAAGATAAATTAATAAATAAATATTATATTAAAGGAAAGAAATTTAAAAACATTTAAGAAATAAAAACACAGAATAAAACAGCTAAATTGCCAAAAGTAATGAAAATATCCTGTAAAACCAAATAAACCAACGAATATGTAGATCAGTAAAACTAACTTGTAAACAGACAATGCTAGTAAATAGCAGCATCGAAAAAACAAAGACTATTTAGAAGATTAATCATTTTCCAAATCTACAAAAAGAATAAAAAGCATTTTTATTGCACAAGAACGACAACATATTTTCAATAGTGATAGTTATATATTCACTATTTATTTCTAGAAGCGTTATCAATTAATGAAATGGATACTGTATTTCCGATAACAAAGATAAGTGTTGGCGACATATTAATGTTACACTATTCAACGTATTCCATGAACTTTACGCAAAGAGAATGTAATGGAAGCTGTAAACAAATTAAAAATGTAAATAAAGTACGGAGGAAGATGATAAAATTCGGCTTAACTTGTTCAGTTCAAACTTCAAAGAAACTTTAACAAGAAGAAGAAATGAGAAACGTTTACAAACACATTTTAAAATTTTTATTTGGAAAATGCTTTTACTTTAATTTTAGGCAAATCGGAAAAAATTAAGGGTAAATCAGTTTCTTTCATGTTACTGTTTAAGATATTGCTTACTGAATGAGATATTTAAAAATGCACATAACAGGTAACGTAAAATATATATGTAGTGGGAGGGGGATCCAATACGATGAAATATCTAGAGAGTGCTTTCTACTTTTAGTGACAAAATTGAGTGGATATTTGAAAGTAGCGAAATTTTAATCAACGGAAGATATCCAAGTAAAAGACTTTTACTTATGCAAATAATTTTATGAACAGTGCTGTCAAACCATTACAGCATAAAATTCCGTTGAAAATTGCGTGGGAAGTGCAATAGTAAATGTTAAACAGAGAATAAAATTACATAGCAAGTTAGACTAACAAGGGAGGTCTGAAAAGGCGCATACGTAAAAGTTTTTGAAAAAATTACAGAATATTCTCCTAACGAGGTTATATATGTTTATAAAAAAAAAAAAAAAAATTCCGGCCGATTCACTATATATCGTTCGTAAAAAAATATTGAAAATGTCCGATTCTTGGCTATTTATCGCTTGTTGGGGACAAAATGAAAACTGATGCAAAACGGTTTTTTGATGAATACTCACTATAGAAAAATTATTTAGGTACTCTTTATACTAAACTCGTTTAAGAAAGTTTACTTTAAACAAATATACTATGGAGAGCACACCGGAATTTCCACGTCCTAAAATACTTTTAGAACTACAATTTTGTCAGAATATTTATAAATAAACCTGACGATCTAATTATATAACTTTTAGTTTAACGTGAAATACCTAAACTAAGCTTAATTTTCACTTGAGCTTTAAATATTATGGCTTAAATTAAAACAGTAAGCACATTTATTTATATTGCATAATAAATTAAAAAGAATGTACACAACACTTTCGAAATGAAACAATGTTAAACGGTTCTTATCTGTGCGCTATTTTGTGTTTTCGAAGAATACCGCTTTCACAACCGGTAATTTAGATTAGAAGTTATTGGGAAATTATTTCAAAGCTGGTAGAAATTATTTCAAACTTAAATTAAAATTTTGAATTTTAGTATAGATTACACATTAATACTGAAAATTTACAACGATTTTACCATGTATTATTATTATATTATTATTATTTTAATTATTAACTTCGATTCTTGTTTGTTTTGTTTGTTTGTTTGTCCAGTGCAAATCTTGCAATCGATTTTTAACTAACTTCCCAAATAACTAGCTAGACATTTGAAACTTTCAGGATAGCTCAGAACACGGAGACAATATATTTCTTTTAATACTTTTAGTCAACTGTTTCAGGTCTCTACTGCCTTCGGCAGCGTTTATATGATTCGACAGAAAATTTATTTAACTAACTTCCCGACTAGCTTAGACATTTGAAACTTTCTGAATAGTTCAGAACATGGTGAAAATGTATTTTTTAAATACTTTTAGCATTTTTAAAATACTTTCGGGTTTCTGCTGCCTTCGGCAGCGTTACCAGAACAAAGCTTGCAATCGATTTTTAACTAACTTCTCGGCTAGCTAGCCATTTGAAACTTTTATAATAGCTCAAAACATGATAGCAATGAACTTTTTTAATACTTTTAGCCAATTGTTCCGGGTTCTCGCTGCCTTCGGTAGCGATTATATGATTCAACAGAAAATTTTAAAACATGGTATATGAAAAGTTCTTTTTATCTTGTAATTATTCATTATAATTTACTTTTTATTACACTGATTAGATTAACGAATGACTCTTTTAATTCTACGTACTAAATTAATTTAAATAAGTTCAACTTAAAAAAAAAATACATTTATAGAACTGCAATTTTGTAACCGTGAATCTTTTGTTAACTTATTCAAACTTTAAACCAAATTTTAATGGAAAATTATAATGAATTGAAATTTTTGAGCTCTTAATGAATTTAAATAATAATCATAGATTAGAAGAGGGAATAAAACAGATCTTTGGATTAGGAAAAATCACAAAAACAAATTTATTTGTATGAACATAGCACGCCTTTGATATTGAAAGATGCTTCATTAGAAGATATAATTCTACCTCCCCCCCCCCCACCTACCACCACAAAAAAAAAAAAAAAAAAAAAAAAATCCTATTTTCTCTACGATTAGTTACATATTCTGTTTGTTTCTCCCAATGATACAATTCACTGTTTTTTTTTTTTTTTTTTGATTTTTGTTTTTGTTTTTTCATATTTAAACTTTGTTTGGACACCTTTTAAATTGCGACTTGAATTTCCTGAATTCACATTATGACAGTAATTTACAGCCTTCCTTTTGTTGTCCCATGATACATATTTTTATTTTGATGTTCCACATCTTTAAGAAGCAATTCAGCAGCATAATCACTTTTATCAGAATTTTGCTATATTTCGTTAGACGAAGGATATGCATCATCAGAAATGCCTTCAATTTTTTCATAACTTACACACTCTTATATTTTTTTATATTTCAACAATGTGGCTTCTTAATTTATTTTCTTCTTCTATAACATTTGTGAATGCAATATTTTTTCCATGTATTATTTATACAGCATCCAAACTATATTGTACGTACGAGCTAATTTTCAAAGACATTATCTTTAATAAATAAATAAAATAAATGTAATAAATTATAAAATTCGTTTTAAACGTAAACTAAAAGTAAAATCAAATATTTGTAACTTACAAAATACAGATGTGTCAATTACCAAATAAAAAACAAAAGATATGTATAACTTAAACGTTTATTTGTGAGCAATTTAAATACTTGCAACTCGCAAGGGAAAAATAAATAAAAAAAGATTTTCAAAGCTTAAGTGAAATACTCTTAATAAAAGGCCACATGCATGTACTATTACAAGCTTGTATGAGAAACAGGCAAGTCTTTCATCGATTATTTTCAAACTATATTTACTATAACGTATTGAGAAAGATTTGTTTTGCAAGAAATTCTTAAACACCTTAATAGTATTTGCATTTGACGGGAAAGAAAGTTGCTCGCCAAATGGTATGCACTTTTTGTCTTTCGGCGCCAAATATTCCATTCTATGTTATTTTTTCTTTTTTTTCAGACTGTCTATTGGGATTCTGCTGATAAATTTGACTTATCTAATATTACATATGTAAGTAGTATCTCAGTAATTTTTTTTTCACAATTTTCTGAGTATGCGCTTTAAGGAGACCTTCCTTGTAAGTGAAATGTGTAGAAAACAGAGAAGGGTAATCAGTGGGCGGGGCATTTTAATAGTCGAACGACTTGGGTACCAGCCGAATTCATTGATTGATAAGTCAAGCTACTGCTTAAAAATGCCTGGATAAAATAGTGTATGCTACTGAAGAAAAAATAATGAAGAAGAAATTTTCATTCTCATTTTTATATTTCCATACTTATATACGAAATGTTGTATAAACAAACTAAAGTATATTAAAACCAAATGCCTTTTATTACCCATATGATTTAATGACACTTTTTCCTTTGTCAAAATCAATTATTTATTTGCGTTCAAATTGAACACAGTGTTTGTATAGTAGGCACAAATGACGATCAGATAAAAACAAATGATGATGTAAAAAGCGAATACGGCTAAATATCTATAAAAAAAAAAAAAAAAAAAAAAAAAAAAAAATGAACATTGAGAAGTGTGTTTTGCTTTTCTCGAAAAAAAAAAAAAAAAAAAAAAAAAAAAAAAATTTCACAGTTGAAATTGTCGATAAAGTATATAGAAAAAAGAAAGTCGAGAGCGGGCATTCTTTGAAGAAATCGTGTCAATGTTATGCTCTGGCTGTATTCCAAAATTAGTACAGAACATTAATTAATCAAAAGGGGAAAATTTCGAAATTAGAAACGCAGATTGACAATAATTAACATCTGACAGTAATTAAAATGCAGACTTCTTGAAAATGAAACATATAACGATTTTCTAAGTTTAAAGAAGGATCCGTGTAAATTATTCTCCGTTATTTTGCCGTAAAAAATATGGAAGAAAAATAGAGAAGAAATAAATGAATTATATTGCATGATGAAAAAAGATCCTATTACCTACTTCGTTTTTTATTACTCTCGATTACATTTGAAACTTCTTCAAATGTAGACTGTATTAAACCCTTCAGTTAAATTTAGTTTATTTTATTCTAAATGCATATACCCTTATCACAAACTTCGACATTTTAAGAAATTCTGAATCAATTTCTTTTTATGGCTAGGAAATTATAAAAATAAGAAAAATTTAAACACTAATTAAAAATGTGTTATATTCAGTCTGAAAGCTGTCTAACAAACATTCTATCGTTTGATACAATTTACTATAGAAATAACACAATGCGTATCAAAGAACTCCTAACTAAAATGTTATATTCATGACCGCTGGAGTTATGCTACTAAAGTATGTTAAAACGAAATGCCCTTTATTACCCATACGATTTAATGACACTTTTCTCCTTTGTTAAAATCAATTATTTATTTGCATTCAAATTGAACACAGTGAACAACTATACCATCGGTCTCAAAATTATATTAAATTACGATGTAAATCAACTAATTTAGAATAAAAAAACCAAGATATAGCTAAAAGGAATTTTTTAATTTTATTTCTTTTCGGAGCATTACTAATCTCTGTGCCTTTGTAGAGATATACACAGAATGTTTCATTGGAATCGGGCTCATCAATAAGTCAAATAAAATATCAATGACAAAGTAAGATAAATAAAACAAAGTTTTATTTAATATATATATATAATTAACATTGTATTATTTACTGTATATGATTACGACAGCTAATTTTGTATGGCTCATTAAGTAACATAAGCATTCAAGAATTTTAGTTAAATTTTAAAATATACTGAGTAATATATTCATGTTTTGTAAATCATTGCGAAATAATAATAAAATAAAGAAAGATATTTAATAATAAATGTAGAAGCAAAATCTTTTTTCAATTAATACAATGAATTGAATTATATATATTACAAATACTTATTTTCAACGGAGACATTTTCAAGATCTCAGATCGATATCTTCGGTGCGATTAGAGGCAGAAAATGATCGTTGTGACCGCTTGTCGGATGGCCAATTCCTAAATGACTTAATAGTAATTCATAGAATCCCAACAGAGGGAAAACAGGACGATGAAATTAGAGAACAGCGGACAGCTAACTGATTGTGAAAGTTGTCATGATTTGTGTTCAAGAAGACAGCCAGTATATTAAATGAGACAACAAACAATATTGTTTCTAATAAAAGTGTTGTAATGTTTAATAGAAAGAATATAATAATACATTACCGATATATGAACGGATAAATAATACATTAAAGACAAAATAATCAGATATACACAACAAGGTCACTGAAAATTTAATTCAGCATTGATGAGTAATTTGACAATGTTCATACACAATCAGCAAAATTTTTCCTCTTGTGCTTTGTTGGTTTTCAGGTTAGTTTAAGGTAACATATTTATGACGAGTTTTAATAAATTAAGCGATTTCATACCTGTCAACATTCTAATTAACATTCCGTAAAATTGTTATTAACCGCCTTTTTTTTCTGGACACCAATCTTTTTTAAGAGTATTTTTCTTCTCATTTAATCGTAATTATATTTGGAGAAAATTTCGGTAAAAATAAAGTGGCGTGGAAAAAGGGACGAGTACTAAAAATTTTACGGAATATTAATTAGAATGTTGGCAGGTGTGTGATTTATTTAAGTTTAAAAGTATCATAATTGTTACTCAAAAAATGAATTCAAAATATGTTTACTAAATCAACCAGCAAAAATAGTTAAGCAAATTTTTACGTTTAACGCATTAACGATAGTAAAATGCTCAATTAATTCCACTATTCAAACGAAAACTATTACTTCATTATTTTCTGATACTTTGAATTATTTAATATTTCAAAATGATATCAATTTTCCAAGAGTACAGAAATACTTCTAGAAAAAATATATAAGAATTACAGGAAGTAGTGATAGAAGTCGTGATAAAACTAACTCAAGAGCTATGTTAACACGCTACAGAAGTTGAGGCATCGATTTTCACAAATTTTTGTAAGTAAACAGCAAATAAAAGACACATATATATATAGTCACCATTTTAATAAAATTAAAATTCTCAAAAAAGAAAAAAGAAAAGAAAAGAAAGAAAGTGAAATGAAGGCTTGCGTGCCTTTATTTATTTATTTATATATTTTTAGTACCAGTATTTTCGAATAGTAATAGTAGTAGTAGTTATTGTTGTAGGGTTGAAAGCGGATTGTCAACACAAATGTACTAGGCCTGGATGATTGTCTTTCCCAGGGCTCTTTCAAGGGGGTCCCACTCTGTATTGCCGAGTTTTGAAAAAAATCACGGAACACTTCGACTGGCTAAGCATGATATATTTTCGAACCCGGCACCTTCGATTTACCAGCTTTGATAGCATAACCTCCCAGACACTGATGGGGTCTTTTATAAATAGTAGTGTTCCCCTTAAAAAAATCACGAAAAATATTTTTTTAAATACCTAAAATACCTGTTAAGAAAAAGTGATACTTAAAAAAAAAAAAAAAAAAAAAAAATAACCGCTTGCCAGCCCTGAAATTGATTTTAAAATGTTGCAAAATCTGGTACATTTATGTATACTGTTTTTTCTGTATGTGTATGTAAGCAAAGTAGCTATGGATCAATATGGCAGACTCGATGTCATTTAATAAAGATTTTGTCCTCCCTTTCACATTTTAATGAAATCTCTTTTAAATTACATATTTTTAATATTAGAATCTATACTTTTTATTATAAATTAAACATTTTTTATAAATTATTTGCACCACTTATCAAATTTTAAACTTTTCAATAAATGCGTTAAAATATATTTTTGATTACAATAGAAATGCTTTTGAGCTTACAAAATTATTAATTATTACAAAAAAAAAAAAAAAAAAAAAAAAAACTTTAAACTCAAATAATAAATATTATGCTTGTAATATAACAATACAAACAAATGAGAACTAGCATAATGTATTATAATGCCACTCAAAATGTACCGTAAAATTAGGGTAAGAAGAAAATAAATAAAGGTCTAACTGTTTTCTTATGCTATCATTTTTATATAAAAGTGTAATAAGACAGTCACGAGAGTTAATATTAGTTAAAGAGTCCAATAAAAAAGTGTGACACGGTCTCGTGATCCAACCATCACGGTATCTTTGTTCAGCAAATATTAAAGTGATAAAAAGAAAGGCTTTGAAAGCGTGTATGATAAAATCGGAGTGCGTGAATGTTTGAAAACATTATCTACTTATATTAATTTTAGCAAAAAACTGTATACATATAACATAGGAATATTTTTTATAATTTTCTTACGTCATATTATACATATAAATCTTATCGATTTTTAAAAAAATTATTTATATTAGCAACTCAGTGTAATTAAAATAAAATTTTTATATGATAATGTGTTTACACACTCATGGTAACCCAATTCAAAATGCTCAGGTCAATCTGTCTAATAAAGCATTTATGAATTTCGTCTGTGTAACATAAAAAAGAAATATTAACCTTGAAATATCACTGGTGCCGGCATACTTTTTTAACACATTTTCTACATGTATGTACATGTGCATTTGAAATTTTTCATATTTCAAAAGGAATTTCTGCGCACGTATTTCGCATAATTCTAAAAAAATTAATAACAATATCAGAAAAAATATGTAATCAATAGTTAAATAAATTCATACTATACGCTTACTTTTTGAAGAAAAAAAAAAAAAAAAGGCATTTAATACAATAATAATAATAATAAAATAAATTTTCATTAGTATAGATTTACAGAACGTTAACAATAAACAAAAGCCAAACTATATTCAAAATATTAATTATGAAGATTTTACTTACCAAATTTGACTCTCACTCAAAATATTTTTTTATTTTAATTAGCTTTATGGAAAAAGAAAAATGTTTTTCTATTACCTTTCTTTTCATTTTGCGAAAGCTGTCTCTAAATAGCTTCATTGAATGTTTATGTAATTTAAAGTATTATTTTACTGTTTGGAATAATTTAAATTGCAATTAACTTATTTCAAGACTACTTACTTTACAATTTAATTTATAGCCTATTATATCAGAAAGAAGTTTCTCTAAATAATCTATATTTTTCAATTTGAATGATTTTATGTACATTATTTTAAAGTAAAAAGTATTATTATACACACACGGGTGCATTTATATATATCGCAGCATGCAACTTAAATTAAAACATACTTACACAGACTTCACGATCTCACGAGTTACTTCGTCTACACTGCACATAAAAGTGAATGCCTGTATACTGTCTTTCACGTTTAATATGCTAGAATTTTTTTTTTCTTTATATCTTATTTGAAAATATTTCTTTTTCCTCCTTGATGTCCACAAAATGTCACCGCCACTCCATAAATGAGAAAAAAAAAAAAAAAAATAAATCACGATCTTTACCCAGGGGCGAAGCTCATAACATATCATAAAGCAAAAAAGATTCGCGTATATCCCGTTTTTCCAGATTTGTTTATATCAATAAAATGCGATTTCTGATAACTGAGATACTTGAAGAACTTCCGAGGCAGTGTAAATCTTTCAGTATCAGAATCAACGCTTATGCCACCAAGACATAGACGTTTTCTAGTCAGCTTGTATTAATAACTGAAAACAGCCGTTCCAACTATCAGCACATTAAATCATCACCTAGAATGACGACGACTGTAATAAAAGAAATTTTCACAATGTTACTCATTGTTACATATATATAGCATGATATCCGGACATTATTTCTTGAACAGTTTACGCGTTCTTGAAAACTTGTTTACATTGGATTTGATTTATAAAAAATGAAAAAACAGAACTCATGTTTTTCCCAAGCTTTGTGGATAAAGAGCATTCAACGAAATTATCTACATCAGAACAAAGTACTATTGTGGAGTCTCCGGGATAAGCATTCCACATTTTAAAATATAAAGATTTTAGATTAATTTACTTAGTAAAATGAAAAATGAAACATTCCACGCTACGGAAAATCTAGTAATAAGTGGGAAAATGAATATACTAACTATAGGATACAATTATTCTGCATTAAATAAAAGGAAACTTTTGAAGAGTACTTTTCCTTTAATTAAGCTATATTTTTGTAAAGATTAAAATTACTAAGGGTTAATGATATATAAAATAATTATTCAAAAGATATACAATTTTTTTTTTTTTTTTTTTTAATGCAAAACATTTCTTAAGGTTAACTTTAATATCTGAGATAATGATCTTGCGTGTAAATGATATACGCTTATGTGAGTGCAATGGAATCGTGTGTTTTTGTTGCTTGTCGCTCGGGTACGTAAGGTATCAGGTGAATGATATGTTTCTTGGAGACGTTACTAACTCGGCTTGCATAATTGTTGCAGATCTCGTTTATAACTCCTATATTGTTAATTTTCGCGCGAAAGAATTTTTTCTGGTATATAAGAAAGACTGATTTACTAAATTACCATAATATCTCTCAAGATCAGCAAGTTTAAACTTTGGGTTTTTACTAGCTTTAACGTAAAAGACGGACTCTGATTTTCGAACAATATACAAAACTATCTCGTGAAATCTGTCCGGTTACGAATAACAGTAATTTCCAAGAAAGACTTTGCAATTTTAAGAAACCTATAGAATCTGTTAGGAAGTGGCTGCCAGTGGTTCATTTGACGTTCGAGATTGATTGAAGTAGTGTTTGTAATCATACAGCCAGTAAAAATGATTAATAAAAAATTTATATTTATCTGACTCCTACAAAAGTTTGCCCCACCAAGCGCCTAGTGGTTCTGCGCTCATAGCTGGTAGATGGAAAGTGCCAGATTTGATCCTAGGCCACGCTCATTGAACTAGCCGTTCAAAGTTTTCCATGGTTTTCTTCGAAACTCGCGTATAAATACGGGCTAGGACTCTTTAGAAGGAGGGCACTCCCCCTATAGGCTTCTGACCCTATAGGGGGAGCCTTAGTGTAATTAATCAGCCTTAAGCCACAGAACAATAACAACAACCGACATGTTTTTCTCTCTTTCTCTGTGTATATGTATATGCATACATATATGCATTTAACATACATATATATATATATATATATATATATATATATATCTGTACTGATAAGTATGAAGGATTTAAGTCCATATTCTTGATTTTTCAGGAGACGAAAAATAAAGTTAAACTAACAAAAAACTAATCAGAAGAATCGATTAGGAAAAAGGGATTACGTTGACTTATGTCCTTTATACCATTTAGTGATTGTCAATCTTCATTTATTAAAGGGAAAAGGTTGAATTAAATATTTTATACCAAACATGAATGCTAAACGTCTGACATGAATCTTTTTTTTTACCAATGGATTTTCTCAAAGACTAAATGACGTAGACTTAAATCCTTTATACCAATCGTTAGAGATTTTTTTTTCTAAGTCTGACTATGTACTTAACTCAAAATCGAAAATTTTGGATTTAAATCCTTTATACTTATCAGTACAGATATATATATATATGTGTGTGTGTGTGTGTGTGTACCTAAAATGTATTCTATTGCTATTAAAACTGTTCTTTTCAGGAAAAGGGAATTTACTATTAAATAAGTTCGGAAACTGTGAATAATCCGAATAAATAAATAAACAAATAATGCTGGTTCGAATTAATTGCAACACAAGCAGAAATCTCAATGAAAATGTTCGTACTTCAAAATTATTTTTTTGTTATGGTCGATTTTGTTTAAAAATGTTAAGTATTTAAATACTTACAAGAATCCAGAACTTTAAATATATACATAAAGGGAAAAAAAAAAAAACTTTTTATATATATATATATATATATATTCGCATAGTATATTCTAGCACAAAAACAGATGATAAAAAATGATGTATTATTTTTCAAATAAAAATTGCTTAATCATGTAATTTACATATAAACCCATTCTTCTCGTCAACAAAATAAAGATTTTCTTTCCACGAATAGTTTACTTTATGCGTCTGTGTATATACTCATGTCTGTATGTATACATATGTAAAGAGACCTTTTCAAGTCCGAGAAACCAATATCAAACAATCTTTAAATTCTCAATCTTTATTCCCTTAATCTCTTTTTTCTACCTTTATGTCTTTAGAAACAAGAATTTTTTTTTTTTTTTTTTTTCCCCTCCTTCTCTAAACTGGATTCTACTGAAAAGCAATCTCCTTCTTTTAGGATATGGGAATGTAATTTCAGTTTTTAAAAATTTCCAAGGAATCTAATTTTTCAGGCAAATATAACAGAATTAAATGCTACTGAATAATTGATTCCAAAAGCTTTTTTTTTAGTATTGAATATTCTAAGAGTTAAAGTGTAATGTTATATACTTTAAATCATAATTCATGTTGGGGATTTTTGCTTATAATGTGAAAAAGACTTTATATAATTATTTTTAACACTTTCCAACTAAGTTAAAAGTGTTACAGGCTTCAGTTTGTCCGTCTGTCTGTCCGCATTCTAACACCCGAATATATTTATGGAATTGCTTGAAACGGATATATATTATTCAAGTTCACTATCGGATGTTTCCTATTGAAAATGGAGTTTATACCTCAACTGGTTTGAGTACAGGGACACCCGAAAGTATTCCAAAGCATTGTGTTCTATGGAAGGTATTTCTCTAAAGCATATTTTAATAACTTTACTGTACACAAATCGTAATGAAATTAAAGTATGTTGTTCAAGTTCACTATCGAATGTTTCTTATGTAAAATGAAGTAAATACCAGCACTGGTTTGTGTACAGGGACACTCGAAAGTATTCCAAATCACTGCGTTCTATGAGATTTATTTAGGGATGGCATAGTATTTAGGCATTAAACCAAATTTTAGTAACTTTGAACAAAGCTTAATTAAATTGAAATATGTTACTTATATGCACAAAAAAATACTTTTTATACAATATAGTATGATTAGTATTAGATTTACAGGGCCACACAAAAATATTCAGTTACTTTAAGAGATATTAATAAAAATTTGCTGGAATTGAACTTTCGTTTACATTAAGTGTTTTTAACACTTTCTAACAATTTTTAAGTGTGAATAATGGTTTCAAATTGTGTATCTATCTGTCTGTCCACGCTTTAACTCCCGTAAATACTTATGGAATTTCTTGAAACTGATATATGTAATTCACATTCACTACCGGATTTCCCTATTGAAAATGCAGTTAATATCTCCACTGGTTTCTGTACAGGGGAACCCGAAAGTATTGAAAAGCATTGTGCTCTATGAGAGATATTTCTATAAACCATATTTTAATACCTTTACTGTACACAAATCTTAATGAAATTGAAATATGCTATACAAGTTCACTATCGGATATTTCATACATAAAATAGAGTAAATACCACCACTGGTTTGTGTACAGGGACACTCGAAAGTATTCTAAAGCACTGCGATCTATAAGAGATATTTCTATAAACCAAATTTTATTAACTTTACTTCATACAATGCTTAATGAAATTGAAATATGTTATTCATATGCACAAGAGAATGCTTTCTATAGAATAGAATATAATTAGCAATTGATTTACAGGACCACACAAAAATATTCAGTTACATTAAGGGCTATTAATAAAAATTTGCTGCAATTGTACTTTGTTTACATTAAGCGTTTTTAACACTTTCTAACAATTTTGAAGTGTGAATGTGATTTCAATTTGTGTATCTGTCTGTCCGATTGTTTATCTTTCTATCTGTCTGTTTTCCGCCCCCAACGTCCGTAAATATTTTCAGATTTTTAAAAAAATGTCATATATTAGTAAAGTTCACTATTGAATGTTCCCTATTTAAAATGACATTAATAGGTCCAGTACAACTAGTTTGTGTACAGGGACAACCAAACAAATGCCAATACATTGCGTTTAAGGACAAACATTTTTAAAAATCACATTTATATAACTTTCTACTCTAAAAATCATAAAGAAATTTTTATGTATTGTTAATTGTCTAACATAATGTTTTGTATAGAATATGGCACGATTAACCTTCAGATTGACTGGGCTACACTAAAATATTCAGATACACTAAGGACTGCAATTATTATCTAACGGCTACATTTTGTTTTGTGTTAAGTCTTTTTAACACTTTCCAACAATATCTAAGAGTGATTTTAAATTCAATTAGTATTTATGTATACTTTTCAGTGCTTCTGTCTGTCTGTTGTGTGATAACGTAAGCAAAGAATTTTGAAAGTTATATGATAAATCAAGTACGTGTTCCTACAATTGGAAAGTGTTAATAATCAATGCGTACTGCATGATTTCTTTCTTTCTTTTTTTTTTTTTTTTTTTTTTTAACTAGTAATACAAACTATTCTATTTACAGGAAAAATGAATAAAAATAAAACCATATGTTATGCAATAGTTAGTGTATAAATTGTACCAAAACCATAATTTTGTAAAATTAAAAGCATTATTTTTACTAAATCATATTGTATATACAATCTTTAGAATAAAATAATGATAACTGTAAAGTATTAACTTAATATTCAAATTAATAAAACTCTAAAAATAAATATAACCTTTGAATCTGAAGATGAAAGACAGAAGTGAAAACACAGTAATTGTAAAATCAGACAAAATCAAATGCATAGTTAATATTATTGACTATACGTAAGATACTATAGATTATGTAAGCAACATGTTTCAGTAAAAATAATAGGTTTCAAATATTTTCACGATTTTTTGAGAAAATGCAAAGTATGCGTTTACTTATGTCTATGACTGTTCGCCTATTCAAAAAGAAATTAGCGATTTGTGTCTGTTTGAAAGTACTTGAAAATCAACTTTTCTATCAACTCTTTCTTATCTTTCTGAGTTTTAAACAATATTCGCTTGGGGATTTTTCAAGAGTTAGTCTGTATATTTGGCTATTAAATTATGCAAAAGGAATTCCGCTAGCGCATGCACAATTAAAAATTGTTTAGTAAAAATGCTCATATTTCAACAAATATTTGATATTTTTATATTCTGACTGCAATGTGTTGTGTCTAATATAGTATGTCATCTTTTCAAAAAAATACATTGCTTTGTTTTTAAAACCCTGTATGTTAACAAAAAACGTAGGAAGAATTGTCGACGACGTTATTTAAGAATATTTTATATATTCGTCAATATAAGAACAATTTCCATTATATCTCTAATTAAAATAAGGCTGATAATCATATACGATAGCTACAACTCATTTCAAGCTTTTTTTTTTTTTTTTTTTTTTTTTTAAACAGGGTAATACCAAAGATTATATTTTTCAGTTAATTTGTGACTTATCCCTTTTTAGAAATCGGGACAAAATTTTCATTGGAATATATGTAATATAACATGTTTTTTTACCTCTAAAGTTTCAAGAGAATCCATGAAGTCTTTCTTTAGATATTCGACAAAACCAATTTCGGTGACTGTAGGCAGTGTTCTTTGCTATTAAAATACCCAGACGAAAAACTTTGATGAGTCGAATTGCAAGGCAAACATTTGATTGAAATAGGTAGAGAAGTTCAAAGGTATGTGAAGGAAGTGAAATAGGTAGAGTTTCGACCACTGGGCGATACTTTATATAACTATGTGTATAATTTTAAAAAGCCTTTTTAACTGCGTAAGTACTTAATCAAAGTAATTTTATTTTTCAGGCTGAAATGCACCACCTAATAGGCTATCCATCGTTCAGTTCGATATATTTACTTACTCTAATATTTTAATTCATATTATTAGGGATATATTTCGTAGTTTAGTTTTCATGATATTCGATGCTATTTCCTATTCATCGATGGACGCTTACGTAAAACTTTGCTTAAGAAAATCGTAAATTTCGAATAACTTACAAAAATTTTAAATGAGAAAATTCATAGTCAGTGATGTTCCTGTCAGTATCTTAAATGGTATTTCAAAAGTAGTCTGAAATAGTTACGATGAAAAAATATCGCTCAAAATTTATGTTTATACGAAATTTTGCCCTATTCTGACATGTTCAAAAATTCGTAAATTTCAAACAACTTACAAAGTTTTGAAAGTTGAATTTTCATAATAAATTATGTTCATGCCAGCATCATAACTGATATTTTAAAGATGGTCTGACATATTTACAGAAAAAAGTATTCGTTTCAATGCAAGTTTAAGCGAAAATTTGCCCTATTCTCCCAGCTTAAGAAAATCGTAAATTTCGAATATATTACGAAGTTTTGAAGTTAGAATATTGCAAATCAATACTTTTTTTGTCAGTGTCATAAGTTATTTTAAAATTTATTTTTCAAAACTCACCCGACCTCTTTGCGATCATCTGTTCTTGAGATATCGTGTACACAGACTAACATACACCCTACAGACGGACATCATATCGATTTTGTTATTTTTAGGATTCTTCACACCTCAAACCATGTAAAAAAGTTAATAATAATAACTAAAGAGAGAGAGAGAGAGAGAGAGAGAGAGAAAGAAAAAGAAAAGAAATAGAGGTCGAAATTTTTTCGCCAATTCCAATATTCCCCTACAGTATGATGGGATACTAAATAATTACAAGATAAAAGGAACTTTTTTATATACCATGCTTTTAAGTTTTTTGTTGAATCATATAAACGCTACCGAAAGCAGCGGGGACCCGAAACAGATGGCTAAAAGCATTAAAAAAAAAAAATGCATTGTCACCGTGTTTTGAGCTATTCTGAAGTTTTTAAATGTCTAGCTAGTCGGGAAGTTAATTAAATAAACTTTCTGATAAATTATATAATAAACGCTGCCGACGGCAGCGGGGAACCAAAACAGTTGGCTAAAAGTATTAAAAAATGCATTGTCACTGTGTTCTGAGCTATTCTGAAAGTTTCAAATGTCTAGCTAATCGGGAAGTTACATGATTGTTGAACCATATAATAAACGCTGTCGAAGGCAGTGGGGACCCGGAACAGTTGGCTAAAAGTATTTTAAAAATGCACTGTCACCTTGTTCTCAGCTATTCTGAAAGTTTCAAATGTCTAACTTGTGGGGAAGTTACATGATCGTTGAATCATATAATAAACGCTACCGAAGGAAGCGGGGAGACAGTTGGCTAAAAGTATTAAAAAAAGTGCATTGCTATCGTATTCTGAAAGTTTCAAATGTCCAGCTAGTCGGGAAGTTAGTTAAATAAATTCTATGTTGAATCATATAAACGTTGCCGAGGGCAGCGGGGACCCAAACCAGTTCAATAAAAGTATTTAAAAAATGCATTGCCACCGTGTTCTGAGCTATTCTGAAAGTTTCAAATGTCTAGCTAATCGGGAAGTTAGTTAAAAATCGATTACAATATTTGTACTCGGCAAACAAACAAACATACAAATAAACAAACAAACAAGAATCGAAGTTAATAAAAACATGATAAAAAAGATATTTAAAAATGAAATGAAAGAATTAGTTTCAAAGGAACAGCGGATTAGAATAATTTATTTTGTTTCAATTTATACTTACCAATAGCTTTTAATGCAACGTATTTAAATTCTAAAATGTGTTGTGTTAAACAAGGGGTCGCATTGACCAAAATTTTGAATAACATTATTTTTTATAATAAACTTTTGCTTTAATTAAAGAATTTTTGCGATAAAATAAAGAAAAAAAAATCTATAAACAAACAGAACAGAACACAAAATCCAAACTCTCAAAGTATTGTATTAAAATTATGTGGTGTGGCACTCACGCCATAAAAAATAATTCAGATTTAATAATTTGAATAATCTTTTAAATTTAATAAGATAACTTTCAAACATACCACTCCTTGAAGCTTATCACTCATTGTAAGTTTTCAGATGCCAACCTCACATGATCTTCGAAAATTCCAAAATTTGTTTTTCCTACAATTGTTCGTTTTTAAGTTATGCTATTAAAACACATACAGATCAACTACTAAAAATCTGATTTACGTATTTAAGGGATTTCAAAATGCGTAATTATACATTGTCCATAAATCATACGCAAACTACATACTGTATTTAAATTTAGCCCAGTATGAAAAACATATAACAATGGTTTAAATGCACTTCCAGTAATTTCCATGTGTAACCTTACCATATCCTAATTATTTTGTGAGGCACTATAAACGAATGGTAAATGGTTTTCATGCCATATTCCATGCAAGACATGGTTTTACGAATCTAAATTTATTTACTGTTGTTAAATGCAGTTTAAAGATGTTAAACTGAATCTATGAGAAATTTCCCCCATATACGTAATGTATTTGGTTTCTTTTTCATGTCACTGTACACAAACCATTTGCCGTATTTCAATAAAAAATTTTAAATGATATGCCCATATCGCACCCCGGCAAAAAAAGTGACTCTACTCAAAAATGTAATATTTAAAGATACCTATAAAGCATTAGTTTACGTTAAAACTGGCACAGCTACCTCTCTGGATAAATTGCGAGTTAGGTATGTGACGCCTTTCATGAACGTTGCGGCACTTCATATATATTTTTCAATTACATAAACTCAAAATTACCATGTTTTCCCTTGCTTCACGTTTCTTGTCAGGGTGCGATATTAAACAAATTTAGAATATCGAGACTAGACTTCCTGCTAATATTTGTTTTTGAGTTATACTAATAACATACTCACACACAGACCAACCGCTACAAATCTGATTTTCAGACTCAGGGAACTCAAAACGTGTAATTATAGCCAAAAAAAAAAAAAAAAAAAAAAAAAAAAAAGAAAGAAAGAAAGAAAGAAAGAAAGAAATTCGAAAATTAAACCCCTAAACAGTACTTTCTCTACCATTACATGATTAAGAGAAAGTAAAAAATAACAATAATGAGGCATGTTGCTATAATGTATATCTACCTACATGAATTTTACCTTTACTTTGAAGGCTCATGTAGTTTACGCAATCCAAATTTAACAAAAAATAAAATCTTAAAACAAAGAATAGCCCTAATATTATGCCAAAAATAGCTTGGAAAAAAAAAAAAAAAAAAAAAAAAAGTTTTAAATAAATTACATGATTTTAATTTATTGTACTTACCAATTTCATTAATTCACCTTATTCATACTTTGAAGTGTATTCTGTTAAAGGTTTCGTTTTCCCAGTGTCTTGTATTTTTAAAAATAAATTTAAAGAAGCGGAATAGTGTGAAGTTTACTTACATGAATGTTACCGTTATCTCAAGGCTAATATTTTTTAAAAGAGAGATCAAAATAAAAAATTAAATAATTAAAAAAAAAAAAAAATCTGTAAAGCAAAAACTTATCGCTAATGTAGTTTTCCAATTCCTGTGTTGGTGCCTATTACAAACCAATCAACCAACTACAGCCAACGGGAAAAACTTCTTTACGCACAGACTTCTTCCCAAAAACTGAAAATTAATAAATTGAAACTACATTTTCTAATTGCTTTACAGAACATACACATATGCATAGAAAAATATCTAGCATTAAACTACTATTCATATCATAAACATATGAAATACTGGAGCCCAGTAACTGGGTTATCTAAAATAAAAATATCAGTTTAAATGATACCATATACATATTTAGTTACATTTTTAATAAGTATCTTACGAAAAATAAAATTAAGTTTAAATTGAGCAATATTTTAAAGTCTTCAAATTCGGATAAAGGAGAGACTCGACATCATATTAAAAGTTTTCCTCGACTCTGAAATTATTTAATAACAAAAGCAAAGGGAAAATATTTATAGAAAATAGCCTTCCAAATTCCAAACATGTGAGAACTGATCCACCGATTTAGACTACCTACAGTGTTTCATTTGAATATTTAAGAAGATTCAAAATTAATGCATCAAGTAAATCTTTATTATAAAAATAAAGTTCGTTGAACAAGAGGAAAAAAATTACACTTTATTTAAACTGTTTCTTTTTTCTTTCTTTTTTTCTTTTTTTTTTTTACCCTTTATATAGTACTTTGTAACTGCGAAATGAAGGAAACTATGGAAACTATCTCATCGTTGCAAGATGCAATATTCAATAGTAAGCTTCGAAAAATATCATTGAAATTACTAAAAGCAGAATTATTATTATTGTTATTATTTAGTATTATTTAACTGTATTGTTATTTCTTTAGCGGATTGAAATTGAAAGAAGGGAAAAACTAGATGAATATTTTCATAGGAAAATCATTTATAATAGTTATAATGCACTGAAGCAATTAAGATCAGCAAGTAGTTGTCAAAAAATAATTAATGTAACCTTCAAAAGTATAAAAAACAATACATTAAAATTTGTTTTCTGCATGGTTGGGGAAATTTCCCTGAAACTAAAAATCCTCTGTCTCATAAAGAAATTTAGTATTGGAAATATTTTTCTACTTAAGTACTGTGGACGTCTATGAGAAAATAGTATAATTTTCCATATATATATATATATATTATATATATATATATATATAAAGTTTGGAAACGACGTAAGCTGATATATTTCTGTTTTTTTTTTCTTTAAATACGTAGTACAAGCGATTAGCAAGAAAATGTCATTTTCTCATCAATTAAATTTACTCTTCCTTTACTATGAAACGTCAGGTTTTTAGCAAATTAGTTCCTTCAGATGGAATGAGGGTCATAGAAACAAGCTTCTCTAAACTGCCCTTTACAAGACGACAACATGGGCAGTAGTTGTGGCCAAGAGCACTGAAAATTTCAACAAGGAAGCAGGAAACAGGATGAAAAATGTGTAGAACAACGCCTTAAACAATGTTGGTGATGAGCATCTAAAATCAAGAATTTACAAAAGAAAAAAAACAAATTGAAAAGTTTTAATAAGATAATTAAAAAAAGGAACTGGTAATGTCAAATATGATATTTGCAGAAACAAGGTTTTTTTCTTTCCTACTTTTCTTTCTACCCCACCCCCTTTCTAATATACACCTTTTTTTTTTTTTTTTTTTTTATTTATGAAACAAATTAACATCTTAAATAAATGGAAGGAAAAAAGAAAATATTTTTTATTTATTAGCTCGTGAACAACGCATTCAACACATGATAAATTATAATATTTAGGGAAAAAATTTGCTATATACTTACATGTGCCTGTCCTTTTGAACATTAAAAAAAGTACTTAAAAAAAAAAAAATACTGACACGAACTGTTATAATTATGGCTTATATTTATTTGTTGGTCATAGTAAAAGTTATCGAAACGTATGTGGATACAGTAAAAGGTTTACCAAAATCCAGTTGTCATAAAGAATTTTTAAAACGTTGCTCACATATTCAGAAATCTTTTTATGACGAACCAGGCAAAGACTAGTGTATTTCCGAAATTCACAGAAAAGAATTTCTTGTGAAATTTGCAGACAACAAAAAAGAGTCCCTTCTGCTGATGAAAAAAAAAAAAAAAAAAAAAAAAAGAAAAGAAAAGAAAAAGAAAGAAAGAAAGAAATTACCGCTTACAAATTTCGGTGGGACATATTTGGTAATTTCAGAAACAGATTAATGCTTCTTAACTGATTTTTCTTCACAATATTTTTGAATATATAAGAAGAAATTTTTCAAAAATTGTTTGTAACTTAGACGTTTCCAGTTTTTCAGAATTGAAACGACAAGTTCTATCGAATTCACCATTGTTTACATTGCCTTTGTCATCAGGAATAGTGAACACATTTTGTATGATTTCAAAGTAGAGGAACGGTGGGGAACATGGAATACCGTTATAGCTCAACAGTACGGTGATGTAACCTATCGGAAACACGTTAAATGTCTTCACTGATCCTCAAATATAAACTTTAGTTCACTTTGTGCCAGTGAAAAGAGCAGTTTTTGTGTCATACAACTCCTTATTGGTTAATTGTAAATTATCCCTATTTTTATAGTTTTCTGTTTCTGTGAATACGGTTTTTATGGATAACATTAAAGTGAGTATTGTGGTTTATTTCAAATTTTTGATTAAATTAAATTATTACCGGTTTAATCTACTTTTGGTTCTTGTGGCAAATTCTGGTATACGATCATCTGTTATTTTTGCATTATACGCTCATTGTTGCTACCAATTTATATATATATATATATTACATATATATATGTGTGTGTGTGTGTAATTATATGTGTGTGTAAATATATATGTGTCTGTGAATTAATCTTTTTTTTATACTCAGTAAATGTAAGAGGTACCTCAAATTTTCAACAAAAAAAAAAATAAATAAATAAAAAGGAAAAAATACCATTAAAAGGTTACAATAAGTACAATGTATTTGTTTGTGTTTTAATTTTTATTATTATTATTATTAGTGTTTTTTTTTTTTTTTTTTTTTTTAATGTATTAAAAGGGGTAGATTTAAGTATGTCTTTGACTGAGCAGTTGAGGGCTCATTCGTAACTTCTGATAAACTTATGTATAGATATTCCGAATTTTATGTGTTGACATCTCGTCAGGAGAGACCTGTGTTTGTCTTTTAATGATTTAGTTAATAAGTTTAAAAATTTTAATTTGTTTATAGTAAGAACTACCATAAACAAATTAAAATTTTAAAACTTATTAACTAAAATATTAAAACCAATAAAAATTACAACTTTAGGAACGCCGGAGAGAAAAAAAATATAGGAAGCATATGTTTCGGTAGCATTTAGCGTACCGTTTTCAGTGCATAAAGATAACTGGAACTGGAGAAATGCTCATATATATAGAAGAGGGACTGAATTCTGTTCAACCAATAGGATTACGGGAAAGGTGGGGAGAGTGACCAATAAAGTTTTAGAAACGCTAGTTGTGTAAACTGTGTAGACAAATTAAGAAAATGTGGACCGAATGTAAAATATCCAACAATCAGACAAATAGGGAACAGCGAAATCACAATTGACAAGATTTTTATAAATATAAAAAGCTTCAAAGAAATCGAGTTAATGAATGGATTTAGGTCTGCAAATTATGTTAGCTGAATCAAATTTACAAATATCCTATTCGTCCCGTAATCCTATTGGTTGAACAGAATTCAGTCCCTCTTCTATATATATGAGAGCACTTCTCCACTTCCAGTTATCTTTATGCACTGAAGACGGTACGCTAAATGCTACCGAAACAATTGCCGAAACTTCCTATATTTTTTCTCTCCGGCGTTCCTACCGTTTTAATTTTTATTGGTTTTAATAATCCAGCGCGAAATCTCCTTTTAATATTTGTCAAGCTTAAACGGGCTCTGTGTGTTATTAGACTTCTGCTCTTATTATTACTGAGCAACCTGGTCTGAGAAGCCTCATTTGAAGGGGAGATATGGTCAGTAATAATTTGAGCTACTACTTTCTTTATTTCACAATGTGCAAATTAGTCAATCGTTTTTACCGATTACGTACTAAAAAGTTTCGAACCCTCAATCGTCTGAAGTTCCTTTTACAGTACAAGAGACATCTCATCATCCCTAAATTCATTCACATGAAATGCAATATTACTGGTTCGAGTTTTGTGAACAAAGCGGTACTCAGGTCTCATTTCAATATTCTAAATGCAGTTATTAAGGAAACACGTACCAACATCACCAAAATTGAAAAAGAAATATTTTTCTCCATTTAAAGTTAGCTTTTGAACTTCCTAATTTTACGCTGATTGATCTTAATTCCTGGATCCATTGCGACGACCTCTCTCGTAAACATTCAATTAATTTACATGATAAATTCACTCGTCTTTGTAGTTCACAGAAACCTAATCATTCCAATGACTTTCCTTTTGTCAATAAAAATGCTATCATTAATCTTTCCAATACTGAAATATTTAATATTCAGTACTTAAACTCAATTCAAATTTTGCTATTTCCAAACCTCCTCCTTTTCTTCAGTTGATTGCTCCTGTTGAAAACGCAAAAATTCTCGCCTGACTGACCAACAGAAAGAAAAGCTTCGTCATTTAATGCTTAATAATGCCATTTTCAACTCCAAAAATTTTAAATCTAATCTCAAACCTGCAGAAAAAAATGCCTTGAATGAATTAAAATCCAATAAAAATATCATCATAACCAAAGCAGATAAAGGTGATCAGATTGTTATTTTAGATAAAAACACTACGTCGATAGTGTAACCGAACTAATCAATGATGGTCCATATATTCCTTTGCCCTGTTACCCCTCTCCTCAAGAATTAATTAAAATTAAATCTGCTATTAAATCTTGCCCTTTGTTTTTTGACTCAACTAAATCTCATCTTATCCCTTCTACAGATAATTGTGCCAGATTTTACTCATTACCAAAGATCCATAAACCCAATATCCCATTTCGTCCCATAGTCTCTAATATCGGTACAACTTCTTATCGTTTAGCTGAATTTTTAACTACAATTTTTGCTCCCCTTCTCTCTACAAATATTTATACTGTAAAAAACTCTTAACTTCGCAAAAAATATTCAAAACTGCCCTCATACTAATCTTACTATGGTCTCATTTGATGTAAAATCACTTT
Organism: Salticus scenicus; assembly: GCA_963930645.1. NCBI lineage: Eukaryota > Metazoa > Arthropoda > Arachnida > Araneae > Salticidae > Salticus > Salticus scenicus. The sequence goes on from OZ005651.1 coordinate 83,546,933, forward strand.
TCACTAATGTTCCAATAATTGGCGCCATCTGCTGTCTCGAAATGAAATTAAAAGAGTTTCATTTCACATCTTTTGAAATACAACAATTAATTTCTCTAACCTGCATTTGTTTATCACAAACAACTTTTTCTTTCCAAAGTAAATTTTATCGTCAATCTGAAGGTTTAGCTATGGGATCCCCTCTCTCCCCAATTCTCGCAGATATTTACATGCATTATTTTGAAGAATGCTTTTTACGAAAATGTCTTTTCCTTTTTGGACCCGTTACGTTGATGACACCTTTACGCTTATCGACACAATATTGACCATGTCTTAGAAACTTTAAATTCCATAGACAGCAATATCCAGTTTACTTATGAAATAGAAAATAATGTCTCACTTCCTTTTCTTGATACCCTTGTCTCTCGCACAGTAGATGGATTTTCCACCACTGTTTATCGTAAAAGTTTTGCAGTCTCTCTACCTCCCTTTGCGCGTTCATGTCATCCACCTACACAAAAAATGGCTGCTTTCTATACTTTTGTTAATCGTGTGTTTAATATTTGTGCTGATGCTGTTTCATTAAACTCTGAAATCAAATATCTGAAAGCCATAGCAATTGACAGAGGTTATAATCCTTCCATTATAGACCAAAAATTACAATCCAAAAATTACAACTCCCTCGTACTTCATCTACTAAATCAGTCTCTTCTAATATCAGTATCGTTTTATTTTCCTAGATCCAGTCATGCCATAGCTAAAATTCTCAAACAATATGATTTTAAAATAATATTTTCGCCTTCCAATAAACTCACCTTTTCTCAGTTAAAAGATCCCATTGATATGCATAATTCTTGGGGTATTTATAGTATTTCCTGTCAGTGTGAATTATCATATATTGGCCAAACTAAACGCAGTCTTAAATTTCGTCTAAAAGAACATATGTATTACGTCCGCAAACAAGAAACCAATAAATCGGCTATTTCTAAACATTGCTGGGAGGAGAATCATAACTTTAAATTTAATTCAGCTAAAATAATTTGCAGAGCTAAATCCATTCATGAACTCGATTTCTTTGAAGCTTTTTATATTTATAAAAATTTTGTCAATTGTGATTTCGCTGTTCCCTATTTGTCTGATTGTTGGATATTTTACATTCCGTCCACATTTTCTTAATTTTTATACAATTTACACAACTAGCGTTTCTGAAATTTTATTGGTCACTCTCCCCACCTTTCCCGTATTCCTGTTGGTTGAACAGAATTCAGTCCTTCTTCTATATATATGAACACTTCTCCAGTTCCAGTTATCTTTATGCACTGAAGACGGTACAATAAATGCTACCGAAACAGCTGTATGATTCCTATATTTTTTTCTTTCCGGCGTTCCTAAAGTTGTAATTTTTATTGGTTTTAATATTTTAGTTAATAAGTTTAAAAATTTTAATTTGTTTATGGTAGTTCTTAGATTACAGCTGGGTCCATGTTAAAATAATGATTATCTTTTGGGGCGAGGTAACTGAATGAGCGAGGTAATATTATATATATTTTTTTATTTGTATGTATAAATATTGGGTTATTCAACTTGTGGTAGTTTCTGTTGTTTGAAAGTAGAGTTTTGTGAAATAAATTTATTGACTAACAGAAATTGCCAGAAGTGTTTTCCTGAAAAAGTTAATTTGAATTGTGGTTACTGCAGCAATGCAACAGTATACATATCCAGGAAGCTTCGGCTCCTTTTAACATCTTATTTCCTGGGTTATGTAGATGTAAATGGGTTGTAATATTGACGCAATGTACTTTAAGCTGGGTAAACTTAGTGAAAAATTATAACTTTATAGAGTAGGGAAATTTACCAAAAATGAATTATGAATTTATAACTTAAATAACCAAAAAGCAACAATTTCGTCACAACAGATATAACAATTGTGGTTAAAGGAAGTTTTTTGGAGTGAAAAATCGATTGTACTTATCTTCGTCTTCAGGAAAATTCTCGTTTGCTGTTAAACCTTTGCCCGCCGTCGCAAGATATGACAAAAATTGGGTTTACTCGGAAATGGATATAACGGTTTTAATAAAAGTTTGCGGTTAAGAATTTTTTTAGGATGAAAAGTCGATTGGACTTACACTCATCATCAGGAAAAATAGAGTTCGCTGTTAATCCTTCAATCGCCGTTTACAAAATATAGCAGAAATTGGGTTTACTCAGAAAAAGATATAGCAATTTTCACGAATGTTTAGGGTTAAAATTTTTTGGGGGGCGAAAAATGGACAGCAACTTCAGGAAACGTTCGCTTTTAACCCTCTAACTGCCAGTTGTCAAATATGATAGAAATTTGGTTTACTCGGAAACGGGTATAAACGGTTTTTTGGGGTGCAAAATCCATAGACCTTATATACTAGACCACGCCACCAATAGGACTGACCATTATAGCGAATGTCTTCAACATGAGGGTGTAATCTGATACCTCCATCCTTTGTTCTGAGTCTCGGAAGTCACGTGAACTGGACTTAGGGGTGATTCCTCTGAAATCTGTAAGAAAGCTCTCTCTTTTTTTCCCCTTTCATTTGTATGCATGAACGATTTAAGATGGTTATGTCAATTCAAACGAAATTTTTTCGCTTGCAAAATGATTTATCATAATTTTTTTTTCTATGTAATTAATCTATGAAAGTTTAGCTTTCCATCCATGCGTAAATCTACATACTAAAATTAAAAGTGCGTGTACAATAAAAATATTAAAAAACACAAAATTCGTTCCTACAGAAAAATAACACAGTAATCATTCTTCACTCTTCCTCCAGGCCAACATCACGTGACAATTTTGCTGGGGAAGCTCCTTCATGATGCAGACAGATAACGAGGGGGGATGCGCGGTCTATATATATAAGGTCTATGGCAAAATCTATTGGGCTTATGCTCATCTTCAGGAAAAATCGTGTTCGTTATTAGCCCCTGATCCAAAGGTGCAAAGTGTGGCAGAAATTGGATTTATTCGGGAATGGACATAACGGTTTTGATGAATGTTTGAGGTCAAGTGTTTTTTTGCAGTTAAAAATCAATTAGCCATATTCTCATCTTGAAGAAAATTCGCGTTTGCTGCTAACCTTATCCGTCGTTCGCAACGTATGACAGAAATTGAATTTAATCAAAAGTAGATATAAGATTTTTAATAAAAGTTTAAGACTATTTCTCTTACTTATTTTTATTTATTTATTTAATTTAATTTAATTATTATTATTTTGGTGAAAGGTCGATTGGACATTTCCTCATTGTTAGGAAAATTCGTGTTCGCTATCAACTCTTTATCCGATGATTGCAAAATATGTCAGAAATTGGGTTTACTCGTAAATGGATATAAAGATTTTAATGAAACTTTGGGCTTAAGGTTTTTTTTTTTTTTTTTTTTCGGTGAAAAAACCATTTTAATTTATCCTCATTTTCAGGTGTTCGCTGCTAACCTTTAATCTGTCGGTTTCAAAGTATATCAGAAATTTAGTTTGCTCAGAAATAGTTATAACGATTTTGATAAAAACTTAGCGATAGAGGTTTTTTGAATCGAGAATCCCATCTGACTTAGCCTCTTTTCTCGAAAATTAGCGTTCACTGTTAATCCTCACTTCTGCCGTGACTAAATTTGGCAAAAACTTCCTTTTCTTAGAATATGAAAGAATAATTTTGATAAAAATTTAAATTTAGGGCATTTTGAGTTCACAATTCTATCTGAATTGTCCTCCTTTTCAGAATGATTTGAGTTTACCGATAACTCGCACTTCGCCCTGGTAAAAATTGACAGAGACTGTTTCCTTCGAAAGTACTCGAATGATAAAAAAAAAAAAAAAAAAAAAAAAAAAAAAAGAGTTAGTGTGTTTTTGATGTGACATTTTGATATCAAATACTCTTATCTTTAGGATAATTAGCGTTCACGGGTAATTCTGACAAAATCCGGGGAAAATATGGCAGAAACTTGATTTTCTTGGAAATCGCTGGAACGATTATGAAAAAGTATATTGTGTCAGAGACGTTTTTGAGATGAAAAACCGATCTGACTTATCTTCTTCAAGATAATTAGCAGTCGTTGGTGTTCCGTGTTTTGTCTAGAACAAAATATAGCAGAAACATGGTTTTCTATGAAATGGCTTGACCAATTTAAATATACAATATATATATAGTTAGGGGTTTGAGATGATAAATTGATTTGAATTTTTGTTTTCCCTGGTAACCCTCACTCTGTCTGGGACAAACAAATAAAAATATATTTCCTAAAACAAATCACTATATTTTACACAACGATTAATTTTTACAATGAGACCGCTTGCCCTCAGTCTTACAGGGTTAATAAAGTTATCGAGTTAATAAATTTGTTATATCCAGCTATACATCTATAAACAGGAAGATATAAAACACGCTAACGTCGTTCATGTTTTAATTTCCAAAAATATACACTTAAATAGGGTTACTCTAGAAAAATGCAAAAGTGATTGTTTGTACTGCGTTGCTGAAGATAACTGAATTAAAATTATATGTTTCGAATTTATTAGACAATAATGTAATATGGTAATATAAGTAGGATGACACTTTAGTACTGCTATCCTATACTGAACATTAATGGAGTTTAAATTATGACACCGTGTGATATAAATTATATTATCATCAAAACATCGATCAATATTTTTGTACGAGGCATATTATAAGGACATTTTGAATTTATTAAAATTTTTTGCACAAGTATATTCATTCGCTTGTTTAAAATATGATAACTGAAAGGAATAAAAATTTTACCTATTTTATAAATAATTCTTATTAACAGAAATTGAGGATTGTATTGAGATGTCGTACAATAATTAATGCTGTCATGGGTCAAAAGTAGTTATGTTATACGAAATTTTTCAGTAGTTTTCTTTTACGCGATCATTTAAAGTTACGAATGTCTCGGATTTAAAAATATTTTTAATAACTGTTAAGTCCAAATTTTAAAATTATTTATTTATTTATTTATTTTTAAATTGTAATGCAACATTCATAAGAATATTTTCATCTGTAGTTGATTTTTAGTGTTATAATTATTTTTCTGTTGCTTTGCTTGTATTTTTTACTTTAGATAAAAATCATGTTATAGAACGAATATATTTTAGAAATTCTTCTATTACATATATAATACATACATTGCTAGTGTTTTGCTTAAAATACATAAAGAAACCTCTAAAAAAGCTTCATGTTATAAATATACAAAGCAAAATAAACTAAAAATGTTAATAAATGTATAACAAAACTTTGAAAAAAAAAAAAAATGTGTCTGTTATGTCTTTAGCAAGGGCATTTATAGCAGTAGGGTAATATATAATGTGTTTTTTTCTGAGAGTGTTGTATTAAATCATAAAAAGTCACTACCATCGCCCAACAGATCAAAGATTTTAACAATGAATTAAAAGACATATAAGAAGTGATATATATATATATATATAGATAGATAGATAGATAGATAGATATAAAAGTAGCATGTTATGAAAATTTTTCCAAACACCACCAATTTGCATGTTAACTTACATGAAACAAGAAAAAATCAAGAGTAGTAAACACGATATACAACATTAATGTAAGAAACGATAAGATAAAACTTTTTAAACAGTTAACACAGATATAGACAACAATTTGACTGATATCATCAATAAATATAATAAAAATTAAGTAGTGAAAAATATAAAACTTTCTACTACAAAAGTAGCAATTTTGAATAGATTACTTATGACTTACACACTGATAATCAAAGAATTAAAAATACAAGTAAGAAGTGAATTAGTAAATCTTGAATTTGAGGAAAAAGTTGCAACATCTAAATAAAAATTTCCAAAAATATATAACGTTTTTCTCTTAAACATCGTAAAGAATCTCGGAAAAAAAATAAAAAAATCTAAATGAGAAACAGACGTCATTATTTTCGTTGAAAATAATAATAATAATGTTCTTTAAAAACATGTTAAATAAAATCTTGACAAATAAAAAGAGTTTACTTTAAATATTTACCTGTGTCAGACACTTCTAAAATAGAAATGGGAAGTATGTAATTAAATGACTTCTGAAAACATAGTTATATTTCCTAATATCCTATTTGTGATGGTTATAAGTTTGCTGAGCCAAATAATTTGAGTTTTCTTTTTCTTTTTCCTTTTCTTTCTTTCTTTCTTTCTTTTTTTTTTTTTTCTTTTTAACATATTATTTGTTTAAATAAAGGGGGGGGGGGGATAACTTACATATTTTAAGCATATTTGACCTATGTGCTGCTTAATGAAATCGCCATTCAATCCTCGCACACACAGAAATAGAGAAAGTCATTAAGCTCGCATCACTGAGTAAACAGGAATTTTTTTAAAAGCCATTTTGAAGATAAATTAAAAAGTAGAGGAAACAGGAATTTTCGGGAAGAAGAGCACCGCTCATCGTATATAGTTTAAACAAATGAGCTTTAGTTTAAAACTATTTAAAATATAAATTAAAAATTTATTTATTTGCAGGATTTCGATTAAATTTAATCTTATATTTGGAAATCAACAATGAGAAAAAAGAATATTTGAAAAATAGTAAAATTTTGCTGATAATAAAATGTATACGAATACATTTAAAAATAATAACAACAATGAGCTGAAAGAAGTCTTTGTACCTTTTAATATTGACTTGAACCTTTACAAATTTGATCCTGCACTTCTGTTTATATATAATCATGATTATTTCATATTTAAACAGAAGATAAAAGAGTGTGAAAAATTTATTTTTACTTTTAAAAAGTTAATATTTATTTATCTGTTGAATGACTTTTTCAAAAACTTCTCTCTTGCTGATTGTTTTAAGAAAATGCAAGTAAAATTCATGAATGAGATTGGCAAAAAGACAAAAAAGCTGAAACCATATGCAAAGGGAAGATAATGAAATGAGATACTCGAATTTTTATGATAAAATCATTATATTAGACATCTTTAGATTAATAAAAATATTTTTTTTAATCTTCTATCTATCAATCTGTCTATCTGTCTATATATATGTGCTTTTGTTGAACTTGATAATTGACTCAATTTGGGAAATCTTGTTGCTTTGCTTGGCGTGTGTATGTCTCTTTGGTGAATTGTTTGACTAACTATTCTTCTTTCTCATTCTTTGCTTCTACTATCAAAAGGATTATATATATACATATATATATGTGTGTGTGTGTGTGTGTGTGCATATATATAAATGAACAAATAAATATCATTGCGACAAATAGAAAAAAAAAAAAAAGAAAGAAAAAAAGAAAAGAAAAATAAATGAAAAGCTAAATGTAAAGAAAGCTGACAAATTTTATCCCTGTACATTATAAATTTTTTCGAACATAATACTTGCGTATTTAAAAATATCAGATAAAAAGTAAATTTCTGTATTAATTATTATCTAATTATATTTTAATTATAGTCAGGGAAAATAGTCTATTTTCAGAATAAGGATGCAGTTTTTTTTTTTTTTTTTTTTTTTTCTTTGCACTATATATATGTGTGTGTGTGTGTATGCGTGTACGTTTATATATATATATTACTTATTATAGAGTTATAACATTCTTTTTTATCAGATATTTAATACTTTAGTTAAAGTTACCATAGAAAGAGAAACTACTTTTGGCGATAACCCACTTCTGTAAATCACCCCGTCATTATTTGACCTTGGTTAGAAGCACTTTTCAATTCACTGCTACAAGATTCCCTTCCCTTTACCAGCCTGTTCTGAATAGGGAGCCTTCATACTCAACACTCCAATATAAAAAGGCTCCCTAGTTCTGAACGCTTCGTTCTTACAGGAGGAAAGTTTTACCTGTTGAAGGGATGTGGAACATTCTTGTAAACATTTTAGCTAGTACTGACAGGAAAACAAGCACTACGAGTCTCAGACCAGTTACAAAAATTATAATCAGAGGCTCAAAAGCACATTGAATAAGAAATAGGTATAACTATAGATTATTTATAAAAATATAATTTTAAACAAAACTGAATCTGAAGTAGGAAAAGTGCAGTGTAAATTGGTCATTAAAAAAAAAAAAGTTATTTATTATTATTATAGAAAATTTTCAAACATTTTATTGAAACTGACATTTTTTATTGACAAACCCTTTAAAATGATTTTGTACATAATTTAAATTTCGGATTTCTTTTAATGATTATTTTAACATAATTGAATATTATTATTATTTTTTTTTTCAACTTAATCAAGCAAGAAAAATAGTATAACTTTTATTTGCAAATTTAAATGGCAATTATTGATTTAATTCAAGAAAAATTAGAGGTTTAAAACAGAATGCTACTTTTATTTCCAAATACGTATTTATAAAATTATTATAATTAAGTTCCAGTGTGTGAGGTTTAACTTAAATTATGATGGATTTCCATCATATAATTAATCTGTCCTTATATAAAATATAGAAAAAGATTATTTATTTTTGAAAATTTTCATTTTTAAGGCACTTAATAAGTTCAAATTATTTAAATTAAACACATATTCGTTTAAAGAGCATACATTTAGTACTATAATACAACATTTAGATGTGGAATAATCAATAAATCTAGATTCTATATTAACAGTATTCTACCATTTAATTCTAATACTTAAACAGTCGTCTAAAAAACTGTGAAAAATAAGAAATAAAACACAAATAAACCAAAGAATGTTATTTTGACATATATTCAGAGGGATGAAACTTTCAGGGGCTACCCCTGAATTCAGGTTTTTTGAAATTTTTGCTCTCATTTAATTTCATGTTAAATTACTTTGTATACATATATACACAAAGTTGTTATTTTGAATGCTTAATTTGCCTTGTAATGCATTAAGAACTCTCCAAATATCACTCTTTATAGATATAAATAAATACTTTTAATAATAACCATATGACTGCCATTAATAAATCGCTTCTCACCATTCGTCTTGCATTCAAGTAGCAGTTTTCAGAAGTTTTGCATGATAAATAATTACCCTCCAGTATCCATTAAAATTTACATTGGTTTACAAGTAACAATGTTTGAAATATTTCATTTTTATTTAAAAAAAAAAAAAAAAAAAAATCTTTTAATTTTAAAAGCAATCCATGCATCATAAAACATAAGATAACTGAAAGATCCTTCTCATTTTAGAAAACTTTGTTTCCCCCCCCCCCCCCAAAAAAAAAAAAAAAAAAAAAAAAAAAAAAAAAAAGTGATATTATAGTCAAAAGATTCTGTTGACAAAACCGGTATGCCAAAATTATTTTATTAGTTTTAGTACAAGATGCATTTTGCTGAGTTAAACAATTTTTGTTTACGAAATTCCTAATTAATATTTATATATTCCTAATCTTAGATTAAATCTAGTAGGAAGTTATTGTTGTTTCTAATTTTATAAATTACAGATAAACTTCTCTAAAAGCCCACCTCTATTAAAGCGCTAGTTTATTCCCGTCCCAAATTTTTTCTGTAGGTATTAATACTACTATGCACCCATTAAAGAATCGTGCATAATTGTGTATCATTCTTAGAGGTCACTACTTGAAAAAAAAAAGAAATACCTTTTCTCTTGACTTAAACTGACCAGTCTCCACCACTTTACTGAGGTTAATCCCCATTACAGTCTTGCTTGGGTTGAGTTTGTTTTACCCGTCCCACACTCAACAGATAGGAGTTTTAAATCAACACGAAACCCGACCCGAAAGCGACAAAAAGGGAAAAAAAAAAATTGTTCATTGCCCCAAAAATCGATACGAACCCGCAATAAAGAATTTTGATGGCCTGTTTCCGAGCCGAATTCGATATCTATATAACCGAACCTGACTTCTTTTTCCTCGATTCCGACCGTAAACCCGGGAACTAAATGAAAATTAATAATTTATCTAAAAATCAAGGAAAACTTTTTAAAGTTATAAAATAAATTAAATTTTTGTGGTCACACAGTTGTTAAATCATAAAATAAAAATAAAAATAAAAATAAAAATGCAAATTAAAAATTTAAAAATCTGAAAAATAGATTTATAATAATTTTTAACGCTTCAAGTTTAGTGTTTGTAGTTCATTGTTTAATGCTTATGTAATAATAATAATAATAATAATAATTTGATTTTTCTTTATTCGTTGCTTTTGTTCGATATGGATGTTTACTTACTACAATAATTTGGATATGAGTATATTTAATCATGGAACATGGGTATATATAGTATGTTTACATAAGTTATGTGATTATAATTATATCAAACGTCTGCTTATTATAGTAAAATTTTTAAAAGATGTTTTCAAGTCGGCACGACTTGTTAATAGCTCAATCCTACCCGAACCCGAAGGGACAAAAAAAAAAAAAAAAAAAAAAAGAATCAGTCAACCCGACTCACAAGAAAAATAATCTGGTGTGTCACTCACACGACTTTCTCTTACCCTGAAATTTAATACTATTAATACAGGTTGCAGATGAATAGGTAAGATAACGAGTACTGTTATGTAAACCTGTGTTAAACAATTCAAATTAGGCTTCGGAAGAGTTTTATATGATAATTAGTTCTGTGTGAGGGGGGCTACTGCCCCCCTCAACTGCCCGTTTCATTAATGCACCTACATTTATATAGAATTTTATTCGGCTATTAAAAAAGAATTCTGTTTTTAAAAAATAATTTATTATTAAAATTATTATTTAAAAACATTATCTTTTATGATAATGCAGACGATTTCCATATTAGAGAAGTAATTTAACACTAAGTATCCAAAAAACAAAAGTCCATTTTATTAAAAAAAAAAAATACTTTTTTTTTTTTTTTTTTTGGTTAAAAGAAAAAAAAAATCGATAACTTTGTTTTAAATTATCGCAGATCGATGGTTCAACCATTCGTTTTAAAGGTATTGGCGAGCTCTTTTGAAAGATACACATCATGAAAATTTACTCCCCTCGAGGTGTGGCTCCTACATACACAATTTTTTATCCCCTGTTGACTATCTCTATTACAAAAAATATATATTCGTTTCATTTGGTTTACTCAGTCTATAGACGTTAAACTCCACTTACCTGCAATTTCCCCCATAGACGTAATGTATTAGAATTCTCTTGATTGTCCCTGTACACGAACCATTTGCTTGATCTTAACGAAAAGCTTACTGTAGCATCCTTATATGATACACATTTAGAATACCAAGTTTGAACTTTCTGCCATGATTTGTTTTTGAGATATGCTGATAACAGACATACACACAGACCATTTGCTAAAAACATGATTTTCGTATTCAGGGTACTTCAGAACATGTAAATATAACAAAAACTCGCGTTCGAAAATTTGACCCAAAAACAATACTTTCTCTACTTTATGGGTAAGAGAAAGTAATTAATGGGTGATCCGACCATCATGAGAAGAAATAAAGTTGACCCGACCTGATGCATGACTCTAATCTCCATTTGTGTCATAATAATTTGTGTGTAGAGAAAAGGAGTAAGTGACAAGAATAAGACTCCATACTTTTGAATGCACATACTTATAGACGAAGGCCAAGCATGCAAAAGGAATTTTGTGTCATACCATTATCCAGCTAATAACTTTAATTTGAAATGTCTTCTAAATGGGTAATGACAATGTTGACTTTAAAGGACAAAATAAAAGTATTTATATAATATAATATATAAATTATTTAATACCTTATTTTAAATCCTTACATCAACAAACCGCCCAGTCATAACACCTGCGGATCATTTTGCCGAGTGTTTTCTGATGATGGCTCCGACTGGATGCCGAAATATATTAAAACTCGAAAATAGTAAGGATTTAAAATAAGGTATTAAATAATTTATATAATATAATCCTTCCTTCAACATTTTATAAAATGTAAAAGTATTTAACCTGGTTAGGATTAAAAATTGAAAGCTTAAATCAGTATTTTGCAATCAGTATTTTGTTGCAGGAAATTTTAGCGGAAATTTATAGATTAATAAATCTCTCTCTCTCTCTCTCTCTTTTTTTTTTTCACTGACAAATGATAGCTAATTGAACAATTTGTTCCTACTTATTAAAGTAAAAAATCTTGAAAAGCAAAATTATTGCTGAAAGACTTTCAAATTTTAAACTAAAATTAATGAATTAGATTATTAGAAAGTTACATAGGCAAATAATGTACATTTGAATAATTAAATTCATTTAATATGTAGGATTTGTTGCTTATATTAACATTTTCAGAACAACCTCTATTAAAATGCTACCTTTCTAAAGGGCCAAACACCAAATTTTTAAGGCACGGTGTGTTTCCTACTTAAGGAGATTTCGCTGCATAGGAAATTGTCAGCTGGTGGTTAAACTTTTCAAGTAAAGTATTACAAAGTTAATTGAAAAATTGAAAAATGCAATTTTTTTTTTTTTTAACGTTATAATATTGTAACAGAATTTCGCCACTGATTAATATTTCTATTAGAATACATCAATCAATATTTCGAGAAAATTCTAAGTCGCTAATTTCTAAAACGCAACTTTCGAAACAGAAGCATAATACCTGATGCAGAATACCTACTTTGATTTTATTCTCATTAATAACTTATTTAAAAATTCGAGATAATTGCTCAATAAACAGCCAGTGTTGCTTGATAATATGGCATTTTCATTTATATCACAAAGTTGCTCTTCCCCTCATGTTTTTTTTTTTGTTTTGTTTTGTTTAATTAATTCAATTTTTATTGTTACTGGATGAATTAATTATCCAACATCTCCCAACTACAAATGCACGCAAAAAGCATTCTTTAGATCGGTCACTGTCTCCTTCATAAGAATATAAGGGAAAAAAAAAAAAGAAAAATCCAAATTCATGTGAATTATGCAGCGTATTAAAACATCTGATCGAGATGAAAACCGATTCCTGCTCACAAAATGGGGAATGGGGGTTCAATAGATTCCCCTGCATTCTATTCTAAGCCACCTGCCATTTCCTTAATCCGGCTTCTAGCGGTATCATGCACGTACACAAGCAATCTTCTTTCCACCCTCCTTTGCACCAGCAACGAACAGTACGTACGCTGCTGCGTGCTGCCGCACGAACTAAAACCGTATTAGTTTTACTCATATGGCATGAGCATGAGACATGGATATCTAAAACGCCGAGTACAATGATCAAAATGCGTGTCAGTTGTTTTTAAAAACATTTCTTCCTCTTGTTCTACACAAAAGGATTTTTAATAAATGCTAGAAAAATATTAGAATTAGATTTTTTTTCTTTCTTTTTCTTTATAGATGAAATATTTACGAACTGATTGACAGAAAATAAAAGGAAAAGGCGGATTTTTGGATAGTGCCATGTATTAGTCATTTTTTTTTTAATTATTATTTTATTATATGTATATATATTGTTTTTAATACAACTTGGTATTAAGACAGTGAATTAATTCAATGCACAGAAATACCTCTAAAGTTTTAATATTAGTTCTTAATTCTGGTTATTTATTTATTTTTAAGGATAGAACTAAAAAAGCAGTCTATGTAATTGTAGACGATTTACTTTAAAATGTAATGGGTTAATTTTACGTTTTTTCAAGTTATTTTCTGCAAATTACGCCTCGAAAATATTTGAACGAAAAAATTACGACTAAATTGTAAATTACGACTCGAAAAAAATTTTAGACTGGGAAAAAAAAAAAAAAAAAAACCCTTCACGCGTGTTCTTCAATGTTTTGTTGTGAAATTGATGTTTGAAAAGAACCAACCACTTTTAATTCTAGTAAACATTAATGAAGCTTGCTGCGATCCAGCACGTCGCCAAGAGCTCTGCCGCAATTACGATGACGTAGAGATAAAGAATAAAAAATTATTTGTCTTATACTAAAAGTGCAAGTGTTTTACATAATTTTTGTATATATTCCATTTACCCTTCTGGTGGCTGAATGGTGTTCACATGACTTTAGTTAACAGGTGCCGAGTTCGATTCCCGGTTTAGGCACGAGTGTTTGTTGTGGTTCGAAATCCACTTTCAACAATAATTCTCAGTTTAATTAACATCGGTGTGAGGAAAATGGGCATACAGCGACAAGTAATACAAACTAAATCCTATCTGATTGAACGTTCAAATCCATTCTCATAAAATATCTCTGAGTTTATTTTCTTCTATAATAATAATAAAACTAAATCTAGCTAACATTATTTTCTTTTGTCTTACTCCCTGATGCGCAATCGTTACAGTTACACTCTTCTTAACTTCATAATTTGATCTATTTAAAAAGGTCATCGCTTTAAAAATCTCCTGTCGTAGCAGAGATCAAATGGTCAGTAATAATAAGCATAGACTAAAATGTAACATTTGCAACAAAAATAAATAAATGAATAAAAGTTACATATTTCAGGATGGAAAAAGTCTTCTCGCATCATCAGCCACCAAGAAATAGTAGTTCTGATTGTGATCGCCGACGAATGGAAGCATATTTCAATAATCAATGTAACTTATTAAATAACACTAAATCCTGTCATAATAAGACCCATTTGACTTTTATAAATGGAACTAATTCTCGTTTTCTTAACTTCATCTAACGCAATATTTATTAATTTTGGATATTTTCTCCCTAAAAAGTATTTTTGTTTTGCAATGCATTAAGATTACACATTCAATAAAGGAACTACGACCAATCCTTCTATTCGTGACTCAACAAGATTTGGTTTCAAATCTCTCTCTCTCTCTCTCTTTTTTTTTAACCGAAAACCTTATGTGCTTTCCCTAAGAAAAACTTTTCCCCTTTCAAGCCTCTTGAAGCGATCCTCTTGCACTCTCCACGTGTTATCATTCTAAAATCCAACAATGAGTTTTTTTTTTTTTTTTTTTTTCCCGTTATGGTGGTAGCGGTATTCACATGGTCTTGTCTCCTCCACAAAATAATTTGCACTTTTTACCAATATTTATTGCGCGATAGGTTGGCATTGGCATGTATTGAAAAGCAGCTATAATTATTGTCTTTAAGACTATTCTACTAGCGATTATATATCAAATTCTCTCATCGTTAGGCTTATGTGTTATGTTAGTGTCATTTCTCTTCTGCGTAAGTACTTTAACATGTTTTTACTAATCATTGGTACTCAAATTAAATTAATACCGCGACTATTTTTAATCGAAATAAATCTCAATTAAAATTTAATTTTATGTTGGTATCTTCATCTATCTTTTATCTGCTGAGTGTTACAATGGTACTAAATAATCCAAATTATATATATATGCCTAAAATTAGATTCCCGAATAAATAGTTTGAAGATTAGTTGCTGAAATAATATTCGATGCACACATTTTTCTAAACTTATTTTAGCATGGCGCGGATGTAAATACACCCCTTCATGAAACAGTGAAAAGCAAAAATGAAAGAAATTATATTAAAATAAAATCTGTAATAAATGTATACTAATAATGTATAAAAAAATTCATGGAAGACTATTTTATTCCCAAAAAATTAACTAAAGATCAAAATTTGTTGTCATTAAAAATATCTCGATTATTTGGATTATCGAAGCTCGTGTTAATATAAGCTGCTTCTGGAAATAAAATATTGACTGGTATGAAAATATTATATCTGGCTGAAAAATATCTTCATTGCCCATTTGATACATAAGACATGGCATTTCATTTTACAATTTTTTTTTTCACAGTGTTAAAACAATAATTAGGCAAGCTAGTGATTTGTTTAATAAACAGTTAAAAGACTCCAAAGAGGGAAAATTATAATTTATGGAGAAATCTGCATGTCTACTGAATCATACTTGAGGTCATTTGGAATGAGGCTTTAATTGTTCTGTCTATCTTATAGTTTAAAAGTAACTTCATTCGATTAATTTTTTTAATCTATTATTAGGGTTCATGTCAGCAATGTAAATTTAGTGGTCCATAAAAATCACCTAATTGTGAATAAAAATTTAGTGGTTTAAAAAAATGTAAAATAGTAGACAAACATGTACAAGTGAGAACTTTTAGATATTATTTTACTGTATATATCAGTACAAACATTTTTCAATATATTCTAAACGCAGACTTTTTTTTTTTTTTTTTTCTTTTCTTTTCTCTCTTCTTTTTTAACGCTAATTCTCGCAAAGATAATGAAGTTTAATTAATTTAAACATATAAATTTTGCAAGACCGGTTTTTAAGAACTTAATGCAGCGAAAAATATGTGTTGAAAAACGAAGAAAGTAAACAACTATCACATATTGAAAACTCTCTCAACAATTGTTTCTAGTCGAAATAACTAGGCATGGCCCTTCATCAAGAAAAAAAAAAAAATCAATGTAGTTGACTCGCAGTATCACTGATACAGAACCTTAAAGATGAAAACACACGACTGTTTAGAAAATGTCTGTGTGTGTATCACAAATATTGCGGACGCTGTATCTCACAAACCAATGAACGAAATTTAACCAAACTTGGTATTTAATCGGATCCTGATTTAAACTGGCGCTGATTACATTTGGGAATTAAGCGCTCAACAGGTGGCGCCTTGATCCAATTTTTTTTCTAAATTTTTAATATGGCAGTGTAGGACAAAATTTCACATACATGTGCACAATGAGAGTTATTTTTAACGCATTATTATAAAATTAGTATGAATTATTGAAAATAGTAGTAGTAAACTAGGAAAAAAAATGTGCATGTAGGAGTATTGCCCCCCGGGGGGGGGCGTAAATTTTTAGTATAGATATCTTTCCAAAGAACTCGCCAATACCTTTAAAACATATGGTTGAACCATAGATCTGTGATAATTTAAATCAAAGTTATTAATTATTTTTAACTTAAAAAAAATAATAATAATTTCTTCTGATGTTGGCACAAAATTGACTTTCTTTCGTCATTTAGTTTTATATTTTTCTGAGAAAAAACATCTGCATTCATTATGGGAAATATTTTTAATAAATAATATATTTGCTAAATAATCTGTATTGCGTGAATTCGTACAAGAATATATAGAAGAATGACTTGTGGTGGCCACAACATACTTGTTTTTGTGTAATGCTCTTAGTTTTAGGGAGTGTAACTATAATCAATATTAAATACCTCAATTAACTTTTTTTATACATGACTGTACTGTGAATAAGGCTGAATAAAATATTTTTACACTTATAATTACAGATAGCTTAAAAGGCGCCAGTAATGGCAATGGGCCATTGAAAATCCAGCAGTGGTCTTTTTACTGTTCCTGTTGTGAAAACCGTTGAATTGCTTCAGAGAAGGCAGAATAAAATGCGAATTGATTCAAAATATAATTTAATTAACAAAGGGTATTTTCGGTTGAATTAATGTGTTAATACATATATAAACTTGTTAATGATTTCAATAATATATTGCTTAATGTAAAAATGAGTTTTAGTTAGTAAAAAACATTTTAATCATTGAGTGGGGAATAATGTTATAAATACCGAAAACTAGCCAGTCTTGCTAGATATTTGCTGAAATTCTGCATGAAAAGAAAAATGCAAATATCTTCTCAAATTTAGACACACTCACAATAAATGAATAAGTAAAAAACAAGGCTTCTTGTGAATAAGTAGAGGCATTAATATCTGATTTTTAATGAAATAAGCTTCCATTCCATTCGATATTTCGAATTCGGAACAACACGTCCTTAGGTCCACAACTGGATCTCCCCCTGATAATCAAATGATTCAGTAAAGAACTACTAGTGGCAATATATTGTGATGCAAATAGTAGGAACCCATAAAAAAGTTACACATTATAGCAAAATAAATATTTTTACACCATAAATGGAATCTGCATACTTATTTTAGTCAAGCAAAATTTGGCTTACCTCATTCAAAATAACAAGAAATAAATATCAGATGCCAAAAGTCCACCCTATTTGAGTAAAACTGATCTCATTCTAGAACCAATAGCTTATTAGTAGCAGACGGTTGTTGCGCCAAACTTAGATGCAAGGTGAACTTATGCATGACTTACAAAGCTTTTTATAGAGTTTAAATTTAAACGTGCTTACTACTGGTGCAATGCTCACTACTGGTACACTTTCCCTAAATATAAAAGTTCAAAATAACAGTTCTATAAAAGTGCTCTAGGCGACAAAAATTTCGTCCATGTGTCTGATTTTAGCGTCATATGTTGATAACTTATCGACGAATGTCGCTATGTCGCCATGTTGGTGTGTACCCTGAGCTCTACTAAAATATAAATATTACTTTACGTAAATTATAACAATTTTTGTATATGGTTATAACTGATGAGTTCTGTAAAATGTGTTAGGAATATTAAAAATTTCGTAGTAAACAAGAGAAAAACATGTAGGATGATTGGTAAAAAATTTTTAGGTTTCTTCTTTTTAGATTGATAACACTGCTCTGAATGAAAATAGGCCCCAACACCATTTTTGCAAATTCTTACGTAAAATGACCTCCTGAATCCGAATATGACACCCATTTTGCCCTATAACCAACCGTTTTTGGGGGATGTCCCCTAATTTTTATCATTTTTCGGTAACACTGTAAAAAAATGTAATTTTTCCTGCACTTTCTGTTGTATATTTTCAAGCATTGGCGCTTTTTTAATGAATTCAAGCACTAAATGTTGTAAAATCGACTTCCTGTGGACTTTAGACTCGAACATCTGCGCTGAAACATAAAATCTGTGTCTCTGAACTTAGATGCAGATGCACGATGGATGAACGAAGAGAAGATCATGGAACGAGCAATTCCCGTTCATCAAAAAGATTAGCTATTAATTTTTTATTAATATTTTGTATTGATTAATGGCACTTTTAAGTTTGCGGGGCGCAAACAAAAGATAGCCAATTCAATATTATCGCTAATTTATTTTACTGCTATTTAAATATGTTTGCATGACAGTATGATGCATATACTTTATTTTAAAAATTAAAATAGGTATACTTTCGGGACAGAATAAGAACAAAAATTGGGAAAGCTTTAACGGCCTTCTTCACTTACGATCGCCGGAAGCCCGAGCCAATGTTATTCTATGGAGAAATTTTCTTTACAAATAACGTATTAATTAATACATATTTTTAAATTCTGTTTTCCCATTCAGAAAATTCCAAACTGGTAAATTGACGGACCTTTTTTTAAAAATGTAATTTTTTAATTTTTAATATTTTATTTTGAACTTGCAAAATGAGAAAATTCCACATATTAAAAATTCGTATTTTGCAGCTTCAAAATAAAATATAAAAAATTAAAAAAATATTTTTTTAAAAAAGGTCCGTCAATTTAACAGCTGAGAATTTTCAGAATGTGAAAACAGAATTTAAAAATATTTATTTGTTAATAAGTTATTTGTATATAAAAAATTTCCGTAGAATAACATTAGCATCGGCTTCCGGCGGCGGTGAGTGAAGAGCGCCCTCAAAGCCCTTTTTTTTTTGTGAGGCGAATTTATTATTATTATTATTACTTTCCTTGGAAATTGGATTATGGTCTGGTTATTCTTTGATTAGCCAAGTCAAATTGTGAACATTTTTTTTTTTATTTTAACTATAGTAAGTAGAAATTCGTTCAATATAAATGTAGCTGCATAAAATATGTAAGAGTATTAAATATACACCTGTTTCAGATATTTTTATTTAACAGACACATACATTAAATGTAAACTTATGAAAAAAGTGGAATGTTTGTTTGTGAGTGCTTTTGCGTTCAGGCTATTAATCGCACAGCAACACATTTTGGCAAATAGATAGCTTGGACGACTGCACACCTCACTGAGATATTTTCAAATTTCAAATTTTAATCTTTTTTCTTTTTTCTTTTCATTTTCTTAAATTTATTCTTTAGTTTTATTCGTCAGCATCTCTTAGCAGCACGGTTGTTACAGTATATGTTTTATAATGTATATATATATATATATATATATATATATATTCCTTTCAGAAGGATACTTTATTAATTTATTGTATTTATCAGTAACAAATGGTAGTGTGTAAAAAAGTTTAAACGTGTTGAATTTTGAATTTCATTAAAATGTATTTGTTTTTATTTAATTTTTTTGAAAAGTAATATATATATATATATTGTGCTAACTGAAATCAAATGGTAATAATTTAGAGAGATCGAGGTCAGTGAAATACATGGTTTCAAAACTCAAATGTGTAATTGATACTGAGCTACAGTCATTTTTTAAAATTGTAGTTCTTGAGTAATAGCAGCTCTACGATTTATCTGATAAATACCGAAATTGAAGTGCCCAAAAATTAAGTTGCTGCAGTCGCAGGGGTGAAACTACCTAGATTGCAAAACCCCTGAAAACTGATATTTGCATGCAGATAGGTAAGATTTAATAATGAAATATCATATGACTACCTGTATTAAATGATATTTGGAGAGTTCTTAATAAATTGTGAGGCAAATTAAACATTCAAAATAAGAAATTTCTGTAAAAACAAAATAATTTACATGAAAATCAGAAACAGCAAAAATTTCAAAAACCCTGAATTCAGGGGTAGCCCCTGAAAAGTTTCACCCCTGAGTCAGTAACCTGGACCGGACACAGCGCAAATGGGAAAGATGCTACCGTAGGCAGCAGATACTTTCAGCGAGGTCATGATTATTTATTTTTTATTTATTATTATTATTTTTTAAGTTTTCTTTGTATAAAGTGATATGAAAAATAGTGATTTATTTATTTATTTCTTTAAGCGGGTAAAACCAGCTAGTGCATGAATAATATAATAATAAAAATTCTCAGCAAAAAAAAAAAAAAAAAAGAAAGAAAGAAAGAAAGAAAGACTGCAGAGTAAGAGAAAATTGTGTCAGTGTCAGAAAAGATTATTGTTAACATTACAACGATAATATAATTATCCAGAGTCTCTGTAAATTTACAATAGTATTCATTTAAAAATAAGTATTCGAGAATTCGAGATACTCAATCTTTACTCTGCATTTAAATTTTTTTTCAAATGGTACTTTTTCTTAATAAAAAATAAAAATGCTTTTTTCTATTTTTGAAAAATGTAATCACTAAAATTACTACCACTAATAAATAATAAAATAAATATTAGACTCTAAAATGTGTGCATAAAATAAATTTCTAATTTCGGTTTAATTTTCGCATAATTTTCCAGTTGAATCTTTTAAAAGTGCAGCTGAAAACATTTCATGTCTTCATAAAAAAAAAAAAAAAAAAAAAAATGTCTAAGTAAGCAAAACATATTTGATCTAAAACGGATGTGTAAGTTTTTCTGTAAAATATGTAGATGAATCAGCAATTATGACCGCAGATGGCTATATAAACCGCTTAGCAACAGCGTTCATTTGTTTTTAGAAGTAAAAGATAATCAACTGCCTTATTTAATTTGTAGTATTTTTTTTTTATTTTATTTTATTTTTTTTTTTGGGGGGGGGGGGTTGGGGAGGTGAATTTAAATCTTAAATTGTTAATAATCTTCCCCAACTTAATAGACATTGATTTCTTTTTTATGAAAAAAGTAATTCATAAATTTTAGAAGAAATAATTATTTAGATAAATTTTTGAGAATAAAAAATTTTGTGTCTAACAAGGAGAGGTCACGACATGGAAAATTCAGATCAGGACGAAATTGTGCAGGATTGTAGTATACTATGAAGGTAACAACATATTAAAGCAATAGGACCCACTATCCACAAAATTTCGAGAAAAAAGCATTTAAAGTTTCAGTAATCTTTAAATACAAGTTATTTCGCAAGCAAGGTATCGCCCCAGTGGCGTGAGCGAAAAGCATTGGTCTACCACCCAGATAAGACGGGTTCGAGGCTACCTGCGGAACTTTTTTTTTTTTTTTTTTTTTTTCTTCTTTAATTTTTTATGTACTCTAAATTTTTTATTTATTTTTACTTTATTTTATAAATGAATTCAAAATTTGAAAAAATTATAAAAGATTATTTAATTTTCTTGAATATAAAATAAATATTTTTTTTATTTTAATATTTATAACTTAAAAATACAATAAATTTTTATAACTTAAAAAATAAATTTCAGTTTTGTTTTAACTATAAAATAAGGTACAAATAAAGGAAATGTTTTTAATTATTTTTCTAAGTATTTTATTTTATTTTAGGTATGTCCTAAACAATATTAAAGTGCTTACTTTGTTCGCCTGATGAAGGGTCGTGATTTTTTGACCCGAAACAATTGTTGCGAGTTTATTGCATTTTATGGTGTTAATTCAAAGTTTGTAAGTAATAATTTTTACAACGCCAGTTTTGTGATGCTTCTTTATTAAATATTAAATTTATTTTGTTTTTAAATTACAAAAAAAAAAAAAAAAAAAAAAAAAACAGAGAAATGATGATTTAAATTGCATATATAATTATTATCCAAATTAAATAGTTACTTCTCCAATCAGTACAACTTCTTAAAAAATTAAAGTATAGGATTATGATACGATTAAATTATTACATGCAAAGAAGTGTTATCCTTAAATGTAGATTTTAAATGTTAATCAACATACTTTCTTCTTCGACAAAGACATTTTTTTTTTTTTTAATCCTTCTGTGGACGAAATAAAATATTTCACTTCACCTGCTCTCTATTATTAACAAACTAAAAGGGTTTACGTGACGTAATTTATAGACATTAAAAGGAAAACAGGAAGCTCAAACCAAGATTTAAGTACACCTGCTAATTATTTTTTACACTTTGTTTTACAGCTTGCTTATTTTTTAGTTATTTAAATTTTTTATCTGCTTTTCTTTATATGTTATTTATGTTTTGAAAAATCAAAATTTATTTTTTAAGTTATAAAAATTTATTGTATTTTTATGTTACAAATATTTGAAAAAAAAAAAAAAAAAAAAAATTATCTTTTATTCAAGAAAATTAAATAATCTTTTATAATTTTTTCAAATTTTGAATTCGTTTATAAAATAAAGTAAAAATAAATAAAAATTTTAGAGTACATAAAAAATTAAAGAAGAAAAAAAAAAAAAAAAAAAGTTCCGCAGGTAGCCTCGAACCCGTCTTGTCTGGGTGGTAGACCAATGCTTTTCGCTCACGCCACTGGGGCGATACCTTGCTTGCGAAATAACTTGTATTTAAAGATTACTGAAACTTTAAATGCTTTTTTCTCGAAATTTTGTGGATAGTGGGTCCTATTGATTTAATATGTTGTTACCTTCATAGTATACTACAGTCCTGCACAATTTCGTCCCGATATGAATTTTCCATGTCGTGACCTCTCCTTGTAAGTTGGTTTTGAATTAGTTTTTCAGTCCATATTAACTATATTATCAAGATTGGGTCAGATTTCGGCTTGATATCAAATTCAACTGTCGAACACGTGTCGATTGAAATCCGAATTTTGCAGGGCTCTTGTTCTAGCTCAATATTATAAAATTGTAATAAATATATGCGCTAAAGATTAATTTTAATTTTAAATAAGTTTATTTCATTTAGAAAATAATATAAATTTGATGTAATTTCTTTTTTTTTTTTATTTATATATACTTTATACAATTACTTTATACCATGCACTTTTAAAAACTGCTTTAGAAAGTCTTAAAAAACTTCTTATTAAATTACAGATCAAACTGAACGGAGATATTAAAAAATAAATTTATATATTTATTTAAAACTATTACTTAATTATTAAAAGCAAAATATTTGTGTTATAAATTTCTTTTTGTTTTCTTTTTTTCTTTTTGTAAAAGAAACCTTGAATTTAAAATTTTATTGACAAATAAAATAGTAAACTGCATTAAAAAAAAAAAAAAAAAAGAAAAAGAAAATCTTGATTATTTTTTTTTATCTATTACAAAAATTTTATGTCAATGAATCAAAAGTAAAGAAAACCTGAACTTAAGTTATTTAATTAAAAAAAAAAAAAAAAAAAAAAGAAATGTCGACTGATCTAAAACTAAAAATGCATTTTAAAGCATGCACCGTGTTTATTACATTCTCAATGTATTTATGTAAGAAAAACAACTATACACATTAAAAATTTTGACAGTGGGATTTTAATGTATATCTATGTTTTGAGGTTTCCTGAATTCATTCTTGGTAATATACGATTACGTGTGTGTATATATATATATATATATATGTTTGATTGAACATCATAGTCTCTAAACGCTTTCTTTGTTCGTTTGAGCTAAAAATTTAAGATTGTGTTACTGTCGGATGAATTGCAGATTGTATAATGGTATATTTTAAAATATGCATGCGCGTAGAACTTGTAATTCTTTTATAAAAACACAAAAAAAAAAAAAAAAAAATCTTATTTATTATGGCCTAATGGCTCAAAATATTTGTACGCTAGCATCTAACCTAAACATTCGATTCAGGTAACATTGAGAAGGCTTGTTACAGGTCACCATTGACAGAAATGTATAGACTTTTATGATTGCGGGACGAAGTTTACTTAGGGATTTTGAGTCGAATTTTTATATAATACGATATATAGACTCAAATAATTTGAAATTAGTGTTAATGATGCTAAATTATTTAAAGAGAACAGGGCTGATATACGTTACTTTGAATCTTTCATTCGCTAAAATACGATTACTATTAAAAAAAAAAAACAAACAAAAAAAAAAAAAAACATGCATATTATTTGTAGTTCTTTTACAGGGAAATAAATATTAACAAGTATTTATACCCTATGGTTAATTTCCTAAAGTACATTAAGTTATTTAAAAAAGAATGAAACCGATATAGGTTTTATTAATTTTTTACAGTATCCTTTTCACTGGAAATTACAGGTTCCCAATTAGATATTTTGCAGTGACACACAAAACAATTAAGATGTAATAGCAAAAGCTATAAACATGGGAATAAATTTTAAAAACGCTATTGTAACTTTTACAATTGTTTGACCACTGGAATATTCGGGAATTTATTTTTTATTTATTTATTATTATTATTTTTTTTATAAAGCCTGGTAATTTTTAAATGTACCAACGGTCGTACGGAGTCAATTCTGATTTAAATTTTATGCTATTCACTGGAAGCTTTGTATTTTACTAGCAATATTGTTTTGTGGAAATAAATCCTTTTCTTATATATATTTCTTTGTATTGCGTGCCTTGATAAAGAAATTTTTTAATCCATATTTTGACATTCACGTATAAATTCATTTAGTTAAAATAATTTATCAAAAGTAAACAGTAATATATATATATATATATATAGTCAGACAGATAGATAGATAGATAGATAGATAGATATATATAAACTTTTTTTTTTTAACTTAGCACATATTTTAGTTATCTCGCTAATAAATAGACATAAATGTTACCAATATATCAGAATAGATTTCATTAAATAAGACGATATTTACATAATGAAAATAATCCATACAGATTTATAAATATTTAAAAATTTCAATTTAATTAGCGCAATAGCATAATTATTAATTATAATACCATCTGTAATGATAATAATTAATCTTAACAATGATCAGACATCATGAAAGGGGCCTTGAATTAATTGATAAACAATTACGTGTGGTTGGTTGCGTTTAACGTCCCACTAGTTTTTCTAAATCCCTTACCTAGACATATTGACTTCCGAGCTATGCGCGTAAGGCACGCCAATAAATTGTATAAACGAAATGATTGAGAATTTCTAGTCTACACATTTCTAGACGGTGAAACAATAGTCTGAATAGTATTGCGAGAAATTTTCGCTTGATTTTCTAGATTTGGGTAAAAAAACTAAGATTATAGTAGCTGAAACCAGCCTCGTGTATTCGCACTTATCTATATAAATAAAGAGAAGTGTCTGTGTATCTGTGTGTTTGTCCGTGTGTGTGTGTGTGTGTGTGTGTGTCTGTCTGCGCTCTGGTGCTCACACTATTGATCGCAGAGCTTCCAAATTTGGCATATAGATACCTGGGACCCTGCAGGTATGCACTTCATCGAGATTTTTTCGAATTTCGTATTTGAATTTTTTTAATTAATGTTTTTTCGATTTAAAAATTGGCTTCAATGTTTCCTTTTTCAGAAATTTCTTTCGTTTCAAAAGTCTGAGTATCTTAGCAACGGCTATTAAACTATTTATTTATTTAAATTCATTTGAGGAAGAAATCTTTTTTATTATATTTATTGAAATCAAATAGTTATACACATACAGTAGAAAAATTAAACATATTAAATTTTTAGATTTTGGGATATAGGTACCTGGGACCCTGCAGGAGTGCCCCTCATCGAGATTTTTTTCAAATTTCGAATTTGAATTTTTTAAATTAATGTTTTTCCGATTTTAAATATTGGCTTCTTTGTTTAATTTTCATAGATTTATTGTTTTGCTTCAATCGTCTGCGTATCTTAGAAACGGCTATTACGCAACTTATTTTTATTTAATACATTCATTTGAAGGCGATTTTTTTTTTTAATTTGTTATATTTATTGAAAATAAAATCGCAATGCAGTAGAAAAAATTAAGTATAATTAGTTTTAAATTTAAAAACGTATTTATAACAGATATGTTTAATTTTTTATAGTAGAACAACTTCTTATTTTTCATTTTTTAATTAATTTCTTTAAAAGAAAAAACTTTTATTCATTGATTTTTTATTTATTTACAGTATTTATCGGGAAAAGTGGTAGTATATTAGTAAAAAGGATTAAAATGATTAAAATTTATTTGTTTATATATATATATATATATATATATATATATACATATTAATCTACTTTTTATTTTATTTCATTTTATTACATTGGTCAGAATCAAATCTTAATATAGTGCAAATAGCATGGGCAATAAAATACATGGTTCAAAACTAAAATATTTAATAGATGCTGAGATACAGTCATCTTTAAAATCGCAGTTCTTAAATAGTAGCAGATTCCCCCTGTCGTCGAAAAATATCCAGATTGAAGTGCCCGGGAAAGATCTTTCTGCAGACAGTGGGAACCTGGACCCTTCAATGCAGCACGGGCGGGAAAAGAGATGCCGTAGACAGCGGGTACCCGAAGCAAGGTTTGGAGTAATTTCAGTTTCTTTTTTATTCTTCATTTTTTCTTCTTAAGTTTTTGTCTCTAATGTGGTGTAAAAAAATAAATATTAATTCAATTCTTTCGAAAATTCATTGAAATATAGTGACCAGCGAAGCGGGCGTAGCCTGCTAGTCTATATAAATAAAGAGAAGTGTCTGTGTGTGTGTCTGCGCTCTGGTGCTCACACTATTGATCGCAGAGCTTCCAAATTTGGCATATAGGTACCTGGGACCCTGCAGGTGTGCCCCTCATCGAGATTTTTTCGAATTTCGAATTTGAATTTTTTTAATTCATGTTTTTTCGATTTTAAACATTGGCTTTTATTTTTCATTTTTCATGAATTTATTCTTCGATTGTAATCGTCTGCGTATCTTAGCAACGGCTATTATGCAATTCATTTTTTATTTAATACATTCATTTGAGGCGATTTTCTTTATTATTATTATTATTATTTTTATATTTATTGAAAATCAAAATAGTAAAATACGATAGAAATAAATTGTTACGTTTATGTATAAATTTTATAGTATAACAACTTTTTATTTTTCATTTTTTTAATTAATTCCTATAAAAGAAAAATATTTATTATTATTATTATTTATAATATTTATTGGGTGAAAAAAATGGTAGTTTATAGTAGAGAGGATTAAACTGATAAATATTCGTTTGTTTTTCATGTATTTAATTCCTTTTAAAAGAAAATCTAAATTTTTATTTTATTTTATTTTATTGCACTGGGCGTAATCAAATCGTAATATAGTGTAAATAACGGGGGCTATAAAACACATGGTTCAAAAACTGAAATATATAATAGATGCTGAGATACAGTCATCTTTAAAATCGTAGTTCTTAAATAACAGAAAATCCACAAGTCGTCGTAAATACCCAGATAGAAGTGCCCGGGAAAGACCTGTCTGTAGACAGTGAGAAACTGGACCCGATGCAGTACGGGCAGAAAAAAGAGCTGCCTTAGGCAACGGGTATCCGAAGAAGTGAGATCTAAAGCGATTTCAGTTTTTTTTTTTTTTTTTTTTTTTTTTTTTTTAATGTGTAATGTGATGTAAAAAATAAATACTGATCCAATTCTTTTGAAAATTCATTTAAATATAGTGACCATCGAAGCGGGCGTAGCCTGCTAGTTTGTAAATATTTTTAAATAACTTTGCCCTCGAGTATATCGTCAAACGCTCTAGATTTCTGATAGGAGTTTCTAGAACGCCCTTTTAAAGGGGACTAGAATTTATAAGGATGACATGGAACTATTTTTTCTGAAGACACAATTTAGATTCTAGATATCAGTTACAGATATTTTTATCAATACATATATAATCTTTTATTGATTAAGTCAAGTCCTACTTTTTTGTGTTTGATCATTTTAATGATGACGTTTATATATTTCATATCCTCATCGTTTATATATCCCTTATTTGAAAAAAAATGTAACAGAGAATTAATTTTATTTATTTTATTTATTTTTTTAAGTAAATTTACAAGTATCTTCTTTTTTTTTTTTTTTTTTTTTTAAGAAAACTTATCAAGTGATTTTTTTCCCCTCGTACTAGAAATCCTGAATTTATAATTAAAGTCTTAGAATAAAAAAACTTCTAAAAATATTACAAAAAAAAAAAAAAAAAAGGAAAGGAAAGGAAAATCAAAATTAATGGTTCCAGCCAGTAGAATGACAGTTGTCTTCAAATGGAAACAGTAGGCACCTACTTTGCAATTATGAATCACAAATTTGTCATCCCGAAAATTTGCCATTAAAATATTTCTGATATTTATATTGGAGAAAACAAATCTCTAGCACCTAGAAGCTAGATCCAACTAGCAGCATCATGTTTTCTTTGAAGGAACAAACAAACGTCTTTTCTCTCTTTTGATCTTTCTGTGTTTGATGGCGCGCGGCGCGTACACTCAGTGATGCCAAATGGTCGAAAATTTTTTCCCCAAACAGGTCTTAAATTTTCCCAAATCAGGTTTTTTTTTTTTTTTTTTTTTTTTTCGAAAAAATCCGCAGCTTGATTTCTACTAAAAAGGGAAAATAAAAATTTCTTAAAAAACAAAAACAAAAAAAAAATCAAGCAGATTTTTCCATGATTTGAGCTCAGATTTTTCTCCAAATGAAGGCAATTTTTGAAAAAAAATCCTCAAATAACAATAAAGCTATTGAAAGTCTCTAGTCGTAGGGATAAATCATTACGTTGCCAACATTGACAGAAAGTTGAAGAACTCTCCAGATTTGTCCCCAAAAATTTTAGAATTCCCCAAAAAAGTCCCCAGAAACATTTGGTCCCCAAAATTGCCCCCAGAAGCCTCGAAAATCCGCAATCTGGCATCACTGCCTACACTGTAAAAAAAAAAAAAAAAAAAAAAAAAAAAAATCAGTATTTTACAACAAAAGGTGCTGGCACCGCGGCTGCCAGCACAGTTGCTGTAAAATTTACAAGCGGCTGTTTTTTATGGTGCTGTAAAATTTACTGCACTCTACTGTGAATTTTACAAGATGTTGTTTTTAGTAGTGCTGTAAAATTAACTGCACTTTGCTGTGAATTTTACAAGATGCTGTTTTAAAAAGTGTTGTAAAATTAACTACACTTTGCTGTAAATTTTACAACACTTTTTAAAACAGCATCTTGTAAAATTCACAGCAAAGTGCAGTTAATTTTACAGCACTACTAAAAACAGCATCTTGTAAAATTCATAGCAAAGTACAGTAAATTTTACAGCACCATAAATCACAGCAGCTTGTAAATTTTACAGCAACTGTGCTGGCAGCCGCGGTGCCAGCACCTTTTGTTGTAAAATACTGAAATTTTTTTTTACAGTGAATTTTATGGTTATAAATTTGATTTGGGTGGGGGGGGGAGGATTATTTTAACTGTTAAATATCTTCTGAGGGGCTGCAGAAGTGAAACATTTTAGAACATGAACATTTGAAGCAAGGGCAAAATTTAGAGGGGCGGAGGTGATTTGCCACTGAAATTATAAATTACATTTAATATATTTTATTAATCAATTATTATTTATTATGCATTATATATATATATATTTGTTTTTAAGTGTTAAAATAATTTTTTTCCATTCTCCAAATCAAATTCGTGGCCATAAAATTACCGAACAGTGATAAAAATTGGGGGAGGAGGTGGCGTCCCGAGAAAAACGGTGGGTGCTTGGGCAAAATGGGGGTCATATTCGGATTCAGGAGGTCATTTTATATAAAAATCAGCAAGAATCAGGGCTCAATTTTTCTATTATTATTATTTATTTATTATTTTTTTTTGCAGCGCAATGCAATTAACGACTGAACCAATATACCGGGTGTCCCATAAGTCTGTAGACATTTCAAAGATTCATAAGAAATGAAGGAATAGGTAGAATTGAATGCGGTTTACGAAAAAGTTATTCTCGTAAAGAGTTTTTTTTTTTTTTTTTTTTTTTTTTTTTTTTTTTTTAAGAGAAAAAAAAATAATAGTTAAAATTTTCGACGATAGAGGGCGTTGTATGTGTGCAAATCGTACATTTCCGTGAAAAAGTATATTTGATTACTTGCAAGTGTTCACAGGCATATAAATCATATTCTGTATGTCCTCCATCACCACAAATTAGAATTTTCAAATGAGTTACAACACCGCTAACTGCAGATTCAGTCGGCGATTCTTACCTGAGGGAATAGATCTTCAATAACGCTTTATCCACTCAAGTCAACATCGCAATTAAAACTTTACGTATGCGCAAGTAGGAGGCAAAATAAGAAATAAGCTATGTTAATTGTAAAACCGTGTAATTTATAGGTCTCTGATTTACATATTTTTCGTTACATTTCCGTGAAGCGCCCTCTATCGATGAAAATTTTAATTATTTTTTTTTCTTCCTTAAAAACAAAAATCCCTCTGGACGAGAATAACGTTTTCGCAAACCACATTCAAATCTACTGATTCCTTCAAATTTTATGAATTTTTAAAATGTCTACAAACTTATGGGACTCACTGTATATGGAGCGAGAAGCATATAAGAATAAAATTTTGCCATACATTTTCTGCTAGTTGGTTTCGTTACGGCAAAAAGTTTGGCAAGATTTATTTCATTTCGTCCTTTGCCATATTATAAAGAAATAATCATGGTGATATCCTGTTCTGCATTTCGATACATCAGCAGGTTCAAAAAGACGAAAGAAATTTTACTTAACTGCTTACCCAGTTGTTATACATATGTATTTGATATAAGAACTGAGGTTGAGGTTGAGCATGCCTGAGTGGGAGCTTTAGTGGATTTTACGTCGCACTATGGGCAATTGGCGACGTCTGGGGCTCATCCCTAAGGGTTGTCCGAAGCCATGCCCTCACAATTTTGGTCCTCAACGGAGAGGGATATAAGAACTGAAAAGTATGTAAAAAAAGAGGGAAATCCAAACCAATAAAGCTGAGTAGAAATTTTTTAACAACCTTGAAAATTCATTTTTTGATATAACTATGTGAAAAATACCAGAGCCGGGAATCGAACCCGGGCCTTCATATATATATATATATATATATATATATATATTTAAAAAAAAAAAAAACAAAAAAAAAAACAATAAAGCAGAGTTTTCTTTTTTTAAGTGAACTGTAACAGTTAAGGCTAGGGTATCTAAATTTTGAATAATTTTATCCCAATAAAATAAAAATTGGAATTCTAAAACACAAATTTCCTGGTGTTAAAATTTGCGCTTTAAGAAACATATATTCTGTAAATAACTGAGGTACAGGTACAGAACGTAATGGAATTTACAAACTGTGAAATGTCCTCTCAGAAATAAAAGAAGAAGAAAATAAGTATAATCCAACTCTAAAGATCTATTTGTATGTCAAGCTGAAAGCATTTCGATGATTTTACAGATTTCAGCACGTGTAAGCATCCGAGTGAAGAAAGTGTTATACGACGACCGTTTTGTAGTGACTCTATCTTGTTATTTTGATTTCGCCGAAGGCTTAAGACCAGTTCTATTATGAATCGAAGCTACAAATGCTGTAACCATACAAACTGGTTTTAGGCTAATAAAGAGGATACTAAAGAAAACGAAATTAGAAAAAAAAAGTCCGATCAGCAAGGAAAGCATGTAGTGGGTGCAGAGTTGGTGAGGGAGAAGTGGGAGTTCACGGAGAGCCATGGTTGAAATGAGTAAAGGAAAGCATCAATGTAATAATCATGAAATAGGGCAAAACAATATTATCTGTGTTCGAAAAAAAGAAAACAATTTCATGAACTAAGAGTTCAACACCATCATGAAAATTATCTTTCCCAAATAATTATCCAATGTAACACGATTATTTATTTATTTTATTTTTTATTTATTTATTTATTTTTATTATTTTTTCCCCTAACGATTGATAAATTATCTTAAAGCAATGAACATACAACGTGCTTTGAATGACATAAAATGATACCAAGTATTTAATAATGTAAATTTTTCAAAAAATATAATTCAAAATGTTTTGGAAAAAAAAAAAAAAATTGATGGAAAATAAATATTAAAATAATATTTATTATTGAAATTTATTAATTTACAGATTTTAATATTAATTTAGAAACACAAATGCTTAAAAAACAATTTACATACATGAAATATTCGAATAAAAATATTATAAAATAATATTAAGGGTTTACTATTTAAAAAATATATATGCGATTTTTTTTTTTTTTTTTTTTTTTTTTTTTTTTATCATATTAAAATTGAACATTCGCAATTTATATACTATAATATTATTTGTAGATTTAATATTCTGTTATAGCATTTCATATGTATATTATAATTTTCTATTAGCAATGGATTGTGCTGGAAAATTAACTTTTAGAGTTTTTTATATAAGGTATGTGATTTTAAATTAATACTAAAAAAGGCCTAAAATAACAAGTGAAACAAACTCATCGCCAATTACTAAGGCTGTCTCCGAACCGCTGAAGTATTGGCAACCTCGTTGCTAAAAACGTTGGCAAAATGTTTGACATATACTAGGCGCCTGGCGCAAGGTCATGAGCGTATTGGCATAACTCGTATCACCCATGCTGCAGCACTACGAGAAATTCTTTATTCATTTATTTATTTTAACTTATGTGCATGCGATTATTATTATTATTTTATTTAAACTCTTAAGATACATGAGACATGTAAATAATGAATCTCGTCTCCGTTAAAACTTATACCATATTTTATTTATTTATTTATTTTACTTAATTTAGGTTATTGTTTAAAAAAGAAATGGAACAAAACCATAATCTATATAAATATTTACAGATGTTCAAACATTTCTCAAACTTATGGAAATTTTATCAATTGTAAAGCTGTAAAATAAAATGAAGTATTATATTATATGTATCAAAGGCTAAACATATTTTCCTCAATCTTTTGCTCTCTAAATAAATCCACTGCAATTTTTTGTATTATGATTTACAAATTATCTTCATAAATTTAATTGAAGTATAATGCTATATACATATTTCCTTATAAGTATATAATAGATAAAGTTTTTACCGAAAGATAATATTAAAAATTTAGAATGTCTGAAACTTTGAAACAAGATAAGATTACATTACAAAAAATTAATAATAATAATAATAAAAATAAAATAGAGCAATATAAATAAGTTGAGCGTAACTGGAAAAAATTAAACAAATTTTTAATTATTTTTACATTAAAATTTTATGAACTTGTCATATTTTTAAATACTTTTGAATTCAGGCAAACAATTTATCGGTTATTAAATGCTGATTGAGAGTTTAAATTTTATCTTTTATTATTGAAATTTTCGTTATCGGGTCATTCCATGTTAAATCAACAAATTGGTCGTGCCGCACCATTTTTGATTTTGTTGAAATTTGGTAAGTAATATGTACCCATCTTCTGTATCCCAAAACAGTTTATTTTATTCCTTGAAAAAATTTTTGTTCTTGAGAAAGAGCCATTTGTTTACTTTGCGGATGAGTAAAAATAGTTATTTTAGACTCATTTTCTAATAGCTGTAGAATTTTTATTTGAATTAACAGGAACATCAGATAGAGCTTATTGGAAAGCTTAAAGAATGAAATTTTATTTGTGCACAGTAAAATAGAATTATGTTGTCTACTTAACCAATTTTCAATTGCAGTCATGAGTGATTTTGTGTGTTACTTTAAAAACTTGTATATCTCTTCTTTCTTTTGGAATAATAAGATAATTTTTGTTTTGTTTTAAAGTACAGTATAAGAGCTTTTTACCATGACATTTTGAGATTTTTATCACCTGTACCACATGACTTTTTTGAGGGGTGAAAAAGGCCATTTTTCAATTTTTTAAAAGTTTAAGCAATTTTTTTCACGATAAAGGACCACCAGTAACAGCTATTTTTTTTTCTACGTATAGTATTGATATGTAAGTGCAACAGGAAAAAAAATTAGTTTGTTACTTCAAGTCCTTCTTTTTTTTTTTTTTTTTTTTTTTTTTAATGCTTTACATGAGAAAAAACATTAATTTGTAAAAGACTGTTTGATGGCCAAAAAATTCTATTTAGGCTTAACATAAATCTTATTTTAC
Source organism: Salticus scenicus (assembly GCA_963930645.1). Classification (NCBI taxonomy): domain Eukaryota; kingdom Metazoa; phylum Arthropoda; class Arachnida; order Araneae; family Salticidae; genus Salticus; species Salticus scenicus. Next base: position 83,581,350 of record OZ005651.1, read on the forward strand.
TGTGCACAAATAAAAGTCCATTCTTTAAACCTTCCAATAAGCCCTATCTCATGTTTCTGCTAATTCAAGTAAAAAATTTACAGCTGTTAGAAAATGAGTTTAAAATGAAGATTTTTCTCATCCGCAGAGTAAGAAAATGACTATCTCAAGAACAAAATTTTTTCAAGAAATAACATAAACTGTTTTGGGATATGGAAGATAGGTACATATCACCTACAAAATTTCATGAAAATCAAAAATGGTGCGGCACAACTTTTTCTTAAAATTTGTTGATTTTATATGGAATGACCCTAGTCATCATTATTATTTTATTTATGCAGTTTATGTTAAATTTATTTACTTGTTTATATGTTTACTTATACAAATGTGTAAGCAGCAAGATTACATATGATAAACTATTTTCTAAATACATAATTACGCAGTAATTTTTAAAAAAGGACGAAAAGTCATGCGGTTCGCATAGAGTGTAAACATTTTCCAATTGTACGCACCCACTCCCTCTTTTAAACATCAATACATTTGCCTCAAAGATTACATCTTGAAAGGCATTTAGCTTTTACCTAGAAAGGAAGGAAACTTGCAAAAATTATTTTATACCATTTTCTTTATTTTAAAGTAAAACCATATAATAGATTGTTTCTGTGTAGCCCTCACATAGCGATTGCCTTTCTAGAATATTCTCTAAAAATAAGCAAGCCTACAAGAGTATATTTTGTTTTAAATAAGCAGGAAATAGTCTAACAAAAGCACATTTACAGCTTTATTTATAAAGAGAAAGAATTAAAAGGGCTGCTTTGCTTTTATGAAGCCCGGTATATCATCTAAACTTTACATACGCACCATACGATGTACAAAAATATCTTCACAACTTGAATAATCTTCATTTATACCTTATAAGGAATCGGAACATCGTTGTAGAGATCTTTAAATCAATCAATTATGCTAATCATATCGTATATTTTTTCTTATGGAAAATTGTTTTGTGTGTCTTAAATATATATATTAATTTTGTTATGTTATATGTTGTATAAAGATATTAAATTATGCTTTAAAAATATACCTCTTATAGACCATAATGCATTCCAAATCTTTTGTGTCCCTGTACTGAAACTACTTGTGCTATTTATACAATAGAGAGCATAGTGAACTCGAATAACATAAATTAATTTCAAGGTATTCCATAGACATTAACGGAAGTTACAGCTCGAACAGATATAGGGATAGAAAGACACAGATAGACTAATTAAGGTTATAATCATTCTTTAACGTTACTGGAAGGTGTAAAATATGCACAACAGAAATGAAAATGCAATTACAGAAATTTCCAATTACAGCCCTCAATGTATCTGAGTATTTTGTAGTAGCCCTGTAAACCTTAATGCTAATCATACCGTATGTCAACTTTAATATTGAAATGTAGTTTATAAAAATATCTCTCATAGAATACAATGCATATGCAGTCTTTAAAGTGTCATTGCATAAAAACAAATCGTACTATGTATACCATTTTCAATAGGGAACATGTCATACATTTTGAAGAAATTTCGAAAATATTTATGGACCTTAAAGCGCAGACGGACAGACAGAGAAACTTAAGTCATAAATAATTTTCAATTTTGTTGGAAAGAGTTAAAAATAAAACTTATTTAAAACTAATTTTTATATTTTTTCACGCTATCTGTAATTTCTGTGAGAATTAAATAAATTGTAGTAAAAGAAAGAGTTTTCAATTTCGCAAAAATATATCAACCATTCTAGACGTAAAGCAAATTTAGAAATCCCAAATCAAAAGCAACAAAAGCTGACAGCATGAAAATTCAAGTTGTTATATAGAAAAAGAAAATGATAGAAATGAACGTCTCATTATATTTTTTTTATTTTCAATCATCGATAGTGAAATAGTCTAATAGATTTCTATTCCGAAATTTCCATTAACAAAATCTTCGGGTCATTCAATTACAAGGATTCACGACTCTTAGAAGTTAGAAATAATTGTAAGGGAAAAGATTCAATTCGGAGAGCACTGATTAAATTGTCTGGACTAATATTCGACTTATACTCTCGGACTTAAAGAAACAACAATAAGTAACGAAAAACAACACTTTTGACGACGAACTTAATGTAATGTTGTTGGCCTAAAAACCTACGAGGGTTAAATAGGTCATCGGCTAGTAAAGCACAATTTAACAGGAGTCAGTGTACTGAAGAAGCTAGCTTTCTATCGATGGCCTGTAGCGGAATAAAACTATCTTTTCTTCAAATACAGTGATCAGGCTTTATAAGAAACATATCAGAAAAGTGCCTCTTACGGTCGGAAAAAAAGTCACCTATTAATGTTAAAATTTATGAAAAAGTATGGTACTATTCAAGATATTTATATCATCTACTAACATTAAGAGTACTGCTAAGATTTTACACTATCGATATATACAGGGTTGTTATAATTAAAGTTCCCCTATTCAGAAGGCTCTAGAGCCGGATCTATGGCTTCAAACTAAACAAAATTTCACCAGTATGTATAGTACAAGTGATGCGCTCTGCGGAATAAATAAATAAATAAATAAAATAAAATAAAGTTGGCCCTTAGATATTGGCGCTGCGCCAATATCTAAGGCGATTTTCGCAGATTTTTTGTAAAAAACAATATAAAGGAAATTTTATTTCTCAGTTGATAATTTTTTTTTGATTCTATCAGTTTTGGCCAATCTAGGCGAAACACACAAAATTTATTTTGTTTTTTACAGAGAATCTGCAAAAATCGCCTCAGGCAATGGCGGAGGGCCATCTACGAAAACTTTAACTAATTTTGTTTATTTATTTATTCATTTATCTATTTATTTTTTCGATTTTCGCAGAGCGCATCACTTGTATTAAGTACTACTGGAATTTTGTTTCATTTGGACGTACAGAACCGGCTCTAGAGTAAAGAAATAACAAAAAGGCAAACGAATGAAAATCTTTAAAAATAACTTTCAGCCCTTAAAACTTGGTTTAAAGACTAAAATAAAACGTTCATTAGAAGTGATATTATTGAAACACTATTTAATTTTAGAACTCATATGCCTAAAAAAATTTTAATAGGAGTAAAGTCCGGTCGGATAATCCGAGTACATTTCAAAATAATTAATTCATTTATTTTTAAAACGAGTGATGTGAAAAGCAATACGAAGATAAAGAAAATCATTAAGCTATAAACATTAAGCTTTAATTAAATCAGTCAAAATACAGATAAAAAAAATAAATACAAGAATTGCAAACTTCTAAAGTTCTAATATTTTTACAAGTTTGTAATTCTTGTAAAATTATAAGAAAATAAATTGTAAACGCTCCTGAAATGACCAGAGCTTCTAGGAAAAAATAAAAAAAGATGCAAAGAAACCTATTTTAATCTTGAGGAGAGGCAAATTGATTTGCAAAGCCTTAACAATTTTTAAGATGTAGTTATTCAATTTACCCACATGGTCTTTTACACTAATTTACATATATTCCAAAACGAGTAAATAACTAAAGGGAACTTGATTTTATCCAATTTTCTAAAACGACGGAATAAAATAGAAAAAATAACTAAAAACAGAAAAACTTGTTTGATTCTGTAAAACTTTCTATTTTTTCTTACCCATGAATACGGTAGAGAAAGTATTGTTTTAGGGTCGAATTTTTGAAATTCAGATTTCAATATACTTACAAGTTTTGAGGTCTACTGAATCCGAAAATCAGCTTTTTAGCGGTTGGTTTGTGTGTTTGTCTATTTATCTGTTATCTATCACTATAACTCAAAAGCAAATATTAGCAGGAAGTCTAAACTCAATATTTTAGACCTGTATCATATGAAAATGCTACTTGAAATTTTTTGTTAAAATCAAAGCAAGTTCATGCACAGGACATCCAAAAGAATTCAAAGACAAATAACAGCAAACTCAAAAACAAATATCAGCAGAAAGTTTAAACTCGATATTTTAAACCTGTATCATATGGAAATGCTACTTGAAAATTTGTGTTAAAATCAAAGGAAGTTCATGCACAGGGGCATCTAAAAGAATTCAAAGATACATCTACGGACAAATTTTCTGGTAGGTACAGTTTAATATCTCTAGTCTGCAGTAAACAAAATGAAATGAATAGATAATTTTCGTATGTATAAAAGCATGTTACGTATTGGATATGGTATAAAATCATTCACTGTTCGTTTACAGGGCCAAACAAAAGAATGACGATGTATTAAAGCTATGCTAGGAAATTATTATAAGGAGATTTGGTGCTAAATAACTAAAGACATAAAAAATCTCCAATGCCTCGAAAGCGAAAGAGAATAATGGAATAGCAGACAGCTGTTTTGGTAGCTTGACGCTATGCTAAATGCTACCGAAACAGCTGTCTAGTATTCCATTATTCTACTTGGCGTTCAAGACGTTGAAGAATTTTCCCGTGTTTATTTATGGTAGGAAATTGTACTTAATGTATGTGTATGTCTTTTATCAGCATAACTTAAAAGTAAACAATGGCAGGAAATTCAAATTTTGTATTTTGAAAATCAAATGAGGGTGCCACTTGAAAAGTTTGACCAAGATTTGTAAAATTTAAGAAATGCTGTGTGAGAAAGTTGTCTGAAAATTTTTGAATAAACTTTTAAATTTAATAACGGCATTAAATTGTTATGGATGCAGTTATTATATTTGAACGATGCCAGATAAAGCCGTTTTGAACTGTTTTTAAAGAATATTCATATAGAGTATTTCTTATCTTACAACTTATCAGTAATCTATGTCTGTATAGTATTCAAATGCAGGGCAAGAGAAAATTGAGTGCCACACCAAATTATTTTATTTTTCTTCTTTGCTTCGTTTTGAACTTTTAATAGCGATGGTTTAAAACCAGTCTGTAGGAAATTTTAGCTCAGATGAAATTGGTCTGTCAATTGATATTTCCTTTTTAAAAGATTTGTGAAAAAATAATTCTGGCAGGATAGCACATCAGTAATCTTCAAATACTGAAAGTTCAATATATACAGTCTCTATTTTCTTTATTTGCAATAGGGCTAATTTATCGTAGGGTTTTCTTCTTTTTCTTTTTTTTTTTGTATTAGGGATATTTGTAGTAAGGATATTTTTGATTATATTTGAAAAGAGTTTATGGAAATTGTGGTCAGTAAGAAATATGGATGTCAACAAATTATTATTTTTTTTCTATTGATTTCTTTTTTTAAGAAGATTGGAAAAGAGATGTTGCCATTCAGTCATAAGATAGTAAGTAACATGCATTACTAAGGTATTTTTTCCAAGTTTTATGTATACTTATAAGTTAAAATGAGAATTTATACCTGAAGTTAAATCGAAATTTAAAAATATTGATCCAATACACTGTCTCATTTAATGTAATATTTAAGAATAGATTGATAAATAATGAAATAAAGAAATGCATTACATAAAATATTAATTGATAATAAAATTATTTATTCTCAATAAAATGTAAATTATCCTCAATAAAATGCAATTTAAAGAAGAGCTTTTTACTAAGATGATTTCACCTGATAATAATAATTATTATTATTATTATAATTATTGTTATTATTTTTTACTATATGAAAATAAAACCAGCATATAAAATGTAAGCAAAATTCCAAAATTTTCGTGGATTATGGTAATACATTTAAAAAATTGTTTTCTAAAACACTAGTTTAAACAAAAATTTTCAAAGTCTTAAATTTCTATATGTGAAGGTTACACACAAGCATAAGTGCAGAAAAGTTACAATAATATGTAACATATAATTTATAACTCGTCTAGGTTTAATGCTGTAAATTTTTTAATCTATATTTAAAGCAGAGGAAGCAATTATCGAAAAAACAAGGTTAAAGCTACCTTTATAAAATCTCTCGACCTTGAATGTAGTTAAATATTATTTTTCTATAGAAATTGAAATTTTCAGTTGGAAGAACACTAATTCGTAAATTACAGTATGTGAACGTATGACTAAAAATAATATTTTAATTAGATACTACATTTCTATAAAATCTGTAATTTTGAACCTAATTTAGAGATTTTTAAATTATAACCTTTTTTTTTTTTTTTTCGTCAAAATATGTTGAAAATTCGCGATTTTTAAGAAAAAATTTTTATACTCTAATCCAAAAACTACGTGATTTATTATCTAACATTAATTGGCAAATTATCAGCTCACAAATTTTAAATTATCAATTCAAATTGTCCTGGGAAAAAAAAATTAATTAAAAAGAATCTATCAAGCAGATTTTCATCAAACATAATAAAGAACCATCTCGATTAAATTAGTGTTCTGATAAAAATAACCGCATTGAAATAGGGCCATTCATTGATAATTACAGTGCCACAGACAGACACACATAGAAACAGATAGATAAAGGCTTGGAACTTATAACATTTCTACATTTAGAGTAGGGGCTTAATACGCATTTACATTTTTATTACCATGTTTTTATTAACTTCGATTCTTGTTTGTTTGTTTGTCAGGGACAAATCTTGCAATCGATTTTTAACTAACTTTCCGACTAGCTAGACATTTGAAACTTTCAGGACAGCTCACAACACGGTGACAATACATTTTTCTAATAATTTTAGTCAACTATTTCAGGTCCCACTGCCTTCGGCAGCGCTTATATTTTTCGACAGAAAATTTATTTAACTAACTTCCCGACTAGCTAGACATTTGAAACTTTCAGAATAGTTCAGAAAACGGTGAAAATGCATTTTTTTAATACCTTAAGCCAACTGTTTCCGGTTCCTACTGCCTTCGGCAGCGTTATCAGTACAAAGCTTGCAGTCGATTTTTCATTAACTTCCCGACTAGCTAGATATTTGAAACTCTCAGGCTAGCTCAAAACACAGTGACAATACATTTTTTTAATACTTTTAGGCAACTGCTTCAGGTCCCTACTGCCTTCGGCAGCGTTTATATGATTCAACAGAAATTTTATTTAACTAACTTCCTGACTAGCTAGACATTTGAAACTTTCAGAATAGTTCAGAATACGGTGAAAATGCTTTTTAAAAATATTTTTATCCAATTGCTTCGGGACCCTGCTGCCTTCGGCAGCGTTTCCAGTACAAAGCTTGCAATCAACTTTTAACTAACTTCCCGGCTAGATAGCTATTTGAAACTTTTATAATAGCTCAAAAGACGATAGAAAGGAATTTTTTTAATACTTTTATCCAATTGCTGGGGTCCGGCTGCCTTCAGCAGCGTTTATATGATTCAACAGAAATTTTATTTAACTAACTTCCTGACTAGCTAGACATTTGAAACTTTCAGAATAGTTCAGAATACGGTGAAAATGCTTTTTAAAAATATTTTTATCCAATTGCTTCGGGACCCTGCTGCCTTCGGCAGCGTTTCCAGTACAAAGCTTGCAATCAACTTTTAACTAACTTCCCGGCTAGATAGCTATTTGAAACTTTTATAATAGCTCAAAAGACGATAGAAAGGAATTTTTTTAATACTTTTATCCAATTGCTGGGGTCCGGCTGCCTTCAGCAGCGTTTATATGATTTATCAGAAAATTTAAAAACATGATTTATAATTTTTTTTTTAATCTTATAATTATTAAACTGTATATATATATATATATATAATATATATATATATATATATATATATTCTTTTTTCCTTCTATCTATGGAGATTAGTTTTTATACACTGTTATATCAAAATATGCTTAGAGTAAATTAAAAATGTAACAGAAATATGTTGTCCGTCTAAAGGAAAACCTATTGAGATTGGAGAAAAGAATTCATCTATTCAGCTACCGGGAAGGTAAAACTATTCCGATGATTCAATTTTACTTTTGCTGGAGTTGTTGATAAACCTTTAATTAATTAAATTTACTCAGTAATTCAATTTTTTGCTTCTTTTTTTTTTTTTTTTAAATTCCAACTACGTTTCTGTTATTAGTTTTATTGATCAATTTTCCTAGATAAGTTTTATATCTTTTTGCGTATAGGTGGACTTTAGAGAAATGTTTCTTCTTTCTTAGTTATTATTTCTCATGAGAAATCAATAAAATCATTTACCTGCTTTAAGGGCCCTCTTCACTCACCATTTGCTTTTCTAAAAGCCAATGTTATCCTATGGAAAACTTTCTTTGCACTTAAAACAGTGACATATTAATTGATTGAGACGCGGTTTTTTTTATTGGATCACTCTCATTTCGTAAACTGACGCAGCTTTTGTAGATTTTATGAAAGAATAACAGTTGTTTTTTAAAAAAGCTGTTTTATTGCAATATTTGGGTTGATGCATTAAATGGCTTATAAAAACTCTTTCAATTTTTTTAAAACAGAATTTAAAAAGCTGCGTCAATCTCAAAGAGTTTAATTCAGTGCGGAAAAAAATCCTGTATTTTAATAAAATTTTAAATCAATTAAATTTGTAATGAAAGTCCAAAAATTTTACAAATTTGTGCCGATTTTCCTCTTTGACACACCCTTTATCCGGCTCCACCTCTCAGACAGATGTTTTTGCTTTTCGAGAGCCAAATGTTTATATTTTTGTGGTGAAGAAACATCGTCGTGGTTTTTATTTCTTTACTACTTTTATTATTATAGATTTTTTTTTTTTCTTTTTGTATTACGGATGTGAGTCTGAGTAACATATAGATTTAGAAGACAATCGTTCAAAGAATTTGCGAAATATATGATCGCATTTCATTTTAAATATTTTTCTTTGCACATAATACTGTTTGCACAATAAATCTGATATTTCACTCATAAAGCAATGAGTGGCAATATACAAACATCTATTTTAGCGATTCGTAAAAAATATTTTGTTGAATTAAACAGAATTTCAATAATAGAATTCAAAGTAAATAATCTGGTATGGCACCCATACGACTTTCTCTTACATAAAATTAAAATTCTATTAAGATAGATTGCAGATTGACGAGTAAGAGAACAAGTTCTATATATAACTAGTGAATATGCAGATCAGGAACCTCACCGTCATATTTGCATCACGCATTATTCAACAGATTATTTTTACTTATTCCTTATTATATATAATATATATATATTGATTCTATTGGCTTTTTATATAAACAGAAACGTTTCTGAGGGGGGTTGCAGCCCCCCCACAACCCCCTCTGCTTTTCTCTTTCTATAACTATCTCTGTATGTATGTATTCCTAATAACTGACTATCTTGTACTTGCACTAATTCCCTGTAATTCATAAGTACTTCTACCAAAATTCCTGCAAATTGATTACATAACATACTAGAATTATTTTGTGCAACCCTGTAAATTAAATACCAATTCTATGGCCACATTTTCCCACAATATATATATATATATATACATATATATATACTTTTAAAATTCTAATAAGATTTCATCATATTTCGTGGGGTGTAACCATGTTAAAATTCAATACCAGTGTTGAAATATGAACTATAGTGCGTAATAGAACAAAATTCTTTTATGTAACTCGGAAAAGCAGCCACAGTAATTATATACACTAAAAAAATTAGAATACACCTATTTAATTAATTGTAACTCATGAATATTTCAATGTAATTTGAATCATTTGGATGATTACAGGATGTCATCCGAATTCATTTGTGTGATCCCGTAAATAAATCATATAGTCCATACATATCCCTTTTATTAGAGTAAACATGTTTTTATATATCTTTATAATGTATATGTTAATTCTCCTGTGTTGAATGCAGCATAAACGTTTTAAAATGCGTTTTTTTTTTTTTTTTTTTTTTACTGTAATTTCACTTTGTTGAATGCAGAGTAACGACATTAAAATTTGTTTAAACAAAATTCACCCCGTAGGCCTTAATGATAAGAAAAACTTTGGAGTGTCCCTGTACATAGAGCATGAAAAATATACACATAAAAAATTATACAGCTATTTCTATACAGAGCTTGAAAGTGTCTACCAATTTGCAAGTTATTTGGAGAATTTTTGCAGCCGTTATTGCGGTACATGTACATTCTGTCCATAGGCCATAGTGATAAAAAAAATTTGGTGTGTCCCCGTACACGAATTCCAGATAGAACAGACGCCAAACACAATACAGCTAATCCCATGTGGCTCGAAATCATGTGTACAAAATTGCAAATCAATTGCATGATTTTTGCGGTCGCTGAAACAGACACACAGACAAACAAAATATACACACAGACGGAACCCAAAATCTTTTTGATTCGCCACAGGGAAGCTTCCACTCACGTTTCGACAATGAACTAGTGGATCTGCAGATCAGGAGCCCCAATATCCTATTTGCATCACACATTATTGAACAGGTCATTTTTATTTATTTCTCATTTTTTCATATATGTGTATATATTGATTCGATTGACTTGCTACATAAACAGATACGTTCCTGAGGGGGGGGGGGGCTGCCAACCCCTCCAAATCTAAAAAAGATAGAGCTATGAAACTTCAGATTTAAGACAGAACTGGTGTACAGATGAATTTTACAAAGTTTGGTGAAAATTGGAAAAGTGGAAGTGGGACCGTAAGTCCGTATCCAAAAACAGCTCTAAAGATTTTCTTAAAATTTACTACATAAACACTCTATTAGATGTCCTTTCGAATTACATAGTTGGTTAGTTCAGGAAAATTGGTAGGCTCGCGGTATAAATAGCTGAATTTCAAGTCTCGCAAGTGCGTTTTTTTTTTTTTTTTTTTTTTAAATGGCTGTACGGATTTTTTTTTTCAAACTCGCCATATTAACTCCCTTTTAAATATTTTTTTGTATGTAATTTTTGTTTTCCGATCAATAATTGAGTATGCCAAGTTTTGGTAAAAGATGGTATCTCAAAAACGGCTCTAACGATTTTCTGGAAAATTGTTGCATAAATCCATTACAGATATCCTTTCTCGTATAATACGTGGCTATTACAAGAAAATTCACAGTCATCATGCTCAGGTAGGTCACTTTTAGATCTCGGAAATTTATGTTTCAAAAAATAACTCTACCATTTTTTCCCCCTTATTATTTCTTAACTCGCTATGCAAACTGTTTTACACGTCTATAGATCAGTTTGTCAGGCATCTACTTCGTTAGGTCAATTTTATGTTTTCTGATCACATTTTTAAAAAATAGTATATTCTAATATGTGAATAGTGGGTAATGCAAGTAGTGTGGTTGCTTCATACTATTTTTTTTATTTTTTTAATTTATTTATTTATTTTTATTTTTTGTCGCAGATTTATGGATAGATAATTTTTTTAAATGGTCAAAATATGTTCAGGACACCTGAAATTGTGTAAATATACTGAAAGCTAGAAGGTGAAATGTTTTGAATCCAATATTTTATTTCATCTTGTACAAAGAAAAAAGTAAATAGGAGGATATTTCTACCAATCATAAAGGCTTCGAAAATTTTTACGAATCCAGTATTTTTTTTTTCCTTATAAATACAGAACAAGGTGCACTATATCAATGACTTCAGTTTTTGGTTATACTTTTCGCATTTTTTCTCGAAATGTAGGGGGGGGGGGGGGAAGAAAGAAAAAGGAGATGAAATGTGAGTAATCTATAATAATAAAAGAAGATGTCTGTCTGTCTGAATATCTATACGTTCAGCCCCTACTGAACGCAGAAGTATAAAATTTGACATACGGATGCCTAGAAGCCTTCCCGAGGGATCTTTTTATAAAAATGTCTATATTAGCTCTGTATCTCAGCTTCTAATTAACATAATTTCATAAGTAATATATCATTTAAAAAGTTATTTGAATTAGAATTGATCAGTATATGTTTAAATCTCTGTCGCCAGAGGGCGCTTTGATATTTTAATAATTCAACTAGATATAACACATCATTTGAAATATTACGGACTTTTAAACTGATATAAGCCGTTAAATTCCGTACGGGAGTTTCAGAGAAAACCACAGAAAAGCCAGAACACCTTTATCATAATTCTCCAATTCTAATTATGATCCAGGCTTTCGAATTCCGATACTCCGTTCACGTTTCGTATTAAGGATTTTTGTGAGCGAACAGGTTATTTCAATTCATGAAACGTAAAGCGGCGCCTTAGTCGCCACAGAGCGAAAATTTGTTTCAGTTAAAATTTTCAAATCTATTTGCAGTATGAGCGTGGAAGCTGTTGTAAGTTCTAAAACGGGGCGCCACAGTCGCCACCGAGATGGTCTTTGCTAAATTCAGAATTTTGAGATCGTAACGCGGTGAGCGAACAGGCTGTTTCAGATATTGAAACTGGAAGAGGGCACCGCAGGCGCTACCGAGCGGGAATTTACTGCGATTAAATTTTTCAATAAAGCTATTTTAACTATATGTCAGTAAGGTGTTGTAAGACCTGAAACGGGAAAAAGGCGCCGCAGCCACCACCGAGCGGAAGTTTCGTAAAGTCGGATTTTTCAAGGATCGCGAACCAACTGGTCGCCGAAGGCGGCTAGTTTCTAATATAAAGCTTGCAGGAAATGGGAGCAAATGTTTATAAAATTATTTCCAAGCGAAGAAACCACATTATTAGTTACACTTTACACTCGAAGATTTCGCGGGTTGATTTTCGCGCCTGATGATGTAAATGCGCAGCTGACCTTTTCAGAATGATACATGGACACTGATTATAGTTTAAAAGCATTCTTTTAGAATTACGATAAAAAGAAATCACGCCGATGTATTTGTATATAATACAAACTTATTTTGAAGTTATATGTAATATTTTAAAATATTAGAGGTTTTCGCTTATTATAAGATATGCATATGCAATTTTCAGAAATAAGTTCTAGATTAAAAAAAAAAAAAAAATCTGGTGAGAAACAACTACACGACTTCCATTACTTACTATTACATGTATTACATGCATTTTTTGGAGATAATATAATCAGAAGGTATAAAATTGACCCAATAAATTAGACACCTAAAACCTAAAAATTTTCTGGTTAGATAAAGCTTATACTCATGTAAAGATATATAAAATAGATTTACATAGCAAATTTAAAAATAGTCAGAAGAAAAACAATGGTTTAGCCGTTTTTCGAAACATTAATTTCCGACATCTAAAACTAATCTACCTAATCAAGATTACTGCTAATTTACCTTTAATAACCGCGTTATACATAAGAAAGGATATCTAAAATGGATTTATGTAACAATTTTCAAGAAAATCATTAGAACCGTTTTTGAGATACCGACTTTTGCCAAAACTTGGCATACTCAATTATTGACCGGAAAACAATAATTACGTACAAAAGGATATTTAAAAGGGAGTTAATATGGCGAGTTTGAAAAACATCCCTACAGCCGTTTTTAGAGGAACACACTTGTGTTTCTGACCGTTCAGTCGGTAACAGAAGTGTCCGAACACTAGCAAAAATTCCTATGTATTAAATGTACACTTCATACGGTTTTGTTACGTAAATCCTTATCGAATCATGTTCTTACATTGACTAAGAACAGGATTCGACAAGGATTCATTTAACAAAACCGTATGTTATGTACTTTTTTTACATAAGAATTTTTGCTAGTGTTCGGACACTTTTGTTACCGACTGTTCCTAGTTGAGAGACCTGAAATTGAGCTATTTATACAGGACGCTTATCAATTTTCCTGCACTAACCAACTATATCATTCGAAAGGACATCGAATAGAGTGTTTGTACAGCAACTTTGAAGAAAATGTTTAGTGCCGTTTTTGAAATACAGACTTACGGTATCACTTCCGGTTTCCGATGTTCCACTTCCGGTTTTCCAATTTTCACCAAAATTTAGAAAATTCATCTGTACACCAGACCAGTCTCAATTCTGAAGTTTCGTAGTTCTATCTTTATTAGTTTCGGAGATATGATAGTCAGAAGATTCCCCACAAACATATATACATACACACGTACACACTGGCCAATTGCCAAAAATTACTTTCTTGGACTCAAGAGACCTTAAAACATGTAAATCAGGTGAAAACTCGATATCGAATTTTCGAGCCGAATACAATACTTTTATTAATTACGGTAGTCGGGTAATGGAAGTAAAAAACCATAACAAAACTTTTTTCTATACCATCTATATGACAGCGTCATTTACTGTCTAACGAGCGCTCAAATGTTTTATAATAGTTTCTCAGAAGGAAAATTTCAACTATATATGTAATTTGGTGCTATTTTAATCATATGGAAAATAACAGAAGGTGAGAAATAGCAGCGCTACCTATCGAACGATATACACTCAAATTAAGCTAGCTTTCGTTTTCATAATAGTTGGTAATGTCAAATATCGAGTTCAATGCATTTAGCAGCTACAGAAGTTGAGATTTAGTCTTCCTATTCACGAAATAACTTGCAGCATAGCAGCGCCACCTATTGACCAATATGCAAATAAATTAAATCAACATAGAGTTTCATAATAGGCCTCTCATATACCAAGTTTTGTGCCATTATATACAATATAATCTAAGGCATAACCTTCCCGTTCATGGGAAAATTACAGTGAAGTCCTGCAACGGATAGAGTTAACTGATTTATTGGGTTTTGCTTGCAACGAGAAGGGTCAACTTAAAAAAAAAAAATTAACCATAATAATAAGAAAAAATTGTTTGACATAATCATAGCTATAACTGATGTAAACCTGAGTCCTGCGTATTGATTTTTTTGTGCTAGATTGAGTCATTTTTTCTATAAAATTCATAAAATTTAAATTTTTAATTTCAAAACTCTAGAGAAATAAAATGACAGACTTCCATTTTCGACTATAAACATAAACATGTCATTTCAAAGGAACAGATTTGATATCTGTCGTCCATGGCAAAATAATAATAATAAAAGATGGCCAAATTATCTGACGAACATATTTAATTCCTTTAAAAAATCATGGTTATTTTAATAAAGTATATTAAGAGAGCAATCAGTAATATATGAAACAATATTTTGTACAATATATATGCATTACGAAAATATTCATCTGGCATGTATGTTTTCGTATTACGTTTTGATCGCCAAATACACAAAATGCGGAGGACGAACAGATATCAAATCTATGCCCATTTTGTTTCTAGATTTTTAAAATTTAAAATTAAAATTTTGTCAATTTGACAGCAAAATAACTTAATCTAACACATGTGCACGAAAACTAATTTGTAATTATACCCAAATATGGGGATTAAAATCGGGAAATAATTTTCCTTGATTTTTAATAATTTTTTACAAAAAATCCGATGGACGATTAGAAAATTTTTTTAATTGGCCACAACGACGGTCAATGACATCACACTTCGCTTGCGTATATCTTCTGCATATATAAGAAGAAAACATAAGATTTGAAAAAAAAAAAAATTGGTTTTCGGTTTCGATGAATTTACAGACTTTGAGATTTCCTTGCATTTCAATTAACTGAAATTCACTACTTATTTTTAAAAAGTGGATTTATTACTAGCTTCTGCATCTATCAAAGAAAAAGTTTCGATTTTCTGTTTTCGCTGAATTTACGTGTTTTGAGATTTCCCTGTGTTTCAATTAACTGAAACTGACTACTTATTTTGAAAAAAAGGGGATTTATTACTAGCTTCTACTTGTATAAGAAGAAAGTAGAACATACAGAAAAATTTCGATTTCCGATGAATTTACACGTTTTGAGATTTCCTTGCAATTTTATTAACTGAAACTGACTACTTATTTTTAAAAAAGTGGATTTATTATTCTATCCTCTGCATATATAAGCAAAAAGCGTAAAATTCAAAAAAATTTTGAATTTTCGGTTTTCGATGAATTTACGCGTTTTGAGATTTCCTTGCATTTTTATTAACTGAAATTGACTACTTATTTTTTAAAAAGTGGATTTATTATTCTGTCTTCTGCATATATATAAGGAGAAAGTATAAGATGCAGAAAAGTTTTAGATTTTCGGTTTTCGATGAAGTTACACGTTTTGAGATTTCCTAAACATAATTCGATCTTGTTTAGAAAATATCTGTCTTTTTGCGCTCGAACACTGTACTTTATGAACCATTGAACTTAATTTAAACCGAACTTGATATTTGGTTGGACCTTGGTTTGAATTAGTGTCGATCAGCTTTTGGGTTATTTCACCGAACACGGGACGCTTCCACATTGCGATTACCTCTCATTTCATAAAAAGTTCAGCATTTACCGCTACAGCATGTCAGCATACCAAACTTAGTAAAATATATTAAATAAAACACTGCTGATTCACTTTTGAATATACACTAACCAATTGCCTCACTTTTCTGGACTCGAGGTACAGGTCATCAGGTCAAAACTGGCTGTCAAAACTAAGTTTTTCGCTGAATACAATATTTTTATTACATACAATAGTCGAGTGATGGAAGTAAAAATTCATTAGCAGATAGGATTTTTAAAATTCTGTAGAGCTCGTTTTTTAATGAGATTCGATTGTAGATATATATTTATGATTTTTTGAGATATATTAGATGATATAGCAATACAAAAAATAAATATATATGAATTTTTTCGATATAACTATAATAGCAGGGCTTCGGTCCTATTAGCTATATGTAAATGAATTTCTTTTTTTATGAATCACTTAAAAAATAATATATATATACATATATCACTTTATAAAAAAGAAATAGCGAATTTTTTTTTTTTTTTATCGAAATCACCCTGAACTTCGTTTCGGGTAACCGCTAACGATGACATCGTTACTCCCACCCACGTTGTATCGGATCCAAATTCGCACTGCATGAAGAAACGTCTTTCCTGGACACTTCAATTTGGATATTTATCGGTTTACAAGTTGAGTTGCTATTACAATTTTAAAATGGCTTTATCTCAGCATCCATTGAACATTTTAGTTTTGGCACCATGTAATTTATAGCCCTTGCACTGTTTACTATATTACCATATGATTAATAATATAAAAAAGTAAAAGATTTTTAATGGAATTAAATAAATATATTTTAGTTAAACTCAAGTAATTTTTTCTGCTATATTACCAATTTGAGTTAATTTAATAAACCAAGATTCAATAGTGTAACAGCCGTTGCTATGGGACGCAAGCGATTGAAATAAAAGAATAAATTTAATAATGGATAAAATCGAAATATATATATATTATATATATATATACATATATAATATATATATATATATATATATATATATATATATATATATATATATATACATATGTCGCTGAAGTGCACTCCTGCATCCAAAGTCCTGAGTCCAAATTACTCCTCTGCCAGGTTTTGTAACTCTGCGGTCAGTATTCTGAGCTACAAACCGCAGAGAAACACACAGATCCTTCTCTATATTTCAGTAACATTATACATCTTAGTTATTTTTTTGGTTAAATTAATTATACCAAACTACAAGTTTAATTATAAAGAATATTTTCTTTTATTAAATTTCACTGTTACATAATTCGCCGATATAAAGTACTGAAAGCCTGAAGCGGACTAAAAATAACATAAAACACTTGGTCGTATCAGGCTACGCTATTAAATTACACAATAAATAGATAAGAATAAATGAAGAAACTTATTTGTTGTCATTTGAAAATGGAAAAGAAAACACAAATAAATAAAACAGGAGCGACAAAAATAAAAAAAGAAAGACAGAATTAAAACAAAACAAAGCTTCAGCAAAACCGCAAATACGTAAGTAGCTGATTTTTGATTTATTCTTCCAAAAAGTCAGCGATTCGTCAGTGAATCTGTCAATCTTCTCAATTAGTTAACACCAGCTGTCAAAACCACGTGGGACACTTTTTATCTGGTTTTAGCCGGCATCGGAATTTTTTTTAAGTGAAGAGGGCCGTTAAGAATATTCAAGCTCGATATGTTTAAAACATTGACTATTCTTTGAATGTTCAGTATTGTATCCATCCAAACATATATATAAATATATATTTCTTTGTTCAATTTTCCATTTTTTTCTCTTTTTCTCTTTTTCTTTCTTTCTTTCTTTTTTTTAATTAATTTTTTTTTATATATATAAATAATATCCAGTATGAGAGATTTTTCACTCGAAATAAATCTAATAAATTTTTAAAATAAATTTATTTAAGATCAACGCTTTGTACGAATACAAATGTTCCCATACCCCTCCTCCTTGCCCTTACACATTTTAAAGCGAATCTCAAATTATTGTTGTCGAAAACCAAAGCCAGTGTTATCCAATGGGGAATTTCGTCCCATTATACCGCATTAACGGATTTATATTTTTAAATTCTTTTCACACATTCAGAAAATTTTCAACGGTTAAATTGGTTATCATTTTCTAAAAATTAATTTTCTTTTTTCTTTCTTTCTTTTTCCTTTTCTTTTTTTTTTTCTTTAGTATTTTATTTTGTAGCTGTAATATGCGAATTTTCGCTACGTGAAAATTTTCCTTTTACAGCTTCAAAATAAAACATTAAAAATTTTAAAAATCAATTTTCGGAAAGCGATAAAAAAAAATTCAACAGTTGTAAAAATTTCCAATTGTGAAAACAGAATTTCAAAATATATATTATTAATGAGTTTTAATGGGACAATACACTCCATAGAATAACATCGGCTTTGGCTTCCGGCGCGGCGATAATAAGTAGAGAGTATCCTTCCACTAAAATTTTAAAATGTTATCATTTTATTTTATTTTATTTTTATTTATTTTTTTTAGGTAAAAAAAATATATCTAAGTAAATTTAGTGTTTTTTTTTTTCTTTCTTTCTTTTTTTTCCCCTTTATTATTACTATTTCTTTTTATACATTGAATTCTTTTTGCTTAGTTTCAAAAGATCTGTAATTAAAATTATTCTTGCTGTGTTCATATTTGATCATCTTGATAGTTGTTTACTATAAAAGTATTTTTACTTAATTATTGTAATTTTTTTTTAAATTTTTTAATTTTTTTTTTTTTTTTTTTTTTTTTTTTTTTTATGATGACGGGTGTAAACACACACACACACACACACACACACACATATGTATATATATATATGATAAGCATTGACTTAGAAATAAAAGAAGTAAAAAAAAAAAGTAGTACATTTATTTAGCGAATGTTATTGAAAAGTTTTAATTGGTCGACAGTGAATCAAAATTTATCATTGATTTAGTTAATTTAACAGAAATTCTGAAAGGAGGAATTACAAAGAATTACAAAGAATTTTCTGCACATTTAGAAAGCCTTTTATAAATATTTGCAAAAACTAGCGAGAGTTTTGATCCTAAAATATTAAATTGTTTTTATTTTTATTCATTTACTTAAAAAAATAAACTAGTAGATCTGCAGATCAGGAGCCTCAGCGTCTTATTTGCATCACACATTACTCAACAGATCATTTTTATTTATTCTTTGTATAATATATATATATTGATTCGACTAACTTCCTACATAAACCGAATCGTTTCTGAGGGAGGCAGCAACCCACCGCTGTATCTCTCTATAATTATCAGTATATATGTATATATATGTATTCCTAATAGCTCATAGTCTTGTATTAATTCCCTGTAATTTATAAATACTTGCACCAAATTTCACGCAAAATGATTACATAACATACCGGAATTATTTTGTGTAACACTGTAAATTAGTTTCCAATTCTATGCCCACACTTTTTGACAGAAGAGCATGCTTTTAAAATTCTAATAAAATTTCATTATATTTAATGGGGCGTAAGCAGAATGAAATACACTTTTAAGAAATACCGATGATAGACTGTAATAGTACGAAATTCTTTTATGTATCCCGGAAAAAGAGCCACAGTAATTATATGCACTAAAAAAGAATACGCCTATTTAATTAATTATAACTCATTAACATTTCAATCTAATTTGACATCATTTGGATGATCACAGAATGTCATCCGAATTCTTTTGTGTGGTCCCGTAAATAAACCATTTAGTTTATACACATATTTTTTTTTTCAGAGTAAACATGCTTTTATACATCTTTATAATGTATGATAACTCCATTATGCAGAATGCACCATAAACGCGTTAAAATGCTCCTAAATAAAAATTTGTCGATAGGCAATAGTGTCATGAAATTCTTTTGTTTGTCTCTGTAAACCAACCATGAACATTGTATACATCAGTAAAAACTATTCAACTTACTTTACGTTTTTTATGAATAACTGTTCGAAATTTGACATAATTTGGATGAATAGATTTAAAAAAACTTCTTTACACACCATAAATTTTAAGCCAGCACAACCGGTTTCGAAAGGACTTAAAACACGTGCTACTGCCTTGGAGGCAAAAGCAAGACTGAAAGCAGAGCAAAATCCAGAGGGGGAGGAAGAACACAAACAACCAATAGGAAGCATCATGCAGGACCAATCAGAGAGGAACACACACAAAAAAAGAGGGAGGGAAGGAATAATCAATTTTTTTTGTTTTATTTAATTAATATTATACTAATAAGTAAATTTAATAAAATTTGTTTACTATTATTATTATTATTATTTTAGAATTATTTTATTATAACTATTATTATGTTATAAACATAATAAAGGAAATTATTTAATTGAATTAAACAAATTTTTTCCAGGCTGTAGACAGCAAAGTGGAATCAGATTTTTCATTGACAATATTATCACGATTAAGGTAAATAGCTAAATTTTCCAAAATATCCAGTTCGGAAACTCGTTTGGCATGAAAGATATTTTGGCACTCTTAAAATTAAAACTATGATCAAATTCCCAACTATGCTTCGCAATAGAAGATTTAGAGATTTCTCGATTAACAACATACCGAGAATGTTCCCGTAAACGGCATTCAAGATTTCTTTTTGTTTGACCAATATAAAATAAATAACAATTATTACAAGGGACATTAACATTGAACATTCTCGGTACGTTGTTAATCAAGAAATTTCTAAATCTTCTATTGCGAAGCATAGTCATTTTTCGGCGTCCACTCCCGGATTTTCGAGTTGTCCGGTTCTCGTCTGTCCACTGCTTCCAAATTCGCCTCACTGTGCTCCCGTTGCGCTGCACACGAGCATCTTTTACGCGATAGGAAAAAAACTCCTTCACGAAGGACGATGATTCTCCCTCGTTGAAACTTCATAAATTGTTCGAATTTCGCCCTCTGTCGTCGACGGGGCATAATTTCGTCTCACATCACGTTTACCACAAAGAGATAAGCATAGACAATTTTAAACATGCCGCTACAGCCCTTTATTTGTGCAGTTTCAGCAGCAGTCCAGAGGGCGCTGCTAAGCCCACGTACGCGTGGTGGCTTTGAAATTTTAATCATTTGCTACACAATAAAATTTGCATTGCCAGAAAATTTCAGCTCAATCGCATCATTCTTTCATGGTATTGCAATTTTCACAAACATGAGTGTAATTAAAAGTTCTCTCTCCAAACAATTTAAAGGGCTGGGGAATTAAGACCGATTGACTGCACTAGGACCTAGGCCTGAGGGAAAGTGTCCTCAGTTGGGGGTCTTTCTAAGGGACTGTAGTCCGTATTTACGCAAGTTTCGGAGAATACCACGGAAAACTCCGAACAGCTAGGCCGACGAGGGCGACCTGGGATTGAACCAGGTACCTCATGTCTACTAGCTTTGAGCGCAGAACCGCTCGGCCGCTGGTGGGCTCGCAATTTAAAGGAAAAACAATCTGATGTGTCACTCACATGACTTTCTCTTATACTGAAATTTAATATTATAAATACAGATTGGAGATTAAGAGGTAAGATAAAGAATACTGTTATATAAACTTATTATAAAACAAGTCAAATTAGGCTTCGGAACAGCTTTATTTGACAAATAATTCTATGTGAGGGGGAATCCTCCCCCCCCCCCCCCCCCAATACCCAATCACTGTTTCATTATTGTACCTACATTTATATAGAATTCAAGTCTCTTATTGAATTTAAAAGTTCATATAAAATTATTCAGACAACTTTCGCATGCAACAATCCTTGAAACTTATTAATCTTGATCAAAGTTTTCTAGTAACAAACATATTAATTTCAAAATACAACATTTTGATCGCCTGAAATTATTTGTTTTTAATTTACTAGATACAGACAAAGATCAAACGTTAAAAACTTGACTATGGTATTCAGGAAATCTCGAAATGTGTAAATATACAAAAAGCCAAGAGACGAATATCTAGCTTAAAAAAATACATTATTTACCATATGACTATGAGGAATTAATTCCTGAGCAGCTTTGCTGGATATGGTAACATATTATACTAAAGCACTTTCACTAACAATAAAAAAGAATGTTATGGCTGAAATATTGGCAGCCCTGTATATCTTCTGAAGGTTATGTATACACATCACATGATTCAAATAAATATAATCCTATATTAATAAAACACAGCACTACATGAAATACACTTCCATATATTTTCAAGTATTGTCGACTATAATCTAGTTCCTATGTGTAGCCCTATTAACGAACAATGAATGATTTCCATACCGTGTTCTGTATGGAATATGTTTTTACACATATTATATATATATATATATATATATATATTTAATTTGGTTTAGTGCAGTTTGTGGATGTTAAACTCCACTTACCTGTAATTTCCCCAATAGACGTAATGTTTTTTTATTCTCTTGGATGTCCCTGCACATGTCTTGATCTCAACAAAAAGTTTAGTGTAGTATCCATATATGATAAACATTTATAATTAAAAGTTTGGACTTTCTGCTATTATTTGTTCTTGAGTTATGCTGATGAAAGACATACACACACACACATCTTTGGAGAAAACATGCAAATTTGAAAAATGAAATTTTTTATACTATACTGATTAAATTAAAATTTAGATTATTTTTTTTTAATAATTTAGTTTTTAAAAATCCTAATATAATAATAGAAACTACTTTGGAGAAACCATGCAAAGTTGAAAAATTAAAATTCTTGTACTAACTGATTGAATTATTTATTTTATTTTATTTTTTAATAGATTTAGTTTTAAAAAATTCAAATATAAAACATGGTCAATACAAATAAATACGAATTAAAGCGGCGATATGAATTATCAAAAGCACGTGTTGATAAGAGTCGTTCACTTTACCTGCAGATGAATAATACATCACCCGGCAGTCATGCTGCGCAAGCGTCAGAACCAGAACTGCCGGGAATATAATAGAGATTCGGCTGCCGGTTCTCTAACCACTGCGTAATAGGCATGCCTGAATACACATTCCATTGATTTTTGAAAATTCAAAAAAAGATTTTTTCTTTTTTATTTATTTATTCTTATTTAATGTATTTGGCCATTTATTTGCTATTCAAGATTTTATGCGGGTTAAAAAAAAAAAAAAAAATCTGGAGTGACTCCACTCGACTTTCCGAACATTGAGTAACTAACAGTTTTGTAGATAAAATAAAGAAAGAGGAATTGCTAAACAAACAAAAGAGAGAAAACCATAATAGAGTGTTTTTTTCTCCATATATCACACGAGGTTTTATTTAACGCTACTGAACTTTGAGCCTTTAGATCATAATGATAAAGAATTTTTCGTTGTGTCCCTGTAAAAATCTATAAATGCTAGATTCACCAAAATGCTTATACTTAGTGCAACAGTGATTTGTAATATTCATACAAATTTTCAGCTCAATTGAATAAGGCGTTTAGATGCTATCGCACTTTTAAAAATTTGGTCTCATAGGCCATAATGATAATTTTTCTTTGTGTCCCTGTAAAAAAACTGTAAGTGCTAGATTCACCAAAATTTATACAGTTGGTGCAAATGCGACCTATAACATGTGTACAATTTTTTTGCTCAGATTAATAAGGCGTTTAGACGCTATCACACTTTTAAAAATTTGGCCCCATAGGCCTTAATGATAAAGAATTTTTCTTTGTGTCCCTGTAAAAACACTATAAGTGCTAGATTCTCCAAAATCTATACAGATTGAGTATCTGTGACCTATAATATGGGTATAAAGTTTTTGCTCAATTGAATGAGGCGTTTAGATGCTATCGCACTTTTAAGATTTTGGTCCCATAGGCCGTAATGATAAAGAATATTTCTATGTGTCCCTGTAAAAAAACTATAAGTGCTAGATTCACCAAAATCTATAGGGTTCGTACTATGGGGACTTACAATATACGTACCAACTTTCAGCTTATTTGAACAAAGCGTTTAGACGCTAGCGTGTTCACTCACAGACATACACACATACATACACACATACACACACACATACATACATCATCTCAAAAATAGTGGAAACGGACTCAGGGGACCTCGAAACGTATAGAAACATCAAAATCTGATATTCGGATTTTTGACATGATTACAATACTTTCCTCACTATAGTGTTCGGAAAGTAATAATAATAATAATAATATATTTATATATTTTAAACATATTTCATTATATTTTTATTTTTACTATAAAATTTATCTTTTAATGCTTAGATTTTATGCTGATGCTTTTAATGCATACTGTATTCCAATATTATACAATAAATGATAAAAATAATTAAATTATTCTGGGTGTGAATGAATATTTACATTGGAATTTCAATATGCGGCTGAATACCGAACATTCGGTCAAATTTTTGGCCGAACATTCGTTATTCGGTATTCGGCAAAAATCATTATTCGGTGCAATTCTATTGGATATTATCGCAAGAGAGGGACATACACTGTATATTGTAGCTTAATACAGCTACAGCGCCTAAAATGTACTGTGTGAAAAGCGACCAGCAAATCAGTGCCTTAAAAATAAAATCTCTCACTAGAGGTCAGTGCGATCGAGTTTATTGCATAAAAAACTCCCTGTGGGTTAATTATGTGCTTAGATCATGTGACTGATCAGATGAAACTGGGAAAAGCCAATCAACTCTTTGATTTGAGCAAAAATTCGATCGCAGCGCTATCCGGGAAGCTTAATTTTTTTAGCTGTATTTTAAGCATTCGATGATAAGCGCTTGCCACACAGTATATTCTAGGCGCTGTAATACAGCGATACAGTTTCCGAAATCTTGCGATATTGCAACTCTTTCTGAAGGATTGTATGTCCCCTGAAGTTGGAGTTCTTCTAGTTTTGAGCATTTTTCAATTCCAATATCAAAATATCTTTGCTCCATTTTTTAAACTTGTTGGTTTATTCTTAAAACGCATTGATTTCCGAAGTATAATTTTTTGACATTTCAACGGAAAAATTCATACTACGATGGCTTGCGTGAGTGGGTTTAATAAGTAATAATTAACGTGAGTATTAAATTCAAATTTAATGATTAATAAAGGCTTTATTTATTTTTTATTATTTTACTTTTTATTTATTTATTTTATGTAACTGGCATTAACAGTGTAGGGTAGGTGCTCCAGTGATTGACATGCTTCAGTAATTGACATCTTTCACCGAAATAATTGATAAATAGTAAAAAAATAAACAAATGTAGAAAAACTGTATTTTATATTTAGTCCATCAAACTAGTGATTTATTTTTGATCAATTCATTGCTCACCAGATGGCATTTTTATCATTAAATGCAAGTGAAACATGTGAAGTGAAGAAAGTAGACATTTTTCAAGTTCAACTTGCTTGGAGACTTAAGATGTGTCAATGCTTTATGCTAGTTACATCTTAATTAATTTTAGCAACATTTCTAAACAGCTGCAATATTTAATCTATTAATATACATATTTAACTATTGAAATGTGAATTTAAGTGGTTGTTAGTATATTTTGTGAATTAATAAGCTATGTCAGTTACTGGATCATTTTTTAGGCTATGTATCAGCAATTGAGATGGTATGCCATTCACTGGTAGTTGGTTGACATTCTTTGTTATTACATTTAAACATATAAAACTAGAAGGGTTTTGCATGCAAATTAAATGTATATCATTTCTGAACCTTTTTATCTACATTTTCCAGTAATTGACACCTCTATATGAGAAAGGTGTCAATTACTGGAACACCTATGCCAAATACTGGTACATAAATTAAAATATTTTTTCCCAATGCAGTTTAACATGTTTAAACAATTTTTTTACATTTAATTTGTAATGTATTTTAAGAGTCGTCTTTATATGTATATTAATTAGATTTGAAAATGCCTTCCAATGAAAAGAGTGGGAAAAAGCCAAAACTCCAAGGCAGTGAAAAAGACATAGCTGAAGCTGTGAATGCTGTTAAGAAATAAGCACTTGTCCATAAGCAAAAGGGGAAAAATGTTTCAAATAGTACAAGGATCAGAAAAAGAATCTTTAACTGTTTAGGTTAACATGTGTGCAAATGATATTTTACTTCCACCATTTATTATATGCGCGTTTGCCTAATGAAATTGTAAAATATGTACCTAACACTTGGGTTATTCGGCACTTGAAAATAATAGAATGGACTGAAAAAAGTACCGCCACTGACTTATTTATTGTTATGGCGCAAAATGAAACTTTTTCAACCACCTCATGTATTACACCAGTTCAAAACATCAGTGTAGAAGAGCAAAAGACCTCTGAATTAACCACTATTGCAAATGATCAATTTGATGCTGATTCTTCGAATTTAATTTCTTATTTGGAGGAAAATGATTAGAATCCTTAGCTGGTGATCTCTCTATAGCTCGAGTGACATTCTACGTCATTGAATTTAAGCATTCATTCCAATAAGCCTAGTTAAACTATTACTGATTTAAGTATGCAAGCCATTTCCGAAATATGTTCCAATTCAAGCACTTCAAATATTCTTCACACCTTTAACAGCTGATGAAAAAAGTCTTGGAAGTCTTTTTAAATGTGCTTTATTTTGGCTGGAAAACAAGACAGTTGTTAAACGGAAAAATAAAAGTTCTCAAAACAATCCATCTGTGGCTACTTCAAGTGAAAAAACAAGATGAGAAAGAACAAAATGAAACAGCAAAATTAGAGAGAAAATTATTTGGGATATTACAGCATGAAAAAAGAGCAAGTGTGCAGAAAAAAATTACAAAAAAGCCAGGGCCAAGGTTATATACAAAATTGGAAAGTGAGGATTCTTAATCTCATTCAGAGGAAATAAATAGTATATGCATGTTTATCTGATGTGGATGAAAATGAAGAAAACTGAGATAGTACTCTGTAAAAAAAAGTTGTATTGCAAGCAGAAAAGTACTATGCAGTTTACTACGAGCAGAAAAATATCATATTGGACGCATAATTTCGTTGACAGAAGAAGAATCACATGTTAAGTTTCTGAAAGAAATAATGGAGGGTTCTTTTATATGGCTTAAAAAATCTGATGAAATTCCTGTAAAAAATAACTGTTTACTATGGATCCATCAATCTTTTTGGAAATGAACCCTTTAGTTTAAGTACTAATGATATTCGTAAAATAAAAACGGCGTATAGACTTAGAGATTCATATCATTTTCTTTTTTTACTTATACTTTAATATAGTAAAGCAAATATTATTTATTATTATTATTTAATTTTTTATTTTTTTATCATTTTTAAATTCCTATAATTATTATTTTTAAATTTATTTATACTTTTATATAGTAGACTAAATACTATTTTTCGTTTAATATTTTTTAATTTACCTATAGCCTTGTATTTTTTATTTCTTATATTTAGTTAGCATATTGCATCTGAAAATGTGTTTTGTTATTACCAATACCTTGTATATCAGAATGTATTATACTTTTGGTAAAACAATATTTAAAATAAATTTATTTTAGCAAGTAAGTTACAGAAGAATTACTTTGTATGTATTATTAAGTTTGTGTTAAGTAAATAATTTACATGTAATAGTTTTGACACTGGTGCATAGGATGCCAATTAGTAGTAAAATGAAAAACTGGCAGTGTCAAACACAGGGGCATAAAGTGCCAATTACTGGTGAAATGAAAACCTGGCAGTGTCAATTACTGGAACATTGAGTGGGTGTAAAATAAAAATTCATTAAAAAAAATATATATATATTATCAAATGCATATATTTTAACATATATGTAGTTCTGAAAGTGTTTTATGCCATGTATATTAATTTAAGATTTCTAAAAATAGTTTATGATAACTAAAACATTAAAAATATGAGAAATTATTCTAAAAGTGTCAATCAGTGGAGCACTTACCCTATATCCTGTGTTCAAAAATTTACCCTGTTTTGAAATTATTTTTTGAATTTAGTTGGCATTAACTATATATCTCTTGTACGCTAAATTTTGTAATGATTTACAATTCTCAACTTTATGTATATATATATATATATATATACCGGGTGATCGAAAAGTCTCGGAAAAAAATAAACTAGTGGATCTGCAGAACAGGAGCCTCAACGTTCTATTTGCAGCACACATTACTCAACAGATCCTTTTTATTTATCCCCTATTATAATATATATATATATATATATTGATTCGATTGACTTGCTACATAAAAACACACCTTTCTGAGGGGGATGCCGGCCCCCTCATCCCCCCCCCCCCCGCTGTATCTCTCTTTCTACGCCTGACTGTATATATACGCATATACATGTACTCCTAATTACTGACAGTATTGTATTAATTCCCTGTAATTCATAAATACTTGTACCAAATTTCATGCAAAAAGATTACATAGCATACCGGATTTACTTTGTGCAGCCCTATTAATCAATTCTATGCCCATAATTTTCAACAGAAAGACATGCTTTTAAAATATTAATAAAATTTCATTATATTTAATGGGGTGTAACTATGTCAAAATACACTTTTAAGAAATACTGACTCTAGACCGTAATACTATGAAATTCTTTTATGTATCTCGGAAAAGGAGCCACAGTTATTAAGGGAGAGTGGGGTTGAATGGCACGCAGGGTGAATGGGACAATAGCTAGATTTTTATGTTTTTCAAGCACCAGAAACTTGACCTTTTTTCTGATGTATGGCAGCACTGAGATCATTCATCAGGTGTAGTTTCAGAATTGTGCTATCCATAGAAGGGCAGAAAAAAATTAAAGTGTCTTTTTCAGCTGGCAAAGTAAGTTTTTGCTGATTCAATTAAGTAGTAATTAATACATTAACTATTTGCTTAAAGTTAATATAACTGTTATATGGTGATAAAGCATGATCTTTTATTGTGTTTATGATATTCAAGAAGAATATTGACAATTGTTCAGAAAGCCTATTTCCTGTATTACATGATCATGTGGACGGTTGATATGAATGGGACAGTTTAAACGGGGATGAATGGGACACTCCCCACTATGTACTAATTTAAAATTTTACACAAGAATTATATTAAAACGTAAATTAGCCATATTGATTATCAGGATTCTTAATTTTGTGAACTTAGATTGAAATTAATTGTTCTGATTTTTGTTTATAATAATTATGATTTAAAAAATTATAAGTCAGAATATTTAATGCAACTTAAATCAATAATTAAAAAAATAAATTAATTAATTAACAATAATTTGATTAAAATCACAATTTCAAATCAAGCTATTAAACAAATCTTGGTGATTATTAATATAATACAGAATAGAATGCTGATTTTCCCGATCAGTCGGAAACAAAAATTTATCTGGATAATTTGTACTCTATTATAATGATTTATCTCTTTCTAGAGCTTTATTTATTTATTTTTAGATTAGGTATTATTAGATTAAATTACCAAAGCCTAGAGCACTGGGCACTGTGCGAACCAATGGACTTTTGCTTTTTGATGTTAATTTGAGTAAATACATTAGTTTATGTTAATTTCAGTAAATCCATAGTGTGTAATAAAATCACATAAACCAATTTAACTTTAAAAATTTATTTACTTTCAATTTTGTTTTCTTTTCTTTGTTAATTCCAGTCCTGTCTCATTCATCCCCTGGGACAATGCACATGCATGTAAAAAAAAATATATATATATATATATATATATTAATTAAAAATGATAACTTTTTATTAAAGTTAGTATGTTTACATGTAACTGATTACTGAAGTCTGCTTATGAGCCATGTTACAAAATTCTGAATTACATATGGCAAACGTGTTAGGTAGTAGTATATTAGCGTAATGCTACAATTAAAATTCGCACATCGCGAGTAACACATGAATACGAAGAATTTAGGATTCAGTTGTCTAGTAGAGTTGGTTCTTATGGCAAACTAAATTGTAATCTGCAATATGCTAATTTTATAAAATATTTTGGAAAGTGATTGATATAAAAGGAGAAGGGAGATTGTTTCGAGAGAGTTGGTAGTTAGTTAGTTGGAGAGAGACAGAGGATGTAATTAGTTAGTTAGAGGGAGGTAGCCGATTAGAAGGTAGGCTGTTGAGTTAGCTGCTTAGAGTAGTGTATTAGATGATGGTTGTCGAGTAGTACCGTGGTAAGGGAATCCTCCCGTGTACGAAAGATTAGTAGCAGCGGTAAAAGTTAATGAAGTTAAACGAAGTAGTTGAAATTAATTGGTGGTTAATTACTTAAAGTTAGAATATTTGTGAAGGCTGCCCATTTAAACTTATAAAGATATTAAATATAATTAAAGTCCAACGGCCACCTTTTTCTATTAAGCTCAAATAAAAGCTCATTTATTTTATTAAATCTGACTTTGTCTTCTCTTCATAGTTTACTTAAGTATTTCAGTTTCAGCTCCAACTTAAAGTAAATAAGCAT
Source organism: Salticus scenicus (assembly GCA_963930645.1). NCBI lineage: Eukaryota > Metazoa > Arthropoda > Arachnida > Araneae > Salticidae > Salticus > Salticus scenicus. The sequence goes on from OZ005651.1 coordinate 83,611,814, forward strand.
GGCGACGACATTTAGGTCGTCACAAACGTTATCAATAAAAACATGAAAAATGTCCCATCCATCCCCACTCTCCCCTATATATACGCCAATAATAAGAATGCTCCTAATTAATTATAACTCATTAATTTTTCAAACTAATTTGACATCGTTTGAATGATTACAGTACGTTATCAGAATTCTTTTGTGTAGTCTCGTAAATAAATTATTTAGTCTATACATACCCTTTTTTTAGAGTAAACATGCTTTTAAGCATCTTTATAATGTACGCTAATTCCATTATGTTCAATGCAGCATAAACGCATTAAAGTGTGCTTAAGTAAAAATTTGTCCATAGGCTCTACCGTCACGAAATTCTTTTGTGTGTCTCTGTAAACGAACCATAAACATTGTATACATCAGTAAAAACTATTCAGCTTATTCTTCGTTTTTCATGAATAATTATTCGAAATTTGACATAATTTGGATGGTTACGAGACATTGTCAGAACACTTATGTAAGGTCCTGTACATTAATTAGGGAGCCTAAGAGCACATTGTTTGCAGAAAACATAAGTTAAGCATCTCAGTAATGTACGCTAATTTCATTTTGTTGATTGCAAAGTAATGATGTTAAAATGCGTTTAAACGAAACTCACCTTATATGACGGAATGATAAGAATTTTGGCGTGTCCCTGTACACAATCCATAAACAATATAGACATTGAAAAAAAAAAAAATTATACAGCTATTTCTATACAGAGCCAGAACGTGTGTACCAATTTTAAGTCAATTGGAGGATTTTTGCGACCGCTATCGCGGTACATACAGATTCTTCGCATAGACCGTAATGATAAGAAAAACTTTGTTGTGTTCCTGTACACGACCTACAAATGGAATATACACCAAAAACTATACAGCTAATTCCGTGGGGGCACATAAACACGTGTACCAAATTGCAAGTCAATGGCGTGATTTTTGCGGCCTCTGTCGCGCGACAGACAGACAAATCGACGGAGCCCAAAATCTTTTTGAGTCTCCACAGGGAGGCCTCCAATGGCATTTCGGCAAAAATACATTATTCAAAACATACTGACTGTAGTTGTATGCGATTTTCACTAAAATGTACAGAAAAACATGTTTTTTTTTTTTTTTTTTTTTTTTTTTTTAATATATAAGAAAAAATATTAGTTACATTTTTTTCCCGTCATATTGCGCTAATCGAAGTATCCACTCACATTTTAAATTGATCCGTCTGGTTAAATGACACCATTTTGCGAATACTGAAGCTTTTTTTAGGAGAATTTCCAGTGCGTAATGACGATAATACTATCAAATATGCTTGAATTTTCTGAAATCGCAATATACTTTTCAAGTTTACTAGAGCATCTTTAAAAAATGCTTTATCATCTGTATTTTCCATTGCTTTAATACACTGTTAATGATTTTCTAGTGACTGTGCTGCATAAACCCATGTCGGTGTTTCAAGTAAAATTCTTTGTTTCGAACCATTGAAATCAATCCCTTTTCTGTTCCTGGCTTTATAAGATTTGCATGACGATATTGTCAGTAAAGAATATGTCCGATGTTAAGGCATCGTCATCAACATTATTGTACTCCTCGATTGTTTATTTTGTCATCGCAAGAGATAATGTTGAAATGATAGGGAAGTTGGGTAATTTTCATTTTTTCAAAAAATTATATTTCATTATTTTAGTGGTTATTTAATGCTGCCATATGTATTTACCTCGTTTAATCCAAGTAAAATATTAAAATAAAAAAATGCTCGCTAAAAAGAGCACGCTCTAATGCACTTGTAACATCATACCAAACAACATACTTCTTTTTCGTCGTTAAATCCGAATTCTCGTTAAATACGTTCGTTATAAACGGGTCTCACTGTATTATATTAAATGTCGTCTTCAAGTATATAAAATTTTAATGATATTTTATATACAATTAGGTGCGCTACTGAATATCTAATAAAAACTGTGGGACTAACATGTATGGATGTTTTACAAGGGCACATAAATTACCAATGTTACGTTGGAAATATATCCCAATTTCAGTGTGAAACGTGATTTTTCTTGCTATTCTTTTTTTCAAAGTTCAAAGAACTTAACATGAGCCAACTAATTTTTGTGTGAACTATGGTCTATAATTAAACAATCAATAAAAATGTTTTTTTTTGTTTTTTGTTTTTTTTCCTAAGAAATTAGAAGAGAAATATATTTTTCATTTTCTTTTTAAAGATTGCTTACAATATTATCCTTTGAAGTATGCAAATATTTAAAAACTCAAATTCATCAAGTAAGAGAAATCTAGTTAAATGTACAATTAACATTCCGCATTGTAAAAAAGAAAAAAGAATACAATTTAGCAAAATTATTTTATTATAATAATTAAATTAAAGATTAGATCAGTGTGCTATAATTGTAATTACGAAATTGTGTTTGGCGAAATATATCCTGTTAAAAGAAATTTTACTCACAAAATTCCTGGGGCGCAATTTACGCAGAGGTTTAAAACACCCGGGACACAAGTTACACTGGGAGTTTAAAAAGAATGTTTGGGACGCAATTTACGTTGAGCCGTGAAAATAATACCACTCGCATAAGACAGTATGGAGACAATATTTATCAAGAAAACACGGAAAAACGCACTTAAAGCTACTTTGTTAATGACATGTAGTCATTGGCAGGCCATGCTATGAATTTCATCGCTTAACAGATGGACGTGGGGAGGCGACCCAATGGGGTGAATATAAGTATCATTGCTGAGTAGAAAGTAAATGACAGTTGGGGGGTTGATGACAGGAAAGCTAATTTTTCTTTCATCCCTAGAGAGGAGTCATTAACGGGCTGGGATTTGGAAAAGGGTGTTGTGACGCTGCTTCAGACAGAAACGAAGCGGTTATGGGGATCGATTTTTCTATTAAAAAGACGGTTAAGTGCTGTGAGAAAAGAGAGGATGAAATCATGATAATTCATAGCATAAAAGGTATGATATTAATTTCGAGTTTTCACGTTTAAATAACTGATATATTATTGGAAAAACTGAAAAACACCAGAAAACTCAGTCTTATCCAAAAGTAATTGATTTAACATACATAATTTTAAAATCCAGGAATAAACCATGGTGGAAAACTTAATAGAATAAGCAAAACCTCAACACAATAAACATTTGAAACCTTTGAAACTGAGGTATTCTTCAATTTATAACTCTTCAACTATATAAGAATAGAAATAAATATCATGCAGGATTTGTATTTAAAGAGAGGAGTAACTTCAATGTATTTTTGTTTCATGAGACTGAATAGTAGTATTTGGTGTACAGTATAAAGTTACATTAATTACATACATTAATTCAATAATTATTAAATAAAGATTTTTTTTTTTTTTTTTTAATAAGGTAAAGACACCAGTGTTCGCCACCCTCCCAAAAGACATGTTAAAATAAGTGTTTAATAAAATCTATGAATTTGAATCCGCCCGCGCAAGATTCTTTAGAACCGGAGAATCTGGCTCGAGAGGTTTCAGATTCGTAGATGTTAATTAACGATTATTATAACATGCCTTTTGTGAGGGTGGTGAACACTAGGGCAAATTTTAGGGGTGGGGAAGAAAGGTCTTCACCTTACTAGGTAAGAAAGATATGATTCATTTTCAATTATATCAAATGTACTGTTACAAATTAAGAACATTTATTCTTTCTTTCTTTATTTTTTTTTTTTTTTATAATTTTTAAGCTCATTATGCATTACACGTAAGAAATCACAATCGAATCTCTCCCCTTACATATTTTTAGCTTTATAAACTTACCACACTACAAGACATTCAATTCATTTTTAAGTTAATTAAAATTGAGTGTAATTTTTTTCAAAACAGTTTTCAACATTAGCAATTTTTCCTCAACAAATCTTAGAAACTGTTTTTAAGCTAGCTAGCCAGTATTATTATTCAAACTTTTACCTAAAGGTTTATCACGCTTTACATATGATGATCAACATTAATGATTATATCAACCTTTATATGTCTTATGAAACTGGGGATATAATAGAAACAAGCTTTTTCAAATGAGAATTATAGATGCTCAAAAGGCAGATATTAAATAACCTATCTAATGGCAGGCAGAATTTTCTTCAGCCTTAAAAATAATAATAATAATAATAATAATAAACCGTAAATCCGAGACCTACTGTTACAGGAAATTCAGAAAGTAAGTTACACTCAAAAAATAACAGCAGTCATATCATTTTGAGACAAGTACTGAAATACAATGTAATAACACAAATATGCCACACTATTTTCCTATATAATCACCGAATCTATAAAAATAGTTTTCGAAATGTTAGACTAGTCCTTCATAGCCTTAATGATAGAAATCCGCTCTTTGTCCAGAGGCTAATATAGAAAATCATGCACAACCTTATAATTAACGATAAATTGGCGACCTCCAAGATGTTCTTTGAGCTTGACGAACACACGAAATTGCCAAAGTTATTCATCAGGACTGTGCGTTGGATGAGACTTCCCATAGAAACTTTGAAAAGGGGATATATTGTCGCGTAACAGCCTAATTCTTTTGCTTAAATGTCTACAACACTTGTTTTAAAAAGTTGTTGACAAAGCTTTTTTACAAACGGAGCGAATTTAATGGTTCAGACTTCTTACATAAATTCAGTGTGTGTAACTTTTTTTTTTTTTTTTTTTTTTTAATGATATAACTTTGCAAGTTGGTTTCATAGGTGTTGATAAATGTCCCCGTGCGCGTATCTCCGAACTGTTGGCGCACGCAGAACAAATTCACAATTTTTCGCCAGAGAATGCGATTTTCGCCAAATCTGGAAGTGCAAAGAGAAACTTCACGCCGCTTAACCTGTATAAATAAACATCCGGCGTTTTTCTTTCTTTCTTTTTTTGTTATTAATTTTTTTTCTTCTGATTATTAATGTAGGATTTAAATCGCAAAACGAAACATATCTTGAAATTAAGAAATATTTATCCGAATAGAGAAGTAGATAATAATAATGGTAATATATTAGCATTGAGATCCGATTTCATGTATAAGGCCAAAAAGTTTGTAAAAATTGTTCAAACAAATTACAAATTCTTAGTAAAATGCATGAAAAATGTTCATAAGTCCAAATCAGTAGTATGCCATTTTACATTTCAACTATTTTTATTGTCATTTTGTATTTAAATTTTTAAAATGTATGACTTTATAAAATATCTCTCTTACGATGCAGTGCTTGAATTTTCATAAATTATCACCTTATATTTATCTATTATGTATTTTTAAAGAGCATCTTAATCATAATAAAATAGATATTTCGTGTTAAATTTTATGGTTGAAATTCATAAAATTTTCTAAGTATAATTTCCTCCTCGGACATGTCCATTTCTCATTCTTCCCCCCCCCCCAACCCCAACATACAAAGTTATAAAATAAAACGTTAAACATTTTATTAATGCTATTCTATTTGTTTTTCAGTAATCATAAACAATCTAACTTAATATGTTATACAAATCAAAGTAATAATGATGCGCATAACCATTTTCATCCTATATTTATTGTTACTAATTTCTATTGAGAGCGAAATGTATTCATATTAAAAGGAATGAGTATGATAGAACACTCAACACAGTCGCAGACTGAAATGCCGCACCTCATAGGCTACCCTCTATCCGATTCGATAAATTTGATTTATCGTAATTAAATGACTAATTTTATTAGGATTGTTTTCGTACATTAATTTCCAACACAACTGATCCCCATATTGCAAGATCGTGGGAAGTATTGGCCTAATTTGTCAAATGAAGGAAACACAATATTTAATTACTAAAGTTTCAAATTAAAATGTTCATATTTAATGAAGTGTATTAAAAAATATATTTTAAAATATTAGTCTGACATGTTTACGACAAAATATTGGCATAATGGACGTTTAAACGAAATTTTGCTCTATTTTGCCATGTTAAAAAGAAAACGTAAATTTTGAATAACATGTGAAGTTTACAACTTACATTGTTCCAAAGCAATATTGTCCTTATCAATGACATAAGTGATATTTAAAAACTGATGCATCCATTTTACAAACTCAATATCTGTAATACACACAGACAAGTCACATAAACCAACCACTAAAAACATAATTTTTGGATTCAGGAAACCTCAAAACATATAAATGTAACAAAAATTCAATTTCGAAAACGTGATCCGAAAACAATGCTTTCGCGACCTTTTACGGATAAGATAAAGTAAATTAGAATAAGAGAATAATTTTAAATTAATTAAACTTTAATTGCATTTATTACATTGATTTTTATTTATAAAAAGAAATGCTTTTATTTAATTTGGGGTAGACCTGTATATTTACTATATATTTTACAAACACAATATAGTGTACTAATTTAGTACAGAATTTAAAACACATAGCACGACATGAAATGACCTTTCAGCAATTCCATTGTATGAATATATCTGAATTCTTTTGTGGGGTTCTGTGTAAACTTCTAATAAAGGATATACATTCTACATTGTATACGAAACATTCTTTCATGCACATAAAATAAATGTTCAATTTTTTTTTTTTTTTTTTTTTTTTTTTGTTTCATCCAAAAATATTAAATTGTATTTACCAGAAAATTCACACATAGACTTAATGAATTTGAATTCTTTTCTTAGTCACTGCACACGAATTACTTAATATTTCATCCGAGTCCCAATATCTATTCTTGAGGTATGGTGATAACAAACACACAGACACACACATTCAGGCAACCGCTAAAAACCTAATTTTTTGTTTCATGATATTTAAGCAAATGTAGCAAAAACTCAATTTCGAAAATCTGAATCAAAAATAAAACTTTTCTTACAATATATGGGTAAAATAAACTAAATAATGATGCGTAATAATGATAATCTGGTGTGTCACTCACACGACTTTCTTTTTCACCCTGCATTTCAATATTATAATGACAGATTGCACATTAAAGCTTAAGATCAATAGCGTAAGAATGTAAAGTTTAATGTACTTTTCAAATAATCTAAAATAGGTTTAGAAACAATTTTATTTGACGAAGAGAAAGTAAATAATAATAATAATAAAAATAATAATAAAACAGAATAAAATAAAATAAAATAAATGTATTTCAAGGATAATTTTAAAAGCTTTAAAATCATAATATTACAAATATACTTCTTCATTAATCTTGATAAAATAAATTTAAAGGGTTTTCTAATAAATTTTGGCATTAAATTATATTATCTAAAAATAACGATACAAAGACTCCATTGACACATTTTTAACAATTATGATTCAGGGAGCCTCAAAACGTGTATATATAACAAAAATTCAATTTCGAAAATTTGACCCCAAAACAGTACTTTCTCTACCATATATGTTGGTAAGAGAAAATAAATAAATAAATAAATAAATGTATTTCAAGAACAATTTTAAAAGCTTTAAAATTAGAATATTACAATTTTATTTCTTCATTAATCTTGCTAAATTAAATTTAAAGGGTGGAGGATTTCTAATAAATTTTTGCATTAAATATATTATTTAAGAATTACGATACTAAAACTCCACTGACACATTTTTAATAGTTTATTCTCTTGGGAAAAAAAAAAAAAAAAAAAAAAAAAAAGATTGCTCGAATCCTTAACGAATCATGAATGAAGTGGAAAGAAGAGTTGCTTTGCGACAGAGAGGGTTGGGTTTTGGCGCGAGCTACAAAAATTCGCCAGGTTGACCTGTATGCGCCAACATTTCGGAGATACGCTCCCCGTGCAATCAATTGTTTCGTCTTCGGGGTGAAATGACGCATGTATGACATATCTCTCATGAGGATTCGGCTAAGAAACCATAGTCTTCCGTAGAATAATATCCAAAGGAGATCAGGAAAATTTTAAACAATGTTTCCTTGTGCTTGGAAGTCAATCAGCGAAGAACCTATTATGAACACGATCCGCTATATTTGTAAAAAGCAATTAGTGGTAATACGATTTTTGTTGTATGATGGAGCAAAAATTTCAGCGGATTTTTTAATTTCTGTGCAAAACGCAAGACGGTCAAACTAAGAATCTTAACATTCATGCAATTTACCTGCTTCATTCGTTGTACTCGTCATTACATTTCCTTGGCCTTTCGCATCGATCAAGTTTGTGCGCTTTTTTTTTTTTAATTTCTCGTATCATTTCATTAAGACTGGACGTGAAATTAAACAGGGATTATACATCGGCAATATTTTATGGCAAATTTCCGAACATATATGATATTTTGCCCACAAAAATTTACAATTCCGCGTATTTTTACTTCAGAGGGAATTTTCAACAATCGCACCATTTTATCTATACTTTACACTGAAACAACAGCCTCAACTTGCATGAAAATTTCAGCGTAGCAAGTCATAAAAACAACTTATTTTTGTGTAATCTCACTCTTATTCCGAAGGGTAGTAGTAACTAACTTTTTGAGCACTCTACGTACTTACCATTTTGTCACACATATTTGTTGTCCAAATAGGTGAATTCTTAAACAAACACACACTGCTATTTCGATAGTTAAAGTAAGTTTTTTTTTTTTTTTTTTAAATCTAAGTTTCCAGATCAATACATAAATCATTCCTAAAAAGGGGTCTTTCCATGTCAAACCAATGGAAAAAAAAAGGTAGCATTTTTAACCTGACCTTCTTAGATTTTTATGAAATTCGGCTCTTTTATATATTCTGTAGCGAAATGAATATATACTAATTAATAAGTCCCTATATATTTTAGTTTTTGGTATATAGGGCTGCAAAAATGGGTAAAAGTGCAAATTTTCAAAATTCTTGTATTACAAATATACCCATATTTTGTTACCTAATCGACTTAGAGGCATAAATTGTGTATTACTAGACAGCGTTTAATACAGGCTTTCAAATAATATATCACATGCACATATTTTGTAAATTTTTCATTTCAAGGTCAAACATTTTGACCTTCAATATTTCAAAAAGTGTATTTTTTATTTTCTTTTAAAAATTATATGTTGTTCCTAAATTTATTGTCTATAATTACTGTGATTTTCAGCTTGGGGTTGTCATGGGATGCTGAGTTATAAATTAAAGTATAAGCTTTATCAGATTGGTATCATTAAAAAGTTTATAATACAGGCCTTTTAAATGGCATATCACATACATACATTTTTAAAATTTTTCATTTTAAGGTCAAACTTTTAAGGTCAATATCTCAAAAAGTACAAATTTAATTTTCTTTTAAAAATTATGTTATTCTTACTTTTATTCTTTATAATTATTATTATTCTTTATAAGTTTCAATATAGGACGGCCAATGGTTACTGAGTTATAAATTAAAATGCAGCTCTACTAGCATTTCCTTACTAACATAACGCACGTTTTACAAAAAAATGGTCATCCCATGTTGAAACTGACAATAATTATAAATAATGAACGTAAGAATAATATATAATTTTTAAATGAAAATTAACTGTGTACTTTTTTAGATATTGAAGATCAAAGGTCAAAATGTTTGACCTTAAAATTAACATTTAAAAACATATATACATGTGATATATCATTTAATAGCCTGTATTATAAGCTTTCTGATGACACCAATCTTATGTCTTTAAACTATTTAGGGAACAAAACATGGGTAAAACTTACGTTATGGTATTATGAAAATACTGATATGAGGTTACATTTTAATTTATAACTCAACATCCCATGGCAATCCCAAGCTAAAAACCACAGTAATTATAGGCAATCAATGTAGGAACGTACCTAATACAACAATTTTTAAAATTTACACTTTTTACCCATTTTTGCAGCCCTGTATATCAAAACTACAAGAGATAAGGACTTATTAATTGGTATATATTCATTTCTCTATAGAACAAATAAATGAGCCCAATTTCATAGATATCTGAGGGGGTCAGGTTTTTTGCTTCGTTGATTTGGTATGGAATGACCCAAAAGGAGAAGTTTACATTGTCACAGTTTACTGATTGATTGTCTGCTTGCATAGTCTATAAGTGCTAAATTCTAATGTTTAAGCTTATAAGCAGCTACGAAACATTAATGTAATTGTTAAGTAAAAATTACTGATCATTTAAGGGGAAAATCCACAATCCAAAATTCCTACTTAAAACGATTCAACATTAATCAAACAGATTTCTGCTTGTGAACTATGATATGATGCGTTTTATAATACTTTTACCAATGGAAGGAAAATTACATATATACATTAGTATAAAAAAGTGTGGGGGTCAAACTTGGCATTTCAAGTTTGGTACACATTTCTTTAATTATCATTGTTTATTTATTTATTTATTTCAGAAAAAAAGACTTACCAATGCGGTGTTTCTTTGTCCTTGTTCACCTGAAGGTGCATTACGACTATGATGGTCGTTACGCCTACTCTTTTTGGCTTTTGCTTCTAAAAATCTTTGCTTTAGCAAAAGAGTCTCTTGTCTTTGAGCGTCATACAGTCCATTGACGGCTTGATCATACCTCGGCAAACATACTCCTTGATGTCGCCGGTATACTTCAAGCCGCCGCCTCAAACGATCCACCACTGTCTGTCTTTTGTCTTGTCTGCCACAATCTGGTCCCGGGGCGCCGGTTACAGCCCCGGCTAGTGGCGGATAACAGCCGACGTCCAGCGTCGGGGCTTGGCCAACGCAGTTTGGGTATGGTAATGTTGAATTAGAACACCAATCGGGAAACTCGTGGCGAGCAATTTTTCTTGAAAGACTAGGACAATATTGATACGTGTATGAGCATCTTGTCAAAAATGAAAGATTTTGCTTAGCCCTGAAAGAAGAAAAAATTCCATTATTGATTCGTTGTAGAATGTACAAACATATTTTTAAATAAACGGTGCAATTTATAAACTATACTAATATTTAGGACATTGAATCTGAAAAGGAACTATGGTATTTTTAAAAGCATTTAGTAAGAAAAGCTATTCTTTATAATAAAATTAAGAGTGATATTATATGCATCGAAAAATTATCTGAACACATTTTGTTAGCTTAAATGAGCAATAAAAAATAAAAAAAAATAATAAAAATTGATATTTATGCGTAAATTACACTAATAAAAGATATTAACATTCTTTTAGAAAATTAGAAAAAAGCTTGTAACTCGGTTTATATAAGTCCTTACGAAAAGGAAAATGTCCTTCTTTCATTTAGTCTGACTAAGGATTTTTTACAATACATAAAGGACTCTCTTGTTAATCTGATTCTCCGTCTTGATTCTAATCAACGCCATTTCTTACTTTTTAAAATGAGTATAAAATAAAAATGTATTTTCGATTTTGGGAATAATTCATAAAACTTTAAAAATAATACTTTCATGAGCTTTTTTTAATTCCATTCACAATTTTTTTAATTTATTATTATTATTATTTATTTATTTATTTATTTATTTATTTTTTATTTTTATTTTTTATTTTTTTTAAGTAGCGATCACGCATATAAATATTTATATTCCCTCTAACTGAAAAAAAAAAATTAAGATATAGTTTTAAAAAATGTTTTGGGATCTCTGTACAAAGATTTAAAACTTTATTTATCTGTCTAGCTCTCAGTAAGCCCTCTATGTACACTAAGATTCATCAAATCATTTTATAAATTTTACGTGAATCACAGGGAAAATATTCTATCTTTGATTACATTAGAGATCCCACCAACCAATGTTTTGAACAACAATTTTTTTTTTAAAACAAACATTGTCCTCATTAATCGTAGAATTTCCGCAATTATATATATATATATATATATATATATTATACTTATCCTAAAAAATATATATTAATGGTATCTCTGTAACATGCCCTCTTTTTTAGGTGCTATAAGACGTTAATTAAATAGATGTGTTTTTCACGAATATTTAAAATTTTTACTAGTTTTTTTTTTAATCCGTCTATTTAATTTGCTTATCTATCCAATTTCATTAATAACGTCTGCGTGTCATCTCAAAACCTTGAATGCGTCACATATTAAAGGTTTATTGAATATATAGTCGATATAGTTGTACTGTAATTTCCAGCGTATAGTCCGCAGATCAGATGTGCCATTTCTTCACCAGAAATTTTGTTTATGTTTAACAAAAGAATCAGTATTGTTTCGAAGGAACAGCTCATACAAACATAACTCTATTTGTCAATTACAATTTCTGGTGCAAAACTGGCTTATATAACCTGTGACTCATGTACAAAATTAAAGCAATAGCTTGTTTTCTCGTTTTCTTCTTTTGCGCAAAAACAAATGATCATAAAAACATAAAATTTGAATGACATGCTCATTATCATATCTTTAATCGAATTTTATACAACTTTAGCATAAGTAACAATTTTTAAACTAATAATTATTCAATTTTTCTTAAAAGTAAGCTTTGGAAAAATTTTAATAATTTTAGAATAGAAAACTTCTCTACAAAACACACTTATCCACAGTTCATCCTAAAGATATTGTAATGACGCGTCGCTGCGTCTTAAACGTTGACGTTTGCGTTTTGAGTTCTTAAAAACCAGGGCTTTATCGGTCAGGGACGCGTCGGAAAACTAATTGACATTGTTATCTTTTCCTGAAAATTTCAGCTTACCGCATAGAGATGACACGAAAGAAAGATTTTCAAAAGTTTCAAAAATATAAGTTCATTTCAGAGAGATGAAAAACAGTTAAAAGGAACGAGCGAAAAACGATAGATAGAGCCAAAGCTCGCGGTCAAGCGACTGGCCCGAAAAAAGTTTTTTAGGTGTGGTCCTGAATCCTGGGAACTTATAAGGTTCCTGAAAACATCAGGGGTGTTTACTCCCTCTCTCCAGACCCAGGAGCGGACAGGAGAACAGAGAAGATATCTAGATCTGAGAGCCGAAAAAAATGGATATTTAACATTTTTTTAATCAGGCATAATGCCTATACCATTTTTCATACCTTTTTGGTATTGTAAATATTGTAAATTTGATCGTAATTAAACTAGAAAATGTAATCTAATGGATCTGTTTGATTCCTGCCTAACTATTAGATTTTTACTTCTTAGCTGTTCGGAGATGAGGTTATTACTCGTACAATATCCATTTCATCCGCATTACATTCTAAAGATGTCTATTTCATCCTCAAGATGTCCTATAATTGTCCTGGAAAGAAGGTTTGTAGGGTTAATGAAAACAGGTCATAAGAATGCATTACATATAAGGTGAAGATGCATATTCGTCCATGTGTTGGATTAAAACCAGATTTTTCTTCTGGTATTCTCTTTTCCGTTTCTTTTTTCTTCTGTTTTTCGCATGTCAATAATTAAAAAACATATATACATACAAACGTGAAAATTGGATAAGTTGTTCATTATAAAATTACTCATCGACATTTTTATTATTCTGGTGATGCTTATTGTTTATAAATTAGTAATTATATTTTTTCAAAAAGTCCATCATAAAAGTTAAAGAAAGGGGAATACAGAAAGAAAAATCGGGATTTAGTTTAACATTTGAAGGCACGTGCGTCTCCACCTATCTGGAATGCGTGCTTAACACCATTTTTCATCAAGATTTCTTTTCTAAAATTGTTGAATTTTTTTATTTTTTTTCCTAAGTTTACTTTTTATAAAAATTGAATAATTATTAGTTTAAAAATTATTACTTGTACTAAAGTTATGTAAAATTCGATTTATGATGTGATAATGAACATGCCATCTAAATTTTATGTTCATATGTTTATCTGTTTAAAAGTTTGCGCAAAAGAATAAAATGGACAGCAGGTTGTTCCTTTAATTTTGACAAACTGAAACTGAACTTTTATCTGCCGAGATTGGGAGTGAAAATAAATAAATAAATAAATAATGGTTACATTAACCCGTTAACACCCAGCGTCCTCATTTGAGGACAGCTAATAAAATAGCGCGTATATCTTTTGTCGTTTCTTGGAATGATTTCTTCTTTTTAGAGACAGTTTATGGCATATCTATATATGATTTCCACAGTGTTTTATGTACCCGATATCAATTATTATTTCATAATTTGAATAGTTATTTTATGATTTTTCCTTCATCGCACATATATTTGCTTTTTGCTGGTACATACCAACTTAACTGAAGTTGAATAATAATATATATTATAATACTTTACTTTCATGGTCGAATAGAATATTTAATAAAATCCGTTATTACAGTCTAAATTTTGAAATTCTTGCAAAGACGACGTACAAAATTAAGTGTTTCGATATATTTTAGAAAAAAAAAATATCTTTTAAAATATGTAAAGGAATTGGAACATACTCAAAAACTAATCGAGAAAAAAAAAAAAAAAAAAAACTCAACTGAAGGGAAAAAAAAGTGCTTTAGTGTGTTAATTTTAATTAACATACTAAAGCACTTTTTTTAAAATATTTTTATTTTAAATGTATCAGCATAATAATTAACCTTCGAAAATCATTTTCTCAACTACTACATTTTTCGATAAAAAGCTTATGTAGATTACTTTCCCATATCTCTTACAAGAAAGCTAAAACTGGCCTTGTTAAAAGTCGTACACATTTAAAATGCAGCTGATACCACTTTTTTAACCAAATATGTTATAGATTTCATATATTTTAACAAAGCTGAAAGAAAAGTGGGAGTTATTTGTTAAACGCAAAATTTATTAAAAGTTTTTTTATTACAACAGTTTTTAATTGATTACAGAATTATAACAATAATAAATAGTGATAGTTGAATGCATGACAATTGGTATAACATGTAATACATATTAATAACAAGAATAGATATTTCTGTAACTATTTTGTAATTTTTAATATTTTCTTAAAGCACGTTTAAAGAATTATACTGTACAATGCAATTGTATTAGCATGTAGTTCAAAAAGTTTTCAATTCGATCAGTACCCAATTGATAGAGAAGTGAGAATTTTATTGCAATGTGATTAGTAATATACATATAAAATTTTGCAGCAATTATATAAAAAAGAATAAAATATTACAAATTTTCTGTTCTTGGTAACGATGCTTCTTAAAACAAAATTTTTATTTTAATTTAAGCGGTTACATGGGTTTCGAAGGCTAAAAAAATGCATATTTTATCTTTAAAAAATTTAAAAAATTAATTTTTTTATTCAAAATTTTGAGCATATAAAAGAGCATTTTTAAACAATATTTTATGAAATTTTCATTAAAAATTTGGAAAATTCAGCCGATGGGTCTTAGTTTCCAGAAACCCTTCAGAAAAGCAGTGGTCATAATTTCTAGGAAAAAATAAAAATAAATAATAATAATAATAATAATGCACCAATCTTATGGAATTTTTGTACATTTCTTTAAAACAGAATTATGTCTAGTGTTTAAACGAAGGATTTTTCTAGTTTTTTTTTTTTTTCTTTTCTTTTTCTTTTTTTAAATTACAATTAATTTTACAAGGCTATACATGGGGTAAAACGTACCGGAAAACGTATTGTTTATGCATAAAATTCTGCCAAAAATTCAAATTCGAATTTCATTTTCTTTCTTTCTTTTTCTTTTTTTTAATGTTTCGTTCAAGCACTAATCAATTCTATATTGAAGAAATGTGCAAAATTTCAATAAAATTGGTGCATTAGTTTTTGAGAAATCATGTCCACTGCTTTTCTGAAGGGTCTCTGGACACCAGGTCACACCAGCTAAATTTTCCAAAAATTTTAATGAAAACTGTATAAAATATTGTTTAAATGATGCTTTTTTATATGCTCTAAATTTTTAATAAAAATTATTTTTTTTTATACTTAAAAGAAAAAAAAAATGAGAGACAGAGAGAATAATCTTTTTTTTTTTTTTTTTTTTTTTTTTTTTTTTTAGCCTTCAAAATCCATGTAACCTGCTTAAGATTAAAATGGGCATAATTTCTTTCCAATAAATCGCTAAGTTAATATTGTTTCCAGACATTATTTAAAGTTTTTATTCAAGATTCCTGCATGAAAGTTTATTTTCAGATTAATTCATTTCCTAATTAATCTAATTTTTCTTTTTTTACGAGAATTTTTTTAAACTCAGCAATTGATTACACTGCATTTGGATTTTTTAATTATCGACTGTTCTATCAATAATTATATAATCCTTAGATTTTTGAGAAAATGTTCTTACGAAAAATGTAATATCTCAATTTATCGAATTCTTTGATTTAAAAAGTTTCTATTTATAATCAAAATTAGGGCACCCGATTTTCAGAAAAACTTAAGTATCTAAGTATCTATTTAATCGGAACAGACAAATGAGATTTATGCAAAATTAATTTTAAAGGAAAATTAAAAAAAAAAAAAAAAAAAAAAATTAATGAAAACGATATTTTAAAATTTATTTTAGGTACAGTAATTTTTACGCAGTAAATACTGTAAAAGACACGTTCCGAGGTTTTAAGAAGTTAAACCCTGAAAGTTCAAAACCGAACTAAGTAAAAATAAACAAAATACGATTAAAACAGATAGAAACTTTGGATACTAAGAAGTTAAAGGATTATGTAAGTTTCAGATATTTCAAATGATATTACTAATTCGAAAACTTTGCTTCTTTTAATGACGATTAAATATATGAATAATACTATTTAAATTAGATCCGAGGAAACTAAATGTACTTTCATTGAAGTAATTTTATCTTTTTTTTAGGTTCACTAAGCATCCCCGTTAATTTGTGGGTAAAATGTCAATTCTACAAACTAGTATTAAGTTTTTTCAATAAACTGTTTTAAAAACTAAAACAGAAAGCATTTACTAAAATTCAAGAACTATTTATTTAATTTTTTAAAACCTAAAGCTATGGAAAAAACATGTGGTTGTGTTGCAGTTTTTTTTTTTTCCTTCGTAAATTTAGAGGAGAAAATTAGAAGAACAAAAAAATAAGTAAAAGGATAAAAGCTAAAATATTTTCTATTTTCATTCAGATTCAGTTAATGTTACTTATGATATTATTTCTTAATGGTGGATTTATTTGTAAAATTTAATGGATTGTGATGCAGTAAGATAATATATTATAACGAAGCAGGACACTTTGGTCCCGCCGTTTTGGTCCCGCCACTTTGGTCCCGCCATTTTGGTCCTGCCGTTTTGGTCCCGAGGAAATTTTGGTCCCTGGCCATTTTGGCCCCGAGACATTTTGGTCCCACCAATTTTTTGCAATTTTTTAAATATGTATCAGTTTTTTAATATGATAACATATTTATTGATACGGGAAAATTGAAGTGTTCTTAGAATATGTTTAATTAAGGAATATCTTACACACAGATATATAAATTTTCGACATTACGATTGCTGCCTAGCTATTGAGATTCAGAGAGTTTTGTACTAATTTTTTTAGGAACATTTTATTTATTTATTGTATGCAATTGCACTTTTTTTTTAAATTGGTATTTTTTTCATTTGATTTCGATTTAACTTACTTCAATTGTAATTTGAATTTTAATTTACTATCAGTGACAACATTTTCTGATTTTAAAAGTATTGTTAACAATAACAACAGTAGATAAAGTTTGAATTATTTTAAAAATAATAAAATACAGAAAATTTTTTTTAAAAAAAAGGAAGAAGAAAGTAAGAAAACCTTACGATATTAAATATAATTTGCTTTTAGTGGCAGAATGCTATTTCTTTCGAAGAATTAATTATTGACCTGCTCCCATCATAGACTCTTCTTCATAAGCATAAGCTTGGGATCATTTATGAAGTTCTTGAATTTATGTATGAATTTATTCATAAATATATATGTGTGTGTGTGTGTGTATGAGAGAGAGAGAGAGAGAGAGAAGGAGAGATACGTTTCATTCGATTTGATTGTGATTTAATTTTTATCATTAATCTAAAAGGAATTTATTTCAAAATCTGTGTTATATTGATAAAAATAATAATAAAATGCATGTTTGTTTGTCCGTGATAGTTAATTACGTTAACCGTGTATATATGTGTATAAATTACTTTTTTTTCCATTACAATGGTTTTATTTTAAAAATGAAAAAATGTAAGTAGTCCAATATTTAATTAACTGTGCGCATTGCAAGGATAAATGTTCAGAAAATGTTGATGTACATTTTTTTATCTTTTTAGTTTAATATTATGTTAAAAAAAAAAATAATAATAAATCTGTCTGATATGTCTGTATGACTAAAAGCAATGCCCGCATTGAAATCTCTGAAGCACATTGAGATTCGTTTCGCACATGTTTCTCCCACAGACAATAAAAAGGCATTTCACTGTTTTGTTTCAGCGCATTTGAAAAAAAAAGGGGGGTGGGAGGGGCTTTTAATGGGCATTTTCTTAAACAATATTGTAAAGGGTTATAATGGAATAAAAATGCTTTTCCAATTCTATGTGATATGTAACTATTTCCTGTGTTTGACAAATATATCCGGATTGACAGAGAAGAAAATGACTTAAGTTTAGCAGATCTGTACAAATTATTCCTGAGATCATTATTTAGGTTCCTCGCATCTTCTTTTATTATTAAACTCTAACATTTAGGAGATGCTTCGATAAAGCATTGATTTCCTACAAATTTTGTATTCGAGCACTCTAAATATGAATGGGATAATTAAAACACTTTTAATCATAACTTTGTAAATTCTTATTAAAAAAAGGGAGGTGGGGGGGGGGGGAGGAGAAAAACTAATTTTATGCAGAATGTTTTCATTTAAAAGATAATGAAGCTAACAAATATACAGGAAGGTAGGTGAATAATGGAATACCATAAAAAATATATATATTTATTTATTGTCGTAAAATATGGACAAAGCTAGTAATATGGAACAGTTATGATGAGAAATCTGGAATGCTCATTTGCTTCAAGGATAATACGGAATAGGATAGTATATATATATATATATATATATATATTTATATTTTAATAAATCATGAATTACTGCAATATACACATTTTATTCTGAAATTATTATTGAAAATAAACAGTATTATAAAGTATATCAACATTCATGTTTTCCAAAAAATCGCGAATAATATAGAACAGTTGATATTCCATACTACCCGAATTGCCACCTTGGAGAATAAATCCTTCTCGACCAACTGTTGATAGAAATAAGTTCATGGGAATCAGATTAATTAATCACTTACTTAAGTTCCCTAACGGCACTGACACTGGGTTTTCACTCATTTTACTGTTTCGGAAAGAAATTATCGAATTCATAATATATACCCAAAAATGTCTGAATCTTGATAAACCAGAGAAGTTGTATAACACAAAAACTACTTTTCTGACTAACATAAGATGAACTACCTTTCATATTTGAGGCCCAGTGAAGACATTTAAAGTGCTTCCGATAGGTTGCAGCACTGTACAAATGATATATAACGATATTTCACTTTTCCCGATTATTAAGTCCCCACAGTTCCTCTACTAGTTAAACGATAGTGATTTTGATTTTCTGTATAAAAATATCATAAAATTAGTTACGTATTCGTTATTTTTTTTTCCCCAATTTAGCATGATCTTTTAACTGCTAAATTAATTATATGCAATATAGAAACCAAGTTTATACACACATTAAAGATTTAAATAAAATATAAGAGAAAACAAAACATATTTAATGTTTATGAATATTTTATCTCAGTTTAATTATAAAGAATACGTCCGATATTTATAATTTTTAATTGAGTAAGATACAATTTGGAGGGGGAAAGAAAAAAAAAACATTTTTGTTTCCTAAGTAATATATATATATATATAGGGGAAAGTGGGGTTTAATGGGACGCAGGATGAATGGGACAATAGCTAGATTTTTATGTTTTGCAAACACCAGAAACTTGACATTTTTTCTGATATATGGCAACACTGAGGTCATTTATAAAGTGTAGTTTCAGAATTGTGCTATACATAAAAGGGCAGAAAAAAATTAAAGTGTCATTTTCAGCTGCCAAAGTAAGTTTTTACAGATTCAATTAGGTAGTAGTTAAGACATTAACTATTTGCTTAAAGTTAATATAACTGTCGGGGCTTCCCCGTTCATTCTTCTGTTTTCAGAACAAATGACTGTCCAGACAGAGTGAAGCCCACCTCTTTTTTTTTTTTTTTTTTTTTTTTATTGCGCCACCCTTTCGTTTTGAAAGGAGAAGTATTCGAAAGATGTTTTTTAGAATCAGAACAGAAAAGGACCTTGAATAGAAATGGGGCTACGTGAAGATCGTTTTGTTTTCAGACGCCCCGGTTCTAGAAAAGAACTATTAAAAACTATCAGAACTAAAGCTAAGAATTAATTAATCAGCCTTATTAAATTTTGCATCTTCGAAAATGTTTTGCTTAACGGTGTTGATTATTTTTTTACAAATTCACGGTATCCCGATGGGAACAAGTTACTCGAGTGTCTTCGCCAACATTTTTTTGTTTATGTTTGAAAGAAAATTAAAAGATATTAAGTTTTATAGGTATATTGATGACGTAATAGCAATAAACTGTGTTGATTTTGCGAAATATTCAGCTGAAATCCATCCCTCCGATCTTGTCTTAAACCGTACTGACTCTGAGGACCAAACTTCTTTCCTGGATTTAAAAATAAAAAAAATAGATAATAACTGGTTTATTGGAATTTATGATAAAAGGCAAGATTTTAACTTTAAAGTTTGTAATTTAACAAATTGGTTCTCCTGTATTAGTCTTAAAGTTTTAAAAAATATTATGTTCACCCAAATAAACAGAATTAAAATGATTCGCAATAACAATTTAGACCTGAATCTGGCTTTGAAAAATCTTAAAAACATACTAACTGTTAACCGCTATCCTGTTTTTGTAATCAATAAACATTTCAGTATTCTTGATCACAATCCCACTTAAGGTTTGTTGTTCCATTTTGGGCGACATTTAAGTGCTGGTAAGTGTCCCTACTAGCTGAAGCGGGTTCTATGTTTATAATGGGGGGGTGGTTTTCAATTTTCCATATTCTAATGGCTATTCGAGTTTGTCCTGGTACGTATTTATATATTCTTGTATTATTTATATTCTTGTATTTTATATTGATGTATTATATTTTGTACTTGATTTCTGAATTTAATTGCTTTTTATGCTTTGTATTAATTAAAATTCGTTTGCTGTATGGTCTTGCTTCCATCTGTGAGAAGTTCGGGGCTAGAAACGTGTTATTTGGTTAAATTACCAACGTTTCGTCAGAAACTTCTCATTTTCCTTTCCCTACATGGGGGAGCTCCCCAGATGAAGGCTCTCATGTGTTTTGGGATTAATTTTTCATCTGGCTTTAATTATTTTACTTATTTATTATAGTTTTATATTTCCTTTTGCTGCATTTGCGCTTTGGTTTATAAAAACTCTGTTCTAGTTCTATATATTTAATAATTCAAGTTTTACTCCATCCTATATTTAAATTTTATCTTATATATATATATATATATATATATATATATATATATATATATTCTTTGAATTAATTTTTATCATATCTGAAATGTGAATTACTACTGAAAATGTCTAGAATATTAAAGGTTGGTTGTGTTTAACGTCGCACTAGTACTGCGCTATGGGCGATTCTAGAATACAGCAATATATAAGCAATAATTATAAATAACATAATGCAATAATACATACTTTAAAAGCTGTGATAAAACATGCTCGAGTTGAAAGTCTCTACTAAAATAACAGGTCAATGATACACGGAAAAATAGCTATGAGCTACCTAAATGTGAAATTTTATCCCGATACGATCATATAAGTAAAAGAATTAAGAGTCGTTTCGCAAAATAATGGTTCGGTTTGTTGGTTGACATTCTTCGAGGGGGAGGGGGGGGGGGACTGTATCAGACGATTGAAGAAAGGCGGTAAAAATCTAAATGTTAAAAAGTAAGTAGCCAATGTGATTATACAGTTAGGTCAAAGAAAACTTATTTTAAACATCTAGATAAAACATTTTACATTAACACATGGAAAAAAAAAAAAAAAAACTAAATTTAAGGATATACTTCCCCTCATTTTCTTGTATGACTCGTAAATTTGATTACTATGAAATTGTGTCGTACAACCACAGCAAGTCCAGGAAAATACTTTTAACATAGGGTGGTTTTTTTTATATTAATCAACAACAGAAAAGAAAAGAAAAAAAAAAAAAAACAGCAAATTAGGTAAATCAAAAGTTTTACTAATGATTTTTCTTTTTTTTTTTTTAATTGTTTATTCAATATTTTTACCTAATTAACATGGGAATTCAGACCAATAGATTAGAAAAACCTGTTTAAAATTGCAAAAGTACAGCTAAATGGATTTTCGATTGAAAAAGAAAACCTTTTTCTTTGAAATATTAATTTTACATTCACAGACAAATATAGCAAAATAAAAAATTAATGGATATTTTTTTTTTTCTTTTCATTTAGCCTGTTCTTTCTTCAAAAATTGAGTCCTTAATACATTAAAATGACAAAATTCGATTTAAAAAAAAAAAAAAAAAAAAAAAAAAAAAAGCATCGTCATTTCATTTCAACATATGCAATTTCCCTGAAACAATTTTTAACACATCCACAAAAACGTATAATTTAGAAAAGGATGTTCGGAAAATATGCACTTTGAGACAATTTTACGACTCTCCTTTCACCTTCGGACTAATTCTGAAAGAAGATTATTACGGGGAAAACTATTAACGAATTGAAGACAATAAAAATTCTTTTTCATAATTTGAAAGGCAGAAGTAATTAGGATTGGCAGTTTTAGTTAACGGTAAACAGATGCGTCATATTTAATCATAAAGAGACAATAGAATTGCAACTTACGATGGAAAAGGTAAATAACAGCAATGAAAAAAAAAAGTAAATAACTGCATGCAGCAGAAACACTAAAGGTTAGAAACAGAATCATCATTAAAAAAAAAAAAAAAAAAAAATGCAGAGGAATAAGAATCTTGATTATTTTGAGGAGAATGGATTAATTGTTCATTCAAAAGAAAAAAGAAGGAAGAAGAAAAGAAAGAACATACACCTCCCATAAAAGCCTAAAAAGTGATAAATAAGATTTCTTTCAATTTACTAAATCGAAATAAATTATGATTTTCTGCTGTTCTTAATTTTAATAAATAAATAAATACATAAATAAATAGGTATTTCCAGCGACGTTCCTAAATACAAATATTTAAAAACATTTTTTTTTTCTTTTCTTTTTGATTGAGTGTAATTTAAATTACAAAGAATAATTACTTGCTTTTTTTTTTTCTCCTTTATTTTCACCCATTTTCTGAAAACTTTAGCTACTTGCATTTTTTTTTTTTTTTTTTTTTTACCGGTATATATGAGAGCCTTAGCTTTACATTCGTCTTAAAAATTTAAAGAATTAAAATATTAACAAATAGTTAATTTTATTTATATTTTGTTAATATTTATAATAGTATTATTTTTTTCTAAATAAAAATTCAGAGTTATTGTTTGGATTTTATGTAAAGTACGTAGAAAGGCATTGTAAAAATACAAAAAAGTACAATTTCATAAATGTGATTAATAGTTTAACAGCATTACACATTTTATGTGTCTGTATAAATATACATATAACTACATAAAAACTTAAATTGCATAAAAAAAACTTAAAAATTTAAGTGCTAAGGTGTAAGTAGAATACAATCTTATTATACAAGCACATATAAATAGATCTATGCTGTACTACATATACATATATATATGTGTGTGTGTGTGTGTGTGTGTGTGTAAGTAAATGAACTGAAATGTTTATACAGTGTCTCTGTAAATTTACAATAGTTTACAGTTTAAAATTAGTAATCAATATCCTCAATATTTATGCTCTCTCTCTCTATATATATATTTTTTTTTAATTATTATTTTGTTTCTAAATAAAAAACAAAAATGAATATTTCTACTTAAAAAGTATTAATAACGCAAGTCGACAAAGATGAAGTTGACAAAATTTGATTTGATGATTTTAGCTATGATCTTTATGTTTTTTGATGTGCTGAAACCGAAAATGCAGCCTATTTTTCTCTATCACGTATAGATTTTCGTCAATACAGGGTGTTTACCAACACAATTTTTTACATATACTATCATAACAGTAGGCTGGTTGGTTGGTTGGGTTTTATGTCGCACAAATGCTGCGCAATTACAATAATAGGTATCCATGATTAATTAATCATGGAAACATACAATAAAACTCATCATATAATTATATTAGTGGAAGAGTAATGGAAGAAATTATATAGGTAGGCACCCTGTATTGACAAAAATCTATACATGATAGAGAAAAACTGGCTTCATTTTCGGTTTCAACACACCAAAAAACAAAGATCAGCCAAAATTATAAAATCTAAATTTTACATGTCGACCTGTGTAATCCTTAATATACTCTCGCTAATGATGAATTCAAATATTATTAACCATTAAAAATGTATGCGTAATTTTTGTTTTAATAATTTCTGTAGTTTTTCTGTTGAAACTTTTAAAAGTGTGGGTTTCATGATGGAAAAGGCGTTTAAAGTTCATGATTCACGAAAGTGGAATGCAAATATTTGGTCTTTTAATTTCTAATTAATAATTAAAAAAATATATAATAATAGTTTAAATGTTGTTTCTTCTGCTGGAAAAAGAAAAATAGCACAAGATAATACATTTTGTAACTATGTTGTTTATGTAAACAGATAAATATCCTAATACCTTAAGCAAAACATTTCCAGCTATCTAAAGCGAAATACTGCCAAAAATTTAATAATTACAAGAAATTTATTTCAAATTATAAAAGATTTTGATATTTAAACTAATTACATAAATTGTTTTGGTGTGTGTGCGATACATAAAAAAAGAAACACCATTTTCAATTGTATTTTTTTACAGACCGAATTAAAATATTTCTTAGCATAATTTTTTTTTTTTTCTTCCTCTCTAAAAGAAAAACTATTTATAAGAAAGATTAGAATGGAAAAAATAAAAGTAAAAATAAATAAAATACTGATACTTAATATCCTTAAGAGATGAAAGCAACTAGTGATATTAAATATTTAAATTCATTAGGTAAGGCGTTTTGTGACAAAATTTACAAAATATCTCAATCGAAACAATCTTCGTCTAAAAAAAAAAAAAAAAAACATCCTGGAAAATACTAAAATTTTCATAACGAATAGAACTTCTTTTTATGTTCATACCAGTAGAAAAATAACACAAAACAAAATTACATTGAAAATAAATATATGTACACTACAAACTCTGTATGAGAATTGAACTAAGAAATTAAACTGAAGACAATGCAAACCTGGAGTGACTTCTAGTTCTGAATAATTATCTTTAATTTTTCTTTTAATACAAGCAGGTAATTAATCATATTTTAAGAGTTAACTTTAAAAGTAAATCGCTTTCTAAATGTTCACAGGACTTAAAAGACATTAATTAAGGTTTTCGCTTCCGAAAGAACATCGCAAACACAATTGTTAAACAAGTAGAAGAAAATATATATTTTAAAATATGAGTTACTTTTATTATCATTAAAAAGTCGCGTTTTAAAAAAAAAGAAAATTTAAATATTAACACTAAGAGAAGAATAATATGGTCATTATCTAAAATGTTCGTTTTGTTTAACATTAGGTTTAATTTGCTTTCTAGTACATTTACTTCAGAGTACAAGTCATCAGTGAATTAAATGAAGAGAATGTTGGTGAAAATGGAAATGCTGTAAGAAATGTGTTATTTATTTCCATTAAAAAATATGCAAATAGATATGTTATTTTTTAATACTCAATAAACAAAGATCATGGGATATATTTTATTTATTTTTAATTTTATCAAATATTTTCTACACTAAATCAAATTTCAGTAATGCATAACGCTTATGAAAACACACAATATTATTTTCTTTTACTACAAATGACTTTTAGAAATGTTATCATCGTTTCCCCCCCCCCCCCCCCCGAAATTTTATTTATTATTTTTAATGTAAGCACACCTTATTTTTTAACTAACTGAATAAATCATACATTTTGGATGAAAAAGGTCATCTAAAAAATTAAAAAATAGTCTCATTTCAAAAAAAAAAAAAAAATTAAGTTAAAAAACTAATACAAAACCTTCAGAACTATGATCACAAACTTCTTAGATTCATATCGAATTTAAAGGAATTGCACGAGCGTATTTTGTAAAATTACTCAGTCAACTCACATTATGAAAATGTGAAACAAATGAATAATGAGTGAATAATATACGAATTTATGAAATTTATATTTAGAAGAGAAAGCATGAGATTTAAAACAAAGCTAATGCAAATAAATATAAACAACATATCTTATAGTAGGTGGAGGGGGCTGAACCGTTAGATAATTTAGTTTCAAAAAATAAAATAAAAGTTGTTTCCCTAGAAATGTGAAAACGCAATTCATAAAACTAAACAACACAATGAAAAATATTTTCTTCTCTATTTTACTGGACAAATTAATATTATTATGAATGCAATAGAAATTTGTAATACTTTTATATACGTCAAAGGCTATGCTCCGAGATTAACCAGAATGAAAATGATATTTAATAGTATATGTAATTCTAGCGAATCATTATAAAACTTGACATATGGCTATACAAAGGAAATATCTGTAGTTATCAATCTTTACAGTTAAAATCAATTAGCACGTTTGACTGCCAAGCTACGAGGTAACTCGCAGTTTAAGTACGAGTAGCTTGGCAACCAACGTGTTAATTAGTCATATGTTGTTCATTTA
This sequence comes from Salticus scenicus, assembly GCA_963930645.1. NCBI lineage: Eukaryota > Metazoa > Arthropoda > Arachnida > Araneae > Salticidae > Salticus > Salticus scenicus. The sequence continues at coordinate 83,638,450 of OZ005651.1, forward strand.
CACATGGGACTTTACTATGCGAGCATGGCAAAAAAAAAAAAAAAAAAAATAAAGAAAAAAGAAATCGGTTATAAAACTATCAAAACAATACATATGTATATATATATATATAATAACATGATATTTTAAACGAAAACTACCTTAAATGGGTTTGATAAAGAAGTAACATCTTTGTAGATGAAGTATATCAAGACTTTAACAGCTTTGTTACAATTAAGTATATTTTCGTGCAAAGGTTTTGAATCATCGGCAATATCGCATTTAAATATTATTCAGAACTCTCGTCTCTTATCCATCATTTTAACCTTCGAAACTCTTCTATAAATATGCCCTTGAAACCAAATGAAAATTATCAGTAAGTTAATGAAAACAAAGTTAGTTTAAAAAAAATTATAACACGGTTTCCCACAGATTATAAAAGATAAAACCTCGCTTCTGTCAACGTCAGCTGTATCAGTATTTCAATTTCTTCCGAAACTGAATCAATAGGGAGTAAATTTTCTGGTTGTACTTTTTTCACTTTTCTGTATACAGGCGGATTCCAATTTAAATTACACAATTCAAACCTCTATGGTATGTCCTACCAGATTACAATTAACTTTGTATATATATTATACATATTACGAGATTTCTGGAAAAAAAAAAAAAAAAAGATAATTCAAATTTTGCCGGGCAGTAAAAAATATACATTTGATTTTATTCAGGGGCAGGTATTGAGTTTACGTATAATCTTAATATACACCAAAACTTTATATTTATCTGGTGTATCTATATTTTAAAATAAAATAAATTTACTATTAATTACATTTTTTTTATGTGTGTGTGTGTGTATTTTATTTGAATAGCAGGCTAAGCTTCGCTGATCACAAAATTTAAATGATTTTTCAAAAGAATTGAATCACTATTTATTTTTTATATCACATTTTGGGCTTTGTAACATAATTAAATATTCCTTTTAAGGTAAAAATAGCATATTACAAATTAAATTAAATATTTCTTCCGTTTTGCATTCGTTTTGCAACAATGCTCTGTGGTCTTATGTGAATGATTCTCAAGAATGAATGAACAATTGTTTACAAATTTAATGGATTATTTATGGATATAAGTACGCTGTAATTTAAAAATTGCAGTTCTTAGAACTTCAAAACTGATAATTTTTAAAAAGTTATTCATTATTCTTTAATATTAGACTGTTTTTTGTTTAATATTAGATTCTTATTTTAAGATAAAATCAGTTGAATGATATCGCGTTGTGAAACTTTGCAACATATCTTTAAATTCAATAACTTAATGTATATAGTGTCCTCACAAAAAATGAACAGTTTTTAGAGCTCTTTTAAAAAAGTATAATATCTATGCTGTATCTTTTAAAAATATTCATCAGTTTTTACTAAAAACACGGCCGACCTTCATCAAAAGCAATTGAATGATATCGCATTGTGAAAATTTGCAACATAATATCTTTAAATCTAATAACTTGATGTATATAGTGTCCTCACAAAAAATGAACAGTTTTTAGAGCTCTTTTAAAAAAGTATAACATCTATGCAGTATCCTAAGAGGAAAAAAAAATCACCAGTTTTTACTTAAAAAAAAAAAAAAAAAAAAAAATGGCCGACTTTCATCACCAAAGCAGTTAAATCTAGACAAATCAAAAATAGGAGTGGTGCGCCTGAATGTGTTCCGCCGACAAACTTTTTGCTTTATTTATATAGAAACCCATTTACTTGTCCTGATACGGTTAAGGACTATCATACACCAAATTTCGCCAAAATCACACCCTTGGTCGACAAATTTGTCGCTTAAAATATCTTTATAAGCAAAATTTTTCTATTATATATATATATAGAGAGAGAGAGAGAGAAAGGAAAAGCATAAAAAGGTTTAAAAACCAAAAATTAATAAAAGAAGCTATATTAAAACTAAATTTACATACTGAATGAGCAATAAAAGGCAGTAATTAGAAGATATACAAACTTAAATAAAATTCAAATAAATACAACCAGAAAGCAACAATGATACCAGACATATAATTAACCCAGACATATAAAACACTGAGGCTATCATCAGGGAGACCCCTCAAATGCAGGGTTGAAAAAAAAACTAAGATGTTTCAAGAGCTACTAGCAAGAGTAAATGGTAGTTGGAAGCCTACATCTTACCAAAAGAAAATAATCCTTATCCACTTCACCTCGAAATTCAAAAGGGAAAATTAATTAAGTACAAAGGAAAAATTAACAAAATTTTTCCTTTAATTGTATGGAATTGTGTGTAATTCCCTTATTTTGTGAGAGAATTCTGCTATTTTTTCTTTTAATTAATTTTTCATTCAGAATTTCGAGCTACAGTGGATAAGGATTTTTTTTTTCTTGGTAAAATGTTAGGGACCAAGCTACTTTTAGCTTTTGCTAGTAGCTCTTGAAACATTTTACAGCTTTTTTTTTTTTTACGCCCTGCATTTGAGTGAATCTTCCTGATGATAGCCTCAATGCTACCAAAGTGTCATCCAGACAAAGCTTTTTGGGTTAATTATCTGCCTTGCTTCGTTGTCGTTTTCTGGTTATGTGTATTTATATATACAAAAATTAGAATGCAAATACAACAAACATGATAAAATTCCACCACATTCCGCAAAAGTCAATTAAGGTTAAATTATAACAAAAATAACTTAGTATTTAAAAAACAAGAACGCAAAATCTTGCGGTACGCACTCATTATTAACATTTTCCAAATGTACGTAATTGTTGTATTGGTACTCTACGTAATCACACAACGGACAGACAGTAGTTCTGATAAGCATACAAATAGACTAATTGGATTCTTAATCATTCCTAAACATTGTCAGGAAGTGTTAAAAATGCTTAACACTAAAGAAAATGTAGCCCTTATATTCTAATTGCAGTGCATAATGTATCTGAATATTTTACTGTAGCCCTGTAAATCTGAAGGATAACCAAATAATATTCTATACAAAATATTATTTTAGCATAACAAAAATCAATGTAAATTTCTTTATGATTTTTACAATAGAAAGTTCTTTAAAAGTAATTTACAAAAATGTCTGTCCTAAACTGCAATGTATTGGCTTTTTTTTTTTTTTCTTTTTTGTGTGTGTGTGTTGTTGTTGTCCCTGTACACAAACCAGTTGCACATTACATATAAATGTAATTTAAAATAGGAACATTCCATTGTGAATTTGAATAAAATTTATAATTTTGTAACAATTCTGAAAATATTTACGACACTGGGGCGGGCAGATGGACAGAGACACAGATGGACAGTCGGACAGATAGATACTTAAATTGAAATCATATTCCCACTTAAAAAGTGTTATATCGCTATAGGTAAACGAAAATGCAATTTCAGAAATTTGTAATAAAAGTCTTCAATGTAACTGAATATTTTTGTGTGGCCCTGTAAATCTAATGCTAAACATACTACATTCTGTAGAAAGCATTCTTCTGTGCATATGAATAACATATTTCAACTTTATAAAGACCCGAATAAACTACTACGTCAGAAACGCCAAAGAAAAATATTGGAAATGCATACAGCTGTTTCGGTAGCCTAAAGCGTACCGTCTTCAGTGCAAAAAGGATTCTGAATCAGGAGAACTGCTCATATATATAGGAGAGGGGCCGGATTCAGTTCAACCAATAGGATTACGGGAAAGGTGAGGAGAGTGGCCAATAGGAATTTAGGAAAGTTAGCTGTGTAAACAGTAGAAAAATTAAGAAAATGTGGTCTGAATGTAAAATTTCCAACAGTCAGACAAATAGGGAATAGCGAAATCACAATTTACAAGGTTTTTAAAAATTTTATAAATATGAAAAGCTTCAAAGAAATCGAGTTCATGAATGGATTTAGGTCTGCAAATTATTTTAGCTGAATTAAATTTAAAATTATGATTTTCCTCTCAGCAATGTTTAGAAATAGCCGATTTATTGGTTTCTTGTTTGCGGACGTAATTCATATGTTCTTTTAGACGAAATTTAAGACTGCGTTTAGTTTGGCCAATATATGATAAACCACACTGACAGGAAATACTATAAATACCCCAAGAATTATGCATATCAATGGGATCTTTTAACTGAGAAAAGGTGAGTTTATTGGAAGGCGAAAATATTATTTTAAAATCATATTGTTTGAGAATTTTAGCTATGGTTTGACTGGATTTAGGAAAATAGGGTAAGACAATACTGATATTAGAAGAGACTGATTTAGTAGACGAAATACGAGAGAGTTGTAATTTTTTGATAGCTTTGTCTATAATGGAAGGGTCATAACCTCTGTCAATTGCAATGGCTTTCAGGTATTTAATTTCAGATTTTAATAAAATAGGATTTGAACAAATATTAAGTGCACGGTTTACAAAAGTGTAGAATGCAGCCATTTCTTGGTTAGGTGGGTGACATGAACGCGCATGGGGAGGAAGGGAGACAGCAAAATTTTTTTTCGATAGACGGTGGTTGAAAATCCATTTACAGTGCGAGAGACGAGGGTATCAAGAAATGGAAGGGAACCATTATTTTCAATTTCATATGTAAACTGGATATTACTGTCAATTGAATTTAAAGTTTCTAAGACATGGTCAATATTGTGATGAGATATGCCGATAAGCGTGAAAGTGTCGTCAACGTAACGGGTCCAAAAAGGAAAAGATATTTTCTTAAAAAGCTTGCTTTCGAAATAGTGCATGTAAATATCTGCGAGAATTGGAGAGAGAGGGGAACGCATGGCTAAACCTTCAGACTGACGATAGAATTTATTTTGAAAAGAAAAAGTGGTTTGTGATAAACAAATGCGGGTAAGAGAGATTAATTCTTGCATTTCAAAAGATGTGAAATGAACCTCTTTTAATCTATTTTTGAGACAGTAGAGGGCGCCACTTATTGGAACATTAGTAAAAAGAGATTTTACATCCAAAGAAACCATAGTGAGATTAGTGTGAGGGCTTTTTGCAAATTTTGTGGAATTCTTAACAGTATAACTATTAGCAGCAAGAAGGGGAGCAAAAATTATGGTGAGGAATTTAGCTAAATTATAGGAAGCAGTACCGATATTAGAGACTATGGGACGAAATGGAATATTGGGCTTGTGAACTTTCGGTAAAGCATAAAATCTGGCACAATTAGCAATAGAAGGGATAAGATGAGATTTAGTCGAGTCCAATAACAAGGGGCAAGATTTTTATAGCAGATTTAATTTTATTTAACTATTGAGTAGATGGGTCACGTAGCAGAGGAATATATGGGCAATCATTAATTAAATCGGTAACACTTTCAATGTATTTTTTTTTTTATCCAAAATAACAATCTGACCACCTTTATCAGCTTTAGTAATGATGATATTTTCATTAGATTTTAATTCCTTCAAGGCGTGTTTTTCTGCAGGACTGAGATTTGATTTAAAATTTTTAGAATTGAAATTGGCATTATTAAGAATTAAATGACGAAGATTTTCTTTCTGTTGGTCAGTCAGTCGAGAATTTTTGAAAGCTTTTTCAACCGGTGCAATTAACTGAGGAAAAGAAGGAGGTTTAGAAATGGCAAAATTTGAATTTAGTTTGAGAACAGAATATTGATTATTGGTAATTTCAGCATTGGAAAGATTAACGATTGCATTTTTATTGACAACAGGAATGTCGTTCGAATGAATAGGAGTCTGTGAATTACGAAGCCGGTTGAATTTATCTTGTAATTTAATTGAGTGTTTACGAGAGCAGTTGTCAAAATGAATCCAGGAATTGTGATTGATCAACATAAAATTAGGACGTTCAAAAGCTAACTTTAAGTGGAGAGAGAATAAATCTCTTCCACTTAAAGTTAGTTTATCTCTCTCCACTTAAAATTAGCTTTTGAACGTCCTAATTTTATGTTGATCGATCACAATTTCTGGATTCATTGTGACAACTGCTCTCGTAAACACTCAATTAAATTACAAGATAAATTCACCCGGCTTCGTAATTCACAGAGTCCTATTCATTCGAACGACATTCCTGTTGTCAATAAAAATGCAATCGTTAATCTTTCCAATGCTGAAATTACCAATAATCAATATTCTGTTCTCAAACTCAATTCAAATTTTGCCATTTCTAAACCTCCTTCTTTTCCTCAGTTAATTGCACCGGTTGAAAAAGCTTTCAAAAATTCTCGACTGACTGACCAACAGAAAGAAAATCTTCGTCATTTAATTCTTAATAATGCCAATTTCAATTCTAAAAATTTTAAATCAATTCTCAGCCCTGCAGAAAAACAGGCCTTGAAGGAATTAAAATCTAATGAAAATATCATCATTACTAAAGCTGATAAAGGTGGTCAGATTGTTATTTTGGATAAAAAAAAATACATTGAAAGTGTTACCGAATTAATTAATGATGGCCCATATATTCCTCTGCTCTGTGACCCCTCTACTCAAGAGTTAAATAAAATTAAATCTGTTTTAAAATCTTGCCCCTTGTTATTGGACTCGACTAAATCTCATCTTATCCCTTCTATTGCTAATTGTGCCAGATTTTATGCTTTACCGAAAGTTCACAAACCCAATATTCCATTTCGTCCCATAGTCTCTAATATCGGTACTGCTTCTTATAATTTAGATAAATTTCTCACCATAATTTTTGCTCCCCTTCTTGCTGCTAATAGTTATACTGTTAAGAATTCCATAAAATTTGCAAAAAACATTCAAAACTGCCCTCACACTAATCTCACTATGGTTTCTTTTGATGTAAAATCTCTTTTCACTAATGTTCCAATAAGTGGCGCCCTCTACTGTCTCGAAAATAGATTAAAAGAGTTTCATTTCACATCTTTTGAAATGCAAGAATTAATCTCTCTTACCCGCATTTGTTTATCACAAACCACTTTTTCTTTTCAAAATAAATTCTATCGTCAGTCTGAAGGTTTAGCCATGGGTTCCCCTCTCTCCCCAATTCTCGCAGACATTTGCATGCACTATTTCGAAAGCAAGTTTTTTAAGAAAATATCTTTTCATTTTTCGACCCGTTACGTTGACGGCACTCTCACGCTTATCGGCATATCTCATCACAATATTGACCATGTCTTAGAAACTTTAAATTCAACTGACAGTAATATCCAATTTACATATGAAATTGAAAATAATAGCTCCCTTTCATTTCTTGATACCCTCGTCTCTCGCACTGTAAATGGATTTTCAACCACCGTCTATCGAAAAAATTTTGCTGTCTCCCTTCCTCCCCATGCGCGTTCATGTCACCCACCTAACCAAAAAATGGCTGCTTTCTACACTTTTGTAAACCGTGCACTTAATATTTGTTCAAATCCTATTTTATTAAAATCTGAAATGAAATACCTGAAAGCCATTGCAATCGACAGAAGTTATGACCCTTCCATTATAGACAAAACTATCCAAAAATTACAACTCTCTCGTATTTCGTCTACTAAATCAGTCTCTTCTAATATCAGTATTGTCTTACCCTATTTTCCTAAATCCAGTCAAACCATAGCTAAAATTCTCAAACAATATGATTTTAAAATAATATTTTCGCCTTCCAATAAACTCACCTTTTAAAAGATCCCATTGATATGCATAATTCTTGGGGTATTTATAGTATTCCTGTCAGTGTGGTTTATCATATATTGGCCAAACTAAACGCAGTCTTAAATTTCGTCTAAAAGAACATATGAATTACGTTCGCAAACAAGAAACCAATAAATCGGCTATTTCTAAACATTGCTGGGAGGAAAATCATAATTTTAAATTTAATTCAGCTAAAATAATTTGCAGACCTAAATCCATTCATGAACTCGATTTCTTTGATGCTTTTCATATTTATAAAAATTTTAAAAACCTTGTAAATTGTGATTTCGCTATTCCCTATTTGTCTGACTGTTGGAAATTTTACATTCAGTTCACATTTTCTTAATTTTTCTACTGTTTACACAGCTAACTTTCCTAAATTCCTATTTGCCACTCTCCCCACCTTTCCCGTAATCCTATTGGTTGAACTAAATCCGGCCCCTCTCCTATATATGCGAGCAGTTCTCCTGATTCAGAATCCTTTTTGCACTGGAGACGGTACATTTTAGGCTACCGAAACAGCTGCATGCATTTCCAATATTTTTCTTTGGCGTTTCTGACGTAGTAGTTTATTCGGGTCTTTATATTCCAACGCCAAGTCTCCTGTTATTATATTTCAACTTTATTAAGATCTGTTCGAAGTAAAGTTATAAAAATTTGGTTTATAGAAATACCTCTCTTAAAACGAATTCTTTGGAATATTTTTGGGTGACTCTGTACACAAACCACAAGTGGTATTTACTCTGTTTTCTATAGCAAACATCCGGTAGTGAACTTGAACAACATATTTCAGTTTCATTGAAATTTGTGTAAAATAAAGGAATTTAAATATAGTTCATAAAAACACAATGCTTTGGAATATTTTGTGTGTCCCTGTACATATGCCAGAACAGATAATCACTCCATTTTCAATAGGAAACAACCGATAGTGAACTTGAATATCATATATCAGTTTCAAGAAATTCCATGAATATTTACGTGAGTTAAAACGTGGATAGACAGAGAGATAGACGGACAGACAGACAGTCAAACCGAAGTCATTAACACTTTTCAACCTTATTGGAAAGTATTACAAACATTTAGAAAATGATAAAAAAGATTAATATAAACGAAAATGTAATTCCAGCAAATTTCCAATAACACCCATTAATGTAAAAGAGTATTTTTGTGTGGCCCTGTAAATCTAATGCTGAGTATACTGTATTCTATAGAAACATTCTTTTGTGCATATGAATAATATATTTTAATTTTATTAAGATTTGTGCAACGTACAGTTCTTCAAATTTGGTTTATAGAAATACCTCTCACAGAACACAGTACTTAGGAATAATTTCGGGTATCCCAATATACAAACCAGTGATGGTATATACTCCCTTTTCAATGAGAAACATTCGACAGCGGACTTGAATAACATATTTCAATTTCATTAAGATTGGTGTAAAGTAACGGTATGAAAATATGGTTTATAGAAATGCCTATCATAGAACACAATGCTTTGGAAAACTTTCGGGTGTCCCTGTACATAAACCAGAAAAGGTGTTCACTCTATTTTTAATAGGGAACATCCAATAGTGAACTTGAATAACATCTATCAGTTTCAAGAAATTTCATAATTATTTATGGGAGTTAAAGCGCGGACACAAAGACAAACAAATCAAAGTCATAAACACTTTTCAACCTTGTTGGAAAGTGTTAAAAAGGTTATGAAACCAGCATGAATTTCAATGAGAATATGAAAACAATCAAAAACTTATTCTAATGAAATTCCAATGAAAGATTCAACTATATAGCACTAATCAGGAAGGAGATATTTGAAAAAGAGAGAGGGGAAAAAAAAAAGCTTTTAAAAATTGAAATCTATATAATTTAAAGAAACTTTTAATTCCGATTTTGATGCTTATGTAGATACGGGTTAGGACCCCTTAGAACTTCCCCCAACCCCCTCCATGGAAGTCACATCACCCGGGACTAGGACGCTCGTGAAGTAAATTGGTTTTAACTCCAACACCAACACCGATTTTCGTTATTTCTTTGTTTGGTTGGTTGAGTTTAAAGTCACACTAGTACTGTACAATGCGTGATTTTTTTTTTTTTTTTTTTTTTACGCACAACGCACTAGGTTTTTAGATATATTTATATTTTAATTTAATTTAATTTTTCCTGATATTTGCTTGAATTTTTGCATTTTTAACACGATCTGTTCGATGCATTTTACAGAAAGTATTAAAAACTCCTGCATAATTTATTTATTTTAATTTATTACTAAATTTAAACTTTTCTACGTAAACAGAAACACATCAACAGTTTGTATGTTTATCTAAAAATTAAAGTTTTTAAACTCTCTACATTGATATATGCATAAAAATATATGGTGAAGTGAAGTATGTGTAACTACGGACATAATAAGGGTAACCTCGGCTTACAACTCAAATGATAAGCTGAATTTGTACTTATTGGGTAAGTGCAAAAGTTCTACCCGTTTTTATTACCCATAAAGAAGAACAAATAAACTCAAAATAAACAGTACCTATTATTGTGCATAATCCCCATTGCTATCTATGACCTCTTGCCACCTTTCTGGTAGGAGATGAATCCCACGGCGGTAAAATTCCGGTGGTTTCGAGTCAAAAAAGTTTTGGATGACAGTTTTCACAGCATCAAGATCATCAAAGATTTTCTGACTGAGGGAATTGTTCAACGCACGAAATAGGTGATAGTCAGTTGGTGCCAAGTCAAGAGAATAGGGAGGGTGAGGTAAAACCTCCCAACAAAGCCCAGTAACTTTTGGCGAGTGATGTCAGCAGCATCTGGCCTGGCGTTATCGCGATGAAGGATAATACCGCAGCGATTGATGAGACCTGGCCGCTTTGCTACCAAATTTGAATGCAGCCTGTCTAGCTGTAGACAGTAGAAGGCACCATTGATGGTTTAGTTGAGTAGCAAAACCTCCCAGTGAATTATTCCCTGCATATCACACCATACAGTCAATAACCCACTTCATCTCCTGTCACAAATCGTGTCAAAAATGGGTCATTTTTGCACCGGGAAAGTAAGGAAACACAGGGTGTTTCGGTCATCCCGCTGATTAGCTGTCAGGTTATGTGGAACCCAATGATCACATTTTCTGATAAAACCCAACTTAACGAGTCGTCTCTCGATCGTTGTCCGGTGTACGTTGAAGGTATCCGCTCATTTTTGCTCGGTTGGGTTCGGGTTGTTCCTTATGGCTTGGTCGATATCACCATCTCCAACATGTGATGGCCGTTCACTCCTAGCCTGATCGTGGCAGCTTCTGTCTCCTTCCCTACATTTACGAAACCATCGACGACATGTGCTTTCGTCTATTGCATCCTCCCCATAAGCTTGACAAACATTGCGACCGACATGCTGCCGCTGCCGTACTCTTTTTATCGAACTCATATAACAAACAATGTCTTATATGCTCCTTCTCGCTTTCCATGTTACACCCTCTGATTTTCTTTCTTTCTTTCTTTTGAGATGATTAACTTTGTGAGCTACAATGCATTTATATGTGAGGCATCCACACGTTTGATTGGCCGACGATTTGCGTCATTACAATGCTATGTGTGACGTCAATTCCATTGCAAATTTGCATATCCAAAAACGTGTAGAACTTTCACACTCACCGAATAATGTTCATCATATATGCTTGTTTGAACCTTTCTTTCCTATCTTTAGTCTTTGGAAATCAAATCAAATATGAAACAGTAATAGTTTTGGAAGTTTGAATAATTGCTTATATGTCCCTCTCTGACACTCAGTGCCCTGCTAAAAATTCGAAGATTTCCCATTCCTGTACTTGTGAAGTAAACTCGACAGTTTTTGATAAGGGAACTAAGATTTGTAATTCGATTTCGAATATAACTTCAAATTTGTTCTATTTCTTAAGCTTTTTGCTGTGTCACTCGTGGTTACACTTATCTCAGTAATTTTCTATGTCGAGAAAGTGTGCGTAACCAGGGTGTTTACACTTGTCTCAAGCATATCAACTGCTTTACTTATATACAGTGTATTTCTGAACTACACGTACAAACTTGAATGGCAGGTAGAAAACATCAATAGGATTCAGAATCACATAGGAAAGCAGAGTCCCAAATGGATGAGTGGCACTGCAATTGAACTTTCAATGTCAGCATACGCAGGTTGCTCATTGTAGCTGGCGGGTGGATTGAATGGCCCCCATGGCTGTCGCATGGCCCATACGATCACCTGATTTATCGCCTCTTGATTTTTATTCCTTGAGTGCTATAAAAGCCACTGTCTAGAAAATGCCAGTAGATTCTGAAATGGACCTTGTTTCAAGCCATCACTGCTGATACGATCCGCGAAACGTTCAGTATTTTTAAAAATGTTCGCCATTCCACACAGCGTAGGTATGAATCGTGCATGAATGCCCATGGGCAGAATTTCGGACACCTCATATGATTCCTTCTAACTTCTAACTATATATATATTTTTTTTTTTCCCGTAATAAAGCACCTCAACACTGTATTCTGTGTTGTACCCCTTTGCTTTGTCTTTATGTTTCATTTATGACTTAAAGGTGGAATTTGGGACCCTGCTTTTCTATAGTAGGCCGAAGTTGCTTTTGCCCCAAAACATGTGGCAGGTGGAACCGCGAAACACAACATTTTCTTTTTTCTTTTTCTTTTTTGCCTTTTAAGTGAGATATTACTAAACGATAAAAAGCTCATATTTTTAAAAAGCCAATTAGTTACAGTTTTGATGCCTAAAAATTTTCAGAATAGTAAGTATAATAGCAACCGAGCAAAATTAGGTCAAAACAGAATTAGGTCAAAACATTGTTATACTTACCCCACTTCACACACACAGAGAAAAAAAGCACTTGTTAATTTTTTTTTTTTTTAAATTATATTACGATTTTGGACCACTTAATTTCCATGGCTTGTGTGAACCTTATTTATGTCCTTAATTATATATATACTCTATAACAAAAAAAATGACGCACCAAGAAGGAGTAATGCAAACAGGACACAAATTGACATACATACAGGTTTTGATGGAATCAAGCACCAATTCATCATTACCGTCGATCCTACGTGCAGCTGGTACTTCAGTGACTTCAAATACCCTTAATAGGCGGCTCAGTGGGGTTGAGCTCAGTCCCCGGATCTCTCTTCCACTGAGGACGTTTGGAGCATCATAAAAAGGGTCCTACAACCAGCTCAGGATTTTACCAATCTAACGCAACAATTGGACAAAATTTGGCACGATACTTCACAGGAGCACATCTGCCAACTCTATGAATTAATACCAAGCCGAATAACTGCGTACATAAGGGCCAGAAGTGGATCAACGCGTTATTGACTTGTTTACTTTGTGAGGCTCTTTCTCTTGATTAAATCATTCAAATTTTCTGAAAGTGTAATCAATTGTTTTTCTCCACAAGTACATCATATCTACCAATTTTTGTCTCATTCGGACCACCCATTCCACCCCATCTACCAATTTTTGTCCCCACTTCTTCTTGGTGCGTCTTTTTTTTTTTTTTTTTTTTTTGGGGGGGGGGGGTTATAGAGTGTACATACGTACATATATATTATCAAAACACAATGATAAGTAGAAGAGTCTAGAGACGTCAAGACAATTTTTCAAAAACTATAATCAGCCTGCGCTACACCTTAAACTGCTCCCATATAATGTTATTTAAATTATTTATAATAAATGAAAACGTGACGGTAACTGCTATACATAAAGTGTGTGAAAACATACACTATTTATGTTTTTCATAAAACACGACTTATAGCAATCGGAATTTGATCCAACAAGACATTTTCACGATATTTGAAGGTTTAGCTTTGTTATTCGATAAGTTCAAAGCAATTTTAAATTCTTCATTCTAATTATTTTATGAAAATTTTTTACTTCAAATTTGACATTTAATTATCACAGTAAAATGTTTAAAAATCACAAATTTTATCATTTTAAACGCTTTGAAACAGTTAAATAAAAAGCCGTTGTCATTAACTTGCTCAAAAAAAATTATTTTGTTTTACACAGCATTTGGTAGATTTTTCGAACAAATATAACTGAGCGATAATTTTATTTAATTAAAAATACTTTGAACGCCGTCCTTATGATTAGTATTTACGTCGCCATAAAAGATATTGCAACATCAAAATTATGATTAATTGAAAAATTTAAGTGGTTTATGAGGGGAAGAATTTATAGTAGGATTTTATGTGTTTTTCTTTTTTAATGCGAAGAAACTATTTTAAGTAGAACATGAAATTTTGGATTCCTATAACTGTGACGTATAGCAGGACATTCAACATTTTTTTCTTCTTCAAAATCCAAAATAGTTATAAATCTACAATATTTGACAGATGATGTATTTTACACATAACAGCGACCAATTGAAAATAGTGATTTTTTTCTTTTTTCTTTTTCCAAAAGCGCGGCACTTGCGACTAAGCATTGGTCGGGAGGGTTGCCGAATTGATTACCATTTGCGAAGGGCCACCCAGCGGGTGGCCATCGCTACTCCTGACAGGTACAACACTTCCATGCCTATTCCGGGATTCGAACGCAGACTCAAACGTGTAGGAGTCATGGACGATAACCACTACACCATAGGGGCGGCACTTGAAACAGTTACCCCCCCCCCCCTCCAAAAAAATAAAATAAAATAAAATCCTACAACTAAGGCAGGAATTTCTAAAAATTTGTTGATTACATGAAAAACTCGTCTTTTAAAGATTTGAATGAAATGAAGGATTAAAAAAAGCTTTAGGTTATTTTTATATCAATTATTTTTTTAATTGCAAGGTCAATCAATACAGATTTGTGAAGTGGCTGTGCTCGACTGTTTTTATTTCTTTTGATACTTGTGTCCATTACAGGAATATACGAGAGACGTTTAAAACAATTTTTATTTTTTGTCTACTATTAACCTTGGATTTTATAGAGGTTACCAAAAGTCGCTCTCGTGGTTAAAAATCGGATTATTGGATCTTTATATTTTCGCACAAATCTGTTTGAATGAAATTTATGAGAGCTAATTTTAAATAGTGAAGTATATAAGGTAATTATATTGAAGTATGTAAGGTAAAGGTGTCACATGCTTATTTATACTGCTGTAACATAATAACTAAAATAATTACAATAAGTCAAAGTTCAAGGTCAGAAATAATTTTTTTTTTAAAATAATTTCTACTGTGAGTAACTCTTCTACGGGACAAAACCACAAAATAAAACTAGTATGTTGTGGCCACCACAAGACTTTCTTCTATATTTTCATATTCAATCAGTAACAATATTAAAAAAAAAAAAAAAAAAAAAAAAAAAAAATTTTTTCTCCTTTTTTTTTTTTTTTTTTTTTTTTTGTGAAAATTAATACATATTCAATCACTAACAATAATTAAAAAAAAAAAAAAAAAAAAAAAAAAAAAATCGAAATTTTTTTTTTTTTTTGTTAAAAGTAAAAAAATCGATAACTTTGTTTTAAATTATCACAGATTTATGGTTCAACCATTCGTTTTATAGGTATTGACGAGATCTTTCGAATGATACCCATCTTCAAAATTTAACCCCCCCCGGGGGGGGGGTTAAATTTTGGGGGGGGACCGGTGCCCCCAGATGCACAAATTTTTTTTCCTAGTTAACTACTACTATCATCAATAATTCAAATTAATTTTACAATCACAAGTTTAAAATAACTCTCATTATGCCCATTTATACGGAATTTTGTCCTATGCTGCCATGTTAAAAATTTGCATAAAATGCGATTACAGCGCCACCTGTTGAGCTATTGATCCCCAAATCTAATGGGCATCAGTTCATGTCAGGGTGCAACTAAATACCAAGTTTGGTTAAATTTCATTCATAGGTTCGTGAGATACAGCGTCCACAAAAAAATGATACAGACAGACACACAGACACACAGACAGACAGACACACAGACAGATAGACAGACAGACATTTTTTAAAAACTATCAATTCGTGTTCAGGACATCCCAAAACGTGTAGATCCGTCAAAAAACGGAGGTCGAAAATTTTCGCGAATCCAATACTTTCTCTATATTACATATAGTTAAGAAAGTAATATCACACAAATTAATCTCTGGAATCCCATTTATGAGAAAATTTAAATGCAATTGTGTGGTTTTTAATCCTTTACAGGTTACAGCCCCTCGACATGTCAGAATTTTAAGATCTCCCTAATCCAAAACGGGATGAAAAAAAAAAAAAAACACTTTTTTACAATTAGTATTATGTATACTGTGTGTATTGTTTTTGTGGTTTTGAGTTTGATATTCCGTAAAATTAATTCTTCAGGGGGGGGGTGGGGGGGAAGGGGGATACTGAAATGAGAGAGCCATCCTCTCCGTGAAAGATCGAAATTGTGTTGGAATGTCTCCGGATCATGGAGCGGTGGATCCTAGACTCTCACCAATTGCTACTGCGTAGCTCTTATGCGACGTTAAACCCACTCAACTGAAGTCTCATCCAAGGACATAAACTTGAAAAGAATGCTGCTTTATACTACATATTTTGATATTTAAAGAAAAGTTTTGAAGTGGAATGTGTAACTAAATTTTGCAATCAATCTGGTCATCTCAAAACTCCTTCCTCAAAAAGAAAAAAAAAATATTTTGTTCTCTTAATCCTGATAATTCCAAGGACTTTTAAAAAATGTTTCTAGTTTAAAATAATAATAATTATCTATATTATACTATATATATTTTTCTTCTCTCTCTCTTTCTTTTTTTCTTCCAGAGCACATTCAGCTAAATGTTTTCGATTGTTTCTTAACAGCAACTACCTTCTACAGAATATTAGTTTTAGGACAGACTCGAGAAGAGCTAGTTAAAAATTAAAAGAAAACTGTTTTTCATCTACAATAAGATAAAATTTTAATTTATATCTTTATATAAATTCATGGGGACCCATTTTTTTAAAATAGGACCCAGATTTTTGGAACTCATGAGTCCCAGGGACTCATGATTTTGAAACCTAAACGGCATCACTGAATGAGATTACACTTTACGAATTCGCCTTATATACACTGCTGGACAAAACTTTGGGGATCACCTAATTCTCGGCGCGTATTATTAATAAATCGCCATGCTATGTAAAATATTGAGAGCAGAAACTCTCAGCAACTGTTGGTTATCATTAAAAGGTTTGGAAATATTTCATATAAAGATAAATGCTCCATTACCAATTGTATAGCTTACAGATGGCGCAATAAACGTGCAGTAACTTAAAGACGTTAAGGATGAACACAAACACTAAAGAGAAACATGCCGAAAATCATGAGGAAAACAGTCGACCAAGCAAGTGTTTCCAAGTATGCAGTCATTATGATTCTCATGAATAGGAACCGGAAAACAGGGAAGAAGACCGAATGTCCTGCAGTCCTGCGGAATGTCTGTCCGTGATAAAAGGAGAACTACGAGGACGACCCGTCAATTAAAGGGGCAAGATGAACTGGTCATCATCCCTATCATAAAGAATAAAACTGATGTCACAGTGTCTCAGGCTGAACTATTTGTCGAGCGAACACCGAGACACGGGAAAGAGCGTCCCAAGTTCGTCGAGAGGTGATAGCATCATCGCACCCGATCGAGTGAAGCGTCAAATCAGTGGTGGCGGTGTAATGATTTTAGTTGCCATCTCGTGATAAAGATTGTTGAAAGCGAATATAACAGCCTAAAATATATTGCTGACTTACGAACCACTTTTATTCTGTGGTCTCACGGACAATTTGACCAGAATAAATAGTTGGTTGGTTGGGTTTTATGTCGCATATTTGGCGAAGGTCTGGGAAGGCTCCCAAACTTTGGTGACCCCACAGAGGTGTAATTCGGATGAGAACGTGGAGGACATTGCGGCCACGACGGATTTTCCGTGCACCAGCCATCATTAGTGTACACGACGGTCTGTGGCTGGTTCGAGTATCGAACACGCAATCTTCCAATTATGAGCTCGGAGCTCTACCAACTGGGCTATAGCGTCCGGCCAAAATAAATGGATTTGGTAGCAAGACAATGTCCGTATCCACACTGTAAAAAAGTGCTGGAGTACCTGAAGTCCAATAAAATTGCTGTCGTAGATTGGTCAGCTCGCAGCCCCTATCTGAACATCATCGAGAATTTGTGTCACGTAATGGAGGAGGTTGTGTAGCGATAAGCAATTCGATGGCCGGAAAGAATTGATTCGTGCTCTGGAGAACTGTGCAAACAAGTTCAATAAGGAAATCATAATAAATCTATGCAAATCAACTCCTTGAAGTTTGCTAAAGATAGTTGATGTTAAAGGGACACAAATTCAATAACTGATTTACATTTTATTATTACTTCCATTACCCTACTGCCGTAGGTAATGGAAGTATTGTATTCGGTCTGAAAATTCGATATCGGGTTTTCACCTGATTTACACGTTTCAAGGTCCCCTGAATCCAAAAAAGTGGTTTTTGGCAATTGGTCAGTGTGTATGTATGTAGTGTGTGTATGTATGTATGTGGAGAATCTTCTGGCTATTACAGCTCAGAAACTAATAAAGATAGAGCTACGAAACTTTAGAATTGAAATACGTCTGGTGTACAGATGAAATTTCCAAATTTTGGTGAAAATTGAAAAACCGGAAGTGGGACCGTAAGTCCGTATCTCAAAAACGGCTCTAACGATTTTCTTCAAACTTGCTATATAAACACTCTATTAGATGTCCTTTCGAATGATGTAGTTGGTTAGTTCAGAAAAATTGATAGGCGTCCTGTATAAATAGCTCAATTTCAGGCCTCGCAAAGGCGTTCCTTTAAAAACGGTTGTACGGTTTTTTTTTAAACTCGCCATTTTAACTCACTTTTAAATATGCTTTTGTATGTAATTATTGTTTTCCTGTCAATAATTGAGTTTAACCGGAAGTGGGACCGTAAGTCCGTATCTCAAAAACGGCTCTAACGAGTTTCTTCAAATTTTCTATATAAACACTCTATTTGATGTCCTTTCGAATGATATAGTTGGTTAGTTCAGAAAAATTGATAGGCGTCCTGTATAAATAGCTCAATTTCAGGTCTTGCAAGCGCGTTCCTTTGAAAACGGCTGTACGGATTTTTTTTCAAACTAGCCCTATTAACTCACTTTTAAATATCCTTTTGTATGTAATTATCGTTTTCCGGTCAATAATTGATTTTTTGTAAAAGTTGGTATCCCAAAAAAGGCTCTAACGATTTTCTCTTTAGGTCACTTTTATGCTTTCTGATCACATTATCTTTCAAAAATGCATATAATACGTGTAATAGTGGGTAATGGAAGTCGTGTGGTTGTTTCACACCAGATTTTTTTTTATTTGTTGCACATGTGTGATTACTTAATGGTAGCCAAAGTTTTAGCCACCCATTTTCATGTATTTTCTGTAAAATGTTTTAATTTTGAGACATTAAACAGTTTTTGATATTCATTTGTATTTCTTATTGTCACTTCAAGTCAGGGTGGGGAACACAATCTTATATGATGTGTAGTTTTCTAGAATCAGGTGGTCGCCAAAGTTTTGTCCAGCAGTGTACATTAACCAAAGTTTTAAATGTCTTATTTTAAAAATATTTTGAAAATAATATTTCTTAACAATAGATTACTGGTTATTCGAATTTTAATTTTAACTTAATATTAACTTCGGAAAGTTTTACACTAAATTTTACTTAGTCAAGTTTCGCCGTATGAGAATGACGGAGAATTTTGTTTCTTAGTTGTTTAATATATATATAATTATGAGTTTTGAACTCTTTAACAGATCAAGTAAAGAATTTTAGCGTGCTTAATGGAGGCCAAATATTAATATATTGTAATGTGTTAAGCTAAAATTTATAAATATATGTAACTAAATTTTATAATATAGATAAAGGAAATGTAATTTCATGTAACATACAGTACATATATTCTAAAAAAAAAAAAAAAATTATTTATTTGCGTATGTGGAAAAATAAAATTAAGTAGAATAATAAAAATATATATATTAAAAAAAAAAAAAAATGTCTGCTTGCCTGATTTTTACAATGACGTTCCTAATCCATTGAAGTGCATTATTGTTGCATGATATATAAGCATTTTCTAAATAACATATCATTATTTCTGATATCAAAATATTTTTATAAATCATTAGATAAATGATAACAACATATCGTTAAATTATCTCTACAATTTTGTTTCATTACAATTAAAATATGAATTTTCTAAAAGGAATTTCCTTTTTTAAAATACGAGATAATTTTTTTATTTTTACTAAAAGTTCAAAAATTTCCAAATAAGTGATATTTTCAAGTTGTATTTAAAAGACGGAGAGAGTTGACTTAATGCAATGATTATTAATACACTGTTAAAAATAATAAGAAAATGAAAATGAATGATCGAAAGAAAGAAAAAGAAAAGAATGAAAAAGAAAAAACAGTCTGGGAGTCTGCTTATGAGTTTTTTTACAATGACACTTCTAATGCATTAAAATGCATTATAATTATCTGATATATATACAAGCATTTTCTAAGTAACAAATCATTATTTCGAATATCACAAAAATATTTTTATAAATCATGAGATAAACAATAACAACGCATCGTTAAATTTTAATTACAATTTCGTTCATGATTAAACAATACACGATATTTTTTCTCCTTAAAAATGTTTCCTTTGTCCAGATACGAAATACATTTTTTTTTTTTTTTTTTTTTTTAAGGAACTCAAAAATTTTAAATAAAAGATACCGTCAAACTGTATTTATAAGGTAGAGTTGACTTATTGCAATGCTTGTAAATGCCCTGTTAAAAAATGCTCAAAAGTTACAAACTAAACACACTTGTATTTTTCAAGTACAATTGTATCAATAATGCATGTGTAACATACTGAAGCATAAGTAATTGTCAAGTATTTAGAATTCACTGAAAATATCGCATTACTCCATTATGCTGGAATCTTGCATTGTTCCATTTTGCATATTACAGGAGATTTCAAGAGAACTTCGGTTTGCCGTCAAACCTTTGTAAAAAGACAGAGAGAAAACCCCGTGAATTCATAAAAGAAGAATTCAAAAAAAGATACCAGAAAGATTTCAAAGAAAATAACATAAGTAAAGGAGGTTGGAGACCAGTATAATGCTAGTGGGGAGTTTAAATGACAGTGTGAAGCTTTTGAACTAGATTCTGTTATGAGCGGGCCAGACTACAATATGAGTCAGAAAATAATTACATTCATAAACGCGTAAATTCGGAGAAATATATCGGAGTGAGTTCAAAAGAAAATAAAGTAGAACGTATCCGGCAATAATCATCGGTCTTCGAAAGTCCAAGGCTACAAGTACCAAACCAAACAATGATATTATTATCCCACCATGCGTGCTTATACCCAGAGTCAAAACGAATGCACGTTTCATTATTATTATTATTATTTGCGGTATGCAAGCAGCTAGTATAGTTAAATGCTTGTCGCGACAGACGTGCCGGATCGCTATTCGTCTCTAAATGCCCCCCCCCCCTTTTTTTTTTTTTTTTTTTTTTTTTTTTAACCATTTCTTGGGCTACATATCACGAAAGTCTTCGTAAAAATTTCCATTTGAAGATAATTTATTTTCAGAAGAGTTAGCATTTGATTTTTTTTTCCCCATAACTTTTCCAGGTCGCTTTCGTCCTTTCTGGCATGAGACATCTTATATAAATCGACATTTTTGGCTTGGAATTATATTCTTTTTTTCCAGGTTTTAAATAATTTTCTTTACTTTTACAGATTTGAATTAAATTTCCTGCTTTTTCTAAGTGCAGCAAATCTAGTCTCTGATACTTTTCTCTGATTTTTAAGTTTTTTAAGTCTCTTTGTTTTCTATGTCAAAGAGGTATATAAGTACAAAACTTCGAATAAACACCATAAAATGCAATAAACTCCCAACAATTGTTTCGGGTCGAAAGAACACACGACCCTTCGTCAGGCGAACAAAGTAGGCACGAGTGCTGCAGTCAAAGCGGAAACGCCGTTTTAAGTGCAGCACTCGTGCCTACTCAGAACTATTATAAACCGAAAGAGTATTGACAATCGAGTATATTTTCTTTTTGAAAAGCAAATATGAAATAAAGGAAAAGAAAAATTTGCGGTTTTTATTTTATTATTATTTTTTTAATTGGAATTCATATGTACAGGGTTGTTTGACATAGCGAAAGTACTCAAGATGAGTACATTTTGTTTAATTTCCATGATCCATTTTCAAAAGTTTTCGGAGTCTAATATATATACATATATATTTAATGGATATAAAAAGACTATATATAATTAATAAACGTAAAAGTGTGAGGTCACCTTTGTATTAAAAACAAAATTAATGTGAAACGTTTAAAATAAATGTTAGCTTAGTTTTATTAAGAATATTATTTTTAGTATCTAAAATGTATTTCTCCTTGCTTATTTGCCAAAATTAACTGAAGTAATTTACTTATTATTAAAATTACTTACAAAAACTTAACTGAATCAAGGTTCGTACAGTCCTTATTTTTCGGCACCAGTAGAGATGGGAATGGCCCGAAAAAAAAAGCCGATTTTTTTTTTTTTTTTTTTTTTTTTTTGGGGAGGGGGGGGAGGTTTTTTTTTTTTTTTTTTAAGTTTTTTCGAAGGGGTTTATTTCCACTCGGAAAAATTGAAAATTTTGACATTTCTAGCATAAAATAACGTATTCGGAAATTTATAATATTTACATTCTGATGCTATTTTGTTGAAATATTTTTCATATTCAGAATCTCACATAAAAACACTAACTTTCATATTTCAAAAATAAAGTTGTAACCATATAATCAAACGATAATCCTGAAATATTTAAGTATTATAATGACCTCCCTCCCAATAGATGCATTTAAAATTACTTATTCTTTTCAAGATCCTTTATACTTCTGTCTTTTTTCTTGAATATATAGCCTTAGACTTGTCAAACTGTATTATTTTAATCTGTGTGCGTGTATATATATTACACACACACATAAGTATAAATGCATATAACATTTAAAAAAAAAAAAAAAAAAGAGAAGAAACCTAAGCAAATTTTTGTCAAAAAATCTATTACACAATTTACAAAAATTATATGTGCAAAAACCTTTTTTATTTATGTCCTTTACTACAGAGTTAATAACTTTTATATTAAAAAAATAATAAATCAGTAAAATGTTGCTTTAAATTTCTGAAGTTCAATTAAATTAAACTTTTATTTTATCTTTGTTATTAACTTCATTTTAAGTCAAAATCTAAATTAGAGTCCATCATCGGGTCCGGTAAACCGATTTTACGGTAATTTAAACCCGACCGGTGATCGGATTTGAGTCAGGTTGATTAAAATTTTTCTCTTGTGTACAAGGTTTTGTTCAGGTTGACTGATTTATTTTTCTTATGGGTCTTGACTGATTTTTTTACCTGCGGTTCATGTTCAGGTGGTCGGTCACGGTCATATTAAGTTTTCAACGAGTCAGATCAACTTGAGAACATCTTTCAAAAAATTTTATCATAATAAGCAGACATTTGATATAATTATAAACATACTACTATTACATGTTCCCATGATTAAATGTACGTGTTTAAAGCATATTTTTGTACTCTTGAAGTACACAACACACATAAATGGTTAAAAATTATTAATCCCTTTTTCAGATTTTAAAATTTTTAACTTAGTGAATTAGTAACTGTATTTATTTATTTATTTATTTATTTATTTTTTTTTTAAATGATTTAGCAACTTTGAGATAATGAAAATGTATTTTAATTTATAACTTAAAAAAGTTTTGCATGATTTTCAGATGAATTATTAAATTTCATTTAGTTTTGAGGTTTCAGGTATAAAGAAATCGGGTTCAGGTCAATGAAATTTTTTTTGTTGGGTTGATTCTAATCTAAATTCATTGAATCGATGCTACTGGAAAATGAACATTCCATAGGAATGCACACCATATGCAAAATTAATGGTTGAATGATAATTTGACTAGTTTTTGGTGTTTTGTACAAGGAAAGGTACTGGCAGTTATGAAACAGAAAGGCTTATCTTTTAATAGTAAAAGTTTTTTGTATATTTCTGTTCAGAAAAAATAATACGGATTGTATGTATTTTTAAATGTTGAACACTTTATATTTTCTAAGATATTATAACTATTAAGAAACCCTATTTTTATCTGTAAAAATTCAATTTTTCCATTTTTTTTCCAAATTTTCAAGAAAAAAAAAAAAAAAAAACTGTTCTTTTCCACCATCTCAAAATTTTTTGAAATTTTACATCTCTACGCACCAGTAAAATTTTACAGCAATTTTTGTCTTAAAATAAGCTTATAATTTTCAGTAAAGTTTTATTATATAAATTTTGTGGTGAAAGAATCCGTACAAAAGGGCGGCTCGTACGATTCCTGTGAATACAAAAAACAAAAATGATCACATAAAAGCATCTGTAACAGTTAAATGAATAAAATTCGTAGCATTATTCTTACTACATCCTCCTACTACCACACGCAGAGAGAGAAATATCAAAATGTTTATAAAATATAGAGGAGAGGAGGGTATTATGGAATAGTCGGTAAATATCGAATACCGAGGTTTCGGCTCTGGGCTGCTAGAATGAACCCATCGGAATGAACTCGACGCGGAAAGTTTTCATTATCGGAAACGTCAGATTTCACTAAAATCATCCCGATATGCGTTTTATACCCTAGCACCAACTCCTCGTAAAGGTGAGTCGAAACTTCCCCCAGAGAGAAAGGGCTGTTTTCGAAATCGGATTAAGTTGACCAATCACAGACAAGGATAATTTCACCCTCGCCGCGAGATTTCATTTGGATATTTTAGATAAACAAAGATGGCTGCCTCTGCTTGTGTGGTTGTGAATGTGCGTTTTAGCTTTATTTAATAAGAAAACAGTATTTATCCCCATTTATTTTTTGTAAATACCGTATGTATTTTCTAAATATCAAACCCGTGTTACTACCGAACTTCACCTTTTGCCAGTTGCTAGCATTTTAAGGCAATAAATGTAAATGATTTTTTGCCTTGAAGTGTTAGCTGCTAGCATTTGTTATTTAGTGAACGACGAATTTACTATGGATGTAAGAGCTTTGGATGTATATAGGTAATATATATATATATATTTTTCTGTCTAATCTGTAATAACTTTATAGTTATGGTAATGTTTCTTTATTACATATATGCACAAATATTAACATTTTCGTTTAAATTTCCTTAATTAAAATTTTTGTGTACATTAGTATAATTGATTTATTGTATTTACATGTGTTAAAGCAAATCTAATAGTATTTTATTATTATTATTTTTTTTTAATTTGCATGTTTGTATGTACTGTTTCTAAAATTTCTTTTAGAATTTACAATATACAATAAAATATGCTGTGTAATTTTAAATCTTTAAGCATAGTAAAAAATTATCTTTCGTCAAAGTAAGAAAAAGTAAAACCGTCTTAAAATTAATTTTCATTTTGTAAGTGAATTTACATAATATGTCTAATTTAGATTGTAAAAATCAATTATTAAATTTAAAAAATTACATTCACTTACTTTTCCCTTTCTAAGATATGAGAGATAGATACTATTATATAGCTACAAATGAAGTTTTGCAAGTGAATGTAGAATTGACGTGCTGTGTCTCAAACTTACTTAATTCAATTATAATAAAATGTAAAAGGAAAAATTTTAGTTCCAGGGAAAATAAATATTTATCATAATTTCCTTTAAGCTTTATTAATGTTTTATGTACAGGGACTTGTATCATTCATAAACATACTTTAAATAAGATTTTTAGTTTATATATATATATATATATATATATATATATATATATATAATTGCAGTTTTCATTAAACTCAATTAATCTTTAATAACTTTAAATATTAATACTTGTTATTCTTAATAGATATGCTATTAATATTAGACATGATTAATAAGAATTTTAATTACAATATATATATATATATGGGTATTTATATTTTTTTTAATAATATTTAATTAATTTTCAATAACTTTAAATATTAAGACATGTTATTCTTCATAATTTTTAAATAAGAAGTTTAGTTACCAATATATATATATATTACAATTTTCATTTAACTTAATTATTTTTTAAGATTTAAATATATTTCATTTTCTTGAATAACACCTAATGCCAAGATGGACGCCATTGGAACCGTGATTTGTTTATCTCACGACGATTTCACTCGGAAAAGACCAGTCGAAATTTCAGAAAACGATTCCGCCTGACAATTCCGATAATGAAAGCAATTCGATGAGTTCGTTCTAGCGAAATAAGAAAAGCTATCGGAATGTGACGTCACATCGGAGAAATTCCGATAACGAGTGCATTTCGATGAGCTCGTTCTAGAGGCCCAGATTAGTGCTGCTATCTCTTCAAAATACTATGAATTACTCAAGAAGGATTCCCATGAAGCAATACAGTAAGAAGCAGCTGTCGTACCATTCTCTATAGAACAAAATATTTTTTGTGATTTTTAAAAGTTTTTGCAGGTTAAGTTTTCAAACATTTAAACTTACTAGTACACATGTGATTTGAACATTGATGTTAAGCATAATGTATGCTCAAAAATTGTATTTTGTTATACATTGGTCGTTTTTTAGCTGAAAATATTTTGTCCATCAAATTTAAAAGTTCATTTTTGAAGATGACGTGTCGGGTATTATGGAATACTAGGTATTTCATAGTATCATCTGAAATTGACTTCATGTATTCAATTAAAGAAACAGAAAATAGAGATGCCGAATGTACAGTTGGTAAAAAAAATCTCCGAACACTAGCAAAAATTCCTATATAAAAAATTACACTTAATACAGTTTTGTTAAATAAATCCTTGTCGAATCCTGTTCTTAGTCAGTCTAAAAATAGGATTCGACAAGGATTTGTTTAACAAAACTGCATTAAGTGTACTTTTTTTTACATAGGAAGTTTTGCTAGTGTTCGGAGGCTTTTGTTACAGACTGTATCTTCTATCACAGAAAATTCTCCGAAAATGATTTTATGAAGTCTAATTAGTTTTTCTATGGTTTAAACAGTTTAAACCACCTATTCCATATTACCCGACTATTTCATATTAACCTCGATTTGTAACTTTTTTTTAAAGTAAAACTTTTTATAACAACAAAATTTTTTGGGGGGATTTCTTTTCATTGACACTTCATTACAAATAATTGCACTATGTACTCATCATGATTTTGGGGATTTTTATTAAAAATAAGTAAAGTTATTTTAAGAAATGTAAATGGTATGCCGTAATACCCTCCGCTCATCTACGAAAACACCGCACAATGAAAATACTGATAATCCCTAAGTTAAATAACGTTGCGCATTTTTGGTTTTTCGCAAAACATTTTTAAGATTTTTTTTTCTTTTGTATGTGTCTTTAATTTTACATAATATAAACATCTATCGAAAAAATAAAACTAAAGAAAAAAAAAATACGTCGTCTCATATTTAACTTTCACAATTGTGTTGTTCTTTAGAATGATAAATCGCTACAATACTCAGACGAGTAGTTAGGGCATAAATCACAAAAGCCGCTTGTTTTTTTAAATATTAAAAAAAAAAAAAAAAAAAAAAACTTTTTAAAACCATTATAAAACTGTTAATTATTCATAAGAGAATAATTTTTATATTTTTTATATATTTTTTTATACATCCAATATATTATAGTAAAACTAAAATTTGTTAAAACGCAAAAGTTTAACAGTAAGATTTTAATCAGAATAAATTTGTTAAAAAGTTAAGATCACAAACATTCTGAAATTTTACAAGTATATTTTAAATTTCAGAACTAGAAAATTTCTTTCGTAATTTCCATATTTTCTACACACTTACTGGGATGCCATTTACATTTATCATTACTCATCTTTCCTGAAGAGGAACAAAATTGTGATGCAAGATCGTCAGTATAGTTCTAGTGCAACGTTATTTTACACAAACCAATTAATCTATTTTATTGTAGCAAGTCGAGAGTTTTTACTTTGGCGATGCACTACTTTAAAAAAATCTCATCTCTCAAATAAGAAAAATATTACTTCATAAAAATAAGAGTTGTGGAATATACGGACTCTTACCAACCAGTCTTGGTCGTACAAATAATAAAACGCAGTTATTTGTTTTAAGGTTATATTAGAATATTTTAATCGCTTGCTTAAATTTATTAAACTAGATTATATTTAATTTCTCCAATTATTAAAATATTAAATCTTATTCAATTCTTTCATTAAGTTTATTATAAAATATCACCAATGCGCATATTAAAAAGAGGAATATACTGAAAAATGCAGATAGAGATAGCATACTTTAGATTAAAAAGTATTAAAAAAAAAAAAAAATACAAAATAAAATACAGAAGCATAACATTGAAGTCAAGAGTAAAATGTGGTTTTTCAATTACTACTTACAAATTTATTTAAAGAAACCTTTTATTATAGGAAAAGTTAACGTCTCTTTTATATGCAATAAATTAGATTTATCAACTAATATCCCAAAAAGAACGAACGTCTCGTTCAATTTGGAATCTCTACCATCAAATTTCTCCCTAAAGAATTAAAAGGCAAGTGTTCAAGGAGCATTTATCTTGATAAACTGATATTCTTCTGCTTCTCAAAATAATCTAACCTCGTTAAAATTATTAACCTTTGAATTAAGTCCAAATTTTGAAACTACTAATCTGAAACCCAAAATCATAAAATTAGTGAATTTCTATACAAAGTGAGATTTGAATAAATAATTATATGCGTAAGTTGGGAAGGAGATATGAGAAAGATTCGAACGTTAATAATACGTACACTATTACCCAAAAGTATTGCAAGATAGAATACTTTTAATTTTTTGAATTAAAGAACCCTCAAAATATTTTTTAACATAAGCTGCTTCATTATCAAAAAGGATTTATATTAACCGTTTTAATGCCGAAGCAGTTTCTCAAATACGTGCTTAAATTGCTATCGGTATTTCAGATCTTAATAAAAGTTTTTCCGGTGTGAATATTCAATTTTAGTTTTGTAAAAAATTTGAAACCCAATCATGCCCAACTAGAAAACCACGCCATGCAGTAAAAAGAAAAAAATAATCCAAGTAAGCAGCAAATGAAAGGGCATATATAAATGTGTATTTTGATGCATAAATCATTTACCCTCGATAGCTCTTTCATACTTGCCAACCATCTCATTATGAACCGTACAATTTTTAGCACCCGCCTTTTTTTTAACACCAATAATTTTTTAGAGTAATTTTAGTCTTATTTAATAGTAACAACATTTGGAGAGAATAACTCTAAAAATATAGTGGTGAGAGAAAAGGGGCGTTTTTTCAGAGGGCGTTAACAATTGTACGGTTATTAATGAGATGGTTGGCAAGTATGCTCTTTCTACAGAAAAAAAAAATATCTGAAATTTTCTAATGATCTTTAAATACACACTTAATTAATGAAAACCACGCCTTTCTGTAGTCTATGTACAAGGCCAATTTAAGTATCGTTAAAGGATGAATAAAAACAAAAAAAACGTGTTTTATCGTTAATAATTGTTCACACACAATGTTTTACGAAAATTTAAGGGCAGCGAAAAAATCCAATTTTAACATACCTTTCCAAATATAAAATTCAGCGTAGTGAAAGGGTGTGTATTTTGATAAGACTCCGCCCATTTTTTTTTTTTTTCAACTTTTTTCACGAATAGAAAGATATATATTTCAAAAATGATGAAACGAGCTTCGTAATAATTTATGCGTCGAAAATCACGTTAGATATTTCGCTTTCGAAAGAACTACATTTAATAATTGATTTCAATGATGACTATTGGCGTCGTCTTCTGGTGATATTTTTTGAGTATTTAAAAAAAAAAAAAAAAAAAAAAAAATGTTTTATTAAATAAAACACAATCACTCACATAATTATCAGTTAACTTATTAATTCTTTTTATGTTTTACAAATAAATAAATATATTTTTTTTACTTTTTGTAAAAGAAAATGTAAAAGAAAAATAATGAAAAGTTGATGTTCAACAATTGTATTTTCCTGCACAAGGCCAACCCTTTCTTACAGCTAGCGCAAATGAGGCTGGAGCGTATTATCCCACTCTGCTTTTTACTGCAGACCACACATAAATTTCGTCCTGGTAATTTTTCTAAGGCGATTTTTTTTTTTTTTTTGTTCGAAGGACATGTTTGTGTTAATTCACTATTTCTGAAAGCTATCCATTCTTTTTCAATATCTTCAATTACTTGAGATGTAAACTGGAGCCTACTAATTTTTTTCTCTGTAATGTTCGATGTATATAAAATGTAGGCGTTCAATACTATTCTTCCAAATATACTAACACTTTCACGACCGTATGTTTTTGTCTTTTTGACAGTAAGCTTCAGCTGTGGTAGTTATTCTTGTAAGTTACATTATATTAGAACAATGTTTTCTCTGTTCATATTTATATTATAAATAGATACACATAACAATTATATTCTTTTTAATGAAAAGATTTGTGTCCATAGTACATTGGTTGTAGAAATTTGTATATTCGGGAATATTGGGTATATTTTTTAGATATAATGTAACCTAAAGGAACGCCCACAAGCGGAGTTACAGATTTTCAAATGACGTGAATTCACGTCAGCGGTCGTGAAAGTGTTAAAAGCAACCTTTTTCCAATATTTGAGGATCCTTCTTTCACCCAAGTACACATATAACATTTTATCTGATTCGTTCATTTCTCCCACGAATTTATTGTAGTCGTGGATCATGCTTGTTTTTTTCCTTTTCGTATTCGAAAATTCCTCTCTTTTTGATGGCCACGTTGTTGGTATCTGATTTTGATGATATTAGTATCACAGGATGTAGTTTCGATTTTTTGTCCTTGAAAGAACACATCAAAACATTTCCACATGCAAAATATTTAACTTCTCCTACATTTACTTTCTTAGGAACTTACTATTCTAGAGGAACTTTTTTTCTATTTCGTCGTATAGTAGAGTGACCATACTTTTTTCATTGAATTTGAGGACAAATATTGTGGTGTCCTCGAATTTCGAGGACAAAAAAAAAAAAAATAAAAAAAATAAATAAAATAAAATAAAAAAAATAATAATTAAATCACCTTAAATTGTAAAATTTTCTAATTTTTATGTATAAAGCACCTAAAAAAATTCATTTCAGATTATTTATTATACATATAATAAAGTATTATAATAAAACATTAATAACTTTATACTTGGCATCCCCAAATGCGTTGTAATTTTTAGAGAACGAAGATAGTTTTCGAGGACGTATGGTCCGCCTATCGTATAGTTCCAGTTAGGTGCGTATTTTTTCTGCTTGTGTAAAAATTATCCGTAAACAAATGGCAGCCTTTGTTTAGATAATTTCCCTCTGATAACTATTTTTGAAGTACTGTAAATCAAAGACCATATTTTTTAATCAAATCTTTATCTTCTGCAGTTTTGGCTCCTTTGTAGCAGAAAAATCCAGAGCAATACTTTGTAATGGAGTCGCACAACATCCAAAATTTGATTCCCCATTTCTGGTGCTTCTCATTTGGGAGATAGTTTTATTCACGAATGGCAGTGAGTACCAACTAACGACTCATCAATAGATAATTGTTGATGTGGTACATAGTGCTGGTGAAATACAAAATTCGCATGTTTGACAAGCGTATCAAACTTGCCACATGGGTCATATTCTGGATGGCCTGGTTCAGCTAATTCTCTGTTGTCAACCAAATGGAAAAACTTCAAGATTAATAGGAACCTATCTCTGGAAAACATTTTCCCAAACCATGGTATTTGCCTAGAATCCTTTTTCCAAAAACTGTCAACTGTTGGTCTTCTAGTTATAACCATCTCCAGTAAGACTGCAATGAATGCTTTGACCTCCTGTACTGTTATTGGCGTCCACTGTGATGTCGATTATCACATATTCTAAAAAAATATTTTTCATTTATAAAATAATAATAAAAATAAAATATGTAACGAACACATATTTATAACCTCTAAATTGCAACTTAAATTTACATATTGTATGTTCTTTAACTTTTTACATTCTCCCTCTTCCTACATATGTATCCTTTGCTAATTGCAACTCTTTCGAAACCTTTGATCATGTATTATTCGTTCTTTAACGTAATGCAGATCTACAATAGCATGTTATGACTTTTTCTAACTCGGTTTCTTTTCATCTTGCAAATGAATGCAATTTGTCGCCATCTATGCATTCTTGTCTCACAATATGCTACATTGATATTGCTTAAAAAGTTCCGCGTTCTCATGGTGTATGTTGGCGTTTAGTGAGGATCGTTTGAATTATAATTTTGTGATAAGCTTTTCTAAAATTGTATGTGTTTATACGTAACACAATTACAACCATTTTTTGTCTACTATTTTGAATTTGGCTTCGACTGGCGAAATTAATGAAGAAATCGGAGAGTCACTTCATTATCATGACTCGGCCTGTGAAGTCGATGTTTTGGTCTCCCACTCAAATGCTATTAAAATCACTTCAATTCTAATTATCCAATAATAGTAACTTTATAAATTTGGTCACCTATACTTATGAGTAATATATCAAATAAAAAATTCAATAAAATGTTTCGTGATTATCTACGAAAAATGCGTGGATTAATGAGCACTGTGTGGCTCATTAAAAATGCGTGGACTGGACACTTCGCAATAATTACAAAGCTTTTTTTTTCAAATTTAACTTCAACAACCACCACCCCATCTACAAAATTTTCATCACCTGCCAAGCTACCAACAGGCATTATTTAAAATTTTATGGAGTGGGAACCCTTTTAAACAAATATTCGGGAGTCCTTAAAAAATTCAGCAGATCCTGTTAAACAATTTATTCGAAATTCATGATTCCGGGGAAAACTAATTCAGAAGTTCCCGCCGGTCCTAAAGCAGCCGCTGAGCGATGTCCGGCGTGCCTGCAGTTTCCAATTTGTCAACGAAAAAATTATTTAATCAGGATTCCAAATGTACCACTATGGATATATCAATTACTTTGCCTGTTATTTTGCTTACAAAGAAGATGATCCTGAATTTTTATTTGAGACACTTTTTGTTATGTCCCAGTGTTCAAAAAGTACAAGCGCTTCATTACACTAGTAAATTTGAATAATTTTACGGACTGAACACTCACCGAACATTTAAATAATTCTCGAGGATTCCTCAAAACTGTTACGTCCTTAAAACGCCTCTGAATCTGGAAAATACTTTTAAGGTGTATTAAAAACTTTTGTAATGGATTACTACGATATATGCATTTCGAGTCGCTAATAGTTTTCTACTTCAATTTGACTTGTGACTAAACAGCCTATATGCATCGTAAACTATTCAGCTTGCAATTGTTTCGACTTTCAACCACAAATATAATACTCCGATAAACCACTTTCCATTTTACGGAATATGGATTATTAGTCCTTGTTCTTTTTTCTTTTCTTTTTCAAAAAACAAAAGTGTATCCTAGTGCCAGTGATCAAGAAAACTATGTATGCTGTTGATCATTCATTACATGGATTCGATTTTCCTGCAGAAGAAAAGCATTCTTTTTATTGAATAATTAATATGCGAACAATCTTGAAAAATTCTTTCCGATATAATATATATGCCATCTCCTTCATTTTTATGGTTGCTGTTACATCCTTTTACAACTTAGGAGGAAATCTGCGCTATATTTTTAATTCATGATGAAACAGCAAATCTAGCAGTGACAAGTGATTCTATAAATTACTCATTTTATTGTTTAATTCCTTCGACAAGTTTGATTCGATTTTCGTATGGTGCATATTTTTACCGCAGATGAAATCGCTGCTGGTGGAACTTTTTAAGTAAAGTAGTCAATTTCATAAAGATAATGCATTTTTTCTCGTTATTTTATGTGCGTGACTATGGACATTCGAATTACTTTTTTTCGGAAAATAACAATAATAATAAAGAAATATTTTTCAGTAAATATTTTTTTTTTTTTTCAGATAAGAAACCAGAGTTATGTTTCTACAAACACAATGTAAGTAATTCAAAACTTAATTTTATATTACTTTTTTAGTTGTTTACATTCTTACTGGTTCATAGAAATTTATAAATTAATCCTTATATGCAGTTAATCGGATTTTTTAAAAAAAGATATATAATTTTTTTTTTTTTTTTAATTAATTAATTTATTACTTTCCGAACACTATAGTGAGGAAAGTATTGTAATCATGTCAAAAATCCGAATTCGAGATTTTGATGTTTCTATACGTTTCGAGGTCCAACGAGTCCGTTTTCACTATTTTTACGATGATATATGTATGTGTGTGTGTATGTATGTGTGTATGTATGTGTGTATGTATGTGTGTATGTCTGTGAGTGAACACGCTAGCGTCTAAACGCTTCGTTCGAATAAGCTGAAAGTTGGTACGTATATTGTAAGTCACCATAGTACGAACCCTATAGATTTTGGTGAATCTAGCACTTATAGTTTTTTTACAGGGACACAAAGAAAAATTCTTTATCATTATATCCAAGGGACCAAAATCTTAAAAGTGCGATAGCATCTAAACGCCTTATTCAATTGAGCAAAAACTTTATACACATATTATAGGTCACAGATACTCAATCTGTATAGATTTTGGAGAATCTAGCACTTATAGTTTTTTTACAGGGACACAAAGAAAAATTCTTTGCCAAATTTTTAAAAGTGTGATAGCGTCTAAACGCCTTATTAATCTCAGCAAAGAATTTGTACACATGTTATAGGTCACATTTGAACCAACTGTATAGATTTTGGTGAATCTAGCACTTACAGTTTTTTTACAGGGACACAAAGAAAAATTCTTTATCTTTATGGCCTATGAGACCAGCGATAGCATCTAAACGCCTTATTCAATTGAGCTGAAAATTTGTATGAATATTATAAATCACTGTTGCACCGACTATAAGCATTTTGGTGAATCTAGCATTTATAGATTTTTACAGGGACACAACGAAAAATTATTTATCATTATGATCTAAGGGCTCAAAGTTCAGTAGCGTTGAATAAAACCTCGTGTGATATATGGAGAAAAATACTCAAACACTCTGTTATGGTTTTCTCTTTTTTGTTTGTTTAGCAACTCCTCTTTCTTTATTTTATCTACAAAACTGTTAGTTACTCAATGTTCGGAAAGTCGAGTGGAGTCACTCCAGATTTTTTTTTTTTTGTATGTTCTGTATATAAGTTGAATATTATTTATATCTAGCTTTAGTATATTATGCATATACGTTCAATAAAGTTTATGTTTTTTCTGTATATCTTAGATATTTTAATACGAGATAATTTTTAATCAATTCATATAGCTTTATGAAGAGCAATGAATATTGATGTATATCCCATAAGTTCACGTTGAAAATGCACTATTATGCGCTGAATTTTGAATACATTTTCACAGATTCTTTTTGCATAATATTAGAAACCAATTTGTTGTTAAAAAATATATATATATTTCTATATATATATATATATATATATATATATATATTAATAAGGAGACTAAAAAAAATCATAAGAAGTAATTTTCGAAGTACTAAAAAGGCATCAAAATGCGCTAAAAAGGCACTAGTCATTTATTTGACCGAAATTATATTTACAATTTAGAAAAAAAACTTGACGATGCGAAGGAAAATTCACCAGTAGAGTGAGCCATCCGGAATACCCCTTGCAGCAAGAAAAAACAGAAAACAAAATTTTCGTCTCACTTAAAATACAGCAATTTATTTCCGAATATAAGATTATCTAGTAAATTAGTCAAATAAAAAAAGACTCATTTTATAACTCTGGGTGATTTTCTCATAAATTACATATCATACCATATCATCAAAGAATGTTGCTGCAGATAATTATGTACTTGAAATTTAAAATGACATTTATTGCATCATATAGAATATTTGGCAAAGTATTAACCGTATATATTTCCTGTTTTAACCCGTTACGCCCGAATTAATTTTGCAAAATATTATTAACTGATTATTTCACTTTTAAATTAATATAGACAACTGACAGTAAAATATATTAAATTAAACAATTCTTTAGATAGTTTTAAATTTAAAGCCTAGCCTCATTTATTGACGTTTAGTGTTCTAGCGAGAAAATTTCGAGATAGAAAAACTTTGAGATAACAGATTAATTTCCTATTATATGTTGACAAAGATCTCGAAAGTAAAGTATTATAATATATATTATTATTTAACTTGATTTAAGTTAGTATACCTGTGCAAAAAGCAAATATATGTGCGACGAATGAAAAATCATAAAATGACGATCCAAATTATGAAATAATAATTAATAGTAGGCACATAAAACTTTCAGGGATCATTTAGAGTGACGCTAAAAACTGTCACTAAAAAGCAAAAATCATTCCAAGAAACCACAAAAATATACGTGCCATTTTATTAGCTGTCCTCAAATGAGGACACTGGACGCTAACGGGTTGATAAATTCCCACTAAAGCTACAGAGTTGCTAACATTTTAATTTATTCCGGAGCATTTTTAGCCCCACCTTTATTTCGTACCAATTTATTTTTAGAATATTTTTCTCTTATATATAACTACGATAAATTAACCCTTTCAGGAGCAAGCAAATTTTCTTCATTTAAAAAAAAAAAAAAAAAAAAAAAAAAAAAAAAACAGCCACCAGAAATCACCAACAATATTAACACTTTGACTGCCAAGCCAAAATTGCAAATGTTTACCACGGTGCCAGAAAATTCTTTTGTGTAATTTGCATTTTTTTCAACATAAAATTATATATATATATAAAATATTTTTCAATCTGATTCATTTTGCAATATATGGGGAGATTCTCATCCTCCAACAATCAAACTCCAAAACGATTTTCGTGTGACTGATATGGTTTTTATAGCCAAGGACTGAAGTGTTGAAAAACTGGCTATCATATCTGATAGCCAGTGCCCCGAACGGAAACATCACTCGCTGTCACATATGACAGCCATGGCAGTCAAAGGTTTAAAATAGAAGAAATAAATGAAGTTATTCGTCTAAGTTATAAAAGAAAATTTTTATAAAAAACTTCCGGGGAGAGCTCTTGCAATTTTGAATTAAAATTTGTGGTGTCACTATGAAACCACCGCCCCTGAAAGGGTTAAGAAAACTTTATTCTTAAAAAAAGTGGTATGGTATAAAGGCGGGGCTAAAAATGCTCCAGAATAAATTAAAATGTTGACAGCTTTGCTACATAATGCGCACGCGTGTATGTTTTGCGCAAACGCTTTAACACTTCCAGAAATGTTTTGGATTTTTTATGGGATGGGGGAAATTGCCAAGCATGGATATCAATATCGGCTATGACACTGTCGTAACATTAAGATTTGGTCCATCGTTTCAATTGTGGCTCTATGGTCATTTTTTGCACACTAAGGCTCACTAGAACAGGACTTACTGCTTAATAAACATTCATGCTTGAAGTGGGATTCGAATCCAGCACCTGAGAACCAAAACCAGAGCGTTAAATATTCCGCCACAAAATGGCAAAGAATCGGACACTAAAAAAAAATCAGTAAATAAATTTGAAGTTAGATTCACCTCTACGTTTGATAGATAATATTCATGATTAAACTATGCTTTTTTTTTTTTTTTTTTTTTTTTGTATTATTGCAGATGTATGAAATTTATATTAAATAACTGTTTAATTTTTTTTGCTATAACATATTTATCCTTTCAAATGTGCGAACTTACAGATATTTTGTAATTTTATACAGGTCAGGTTTGTACATACATCTGTAATTCCTCATTTAAGATATCTAATAAGACAGCAGTCATCTGATATTTTCTACACATGACTGCTGCTTTTTTAGATTCAATTTAATACTTCCAGTTTTAGAGACACGCCTGATTATGAACAATAATTCAATAACGGAATGCAACATGAAAAAATTGAAAAAGAAAACTAAGATACAAAACAGTGATGTTTCGAATATATGAATGATGATTTAATTTAAATACTGAAATCAGTAATTTTTGCTCTGCATAAGAAAAAATTAAATATGTCAAACAATCGTATTGTCATTTTAAATATCATTTTCCTTTTATTACGATCTTCATTTCCTTAACTTCAAAAATCAAAAATAATAGCAATATCTCGCATAAATAAAAGACGTATAATATACAGGGTGCGTGTGCGTATGACCCGTCTATTTGTGTGAGGTCTCTTCCACCACTTTTTCCAAATAGAAATTTTTTAAGAAACTTATAAATTTTAGATTTTTTTTTTTTTTTTTTTGGGGGGGGGGGCTTAAAAAAAAAGCGGAGGAACAGTCCTTACAAAAAAGGTAGTCCTACATACCCTGTAAATTATAACTAATCTCAATCTTCTTTTTCTAAATGTCTTCCTCATCTTATTGTATAAATATGAATTTTAAAACTAAGAACTGAATAAAAAAAAAAAAAAAAAAAAAAATCGAAAAATTCACTGAAATAAAAATTATAGAAATCCATAGCTACCAAATTTATGCTTTTTAACCACCGGAAAAATAATAGAAACTTTTCATACATTTTCGTAAGTTTTCATTGATTAAATAAAACAAAATTTCTATCAAAATTTTTTAGGAGTCAAAAATCATAAAAGTTGGCAACTATGAAAATCAAATTACTAACGGATTCGAAATTTTTAACCTGAATAGATGTAGTCCATAAAACATACCAATGATGTATATATAGTAAGAAACGTTTTCCTGGGCATATGGTATTTTATTTGTTATAATGTAGGTATGGTTATCTTAGCAGAATGATTGAACGTTATTCTTTTTCTCTAAATGGATTTAAATAAGAATATAATAACAATTATATTTAAAACATTCATTCCCCGGATATTCCAAATGTCTAATTCTAATTTTTTCTAGAGTGTTGTTGTAGTATGAGATGGAAAATGTTTAATATTGGAAATAAATGTAAAGGGCAAAAAATTTGACAATTTTTTCAAAAGGTCAGTTCATGAAGATTAAGCGATCCTGTTCAAATCAATTATGTTACTGATTTTTATGACAGCACTATTTAAAATCTATAATACTGTATATTTTGCGTATAATATGCGTTATATAAAAACATATCCGCATATTTAAATGCTAAAAGTTCTCATATAAAAAAAAAAAAAAAAACTACAGTAATTTCCGGCCTATAATCCGCAGATTATACAAACCAGCTTTGTACCAGAAATTTTAATTGACAAATAAAGTTATAATTGTAAGACTTGTTCCTTCAAAAAAAATTTTAAATTTTTTGTTAAATAAAATTTCTGGTGGAGAAATGACATATCTTTCCTGCGGATTATAGGCCGGAAATTACTGTAATTTTGTTTGTTAACACTTTTATAATCTCTGACATAATACAAAGTCATTCAGATGTCTGTAGCTGCATGGACATTAATTTCATATTTTACATGTTACATAATTTAACAAAAATTTATAAATATAATCAATTGCTATGACTAAATGATTTACACCAACAAGTAAGTCATGTAAAAGGTATGTGATTAAAAAACACTTTTTTCAATCACATACCTTTAGCCATAAAAGGCAGGGATGGAATAATTACTTTTTTTTTTATACTTTTGTTATAATTATTTTTATTTATTTATAATCATGCATAAAGCATCAAGTTTAATGCTCAAATATAAGAGTTATCGTGAGAAACTGTGAAACATGCTATCATGGAAATTTTAAGAAGACTGTTTTAAATTTTAGCTTACTAAAATTTTCAACTGTCAGTCAGTAAAACAGTTCTTCGTTGAAAATTTTGCAAGAAAGGAATCCCGTTTTATTTTTTAAAAATCTATAAATTAAAGTAATATCTTTTTCCTACTTTTACTTTGGCGAATTCCCCTCAAAATAAAAAGTAATTCTAAAAAAATAAATTAATAAATTTAAACCCGTAAATATATATCATTAGCAATTTCAGCCTTTATCAATCCGCTGCAGGATAAAGGCCAATCCAGATGATTCCAATCTGCCCTGTTTTCCGCAGTTCTCCATTCTACTCATTCAAACTTCATAATTTCATCTCTCCAACGACACTGTGGTCTCTTCCTTGGTCTTTTCTTATCTCTCGGTATCGAAAATAGGACTTTGATGGTCCATCGTTTCTTCTAGCAAGGTGACCAGACTAGCTCCATTTTAACTTTTCTACTCTACAAACGATATCAGTAACAGATTTGCTCCTTAATTCATGCGTGCCGCGCTTTCTGTCTCTTCTGCTGAATCTTAACATGCATTTTTCCATGCTTCTCTGGGTTGTTTTAAGCTCCTGTATAGTTTTACACGTTAATGTCCAAGTTTCTGAAGCATAACTTATTACGGGCAACATACATTGATCAAAAACTTTTCTTTTAAAACAAATTGAGAGGAGAGAAAGGTAAAAATAATAAGTGTTTTATCATATTATCTGTTTTAGAATTAAAAGTATATTTCATTTTCTGTCAAATTATAAAACCATATATATTGCATAGCAAAATTAAAATTTAATATAAATACAAAATTTGCTCTGCAGTATATTTATTCCTTGCGTATCTTGCGTATAAACTCCACATTCAGAAAAGCGGAAATAACGTAGATACTTCCAAGATTTATTTCGCCAATGGAAAAGAAAGAGTGAAATTGAGAAATGGAGAAATACACGTAATTTCGGCACTAATAATTTTCTTGGCCCCTTTTCATTTTTTGAAAATAACTATTACAAAAACTATTGTTGACCATTTTTTTTTCTTTAATTTTTATACTATTATTTGTTAAAACTCATATTAATGCTAAGTACGTCATGTAGTGTAACCACGGCGTGAATGTAACCTCGGCTTATAAGTCAAGAGATAAGCTAAATTTGAACCTAATGGTCATCTTATCTGTCTGAACCTTTCTTTATAATATTTGGCTTTAGGAAATCAAGTCAAATATGAAACAGTGATATTTTTAGAAGTTTAAAAAATTGCTTACATTTACCTCTTTGATGGAGTGCCCCTCTTAAAATTCAAAATATTGCCATTGCTGTAACTTGAAAAGTAAACTCTACAATTTTTGGTAAGTTTTGTATTTAGATTTTAAAATAACCTGAGATTTGTCCTATTTATTAAGCTTTTACATTTAACTTTCGTGGTTACACATACCCCAGTGAATTCTGATATTGGAAGAGTTTTATACTTCTCCAAATATCTCAATTGCATCACCTATATTTGCTCTATGTTGCACCTTTTATATATACTTTGCTTTTTCAGTTCTGTATTTTAATTTTCAATAAAACCTAATATCCTGACTTTTTTTTTTTTTTTTTTCCAGGTTTTGTTGAAGTATAAAAAAAATTTAAGAAATTATGCGCTGATTGGAGGCGTACGAAAAAGTTCTCAAATCTGTAACGAGTTGAGATATTTGAAAAAATCAAAAAGTTTCGGATTCATGAAAGTTTTCACTATCTGGTAATTCGACTTCACTATCTCTGAATGTATTATATGTGGGTATAGTAGGACGAGGTTCGAAAACCACGAAATATAAAATTTCCTTTTTCTGTAAGTAGTAGTGATACACTATTAAATTATAAAAAGTTTATACTTTTTAAAAACCAATTATTTGTAGTTTATGCCTAAAATTTTTCAGATATGTAAATATAATAGCAACTGAACAAAATGAGGTCAAAAGTTGAACTATACCAAAACGTTGTTATACTTACCCCCACTTTACCCTAATATAAAAAGAAATTGTTGGATTATTATTATTATTATTTTTTTTTTATATATATAATTCTGCATTGTTTCGGTTCTACGTACGTTGTGATTTTAGTCTTCATTGAAGTTACTTTACATCATAGATGCCAACAATTTAATTTATTCCGGAGTATTTTTAGCCGCGCCTCCATTTCATACCAGTTTATTTATAGAAAAATTTTCTCCAATATGTAACTTCGGTAAAATAAGAAAAACTTACTCTTAAAAAATAAATCGTATGAAATAAAGGTGGAGCTAAAAATATTCCAGGATAAATTAAAATGTTTGCATCTATATTTATAGCCATAAGAAAATTGCGTCTGATTTTTCTCATTCTCCTTTATTAGAAGCTTTTTATATGAAATTGACTTTGTCATCGTGTCTTCGTGTCACGCTAATAAACAAGGCGCGTCCATTTTTAAGTAAATATAAGATGTTCCGTTTGTCGCTCCTTGGCTTAGTTGGTTAGAGCGTCAAGTTAATAACGCGGTGGTCGAGAGTTCGATCCCTGAAGGTACGGCCTATTAATATTTGCAGATAATTCATAGAAAAGGTGTCAGTTGATAAAAGAAAATTTTTCATTGACTACACAATATCCTAAGAACTTTTGAAGTTTTTTTTTTTTTTTAAGAAGCTTTTTAGATGTTAAAAAACACAAAATATTTTAGATATTAAAAAAGCACAAAATAAAAAATTTTAAGTAAAAAATACATAACTATTTTTTTCGAAGCTTTTTATTAGGTGCTTTTTATATGAAATTGACTTTTTTCATCGTGTCTTCGTGTCACGCTAGTAAATGATTAAAGTAAATATAAGCCATACCGTTTCTGGCTCAGTTGGTTAGAGCGTGACGTTAATAAAGCGGTAGTCGAGAGTTCGATATATATATATATATATATATATAAGATTCTTAAACTGAAAAAGAAATTTATATTTCAAAAGTATTGGTATTAGGTTCGAACCTAATCTATATGTATTGAAAATCAAGTTTGGCACGGCCGTGATGGGTCTAATTATTTGAAGTAATACTGTAATGGCAGAGCTGCCAACTTTTTAATTTATTCTGAAGCATTGTTAGTATCCACCATTTTTTAACACGACTTTCTTTGTATGGTATTTTTTTCCAGTATGTAATTACGGTTTAAAAAAAAAAAAAAAAAAAAAAAAAAAAGCAAACTCTTCTAAAAAAGTAGTATGAAAAAAAAGGCGGTTTCTAACAAAGCTACGGAATAAATTAAAAAGTTGGCAGCTCTGTACAAGGCTGAGCGAAATTTTGTTTCATACTGCATCGGATTAAGTAATAATTTTCCGTTTTGTCCAGGCTGGAAATTGTCGACCTTACAATAAAACAGAGATGCAATATGCTAATTTTGGTCACATCCTTAGTAACATGATAGACGCCTTCATTTGAGAAAGAGAGTGCAGATAGCTGACGAAGGAAAAAGACATGCCAAAAATTGTACACATTTTTAAATATGTTTTGTAAACAGCAAATAACCCATTCAATGCTTCTTAAGTCAATCATTCAGCTCTTCATTCATAGGTGGAAACTTCTACAGCATTTCACACCACTATTTCTTAGCAAAAAAATTCAGCATGTTAAAACAAAGAAAAGTGTTAAAAACAAATATTAAAAATTTCTGTTGAAAGTTTCAGGTAGCAAAATAAACCCCTACAATTTAAGAGTTTGTTGTGTTCATTGCTTGAATTCAGGTAAATTCAAGCAATGAGGAACTACAAATAATCATAACGAAATGACAGACATTTTAAAGAGTAATATATAACGTGTGTGTGTGTATTTCACTGCCAAAGTAACACGTGATTTAAAAAATAAGTAAAATCTTGATAAGATTTTCGCACCTTCTTTAAAAACTCCACGTGTAACAAGCAAACGTGATAAGAGAACCATTCCGTGCTACTGACCCTAAGATTTGTTTTTCTTCGCGTACAACTGACCCTCGCTCTCAAAAATATTTGACAAAAATCTGCTGCAGAAGATTGCTACATTTTTTAAAGATAAAAATTTAGTGATAAAACTGAAAAGCTCTTTATTGTTAGAAAATGGTGATATTTTTAACCTTAAAGGAATGCTTTTCGAATAAACATTTGTTTCATATTTGAATAAATATATAAATCATAACACGTATAGGGTAGGTGCTCCAGTGATTGACGTGCTTAAGTAACTGACACCTTCCCCGAAATAATTAATAAATAGGTAAAAAAATAAAAGCAAATGTTTTCATATAAGAATTTTAACATTGTATGTCAAACACTGGAGCAGAGGGTGCCTATTACTGGTAAAGTGAAAAGCTGACAGTGTCAATTACAGGAACATTGAGTAGGTGTAAAAAAAAAAAGTCATTAAAAAATATATATATAATTATCAAATGCATATATTTTAACATAAAGGGTGGGCGGAATGCAATTCCCTATTTTTC
Organism: Salticus scenicus; assembly: GCA_963930645.1. Lineage (NCBI taxonomy): Eukaryota > Metazoa > Arthropoda > Arachnida > Araneae > Salticidae > Salticus > Salticus scenicus. The sequence goes on from OZ005651.1 coordinate 83,682,185, forward strand.
CCTATGCAACTCCCTATTTACTAGCAGTGTCAAACACTGGAACATAGGGGACCAATTACTGGTAGAGTGAAAAGCTGGCAGTGTCAATTACTGGAACATTGAGTCGGTGTAAAATAAAAATTCATAAAAAAAAAAAAAAAAAAAAATCATAATTATGAAATGTATATATTTTAACATACGAGGGTAAGGTGAAAAGTTCTCGGCCTGACACAAAAATGGCGTTCCAATCAGCAAAAAATTGTGTTTCCTGCCTTGGTGTACGTGTCATTAGTTTATATGGCAAGTTCCAAATTGTTCTCTCAAGTAGTTTGTTTACACGAATTTTTTATCGTTAAAATGGATAAACTGGAATATCGTGCGGTCATAAAATTCTTTGTTTTGGATAAATTAACCCCTAAGGAAAGTCATCTGAAGTAAACCAAAATTTATAAGGACTCTGATTCTTCCATGTTAACCATTAAAAAGTGATCAGTTGATTTTAAACGTGGCCGCACGTCGCTCGAAGATGAATCCACTTGAAGGACGGCCAAAAACGGACACCACACCGGAAATCATCGAAAAAGTGCATGATATCGTGTTGGACGATAGGCGAGTGAAAGTGAGTGAGATAGTTGAGGCTTTGGGGATATCGGAAGGAAGTGTGCGAAACATCTTGCACAAAGAATTAGGGATGCGAAAGCTCTTCGCAAGAGGGGTGCCGCATTTTCTGAATGCCGATCAAAAGCAAATGCGCAAACAATAGTCACAGCAATGTTTGGGACGACTGAATAAGGATCCGACCGATTTTGTGCAGCGATTTGCCACCATGGATGAGACATGGGTCCACCATTACACGCCAGAAACGATGGAACATGCCACAAGAGCCGTAAATGAATATTTTCACAGCCTTTTACACTCTCACTTCCGGGAAGGAATACTGATGCTGAAGAAACACTGGACCAAGTGTGTTGAAGTCAAGAGAGAGTATCTAAAAAAATAAAATCACGTTTTAACTGAAAATCCCAGTCTTTCATTGTCAGGCTGAGAACTTTTCACCTTATCCTCGTATATGTGGTTCTGAAAGTCTTTCATACCATATATATTAATTTAAGATTTCCAAAAAAAAGTTTCTGATGACTAAAACTTTAAAAACATCAGAAATTGCTCTGAAAGAGTCAATCACTGGAGCACTTACCCTACGTTAAAAAATATATTATGAAAACGGTGTTTTAAAATGACGAAACGTCATTTTGTGTAATAAATTAATACAGGTTTCAAACTATTTCAACGCATTATATTTCTTTCTCTTGCTTTTAAGAACATAAACTTAAATAACCAAAGGAAATATACTATCTGGATTTTTTAGTACGACAGGACTATTTCTTTCAATTTGCATTTTTGCGTTGTTACCATTTTATAGTGTTCCACTTCCAATATGCCAGGATGCCTGCCAATATCCAATTTTACCATTTAATTTCTTAAACTATCTTAAACTATTTAGAAATTATATTGATAACTTCATCAGCTTTGAAAATTCATTTTTAGTAATTTGGAGTATAAGGTTGATTTTTTTTTATATACCAACTATGTGAAAAATGTCAGAGCCGGATATGCGGTCGCGAAAGTGTTAAGAAATATAGCAACATACAAATTGAAAAAGAAACGCCCACTGACGGAATTAGATTTCCAAATGACGTGAATCTATATCAGCGGTCACGAAACTGTTAGCAATGTAAGTCTTTAAAAATGCTAAAAAACGGAGTTACAGATTTTCAAATGACGTGAATCTACGTCAACGGTCGAGAAAATGTTGTTAAAGTAACGTTTTAAAGAAGTAAAAATTGGGAAATATGCGGACATTAAAATGTTCAAACGAAACAGTTACTTTTCTGGTACTGTTATACCTCGTAATATTTATAATTTATTCCGGAGTATTGTTAGTATCCACTCTTTTTTCACACTACTATTATTAAAGAGAATTTTTTCTTATTATTAGGACTATTTCTTTCAGACAGCGATTTTTGTCACACTTCCATACATGTCAACCATCTCATTATGAATCGTAATACTTTTCGTACCCGCCTTTTTTTTCACACCAGTCTTTTTTTAGAGTAATTTTTTTCTTATTTGGTCATAACTACATTTGGAGACATTTACTCTAAAAATAAAGTAGTGGGGAAAAGGGGGCGTAGGGGCATAACAATGTTACAATTATTAATGAGATGGTTTGCAAGTATGCACTTCCAATATGTCAGGATGCCTGCCAATATCCAATTTTACCATTTAATTTCTTAAACTATCTGAAAATATTTAGACATTTTATTGATAAACTCATCAACCTTGAAAATTCATTTTAAGTAGTTTGGAGTATAAGATTGAATTGCTTTTGTACGAACTATGTGAAAAATGCCAGATCCAAGAATCGAACCCGGACCCTCCGCTTAACGTTCTGATGCTCTTCCACTGAGCCACCCAAGCTGAACCAGCTCGACATTTCTCACATAATAATCGTTACATCTGCGTTTGCAGATACGGTGACCTTGCCAACGGATATTATCTGAGAAATGTCGTGCTGGTTATCAGCCAGGGTAGTTCAATGGAAAAGCATCAGAACGTTAAGCGGAGGGCCCTGTTTCGATTCTCGGATCTGGCATTTTTCACATAGTGGTTATAAAAATAGACCTTATACTCCAAACTACTTAAAATATTTTGTCAAATCCTTAAAAACTTTTACACTTTTAAAAACCTACTCTTAAGCTAGAGGTTCTTCCTCGATCGCACGTAGAAACCAATTGCCGATCTTGATATCCGAGACCATCAATATTCACAAATTGGATGGCTTCTGAATATATTTCTTGGCTATATCTTCCAAATACATATTGATGATAGTTTCTGGATATTGTCGGCGATATCTTCAGCAGATATATTGATAATGGCTTTTGCATAATTTTTGGCAATATCTTCCCAACAGGGTTGGGGTTTAGGACGTCCGAAACTCGTTTTGGACAGGACAGGTGGTTTTTACCGTCCAAAAGTGTCCTAAACTGTCTAAAACTGTACAAAACTGTCCTAAAGTGTCCAAAACCTAAAAGTATAAGAAATTTCACTTCCTACATTCTCAGTAGCAATTATAATTAGTAATTAAAAGTATTTTATATTGAAAATTTAGCTTTTTTTATGGAATTGAAATTTGCAATTTAACAATAGCTACATAAAAAGTAAATTTTAGTAACTTAAAAAAAATTTCTTACAATAAAAAATGTATGATAAAACATTCAAAATAACAGATTTTTTTTTTTTTCCCCGATACTTTTGTAAAAGACTTACTTATCCATTATTTTATAGAAATTCTGTTTAAAAACTATTTTAATAAAAGTTTTTAAGCTATTGTATAGCTTTTATCGCGGGCTTTGAGCGCGGCAACCGAATCGAAAAATTCCGTAACGAAAAAAAAACCTAACACAGTTCGGTAGACTTCGGCTGTACGAAGCTCGCACAGATCGAGACGAGCTGCTCCGAAATCGGACGAATACATAAGCAGCTGTTTGTGAGAAAGTATATAGGTGTATAGGTATCTATCATCTATGTACAACAGTGAATAGCTGTACGCGTAAAATTTGTGTATAAAGTAGATCAGAAAAAACTTGAATATCTCCATTCGACTTGCAGGCCTTTAAAACCTATTAAATACCTTTTCTCTATTAAAATTTGATTTCTTATCATTATTGTTATCTTATTCATTAATATCAAAGAAAAACCTTGAATATCCCCATTCGACTTGCAGGCCTTTAAAACCTATTAAATACCTTTTCTCTATTAAAATTTGTTTTATATCGGTCACCATGCTCAAAAAGTGTAACTTGAATTAATATCAAAGAAAAAACTTGAATATCCCCATTCGACTTGCAGGCCTTTAAAGCGTATTAAATACCTTTTCTCTATTAAAATTTGTTTTGTTATCGGTCACCACGCTCAAAAAATGTAACTTGAATTAATATCAAAGAAAAAACTTGAATATCCCCATTCGACTTGCAGGCCTTTAAAACCTATTAAATACCTTTTCTCTATTAAAATTTGTTTTCTTATCATTATTGTTATCTTATCATTATTGTTATCTTATTCATTAATATCAAAGAAAAAACTTGAATAGCCCCATTCGACTTGCAGGCCTTTAAAACCTATTAAATACCTTTTCTCTATTAAAATTTGTTTTATATCGGTCACCACGCTTAAAAAGTGTAACTTGAATTAATATCAAAGAAAAAACTTGAATATCCCCATTCGACTTGCAGGCCTTTAAAACCTATTAAAATACCTTTTCTCTATTAAAATTTGTTTTCTTATCATTATTGATATCTTATCATTATTGTTATCTTATTCATTAATATCAAAGAAAAAACTTGAATGGCCCCATTCGACTTGCAGGCCTTTAAAACCTATTAAATACCTTTTCTCTATTAAAATTTGTTTTGTTATCGGTCACCACGCTCAAAAAGTGTAACTTGAATTAATATCAAAGAAAAACCTTGAATATCCCCATTCGACTTGCAGGCCTTTAAAACCTATTAAAATACCTTTTCTCTATTAAAATTCGTTTTCTTATTATTGTTATTTTATTCATTAATATCAAAGAAAAAACTTGAATATCCCCATTCGACTTGCAGGCCTTTAAAACCTATTAAATACCTTTTCTCTATTAAAATTTGTTTTCTTATCGGTCACCACGCTCAAAAAGTGTAACTTGAAATTATAACAAAGAAAAAACTTGAATATCCCCATTCGACTTGCAGGCCTTTAAAAACCTATTAAAATACCTTTTCTCAAAAAATAGAGTTAGATCATTCAAATTTGGTACATCGAGGTTTTCGATACCTACAAATCGATTGCGGATATTTTTGATATATTCTCATTGCGGATATATTCTCATTTATTCAATAAAAGAAAAAAATTTGTTTTCTTTTCGGTCACCACGCTCAAAAAGTGTAACTTGAATTAATATCGAAGAAAAAACTTGAATTAATATCAAAGAAAAAAAAATTCTGCATAAATAAAATAAATAAATAATTATAATTGCATAAGTTGATAAAAAATGCTATGCAATAGCTTTACCGCGGCAGTCCTCGAGTGCCACACGTATATATATTTTTTTTTTCATAAAATATATAGATTAGCAGATTCAAAAAATAAAATATAAGTTATAATTAGGCAGTGAAGTCTATGCATTTTTAAAGAGGGCAAATATGTCCACACACCTCTAAAAAAAATTGTTAAATTGTGTAACATTTAATATTTTTGCATATATATTCCCTTAGTCGTTGAAAAAAAAAAAATACATTTATTTATTTATTTATTTATTTATTTATTTGCAAATATTTTTTAAAGGAATAAATATATAAATAAATAACAATTTGATATTATTTTGTTCTCTTTTATTGATTGACTAGTTCGATTTTAAAGCAAATACGATATTTATTCATATTGTTTATGTACATGTGTGTGTAAACATTACAAATATCAATACCTGAAGTACGATTATCTACATTTTTCCATTAATGCCTCAATAATAAATTTTTGCTTTTGTACAATTTATAATCGTTATATGCATCTCTCACTAAATATATTATTAGAACAATGGAAAATACTGGAAGATGTTACAAAATAACAATTAATAATTATAATAATTTGGTATTTTTTTCAAATACTTGCATAATTTCATATTATTAAGACATTTTACTAAAAAATATAGTTTTAGGCAGTTTAGGACAGTTTAAGACACTTCTAGGGTTTTGGACAGTACGGTAAAAACCATGGTTTATACCGTGGTTTTTACCATAGTGTCCGAAACCTTTCCAACCCTGCTTCCCAATATATATTGACGATAGCTTCTGAATATTTGTTGGCGATATCTTTGGAGTACATATTCATGATGGCTTCTTATTAGCGATATCTTTCTAAATATGTATTGATTATAACTTTTGAATATTTGTTGGCGATAACTTGAGGACATGTATAGAGATTATGGTTTCTGAATATTTGTTGTCGAGGCCACTAGGATATACATGGATCATGGTTGCTAAATATTTGTTGGCTATTTCTTCTTCTGAATAGGTTTTCATAATGGCTTCTGGATAATTCGCTACATCTTCTTAATAGTGATGTCTTCTGAATAGTTGGTGATGGTTTCTATACATCTATAAATTTATTAATTTTTTTTTTTTTTTTTTTTTTTTTTTTTAAGTTACAAGATTGTAATTTATAAATTAGTCCTGTCGTACTAAATTAAATTCTGTCAAAGGCAAAATTTTTTTCTTTATTTTATTTTTTCTTTCTTTCTTTTTTTTAATTGTCCTAATTTATTTAGGGTAGGTGCTCCAATGATTGACATGCTCCAGTAATTGACACCTTCCCCGAAATAAAAATTAGGTAAAAAAATAAAAGCAAATGTTTTACATATAAGAATTTTAACATTGTATGTCAAACACTGGAGCATAGTGCCTATTACTGGTAAAGTGAAAAGCTGGCAGTGTCAATTACAGGAACATTGAGTAGGTCTAAAAAAAAAAATTCATTAAAAAAAAATCATAATTATCAAATGCATATATTTTAACATAAAGGGTGGGCGGAATGCAACTCCCTATTTTGAATTTGGAATAGCTATTGATGTTATGTGTAGATTGCAATGAAAGTTACCTTGTTTTGTAGACTGTAGTGTGGCATTATTTGTAATATTTTTTTTTTCCTTTTTCATATGTCTAATATATGGCAGTGGCTTGATGAGTGATTCACTGGACGCTGGATAGGTCGTCGAGGCTCCGCAGAATGGCCTGCGCGTAGTCCAGACTAGAGTCCTGCACGGGTCGGGTTTTACCCGACCCGAAAGGTCATTAACATCAACCCGAAACCCGACCCGAACCCGACAAAAAAAATTTCATGAACCCGAAAACCGACCCGAACCCGCATTAGAGAAATTTTACGACCCACACCCGACCCGAAAGCCGACTTCTTTTACCGGAACCCGACCCGAAACCCGAAAACTAAATGAAGATTACTAATTCATCTAAAGATCATGCAAAACTTTTTTAAATTATAAAATAACATAAATTTCCATCGCCACACAGTTGGTAAAATTATTTTAAAAAGAATTTAAAATAAAATTACTAATTGTATTAAGTTAAAAATTTAAAAATCTGAAAAATGGATTAATTAAAATTTTTAACCATTTATGTGAGTTGTAAACTTCAAGAGTAAAAATAAAAAATGTACTTCAATTTAAGTATTAGTAACTTATGGTTTAATATTTATATTCTGAAAAAAGTATTCTTTATTACTTTCAAGTTCGATGTGGATGTTTACTTTAGTATAATAATTTGATTTGCATGTATTTGATTCAGCATCTGCTTTCTTACGTTCACTTCCCTAACAGCACATCGTCTCCACAGGACATTCTCAGGATATCCTGAGGATAAAATAGCATCCCATGGACGTCCTCAGGGTGTACTAAGGATACGTGTGCTGTTAGTGTTTTAAATTCACATGATCAGCAAATTAGCTTCCTCCGGTTGCAGTTTTGTTGGTCCAGCGTTTATTTGTACTATAGAAGACGAGATAAAGAATATCAACTGCTTTTCAATTTTCATACAATTTCTACAAAAGATCCATATTAGATTTGTTGAAGAAAGGAAAACGTATACAGATTTTTTTTTTCATGCTTATACTCCAGATACGAATACGGACCTTTTTTTTTTTTCTGGCGGATATCCGAGGATACGAATACGGAGCTCCGACACATGTCTAAAATCAGTTATAGAGCTATAATTATGTCTAAAAATTTATGCTTACAATTGTGAAATTTTTTTAGAAAGGTGTTCTCAAGTCGACCCGACTCGTAGAAAACTAAACCCCACCCGAACCCGACCCGCAGTAAAAAAAATTCCACTCAACCCGACCCGCACGAAAACTAAATCAGTAAACCCGACCCACAAGAGAAAAAAATGCAGTCCACCCGACCCGAGCCCGAACCGCGGGTAGGGTTGGGTTCGGGTAAAATCGGGTTACCCGACCCGATGCAGGACTCTAGTCCAGACCTCACTCCATGCGATTACTTTTTATGGGGGTGGGCTGAGGAAGAAGGGTGGCGCAGCAAACCTCAAACTCTTGGGGACCTTGAGAACAAAATCCGTGAGGTCATAAGTGTAGGTCCTGATGAGTTCTTGCGGAAGGCCGTAGCAAACGTATCTGTTCGTTTCAGACAGTGTATAGAAAATACTGGGGCACACATTGGTTTGTAACTTTTGTAATTATCATGCCACACAATAAACTAAATGTGTACAAAAAATTGCCTTCATACCTACATTCGTTTAGGAGAAAAAAATTATTTCCAGTAGGGAGTTACTTTCCGCCCACCCTATATGTTGTTCTGAAAGTCTTTTATGCCATATATATTAATTCAAGATTTCCAAAAATAGTTTCTGAAGACTAAAACATTAAAAACACCAGAAATTGCTCTAAAAGTGTCAATCACTGGAGCACTTACCCTATATGTCAGAATATCGAAAACTGGAAATTTAATTTTAATTTAATTTTAAAAATATACTTCGGCTGATAAATTATGTAAATATCCACCGAAGCAGAATTTTAATGTTTTCATTTGGCAATGTCTTCATAAATTTTCTAGCGTTTTTATTCTCTCTTTCCAGTCCGTTTTACATCATCAGGAAACTTTCAGCTAAAGCCATATTTGCCAATGACTGGAACCAATATCTACTTTGCAGCTAAAAGAATTTATAAATAGCAAATTCATAAGGGAAAAACTCGTAAGATAGGATTCTCTCTTTTCCACCAGATAGGAATAACAATAATTTTATTGCTAAAAAGAGTATACTTTAAATATGAATCAAATGAAAATCATATTACAGCGGAGAAATATCAGAATGAATAAGCCAGGCCTCGCAGCGTTCCTAAAATTTTAGGAATCATTTTGCTACTTTGTCACCACTATTTTAAAAGGAAACTTATTTACCTAATACTTTAACATTAAAACCTTCAAGAAAAAAGTTTTTAACGATAATGGTGTCTATAATAAAACAAGAGTAAAATTTTAGGAACGCTGCGAGGCCTGGAATAAGCTCTTATCTTAATGCAATTATGCATTCTCAACCTACAGTTATAAAAAAAACTAAAGAAATGTGATTGTTGCTTTTATTTCTAATTTATCTTTGTTGTCGGGGGGAAAAAAATAAAAAAAAAAATATTTTTTTCTATTTATCAATCAAGAAAGTAATAATTAGTTTCATGATGCAATATCGAAAGGTGGTGCTCAGATAGAAAAACTCCATGAACTTTATAAGGTAATTAAAAAGTTTTTTTCGAAAGTTGTTATAAAGATTACGGTTAAATCTCCAAATTCTACTGTTTATTATTATTGTTTACATTCCTGTAAAGATTTAAGTAGTAATATTTTATGCAGAATATAATCACATATCAGGAGAAACGTTTTAAAAATAATAGTTAGAACTTCATGTAAAAACGAAGACTCATTACTTTGCATTCACTGGTTTAGAATCTACTCATAAAAAATAGACATAGGCTGTCCACAAGCGCAACTGCAGCGTTGCATTGCATTGTATAACTTTACTTTCACACGTGTAAAAAGGATGAAAAGCCCGATTTTTCGCCCTCTTGGTCTTAAACGTGTCAAATATTTCTTCATATGATCTATAGGGGGTAACAACCCCAATTAGGGAATTTCAGACCAACTTTAGGAAAATATCTTCAGTAAAAAAAGACGATGGGAACGAAACTAGGGGAAGGATCAAGTATGGTGTGAATATGCGAGTAATTGGCGGTCGAGGATTAGCAAAGGGGAAAGTTTAACCTTAGAGAAGTTAAATCATTATGCGAATTCAGAGAATGATTGATGTGGAAAACGGTTAAAATACGATCCAGTTTTTTAAATAAGGGATTCTAAAGATTTTAAAAGCCAAAATCCTGTAAAATATTGATGAATTTTACATGTTATATATTCAAGGAGAAGAGCAGTTTATTTGATTTGATTTTTATTTTCTCTCATATTTTCATGTCAGATAAAGGTAACTTCTTTGACTTTTCTATATCAATTTCTTCCATTTTCACACGGCACGTTATATACTAACATTTTTTGTATGAAATTTCCTGACTGTATAAAATTCCCTGACTTTTCCCAGTGTTGAAAAATTCTCTGATTTTTCCCTTATTTTCAGATTTTCCAGGATACTAAGACACATTCTCATATAGACAGCAAGGGTATAAAAGAGGATCAGAACTAAAACAAGAGTTATTAAAACATACATAATTTAATCTATTCTCAAAAGAAATGTTTCTAATATATACTACGGAATTTGAAATATTATCAAATCTTCTAAAAAATATGCAAAAGGTACTAAACTGAGAAATTATCTTTAAATAATTTCAAGATAAAAAGAACTTTTTATGTACCACGTTTTTGAATTTTCTGTTGAATCATACAAACTTGATAATTCTATGTATTAATAAATATCTTAAAATTTTTTTTGATGAATTATCCCATCAACTTGAAAGAAAATGATCAAATGCGTAATAAAGAGAGTAATTATAAGAAATTTTCAAACATTTATTAATTGAATAAAAATATTAAAAGAATGCATTGTCATCGTGTTCTGAGCTATTCTAAAAGTTTCAAATGTCTAGCTAGTCGAGAAGTTAGTTAAAAATCGATTGCAAGATTTGTACTGGACAAACAAGAAAGCGAGTTAATAAAAACGTGGTAAAATATCCTAAAACCACAGAACAACACAAGAAATGTTTGATGATGATGATAACTGGGGCTATGGATTAGAGGTCTGCACGGGCCCGGCCCGGCCCGTACGAAAACTTTACTTACCCGGCCCGGCCCGTTATGAAGTCGAAAAATGCGGCCCGGGCCCGGCCCGATTTAAAAATATGTAAAATAACAAAAAAAAAAAAAAAAATGCTTTTTTATGAAAAAGATTTTTAGTATGTGTTTTGCAGAGGTTTTATATAACCAAACAATACTACCTTCTTTAACAAAACTGCTGAAATTTTACAAGACAATTATATATAAACAGAAATTCATTATTATAGACAAGGCACAAAGACAAACAGAAAGTCAAATCGAAAATATTAGCATTCATCAAACAATATAGGAAGGTATTTAAAATGGTTAATAATACTAAAAATGCACTTTCAACCATTTTCTCTTATATACCATAATGTATCCGAATCTTTCATGTGCTCCAGTAAACAAAACTTTAATGTTAATCCAACCATATTCAATAGAAAAGTTGCTTTTGCCCATGATAAAAATGCTGCTACTTTCGTCCACTGGAGAAAAGGAAAAGGAGCCTTAGAGAAAAAGTTACAGCGGAAAGATTTTTATAGCCTTTATATCACCTAAACCAGGACTGCCAACCATCTCATTAATAAGCGTAGACTTATTATCGCCCCTTGAAAATACGCCCCTTTTCCCACACCACTTTATATTTAGAGCAATTCCCTCCAAATAGTGTTACGATTAAATAAGAATGAAATTACTCTAAAAAATGACTGGTGTACAAAAAAAGGCGGTGACTAAAAGTACTACGCTTCATAATGAGATGGTTGGCAAGCATGCCTAAACTCAATAGATTATAAGAAACAAACCCTTATACTGTATCTAATTTCGTTTGTTATGCACATGTACGCAAACTGGTAGTGACATGCATACTATTTTGAATAGGAAACCATCTAATATTACTTTAAATAAGATATATTAATTTCGAGCCATGCTAAAAATATTTGCGAAAAATCAGATTTCGGACAGAGACAGACTGATAGACAATTAAATTGACGTTACAGATACTTTTTTTTTAACAAAATAGAACTTTATGTGACATACAAGCCTGTAAAATTACGTAAAATAAATGACTGAAGAAATATTTTATCATTTTCCTTTTTCGTTAATTAACGAGGAAACCAGAAAAAGATTCGGGCCGACAAGGCCCGAAGAAAATTTCATTGAGGCCCGGCCTGCCCCGGCCCAGCCCGAATATACACAAAAAAAACTGATCCCGAGCCCGGCCCGACCCGAGAGCAAATTCAAAATTTCGGCCCGAGGGCCGGGCCGGGCTCGGGCTCGGGCCGGAAGCCCGGCCCGTGCAGACCTCTACTATGGATAATAGAGCTGGTTGAGATGGCTTCGGTCACATTGCGAAGTTAAGCGGTTAACATAAAAAAATAAAAAATAAAATAAATAAAAAATGATTCATAATGAACTGGATTCAAAATAAATTTTTTATTACTTTTACAAGCATAATAATGTAGAGGTCGCAGCGGTTCCATAATTTTGCGTGCATTTTATTATTTTTAACGACTATTACAAAATTAAAACAAATGGTGATGATTATAATGCTATTTAAAATATACTGTTTGAAAATAGCGGCAACAAAATACTAAATATTTAGGGGGCGTTAAATATTTTATATTAATTTCAATAAGAAAAGTAACGGTGAAAAGCAAGGAGGGCGGATATGACGGAGTTCAGAGAAATAACATAAGCAGGCTTGGCAGATAAATACTAAAATTTTATTTTTTAACACCACTAATTTTATATCAAAGCAGCTACTTTATACAAAAATTAAAACAGATGTAATTGAACCAATACCTCTATGCTTTAAAATTTTAGTGGTGTTAAAAAATAAAATTGTAGTATTCATCTGTCAACGCTGAATACAAGTGATCGTTAGACTTACAACATTAGTTTTTTCTTTCTTTTTTTTTTTTTTTTTTTTTTTTAAAGTTAACGCATTATTACTCAGTGCCATTTCCAATTTCTAAGGCATTGGGGAAGACAATAATTCCTACTAGTTTGGGAAAATATTTATCGCCTTCTATAAGAATAATGTTACGCTATAAATAAACTATATAAAATGTAATTCTATGGTGATGGTTTTCTGTGAAACAATTTACAGTTTAGATTCTGTATATTACTTAAATGCTTAAGATAAAATTATTTTCGAACCATAAGTCATAAGTATATATAATGTTAGACAAGCCAACACTTTAATTTATTCCGGAGCATTGTTAGAACCTGCCTTTTCTCGCACCATTAATCTTCTAGGATACTTTTCTTATTATTGAAGTGCAGTTATATATTAGACAAAATTTTACTGCAAACAAACTGGTGTGAAAAAAAAAATAAAAAAAAGGTCGGGTATTAAAAATGCTCCGGAAGAAATTAAAATGTTGTCTTAAATTTTTAGTTTAGAAAACTGATTAAACGATAAAATTCTGATATAAGTAGGAAAATAGATATATATTACAAAGAGTAAAATGAAATTTGCATTTACTATGAATAGTTAAAATAGCGCTAAGCTCATTAAATGCAAAAAAATTAATAATAATAATAAAACCAGCGATACAGTACGAAGAAAGTAATCTGAAATTCTCAAAAGATTAATCGTTTATTAAACTGATCAAATATCACTCTTCAAAAGTATTGGTGATAATTGAATAAAATGTCCCTAATTTTGGCAACAATGAGTATTGTTATTATCATGGGTCGTTCACCCCGTTCTTTTTCCGGACAAGTTCAGTAATGCGAAATTTCAGCCTTTTTTGACACCGTCACTTTCCTACTAAAATCTTTATTGAATTTTTAAAAGTAATGTGTCGTAATTAAATAGTGCAGGGATTATTCTATAAAAATAGTGGTAGGAATGTATGTATGTATGTATGTATATATATATATATATATATATATGCGTGTGTGTGTGCGTGTTTTTGTTGATGATAATAATCCTGATTAAATCGACCGAAAATGTATGATTTTTTTCGAGTCCCGATTTTTGGCTTTGCATTGTAGTATTGATTTGTAGAGACTTCAGATCTGCTATTTGTCTTTTGCTGATAGTCAATAAACGAAATAGCACTTGGTGACAATTACAATGCGGATTTTAAAAACGAATATCCAGCATTTTCGAACTTTCATGAACACTTAAAGTCATTTTCTGATACAGAACAGAGGCCACACCTGATCAGTTTCACCAAATCTTTATGCAAAAAAGTCGATTTAAATCTTACTTCTATTGCAATAAAATTTATTGTTTTAATAACACAGTCTTTGAAACCGCATGGTTTATTTTCAATATTTGAAGTAGAGGTCTGCACGGGCCGGGTTCGGGCCGAAATTTTGAATTTGCTTTCGGGCCGGGCCGGGCTAGGGCTCACTTCTTGTGCATATTCGGGCCGGGCCGGGCCTGAATGAAATTTTCTCCGGCCGTGTCGGCCCGAACCTTTTTCTGGTTTTCTCGTTAATCAACGAAAAAGGAAAATGATAAAATATTTCTTCTGTCATTTATTTTACGTAATTTTACAAGCTGGTATGTCACATAAAGTTCTATTTTGTTAAATAAAAGTGTCTGTAACTTCAATTTAATTGTCTATCAATCTGTCTGTCCGAAATCTGATTTTTCGCAAATATTTTTAGCATGCTTCGAAATTAATATATTTTATTTAAAGTAATATTAGATGGTTTCCTATTCAAAATAATATGCATGTCACTACCAGTTTGCGTACATGTACATAACAAAAGGAATTAGATACATTACTGTGTATAAGGGTTCGTTTCTTATGACCTGTTGAGTTTAGGTGGTATAAAGGCTATAAAAATCTTTCCGCTGTAACTTTTTCTCTAAGGCTCCTTTTTCTTTTCTCCAGTGGACGAAAGTAGCATCATTTTTATCATGGGCAAAAGCAACTTTTCTATTGAATATGGTTGGATTAACATTAAAGCTTTGTTTACCGGAGCACGTGAAAGATTCGGATACATTACGGTATATAAGAGGAAATGGTTGAAAGTGCATTTTTAGTAGTATTAATCATTTTAAATACCTTCCTATGTTGTTTGATGAATGCTAATATTTTCGATTTGACTTTCTGTTTGTCTTTGTGCCTTGTGTATAATAATGAATTTCTGTTGTATAATTGTCTTGTAAAATTTCAGCAGTTCTGTTAAAGAACGTACAATTGTTTGGATATACAAAACCTCTGCAAGACACATACTAAAAATCTTTTTCATAAAAAGCATTTTTTTTTTCCTTGTTGTTACTTTACATATTTTTGAATCGGGTCGGGCCTGATATTATCGTTTTTTGTCCGGGCCAGGCCATACACCGTTAAAAAATAAACGGGCCAGGCCGGGGCCGCATTTTTCGACTTAATAACGGGCCGGGCCTCGAAATTACGGGCCGGGCCTCGAAATTACGGCCCGTGCAGACCTCTAATGTGAAGCACGGTATTCTAACTAGGGTTCCATATTCTTAAGTTTTTCAAAAATTGTTTGCCCACATCTTTTATAGATCTTCAAGTCGATATCATTTATGTATTTTGTCTCCAAATGACAAAAACATTGGAGACAGCAATATCTGATAAAGTTTAAAAATTAAAAAAAAAAGTCAGGAGCTACCTCCTGCTACTGGTACAGTAAGTACATTTCTTAAAAAGCTTATTTAGACTATTACGTTTGTACTGTTGTAATCAAGGATTATGTCTGACTTAAATTACTTATTTTCAACAGCGTTGATGTGTTTATGGTGTATGCTTGAGGAGGCAAAAACGCTTTTGTTATATTTCGGGTTGGATAAGACCAATTTCAGGCTCTTACCGAGCAAAAAATGACATGAAAAACTGCTTTCTGTTTTACATTAAGAATGCGCTAGGATAATCTGGCAGACTTTTCAGTTTAAGTGAAAGTATATTGCAATTACGAAATAGTAATATGGAAATACCAAGTTATGATTAGGTGGATTTAACCCTTTATCTACCGACGGTACTTCAAAATACCATTAGTTTAAAAAGCTTATAAAATCGAATTTATGGATGAAATGCCAAAGGTATTTATAAGAATAGAACGTATATGCCTCACTTTAATCTCACTACAAGGCACTGACGATACATGTAGCCGTTTTTGTACCAAAAAGGATTTTATCGACTGACCTCGATGTTTTTACTTAGTTTTCAAGATCGTCACATGTGTTATAATCAATTCTTATATAACTTCAAGAATCTTCCACTAATCTTAGAAAAAATATATGGAACATAAAATATCATTTAAAAAAAAATAAATAAATAAATAAGGTCAAAATAGCTTTTTCGACCCCTATATACCAGTGGTACACTAAAGTGCCACCTCACAAAATCCTCATTAATTACAATGATAAGGTGATATGCATAATTTGTATTGCATATATCTTTGAATAATATTCTTAGGTAACGAAAAATATGCGTTTTAAATACAATTTTTGTCTATTTCATAATGCGATCGATAAAGGGTTAAAAGATTTTACCTTAAATGTTATTACGAAGGGTGGTCAGATTGGGCCATAAACTCCTAAGTGTCAACATTTTTTTTCACACCAACATTTCTTAACAAAAAATTTCAGCATGTTTAATCGCAGAAAGCTTTCTAAAAATATTATTAATAATTTCCGGTAGTAAAAAAAAAAAGTACAAGTTTGCAGCTATATGAACCGAGAAAATGGATTTGAACCTGTGTTTGAAAACTTCGCCATTAATGCATTATGCATGTGTCATGATGCATGCATTAATTAAATCTAGTCATTTGTTAGGAGGTTTTTTAAATAGAAGATTAGTATGAAACAGAACAAATTATACTATCCGTTTAACCGAGTACATAGACGCAAGCCTTCCGGATTTTGTAAACCCCTTTTTCTGTTTTAATTAATTTTGGTCTTATTTAATTGCCAAAACTAAATAGTTAAAAAAAACATAAAGAAATAGTGGTATACAAAAAACAGAAGACTTGACAGCTCTGCAAA
Organism: Salticus scenicus; assembly: GCA_963930645.1. Lineage (NCBI taxonomy): Eukaryota > Metazoa > Arthropoda > Arachnida > Araneae > Salticidae > Salticus > Salticus scenicus. The sequence continues at coordinate 83,699,014 of OZ005651.1, forward strand.
TATATAACAAGAAAAAATTTATTTAAGATTAACCCTACAAGGCACCCAGTTCTATATGTGGAACACCAACTTTAATCGTTCCTATAGCTATAAAACTATTAGTAGCGACATCTCTTGACATCTTGACAGAAGCTACTGACATTTAGCAATGTAGTAATACGAATTTTTACCTAAAGATGTCGTTCGTGTTTTTGTTATAGTGCACTCAGTGTGAAATTTGAATGAAAGTAATACGTTAGTCGTTTGTCTGAATTAAAAAAAAAGAGAATAGTTATTGAAAAGTTTTGACTCGAAAAAAATACTGTGTTGTTCTATGTATGTGTGTCCAATATACAATACTATTTCCAAAACAATTCAATTGCAAACAATAAATTTCAAAACAATAGTTTAATAACAGAAAGTATAGTTAAGGCTCAGTGTACCGTATGTGGAACAGAAATAAAAAGTTGATTTTTCGGTAAAATATGGTTTTATTTTTATAAGTTTTCCCTATCTTCTGATCACTAATTACAACCTATATATTTTTGTCGCGCACTAAAAAAAAATGAGCCTTGTAGGGTTAAGATTAAAATAAAATAACAAAACACCCTATTATATAGTTGATGAATAAAGATTAGATTTAATAGCACTCTATTTTCACATCATTTGTATTCTGCACAATTATGGATCATTATATTTTAGTCTTTACTAAACATTTTTTTTTTTTTTTTTTTAAGAATTTAAACGAACGTGAAATGTTATTTATATTATGTAATCATTTTACATCGCTCATAGCGAGGAAATGTCGAACAGATACGCAACTTATCGGGTCGGGTAACCCGATCTTACCTGACCCGACACGACCCGACCCGACCCGCGGGTCGGGTTCGGGTCGGGTTCACAATTTTTTTTCTCTTGCGGGTCGGGTTGACTGATCTTTTTTTCTTGCGGGTCGGGTTCGGTTCGGGTTTCGCTTTCTACGAGCCAGGTCGACTTCAGAACACATTTCAAAAAAAAAAAAAATTCCAATTGAAAGCATAAATTTGTAGAGATAATTATAGCTCATTAACTGATTTTTAGACATGTGTCGGAGCTCCGTATTCCTATACGCGGATACCCACCTTAAAAAAAAAAAAAAAAAAAAAAAATCCGTATAAGCATGAGAAAAAAACATCCGTATACGTTTTCTTTTCTTCAACAAATCTAAAACTGATCATCTGTAGAAATTGTATGAAATTTTTAAAGTACTGTATAAATTTTTATTTACTTATATATATATATATATATATATATATATATATATATATATATATATATATATATATATATATATAATACAACATAACATTGTTTTTACGTTTTGAAAATTTAAGTTATTTCTCAATTTACATTTTTTTTTTTTTTTTTTAATGAATTTTAATCTTCGCTTTTATGTAAATGAAATTTTGAATTTTCTTCCGTTTATATATTTGTATATGCAGCAAATATACAGGGAATTCTTGTTGTGATTTAATTAAAAAAAGTAATGTAAAATAAACACATAAAGGAAACTAATACCATCAAGGCAGATTATATTTTTTATCGTCTTCTCTAGAACAAATAAATAATTCACCGAGTAAAATTGAAACCGGACGAAGCTAAGTTGCTGATTGTGCGAATTTAAAGAGATCAGTGATCCTTAAAAAGCAAGATGTTTAACTACGAATCACATACATGCTACACAAATTATTATAGTAAAGTAAACATCCACATCGGAGAAAAGCAATAAAGAATAATACATCGTTATTAATTTTTTTTTTCCAGACTATAAGTAATAAACAATAAATTACGAGCATTTAAATTGAAGTGCATTTTTTACTTTCTTCTAAATTCAATTGAAGAAAGTATTGGATTAAAAAAAATTTTCGACTTCTAGTTTTCGACGGATTTACACGTTTTGAGAGGTCTAGAAGACGATTTTACCATTTATAGAAAATGTGTGTCTGTGAGAAAAATTTTGTGGCGACTGTTTCTTCGGAACTTACTGTTCAGAATAAAATATGAATTTATATGTAGAGGCACATTGACCTAAATTAATGCCTATCAATTTTTGTCAACCGACCAACAGGTGGCGCTGCTATACAGCAATTTCCGAGATTTAAGAGGAGGCTATATCTCAGGTTCTATTGAGTATAATCAAACAAAGCTTGATATGTGAAAAGGCTATTATGAGACATTATGATGATTCAAATTGAATTCTTATCGGCCAACAGGTGGTGCTGCTGTACAGCGATTTCGGCAGTTTAAGGGAAGGCTATATCTCAGGAACGACTGCATAAAATTGCATATAAATTTATAAGTAGATGCACCTTGACCAAATTAGTGTCTCAACTTTTGGTGTCAACCGCTCAACAGGTGGCGCTGCTATACGCGATATTTGCAATTTAACGGGAGGCTATATCTCAGGTTCTATTGTGCATAATCAAACAAAACTTGATATGTGAGAAAGCCTTTATGAGACATTATGTTGAATCATTCTGGATGCTAATCGGATAATAGGTGGAGCTGCTATACTGCAATATCCCTCGATAATGGGAATGCTATATCTCAACTTCTATGACATATAACTGTACGAAAAATGATATGTGAGATAACCATTATAAAAACGTACTTTTTAAGATGCTATTTATAGGCAATAAAACTGTCTTACTTTGGATATTTAGTGTTAGTTGTCTCTAAGATGAAAATCGTTTGCATTCATCTTGTTAGATAATTTTAAAAAATAATAATTTTAATAAATAATAATTTTAATAAATTATTTGCACTCAGTAAAATATAGGAAAGTATAGAAGAAAGTCTTGTGGTGGCCACAACATACTAGTTTACTCTTGAAGTTCCCAACTCACATAAATGGTTAAAAATTATTATTGATCTACTTTTCAGATTTTTTAATTTTTAAACTAAACAATCAGTAATTGCATTTCAAATTCTTTTTAAAATAATTTACCAACTGTATGACAATGAAAATTTAATTTATTTTATAATTTAAGAAAGTTTTGTATGATTTTTAGATGAATAAGTAATTTTCATTTAGTTTTCGGGTTTCGGGTCGGGTTCGGGTCTAAAGACAGCGGGTTCTGGTCGGGTAAAACCTGACCCGTGCAGGACTCTACTTGTAGGGTTAAGATTAAAACAAAATAACAAAACACCCTATTATATAGTTGATGAATAAAGATTAGATTTGATAGCACTCTATTTTCACATCATTTGTATTCTGCACAATTATGGATCATTATATTTTAGTCTTTACTATTTTTTTTTTTTTTTTTTTTTTTTTTTTTAAGAATTTAAACGAACATGAAATGTTATGTATATTATGTAATCATTTTACATGCTCATAGCGAGGAAATGTCGAATAGATACGCAACTTTCCAGTAAAATCCCGCAGACAGAATAAAATTTATTTAAGATAAGAACTGCGAGGGAATTATTTAAAATAAGCGCTTATCAAGATGCTACTGCAGAAGCTTAAATTTCCGGTTTACAATAATAAAATCATTTTCATGGACAAACGCAATATAAAATGAGAGAAGTGAAACCGGATTTCCTTGTGATATCAGATAAACTTCACAGGTGCCGAGAAGGTTAATTTAATAAAAATAATCAAGATTTTATTAAGAAAATCTAAATTCACATGTATTTAGGACTGATTTAAAATATTTAATTTATTTATTTCGCTTAACAATTTCAGTTTAAATTAGAAAGTGAAGGTTTAACTTCTTAAATTGTAAATTTACTTAAAATTCATCTCATATTATGATGCTAACACATTGCCAGCGGGTTGTGTAAAAGTTTGTTAAGAAAAGCGAGACCTGTGCCTTTAGGCGTTCCTCTAAAATAATACTTTACTTAAAGGATTTTGCGTATTCGTGTTTAACACATTATGTTCCGCCACTGTATAAGCTGGTATGGCATTTACCGTATCGATTGCTGGGTGTGAAATTTAAATGTTTTAATTACGAATATGAAAAATCTTTTTGTTTAATAATGTAACGTTTTATAGGAACACCAAAATGCGTAGTTGCTTCTTCAAAATAGGAAAATACCCCCCACGACAATTTGTTAAAGCAGTCTACTTTTTTTTTAAATCAAAGAAATGTTAAAATATGTAAGAAAAGAATAAAATAAATGATTTTGGGGGGAAAAAAATGTTGAGAAAATATCTGGCACAGAACTTTACCTTTAATGAAAATATAAAGATTCCATTAAAAATTAAAGTGACGGAGAATTTTAAAGCTCATTGCAGCATTTCCGGAATTTAAAAAATTGTAGTTTAAAGTTGTTTATTGAAAGTTATTCAAATTTAAAATTAGCAGAAAATGTATCTTTCTTCTGCTGATTAAGTTTTTCTCAAAAATGCGCATGATCTTAGAATAGCCTATGAAAGTCGACGTTTCATACACTTTAGAGAAAACACTTTCTCGTAGCACTTTCTCCCTTTGCTTTCTGACCCCACACTTTATGCTCAGAATTGTTTGTTTTCGCGCGTTCTATCGTGCCTTAGAGTTGTGACCATTAGTTTTGTTACACCCTGTAATAATTTTTAATTTGTTGCTCCTGATCTACTATTTTAAATTTCAAAAAATTCTAGAAATTATGATTATTATTATTTTTTTTTAATTGAAGCATTTTTAAAAGAAAAAAAAAATAGATTACATAAGAAAGAAACTCTGGGTGAAGGAGTTAGGAAAGTGTCAGTGTGATATGATACCAAGATCTTGGTATCAAATAATTAAATGCTTCTAATACTGCTGTACTGAAAAAATAATGTTTGTTTATTATTTTTATTGTTTCTGGTTTGTCGCTAATTTATTTTTGTGTACTTTCACTCATTTTATGTCGCGGTCATTTTTCGCTCACTAGGGCTTAATTAGACAGAAGTAAATTTTGGACCACTGAGAATATCCATGCTTGATCCGAAATTTTAATTTTGCACCTGTTAATAGAAGGCCAAAGCGCTAACCATTCAGCCAACAAATGGTGTTTTTATTCTTTTTAACTTGATTTAATATTCCAAGTTCAAGTCTCATCTGTCATCTAAAGACGCAGCATTTACAAAACGTTTGCTGCGGAAACACTATTTGTTTCCATATTACATGTCACGAACATCCGTGACAAATGACAATGTTAAGATAAATTTGGATTCTAATTCCCTATACAAAACGCAAAATATATATTAAATATATAATTATGTTATCCAGTGGTCACATTTTAGCCAGCTAAAATAGGATACTGCCTATAAGACCATTAGTTAAAACCCGGACAAAATTAAAGTGTCTGATGGAATTCATGAGCTTCATTTCATGAAAGCAAAGCTATGCTTCAAATGTCCAATGGAATTAAGTGAGTAAATAGTAGTTGTTCATATCAAGCGTAGATTGATGATGTGTCATTATGGGGTTTATGTGGCATTATTAATAAAGGGATTATATCTGAGAGTAAATATATTTCACAACTGCTAAATTTACCAGAAGACAGTTTTCTGAATTAAAATTTCATATTTTACAAATATTTTAACGATCCGTTAAATCCTTAATAATCATTCCAAAGAAATATGAGATAAGTAACGCATTTTCATTTTATATTTAATGCATTTCAATATAAAATGATACAAAATAAAAACTTTGGGAAAATATGTATGAGAGGAAAATAAATGATTTTACTTTTATCACTGAAGGCGTAATATTGCGAGAATTGAAAAGATTAAAATATAAATTTTTCGATAATGTATTTTTCTCGACAAGAATGATTTTAAAATTGGAAATTTATATATATGTGTGTGATTATCTGTGTACATAAATAAATACCATCAATATTAAACTCTTTTGCTGAATCTTTGTTTACATTAAAACATTTTACACAATATTAGGAATTTTATTAATTTTTAATGATTAATGCATTTATTTAAAAATAAACAAAAACGAAAAATCATGCAGTATACGCACTGATTATTAACATTTTCCAACTGTACGTACTTTTTATATCGTTTAACTTTCAATATTCTGTGCGTACACTATCACACAACAGACAGACAGAGGGACTTAAAAGTATACAGATAGACTAATTGAATTTAAAATCACTCTTAAGCCTTGTTGGAAAGTGTTAAAAAGGCTTAAAGCAAAAGAAAATACGGCCATTAGATTATAATTGCAGCCCTTGATGTATCCGAATATTTTAGTGTAGCCCTGTAAATCTAAAGGTTAATCGTGTCATATTCTATACAAAACATTATGCTAGAATATTAACATTACATGCAAATTTCTTTATGATTTTTACAGTAGAAAGTTATTTAAATGTGATTTGTAAAAATGTATGTCCTAAAACGAAATATTGGCATTTGTTTGGTTGCCTCGTTACACAAACTAGTTGCACAGGACCTATTAATGTCATTTGAAATAGGGAAAATTTCACAGTGAACTTGATTAATATATAATATTTTTTTTAAATTCCGAAAATATTTACGGACGCCGGGGAACGTTTGACAGACAGATAGAAAAATAGACAATCGGGCAGACAGAAACACAAATTGAAATCATATTCACACTTAAAAGATGTTAGAAAGTGTTAAAAACGCCTAATGTAAACGGAAGTACAATTCCAGCAAATTTTTATTAATAGTCCCTATGTAACTGAATATTTTTGTGTGGCCCTGGAAATCAAATGCAAATTATACTATATTAAAAAAAAAATATTTTGTTCAAATGAATAGCATATTTCAATTTCATTAATCTTTGTGCAAAGTAAAATTAGTAAAATTTGTTTTGGAAAACAATTTTCACAGAACACAAGGCTTTGGAATACTTTTGAGTGTCCCTGTACACAAATCAGTGGTTATATTTAAACATTTTACATAGGAAACATCCGATAGTGAACTTTAATAACATATTTCGATTTCATTAAGATTTGTGTACAGTAAAGGTATTAAAATATGGTTTATAGAAATGCCTCCCTTAGAACACAATGCTTTGGAATACTTTTGGTTGTCAATATACACAAACCAGCAGAGGTATTCATTCCATTTTCAATAGGGAGCATCCGGTAGTGAACTTGAATAACATACATCAGATTCAAGCAATTCTATAAATATGTATAGGAGTTAGAGCGTAGACAGACAGACAGGCAAATGGGCAGACGAACTGACAGACAGATACATAAATCAAAATCATATTCACACTTAAAAGTTGATAAAATGTGTTAAAAACGCTTAAAGTAAACGAAAGTGCAAGTCCAGCAAATTTTTATTAATATCTCTTAAAGAAATTGAATATTTTTGTGTGGCCCTGTAAATCTAATGCTAATCATACTATATTCTATATAAAAAATTCTTTTGTGCTTATGAATAACATATTTCAATTTCATTATGCTTTGTGCAAAGTTATTAAAATTTGGTTTATAGAAATACCTCTCATAGAACGCAATGCTTTGGAATACTTCCGAGTGTCCCTGTACACAAACGAGGTGGTATTTTCTCCATTTTACAAAATAAACATCCGATTGTGAACATGAATAACATATTTCAATTTCATTAAGATTTGTGTACAGTAAAGGTATTGAAATATGGTTTTTAGAAATACCTAGCATAGAACACAATGCTGTGGAAAACTTTCCTGTGTTTCTGTACACAAACCTAGACAGGTATGGACTCCACTTTTTATTAGGGAACATCCGGTAGTGAACTTAAATAACATATATCAGTTTCAAGAAATTCCATAAATATTTACAGGAGTTAGAGAGCGGACTGACAGACAAACCGAAATCATTAACACTTTTCAACCTTGTTGGAAAGTGTTAAAAATACTTAAAATATATATATTATCAAAAAATATATTTTTTTTTTTTAAGAAAAAAAAAGGGGGGGGGGGGTCTAAAAACTAAGTGGTATGTCAGCATGATTTATTTGCGTTGTTTGAAGAGCGTAATCCTTGTTTCTTACATTTTTACACAACTTAGATTTTAAGCGGTATATTTTACACTTAAAACATCACTTTTTTTTAAGAAACTGAATAATGATCAAACATTTTGTTGAAGTGACATGTAAATTCAAATTATGACACGAAAACATTTGAATAGCTCTAGTAAACACCTATTTGAATGTTTTATACAGGTAGCCTTCTAAAACAAAAACGATTGAAATGCAGTAGCAGAAAGTAATACTGTTCTTATAACTCAGGCAATAATAATGTACAAGGTAGCTATAATTAAACCGACAGTGATCAAAGTGTTTTGCAGAGCGATCTAATTGCAAGAATGGCACCAAAATTTGTAGGAAAGTTAAACAATACGGGGACAAGGAATTCCGTTAAAATAATAATAATATTAATAATAATAACATTAATTATAATTATAAAAGCAGTTCGAAAGCTCACCACTAGGGAAATACGTGGATGGCGCCGTGTAATAGATAAGAGAGTATAAAAAGAATAGAGCAAACGTAGAAAAAAATTAGCACGGTGTCTCTAATCTCAAAATAATAAATGGGGACAAAAGCAGTACTTTAAAAAAGTGCACAATCATCAATTTTGAAATTTTAAATCGCGATAAAAGCTTCACTTCAAAAAACAACGCCATATATTCCCCTAGCGGTGACTTTTGGAACTTGTTTCCGGAATATTTCGTTCCTCGACTAGTTTATTCTTCCTACAAAGTTTGGCGCTATTCTTGTAATTAGATTGTGCTACAGAACACTGTAAGCACTGTCAGTTTAGTTATCGACACCTTGTATACTTAGGCCTGCAAATGATTCCTTTACATTCGAACAATGTTGAAAAGTTACAATATGAAAGACGACAAAATTGGCGTCGTATGATGAACAATAAAATATTCGAAAACAAACACTATAAAACCCACGGAGAATGCCGCGTAAAAGCAGTATGCCTACTTTTTTAACCCGATAAAGAGACGAGATTAATTATTTTGAAGCGAAACAATTTTTGTATATTTGTGCTTTTTTGTAGAGGTATTAATTTATAAAGTAATTTTTTTTCAATGTTAAAATACGTATAACTTCATTTTGTGTGCCTGTTTTTCCGCGTTAAATCTTCTGTAAGAATTCATCGACTGCTATACAAAATATATATGCTTTACATGTGCTGTTATAAGTGATCACAGCAATTTTTCAATTGAAACTTTTTATGTATGTTAGTATGGATAGAATTTAAAGTACAAAAATTAAGAATTCATTAGGATAGGATGCAGTAGAGGTCTGCACGGGCCGGAATTCCGAGGCCCGGCCCGGCCCGTACGAAAACTTTACTTACCCGGCCCGGCCCGTTATGAAGTTGAAAATGCGGCACGGCCCATTTATTTTTTAACGGTTCATGGCCCGGCCCGGACAAAAAACGATAAAATCAGGCCCGACCCAGCCCGGCCCGATTAAAAAATATGTAAAATAACAACAACAACAAAAAAAAAAGAATGCCTTTTTATAAAAAAGATTTTTAGTATGTGTTTTGCAGATGTTTTATATAACCAAACAATAGTACGCTCTTTAACAAAACTGCTGAAATTTTACAAGACAATTATATATAAACAGAAATTCGTTATTATAGACAAAACACAAAGACAAACAAAAAGTCAAATCGAAAATATTAGCATTCATCAAACAATATAGGAAGGCATTTAAAATGGTTAAAACTACTGAAAATGCACTTTCAACCATTTTCTCTTATATACCATAATGTATCAGAATCTTTCATGTGCTCCGGTAAACAAAACTTTAATGTTAATCCAACCATATTCAATAGAAAAGTTGCTTTTGCCCATGGTAAAAATGATGCTACTTTCGTCCACTGGAGAAAAGAAAAAGGAGCCTTAGAGAAAAAGTTACAGCGGAAAGATTTTTATAGCCTTTATACCACCTAAACTCAACAGGTCATAAGAAACGAACCCTTATACACAGTAAGGTATCTAATTCCTTTTGTTATGTACATGTACGCAAACTGGTAGTGACATGCATATTATTTTGAATAGGAAACCATCTAGTATTACTTTAAATAAAATATATTAATTTCGAGGCATGCTAAAAATATTAGCGAAAAATCAGATTTCGGACAGACAGACTGATAGACAATTAAATTGACGTTACAGACACTTTTTTAACAAAATAGAACTTTATGTGACATACAAGCCTGTAAAATTACGTAAAATAAATGACTGAAGAAATATTTTATCATTTTCCTATTTCGTCGATTAACGAGGAAATCAGAAAAAAGATTCGGGCCGACACGGGCTGGAGAAAATTTAATTCTGGCCCGGAGCAAATTTCATTCAGGCCTGGCCCGGCCCGAATATACACAAAAAAACTGGGCCCGAGCCTGAAAAAAAAATTTAAGCCAGAGGGCCGGGCCGGGCTCGGGCTCGGGCCGGAAGCCCGGCCCGTGCAGACCTCTAGGATGCAGACTAGAGTCACCCGACCCGAACCCGACAGATGAATTTCAAATCAACCCGAAACCCGACTCGAACCTCTCTCGAAACCCGACTCTCTTGTGGTCACCACAAGACATTCTTCTATACTTTTCTGTCAAATTCACTAAGTGCGAATAATTTATTTAAACTATTATTAAACAGTTTAACGTGATGAATGCAAATAATTTTCATCTTAGGGAAATCTAAGACTAAATATCCAAAGAGAGACAGATTTATCGTCTATAAATAACTTCTTAAAGAATGCGTTTTTATAATGGTTATCTCACATATCATGGTTCGTACAGTATATGGCATAAAAGTTTAGATATAGCCATCCTGTTTTCAATGAAATTTGCAGTATAGTGGCGCCACCTATTGGCCGACAAGCATTCAAACTGAGTCAGCATAATGTATTATAATCGCCTTCTCACATATTAAGTTTTGTTTGATGATACACAATAGAACCTGAGATATAGCTTTCCTTGTAATTGTGGAAATCGCTGTGTAGCAGCACCACCTGTTGAGAAATTTACATAAAAAGTTGATGGGGACAAGGTTATGTCAAGGTGCATCTACATATAAATTTATATGCAATTCTCTGCAGTAGTTCCTGAGATATAGCATTGCCTTAAATTGTGGAAATCACTGTATAGTAGCGCTATCTGTTGCGCGATGGGCACCAAAAGTTGATAGGCATTAATTTATGTCAAGATGCATTTATTTATAAATTTATATGCAATTATGTGCAGTAGTTCCTAAGATACAGTCGCCACAAAATTTTTGTCACGTAGAATCAGAGACACAGACTGATATTTTCTAGAAATAGTCAAATCGTGTTCTGGACTCTCAAAACGTGCAAATTCATCAAAAACCGGAAGTTGAAAACTTTTACGAATCTAATACTTTCTTCTACTGAATAAAGTAAAAAAAAAAAAAAAAAACTTGTAACATGCGAAATCTTTTCAATTTCCAGAATGTAAATGTGAGGTTATACTGTATTTGTATTTCTTTAATTTATATATTAACAACAGACGAGAAAGATTTAAATTACTTTTCTAATTTTCATGCAATTTCTACAAAAGATACATATTAGTTCCGTTGAAGAAAAGAAAACAGATCCAGATACAAATATGGATCTATTTTACTGGCAGATATCCACGGATACGAATAGGGAGCTCCGGTACATGTTTGCCCACCAGCGGCCGAGCGGTTCTGCGCTTGAAGCTGGTAGATGTGAGGTGTCGGGTTAGATCCCAGGTCGCGCTCATCGACCAAGCCGTTCGAAGTTTTTCGTGGCTTCCTCCGAAACACGCGTAAATACGGGCTAGGACCCCTTAGAAAGACCCAAACGGAGTGCATTCCCCCTATAGGCCTAGAACACATCTGAAGTCAATCGGCCTTAAATCCTTCAACCAAACAACCAATCGATACATGTCTTGTATGTACAGAATGTTTAAATTAGTTACATAGTTGTAAACATGCCTATAAATTTATGTTTATAATTGTAAAAAATATTTTGAAAGGTGTTCTCAAGTCGACCCGACTTGTTGAAAACCAAACCCGACCCGCACGAAAAAAAGATCAGTCAACCCGACCCGCAAGAGAAAAAATTCTGTGAACCCGACTCGCGGGTCGGGCCGGGTTCGGGTAAAAGCGGGTTACCCGACCCGATGCAGGACTCTAATGCAGACAAAAGGCGAAAATCTTTCACGTGCAGTTTAGTCATGATAAACAGTGGCAAACAGATTAAACTAATGTATATTATAATGGTTTTTACAACATATTTTCCGTTGAAAATGATACGAGTACCATAAATAGGGTTTTTGCAGGGACTCGCATAAGGATTTAGATGTATTTGGGAGAAATGTTTTATCGAACGCTTTAATGATTATGCATTATTAAAGGATAATAAAACGAATATATGTATTAAGCATGTTGGAAAATATTTATGATCATTGCATGATGCCTAATTATTCTTTATTGTATTGTTTCATAATGAAGAACTACTATTTCCTAAAAATTTGAAAGAGCATTAATCATTCACATTTAGTATTGCTATTCTTCTTTAAACATGTTTTTATGCTTCACATATTCATCATAATACAACTTTTTTATATTTAATGGAGCAATTCTAATGATCGCAAATCGCTCATAAATTCTATCACTTCACAATGTTATGGTTAATGGTGATCACAAACATTATTCATTAAGTTTGTCATTCCTTTTATAAGTCATTCACAAAACAACGTTCATAATTTCATGTTATAAAAAAAAAATTTACTATTTCTTTTTTCTTTCTTTCTTTCTTTTTTTTTTTTTTTTTTTTTTTTTAAATCATTTAAACAAAACAAGAAAAAAACTATGTTTCAGAATAGAAACTCATTACGTATTTTACACACACACACACACATATATATCGAATGATTCTAAAAGGAAGGAAATCTGGCCTCATTAAAATTTGAATAAATTTCCAGTTTGTTTCAGTTAGCCAGATAATGCAAAAAGCCAAATCTCGTTTTCCTTGAAAATAGTTAAATAGTTAATAGATAAACAGAAATTAAAATATTCAGGAATTATTATGTCATGCCTATATGTTAAAATTTTATTGATGCGGCAACTCATTAAGTAAAATATTAATAATCGATATAGAAATTTCACAAATGGTAAAATTCTAACAGTAATAAATGTTAACCCTATAACATAAATTTATCGTCGTCAAAGTTTTTTAGAATATTATATAATGTCAGTGAATTAGGGTAGTAAAAACAGACAATATTAGGCGACTGAGTTATACATTAGGCCATTTTCTTTCTTTTTCTTTTTTCTCTTCAATATTTATCTTTGAAGAGGATGTACGCGTACATTTACTCAGGAAATGAAAAACCGCAACTCTAGAGATTCCTCCCCGAACAAAACTTATAATTTTGATAACGTAATCTACCGTGTAGGCCGATTTTAGAAGTTCTTCCTTTAAAAAATCAGTAAATGAATTACTATTTAATGAGCAGAATAATGTGACATAGAAAAAATATTTTATAAGCAAAACTATATATACAGAGCAAGCACTAAATCACATTTTAACATTTTTTAATACTAAATAGAAATTATCATTTTTTTAGCAATAAACTTGAAATAATTGAAGATACATCTTCCTGTAATAACAAAAACTCATTACTTTTTTATTACACTCGCGGATCACTATTTTACAAGGAAAATTAATCGAATAAATTTTTTTCAAGAAATTTACTACAAAAGAAAAGTTATGCATCATTTTCGTGTGAATAAAATCGAGGACAGAAAAATATTTGTGTTAATTTTTTCCCTCTTTTGTTTAATAAATGCTTTATGAAAGCATATGATATATATTATATGCTATAAATGTAGAATATACTACATGATTGTCAAATACTAATTTTCTTTCACTGATTCTTACTTTTATTTAGAGAAGTGATAACAAAAATTAAAAGCAAAATTTACCGATAATTGTTTCAAAAACGTAACATGTTGTATTTCACCATAACCATATATTCGTATTTGGTTGCTATAGAGTAATTGTTGCAAAAGTTACTGCCTTTATAAACTTTTTAAAATATATCCACATATGAAAAAGTAAGCGTAACGTAATTTGTATTTGTGCGAAGAAAAGAAATATTTGTTAAACTTAAAAATATTGTTTAACATAAACAAATGTGGGGAAAAAATAAAACGCTTAAAACATTTTTCAAAATATATTATAAAATAGACCAATTATAAAAATCTGATATCATTATTTCTTAACGGCAATAATCAGATTCCCCCCCCCCCCCCCTAAAGAGTAACAACTAGTCATGTAAGTAATAGATACATTACAGATATTAAACTTTAAATTAATAATGCAACTGGGAAAAGGTTATACGCATGCTCGTGCAAAAAGATATTGATTAAATACAAACGAACGGAAATCAAAAGAACTAACTCTCTAAGCCTACAAAAAAAAATAACATTTGTGCTTATTTGAATTTAAATTCCTCTAACGAATTCGAAGAAAAGCAAAAATAATTACCAGGTATTTGGAATGCAAGTGGAGTTTTAATAGCTCTCATTTGGTCCATGCCGTAAAATGTGAAAAAGAAAGAACTATAATTAACTTAAAAAGTCCCGAAACTCACATGAGTAGAAATTGGTTTGACTAAATTTACGTTCGGAATTATTAAAAATCATCTTCTAGATGAAGCAGGGGGAAAAGTAAAGAAGATTTTAAATGGAAAGAAATCTGGCCTCATTAAAATTTGAATAAATTTCTAGTTTGTTTCACTTAGTCAGATTTAAAAGAGAAAAGTTAAACCGCGTTTTCCTTGAAAATAGTTAATAAACAAAAACTACGATGTTAAAAAATTCTTATTCTCCATGCCTATATGTTAAAATTTTATTGATGTAGCAACTCATTAAGTAAAATGTTACTAACACAGGTCTATGAAATCGTACTTTTCAAAAGTTTTTTGCACTGTTTTGGGTGTTTCTAATGTTTTTTGATACACTGAATTCAGAAATGTTTGTCTTTTCTTCCTAACACGCAAAGATTTTTCACAAAGGATGAATATTTGAAAATTTCACACAGAAGCTACAGCAGAATCGAAACTATTTATGTATTAAAAGCATTAAAAATAGACTATTATTTACACTTTAGCTTATAAATGGCTCTGTTTCTTTACATTGAAGTTCCGTTTACAGTTTTTACGGTCGTGCACGGCTTGAAGGCACCCTCTATGCAGCATCTAATAATAATCTACTAACATGTTAACTTTCTATAGACCCTAATAACTCCTTTCCATTTCCTGTTTTGATGGTATTACCCTCATTGTTCTTCACTCACATAGCCTAGATTTTCGGGAAATAACTGAGATGAGAGTTGAGAAAATGAAGCTTTAAATTCATTTCGGGCAAAAAAAAATCCCATTTTCTGTCAAAACTGTACGTGGAATTTTTAAATATTTTTTCTTCAACCAGCACCCAAAAATACATTTTGAAGAAAAAAATTTAATCGCAGACCTGTGTAATCGGTATAGAGATTTATGAATGATAAAATTCAAACAATAATAAATGTGAACCGTATAACATTATATCTTTATCGTCGTCAAGTATATATACAGTGCGTAACAAAGTCTCCGAACACTAGCAAAAATTCCTATGTAAAAAATGTACACTTAATACAGTTTTGTTTAATAAATCCTTGTCGAATCCTGTTCTTAGCCAGTCTAAAAACAGGATTCGACAAAGATTTATTTAACAAAACTGTATTAAATGTACTTTTTTTATATAGGAATTTTTGCTAGTGTTCGAAGACTTGTTACCGACTGTGTATACATATATATATATATATATATATATATATATATATATATATATGTATATATATATATATATATATACACACACACACACACACTTATTTACAAGATTTTTTTTTTTTAATTCAATAAGGAAAAATACTCTTAAAAGTATTATAAAAGTATCTTGTGCACTTCTGGTCCATAAAATGTAAATAGTGTGATCTATTTCTATAAACCTACAAAATTTCTTGTAGTTTTTTCTAAGTGTTTATCTCGCACTGTATTTACAAACTTTATTAAATAGGAATAAACCACCTTAATAGAGCAGAACATACACATATACTACAAGTTCTGCAAACATTTTGTCATTATATTGCTTTTCTAAAGAATTACACCAGTAAGAAATTCTAAAAGAACGCTTTTAGCTTTAAATTAAAATAAAACTAATGAAAAATCTGAAAATCGGACAATAAGGATCATGCAGAACTCCTTAAAAAAAAAAAAAAAAGAGAGAGAAAGAAAGAAAGAAAGAAAGAAAGAAAAACATTTAAGCACGATAATTTTACTCGATCTACTCGCGAACATGCACAAAAGAAAACGCACCAATAATAATAATACAGATTGTACTCATTAAAGGAATGATTTTATGCTTTGAATTTATTCACATCTACATAGAAATTATTATAGTTTTGACAGCAAACAATATTAACTTACATGTATCAGACACAAACAGAATACTTTAATTCTATTTCCATGAATAATATAATATTGACTGAAAAATGGCTTTCAGCAATTCGTTGCCAATTACTTCTTATTAAGTAGACAGCCGATTCTTTTATTTTCAATGATGGTCGTTTACAACGTGCTTCAGGCTCTAGAGAAAATTAATTGTTTAATAGAATTACAAGTTAAACTTAATTACATTCAATTAATCTTTTCTACAGTTACCTTAATTTGATTTATTTTCTGTATTTTAGCTAAGCAAACTTCGAAACATGTACTTTGTAAGACAAAAGTCACGGAACATTTTCGATTTCAGATACTTCTTCCAAAATATGCTTCGTAAATTGTATTGTAATTTCAGACATACTCAAATAAGGCTCAATTTTCTGTGTATCACAAGTCCAAAAGCCAGCTGGAATAGAATAGATGCATTTCAAGTCTCCATTTGTAGTAAAATAAATAAAGTAATCCGTAATATAAACACACTATTTTAACTTCTGGCTGGCTCAGAAAAACGCTTATATTTACGAAAAAAACATTTTCTAAGAAAAATGAAAACCGTTTCCCATATTTCTTGCAAAACGCGTAAGTGGTTCCGTTAAAACCTCAGGTTACTTGCATCCCCTTCGTCCAGGATCAAAATTGCGATGGCATGTCTACGGACCACCCTTAGTGGTGAATCTCAGACTGTCGCCAACTGCCCATAGTGTAGCACTAGTGTGACGTAAAACCCATTCAACCTCAACCTTTAGGAGACAAATTTCAGATGATTTTAAATATTCGATCAAATATAAATATTTATTAAGAATAATTTTTAGTTACGCAATTCCCATAATAACGATAGTCAATTATAATGATTTAATAGCCAACTATACAGATATAGTGTAAAAAAAAAAAAAAAAAAAAAAATCCACTAAATATCGTGAAGAGAACGGAGATAATAAGTTGCATCTCAACTACTTTCTAAAAAAAAAAAAAAAAAAACTGTTTAAGAAAGGATTTTTTTCTTATAAAGCAACCCCTTTTCTTGTTACTGTGAGTAACAAAACGTACAGGGTGTTTACGTATTCTTTAACAATTTTGATGAAATTGATATATAGTGAAACTTCTATAAAAGACCGCCTTTGTTCAAGGACCACTCTTCTTTTGGGCTAGTTTCTTCTATTCAAAAAGGATTTAAAACTGTTTATGGAGATTAGCCTCAGTTATGTAGAGGACAATAACCAGTTCAAATTATGATATAAATAAAATCAACGTCTCTCGCAAATTGTGGCTCCTAAGAGGTGCACAATTGTATATAGGTTTTAAATAGATGTAATAAAAGTGTTTAAGAAAAGAATTGGATGAGACTTTAGATATCTGTATGTTCATACTTAGTTCAAGCTCGGAAAAGTGAATATTGTGTAATACCATTACTTAGCTGATAAAACTAAATGCAGTGGTTTCTAGGTGATATTTTAAGCAGCAAAATAAGAATCAGGTTTAACTAGGTTTAAATAAATTATACTTAGTTAAGGTTAAAAACTAAAAGTGATAATTAGTATTTTCTGCTAGAAAATTTTAGTGGAAATTAACATAGTAATAGAAACCTCAAAAGAGCAAGCAAGATGGGAGGCCCTCTTAGGAAGGCTCTACTATATTCTATAAATATTGTGTGTATAATATAGAATCATACACACATATATAATAATAATAATAATAATAATAATAAATTCGTCTACAGTTCCTATTTATAAATTTCATAATTCTTTGTGGAAGAAAAGAATTTTATTTTATTTTATATTATTCCTTTTTAAGTAGGTGGGACTTTAAATATAATAAGACGCGTGCATACCTTTGTTGGATATGTACTTTTCATATTTTCGCTAGCCAAATGTAACCTTTGGCACTTCTTTCCCTTTTCATTAATTATGTCACTTATTTTACAAACAGAAATATTACAGCTGTGCTTTTCTCATATAATAATAATAATAATAATCTACTAAGGATACTTCCCATCGTAAACCATATAGCTTTCAATACATTGTTTATTTCCAAGGGAAATTTTTAAAGCAAAGAATATTTTTAGTGATACATAATTAAATTTTATTCTGAATACATTTCATTCGGAATTTTTTTAAATTTGATTGACAGACAAAGTCAAAATTATTTTAAATATGTGTGTAATAAATCTGCATTAAACTAAAACTTCGTAATTAAATTAATTTACATAAACGTTGTATATACTAAAAATTGTATTACAAAATCAGAATTGCATAATTTTCATGATGTTAGATAAAAAAATATTAAATTTTATATATTATATTATTTTAAAAAGTAGCAAGTGGAAAAGATTTTGGCATTCAGCTATTTTTAGAAATCAACTAAACTACATCTATTATGTATTATATTGAAGAATTTCTAGTTTTTCCCAAACCCGCATTTTTAACATCCCCCTCCCCTTTCCCCTATATAGTTCGCTAAGCCTTTAATATAACAACAACAACAACAATAATGTAAAGCGAATGTTTGTAATAGATTTTAATTTTAATCATTATCACAACTACATTATAACATTATTATTTTATTTTCTATTTTTTAATATTATGCACAGACACATTTTTACTTTTATGATAACGATAACACTTAAAGTTTAAAAGTGTGTCATTACGTATGTGATTTTTCTTTTTTCCCTATAGCACGATTTTTTTTTCTAATGAAATCTCATTTAAATAGTTTTAACTTTAATTTTTAGTATTGACATGTTTCAGCTGATAGCTTATCTGTTGTTGAATAAATTCATTGTTAGTCTATTTATGGAGATGGTGTTTTTTCAAATTTGTAAGAAATAGCTATTCATGGCTTCAAAAGAATTAGTTTAAAAATCATGTGTTTTACGCATACGCATAAAATTACACTGTTCAACAACAAATTTAAAAATTAAATAAAAATAGGAAATTCGTATGGATTCAATGTTGCTGAAAACAAAATGATAATCAAAAGTTAAGATTAACTCTAGTTACTTTTTCACAAGCGTTGTTTGTGGAGATTTGTAATGCAGTAAATGCTGCGGAAAGCTAAATTTAAAAAATCGGTATAAAATTGCTGCAAGTTTTGCTTTGTTTGTGGAAAAGTAAACCTTCTCTGTTCAGAAACAAGCTATCACACCACTAACTTAAATAGACACATTATTTTCGTTATCGAATAGGAGATCAAGATAAATCATTGTTTGCAAAACTTGTGACCAATAACTTGCGAGATTAAATTAATTGCAAAGATGGTTCAACACTCTTTGTAGCACCCATATTCAAAAGACTTCTATTTTTGTATGATACTACCTATTCGGCAAGAAATTTCTAAAAGGAATATAGCCTATCCGAATATCCCCTCAGCCATTTGACATGTTCCTCATGGGTTAAGTCTACTTAATCGGGAAGCACTAGAGAAGTATCAAATGGATTACGATGAAAAAATAAGTGATACTACTGATAGTTTTTCAAATGATCACGATTTTTGCATATTTTATTTTGTAGCCATGAATTGTGAATTTCATTAATTTCATTACACCACATTTCCTATTTCACATACTAGAGCTAATTATTTAGTAATGTGATAAATGTAAATAACCTCATTTGAATGGATTTACAAAAAATTCATCAAAATTTGTTGATCAGTGTTATTTATTTTAAGTGTTGATGCGTCATTATATATTCAACCTTTTCAATTTTGTTTATAATACTTAGTCATAATTTCTTTTAAGATCCGTGACATTTATATGACAAATCTGCCTGTTACACATAAATTACGTTAATAAAATAAAAAAATAAATAAATAAATGAGATTTTTTAATCGAGAGATTTATATATTCGTTGACACTATTTCAACGAAGATACGAGACAAACATTGCACACATAGCAAATTAATTTACCAATAGAAATAACACGTCACTAGCTCTTTTATAGACATGGTAATAAAATTTTATATAAAGCAACATATAAAGAAGGGAAAAAATTCAAAATACAGTGAAACCCCGATCTAACGTTCCCACATCCATCGTTTCCCGCATTGATCGTTTCATTTCTATGATCCCTGCAAAAATTGTATTTAAATAATGTTAACGAAACCCGCATATATAGTTCTTCAAAAAGTCATTTTCCCGCATTCATCGTTGTAAATTTTTTCTCCTGATCTTGTAAAAATTTTCTTCTAAACCTCAAGCGGTTCCATATGGCATACAAACTGGAATTACTTCTCTTGTCCTAAAATAACTCTTTTCCCCTATTTCCATGGAGGATAAAAATTGTAATGTTCTGTCTTCGGACCATCTATTCATTTTGTAATTTCAGCACGGCAGGAAGTAATCTCTTTAGTAGTCCAAAAAATTGTTTCGTGAAATGCGGTTACGCGCGAAAAAATGATGAAGAATATCAAACAGAAGGCAAGAAAATGATGGTGATGATGATAATGCAGATGAAGAGTTTTTGCATGTAGCAGAGGATGCGTCTGGTACAAATTTAGTGATAATATTTGCATTAATCAAGACGTTGCGACATGTGATGTCCTAAAGCATAGAAGTAATGTGTGATTTCAAAAAATGGAAATAATGGCGAAGAAACTGAGGATAATTTTTACGCCGATGACTCAATTATGGCGTTTGAAAATGCACGAACTGTTATATAAGCACATGAAACTACAGAAAAGGACCAGAAAAGTATTGCAAATCTGGATAAATTCCTATTTAATTTATAAAAAGAACGAAAAACCCAACATAAAATATTTGATTTAAAAAAATAAATTTTACTTAATGTTCTACAGCAGGGGTGGCCAAACCGCGGCCCGCATGCGGCCCACCTCGTAGTTTCATGCGGCACGCGAGGAGACTAACAATGTTTAAAGTCTGACAACTTTGGTTAACAGATCAAAAATTAATAAGTATGTTCTGACTTTTCGAAGTGAAAATACCTTTCAACGATTACGGTAACTAAAGAATTGTTGTAATGAAATATTATTAGATCCATTATTCATTCTTTTTATTATAGTTTTAATATAGTCATAAATTTTTCACAATTCTATATTCTATTGTTAATTTATCAATAAAAATAATTTTAATTAATGAATTCTGCTCCGAATTTTCCCCTTGCTTTTCCCCAAAAAAGTATATACATATGCGAGTCATATACTCACAAACATATATACACATATGCATATGTACAGTAATAAAATAATAATAATTTCCTTCCCCGACTAATTTCTCCGTAAATTATCGTAGAAACCAGCAGCTGATGCCTGACAATTGGTAATAACATCTAGATTTTAATTCAAATGCTAAATTTTGTTTAGGGTGTCATCTACATATTAAAACTTGCACAAACTTCTTTTTTTCTTTTCTTTTTTCTTTTTTTTTTTTTTTTTTCCCCGAATAGTAAGACCCATTTTTGACTACATATTCGAATTTCTGAGGTCAAGGCGGTTCGGAAAAAGGTATAGTTTGTATAACAAGAAAAATTGATCAGGGGTGTAAATCTCTATATTTAAAAAAATTAAATCAAGATATTACAGAGAAAAGTCTTATATCCATTCAGATAATAATCGGAAAAGAAGTATAACAATTTTAAATATGAAATAAAGTAAAGTAATGCTAATTAAGAAATGATGTGTACGTTTAAATTTACTTGAATAACTATTTTAAATCATGCGCAAGCAAAGTGATATATGACACAAATGGTAACAAGTGACAACCCCCTAAGAGCAATAAAAATTGAAATATTACTATAATTCGAAAAATAACGATAGGAATGAACTATAAATTTAGAAACCCATATTTTTGATGATATCTACTCTATTCGCGCAAAAAGTAATGTTGGTCATAACTCATAATTTTTTGAAATATGAAATTATTAATAATTTTCATAATTCAAAAAATGTTTTTTAATCAAAAATAATCATGAAATATATTTGGCTTATTTCATTCCGTATTCTAACGTAAAAAAGAAAATGAAATTTTAATATATTAATTGTTTGGGAAGGCATGAATTAATGTTTATTACATATTATCATCTCCATATTTTAACAAATTGTAACTCTATGAAAAATTAAGAGAAACATATAAACTACACCATTTTCTGATTTGATTTGATCCAAATATTGCAAAAAACGTCGAAATTGGGGGTTGCGTTTGAGAAAACGAAGTTGATGCCTGTTTTAATATGTAGACACTCCTTAAGCAAAGTCTAACTAAAGCGTTCTAAACTAGGCTCTATTACTAATCGATCGGCATCAGCCGCATGTCTCTACACTAATTTACTGCGAAATTAGTTGGAAAAGGAGGGGGGGGGGGGACTATGATTGTACATATGGTGCGGCCTGAATGAATAAAATAGGTTTCCAATGCGGCCCCACCAAGTGTTTTGGGTTGGACAGGCCTGTTCTACAGCATTGATTTAATTCTTTGACAGTTTGGAAAGAAACAAATTAGTTTTTATTAGTAGTATACTGTATACATTGTGTATATTAATCTATGAACATTGTTTTCTTCGTGTTTTGACTATAACCCGCATTCGTCGTTTTCCCGCTTTCATCTTTTTTTTTTTTTTTTTTTTTTTTTTTTTTTTTCACGCACCCCGTGAAAAACGATGGATCGGGGTTCTGCTGTAGTAAATTAAAAAATAGTGTTAAAGTTCGCAAGATAAGTAGTATACGTATCTTTCGTTCTTAAAACTGTAATTTTAACATAATTATAATTGTAATATAATTGTAAAACTAAATTATTGTATATAAGTAATATAGTAACGTTCTTAGTAAATACTTTTCAGAAAATCTTAAATCGACAAAATTTATTCTATTGACATTCTTTTAGTGCAAATAATTATATCCTTATAAAGCTAAAAAACAACACTAAAACATATGAAAGGAAGCGTTGAAAACCATTTACGAAAATTTCAATTCAAGTTGAAGGAAAACTTTATTTAGCTTCATAGCATTTTCATTTGAATATGTTAGAAATGTGCAAAATATTTCTTTTACGAAAATATTTTCAAAGTAAAATAATCTTGTTGCACCCTTAAAACCAAAGAAATAAAATGAAACGAACACAAGCTTCAAAAAATGCTTCAATTTTAAACTTTGAGAAAAGCTCGTTTCACTTTAAAATAGTCTCATATGTATGCAAATACAAAAGAAAATCGATTCTAAAGAAAACTGAATGTTGTAAATAGGAAAGCAGTTTAAATGACTTGCTATTACTGTAATAGCATAGAAAAGTATTCTTCTAGAGGTAAATAAAATTCATTACAAATTGTGTACAAAAAAGAGTAAAGAAATATGGGGATCCTGCAACAAAAGGGAGAAAAAAAATATCTTTTTAAACAGTTTTAGTTTGTGTTTCTTTGAGTGACAAAATTTTTTATACAATTTTATTTTATATTGTTTGCTGTAGACATTCATAATGTTATGCCGCAACAATTTCTAATGTAATAATATGCAAATAAAATGAAATAAAACATTCTTTTAAAATGTACTATTGTTAAGAATAGGGACAGTCTGTAGTTTCCAGAAACCTTAGTTTCCAATAGAAAAAACCCTTAGTTTTTTTTTTTTTTTTTTTTTTTTTTTTCCCAGACAAAATTATACCGAATAAAAGCATCTTTTTCTTTTTTTCCCTTTGGCATCATGGGAAAATAAACAATTCATAACTGATTATGTAAAGAAAAACTTACGCACAATTCGCTCTATATCTTTTATCTAAAATTAAAATCTGATTAAGGCAGAATTATTTTAATTTTTCTTTAAATGTGTAATTAATCTTACCTTTTTAATTTTGTTTATTTAAAAAATTAATTATTGATTCAATATTTTAACTCTTCCAGTCGCCGTGATGCCAAGTGGAATAATCACATTTAAGATTTTTTTTTCCTTTACCATCTAAAACATTCACTAATTCCAAATGAACACTATTATAATCGACGTAAATTTTTCTATCGAAAGAAAAAAAAAAAAAAAAAATGTATTTTAGATGGTTTTACTATCCCTGTTGATGTATGAAAGGAGATTATACTCTATTTTTATAAAGAAGACGAAATCAGTTTTCTTTTGAGAGCAATTTAAGTGAATCAACTGTTTCAAATATTTTAATTAATTTTAACAAACATTTCTTTCAAAATTTTGATATTTTTATTTCTTGAAAAGTTACGATTTTAAATGGCGTCAACGGTAAACCCCTCTTAGTTAGTAGCGTTGTTAACTATATTACTTCGTACGTACTCAGCTAT
Source organism: Salticus scenicus (assembly GCA_963930645.1). Taxonomy (NCBI): domain Eukaryota; kingdom Metazoa; phylum Arthropoda; class Arachnida; order Araneae; family Salticidae; genus Salticus; species Salticus scenicus. Next base: position 83,723,714 of record OZ005651.1, read on the forward strand.
TTCTCTTATTTAAAAAAAAAATAAAAAAAAAATAATAATAATAATAAAATTTATATACATTTTTTTCTTCTTCTTCTTCTTTTGGGATATATTTATGACCAGGGCTCGTGAAATACGGTCGCCTGGTCACCATTGGCGACCAATATATTTTAGCTGGCGACTACGTTTACAACAAAAATTCAACATTTTTTGGAAATTTTTAATATTTTGGTGAAAAAATTGGGTCCAGAATCGAATGCCGAAGCCTATGCTAAACTGCAGTGTTGTTCATATGTTGTGTAAGAAACGAGTAGAAGGAAAACAGCGACTTATGGCTATCTTGCGTGTTTCGCACACCGTCGTGTTGAATCGATATACCAATAGGGAATTTACATCGGGTTCTACTGTGCATGTTTAACAACCCGGTGTTGAATCTATGCAGTTTACATCGCTCTCGTTCGCTCGCTTTGCGACCCGGTGCTGAATCGTTGCGCCTGTGTAATGATATGTCGATGCCAACGGTTTAAAGAGGAAAAAATAAAACCGGTTTGAGGTTGTTAAATTTAAACAGGTGTTTTCTGATGTCTCAAGTCCCAGTTAGTATTCGATTTTTATATACAGAATTTTCATTTTTATATTCAAGTAAATTGAAAAATAAATAGATAAATAAATAAAGGCGGGAAGAGTTATTTCTTACTGACTACCAAAAGTTTTTCTTGGCGACCATTTATTTTCAAATTCCTGGAGCCCTGTTTATGACTAAATATAAGATTTATTGTTTTATGGATGAAAAAATTGGGAGTGAAAGGATTAATGCAAAATCTTTAGGAAAACAAGTTATGACGTTATACGTGTAACAATATATTTGAAAAGAGAAATAATAAAAGATAAATGATAAATTGATAGGGTATATGACACCGAAATTGCCCCAAAGGAAAATAAACTCTTATCCATGGTGAAGAAATAATACAAAATGGAAACTTTTTAAATTTTAAGTTACACACACACACACACACACACAAAAAAAAAAAAAAAAAAAAAAAAAAATCACATAAATATAGAGGATAAGGAAGTTGATAGATCAGTAACGGTTTTGGAAAAACGGTGAAAGACAAAAGAGAAATGGTTCGTAAGTTTCATTTGGATTCTATTATTGCTCTTTACGTGATGTATTTTAAATTATGGGTTGAAACGGAAAGAGAATCATTGTAAAAAATATGTTAACAATAATAATAATTTAAAATAAATAAATGAAACGCGTCATGATTATTTTGCGATAGACCACATTGAATAAAGCAGGATATCCGGCCAAATCCAGTTAAAATTTGATCTCATTTAAAATTAAATATTGTTTGGAACAGAATTTTATGAATATTAGTCACCAAAACGCACCAAGTAGTAATTAGTAGTAGTAACGTATAATTAAGACGAGCAGTCACCACGTATCGCTGCTTTCGGATTTAAAAAAAAAAAAAAAAAAAAAAAAAAAAAAAAGTGGTTGCCAAGTAAACAGTGACTAAAATGTGATAAGTGTCAACTAAAATTTCATATATTTGTTTTACTGTTAAATTTAAAGCTTTTAAGAGACAATGTTGTGACAAAATATTGTGACAAAAATAATCAGTGAAAAATAAAATGGCTTTTTAAGAAAATAAATTCTATAAATGATATAGCATGCATATTTTCAAATTTTTTCGCAGGTTATAGACTGCTCAAATAAAGGCACAATATGTATTTTAAAATTTGTAGCTATTACACTCTTTATATAAGATTTATAAAAATTCATTTGGAATATAAAACCAGCTTTAAAAAAGTGACAAAGGCTAGGTTAATTTGAAATTTTCAAACTCCTGTATCTATGTGTTAAAATTAAATGTAAGAAAGTAAATGCTGTGACAAGGGGGGAGAAAAAGGGGGGGTGAAGAGGAAGAAAAGAAACGAAAAAAGTGTAAGGATTATTGAAAATTTTTACAGCTTCTTGACCTAATATACCCAGCAAATTAAGAAATCAATAAAGAAAGAGTTTGAAATATTCGACATTAATTAATCTCTGAATTTCTATTGTTCTTTTTTTTTATTCATATTGTAAATTTTTAGTTGTTATTTTAACTTAAATGGTTGAATTTTTAATTAAAAATCTACATTTATATTTAATTTATATTACTTAAGAAATTTTGATTTGCAGAGAATTGTTAGGTATTTCAAAAATAGAAACTTTAGGTATGTACAGGTAAATAAAACTTTAAGGTAATAAAACTTTAGGTATGCCGTAAGATTAATGTATACGTATAATGCAAATGTTAGTAATCTATTTTTAGCACACTCATGAGATTACTTAATTAATTTCTTCATATTTTACATTATATCACTTTATTTTTAAACTTTACATTCATAGAAAAAGGTGGTGTAAATCAGGGTTAATTACACACTCGGGAAGGGAGGGGATGGAGGAGGGGTTACTTGAACCCAAAACGAAAAAATGATTAAAGTCGCTCTTGGCACTGGTTGTTTGAAATAATGGACGCTCACTAAACCAATGTCTGGAGAGATATTTATCATTTCATCGTTTTGAGTTCAACTCCACCCACCCACCCCAAGGTCCAAGTAACCCATTACGGTATGAAATTCGTAAAATTTGTTTCCATTTCTTGAGGACAAGTATTTTATCTTAGCTCTAGATCAAGAACTAATACACAGAATTTCATTAAATTTTATTAAGTTGCACCTAGACTTGTATAAATATCCGTCAATAGGTGGCGCTGCTATGGTGCGATTTCCCCGTGTGCGGAAAGGCTATATCTCAGCTTATATAGTGTATAATTGCACCAAACCTGATAGGTGATATGTCCCTGATAAAAAAAAGAAGGCTGGCTTAATTGGAATGCAACATCGACCAGCAGGTGAGCCAGCTATTATTCACTTTCTTCGATTTTTCATATGGCTACATTTCAGTATCTATTGGTTAAAACTGCACTACACTTTTTGTAAAATCTTTATTGTGAGAAGCTATGATTAATTTTTTGTGCATGTTATCAGAATGATATAGACGAAAGCTTAGTGATGGGCACAGCCTACTAGTTTTTTTTTAACGCTTACGTTTCCTATTCTAATATATCAGATGATTTATACAAAGAAATCGGATAAATACGAAATTATTTACCGGACGATTATAGCATAACATATAAAGTCGAATGCAGAGATGAAGTCGCATACACAATATAGCATAACATGTAAAGTCGAACAGACAAAGAACGATAAGTGTAATTTGAAAATTAGTATTTTTTAACAAATATAAATTAAAATCTTTGTGATTGTAATCAAGATTTAAAATGAAATCAAATATCAAATATTTCCCATAGTTAAAAATTAATGTGGGCTTCTCAAAATTACTGTCATCAAAAGAAATAGAAAATACTAAAAATAAATGTCACAAATTTACTTAAATAAATATAAAGCCAAGGAAAACAGGAATGAAAAAATTTAATTTAGGTAATTGAAATTTCTATTCATCAACAATTTTTTTTTTTTAAAGACATCATGAGGATATTTTTAAATTCCAAGTGATTTTTTTGCAGCTACATTAAATGTACTTGGCAGTTAAAATTCTATGTTTATTTGCAAGTCTTATGAGACGAATCAATATGAAAGCATTCTCTAATGACATTTTCGCCTTTTCTCTAGAATTAAATTATCTAAGTAAAAATCTATAAGGCTGCTTCTTGAAAATCTAGTTTGAATTACGAATTATTTCAAAAACAAAATAAGATCATTTATGCTTTCTTATTTCGAGGGATGTGCATGGTTTGTACAGTATCTTAATTTTCCAGATTATATAGCACTACACTATAATTTACCAATTATCGAAAAAAAAAAAAAAAAAAAAGTAACTCACTTTTGTAAATTTAATAATAGGAAATAGTTACAAAATATTAATCTTCGAAAATAGCGATTAATGCGAATACTGAATTTCGAAAAACCGCACGGATAATGTTAACATAATCATAAAAAAAAAAAAAAAAAAAAAAAAGAATGAAATCAAAATTTCAAAAGAAAAATCTTCTAGACCTTAATTACGATTTAGTATTACGTATATATCAAGGTTGCATTTTGAATTGACGAAGGTACAAAATTCGGAAAGTTTTGAAAAATTATTGCGGAAATAAAGTTTCGCTGGTTCTCTACATATCAGTAACCGTAATTGCGATGCTATTCTCTATATTAAGTAATAGTAATAATAATAATAATAATAATAAAATAAAATTACCTCTTTTGAAGTCTGAATGTATAAAATTCGTTTTTATGCAATTTACTGGCTGTTTATAATGAAAACGATAATTTACAATTAAGCCGTATTAAAACAGTTTTGAAGCACAAAATTTCTTCTGTTCTTTTCTTGAAATTTCTTTATGAATATATTTCTTTCTAATAATATAAAATGAATAATAATTCTAATAATATAAAATGAATAATAATTCTAATAATATAAATGAATATATTTCTTTCTAATATGAAATTTCTTTAGTAATATTACTGATTTAAATTTTTCAAACAACTTTACTCAACTAAATTATTATTTAGGTTTAGATCTTTAATAAATTAAGTGTTTATTAATCGTTACAATAAACATTCCAGTTATTTAAAACTACATTTAGTATAATTCTTTACTTTGGGTTTGTAGTCTTCAGAGTTTTCTAGACTAATAAACATTTTCATGTGCCCACTATAACATACATATAAGCAGAAGCTAAGTGATAATTGAAATGTCCCAAAATAAATATATACTTCGAAATTAAAAAATGATTTTAAAAAGAAATCATATCGCAGAAAGATTGCCACGCAGAAATACTTCATATGGATGATATAAATTAATTTGTTGGTTTGTTGATAGATTCCTCTGTGTGGGAAAAGAGAAATATAACTTATGATTTCAAATGTTTGAATTTAAGCAATTTCACAAAATAATAAAAATTCAACAGATTTCAAACAACAATAATAATAAATAAATAAAGTTTTGACCTTTAGATCAGTATAACTAAGAAATTAATTTAGTATTTTATTATTTGTTTAAAATTGTCCACCACCGAAAAACACTAATTGAATAAAATCCAAGCATTGAGTTTTAATTATTTAATTTAATTTGGTTAAATATATATGGAAAAAAAAAAAAAAACCACGATCGAATTAAGCGCCGTTACTCTCTCTCTCTGTCAACAGATTTTCTTATTACGTCTTTTCATCATATCTGAAACAGAAATCGATATCGATAAATTCTTGTTTATGTCGGAGAATTCAGTCATCTAAAACTTCTGAATGAAAAGTTTTTAAGGAAACGTAAATTGCAGATTATCTATTCCATAACAACCGCAGCTGTATTTAAACAAAATTATCCATATACGTTTTATGTCTTCGAATTTCTGTAAAACTATGTAACCCAGCAAGAAAATGGAAAACCCTTTTACAGTCTGGTCTAGTAGCATTCCAGGATTTACGCTAAATTTTGATTAGTTGAAATGAGTGTAATTTTTAAAACATTACATAAAAATAACCTATTCAAGTACAACGACTGTGATTTATTAAAATCACTCGAATATAATTACAGTAAAGTCTCGTACAACGCGATGGCAGAAATGACAAATAAATAAAACAGTTTTATTTTTTAACACCACTAAATTTTTAGAGTACCAATCTAGTGGTTCATACACTCGATTTAGTTTTTGTATAAAGCAGTTGCTTTAATATAAAATTAGTGGTGTTAAAAAATAACATTGTGATATTCATGAGGCAAACTTACCCCGCGTTGTACGGGACTTTACTGTATTTTATTAAAGACTGTTGCGCAAAGTCATTTTTTATGGATGAGTTAATTATACAACACATATAATATAATAAGAGAATAAAATGTTTTAATTCCCGAACTTCGGAATTTCGTATTAAATCTTCAAACAAACGAGAATCATTTTTGAGAAGATACACTAGCAAAAGTAGTATTTAGTTCAAAAGAGCGTATATTTTTACTTGTTTAAAGAATACTTTTGTAAGAAATATTCAGCGTTTTGATTAACTTAATAGACCGGTCGTCAAATAATCTCAAACACTGTCTGCATTAAAATTTAGTAAATGACACATTCACGTGCTTGCCAACCATCTCATTATGAACTGTACAATTTTTAGTACCCGCCTTTATTTTTCACACGTCATTTTTTAGAGTAATTTTATTCTTATTTAATCGTAACAACATTTGGAGAGGAGTACTCTAAATATAAAGCGGTTTGAAAAAGGGGCGTTAACAATTGTACGGTTATTAACACTTTCACGACCGCATGTTTTTGTCTTTTTGACAGTAAGCTCCGCCTGTGGGAGTTATTTTTGTAAGTTACATTATATCAGAACAATGTTTTCTCTGTTCATATTTATATTATAAATAGATATACATGACAATTATATTATTTTTAATGAAAAGATTTATGTCCATAGTACATTAGTTGTAGAAATTTGTATATTGGGGAATATTGGGTATATTTTTTAGATATAATGTAACCTAAAGGCGGAGTTACAGATTTTCAAATGACGTGAATTCACGTCAGCGGTCGTGACAGTGTTAATGAGATGGTTGGCAAGTATGTATTCACGCTTAGTTTAATATAAAAAGTTTTGTTTCTGTGATAATGAATAAACTGAAAACATCAAATGAAACACTGTCATTTATTGATGAAATTATACTAATGCTCCACCTATATAATTAGACAGATTTTTATCGTAAGACTTTTTTTTTAAAAAAACAATTTTTTTTTTTTTTTTTAGTTATTTAACAATTACAGAATTGAATGTTGGCGTTATATAAAGTATGAGCGATTTTCTGTCATAAATCTAAGCATTAGCAATGACATTGACTTACCGCAAAAATGTAAATAAATTTTAAGATTGCAAATACCTTGCGAAAGAATTTTTTTTTCCTCGAAAGCAAATGAAAAACTTTGTATTATATTTCTATCTTTAAAACAATTTTGAGTTTTTTGCAGCCTCAATGTAAGGTTTATATGCAATATGAAACGTATCATTTTACAATATTTTTGTGGTTGTTTTACGCCCACAGAGAAACACAAAATTGGCCTTCGATAAAATAAAACAAAAATCAGTCATAGAAAAAACACTATTTTGTTGAGAAAAAAACATTGGCAAGAAATTCCTTTTAGTTCAAGTTCTTTTTCTTTGTAATAAATAATGTGGTTATTCCTTTATCTCACCAAGTAATACAGTAGTTTGTTTAGGATTAGAATGGCAACACTAAGAAGATTGGTTGTATTGAAATTCATTCGGTTCAAGAGTTTTTTCGAATTTCCATTTTTTAAGGCTTCTTTTTCAAAAATATCAATGAATCGAAATCGATAAGAAATTTAAAGCCGATTGCGAACCAAAATATCATAACAAATAATCTTACCTTTCTTGTTTGTGTATATTTATTTTTGTATTCTTACAAGTAATTGATTTTTATCTTCCAAAGTTTTCTGTTTCTTCCATAATTTTTTAAGTATTTTTCGTGTAAAATTTCGAATTTAGCATAATAATGAAATACATGGATGATTCCTGTAAAATCTGCAAATATTACTTTTCTTCTCTTTTCATTAACTTACTCTTTATGTCTTCATAGTTTTGCTTGTTTGTTTATATATATATATTTATTTATGTTTATATATATTTATGTATATATATATAGATTTATATATTTATGTTTAGTTATTTTCAATTCTTCTTTGGTGAAGTATGCACAGTGAAGCGTGAATTTCAGTTATCACTTCGGACGGGTACTACAAATCTATATAATTATTAGGGTTTAACAGTATTAAAAAAAAGTAATAATGTAAAACCTAAATCCTACTTAATATGCATTACTGTTGCTGATGTTAATTGGAAATATGTATATGGTTTTTTAACAAACATAATTTTTTTGGTAGTCTTGTAATAATTTCAAAAACATATCTCATACGCTCAGAATTATATTTAAATTCAAAACGGCATTTGAAAAGGATATGGAAAAAAAAAAAAAAAAAAAAAAAAAAAAAAGAAGACGAATATACCTTGCGGGAGTTAATTTTTCTTAATTTTAAATAATAAAATTTTATTTAAAAAAAAAAAAAAAGAGAAAGAAATGCAAGCGATATTTTGGAAGTAAAAAAAAAATTGAGCTTACATAATATTCACAACGAATATTAAATATCTTCAACTCATATTTTGATATCAATATGAATATGTAAATTCTAAAGCAGATAATTTCAGGAGATTTTTTTTAAGTCACTAAAATTGTTAAAAGGATAATATTTTTTGTAACAGAATAATTATGATTCTTTGATTTTAAAATAGAAAGATTTTGAGCTAACGAGTGGACTGACTGGAAGACTAACTGTTAAAAACAAATAAATAAATGAAAATATATAAAAGTTTTTTGAAGCATATTAAACTCTACAAATGTATCATTCATCCTTAAAAGTAACAAAGTTTATAGAATTTTCTTAAGTTTATATTTAAAAACTTTTTTATTTAACAAAAAAAAAAAAAAAAAAGAAAGAAAGAAAGAAGGAAAATGAAGACGACTTATTCTTTATACGGGATTTCAGAAATGTTGATCTGTTTATTACTGTGATTGTGATAGTTATAACATAATTTTTCAGACATTTTGCGCTGTTGATAGAATCGGAGACAGAGAATAACTGTTACCACAAATTGAGTTCACGCGCTATCATCCGATACATTTGCGGTTTTGTCTTGGTAGTTTAACGTCCGTGGGAAAATCCAACAGGCATGTAAAAAACTCGCAACTAATCTACACATGGATATGATAAAGTTATTTCTATATAAAATGAATGAATGCTTAGTTTTATTCATAAGATATTATATATACACTTTACTTAAACGTTATGTTGCTTATAAATATTGTAGAGTCGATAAAATAGATAACGGTAAATCTATTGTTTGCAGAAACTTAATTATGTTTTCGTGATTTCTTACCCTAGGAAGATGAGATATATACGTTTGATCGAAAATATAAAAGATAAATTTCTAATAATAAAGCAGAATACATACTATATACATATATATAAACAACCGCTTTATATATTGTTAAGAAGATGATGCTATGTTAACAAAATTCTACTAAAAAAGGGCTACAAAAATGTCGTCTTTAGTTTATTAAGAAGAAAAAGAAAAAAGTATTTAGCAAATGTGAGCGACAATTTTAAAGGATTACCGATAAAATCTTTTTTAACAATATTGTTTTTCCTCAAAAATTTTATTTCAAATCAATTTAAATAAATGGCTTAAAATTCAATTCCTATTTAGATAATTCTTTTGCGCATGACCATGGTTTCGAATTTTTAAAATATTAACACTTCGTAAATAATGCCATCTACACGTTTTTATTTTTTTGTTTTAATTATATTTCATATGCTCAACAAACTTCTTATATACTCATTTATATGCAAGATTGCGCTTTAAAAATATCCTAGAAACAAAACAAAACTTAATGCGTTGAAGAATTTCCGTCTATTGATCAATGTCTTTGCATGATGAGAAAAGATCATTCCTAAATCCTTTCATACTTGAAATCTTGAAAGTTTGTGCCCTTACTCGATATTCATACCAAATAATACGACTAATACTGACAAATCTTGGAGAAAAATTATCTGTCTTTTTCTTCGATATACTTTTAACTACTTCAATACAATTTACTTTTGAATTAATTAATTACTAATATCATGACATAACACAGGCTTTCACTCATAAATTGACTTGTCGTTGCCCTCCTTACAAAGAGTTTTCAAAACCGGTGGGTCAGTATAATCTCATGATAAGATTTTTGACTCATGTCTTGTTTGTAGCTTAAATACTGCCTCATATTAAAAAACAAGGTACCACTACCAGCTGACGAACAAAAGAATTTGGAAATAAAAATTAAAGAATAACTTGTTATAGATTATTATTATTTTATTGCATTAAAATCTAATATTGAGAAGAGAAAACAAAACAATCCGAAAGAGAGATGTCTGAAATCTTATTAGTTTCTAACAGTGGTAATGCTAAAATTTGGGGGGGGGGGGGGGGGCTTCCCGCAACATGTTTGAAAGGGCCTTTCTTAAAAACTTCTGATGGTTTTAATGGTATGCTTCCAGTTATTAAATTTCATCGAATTCTAGATTTATCTTTTTAGGAGAAAAAGAAAAAAAAAAAAAAAAAAAACTAGAAAATTAGAAAGTTGTTATATCTTTAATTCACAATTGCAATGACAAGCTAATAAAAAATATACAGCTAATTTATTTGACATTTCCCCCCCTTAAATTTTACTGCTGGCCTTTCAAAATATTGATATAAACAGCGTCTGGAACCTTAAGGTTGAGATAGTCGATTATAAAAATATTTTACTCTTGGAAAAACCTTACTTTATAGTTTGTTAGGGATCCCATGAACCCCGGTTTCCTCCCGCGCCGCGATCCACGCGGGCGCTTTATCGCCTCCAAGTGGCTCTTGGCAACCCAAATGCTTAAAAAAACATTACACATTTTATGTTCTATGTTTACTATGCAAAAACGTTTACTATACGTTGTGAGAGTTTATAAATATAAGGCAATTCTTTTTGTAATAGCCACTATCAATATATATCATTTACTCTCTGATCTATTATTCACATCAACACCAAAATTGAAACAATCAATATAAGTTATTTAACTCAACAATGTTTGGTATTATTTTGTTTTGTTGATCAATAAATCACCGTTTAACTCAAAGTAACTGCTACACACTTATTTCAAAATTGTCAATATCTACCAGAACAGAACACTATATTTAAAATAATAATAAAGACACAAAAATCTTACGAATTATATTTGACGTAACTTAATTTATCATTATGTAGATTTCCGGAACACCAGATTCCAGATACTGTTTTAAGTACAATTTATAATTTAGGAAATAAAAAAACTTATATGATTAACTTAACAGAGATAATTTTACTTTAAAGAAGAATTCGCGACAAAACTTTTATTTATTTATTTTCACAGGTGGTTTTCGTTATGGCCTAAAGAAATAAAATTAGCCAGTGTCCAATTTATAATTAAGAGAATGGGTCAAAAAAAAAAAAAAAAAAAAAAAAAAAAAAAAGACATTCACTCAAAAATATTGCATTTTTCTTTGTGATTTACTCACTATTTTCGGCATTAATCATGTCTTTTTGCAAAGAATTTATTAAATTTAAGAATATAATAATTAATATAAAAATTGTGATATTTTTCTAATAGCGTTACATAAGTTTTTATTCCAATCAAAACTAACTATGTTTACTTGAGTTAATTTTGTAAAAGTCATGACTACAGCTTCAGATCATTCGCTCCAACATTCTATGTGTTGCATTATAAATGCATGCATGAGCAATATATGGATAAAACGTGAAATTAAAATAAATAAAGTAGTAACATATATATTCTTTCTAAATTGTAAATCTATAGTAATAAAAGGAAGCGCTTGTGTGACGTACAGAAAAATACTATGGCACGTACGTACAGTTCTTTTTTTTTTTTTTTTTTCCCTAAATAGAGGAATGCGTGCAGATCTGCAACGTAACTTTCAATTTTCGATATTCCAATTAGATTTTTTTAAATTTTATGCTTTATGCGATTTTTTTCTTTTTTCCCGACATTTTTCTTTGAATTGTAATTTCAAGCTGTTGTCAATAAAATAAAATGCTTGCAGCTTTTCATTTCGTTTATTTTTTTGCGTAAAAAGAAACAATTTTTATTCACGTGAAAAAAAAAAAATAAATTAAATAAATAAAATTAAAATTAAACCTGAATAATAAAAAATATCTAATGAAACTGACGTCATAATAGTTTTAAAAGTTTTTATTTTTATTTGTTTATTTTTAAAATATTAATTTCAGTTATTTAAATATATATATGTATATATATATATATTATTATTATTATTTTCTTTTTTAACTTGATCGTATCGTCCACAAAGTAATGTGGATACAGCTTTAGTATAAAATCCCTTTGTGTTATAGATAAAATACATTAAAAATCTTTTTAAAAATATATCACCCACATATTATTCGAATAACAATAACAATAATAATGTTAATATTAATGTAAAATTCAAAATTTTTTATTCGCTGAATGATTTCTATCGAGCATTTAACAAGAAATATGCCGCAAATAAACGTTATTAGTTTTAGTACTTAAAATTAACATTCAGATAGCACAATTTATTTCACAATAGATAACTAATAAGGGAAAAGAAAAACTCAAAAGGAAACTTACTTTGAAATACAACAAATTGGGGAGTCGTCTTTGAGAGTATCCCATTTTATCACAGTAATTTTCTCCCAAAATTCACACAATAGCCAATTTTCAAATTTACTGATATTACAGCATTTTTTTTATCGTTTAGAATTTTAGCAAACTTGTTGTGAAAATAAAAAAGTGACAGCATAAATATAGCCACCAGAAACACTTCACAAAAGTTTCACAGGTTTTAAAATCCGCGGTAAAAAACCTCGTTCAGATTTGGACTGTTTGTTTTGGTAAAGATGAAATCATACATGAAAGTTGCACATATCTTTGTTAAGTAAGCCGCAGATGAAAAACTTTAAACGCTCAACATGTTTTTTTAAACAAATTATTGTCATTCTCCGACCCAACTTAATTTACCTGGATGTGAAATATAGGCACATAGTCGAATCACTTTTTTTTTAAATCCACAATTTTTTCTTCTTCTCATATGAATATTTTCGTGACTTGTATTATTTTATATCAACTATTTTTTCTTAATCAACAGTCAAAATTTGAAGAAGATGAGTTGTATAATTATTATTCAAACGATAAACATTCCGTCACATTCTCCGGGAGTATCGCAAAAGAGTAAGCCACATAGCTCCCGTAAAGTACATCATTCTTCGTCCCGCGATCTAAAACTTCTATTTAGCTAGAGCGTCGCTGTTTTGAAATCGGCAACAACGGCGGCTATGGCAGGGTTGCCACACACAACAGCCTGCCGCCAGAGAAAGACATAAACTGGAAACTTAATTTGTCGCCAAATGGCGGGCAATCAACCTAAACTCGCAGTTAGTTGCTCTGCCCTTCTCTGGAATTAGATACCTTATATGTATTTTATTTTATTTTTTTTAAATACAGACAATGCAGTAACATCTTCTCGATAATAATGTTTACGACATTTCTTCAGATGAACGAGTCAGATTGTAGATTTCGAATGATAAATTACGAAATTGTCTTCAGAATGTATAAGTTATGTTAAAAAGATAATAAAAAGGAATTTCACTTATACTTTAATTAAAATTACAGTCACGATTCTTTTCATAGTTGTATGCTTATTTATTAGTTACTGTCACATGCTTAAATAACTTTTTATATTAGAAAAATACAAAATTCTTAGAGAAAATCAAATAAAAATACTATATATTCTCTAGGGCAAAATAAAAAAAAAAAAAAAAAGAAAAAAAAAAAGAAAAAGAAAAAACGACGCACCAAGAAGGAGTGATACAAATTGGAAACAAATTGACATGCATACAGGTTTCGATCATAGATATAGTAATATATATAGATCTATCGTCCCCATGTTAACGTGCAAAGATTTTTGATGCCGAAAAAGTTTTTTGGCATCAGCCATGAGAGAGTATGAATCTCGGAAACAATAATGGAATAGAATGTTGATATATATTGAAAATGCCGAAATACCGTGCGGCTTTTAATTGTACAAATACATTTATGAAAAGAAGTGGAATAAGTTTCATAAGTAAGTTAAATTTAACTAATTTATGAAAAATATGATTTTTTATAATCAGTTGCTTTACTATTATTATGGTTTACATACTGTTTTGATTTTTAATTTTAATACTTTTTAAGTTTTTATATTAGTAATATCGAATTTTCAACATTCTTTTAAATGTAGTTAGCAGCGGCAGAGGTAAAGCCCGCTTGTTTTAATATATTATAACCAGTATTACCACAAGACTTTCTTCTATATATAATCCTATACAAATTTACGCAATACAAATTATTTATTAAGTTATAATTTATTAAAGATATTTTCCATGATGAATGCAGACGATTTTTTTTCTTAAAGTAGTATAATAATAAATGCTGAAAAAAGTCATTTTTGTGCAGACATGAAGAAATATACAGTCGAACCTCGTTAACGTGAATCTCAAGGGGGATCAAAAATCTGTTCATGTTATCAGTAGTTCATGCCATGAGTAACTAATCGTCATATAACTAAAGTAATCTTCATTTTGACGGGGATTGTGGTAACAGTTCATGTTAAAAGTAATTCACGTTAACAGTGTTAACTTTTTTTTTGTTTTCTGTGCACAAATCCCCTCAAATATCCTCCTTACTACAAATGTTCGTGTGTTTTAGAACTTTCTACCTCTGTAGCTCCTCAGGTCAGAAGAAATTTAACGGTTAAAATAATCATCGTTCCTCTCCAAATCAAACCGATGCGTATAAAATTATCAAACAATGATTAAAATGGGGCAGGGGGCGAAACAAGAAAACGGTGGGTGATGGGGCAAAATGGGGGCCAGATTCGGATTCAGGAGGTCATTTTACACAAGAATCTGCAATAATGGTATCAGAAACAGATTTTTTTTTTTTTTTTTTTTTTTTTTCAGAGCAGTTTAATTATCTGCAATTTAATAGGACAAGTTTTACTTTTTCTGTATTGTGATATGAGATTTTTTTTTGCTAGTAGTAACTCATTACATCCCTCATTACATCTCTGTATATATATATTTTATTTTAAATTTTCAATAAAATCATTATATCCATTTAAAAATAAACCCACTATCTGCCCCATGCTGCAACTAGCCGATAAAGGGTTAACAGAGAACACAAATTTTCTTGAAGATGAAGATATGTCTAATCAATTTATCTCTTCAAAAAATCTAACTCTAAATTTTCATTAAAATCATTTTATCAATTTCCGAGTAAACCCAATTTCTGCCATATGGTGCAAAAGGGTTAACAGCAACCACGAATTTTCCTGAAGATGAGGATTTTTCCCATCGTTTTAGATCCCTAAAAAGCACTTAACCCTAAACTCTAATAAAATTAGTTACATCCATTTCCGAGTAAGCCCAATATCTGCTAGATGTTGTGACTGGCCGTTAAAGGGTTAACGCAAATTTTCCTGAAGATGAAGATAGGTCCAATCGTTTTAGATCTCTAAGAAAACACTTAACCCCAAACTTTTATAAAAATCGTTATATCCACTTTCGAGTAAAACCAATTTCTATTATATGTTGCGATTGTCAGTTAAAGGGTTAACGCAAATTTTCCTGAAGATGAGGATATGTCCAAACGTTTTAGTTCTGTAAAAAAAAAAAAAAAAAAAAAAAAAAAAAAAGACACAACTCCAAACTTTAATCAAAATCGTTATATCCATTTCTAAGTAAACTCAATTTCTACTACATGTTGCTATTGGCAGTTAAAGGGTTAACTCGAATATCTCAAAAGATCAGGATAAGTCCAATAGTTTTTTCGACCAAAAAAACTTCTAACCAGACAGAAATAGTAGATGGAAACGATAAATTTCTTTAAATGGCATTATTCCATACAAAAAAAAAAAAAAAAAAAAAAAAAAAAAAAAGAAGAAGAAGAAAAGAGAGAAAGAAAAATGAGTATCTGGAGTTTTTTCATTCATCTTTAGTACATAAATTATTCATAAATTTTATTTGCTAAATTATCTGTGTGTATTCCCATGTATATTCACTCGGGGAAAGACGTCCACGAGAGAGTAAAATGGTCGTCTTTCCCCGAGTAAAAAAGGCATAACTTTTTCGCTCTCGCTGATCAATCTATGTCTTATTACTATATCTATGGTTTCGATGGAAAATGCAAATTTTTAAAGTTTGCTGGCCAATGAATGAACATACGACGCTACAGCGCATTTTAACTGCGCAACTGGCAGGATATGAAAGAGGAGAAATTTTGATTCCAGATCATAAATTCTTTGAGAATTTTATTCCGTCTACTCAGATAGACAGTAGCTATGTCTGGCATACAGGTACGCAAACAATATGCGCAGGTGTCAGCATTTGAGAGAGGAATGTAGTTGGGCTCAAAGAAGCCGGTTCGTCTAATCTGCGAGTTCTTTGACATTTGAATAGGAGCGATGCCGCTAGTAGATGATGTTGGCAGGAATGGGTGAACCATGGCAGAACATAGTGTTAAAAAAGAAGTGGTCGGCCTAGAGATATGACAAAATGTAAGAATCGATCAATCGTCAGAGTTGTACTCAAAGCCCTAAATTCGTCGTTATTATCGATCCTACGTTCAACAGGTTCTTCAGTGATTTCAAACACCATTAATAGACGGCTCAGAGATATGAGGTTGAGCTCACGGAGCCCCTTGTGCCGACTGCTATTAAACTTTGTACACTGAAAAACCCGTTTGCAGTGATATCGGGCACGTTCGATGTGGAATGTTATTGAATGGAGTTCAATTGTCTTCAGTGATGAGTCCCGATGACCAGCAAAGACGCCCCGAAAAAAGGGGGGGATTCCAACCTGTCTGTCACCAGCAGAGGTGGGTAATATACTTCAAATAAAGTATATAATTTACAATATACAAATACTCATCGATTTTGCCGAAAATATACAAAATACAAATGCATTTTAAAATTTCGAAACTATACAATATACAATAAACTCTTGATTAAAAAAGTATATTTAATATACTTACAGAATATACTTTATTTTTATTTATAATTATTTTCTTTTTTATCAGTTATAGTAGTGTTCGTTATAAAAGTATATCTGATTATTTATTTCATTTCTCATTAAGAAAGAATTAATTAATTTTTTCGCTTAAAGATTATAATTAATATTTTATGAAATTTAAATAAAAACATTTAGGCATATATGGATTGTTGACAATATTTCAAGTACAAAGTATTCTAAAGAGCTCAGACTAGTTTTAAAATTTCACTTAAAAGATTGAGAAGAATCTTATTGAATTCCAACATTCAAATTACAAACTTTGTAAGTTATTCGAAATTTAAGGCTTTCTTAACATGGAAGAACAGAGCCAAAATTCGCATAAATGTGCATTATGATCTCGGATCTTTTTTAAAATATCATTTATCATACTAACATGAACACCAATGATTATGACACATTGTATTTAAAAAATTTGTAAGTTATTCAAAAGTTAAGATTTTATTAACATGGGAGATTTTCACATAAATGATCATCATAAGGATTACTTTCTTTGTAAACATATCTGATAAGTTTTCAAATATCATTTATCCTATTACCATAAACGTTATTGAATATCAACACTCTAGTTTAAAAGTTTCTTAAGTTATTTGAAATTAAAGATTTTTCATAACAGCCCAGCTAAAAGAAAAATACTGCACAAAACTGCAGATAATCTGAAGGTATTTGAGACAATAAAAAGTTTAAGGGGAAAAAATTACTTGCTTCCAAACTGCAAATGTTTTGCTTTTAAACTGCAGTTATTCCGCAGATTTTATGATTTTTGTTCCAAATACCTTCAAATTATCTGCAGATTTTTTTTTAGCTGGGAAGGCAGAAAAAATATAAAAAAATTTTTAATTCTTTAATTTCAAATTTATGTAAAATAAGGCAATATTTTACATAAACTTGCATTATTTAAATTAGACGAAATTGTCGAGAATTTCTAATCTACACATTTTTAGATA
Organism: Salticus scenicus; assembly: GCA_963930645.1. NCBI lineage: Eukaryota > Metazoa > Arthropoda > Arachnida > Araneae > Salticidae > Salticus > Salticus scenicus. The sequence continues at coordinate 83,741,417 of OZ005651.1, forward strand.
GTGAAACAATATTCTGAATATTCTGAATCTTGTATTGCAAGAAATTTTCGTTTAATTTTCTAGAATTGGGTCATAAACCAAGATTACAGCTGCTGAAACCCGCCTCTTGTATTCACATTTATTTGGAGATATTTTCAAATGGGTTTGTCCTCGATAGTATAGGTAAACGCTCAAGAATTCTAATAGAGGTCTCTAGAATTCGCTTTCGAAGGGGACTAGAAAAAATTTTGTAAAAAATTTATAAGGATGACATGGAACTATTTTTTCTAGAGCCACAATTTAGATTCTAGATGTCAGTTATAGAACTTTTTCTCAGTGTATTGGCGTGCCTTATACTCAGAGCTCGGAAATCTATATTTCTAGTTTAGGGATTTAGAAAAGGACCACCTATTCGTTCTAGATGAAAGCGATATATTTTTTTTCTCAGTGTACTTATTCACGAAAGGAAATTGATTTTTTTTTCTTTTCAGTAATTAGAGCCTAAAATGAATGACTGGATTATAGTAATTTATAGAAAAATGAAAAAAGTTTGAAAAAAAGTGGAATCCTTTTTGCACTGAAGACGGTACGCTTAAGGCTACCGAAACAACTGTATGTATTTCCAATATTTTTCTTTGGCGTTTCTGACGTAGTAGTTTATTCGGGTTTTAATATTCCAACGCCAAGTCTCCTGTTATTATTATTATTATTTTATCTACCCACTCAAATTCTAATTTCTGCAAATTTAATGCTTTTACATTAAAAAAAAAAAAAAAAAAAAAAAAAAAAGGAACGAAATGATATTGAAAGTCAAAAACTACCCAGACTTGGAGGGAAAAATAAATAAATTTTCGAGACAATTAACTTAATTTCAGTTGCTAAATATGGGACGATTACGAAATTCCCTGCAATACACTTTAAGCTCTATATTGAAATCTAGTTAGTTGAAGTAAGAGAATGAACTAATTAAATTTAAGAAAAATAAAATAAATAAAATTAAAATTAAATTGTGCATATTTTTTTAGCTTTTCAATAAATAATTTTATGGGTAATACATTAATACAAAATATTGATTTTTTTTTTTTTTTTTTTTTTGAAGAAATGATAGTCATAAAATTCCCCCTTTTCACCAGTTTCCAAAAAACACTTTTTTGGACCCAGTTCACCTGAAAACTTGTAAATTAGATGAAAACTTGATATCCATAATTTTGAAGGAATACAATACTTCCATTCAGCGGCGCCGACTTTAAAAAATTTCTAGGGGGGTGGGGAACGTATATATTCATACACACACGCACATGTATATTAACACAATGCTGAAATTTTTAAATACATTGCATCACAAAACTTACCAAAACAAACTGTAATGTACAGAATACAGCATGTAAAACCTGTGAATAAAGAAAGCATGTTCTAAACGGAATAATACGGCAGAAATAATTTATACCTATTTCAAGGGAACTTGTTTACCCCGGAAACAAATCTGGGGGAAAAAATTTAACATATTAACCAAATTTAACTTTAATTTTATACGAATTCTATTATTAAACAATAAAATTGCTTCACAATTTCAATACATATGAACACCCGCTACGTTGAATGCAGGCTTGAAAAATTATTTAGTAGAGATATAGAAGTTTATTCTACGGCATTGAAATTTCAGAATCGAAGGCCTTAAAATATAAATAAAACTTAATATAGGAATCTAAATATACGAAGTATCAAAAACAATTTTTCTACATTTCAAACAAAAAAAATATCAAATATAATTCATAAAACAAAAATAGTTTATGCATGTATAAAATAACTAGCAAGTGCAAATAAATGCGCTTTTATCAATTTCTAGACATCAAACTAACAAATGCCGAGCATTAATTAATAACCCTTGAAAGTAACTATTTAAATCAGAACGAAAGAATGATCGAAATCATACTGCAACAATAAACTTCAGTAAATGCGGGCTAGGACCCCTTAGAAAGACCCCCCACGAATGGCACTCTATTTCGGGCCTGGGACCAGTGCTGTCAATCTGCCTTAATCCCCACTACCCAACAACCAACCTCAACATTTTGTTTGATAAATTTAAAATGCTTAAAATATAGTAATAATATTCTTAAACACACCATGAATAAACAATATTCGTAATCATGTAAAAATACATAAAATACAATTATAAAATTCTTAAGCACACCAGGAATAAAATTACTCGTAATTATAAAAAAGTACATAAATTGTAGTTACGACATTCTTAAATACACCGGGAATAAAACATATTCGTAATTATAGAAAAATTCATAAAAATAGTGATAAAATCGTTTAATACTCTATTAAATTAATAAATAATATTCGTAATTAAAAAGAAATCGATCTTTTTCTCCGAACCTCGGACATAAAATTTATGCTACCAATACGAGTGTTGGTGTCAGGGTTAAGGCTAACTAACTGTGCTATAAGGCTAACTATTAAGGCTAACTAACTGTGCTTTGCACCTGATGAAGGAAGGCTACGTCCTTTCGAAACCGGTTGTGCTGGCTTAGAATTTATGGTGTGTGAAGAAGTCTTATTGTCTAATTAACTGTGCTATAGTCCAAAGCCTCAAGAGAAGAGCCCTCTGTGGTGTTTTTCTAAAGGGTCCTAGTAAGCATTTGCGCAAGTTTCAGAGAAAACCATGAAAAACTTTGAACGGCTAGGCCAACGGGCGCGATCTGGGTTCAAATCCGGCACCTTACGTTTACCAGCTTTTTGAGATCAGAACTTCTGAGGCCACTGGTGAGGCACTACAAATACGAACGCAAGCATAAAACAATTTTATTAGTCTAGCTTCTTTTTCAAACAAATATTTAATTCCATCTTGGTAGCACATTACGAATAATTTTCATTTTTTTTGTTTTCTTGTTTTCTCTTTTCCTGTATTGTAGTCTGTGATTCACCATAATAGTCTTTCCAATTTGATTATAAAATTATGTAAATAGAATTTATAAAACAAAATTAGGAGTAGAAGTTAGAAGTGAGGTTACTGGAATAATACACGGCCACTTTTAAACCAATGTTATTGAATTTTTAACCAATATTGTGATTATGGTTAAGTTAAAATTGGGGGGAAAAGCAGAATATATCTGATTTATTTGTGCTATATCTTCTTTTTAAGTTTTATAAACAATATATATATATATATATATATATATATATTCATTTTTACTTAAAATGGTAAAATTTCCCAAACTTTTTTTAATTAATTATTTATTTATTTGAGGTAATAGGACAAATGAAGGTAATATCGCCACGTTCATATTTTACTTCATAAATCGATTTATTAAGTTTTATTTTCCTAAAATAAAAATATTCATTAAAATAATAATAATAATAATAATAATAATAATAATAATAATAGAGGGGGGGGCGGGGAGCAATATAATTTATATACCTTATTTTTATTTTAAAAGGCAAAGGGAAAAAAGGGAACTTGATATGTGAGAAGGCCATTATGAAACATTATGCTGACTCAGTTTGTATGCTTATCGGCCAATAGGTGGCGTTGCTACACTGCAAATTTCATCAACAACGAGATGGCTATATCTCAACATCTATGGCATATAACTGTACGAAACTTGATGCGTGAGATAACCATTATAAAAACGCATTTTTTAAGATGTTATTTATAGACGATAAAACTGTCTATCTTTGAATATTTAGTGTTAGATTTCCCTAAGATGAAAATCATTAGCATTCATCATGTTAATTTTTTTTAATAATAGTTTTAATAAATTATTCACACTTATTGAATTTGTACAGGAAAATATAGAATAAAGTCTTGCGGTGTCCACAACATGCTAGTTTGTTTTTTATTTATTTAAATCCTTTCAAATGAAAATCTACTTTTTCATTTATTTATTATATTTGTCGAAATCATATGGTAATATAGTATAGCGAGTGCTATGAAATACACAATTCAAAAACTAAAATATTTAATAGATGCTGCAATATAGTCATCTTTGAAATCGTAGTTCTTGATTCACCAGCCATACGACCTGACAACCAGGAGTGATGGTCTTGGATGCCATTTCATTTCATAGCAGAACCCCTTTGGTTGCCATTCTTTAAGCAGAGTGGTACGTCGACGAAATTCTATGTCCCGTTTTGTTGTCTTTCATATCACGAAATTTTGAGCGTATATTTCAACATGATAATGCCCGCCCATGTACGAAGATAGTTTGTATTGCTTGTTTTCTTCCTTGCCCAACATTATTTTTGTTGTAAATATCTAACCTTAGAACAAACTTATTTTTTATTCATATGTTCCGAAACTCTTTCTTCCCGCCAACTGACAAAAGTCAGTTGGCGGGAACAGGTGCATGAAAAATCATGCAAAAAACAGGTACATGATAAAACAGGTACATGATAAAACAGGTGCATGAAAAATCATGCACCTGTTTTATCACGTGACGATATGTCGCGTCACTCTACGACTACTGTAATTCTTTTTTTATTTAATCATGTAACATTTTTTGTATCGGACAGACGTTCCACATTTTAGTTCTACTTTATCGTATTTTTGTGCCTAAGATTAAATGTTTTAAAAGGAATTTTTAGTATAGACATTATTGTTTCAATACGAAAACAACAAATACATATTGTGTAAGATTATATACATTAATCTACATTTTTTTACAGAAAAATAAGTAGTTTCGTTTTCCTAAAACCAGAAGTTGGATAAAATTAGTATATGCATCATTCATCCGATTTATAAAGTAACAATTCTGTTTTTCTGATGATAATAAAGTTACGAGATTTTTCTTCAATAAAACTGAAGTGCTGGATTACCTGTGTTGACCCAGGTAAGTCAAACTTTTTGAATTATTTGACAGTTGACTTTTAAATAAACAATATTTATTATGCAAATATATTTCATAATAATCAAATAGAGGAATCTTTGAACTCATAGCCTCATTTAATTTTATCAATTTTGGCAATCAAAGTTGCCGGATCTCTCTACCAATGAGGACTTTTGGAGCATCATGAAAAGGGTCCTACAACCAGTTCGGGATTTTGACAATATAACACACCAATTGCAGTGCCGCAGCGGTCCTATATTTTCACTTGTGTTTTATTATTTTAATATCACTATTTTTTTATACTGTTTTTGTCAAGATTTTAAAGCTAAAGCAATATGTAAAAGTATACTGATTGATTATAGTGGTGGGAAAATAAAAAAATGCACGTAAAAATATAGGACTGCTGCGGGTACAGCAATTGGACAGAATTTGGCACGATATCTCGCAGGAGGACATCGGCCAACTCTATCAATTAATGTCAAGCCGAATAACTGCTTACATAAGGGCCAGAAGAGGGCCAACGCGTTATTGACTTATTCACTTTGTGATGCTCTTTCTCTTGCTTAAATCCTAATAAATTTCTGAAACTGTAATGATTTGTTTTTCTCCGCATGTACAGTCAGCAAAAAAAAAAACGCCCCCCCCCCCCCTAATTTCGCCGTAAATTATCGTAGAAACATGCGACTGATACCGATCAGTTTGTAATAATGTCTAGTTTATAATGTTATAGTTAGATTTTACTTAGGGGGTCGTCTACATATTAAAACTGATATCAACTTCACTTTTTTCAATGGTAACCCCCCTTTTTTTATAATTTATTTGAATTCTTTGGATCAAATCATCACGGAAAATGGTATAGTTTATATATTTCGCTAAATTTTTCACAGAGTTATAAGCTGTCAAAGTTTGGGGATGCTAATGTTAAATGAATGTGGCAAACATTAAATCATATCTTCCGAAATAATTATGATATTTAAATTCTGTTTTTTTATTCGTTAGAATGAAGTGACCCAAACATATTCCATGCAAATTTTTGCTAAAAAAATATTTTTTGAATTATGAAAATTATTAATAAATTCATATTTGAAAAAATTATGAATTATGACCTATGTTAATTTTTGTACGAATAGAACGGGCATCATCAAAAACATGGGTTTCCAAATTTACAGCTCGTTCCTAACATTATTTTTTGAGTTACAGTGATATTTCACTTTTTATTCCTGTTAGGGGGACCGTCACTTGTTATAATCTGCATCCTCTATAAGTAAATGTTTGTATATAATTTGACGGAAAACTATTTTAATTTACCTTTATGTTATTTTTATTATTTCCTAAGCAATATTTGATGTTTATTATACAAATTGGCATATTTTTGTAAAGTTATCACAATGTAGGCGAGGGATTGTGAAAGAATTTCAATAGAAAAGAACGCCTCTGATTCGCTGAAACACTATTTAAAAAAAGAGACTAATTTGCATATTCCTATTTGACTATATGTGACTCTGGTATGCATAAATCACAATGGTATTTACTACATCGATTATTGAAGAGAAAACTTAACCCTTTGAAAGGGGCTGTGACAGCATCTGTCACGCTTCACCATAGGATTTCGTAAGAGCCCCTTTCAAAAAGTTAAATGATTTAATTACAAATATGCAAAATTATTTTGTTTTATATTATAAAGTTTTAGAAAATTTGTGAAAAGGCGTGGCTTACGGTACAAGAGAGGAATATATCCGATCCTAATATGTTAAGTCTTTCTTCATAAGTAATAAATATCTTTTTCTAGTTTTTCGCTGCTAAAATTCTATTTTAACCCTGTTACACTTTTTTTCGCAATTCAATATTCAAGAGTACGTACACCTCTAGTTAAATATCATGTTTTAGAAAACACGGTACAGCGAAACTGATTGCATGAAACAGCAATTATGCATTCGACAATCGTTTTATTATTATTATTATGAATATTTAATAATTTTAAAAAGATTTTTTACCGTGAATTTTCTGTTTAAATTTTGTTGTGACATATTTGCATTTGGTTACTGTACCGTTTGTAAGCTTTGTGTTATTTAAAATTTATCCCATAATGTAACATAATAAAATATCAAATTTCTATTAAAAGTTTTTTAATACAGAATCAAATAGTGAAAAACTGTTTTTTTTTTTCTTAGTTTATAAGATCTATTATTGGAACATAGCTCAATAGTATTTATGTTCAATTTCCTAATCACGAAATCAAAGTCACAGTTATTATGGAATAAAAATTTAAAACAAAGGAATAGTCTTATTACTTTCAAATATATATAGATATTGATCTTACAGAATCCTGAAATTTCATTTAAAAGACTTTAATGGTCTAAATTTAAAAATTCAAAATAAAATAAATTAATCTAAATGCTTTTAAAGTTGAAACGGGAAGATTTCAAAATATATGAAAATTGGCATTTGTGTTTTGAACATTTTGGTGCGGCACATATTAAAAACAATATTTTAATGATGAGCTGAACCTGAGCTTAAGAGAGGGAGGATCCAGCTATTTAGCACAAGTGATATCACCTGACTAAAACCAGAATAAAAAATAAATAAATAAACATTACTTTTAGGAATACTCAATTTCTGAGCAATTTCTCTCACCGACAATTTATTAGAAGAATAAAGAGATATAATACTTTGTCGTATATTTTTTGACATCTTACACGGACGTATATCTAAAGAACAAACTTTCATTAAATTATTTATTTTAATTTATAATTTTTGCCAAGAAAATTAAACTTTAAATTTTACATCTACTTTTTAAGATAGCACGCGATCGTGTTTTATGTAAAAATCAAATCATGAAATTCATATTTTTATTTATTTTTATTTCATATTATTGCACGCGCTCTATTTATTTCCTAATTCAAAATTATTTAAAAAACACGTTTTCGATATCTCTTGTCGTATACTGATTATTATAATTTTCTTTTCTTTTTCTTTCAAAAAAAAAAAAAAAAAAAAAAAAAAAAAAGGTTTTGATGAAATTCTGGCAAAAGCAGAATTTAGTTTAGGCCGGAGGACTATTAGTTTTTTTTTTTTCTTCCCAATTATAACATCGCTTTAAAATTTAAAAATTATTCAATTATATTTTCGATAAATTTTAGATTTCGATAAATGTCCAACTATCGAAAACGACAACGCAAAAATCACTGTCTGAGACTAATAGGCCCTCAGTCCTAACAACATTTTAATTTATTCCGGGGTATTTTTAGCCCACTGTTATTATTATTTTTTTTTTTTTTTAAGAGAAATTTATCTTACTTTAACATAGATTTTTACTTTTTACCGCTATCCACATGTGTCCTTCAGCATTAGCATTTAAATGAGGAGTCATCATCTTCTTCCAAAGCAAATTTTAAATAAACTTAAAATCATATATATTTGTGAAAATCCAAACAGATTTTTCCTACTAAGAAAGCCATTCCACACTGAAATACATGCGTAATCGGTCACTTATACGCCAGTTCACACCACAATATATTGGTAGGTATTTAGGTTGGGTTTAATGTCACACTAGTACTGCGCTATGGGTAATTGGCGACGATCTGGGACGCACCCCTACGATGGTCCGGAGACACGCCATCGTAATTTTTATCGTTCACGGAGACGATGGCTTCCCTGCTTCTGTTCCCATAGTTTATTGTTCAGATTTTTTATTTATTTATTTTTATTTTATTTTATTATTATTATTTTCTTTCTTTCTTCCCCCCCCCCCTTTTTTTTAATAGAGTAATGTAACATTTTGACCTTTTCAACTGAAGATTTAGATTAAGGGTAGTCAGCCTTTCTACACCCACCGTCCACTTCGGTATCTGTGTTAAGCGTAGAATTTTAGAACATCCTATTAAGTAGTAGGATTTATTATTTTGCATATTAATTTGTTACACATTATAAAATATAAAAGCAAAAGAATATCGTGGAGATTTATGTAAAAAATTTTAATAATGTCATGAAAAAAAAAATAATTAATTAAAAAAATAAATAAATAAAAAAAAAAAATCTGTTTTAATATTTTTAAAAAGTCAATTAAATTAAAGAAAATTAAAGTACTACAGTATCAGAACAAACTCCCATTGTCACTGTGAAACGGCCATGGGAACCAGGTTGAGTGCCACCGTTTCAGACAATTATACGGCAGCTTGAGTTAAAATAATTTTGAATTTTCAAACAAATTTAAAACCATTTACCTTTTTTTTTTTTTTTTTTTTTCTTTTGATAGATATTTTAATATCTATTCAAGCTATTTAATTTTCTTCGTATGAAGTGAACTATTTGATGTTTAATCAATATAAACCAATAAAAATCTTTTAATTCATAAACTAACTCAGAGAGTTCTGTGAATTAGTCATTTTTTATTTTATAATTAACATTTCTGAATTTTTTTTCCGGTGTGAAACTTAATAAATAATGTATACTGGGTGGTAGATCATGATTTATATTTTCTAAATGTATAGACGGACCCCTAATACATTTTCACGTGTAACTCTATTTAGAATTGATTTAAAGTGTATAAATAGGTATGTTTTCCGAACCGCCTTGATATCAGAAATCTGAATATGAAGTCAAAAATAGGGGTTGCCATTGAAGAAAATGAAGTTAATGCCAGTTTTAATATGTAGACGACCACCTAGGCAAAATATAACTATACCGTGTTAAACTAGACGTTATTACAAATCGATCGGTACCAGTCAAATGTTTCTACGATAATTTACGGCGAAATTAGGTGGGGGGGGGGGGCGTTTTTTTTTTTTTGGCTGACTGTACATCACATCTACCGATTTTCTTCCCATCCGGATAACTCCTTCTTGTTTTTTGTTTTTTTTTCTTTGAATGCATATGTGTGTGGATATATATATGTATATAAGTACAGTCGGGGTAAAAAGACCCAACACTCGATGTAAGTTCATTGCTAATCGATGCACAAAAATGCAATAGGTATCATTCGACTGGGAATTGTTAGTGCTTTCAAAAAATGAAGTAAAATTTTGAATTGGGGGTCGTCTACATATTAAAACATACGCCAATTTTTTTCAATAGTAGCACCCTATTTTTATTTTATATCTGAATTCCTGGGGTTGCGACGATGTGAAAAAATATATTGGTTGTTTATTTTACTTATTTTTTTTATAGAGTTATAAGCGTTCAATGTTTGAAGGTGCTAATGTTAAATTCATATTTCAAACTTTTATTAATATCCTCACAAAGTTAATTTGATCGATATATATATATATATACGAGATACAGCGAAGAAAACCAAACAAAACCCATTATCACTTTTGATTCTGAAAAATATTTTTAATTATAAAAAATATTAATAAATTCATATTAAAAAATATATATGAATTATGACCTATATTAATTTTTACATAAAATGAATCCTAATGCTGAAAGACATGGGTGTGCAAATTTGCAGCTCATTGCAATTATTAGCTTTCGAGATATAAATAAATCCTTGTTTTGGAGAGTTTATGCATTGTTATGTATATATATGTGCGTATAAATTATTTCAGTTCGTATATTTTGTCACACCTACAAAATAAAGTGAAGGAAAATTAAAATTTTATTGGTGATTAGTATAGTCACGGCAGCAATGACACTTTTGAATTGAAAAATATCGCATATTTTTGAAAGAACGCTGTCGAACCAATCTAATATGCATTCTCTAATGAAATATTTAAATATATACGTATTTAAAAAACCGAAATCAGGAAGAACCAACAAACTATAAAAATGATATTGTTATTACTTTTTATAATACATTTTCTTCTAAAAGATTTCTGGTGTGAAACTAAAATTTTGTCTAATTTTTGAAGGATCTTCTAGGTTTGCACATAAACCCCTAACACATTTTTGGTTATAACTCTATTAATACTAAAGTAAAGTATGCAAACTATATACTTTTCCTCACTGCGAGACTCTCAGCAATTCAATTACGAAGTCAAAATTGGGTGTTGCTGTTGAAAAAATGAAAGTTGGCGCTCATTTCAATATGTAGATGACCCTTAATTAAAAATTTGACATCATTTTCAAAAAGTGCACTTAATTTCCTATTGAATGATGTCTATTAGATGTTTCTGCGTCAAGTACTAACGAAATTACGACAAGTGTTGCGTTTTTCCCCCCCGGAACTGTACATATATTACATTCTACTAATTTCTTTCCTCATATAACAAGCCCACCAGCGGCCGAGCGGTTCTGCGCTCAAAGCTGGTAGACGTGAGGAGCCAGGTTCAATCCCAGGTCACGCTCGTCGGCCTAGCCGTTCGGTGTTTTCCGTGGTTTTCTCCGAAACATGCGTAAATACGGCCTAGGACACCTTAGAAAGACCCCCACGGAGGGCACTCCCCTTCAGGCCTAGGACCCTAGTGCAGACAATCGGCCTTAATTCCCACATATATATATATATTTAACTTATAGCAATATTTTCAACGAAATTAACATTTCCAATGATAGCGTTTATTATAACAAACTTAACACTTTCGCGATCGCTGACGCGAATTCACATCATTTGAAAATCTGTAACTCCGTTAGAGGGCGTTTCTTAAAGTTACTTTATATCTTAAATATGTAACCAATATTCATATTTATACAATGGATGTACAATGGACACAAATAGCTTGATTAGAAAGAGTATAATTATAGTGTATACTTATTTATAATATAAATATGAATGGAGAAAACATTGTTCTAATAAAATGTAACTTAAAATAACAACGCCCACTGGCGGAGCTTATTCTGTCAAAAACACAGAAACGTGCGGTCGTGAAAGTGTTACCACTTTCTTGACCGCATGTTTTTGTCTTTTTCACAGTAAGGACCACTGTCGGCGTTATTCTTCCAAGTTACAATATTTCATAACAAAATTTTCCGTATTCACATTTATATTACAAATGGATATACATTATAGTTACACTCTTTCTAATCAAAGCATATATATCCATAGTATATTGATAGTACATATATGAATATTGGGTATATTTTTAAGAAATAAATAACATACAAATTACGAAAGAAACGCCCACTGGTGGAATTAGAGATTTTTAAATGACGTAAATCTGCGTGTCAGCGATAGCGAAAGTGTTCAAATACAAGAATAATTTCTATTAAAAAAAGAAAAAAAAATGGTTCATTATACACTAAAATTATCTGCTCAATTAAAACCCTTTTTAATATATTTTAAAAATATCCATTTGGTAACCAAATCCGAAGATTTTTAAATAGATAAGTCTATTTATTTTTCAGCGAAAAATATTTTTTCTCAGGCGTTTCAATAATTCTAAACATGTATGAACAAGGATATTAAATTTTAACCATAGCCTTCTAAACTAGATGCCTGTCGCGTGGCTCAGAAACTTAGCAACAGTTGAAGCGGCAGATAGCGCCACCTGGTACAGATTGCGCGACTTTTTATTCAACTGTCACCAATAACTTTAGGATGTGATATATGATATGTTTCTTCGATTCTATTCGACTTTTATGCATATCAAATCCCACTTTTAAAATTTTTTGGTGGCTGTTGAATAAAAAAGTCGCGTAATCTATACCAGGTGGTACTGTCTACTGATTGAATTGTTGCCAAGTTTCCGAGCCACGCGACAGGCATCTAGTTTAGGAGGCTATGTTTTAACGTATAGACATATACTTGTTTAGAAAATGTACAGTTTTATATTGGTGGTAGGACATTATCTAACCTGAATTTTATTTATTTACTTATTTATTTTGTAAGAAATCGACAAGAAATATAAACCAAACCTCATAAAATGATTGTCGTGAACTGTCCAACGGATCTGAATGCACAAAACGATTTTCTTGAAACGTATTTGAAATAAAAGGAAACGTGCAGAAACAGAAGTAGATTAAGTTGCATTTTCGCATTAACTCTAAGCACATTATCTTGAAACCGATTCTAATTCGAAATACTTAAAATCGAATTCTATTCGAAACCAAAATTTCAAGAATATTAATAACTACGTTTAAATTTTGTTATGGAAAAATTGTCTGCAGTCACACCTCTGAACAAGTGTTAACACACTTAATAAATAAAACGAATGCTACACAGTACCCTCTCGATTATCCCACGAGAGAATTATCCGCGATGCTCATTTTTCTTGGCTTTTTGGCTATTAAAAAATTTAATGGATTTAAAAAATAACAATTTATACAAACAGATTTAAAGTAAATTTTAGAAAAAATTTAAAATAGAAGACAATAGTTAGGAAAATATATAATTCAATGCGCGTATAATCGGGAGACTATTGTATATACTTTTTTAAAAACTATATTTATATATTTATCCTTTATTTGAAAAAAAAAAGTATATATATATATATATTTCGTAAAGTTTATTAAGTGTTTGTATACATTTTACGCATTTTCGTGTATTCTCCAAAGACGAAACCATTGAAAAGAAGTTACGATTAACCCTACTCATAAAAAAAGTAAGGAAAAAAAAAAAAAAAAAAAAAAAAAAAAAAAAAAGAAAACTCAAATACGTGCTTTAATATGCTGAGTTAAACATGGGAAAAAAAGGAGTTATGCGGAATTTTGCGTATTTCTATGATAATTCGAAAAGGAGAGAGAGAAAGAGAGAAAAAGAAAATCCGAAATTCTGGAAATTATATTGACTGTGCATCGTTTGAAGCTGAAACGGGTTCAAGGGTATTTCAAAATATTTAATAAAAAGATCTCAGGAAAACCTTAATCGTAAAAAAGTTGCGATACAAAACACTTTGAGAAAAATTACTTGAAGTATTCTATCAAAAAAATTTTGCTGCGAATAGTTTTTATAATTTCCTATTAAGTGTAATTAATTTATAAAAACACTAAATACTACGTTTCACATATTTTTAAACAAAAATTTTAGTTTTTTTTTTTTTTGTTTGTTATATATATATATATATATATATAATGCATAGTACGATATTTGATCCATTATTCTACAAAATACAACGTGTCAAAGCCTATTTCTTCTGAAAGTTTATATATTGAAATAAATTTAACGTAAAAATTCATTGAACATCCAAGCGATAACTTTTTAATAACTAGCGTACTTGGAAAGTTTACGATTAGGTTTGAAAGCCGAAATATTAAAATTATCATATTCAAGCATTATATATGTGCAATCATCATAGACTCACTTTGATTACCGCGATTCGAACCCAAAAATTTTACTTGAAGCTTCAGACTGAAATTCGACGTTTAAGAAGTCATATAAAAAATCACGACTTAAAAAATAAATAAATAAATAAACAGAAAAAGAACACACACACTCACTGAGAGAAAAAGGGGGGGGGGGGGGGAAGAAAATGAAAAAGAAAAAAACGTCACAGACCTGCAATTTAAATGCGTATTTCAGTATAAAACCGACTTGAAGATTATCTAATGGAGAAATAGGCAGCAAATTACGGATTTACTTACTTATTTTTTAATATGCAGCTCTTGTAATTATTACTGCTCGTGTAATTACAGATAAATTACTTATATAATATATCCCATATGAGCATTTTTTCAAAAGAGCTATAAATTTATGTTTTAGACACTTATGATTTTACTTAAAACATCTGCTTAAAATTTTTTTTTTTGACTTATAATGTAGATTAATTACATGCAGTATTCATTAAAATAGTTTACAGCATAAAATTTTATTAAATTATATTAACTGGTTTGCAGCCTTTTTGTCACATGTTGCTAAGTTTGGAGATGAAACCTGCTTTTCCTCTAATATTCTTTCCTCAAAACGCATTTTTTTTTTTTCTCCTTATTTCTGACTTGGAAATTAAAATACTTAAAAGTATTTCAAGAAGAAAAATATGTTGAAAACATCTTATTAAATTGTAATGAAACATGTCTGAGAAGACACACGTTAAATTCCTATCTGGGTCGAATTTGTTAATAAGCAGAACTGTGTATGGGCAGAAACCTGATATGTCTGGAAAATTACAGGCCCCCTTCAGTGAGATGCATAGAACCTTATTATGCACTTCATTTTTTGCTCCGCAGAACAGTAAAGATAAGGATTATTTTTGCTAGAGGAAGTAGAAAAGCGTCTACACGTTTTATTTATTTATTTGTTTAGATTTTTTTCATTGCATTGTTAAAGTTTAGTTGTAGTCTGTACTTGAATAGCAAAAATAATAGTGTTTTAAATTTTGACACACTAAAGGCAGTTTGTTAGATATATATATATCCTTTTTTCTTGATTTGTTTTTTTCCTTTAATTATTTAAGATAAACATGTATTTAGTTGTTTTTAAAAGAGATTAAAAATATAGATTTGGAAAATACTTGAAAAATACATAAGATCTTTATGAGTATTTTAGATCGTTGAACTACATTCCTACTTAACTAATTAATACACGTATATGTAATATTTTGAAGTTATGTTTCATCATACCAAAAAGGACAGCCATTAAGAGACGTGGAAAAAAAAATGTAAAGATTTTAAGTTTTCAAATTAATTTTCGCTAAATTTCCATCGCACAAATCAAGGGGGGTGGAATATTAATGCTCTTCGGATGTTCCCGTGCACCTTCTCTATTTTCATAAATAAGTAAGATATTAAAATTTTGAAACATGAAGTAAAATTTTCTATTTAAGATTGCATTCTATTCTATTAGTACATTAAAAAATTCTAAGATGTTAAATTAATGACGCTAAATATTTTTCTTCCATTTAAAAAAAAAAAAAAAAAAAAAAAAAAAAATTGCAACAAGATTCTAAAGAAGTTACAAATCATATGGGTGTAATATATATATATATATATATATATATATATATATATTTTTTTTTTTCATTTTCTATATACATATTAATCGGTTTTCTAATTTTAAATAAAATATTTTTATGGATTATTTCCGACTGCAATTCACCAGATTGCATTTCCACACACAATTCGCCATATTAGCATATTTCCGTACGCAGTTCACAGCAATTTACATAGTTGTTCAGTCTGGAGTAAAACATATAAATTCCACTGTTTTAGAGAATTATTAATATGCGTAATGAAACAGGATTTCGCTAAATGCATTTATTTATATATCATGGAAAAAGAAGTTGCTTGACTATTTAAATATTTTAATGCATAATACATATCTAAATGTTTTTGGTACTATAAAGTTACAACACTTTTTAATTACAATGTAGAAGTATAGAACACACGGGAATTAATAACTTTTCCTCCAAACCAAAGGTGAAACGAGTAAAAATATATTTCATCATAAAAAAATGATTCTACTTTTGTAATTAGCTGCATGTATACCTCATACCAGTTCTGCGTTAGTTAATGTGTTATTTATTTTTCCTTTAACTATTATAAACAGTATAAGACTACTTTTATGTATTTTAGCATTTCTATTAGTTTTATTCTCTTAAATTTTTACAAGAAAATTTTCCCATTCTTTTGTCATCGCTAATCTTTATGATTTTCGAACATTATTTGATTTTAGAAACATTTGTAGAAACTTTTAGATTCAGTAATCTTTCTAAATTTTGAGGGAAAGAATAACCAAAAAATCTTGCATTCTTGTTTTATTTATTGGGCTTTTAAGACACAGGAACAGCGTTGCAGCAAGAACTTAGCTGCAAGAGAACGAAGAGGATACAGGACAGCAATCAGTTACGTTAGAGCCCCTGTATTATTGTACTAGAGAATTGTTGTTTATGGATTTCGAGTAAAATTCTGTGTAGTTATATTTTTCTGTTGTAACAGAAACCTGTACTTATATAATATATAATGCATGTATGCTTTTATATATTAGAGTATTATATACATTTTGTTATAGGGAAGATTTTTTTTTCTTTCCAAAACAGTGTTCGCATTTTTCTTCCTTTTTATTCACTACTGTTATTTCTGTAGATTAATGTTAGCATCATTTATTATTGGAAATTATTATAAATTATTTGCATCCAGAAGTAGTGGCCTAAAGTAAAATAAAATAAAGTAAAGAATGGATAGGCTATACATTAGAAAAAAAAAAATAAATACTTTCACAAAACCCGATATACCTACAATCCTGAGATGTATAACATACTTTAATACATTTCAGACAATCTTCACAACTAGATCCAATCATGCAAGTTCTCTTTTAGTATGCATTTGACAGCGAAAATAACCAGTACAGGTTTCTAACAAAAAAAAAAAAAAAAAAAAATGTTAATCCCAATACGCACAGAGTGTATCTGGGTGCGTAGTATAGAATAGTATTGTTTCTGATTTGGGGATTTGTGGGTGTATTGACAGCACTGCAGTTGACAACTAGAGATTAGGGTAATGGCAAAAAATAACAATGTGACTGTTAAATATAAATTCCTGTAAAAAGTAACGATGTCTATTTATTGATATATATTTTGATATAAAAATAAATTAAAATCTGGAATAAAAAAATGAATAAATAAACTTGTTTTCTGGTATCAATGTATGTAAAACAAGAGGGAAAAAAAAAAAAACGATTATTTTTTTAAAACTGAAATTTTCACTTGAGAAATCTAAAATTTAAACAATATACAGTGGGTGATCAAATTATTAGATTTTTTTTTTTTTTAATTTTTTCGATTATCTAAAAAAATCTGGAGTGACTCCACTTGACTTTCCGAACTTTGAGTAACTAACAGTTTTGTAGATAAAATAAAGAAAGAGGAGTTGCTAAACAAACAAAAAAGAGAAAACCATAACAGAGTGTTTGAGTATTTTTCTCCATATATCACACGAGGTTTTATTTAACGCTACTGAACTTTGAGCCCTTAGATCATAATGATAAAGAATTTTTCGTTGTGTCCCTGTAAAAATCTATAAATGCTAGATTCACCAAAATGCTTATAGTTAGTGCAACAGTGATTTATAATATTCATACAAATTTTCAGCTCAATTGAATAAGGCGTTTAGATGCTATCGCTGGTCTCATAGGCCATAAAGATAAAGAATTTTTCTTTGTGTCCCTGTAAAAAAACTGTAAGTGCTAGATTCACCAAAATCTATACAGTTGGTTCAAATGTGACCTATAACATGTGTACAAATTCTTTGCTGAGATTAATAAGGCGTTTAGACGCTATCACACTTTTAAAAATTTGGCAAAGAATTTTTCTTTGTGTCCCTGTAAAAAAACTATAAGTGCTAGATTCTCCAAAATCTATACAGATTGAGTATCTGTGACCTATAATATGTGTATAAAGTTTTTGCTCAATTGAATAAGGTGTTTAGATGCTATCGCACTTTTAAGATTTTGGTCCTTGGCCATAATGATAAAGAATTTTTCTTTGTGTCCCTGTAAAAAAAACTATAAGTGCTAGATTCACCAAAATCTATAGGGTTCGTACTATGGTGACTTACAATATACGTACCAACTTTCAGCTTATTCGAACAAAGCGTTTAGACGCTAGCGTGTTCACTCACAGACATACACACATACATACACACATACATACACACATACATACACACATACATACACACACACATACATACATCATCGTAAAAATAGTGAAAACGGACTCGTTGGACCTCGAAACGTATAGAAACATCAAAATCTCGAATTCGGATTTTTGACATGATTACAATACTTTCTTTCCTCACTATAGTGTTCGGAAAGTAAAAATACTGGACTAAATGGCCTGAAACTTCATACACACGAAGAACATTTAAAAACTCATGTTTTCCACAATCGATTTAGTCTAGAGTGCAATTAGGGGATCAACCACAAATTGAAGAAGATCAAAAATACTTTGGATCATCCTGCAACACAAAAAGCTACAAGTGACTTGTAACTTTAATACATTGCTTCACATACTATGTACATCATGGAATTTTGTAATTATTTAGGCATATATATATATATATATTTTTGTTTTCAAAAATTCTTAAGTTTTTTGACAAGTTTTTTACTTATAAGTAGAACGAATTTCAATAAAATTTTACAAAACTTGCTTAAAAATTGACAAAACATTAGAGAAACATTATTCTGAAACATAAAATTCCCACGTGTAATATTCGCTGAGATATGAGCATTTTCAGTACATATTTTTATTTATTTATTATTTTTTTTTTTTTTGCACATACGCGGAATTTTTATTGCATAGGGTTGAAAGCTAGATATACTGAGCAACATTTGTCAAAAGTTCATTTAAATAGAGTAAAAATTAAGCAAATTGTCGGCAAATGAACTGTCAGATATGTAATCTCAGAACAAAACTTTCATTAACTTTTATTTTATGTTCTAAAAAACTCTTTTTTCTTTTTTCCTTCCCGCCAACTGACTTTTTCATGCACTTGTTTATCACGTGACGATGTGCCGCGCCACTCAACGACTGCTGTAATTCTTTTTTTTAATCATGCAATATTTTCTGTATGGGACGGAAGTTTTATTATTTAGTCCTACTTCCATTATTTTTCATGCCTAAGATATTAAATAAATTTAAAAAGTAAAAATCTAGATATTCATCTATTAGGTAGTCAATATCTGCAATTATTATGAAACGTAATTAATCAACTTTGTATTTTAGAGAATATAACATTAGTTTTCTTTTTCTAAAACGGAAGTAGCTGAAAATTAATATATCCAACATTCATTCAGTTACGTTTATCAAGTGTTCATTCTGCTGATAATAAAGTGACCAGATTTTTCTTCAATAAAACAGATTTAGCTGGATTCCATTTACCTGTGTTGACCCAGGTAAGTCAAACTTTTAATTATTTGACTGTTGACTTTTTAAATAAAGAATATTATAAAAATATATTTTATAATAAATTGAGTAATCATTATCGAACTCATAGCCTCAAATATTTTATCAGATTATGAGCTTGAAGTTAAAACGAAAGTATTTAAATTTTCTTCTCTTCAACGAAACTTTCTAAAATAAATAATAATTAAAAAAATATCAAACATATATTGAAAGTACTTAGAAAATTATTTAATTTTATTTTCTTCTTCAGGTGCTATTACCCAAACTGTGTTGACTTAAAATATGAAATAAATGTTTACGTATTTTTTCTTGAAAACTGTTACAAAAATTTAATTTAAATATGTCTGCAACCAAATATATACAAATAGAACCGATAAACTCCACAAATTATAATGTGTGGAAGTTTCGTATGGAAATGTATTTGCAAAAAGAGGATCTTTTTACTGTCATTACTGACGCTCCTCCTAACCCAGTAACGGATCAGTGGCGTTCAAAAAATCGAAAGGCTAGAGCTGTTATTAATTTGCTGATAGATAATGATCAGATAGTTTATGCCATAAATCTAGATACAGCACGAGATTGCTGGAATGCCCTGCACCAAGTTCACGAACGCTTCTCATTAACAATCAAGCTCTTTTTACTTCGAAAGTTATATTCCATTAAATTGCATGAAAACGGTGACGTTAATGAACATCCCAGATAGCACATGACATCCGTGGGATGTTCTTTTTAAGTCTAGAATGTCCTGTTTTCATCCTAGGATAAAATTGATAATATGAGGACATCCACAGGATGTTCGAGCAGAAAATACTCAGAAAAAATCAATTTCGATATGTCTGGGATATCCTAAGTTATCCTAAAATAAAACATCTGCTTTAAGCTGTCCCGAGGACATTTTTTTTTCGACGTCTTGCGATCCATTAAAAAAATATCTTCAGAATGAATGTAATTTAAAGTTGAGTTTGAGCGAAATGTGTTCTTTTCAAATTTTATTTATTTATTTCAAAACTAGAATGAAGCAAATATTTAAAAAAATATGTATCTATATATAACTATTAAAACAAATTATTCTAAAATATACAATTTTTTCAATGATAAAATTAAAAGACTCTTTTATTCAACTCTCACCAATATTTTGGGGAGTATGATTGATATAAATAATGGACAAATAATCTTCGAAGTACATAGTCAACTGTTTCATTTAAGATTTTGTGGTGGACATTGAAGTCTCTAAATTTAGCCACATTGACCAGAGGTGCAGAGTTAAATCCCTAACAGCACAGTTAGGCTTAACTTATCCACAGTACATCTTAAGGATGTTTCTGGGATGTCTTTTTATCCAGAAAACATCTTGAAGATATCCTGGGGAGGTGATGTGCTGTCTGGAATGGTACCGGCAAAGATTTATAGGTGAAATACCATTGTTTAGTGAACATCCTACGAAGATCCTTAACATATTTCAGAAGGAAATCTCTAGAATGTTCTCAGGATAACAAAAGTTTTTTTTTTTTTTTTTTTTTTTTTTTTAATAGCCCTGAAGTGTATTTGTATCAGTCAAATTTGGTCCTCCTGGGACGTATTTTAAACATCCCTGGCATACAGATTCTGCGGACATTTTATCATCCTGAGGATTAACAGAGGATGCTTATGGATAAGATTTGGATGTCCTGAGGACGATTGAAGATCCGAAAAAGTTCACCCTTGGACATTTTGAGGATGATTTTGTGTTGTCTGGAATATAGCGAGCATTTATAAAACAAGAGACAGACTTACAGCAATAAGTGACGTTATTGATGATTCACACCTTGCTGCTCTGGTGTTGTGCTCCCTGCCCCCTTCTTATGATGTTTTGATAACCAGCATAGAATACAGAGATGAGGTGCAGTTAACTGCTGAATATATTCGTAACAAATTAGCTGATGAATATGCTAAGGGATTAGAAAATAAATCTAATGGAAATTCAGCCTTAAAAATCCAAAACCAACACCAATCCGAAAAATTTTGTAAATATTGCCGGAAAACCAATCATAACATCGAAGAATGTTATAAATTGAAAAATAAAAATAATTCTGGTGTTAAAAATTACAATAAAAATTTCAACAAAAAGAAACAAAATTTTAGATTTAACATATGCTCTCAGAACAAAGAGAAGCCAGATAGCGCTCAAATTACAGAGGTGAGCAATAAATCAAAAGCTGATAAATTGTATACCTTTTATGTTGGAGATAAAGCTGTAAATTGGGTGGTAGATTCTGGGTCGTCTTCACATATCTGCAATGATAAACTAAAATTTCGCGAACTTAAAAATAACGTTTCTAACGTCACTATCGCGAACGGCATGCAGCTCAAATCTATGGGTTGCGGTACTGTGGATTTGTATGTCGTAAATTCACAAAACACACACAACAAAATAACACTTAAAAATGTTCTTTATGTCCCTGAAATAGAAACTAACTTAATTTTCATAAAAAGAGCAACAGAAAATGGCTGTATCGCTGTATTTGATGATAAAACCTGTAAAATAGTAAATCAGGGTAATACATGCATTGAGGGATATGTGAAAAATAATTTATATGAATGTCAATTAAATTATTCTGAAAACAAACACACAGCGAATATTGTAATACAAACCTGTGACAACGAATATTGCATAAACAAGTGGCATGTCAAACTTGGCCACAGAAACACTAACCACATTAAAGATTTAGTTAACATGGATATGGCTGTGGGTATTAAATTAAATAATTGCAAACATAATACTGAATGTAAAACATGCATAATGTCTAAACTAGTTGATTCACTTTATCCCAAAGCTGCACAATTTAGAGCCTCCGTACCACTCGAACTAGTCCACACAGACTTATATGGTCCTATGAAAACCCCCACTGTTGGTGGAAAATATGACTTTCTTACATTTATCGATGATTTTAGTCGTAATACTGTTATATATTTGCTAAGAAATAAGTTTGAGGTATTTTCTAAGTTAAAGGAATATGTGGCTATGACCGCAAACAAATTTGGCAGAAAAGTTCAAGCAATTGGCTCGGATAACGGGGGGGGGGGGGGGGGGATACACTAGTATGGAAGTAAACGAATTTTTGAAAAAAGAAGGAATTGAGCACCAGTTTACCGTTCCTTACTCTAGTGCTCAGAACGGCATGGCAGAACGTAAAATCGTACGCTGACCGAAATGGTGCGCTGTCTGCTTAAAGACAGTAATTTACCGAATTCCTTTCGGGGGGAAGCTGCAAATACTGCGAATTACATACAAAACAGGCTTCCGACCTCCTCATGCGATTCAACTCCTTACGAAAAATGGACCGGCCGTAAACCCGATTTATCAAATATAAACACATTCGGATGTCGCGCATACGCTTATGTACATAAGATACATAGGAGAAAACTGGATAGCACCGCTCAAGAAGGCATTTTTATTGGATATGATAATCGTATCGTAGCAAAGGCACAAATAATAAAAATATAATTATAAGCAAAACTGTGAAATTCTTGGAAGATGAGAATAGAGAATCCCACAATAATGATATATCACAAATAAATAATGAAAATTCAAATGATGAAATTCCGGTGTCCAAATTACCAATATTAGATTCCGATATAGATACAACGGGTGATAACGATAGTCCCGATGACACGCAAACTCTGCTGCGACGGTCACAACGATTAAATAAAAGGTTTCCGCCCGACAGATTTACATTTGTAGTAAATGACAAAAGAATTGATGAGCCTAAGTGTTTTGACGATATACTAAAAATCCAAAACACAGCAGAAAAAGAAAATTGGCTGAACGCCACGCTCGACGAAATGAATTCACTCAGACAAAACAATACTTGGACGCTCAACCAGGAACCAAAGTAGTAGGGTGTAAGTGGGCGTTCAAGGCCAAATACAGTAGCCAAGGACAAGTCGAGAAATATAAAGCCAGGCTAGTCGCCAAGGGTTTCTCTCAAAAATACGGGGTGGACTATGACGAAACTTTTGCACCAGTTGCATCGCATACCACTCTAAGAAGTTTCTTAACCATGTCACTATATAAAAATTTCAATCTAAGGCATGTAGACATCAAAACTGCTTTCCTACATGGAAAGTTGCAAGAAGATGTATACATGTTGTCAAAGGCGACGAAAACAAAATATGTAAGTTAAAGAAAGCTATATATGGCTTGAAACAAGCCGCTAGGGCGTGAAATTTGAAAATTAACGAACCATTGTGTAAATTAGGATTTAAACAAAGTCAACATGCCAAATGTCTATATATTTGTAACAAAGATAACACAGAAACTTACATTCTTGTTTACGTCGATGACTTACTTATAGCTGGTAAAAATCACAATATCGACATATTAATCGATCAACTTAGGGAAGAATATCCATTAACCGACCTTGGGGAAGCCAAATATTACCTCGGCATAAACATAGAAAGACCTTGTAAAGGGGTAATTACGCTTGATCAAAGTAACAAAATACAAGACATTGTAACAAAATTCGGGCTAGATAACGCACGGCCCTCTGACACACCAATGGAACCAGGGTATGTAAAATTAACTGATAACGATAATCTCTTACCAAACAACACAACGTACAGACAGGCTATAAGCACGTTACTTTACATTTCTACAGTATCGCGACCTGATATAAGTGTTGCTGTAGGCATCTTAAGCCGTAAAAAAGAAAATCTTAGAGCGAAAGACAGGGAGGCAGTTAAAAGAGTTAACAGTTATTTGAAAACTACCAAAGATATTAAATTAAATCTTTGTAACTCTGGTGAACCCGTTTTTAGAGCATAATCGGATTCGGATTGGGCCAACGATCCAAGTGATCGAAAATCAGTTTCCGGAAATATATTCCTATTAGGAAAAAATCCAATTTTTTGGACTTCGAAGAAACAGTCCTGTGTGTCCATGTCTTCAGCAGAAGATGAGTATGTTGCAGCTGCGAGTGCTGCACTTGAAATACAATGGCTCAATAAACTATTGGATGATTTGAACTTGCCGCAAGAACGTCCTATTGTGTTACATCAAGAGAATCAGTCGACAATAAAAATTGCAGAAAATGACAAGTTTTACTCAAAAACCAAACATTTCTGAGAAATTTGATACAGGAAGGCCTGATCAAGCTTGAATATAAACCTACCGAAGAAATGACTGCCGACACCCTCACAAAAGCTCTACCCAAACTACGTTTAATAGACATAGACAATCTCTAATAAACAATTGAAATTTTCTGAGCTTACAAGGGGGTGTCAGATATGTAATCTCAGAACAAAACTTTCATTAACTTTTATTTTATGTTCTAAAAAACTCTTTTTTCTTTTTTTCTTCCCGCCAACTGACTTTTTCATGCACCTGTTTATTACGTGACGACGTGTCGCGTCACTCAACGACTGCTGTAATTCTTTTTTTTTTTATTCATGTAATATTTTCTGTATGCGACGCACGTTTTATTATTTAATCCTACTTCCATTATTTTTCATGTCTAAGATATTAAATAAAATAAAAAATTTAAAATCTAGACAATCCTCTGTTACGCAGTCAATATCTGCAATTATTATGAAACGTAATTAATCAACTTTGTTTTTTACAGAATATAACATTAGTTTTGTTTTTCTAAAACGGAATTAGCTGAAAATTAATATATCCAACATTCATTCAGTTACGTTTATCAAGTTTTCATTTTGCTGATAATAAAGTGGCCAGATTTTTCTTCAATAAAACAGATTTATCTGTATTCCATATACCTGTGTTGACCCAGGTAAGTGAAGCTTTTAATTATTTGACTGTTGCAGAGCCTGATTAAGGGGGAAGCACACACTATTTATACTTACACCGTTATTTTTTAACAAATACTTTCCTCCTATAATAAACAGAAAATTCTCATTAAAAATTATTTTAAAAGAATTCTGGTGTCTAATAACGGTGAGTAAATTGGATTGTTTTACACCGTTCATTTTTTATAAAAAATATTTCCTCGTCAAAGCGTGGAATTTCTATGACATGAAGTAAAAAATAATTGTAAAAATATTCCGGTGAGAGCGGAGATAATGTGTGCTTCCCCCTTAATCAGGCTCTGGACTGTTCACTTTTTAAATAAAGAATATTATAAAAAAGTATTTTATAATAAATTGAGGAATCATTATCGAACTCATAGCCTCAAATATTTTATCAAGAACAACCTAGATTTTAGGTATTCCCCAGACTTGAAATTTCATAATGGGTTTTACACATGCCGCTTATTTAATTTGAAGATCCAATTATGTCAATCACGTTGCAAAAGTTCTTTTTTATGAAAAAACCCTTATGAACTCACAAATCTCAGTAAATAAATAAAATATGTCAAATTTAAAAGACTATAAGTGGTTTTTCACGAAAAAGAATTTTTAGAATGTGGTTGAAATAATTGGATTTTCAAATTAAATATACAGCATGTGAAAAACCCCTTATTAAATTTCAACTCTTGAAAATACCTAATATCTAGCTCATTCTTTTGCCTATAATTTACTTAATTTTTGTTCTTTTCAAATGAGCTTTTGACAAAAGTTACTCAATATACACTACCTTTTCATAAATGACTAGACGCTTTCGATTTCAGACGTTTTTTGAAATATCTCAAAAAGTACTAAACAAACCATCTTGAAACTTCAGGAGTGTGTATAACATATTATACCACATATATTTCAGTGAAAGTTTTGCCCCGTAAAAGTAAAGTGGATCAGTAAAAAATAAAAGAAAAATAAAAGCGTTTGGCATCACCCTGTAAAAAGTAATACCTGAAATGCAATCTGGCTGTAGCATGTGATTATGGGGCTCGTTCTTATTATCTGTATAAATTTTCATGCCTCTACCGCATATAATCAGAGAGATATAACGGTTTCTTTAAAAAATTGCAAACAAAATTGTCACATTTTTAGTTACAACACGCAAGGTATTAAACGCAGTGTAAAGAATTTTCAGGAAACTTGACATACAACATTAGACACAGCATACTGCAATCAGAATGAAAACATATTAAATATCTAATGAAATATGAGCACTTTTGCTAAATAATTTTTTACTGCGCATTTAGCAAAATTTCATTTGCATAATTTAATAGCCAAATGTATTGAGCTACTTATATAAAAACACCAAACAAGTATCGTGTAAACTCACAAATTTCTACGCGATAGAATGAACTGAATTTCAGCTGTTTCCAAAATAAGAAAATGATAAGGCGGTTTTCTCAATATTTATTTGCAGTCTTCGAAAACTGTATTACCATTCATTGAATCAACATAAAAATGTGAGTAAAACCCCTTATAGTTTAGCTTTTTTTCGAGATAAACTAAATAGCAGTACATAGTCCGATTTCTGTCTGCACTCATGAAAAAGATACATAATTTCACGTAGTTTAATTAGCCTTAAAAAACAATATTTCAGTAGAATCACCATTTAACATCAGTAGATATCCCATTATTTTGTTGAGATCTGTATGAGATCTGTATGTTTATTTTCTTTCTGGGGTGCGAATCTTTTACTGCCAAATAATCTTTTAGAAATTATGCAGTGTTTAACGAAATATAACTGTTTTCATTACAAAGCATGCCTCCTTTTTTATAACACTTTCCAACAAGGTTGAAAAGTGTTTATGACTTGGGTTTGTTTGTCTGTCTGTCTGTCTGTCTGTCTGTCCGTCCGTCTGTCTGTCTGTCTGTCCGCGCTCTAACTCCCGTAGATATTTATGGAATTTCTTGAAATTGAAATGTGTTATACAAGTTCACTATTGGATGTTCCGAATTGAAAATGGAGTTTATACCCCTACTAGTTTGTGCACAGGGACCCCCGAAAATATTTCAAAGCATTGTGTTCCATGAGAGGTATTTCTATAAACCATATTTTCACACCCTTACTGTACAAATTTCTTAATGAAATTGAAATATGTTATACAAGTTCACTATCGGATGTTCCCTGTTGAATATGGAGTTTATATCTCTACTATTTTGTGTACAGGGACCCCCTAAAATATTTCAAAGCATTGTGTTCTATGAGAGACATTTCTATAAACCATATTCCCATACCCTTACTGTACACAAACCTTAATGAAATTGAAATATGTTATTTAAGTTCACTATCGGATGTTGCCTGTATAAAATGGAATAAATACCACCTCTGACTTGTGTACAGGGACACACAAAAGTATTTCAAAGCATTGTGTTCTATAAGAGGCATTTCTATTAACCATATTTCCATACCCTTACTGTACACAAACCTTAATAAAATTAAAATATGTTATTCAAGTTCATTATCGGATGTTTCCTGTATAAAATGCAGCAGATACCACCACTGATTTGTGTACAGGGACACACAAAAGTATTCCAAAGCATTGCGTTTTATGGAGATATTTCTATAAACTAAATTTTAATAACTTTAGATTGCACGAAGATTTATGAAATTGAAATGTGTTATTTATAAGCACAAAAGAAAATGCTTTGCACAGAATATAGCATGATTAGCATTAGATTTACAGGGTGACACAAAAATATTCAGTTATATAAAGAGCTATTAATAAATATTTGCTAAAAGTGTACTTTCGTTTACATTAAGCGTTTTTAATTTTATACAGGAAAAATCCAATAGTGAACTTGAATAACATATTTCAATTTTATTAAGATATGTGTACAGTAAAGGTATGAAACTATGATTTATAGAAATACCTCTCATAGAACAAAATGCTTTGAAATAATTTCGGGTGCCCATGTACACAAACCAGTAAAGGTATAAACTCCATTTTCAAAAGGGAACATCCAATAGTGAACTTGAATATTATATATCAGTTTCAAGAAATTCCACAAATATTTACGGGAATTTGAGAGCGGGGAGGCAGACAGACGAACAGACAGACAGACAAACCGAAGTCATTAACACTTTTCAACCTTGTTGGGAAGTGTTAAAAATGTTACAAAGTGTTAACTAAATACCAACTCTGTTTTATATACAAGGACACTCAAAAGTATTCTAAAGCATTGCGTTCTATGAGAGATATTTCTATAAATCAAATTTTAATAACTTTATTTTCCACGAAGTTTTAGGAAATTGAAATATGTTATTTATATGCACAAAAAAGAATGCTTTACATAGAATATAGCATGATTAGCACTTGATTTACAGGTTGACACAAAAATATTCTGTTATATTAAGAGCTATTATTAAAAATTTGCTAGAATTCTACTTTCGTTTACATTAAGCGTTTTTAACACTTCCTAACATTTTTTTAAGTGTGAATATGATATCAATTTGTGTATCTGTCCGTCTGTCCGTCTGTCTGTCTGCCCGCGCTCTAACTCCCGTAAATACTTATGGAATTTTTTGAAACTTATATATGTTATTCATGTTTACTATCGGATGTTTTCTATTGAAAATGGAGTTTATACCTCTACTGGTTTGTGTACAGGGACACCCGAAGGTATTTCAAAGGATTGTGTTCTATGAGAGGTATTTCTATAAACCATATTTTCATACCTTTACTGTACAATATCTTCATGAAATTGAAATATGTTATTCAAGTTCACTATTGGATGTTTCCTATATAAAATTGATTACATACCAACACTTTTTTATATATAGGGACATTCAAAAGTACTTCAAAGCATTGCGTTCTTTGTGAGATATTTCTGTAAATCAAATTTTAATAACTTTACTTTCCATGAAGTTTTAGGAAATTGAAATATGTTATTTATATGCACAAAAGAATGCTTTGCATATAATGTAGCATGGTTACCATTAGATTTACAGGGTGACACAAAAATATTCAGTTATATTAAGAGCTATTAATAAAAAATTTCTAGAATTGTACTTTCGTTTACATTAAGCATTTTTGACACTTTCTATCATTTTTACTTTCTTCTAAATGTAATATAGAGAATGTATTGGATTCGCGAAAATTTTCGACCTCCGTTTTTTGACGGATGTACACGTTTTGGGATGTCCTGAACACGAATTGATAGTTTTTAAAAAATGTCTGTCTGTCTGTCTGTCAGTCTGTCTGTCTATGTGTGTGTGTGTCTGTCTGTGGTTTCTTGTTTTCACCGTATCTCACGAACCAATGAATGAAATTCAACCAAACTTGGTATATAGTTGGACCCTGACATGGAATGGTGCTGATTAGATTTTAGGATTAATCGCCCAGCAGATGGCGCTGTGATCGCATTTTATGTAAACTTTTAACATGGCAGTATAGAACAAAATTTCGTATAAATGTACATAATGAGCGTTATTTTAAACTTGTGATAGTAAAATTAATATGAATTATTGATAATAGTAGTAGTTAACTAGGAAAAAATTTTTGTGCATCTGGGGGCACCGGTCCCCACCCCAGGGGGAAAGCACCCCCTCGGGAAAGTAAATTTTCAAGATGGGTATCTTTCGAAAGGTCTCGTTGATAATAGTAATAGTTAACTAGGAAAAAAATTTTGTGCATGTGGGGGCATCGGTTCCCCCCCAACTGGGGGAGAAGTACCCCCCCCCGGGGGGAGCAAAGTTTCAAGATGAGTATCTTTCGAAAGGTCTCCTCAATACCTTTAAAACGAATGGTTGAACCATAAATCTGTAATAATTTAAAACAACGTTATCGATTTTTTTTACTTTTAACGAAAAAAAACTTAGAAAAAAAATCGTAATTTTTTTTTTTTTTTTTTTTTTTTTTTTTTTTTTTTTTTTTAACGAAATTTAACCAAACTTGGTATTTAGTTGGTCCCCGACATAAACTGGTGCTGATTACATTTGGGGATCAATAGCTCAACAGGTGGCGCTGTGATCGCATTTTTTCTAAATTTTTAACATGACAGTATAGGACAAAATTTCGTATAAATGTGCATAATAAGAGTTATTTTAAACTTGTGATTGTAAAATTAATATGAATTATTGATAATAGTAGTAGTTAACTAGGAAAAAATTTTGTGCATGTGGGGGCATCGCCCCCCCCCCCCGGGGAAGTAAATTTTCAAGATGGGTATCTTTCGAAAGGTCTCGTCAATACCTTTAAAACGAATGGTTGAACTATAAATCTGTGATAATTTAAAACAAAGTTATCGATTTTTAAAAATTTTCCCGAAAAAAAAAACTGAAAAAAAAAATCGTATTTTTTATTTATTTATTTTTGTTTTGTTTTTTAAATATTGTTACTGAGTGAATTTGTATAGGAAAATATAGAAGAAAGTCTTGTGGTGGCCACAACATACTAGTTTTTAGTGTGAATATAATTTCAATTTGTGTATCTGTCTGACTGTCCTTTTGTCCGTCTGTCTGTCTCTCTGTGTGTTTTTTTGCTCTCTAATTCCCGTAAATATTTATGAAATTTCTTTAAACCGATATATTTTATTCAAGTTCACTATCGGTTGTTCCCTATTGAAAATGGAATGGATACCTCTTCTGGTTTGTGTACAGGGACACCCAAAAGTATTAAATCATTGTGTTCTACGAGAGGAGTTTCTATAAATCATATTTTAATACCTCTAATGTATAGAAACGTTAATGAAATTTTCATATGTTATTCAATTCTCTATCGGATGTTTCGTATGTAAAATAGAGTACATTTCTAACTGGTTTGTGTACAGGGGCACTTGAAAGTACTCCAAAGCATTGTGTTGTATGAGAGTTATTTTTATAAACCAAATTTTAATGATTTTATTTTCCACAAAGCTTAACTCAATTGAAATATATTATTCGTATGCACAAAAGAGTGTGCCTTCTATGTAATATTGTATGGTTAGCTTAGATTTACAGGGCCACACAAAATAATCATAGTTATATTAAGAGGTATTAATAAAAATTTGCTGGAATTGCACTTTTGTTTACATGAGCGTTTTAACACTTTCTTATAATTTTAGTGAGAATATGATTTCAATTTGTGCATCTGTCTGTCCGATTGTCTACCTTTCTATCTGTTTGTCTCCGGCTCCTATCATCCGTGAATATTTTGAGAATATTTTAAAAATGATACACTCAAGTTCCCTCTGCAATGTTCCCTAATTAAAATGTCATTAATAGGTCCTGTACAACTAGTTTGTTTAGAGAGACAACAACAACAACAACAACAACAACAATAGAAAAAAAAAAGCCAATGTATTAAGTTTTAGGACAGAATTTTTTAAAAGTTATATTTAAAAAACTTTCTACTACAAAAATCTTAAAAACATTGACATGTATTATTAATATTCTAAAATATTGTTTTGTATAGAATATGATATGATTAACTTTCAGATTTACTGGGCTACAGTAAAATATTCAGAAAGTTTAAAAGTTGTAATTATAATCTAACGGCTGCATTTTATTTTGCGTTAAGCGTTTTTAACGTTTTCCAAAATGCCTAAGAGTAATTTTAAAATCAATTAATCTATCTGTATGTTTTTCAGTCCTTCTGTCTGTTGTGCGATAACGTAGGCAAAGAATATTGATAGCTATTCGATACAACAATTGCGTACAGTTGGAAAGTGTTACTAATGAATGCCTACTGCATGATATTTCTTTCTTGTTTTTTTTTTCCCTCAGAATACAGCGGATGAAAAAAAATTCCCTTGATTAAAAATATAGCATGTAATCGTTTTCTAGCTTCATTGAAAAAAAAAAAAAAAATGTTTTAGTTACAATAATCTGGTGTTTCATTCACACGATTTTCTCTTACCCAACATTTGAATAAAGACAGATTATAGATTAAAGGGTAAGATAGCAAATGGTTTATATAAACGTACAGTTGAAAATGATGTTAGAAACAGCTTTATTATTTAAATATTTATAAATAGATGGGATACTATCCCTCTTAACGCTACGAATAAGCATAATACATGCATTCAAAAAAATTTAAAGCTGTTATTAGATTTAAAAGATTATTCCAAATTCATCGGACAAATTTCAGCCACACCATTCCTTGAAATTTACCAATCTTGGTAAAAAAATTTTAATTGGAAACCCCTTATGAACTCCAAAATAGTAAATTTGAAACTCCTGCAATTACTTGATTTTAAGTTGTGATGACAGTAATGCTAAAATAGCTATAGATATATCGATGATAGTATCGCTAAAAAATTCATACATTTTAGTTCAAAAACTCATATTTTTCCCCGACAAAAAATTCATATTTTTTAATCGGGGAACCTCAAAACGCGTAATTATATATAAAAAAAATAAACATTTTTTTTTTTTTTTTATTAGCTAAAGTTTAGTAAAATACTTCAATGAATTACATTCAATAGAGAATAATGTATTCGGTTAATTTTGCGAAGCAGTTTACATTGTCTATAAATTATATACACACCACATAGTATATTTAAATTTAGAACGATATGAGAAACATAACTTGAAATGCAATTTTGAAATTATAAATTCAGACATATTAAGAAAATATGTATGAATACTTTTGTGTGGCCTGTAAATGAATGGTAAACAATTTTCATATCATATTCTATACTTAACATGCTTTTATTTATTTAACTAGGGGGCTCTGCCCCCTGCTCGCTCCGCTCACCAACCCCCGAGGAAGGCTTTCCCTCATCCCGACTTGCTTCGCTCATTAACCCCTGCTGGATTTTGCCCGACTATTCGCAACTTTGCCTTTCATTGAATTGGAATATTAATAATACATAACACAAGAGAAGATTTGAACAATATTATAGAAATCCACCATATATGGTATCACATTGAAATACACAATATTTAATATTATATCGTTTAAAATATGTGAAAAATCTGTCTTAACGTTCGACAGTTTAATAACAATTTGCCATTATTTTGAGAGAAAACATATGTTAAACAGCTAGACACACAAAATAAACAACGATAACACTAACTGTTTAGAACAGAGAGAAATTCTTATCTAAACGATTTAGCGCTACAGCTTTGGTATACGATCCACTTGTTAAGTTTTTGTCACTGTTGGACGATGAATTTTTCGGGTATTATTGCTTGATTAGAAATTATGAACTTATTTTTTCTAATGCCTATATTTTTTACTATTGAATTTTTTTTAGTTAATTATGGGCAATATGTAACACTCTACATTTATTTCTAATGTACAACAAGGTTTAAAATGGTGCTCATAACAGTAAACATGCAACTTTTTAAAGTGCATTTTTCCTAGAATATGATTTAGTCAGATCTATTGAAATTAAATATCTTATGTGATTATTGCAATTATTTTAAACATTTCATTAGTAGTAGAACGACAGGACAATTTCTTTCAGATAGCGATTTTGCATTGTCGCCATGAATGTGTCAAGATGCCCGCCAATATCTGATTTTACCATTTCTTAAACTATATTAAATACTAAGTTAAATCGGGGGGGGGGGGGAGGGGGGAATCACACTTTTCGAAACCTACTGATTAGCGAAAAATTCATCCTTCATTATATTGTAGAAACGAATTGCTGATTTGGAGTATTCAACATAGACCATCACCATTCATAAATTGGATCGCTTTTGAATGTTTGTTGACAATATTTTCTGAATAAATATTCATGATGGCTCCTGAATACTTGTTGGCGATATATTCTGAATAATTATTATCGTGGGCGATATCTACTGGTATATATTGAACATGACATCTTAATAGTTGTTGGCGATATCTCCTGAACTTGTGTTAATGATTGGCTTCTAAATATTTGTTGGCTACAACTTCTGGATGTGTACTGGTTACACCTTGATTTTTTTACATATATATTATATAATATTGAATTTAGAAAGTAAAAAATGCGTGTGGTGAATGAAATATAATGATATTGGATAATATAATTTAATTTAATTTATAGAGACATCAAAGGTACAGGAAAAACTACTTTAGCCATTTTCTTTCTAATAGTACGGATAATATTTTACCTGGAGATATTTTGTATATTTAGCTCAAATAAAAAATGTTCTTCTTTTTTTCTCTCTTGAATTAAGTTAAAAAATATTTAAAATAAAATTAAAAAAAAAAAAAAAAAAAAAAAAAATGTGCTAAAGCAATGGAACAGTTTAACCTCTTGGCGAAATTTTAAATTTGGCACCGAAGTAGCTTAGACTTTTCTCGCAAAAATCTTGACATGCATAACTGAGATAGGTAATTTAAGTCATCGTCAAAATAAATGAAAAATTTAAAATCTGGCAGTGAGGTCCTGTATTAGGCGTAACTAAAATATTTTAGCAATGCAGTTACTTTATTCCATTACATGGGAAAATAGACAAAAAAAAAGTGCTGTTGTATTAAATTAAATTCTGTTTTCTGCAAAGTTTAACATCAATGCTTAAAACACAAAAATAGGTTGTGAATTTTATTATTATTATTAATATTATTGCACTATTTTATAATTTTTCTCGGTACTTACGTATTAACGCCACCGCAGCAGAAGTTGCGCTAATGCGCCAATAAAGAGTGATCTTGTTGTTCGCACACAAGAGACATAGGGGACAGCGAGACATCTTTTGGAATCTTATTTATCAGAGTGAACATCTATAGTATCTCCCCACAACTGAATTTGGCGATTTATATTTGGCGATTATGACTAAATCATAAATCTAAAAATCATAAATGATAAAATCATAAGCTTAATCGTAAATCATAAGCTAAATCATATAATCATAAATCCAAAATAAGCAGCATGCAGGCTGCCATATTATATCTCAAAGAGTCCAGAACGACATCGTTATCGTTCAAAACGGCGCCAAAGAAAAATCACCAAATTCAGTTGTGGGGAGATACTATAGTTGTACCTAGCTGCGGTGGCGTTAATACGTAAGTACCTTTTTCTCAGTATTTAAGGCATGGCTAGAGTTAAAATGGCTATTGTGGTTGCGTAAATGAATTCCTTGGCGAAAAACGTACGAGTTTCTTCATTTCTAAATTTTAAAAATAGTTAAATTGGTCATAGTAAAGATCCATCATTTTAAATATATTTTGAGTGAAAAAACTAAATCTATATATAAAGTAATCTATGTTGTTGTCTCGTAAATTTCATTTTAAAAAATTCTGGGCTTAACTTCTAAATTTATACCAATCGTTGTTTAACATAATTATTATATTCATTACTAAATCTTTTTCGCCTAACGTTAAAATAAAAACTAATAATATAAACTAAACTAATAGTATAAACTTAACTAATAATATAAAATAAAATAAAAATATAAACCAATTTTCATTTCATTTTTATTAAATTTTTACTTAATGTTTTTAAAATATCGGTTATTTTCATGTTTCGCTATTCTAAATAATTTTTTTCTCCTCTCGAGCATCTCAAAGATTCTAATATTTCAATTTTCTTATTTACACCGTTGATCACATTTTAATTTTCCTGAGGAAAGTGACGTCAGAGACACAGAAAAAAACGTCATAAGAGAAACTTTTCCCTCCTGTGGCAAATAGAGTACCTTCATAAACCCGACGTTTTTCTTAATAACTTCGTTAATTAAAATGATAGAAATTTCTAAGCAGCTGAAATGCATTCCTTGAAGCAGTCGGAATACACTGATACCTCTCATGATGCAGAGCACTTTGCCCTCCGCGAGAAGATGCTGTCGCAGACAAAAAAAATTGACGCCAGCGACAGTTACTTTTTTTTAATATATAGAGAAAATGTATGTTCATTCCAGTTTGCTTAATGCAATCTAAAGATGTTAAACTGTACCCATCAGAAATATCGTCAATTGATGTGGGTATTATTATAAGTCACTTACACGAACCATTTGCTTGATCTCAATGAAAATTTTAATGTAGCATCCTTATACAATACATATTTAAAATACCGAGTTTCAGTGCCTTTCTGCTATTTGTTCTTGAGATATGTTGATAACATGCACACAGACACACAGATATACACACAAATTATAACAGTTAAGAAAGTTACCCTTTTTTTTTTTTTTTTTTAAGTCAGAGAACCTGAAAACGTGTAAATCTAGCAAAACCTCGATTTCGAAAATTTGACCCTAAGACAATACTTTCTTGCCATTATATGGGTAAGAGAAAGTAAAAATATAGGAATGAAAAAAAATGGGAAGGGGTTATATTCATAAAAAGGAAATTTATCAGTTCAATTTGTTATGTCAACCAATTCAAGATTATACATATTTTTTATATTCGTTTTTTATGTATCACATAATCATCATAGTAAAAATTTGTTTAAATCTGCTACACCATTTTTTAAAACATATTTACTTTCGAAAGATAGTAATATTGAAATCTCATAGCTTGATATTTTGGCCAATATATTTTATTTCGATATTATATTAAAAGATTATTAATAATTTTAATAGAGATTGTTTGGTTGCACTTATTTCAAGGACTGTCAGAGGTTTAAATTTTTTGTATATTTAACGCTTAAGATTAAGGAAAATAGAACTGCTGTAATGAAAGAATTATGTATATTTTGAGTACCTTAAACTGTAATATTTTGTTATACATATATTAATAAATTTTTATTTAATTTTTATAGTAATATGTAACACTGGGTATTATTGTAAGTTCATCATATTACAATTGCATTTCTTTTTCTTTACATTTTACTTGCTGATTTTTAAACCATATTAACAACTTTATTACTTTAATAAATGTCACAGAAATATTCAGTGTATTTTTATCTTTAAAAATTTTTTAAAGTTATTTTGTATAACCGAAGTATATCTTTTAATTTTAGGATGTATATAAAACAAATATTTGCAAAATATTATCATTGACTCTGTGGAGTTTGCGTTCCTGCAAACTCCATCTTAACTTAAATACTTATTTAGATTACTAAGAAAACCAGAGACTTGAATTGAACAAACAATAAGAGTTTACTTGAACCAGATTAATGGGAGGGCGGCCTGGTAATAAAACTTAGCTCAGTCAGCGTATTACTAAATCAAAATATCTAAATCAACAATTTAATTATCTTAAATATCTCACCCCAGCAGATAGTCGAAGGTGTAGAGACGGTCGCACTCGTACTCCGCTATCACGACTTCACTATGGATCAGAGGATTCCCTTCGGACCCAACTTGACCTTTCCGAATGCTAGTAGTTGCGCACACCAACACTCATCACTACTTAACTTCACACAACTAAATCTCCACGACTCTACTTCCCGATATTCACCAGAATAAGATTCATCACATCCACTATACTATCCTCCAACATCCACACCATCTACTAAAACCATCTCTATTTTTATACTTCTTCCTACACCCTCCTTTCACTACATTTCAATCCGTTCCTTTAAAAATCACTTCTAATTTATCTAACATTCAAAATCTAAGTCTTTTATTGCAGCACCCTGCCGACACAACACTAACTCGACCTCAACCTTCACCGAGTCACTGGCGACGAAGTGATTTTAACTGTCCCCACTTTCTACTTTGCTGGATCCAGCTTAATTAAAACAACTGTGGTGACGTTCTGAAGTCTCAACCTCACAACTCTTATAAAAATTTATTTTACTTTTCAATTTTGTTGTACGGAAGATGATATTGGTTAATGTTTCCTTGAAGAAAGAAAGAAAAAAAAAATGAAGTACAACACAACTGTCCATGAATTTTTGAAAAATTCTATCACTTGTGTAATTCTTTTGTAGGTTATGTTTTAAAGTTTATTTATTAAATTAATTTAAAAAAAAAATCTTTTAACAAAAGTAGTTTAAAAAAAATAACGTTCTAGGAAAAGCTGAACTCGTATTTCGGTTTTTATTATTTCTTTATTAACATATACTACCTTTTTTTATTTGACCGGATGGATACTTTGGATTTCAGACGCATTGTCAAATATCTAAAAGAGGACTTGACGAATTATCTGGAAGCTTCAGTAGTGTAAAAAACATGTTATACCTCATATACTTCAGCGAAAGTTTTGCTCCGAAATATAAAAAGGAACACTAAAAGATTAGAGAAAAAACAAAATATTTGGGAGCACCCTGTAAAAATGTATTACTTGAAATGCATTACTTCATGAACTTCTTCTAACTATCTGTATTCATTTGGATAAGACTATCTCATATATTCAGGGAGATATACAGGTTTCTTTAATAAATTGAAAAAAAAAAAAAAATAATAATAATAATACCCCTGCATTGATTATAACATGCTGGGTATTGAACCCAACGCAAAGCCATTCTTAAGAAACTTGACATATTACAATAGACTGCAAAGAGAACATTAAATATCCAGTGAAATATGATAATCTTTACTAAATTGTTTTAGCAGAACAAGCACAGGGGTTAAGAAAACTTCATTTACATAATTTATTAGTCAAATATTTTGAGCTACTTATATGAAAATCCCGAGCAAATATCATGAAAATTGAAAAAGTTATCGTCGATAGAATGAAGTGAATTTGAGTTTTCTACACAAACAGGTTCTACAGTTCCATAAAAAGATTCTGATACGTGATATAACCATCTTACTGACTAGAATGTTGGTATAAAATTTATAATTATCATGAATTAACTGGATAGAGTTTGGTATGCATAATGTTTTTAGATCGTGTACAGGGACATGCAAAAGAACTTTGATACATTACGTTCTATAGTTGACATTTCTTTCAATTGCATTTTTTTACATTAACTTTTCATTCAACACAATAAAATTAACAAATGTTATTAAAATGATTAAAAGTAGGGATATATGCGTAGGGAAATAAGAAAAGAATTCGTAAGTGGTATAACTATCTATATATATAAATACAGATAGATAGATAGATATAAATTTTGATGTAGATAGATAGTTAGATGCAAACAGACAGATGCAATGGGGGTTGGGGGTGATGGTAGTCCCCTTAAGCTGTCTTCAAACTTTGGCAACAGCGGAGCGACAACAGCGGCTTCTTTTCAAATTCCTTTGATGTGGGATTCGAGCTGTCGCGAAGCTGGAAGAGCGATTCCTTCTCTGAGAAACCTTCTACTGCGATAATTGCATGGTGAAATTGGTTCTCTTGTGTAAGAGAGCAATAAAAAGTAATGTCCTTCATTGTAAACATGTGCCAAATTTCAAGGGTCACTTTCGGACAATAGATAATTTATGACTTTGTCGCTCTACTTCTGTTGCCAGAGTGTGAAGGCAGCTTTAGAAACATGCCTCCGTATGGAACGAGTTAAATAAAAGCATATATAACTAATTATTATTATTAATATGGCGTAAATAAAAATGATCCATTTGTGGTGTCTGCGCCCCTGCTTCATTAACAGCAGACCCCATTTTAATTAAATACTTAGATAACTGAACAAGCCGAGACTGAAATGTAAAATATAAATAAACCTTTTATTTAAACTTTAAAGTATAGGAGGGAATAACTTTTCACCCGGAACTCAATCAATAGTTAAATAGAGAAATAACATAGAGAAATATAAAAGTTTTATCTCACCCCGGAGAATAACTAGTTGAGTTGAAAACTGATTAACGCTGCTCTCCGTAGATCCACTAGATTACACTACCTCGTATAATGAAGAGAAGATTGCTATCCCTTCACTACCATCAAACTCCAACAATACACTGTCGTATTAACTAGACCTCCGACACTATAACACACTCTATCGATTGCTTTAACTCCGCCAACAAAGTTATATCGTACTATCAGCGACTTCATCCACTGCTAATAACACCATACCACACCGTATCTTACTCCACTGCGATATTTATTCCCACCGAAGTCAAGAACCTCCACGATTCACTTCTCAAAACTCCAATAACCATTCGTATTCACTTACCCTACGCAAACTACTTTTTCTTTAGTGGCTCCTTGTTGGTCTAAAATCATTCCAGCTTCCTCTATTGCGTCACCGACCATTGGCGTCAATTCATCCTTACTTCAATCTATAGCGTCACCGGGATGCTGGTATACCAGACTTTTCAATGCTACGCCACAATTTACTTTACCACCGCTTACTTGCGTCGAAGTGAAATTGACTCAGCCTCATTTCCTCACACACTCAGCACTGATAAATGCAAATGGGAAGTTGAGGCTCTTGATCTGTAGATCCAATAGTAATGCTTAATTATTAATTATAATGTTTAATGGTATGAAGAAAATTCTGATTTGCGAATTCTAGTTGAAAAAATACCATAACGCAAATATTCTTGCTATACTAAGAACACTTTTAAGTAACTCAAAAAGTTCAGGTTAAATTTATTCATAGCAATTTACAAATAACATTTTCAGTGTGAAAATTTCTAATTGGTCTTTTTCTGTTTCATTTAAAACGATTGAGCGTTTTTTTAAACGACATTTTTTGTTATGTGACAGCTATGATGCGGTACATTTCTGTAAGAGATAATATGGTTCATATATGTATGTACCAAACATTTTTTAATCTCAATAGAGAGGCCTTATTGGCGTTCGAGCAATTAAATAAAAAATTGGAAATTTTCTTAAAAGGATCTTTTGTTTTTATATGTGTTCAAAATTGGGAAATAAAAAGAATTTTAAAACATAAAACACCTTTCAGGAATTAATTTTAATTTTGAAAAAAAAAAAAAAAAAAAAAAAAATATATATATATATATATATATATATATATATATATATATATATATATATTTAAACAGGAAGCCACTAATTAAAATACACTCATATAATTCTTTCTTTCATTATTTGGAATTTAGATTTACAAAGCGTTATGTTAAGCTAATACCATTTTAAATGTTTCATAAACTTAAATATTGTGTTATGAATGCTTTTCTGTTTGCATGAATGGCTTATAAATTAAAAGAATTTATTTAAATTTGCCACAATTTCAACCTCATTTTTTTTGCGTCTAATGTAAAAATTATTTATTTATTATTATTATTATTAT
The DNA here is from genome assembly GCA_963930645.1 of Salticus scenicus. NCBI lineage: Eukaryota > Metazoa > Arthropoda > Arachnida > Araneae > Salticidae > Salticus > Salticus scenicus. Next base: position 83,782,704 of record OZ005651.1, read on the forward strand.
TATTATTATTATTTTGAATTGATTTCTACTAAGCAAATATACTCACCGCAAGTTACTGAATTTCACCATGCGGCGCGATTATCGCCAAATGTGGAGAAAATAAACCGCTTGCTAAGCTTTGCTTAAAGAAGTTATAGGATGTATATGACAGAAAACAAATCTTCTCCCTTGAAGATTTGCTTTAAAAATATTTTTTTAATGAGTAGTTATTATTTTGCAGTTTTTATTGTATATCACACAATTCAATTAATGCTTTATGACTAATTTCAATTTATGTTTCTCATTATTAATCTAAATTAATTACAGCAGAAATTAGCCTAGGAGTATTTCGCGGCTTTACGGACGTGAATACGGGCTACGACCACTGAAAAAAAAAAAGACTATGGATGAAATTCTGTCTATGACCAGAATTTAATTTAGTACGACAGGACTAATGATATTTGTGTTTTAACACCCTTAAAAAAAAAAAAAAAAAAAAAAAAAGTAATAGAGGGCGTTTAGGAAATTTCCTAAACACATATTCAAATAGTAAATTGATTTTTAATTCCAAATAAATTATTGGAATTTGAATGCATTGATTGTATAGTATCTTCCCCTAATTGCTTAATACTTATTTACTAAATATTTTAATTTTTAAAATAATCTTAAAAACAATTTCGCAATTATTGTTAATAATTAACAGTGTCAATTTCTACAAAACAAAACATAATGTAAAAAAATAAAATAAATAAATAAATAAATAAAATATAAACGGATTATTCGATACTTAAATTATACTCAAAATTCCCCACAGATTAATTAATATCTGTACTGATAAGTATAAAGGATTTAAGTCCAAAAATGTCAATTTTGAGTTAAGTACATAGTCAGGCTCATAAAAAAAATTCTCTATCGATTGGTATAAAGGATTTAAATCCATGTCATTTAGTCTTTGAGAAAATCCATTGGTAAAAAAAGATTCAAGTCAGAAATTTAGCATTAATCTTTGGTATAAAATAGTTAATTCAATTTTTCCCTTTATTAAATAAAGATTGACAATCACTGAATGGTATAAAGCGTATAAACCAACATAATCCTTTTTTCCTAATTGATTCTGCTCATTAGTTTTTAGTTAGTTTAATTTTATTTTTCGTCTTCTGAAAAATCAAGAATATGGACTTAAATCCTTTATACTTATCAGTATAAATATAATCCACTGACATTCAGCCAAGACCCGTTGGCTATGTGGTCAGAGAACAGAACTACGAACCCGAAGACTGTGAGTTCGATTCTCACTGATGGTAAGTAAAAAAAAAAAAATGTATATATATATATATATATATACATAGGGCATTCCATAAAAACTGAGAGTAAAATCAAGAAATATATTTACAGCAAAAAATACATCATTCTTTTTCAAAATACCTTCCGTCAGATGATATGCAACGGTCCCATCGTTCAACCCACTTTTCAAAACATGTAGAGAAGCCCTTTTCTGGAAGCTGCTTGAAAGACCCCTCCACTGCTGAAATAACTTCAGAATCTGTATTAAATTTTCTGCCACGGAGCTTCTCCTTCAACGTCGGAAACAGCCAGAAATCGCATGGTACGTGATCTGGACTGTAAGGGGAATGTGGCATGATTTTAATATTGCATTTACTAAGATATTGCTGAACAGAAGTAGCGACATGCGGGCGAGCATTATTGTGATGTAATGTCCAATTCCCTACCAGTTTATGACGCTTTCTCGATATGTGTTGTCGCAAAATTTTCAAAACTGAAACATAATATTCACAATTCATAGTAGTGTTTGGAGGCACAGCATGCTGATATATTGCACCTTTATGATCAAAGAAAATAATCATCATGACCTTTCCAGCAGATTTGGTTTGTCGGATTTTTTTCGGAGGCGGAGAATCAGTATGTTTCCATACACTTGTTGCGGACTTGGTAAGGGGATCATAATCATGCACCCAAGTTTCATCACCTGTTATTACAGTCTTTAAGAGATTTGGATCATTTTGAAGCATCTGTTTCCATTCACAACATTGGTGAATTCTTGTTTTCATTTGTTCTTTAGTAAGGTGATGAGGAACCCATCTGGAACAAACATAGCGAAGCTGTAAATTGTTGCGTAGAATGCGAAATATCGACGTTTTCGAAATGTTTGTTGATGCTGCTATCTCCTCACATGTCATTCGCCGATTTTCTTGAAGGATTACCCACACAGTGTTAACATTTCGATCCTTCACAACACTTTTTGGTCGCCCAGGCCTAGGAGCCAGTTCTGCAGACAAACGGCCTTTCTTGAAATCACCATGCCATCTAAAAATCGTAGACTCACCAAAACATTTGTCTTTGTAAGCTTCTTTCATTAACTTAACTGTTTCTGGAGCTGTTTTGCCCAAACGGTAGCAAACTTTTATGGCACAACGCATTTCGTTTTTTAACTCTGAATCACTCATCTCTATTTCCGTAGGGCAAATAAAACAGTTCTTTAAACAAGCACGGAAATAGGAAAATTAAATCGTCTGCTTCGTTTAGAATTTTGTATAAACGTACAGTTAACAGTTTGAAAAAATCGCCTACACTTCTATTTTTTAGTTTCGCGGTGTTGCCACTACGTAAGAAAATAACTCTCAGTTTTTATGGAATGCCCTTTGTATATAAATGTTTTTACGGATTTCCCCAAAATATCTTAAGACAGAGTTGGTTTAAATTAGAGAATTAAATAGTAAAATTAGAGAGAGAATATTAGAGCATTAGAGTAAGAGTATCAGGTAATTAAATAATAAAACTGGATATTAGCAGGCATTTTTGAAGTGGAACACTATAAATTGGTAGCTACGCAAAATAGCAGATTGAAAGACATAGTCTTGTCGTACTAAAAATACTTGAAAACACTAATATAAATATTCAAAAATATTTAGCCAAGAACCGTTGACTGTGCGGTCAGAGTACAGAGCTACGCACCCGAAGGTTGTGTGATCGATCCTCACTGATGGGAAAAGAAAAAAATACATATAGAGGTTTTTACGGATTTCACATAAAATTTTAAGACAGAGAAAGAAATTGAATGGTAGAACTGGATATTGGAAGGCATTTTTGAAGTGGAACACTATAAATTGGTAACGACGCAAAATGCCAGATTGAAAGAAATAGTCCTGTCGTACTAATAAAAAGACATGATAATTATAATTAGCATTTGGAAACATGAGCCAAAAATGAAAAAAGAATATTTAAAAATTTGTGTTTTTTATTCAAATAATGGAATATGAGTAAAGAAATGTATCGTTAAATTATTTATGAAAATTTGTTTCGGTATGAATTCCACAAACTTCTAGATGTAGAAAAAACTACTACATTTAATCACTCTCACTGGAAATTAAAATCTCGAAAATCATAAGCAAGATTAAAATCAAAAAACGAATTTACAAATGGTATTTTAAAAACAACACCTACAAATTTGCTATTCAAAAATACGTGGCGAAATAGCGTGCTGTTCGTAAAATCATATTCCCACCACTAAAAAAGTGTTAGTTCAAATTGTGACTAAAAATATCGACTTGCGCAAAATTACATAGGGGTTTTCGAAGTGGAACACTATAAATTGGTAACGACGCAAAATGCCAGATTGAAAGCAATAGTCCTGTTGTATTAAAGAAAAAACCTCTCAAGAAGGGGCTAAGTTACAAGATTCTTCTGATCGGAAAAGTTAAGCGTGACGTTTCGACAAACAAAATAAAGTAGACGCGAGTGCAGTGTGTAAGCAGAAATAAATGATTTTGTATCTTATAGTGTTTAGTTAGGGAATTTCTTATTCTTCATCCTTCAGCAAAAGTTTTCTGGGGCTTTTTACTGCAATATCCACCAAATAAATATAAAATGTTAAGCTTAAAATTCTCTATATTATAAGACTTATATTCTCTGTAGAGACACATTGTTTTATAATAATAATAATTTAACATTAACCCTTTAACGATCCGATTTATTTTCACTTCTGTGGTAAGTGTTGCCATATTTAGAAACATTCATATTCAATATTCACCACTAAATTTTAAATGTAACATTTGCATAATCATTTCGAAGGTTATTCGTCCATTTTTTATACACTATCTACCTATAGGTATTTGGGCACTTTCGAATTTAGACGTTTTGTCAAATATCTAGAAAAATTCTTGAGAAATTATCTTGAAACTTTTGGAGTAGGAAGAACATGTTATACCTCTACATGTTATACATAGTATTACACAAAAAGTTTTGTCCTACAGTGAAAGAAGACCAGTAAAAAAATAAACAATATTAAAATGGATCGGATCACCCTGTAAAAAGTAATGCTTGAAACTTGAAATGTATTTTGGCTGTAGCATGTGATTGTAAGACTTCTAATTATCTGTGTAAATTTTTATGAGGCTACTACATACATTCATGAAGAAATAACGTTAAAAAAAAAAAAATGCAGGAAAATTTGCAAAATATTTAATTATAACACGCAGGATATTCGAACACTGTGTATTACCACTGAACATTGATTGAATCAAAATAAAAATGTTAGTAAAACCCATAATTGTTTAGCTTTTATTTTGAGAGGAACTGAAATCCCTCTCATTCTATCTCTCATAACTTTCTGAATTTACACGATTTTTGTTTGGGGGTTTCATATAAATACCTCAATACTTTTGGATATTAAACTATGCAAATGAAATTTTTAAAAAGCTTGCGTATGCGCAGTTAAAAATTATTTAGTAAAAATGCTCGTATTTCGTAAAATATTTAATATTTTTGGATTCTTATTACAGTATGCTGTGTCTAATGTAAATTGCCAAGTTTTCTAAAAATGGCTTTGCACTGGGTCTAATACTCTATGTGTTATAATTAAAAAAGTGGCAATTTTTTTAAAAAACTTTTTAAAGAAATCGTTATCACCATGAATATATATGATAGCGTCATAAAAAATTAAACAGATAATTAGAAGAATCCTCATAATCACATGCAACAGGCAAAATGCGTTTTAGGCATTACATTTCACAAGGTGATTCAAAACATTTTGAATTTTGCTTAATTTTTTACTGGTATTGTTTTTTTTCTTCAGGACAAAACTTTTGCTGAACTATAACATGTTCCTTATACTTCCAAAGGTTCAAGATAATTCCTGCAGAATTTTTTTAGATGTTTGTTAAAACGTCTAAATTCGAAAGTGTCCAAATATTTATTGGTAGATAGTGTGTCAGATATCACTCCTCAAATTTATTGGTGATAGATGATTAAATGAATTCCTAAATTTGGCAACACAGTTTAGAGCGTTTTAGATCATTAGAGCCGGAAAAGGTTAATTAACAATCAGGCAGTAAAATGGAAATAATGTTATCAATTTTTGTTCATATTATTTGAATAGTAAACCGGATTGGGTGATAAGACAAGAACTGAAAACAGAGAGGTGAGATACATGTTCCGTTTTGTCGCTGATTATCTTTCGTTCTTTTTTCTTTCTTTTCGCCTTTAATTTTCAGTTTAGATTAACTTGCTGCAATAAGTTAATTATAGTAATTTATTTTACGATCCTGGGAGAGGGAATTATCATATAAAAGAATCGTCATATGAAATCTCACAATTTTCAATTAACTGAATATTAATTACTGAACTGTAAAAATATAAAAAATGAAAGGAAAATTACTAAAAATAAAAGACTGTTTTTGCTCCATTGGAAAAAAAATAAATAAACAATCCCATTTAGTTTTCATAATTGGACTAAAAAATAGTAAAATTATTTGAAAAAATAAATATTAAAAGATGCGAATAAAATAATGGAAAATTAATAAAAATGATTCTATCAATGTTATATAAACGTACAGAAGAATTGTAAAATAATAAAGTTAGAAAACAGGTAATAATAAATTAGATATCAAAACAATAAATAACATAAATAAATTACATAAAATAGTAATAATAATATTATTAATTCAATTTCAGTTCTAAACCATTTAAAAATTTCTTGTTTCACGCAATTCATAAATGAAAATTCTGTACTAAACAGAAATTCTGTTTTAGACTAAAGGTCTATTCCTCTCAACCCCCCCCCCCCCACACACACACACACACCTTTTGTTTTCTCTGACATTACGCTGTCTTCTTCAACTTAAATTACTTTTAAACCTGATTATATAGTTCAATTTTCAGATGCTTATTCAATAATTAAATTTTATCCACAGAATATCGTTTGCTTATTTATTTATTTATTTATTTATTTTTTTTCGCACTATGAATAACATTTTTTTTTTTTTTACTTGTGGCGACAATGACGTCATATATCCTGTCACTTATGACGTCACAATATTCACTTTTCAAATATTTTGCAGTTTTCAAAATTATTAATATTTTATTTCTTATTTATTTATTTTAAGAAAGGTAATAAAAAATTACATATTTAAAAAATAATAATTATAATTCTGTTTCAAACATAATTTAATTTTGGGTGAAAAAATAATTTTGTAAGTTTTTCTTTTGTAATCCGTTACAAAAGTTTATATTAATTTCTTGACACAAAAAAAGAAAAAAAAAAAGTTCTCATTTGGTCAATTTTGTATGAAAGAACTAGTCCACCGTCTTAAAAATTCATTTTTAATTTAGTAAATTAGTTGCGTTTTCGCAATTGAATGCCTTGTAAATGAAAATAAGTCCGTTTTCTAATCATATAAATGTCTATGAAATGATCAATTAAACATTTTTCTGTTAGAGAGGGAAAAAAGTACTTAATGTCTTTAATATTTGCCATTCTTTGAACTTTCTAGATATCTAGATTCTATAGATGGGCAGTATATTTATATACTTGTGTATAATATAGTATATTCAAAATACATTTGTTTATTATGTATTTACTATTTTAATAAAATAAATAAAATATATATTTGTGTATTGTATCTATTATACATTTTTCCTTGTACATTTTAAAAGACCTAATATAATATATACTTTGTATCAAAATTCCTTTTTCTGAGAAAATATCTCATCCGAACTTTAGTACAAGGACTTCGTGATACAAGCTTAATTCAAATGTTCTTTAATTCAAACTTAATTCTTTTAACACTTTAATTACTGACCCTACATACTATCTGTGTGGAATGTCATAAACAAGCGGGCAGTGAAGGTTATAAAGCTTTTTTGTAAACTACTGTTTTAAAATTAAGAAATTTTGATTTGTCTGAACTTGTCACAGTTCAGAAATTTATTTTAAAGGTTTGGACGACTCAAATTAAAAATTTACACTTCCGGGAAACACTTCTCACAAGAGAGAATTGATGAAACTAATATTAAAAAAAAAAAAAAAAAAAAAAAAAAATTCTGATTGACTATTACTATTGCATACATCCTTATTGAAAAGATCTCCACAATAGAACATCCTCAGGATGAACCATGGGTGTCTTGTGCTCTACAGGGCATCCCCAAGCTGTCCTGATGAGATGTGCTGTATGAGTATATATTTTTTTTATTTCACAGTGATTGATCAAAAATATTTTGTACATCTTTCTACGAGTACATCCATTCTGTATATTTCTATGAAATTCTGTTATATGCTACCATATAAAAAAATATGAAAAAAAAACAGACTATAGCACAAAGTTTTAAACGATATCCACGAAAAGTTGATTTACACCAATGTATGTCGAAGTGGAATTAAGTACAGTTTTTTATGAAATTCTGTACAGTAGTTCTTGATATAGAACTGCTACAGATTTTTTGTCACTCACAAACATTGACACACAAAATCATACAGGCATTCTTTCAATAATGGTCATATCGTGTTCTAGACCGATTAAAACTGATAAATGCATCAAAAACCGGAGCTTATTTTTTTTTTTTTTCGAATCCAATACTTTCTTCTCATTAATAGAGAAAAAAGCAAATAAATCAAAATATTCAAAAATATATAATGAAATTTTACATAAGTAAATTATATTTTCTTTAATTCTTACCTAACGAGTGAGAATGGCAGCACTATTTAATGCTGTATTTCTACAAAGAATAATATCCTTATTTTTATAAGAATTTCCTTCTAAAAATAAATTTGGTTTGCGAGCGCATTTTCCAAATATTTATGATATCTTTTATGTCCAAATATCTTTATTCCAATAGTATAAAAATTTAACTCACTCACCCTTTCTTAGAAAAAGAAATAAAGCAACAAACACACCATTATACATTTTTAAATACTAATGAAACTATTTTTAAAAGTCATGAAAGTGTATAGAATATACTTTTTGACTCAAGAATGAATTGCACATTTTCTAAAATTCTCAAAAGTATTTGTATATTATACATTTTGGGCAAAAATAGTTGGTATTTGTAAATTGTATATAATATATATATATATATATATTTTTTAATGTGTATTGCCTACCTTTGTCTGATCCCGAACGTCATATATGAAGTACCGTTTATTTACGCGTGTTATGTGTGCGTGCGCGTGTAATTAAAATCAAAATTTGTCTGCTACAGATATGAGTAATTTCGTCCGAATACAGATATAGGAGATTCATAATTCATGAGTAATGCATGATTTTACTTTCTTGCTCTTTACTATATATCGAATTTTTCTTATATACGTATAAATATGCACAAGTGAATTAAATTCTTCATTTTCGCTTTTAAATTATAGCCTGTAATTTTAGTTTAAACTATAATCATATTCCATAACATTGCAAAGTGTTTCATCGCACTTTGTTCCAGATAACCCACTGAAAACGGAAAAATACTTTTTTCGTCGAATTCGAATAAAAGTAATAACCCTTCGTGGGTTAATATATATATATATATATATATATTTATATAAATGTTATAGATGAGTACAGATATTGTAACAATATGCTTATTATATGTGATGATATTTACATATGAAATTTAAACCTATCCATTTTACAATTTCATTTTTCAGTAAATAATAAATAAATAAAAATAAAACTGTAGGGCATCGAAATCTTCTGTAACAGTAGAATTGTAAGACGCAGAACAATATAATGTTCCACATTATATTGTTTTGCGTATATATCCCATATTCCAGAAGACAAGATAATGTAGTCTGAACGAAATCACACGATCATTCCAGGATCGAACATACTTCAAAGGCTTTAAAGCATTTTCAGCTATCCTGCTGTTTTAGAAAGCCAGCCGTAGAGAAGAGCAATAAAATTGACTGAGTTTTTTAAGCAGCTGTTTGGTTTGTTTGGCGCCTAGCGCAGGATATAAAAATCCTGGGATTTCTAGCACAGGAATAGCTTCCTCTCGCACTTTCACATCCCACTCTTTACGCCTGAATAATCGAAGATGAAATTAGAGTGGTTTCAAACACCATAAAAAGGACAGTATCGAATTAAATAGGATATAATAGGTATTATTTATTTTCATAATACATGGGATAAAAAATAAGTGAATTCGAGTGGGTATGAAGAAATGAAGAAAATAATGTGTTAGTTTTGTACGGAAGTGGAATATAAAATGCATGCCACCATTGAAAGAATTTAATAGACGAATTTCATGGAAATAACTTCTATAATTCTTTCTTAACTAGTGTAATTCAGCTGTTGATATAAATATAAAATCTATATTAAATAATAGAAGAAAAATCATAAAATGTTTGTAAAAATTATGTTAATTTATAATCCCTTTGACTACATTCGTAAATATAAAGTTTATAATTTTAATGATAAATTTGCATTTGTAAGTTGACAATTAAATAACAAAAATTTATAAATTAAAACAAAACAAAACAAACAAACAAAAAACAAATATACAAAGAAGTTATTTTTTAAGTTATTTAAAAATTATGTATGGATATATATATATATATATATATATATAATTATTTAAGATAATACTAAAATTAATTTAATCGGCGTCCTTTGATTTTTAAATTGATCTATAATTAATATACACTCATGTTTGTGAAAATTGCAACACCATGAAGGGATTATGCAAATTGAACCACACTTACAGGAAATGTAAACTGAGGTAAGGCATGCAAATGATTAGAAATACAAAGCGATTGTGCATTCGTGGAACGAGAACCGACTCTTTATCAGTCGCTTGTTCTAGGTATATAAAGGACTGTAAAGGCGCTTTCAAATCTGTTTATCGTCCTCTGTCTGCAGTAAACGTTTCATTGGTGGTCAATATGCTTCATCAAAAGCGGAGAATGCCATATCAACAACGAACAGAGTCTGTACGAGGCCGCATCGTTGGTATGCGGGAGGGTGGATTTTCGTATCGAAAAATCGTAGCCCGCACGCAGTGTAATGCCACAACAGTGATGCGTGTTTGGAAGAAATGGACAGAGGAGAATCAAACAAGCCGAAAACCTGGCAGTGGGGTACGCAATAGAACAGCGGCACGAGACGACAGACACCTCATCCGCATGGCTGTGACGAACCGTACAGGGTCGTCCTTTCGTGTGTTAGCACAACGTTGAAGCACGGCTACAGGTGTTTTGTTTTCTAGCTCCACAGTTCGTCGTCGTTTGCTGCAGCACGAACTGCGGGCAAGGGTTCCTCTACGCAGGATTCCCTTCTCGCTGAATCACAGACGCCTCCGACTTCAATGGGCTCAGCAACACAGCACATGACATTCCCAGTGGGAACAAACTGTTTTCTCCGATGAATCTTGCTACAATCTGGAGTACAATGATGGAAGAGTACGCGTCAGACGTTACAGGGGGAAACGTCTGCTCCCACAGTGTGTTACCAAGCGCCATACTGCACAAACGCCTAGCATCATGGTGTGAGGAGCTATTGGGTATTATTGTCGATCCCATCAAGTGCACATTGCGGGCAACCTCAACAGTGATCGCTACACAAGGGAAATTTTGGAGCCAGAGGTGCTTCCCATTCTTCGACGCATTCCGGGTGCTGCATTTCAGCAGGATAATGCCCGTGTTCATGTTTCTCAGACTGCGCAAGCCTTCTTCAGTGCACAACAGGTTTCGCTTCTTCCATGGCCTACTTATTCCTCGGATATGTCTCCCATCGAGCATGTCTAGGATTTCATTGGTCGGCGACTCGCTCGTACAACTGGTGGGACGCATAGTAAGATTGAACTTTGGCGTCAGGTCGAAGCCATCTGGAATGCCAATCCCCAGGATTACATTCAGAACCTGTATGATTAGGCTGACCAGACCAAAGTACCTTTATAATAGAGAAGCATAAAAAATTGCTACAATTATCAAATTATGGATGCATTTTTTCATTCCTAATAAATAAGGACTAAAAATAATGTGTTACTGATTAATAATTTAGTTTCTACAATTTTTTAAAATTTAGAAAAATGCCTTCAAAAAAAAAAAGGGCGTCCCCATTTGTCCCAAGAAAATGGGGACGTTTGGTCAGTATATGTAATGGCTCTCATTGCTCAGCGTGGCGGACACACAAAGTGCTGATTTCAGACGTTCTTTTAGTTTTTTTGTCTTATATATTTGACCGTTTATTTGTACCACTATCAGTAATATGTGGAATAAATTTCATTAATTTCTGACAATTCTTTCATGGTGTTGCAATTTTCACAAACATGAGTGTATAATATAGGAACATATTGTCTCGAATATTTAACTGAATATCTAAAAAAAATTCTTCAAGATGGCCAAAAGGGTTAATTAAAATTGCACTCATTTTTTTGTTTTTTGTTGAACAATCAAAAGAAATAGAGTAGGACTTAAAATATCTTCCTATGTGGGAATTCATTCTAACTACGGTACGTAATAAAGCGGATTAAAATTATCGGAAAGTCTGTAAACTAAAAAATTTTCATATTAGAATTCACAGACTACATCATAGATTATTTTGATAAACAAACACACACGTACAAATAAATAAATATAAAATATAGTAAAAGAGGAAATGCCGTAAAATCTTCTCAATGACTCAGATCACAAGAAGAAATATTTTTACTCAGTGAATTATATATATATATATATATGAATTGTCGGATCTAATAAAATTTTCGACTCTGTTAGAATATTAAACTGAAAAATCTGAGAATATTATATTAAAAACCGCATGAAAAATATTTAAAATGCACTGTAAATAAATAAAGAATATAAAGAGAGTAAAAATAAAAATAAGTTAAAAGGTTCTTGAATACTCTACTGCGAACGGATAAAAAAATTGCCAACTCTTTGTGCGATAAATTTGAAGAGCGTTGCAAATAAACGTATAATTGTAATTTTAAGAAGCATTGTAAATAAATAAGTAAATAAACTCATGTGATTTTACAGCATAAGTACTGTAAATTTGCTGAAAACACGTTTACATGAAATAAAATAGTCAAAAGTAATTTTATTTAAAAAAAGGAAAAAAAAAAAAAGAAAGAAAAAAAAAAGGTAAAATATGGAGTCCAATGAACTTGGGCTGCATTTGTAGAATATATGGTAGAACAAAGCTTTTAACACTCTTTTAGATGAGGAATTTTATTTGCCAAACATTTCACCAACAGTTGGTTGAAACACGTAAAATAAAATAAAATAAATAAATAAAAATAAAATAAAATAAAAAATAGATCAAAATAAGAATGTTCAAATGAGCTTCATTATTTCATGTCTTTTGTAACGAAAATATTTTAAAGTACAAAAGTAACATAAAATAAAATAATTTCATATAAAATTTCCTTCTTCGCAAAGTAAATCAACTTCTAACTGTTGATTGAAGCTGGTATAAAGCAGTATTTATTAGTGCGATGTGCGCTGTAAAAAAGCTACTGACGAACGCTTCATTTCTATGATATTGAAGAAGATTATAGCATAATTCTTCATATAAATTTTCGCAAAAAAGTATGTATAGACATTTAGCTTTAGGACAAAAATTATTCTGAACATTTTCATTTTTTTCTGCGATATTTTTATATTTTTTTCTTTTTATACATATTTCTATATTATGCAGTTACTAAGTCTCTGCATTTTGAAACTTTCATTATAGTAGATATCTACTTTATGTGATAACAAAATTTTAACAGAGAAAAATAGTATATATATATATATATATATAGTTTTTTTTTTTTCTCTCTCTGTTTTGTTTTTTGCATGTAACTGAAAAAAAATTCAGTGGTAAAATTCATTACTTTTATACAACAATTTGAGTTAGTTATCGTTTGTAACACTGTTGAAATGGTTATTAATACAGTATATTTTCTCTAAGTTAACGATGTAAATAGATTTCAAAAACTGTCCTTTATATATATATATATCTTAACAGTGGATTTTTACATTTTAAGTTTTCAGAATATTTCACTTTTAAGATAAATATTCAGAAATTCTTTGAGTGGATTCTTCTTCCTTACTTACTCTAATCCAAATAGAAAACGGAGAAGTAAAAATATCGACAGAGGGTTGTTGTAGGGTTTTAAGGTCGATTGACTGCACTAGGATCCTAGGGCTGAGGAGGAGTGCCCTCCATAGGCGTCTTTCAAAGGGGTCATAGCCTATATTTACGCAAATTTCAGAGAAAACCACGGAAAACTCCGAACGGCTATGCCGACGAAGGCGACCTGGAATCGAAACCGGCACCTCACGTCTACCAGCTTTGAGCGCAGAACCGCCTATAATATCGGTAGAAAAACGCAACTTAATTATTAACATTTCAATGCAAACGATTAACATTAAAGCCAAATTAGAGCACCATTGTACATTAATCAGTCCGGTCCAATTTTTTTTCAAGGATTATTTTTATGGTGTATCATATAAAATATTTATTTAGTTTTAGATAGTTACTTAATAGCCAAGCTATTTGATTCCGAGATTTATATAACAAATGTTCCTAAAAGATTTTACGCATGAATTTATGTTTAGATTCTTCATAACATGTTTTAGAAAGTTCTGATAATTAATTATACGAAAGGTAATTAAATTGAGAGATATCTTTATTCAGAATATTTTAAAATAACTATACTTTTTTTTTTTCTTTATTAAAGCAAAAAATATTTCCTATTTTCTTATGAGACATTTTTGCTTTTTATATCCCTTTAAATATTTTGTTATTTATAAAGCTTGGGGATTTGTGCATTATTAAAAATAAATAAATAAGCAAAAATAAAAATAAAAGAAGTTTGGAAATATTTTTGCCTCAATGGAGTTCAAACAATCACTTTCAAAATTTTCCATGTAACAAAAATAATAGACCAATCTATTGTTAAACTATTGCCTTGATAGATGCTTTTACTGAATAGCATGGATATATAAGATTAAATATTTTTTATATTTTCTATTTTTTCAAACTGTCTTGTAGATAATTAAATCTATTTATCCTTTAATTCATCCACACACATGGCCTATATATTATTCCATTATAGAGAATAGATATATATGAGCTTACATTTAACATTTTACAGGACATATGTAATACTTTCAAGTACACATTATATTGAAACGAAATGAAAGCAGTAACTTTTATTATTATTATTATTGCAGAATATTTCTGTGTGATATTCGGTGTTTCTAGTAAAAAAAAAAAAAAAAAAAATTGCCTTAGGAGATGATCTATAAGTTTATTTTTGTTCAGAATTTGAGCTTCTAAATGCTCATGTGATCATTGATCATACATATCAATATTTATCCATGCTTTCTTCCGTTTTCCCGATGTGTCTGGTTTATTTACATAAATGTAAATTTTGATTGTTTTATATTGAAATAATCTTTAGATATAAATTATATAAATTTGAAGATTGTTTAAACATTGTGAAAAATAATTTTTAAAATAGAATGGGAACTCTGTTACAGTTAATTAAGCGAATGTTTTTTCTTAAACCACCGATAAATCGTAGAATGTTTTTTTTTTTTTCCCCTACTGATATGTTAAATTCAAAAATTTCTTTTCGGGGAAGATCTTAGTTATACCGTTCAGTTAATTCTATAAACATTTTAATCTGATTAATTATTTTTATATTTTACATTTAAAACCCATGAGTTCGAAGAATATTTTGAAGTGTTGAAAAATGAAATATTGCACTCACGTTTGTGAAAATTGCAACACCATGAAAGAATAATGCGATTGAACTGAAATTTTCAGCAAATGCAAATTATAGTGTATTAAGCAAATGATTTACATTTCAGAGTCACCTCGCATGCAGGGACTGAACAGAGCCTTCCGAGCTGCTGCTAAAACTGTATAAATAGAGAGTGTATTTAAATAGTAATTTTCAACCGTATAAATAGTAGCGGAACATTGAAAATAGTCCATGGTTATCTGTTTGTGGTAAACTTTAGATGAGACGTAACAATGCCTCTTCAACGAAAGAGGGTGACATTTTAACAACTTACGGAGTTTGAACGAGGGAAAATCATTGGCCTTCGTGAAGGAGTATTTGCTTATCGTGCAAGAGCAGCTTGTGTGCAGCGCAACAGCATCACAGTAATGCGAGTATGGAAGCAATGGGCTGACGAAAATCAGACAACTCGGAAATCCGGAGGTAGATTCCGAAAGGCGACGTCGATGCGCGATGATAGGCACTTGCTGACGGACCATACAACTTTACCTAGACAGTTGGTAGCATCAATCTCTGCTTTATCAATTCGTCGATGTCTGCTGAACGTCGGCTTCGTGCAAGAGCTACTTTATAAAGGATCCCCCTGATTCAAAACCATCGACGCCTGCTTCTGCAATGGCCTCATGGACATAAGACGCGTGCGGATAGGCAACCAGCTTTTTGATGAATTTCACTGTAAGTTGTGGTACCATGATGGCCGTATACGTGTTAGATGCTATGCCGGTGAACGCTATCCTCCGAAGAGCTTTATTGAATGTCATAATGGACGATCATCTGTTGTTGTGGTCCGGGATGCAATTGTGTACCATGGACGATCTTAACTGCTGTGAATTGTAGGTAATCTTAACAGCAACAGGTATATCAGTGAAATGCTGGAGTCCGAAGTCGTCCCTTTCCTTCAAGGCATTCCTAGAGCTATCTTTCAACTGGATAATGCCTGCCCACATTTTGCAAGAAATGTTGAGACTTCTTTTCAGCAGAAAACATACAGATTATTCCTTGGCCTGCTTATTCGCCGGATATGCCGCATATTAACATGTGTGGGATTTTGTTGGTCAGAATCTCGCTCGTGATCCTCATCCTACAGCTTTTACAAATGAATTTTGGGTATGCATATGAACAATATGGAATACTCTTTCCCAGGAAGACATTCAAAATCTGTTTATGCCACGTCGTATATCAGCACATATTAAAGCGCGTAGTAACTATACCAAATACATATTTTGCACACTTAATATTGTTTTATTGCTTTGAAAATTAAATCATTATTTGTACCAATACCGGTCGTTTGTAGATTAAATTTCATTAATTTCTGTCAATTCCTTCATGGTGTTGCAATTTTAACAAACATGAGAGTGTAAGAAATCTCTATAAAACATTATATATATATATATATATATTTCTAAGTGGTATAATCGGCAGAAAAATTATTCGAGCGCTAGTAATAATTCCTATATAAAAAAAGTATACTTAATACTGTTTTGTTAAATAAATCCTTGTCGAATCATGTTCTTAGTGTCTAAGAACATGATTCAACAAGGATTTATTTAACAAAACAGTATTAAGTGTACTTTTTTACATAGGAATTATTGCTAGCGCTCTAAAAATTTTGCTGCCGACTGTACATACGCATGAATACAATTAGTTTAATAAATTTTACAAAAGAGAATTTTTATTAAAGGAATTCTGCTTTGAAAACAGAAGTTTGCTAGTTACGTAAATGTGGATTATCTTGCTTGTAGAAAGCATTTCGGGAAGAAACATACAGATTTTGATCAACGAAGGCACTTTATTCAATAAATATTTTCGGAACAGTCCAGTAAAGCTGTCACTTGGATCATGAAAGTTCTAAAGTATTGCTCATTAAGGAAAAAGAATAAACCGTTTCTAGCACCCTATCTCACAGACCGTTGCTCAGCACAAATGCCTAAAAACAACTGAACTCTCTTCCTTCATGCAAATCATAATTGAAGATTCCTTCCTACAAAAACCAAAAATTATTTTCATTTTAAATACATTTTTTTTTTTTTTTTTCAAATATAAAAAGAATAGCTTTTATAAAATACCATGACAGATGAACGTACTATATGAAGAAAATGAGGTTCTAAAGAGATAATAATAAAAAAAAAAAATAATAATAATAAAATAAAGCAAAATTATAATGAACCGCTATTTATATCATTTTAGTGAATAAGCTCTCAAAATGTTTCACAAAAATTAAACACAGTTTTTAGAAACATCTATTTTAAGACATGTTTTATGTGTAGATCATAATAACATTTACGTATAAATTGTTTCTGTCGAGACGTCTGACTTTAATAATGAGTATATTTATATATATATATGTCTGAAATATTCAGTGTCAATACTAGATAACAAAGTAATAGGCAAATAAACTCCCTAATAAAATGGCAGTAAAATTATTAAAGCTGTAAAATGAGATCAAATCACCATGGAAACGAAAACTCACGTATGAAAAGCACTGCTTAAACATGAAGACAACTTTTATTAAAAAATAAATTCAAAACTAATGGGTTTTTCCTATAACATGGTGGGTATCTAAAATGAAAGTTTTGGCTTTATTATATATATGTATATATATATGGATGGTAATTGGTAGTTTATTCATAATATGGTACTTTTCTAAAAAAAAATTTTAGTTTTATTTCATTGTTGAAATTTTAGAGTTGTCGGGTAATGTTAATTATTTTATATGATCTCATAAATCTATGTCTCAGAAACAACTCATTATACATTACCCTGCTGCTATTATTGTCCTTGATAAAAATGTAGCAAATTTTTGAAAGTTTTTCAAAGTTATTTTTCTTCATTTATTAACTTCGTCAATGTTTTTGGCTATGTGTATTGCTTATTTCAATATGTAATAAATTTATTGATACCTTACTAATTCAGGTCTTTCCTTCTTGGTTTTTGATCATTAAAATGTGGAATTACGTATGTATAGCGTATTAACTTATAGTTTAATAACATCTTGTATATAAGAACGTCACTCAGAAATTTTTGATATACAGCTAATTGGTGCAAGTTAAACTTACCAAACCTTAGAAGCGTTCAAAGTACTTCCATCTAACATTATTGCACTTCTGTAGGGAAATTTTGAAAGATTAAATGCTTCAAGCCATCTATTTTTTGAAATCGATAAAAAATATGCTTTCACAGTTTTCAACAATCTCATCTTCGGAATGTAAGCGACAAGTACGTAACGACAAGCGACAAGTACGTAAGCGACAAGTTCTTTAGATTAAAAAAAATAGCCAAAAGTCACACATATCAAGATCAATGGAATAGGGGAGCTGTTCTATTACTCAAAACATTCGACTGTCAATCTTACCGTGTGAGATAATGCATTTTCTCGGTAATGCATCAGTCCTCTTATATTTATTTCTTGAAGAATGTCTGGAAATACTTAGTGGTTTACCAGTTAGCTGATGGCTTTGATAAGTTCTGTACGTCTGAAGAAAACTACTTTTGTACGTTACTTTATTTCTTTTTTGGCTCGTTGTCTTTTCACCGTTGTTGGTTTAGGGCCATTTTCAAAGATCTATACCTTATTTTTTTTTAAAGTGTTATAACGTCAAAAAACGGTATGTGTGTGTCATCACCAGGGGTGCAAGAATTTACATCTCAGGACAGAACACTGACACCAGTACTTCTTACAATAATTTTTATCATATCCAAATGCAATACATTACTGCACAAATATGATAAAAATTATTGAGGAAAAATACTGGTGTAAGAGTTCCCTCGTCAGACGGAAACTCTTGCACCTTTGGTCATTACCAGTTATGATTTTAGAAAGAAGGCGGTGTCCACCATCATTAAACAGTTTTAGTGTTTCTTTACAGATTCTGACACGCTTCGCTTTTTGGTGTTCTCTTAAATTATGTGGGAGCTAACGACTAACTGATGTTTTAATATGCAGTTCTTTAATGAATAATTTTAAGTATAGTTGCGGATCCCATGTTAAGATCATTCTGTATCATTTGGTAATTGAAGCGATTATAATCGATTAACATTTTTCTTAAGGCCGACACATTTTTTGGGAGTACAAACAACGAAGTTCTTATGTGTTCTTCATCCAGGAGATAACTTCGACCTCCACGACATTCTGTAAACCATCTAAATACAGTAGCACGAGATGGATGTTCGTTTTTATATGCTAAATCTAAACATAAAAGAGTTATGATTTACATATTTAACAAAATAGATTTTTAGTGCATATTGTCTGCCACTATATGGAAAATTTCGGTTGGTATTATTCCATATTATTATACAATTTAATTCATGTATGTTGGGATCTTGTCACTTGATTCAACATTGACTTTTATAACAGTTTTTAATGATTTGGTTTAATTATTTATGGCTTTTGAATTTGTGACGTATTTTAATTATTGGAAATATTTGAATAATTATATATTAACATTCAAGTTTAAATTGCTGCATACACACATATAATTAGGATGGAATTGCATTGATATGTATTTATGTTTATTCTATCTTCAGTTATTATTTCTTTGTACATTCAGTATTGTTAATTCTTATATTTTAAAGTTTGACAGATTCTGGCCAATAACTCAATTTTTATACATTAATACGTCTTGTTATCAGCGTCTAGTGTGCTTAACCTCGGTGTATTACTTCAAAAATTTTATTATTTCATGGTTTATTAATATGTTATATATGTTATTTCACGTCAGCACACAATCTCTCTGAAGTATATTCGATTTTGATTTATGTATGATGGATTTTTTGTGCCTCTTATTTCTACTTAATCTCTTGCCGATTTTAACGCTTTTTAAGGATTTTGTAGAATTACTTATAATATTGAAATTTTTAATATTCTCTAATTCAAGTGTTATATCTGATGGTGGAATAGTGGGGCCAATTAACTAGCAGGATTTTCTAATGCTATATTAAAAAATATATTTAAGAATTTTTAAGCTTGTCCTTGTTTTTCATAGTAATTGGTTGAAAAATTACTATATACACTGCGTGGTCATTTTATTATGAACACCTGACAGTTTTATGGAATGCGTTATTGCGTCTGCGTCATAGTGATGTTACTGCAGGCCTAGGGAAGAATAAAAAAAGAAAGCTGAGTTACTGAGACATTATAATAAATGAATTGCTTGTGAATATATAGGGAAAAAACATGATTTGACGAACGTTGATCGTGGGATGATAGTAGGAGTTTGGATGCATTGATTATAAGCAAAACTGCTGTAATTGTGAAGTGTTAATGAACAGCTGTAATGAAAGTGCATCAAAAGTAATACTCTTAGGCAAACGACTTGGTCTGGACCGCCAAACTGTTATCCTTTGCGAGTGGTGAAAGATCGAGTGAAATGTCGATTATCTCGTTTTGTGAAAGAAAACAGATTGGTAACAATGTAGCAAATTTTAGCGAATCTTAATCAAGGAGCGTCCTAAAAATAACTCTTATTGCGTTATGCGCCTTATCTTGTATCGTATTGGCTGTAGAAGCAGAGTACATGACTGCCGACACCATTGTTTTAAGCAAGAATAAAGAAAAAACGTTTCAAATTCACTCAGGAACGTATAGATTGGACTACTGTACAACTCCTGTTTTAAGTTAGATTATGCAGAAGGGTGATTTGGAGTTTGGCGATCAGATCTCAATTCTGTTCAGCATTTGTGGAATGAAGCTGAAAGTGCGATATGATACCTAGATCTATCTACAAATACCTAGATGCATACCGCTGAAAGTGTAGTTCTCTAAACTGTACCCGAGATTCAACTAACAAACTATAAAAATCTTGTAGAATTCATAGTAAGAAGAAGAAAGGAAGAAACAAGACTCTATTAAAAGCAAAAAATGCGTTAACAAAATTTTGACAGTGGAGTCATAATAAAGTAGCTGCTCTGTGTATATGTGACTTATTGAAAATTTTTATAAATGGTATACGGAAATGTATAATTTGTTTAAAAATGAATATTTATTTTACTTTAACTATTATAGTAAAAATAAGCTAGTTACTTTATTTAATATCATTGAAGCTTTAAAGAATAATTTTACTATTTCTACGGTAGATAACGCCGATAATAATTTTGCTATTATGTGTAAAATATTTTATAAAGAAATTCTTCTGAATGCACATTTAAGTAACAATCTTTATAAGAAAGTAAATATTTCTCCTTACATAATTAAAAATCATTTATATATTTTTAGTATAAAATTAAATTATTAAATTTAAAATTTTTAATTTAAAATTTCTTTACTTATTTATTATATTTATACTTATTTATTATTACTTCTTTACTTATTTCTTTACTTATTTCTTTACTTATTTATTCAAAAAAAAAAAAAAAAAAAAAAAACCTGTTAAGTTTAGGTTTATTAGTTTACTTGTAATATATTTAGTAATGGACATTTTGCTATTAAAAAGTTTTTCAAGTCCTTAAATGGAGTGCTTAATGTAATTTATAAAGATGAAAATTGTTTTACAATTAATAACAGTTGTCCAGATTTAAAATATATTAATAGTGATAATTCTAAGATCTATACCGATTAGATTATTTAGATAAGATTTGTATTTTTGAAAATATTTTATATAACGGTGGTAATTATTATTTACAAATTATTGTGTATTTTATTTTATTTTACTTTTATTTTTAAGTTTATATATTTGTATAAAATTTTGTGTTATTTACATCCCCCCCCCCATATCTATTTCATTTTTCATTTTTGTATTCTAAACTGCAGTGGATTTTATATTTTCTCTTTGTAGGATTTAAGGGATAATTTGCTTTTGTTTTTACTGACAGAACTTAAAACATGTTACTGTTTCGAACCTGCAATAAGGGTCTCCCCAAAAGACTATTACATTTTTTTTTTTTTTTTGCCTGCTTTACTTTTTAATTTCTTGTCAGCATTCTTTTCTAATTTGTACATTTATATTATTTTTGTTTATCTTGTATTTGGCTGCATATATTGCACATTAAGTATTGTGAAATCTGCGTGCTTGCAGACTACATCTTAATTAATTAATTAGATAACTAAATAGATAATTGAAGAGCACAAGACTTGAAAGTGAGTTTTAAATAAAGCTTTTATTTGAACTTAAATCAAGGGGGGGGGGGGGAATTACTTTTCCGAACTGAATCAAATAATTAAATAAATGAACATATTAGAGAAATATAGAACTTAAGTCTCACCCAGCAGACATAGTGGAAATTCGGTTAATACTGCTCTCACAAGGAAACATTCAAAAGGTGTCGTCTTCAAAAAATAATGAAAAAATATATGTGACTCTACTCTTCATAAAACCTCAGAAAGTGAAACAATTATCGGCTGAAATGAATTACAGCGACCACAAAAAATTATCAAAATTAAGCATTTTTGGCTATTTAGCGCTGTTAGGCGATAAGTTCGCTAGTAACGAGATTTGCCGTGTACGAACAGAACCGTGTTTTGCTTCTCTGCCAAGTACTCAAAATCAATCGCCTAACATTGTGAAATCATCAAATATGCTTAATTTTGATAATTTTTTGTGATCGCTGTAATTCATTTCAGCCGATATTTTTTTCACTTTCTGGTGTTTTATGAAGAGTAGAACCACATATATTTTTTTCAATGTTTTTTGAAGACGACACCTTTTGAATGCTTCCTTGTCAGTTGACTCTCTAAATTATGCTCACTCAAGGGTTGTCGGCAGGTTTCCCTTGTTCGGCAAACCCTTTCACGCAAATTCCACTCTATCTACACACCGTAATACTCGTCAAATCAGCAATCTCCACTCTCTAATAACTTAGCGATAGCATAAAGATCTATCCTCACCAACACCACACCCTCTACAAAATTATCTCGATATTTATCCTTAACTCAACCGCCTCCAATCACTTCACTTAGCAAAACTTCAAAAACCTGTTCATATCCACTTCACACTCCGCAAGTTACTTTCTACGTTGCAGCTCTATGCCGGCGCAAAATCATTCCGACCTTATCCGAAACTTCGCCGCCCGTTTGCGTCGACCATCTTAATCTCCCCTCTATTGCGTCACCGGGAGTCGCTGGATCCAGCTCGGTTTTAAAACTGTGGCGGCCATCCATTGTCTCAACCTTACTGTATACAAATATGCTTTTCCTCTGTATTTTTTAGTTTTTAAACCTTTTTGAATAATTTCCTTCTTATATATATATATATATATATATAAAATATTGACGAATTATTATATACATGTTATATCTTAACATCCGGAATATAATCACTCAATTAATCATATTTCTCTAACAAAGAAAATTTTTTTGTAACGAGTGTTGTTATTTTACAATTATTTTGATTATTTGAATACGTCGTTTCACAAATATATTTATACTATATGTACGTTTGTTAACACTCAAGTTGGTGAATCCAACAATAATTCGTAAGTGAATCAGTGCTTGCAGAAAGAGATTCAGTTCATTTACCCCCCCCCCCCCCCAAAAAAAAAAAAAAAAAAAAAAAAAGGCACAGGTTTGAACACACTGAAACCACTGCTATCCCCTTTATCAAAAATATGTACTGAAGTCTTTTCTAGACGCACTGATTCAAATGGATTTTATTTTGTCTTAGTGAAATTTTTGTTTATTTTCAGTGCACACACACACACCCACACACATATATATATAGTGCAAGAAAATAATTATATTTAGTAAAAAATATATAAACATACCTTACAAAATCTGTTAAACTGGATATACACACTAAAAATAAATAAATAAATAAAATAAAAAATCCTGTTTTATTACAGAAAATTCCTGGCAGCAAAAATGCCAGAAAATATCCGTATGCTATGTGAACAATCTGATGTGTCACTCAGACGAATTTCTATCACCCTGCATTTCAGTATTATAAAGACAGAATGCAGATTAAAACGTAAGATCAATAAGGTAAGATAGTAAAGTTCAGTCTACTTTAAAAGTAATTTAAAATATGTTTAGGAACAGATTTATTTAACATATATTAGTCTGTGAGGGGGTCTACCGCGCTCCTCAACTCCCCATTTAATTGTAGTACCTATATTTATTAAAATAATAATAATAATTTTGAAAAAATCAAGGCTGTTATTATCTTGCGTCCAAATTGGCCAACCTTGATCAAACTTTTTAAATAACAACCTCATACGAACTTCAGAATGCCAAATTTGTGTTTCCTGACTTTTTTTTTTTTAAGTTATGCTGATAATAGATATACATACAGATTAACAACTATAAATTTGACTTTCGTATTCAGGGACCTCAAAACGAGATATTGGAGAAAAGTAGAAGAGTTAAACATTGAAAAAAAAAAACTTTGTTTACAGTATGGTTATCAGAAATTTATTTTCCTTTCTGAGCAGTGTATCTACATAATAAAATGTAGCAAATCACCTACGTCGATTACATTCAATAGAAAAGAAAGTTTGAGTTGCAATGTATATTGTCTATAAGCTATATGCACATCACATTGTGTACTTAAACTTAATCCTATATGAAAACACATTACACAAAATGAAAAACACTTCCAGCAATTTCCAAGTATAGCTCCAATATATCCAAATATTTTAAGTAGCTCTGTAAATGAATTATGAATGATTTCCATACCACAATCTACACAAAACATGCTTTTATGCATTTGAAAAAATATGTTGATTCTATTTTATTTAGGGCAGCCTATAGATGTTACACTGTATAGCTACCAGAAATTTCGTCCATACTGTGTAATGTTACACAACGATATTAAGGAAGCTTACCATGAAGTGAAATACCACAACCATGAAGAGAAATGTTACCAGCTGTACCTGTGTAACCGTAGCATAATATGTAAGGTTACACAGTTACAGTTGGTAACATTTCTGTATATAGTTGTGGCAAACAGACTGCTTCAATATTGTTGTGTAATAAAAAACCAATATAATTTTACAGTGTAAACGTAATGTATTTGAATTATCTTGGATGGCCCTGTACATGAACCATTCGCTTGATCTCTGTTGGGAGGAAACAAGCAAAATCAAACTACCCTTACTTCCGTGGCGGCTCTAAAGTGACATCTTAGTGGTAGTACACTTTGAATATCAATTCGATATTTGGGCATGCGCTGTGAAATGCCCTAAAATTAACCTAATTAAGAATGTAAACATTAATCTGAAAAGGAATATGGTTATTAATAAGTAAATTTACTTTTATCAAATAATTCAAGACTCATATAATTTTAATTAATTTCTTTATTAAATTTCCATTTTTGAATATTAATTAAAATGATGATTTTCATGATTTTAAAATAAAACATATATGGGATCACGATGATCTCCTTTTTAAACACTACTATATTGATTGCATCGAAATGGGATATAGATGAGTACTTAAAAACAGGTATATGATTGACGTGCGTTTTGCAAATTTAAAAAAAAATACTGACCAATGAATAAAATGTTTTCTCACCAGATCACCAGATGCTAGGGCGCAGCCAGGGCATAAAATGGATCATCACAGGGAACACTTCTTTGAGCATCTACACTTAATTCACAATTTTACTTAATATATCTACTACGTATTTTTATATATATTATCTTGGCCAAAGGCGAGCAACTTCTTAATGTAGATGACATGAGTCATGGCGATGAGGCAGTAAAGGGCTCTCACATGGTTTCAGCAAGAAGACAATCGACAGAATCCTCTTTTTAAAAATTTCTTATCATTTTCCTTCAGGTCTCTCATTATAATTTTTTGAGGGGGTTTTCTTCTTGTATTTTTTTATTGGGTGTTTGAGTTTCACTTGTAATTTCTTTATTGGGTCTTCTTCCGATTGGACCCGGTTTGAACCAATCTGCTTGCTTTTAGATTTCTTTAGTGCATTTCTTAAGACTTAGCAGGGGCTTTTTTTGGCGGTCGCCTGAGGGGCTTAGTGCGTGTGGTCCTATGCTATTGCCTAGCACCGTCAGGTTCGTCACACACAAAAGCCGGATCGTAGAATCGTTAAAAATATAAAGTAGAAGTCTTTACTTCGAAATAATCAGGACACATCATTTTAGTACTGTGATTTATTAATGTAGCAATATAATATTCAGGTTGCAGTCACCAGTAACTTTACATTTCATTCCTATATTCGTAAGCAGATACAAAAATTCTATCCCCATCAACTAGACAGAGAGGGAGGAGGACCTCAAAAATTTACGTCTACTTAGAACCTGATCAAAAACGAAAAGAATACACTAAATCTGCTAGCCACAGATAGCTTAAAATCGCAACCCCGGAGATTGGCATCTTTGAAATGCAGCCAAAAGAATGCCAAACTGTTTCTTTGTTCTTCTAAGATATTCATACTAAATTTTGAATATAAAAAGTTCGTTACAAATATTAAATCGATTTGACATTGAGAAGCCATGCCAAATGACCTTCAACTCTCAATGAACAAAGACGGCGACGCTTAGACTATCGAACAACCCTATAAATCTATTTTTAGAATTATAATGACCCTCTTGAAATAATAATAGGTTTTTTTAACATAAACATACAAGGGTAATAAACATGAAATCAAATGCTTGTTTTATTTTATTAATAGCTGTATATAGTAGAAATATGTTGATAACGGCTTTTTAAATTACCCTCTGAAAATAAATAATTACGGCTAAATTGATTTAATGTAAACACTAGCGTGATAAATATAAATTGAAATGACAGTTATTATTTTATTAATAGCTACTTGTGTTAGAAGTAGGCTGATACGAATTTTAAATTACCCTCTCCAAAATAAATAATTATAGCTAAATTGATTTAATCCATTCGGGGAAAATGTATACACATCTTTTTGAGTTTTCCAAGTACTGGTCATAAATAGGCGTTTTAATTCTGTCTGAAGCTTCTAAGAGGCAGTAAAACAGCTTTTGTAGTCTTTATTATTTTTTTCAAATAATGCCCTTTTGTAATTTTATTATTTCGTTTTTAACAAACGGCTGCTTTTTGCCCAGCAATCTCAACGAAAAGTTTAGTGTAGCATCACTATATGATACAGATTTAGAATACCGATTTTGGCCTTCTGTTAATATTTTTACTTGATATATGCTTATAACAAACGTACAGATAGACCAACCGCTAAAAATACGATTTTTAGATTCAGGAGACCTTAAAACATGTTAATATAACAAAAAGTCAATTTCGAAAATTTGACCAAAAAAAGTACTTTCTCTGCTAAATATATGAATAAGAGAAAGTACAAATACGTTGACAGAAATTTTCTGCAACAGAACAATACAGAAAATATTCGTACACAAAATATTTTTTTTTTTAATAGTGCACAACATATCGTAATATTTCTTGCATTAAATAAAATTCTCCAGTTTTACCCGTGACCCTCGCAGGTAGATTAAAAATTATTGAGGAATTCAATGAAATAATCAAATTAAAATGAGTAATAAAAATACGAATCATTTAATTTATATAGTATTCTTGCATTAATATTATTTAGCCTTCGACATTTTTGCTGAGAAATGATATGTCTAAATCCTTGAATTCGATTATTTGCTATAGCCATTTTATGCTATATAAGTTTTTAAGTGTCTATATATCAGTGCAGAATGACATTTTACTTAATACAAAAGAAATTTTGTGAATTTTAAAAGTAAATATAACTTTAGCTCTCGGTTTAACGAAACATTTTTTTATTATTATTTCGTGCAACAAATTTCATACTAACAAAGGTAATACCTAAATGATGTTATTTTAAGCTCTGCATTATACTTAACATACTAGATAATACAATAATGTAAGAAAGACATAGCTGATAAAAAGACACTATTTATTCTTCTCGCTGCAGTTACTTGACGTGCTTCAAATAGAAGAACTATGAGTAAATTTCAGTGGCTCACGTAACATGCTTAACAATAAAACAAGATCTAGGAATTTTCACGCATGGCTGACGTCGGACAACATATTTGAGTATCAGGTAGCATAAGATTTAACAAAAGAGAAATTTCTTTCTGTGTGAAACTCAAAATATATTTTAAATTCTTAGGTAAAAAGAAGCTAATTCCAATTTATTTTTTGCTGACATTACATATTTTGTGATTTGCATTTAAAGTTTTATGTGCTGCTTTAAATTTTAAATTTGATAATTCTACAATTATTGGATGAATTCTGCCAAAGTGTTTTTAAAAATATTATTTTCCCTTTATTATTTTTCATCCTATTTAAAATTATTTTAATAAACATATTAGCTTATTAAACAGAGAGCTACATTTACTAAATAAGTAGGCATAGGCGGACTCTGTTCAGTTCCCCTCATATATTTATTCTAATAAATTTCTACTACATGGCATACTATATTCATGATAAGAGAAATAAACTCTGCCGAAAACACGGCATGGTCGCAGACTGAAATGCCCTGCCCACTAGGCTACTCTCTTTGCACATCGATACACTTACCTTATCTTAATTTGCTGATTAATTTTATAAGGGTCCGTTTTGTATTTTAGTTTATCTGAAACTCCATACTCTTTCCGATGCAATAACTTCTATAATTCAAGTTTATGTAGAATATTGTCTTATTTTGCTATATTATGTAAATCTTAAATTGCGAATAACTTGCGAAGTTTTCTATGTATAATGCTCATAGTCAACGATGTTCATTCCAGTATCATGAATGATATTTTAAAACTATCCTGACATATTTATCACGTGCTAAATTATATCCTAGTCTCCCATGCTAAAATTGTAAATATTGAACAACTTACGAAAATTTCAAATTAGAATATTTAAAATCAATAGGCTTTTTGCCAGTATAATAAAGGATATTTTAAAACTGGTGAGACCTCCTTACGATCATTTGTCCTCGGCATAATGCATACACATACAAACAAACAATCTAACGAAAGTGCGAAACTTACACACTAACAAACTAACAAATCTCAAGTCGAACACGTATACAAATGTCAAACATTTAAGGTAGAAAATTTTTACGAAATACTTAGTTCACCATACCTATAAAATGAGTATGAAATAAAATAAGTGAAATATGCGAAAAGTCCTAACCTTCAAAAGTATCAAATAATAAAAAAATATTTTTTATGTATCAGACTACAGAACCACGGATCTTCTTACTGTGGTTTACAAAATTAAACGCTTTTCATCTCATATGTTTTTGAATAATTTATTATATTTTTAGTTCCCCATCATACTATAAGTATGAAAAACTTAGGTAGTGATGTTGTATGCCTATTCGTATGTTAGTTAATTAGTTAATATGTTAGTCTCTGTATCTTCAGAATAAATAATGATCGTAGAAAGGTTGGACAAATTTTAAAATATCCACTTATGATACTAGAATGAATACTATTGGTTTGCAACACTCTAATTTAAAAACTCCGTAAGTTAATCGTAATTTGCGATTTTCTTAGTATGGGTGAACATGGCAAAATTTTGCTTAAACGTGTATAAAAAGGAATATTTTTATCGTAAAAATGTCAAACCAGCTTTAAAATATTAGTTATGATGCTGAGATAAACATCAATAACTACAAACACTTTACTTTGAAAACTTTGTAAGTTATTCGGAATTTGCGAATTTCTTAACCTGGTAGAATAGGGCAAAATTTCACATTAACGTCAATTAAGAAGAATATTTTCATCGTAAGGATATCAAACCACTTTTAAAATATCATTTGCAATACTGCCTTGAACATAATTGATTATGAATATTCTAATATGAAAACTTCATAAGTTATTAGAAATTTAAGATATTTTTAATATGGAAGAATAGAGTAATATTTCATGTAAACTTGCGTTTTGGGGATCTTTCGATTGGTACTATGAAATTAGATGAAAACAAAAATATAAAATTAACCCTAAGAAAACTAATCAGAAAACTAGGATAAGACGAATGTATTTAACGGTGGATAACGTACTAGGTGGGGAATTTCAGTCTGCCAAAATATTGAGTGATCGGCCAAATTCATTTCTCTTAACATGGATATATTGTACATGTAGTAGAAATTTATGCGAACAAATATATGATGGAAAACTGGGTAAAATTCATCTATGTTAACTAGTTTTTAGGTACCAGAAAATCGAATACTGTTTCTCGTTTTCCTTGATTGGCAAAAGAATTTTTTATAATTTTTCATCGTGTTTGAAAATTTCAGCTTTATTATTTATCAATATTTGTGTTATGATGTAAAGGGAGCATTTTGTTTTTCTTTAATACTTTCTTTGGCATTTTTAAGCAGATAATCGAAAATCGAATAGTCCCTCTCTTCCCCACTTTTTCTCTCTTCCTCTTTCAAACCAAACGAATTTTTAAAATATCTGGTCGTCTTTGATAGTCCGAGTTTTATTTCACGATGCCACATTCTTCAAAAACTGAAAACATTCTAGTCTAATTTGAGAAGTCCCTATTTTGAGACAAATGGAATTTTTGATTAATCATTTCAATTGTAATACAATACAAAATAATGTTACAGGAATAAATAGAAAATTTTATATGTGTACATTGATCTATTAATCATTTTTAAATTTCTGCGAAATTCACAATTTTGTTTATTTAATAGGTTCTTATTTAATGATTCTGTAATAATTAATATTCAATTAAATTATTAAAAATATTTTTAATTTAAAATGAAAACAAGACATAGAAGTACAAATCGTTTGATTTAGATGAATAAAAGAAAGAAAAAACGAATGTTGTGCTGAATGAATATAAGACCTGACACTAAATTAGAATCCCAGACTTCTTTTTTTATATATTGGGTTGTTCGGAAAGTAATTTCGTTTTTTCTCAGCAGAGGACTTAATTGTATTTTTTTCACACCATCTTCACAATTAAGTTGCATTACCATTATATATTGTGACAGCTAATATAGCAAGACTTCCTTGTAAAAAAGTTTGTTTTATTCTGTTCAATAGCTTTTGATTGGTGCCCTATCAAATAAAGAAAATTGGAAGCGACATTTTCGGCATATTTTGTTTTTGCTATCAAAAAGACGAAAATACTGTTTAAACAAAGAAAAAAGTATACGATGTGTATACAGAAAATTTATTTAAAGAACGTCAGTGTCAAAACAGGTTTAACAAATTTTGTTCCGGCAATTTTGACGTTGAAGATGCATTACGTTCTGGAAAACCAGTTTATGCTAATGAAGGCAAAATAAAGTATTGATTTATGAAAACTGCCAAATAACAACTCGTGAGATCGCTAAGAAACTGATCAAAGGAGAGACTATATATTTCAATAAAATATTTATACAATATAAGAAAATCGTCTTTCATTTTCAAAGGAAAAAACAAAATTATTTTCCGAACAACCCAATATTTTTATAACAAATTTATTGCATGATATTATTCTTTTATAAGTAGCAAGGCTATCAAAAGACATTCCTTATAAAACTATGATTTAAAACTTTTTTTTTTTACTAATATATTGATACGTCTATTGATAATATATTTTCTACATGGAAAATTTAAGGCAATCTGTGATTACAGCTACTGTGAATTTATAGTAGGGGAAAGTGGTGTATCTTCGACATAAATGTACCTCGGACCTATTCCATTTCTAGCTCTATTTATTTAGATATATAAACAATATTACATGCAGTTAAAACATTTACTGTTAGAGGTCTCAGTGAAGTAATCTATGTTTGCTTGGAAGCTCAACTTTTTGAAGAGTTCTTGGAAAAGTAAATTCACCTTGCAAAAGTAAATTTTTCTCAGATACTTTTATGTATTTCTATACCCACACATACATTGTTTATTCTG
The DNA here is from genome assembly GCA_963930645.1 of Salticus scenicus. Taxonomy (NCBI): domain Eukaryota; kingdom Metazoa; phylum Arthropoda; class Arachnida; order Araneae; family Salticidae; genus Salticus; species Salticus scenicus. The sequence goes on from OZ005651.1 coordinate 83,814,441, forward strand.
AAATGTGTATTATGAATCATGAAGTATAACTTTCTAGCTATAATCCCATATGCTTGTAATCAAGTTAAGCCCAACCTGAAAATCATGATTAGCAATTTCGTTTTTAGTAAAAGAGTGGTGTACCTTGAACCCAACACAAGTACTGTACCTTGGACTGGTCATATTGTGTGGTGGATCTGAAATGCAGCTCCAAAAGTTAACATTAAAACTGACCTACAAAATTACAATCTTGATCATAAATAAATGTGAGGATTTTTACCAATAATCACAATATGACTTAACGTAGACTTTTTTAAGTTAATATTTAATACTTTCCAATTTTTAGACTCAAATTATACTTAATAACAATACGATGTGATAGTTAATGATTTTGAAATACAAAAAATTGTTTATTTGAATTCATATGAGTGTAATTGATTAATAAATAGACTTTCTTACTTAAAATTGAGTTTTTCTGTATCTTTTAATAAATGGTCCAAGGTACACTACCAGTGGTGTACAGTCGGGAAAAGAAAAAACGCAACACTCAACGTAACTTCGTTGCTAATCGATGTATAAAAATGTAATAGGTATCATTCGACGTGGAATTGTGAGTAGTTTCAGAAAATGAAGTGAAATTTTGAATTGGGGGTCGTCTACATATTAAAATGCGCACTAACTTTGATTTTTTTCAATGGTAATGCTCCACTTTTATTTTATATTTGAATTCCTGGGATCGCGACAACGCGAAAAAGTATATTGGTTGTATATTTTACTTATTTTTTCACAGAGTTATAAGCGTTCAAAGTTTGAAGGTACTAATGTTAAATTCATATTTCAAACTTTTATTAATATCTTCACAAAAAATAACTTGATCGATATATATATATATTTTACAAGATACAGTGAAGAAACCCAAACATAATCCATCATTACTTTTGATTCTGAAAAATATTTTTAATTCTGAAAAATATTAATAAATTCATATTTATAAAAATTATGAATTATGACCTATATTAATTTTTACATAAAATGAATCCTAATGGTGAAAAATATGGATGTGCAAATTTGCAGCTCGTTCCCGTTATTAGTTTTCGAGATATAAATAAATCTTTCTTTTCGAGTGGTTTAGGGGGCCGCCTCTTATAAAGTTTTGCATGAGATAACGAATCAAATCTTAAAAAATAACAAAGAAAATTAAACAAAATATTTTTATTTTTTACTTACAAATCAAATTATATAACAACAACGTCAAACGCAAAGAAATAAAACAAAAATGATGATGATTTTTAGTCATTAGTCATCAAGATTTCCTGTTTTCTAAAGAAGACAAGCCCCGCGTCATCCTTCTTCAAAACAAAACAATACAGGAAAGAAAAGAAAAGTAAATGTGACATCGAGTATTCGTGTTAAACCCCTTATTTTATGTTGACAAAAATATGCACAAGTGGTATTTACTTCATCGATTACTGGTGATAAATTTTGAATCTTTTAAACGAACACTAGAAGAAAAAAAATAACTAAATAGGCGGGGTTTACTATTTTAAATAGAAAAATAGGCTTAATATTTCAGAACAAATTTTCTGTATTCCCAATTATATTACAAATGGATATACATTATAATTATATTCTTTCTAATCAATATATTTCTATCCATAGTATATTTTATTGCAAAAATATGAACAATGGGTACACACTTAAGAAATAAGTAACACACAAATTACGAAAGAAACGCCCACTGACAGAGTTACAGATTTTCAAATGGCGTGAATCTATGTCAGCAGTCGCGAAAGGATTAATTAAGAAACTATATTTTCATAGAAATTATAAAACGAATCGTACAGTTCCAAAAAGTTCAACTGACCCAAAACTGGTAAGGGCGATTAAAATTGTTTAATATTTACTTCTTGAACCCTTAGAATAATTTACCCGAAAAGATTTAATTTATACGTTGTTGTATATATATATCTATATTATTTCATTTCGTATATTATGTTACACGAAAATTTAAGCTTTATTGGTAATCAGTACAGCCATAATAGACAGTTTTACTTGAAAAATATTGCACTTTTTTTTTCAAAGAGTACTGTCTGGACCCATCGCAAGTGTAATGTATTTAAATAGACCTAAAATTATCTTAAAAAGTACTGAAGTGTATATAAATCTAAAAAACTGAATTCTAGGTAATTAAAAAACTGGAAAATATAAATGTTTTTATTAATTTATATAATTCTTTTCTTCCCGAAAGATTTCCGGTGTAAAACGTTAAAATTTTGTCTATTTTTTATAGGATCTTAATTTTATTTTTTTACATTTAGAGATAACCCCTAACACATTTTTGATTATAACTCTATAAATACTAAAGATAAAGTATTCAAACAGTATACTTTTCCGCACTGCCAGACTCTCAGAAATTCGAATATGAAGTCAAAATTGGGTGATGCTATTGAAAAAAAATCAAAGTTGGCGCTCATTTCAATATGTAGATAACCCCTAATTAAAAATTCGACAGCATTTTCAAAAAGTGCATTTAATTTCCTGTTGAATGGTGTCTATTAAATTTTTCTGCGTCAATAAATAACGAAATTACAGCGGGTGTTGCGTTTTTTTCCCCCCGACTGTACCTTGGACCTAATGGCACTTTTTTTATTAAAATAATATATAATTGATATACTTTTAATAAAATTTTGTAATAAATATATGTTATATATAACACTAAACAGTATTTAAAAAAGCTATTTGTATTTAGTTTTGGCGAATAATTACAAAATTAAGATTGGAAAAGGCAAAATAGGTCCGAGGTACCCCAACTTCCCCTAAATATACAAGGTTATTTATTGTTACTATTTTAAACGATTCTTCAAATCACCTAAGATTGTCATGTAGTATTTTTTAAATTATTAAAATACAAATTATTTTAATCACTTGTATTCATATGTTAATATTACAATTGCAAAAGATATTTTTATCATTTATTGGGATTTACACGTTTTTCGATATTTAAATTATTTGACTATGCTCTGGTAAGTAAAGAAAATTAATATATATATTAATCAAAATAAGTGATATCTTAAACTTTCTATTCTGAAAATATTTTCCCCTAGTATTTTTCCTTCTCTCCTAATTCTCATATACCGCGTTTAGTTAAGCATATGCTTTTTATATTACACAAGACGTTCTATACACACTTGTTTAAATGATTTTAAAAAATGTTTGATAGATCAATGCACGCAAATAAAATTTCTATAGATTCCTTTAACATTATTTTAAAGATATTTTTATAATCTTAAAATCGTAGTTTTTCTATAAACTATAAAGGGATGGTCTTAAAAATACATTATAATATTTAATGCGTTAAATATTTAAATAGAAAACTATCTTTTTACCAGAGAGTTCAAATTATTCCTTTAATTAATCTTTATTCATATTAACTAGAAGTTTTATCAAAGAAGCAAATGAAAGCATTTTAAACTAGTGAGAGTATATGTTACGTTAAGTGAGTATGGTTAAATTACCCGATATTAAATTCCATGAATTTTATTGTATCCATTTTAAAATAATTTGGGAATTACTCTTCAATAAATATTACAGAATTTTAGTTATTTTTATAAATTTAAATTCAATAAGTATTACGTTATAAATATTTTTATCAGATACAAAAGTTTAAGGCAACTTTTTTTCCTTATTTTCTTTATTTCTCTTAACCTTACATTAATTAGCTTCTGAAACAAGTCCCCCCCCCCCCTTTTTTTAGGTTGATTTCTTTAGAAATCGACCTATTGCAATTACTTCGTTTATCTATCTATCTATCTATCTATAATGAAAATTTTGTCATCACGATAACTCCCGAACTAATACTCCAAATCGAACCAAATTTGGACAGTGAACTGATCTTATAAATATCTTGGATGAGTTCGTTAACCAAGTTGCTCCGACTTTTTGTTTTCAAGTGGCAGCCACTTGAAAATTTCAAACCGACATTGTAAAAATCATATTTAAAGCAAGATTTGCTTGAATTTGTATGTAAATACAGGCCACATAAGGGTCTCAATGAAGTTTATTAATGAAGTTTATCCGCCATTTTTAATAAAGTGGCAGGTATTTTAAGTTAAGCGGGACCACTTGAAATCAGGCTACCACTTGAAAATTTAAAATCACTATAACTTCCGAAATAATACTCCAAATCGAACCAAATTTGGACAGTGTCTTAACTTATCTTATAAATATGTTAGATGAGTTTATTAACCAAGTTGCTCCGCCATTTTGTTTTCAAGTGGAGACCACTTGAAAATTTCAAATTTAAATTGTAAAAAGCGTATTTCGAAATTGTTTGAATTGTGATGTAAATACAAACCACGTAAGGATCTCAATGAAGTTTATTAATAAACTATATCCGCCATTTTTAATAAAGTGACAGATATCTTAAGTTAAGCGGGGACACTTGAAATCAGGCCCCCACTTGAAAATTTAAAATCACGATAACTTCTGAAATAATACTCCAAATCGAACCAAATTTGGACAGTGATATTATCATATAATTATCTTGAATGTTTTAACTGGGAAACTTGTCCCGACATCTTGTTTCTAAGTTCCAGCCACTTGAAATCACACTGACACTTGAAAATATGCCATCACGATAACTTTTAAAATACTAAACTGATTCAAATAAAAGTTGGATAGTGAACTTATGGTTCAAATATCTAGGAGTCGTCACCAAGTTCACTTGGTGACTTGATCAGCAATTTTATTTCCAAGTGGCGGCCACTTGAAAATTTGTCATTATGGTAACTTTAGTAATACAGAATCAATTCGCATCAAATTTGGGTAGTGGATTTATCATTGAAATATCTCATATAAGTTCGCTGGGCATTTCACTCCACTTTTTTTTTACAAGTGGTGCCACATTAAAATTTCTTATGACGATAATTTTTGAAATACTGATTTAATTTAAACTAGAACTGGACAATGAACTTATCATATAAATTTACTGGATGAATTCGATGGGCAAGTTGTTTTGCCATTTTGTTCCCAAGTCACTGCACACCACTTAGACTGCCGCTTGAAAATTTGCCATAATAATAACTTTTGAAACACGGCACTGATTTAAACCACAATTGGACAGTGAACTTATGCTTCAAATATATTGAACGTGTTTGCTGGGCAACTTGTTCCACTGCATTGTTTCCAGGTGGTGGCCACTTGAAAATTTGTTATCACGGTAACTTTAGAAATGCTTAATCAATTCAAATCAAAGTTGAAAATTGGATTTATCATTCAAACAACAACAATCTAGAAAATTCACGTAACTCGTGAAACAATCACGTTATTGCGTCATCTTTGGTATATCGATAATAAATATTTTCACGCCAAAAGTCGCCAAAAAAGTCGCCATTGGGGGAATGTTGCGAAATTTGGCGCCAAATCTATTACTTGCGTTACTGGATCTTTTTAATGCATTTTTAAGGAAAAATTAGGTTATTTTAATGCTAAAACAAACTAGAAATGCAGAAAACTAACATTTTTATCAACTTAAGAAGCTTAACTCTTTGAAGGAATTTCTACAAAAAAAAAATTATTTTGAAATTTGCAGCGGTATCTTAGATGAGCAATTTTCTCTGCCATTTTGATCGAAGTAGCAGCCACTTAATTTTTCAACACGATGACTTTTGAGATTTTGAATTAATTCGAACTATATGTGTACAGTAGACTTATCTCACAAATACATTTCATATATTTGTCAACTTAACCCACCATTTTGTTTCCAAGCGCCGGCCACTTGAAAATTTTAAATTCACATAAAAATGTATTTATGAACCGATTTGCTTAAAACTCCATATGAGCGTAGCCTACATCAATATTTCTACCATGTGCATTAATAATTTGTAGCCGCCATTTTGAAACAAAATGACGGCTACTTGATAACGAAAAAGAAATCAACCTATCCTTCCGAATAAGCCGGAAGGACTTGTTTTTATGTTTCTATTAGTGCATATATGTACATTTGGAAAAATCGATAAAACTTTAGTAAGTAAATACTTAATTTCAGATATATATATATATATATATATGTCGATCACGCTTAGAAAACTACATTTTGTTCTTGTGAATAGTTAAAAGAAAAAAGGAGAATTAGCTAAAATAAGTTTCGCTTTTTATGACCAAATTGCCTATATTCAGAGAGTAATCGGTTTTATGATATATCTGCATATTCTCATAAAAATATTTATATATATGGTGAATGGATATTTGGTTATTAGCACATTAAAAGCTCCATATAAAGCACTTTTTGTCAATGTCCATAAAGCTACATCACTTTGTGAAAAATCTAGTAAAATAAAAGCATAGTTATATTTCACTGTCTCTCTAAATAATACTTTTAATCAATTCAATTGATCGTGAACAGATTTTTAATGAAGTAAATTTACCTTAACTTAATAAATTTAGTATTATAGCAAGTAAAGTAAAAAGGATTTAAAAGATTCATCTAACCTTGAAGAAATGTGAAACTGGACTTCTCTTTCTCAACTCGAGAAACTGGTAAATATTTCAGGTGATAACGGGTGTCGTGACTTCTTGAAAGTTTTATGTAATATTTTTCGAAGTGAACTAGGAAGTTTCCTAAAATCAAGCTGCGGCAGGCTCTAAGCGGGTTTTTACGTAATGTAAGTTTTATCAATAGTATTGAATTGACGTGCGCTCTTGAATAAATATCAGGAATCACTTTGGGTTGAAGTAATGACTATGAAAAGTTTACGCCATTATGTTGTTTTTTAGACTTGGAATTTATCCTGTACGACTGCTAAGTTGAAAATTGAATTTTTTTAATTACACAAAATACAGCCGCAATGTATTGTTAAAAAAATGCATTTAATAATAATAATAATAATAATAATAATAAATGTAAACCTGTTAAATACTGCCTGAATGCGTTAAGAATAAACTATATGCAATGTCTCAGATTTTGATATCTACTTAAATTGTTTTCATGTGATAATCAGCTGTTATAACAATGAATAAATAAATATAAGAAATCACTTTGGTTTTAAGTAGTAACTGTAAAAAAATAAAATAATAAAATAAAATAAATAAATAAAATAAATAAATGCTATTACATTGCTATTTACAGTTGGAATTTATTCCATACAACCACTGAGCTTAGAATTGGACTTACACAGAATTCAATTATATACTGTTTTAGATAACAGTTGTACTTATTTCTTTAAAGAGAGTCAGGGAAAGAGGGAAAGAGAAGTAAAGAAAAAAGAAAAGAAATAAGTTTAGACGGATCTCAAATCACACAGTTTATCTTCAAAAAGAAATTTTCAGATTTTCATATGATTTTCATTCTGGTAATATGGCCGCTTTAAGCATAGAAATTTTTTAGTGATAGTAGTAATCGATTACATAAAAAGAAATAAAATTGTCTAAAAGGTCGGACCCCTTTTAGTACTTTTTTTTTTATTTACAATAATCAAGATTTAAACCTCCAGGATTTTTTTTTTAAAGTCCACTTGATGCAGGTGATATATAATGAAGAGATTCACACTTAACGCATGAAAGCACATCAATTATTACAAAATAAAATTTAATTTTTTAAACAAGTTTAAGCAATTAATAATTTTTACGGTAAAAGATGTTTTTAATTTATCTTAACTTCACATGTAAAACTTTTTTTGATAAGTCCGACACATTCCTCGTACACATAATTATGATACACAACACATAATCTCATATTCACAACTGTTTCCTTGTTGCAAATACCGCTAACCAACTACCTTTATCATTTTTATTTGCTCGGGAATTTTCCGCTATTCTTCGTAGATTTTTTTTTTTTTTTTTTTTTTTTTTAAGGGGTGGGGGTGGGGTGTTAATCGCTGTTATGATGTTTCAGTGTCTACTGTATTTCTTTGAGAAGCTCTGGGAAAGAGATCTTTTTTGAAAATTAGAGCCCGACAAGTCTTTGCAGGTTAGGTTTTATGACACAAGTTATTTTACGATTTTTTTTATAGTGATGGAAGTAATTCTTGAAATGAAGAGTCATGAACAGACGCACCATTTCTGGGGTTATCATCAGACTATGAAGGATCTTAGTTAGAGTCTAAAGAACAGCCAGGAGTACTTCAGGGAGGAGGAGTAGGACGAACCTGTTTTTCAGAAGATATCCATGGGGCACGGACTTAGTGTACGTCCATGCCCTGGGGTAAGAAATTTGTTTCCCACTTTTTGCACTATTCTTTCTTGGAGGTAGGTTTTCAGAAACAGAACTTAGAGCAAATGTTTCCTCGGGTATTAAACTGACAGGATAGATAGGATAGAATTGACAGGATAGATCCTATCACTTTGAAATCCTCTTTAACGTTGGATGGTGTAATAGCTTTGTCCTAAACTGGTAAAAATATTCTTCCAAATCGAGCTTTTGTAATGTTTTCGTGGTTGGTTTGTTCCAAAAACAAAAGAACTTTTTGGTCCCAAGTTGCTCAAATGGCCCAAAACAGGATTTATTCAAAGGCTGCAGCTCATGGGTTGTATTAGAAGGTAAACAAGGTTGAAGAATGCTATTTTTTGCAGTCTCATCAACAGTTAAATAATCAAGATGGGCCTTGACCCCACCAAAGGTGAGAAGACAGCGTTCTTGAGTTTAAATTTTGATACGTGCAGGCAATATGCCCAATGGGCATATGAAAATGGGCTTCATGAAAATATTATTTCGTTAAACGGTAGTATTAAGTGTTTTCGACATTACATATCATGGGCATAGCCTATACTAATATTTAAATTAAACTAATATACTATAACATTCAGTCTAGAACAATACTTTTAAATAAAATATTAGAAAGGTATAAAATAATCAAAGCTATCACCTATTTCAAAAGAATATTCGACTAATATGTAATCTACGAAGTTGAATTTCACTTCCAGACTATACTGATATTTAAACTAAATCAGTACACCATAACAATCGGTTTAGAATAATACTTACAACAAAATATTAGAAGATGTTAAATAATCAAAGCAATTACTTATTTCAAAAATTTTTTTGACTGATATGGAACCAACGAAATAATTAATTATTATTGTTATGCCTTAAAGAGCATAACACTATTTTATTCTTATGTTTCAAATAGTTTAACACTGTTTTATTTAAAATTATAGGTTTTCAAGTTTTTTTTTTTTTTTTTAATTTAAAAAGCTCTCATTCGAAATTCATTTTGATACTCTGCATATTTTAATTAAAATCGATCACGATTTAATTATTTAAAATATTTCCGTTTAGCATTTTTCAAAATAAATAAATAAATAAATAAATCCAGCAATTCCAGATCAAAACGATATTTTAATCGATTATCCTTGAAGGAAAATTACCAAAAAATAATAGAGAAATTACTAAAAAAAAAAAAAAAAGTTGAAAATATTTAAGTAAAAAACCTTGTTGTAGCGCTAGGCGGGATCTTCATACTTGTGCTCTCAGGCTGGTCCTGGCATTTAGAGCTGCTTTTGGTATTGAAGGCTTTTGATTTTTTTCTTTTTTTAATTCTAATGTATACCCATCAGATCATATCAGTAAACTAAAATTCCTTTTTTTTGTTGTTGTTGTTTTTGCACTCATTTCATAATCTTACCTTGTACAAGTTAATTATTGACATCATAACATATTGGCAAAGGATTCTGCAAAACAGAAAAAAAAAAATAATTTTTCTTATAACTTGCATATTTTTGAGTTTACCATTAAAGTAATGCACAAGGTGATTATAAATACTTGAAATACTTTGAGAGTCTCAGGCAAAACTAATTTAATTGTTACCTATTTGAAAATAAAAGAAATTTCTTTTTTTTTCCTCTCAAAATATTCTGTGCACAGAGTTATGTTTTTTACTTGGGTTCCTATTATTCCTTATTAAGACTTACAATGGTTGAGCCTAGTTACTAGTGTCATCAACTGTCTTTAAAAAGGGTGTATAAATGTTGGGGTAACATGTTTTCCCAAAGCTTCTTATATAATGCAACAAAATTAAAGTAAATCTGAATATTTACTTCAATCACTTACCATCTGCCTGTTCCAAAGTTGCATACAGTCTTCAAATACGCTGCTGTTAAGTTCCTATATTATGTGATATTGTTTGTTATCTATTCCAGAATTTTATTTTTTCGAATTGTTTGTGTTTAGTATTATATATATATATATATATATATTGTGTTGTTTCAATCGTTTGAGACATTTGTTGAGGAATATCTTGAGTGAAAATCTATTTTTTTTTTTTATGTTTTTTTCTTTTCTTTTCTTTTCTTTTTTGGTGTATTGACTTGCCATTTAGCTCTGATATCATTTTTTACATGCTATAATTTTAACTATGAGTATGTATTGAGCTGTACTGATCTATAATAACTCAAAAATGTTATCTTGCTTTTCTGATTATCTAATGTAAAAAACTGTTTTTTGTTGGCTTTGCTGCTCCTGTTCCGTCGGTTTTATGTTTAGGTTCAGATTTTTTTTGAGAGCCCAAAGTTTTTTTTCTTTTCCTTTTGGTGGGGGAAAATGGTATGCCTTAAAGAGCATAACACTATTTTATTCCTATGTTTCAAATAGTTTAACACTATTTTACTAAAAATAATAGGTTTTCAAGTTTTTTTTTTTTATTTAAAAAGCTCTCATTCGAAATTCATTTTGATACTCTGCAAATTTTAATTAAAATCGATCAAGATTTAATTATTTAATGTATTTCCGTTTTCACTCTGAAAATTAGCATTTTTCAAAATAAATAAATAAATAAATAAAATAAAAATAAATAAATAAATAAATGAAATAAATCTAGCAATTCCAGAGTAAAACGATAATTTAATCGATTATCCTTGAAGGAAAATTACCAAAAAATAATAGAGAAATTACTAAAATAGCCAAAAAAATAAAAAATAAAAATCTAAAATCAGATAAATCCAAAATTACTTTGTCAGCAGTCAGTGTTTAGATTTTGTATTTAAAATTATTTTTCTAAGTTTTATTTCCATGTAATTCTGGTTTCATGAGATTGCTTTTTAAATTTCATTTAATTTGAGCGATCACTCATAAAAATAGCTTAAAATTTAATAGTTTTCCTTTCCAAAGATCCTAAGTTCAAAAACATCTTTTTTTATTCATTAAGTTCTTAAAATTGGAAGTCAGCCATGTTTTCTTAAAGCTTTCAAACTTTCCCGCGCTTTCAGAGGGGGAGATTCCTTCTAGAAGCTTCTGGATCTTTCCCCATGACGTAGATAGCGTCTCTTTCGAGAGCGCTCATTGGTTAGCTTCGAGAAGAACGCGAAATTCTGATCGCGAAATTCTGAACAGCAGGGAACCTCAGATGGTGTGGTAGCTTCGTGCCAGCGTATGCCCGTGCCGAAGCTTGGCTCAGCTGCAAGTAAAAGGTAATTTTTATCGTGTAAAAAAAAAAAAAAAAAACAGCATCTTTCCTATTAAAATGCTTTTTTGAACAAGATGGATTGCCGTTAAGGAGCCGGTGCAGCAATAAATCATTGGATGTTGTATAATTTTTCTTCAAGCGAACTTTCGGCATTAATTAGAGCCGACATGCCTGAATGACGTAAATTTTCTTCAAGAAAATTTCAGAAAAAAGTACCGGAGCATCTTAAATGTCTCTTAAAGCATATATCACCTGAGCAACGTAAATGCTCTTCAAGAGAGTTTCAGCTATAGTTTCAATAATCATGCCGGAGTACTTTAACCCTTTACAGCGCACTACCCTTTAAAGTTGGAATTTCAACAAAAAAAAGTTGTAAGCTATCTATTTAGATGTAAAGGAGTACGCAGGTATAATTTTGTAAAGATAGTACTTACCGTTTTGAATCTGTAGGTGTTCCATGAGCGGGAACACTGCGCCACAAGAGCTCTGAAAAGTGCGTCTAAGAGCATCGCAGTGAAGCGCGTAAATGAGTAGAAGATTTCCATATGAATTAAAAAGCACTGTATTATACCTGTGTATCAGATTTAGCATGACCCATTGTGTACCACGGGGAGTCCTGCTACTCTACACCCCATCCCCCCCCCCCCAAAAAAAAAGTGGTTATATGATTTTTTATGAAATAATTTGATATTTACAGTTAGTATACATATATACAAGTCTTATGTGCAAAAATATTTACAATTAGTCTATTTTTTAGCTTCGTGACATTTTTGGAAGCACGTCACACTCTTTTGGTAGAAGCACAAGCCAACATTGAAGCTTTTGCATATGAAACTAGTTTTGTGCGTTTTTATTTATTTATATTTTTTTATAAACAACCAACCCTCCCTCGCAGCATCTGAGAGCTTGACGTCATTCCCTCCAAACAGAGGAAAACAGAACACGTAAACACAGCTGTCTTCTCTCATCATTGCTTTCGGTTGCATAATATGAAAAGCGCTAGTGTCGCAGTATTCCAGGAGATGGAACACCTTATTTTATTGAACGATTCCTCGTATGTTTCCTGTATAAAAAATTAAAAATGATATAAAATAAATAATTTTATGGTACCGCCAACGATATAACATAGAAATCTTTTTTGTATCACAAAAAAAATATACAAAATTTCTTGTAAATACGAGGATTTAAAATAATGCGTCCCAGCTAAATATCATGGATTACCTTGTGTAGTTGTGCCATCTACGGGTGAAAAGGAAAGTTCAAAGTAAAAAATAAACCTATTTTTATGCTTTTGCAATTGAATTTAACGGTTGGAGAAGCTAGCGAAGTTAAGTGTTCCATGTAGTAGAACACTGAACGGCAAAGGCTTAATCTTCTTCAAACGTAGTTCCAGCAAGAGTCACCAGTGCCATGTTTGAGTATTTTAATCTTGTTCAAACGTAATTCCAGCAAGTGCCATGTTCCACCAGTGCCATGTTCGAATATTTTAAATCTTCTTCAAGCGTTTCTCAAGAAGAGTTACCAGTGCCATGCCTAATTGTCGAGAATTTTTCTTCAAGCGAATTTCAAAGTTTCTATTCCGGTATGTACGATATTGCAACAGGCCTAGTGCATAAATAAGAGATTTTTACCGATCATCTCCTTATCAATTCGTAAATCTGTGCAGTTTCAAATTTCTTGCGAACGGAGGCTTCTTCTTAGTCGCATAGAACAGTTGTAGTGTAATTTTAATTAACTTTTGAACATTTACTAATAGATTCAAACTCGCCAGGACATTTGGCTCAAAAATTCCATAAATCTAAAATATAAGGAAAAATAGTTTGTCAATCAATTATTCAAGAAATCTAGTTGTGTGTTCGTATATATATTATGTATTAGTGTTACAACAATATGTGTTACAGAAATATGTGTGCGATGGTACCATCAAGCCTAATAAAAATATGGATTAAATCATAAAATAAAAAGTATTTGAATTCTTCAAAAAAGGTGAGTCAATTATTCCTTTTATCTTATTCCATTTTTTAGATTTTCTCTCTAGATAATCTTTCAGGAATAATTCCAGCTCACAACGTTCCTTTTATTCTTTTTTTTTTTCAGTACCCCACTATCACTATTAAAAACGGTCACTTGAAACCTTGATTTTAATTTTTTTAGCAGATCTCATGTTTTTCCATTTTAGCGTTTATGACACAAATTTGAAATTGTTATTAAATTAGAATTAATTTTTTTGAACTTTTAAACCCCTTACCTTTTATTATTATTTTTTTTAAACTTAAACTTTACAATTATTTATTTAACTCGTTACATGAAAGCTGGTGAAAATATTTCACTGCTTCCTATTTTTCCTGTTAACGAATAACTTTCACTCCAACAAATAATCTAATTTCTGTGTGTGTTTTATTGGCACATTGTCAGAGGTATGACTCTCTCTCTCTCATTTTTTGCATGCAGAGAGATAAAATTAAAGTGTTTTTTATTTAATATGAACTTTTCAATGATATATTATGATGTGAATGGCTTTTTATGCAATAACAGTATTATTTATTATATTACATGAAATAACGCCCATAACTAGTTTCAATATCGTTTCTTCGTAAATGTCGTCTGCGCATGTTATTAATTGTATATTTCTTTCTTTTGTTTTTTTTAAACGATTAGAGTGTAATGTTAGGTTTACTTTTAATGTGCTTGTTCGATGTTTCATTTAATGTTATGTTTTATTCCATCCAATATTGAGAAGAATGACACCTTCACAAGAAAAAGCACAGATTTTATGGAGATTCATTGAAACGAAATTAGTTACGCAACAGTGAGAAATTACAGAAGAATATCTTAAAAAATCCTCCGTCGAGAAATAGTGTCTTGTAGTGGAAAAAAGGTGCTTCTAGAAAGTGGAAGTGTCTAAACCCCTTGACTGCTTCGAGTGTATATATTCGTCTCGCTATGCCAATGCGTTAACTGCTCTGGGCGTACATATACGCTTTTCGGAAGTTCTGTGTTGCGCTGCTACTAGTGAAACTAGTCACGGTTTTGGAATGGAATAAGATGATCTTAAGTGTGCTCTTGATAGTGCTTATGATGTATTTACTTTTTTCAGAGATGAGGGAAGTGGGAGGAATCAGAAAAGAAATGTTTCTGGAACAGTGAATGCGCACCTGTGTGAACGGTGTGTGAAAACGGTGGCACTGGGAAGCGAATCTCGTAATTTTTTCTCGGCATGTAAGGGGTTAAACAAGAAGAGTCCCGAACGTCCCAGTACAAGTGACGTTAATGCAAAACGTGCCATTCTTACACAGTTCTGGTCAGAATTGGTGATACCAGTTTCGATTCTTCACAAGCTTCTTAAGAAAAAATTAAGACCGTGTGCTTACAAAGTTCAAATTGTTTAAGCCCTGGGACCAGGACATAGGCCTAGGAAGATGGATTTTCCAACAGACATGCTGAGGAGGATAGAAGATATTGCTGAATTTCTTACTCTCATATTGTTCTCCGACGAAGCTTGCTTTTATCTTTCTGTCATAGTAAATCGGCACAATGTGTGCATATGGGAATCTGAAAACCCCCATGAATAGTGTGAAGTACAAAGGGAATTCCTAAAATTAACTGTGTGGTGTGGATTTATGTTTGACCGCGTCATTGGCTCTTTTCACTGAAAAGATACTCACATCTTTCATGTACTTAGACAATTTCCTACTTCTACAAATCGAAGATCTTCAGCCATATATCATTTTGCAGCAAGAGAGTGCATCATCTCAATGAAGAATTACCGTTCGCACTTCTTTGACTGACTGTTTCCCAAGAAGATTGATTAGATGAGAAGGCCCAATTCCTTGGCCACTCAGTTCACCTGATGTAACGTGGCTGGACTTTTCCCTTTAGAGATTTGTGGAGGACATCGTTTAAAGAAAATTTCGAACATTGGTTACCTAAAAGCCCTACAACAGCAATAGCCGTTATAAATCTTGACATTCTTGTCCGTATCTGTTTTTTTTTTAACTTGTCTAACTATTAATGTTCTTAATTCAAATCTACCTTGATTATTTTTTGAATTATTAAACATCAAAATGTGTCAGATTATTTATAGACACTTTTTATTAATATTTTGAACTACGCAGATGCCATCAATTCTAGAATGAGATTAATTAAATACGAACTTTTTGCTACATTATTGTTATTTCTTGTTATTTTGTATAAAGTAAATCAAATTTTTGTTTGCTTTGCAGTTGCTTATTTCTAGCTTATTTCTTGTATATCTACGTTTATTATGATTAAAATAAGTATTCAAAATTCATTTATGGTGTAAAAATTATTTTGTAATCGCATGTAACATTTCTATGTGTGTCCACAGGTGGCAAAATACGTCATTATAGCCAGTCAGGTACAGTTCCGTCACTACTGGCAATATGGAAAGGAAGTGAGTTATTTTCACTCAAACTCTGATCAAAATATAACAATACATTCATATGAGTTACTTTATTTTCGAAATTTTAAGAGGGGATTTGTATTTTTTAGGAATGGCATGCAAAATTCCAGTATCTTAAGTCAAGAATAGGTAACCTAAGTATTAATAGGATTATCTCACAAGTGAATGATTAAAATGTTTTTCATATTTAAACTCAAAAATGAAACAATTCGATGAAGCATTGCAAATGAAATGGGTCATTTAAACCATTATATATTTCAGAGGTTAAATTGTTTTCAATTTATGATTAAAGATTTTTTTTTTCATATTTTAACGCATTATTTCAACATAAAACACTCTTTGTTACTTAAATATATGTTTTCAATCGATTCGCATTTTATTTGGGTTTTCCTGCAAATTTTCATATTTGTCCATTGCTAGATTTTTAAATCTACTGGCGCATTTTAAGCTCTCTCTCTCTCTCAAAAAAAAAAAAAAAAAAAAAAAGAGAGGTATAAAAGTGTTCTATTTAGCATCTTTAGCAGAACAATCGTGTACATAAAGTGTTAATTGAGGTACCGAGTACTGATTATAGTTATAATCTGCAAAATTAAGAACAGTACAAAAAAAAAAAAAAAAAAAAAAAAAAAAGGTTTGAGAGTGCTCTTAAAGTGTTTACTACTAGTGCATTTAACCAGGCTTTGCACATTCCTTACATTTTCGTACCATTTATTTTTTATATTAACTTTTATCATAAGTCTATAAATTTAAAATGAATTTATTCGATATAGAGCAGTAGTGGAGAATCCTTGAAGAAGGCCGATACGTGCAAACCCTGTTTAACTTAATTTCATTATTTCCCATCCTTTTTCAAATAATAATTTTGTGACAAGGAAAGATATATATTTTTAAATAAAAAACATTTCCTATATTTTTTTTCTTGTGGAAGTTAATAATAATGTGCTCTGCAAAAAACTGTTCATAAGTATTAAACTACTGTAAATTAAAAAAAAAAAAAAAAGAAAAAAAAAAAAAAGTTAGTTTTCTAAATAGAAATCGTTTCTTGTTACATTTTTCAATTATACTACATTTTCTAGGTACAGTTTTCTTTACTATAGAGATTTGAAGTACGTTATCAGCCTTCATTTAATGGAAAGCACAATTCGTTCTTTATTTAGCTAAAAGAAAATTGTATTCCATAAAATCATCGTTCTTATCTCTTCAAAAAAGCGCTTTTTAATGTTCAAATTGCAATGTCGATGTTTTTCATCGAAAGAAAACGAAAAATTTCTGGTAAGGAAAATTTACTCAATAAATAATCGTCTTTCCGAACTGATATTTTTTTCTTGCTCAAGATAACATTGCAAATAGAAAATTTGTAATTTTTATTTAGAAAATTTATTTATATATTTATTTAATATTTATTAATTTATTATTTTATTTATTTATTTTTGTATTTAAATAGAATTATTTTCTTTAAGATTTCAATGCAGTAAAACTTGCAACTTAAATATACTTTATTTCTACCATTGAGATAACTGTGGCATATTTTAGTAAATTTGTTACATTTTATGACATTTATTATGGAATAAAATATCCAGCAACAAAAATGTGGAAAATTTAAATAATCATGTTTTTATTAACACTTTAATTGCTTGGAAGTTTATTTTAATTGTCACATACAGTAATATGGAATATATTGGTAGCCCATGCCAAACATTCAAGATTCAATAATTTATGGAAGACAGTTATTTTTCAAGATTTTTTAACGTTTTAAAATTTTATTTGATAAATACTCAATTAATCATAAAATTCTAATTAGGGTAGGTCTAGTAATAATTATGGCTCCTTAACCCCTTCAGTGTGATATAATTACGCTCATTTAAAATCGAAAGCCACCAGAATTTAAGAAAAAGATCGTCGAACATATACAAGACTAGTTTCTATTGAAAGGGTAACGAAGACTGAAGATGATTTTCACCGGTAACGTGGCTAGTGAAACAGCCAGATCCATCTGTAATTGGATGACATAGTGAAAACTTTTTGACACCCCTTGACCGAAAGTGGGATGAGGGGCATGACAAGTGACATTCATTGTCAGTGAAAACTTGAAAAGCACTCGTCATGTGATTTTTTTCTTCCTTTTTTTTTTTTATACATTCTTCGATGAAGGATGTGCCCTCAAGTTAAATATATGCTCGAGGAACAACATTATAAGTAAAGAAATAAATGATTTTTTTAAGTTAAAAAAGCAAAATTTTATTAAAATTTTCCGGGATGAAATTTTACAGTAGTCCAATTCTCACAGTTACTGTTACAGTGACAAAATTTCGAATAGAAGCATCCATTTTTTAATTGTATAATAATTTTCACAGTGGAAAAACTTTAAATGTCGTTGTCATTAGCTGAAGAAACAATGGTCTAAAACACACTGAAAAGTAAGCAATGAGCACAGAAAAGGGAAAAATACGAGTCACAGGAAAATAAAAGTCAAATTTTTTAGTTTATCATTGAAACATGATCCTTACAATAGAAAATTTTATTTTCCAAAAATTTTAGGTAGTTTTGCGATAATGACAGGCTAGCTAAGATTCTTGGCAATTCATTTTTGTCTAAAATTCTAATTTTATCTAAAATTCTAATTCGACCATCTAAATTGTATTTCTTATATTTCGTAATTATTCTATAAAGGATCCCGACATTCTGTTGTCTACAATAACCTGCCTACAATAGTTCATCACCTGTGAAAAATACGACGTTGAAAATGCATAATCTGAATTTTTTTTTTTTTTTTTTTTTTTCAAAATTTTTATTTGTCATGTTTGTCCCCATTTTCTATACTTATTTATTTATGTTTTCGTTTTAAATTACTGTTTCTCTAGCTACAGTCACCGGGACAATGCTATTAATGGTTTTACGTTAGTAGAGACGCTATTGCAGGAGCTATGTTTCGTCTATCGAAACATTAATAGTGCTGTGTTAGTTAACGGCTCCTGTTGTTATGATTCTGACTTCATATTTTTCATACATCTCAACATTTTTCGTACATCTTTTAAATCATTTTTTCAAGATTTTCTTTCCTCTTATTCTCGAACAACATTTAAATCTAACATTAGATACCGTTTTCTTGCACCGTATGTTTGCTAGGGTTGATTAGTTGGATTTAACGTCACACTAGTACTGCGCAATGGGTAATTGGCGACGGTCTGGGACAAACCCGGAGACATGTCATCACAATTTTGATCCTCCATGGAGGAAATGGCACCCCCGCATCGATGACCCCTCAGAGGTATAATTTGAATGGGAACATGGAGGACATTGCAGCCACGACGGACACCAGCCATCATTAGTGTACACAACGGTCTTTGGCCAGCTCCGGTATCGAATCTGCAATCTTCCAATTACGAGTTTGGTGCTCTACTGACCAGGCTACCGGCCCCTGTTTGCTAGAGAGTAATATATATATATATATAAATTAATCTCCCTATATAAGCGAATTCTATTTAAAATTACCAAGCTAGCCAGAAATATTTAATTACGAATGGATAGGAGGCTAAGGCTATTTGTCTGCGCGAGGGATCTAGACCTGGCAATTAAAAATGGAGTAAATAAAATTAAAGAATTAAATGCGATTTTAAAAAAAAGTAAGGGAAACATTTCATTAAGTTACCATTAGACTTAATAAAAGCAAATGACATAAAAAGAGTACATGTAGGTTTAAGGGCTATATTATATCATATCATTATCGTCGGACAACAATATCTAAAAAAAGTTTATGTTTTGTGTTACTTCATAATAAGTGTTTCTACAACGGTATACAAATGCAACTATTGCTCAGTAAAAATGCGAAAGTAACTGCTTAACAGTAGAGATGGGCGTTATTTCACGTAACATAATAAGTAATATTATTATTGCGTTGTAGCCTATTAGCACTGTAATATATTACAAAAAATATCCTATTAAAAAAATAATATTTTCAACTTTATCTCTGCACGCGAAATAGACAAGAAATTTCTGGTGATAAAACTGATATAATACACCATTATACAAGTAAAAAGCTTGAATTATTTCTTTTATATAATTACTTTTTTATTTTATTTTATTTTATTTACAAAATACAAAAACAATATTATGAACGCCGGCTAAAGACTCGCATCAGACTTTCTGCGCAGATGTTCGAATCAATTCGTTACTTCACGTCTGAAAAAAATAGGTCTGAAATCTCAGTAAGGAATACAGACGATTTCATGCAATCTGTTACTCAGTGATATTCTGAATCAATAATATCTTTCCATTTCCAAGTTCATAAAATTATCGTTAAAAAAATAATACAGCTGCAAATGTATTATTTTTTTAACGATAATTTTGCAATTATAATATTTTCTAGAATGTATTACGGAATTTTCCTTGTGAAATATATTAATCAAAATAATTTTAATAAGCAAGATAATTTTAACGTTTAGGACAAATAGCATCGTGCTCATATTAATTTAGAAATGATTTTATTTGGTGTTGATTATTTTTCATGGTATAATAAAATCGTTTGAATAAAAAATTTTGATGCCACGATTTAACGAAATAGTGTTAATTTATGCAGCTAGCATAAGGTTGATTACTATTTCGTCATGAAGGTGAGGAATGGCATTACACTTGCTAGGATTGGATTCGCTTGCGTATTGGAAACAGATGTTTCGGAAGTGTGATAATTCAAAGGAAGGAGTGTTTGTTTATTATTTTAATTGCTTATAGCAGGTAGAATTGAAAATGCGTAATGGCAAACAGCATTTATTGTGGTTTTATTAAGAATAATTTGAGAAGAAAATTGAATATTTATTTATTTTTACTGTTTAGCTTTTCTTCACTTTTTTTTTTTTTTTTAAATCTGATTTTTTCTTGAAACTATTTTTTTAGATTTAAAATGAGTAAAGGTGTTAAGAATAGTTAATTATGCTCTTATGTTAAAATTAAGTGTCTGAGAAAATACATCATTTTATGCAATTTTTGAAAGCAAAATCTATATTTTTTAACAAGTGCTTCTAATTTTAAAAAACATATTCAAAGTGACTGTTTGCTATGTATGAGTGAAAAACACTAATTTTCTTGTCAATCTGGAAAGTTCACGGTAGTTTAAAATTTGGGATGCCTTAAAGATGTTTCTTAAAAATTTGCTGTTATTATTTAATTGTTTTTTAATTACATATATGGCTTATAATATGAGAATTCTTTTTTTTTTCCAGAAAACGGCTCTCGTGTACGTGTTTACTGATATTATTAACACTTTCCAACAAGGTTGAAAAGTGTTTATGACTTGGGTTTGTCTGTCTGTCCGTCTGTTTGTCTGCCTGTCTGTCTGTCCGCGCTCTAACTCCCGTAAATATTTATGGAATTTCTTGAAACTGATATATGTCATTCAAGTTCACTATCGGATGTTGCCTATTGAAAATGGAGTTTATACCTCTACTGGTTTGTGTACAGAGACCCCCGAAAATATTTCAAAGCATTGTGTTCTATGAGAGGAATTTCTATAAACCATATTTTCATACCCTTACTGTACAAAAATCTTAATGAAGTTGAAATATGTTATACAAGTTCACTATCGGATGTTTCCTGTTGAAAATGGAGTTTATACCTCTACTAGTTTGTGTACAGGGACCCCCTAAAATATTTCAAAGCATTGTGTTCTATGAGAGGCATTTCTAAAAACCATATTTCCATACCCTTACTGTACACAAATCTTAATGAAATTGAAAAATGTTACTCAAGTTCACTATCGGATGTTTCTTGTATAAAATGGAGTATATACTACCACTGACTTGTGTACAGGGACACACAAAAGTATTCCAAATCATTGCGTTTTGTGAGAGAGATTTCTATAGACTAAATTTTAATAATTTAACTTTGCACGAAGATTTATGAAATTGAAATGCGTTATTTATAAGCACAAAAGAAAATAATTTGCATAGAATATAGCATGATTAGCATTAGATTAACAGGGTGACACAAAAATATTCAGTTATATAAAGAGCTATTAATAAATATTTGCTAAAAGTGTACTTTCGTTTACATTAAGCGTTTTTAACACTTCCTAACATTTTTTTAGTGTTAATATGATATCAATTTGTGTATCTGTCCCTCTGTCCGTCTGTCTGTCTGCCCGCGCTTTAACTTCCGTAAATATTTATGGAATTTTTCGAAACTGATATACGTTATTCAAGTTCACTATCGGATGTTTCCTATTGAAAATGGAGTTTGTACATCTACTGGTTTGTGTACAGGGACACCCGAAAGTATTTCAAAGCATTTTGTTCTATGAGATGTATTTCTATAAACCATATTTTCATACCTTTACTGTAGACATATTTTAATGAAATTGAAATATGTTATTCACGTTCACTATTGGATGTTTTCTGTATAAAATGGAGGAAATACCACCATCGGTTTATACACAGGGACACTCAAAAGTATTCCAAAGCATTGCGTTCTATGAGAGATATTCCTATAAATCAAACTTGAATAACTTTACTTTCTACGAAGTTTTAGGAAATATAAATATGTTATTTATATGCACAAAAGAAAAATGCTTTGCATAAAATATAGCATGATAAGCATAAGATTTACATTGTGACACAAAAATATTCTGCTATATTAAGAGCTATTAATAAAAAGTTGCTAGAATTGTACTTTCGTTTACGTTAAGCTTTTTTAACTCTTTCTAGCATATTTTAAGTGTGAATATGATTTCAGTTTTGTGTATCTACCTGCCCGTCTGTCTGTTTGCTTGTCTGTCTGTCCGAGCTCTAACTCCCGTAAATATTTATGGATTTTCTTGAAACTGATATATAGTATTCAATTTCACTGTCGGAGGTTCCTTATTGAAAATGGAGTTTATACCTCTACATGTCTGTGTACAGGGACACCCGAAAGTGTTTTAAAGCATTGTATTCTATAAGATATATTTCTATAAACCATATTTCCATACCTTTACTGTAGACATATCTTAATGAAATTGAAATATGTTATTCAAGTTTACTATTGGACGTTCCCTATTGAAAATGGAGTTTATACATTTACTGGTTTGTGTACAGGGACACCCGAAATTATTTTAAAGCATTGTGTTCTATGGGAGGTATTTCTATAAACCATATTTTAATACCTTTACTGTAGACATACCTTAATGAAATTGAAATACTTTATTCAAATTCCCTGTAGGGTGCTTCCTGTATAAAATGGAGGAAATACCACCACCGATTTATATACAGGGACACTCAAAATATTCCAAAGCATTGCGTTTTATGAGAGATATTTCTATAAATCGAATTTTAATAGCTTTACTTTCCACGAAGTTTTAAGGAATTGAAATATGTTGTTTATATGCACACACACACAAAAAAAAAAAATGCTTTGCATAGAACAGAGCATGATTAGCATTAGATTTACAGGGTGACACAAGATCTATTAATAAAAAATTGCTAGAATTGTACTTTCGTTTACATTAACCTTTTTAACATTTTCTAAGATTTTTTTAAGTTTGAATATGATTTCAATTTGTGTATCTGTCCATCTGTCTGTCTGTCAGTCTGCCCGCGCTCTAACTCCTGTAAATATTTATGGATTTTCTCGAAACTGATATATTTTATTGCAGTTCACTATCGGATGTTCCATATTGAAGATGGAGTGAATATCTCTTCTGGTTTGTGTACAGGGACACCCAAAACATTCGAAAGCATTCTGTTCTATGAGTGTTATTTTTATAAATTTTTTCCCTATAGAAAGTTCCCCATTTAAAATGACATTAATAGGTCCTGTACAACTAGTTTGTTTACAGGGACGACCAAAAAAAAAAAAAAAAAAAAATGCGTATACGTTACGTTTTAGGACTGAATTTTTTGAACGTTATATTTAAAAGTCTTTCTACTGTAAAAATCATAAAAATATTAAAATTTATTGATATTCTAAAATAATGTTTTGTATAGAATATGATATGATTAACTTTCTGATTTACAGGGCTACACTAAAATATTCAGAGATATCAAAAGCTCTAATTATAATCTAATGGCTGCATTTTATTTTGCGTTAAGCCTTTTTAATATATTCCAAAATGCCTGAGAGTAATTTTAAAATCAATTAGTCTATCTGTATGTTTTTCAGCCCTTCTGTCTGTTGTGTGATAACGTAGGCAAAGAATATTAAAAGTTATTCAATGCAACAGTTGCTTACAGTTGGAAAGTGTTACTAATCAATGCGTACTGCATGATTTTTCTTTCTTGTTTGAAATATTTTGTTTTCGTGTTTAAAGGAATTGGTTTAATGAATCTTAAGCTTACTCGACTGGGACAAACGTTTGTGTAAAATTTTGACTCTACCACTATTTCACATCAGCGTTTTTTTTTTTTTTTTTTTTTTTTTTTTTTTTTTTTTTATTATTTGAAGAAATTATAGTGTTAAATAAAGTGAAGATTACTATTCGAAGGAATTGGGATTTAAAAACATGAATCGCATCCACTATGTAGGACACATGTATATATTGTATATCATCCAGAAAGGATTAGAAGGACATTAGCCATATGAAAATTAAAAAGTAATAGGTTATAAAAATAATATGTTGCAAAAACCTATTATCAAAGGAAGTATGGAACGAAGTAACCTATTACTGAAAAGTAGCTATTTATCCCATCTCTACTTAACAGCAGGATGAGTTTTCAAAAAAGTGTCTTCCAAAATATATCAAATTTAATGAAAACTACATTTCTAAATTATTGTTTTTTTCCATAATTGTTGGCCGCAACCGATGTAGGCGACTTCTACAGATCGTTCCGACCGGTACAGTAGTGATGCACCTCTAACCATCCCTAAAACGTTAAGTGGAAGAGTCCACACACTATATAAATGCCAGCCGGGGCACTGAAAACATTTAAGGATGTGATGGAGCAACGCGACGCGAGAAACGTGATTCAGCACGAGTTCCATCTTAGACATTTAGCGGCTGCAACAGTAGCCAACGTCAGCAAAGCATAGGGTGCGGGCACGACAAGTGAGCGGACAGTCCGGAGATTGTTTGCAAAGTTTCGTAGAGGCGATATGGAGATTGACCATAAACCTGGAGCTAGTCGTCCAGTGCGGTGTGATGTGGACCATTTACGGCAGAAAGTCGACGCCCGATCAACGTCAACGGTACAACAGCTTGGAACCGAACTCTCTGTAACACCACAGACCATCTCCCGACATTTGTCAGCAATAGGCATGGCGAAAAATGCTTGAAATATGGGTACCACATGACTTAACGGAGGAGCAACGTCTACAGCACCTGGAGACCTGTAAATCTCTACAGAAGCGCGATGTTAGTGAGCCATTTTTGCATCATATCCTGACTGTGGATAAAAAATGGGTGTTGTACGACAATCGCAAGCGCAAAGCATAGTGACTGCATAAAAGCGAACCTACGAAACAGATCCCCAAACCAAACCTCCGTCCACAAAACATTTTCTTCTCCGTTTAGTGGACTGCCAAGACCGTGGTCCATTATGAATTCGTCCCGATAGGCCAAACCCTTAATACGGACATGTACCGTCGTCAACTGGATGAATGCCACAGGAAACTTCGCACCAAACAACCAGCACTGGTCAATAGGTCAGGTCCCATACTCTTGCAGGATGGAGCTCGACCCAATGTCTCAGTTGATAGCAGGCAAAAGATCCTTGTGTTGGGGTATGAGTTTCTGCCACACCCACCTTATTCTCCAGATCTGGCTTCGACGGATTATCATATGTTTCGCCATTTGGACTCGATGGGCGAAGTGTATTTCTGCCGATAGCTGTTACTTTGCTGAATAAAATACATTTCTTTCCTTGTGACTCATGTTTTCTTTCGTGTTTCATTTTCGGCTAATAATTATAAAACGACCCAATAATATAGTCATGTTAAAAAAAAATATTTCTAAAAAGTGTAAAAACATAAAATATAGTACTGCCCTTATTTATGAGGTGAAAATTCTCATGATAAACGAGAACTTAGTAGAAGGTATTATTGCCTTTAAAATCTATTCACTGTCCCGATAAGGCATCAAACGCTTAAAGTTTTGAGGTAATATGTTTAAATATTAAAATGGAGATATTTTTAGTTAGGGGTAGAGAATTATTTTTTCCAACGTGCCTGACCGAAAAGAAAGTTTGAGTGAACAGCGTCCCTAAATTGCCTTTAAACAGAGATCTAAAAAGTGTCGTCTAGTTGTAAAACCGGCCAACTCCTTGAAATCGGAAAATTCTTTTTTTAAGTTTTTTAAGTTCTAAGTATTCTGTCCACCATCTCGAAACAAGAAACCATGCTAAAGCCGGTTACATCCCTGTTTTATATGCGTCTGAATATCACGATGTATACTGCAAAACCGGTCAATTGCTAAAGCTTGAAAGGTATCTGCCTCAGCACGGTTTCTTGTTTGCAGAACGGAGAAACGTTTACTTACAACTTAAGAAACTGAAAAAACGCGTTTTCCGATTTCAAGGAGTTGATCGGTTTTGCAACTGCAGGACACAAATATATCGAAATTCATTGTCCCCCAAAGACGTATCGTTGCATGCTGCTGTCCAATATGAACAATGTCCATAAATGTAGACCGCCACTTCCATAGTGGAGCTCTTCAACTTTTATACTAATTTAAATCAAAATTACAAATAATACTTGAAATTTTTGAATGTTGATTGCAAGATTTATGTTTGGGGAGGAATTATTATTTTTTTTCTTTCATAAAACCAAAAATTGTTAGTAAAGAGCACGCTGGAAAATATTTTAATTTTAAATTACAGAAAATTGAAAATACAAATACAGTGGGTGAACAAATTATTAGATTTTTTTTTTTTTTTTTTTTTTTTTTTTTTTTTACATTTTTTCTATTTCCTAAGGAAATTTTGAACGAAATGGTCTCAAACTTCAGGCATGGAAAGAACATTCACAAATTCACTTATTCCGATAACAAGTTAGTTACGAATACAATTAGGGGATGAATCACAAATCGTAAAAAAACAAAAATACTTTAGTTGGTTGTTTTTTTTTTTTTTTTTTTTTTTTTATGTCGCACTAGTGCTGCGCAATGGGCAATTTAAAAATACTTTGGATTACTCTGTGTCCTAACACACTATTTCCCTTACAATTTTGTATCCTGTTTTGTAGGAATGCAAATAGATTTTTGACAAATACAATTTTTTAATCAGTTTTTTGTTTATAAGAAGAATGGATTTAAACAAAATTTTACCAGACTTGTAGAAAAGTTGACAAAGCATCAGCGAAACATTGCGAAACATAAAACGCATAACGTTTAATTTCGATGAAATATGAGTATCAAGGTGATTTTATCCAGTATATCTTTAGAAAACAGAAAAAGCGTCATATATATATATGTTATATACAGTGTTGACCAAATTATTAGGGATATTTTTAAGTTTTGATATATATATATATATATATATATATATATATATTTCTAAAAATATGATCAACGAAGTGACTTTAACTTCAGACATGCGAAGAACATTTACAAATTCATGCTTTTCAGTATCGATTTAGCCACGAGTGCAATTAGGGAGCAACCACAAATTAAAAAAAATATATATTTTGGATTACCCTGTATCATAAAATGTTACAAATGACTTGTAACTTCAACACATATTTTCGCATACTTTGTGCAATATTTGAATGCGTTTTCGGGGAATGCATAATTAATTACACTGCTCTGAAAAAAAAAAAATCGAGTTCTGATACTATTCTTGCTGATTCTTGTGTAAAAGGACCTCCTGAATCTGAATATGACTCCCATTTGAAAAATAATTAATTTAACATCTAAAAACAAAAAATATATAAAGTTTAAAAAATAACATTAATAACAGATTAAAAAATATAAGATATGTGATACATAATTTCAGTGGCAAATCCCCCCCCCCCCCAATTTTTCCCTTCTCGAAATGTCCATATTTTACAATTTTCCAACTCTGTAGCCCCTCAGAAGATATTTAACGGTTAAAATAATCCTCCCCCTCCTAAAAATCAAATTTATAGCCATAAAATCACAGACAAATGATAAAAATAGGGGGCTGTTCCTAAGAAACGGTGGGTAATAGGGCAAAATGGGCATCATATTCGGATTCAGGAGGTCATTTTACATAAGAATATGGTGAAATGGTGTCAGAAGCAATTTTCATGCCGAACAGTGTTTTTTAAGCAGATATACTTTTTTTTTTTAATCACAATATTATTTAGATTGATATAATTTTTAGAATAAGGTCAATGTATTGAAAAGTATGTTAGCCCAGTAGATGGGGCATTTTAGTCATAGACAGTGCCAGTATATCTGTTCATTTCTTTTAATTTGAATAGAGCCCTATAGTAAAAATTAATGTTAATAAATGTATGATGGGGAACTGAGCAGAGTCCACGTATGCCAACTAGTTTTTTTCATAGTTTTCATCTGTAATTAATAAATTTTTTAAAAATATTTTGAAACAGATTGAAATATGACATCTTGTATACTTTAGTGATTTGAGTAATTGCAGTTAAAAGCAATTGTTTTTCATATGGTTTTAAGTCACTGCAGCGCAAATTACGTTATTTCACATCGAATAAAACTAAAGATATGAAACATAATATTTATTAGCAACAACCGGAAAAAAAAAGAAAGAATATATTTGTGCGTGTAAAGGGGATTATCACTTGTATTATTATCTACGCTTTTTTTTTTTTTTTTTCATTTTCTTTTCTGATATTTTGGAAAATATACTTGCTTATATATAAAACCAATACTGCAATGCAGAAAAAGTAAAATTATATTTATTTTGGCAATTATAGATAATGCTGTAAAATAGAGACGAAAATTGGAAAGGAGGGGAATATGATTAAAATTTAGGAACTAGTTTGATTTTTTGCTGTTTAAATTGATAATTAAGAATTAAAAATATAATATAAAAGAAGTTGCGTGAAGAAATGTTGAAAGTAACAAGAATTTTTACACCAGCTACATCTTGCAAATGTATCCAAATTACAGTTTAGAAAATTATAACTGATATCACTGTTGGTGCCATATACAAATCCAACTGAATTATTAAAATAACCTGTATGAACTATACTGTAACCTTAAGCATACCAAGAGTATTTCCACATGTTTACAGGAGGCGAGGAGAGTTGATTGTGTGTTAAGGATTGCTATTTAAATATATTATTTCGCTGAAATAAATCCCATAAACATTGATCTATCAACACAATGTCAAAAAAAAT
The DNA here is from genome assembly GCA_963930645.1 of Salticus scenicus. Classification (NCBI taxonomy): domain Eukaryota; kingdom Metazoa; phylum Arthropoda; class Arachnida; order Araneae; family Salticidae; genus Salticus; species Salticus scenicus. The sequence goes on from OZ005651.1 coordinate 83,843,475, forward strand.
TTCTGACAAAATTTTTACATGGTCGAAATCTATATTGATCAAGCGACTGAATTGATAAGGTTGTTTTGGGAGGCATGTTTAACAGTTGAAAGTTTTATTCAGAGGTGTGACGTGTGACCCTTTCGATTAATTGTAAATACTGACCATGCATTCACAAGGAATAGCGGCTCGTTTGCAGTTTTTTTTTTTTTTTAAACCTTTGATAAACATATTTTTAATTCTTCTTTTCCCATTTTACCCGATTTCGTTGCTACATTTGTCACTGTTCTTTCTCGTCAGGATATAAGATGAACGAAGGTGATAATAATTTCCTACTTTTGTTTATAGTAGACATTATCGTGTACGTATGTGTTGTAGAATTGACAGATTGAGCAGCGCTTAAAATATATTTTTCTCCAACATGACGCAGTGTTCACCCAGAAAGCATCTGCTTGCTGAAATAGAACTGATCGGCATAAAATGTTTGATTAACTGTGTGTTGAGAGTGTTTTATTATTTTTTCTACATCAATAACAAATCCAAGAGAAGATTGTTTAATTTTAATAACGTTTTCATAAATTTTATGGAAGGAAAACATTTTTGTTAATAATTTTGTTCGTTATTTTTAAAAAAAATTATTTTATCACATTTTGGAAGCTCGAAATGATTCGACCTAGGACAAAAATATCTTTATACATTTTTATATCCATGAACATGGTTAATTGCATTTTTTTTTTCTTTAAAAGAACTTCCTTGATGAGTTTAAAGTACGCTGATGGCTTTCTATTAGATCTATTATACTGAATAAAAAGTTACCAAACAAATAAAAGAAGTCCGCAATTAGACGATAAAAATCACCTGGAGTATAATTCCCTGTTTTGATACATTTTTTTTTCTTTTTCCGGAAAAAAAAAAAAAAAAAAAAAAAAAAAAAAAAAAAATGGATTACGTATATCTTTTACAATGACAGGTCATAAATTGCTCTTGACCTAACCTATGCTAAATGCAAGTCTTGCGTGAGAGCTGATATTTGTATGAGAACAATGTAATCGAAATATTTTGCCTCATTCAAATAACCTCATAACATGTTATGTAGTACCAGCCTTTGGATTACCTTTCGAGCACATGTGCTTCATGTTAAATTTTTCTTCCAAATTAGAGAATATTGCATAAGTATTTTTTCAAAATGCTATCAGTAATCAAGCGCATATTTTTTGTTGCATTTAATTGACGTTATTTAGCATCGACATTTCTATCGAAGGTTTCTGGATTACAAGAACAGCGAAAAAACTCGTGGTTACATTAAAATAATAATAATAATAAAAACAAAGAGATTTTATTTAAAATGTATGAATTGTCCTCGGAAAAACTATTTTTTTTTTTTTTTATTATTATTATTTTAACCATTTCATGGATTTAATTAGATATTTTATCGTATAAATATATTAATGGCTATTTAAATTATTACAAAGGTTCATATATTTATTTAAGCAATTTTTTATGAATACTATTTCAAAATGTTTTAATTTTTGGTTTAGTAATAATATAATCCTAAATTTTCTTAAAAAGAAATAAATTCAGATTCTCTTCAAAATCTAATTTCTTATTCTAAAGTAAAAGCTTTCAGAATTTTCAGTTATTTCTCCAGTTCTGTGGTCATTAAAATTTTGGCTTTCCAATATTTTTTATTAATTTCAATAGCTTTATCACGAATCATTATTTCCTATTTATTTAAACTTATTTATGAGACTTGTTTATGCAGTGATTCTTTCCAGTGCAAACGTCATGAAATATAGATGTTTGGTGCAACTTTGAACTTTTTAAAATCAATAATTACATGATTATAGTTCTTTAACGAGAAATTATTTTACAGGTCTCTTTGGTGGTGGAGCAAGATATGTATGTAACTACAAAGAGAGATAAACTGCATTTATAACTCTGTTTCACTTCATTTGATAAAGAACGGCGTTAGTTAATTGCTATCGAGATTAATCTCTTAATTCCTAAAGTTTTAGACTTTTTAAAAGCTTTCTTAATTGATTTCGTTCCTAAATTTTAATTTATGTACAATATTAGTCTATACGCGGTTCAATGTTTTCGTAAATATGTTGGTTTTGGAATTACTTTTTTCCCAAAATATTCCTAAATATGAGAGAAAGTCAGTAGGATTTTTATAAACAACCTAGCTCTCAAAAATTCTAAAAATATTTCTTTATGTTTCAGAAATAATTTGGTGATGAATTTATCAGAATTCAGTATTTTTACAAAATTAACAGAAAAAATTCTCGGCCCCAACAGAGGCCGAGAGGTTCTGCTCTTGAAGCTGGTAAACGAGAAGTGCCGGGTTCGATCCCAAGTCACGCTCACTGGCCTAACCGTTCACAGTTTTCTGTGGTTTTCTCCGAAAATTCGCATGCATACGAGCTAGGATCCTGTAGAAAGACCCCACAGAAAGCGACTTAACTCATACTTAGGACCCTTGTGTAACCAATCGGCCTTAATACCTACACCACTATACCACCAGAAAGAATTCTCGCGTAATTAAGGAAATAAAAAATCGTTTTTAAAGTGTAAAATTACAGAACTTGTTCGTTCACTTAAAAACTTTTTTAAAAACACTTTTAAATATCCGATACTACTTCGTAGTTACCCACGATTTTTGGTAGAATTTATTTTAGCTTTAGAGATGTTTAGAAGAAGAACTTATCATAATCCTCTGAAAAAATTCTGAAATGAATAATCTTCTGAACAATGGTTCTTCTCTAAATGGTTTCAATAATAAAATGAAAACTTTTACAGAATAAAGATAAGTACGGAGTTACATTGATGTTTCACACACGTTTTTAAATACTAGATGAAATATTTTGTAAAACATTTTACGGTGCAGACAAGAATTATATTAATCTTGTGTTCATTTTCTTTATTTGATAGAATAAGAACTAATCATTTTTCATTGAAATCTCGCATGCACATGTTTTTCATATTATTCAATAGCAATTCATTAAGAACCTTGAGTAGCATTAAAAGTATATTTATTCAGATTTTTAACGGAAAAATTACGCAAATATAAAGGGTTGATTTCGAAAAAAATTAAACAAATTTCAGCAATTTTAATCACCCTCAAAATATATAAATAAAATATTTATAATAAATATGCTATTAGAAATTATTGCTACGATTTCCTTCTGTGAACCAATAAACGAATGTTCACTTCAGTAAAAATTTCATTATTTAGTAAAATGATTTAATTCGAAGGAAAAATTAACTATAGTTAAAATCTTCTATTTTATGTGCTTTGTTTGATTAATAACTAATACATCGATGTTTTTTTGGAGAATTATGAATCATTTTCTTTTTTGGTCAAGATATACTGGTTTTGAATCGAATTCTATATTTTAATTAAGTAAGTTAATATTTTTATCATATGAAGACATACAAAAAGTATAATAGTTTTAAAAGAAAAATACGTAGTTTGAGCATAACATTTTAAAAATATTTGGAACTGGAATTTTAAACGATTATTTTTATTTTCAAAATATGTATGTTCTAAATAAAAAGGGGGTTGCTAAATGAAAAAATGAGTTTACGTATTATAAATAACAATAATTAAAAAAAAAAAAAAAAAGAAAAGAAAAGAGAACTGAGAATTTTAGAAGTCATAGATGTGACCAAGAATACCTAAAATATTAAAATAAATCTTTAAATAATGTGTATATCTGTTCATACAAAAATGTTGTTTTGAGAAATTAAAATAAAAAATCCTAAATTTTCTACTCTTTTCTGAACGAGAACTTGATAAATAAAGAACTATAATTTAAAATATTATTTTTGAATAATTATTTTCTAAATATGTTTCTTGCATAGAAAGTATATTTAAAACTTCTGAAAACGGAATAGTATGGACAGTGCAATTTTTATGTATGCTTTCGTGCTATAGCAGGTGAAAATGTTCTTTAAAAATTGTAATGAATACTTTTCTCTAATTCTTCGTTTAAATCTGAATTTCATCATACACAAGATTTAATTTCATAGGTTTTATTGTACTTCTATTGATTAACGAGATATTATTTTATCATAATTTTTTCCTAATAATCCCAGTTTTTAAAATAAATCTGTATTTAATTCAAAGTGTCTAAAGACTTTAATAATGCGGCAAATCAAATAACGTTTTAATTTATGTCATCGTTTGAGTTAAGACTAAAAAAAAAAAAAAAAAAAAAATTACTTTTCATAGAAAATGATAAAAGACAGCACATCCGAAAACGTAGCGTCTTCGTTTATTATATATTTGAAACGATTGAATGAAATTATCTATCATTCTTTGGTGGCAGTACTTTCTGAAAGAGATGGTAATAAATCAAACTGATTGACTGATGAATTCAACATGTATGGAATAGATTTGATAAATTTCTTTTAAATTCTTTTTACGGTTAACTCGAATTTTATTTAGCTTTTGAATAAGCTGTGGTTTTATATACAGATGAACAATAATTTACCAAAAATATGCATAGATGTAATTAAGTCCGTTCTATATAAATTGAAATAATTAAAATACTATTGTAATATTAAATATTTATAGAACATCGTTTTTTCATGGTCAAAAAAAAAAAAAAGGTTTTACCGCAAATGTTTAAAAAAAAAATGCAAAATTAAATGCTTGCGAACAAATTAGGAATAGAAAATGAATTATGCCCTTGAATTTCGAGAACACATGGTCACCATTTTGTACAACCACTATATTTACACAATTTAAGAACACACTTTTTTTTTTTTTTCATTTCTCGAGTTGAATATTTTTTAATCTTTTATTATACTTGTATTTCATCTCAATTATATAATTGTTTTTTACCGTGTAAAAAAAAAGAAAAAAAAAAAAAGGATTAATGCGTTGGGAGAAATAGTCTTAGTTCAAAAGATTCCGAAAAAAAAATGTATTGCGTAAATTCTTTACACAAGCATTACATCTTAAATTTTTTGTCTAATTAAATGTTAAATTAAAATTTGAGGAATACATTGAAAGTTGTTATTGAAATAGTTTTAAGAATAAATAAGAACTATAAAAAATATAAATATTTTTACTGTTTTCTATTCCAATATTCAAATTACAGCAATCACACACACACACACACAAAAAAAAAAAAAAAAAAAAAAAAAAAAAATCTCGCAAAACAAAAGATATCGGAAATATTTTACTATTTATGTAATTTTGTTTTAAACAAATTACGTTTCAGCATTTCAAAAGGCTAATAAAATCATTCTGCTTGGTTTGCATTCAAATAAAACACAAAGTCGATGTTACCTAGAAACTCGATTATTTATCAAATATTATACAGTCTAGCAACAACGTACATAGACTGAATGATATTTGATTTTGAAAATAATAATAATTATTATATAATAAAAGTAAACTGTGCGATAAAACAGAAATGTGTACAAATTTCAGAAATATTAAAATTTCTCATTTTTCCCTTTCAATTTCTCCCTTTCGTAAATATTCAGATATTGATTTATATATATATATATCAACGAGCGGAAAAGTAGAGAGACAGAGACGTAATAATAGAAGAAAATTAAATTTGTAATCATAAAATTATTCTCTGATTTAATATGGCTGTTAAAAGCGTAGCTTCACTGATTTTATAAGGCTATTAAAAATGCTGTTCAACATTACAGTCTATCGGTGCGATAAATTTTATTAAAGAGAAGTTACATTTTTTCCCACTTTCTGCATTTTGTCATTATTTTTATGGCTAACTGTATATTTATATGTTTGTTGGTACTTCATTTTCATCCTCTATATATGTCAGGAGACTCTTACATAGTTGCCAACTGTTACGATTTTTGGATACCGGTATTGTTTTACAAAAAAAAAAAAAAAAAAAAAAAATCAAGCTTTTGCAGTAGTTTTCTATGATTAAATATAGTGAACATTTCTATAAAAATATGCCGATATCCAAAAATCGCAATACTTAGTAGCTACCCCTTTTATACAGTAACCTCCCCCTCCCCCCCCCTTTTTTTTTTGTAGGTACAGTCGGGGAAAAAAAGCCGCTACTCTCTCTGTAATTTCGTTATTAATTGACGCAGAAAAATCTAATAGACATCATTCAACAGGAAATAAGTGCACTTTTTGAAAATGATATCAAATTTTGAATTAGGAGTCATCTACATATCAACATGAGCACCAACTTTGATTTTTTTCAATAGCAACACCTAATTTTCATAATTGAAATCCTGAGTGTCTGGCAGTGCGGAAAAGTATACAGTTTCTATACTTTACTCTAGTACTCATAGAGGTGTAACCAAACATGTGTTAGGGGTATATCTGTAAATCTAGAAAAACAAAATTAAAATCCTATAAAAATTAGACAAAATTTTACAGTTTTACAACGGAATTTTTTAAAGAAAAATGTATTATAAAAATTAATAATAATAAAACGTTATAATTTTTATACCATCTTAGATATACCTGATTTCGGTTTATTAAATCATAGCCTCCAAAACTAGATGCCTTCCGCGTGGCTCGGAAACATGGCAACAGTTCAAGCGGTAGACAGCGCCACCTGGTACAGATTGCGCGACTTTTTTATTCAACTGTCACCAATAAATTTAAGAAGTGATACATGATATATATAATCGACGTTTCTTCGATTCTATTCGCCTTTTGTGTATATCAAATCCCACTTTTAAAAATTTTTGGTGGCTGTTGAATAAAAAAGTCTCACAATCTGTACCAGGTGGAGCTGCTTACCGCTTGAACTTAGAGACCCTGTATTAGGGTCTCTACTTGGTCTCTAATATAGGGTCTCTACTTGAACTGTTGCTAAGTTTCCGAGCCATGCGAAAGGCATCTAGTTTAGGAGGCTATGATTAAATACATATATACTTAAATACTTCATTAGAGAATACATTTTAGATTGGTCAGACAGCGTTCTTTGAAAAATATGCGATATTTTTCATTTCAAAAGTGTCATCGTGGCTATATTGTTTACCAATAAAACTTAAATTTTCTTACACTTTATTTTGTAGGTGTGACACAGTCATACTTGCCAACATACTAATTAACATTCCGTAGTATTGTTAGCTCCGCCTTCTTTTTCACACCAGTATCCTTTTAGAGCATTTTTCTTCTTATTTAATCGTAATGGAATTTAGAGAATATTACTTTAAAAATTTATTGGTGTGAAAAAATGGCGGGACTAACAATACTACGAAGTATTAATTAGTATGTTTGCAAGTATGCACAATATACGATCTGAAAAAATTTAGATTCATATATATAGACATAACAATGCATAAACTAAATCTTTTCCGATAAATTATTGTAAGTTATCATGAAGTAAACATTAAACAATTTTAATCGTACTTACCAGTTTCGCTCAGTTTAACTCTTTGAAACTTTACGATTTGTTTTATAATTTCTGTGAAAATATAGTTTCTTAATTAAAATATATTTATCAAAGTAATTTTTAAAGACTAAAGTATCCTTAAATTAATAACCCCCCCCCCCCCCCCCCCCAATAAATAAATAGAAAAAAATAAAGCAATATATAAACTAAATAATTAATCTTTTGACTGTGACGGTAGTTAAGAAGCGATTTAACAAGTCTGCATTTCATTGCAATACCATTATTTTTTTTTAATTGGCAATTTTTCCGTTCCACCTATTTTTCTATTTTAAACAGTAAGCCACGCTTATTTAGTTGATTTTTTCCTTCAAGTGTTCATTTAAAGGATTCAAAATTTGTCACCAGTAATCCATCAGGCAAATGCCACTTGTGTATATTTTTGCCAACATAAAATAAGGGGATTAATACGAATGCGCGTAGTCACTTTTTCTTTTTCTTTTCTATATTCTTTTTCTTTAGAAGAACGGTGAAAGGCGGGGCTTGTTTTTCTATAAAAAACAAGAATTCGTTTGCTATCATTAATGTCTGTTTAATTTCTTCGCGTTTGACTTTGTTGTTATGCAGTTTGACCCGCAAATAAAAATTAAAAATATTTTGTTTAATTTTTCTCTAATGTTGTTAAAGGTTTTCTTCGTTATCTCATGCAAAACTTTATAAGAGATGGCCCCTAAGCCTCTCCGAAATAAACAATTATTTATATCTTGAAAACTAATACCTGCAATGAGCTGCAAATTTGCACACCCATATTTTTCAGCATTAGGATTCATTTTATGTAAAAATTAATATAGGTCATAATTCATATATTTTTTAATATGAATTTATTAATATTTTTCAGAATTAAAAATATTTTTCAGAATCAAAACGGATTATATTTGGGTTCCTTCACTGTATCTCGTAATATGTATGTATATATATATATATATCGATCAAGTGTGTTTTTTTTTTTTTTTGTGTGTGTGTGTATGAAGATATTAATAAAAGTTCGAAATATTAATTTAGCATTAGCACCTTCAAACTTCGAATGCTTATAACTATAACAAAAATAATAAAATAAGTAAAATATACAGTCAGTATACTTTTTCGCATCGATGCGACCGCAGGAATTCAAATATAAAATAAAAATAGGGTATTAATATTGAAAAACTCCAAGTTGGTGCGCGTTTTATTCTGTAGACGATCCCTCAATTTCAAATTTCACTTCATTTTCTAAAAGTACTCACAATTCCCAGTCGAATGATATCTATTACATTTTTGTGCATCGATTAGCAACAAAGTTACATCGAGTGTTGCGTTTTTTTTTTTTTTTTTTTTTTTTTTTACTGACTGTACATTGTATGATTATTTATACTTTACATTCATTTATTCTTTAATGAACAATTTTAGTGTATTATTCAAATCGATTTTCAAAGGACTAGATCATTGCTCCCTGTGTAATTATTATTATTATTATTATTATTATTATTATTATTTTTTTTTTTTTGCTTAGTCTGTGACATCACAATATCATGTGTTCTTGTATAAAAGGAATTTACCGAAAGAATAAGAAAAGTAGCTTCTTAAGATTAAAATAAAATACAGTCGATTGCCGTTTTAGAAATTTAAGATTTTATTTTGTATTATAAATTAACTGTTAATTTTTAAAAATTAAAACAAAAGAAAAGAGAGAACTTTCCAGCGATATAAAATAGCTTAAAAGTATTTAAAAGTATTTCTAAAATGGTTTATAAAAAAAAAATAATAATAATAATAAGAGACAACATTTGATAGCCGAAAAGAAAATAAATAATCTCTCTGAAAATTTACTCTTATAACGTCAGCGGTAACGCAAGATTTCTACAAATTCCTAGTTTGTAAATGAAACTCTATACAGCGAGCATATTTCTCTTTTATATAAAAGAACAATAGCTATTTTAAAGTAAAAGAAATTTGAGTAATTTTGGAATTTAATAATATGGACATCATGGGGGAAAATATTCTAGGGAACTTTTGTTAATACTACCGATAAAAACTATACATTCATATACCTCGTGATATAACTTTTCAATGTCCTCCGGTTTTATCTTCCTACCTTGTTATAAAACGACGTACTTTGTGCTCTCCTTACCTCATTAGGCCACCCATTGCACTCAAAAAGTGTTTCGTTTCTCTATGGATGTCGTCTGTCTGTTCTATGGGAGTACTCACAAGAATCACCTTGGTGATAGGGGATCATAAGAAAAAATGAATGTTTTTTTTTTTTTTTCTCTTTTTGCATAATGTTTTTATTGATTTCAAACAAATTGTGTACAATTATTACTTACTAACTTAGAAAAAGGCTGTGAGATCAAGCAGAAACGGTCGTTTTGCCAAGCCAAGCTCAAAAGAGAAACTAACAAACGCGCCTGAAATAACCCAAGACCGTTAGACTCTTATTATACAGAAACCAACTTTTCTTTGTTAAATCGGCAAACTTCTTTTCCGTAAAGTTTTAAATATTGGAAGAACCAAGTATCGCAAAAAAAAAAAAAAAAAAAAAAAAAAAAAAATAATAATAATAATAATAAAATAAAAATAAATAAAAAAATAAACAAAAAGTAAAATATTCGTATCAACGAGAGCTTTAATTTGAGATAAAAATGAAGTTAATGAGTTAATAAGCAAGAAAATGGGAGCATTTTCAATTTAGCGTAAAATTAGATGTTTTGACAACTTTTTGGAAAAATTTCTTCGTCAAGAATTTTTTTTAAAAACAAGCTGGAGAGTTCATAGATGTGCAGAATTCATTGAAAACTGGTTTTTCAGATGAATAATTGCTTGATCTAGGAGCTTTTATAAAATTTAACTTTTAAAAATCAAAATTTCGTATCTAATTGCTGAAAAACTGTTAATTAACAGTTTTTTAGTAAAATATCGCCAAAGAGACATAAATCGCCAAATATGTAATTACTTCATCTCAGTTTGACTAAAAAGTATTAATTTCAAATTTATTGTATGTTCTTTCTTAAAGCTATTTTTTTTTAACCAAAGAATATTTGCTTTTATTATGTTGTACAATTTTAAATTTTACATCACTGAAAACAGAAAAGAATACATTTTCGAATAACATTTATTCCAATTCGGTAGCTTGAATTGTTGAACACTTTTCTCTTGATTTTACCTTAGAAAAAAAAAAAAAAAAAAAAAAAGGGGGTAAAAAGTACAGACGATAAGTGCAATTTTAATATCTTTCAATGTTCAATCTCGCTTTAATAATTATAATGCATTAAAAATTTATTGATTTTCAAAAACTACGAAACAAGCAAAGCAAAAGTAAAGAGGGAAAGAATCTTAAAATATAAAAATGAGTTTCATTGTTATAATCTATTCACAGTTATATACATATCTTTATATATAAAAATTATGTATGTCCGCGATGAACTCCTAAACTAACCAGCCGATTTTAATGAAATTTGGACTCTAGTGTGCAGTTTGGTCCAACTTGAGAGATAGGATAGTTTTTATTACAAAATTTGCCCCCCCCAAGGGGGAAGGGGGGCCCAACGTGATTTAACAGAAAAAAAAAAAAAAAAAAGAAAAGAAAAGAAAAAGAAAAAAGAAAAAGAAAGAAAAAAGGAAATGCAGTTAGACCGTTCAAAATTGGTACAGATAGGTTTAAAGGCCTGCAAATCGAATGAGGATATTTTCGAAAGTGTAAAGTTACTAGGAGGGGCGGAGGGGCTAAAAAATAAAAATAGAATTAGATCGTTCAAAATTGGTGCATAGAGATACCTACCAATCGATTGCGGATATTTTCGAATTTGCAAAATTATTAAGAGGTAGGGAAGGGGGGGGGGCAGAAGAGCAAAAAACTAAAAAAAGAGTTAGATCGTTTAAAATTAGTACAGATAGGTTTTAGAGACTTGGAAATCGAATAAAGATAATTTCGAAAGTGTAATGATATTAGAAGGGGCGGGAAGGAGGGCGGAGGGTAAAAAAAATAAAAATAGAGTTAGATCGCTCAAAATTGGTGCATAGAGGTATTTGATACCTACAAATCGATTGCGGATATTTTTGAATTTGCAAACTTATTAAGAGGTAGGGAAGGGGGGGGGCAGAATAGCAAAAAACTAAAAATAGAGTTATATCGTTTAAAATTAGTACAGATAGGTTTTAGAGACTTGGAAATCGAATAAGGATAATTTCGAAAGTGTAAAGATATTAGAAGGGGCGGATATTTTCGAATTTGTAAAATTATTAGGAGGAGCGGAAATGGGGGGGGGGGGGCAGAGGAGCAAAAAATAAAAATGGAGTTAGATCGTTCAAAATTGGTGCATGGAATTTTTTATACCTACAAATCTATTGCGGATATTTCGAATTTGTAAATTTATTAGGAGGGGTGGAAAGGGGGGTAGGGTCAAAATATAAAAATAGAGTTAGATCGTTCAAATTGGTGCATAGAGGTTTTTGTTAACAAAAAAAAAAAAAAAAAAAAAAAAAAAAAAAAATTGCACATATTTTCGAATTTGTAAAATTATTAGAATAGACGGGAGTGGAGAGGGCATCAAGACAAAATAATAAATTTTAAGGCCCGCTAAATCGATTGTGGATATTTTAAAAAGTGTAGAATTATTAAGAAGGGCGGGAACGGTGGGCGAAGGAACTCGCGTGCCGTGCGCACAGGTATACGCTGGCGCAGGCAGTGGGGGTCCGGACAGATTATTCCACCAATGAGAGAAGAATTTTTTTTGTATTTTATATCATTTCCCTTTCGATAATATAGGGATTCATTATGAGTGTCGAACATAAATGCGCGCGCGCAGAGCACAATAGGAACCCGATGCGACATTTTTCCAGATCAGATTTTTTTTTTTTTTTTTTTTTTTTGTCACATGATAAAAATTAATGCAATTTTGAGAATTCTTTAATTATAGTGAATCATTTAAAAATAGGGACCAGCGAAGCGGGCTAAGCCTGCTAGGATCAAGGATGTTATCAAGGATGGTCTTTATTCGTAAATAATAATTTGAATGTATTGAATATTTTACTACAATATAATTCAACGTATAACATAGCCACAGCAACGCGTGGCTGGGTCTGCTAGTATATAATAATATATATATATATATATATATTCATATACAGAGATTACGCATGACTAACAATTTAAACTTCTGGCATGTTTTCTAACATTCGTAAGGTTGAGACAATGGTAGGTCACCATTAATTGAACATTATGCTGGATCCAGCGACGCAAGAGATGGGAGAGTTAAAATGCTTCGACGCCAGTAGTTGACGAAATTTTAGGTTGGAATAGTTTTGCGTCAACATAGCGCTGCAACGGAGGAAGTAAGTTGTGGAGTGTAGGCGAATGCGAGGCGGCTTTAAAGTTTGTCGAAGTGAAGAGATGAGACGTTGATTGAAGGAAATATAAACAGAAGTTAGTTTCGTAGAGTGTGTGGTGTAGGGGAGATTGTTCCAATGTCCGAATAAGTTATAATTTGTGGCATATTGCTTAAATTAGTTTATTATTCGAAATTTGAAGTTCTGCGATATTGGAGCTAGCAAGTTTGATGTGCATAATAGTGTTGCAGAGATAGAAAATCTGAATGGAAATTCTGCCGGCCTTGGGAATCCACCGGATAGATTGTATTCACATCGCCTAGTGATAAAGATTGCAGCCGTCATTATTCTTCTGTTATTTTCTCTGGGTGAGAGCTATTTTACAATTATCTAAATTATTTCTTATGCTTATTTTCTAAAGTACTTAAATTTATACTGACTGAGTTTACCGTGCCGGATTAGCCTCCCATTTATTCAGTTGAACTGTCTTATTTTATTTTACATCATTGTTTCGTGTTCTACCTTAAAGTAGTTACTTAGTTAAGTTAATTAAGATGGGGTCTGCATCCACGCAAACCTCACACATTTATCACCTGAGTTGGAAATATTACAGATAAAAAAAAAAAAAAAAAAAAAAAAAAAAACATAATGGCTTGATTGAGATTTGACTATTTTCAGAAAATGTCTGTCATCTGCCTTTATTTGTGTGAGACACAACTTTTGTGATTTCTCTAACTCATAAACTAATACGCAGTATTTCATTAAATTTATATTGAGTTGAACCTTTATTTGGCGTTGATTAGATTTTGGTGTTTATCACTCAACAGATGGTATCTCTATTTTTATTTTTGCATAATTTTCGAACTCCAATTTTCGACGGATTTGCAATTTTTGAAATGTCCTGAACAGTGTTTGACTCCTTTCAGAAAAGTCTGTCTATATGTGTATGTATCACGAATTTTGTGAAAGCTGTATTTCACGAACCAATGAACAAAATTTAACCAAACTTGATAACTAGTAGACGTTGACGTAAACTGGTGCTGATTACATCTGTGTTCAATCACTTCACAGGTTGCGCTGCCATCCCATTTTTTGTGAAATTTTAATGTGGCAGTATAATATAAAATTTCGAATGTGCATAATGAGAGTTATTTTTTATGCATGATTGTAAAATTAATATGAATTTCTGATAATAGTCGTAGTAAACTAGAAAAAAAAAGTGTGTGCAAGTAGGGGCATCGGTCTTCACTCTGGGGGCAGTACCTCCGGGGGTTGTAAATTTTCATTATGGATATCTTTCGAAAAGCCTTGTCAATACCTTTAAAACCAATGATTGAACTTTGATAATTTAAAACAGAGTTATTTATTTATTTATTTATTTATTTTTTTAAATTTTTAATGAAATAAAAACTTAAAAACTTTTTTTTGTATTTAGTGTTATACTTCTTTCCAATTTAGATAAATAATCGTCTGTATTCATCATGGAAAATAAATTTAATAAATAATAATTAAAAAAATAATTTGTACTTCATAAATTTGTATAAGATTATATAGAAGAAAGTCTTATAGGTGACCACAACATACTAGTTTTCTTTCTTTTGCAAAAAATCTAGATTAAAAATTCATATTTATTTTCAAAAACGAGAAAATAAGCAAAAATATAAGGTGGAAACAAACTTAAAATCTGAAAATATCTTTCATCGTTGTGATCCGACCATAAAACATATTGTATACTGAAAGAGATTATGCATGACTGAAATTCTATATTCACTACAAGAAATTATTGGATTAGTAAAAATTTTCTACTTTCGGTTTTTAATGGATTTACACGTTATAAGAACTCCAGAAAACAATTTGACTGTTTAAAAAAAAATTCTGTTCGTATGTGTGCGTGTACTATGTGTGACAAAAATTTTGTCCCAACTATATCTCAGGAATTACTGCTGTATCTCAGGAACTACTGCTATGAAAAATATCAGGTTAATTCAAATAAATATAAAGATTGTTAAAAAAAAAAATAAAATAAACGATATCTACAAAAAAGAGATTTAAAAATTACAAAAAAGCCAAACTCAAAGAAAAGAGAATGGATTAAAGTTGTGTCTAAAAAGGGTGCGATATCAAATTCCCAAGCTTACATTTTAATACTTATTTAATATTCCCTTTTAATTAAATATTCACATGTAAATTAAGTGCCTTATGATATGTTGATAGAAATCCTTCTGTCCAGTGCTAAATACATCATAGCGTGTTTCTGAAAATTATTCTTTTAAATTTATGCATGATGGGCTTGGCGGTCATCTTTCACAATTTTACGTTAATTTGAAATTTTTTGTAAATCTCACCAATTATAGGATGAGAATGCACCAAACTAAACACTATTAAAACTTAAATTGATTCAATTTGTGTACATAACGGAAGCTTTTGCGCAGCTTTACGCAGTTTTTCTGTTTTTTTTTTTTTTTTTTTTTTTTTTTTCTGTTTTAATCTGAATATTTCGGTCTCTGTTGAATGGAATAACCATATTATTTTTACGAAATATTTATTCCAAGGAGCTACATTCAAATTCGGTAAGTATAACAAAGGGGAGGGGGGTGAAGCTTTTCTATGCTTTTTTCCCTTCACAATTTTACGTTTTTAAATTCTTATATTCTTTTATTCCCGGCATTTATAGGATGGAAGTGCACCAAACTTAATATTAAAGACTTATAATAAGATATCGTGTTGATTGAACTTGTGTACCGAGTACTTTTACGATGTTTTCACTCGCAATTTTTATTATCTGAATATTTCAGCCTCTGTTGAATGGAATAACCAAATTAATTTTACACGAGATATTTATTTTAAGAAGCTTCCTTCAAATTGTGCGAAAGTTTATTCATATTTTGAAAGATGGCCGCCAAGCCCATCATGCATAAATTAAAAAAAATAATTTTCAGAAACATGCTATGATGTATTTAGTACCGGGCAGAAGGATTTCTATCAACATATCATAAGGCACTTAATTTATATGTGGATATTTAGATAAAAGGGAATATTAAATAAGTATTAAAATGTAAGCTTGGGAAATTGATATCACACCCTTTTCAGACACAACTTTAACCCATTCTCTTTTCTTTGAGCTTGGCTTTTTTGTACTTTTTAACTGTCTTTTTTGTTTGTTTGTTTGTTTGTAGATTTAGATATACTTTTGGTGGGGGTGGGAAGAGAATGAAGGAGAATGATGATTTTCAGAACTTTCTTTCCGATTTCAATCAATCTTTGCAAGATTATTACGTACTAACTTAGAAATAATGCTGTAAGGTGTAGAAAACTCCAGTGATCTGTAAAGAAACAGTATGAAGAATAAAAGTAATTTTATTTATCATTTCAAACAAGCTTTGAAATTTTTTAATTACCAATTAAGAAAAAATGCAGTGGGTGTTAGATATGATGAGGTAGTTTTTATATGACATTTTTACTAATGTTATAAAAATTTGTGATGCAGGAGAAAAGAAAAAATGATTTTTCTTTTTCTGGTTTTCATAAGTGTTGTACAATTACTATTTACTATTTAAGAAATATATATATATATATATGTGTGTGTGTGTGATGTAAATTAGAGGTACCTAGGAGACAGAAAAAAAAGATGCATTTTATATCCCTTTTGAATGAATCAATGAAACTACACTAAACGACAAAAAAAAAAAAAAAAAAAAAAACACTTGGATATTTTCCTTTTTCGTTTTTGCAACCGCCAATTTTATCATTTAAAAAGCAAATTTTTGAACAGATTTTATTACGTCGCCTTCCACACTTTAGTATTGAGCCCAGTGTTAAAAATAAAATGCAACTGTCAGGAAAATTATAATTTTAGAAAGGATTTCAAAAATGGCAATTATAAGGCAAATAACGATGCCACAAAAAGTATTAATTTTAGAATGAAAGTCAAAAAATATTTGAATACGTGAGATGGCAAATTAATTAAATGTTAACGAAATATTCCTGAGATGATTTTTAGGAACATATAAATTTTTTTGGCTGTTTAAACGGAAAATATGTCTTTAGGCGGCCATGTTCCCCATCCAAGCGAGATGATGGCAAGTTAAGAAACAAAGGTTTAAAAAATCGATTTGTACATGCTCTTAACTTAGAAAAGATTAAAAAAAAGTGCATAGCAAAGTAAGTTCTTTAGAAAACAGCGCGGTAACAATTAAACAAAGTATGTTAAAAACCAGAAGATCTGCAAAAAAAAGTCATTACTAAGGAAAAGAATTTTAAAAAAACAAGACTTCAGTTGACCAAAAATTTAAAAAAATTATCAGTTATTTATTAGGCCGAACTGGTTTTCTCTGATGAGTCAAGTTTACTTTATTTCGGGCTGAAGAAAAAAAAAAAAAACTAATAAGATGATAAAAATGTGACCGAATTATTGAAAATTGAATTAATAAAACAGTGACACATTCTCCGTACATTATGGTACGGAGGTGCATAAATTTTCAATGAGTGGGGCAAATTTTTATGCTCAAGGGATCAATTAACTCGAAATAAAACGCGGCCATTATAAAAACGGTGTCTGACCGACTATTTTGAGGGTATCTCAGACTTTTCTGCAAATAGAATTTCAAGATGATATTGCACCATACTAAAGGGCGTCTGTGGTGCGTTTATTCAAATTGTTAAAACTACCTGTCCTATCCCATGAGCACCTATAATTTTGTAAGCAATCATATGTTTTTTAACTTTAAGTTAAATCCCACAAAAAATATCGTAGAATTTCTTTTTCATTAGACTTGAAAATAGCCCTAATCTCAATCCGCTCGAAAATATTTAGTCTATAAAAAAAGCGCGGAAAAGGGGTAAGGATTAAAAAATTGGAGCTTACAACTTTGCAAGGACTAGAAAAAATCATTTATGATATTTGGCACAGAGAAATGTTTGATATTTATATTAAAACACTTCATAATACTATGCCATTGCTCATTAAAGCAGTAATTCCATATAAAGGTGGAATAACTCAATGCAGAATACATATTTTTATTAAAAATATCTTAGATCTAACAAACAAATAGTTTTATTTCATGTTTTAAAATATAACTTGTTTATATCATATAATAAATCGGAATACAGTACAAAGTATATATTTATTATATTACGTTTAAAAAGAATGTTTTATGTAGATTTTTAATAATTACTTCGTAGAGTGTAATAAAGTGAATTATTAAATCAAAAATGTCCATATGTATCATTTCATCTCTTTGATATTATGCAAACGTACCAGTTTTTTTTGTTTCAACCATTAGTTTTGAAGTTATTACAAATGAAAAAGGGTATAAGTCAATTTTTCTGCAAGAACAAAGAAATTGGGATTTTTTTTTTTCATTTTTAATATTTCCCATCAAAGTTGAAAAGTGTTTCTGACTTCGGATTGTCTGTCTTTATTATCGTAAGTATTTTTGGAAAGCGATGAAACTGATGTATGTTGTTCAACTTGATTATGGCATGCTGTCTTTTGAAAATGATATAAATATATAGAATTCTTTGTGTACAAGAGCACCCAAATGAATTCAGTTACACAACGTTATATGAGATGTATTTCTATAAACCATTTTTCAATATCTTTTTACTTCACAAAACATAATGAAATTACCTTTCATTATTCGTATGCACAAAAGCATGTTTCTGTATAATATATGATTGCTATGATATTAATAGGTCACACAAAAGTATTCAGTTAAGAGCTTACATTAAGAGCTATAAATGTAAATTGCTGGAAATGTATTTTTAAGTGTGTTATGCGTTTGCAATACATTCCACCAACATTTAAGAGTGATTATTACAAAAATAGTTTGTCTATCTGTATTCCATCCATCTGCCTATCCGCTTTCTAATTTTCGTTCATACATAAAGAATACTGTTAAACTGATGTCTGATATATATTATTCAAATTCACAAAGGCATTTTTTTTTTAATTTAAAATGATATAAAGAGCGCAACTGGTTTGCATACAGGTGAAAATTATTTCCGATGCATTGCGGTCTGTGGAAGGTATTCTTTAAAACGTATTTTAATATATTTATACTGCACACATGACGAAATCAATATACATTATTAAGATACAAACCACCATGTTTCTTGTTCAGAATAAAATATAATTAGCAAAATCGGTTATTTTACAGGGCCCCACAAAGTTTTTCAGATATAAAGCGAAATTGGTCGATTTAAATTTTCAATGATATGAGTATTTTTTAGTACACTAAATAGTGCGTATGGAAGTTTTAAAAAATACGCAGGGATACACAACAGTAATCTCATAAAGGATCTCTCTTTACATAAAAGCTATAATGATGTTTTTGTAAAATTCTTTCGCCCTTAGTTAAAAGATTTTTTTTTTTTTTTTTTTTTTTTTTAAGAGAATAAGGTAAGAGAAAGCTAAAATAAGAAAAGCTGGAACACGTGTAATGACATATAAAACAGATTTACATGGCGAGTTAAAAAATAAGAGAAAAGAAATCGGTAAAACCATTTTTTGGGGAAAAAAAAAAAAATCGAGATCTAAAACTGACTTGCCTAATCATGATGACTGTTAATTTTCCTGCAATAACCACGAAATACGACAAAGAATATCTAAAGTGGGTTATGTAACAATTTTTAAGAAAATCTTTAGAGTCGTTTTTGAGATACCGATTTTTACCAAAACTTAGCATACTCAGTTGTTGACTGGAAAACAAATATTACATAGAAAACCACATATAAAAGGGGGTTAGTATGGCGAATTTGAAAACAGCTATTTTTAAAGGAACCACTTGCAAGACATGAAATTGAACTATCTATACAGGACGCCTATCAATTTTTCTGAACTAACCAACTAATTCATTCAAAAAGACGTCTAATAGAGTGTATATATAGCAAATTTGAAGAAAATCGATAGAGCCGTTTTTGAGATACCGACTTACGGTCCCCCTTCTGGTTTTTCAATTTTCAGTAAAAGTTGTAAAAATCATCTCACACAAGACTTGTCTCGATTCTGAAGTTTCGTAACCCTATCTTTATTAGTTTCGAATATATGATAGTCAAAACATTCTCTACGCGCATACACACACATACGCACATACTGACCAATATCCAAAAACTACTTTTTTGGACTCAGGAGACCTTAAACCATGTAAATCAGGTGAAAATTAGATACCGAATTAATGGTCCGAATATAATACTTCCATTACTTACGGTAGTCGGGTAATAGAAGTAAAAAAGTAAACAAAAAAAGTAAAGTAAAAAAAAAAAGTCGGCATTGGTCTTCAAACTTTTTTTAGAGCAAAATATTTAAGCTGTGTAATAATAGTCAGAAATAAAGGTGGGAACATTGCAATTTATAAGTGCTAGAGCACGTATTCAGTGTCTCTTCTAATCACATTGTTTAAAATTGCACAGCAGAAGAATACATATACATTATAAAAACATGAAACACATTTAACATTTTTTATTTGAATAATAAATTACGACAGAGATTTCGATCATATGGAAACTTAAATAAGACTTTCATTTATGTTAAGCACCTATTAATATTTATTTGGTTGGTGATTGATTGGTTGGGTTTTTTACGTCGCACTAGTGCTGCGCAGTGGGCAATTGGCGACGGTCTGGGACTCATCCTCTAGAAGTGGTCCGGATACATGTAATCACAATTTTGATACTACACGGAGAGGGAATATTTATTTGGAAAACGATTTGTGCAATATCTACAGCAATTCAATAAATTTATGTGCAAAATTGACTTCTTTTTAGAGCAAAAATTTTTTATCGTTAATTGTCTCACCGTTAATTGTCGTCTTTATATTTAAAATAATCTGGTGTGTCACTCACACGACTTTCTCTTACCCTGAAATTTAAAACTATAAATACAGGTTGCAGATTAAGAGGTACGAGAACGAGAATTGTCATATAAACCTATGCTAAACAATTCAAATTAGGCTTCAGAAGAGTTTTATACGATAATTAGTTCTGTGTGAGGGGGGCTGCCGCCCCCCACAACCCCCCGTTTCATTAATACACCTACATTTATATAGAATTTAATTCGGTTATTAAAAAATAATTCTGTTTTTAAAAAATAATTTATTAAAATTATTTTTTATGATAATGCAGACGATTTCCATATTAGAGAGGTAGTGTAACACTAAATATCCAAAAAAAGTCCATTTTACTCTCAATATTAAAAAAAAAAAAAAAAAAAAAAAAAAAAAAAATACGATTTTTTTTCTAAGTTTTTTTTTCGTTAAAATTAAAAAAATCTATAACTTTGTTTTAAATTATCACAGATTTATAGTTCAACCATTCGTTTTAAAGGTATTCGCAAGCTCTTTTGAATGATACCCATCATGAAAATTTACTCTTCTCGAGGGGGGACTCCCCCCCCAGGGGGGGAGGCGAGGCTCTTACATACACAAAATTTTTTTCCCAGTTAACTATCTCTATTACAAAAAATATATGTTCGTTTCATTTGGTTTAGTGCAGTTTATAGACGTTAAACTCTACTTACCTGCAATTTCCCCCATAGACGTAATGTATTAGAATTCTCTTGATTGTCCCTGTACACGAACCATTTGCTTGATCTTAACGAAAAGTTTACTGTAGCATCCCTATATGATACACATTTAGAATACCAAGTTTGAACTTTCTGCCCTAATTTGTTTTTGAGATATGCTGATAACAGACAGACACACACACAGACACACAGACACACAGACACACAGACCATTTGCTAAAAACATGATTTTCGTATTCAGGGAACCTCAAAACGTGTAAATATAACAAAATCTCGCGTTCGAAAATTTGACCCAAAAACAATACTTTCTCTACCTTATGGGTAAGAGAAAGTAAAAATGGTAGTTTATATTTTAATTTTATCGTGTTACTTATACTCATTAAACTATTCCTTTATCAAGAAACACTTTGTAAACTTTTCCGTAAGCTTTTAAATCAGATACATTATTTTTTACCGATTTAGTTAAAAAACAAAAAAGGAAACGTGCTTTAAAATTTGATAAAAGTTATTTTAAATTTCTGTCTCTTGAAAAGTTATTTACTGAGAGAATATAAAACAAACTGTTAATCTTTATGATCCTTCATCTTTGGATCATAAATATCTTAAGCGCCGAAAAAATATGACCCAAAGCAAAATATATTCTCAAAAATATTTATATATTTTTTGCTTTTCATCAACGAGATATCTTTTGAAATATAGAGTGTTTGTCCTTTCATAGGTTTATCGACCTTTTTTAATCTTGAGATATTTTTTGCACGAAGAGAGCAAAATGCGAAGATGTTGATTAAGAAATGTTAATCCTCTTTCACATATCTGCAGAAAAGAAATTGAAAAAATAATATAGAAAATAGAAAATTTCATTCGATATATTTTCTAGTTTATGAAGATTACATATCGAAAACAGAGTACATTAACATCGATAAATTAAATAAATTTTGTAAAAGATTCTTTATTTTAGGACCTTTTTCAAAAGCTTAAGTATTTATATTTTGATGGAAAAGTTGCGCAATATAATGTGGGATTTGAGAAAATGGATTAACATTGGGATGTCTATGACTCATAATAAGCTTACTGACGCCTTAATTTATTCTAAAATCGGCTTAAATTGTGCCTTCTGATATTTCAGACAATCTCAGACGCTATTATCGTCATTACGTAAATATTAATTTTTTTCACGTTCACCTTTGTTTCGTAAGTTCCGTTTTTACTCTTTGCGATTTTCATTTATATATATTCTTTAAGACGACTCTTATGTAAAAGAAGTTCAACAAACCTAATTGGAAAACTGCAAAAAGTTCTTCTCCCTCCCCTCCGATTTAGACAAATCAGGCACCATCAAAAATCTCTTGACGTGTTTTTTGTTTGTTTCTTGCCAAGGTGCGATATATGACTAAATTGCGGCTACCACATTATATCTATTACTAGCTTATATTTATGTAATTTACTTTAAATGTTTTGCACGTATATGGCATGTATATTCGTATATATATCTAGTGTTTTATATGTATGATTGATAGAATGAATAGTTCAGAAGCCATGAACCATAATCAAAATACGCCTAAACCATTAGAAAAATGTATCACACAATTTAACTTAAAAATTTTATACTTCATTTAATCATTCTTTATATTGTGTCAATGATAATTCCTGCGGCCGTACACCCTCCCATCCAATTGCTGATGTATTTAAAATATCGATACTTGAAACATTCCCTCGCTCTTTCCATTTTAGATTATGAGGTAGATAATTATTTAAATATTATCTGCCATAATAAGCAGTCAGAATCAACAGGCGTCCAAATGGTTCCGTAGGTTTCCTTATCTAGTAAGAATGTAATTAAAATTCATTAAAACACCGATTTTCGAAAAGCTTATATTTATTATAACTTAATAATGTTATAATCTTGAATATTATAGAAAAGGTAAAGTCTAATAATAGAAAAGAAATGCAAATAATATACATTTATAAAAATATTCAAATCAAAATTGTTTTTTAATAAAAACTAATTTTAAGCAATAAAGATATGTAAAAGACTCTGAATAATACAAATAAAAATGAAACAAATATAAAAGGAAATAAAAATATTTAATATTTCCGTACAAGGGTGTAAGGCGTAACAAGTTTTAGGGAAATAATATTTTATTGAAGGTCAAGATTTTATTAAAATGTGGGATTATAGCTTTGCTTTGTTAACTATATAGGATAGAATGTCTTCTTATTAAATCGTTTTTCTGAAGGCTTGTTTTTTGTTAACGAATGTTATTGATTTTGTAACATAAATTATTATTATTTTATTATATGTTTGATAAATGTTATCAGAATTTTGACATTTGCGATTACACGTGAAGAAAGATATATTAAAATACGTTAATTCATTGCTATTTTAAGGAAAAGAAAAAGATAAGACCTCTTCGGGATACTCAAGTTATACATGTTTACATGCACCTATGATCATTTTTGCAGAAATGCAAAATCCCAGAAACAGATACTAAAGATTTACCGTATTTTCCTGCATATAATCCGCAAGTTTGCTAAATCGGTTTCACACCGGAAAGCTTAATTAACAGACAAAGCTATTCTTAAACGAGGTTTTGTCTCATACAAATATGCCCTTACCTGTAAATTAAAATTTCTGGTGCAAAATCGATTTATCAGACATGCGGATTCTACGTAGGAAAATAAGGTAAGTTAATTTTTGATATCGCGAAGTACCAACAGTGGGGGGGGGGGGGGGGGGGAATCTGGCGCAGATTTCACACCAATGAGCAATAATTTTTCCTTGATTTAAGTTGAAGCATCCTTAATTGCACAAAATTATTGGGAAATAATAAAAATAGTTGTGTTAAAGCTGCGCCATATTTTCACCGCTGTACCAACTGAAAACTATTTCGAGATATAAAAAACTGAATGATCAAAAAGATCGAAACATAAATCTTTGGAAGTGGAATAAAAAACTGTTGCAGTTGTATTAAATTATGCTTGTAAAAGTTATACATAATACGCCTATACTCTGGCTAAATATGTGAATATACAATTTAAAGTACGATAAATTTGTGTATATATGCTTACTGAATAACCAGAACAGTTATTGCTTCTAAACTCACGATTCCCTTAAGCTATAGATGGGATACTAAATCTTACTTTAGAGCTAACGAATAGTTTAACTTCCTATTTCTTAGAACATGATCTTCTATAATTTCCTTATTTCCTTTCATAAACACAAGGAAATTTTTTGTTCCATCGAAAGTTAATGATAAGTGATGATACTACGTAATATATCTTAACGTCACTGTACCACACTTTCATCGAATAGTCTTTCTTGTGTGCAATCATATCGCTATTTTGAGCATGAGCTTAATGGAATGAATGATGTGTAGGGGAAGGGGATAACTGTATGGAGAGAGATGGGAAAACATCCATAATTATAGACTTCCCTGCAGTCATTCCAGATTCTCATACTGTATTCTTTTAGAGTTTCCGATATGTTCTCATTGGATATTTAGATAAGGTTTTTACTTAATGTTCTTTCAAAAGTAAGTATTATTGCTAAATTTCTTCAAGATTAATCCAATTGGCTTATATATATATATATATCAGGGGAAAAAATAACCTTGGCTGTTTTACAAATATTAATAATGTTAAATAAAAGTGGACATTTTTCTTACTTTAGTTAAAATTGATCATATTTTTCAATTATTATATTCCGAAGTGATAAATTTAATACACCTCTTTTCTATTTGGAAGGACTTTTTTTTCTATTTTGAAAAATTAAAAATACTTATAAAGAAAATTAACCAAAACTCATTTAATATACATCTTCTAAAAACCTAAATCGTAGACTTTAATTAACATAAAACAAAATTAACCTGATCAAGTTATCGTGGGTCGTTAGAGACCCGAGCCATTTTTCTTTTGTCTGAAACCTAAGAATCCATATATAGAAGAAATACCTATCCATCGTGTCCATGTTTTTTTCCGTAAAAATACAATTTTTAAATTTTATTATGCAATTTGAATTTTTCAAATATCTCAATTTGTTCAAAAGTTATGAATAGAAGACCCATGATAAACTGACAAGGTGCCGAAAAAAAACGATAACCTGATCGGGTTAATTAAAAAATAATACAGAATAAGACTTTCCGCCATTTTTAAATGTGCATAATTATACGGGAAATGAAATTTTGTTGCTTTATTTACGAGTGAATAAGTCATAGACCAGTTTGTAAATTTGTTAACTATGGTTTTAATCTGATACTTGAATATTTCGTCCTACGGACTAATGTTAAAATGTTTTAAGGAATAGACCTTTCGTGAACTGAATAGCAAAAAGTCTGGTGTTTAAAGTGGAACGATAATGTTAATTCACCGTATGTCTGAAAATACTTGAAGATTTAAAGTTGAAGAAAATATAATCAGATATGGAAATGGTTCTTTGGTAGGGAAAAAACATCTTGTAAAATCAGAGCTGTCACACACAGATCTAAGACACATAATTCATCTTGCTGCTCTACGAAATTGTCTTCTGTGAAATTGCCTGTAATTTTGATGGAATGGTTTTGGAGGTATTTACATGGATTATAAATAAGTGTAGTTTCGCAAAATATGTCAAAATGAATAAAAAGAAACAGCATTAGCCGTTAGCATGATGCGAAGTGAAAGTTATCTAAAGTGATCTATAATGTACTGGCGACCAGTTTCAGATAAAGCCAAAACTGAATATGTCTATTAATATGAGCACTACATCTACAAACCTTAAACGTGTAGCTCTGAACATATTGTTTATTTTAGAGGTAATATTTATATTTTTTTAACAAGATGAAGATTCTTTAACCCCTTCTACACTCTAAGAAATATCAGTAAAATTTAGAGAGTTGGCCGTTAAATTATACGGTCAGCCCCATTCTTCCAGAAAAATGTCCAGTACTTGCATTTGTAATAAACTGCAGTAAAATTCAGAATGTTGACCGTTTATTGAAGAGTTACTTTCAATCTCCAAGAAAGATGCCCATAAATTAAAAAATTTCCATAATTTTTACGGTTGGTGACTGGAGCACTTTTTGCTATATAAGGTAAAGCTAGGAGAGATTGCGCACATAGGGGATCAGCAGGAAGGAGTACAATGGGCGCTCTGAAACTCCAGATAATTCTACAATATTGATAGCGGAGTGCCCAAATAAATGTGCGCGTTCATTGTTGAACATTCTAAGAATAAACGTGCTTATTTTGTCTCGTTTTCAAAAGTGTTTGCTTAAATTTTCAAAACCTTTTCTACGAATTTTTATTGAATGGTAGTATTACAAAATATTTTTTAATTAAACGATTTCCCATGGACTCGTTTATACATTTTACTTGTGGCAGGTGGTTGCATGAAAGTTGCATCATCTCATACTATTAAGAGAGCAATATTTGTACATGCATATGTATATTTCACTGTTCTCGAAAACGGTACCTCGGACAGTCACGTCATTTAACACAAAGGTGCCCTCCGAAGGGTCATTGCGCACATCGAAGTCAGATTTCCGAATTTTTGATTAGTTTTCTTTTAATTAATAAAAATATAAAAATAAAACTTCCTATTTCTATAATGACGCACAATAGAGAATCTTAGGAGAGATTTGATTGGTTTATTTGATTTTCATTGATTTGAGTGTATTTTACGTTGAACAAGAGTTGCGTTCTGAGGAATTACAAGAGATTTGATTGGTTTATTTGATTTTCATTAATTTGAGTGTATTTTACGTTGAGCTAGAGCTACGTTTTGAGGAATTACAAGAGATTTGATTGGTTTATTTGATTTTCATTGATTTGAGTGTATTTTACGCTGAACAAGAGCTACATTCTGAGGAATTACGAAAAATTTGATTGGTTTATTTGATTTTCATTGATTTGAGTGTATTTTACGTTGAACTAGAGCTACGTTTTGAGGAATTACAAGATATTTGATAGGTTTATTTGATTTTCATTGTTTTTAGTTTTTTTACGTTGAACTAGAGCTACGTTTTGAGGAATTATGAGAGATTTGATCGGTTTATTTGATTTTCATTTATTTCAGCGTATTTTAAGTTGAACTAGAAGTACGTTATGAAGAATTGCAAGAGATTTGATTGGTTTATTTGATTTTCAGTAATTTGAGTGTATTTTACGTTGAACTAGAGCTACGTTATGAGGAATTATGACAGATTTTATTGGTATATTCGATTTTCATTGATTTGAGTGTATTTTACGCTGAACTAGAGCTACGTTACGAGGAATTACGAGAGATTTGATTGGTTTATTTGATTTTGATTGATTTGAGGTAGGGGTGTCCAGTGATGTTTTTTTTTTTTTTTTTTGGTTTTAACATACGTGATAGTGATTGCCACGGAACCGATTTTCGTGCGTTTTCAGATTCATGCACAGCGTCGTAGGGGTGCCTAGTGTTTTTTTTTTTTTTTTTAACATGCGCGATAGTGATTGCCAAGGAACTGAGTTTCGTGTGTTTTGAGATTCATGCACAGCGCGGTAGGGGTGTCCAGTGATGTTTTTTGGTTTTAACATGCGTGATAGTGATTGCCGCGGAACTGAGTTTCGTGTGTTCTGAGATTTATGCACAGCGCTGTAGGGCTGTCCGGTGATTTCTTTCTTTCTTTTTTTTTTTTTTTTCATGTTCGTGGAGTTTTCATTCGTGCGTTATAGTGATTGCTGCGAAAACGACTTACATGCGTTCTCTGATTCGACCATTCATCGAATAGTGACTTTTACTGTACGAGTAAGAGCTTAAATTGTTTCGAGAATATTCGAAGAATTAACATTTCTGTTTGACTATTTTCGAGAATATTTGTTTTAATAATAATTTTGTTGCACAGATTCGAGAAGTTCAAAAAATGTTTGATATTGTCAAGAAGATCCCATACTAAAACTGTGAAGAAAATAGTCGCCAGTCGAAATATATTTATTTAAACGTTTCAATTAAAAAGAAAACCTTTAAATATAATGCGCTGTGAAGCGGGCGAAGCCTGCTAGTTTATAATAACGAGTGCAACGATTATGGACAACGACAGATTAGGTCAACAAACAAGAAACCATTCAAACTGAAAAGAAACTTTATTAATTTTAAGTTAAATGTATTATCTAGTAACTAAATGTTACTTTTTATTAGCTAGTCCTGTTTTTTTTTTTTTTTTTTTTTTTTTTTTTTTTCATATGCTTCTTTAATTTATTTTCTTTAAATAAAAGTTTTTTATCCTTTTTAACTTTTTTTTTTTTTTCATTTTCTGTTTTTTTATTTATTTATTTATTTTTTTTTATTAAATTGAAATACCTACATAAAATACAAAAATATTCGTTTACAAAAACCTTATACCAATGTCATTTAAGTGCAATTATCATTCTTAACAATTGATTTGTAGTTAAAATTAAGCGCAATTTCTCCTACCCATTTGCTCAATATCTCCTACCCTATAAGGAGAGATTGCGCAAAATAGCTCTCTTGGTTTTATTTCAGCTGTTGCTTTAAATCATAGTATAACAGCAGACTAGTAATGGAAGTGCGTAGAAAAAGGATCACTTCAAAGCTATGCACCAACAATTTAGCAAAAAATTAAAATTTATATTTCTTTACAACGTTTTCTTGAATTGTATGCAAACTCTCCTAGCTTTACCTTATAGTTACTGATCGTAATATAGCAATGGGATTTCTTAGAGTGTAGAACAAAAGAAGAAAGGGTTTAATACATATATATATATATATATATATATATATATATATATATATATATATTTGGACATAGTCACCTAATTCTCCGAATCTAAATAGTACAGAAAAACATTGAACTAATCTTGTAAAATAAGCTTATGCAAATGACAGGCAGTATAGTTCATTTTAAGAGTTTGAAAATGAAATCTATGCTCGCTTTGTGAAAACTAAAAACTGAAAAATAACATTGAGAAGTTAAACTCTGTATAGATAAATAATCATTCCATCAAACACATACTGCACCATAGCTACCAAGTTTTCTAATTTTTTTAATCAATCACCACTTTTTTTTTTTCTTTTAAAGAAAATACGTCAGATATATTTTCGACCAATAAATAAGCTCAAAATAAGCTTGGCATAATTAAATAAGCTTGGCACTTATGCCAAGTCTCATATTTTTCAAGGAAGAATTAACACTGGAAATTTTTAATAACTGTTTTCAGCTTATTTAATCGTCGAAAATATATCTGACGTATTATATTCTGACGTATTAAATAGTATTTCCTATGTTATACTCAGTAGTTTGAATACTTCTTATATAATTCCCCTTGAACATAGAATCAGAAATTATATGGTAGGAAATAATAATAATTACGAAATTTGCAAATTACGCAGATTGCATATTAATTCTACATTCTTCTCATCTCTTTTGGAAATGCATTTTATCCATATTTTTTTTTTCTCTAATGTTTCAAATGTTTCACATGTTTCAAACTTACTAAAGTATTTATAAGATTTCCTTTTATACACTTTTTTTTTTTTTAAGTGGTCCCGATTTAAAAATTGAAAATATCCAATTTTTATGCAAATATCAGCTTCTGTCCGAAATCTTTAAAATCACCATTTCTTTATTATCTTAACTTCATAAAAAAAAACAGATTTAAAAAATTGACGAAACAGACGTTATAAATTGACTTTATGGGAAAAAAAAAAAAGATTTATCCCAATGATTTTAATAATAATAATAATAGTAATAATAAAATCTTCAAAATATGTTACTTAGTACCAGCACTTGTACAAAGGTAATGTGTAATGATAAATATTTGCAATACTTCAAAGTAAAGATTTGATGCAAAATTAAATGAAGGTTTGAAATTTAGATTTGTCTTCACTATCATAATATGAGGGATGTTTACATCATGGGCGAATTATTTTCTTCAAATAAACGAACAACAACAATAGTAACAGCAACAACAACAACAACAACAACAACAACAACAATAATAATAATAATAATAATAATAAACTAAATAATAATATTTAATATGTATAATAGCAAAGGCAGAGCTTATATAAAAATAATTTTTATAAATTCTTTGGAACTTACTCACCATATAAAGCAGCAAAAGTAGAAATGGATTGTGTAAATATTGATTCATATCGTGAATTCGCATAGACATTATTGTGTCTGCTTCTCCTGATAAAAAAGTACTATAAATGGCCCTTCCGAATTTACTGGAAGATTTACGTGCATGCTCAAATGTTCCAATTTCAGCCTTTAAAAAAGTTTGTCTGCTTCTATTGATAGATAAGTACTACAGAATGGTCGTCGTGGATTCACTGGGAGATTTCTGCACATGCTCAAATGCTCTCATTTTGATCTTAAAAAAGCAGCTCGTGTTTTGATATATAAGATTAATTATATATATATATATATATATATATATATATATATATATATTAATTAGGTTACAAAACTTTATTTGTTCATTCTATCGCAAAGTAAGAAAAAAAATAAGTCCAACTTAACTACCAAATTCTAAACGCGAAATATAGTATTAGACTTGTACTTAAGTATCTTAAAATCATTAATATGTAAAAAAAAAAAAAAAAAAAAGTAGGGGTTACCATGATCATAAAAAAAAAAAAAAAAAAAAAAAAGTAAAATTTCAGTTAAAAATGCGCATACTATGAGATCCAATTTTGTTTCTAAAGAAAGTTTTAACTTTAATAAAATGAGTTTACTATATTCATTGAAGAAGTTTAAAAGTTTTACGTAGATGTAAAGTTCTAAGCCCCATTGACTAAATAGACTTCAATACTAACTTTCTTGAGATACTGTGCAAAGCATTTACATATTTGCGCAATTTCTAAACTGAAAATTGAGCTTAATATACGACTGATTCAAATGAAACCTTTTTTTTTTAAACCTCCGTGATAAATAACAAGATCAGTAGAAAGTAATCTGATGATCAAAATATATTTTATTGCTATAGATTTACTTTTTCAGATGAAACATTTCTCTTTAAGGGCCAACGAACTACATTTTTTCCTCGATTGTTGCAGAAGATTCTAAATAAGTAAATTTAGCATTCAAAACATGCACTTTGAGACTTTTTCTTTTTCCTTCGTATTGTTTGTTGGCATCAAAACGCATCAAAGATTTCAAAAATTATTGTAGAGCTTCACTATTGAAAGCGCTCTGAATAAAAAAAAAAGGCTTACGATTTTGTAGGATGATATAAAGTTCACAAAATGAAAAATGAGATCTGAAAATTAAAATACGTCTGATGATTTTAATTCTGTAAGACTTTTGTTATAATATCATTTAATAATAAAGATTCGTATCGTAAAATTTCATATATATATATATATACATTTTCACATTGAAACAAAATTGTTAGTTATATATTTTTAAAATATTATTTTCAGATAATCAATTTTACAAAAGTTTAAAGTGATTTCATTTAGAAGCAATTTTAGTTTAAGTGGAATACGTTGATGCAAATATGCATAAAATATGTCTTATCACAAGAGAAATTAATAAAAAGAAATATAATTTTTTATTATACAATACTTTGTTAATACTTCAGATGAATAACTCCAAAACTGGTAGTAAATTAAATAATGCGACAAAAAAAAAAAAAAAAAAAAAAAAAAAAAAAAAGAGAGAGAGAGAAAGAAAGAAACCTTAAATATTATTTTTTGCATGATAAATTACACAGATCTACAATATATATATATATATATATATATATATTCAGCTGCATGATTTTTTTTTCGATAAACTTTTCGAGCATACTAAATCCAAAAATGACCTCCCTTACTGTTGTCCATCACGCACTTTTTTTTTCTTTTGCTGAGTAACAAGGGTTTAAAAAAATCATTAATTTTATCACACTAAAGAAAACATAGTTTTTCTCATAATTCAACAACTAGTTTCTTCGTATGATATATTTCACATTCCGTGTTTACTACTTTTACTTGTGAAACAATTTTTTTTAACCCTCTTTGAATACGCTTCCACCTTCAACCCCTTGTGCTGCTTCCGACATCTCGCATATTTTCTGTTTTCTGTTTTCTATTTTGTATTTTTTTCTGTTTTTAAGTTTTATTTTATTAAATACAGTTTTAAAATGAGAAATAATTATTGAATATGTATTCATTATCAGTTATAGGATACTAGTTTTCATCAGATTTCACACAAAATTCAACTTAAAAAAAAAAAAAAAAAAAAAAAAAAAAAAAAACTAGACGTGGTGGAACTTTTTTTACTGTATTTCTTGGTTTCAGCAAGTAAAAATCCATATGAAAAAGTTTAAACATCGTATGCAGTTAATTGGTTGCAGACTAGTGTAATATAAAGGTATATTCGATAAATTTCTGCAAAATTAAGTAAGAAGGTTCGCAGTATTCTTGGATGCCGTCTTAAGTTTTTATCTATAGCTCGAAGTAATATAAAATTCTTAGAAAGATTCCAAAGTGAACAAGAATTACAAAATTTTAAATTGTAAGAAGATAAAAAAGATGAACCTAATCAGTTTTTACAATTTTCCTCACGCTTTCCCATCAGATGCGAGGTACTTACAGAATGCTGACAAATGTCCATTAAAATCACGTTCGGGAAGATTTCGAGTGATAATTTTCTAGGTGATAGACATACAAAAAGGCTGGGTTCAAATGGAATACTTTCTCTAAACCAGTTAATAAAGTCGTTAACTGTGTGTTTCAAATAAAACTAATCGCAGGATTTTAGAATGCGGGCATTTAAAAAATGAAAAGTATACGTCAAGCTTACGTACGCCAAACTTACAATCAGTTACATTTTAAAAATGAAATGTTCAATTGGGTCAGAGAGAGAATGCATATTACACAGTTACGAACAGCTTCGGATGATATTTAACAGCGGAAATAAAAATTCGAATTTGAAATTTCTCAATGGATTTTTGCTTTACTGGCTTTATTTTTGTAGTAAATCAATTCAACCTATGCCAAGGACACTTTATTTATTATTATTATTATTATTGTTGTTGTTGTTATTTTAGAGGGTGATAGTGGATTAGGCTAAAATGAAACAAACACCTTATTACGTTTATTACAGAGAAAACGTTATAAGACACACAGGCAATTCTTGAAAGTCACAACAAAACTTTTGGTAAAATTG
The DNA here is from genome assembly GCA_963930645.1 of Salticus scenicus. Taxonomy (NCBI): domain Eukaryota; kingdom Metazoa; phylum Arthropoda; class Arachnida; order Araneae; family Salticidae; genus Salticus; species Salticus scenicus. The sequence continues at coordinate 83,876,801 of OZ005651.1, forward strand.
TAGTTTTCTCCCAAGACAGTGAGAAACCTTTATTTTCCTCATTCTGTACATCCAAATTAAAATAATTGATTCAGAAATAAAAACGTTGCATTTCAGGAATGGATTCCTTTATGCCTGGTTCGTAATTCAACCGAACAGGAAAGGGCATTTCAACATATATTCTGAATACAATGGGAACATTCGTCTGTTTCAACATTTAGCGAGCCAAAGTGTGATTTCATTTTACCATGTTTTTATTAACTTCGATTCTTGTTTGTTTGTTTGTCCAGTACAAATCTTGCAATAGATTTTTAACTAACTTCCCGACTAGCTAGACATTTGAAACTTTCAGAATAGCTCAGAACACGGTGACAATGCATATTTTAAATACTTTTAGTCAACTGGTACTGGTTCCCGCTGCCCTCGGCAGCGTTTATATGATTCACTAGAGAATTTATTTAACTAACTTCCCGACTAGCTAGACATTTGAAACTTTCAGAATAGCTCAGAACACGATACCAATGCATTTTTTTAATACTTTTAGCCAAATGTTTCGGGTCCCCGCTGCCTTCGGTAGCGTTTATTATGTGGTTCAACAATCATGTCACTTCCGGACTAGCTAGACATTTGAAACTTTCAGAATAGCTCAGAACACGGTGACAATGCATTTTTTAAATACTTTTAGTCAACTGGTTCTGGTCCCCGCTGCCCTCGGCAGCATTTATATGATTCACTAGAGAATTTATTTAACTAACTTCCCCACTAGCTAGACATTTGAAACTTTCAGAATAGCGCAGAACACGATACCAATGCATTTTTTTAATACTTTTAGCCAAATGTTTCGGGTCCCCGCTGCCTTCGGTAGCGTTTATTATGTGGTTCAACAGTCATGTAACTTCCGGACAAGCTACACAATTGAAACTTTCAGAATATCTCAGAACACGGTGGCAATGCATTTTTTAAATACTTTTAGCCAACTGTCTCGGGTCTCCGCTTCCTTCGGCAGCGTTTATTATATGATTCAACAATCATGTAACTTCCCGACTAGATATACATTTGAAACTTTCAGAATAGCTGAGAACAAGGTCATAATGCATTTATAAAATACTTTTAGGCAACTATTTTGGTTCCCCGCTCCTTCGGCAGCGTTTATTATATGATTCATCAGAAAATTTATTTAACTAACTTCTCGACTAGCTAGACATTTGAAACTTTCAGAATAGCTCAGAACACGGTGACAATGCATTTTTTAAATACTTTTAGTCAACATGTTCGGGTCCCTACTGACTTCGGCAGTGTTTATATGATGCAACAGAAAATGTATTTAACTAACTTTCCGACTAGCTAGACATTTGAAACTTTCAGAATAGCTCAGAACACGATACCAATGCATTTTTTAAATACTTTTAGCCAAATGTTTCGGGTCCCCGCTGCCTTCGGTAGCGTTTATTATGTGGTTCAACAATCATGTAACTTCCGGACTAGCTAGACATTTGAAACTTTCAGAATATCTTAGAACACGGTGACAATGTAATTTTTTAATACTTTTAGTCAACTGTTTCGGGTCCCCGCTGCCTTCGGCAGCGTTTAGTATATGTTTCAACAGTCATGTAACTTCCCGACTAGCTAGACATTTGAAATTTTTAGAATATCTCGGAACACGGTGGCAATGCATTTTTTAAATACTTTTAGTCAACTGTCTCGGGTCTCCTTCCTTTGGCAGTGTTTATTATATGATTCAACAATCATGTAACTTCCCCTCTTGCTACACATTTGAAATTTTCAGAATAGCTCAAAACACGGTGACAATGCATTTTTTTAATACTTTTAGCCAACTGTTTCGGGTCCCTGCTGCCTTCGGTAGCGTTTATATAATTCAACAGAAAATTTTAAAAACATGGTATATAAAAAGTTCTTTTTATCTTGTATTTATTTATTACCAGAAACAATTTAAGATCTAATAATTTTTATGAAAAATATAATGCATTTAATTTTTGCTTTCAATATTTAACTTTGCGTATTACTCGAATTTCTTGAAAGCTAGAAAAATTCACTTTATAATTAATACCCTTTACTTAAAATGTGGTGTGTTTTGTATGAACTTTTGAGAGACCTATGGTTTGTGATTTCATAATTTAAAATATAGTAACATAATTTCATCAAACATAATCAAACATAATTTAAAATATATTCCCATCGATATAGGACTTAGTCTTACTTAGAAACTTATTAAGAAATATATATATATATATATATATATATATATTGACTAATGCCAGCAGATTAATGAAAGTTATTTTAAAATAAAATTAGCTTATAAGTTCAGATGCTGTACATAAAGGAAGACTACAATTCAATTTTAAATCACTTCGAAAGTTGCGTCTGCATATTTCACTCTTTAAATTATATATATATATATATATATTATTGAATTAATTTGTACATATAAAATATTTTTGGGTAATCGCATAAAACCGCTTTTTTATACTTTTTTTTTTTTTTTCATTAAATGGTATATTTAAATATTTTTACTGATTCGTACTCTAATCCAAAACAACATTTGAAGAAAATATAAAACAAAAAATACTTTTATCAAAAATATATTTCTTTAAGTTAAAATTACCAAATCACATTTTATTACCATTTATCCCAAATATTATTTTTACCAAACTTTTTCAATCTGCCGGAAAAGCGGTGTCATCTTTTCAATGGCCACTTGGAATAAAATAAAATGAAACACTTCATCATACGGGTATGCAATAAAATCATGCATCACTCATAAATTATTAAAAATTTTCTCACATTTGAAAGGAAGGAAATACCTAACGGGGATGAATCTATTAAAATCTCTAGGAAAATGATTTCAATTTTTGTTTTCAGTTGCTGTTTGTACTTTATAACATTTAGTTTTGATTTAGCTTGCATGAATATTTTTTTAAGCCCGTTACAGTGATATTTCTATCTTGAGATTTTTTTTGATTTGCTATATAAGTTAAACGACATAATGAGTTTTAAATTAAGTTTTATTACCTATTATCTTATTTGAAAGCTTGGTAAAATTAATGCCTAAATGTAACTGAAAACGAGAAAAAATAACCAAGCATCTTTCCCGTAGTAACACTTCGCGGCCGGTACTTTTTCTCCTTTTCTAATACTGATTACCGGGGAATATTGACGTAAACTCAAGCTAGTTACCGCAAACTTTTGATGTTTAAACATGGATAAAAATTAGATATAATGTTTTGAAATGTTACTCTTGTAATTATCTGAAGCTTGAAATGAAGATTAGTCATATAATATTAGAACGACGCTGGGGGTAATTTATTCCACATCAAACAAAAGTAGCTGCTACCAAAATTGTTACTTAGAAAAAATATAACTAAATTTTAAATGTAAAGAGCTAACTTTCTCATTGAAAAAATTTCCGGTATAAATAATGTTTACTTGAATTTTACGAACAAGGAAACATTCAAAAGGTGCCGTCTTCAAAAAATATTGAAAAAAAATATATATATATGTGATTCTACTCTTCATAAAACACCAGGAAGTGAAAATATTATCGGCTGAAATGAATTACAGCGACCACAAAAATTTATCAAAATTAAGCATATTTGGCGATTTAGCGCTTTTAGGAGTTCAGTTCGCTAACACCGAAATTGCCATGTACGAACAGAACCGTGTTTTGTTTCACTGCCAAGTACTCCAAATCAATCGCCTAACAATGTAAAATCGCCAAATGTTTAATTTTGATACATTTTTGTGGTCGCTGTAATTCATTTCAGCCAATAATTTTTTCACTTTCTGGTGTTTTAGGAAGAGTAGAATCATATATATATATATATATATATATATTTTTTAAGACGACACCTTTTGAATGTTTCCTTGTAAGTTTACTCCTTCCGCTGTTCTATTATAGTATTAAATATTCAGTTCGTACCTTTTATGAAAAAATTGACTTTTCTTACACTTTGTTTTCCCAAATGGCATCCAATTCGTGACCGAAGACGCGAATTTACGTTGTTTGAAAATACGTAACTCCAAATACGGGCGTTTCGTTTGTATTAAGTGTGTTATATTATTTCTTAGAACGCACACAAATTTCGTATTTGTTAGCCGACGTACTAAGCATATACGTCAGTTATAAAAAGCATAATTTTTTTATATGTATTCAATTGTAATGTAAACATGAATGCAGAAAACCTGTTTTTAAATTAATATAATATGTAAGAATAATACTCATAGGTCAATATTGCGGTATAAATTATGTTTACTTGAATTTAAGTAAGTTTACTCCTTCCGCTGTTCTATTATATAGTAAAAGTACTCTTAAAAAGGTAAAAATTATGCGATCGCGACAGTATTAACTCCTCACAAGCATTCTCCATCCTGTACAAAAAACTGTATTATAGTTATTCTTTATTAAATTAAATAGTTAATAGTAATCGAGTATTAATTAATTGATTGAACGCCCACTTTAGTCTCTACATATATGTATATATATATGGCTTAACACTCATAAAAAATAGTAATTATTCAATAAATAATACAACTTTTTTAAATATGCAAGACAATTTTTCATTCGAAGGAAAATTTCTATAATTTCTTTCACTGACTGTTTATGGATAAATATGATCACAAATAATGTGCTGAACAGCTTATATGTACTACAGACAAAGCACCATTGTTTATATTGAATTAAACTGTTTAAACGCGATAACATATGCGTTGCGGGTTTCAACATTGTGTAACATACTCCTTGCGTATCATATGAATTTATAAGGTTTTGAAATATTTCGTCAAGGAAAGTTGTAAGATGAATGTGATTACATATTTTAACCTTGATTTCACGTTTCAATAAAAATTATCGTCTTATCTATGTGTATCAAATGGACGATAATATCAGAAATGTAAACTTAAAAAATTAATAACAACACAATCAGTATGATATTATTTTATTTTATATTTAAATGTAATTTCTGCTGTATATAGCTTAGAATAGAAATACTGAAAATTATTCACCAACACTGTCTGTGCATTAAAACATTTTCTTCCGAATAATTAAGGGTCAAATAATAGAAATATCACCATATATAAGATAATGATAGTCTGTTTTTATAAAGATTGAGCAAGCATATTCTTTTTCTGTTTATTTATAGACTTTTATTGTTTCTCCCATAAATTTTGAAATGAAATAAGTATTAAATAAAATAATTATTTAACAGTTGAACTGAGATGTGGAATTTTTGTTTGATGAAATGTAAAACATTTCAAGCATAACGAACAGCTAGCTATCTAATATAAAATGTAGATAATTTTTTTTCCGTAGCCTTTATTTATATGTAAAAGATTTTGCATAATGTTGAAATTATCTAATACAAAATTGATGTTTTTAAAGCTTTTTTAGCATTTAGTTTAAAAATTTGCACTCTTAAAATAATAAAATTGAAGTTACCAATTAACATATTAATTATTTTATGGTACATTGAATTGAAATTGAACTTTTAATATGTCTTTTAATATAAAAGAATATTCATATAAAAGTTTCATTAAAATTTTCAAGCTTTAAATAATTACAGTATTTTTAAGATATTACATTTAAAATTTAGTTTATATTTTAAAAATATGTTCTAAAAAGGGTCCAAAATTTCTCTTTTTCTCGATCGTCTTGTCATTTAATCCTCTTTCGAACCATATAAACATTTTAACACAATACGGATAAGCGATCCATATTTTTAGATTTTACGAAACATCGATATTGTCCCAAAACATTTTATAACTCAAAATCTTTTGGCGATAAATCTTTTTTTTTTTTTTTTTTTTTTTTGTATATAGACCTCGATTAGACGAAGCAGATCTCAAAAGATTGAGACATTATTTGAAAAACTCAATCAGTTATAATTTTTTTAATTTTCTGCCTCCCTGTAGTTTTCCATCGCTTCTTGCGTTTGCCAATCGAACAAAACTTGGTATATTGGTTACCATGTCTCCTATGCCGAAATCAGTGGGGACTCGGTGCGAGTTTTTACCCGAACAGAAATGAAAATTTTTTAAATTTCTTTTCTTAAGAATACAAGTTTATTAGTGATAACATGCAATTTTGAAAATATAATGTAGTTTTGAGAATTCATTTATTATAGTGATTCATTCCTTATAGTGATTCATTTAAAAATAGTGACCCGCTAGCGGGCGAAGCTCGCTAGTCCATATTAATTAAATCATACTTTCGTCTGTAAATTGGTCAGACTCAAAAATCTTGCAATATCTTCACTTTCACACGCCATGAAAGCCGAAAATGACTTCAGAAAAATTTGTCAGTGTGTGTCCCCTCGTGTCTCTATGTCTGTAACGCTATTTTTGTCCAAGTATCACATGAGAACGGCTGGACGGAATTCAACGGCGCTTGGCAGGAATTTAGGTCTTTACCCAACTAAAAATTATATCTATCAACTTCTTTGAAATTCCACCCAGTTCCATTCTAAGGAGGGGGGGGGGGGCAGCAAAGTGAAATACACATTTGTAAACATAACTCGGCTCCAAATTACTTCACAGTAAAGAAATTGTACATGGGGAGACTAGACATGAGTACAAATAAAACATTATCTGCGATTTAGGAATTTTCGATTTTTAATAGGAGGGAAGTGGAAATCTATTTTTGGCGGGAAATTTCGCAAATTCCGGATATTTGAGTTAGTACTTCCTTAAAATATTTCCAAAAACACAATTTTTTTTTTTTTTTTTTTTTTTTTTTTGTGTGTGTGTGTAGGGGTACGAGGGGGCAAAATTGAGACACTCCTTTTAGCGCAAAATTTGTCCTAGGAAATCTATGGGAGCTGCAGTCACGAATTTTTGTATTTGGATTGTTTATAAGTATCCGACACCTAAAATAACGGAATTTATCGAAATAACCCCCGTTTCTCCCTTGTGGGGAGACAGAAGGCAAAAACTTATTTGTCAGCGTAATTTGGCTCCAAATTACTTCGGGTGAAGAAATTGCACATGGGGAGACTACACATGAGTACAAATAAAACATTATCTGCAATCTAGGAAACTTAGATTTTTAAGGGGAGGGAGGTAAAAATCAACTTTTAGTGGAAAATTTTGCAGATTTGGGATTTTTCAGTAAAACTCTACCAACAATGGAACAAAGATGTTGAAAACAGCCACTCGTCTTCTTTAGGATATTTTCAAAACACGTTTTCTATTTTTTGTGATCCGCCATTTTTTTTTTTTTTTTTTTTTTGACTGGGGGGCACGAAGAAAAAAAAAACCGTTTGTAAGCATAACTCACCCCCAAATTATTTCACGGTGAAGAAATTGCACATGAAGAGACTAGACTTGAGTATAAATAAAACATTATGTACAATTTTAGAATTCTTGATTCTTACAGGAGGGAGGAGAAAAATCCTTTTTTGGGGAAATTTAAGAAATTCCGGATTTTTTAGTAGAGCTCTACTAAAAATGATACAAAGGTATTGAAGACAGCCATGCGTCTTCTTTAGAATATTTACAAAAATACATTTTTTTTTTTTTTTTTTTTTTTTTTTGGGGGGGGGGGGTTACGAAGGAGCAAATTCGAGAACCCCTTTTTAGAGATAAATTTGTCTTGGGAAATCTATGGGATTTAGCGGACTCGAAATTTGGTGCGTAAATTGTTTATATGTATCCGCCACTTATTGTAACGGGATTTTACGAAATTTGCGTTGCCGAAGGCAGTGGGGACCCGATGCAAGCGTTTACCCGATAAGAATTGATTTATTATTATTATTATTTCTTTTCTTAAGAATAAAAGTTTATGAGAGATAATATACAATTTTGAGAATTCATTAATTATAATGTATAAGGAGGGGCGGGATGGACGGGTGAAGAACACGCGCGCTTCGCTCACTTCGCGCGCAGGCAGTGAGGACCCGGATCGATTATTCCACCGATGAGATATTTTTTTTTTTCTGTATTTTGTGCGTTTAGATTTATATTAATATACTGATTCGTAAAGAGGGACGAACAAAATTGTGCGCGCAGCGTGCACGGGTATGCGCTACCATAAGCATTGGGGACCAGGAACAAATTTATCCCCGATTGTAAGTTTTTTTCAGATTTTCTTGTTTTAACTTATAAAAATAAATGAATTATAAATATTAATAAGTGATTCATTAATTATAGTGATTCATTTAAAAATAGTGACCCGCTAGCGCGCGAAGCTCGCTAGTATACTACTAATACTTGATGCACTGTTTCTATAATAATTTATATAGATACATTTTTGACGAATGCATGGTTTTAGTTGCGTATACTAATAAAAGTTTATTTTCAAATTTTTGCATGGTAATTTTTTTGAGAATGAAATGATGACAATAAAAAATAATAATAATAATAATAACAATTTACTAATTATTATTTGTTACTGTTTCTTACTTCAGCTTTTGGGTTCTAATAACTTGTTCATTAAATGACATATGTAATTTTTTTTTTTCCTCATAGAGTATTTTTTATTAACTTTGAAAGAAATCATATATTAAAATTAGAATTCTATGCATAATACTCATAATAAAATTCTTTTCGAGTTATAATTTGATACATCTTTCCCTTTAGCTTATTTAATGTTTGGATAGTGTAAAAAATGCATTAAAATGCAGAAAGCGTTTTCTTTTCGATAAGCTACCTTCAATTCTGAGTTTGAAATGTCCTTTCACTATAAAACAGTCAAGATGTGTTCCTGTACTCTATCCTTCCCTTAAAAAGATTTACGTTTCATTTCTAGATGTCACTTAACTTAGATTTAAAGAGAAATTCACTAACTCTTCCGCACTCTTTATGTTTGAAAACTTGCAATGAATAAGCAATGAATTTTGTCAGACGTGATTTAGTTTTTAAACTGCTGTATAAATGTTAAGATGTGGCATGCAAATATCGACCCGATATAGAAAAAGAGGGTTTTTTTGTATTTATGAATTTTAAGTAGTAAATTGTATCGAAACACTATTTGCTGGTGACACACTAACAGATGTCTTGAATGTTTTGAAGATTTTCATTTATGACGATTTTCTAATAAATCAATTTATGATAGAAGAGATAAGAGATTAAGGAATAAACTATTAAATTGACAATAACTTATTCTTATAAACGAGGTTGTAAAACTTGTTAAACAGGTTTCTATATTATAATTTTAATTGTATTTGGTTATTTCTCGATAATTCTGAAAAATCATACTACGAAGTTTTCTTTTTTTTTCTCTTTTAAAAAAAGATTATTAAGTTATTCTGTAAAAATCGAAAACGTCAACAGTTTATATAAAACACAAAATTTATTAAAAAATATAAATGACAAGAGATAGTTGCAGTTTGCTCGGATGGAATAAAAAAACTATCGGATTTTTCTTAATAATAAAAATGTTGCATTTTGAAAGTGGCCGATAGAGATCTTTGGCAGAAAATAAATTTATAAATTTTGAACCGTCAGCAAAACATCTATACGCACTTGAACTCTGTATTCCATAACTAGATCGAGAATTTTTGATGAGTGTGGTGATTATTTTGGGCGTATTACAATTTATTTAATTCTACCACATAGTCCCATTCTATCTGCAATTGCGTTATCTTAATTAATCAATAACGGCAATAACCCACACGCTTTATAAAAAATCTTCTGTATATTTTTTATTATTATTTAGCTATATATTATTATTATTATTATTATTATTATTATTAAACTTGTCATTCAACCTTGAATAAAACATGAATCTAATTCATACCAAAAAATAATGAATTTTGAATTTTAGAAATACACTCATGTTTGTGAAAATTGCATTATGCAAATTGATTAGATTATGCAAATTGAACCAAACTTACAGGAAATGTAAAATGAGGTAAGGCATGGAAATGGTTGAACAGGGAGCACCCCCCGCTCATCACTCTTGGAGCGATTTTGAGCGCTTGTAGGGAGACTACTTGCAGTTTATTTAAAAACTCATTAAAAAGAAATTTAAAAAAAATTACATTATTCGCCAGGCTTTAGCCTAGAGCCGACAGCGGGCGATGAATGAGCTGGTGAATCTTTCTGTTTACCAATGGCACTTGCAAACTGAGCATATGGGCAAAGAGGAAAGAGAAAAACAGAGACTTTTAATCAGTAAGATTTGATAGAAAAGTCTCTGTTTTTCTCTTTCCTCTTTGCCTATATGCTCAGTTTGCAAGTGCCATTGGTAAACAGAAAGATTCACCAGCTCATTCATCGCCCACTGTCGGCTCTAGGCTAAAGCATGGCAAATAATGTTTTTTTTTTTTTTTTTTTTTGCAATTGCGCATGCGTAAGATGAGAACCGACTCCTTATCAGTCGCTTGTTCCAGGTGTATAAAGGACTGTAAAGGCGCGTTCAAATCTGTTTATTGTCTTCTGTCTGCGGTAAATCTTTCACCGGTGGTCAATATGCCACGTCAAAAGTGGAGGATGCCATACCAACGAATAACGGAGTTCGTACGAGGCCGCATCGTTGGTATGCGAGAGGGTGGATTTTCGTATCGAGAAATCGCAGCCCACACGCAGTGTAATGACCCAACTCCAACTATGATGCGTGTTTGGAAGAAATGGACAGAGGAGAATCAAACAAGTCGAAATCCTGGCAGTGGGGCACGCAATAGAACAACGGCGCGAGACCTCGTTCGCATGGCTGTGACGGACCGTATAGCGTCTTCTCCTGTGTCCTCTCCCCAGCGTCCTCTCGACGCTGGAACACGGCGACAGGAGTTTTGTTGTATCGGGGTTCGTAGCCGTTTCCTGCAGCATTAACTGCGTGCTAGGGTTCCTCTATTCAGGATTTTCCTCTCGCTGAATAACAGACGCCTCTGACTTCAATGGACTCCGCAACACAGCACGTACCGTGCCCAGTGGCAACAAATTCTTTTCTCCAATGAATCTCGCTACAATCTGGAGTACAATGATGGAAGAGGAACGTCTGATCCCACAGTGTATTTCCCAGCGTCATACTGCCCAAACGCTTAGCATCATGGTGTGGGAAGTAATTGGGTACAATTGTCGATTCCATCAAGTGCACATTGCGGGCAACCTCAACAGTGATCGCTACACAAGGGAAATTTAGGAGACAGACGTCCTTCCCATTCTTCGACGCATTCCGGGTGCTGCATTTCAGCAGGATAATGCCCGTGCTCATATTTCTTAGACTTCGCAAGCCTTTTTCAGTGCACAACATGTTTCGTTTCTTCTATGGCTTGCTTATTCCCCAGATATGTCGCCCATCGACCCGGTCTGGAATTTCGTTGGTCGGCGACTCGCTCGAACAACTGGTGGGGCGCACAGTCTTTTGCGTCAAGTCGAAGCTATCTGGAATGCTATTCCCCAGGATTAAATTTAGAACCTGTATGATTCGATGCCACGATTTGTTCAGGCTCTCATCGCTCAGCGTGGCGGACACACAAAGTACTGATTTCAGACGTTATTATTATTTTTTTTTTGTCTTGTATATTTGATCAATTATTTGAACCACTATCAGTAATATGTGGAATAAATTTCATTAATTTTTGACAATTCTTTTATGGTGTTGCAATTTTCACAAACATGAGTGTAAATACCCGATTTATATTATAATTCATATTATTAATTTATCCGATAATAATATAACCATCTTGGGTACATACATTATTCTTTCATCACACATATTTATTATCAAATTAAGTTAAACATGTCTATTTTTTTTTTTAATCTTTTAATTATTCAATGATATATATGTATATATATATATGTATATAATGGCTACAAAATGAAAATTGAATAAGCCACTTACCCCTTTTTATATGGCAGTGTTGATGTATATTCCATAAATTATCATCAAGTAAAACCTAAAGTCTGATTGTCTTATATCTCACTTAATAGAGTCTGATTATTGTACACTAGCAGGCTACGCCCGCTTCGCTGGTCACTATTTTTAAATGAATCACTATATAATTAATGAATTCTCAAAATTACATTAATTTCTAAAATGTGAAAAAAAAAAAAAAAAAAAAAAAAAAAAGAGAAAAAAATTTTTGATCAGGAAAAGTGTCTTCTCTGATCGGTGGAATGATCGTTCAGGGCCCCTACTGCCTGCGCGTGTTCTTCCCCACCATTCCCGCCTCTCCTAATTATTTTACATTTTCAAAAATATCCGCAGTCGTTTTGCCCCGGTGCCCGCCCCCCTTCCCGCCTCTCGTAATGATTCTACACTTTCGAAAATATCCGCAATCGATTTATCAGTCCTTAAAGCATAATAATACTAATTTTCAAAGCTCTAACTCTTATTTCTATATTATTGCCCCTCTTCTCGTCTATCCTAATAATTTTTTCCTTTCGAAAATATCTGCATTCGATTTGTGGGTCGCAAAAACATGTACGTGCCAATTTTGAACGTCTAACTCTATTTCTATTGTTTTGCCCCTCCCCCCCCCCCTTCCCGGCTCTCCTAAAAATTTTACAAATTCGAAAATATCCACAATCGATTTGTAGGTATAAAAAAACTGCTATGTACCAATTTTCAACGATCTAACTCTATTTTTATTTGTTTGTCCTTTCGCCCCCCTCCTTCCCGCCCCTCCCTTTACACTTTCGAAAATATCCTCATTCGACTTGCAGGCCTCTAAAACCTATCTGTACCAATTTTGAACGGTTTAATTGTATTTCTAGTTTTTTTGCCCCATGCCCCCCCCCCCCCCCCCCTACGGGATGAATTTGTAAAATTCAAGAAATTGGCTTTTAGATATTTGTGTGAGCTATATTTTTGAGCAAAAATCTCACACATATCTTTTTTTTGTTGTTTGCGATGTAAAGGATTATTTGAAATTACATTTTGCCCCCTCCTCCCTTTTAGGTGCTGAATTTCTAAAATTCTAGAAATTGATTTTTAGGTATTTGCATTAGCTATATTTTAGAACAAAAATTTCACGTATATATATATTTTATTTCTTTCTTTTGAGATATAGGATTATGTGAAATCACGTTTTGCGCTTATAAAATTACGTTTTGCCCCTTCCCTCCTTTGGGGGCCAAATTTCTAAAATTCTAGAAGTTGGTGTTTAGATGTTTGTGTTAGCTACACTTTAAAGCAAAAATTTTACGGATATCTGTTTTTTTTTTTTTTTTTTTTTTTTTTTGAGATATGAAGGATTTTGTGAAATCACGTTTTGCCCCCCCCCCCCCCCCTGGGGTGCGAATTTTATAAAATCGCTTTTTAGTGATATCTATGTAACAGAATTAACATTGTCACAAAATTTCATGCTTCTAGGTCCAGGGGTTTGGGCTGGGCGATGATGAGTCAATCACTCACTCACGCACTCAGGACAAACGATTTTATATACGTAGATAACACTTTAAAAGTTTGATATTTTCTATGTATCACTTAAAACAGTTTTATTGACTGATGTGTCTTTCAGTTCATTTTCATGGTACCTTAACATTTCACAAACTTGAATAGCACAAAATCTTGATATTATAATTTTTTTCCTTCAAATCTTAATATTGTTGTGGTTTTCTTCTTCCATAGTAATTTTAAAATTATTTTGATTCATAGAAACCTTTTTCACACGATTTTAGACGCATTACTTTAAAAAAAAAAAAAAATGTCCTTTTCATCAGTATTTTTTTTTCCATCTTCCTTTAATCATTCTAAATTATCCTGTGCGATAGGAACACTTCTTCATCCATACAAGATTATGATGCAATATCTTCGAAAGGTACGTTATTTCCACCATCATTTTCTTTTCCTTTTATCTCGTCTTCTTTAAATAATTTTACACTTATCTTCCAGGATTTGAAACATTCTTCCAAAATCAAATTTTTCTTGCTGAACCACTCTTCCAGGAGATATCTTTTTTTCACCAATACTTTTATTGATCTCTCTTACAATTAATTTTTTTGAACAATTTGTTTTACAGCTTAGAAGGAGGTAACCTTTTTTTTATGTATCTCATTGGTGTAGGTGTTAACCAATAGAAAGGCTTCATGTAATGAGTGTAGTATGTCTTTTTCCTTTTCTAAAACATCTTATAAAAAATTTCCTATTTTTCTTAAATTTACATACATGGACCCTCCTCCAAAACACGGTGGTCCTTCTGTTCCTTATTCTCCTTTTTCTGGGAAAAAAAAAATCTGTATGGATGTCTTGAAAGTCTGATTATTGTGCTGGTCATAAATTTTCTATTCTCGTATTTTTGCATCTAAAAGCTATGGCTATTTTTTTTTTCTTTTTTTTTTTTTCTTGTAACACTTCTTATTTTCTCTATTGCTTAGGAAAAAGTTTGAGAAAAGCAGATGCTGGGAAACTTGTTATTTATTACTTTACGGTTTAAAATGTTTATTTTCCCACATACACATAAAATTTCTCTCTCTCTCTCTATTTTTTTTTTTTTACAAAAATCATCTTTTTTATCTTCGAATCCCAAAACAATTATTTATAACATTATTCAAAAATTTTTAATACCAGTTTTATTTTATCTTATGGAAATCAGTGGCTTATTTGTGGCAATTTTGATTTTAATTATGGTGTAGAAATTAGGATATTTTCTATAATAAGATTTTTTGTGTGAATGATAAATCACCAACCGCAGACTTAAAAAAAAAATTCTCACAGTAAAAGAATTCGAGACATAAAGTGTCTCCTTTCATCTCGGATGATACTGAAGCTTGACAGACCTGGGCCGTTTAGATTCTTGTCAAAAAAGAAGTATTATTCCAAAAGAATACAGAGGAAAGGTATGTTATTGCATACAAAACGTTATCCAGGATTCTCAGCCTATGCGAAGTAACACCTCCCATGGTGTTGGAAAGCTATTGACAAGGCCAGAAACATTTGTTTGATAGATCCTTCAGGTATAATTAGATATTTTATCAATATTATCAAAATAATAATAATAATAATAATAATAATGCGGAAGATTTGTAAAAATACAAAGAAAACCACGGTGATTGGTAAGCATCTTCTAGACTTTGCACAATATGGGCATGTTGGTACATATGTTGGTCGCATACGTCAAATTCTCGTAAATACATACCATAGCCACGGCGTCCTTTGCACATTTGGCGTGACTTACTGACTCGAATCTTTTTTTTTTTTTTTTCTTTTTCCTTTCAGAATGTAGGAGTATCCATCTAAAAATTACCGCATTGACCACTGAACAGTGTATTACTTTTTCGCATAAGCACGTCGTAACGTTACAAATAAGAATTGACTGATTGCAGTACGCCTCATGTAGAAGAATGCTTCACGTTATGTTCTTAGACCAATGAAATGATTTTTATTGCATAATTTCGACGAAGACTGAGTGATAAATCAATTTTAAAATCCGTTGTTCCAACATTCCCCAGACTTAATTCTGACAGAGTTAATTATGGAGTTACTTTAAGTTAATCAGTTACCTGATATTTTCTTTCTGATATGAAAAAAAATTGTAAATATCCAGTTTATCAGGGTATATTCAGAATTTATTTTAATGAGCTACCTTTAGCTATCGCAATCACAGTGTTGAGACCCACTTTTGTTCTGTTGAACCATGCAGTTATTATAATAGTAAATGGTTATGAAATTTAATATATTCACTTCAAAGCTATCTTGTTGCAATTTATTTATTTCTCATTTTATTTGATTAAGGAGACTCTCTACTTATCGTATCTGAAAGCCGAAGTCAATGTTATTCTATGGGGAATTTTGCCCCGTTATAACTCATTGACTAATACATAAAATTCCGTTTTTTTACTCAGAAAATTTACAAATATTAAACAATTTATTGCTTTCTAAAAATTGCTTTTTTAAGTTTTTAAGATTTCATTTTTAAGCTCAAAAACGCAAAATTTCACATTGTAAAAATTCACATTTTCCAAGCTCAAAATAAAATATTAAAAATTTTAAAAAATCTATTTTTAGAAAGCGATAAATTGTTCAGCAGTTGTGAATTTTCTGAATGAGAAAATGGAATTTAAAAATCTGTGTTAGTTAAATAGTTATAATGGGGCAAAATTCTCCATAGAATAACATTCACTTTGGCTTCCGGGGACGCTAAGTAGAGCGTCCTCTTAAAAATTTCTTTTTCCCGTATCTATTTCATATTTCGGCTAAATTTCAACTAATAATGACTTTTGATACAAACATCCAGTTTATCAGGGTATATTCAGAATTTATTTTAATGAGCTACCTTTAGCTATCACAATCACAGTGTTGAGACCCACTTTTGTTCTGTTGAACCATGCAGTTATTATAATAGTAAATGGTTATGAAATTTAATATATTCACTTCAAAGCTATCTTGTTGCAATTTATTTATTTCTCATTTTATTTGATTAAGGAGACTCTCTACTTATCGTATCCGAAAGCCGAAGTCAATGTTATTCTATGGGGAATTTTGCCCCGTTATAACTCATTGACTAATACATAAAATTCCGTTTTTTTACTCAGAAAATTTACAAATATTAAACAATTTATTGCTTTCTAAAAATTGCTTTTTTAAATTTTTAAGATTTCATTTTTAAGCTCAAAAACGCAAAATTTCACATTGTAAAAATTCACATTTTCCAAGCTCAAAATAATATATTAAAAATATAAAAAAGTCTATTTTTAGAAAGCGATAAATTGTTCAACAGTTGTGAATTTTCTGAATGAGAAAATGGAATTTAAAAATCTGTGTTAATTAAATAGTAATAATGGGGCAAAATTCTCCATAGAATAACATTCACTTTGGCTTCCGGGGACGCTAAGTAGAGAGTCCTCTTAAAAATTTCTTTTTCCCATATCTATTTCATATTTCGGCTAAATTTCAACTAATAATGACTTTTGATACAAAATATTTTTTGTTAAAGAGAAATTAAAAATAATTCATTTTCTTCATTATCCCTTTCTGGAAGAACCATACCGATTTATTATTATCATTATAACGATTTGTTCTTAAATTTTGTTAGAGGTTTTCTTAAACGTTTGATACACCGGTCACTTTTTTAAGTGTATGAAAATCATTAAATTGCGTAGAAAGTTCAAAACTCTATTTCTATAAATACTAAAAATTTACGTATTAAACAAACTTTATTAAAAATTTTATTACATTTTATATTTTAAGGAATAGTTAACTTAAAAATTCTATTTAAACATGTTTTAAAGCGTAAATGAATAGAATTTTTTTAGTGTAAGGAAATAAAATTTACCCTTTGTCAGATTATTATTATTATTATTATTATTATTATTATTTTGACTACTTGTTATTTAAGAGAAAAGTAAAAAAAACTTGGATAGTACCAGCTTTTTTACTTCCAAATGTAAAATGCAAAGTAATGTTAGTATTTTGCAAAATAAAACACTGTTCTTTAGCAAGTCCTTGTGCATTACAAAAAATATATGATTAATGAAAGCAGTTTATAAAGGAAACATACCATATTAGTTGCTCTTGACAATTTAACATTTAATTATGAATGCATCTAGTTATTTTCGAATAAAAATTAATAAATGGTTTAGTAAGCTGTGAGTAACTAAGCAACTAGAGAACATTTCTGTAATGCATAATCACCATTATAAAATCCAAACACATTTAGTTAAACGAATTTTATACTCATTTTACCATACTGCGATAATTGCATTATATTTAGAAAGCTTTACAGAGGTATATTATTTCTAATGTCTAAAACGTGATATATATTCTTTGGGAAACATGAAAGCTTTTTGCCTTTACTCATGTCTCAGTTCAAAATATATATTTTTTTTCTTTTAATGCAAAACATGATTTTCGTCCAATCAAATATTACTATGCAGTATTTGTTACATGATAGATTTAACTTGCTCTATTTTTATACGTTTGAGAATTATTTTTTAAAAAAAGTTATGTTTACTACATTTTTATTTTGAATTCAGAGATTTTAAAATCTAGAGGTTTCTATTTTTTATTTATTTTTTAAATAATAACTATAAAATATTTTCAGTTCCTGCGTGAGTTTTAGAAAATATCATAATAGTTGTAAAACAAAAAGTCTTATGGTAGGATTTCAAATATTTTAACGCGCATGAAAAGACTGGGAAAAAATGAATAATCGCGTTACATTACATCACTAAAATAATTAACGATTAAAAAATATGTAATTATAACTGACAACTTTCCCGTTTTATAGAACGCAGTAGCAATATTTCCAAATAATAATATCAGGCTATAATGCCCTTGAATAAATAAATTAAAGATTTCCATTTGAATAATCTTTTAGACAAAACGAAAGACGTAACTGTGTGTCGCATGGAAGCATAAAAAAAAAGGCAGAAAAAATGGAGGAGATGGTTTGAAAAACATTAACGCATAAAAAGAACATGAAAAAAATTAGTAATCTCGTTACATTACATTATTATTAGACTTTTTTTTTTAATTACGCAATTATATCTGACAATAATAAATTAAAGAAGTGGTGTACAGTAAATATTTAAACTAGTGTACAATAAATATTTAAACAAAAGAATAATTAAACTTAAAACCTTCTTCGCACACCATAAAATTAATGTAAGCACGACCGGTTTCGAAAGGACGCGGCCTTTCTTCTTAAGGTGAAAAAAAAGAGAGAGAGAGAGAGAGAGAGAGAGAGAAACACACACAAAAAAAAAGGGGGGGGGGGGGGCGGATTTTAAATTTATCTATTTATTATTTAAATATCTTTTAATAAAAAGAGAGAAAATTATTTACTCAAATTAAACAAATTTTTTCAAGCTGCAGACAGCAAAGTAGAATCCGATTTTTCATTAACAATGCTATCACGATTAAGATAAATATCTAAATGTCACAGGAAGTCTAACTCGAAAACGCGTTTGGAACTAAACATAATTTTGGCTTGCTGAAAATTAAAACTATGGTTAGATTCCTAATTATGTTTTTCAATAGAAGATCTAGAAATTTTTTCCTTAGTGACAGGGCGAGAATGCTCAGATGATCACGGAAACGGCATTCAAAAATTCTTTTAGTTTGACCTATGTAAGATTGCTATCTGTCTTATGCTGTTTTAATAATATGCTGTTTTATAATAATATTATGCTTGTATAAATATATGCTGTTTTATTGTGTCTCCAAATGCAGTGCTTTGTGAAGATATAATTAAAAGAGGTCGGAAGACACTCTCTGACCCATTTCGACTGCTTCCATTGCACATTTTATGTAATTTGTACGCTTTATTTTTCTAATCCCATAGCTTTAGGCTCATATGTGATTAATAAACTGCTAACAGTTATTACATTCCCCTTTAAAATCTTCTTTAAAAAAATGCCCAATTATTATTATTATTTTTAATTGTTTTTTCTTGTTGGAAACTTTATTATTGAAATCTATATCTATAATTTAATCGTACAAAATATTTTAGGCGGTAATTTTAAAAATTCCAGCAACCTTAATATCAAAATATTTTTACAAACTTGAATAAGATGAATTTAGTCCAAATTATTTCACATAAAAAAAAGGACATGTTTAGTTAACATGTTTTCCCCCGTATGATTTTCATTTTAGCTTGGATTAAGATTTCAGCTGTTGTTTCCTTCTTAACTGTTGAATAAATTTTTATTAATGCATATTTCTGATTTTGTAATTTCGCTTCTAATTGTATAAGTAGCAAAAATATTTATTTGAAGTCGCTTCAAGACTTTTTCGCTTAAGTTAATTTAAATTGTCATTCATTAGACTGTAACATGATGTTACAGTCTCTTTAAACATATATATATATATACACACACACACTGGCCAATGAATTAGAAACCTTTAAATTAATATTTTATTGGATCTTCTTTTGCACGTTGGATCTCCTTTTGCATGAATAACAGCCAGTATTCGTGCGGGCAGCGATTCTACAAGCTTCTGGGGGTGCATTTATGCCCAGAGTTTACCATACATTGACTACATAGACTTTAAGATCCTGTAAATTGGATGGAAGAGCAGAGCCTTATTAAGGGTGAGGCACACATTATTTATACTTACATAGTTATTTTTTAACAAATACTTTCCTACTATAATAAACAGAAAATTCTCATTAAAAATTATTTTAAAAGAATTCTGGTGTTTAATAACTGTGAGTAAATTGGATTGTTTTACACCGTTCATTTTTTATAAAAATTATTTTCTCGTCAAAGCGTGGAATTTCTATGACATGAAGTAAAAAATAATTGTAAAAATATGCCGGTGAGAGTGTGCCTCACCCTTAATCAGGCTCTGTGGAAGAGGAGATTGCTGACGGATACTCCTTTCCAACATGTATTGGTATTCACTGAACGAATCTCGAACGATTCTGCCACGATGAATGGTAGCATTATCGAGCACAAAGTATTCGTTAACTTCGGAGTAAAAATGTAAAATTAAGGGATGCACTTAATCTATCAATATATTCAGGTGCTGCATGGCTTTTTGATTATCCTCAAGTAACACCAGGGGACCGTTTCCATACACGTAGAACATTCCCCAAATGTTTGTAACAGGTTTTGCATACCTTCGCCGCCAGAGAGCATTTGTAGAAACTCTTACAGATTTCTAATTCATTGGCCAGTGTGTGTGTATATATATCCCATGATATCTATAACCCCCCCTTTTTTTTATAGTTCATTCATAGCTGTCATTTTTTTTTTCTAAAAATATTTAGTACCACAATTTTCAAACAGTAATTTTAAGTTTGTTGAATCACCAAAGGTATAACACACGATTTTTTTTAATTTAAAAATATTTGTGTTAAGTGTTTCCAAAAAATCAGAGCATAGTATACATATTGAGATTAATAATGAAAATATACAGAATTTTGATCCATGTATTAACTATTTATTTCACGATTTAAATAAAATGTGCCGAAATAATTTTCAATTCCACATGCTAAACTAGTTCAAATAAGTTTGACTAACATAAATACATTTTCATGACTGTAATTTTGTGAAATACATATTTATTGTTGATTTATTTAATTTTTAAATCAATTTTTAATGAAAAATTATAAAGAATTAAAAATTCTAAGTGCACATAATATTAAATTCATAATGCGAAAGAAAGTATCACATACTTTTGTATAGAAATACATAAAGGATCAGAAATATATAAAATATTTCTGATTCTACAAACATGTTAATTTTTTAAAGGTATTTTTATGAATATATTCATGTTTTTTTTTTTTTTTTTTTTTTTTTTCAAAATGCATTCATTACATAAAAAAGGATCAGTCAAAAATTGTTGGAAACAGTACGATAATTTATACCGAAAAAATGAATCAAAGTAAGTACAGTTTGAATAATTACAATTGTCTGTATTTTGAGTTCCAACTATGAAATGAAAAGAATTTTCGAAATTGTATATCTAAACAGCATCGTACAGAGTCATTTTCAAAGCTATTATTAAAAAAAAAAAAAAGAAAAAAAAAAAAAAAAATGAGAGAGAGAGAGAAAGAGAAAGAGAGAAGAGAAATAAGTTTAACTTTTCACATTCTAAAGTAGGATATTAAAAGTTATCTAAAATTACAAATAAGTATTTACAACTTACAAAAAGCAAACTATTTTTCATTTTTCAATTAAATAATTAAGTACTCATTCAACTAAACGGTCTATACGACAGAAACTTAAATATTGGTGACTAGTTTGATTAAAAAATAATAATAATATTAAATAATTTCAACAATAGGCCACTTAGTCCAAACTTATATGAAAAATAATCAGCTACTTTATCTGATGGTTTTAAAATTATTCAGTACTAAACAATTCCCGAAACATACGTTTCGTAAGAAATTTCCAGATCTATTAAAACTAAAATTACTTGCATTTGACATGAAAAAATGTTTGTCGAATCAAATCTCATCTTTGTACTTTCACGTTTAATATTCAAAAGTGTTTTTTTTTTTTTTTTTTCCTCGGATTTTTCTACCGTAATCCAGCAGGCAAATTTCATTGTTCTTATACTACTCACGTAGGAAGTGTTAGTAGATTTTTTTCCCAGAATACTCTAAATATATGTTTTACATTGACTTTCTTAGCTAGAGTCATACACATTTCAGGTTTTATTCGACCTGAACCTAACAGTCAAATTTGAAGTGAACCCGGAATCCGACCTAAACCCACAAAAGCAATTTTTGTTGCCCTTAATATCGAAACCCTACCTCCAACTAATAATAATAATTATAATTGAAAAGAATCAGAAGGATTTACAAGGGATATTAGAGCATACTTGCCAACATTCTAATTAATATTCCGTAGTATTGTTAGCCCCGCCTTTTTTTTCGCACCAGTATCTTTTTAGAGTATATTTCTTCTTATTTAATCGTAATTTCAGTTGGAGACTATTAGTCTAAAAATTTACTGGTGTGAAAAAATGGGCGGGACTAACAACACTATGGAATATTAATTAGGATGTTGGCAAGTATGCGAGAGAGGGGATATAGAGATCTCCCGAAGTTTAGGCATAGCCTCCTAAACTAGATGCCTTCCTCGTGTCTCGGAAACTTGACAACAATTCAAGCAGTAGACAGCGCCACCTAGTCAGATTGCGCGACTTTTTATTTAGCTGTCACCAATAATTTTAAGAAGGGATATATGATATATATAATCGACGTTTCTTCGATTCTATTCGCCTTTTATGTATATAAAACCCCACTTTTAAAAATTTTTGGTGGCTGTTGAATAAAAAGTCACGCAATCTGTACCAGGTGGCGCTGTCTACCGCTTGAGCTGTTGCCAAGTTTCCGAGCCACGCGGAAGGCATCTAGTTTTGAGGCTATGGTTTAGGATATCCTATAGTAATTTCGATATACGTAGTATATTTTGTTATGACCATGTTTAGTATACTTATATTAGTTACGCAACTATATTTCTATCAAACAAATTTCTGCTTATAATTCTAAAATTTTTAAACATGCGGTGTACTTAACCTGACTTTTAAAAACTAAACCCAACAAAGAAAAAGAACTTCAGTAAACACGACCTGAACATGACTCCCAAGGAAAAAGA
The DNA here is from genome assembly GCA_963930645.1 of Salticus scenicus. NCBI lineage: Eukaryota > Metazoa > Arthropoda > Arachnida > Araneae > Salticidae > Salticus > Salticus scenicus. The sequence goes on from OZ005651.1 coordinate 83,899,727, forward strand.
AGAAGAAGAAGAAAAAAAAAATAGTCAGTTCGACCGGAAGCCCGACTCACAAGGAAAGAAAGTAGTTTGTATTTTCCTGAATTTAATATAATGTACTAAAATTTAACTCACTGAACTTTTTCTCTGGCTGTGACCTTGACATCTACATTTGTTTGCATCGTTTTTAAAACATGAATTAGTTACAAAATTTGTTTCAATATGAATTTTTCAACCGAAATTGTTGGAAAAACTAAGCAACGTAAAAAACTGAGCATTTGGTGGAAAAATAAATACCATGCGAAGCATATGTAAATGCTGCATTTATATCGTATGAATTCAAATTATATCATTGTAGAATATCATTACTAAAGGAATGTTTCGGAATTCAAAATAGAAATCATGTTGTTTTATTTTTAACCTTTTAATTTCATTTTTGGCAATAAAAAGGTTAGAAAAAAATTATAAAGAAAATCAATATTCAACAATTTATAAAACAATAATCAAAACTATAGAAGAATATTGCATCGATTTAACTTCTTATAGGACATTTGACATATTAAAAGAGGTTTATATATATTAAATAAAAAGACTTTTCAGAGAAATTTTATTAAAGATTTCTTTTCAATTTTTTAAAAATTTAAATCATTCGCATCAACAAGGAAAACAAAAGTAATCATTTATAAATAAGACAAAATTATCTCTTATGCTTTTTGTTTCCTGTGTGCCATGCATCATATATGTATTTATTTACTCTATCATATACTTTATATTAACTCATTTTAGTTTAATGCGAAGTAATGTGAAAATGTTATTAAAATAGAAAGTATCTCTAAATCATTGTGAGATTCCCTATACTTTACTTCTAGTACTCTGCGATAAAGTTTTACCTGCCACTTAAAGCACTAATGACTGTAATTTTAGTTAGAAGAAATTTTTATTTTTAAATATTCTTTGACAATACATCAACCCCAATTCTTTAATATCTGAAAGTTAAATATGCTTTATTCGTTGCGTTATGACTTCGATTTCAACTGACTTGTCAAAACTTAGCATGCTCACCGCGTTGCAAATACATAAAAGGATTACAAAAACAGGTAAGAAAAGAGTAACCGCGACTTGTTTTGACATCGTTTGGTGGAGCTGTGTTTCTTCTTTTCTTCTTTATTTCATGTCTCGAAGCATTTTTGGAAAGGCAAATCGTGACTTCCTCACTCTGTCGCGAATGAAGAAAACAGAATTTGCTTATACCTCACCCATATTTCACCTATATATATATATATTTAATTTTACTGTTTTAGTTCTCTCTTTGTTATTAACCTTTCCTGTTTGGCATATAGGGTGTCATTATACAAATAAGAAAAATATTATATCAGCGCTCTAGTCAAGTGAGAACCGTGGAATCCACCCTTTCCAAAAATAAATAAATAAATAAGTAAAAGATAATTTTTTATGGAAAATTGAAGATTCCTTTTATTAATTTTTCACGTATACATAAACAGACCCCTAAGCTGAGAGGATAAAGGTATATCTGCATTTTTGCTTCGTATTTGCCAAACAGGGCTGTTCTCCCTTCTCAGCAATACGACAGCCTTGAGATCCCCTGGGTGTACTTTCTAATTCTTGAAAGTACAAATTATATCTTGTCAGGTATAGCAAAGTGCTACAATTAAAACTCGCACTTTGCGGGTAAAACGTGAATCTGCTGTTTTAGGATTCAAGTCGATTGAGTGATGGAGTTAGTTCCTATCCTAACTTAAAATTGTAAATTGAAATATGCAAATATTTTGGAAAGTAAGATAGATAAAAGGAGTTGGAAGGAGTGTTAGTGGAGAGTTGGTACGAGCGTTAGTTGGAAGGCGAGTGAGTTGAAGGATGGTAGTTAGAAAGTTAGTGTGAAGGAAAGTATGAGAGTTGAGGGAGCTAGCTGTTAGCGGCTTAGGACAGAAGAGAGTAAGTCCTGTAGCATTGTAGCGTCAGGGAATCCTCCTACATGCGAAAGACTACTTGGCCTTAAAAGTTAATGAAAGTGATTAAAAGTAGTTGAGATCATTTGCGAGTAGTTAAGTAAAGTAAAGTAACGGAGGTTATTTATTAAATGTCAAAGCATTTAAAAGGGCTGCCCATTTAAAGATATTAAATCAAACCATAGTCCAGCGTCCCCCCTTCTTATTTAAGCTCAATTAAAGCTCATTAATTTTATATATTTGGACTCTGTCATTTCTTCATAAATTAAGTACTATTTCATTTACAGCTTCAAGTCAATCTAAAGTTAAATAAGTAAGTTGGCAGCATTCAACCTTCAGTCAAGTTAAAGTTAAATGAGGATGGAGGAGTTACGTTCTCCACATTGGCGCCCAACTTTGCTGGAATCCCCCCCCCCCCCGAGCAAATATTTTTTGACGGCACTAATAGCGTGCTGCAATTTTTTGAGCAGCTTGAATACTTTTTTAACTTTTATACCATTGATCGGTCCAAAAAATATGGGTGGTTATCATATTCATTAGAAGGAGAACCACGACAGTGCAATAGACTAATCGCCTGCCATTCCCTTGGGCCAAATCCAACTTATGAGGATTTAAAAAGGCGGATCATCGACCTTTTTGCCACTCGGGATGATAGAAAAAGATTAGAGCATGACCGCTCCCTCCCCCTCACGAACGTCAGTGGGAAGCAATAGTAAACCCAGTGGAAAAACCACATGAAGTTATTAAGTCACAGGCAGCAAGCTCTATTAGTTTAAACCAACCTAAAACTGGCAATGAAAACGTCAATCCTTGTGACAAAAGTCAAATAAAAGTTAATGAAAACGTGCAACCTACGCCTTTAACCAGCACTACAGACAAATCGACCTCTGTTTTTCAGCCTTTGGCTATGGATGAAAAATCCGATAAAACCTCTAGCGTAGAGACGGCGGTTGAAAAGGAAAATACGATTGAACCAAATTCTGTAAATGAATCCCTTGCTTTAAGTGAAATGAATGCTCCGCTAAATTCTACTGTTCAAACCTCGCATATCCCTCATTCGCATTTAAATGCTAAACCGGTTCAAGCCGAAATATTAAACGTAACTGAAGCTCGGGTAACAGAAATTGAAAGTAATACAATTAAAATAATTACGACCGCTGAAGCCGTTAAACGGACCGACAGTGACAAATCAATAAATGTTGCGGCTAACTTTTCTAGTGATTTAAATTCATCTCCTGATAATTTAAGTTCCAAAACAGTCAAGTCGACCAATTCTGTTATTTGCACAACCACTGTGGTAAAAGAAAGTAAAAAGTTTAACCACTGTGTTTCTAAAGATCTCGTAACTAATTTTGAAGAAAATCTACTTGCTAAGGTAAATGAAAGCAATACAGTTCAAAATGCAATGTTAACCAACTCTAGTTCGGCACATCCAGTGCATAAATTCAACGATAAAGTCGTAAATCGAACGAAAAAATCAGATAAAGGGGTCGCTAGTTTAAATGACACGCCGCCTACAGTAAAAGAAAGTGTGGTAATTTCCTCTAATGAACTAAAAACTCTTAAAGCCTATAAGCCCTCCAGGACCTCCAAATGTATGAGTATGGAGCGAAGACAACCTCCTCCGAACAGTGAAACAGCTCTGGGCGTGAAACCCCCTCCTGAGAGTGACCAGGCATCAGGTTCGAACCCTGCTCAGGACAACAGCGATCCTGCAACGTCCGATCTGAATCTGCAAGCCACCAACGCTGCAACTCCACCGACCAGGCTGACCAGCATCTCTAATTTTGCTGATATCAAGGATGCCAGTACAATCTGTCAGGTCGTATCTTCCATTATTTTAGTTTTTTTCAAGTATTGGGTTATCAGAGCAGTGATAAAGTCTACGACATGTAGTAAAAACTTCTGGACTTTCATTTGGACCTTTAACTATGAACTAAAAGCCTTGAATATTCTAAAAAATCAAAAATCTAAATTTAAACTTGAAGCATGAACTTTCAGTTTCGGAAAATTCATGTATTCTTTACATGTCATAAATTTTTGTTCTGTTATATAATCTATGCATGTATGTACTTTAAAGTTCTTTTATTTTTTAAGCCATCACCTGCAGTGATTAGTAAGATACAATTTTCTCTTTGTATATACATTTACCCCTCTTTAGTTTTTGAATGTACTTAAATGTTATGATATGTATGTAACTTATGATACGTATGTACTCTAATGTTTCATTCCTAGCCAACACCGGCGGTTTTGGAAAAAACTTTTTCAATAATTTGTATATATTCATTATTTATATTTCTCTAAATGTGTTATAAATTGCATAAAATGAAATTTTATAAGTGTATATAAACATTTTTCTCTATAGTTTTGTAAATGATCTATATGTATGTACATTAATATTTTTTTTCTCAAGCCATCAACTGCAGTTTTGAGAACTTTTTGAATTATTTTGTATCCTTAATCTATGTTTTCTAAATGTCGTCATAAATTATATAAAATGAATATTCTTATTGTAAACTTTTGTCTTTTTCGCTAAAAGTTTAATTACTGTATGTATATATTCGGATGGGGATTAAAAAGAATTTTTTTTTTCGCTATTTTGCATGTTAATTCGCGTTTAACAAATTAACCTTATTAATCCACTAACATTTTGTTTTTTCCGTACGCAAATACCTAGTTGAAATATGGCTTATGTATAAAATTATGTCATTTATCTATATATACAAGTGTAGTTCACGTCTATTTTTTATGTATACGTTTAAAAAAGTTTTAATTTTAGAAAATCTGAGGTCCAGTTGCTGATCCTGACTCTAAACCCGAAGTACAGACGTTAAATCTGAATCCAGGCTGATTTCTTCAAGATTGTTACATTTGATGCTAAAGACGGTATTTTTGGAACTGTGCCAGCAGTCTGGATTGACATTTTAGAGATAAATCTACTGGGAAACTGCAACTCTTTTTTTTGATAAACACCTGAAATAAAGACTTTCTTTACAGAATCATTTTACACAAGTTATATTGAATGCTGACTGATCGCACGTTCTGTTTAGGCGATCCCTTTTGTACTACATTTTTTTTATTCATACAATTTTTTCCTTTCCATTTAAGGAAAGATGTGCCTGTATTTCCCCGCTGTAATTACGCTGGACTTCTAGTTAACTAAATTGAGTACAAACGGTTTCTGGAGTAAAGCGACTTAGTTTGAGCATAATACGAAACATTTTTTTTTAAAAGCTAAGTGTCCAGTTTTTGGCCCTGTACTCTTAAACTTTTTTTCCTTATTATATTTTACAAGCAATAATTATTCTTGGGCAGTCTAATTTAAGTTCCCCCTCTTTTTTTTTTCTAAAGTATTATGTAGTTGAATTTTAGCAGTAAGTCGCTGCAGCTAACTTTTCTTTGCATAGTATTGCAATAATTTAAAATTTGCACGGGTAAAAACCCGTTGGGGATTTTTTTCCGCGAAATTTTTTTTTGGGGAGGAACTGTCAGGTATAGCAAAGTGCTACAATTAAAACTCGCACTTTGCGGGTAAAACGTGAATCTGCTGTTTTAGGATTCAAGTCGATTGAGTGATGGAGTTAGTTCCTATCCTAACTTAAAATTGTAAATTGAAATATGCAAATATTTTGGAAAGTAAGATAGATAAAAGGAGTTGGAAGGAGTGTTAGTGGAGAGTTGGTACGAGCGTTAGTTGGAAGGCGAGTGAGTTGAAGGATGGTAGTTAGAAAGTTAGTGTGAAGGAAAGTATGAGAGTTGAGGGAGCTAGCTGTTAGCGGCTTAGGACAGAAGAGAGTAAGTCCTGTAGCATTGTAGCGTCAGGGAATCCTCCTACATGCGAAAGACTACTTGGTCTTAAAAGTTAATGAAAGTGATTAAAAGTAGTTGAGATCATTTGCGAGTAGTTAAGTAAAGTAAAGTAACGGAGGTTATTTATTAAATGTCAAAGCATTTAAAAGGGCTGCCCATTTAAAGATATTAAATCAAACCATAGTCCAGCGTCCCCCCTTCTTATTTAAGCTCAATTAAAGCTCATTAATTTTATATATTTGGACTCTGTCATTTCTTCATAAATTAAGTATTTCATTTACAGCTTCAAGTCAATCTAAAGTTAAATAAGTAAGTTGGCAGCATTCAGCCTTCAGTCAAGTTAAAGTTAAATGAGGATGGAGGAGTTACGTTCTCCACAATCTTATGCTATCTGATTTTTGACGATTGTTCATAAACAAGTCCTTGCAATCAAGTACACCTGCCGAAGTACGGGGATGTCACTGTAAAAGCACAGGTGTGTGCGTTATCAAACTAAGCTCTTTTAAAATAAAGATATAATAATAGTTTTTCAACTAGCTGTAAAACTTTAATTAGCTGTATTACGTTCATTACTCGATTACGTAGGTAATGGAAGCACTCAATTCGGTCAAAGTATTCGATATCCACTAATCGCCTGCTCTACAAGTTTAGAGTCTCCCGAGTTCTTCTTCTTCTTCTTTTTTTTTTTTTTTTTCGAAAATAGTCAGTGCGTGTGTGGAAGGGGGGGGGGGAGGGTTAACTTCTGACAATTAACTCTAAAATGAAACGAGACATAGGACAACCAAATTTCACAACTAACCCATTAACCACCAAAGCTAGAAATAATGATTTTTTTCTAAATACAAACAGTAATACTCATTATTTTGATCACATATAACAGTAATTTAAAATAAAATTATTAAAATTAGTCTTATCTTACTAAATAGAGGATGTTGTATTTGTACAACTTCAGTGGAGTAAGAGTATATAATGAAGACAAATAAATGTTTACGGAAATTTCCTTGAGGGGGCATAAAACAGCAAAAACTACAGATGACTTCAAAAGCAATTATTTTATTATGAAACATTTTTTTTACAAGTTATGTAAACTTATTCAAATATGAAGATTTTCAAAAGTTTTGGATTGATTAGTGCTTCAAGTTTGAAATTTATTTTTAAATATAAAATTATTTTTCAGATCAAATTTTTTTGTAATAAGATCTATCATTTCCTTACTTAAAAACAATACTTAAAATATATTTTTTAGTTAACTGTTAAACGCAATTACATCTGGTGTTGCGTTGCGAGAAATGGGTTTAGGCAGGTATGGTGTACAGATAGGTTTGCTAAGTTTTAATTGAAATTAGAAAATAGAAGTAAAACACGTACATTCGACAGCGAAATTATTGAAGCACACATCTACATTTTTCTTTTTCTTTTTCTTTCTTTCTTTCTTTTTTTTTTAATAGTTTGATTGCTAATTTTTATCACCAACTTACTTTTTTATAAACAGCATAAAAACTAAGATCATGACTCGACAAACATTTACTTAACAAAGCAGTATTAGGTGCACATTTTTGAAATACGATATATTGCTAGCCCTTTCATAATTTTGCTGTCGACTGTAAGTCGAAAAAGTCGCCGAAAGATAGTATCTCAAAAAGGGATCGAACGATTTTACTCAAATTTGTTACATAAATTCTTTTTTATATGTCCTTTGGTATTTATTATTTGGTATGGTTACTACAGGTAAAGTCATAGGTGTCATGAAAGCTTGGTCAATTTTAGGTTTTTAAAGTGGATGTCTCAAAAAACGGCTCTACCAATTTTCTTCAAAATCGCTATATTAACTAAATAAAAATGTCTTCTTACATGCCTTAATTGGCTTTATCAGAAAAATGGGTAGTAATTCTGATTAGTTAGTGCAATTTTATGTCTTCAATGCGAAAAAAAGAACAGTAACATTCTCTGTTTCTGGCAGGTGTGATGTACAGACTAAACTAATAATTTTTATGCTGTTAGTGCAGAAAAGAACAAAAAAATGTCGCGAATTTGAATTGTTAAGAAAACTTTTATTTTAGTCTCATAGACGTTATAAGAGTATTATTCATTAAAAGATTTCATTAAATTTACATGACGTTTGTAAATATTTATTTCGTTCTTGTACCGAGATCTGTAAACGTCACTTTAAAGAATTTATAATATGTGAAGTAGTGAGTAATGGGAGTCGTTTAGATCTTCTTTTCAGCTTATAAGAGCTATCGCCATTACTACTAAAATCCCCTATAATCACATATAAGGTTTTCAACTTCTATTATCAACCACATAAAATAAAATAAAACTTGATAATTTCTAATTAAAAATGTGCATCAAGATAATCAAAAACTAAATACACTGCCTAGTATAACGAATGGGTCATATAAAAAACGTATATAACCTTTCTAGTTATTAATTATTTTTAGGACGCTTTAAATATCCATAGGATTACAGTGTGTTCATCTCAAAGATGTCCTCTTTCTATACAAACAGTACAAATTTATTTGAGACAAAAATTGTCTTGAGATCAAATATTTGAAGTAATTTTTATATTTATTAATGTTTATTGGAAATTTGTCACATCTCAGTGGATTCTTAAAACACTGATAATGTTTAATAAAAATATCTTAATAGAATATATTATACACTAAGCGACAAAAAAAAAAAAAAAAAAAAAAGAAAGAAAGAAAAAAAAAGAAAAAAAAAAAAAAAGAAAAAGCCGCACTTGAATATTTTCCTTTTTAACACTTTCCAACAAGGTTGAAAAGTGTTTATGACTTCGGTTTGTCTGTCTGTCTGTCTGTCTGTCTGTCCGTCTGTCTGTCTGTCTGTCCGTCCGTCTGTCTGTCTGTCTGTCTGTCTGTCCGCGCTCTAACTCCCGTAAATATTTATGGAATTTCTTGAAACTGACATATGTTATTCAAGTTCACTGTCGGACGGTCCCTATTTAAAATGGAGTTTATAAATCTACTGGTTTGTGTACAGGGACACCCGAAAGTATTTCAAAGCATTGTGTTCTATGAGAGGTATTTCTATAAACCATATTTTCATACCTTTACTCTAGACATATCTTAATGAAATTGAAATATGTTATTCAAGTTCACTATCCGACGTTCCCTATTGAAAATGGAGTTTGTACCTCTACTGGTTTGTGTACAGGGACACCCGAAAGTATTTCAAAGCATTATGTTCTATGAGAGGTATTTCTATAAACTCTATTTTCATACCTTTAGTGTAGGCATATCTTAATGAAATTGAAATATGTTATTCAAGTTCACTATTGGATGTTTCCTGCATAAAATGGAAGCAATGCCACCATTGGGTTATACACAGGGACACTCAAAAGTTTTTCAAAGCATTGCGTTCTATGAGAGATATTTCTATTAATGAAATTTTAAGAACTTTAGTTTCCACGAAATTTTAGGAAATTGAAATATGTTATTTATATGCAAAAAAGAATGCTTTGAGTAGAATATAGCCTAATTAGCATTATATTTACAGGGTGCCACAAAAATATCCAGTTAAATTAAGAGCTGTTATTAAAAAAATTGCTAGATATGTACTCTCGTTTACGTTAAGCGTTTTTAACACTTTCTAACATTTTTAACACTTTCCAACAAGATTGAAAAGTATTTATGACTTCGTTTTGTCTGTCTGTATGTCTGTCCGTCTGTCTGTCCGCACTCTAACTCCCGTAAATATTTATGGAATTTCTTGAAACTGATATATGTTGTTCAAGTTCACTATCGGATCTTCCCTATTGAAAATGGAGTTTATACCTGTACTAGTTTGTGTACAGGGTCACCCGAAAGTATCTCAAAGCATTGTGTTCTATGAGAGGTATTTCTATAAACCATATTTTCATACCTTTACTGTAGACATATCTGAATGAAATTCAAATATGTTATTCAAGTTCACTATTGGATGTTTCCTGTATAAAATGGAGGAATTACCACCATCGGTTTATGTACAGGGATACTCAAAAGTATTCTAAAGCATTGTGTTCTATGAGAAATATTCTATAAATCAAATTTTAATAACTTTACTTTCCACGAAGTTTTTGGAAATTGAAGTATGTTATTTATATGCACAAAAGAATGCTTTGCACAGAATATAGTATGATTAGCATTAGATTTACAGGGTGGCACAAAAATATCCAGTTACATTAAGAGCTATTAATAAACAATTGCTAGAATTGTACTTTCGTTTACGTTAGGCGTTTTTAACGCTTTCTACCATTTTTTTAAGTGTGAATATGATTTCAGTTTTGTGTATCTGCCTGTCCGTCTGCCTGTCTGCCTGTCTGCCTGTCTGTTTGTTCGAGCTCTAACTCCCGTAAATATTTATGGAATTTCTTGAAACTGATATATGTTATTCAAGTTTACGATTGCATATTCCCTATTGAAAATGGAGTTTGTACCTCTAATGGTTTGCGTACAGGTGCACCCGAAAGTATTTCAAAGCATTATGTTCTATGAGAGGTATTTCGATAAACCATATATTCATACCTTTATTGTAGACATATCTCAATTAAATTGAAATATGTTATTCAGGTTCACTATTGGATGTTTCCTGTATAAAATGGAGGAAATACCATTACTGATTTATGTACAGAGACACTTAAAAGTATTCCAAAGCATTGCGCTCTATGAGAGATATTTCTATAAATCAAATTTTAATATCTTTACTTTCCACGAAGTTTTAGGAAATTGAAATATGTTATTCAAGTTTACGATTGGATATTCCCTATTGAAAATGGAGTTTGTACCTCTAATGGTTTGTGTACAGGTACACCCGAAAGTATTTCAAAGCATTATGTTCTATGAGAGGTATTTCGATAAACCATATATTCATACCTTTATCGTAGACATATCTCAATTAAATTGAAATATGTTATTCAGGTTCACTATTGGATGTTTCCTGTATAAAATGGAGGAAATACCATTACTGATTTATGTACAGAGACACTTAAAAGTATTCCAAAGCATTGCGCTCTATGAGAGATATTTCTATAAATCAAATTTTAATATCTCTACTTTCCACGAAGTTTTAGGAAATTGAAATATGTTATTTATATGCACAAAAAAAAAAAAAAAAAAAAAAAAAAAAAGCTTTGAATAGAGTATAGCATGATTAGCATTAGATTTACAGGGTGATAGAAAAATATCCATTTATATTAAGAGCTATTAATAAAAAATTGCTAGAATTGTACTTTCGTTTACATTAAGCGTTTTTAACACTTTCTAACATTTTTAAGTGTGAATATGTTTTCAGTTTGTGTATCTGTCCATCTGTCTGTCTGTCTTTCTGCCCGCGCTCTAACTCCTGTAAATATTTATCCAATTTCTCGAAACTGATATGTTTTATTGAAATTCACTATCGGATGTTCCATATTCAAAATTGAGTGAATATCTTTTCTGGTTTGTGTACAGGGACACCCAAAAGCATTTGAAAATATTGTGTTCTATGAGTGTTATTTTTATAAATATTTTCCCTATAGAATGTTCCCCATTTAAAATGACATTAATAGGTCCTGTATAACTAGTTTGTTTACAGGGACAAAAAAAAAAAAAAAAAAAAAAAAAAAAAAAAACACTGCATTACGCTTTAGGACAGAATTTTTTGAAAGTTATATTTAAAAATCTTTCTACTGTAAAAATCATAAAAATACTGAAACATATTGTTAATAATCTAAAATAATGCTTTGTATGGAATATGATATGATTACCTCTCTGATTTACAGGGCTACACTAAATCATTCAGAGAGATCAAAAGCTGCAATTATAATGTAACGTCTGCATTTTCTTTTGCGTTAAGCCGTTTTAACTCTTTCCTAAATGCCTAAGAGTAATTTTAAAATGAATTAGTCTATCTGTATACTTTTCAGTCTTTCTGTCTGTTGTGTGATAACGTAGGCAAAGAATATTTAAAGTTATTCGATACAACAATTACGTACAGTTGGAAAGTGTTACTAATCAATGCGTACTGCATGATTTTTCTTTCTTGTTACCTTCTACAACTGCAAATTTTATCGTTTAAAATGCAAATTTTCGAGCAGATTTTATTATGTTCTCCTCCACTTACACTTTAGCATTGAGTCCAGTGTTAAAAACAAGATGCAATTATCAGAAAAACTGTAATTTTGAAAATTATTTCAAAAATGGTAAGAATAAGGCAATTAACGATGCCACAAAAAGTATTAATTTTTGAATGAAAATAAAAAAAATATTTTAATACGTGAGATGACAAAATAATTAAGTGTTAACGGAATATTGGTAAAATGGTTTTTAGCAAAATATGAAATTTTTTGGCTGTTTAAAATGGAAATTTGGCTTTATGCTCCCATGTTGCTCATCCAAACAAGATAACCGCAAGTTAAAAAGCGAATGTTTAAAAAATTGGTTTGTATCATGTTCTAAACTTAAAAAAGATTTTAAAAAGGTGTATAGTAAATTACTTTCTTCAAAAACAATACGGTAACAATTAAAGAACAGAATATCTGCGGAAAAAAAACCATTATTAAGGAAAAGAATTAGAAAAAACAATACTTCAGGACCAAAAATTTAAAAACATTATCAGTTAATTATTAGGCTGAACTAGTTTTCTCTGATGAATCAAGTTTTCTTTATTTCGAGCAGATAAAAAAAACTAGAATGAGGACGAAAATGTGACCGACTCAATGAAAATCGCACTCTTAAAACAGTGACATTTTTTCCGTACATTATGGTACGGAGGTGCACAATTTTTCAAGGAATCGGGCAAATTTTCATGTTCAAGGGACCAATTAACTCAAAATAAAGCACGGTGATTATAAAAGTGGCGCATGGCCGACTATTTTGGAGGTATTTCAGACTTTCCTTCAAGCAGCATTTCATGATGTTAATGCACCTTGCTGTATGGCGTCTGTGGTACGTCAATTTGAATCAAATTGTTAAAATTACCTATCCATTATCATGAGCACCCATAATTCTGTAAGTAATAATATAGTTTTCACTCTAAATTAAATCCCACAAAGAATATCGTAGAATTTCTTCTTTATTAGACTTGAAAACAGTCCTAATCTCAATTCGCTCGAAAATGTTGTCATAAAAAGGCGCGGGAAGAGAAAGGATGATTCGAAATTTGCTGCCTACAACGTTGCAAGGACTAGGAAAGTTATTTACAATATTTAGCACAGTGAAATTTTTGAGATTTATATCAAAAAACGGTATAATGCTATTCCACTCTGCATTACAGCAGTAATTCCATATAAAGATGGAATTAACCCAATGCAGAATACATATTTTTATTGAAAAATTGCTTAGATCTAACAAATAAATAGTTTTATTTCATATATTAAAATATAACTTGTTTATTTCATATAATAAATCATAATAGAATACAAAGTGTATGGTTTTTGCATTATGTTTAAAAAGAAAATTTCATGTAGATTTTTATAAAATACTTCGTAGAGTGTAATAAAGCGAATTATTAAATCGAAAATGTACATAGCTATCATTGCAGCCCTTTGGTGTTATGCAAACATGACAGTTTTATTTGTTCCAACCACTAATTTTAAAATCATTACAAATAAAAAAGGTATAAGTCATCTTTTCTGCAGTGCGGCTTTTTTTTTTTTTTTTTTTTTTTTTTTTGTCGCTTAGTGTATGTTTTATTTTTCAAACCTTGAAACATTTATTCTGCAATTTACCAAATAAAGAACTTTCTCTATAGCTTTCAACACACCCTATCATTGCAAAATAAAACTCTTTTTATCTTGATCATTATCGGTTGCTGAGAAGAAACTGATATGATATTGAATCTATTCTTATACAACATGATGTTGATACTGTCCTCATTATTATGTGAATCATTATTTATTTCGTAAAGTATTTCATATAACACCATTTGAGAATAAATCTAAAATTTCGTTTTTTTTTTTTTTTTTTTTTTTTTCTCATGTTATTCGTTAATAATGATGCCCGTTTTAGTTTCTTTCCACACCCTCCCTTTCTGAGGATGTTGTTAGCTACTGTGTCTTCTCCAATATCTGATCCCTTGGAAAGAGAAACAAAACCTAGAGAGAGAGAAAAAAAAAAAAAAAAAAGGTGTTTCAGGAAAAGTGAGACTTTTGATTCATTAAAGTAAATGTATTGCTGTTATCACATATTAGACTTGAAATAATAATAATAATAATAAATTAAAAAAAATTAAAATTAAGAAAATATATTTGAATAATATAGTTCTGTTTACTGCACGTTGAAAATTGAAACTTGTTATAGCTTTGTATGCATTTTTTTTTTAAATTATTATTATTATTTATAAAATAGTCTGAATTAAAACAAAGAGTTGTTTATAATAGTTTAAAAGCTTTTTTCTATATCTATATTTATATCTATAAATCATTGTAAAAACTGAAAATGAATTCTAGGCCAAAAAAATTTAAATGCTTAAAAATGAAATCAGACAGAAAATAATAATTAACTCAAAATGCATTGAGGTCATCGTCAGGGAAGCCCCTCAATGCAGGGTAGAAACAGTGAGATGTTTCAAGAGTTACTACTAAAAACAAAAGACAGCTTAGCTCCCTATATCTTGTCATGAGATAAGAGCCTAACCAACGCAGTCCAGAATAAAGAAAAAATAAAAATAAAAAATTGTTAGACACAAAAGAAAAAAATAATTAAATACAATTATACAATTAAGTAATATAAGTATAAAAACTGATAAAAAGGTTGAAAAAACAAACTTACCAAAACTAAATTAACAAATATCTCGTATAAAAAAGCGTTAATAGGGAAAAATCTAAAACACCAAAAGTGAAACAACTACAAAACCTTCAGTGCATGCCTGTTAAAACGTAAGACACAATAACAATTTAATTTCGCATTATCAAACAAATTACGATATGTGTCTTCATATTTGTCTCAATTGTTGCAAATTCTTCTAATTCTAGCAATTTGCGAAAATAAAATATTTTTTAAAACTTTAATACTTATACATGATAACCAATTAGTTAAACTAATAACCTTAAAATCGAAATCTAATATTTTTACATAAAGACTAAGATTCTAAGATTCATTAACTAACTTAATTTTTAAATCCAAAAGAGATATCCTTAAAAGATGTTACTAGAATGTTTTAAAATTAAATCCTCAGAAATATCAGTAGAAACCTCTAAAAAATTCTTGAATTGAACACTACAAGATCGTCGGTAAATCTAAAATAATTGATATCTGAACTAATTTTTTTCTCATAAAAATGTATTAGCAAAGGCGCTCGATAAACAAGTTCCCATAGAATGCCTTTAATTTGTAAAAAATAATAATTACTATAATATAAAATATTTTCAAAAATACAAAAATTTAACTAAAAGTTAATTCAGTAACATAGTTGCCAAGCTTCTCGATTTAGGCGATCGACTTTATACCAGAAATTTTTTATAATAGTTTGTGCTTAATTTAATCGTGAAAAAATAACATACCTGCCAACATTCTAATTAATATTTTGTAAAATTGTTAGTACCTGTCTTTTTCCACACCAATATGCATTTAGAGTATTTTTCTTCTTATTTAATCATAATTACATTTGGAGAAAATTACTGTAAAAATAATGTGGTGTGGAAAAAGGAGCGGGTACTAACAGTTTTACGGAATATTAATTAGGACTTTGCCAAGTAGGAAAATAATATGAAGTATTTCTACCAAAAAATACTGGTGACAAATCTGATTAAAAATTTTGAAATGTTGGCAAGTGAGCAGTAGTTTCTATCACAGTCTAATATTGAATTAAATTCCTCATACATCTTATTACAAATCATAACAATGCCACAATGAGTAATACTTTCAAACAAATTTTCAAATTCAAAATGTTAATCGTAATAGAATAGGTCTTAGAATTGTTACTATTAGTATATTATAAAATTGGATTATTTTTATTACTTATAAAAAACTTTTCATATTTATAAATAGCATAAACCACTCTATTTGACAAATTCAAAAACTGTTTGCTAACAACCCATACAACACAGTTTGATCCCTGAAACGGGGAAAAGGCGTCGCAATGTGACACTGATGACATTTCAGGTACGTCCACTTCTACATCTACATCTCAGGGATGTTGTATAAAAGTAAAAATGTCCTCTTTTTGCGGCATGAAAGGCGACATCGCATAGATATTGGGGTGCACGCATGAAACTTCGCAGAGATATACTTTTCACAACCCAATTTGACTGAATAGGATAAGTAGCAAAAATTCCACAAAACTCTATCGCAGTGATGTACTGGGGATCACAGCGCAAAATGACGGTGCGTGAATGGGACGATATGATGCATCTGCGAAGTGCTTGAAACCAAGGGTGCTGTAAGGGGAAATGTCCATATATGTAACTAAACTTTCATAGTTATATCTACAAACAAGGTGATTCAGAACTATTGTTCACAAATCTACGTTAGATCAGGAACATAAAAACAAGCAGGAATCATACAGGAATATATAGTCAGAAATACAATCAGGTTACAAGTAATGATAATTTATTACACAAAGACGAATTAACTTTTGTTTAAATGAAATTTTTCCAGTGGTTTCTTATATTGAAGTTTTCATCTAGCACTGAAAAATATCAAGGGGGGATAGATCTGGTAAACGAGATGGCCACGGCTGTTCACCGCAATTAGCTGTCCCGTAAGCAAGGTGCATATACCATATTTTTCTGCTCACCCAAAATAAACTTTTTATCGCTTCATCTTTGACGGCTTTCCTAGCGAACTCTAGCAACCTCTTGCGCGTCTGGATTGCATATGCAAATATATGTTCCAATATGATTCTTGTTTGTTATCGCATTTTTGACCAACAGGTAGATTATTGAACAATAGTTCAGAATCACCCTGTATATAGAATCCGCTAATATATAGAATCCGCTAAAACGCCACACCCAACCCCCATATACCCCATATACCCCCATATATATATCTTAATAATGCACTAGAATTTCTGACAACTGCGTAAAACAAGTCTTCAATTAATTTGAGAGGGATATCGTTTCATTAAAATAAAAAGAGGGGCTGGGGAGGGATTCATGGGAGGAATCTAAAGAATAAACTTCAAAATTTCAAATGGGAAACATTCTATTTGATTGGGTCTTTTGTTAGCTCGATAGAAATGATTTTTCCAAGACAAATATTTTGTTAAAGTTTTGTTCTACTCTGTTTTTTTTTAGGAAGTTTTGAAAGCTTAAAGTTTTCGTTTATAATCCTCCCTCTTCGGAAATGTTTAAAAACTGTAAAAAACATGCAAATTTAATTTGAGTCTCTATGAAGATCTTCCAACGAGTGAACAATCCCTCTCGTATTTGAAATTTCAAAGTTTACCATTTTAGGTTTTCTCTGTGACATCAAAGCTTTATTAAAAAATAATAATAATAATAATAATAATAATAATAATAAAAACTAGTGGATCTGCAGATCAGGAGCCTCAGCGTCCTATTTGCATCAGACATTATTCATTAGGTCATTTTTATTTATTCCTTATTATATAATAGTATATATTGATTCGATCGACTTAGTACCATAATCAGATACATTCCTGAAGGGGCTGCCGCCCCCTTCAACCCCCTGCTCTTTCTCTCTTTCGATACCTATTTGTATATCATATAAAGTGTTACGGAATTGTAAATAATTGCATTTATTTTTGTATAAATTCTTTCAAAGAGGCTTAGAAAGTCGATAAAATGCTAATTTTGTGCATTTGTAGCCGTTTTAGAGTTAAAATAGCCTAATTTCCCTTTAAAAACGCATTAAAAAGCTCCAACAAGGGAAGAAATGGATTTGGCGCCAAATTTGGCGACTGTTTCCCTCGTTGGCGATTTTTTTCGGCGACATTGGCGAGAAAATCCTTATTAGGGATATACCAAATATGGAAGCTCTAATCTCATTGGCTGATGAGATACGAGAATTTTCCAGAACAGTCTGTGTTCGATAGAATAGTATAAAAGGAGCATTTTTTTAGCCAAGGCGGCCAATATCAGATCTGTGTCAGTTTCGTCAAATGCTTGCTTTGCTTTGAGCTGTTTGAATGAGACTTGCTTTATGTGTTATTGATAAACAGTTTTTAATGTTGTTTTGCTGTTGACGGCTGTTGTTTAAGCTGTCTTTACTAGTTGAATTGAAGCTGTTACTTGGTTTATAGACCTGTATTTTTCTGGAACTTTCTGTGAATAAATCACTGAATTTTTGCAAGTTTCGCTTTTCATTCTCGGACAACTTACGAACCCCCATGTACGCAACAATATGCATTCTTGATAAACGACTGCTTTGTATTATTTCCCTGAAATACATAAATACCAAATTTCATAACTACCAAATTTCCTACAAAAAAATTACATAGCATATCGGAAATATTATGCGTAACCTTTAAACTAATTTCCAATTCTATGCCCACAATTTTCAACATTAAAACATGCTTTTAGAATGCTAATAAAATTTCATTATATTTGAAGGGGGTGTAACCATGTTAAAATAAACTTTTAAAAAATACCGACTATAGACCGTAATAGTACGAAATACTTTTATGTATCCTGGAAAAGTAGCCACAGTCATTAATAACGCCAATAATAAGAATAAACCTAATTAATTATAGCTCATTATTTTTTCAAACTAATTTGACGATTATTTTGATGATTACTGTACATACTCGGAATTATTTTGTGTAGTACCATAAATTATTTAGTTTATACATAACCTTTTTTTAAGAGAAAACATGATTTCAAGCATCTTTATAATGTATGTTAATTTTATTAAGTTCAGTTCAGCATAAATGCATTAAAGTGCGCGCTTAAATAAAAATTTGTCCATAGGCTCTAATGTTATGAAATTCTTTCCTGTGTCTCTGTAAACAAACATTGTATACACCAGTAAAAATTTTTCATCTTATTTTGCGTTTAAAATTAATAATTGTTCCAAATTTAACATCGTTTGGATGACTACGTGACATTGTCAGAACACTTTTGTGAGGTCCTGTACATTAATTAGAACGCTTAAGAGCACATATTTTCTTCAAACAACATAAATTTAAGCATCTTACTCACGTACGCTACTTTCATTTTCTTCATTGCAAAGCAATGATATTATAATGCGTTTAAGCGAAATTCACCCCATACGCCGTAATGTTAAGAATTTCGGTGTGTCCCTGTACACAGTTTATAAACAATATAGAAATAAAAATTATACATCTACTTATATGCAAAGCTGGAACGTGTACGCCAATTTGCAAGTCAATCGAAGGATTTTTGCGGCCGCTATTGCAGTACATACAAATTCTTCCCATAGGCCGTAAGGATAAGAAACACTTTACTGTGTCCCTGTACACGAACGACAAATGGAATACACACCTAACACTATACAACTAATTCCGTTGGGCTCATGAATATGTGTACCGAATTGCAAGTCAATAGCGTGATTTTTGGGGCCGCTATCGCGGTACATACAAATTCTTCCCATAGGCCGTAATGATAAGAAAAACTTTGGCGTGTCCCTGTACACGAACTACAAATGGAATGCACACCCAAAACTACACAGCTAATTTCGTGGGGATCATGAACATGTGTAACAAATTTCAAGTCAATAGCGTGATTTTTGCGGCCGCTATTGCACGACAAACAGACAGACAGACAGACGGACAGACGGAACCCAAAATCCTTTTGAGTCTCAACAGAGGGCCTCCACTGACGTTTCGACAAAAATTGGAAGTCAATAGCTTGATTTTTTCGGTGGCTATCGCTGTGCATACAGATTCTTCTCATAGGTGGTAATGATAGGAAAAATGTTGGTGTGTCCCTGTACACTAACTACAAATGGAATACACACCTAAAACAATACAGCTAATTTCGTTGGGCTCATGAATATGTGTACCAAATTGCAAATCAATACCGTGATTTTTGTGGCCGCTATCGCGGTACATACAAATTCCTCCCATAGGCCGTAATGGTAAGAACAACTTTGGTGTGTCCCTGTACACGAACTACAAATGGAATACACACCCAAAACTATACAGCTGATTTCGTGGGGCACACGAAAATGTGTACCAAATTACAAGTCAATAGCGGGATTCTTGCGGCAGCTATTGCGCGACAGACAGACACACAGACACAGCCCAAAACCGTTTTGAGTCTCAACAGAGGGCCTCCACTGACGTTTCGGCAATAATAACAATAATAATAAAACGAGGTCTCCTTAGGTTGACGGAATACGATTTTTTATAATTTTAAAAAATTTCTACGTGTTCCTGAAATATAGGGAAGAGGGTGAGACTTTTTCTGAAATGTTTAATGAGGTATAATTTCCTTTAAAAAATCTTAAGGAGCAACATATTTTTAAAAATCTAAGTTTTAACCTAGCAAAGAGCCTCTTCCCATTTTAAATTTTAAATCCCCATCCCCGCATGCTTCTTATTTCCCCCTGCTCCAATTTTTTTAAACCAAACGAACTTCCTCTCAATTAAGCAATTTTTACAGTTTTCAAAATTTCCAAAGTGTTCCCAAGAGACAATGGGAAGGAGGGGAGAGTAAGAATTTAAATTTAATCCGTCATAACTTCCTAAAAAAGGGTAGTAAGACAAACATTTTTTTTTTTTTTTTGGTGGGGGGGGGACAAAATATTTATCCTGAAGAAGCTTAAATCTTTCAATTTGAAATTTTAAAGTTTTTTCCCTAACTGCTCCCCTGTGCCCCTAGGCCAAATTTGTATAATTAAACGAAATCCCCCTAAAATTTATTGAATACGTCTTTTACAGTTTTCAGAAATTTCGACGCGTTCTCAAAGTACAGGGATTAGGGTGCGATTTTTGTCGGACCTTGTATATATAAATCTTGTTAAAATTGCTAATTAATGCAAAAAAGCAGTATCTGTTCAAAACTAAACATAGTTCATTGCAAACCAAGCCATTTCAAGTAATGATTTAAGTAAATTTGAAGAAATATTTTTGTTGCCTGACTCATAGATTATGCCATTTGCATTAAATCTAAACTTTACAAAATTCAATTTTATAAAAAATAAATAAATAAATAAATAAATAAATAATAAAAACTTAAGATTTCAAACGACCATCTCAAGTGCACCAATTTTATGTTGTAAAGTGGTAATGTAGATAAATACTATAATGAAGATTTTAAAGTCTGTGCACAGGGGTACAAGAGTTTCTGTCTCAAAATAAAAAAACTCTCATCAGAACTCTTTATCAATAAATTTTATGATATTCAATCGCAATAAATTACTGCATAAATATGAAAAAACTACTGGTAAAAGTATACTGGTGTATGTGTTCCGTCTTGAGACGGAAACTCTTGCATCCCTGTCTGTACACGAACAGAGAATTTCATTCTGCGAAAAAATTATGCCATATTTAAAAAACATGGGAACCAATTTAAATTTTTATCTTTGAAACGTTCTCAAACGACGCAGAAATTAATTTAACCGTACTAATGGTTTGTATAAAAAGTTACATCACATTTTGTCTGAAAAGTGATTATTGACATACACTTGCCTTCAAAATTAAAGGTACACCTTCATTTCCCGTTTTCTTTATTTGAGAATAAATTTTAAACAATTAAACATTTTATTGATTATAAAATTCGAATTGCATGTTCGTTATAAAATCCTTAATTGAATTTCATATAACTTTGTCATAAGTAATAATTTTTAAACTGATAATAATTCAAATTTTCTCAAAAGTAAGCACTGGAAGAAATGAAAAGCTTTTAAAATTTTAGAAAAGAAAACAAAATAAAAAATAATATTAAGGATGTAATACAGATAGGTGAAAAGATACACGCATGCATGTTAGCTTAAGAGGCCTCTCCGCTTATCGTTCCTAGAAGCCAGAGTCAATGTTATTCTATGGAGAATTTCGCCCCATTATAACTTATTAACTAATACATATTTTTAAATATCGTTTTCACATTCAGAAACTTTACAACTGTTAAACAATTTATCGCTTTCTAAAAATTACTTTTTTAAATTTTTAATATTTTATTTTGAGGTTGTAAAATGTGAATTTCCACAATGTGAATTTTTTCATTTTTGAGCTTAAAATTGAAATCTTAAAAAAAAAAAAAAAAAAAAAAAAAAAAATCTAATTTTAGAACGCGATAAATTGTTTAATAGTTGTGAATTTTCGAAAAGTGAAAACGGAATTTAAAAATATGTATTAGTTAATGAATTATAATGGGGCAAAATTCCACATAGAATAACATTGGCTTCGGCTTTCGGAGACGATAGGTAGAGAGTCCTCTTTCACTTTTCTGATTCCTCTTTTTTTCTTTTTTTCCTCGTATGTGAATAACTTTTTTAAAAAAATGTATATGAAAATTAGATGAGATTTTCGTTTTAAAATTATTCATTGACATTTTTAATATTCTGACGATATTAAAATCCTACAAATTAATAATTGCCGAAACGTTGGTGAAGGTAAAAGTTTTTGGATTCTGTCTATATGTCTGTATGTATGTATGTCTCGCGATAGCGGCCGCAAAAATCACGTTATTCACTTTCAATTTGGTACACAAGTTCATGAGCCACATAGAATTAACTGTACAGTTTTTATTGTATATTCTATTTGTAGTTCGTGTACAGGGACACACCAAAGCTTTTCTTATCATTATGACCTATGGGCAGAATTTCTATGCACCGCAATAGCGGCCGCAAAATTTAACCGATTAACTTGCAAATTGGTTCACATGTTTAGGCGTTTTACAGAAATCTGTATAATTTCTGGTGTTTATATTGTTTATGGTTCATATACAGGGACTCACCGAAATTTTTCTTATCATTACGGACTATGGCCAGAATTTCATTTAAATGCATTACAACATGGTTACGCTGCATTCAACAAAATGAAATTATCATACATTACTGACATGCTTAAAAACCTGTTTTTTTTTGTAGAAAAATGCATGATTAGACTTAGGACTTTACAAAACTGTTCACGTAATGATCCACAATGTTCACGTAATGATCACAATGTTCACGAAATGATCACAATGTCACGTAATCATCCAAATTATGTTAAATTTCGAAGAATTATTCATGAAATTCATAAAAGTTGAACAGTTTTTACTGGTGTATATAATTTTTATGGCTCGTTTACAGGGACACACAAAATAATTATGTAACATTAGAGCCTATGGACAGATTTCTGTTTAAGCGCATTTTAACTCATTTTCTGCTTTCAAAATAATAGAATTAACTTAACGTACATTATTGAGATTCTCGATAGCATTTTTTCACTGGAAATATATATGTATAGGCTAAATAAATTATTTACAGGACTACAAAAAAAAAAAAAAAAAAAAAAAAAAAAAAACGGATGACATTTTGTAATCATCCAAATGATGTCAAATTTGGTTCAAATATTAATGAATTACAATGACTTAGTTGTTTATTTTTAACAGCATATATAATTACTGTTGCTCGTGTACAGGAACACACAAAAGAATTTTCTACCATTACGGTCTATAGACGGTATTTCTCAGAAGTGCATTTTAACATGGTTATGCTCCATGAAACACAATGAAAAAAATATATGTTATTATAATATTTAAAAGCATGTATTCGGAGAAAACTAGCAGTAATAAAATTGGTAATTAGTTTACATAGCTACGCAAAATAATTCCGATACGTTATTTTATCTTTTCGCATCAAATTTGGTACAAGTATCTATGAGTATACTTGTATATACAAGGAATTAACGTAAGGTTATGAATTAAGGAAATTTATATATACACATGTATACAGATAGATACAGACAGATGTACTCAACGGGGGGTTGGCCCCTCAGAAACGTATGTGGTTATGTAGCGAGTTAATCATATATATACTATAGATAATTATTTTAATTAATATAGATTAAATAAAAAAGACCTGCTGAGCAAAGCGTAAAGCGAATGGAACTTTGAGTATCTTGATCTGCAGATCCAGTACTTATATAAGTTTTTTAAAGTCCTTTATGAAAAAAAAAAATAATAATAAATAAAAGATAGAAAGAAAGAAAAAAGCTTTTCTTTTTTCTTTCTTTCTTTCAATTTTTTTTTTCTTTAACGAAAAGTGAAAACAGTAAGGAAGATCGGGTTTTAGTTTATCATTTAGAGGCATGTGTATCTTCACTTATCTGTAATACATCCTCACCACCATTTTTCATTCCGTTTTCCATTTTAAAATTGGTTGAATTTTTCATTTTTTTTTTTTTTTCTGCTACACTTTCTTTTGAGAAAAATTGAAGTATTAGTTTAAAAATTACTTCTTAAGTTTAATTTATATAAATTTATGTTAATTATTTAATAACGAATATGCCAGATAAATTTTATGTTCATGTGTTTATTTGTTTAAAAATTATACGCATATGAAAATGGGAAAGCAGGGTGTACCTTTAATTTTGGAAGCCAGTATTTCGTTTGTTTTGTTATTTTCAACGAATACTCTGATTACATTCCTTAGTTACTGAAAATAAAATAAATATATAAAAATATTTTGATGATTTAAATATGATTGGAAAAATGAATTAATGACTAAACTGCAGTATTCATTTTAATTCTCACACCGAAATGATTTTGTCCCTCTTGGGAAAGTTGAAACGCCTTTCTAAAACACAAAAAAAAAAAAAAAAAAAAAAAAAATAGAAAATATGTAAAGAGGAAAGAAAAGGAATTGTAGAGACTTGGAGACATTTTTTTTTTCTCTGGATGTTAAAGCAAACCGTACATTAATATAGATTATACTTAAATTACCTGTTGCTCTGTCGGAAATGTAGGTATGTAATCATGGAGAGTTAGGGGAAGTTACCGCCATTCTCGCTCTTTTTTTTTTTTTTTTTTTTTTTACATTGATTGATGGAGCTTGACTTTGTTGAACCTATACACTTTGATATTTAACACTTTTGTTGTTGGACTCTCTTCTCAATTTTTTTTCAACGGACTTCACGCGAAGCTTTAAGATAATTACAATGCACGGAAATAATTCAACAGGACAAAATAAAAATCCTTCGGTACTTATTAAAGATTTACTTGTACTCCTGTTCTAAGAAAAGCGACCATAAGTAACAACAACAAAAAAAAAAAAAAAAATAATAATAATAATAATCGCAAAAAATAATTTGAAAGAGTATATTGCTAAAGTTGAAGCTAAAATATCGGAATGTTTCATATTGAAATATATATATTTTTTTTTTGTTCCCCTAGCACCCTAGCCCACCAGCGGCCGAGCAGTCCTGTGCTCAAAACTGGTAGAGAGGAAGCGCCGCGTTCGATCCCAGGTCGTGCTCATCGACCTAGCCGTTCGGAGTTTTCCGTGGTCTTCTCCGAAACTCGCATAGATACGGGCTAGGACCCCTTAGAAAGACCCCCACGGAGGGCATTCCCCCATAGACCTAAGGCCCTAGCGTAGTCAATCGGCCTTAAAATCCTACAACCAACCCTAGCATCCTAAGTAGAAGAACTGATTCAGAAAACACCAATTCTCCAACAAGAAATATTAAATAGGAATGAAAAACTTACAATTATTATCTTTTTTTTTTTTTTTTTTTTTTTTTTTTTTATTACACAAATAAATATTCCCCATTCAATACAAAAAACATTCACTTATAAAGGAATTTTTTCATAAAAACGCATAAAAGAAATTAATACCTGGGTTTTATGCCACTGCCATCGTTTCTTCCCTTTCAGAGACAGAAATTTGAAAACTCTGCTCAAAGCCATTCTAATGATAAAGATTCAACCACATATAAAGTGTCTTAGGAATTATCTCTTCCATTAAAACCCTAACAAAGTTTATGTAGGCATCAGTCCAAAAACAATCGAATCGTTTTCAAGATAGCCGAAACTTTTAAATCTAAGTAAACTAAAAGTTTAATGATTCTAATCACTATTGGTGATTTTTATGCCTTCAACAGTCACCAATAATTTTGAGAAGTGGTATTTGATATACACAATAGCTGATTAATTTTCGAACTGATTAAGCAACTGTTGCAATTGAAATTTAGATGTGGATATTCAATAAAAAAATCCCCAAATCTGGAAACACTGATTCCAATTCTTTCTTCATTTAAAAAGACAAGAAAGAATAAGTTAGACTCTTCGCTTAAAAAAAAAAAAAAAAAAAAAAAAAGGTAATAGTATAATAATTATAGAAGAGAGAGAAAGAAAGAGAAATACGAAAACAATTATTTTTCCCCATTCCTCTCTCTCCCTCTTATATATATTAGGTCGTTGCAAA
The DNA here is from genome assembly GCA_963930645.1 of Salticus scenicus. Classification (NCBI taxonomy): domain Eukaryota; kingdom Metazoa; phylum Arthropoda; class Arachnida; order Araneae; family Salticidae; genus Salticus; species Salticus scenicus. The sequence continues at coordinate 83,925,732 of OZ005651.1, forward strand.
AGTTCGTGCAGATGCGGATCATTTTATTGCCTCCAAAGACGAGAGCTTCTATCGCCGTGGTATACATTTGTTACCTGAAAAATGGGCAAAGGTTGTAGAAAGTAATTTTGATTAAAAATTATCATTTGATTTGATGTATTCTTATGAAATGAAGCAATAAAAAAACGCACGAATTTATGCAAAGACGCAAAGACCTAATATATAAAGTAACCTATTAATTATTAAACGAATTTATGAAAAAGTTTTTGTGACTGATTTTTTTTTTTTTTTTAACAAAAATTAGTATGTATGTATCAGTGAAAGTATTTGAAAATTATTAAGCACTTAGACGACATTGCATTTGATAATTTTGCATTCGAAATGTTTCCAGGAAAAAATGCAGTTGAGTTATAATGTTAACAAAAAACAAGCTAAGGGACAGAGAACTCATTTAATAGTTTGCATATTTCGAATTCTAAAACTTCTTCGGTAATGTACAAGATATTTAATTGTCTTTAACTGGTAATGAAACGCTTAGCAGTATGGAAAAAGTGTGCACTTTTTAATAGAATTAACTACGCAATATATTCTTTATTTCGATAATTATATTCTAATCAGTAGCGTTGCCAGATTTTATAACTTATTCCAGAGATTACACTGCCTTCTTTTTTGTATTTTTTTTAAAGAGTAATTCTCTTCTTATTTAATCGTAGTTACATATTGGAATGAATTACTCTACAAAAAGGAGGTATGAAAAAGAAATATAAAGTATATAAAGTAACATTTTATTGAATTTTACATTTATTACATCTTACATTATATATACATTTTTATGAATATAAATCATAGTTGCCAACATTTTAATTTTTTGCAGAGCATTTTTAGCCCCGCCTTTATTTCGACCATTTTTTTATAGAAAAATTTTCTTCAATATATAACTACAAGAAAAAAAATTATCTTAAAATAAAAGTGGTATAAAATAAAGGCAGGGCTAAAAATGCTGCGGAATAAATTAAAATGTTGGCAACTCTGATATAAAGTGACATTTTATTAAGAACATTTTGTGTAGCTTTTCCTGTTACTTTCTATGATTTTAGAAGCAAATGATAACAGTAAATGGTTATCTTAGACCTCGCAAAACATTATTTACCAGTATATCAAAAACTGATGAGCTAAATTAGATGTGAATTTACACGCCTATATATATATATATATATATATATATATATTTATGATTGTGATTCATTTGGTGAAAACATAATGTAAGTCATAATTGAAAATTTTTTGAATAGGAATTTCAGCATAATTTCATAGTTAAAAATATATTTTGTGTGCGAAGAAATTCCTGGAGTAGGTTAAAGTATGTTAATTATATCTAACTGGAAAAAAAAATAATAAATAAAAATAAAAATAAAAATAAATAAATAAACGAATCGGATGGTATGTTAGGTTTATCACATGATTTTTTATAAATAGTACCTGGATGACAGAGTTTACTCATTCTCATTATAAAACCTTACGTTGTATAAATGCAGTAATTTGTTTTCGAAAATATATTTTTCTATTTGTATGCCCTGGACAGAGCGCGGATTACCAGTGAAAGCTAATTTTCCTTGATATAATGAAAATTCAAACCGAACTATCGTCTAAAATCTCTACATATAATTTCTTATTAAAGTTGCTTATGTAGTTTCCTAAATTTTTGCTATATTTCCTTCCAGGAAAATCACAGATTACCAGTGATGGCTAACTTTCCTGAAAATCAAGTTTCTACCATATTTCTCCCAGGTGGAGTGTAGGTTACCTGTGAATGTTACCTATACTGAAGATGAGGGTATTTCAATTCGAGTCGATTTCTTAAAAAGTGAGATGCATTTGTCATCTCAAAAAACACATAAGCCTAAATTTTTATCAAAAATGATTAGAGCCAGCCAAGTTTGTCCCATATTTTCGAAGGGTGGAGTGAGTAAGGGCTATCAGTGAAAGCTATGTTTCCTGAAGACGAAAAAAAAAGGGGTTGTCAAATGTATACTAGAGTATAAATCTTATTCTGTAAGATTATGTGTTTGTGGAGCATTAAAGCCGACTGACTGCAATAGGGTCCTAGGCTTGAGGGGGGGGGAGTCTTTCTAAGGGGTCCTAGCACGTATTAACACAAGTTTATGTAAGATCATGAAAACAATAGGTAATATCGTTGTTGCCAACATTTACGATTTTTGGCTATTGAAAAAATTTATTAGAATTCTTTTGTATATATTTATGGCGGATTTCACTGATTAAATAAAATAAGCAATTTTATTAAAATTTTTCGGTAGCCAAAAAACAAAAGTTGGGAATTATTAATATATGTGACATCTAGTTGAAAATCTCACCTCTCCAAAAAATAAAATTTTGAGAAAAGGCTTTTTTTTTTTTTTTTTTTTTTTTTTTTTTTTTTTTTTTGCCACACTTAGCAAAAATAAGATAGGAATCAAAACTATTTAGTTTTATAATCGTTAGGGAAGTATATTTGAAAACTCGAAATAAGGTGGCAGGGGCACGTGATGAGAGGAGATTATTTAAATTTTTATTTTGGATTTGGCACCTTTGTAACTTATTTTAGAGTTGACTGGTTTTACAACAAACCATAATTTAATTTTAACTAAATTTAATGTGACTATTGTATTTTTAGGATTAAACACACAAAATGTTTTGTTCAATTAAATTTTATTTATATATAGCTGATTTCTGTTGTTTGATTAAAAAAATAATAATAATTCATAAAAATAATAAATATCTAATAAAAAATTACTGATATACGTAACAAAAATAACTCTCGAAAATTATGAAAATGTATTACAAACGGTTTCAAATTCATTAATTACGAGGTATTCTTTAATACAGTGGAAAACCATTCGAATTGTAAACAAACTTACATAAACACATCGCTATAACCTGCTGAATCATTACAGGTATTTTATTAAATTAATAGCATTTTATTAATTAATAATAATATGCTAACTAAGATACTATTATGTTACCAATTAATGTTATGTTTTTACAAAGCGATTGTACATTACCTTTGAATTTCGGCTTTGTTCCTCTTCTAGGTCGTAGGGTCACTTTTTTTCTTCCTAGATTAATTAGCAGATACTTCTACAAACTTCTCCATTGTCGAAGAAAACGCAAAATTTAATTATTAGAATCTTTGTGTGCACCAAGAAAGAGCACTTACAGACGAGAGAAACACGATAACACTAACCTAATCAACAAGAGTGCTGCTTTAGTCGGGTGGAGCAGAATTACGATTTCACAGATATGGAGATGACGGTTTTGAAACTCACCAGCTTTAGAATTGGATAGATTTTACAGCATATCGTGATTTTCAAATGCAAATAACACAGAGATAAATCGGCTTTAGCATGGTTTCTTGTTTCCAGATGGTGAAAACGTTTACTCAGAACTGAAAAAACTGAAAAAACGCATTTTCGGAATTCAAGGAGCGGGTCGTTTTTGTAACTAGACGACACATATGTTATAGTTACTTAAATTGGTTATTAATTAAAACGAAAAGAAAAGCTTATTTAATGTAGAATTTTCTTATTACGTAGAACCATGTAACTAGTGGGTAATATAACTACAAATATTTCTGTTTGAGCCATTCTCGAGAAAATCAAGTTCCGGCCATGTTATCTAACAAGCAAAATCGTTAGATCCATTTCTAAGAAAATCAGACTCTTGTCATATTTTGCAACGGGTGGAGTGAAGATTAACAGTGAACTTTCCTACTGATGTGAATAATTCAGTTGGGTTTGTCTCCTCAAAAAATCCTTAGCCCTAAACTTTTATTAAAATCGTGCGATCCATTTCGGAGTAAACCCAATTTTTGTCATATTTTGCAACGGGAGGATAAAGGGTTAACAGTGATCGGCAATTTTTCTGAAGTTGAAAAACATTCAATCAGTTTTTCATTTCAAAAGACCCTTGACCTCAAACTTCATCAGAAACGTTACAACCATTTCCTAGTAAACCCTTCTTCTGCCATATTTTACAACCGTTAGATAAAGGATTAACAGCGAACGCAAATTTCATTGAAGATGAGGATAAGTTCAATCAATTTGCCCACCCTCCCCCCCTCAAAATAAATAAATAAATAAATAGATAAATAAATAAAAAAAAATCTTCGCTCCAAACTTAACTTTACGATCCTTATACTCATTTACGAGTAAACCTATTTTCTACCATCTTTTGCAACCAGCTGTCAACCAAAATGGTTGACAGCAAACGGGAATTTTCCTGAAAATTAGGATAGCCCAATCTTTTCCCTTTAAAATATCCCTTAACCCCTAACTTTTATAAAAATAGTTTTTTATTCATTTCCATTTCCGAGTAAATACAACTTCTGCTTTATTTTGTAATCGGCGGATAAAAGTTTAAGAATGGACGCAAACTTTCCTGAAGATGAGAATAAGTCCAATCGTTTTTTCATCCCTGAAAAACCGTTACCCCCAAACTTTCATCAAAATAGTTGTTTTCATTTCTGAGTAAATCCAAATTCAATCATTTCTCCACTTCAAAAGAGCCTTAACCTCAAACTTTATCAAAATTGTTATAACTATTCCCTAGTAAACTCTACTTCTGCCATATTTTACAACCGTTGGATAAAGGATTAATACCGAACATGAATTTCACTGAAGATGAGGATAAGTTCAATAATTAGAATATTAGTCTAGTACAGATAATCCAAAATTTATTCTTTGCTATTCAGTAACGCTGCGGGTATTGATGACTAAGAGAATACTCTGGATGAGAAATTTTTAGAGTGAGAGTGTTGATATTTAAATTAGACTGTATGAATGAAGCACCTAAATGAATGGCTCAATTGGGTGCAATCTAGGATAAAACTTATGAGATATATAATGTACTATTTAAAAAAAAAAATGTAGACATTTAAAACCTATTAAAGCACGCCTAGTTGCACTTTTATACCTTAAAATTTATCTAAAAAGTAATTTCTGTGAGCTAATAAGTGTACAGTGAAAAATAGTTATTTTTGAGCAATTTTTTTTTTTTTCTTTTAAATTTAGGTTAAATATAAATGTGTGGTGTAGAAGTTAAGGGCAATTGTCTACGCGTGGGACTTAGTCCTGGGTAGAATGCCCTAGATGAGTGTTTTTCTAAAGGGTCCTAGACAGTATCCACACGAGTTTCGGAGAAGAATCACCGAAAACTATGAACAGTTTGTCCGATGAACACTAACTAGCGGAGTATAAATGTGAAAAATAAAGCTTTGGAAACAAACGTTTTAGAAATAACCACAATAATTATCTAACAAATTTTACGCATTCTTAATGAAAATAGACAATTTCTAACAATAAAGAGAAAATTCTAATAACAGTTTTTTTTTTTTTTTAATTCTTCAGTTTGAAAAAGAAAAAAAGTTTCAAAATGTACATTCTTATCCTTTAATACTTGTATACCCAGCTTCCTTTTTCCAGAATTCACCTCGTTCTGAAGTTAAATGCTGAATTAGATTCTGCTTTGCACAAAATTTCATTTTAATTTTTCGGATTTCAAGTAAAACCACATAAATATTTCTGTTTACTACAAATATATAGTTTTCTTGGGACTTAGGTCAAATAATTAGACATTTTACCCTTTTCTGCTCTTTCTTGCCTGTTTCGAAATTAGTCTTCTCACATATTTTCTTGGGAAACAAGGAAAAAAAATCTTATGCGAGACATGAAATCACTACGGATAGTCGAACCACACTCAGTGATAAAATAATAACGATAACTACATTTGTGAACCGGTACTAGCTGTAAACCTGTCTGAAAACAAGTGAAACGTTTACTGCATGTTTCATTTTTATCTGTGAAAGATTCAGCATTGAAATGTCATGATAAATAAATGAATAAATAGCGAATAGGATGCATGATTCATGAAAGGAAGAATTTTAGTTTTGGGTGAAAACTAGATTACGAAACCTTTTTGAAACAAGCCTTACTAAAACAGTATCAGCGATGAAATATACAATTGGTTTTTGTATTATGTTTGAAAGCAGTTCTGTGTCAAATGACTTTTTCAACTTTACTGTTAAGCGATTTTTTATTTTATTGAGGAGAAATTTAACGTTACAGAATTAGTGCGGGCTTGAATTTTTAAATCACTAACATTGTAAAGCAGTTTTTATTATAAAATAAGCCTTTAAATAAATAATAATAATAAAAAAAAAAAGTTGCTGTTCAAAAATTCTGTTGGAAGAGTCCTTGAAAAACACCCTGCATGCATTAGTAATGTCATATTGAAAATATTAATAATCTAGCATTTGGTTGACAAATTACATGACCAAACATAATTTATATAAAAATCTTTAATAAGTTAAATCTCAGATTTTCTTAAGTATAAACCATGATATACATATTTTGATTTTAAAAAATTTCTTCAATTAGTTTTTGATTACTTTCGGGCTTTTCTTTTTTCTAAGTACATTGGCATCTGGGAATCTTATCTTTTAATGTCGTAGAATTCAAAAAGTACCAATATTTATTTTTATTTTAAATCTCAATATTTTTAGATATTATTGACCAGCAATGAACACAAATTTTTAATAGATATGTAAAATGACGTATTGCATGTACTATGATGATCTCTCCTACTGACTCAAACGTTTATTTTTACTAGTTTCTAGATTTTTCTTTCTTTTTTGTACTTTATTAAAATTAATAATTACTCATTAATTTAAATTTCTGAATGAATAAATATCAGTCATTAATTGAGTTATATTATTATTTACGTAATAATATATTCGAATAAACGATGTAATAATATGCAGTTAAATTGAAACTACTACTTGCTTAAACTAACTGAAACAATAAAAGTAGATAAATTTACTTGTGTTTAAAATACTTCTGTGGTGACACTGTTCTTGGAAACCCAATCGATACACTATTAAAAAGCATGCATTATATATTTTAGCCAATAAAATATACTTTTTAAGTATAATTTGGATAAATTCGCCATTCAATTCCGCGGTTTTCAACAATTCTTTTATAGATATTTGATGAGAATTTGTAAATTACTGGGAAAAAAAAAAAAAAAGAAGATCAGTCGAGTTTTCTTTCTTTTTTTTTTTTTTTTTTTTTTAATTCTTCTTTCCAGCATCTGTTCAGAAGTGCATTTTTTTACAAAATCATTTGACATAATTTCTCTTTTCAACATTAATAATATCTTAAGACAGGTTTTAAAATGCTACCCATAAGACAGCATGTAAAGTGATTGTAACTAAATACGACGTGATTTTTGGTAAGTTTATCGCATTTAGGAAATTTATGATATTTTAGTAAATAAAAAAATATGAAAAGAAAGAGAAAGTGGTTGAACATTATACTCTTATTTCTAAACTTGTGTTTTGTGTCATTTATTTAAAAATAAAAAATAAAAAATTGTCTGTAATTTATGAAAAAATATACCAGCGTCGCATTTAGGAAATTTTTGTCGTATTTAAGGTACTATATCCTAAATGCGATGTTCAAACTCCCTAATTGCGATAATGTATTTAATGCAAGGGAGTTACTTGATTGTTATTAACACTTTCCAAAGAAGGTTGAAAACTGTTATTGACTTCGGTTTGCGTCTGTTCGTCTGTCTGTCCATGCACTAACTCTCGTAAATATTCATGGAACTTCTTGAAACTGATATATATTATTCAAGTTTATTATAGCATGTTCCCTATTGAAAATGGAGTGTGTGCCTCTACTGGTTTATATACAGGGACACCCGAAAGTATTTTAAAGAATTGCGTTCTGCTGAAAGTATTCTTTCATAAACCATATTTTATTATCGTTACTTTACACATATCTTAATGAAATTGAAATATGTTATTCAACATTACTATCGGATGTTCCCCATTAAAAATGGAGTAAATACCATCACTAGTATGTATACAGGGAAACCCCGAAAGTATTCTCTAAAGCATTGCGTTCTATGAGATGTATTTCTCTAAACCAAACTTTAAAAACTTTACTTTGCACAAATCTTAATGAAATTAAATTATGTTAGTCATATGCACAAAAGAATGCTTTCCATAGAATACAGTACGACTAGCGTTAGATTTACAAGACCACACAAAAATATTCAGTTACACTAAGGGGTATTGGAAATTTGTTGGAATTGTAGTTTTGTTTATATTAAACGTTTTTATTACTTTCTAAATATTTTTAACACTTTCCAACAAGGTTGAAAAGTGTTAATGACTTCGGTTTGTCTGTCTGTCCGTTTGTCTCCTGCCTGTGCGTCTGTCTGGCCGCGCTCTAACTCCCGTTATTATTTATGGAATTTCTTGAAACTGATACATATTATTAAAGTTCAGTATAGGATATTCCCTATTAAAAATTAAGTGTGTACTTCTACTAGTTTGTACACAGGGGCACCCGAAAGTATTCCAAAGCATTGTGTTCTGTGAGAGGTATTTTTATAAACCATATTTTATTACCGTTACTTTACACATACCTTAATGAAATTGATGTATGCTATTCAAGTTCACTATCGGATGTTCCCCATCTCGAGTAAATAACCCGAACCGAACCCGACAGATGAATTTTAAATCAACCCGAAACCTGACCCGAACCGCAATAAAGAAATTTTTGGGACCCGCACCCGACCCGAAACCCGAAAACTAAATGAACATTACTTTTTCATCTAAAAATCATGGTAAACAAGGTAAAATCATATAACATTATATAAAATAAGGTCATTTTTCATTTCTACACAATCGGAAAATTATTTAAAAAAAAAAAAAAAAATGTAATTACTAATTGTATTAAGTTAAAAAGAAAAAGAAAAATCTGAAAAATGGATTAATAATGATGTTTAACCATTTATGTGAGTTTTGAACTTCAAGAGAGCAAAAATGTGCATCAAATTCAGTGTTAGTAGTTCATTGTGTAATGCTTATATTTTGAAAAATAAAATAAAATAAAATAAAATAAAAAATGTATCTTTATATATTGCTTTCGTTCGATGTGAATACTTTACTATAATAATTAGGGTACCACGGATATGGTTCGCAATTAAACATCTGCTTTTTCATGATCACTTTAACCCATTAACTTTATCTGAAAAAATAAATATATATATATATTTAAAAATAAATTTCAATCTTGAAGTACTAATCAATCCAAAACTTTTGAAAATCATCATATTTGAATAAGTTTTTGTAACTTAAAAAAAAAAAAAAGTTTTACAATAAAATAATTACTTTTGAAGTCATCTGTAGTGTTTGCTGCTTTATACTCCCGCAAGGAAATTTCCGTAAACAATTATTTGTCTTCATTATATACTCTTATTCCACTGAAGTTGTAGAAATACATCACCCTGTATTTAGTAAGATAAGACTAATTTTAATAATTTTTTTTTTTTTTTTAATTGTTGTTATATATGATCAAAATAATTAGTATTACTGTTTGTATTTAGAAAAAAATCATTATTTCTAGTTTTGGCGGTTAACAGGTTAAATTCCTACGATCAGCAAAATATCTTCCTCCAGTTGCGATTTTGGTGGATTGTTTATTTGTTCTAGAAAAAACGATAAAGAATATTATCTGCCTTGATGAAATCCGTTTCCTAAATGTGTCTATTTTACTATATTACTTTTTACTTTCTTGTATAGTCAATTGAAGAAAGTATTGGATTCGTAAAAATTTTCGACTTTCGTTTTTCGATGGATTTACACGCTTTCAGAGGTCCACAACACGATTTGACCATTATTAGAATATGTCTGTCTGTGTGTGTGTGTGTGTGTGTGTGACAAAAATTTTGTGGCGACTGTATCTCAGGAACTACTGCAGAGAATCGGATATAAATCTATATGCAGATATACTGCCTTGATCTTATTTAGTGTCAATCAACTTTTGGTGTCAATTGATCAAAAGGTGGCGCTGCTAGATCGCGATTTCCCCAATTTCAAGAAAGTCTATATCTCAGGAACAACTGCACGAAATTGCATATAAATTTGTATGCGGATGCACCTTGATTTAAATTAGTGCCTGTCGAATTTTGGTGTCAATTGCTCAACAGATGACGCTGATATACCGCGATTTTCACAATTTCAGGGAAGACAATATCTCAAAAACTACTGCACGAATTTGCATATAATCTTATATGCAGATGCACTTTGACATAAATTAGTACCTATCAACTTTTGGTGTCAATTGCTTAACAGTTGGCGCTGTTATACAACGATTTTCCCAGTTTAAACGAAGGCCATGTCTCAGGAACTACTTCATAGAATTGCATATAAATTTATATGTAGATGCGCCTCGACATAAATGAGTATTTAACAACTTTTCGTGTCAATATCTCAACAGTTGGCACTGCTATACGTCGATTTCCGCAGTTTCAGGGAAGGCTATATCTCGGGTTTTTTTGTGTATAATCAAACAAAACTTGACATGTAAGAAGACCATTATATGACATTATGCTGATTCAATTTGGATGCATACCAGCCAATAAGTGGCGCTGCTATACTGCAAAATTCCCTGAGAACGGGATGGCTATATATCAACTCCTATGGCATATAACTGTACGAAACTTAATATATGAGGTAAACATTATGAAGACGCATTTTTTAAGGCTTTATTTATATAGAATTAAACTGTCTTTCTTTTCTTAAATTTAGTGTTAGTTTTTTCTAAAATGAAAATCATCTGCATTCATTATGGTAGATAATTTTAATAAATAATAATTTTAATAAAATATTTTTACTGAGTGAACGTCTATAGGAAAATACAGAAAAAAATCTTGAGGTGGCAACATATGAGTTTTGAAATGAAATTACAACAAGTATTTTCTCTGCATTTGCTGCATATACAAGTATAAATGGAGGAAAATTCAAAATTTCGTTCACATAAAAGCGAGCATTGAAATTCATTAAAAATAAAGATATATATATATATATATATATATATAAAAGAATATTGTGGCTACCTCAAGATTTTCTTCTGCATTTTCTAATACAAATTTACTCAGTGCTAATAATTTATTAAGACTAGTATTTATTAAAATTATCTACCATATGGATGCTAGCAATTTTCATCTTAGAGGAAACTTTCCCAAAATATACGGAGAAAGAAAGTTTTATTCTCTATAAATAATATATTATAAAATACGTTTTCACAATGGTTATCTCACATATCAGGTTTTGTATAGTTATACACCATAGAAGTTGAGTTATAGCTTTCCCGTTCTCGGGGAAAATTTCTGTATAGTAGCCCCACGTATTGGCCGATATGCATCCAAACTGAATCAGCATAATGTCTCATAATGGTCTTTTCACATACCAAATTTTGTTTGATTATACGCAATAGAATCTGAGATATCCCTTTCCCTTAAATTGTGGAAATCGCTGTAATAGCAGCGCTATCTGTTGAGCGATGGGCACCAAAAGTTAGTAGGCACTAATTTTGGTCAAGGTGCATTGGTCAAGGGCCACGGCACGGTAGCCTGGTCGGTAAGAGCAGCGAGTTCGTGATCGAAAGAATGCGGGTTCGGTTCTCGAGCCGGCCGAAGACCGTCGTGTACGCTAATGGAGACTGGTGCACGTTGAATTCCGTCATGATCGCAAAGTTCTCCAAGTTCCCATTAAAAATTATACCTCTGGGGGTACGGGAACATGGGTTTAACTCGCCCCTGATCCGAATCAATATTCGAGTTCCTTGTTGTTTGGCTGGTGCTACCATCTTTCACCAGCTTCTGTAGCTAATGTCGTTCTTCCTCCCTATGTGGCGCTCCAAAAAACGGAATGCGCACCCCTCTTGCTTCAAATCCGGATAGTTCCCCTACCTGGGCTCGAAATTTCCGAGTGGAATACGGCAACAACAACAAGAGACATTTACATATAAATTTATATGCAATTATGGGCAGTAGTTCCAGATATACATTTGCCACAAAATTTTTGTCACACACAGAGGCAGACAGAGTGATGTTTTCTAAAAATAGTCAAAACGTGTTCTGGATCCCACAAAACGTGTAAATCCATCAAAAACTGGAAGTCGAAAATTTTTACGAATCCAATACCTTTTTCTATTGAATATAAAAGAAAGTTAAAAAAAAAAAAAAAAAAAAAAAATGTAAATTGCGAAATCTTTTTAATTTCCAGAACGTAAATGCGAGGTTATACTATATTTCTTTAATTTATATATTAACAATAGTCGTAAAAGATTCAGAATACTTTTCTAATTTTCATACAATTTCTACAAAGGATACTTATTAGTTTCGTTAAAGAAAATAAAACGGGTCCAGATACAAATACGGATCAATTTTTTCTGGCGGATATCCGCGGATACGAATATATACGGAGCTCCGATACATGTCAAGTATATAATATATAGTATGTTTAAATCAGTTACAGAATTATAAATATGCCTACAAATTTATGTTTATAATTATAAAAAATATTTTGAAAAATGTTCTCAGGTGAACCCGACTTGTTGAAAACTAAACCCGACCCGAACCCGAATCCGACCCGCAAGAAAAAAAAAATAGGTCAACCCGACCCGAACTCGCCCCGCAATAAAAAAAGATTAGTCAACCAGACCCGAACCCGACCCGCAAGAGAAAAAATTTGTCAACCCGACCCGCTGGTCGGATTGGGTTCGGGTAAAATCGGGTTACCCGACCCTATGTAGGAATCTACAATGAACTAAATTTTAAATCCTTCATTTTACACAAATTTTAATGAAATTGAAATATGTTACTAAAGTTCAGTATCGGATGCTTGTTATAGAAAAGTGAGTAAATACCACCACTGGTTTGTATGCAAGGACAACCGAAAGTATTCCAAAGCATTCTCTCTATGAGAGGTATTTCTATAAATCATATTTTAATAACTTTACTTGGCACAAGTCTGAATGAAATTGAAATATGTTATTCATATGCATAAAAGAATGCTTTCTACAGAATGAAGTATGGTTAGCATTCGATTTACAGGGCCACACAAAAATATTCAGATAAATTGAAAGCTTTAGTTGAAAATTTGCTGGAATTGTATTTTCATTTACATTAAGCGATTTAACAGTTTTTAACATTTTTTAAGTGTGAATATGTTTCCAATTTGTGTATCTGTCTGCCCGACTCTCCATCTGCCTATCTGTCCGTCTACCACACCCAGCGTCCATAAATATTTTTTGAATTTTTAAAAAAATTATATATGTTGTTCATATTTACTATTGAATGTTTCCAAATTAAAATGGCATTAATAGATCCTGTACAACTTATTTGTGTACAGGGACATGCAAAAAAATGCCAATACATTGCATTTTAGGACACACATTTTTATAATTTACATTTAAAGAACTTTCTTCTGGAAAAATTATAAAGAAATTGACATTAAATGTTAATTTGCTAAAATAATGTTTTGTATAAAATATGATTTTGTTAACCTTCAAATTTACAGGTCTACACTAAAAAATTCAGATACATGAAGGGTTGCAATTACAATCAAAGGGCTACGTTTACTTTTGTGTTAAGCATTTTTAGCACTTTCAAACAATGTTTAAGAAGGATTAGAAATTCAATTAGTCTGTCTGTATGTCTTTCAGAACTACTGTCTATTCGTTGTGTTATAACGTAGGCACAGAACTTTGAAAGTTATAAAGTACAACAATTACGTACAGTTGGAAAGTGTTAATAATCATTGCGTAATGCGTGATTTTTCGTTCTTTTTTTGATTAGTTTATAAAATACTTAACACCACATAACTATTTGAAGATGAAGTGTTGTGTAACTCTATGTGTAACTCTGCCTTTAACAGTGTGTTTAACTCTGTGTATAAGTCTTTCTTTTTATTAACAGTGTGTGGAACTTAGTGTGGAACTCTGCTCTTTATTAACAGTGTGAACTCTTCTTTTTTTGAACAGTGTGTGTGTGTGTGTAATTCTGTGTGTATTGCTAAATTTTTCTAACAGAGTACCTAACTCTATGTGTAACTGACAGTGTGTGTGTAACCCCGTATGCAATGAACAGTGTGTGTATAGCTCTTTTTTTTTATTAACAGCGTGTGTAACTCCGTGTGTAACTCTGCTTTTTATTAGCAGTGTATATAACTCTTCTTTTTTTAACATTGTGTGTGTAACACTGTGTATATCGCTGATTTTTTTGCTAACAGCGTGTGTAATTATATGTGTAACTAACAGTGTGAGTGTAACCCTGTATGTAATTAAATGTGTGTGTTACCGTTACCCTGCCTTCTTATTAACTGTGTGTGTGTAATTATGTGTGTAACTCTTTCTTTTTATTAACAGTGTATGTAATTCAATGTTTAATTCTCCTTTTTTTAACACTGTGTGTAACTCTGTGTGTATCGCTGATTTTTTGCTAACAGTATGTGTAACTCTATGTGTAACTTACAGTGTGTGTGTAACCCTGTACATAATTAACAGTGATTGTGTAACTCTCTGTGTAACTCTGCTTTCTTTTTAATTATGACTGTGTAACTCTGCCTTTTATTAACAGTGTATGTAACTCTGAGTATAATTTCGCCTTTTTATTAACAATATGTGTAACTCCATATGTAAATCACTTTTTTTTTTGACAATGCGTGTAACGCTGTGTGTACCATTGATTTTTTGCTAAAAGTGTGTATGTAGCTCTGTGTGTAACTCTGCATTTTTATTGACAGTTTGTGTGTAACAGTGTGTGTAACTTTGCCTTTTTATAACAATGTGTGTAACTCTGTATTTAACTCTTTTTCTCTGAACAGTGTATGTGTAACTCTGTGTGATTCCATGAATATTTACGGGAGATAGAGGACAGACAGACAGACAAACCTAAGTCATTAACACTTTTCAACTTTGTTGGAAAGTGTTAAAAACATTCAGAAAGTGATAAAAACGCTTAATGTGAACGAAAATCCAATACCAGCAAATTTCCAACAATACCCCTTAATATAGCTGAATATTTTTATGTGGCCCTGTAAATCTAATGCAAATAATACTGTATTTTATGGAAGGCATTCTTTTGTGCATATGAATAATATATTTTAATTTTATTAAGACTTGTGCAAAGAAAATTTATTTTTAGAAATTTAAATTAATTAAATTTGGTTTTTAGAAATACCTCCCACAGAACGCAATGCTTTAAAATACTTTCGGGTGTCCCTGTATACAAACCAGTGATGGTATTTACTTTATTTTCAATGGAAAACATCCAACAGTGGACTTAAATAATATATTTCAATCTCATTAAGATTTGAGTAAAGTAAACGTATCAAAATAAGGTTTATAGAAATATCTCTCATAGAACACAATGCTTTGGAAAATTTTGGGTGTCCCTGTACACAAACCAGGAGACGTACTCACTGCATTTTCAGTAGTGAACATCCGATAGTGAACTTGAATACGATATATCAGTTTCAAGAAATTCCATAAATATTTACAGGAGTTAGAACGCGGACAAGCAGACAAACTGAAGTTATTAACACTTTTCAACCTTGTTGGAAAGTGGTAAAACAAGAATGAAAAATCATGCGGTACGCATTGGTTATTAACACTTTCCAACTGTACGAACTTGTTGCATCGTATAACTTTCAATATTCTTTGCCTACATTATCACACCGCAGACAAAAGCACAGAAAAATACACAGATTGACTAATTGAGTATAAAACCGCTCTTAGACATCATTGAAAAACGTTAAAAAGGCTTAATGCAAAAGAAAATCTAGCCGTTATATTATGACTGTTGCCCTTAATATATTCGAATATTTGTGTGTAGTCCTGGTAATCGGAAGTTTGATCATATCATATTCTATATAAAACAATATTTTAGAATACTAAAATACGTTTCAATTTCTTTATGATTTTTACACTAGAAAGTTATTTAAATGTGATTTACAAAAATGTCTGTCCTAAAACGCAATGCATTGGAAATTTTGTGTGTGTCCCTGTATATAAACCCGTTGTGCAGGACATATTAATGGCATTTTAAATAGGAAACATTCCATAGCGAACTTTAATAACATATATCAATTTTTAAAAATTCTGAAAATATTTAAGTACACTCAGGACGGGCGACAGACAGATAGAAAGATAGACAATCAGATAGAAAGGTACACAAATTAAATCATATTCGCACTGAAAAATTGTTAGAAAGTGTTAAAAACGCTCTTTGTAAAAGAAAATGCAATTACAGCAAATTTTTATTAAGAGCTCTTAATGTCACTCAATATTTTTATATGGCCTTGTAAGACTAATACTAATCATACCGTGTTCTATAGAAAGCATTCTTTTGTGCATATGAATAACATATTTCAATTTCATTAAGATTTGTACAAAGTAAAGTTATTAAAATTTGGTTTGTAGAAATACCTCTCATTCAACGCAATACTTTCAAGTCTCCCTGTACACAAACCAGTGGTAATATTTACTCCATTTTACATAAGAAATATCCGATAGGGAACTTGAATAACATATTTCAATTTCATTAAGATTTATGTACAGTAAAGTCATTAAAATATAATTTACAGAAATACCTCTCATAGAAAACAATAGTTTGCAGTACTTTCCGGTGTCCCTGTACACAAACCAATAGAGGTTTTTACTCCATTTCCAATAGGGGACATCCGATAGTGAACTTAAATAACTATATTAGTTTCAAGGTATTCCATAAACATTTACCGGAGTTAGAGTGCGGAAAGACAGACAGATAGGCAGACAAACAGACAGACAGATGCACAAATTGAAATTATATTCACACTTAAAAATTGTTAGGTTAAAAACGCTTAATGTAAACGAAAGTTTTAAAATTGCCCTTGTTACGAAAGCTAAACCAATCAGCTAAAACCACGCTAATTATAACGTTCCTTCTGTGCAGTTAAGCCAGTGAGACGAAAGTGCCGACAAGGTTACACAAGGAGAAGGAAGGAAAGTGAACTCATGCGACCGGCATAGACATAGTAATTTATATAGATCTATCATCCCCATGTTAACGAGCAAAGATTTTTGATGCCGAAAAAGTTTTTTGGTAACAGCCATTTGAGAGTTAAAACTCGAAAATAATAATAGAATAGAATGTTAATGAATTTTGAAAATGCCGAAATATTGCGTGACTTTTTAGTGTTCTAATAAATATATGAATGGGATAAATTTTCATAAATAAGTTATATTCAAGTAATTTATTAACAATATAAATTTTATAATCAGTTGCTTTATTATTATTATGAAACAATTACTGTCTTCATATTTAGTGGAATGCTTTTTTTTAATTTTAATATTTTTTAATATTTTATATTAGTAAGTAATACGAAATTCTCAAAATTCTTTTAAATGTAGTTAGCAGCCGCGGAAGTTTTAATATATAACTAGTATGTTGTGACCACCACAAGACTTTCTTCTATATATATTCCTATACAAATTAACGCAATACAAATTATTTATTAAATTATAATTTATTAAAATTATTTTTCATGATAAATGCAGACGATTTTTATCTCAAAGAAGTATAATAATAAATACCGAAAGAAAGGAAGTCAGTTTTGTGCTGACATAAGTATACTAGAGCATAGTAAAAAAAAAAAAAAAAAGAGAGAGAGAGAGAGAGAAAAAAAAGAAAAAGAAAAAGAAAAGAAAATTGGGTATCTGGTGTTTTTAATTCTCTTTTAGTACATAAATTTTATTTACTAAATTATCTTTGTCTATTCCCGTGTATATTCACTCGGGAAAAGATATCCATAAGAGAGTAAAATGGCCGTCTTTTTCCAAATGAAAAGGTATCACTTTTCCCCTTCATTAATCAATCTATGTCTTATTAGTATATCTATGGCGACCGGCCGATGAGTTTGCTAGATGCAGCGCGTCATCTCCAGTTTTGGCGGGGATACCGTATAATAGGATGAAACCTTATAGAGTACAATAGACCTCTGGTCGATGTGCCATAGCTCTCAGTGTCCTGCTGAGGACTGCCCTTCATGATAAGTCATAAGTCATGAAACCTTATATGTTAAACAGGGTTCCCACAGGACTTGAAAAATGAAAATCCTTAAGAAATACTTGAATTTCATTCTGATTTTCAAGGGCCCTTAAAAGTACTTCAATTCCTTGTAAATTCCTTAAAAGTCCTTGATTGTTTTTGATTTGGGAAATCTCGAACTTTCAATTAGAAATCACATCGACTTAAGTCCTGTGACAAACATAGAATTTGGGTTTCTGATTAAAATTGGGCCGCTCTGATTAAGAAAAAATCTGCTTTCTCTACAACAGTGGAATGGGATGTTCCTTACACTCTGCTAACATATCTTTTCATACCTGTGTACAGAATCTTGTTCTGTTACAAGTCATTGAACACTTACTGTTATTTATCAACATGAGATAATGTTATTTTAATTCAATTTAATAATTTTCAAATTTCAAAATAAACATAATCTTCGTTTTCCAAATCCATATTTACTCAGCTCAACGTAACTATAACTCTCTTTCAACAAATAATAAAACCTTATTAAATATACCTTCATTCCCCAACAAGCATTCAAAACGATAAAAAGTTGTAAAACATATGTTGGCTCTAGAACTCATTACTCGTAATACGTCGCCAGGACAAGAGAAAAAAAAATTTAGCCCGAGGTAACTCAGGATAATAATTTGAGAAAAAAATGTCCAATCCAAGTTAACTCGTAATAATAAGGTAAGGGTTAAATTTTTACAGTAGCCGAAAAGTGTAAACTTAGCAACTTGCTAATCGCACTGGATTGCAATAAATTATGAATAAATTATTTTTATTTCAACCTGATTATAAATTTGGAATGTCAAAAGTTGAATAATTTTATTATAATCAAAAAATTTCTGCCCAGGAATCAAACTTGGGATCTATGACTTAACCTGATGATATTCTACTATTGAGGTATGCCAGAAATTAAATATAAGTAATGTTAATCAATAAAGATTTTTAAGTTATGCTACTACACTAAAAATATAGTCTACAGAAAGAAGAAAGTTTAACAAAGGAGTTGCTAAATAATTTTGCTGCGTATGGTTAACCATTCTGCAATTTTTACAATAATGCTTGAAAATTTTCGTGCAAGCCTTGAAAAGTCCTTGAATTTTTATTCTGTTTAAGAGTTGGAATCTTGTTAAATAATTTAGGTTATTCCAGTTACTGCATTTCTTTCAAGCACTCTTTGGGTACTCGAAATCAAATTGAAAATAAATTTTGAAACAGATTGAGTGATAACTTGAGCATATCCTTCTGCATTTCTGATGAAAATTTAGATTCAGTATTGAAATAGTATCTGCCCGTAGCCACAAAAAGAGAAAATAAATAAATAAATATCCTAGGAAGTTAATTTTCATTTTTGTTTGACAGATATTCTAATAATCCACCATTTCGATTATTATTTAGTGGTATGTGTTTTATAGATTTTTATAGTTTTATTTATTTTTAATAACTTAATTGTTTTTATATAATTTTTTCTGAATAATAAAGTAATGTAATAACTTAAAGTTAAGAGTAAACAAATCATCCGGAACCTCTTATTTCCATGCCTATTTTAATATTTCACGCATATAATTACATAGCAACCTAAAAAAGTGCGTATATTTACTATTCAGAATGAAACATGATAATGCAATCGATTATTAAATTAATAAAAATAAATAAAAAATAAATAATAAATAAAATGAAAAATTTTATTAACTGTCATTGATTAGATAATATTTTCTCATTGCAGTATTTTAGAAATTTTTAACAAAAACATATTTTCATAATCTCCAATTTTTAACATCGAAGGTTCACATATTTCGCGTCCTCTTGTCCTTTTTCATATTTATTATGTATTTATGTGTTTGTTGTTTTATAAGTTGTTTGTTCTTTTACATATGCTTTTTTTGCAAAAAGTCTTTCAATGTATATGTTATGTTTGCAGATTATAATTTTTTATTTTATCAAAGTGTGCATGTTCCATAAATATGGAATCCGAAAATTTTTAGATTAATTAAACAACTTGCTATTGCTTAAAATTGAAAATAATAATAATAATAGAATGTTCTATTGGTAGTCATGAAAATTCAATATTAGTTGTAAACATTTAACATTTTATGCTCCCCCCCCCTCAAAACTATTTTAGATTTAGTTAAATTTAGAGTGTTGTTGAATTTGTTATACAGTTACATTAAGTAAAAAGTATTATTTTTAATGCATTGAAAGCTTTAAGTAACAAGCATATTCTGGAAACATTAGGTTACTGATAGTTTATTTACACTAGAAAAATTTTTCGTTCTCGCCAACAGACCAAAGATATACATTTATTACATTTATTTACCATTCGGAAAAGATCATCTATGAAAACTGAGTTAAATAATAATAATAATAGTATTAAACAGTTACAGTTGGCAGAAAAATTATTGAAGCACAAATTCATATTTATCATATATATTTTTTTTATAATTTGGTTGCTAATTTTTATCATCAACTTACTTTTTTATAAAACAGCATAAGACTAAGATAATATTTATGTAATATTTATTTAACAAATATTTATTTAATAAAACAGTATTAGGTGCTCATCTTTTAAATAGAAATTATTGCTAGCGCTTCAATAATTTTGCTGCTGACTGTACCTCTAAATCTATATTAATAAAATGCCTCTTATCTTCCACCTTTATGCTCTAAACTAATTCTAGCAGATGATTTACGCAATAAAGTTAATATAAACAACAACACACTTAGGAATACTGCCTGTGTATAAAATAAATTCTGATTAGATTCTAGTGCTACATTTTAATAAAACTTATATTAACAACTTCTGTTCAACTTTTCAAACTTAAATTAACAGATTTAATTTGCCTGTGTCTAAAATGGAAAATTCTTCAATTACCGCAAGTGCAATATGTAAACAACAGCACTCACAAGGAGAGGTCACGACATGGAAAATTCAAATAGGGACGAAATTGCGCAGGATTGTAGTATACTATAAGGGTAACAACATATTAAAGCAGTAGGACCCACTATCCACAAAATTTCGAGAAAAAAGCATTTAAAGTTTCAGTAATCTTTAAATACAAGTTATTTCGCAAACGAGTAAGCGCCCCAGTGGTGTGATCTTAAAGTGCGAGTGTGCTAGCCAGACGACTCCGGTTCGAGGCTACTTCGAGACACCTTTTTTTTTTTTTTTTTTTTTCTTCTTCTTTAACTTTTTATGTAATCTAAACTTTTTATTTATTTTTATTTCATTTTACAATTCAATCCAAAATTTGAAAATTTTAATAAATTATTTAATTTTCTTGAGTATAAAATAACTTTTTCTATTTTTAATATTTATAACTTAAAAATACAATACATTTCTATAACTTAAAAAATAAAGTTTAGTTTTACAAAACCCTAAATAAGAAACATAAAGAAAAACAGACAGATATTTAAATAATTAAAAAATAAGCAAGCTGTAAACAAAGTGTAAAATTGTTAGCAGGTGTTACTTAAATCTTGGTTTGAGCTTCCTGATTTTGTTTGAATGTGTATAAATTACGTAAACGCTTCTAGCTTGTTAATAATAAAGGGCAGGTGGAATTTTATATTGTGCAAGGAAGGATAAAAAGAAAAGGAAGTCGTTATCGAAAAAAGAAACGATGTTCATTAATATTTAAAATCTACATTTAAAGATAACATGTCTTTACCTGTAATAACTTAATAGCATCGTAATCCTATACTATAATTTTTCAAGAAACTGTATTGATTGGAGAAGTAATTCTTTAATTTGGATAGTAATTATATATGCAATTAAAATGATCATTTCTCTGTATTATTATTATTATTTTTTTTTTTAATTAAAAAACAAAATGTACTATTGTTTCAAGCATACCTAAAATAAAATAAAATATATTTCGATAAATAATCAAATACAGTTTCTTTAGTTTTACCTTATTTTACAGTGAAAATAAAACTAAAATTTATTTTTTAAGTTACAGAAATTTATTGTCTTTTTAAGTTATAAATATTAAAAATAGAAAAATTTATTTATTTTATATTCAAAAAAATTAAATAATATTTTATTAAAATTTTCAAATTTTGAATTGAATTATAAAATAAAGTAAAAATAAATAAAAAGTTTAGAATACATAAAATGTTAAAGAAAAAAAAAAAAGTAGTCTCGAGGTAGCCTCGAACCCAAGTCGTCTGGCTAGCAGACTCGCGCTTTAGGATCACACCACTGTAGCGCTTGATTGTTTCCGAAATAACTTGTATTTAAAGATTATTGAAACTTTAAATGCTTTTTTCTCGAAATTTTGTGGATAGTGGGTCCTACTGCTTTAATATGTTGTTACCCTCATAGTATACTACAACCCTGCGGAGTTTCGTCCCGATCTGAATTTTCCATGTCGTGACCTCTCCTTGTCAGTCTTATCGCCTTTTGAATACAGTGGTGTGGGTACATGATAGTATTTCTCTTGGGTGGAAGTTTCCAAAAAGCATTTGAAATTTACAAGGATTTTAGAAAGAAAATAACAAAAGAAGTAATAAGAAATTTTATTATTATATTATTTTCTTTCTTCTGTCTAGGCACAAAAAGTCGTGCAGAGCTTGATATTTGGGCAAAATATGATTTTTTTAAACACAATTTCTATGTTGCAGTCCTTAATTTGTAATGCTGAATTGGTTTATTAACTGATTTGTCAGCCTATAAAATTATTTTTCTTAAAAATCTGTGAAAGTAAGGAGTAAAGGCTGAAATGTGTTATTTAATTTCAGTTTAATAGTTGTTTAAATCTTTCTACATATCTATTTGTTATAAACTAAGAAATATTTTAGATGCTAAAAAAAGCATAAAAATTGTTTAAAATGTAGTATTGTTATTTAAAAACTGAAAATAATTGATAATTTCTTTCCCATAGCACTGTTATTGAATAAGAATTATTTATTGATTTAAATTGTTATAGAACAGTTAATAGTTTTCTGATGAAAAAATAAAATTCCTATTATCTAATTTAGAATTCTATTCATTGATTAAATTTACTTTTATTTTTTTGGGGCAAAACTTATTGTGGGTAATTATATTGCTTGCATAAAATTTTACTTATTTCATTTATTTTTTTATCGGAGTAATAATCAAGGTTCGACAAAACCTGGGTACTAGGTCAACTAAAAATATATTATTGGGGACTATTATTACAGACTGATCAAAACTTTTCATGTATTTAAGTGGTACAATATTTTTTATCGATATTTTTGCTTTTCCTCGAATCTTCTCTTCTTGTTACAGAAGGTGATGATATTTCCTATGTATATTGAATGGAGTTTTCTGGGAAAATTTTACACTTACTTCTTCTTCTTCTTCTTTTTTTTTTTTTAACGATTTTTTCCCCTTGAAAGAAATTTCCATATCAAATTTTCTTACTACTATTATTCTGATATTTTCCATGTTAATATTTTGGTGTGAACAAGGTTCCAGCATCACGAATTCAATGTGTGATCCATGTAAGTGTAATTCTTACACAATATACCCATTGCTGTTGTCTTTTAATTTTTTAATATTTTGATCCTTTAAAAAGTAATGATATCAACACAAAAACCCTTAACGGGTTAAAAGTTTGTGATGCAGCTATTTTATGGCTATAAGAATTTGAAATATGGGTTTTACAAATAATGATATCAAATGTTAAGTGACGCTTTGCTATTAGTTAAAATTACATATATTTTATTATTTGATCGTTTGCTTTTTTCTTCTATTTATATTTACAATGCAAACATAATATTTTTAACTTCAACATAGACAGATATATAAAATATACCCACTGATGCTTTTTTATTCGCATTTCAAATTCAAAATAAAGGTTTTAAAAGGAATGATGTCAAAATTTCAGTGATGCCTCGGTGTTACTTATTTGTTTTTAGATTGTATTAAAATTACTTTTGTATTGTCTATTAAAGTATATTTATGCATTGAAAAAGTGCTTTTAATTTTGAAATATACTGTCAAATAATCACACTTTCACTGAGTTGGGATTAAAAATTGAAATTATTTATTTCAATAAATTGATGTGTCACGCTTTTGTGTCATGCTATCCAAAACTGTAAGTAAAATTTATGCAAATGTTACTTTGTGTCATAGTATCCAACTAAGTGAAAATTTGTGCAAAGAGATAGCGTGATGCAAAGAAAACATTTGCACAAAATTTACTTGCAGTTTTGGATAGCGTGACGCAAAGGATAAATCAATTTATTGAAATAAATAATTTAAATTTATAATGCAAATTCAGTGAAAGTGTGATTATTTGACAATATATTTGAAAAGTAAAAGCCCTTTTTCAGTGCATAAATATACTTTATTAGACAATACAAAAGTAATTTTAATGGAATCTACCCTAACAGCACATCTTCTCCCCATGACATCCTCAGGATATCCCATGGATGAAAGGACATCCCATGGACATCCTCAAGTTGTACTATGGATTTGTGTGTTGTTAGGGTAAAAACAAATCTTATTAAAGTAACACCGAGGCGTCACTGAAATTTTGACATTATTGCTTTTAAAACCTTTATTTTGAATTTGAAATGCGAATGAAAAAGCATCATATTTTATATATCTGTCTATGTTGAAGTTAAAAATATTATGTTTGCATTGTAAATATAAACAGAAGAAAAAAGGATACGATCAAATAAGAAAATCTATGTATATTTTAACTAATGGCAAAGCGTCACTTAAAATTCGATATCATTATTTTTAAGATCCATATTTCAAATTCTTATAGCCATAAAATAGCTGCGTCGCAAACTTTTAACTCGTTAAGGGTTTTTGTTTTGATGGGGTTTTACAAGTCTCGTTTGAAAAAAAAACAAAAAAAAAAAAAAACGTGCTTTTCTTTCCTTTTAACTTAATGAAATCTGCATATATATGTATATATCTGTACTGATAAGTATAAAGGATTTAAGTTCGTATTCTTGATTTTTCAGGAGACGAAAAATAAAGTTAAACTAACTAAAAACTAATCAGAAGAATCGATTAGGAAAAAGGAATTATTTTGATTTATACCCTTTATATCATTCAGTGATTGTCAACCTTCATTTCATGAAAAGAAAAAAATGAATTAAATATTTCATACCAAAGATTAATGCTAAATTTCTGACTTGAATCTGTTTTTACCAATGGATTTTCTCAAAGACTAAATGACATGGATTTAAATCATTTATACCAATCGATAGAGAATTTTTTTCTAAGTCTGATTATGTACTTAACTCAAAATCAACATTTTTGGACTTAAATCCTTTATACTTATCAGTACAGATATATGTATGTATGTATTATATACGGAAACGAATTTAAATGCGTTACAGAATAATAATAATAATAATTACTATTAGAAACTTTAAAGTGCAAATACACTATACATTCTTAATAACGCTTTTCTTTGTTAAATTTTTAACTTAAACAATATTAATGAAATAATAATAATAATATTGATATTAATAATAATAAAACATTTTAGTGAAATTATTATCTAGTGACGAAAAATTGTACTATTATCATTCTTTGAGATGAAGATATAAAATATAACATGACGTATCTTTAATATATATATTTTTAATTTTATAAATTTTATATCAAGAAGAACATTATGAGAAATATTTTACGTATTCGCAAATAAAATATTTTGCAATGAAATCATTGATTGCAATGCGTACAACTCAACGCTAAAAGCTTCTGAATGACCGCGAAATTCTACAGGTTTTCTGTAAACCTTACATATCATTTTTCTTAAGACATCTACCATTTAAACTATGTTTTGTATTTCTTTATTCAATAGAAAATGCAGAGCGGAAATTCCATCGGCATTATGTTGAAGATAGGGGCGTCTATAGAATGTCATCACTGCACAAAAGAGATTTAGAGGGGGAAATCGGGGGTTTGTAGCATACTTTATAAATCAAAATTATAATGCTCTTTATACGAAAAATGTTTGTAGTCTAATAAAAAACTTTTGAAAATGTTTAATTGCCTTTTTTTTTTAGGGGAGGGGGGATTTATAGAATATATTTTGAGAAAAGAAAAGAAATAAATGCAAAGACAATATTTAGAGTATGTCAATTATAATTTAATATCATTGGGCTAATAGTACACGACAAATTTTTAGAATTTAAAAAAGAAAAAAAATGTAAGCTTATCATGTAAATACGCATCAGATTGTTGTGTATTTGAGGCCGATTGACTACACGAGGGTTCTTGCTTGGGTGAAATTCTTTTCATGAGGATTTTCTAAAAATCTTAGCCCCTTAAGTGCGAGTGAGAATTTTGCAAGGTTTTATTTATGTATTTTATTTTATTTTATTATATAATGGACGATATAAACATCCAAGAATAATTGAAGGACACCAGTTACAAAGATAATGTAATTTTTAAAGTTTTAATTAACATTTTACTGAAAAGTACGTTTTCTTAACTAATTAATATTTTGAAACTTTTTTTAAAACTATAACACAATTAATATAATAAATTATTCAATGATCTCAACAAGATTTAAAATTAAGATTTAGATTTTTAAAAATAATAAGAAAATGTCGTTATCGGAAAAAAAAAATATATATATATAGAATCTAATGTGTTCGCATCTTAATATTTATAACATTCTTTGTTTGATATCAAAATAAAAAATTAATTATCCAGTTAGTAATAATACGCTGGAAAAATAACTCCTCGCTCCCTACCCAGTAAAATTTCTGCAACAATATCTCCTCTTTATAGACATGTTTATATCGCTCTCGTGGCTCTATTTTTCACAGAAAATAGAATAAAAGCTAGAAGTGTAATGGTTTATCGCCATTTCCTTATCCTAAGACTGGCCATCATTCAATGCAGTCATCGTACCGCAATGGACGCTTCTAGCATTTGTCATAGTGTCAAAGTTAAAGGCAGTAAGCTTGCTGATAGAGCAGGAACGTAGTTTTTTATTTGTTTATTAGTAATTCATAATATTTTGTTAGTCTGGAGTTCAATGATGTGAAATACTATTCAAGCATTTTATGTGGTAAATCAACTAAAAGAACGGCGCAGTAAAATCATTAACACGCCGCTACACATTATGATTATGGATTATAGAAGGAATAGTTTTTTTTTTTTTTTTTTTTTTTTTTTTTTAACGTGTCCTCATATATTTATTGCCGAAATATTAAACAAAACACGTTTGGAAAAGGTAGTTCACTAAATAAAGGAAAATTCCCCCTTAATCAAATGTGATAGCCAGTCTTTTTTTTCCGCAAATTATGGTGTCCGGTTTAAGATTTTTAAACCTGAGATGCATTTAACAATACAGGCTTTCATGAAATATTGCAATTCATATATTGAGAAGAAAAACCATAAAACCTCTTTAATGGTAGCATATTTACATATGCAGTTAATAAACTTAAGTTGGAATATGATATAAATCATAAATTAGTTAAAAGGGGAGTGGAAAATTTTGTCAATATTTATTTCATATGAGTATTCTGAAGCATTTTTTTTTTTTTAATCTGAAGTAAAGGTATAGTATTTAATCAAACAACGAACTATTGTGTTCAAAATATTTCCGTAATATCATATACTATCGTTAATTTTACCTCTTGTTTTCTAGAAGATTAAGATAATAGATTGAAGAAAGATAAAAAAATATTCAGATAGTTGAAAAGGAAAGGCTCGAAAATCACTGAAAAAAAGGAAAAAAAAAAGTTCAATTTTATTTTTAATTGTAGTATTTTGCATGAAAAATAGGTTAGAGTAGAAGAAAAAAGTAAACACATCTGAATGAGTTGATTCTTTTTTATTATTTTCTGGAAAATCTTTTATATTCCATTAAATTTATATATTTTTCTAAATGTTCATATATGTAGAATATTCAAGAATATTTTCAGTTGAACTTCTCCGAATATTTTATCTTCAGTGTCATATAAATCATTCAATATGAAATTTATTTAAAACTCCCACCTACATAAAAAGAGTATATTATGGCTGCCACAAAACTTTCTTTTATATCATTCGACATTGCAGCTCGAACAACTGATTAACATGACCAAAAATTTATTCAACGTAGTTTCTCACTATGATCATTTTACACATCGTATCCCAGCAAGGAAAGTGACGCTAAATCAAAAAATAGCAATTTTCAGTTTATATCATATTGAAAAATGTGTATGAATTGCCCCTACGTGCACAAAAAGCGTCATATCTTCATCTGAAAAATTATCTGCTTATAGGTGGATGCGTCAATTTTATTATAGGTTGATCAATGCTTTATCGTTTAAGTTGATTTTTCTCAAATACTGCACTTTTGAGTTGTGCCACTTTTTTTTAACGGGTTACGATATGCAATGGTTACGGGTTTGGTGCAACTTTTCTCAATAAATGCTGATATATAGCCATCTGAAAAATCACAGAAATCGAATAGTTGCAGCGCACCTTCTCTAGAAATATGCACCAAAATCGCACTTCATTATCATGTAAGTTTTGTACGATTACATTCAATAGATGATGTTTATCATAAAAAACAATAGTTGAAAAATCCTAAGAAATACCTTACATAATTTTTCATGATTAATTTAACAGGCTGTCATGATTCCCGAAAGACAAAAGGCAATTTATAGGGCGATATACGCCAAACTTTAGTGAGCAGGTTTTTTTAGAAAAAAACATCTTACATACCAAGTTCGCCGATATTTCATATTATAGAAGCTGATAAATGCCTACCAGGCAAATTATGGAAAGGGCGACTAATCAGTGCTACCTGTTGATCAATATGCGATATACCAGTGCCATTTGCTGGGCAATATATGCCAAAATGTAATCAGCAGCAATTTATGTCAAGAATCATCTAAAGTTTCGTGGAATTTCTTTTCTTTCAGGTATAGCAACCACAATTTTTACCATGTTTTTATTAACTTCGATTCTTGTTTGTTTCTTTGTTTGTTTGTATGATTGTCTGTTTGTTTGTCCAGCACAAATCTTGCAATCGATTTTTAACTAACTTCCCGACTAGCTAGATATTTGAAACTTTCAGGAAAGCTCAGAACACGGTGACAATACATTTTTTTAATATTTTTAGTCAACTGTTTCAATACCTTCGGCAACGTTTATATGATTCGACAAAAAATTTATTTAACTAACTTCCCAACTAGTTAGATATTTGAAACTTTCAGAATAGTTGAGAACACGATGAAAATGCATTTTTTTAATCCCTTTAGCTAACTGTTTAAGGTTCCTGCTGCCTTCGGCAGCGTTATCAGAACAAACCTTGCAATCGATATTTTACTAACTTCCCGACTAGCTAGACATTTGTAACTTTCAGGATAGCTCAAAACACGATGACAATACATTTTTTGAATACTTTTAGTCAACTGTTTCAGGTCCCTACTGCCTTCGGCAGTGTTTATATGATTCAACAGAAAATTTATTTAACGAACTTCCCGACTAGCTAGACATTTGAAACTTTCAGAATAGTTCAAAACACGGTGAAAATGCATTTTTTAAATATTTTTAACCAACTGCTTCGGGTTCCTGCTGCCTTCGAGAGCATTACTAGTACAAAAGTTTGCAATCGATTTTTCACTAACTTCCCGACTAGCTAGAAATTTGATACTTTCAGGATAGCTCAGACCACGGTGAAAATAGTTTTTTAAAATACTTTTAGTCAACTGTTTCAGGTCCCTACTGCCTTCGGCAGCGTTTACATGATTCAACAGAAAATTTATTTAACTAACTTCCCGACTAGCTAGACATTTGAAACTTTCAGAATAGCTCAGAATACGGTGAAAATGCATTTTTATTAACCGACTTCAAAAAAGAAGGAAGGTTCTCAATTCAAACCGTATGTTTTTTTTATGTTTGTTAGCTCATAACTTTTGAACGGATGCTCCGATTTTGATACTTTTTGTTTTGTTGAAAAGGTCTTGGTCTACAATAGGTCCCATTGTAATATCTTTACGATCTAAAGAAAATACAGGGTGCCCAAAAAAATCAGTCCCAACTCTTTTAACTGCTAATCGGCTGCAGCTATAATGATAAAAATGGTATGTAAGTATAGCAAAGTGGTATGCAGTACAAGGTTAAACCGCTTGCAGCGCCACCTGGTGGAAAATAGCGGAGTTAGTGTTCCTATCTCGAAAACGGTTCTAAAGAAAAAGTGAATTACAAAGCTCAAGAGTATCACCGATTTAGTACAAAAAGATAGTTTAGACATTCATGCTAACATTCCTATCTCGGAAACGGTTCAAGACAGGAGGAAAAAGTGAATTATAAAATTGCAGAGCATCATCGATTTAGTACGAAAAGATAGTTTAGAAATTGATGCTAAAAATGCAATGCTAAAAACTTGCATTTGTTTGTTCGCAATTTCTTACACTATGCTCAGTTGAGCTACATTGCACACGTTGTAGCGTAGCCGATGAGACATACGCTATATAGTTCAAAATACGGCTACTTGATACTTTTTGTTTTGTTGCAGAGATCTTGGTCTGAAGTAGGTCCCATTATAACATCTTTACAATCTAAAGAAAAAAAAGCGCCATCTGGTGAAAAACAGCGGAATTAGCGCTCCTATCTCAAAATCGGTTCAAATGGGAGAAAAGTTAATTACGAAGTTGTAGAGCATCATCGATTTGCTACGAAAAGGCAGTTTTTAGACATTATTGCTAAAAATAGAACGCTAAAACGTGCAGTTGTTTGTTTACAATTTCCTATACTGTGCACACTTGAACTACGTTGCACACTTTGCAGCGCAGCGGATGACACGTATACTCTGTGGTTCAAAGTACTGTTACTGTAAGCGGTCACATCGATTAGCGCAAAGTCGTTTTGAACCAACTTCAGAAAGGAGGGTGTTCTTAATTCAAACTATCTGTTGTTGTTGGTATTTGTCAGCTTATAACTTCGTAAGAGATGCTCTAATTAACCGACTTCAAAAAGGAGGAGCTTCTCAATTCAAAGCGTATGTTTTTTTGTTTTTGTTTTTGTTTGTTAGATCATAACTTCTGAACGGATGATCCGATTTTCATACTTTTTGTTTTATTGTCTTGGTCTGAAATAGGTCCCATCGTAAGATCTTTACGATCAAAAGAAAATACAGGGTGCCCAAAAAAGTCAGTCCCGACTCTTTTAACTGCTGAACAGCTGCAGCTATAGTCATAAAAGTGGTATGAAGGTATAGTAAAGTGGACATGTGCTACGCGATTCAACCGCCTGAAGTGCCACCTGGTGGAAAAGAGTTGAGTTAGCGATCCTATCTCGGAAACGTTTCACGACAGGGGAAAAAAGTGAATTATAAAATTGCAGAGAATCATCGGTGTATTACGCACAGATAGTTTAGACATTAATGCTAAAAACAGACCGCTTAAAACGTGCATATGCTTGTTCACAATTTCCTATTTTGTGCACACTTGCACGACATTGCATATGTTGTAGCGTTACGGGTAACATTTATGCTGTGTAAAATTCAAAGTATGGTTTGTAAGCGGTCACATCTATTAGACGTTTTAAACCGACTTCATAAAGGAAGAGGTTCTCAATACAAACCATGTTTCTCGTTGTTGTTGTTGAAATTTGTTAGCTTATAACTCCGTAAGAGATGATTTAATTTTAATATTTTGTTTTTTGTTGTCGTAATGATCTTGGCCTGAAATAGGTTTCATTATGATTTCATTAAGATATAAACAAATTACAGGATACTCACAAAAGTCTGTTCTCACTCTAACTGCTGAACGCATGCAGCTACACTGGTAAAAGCAGTATGTAAATATCAATGTTGAAACTTCTGTCCGTCAGCTGCAATGCGTATTTTGCTCTTTGTCTGAACTTTACGCTGCGCAATTTTCAGCGCAGCGGGTGACACGTATTCACTGTAAAGTTCAATGTATATGCCTAACAGAATTTTCGGTTACGAATACAGCGTATCCGTTCTTTACATTTCTAAAGACTTTTTAATTTACGTATGTTCGTTCAATAGATAGTTTTTTGCTCATATCCGATAAAGGCAAGAAAAGTGACACAACTTAAAAATGCAGCATCTGAGAAAAATCAACTTAAAAATAATTTGACTAGAATAAAACTGGCACAACTGTCTCTCGAGTGGATAACTTTTTAGATGGAGATGTAACTTTTTTGTTTACACTGGGTGCATTTCATGTATTTTTCAGTGACATAAGCCATTTTTTTGAGTTATGTCACTTTTCCTGGAAGTTGTGATTTGTGAAACTTCCGTCGAACGTCATGCTCTGCTATATAAATAAGTTTTCACTGAAAAGAGAAAAATAAAACCTTTTTGTAAAAAAATAGAACCGACTCCAAAAAAGAACTACTTTTCAGACAACTAAAAATGAAAGAAAATTGGCAGAAAATGGAACTGTAAATTGCGCCTAAAAGTATAAAATAATTTCCTTCGCCAAACAACCTATAACACTACAATTAATCATAACTTTTGAAGTCGGCGCAAAATTAAGTAAAAATTGATACCTTTATTCAATACAAAAATCAAATACTATTCAAAATACACATCTTACATTGTTACCTGCAAAATGCAGCCGAAAACTACTTTGATTCAAGAAAACAAATAAGATTTCGTAAGTAGCAAAAGTTGGCGAAGATGCTGGTATCTGACATACTTGGTGAAAGAAAAATCGCAAAATTTTCTGGCAAACATATTTAATTTCTTTGGGATATCATGATTATTTTGATAAGGTATATCAAGAGAGTAATCAAGAATATGAAACAACACATCGTACAATATATATTATGAAAATATACATCTTGCGTGTATATTTTTGCCTTACGTTTTGATCGCCAAATCCAAAAGCCATCAAGGATGATAGTTATCAAAGTTATACCAAATTTGCAAAGGCAACTCTAACTTCGTAGAAACATAAATATCGCATTGTGAAGAATGTTCACTGTTCTATGTAGATGCTACTAATGGACCAATTGTATACAGTAATAAAATAATAAAGGAAACATGAAAATGGATCATTCGAGACAACAGCATTTGTTGCTACCGATCTAAAGACAAACCTTTAAAAACTAATTAAATTTTATTTAATTTTGCGCCGACTTCAAAAGTTATGATTAATTGTAGTGTTATAGGTTGTTTGGCGAAGGAAATTATTTTATACTTTTAGGCGCAATTTACAGTTCCATTTTCTGCCAATTTTCTTTCATTTTTAGTTGTCTGAAAAGTAGTTCTTTTTTGGAGTCGGTTCTATTTTTTTACAAAAAGGTTTTTTTTAAATACTTTTAACCAAGTGTTTTGGGTTCCTGCTGCCTTCGGCAGTGTTACCAGTACAAAGCTTGCAATCGATTTTTCACTGACTTCCCGACTAGCTAGACATTTGAAACTTTCAGGATAGCTCAGGACACGGTGGTAATACATTTTTTTAATACTTTTGGTCAACTGTTTCAGGTCCCTACTGCATTCGGCTGCTTTATATGATTCAACATAAAATTTATTTAACTGACTAGCTAGACATTTGAACCTTTCAGAATAGTTCAGAATACGGTGAAAATATATTTTAAAATTATTTTTAACCAATTTCTTCGGGTTCATGCTACCTTCGGCAGCGTTACCAGTACAAAGCTTGCAATCGATTTTTCCCTAACTTCTCGGCTAGCTAGACATTTGAAACTTTCAGGATAGCTCAGAACACGATGACAATACTTTTTTTTACCCTTTTAATCAGCTGTTTCAGGTCCCTACTGCCTTCGACAGCGTTTATATGATTCAACAGAAAATTTATTTAACTAACTTCCCGACTAGCTAGACATTTGAAACTTTTAGAATAGTTCAGAACATGGTGAAAATGTATATTTTAGATATTTTTAACCAACTGCTTCGGAACCCTGCTGCCTTCGGCAGCATTACCAGTACAAAGCTTGCAATCGATTTTTCACTAACTTCCCGACTTGCTAGACATTTGGAACTTTCATCATAGCTCTAAACACGGTGACAATACACTTTTTTTAATACTTTTAGTCACCTGTTTCAGGTCCCGACTGTATTCGGCAGCGTTTATATGATTCAACAGAAAATTTATTTAACTAACTTCCCAACTAGCTAGACATTTGAAACCTTCAGAATAGTTCAGAATACGGTGAAAATGCATTTTTTAAATATTTTTAACCAATTGCTGCGGGACCCTGCTGCCTCCGGCAGCGTTACCAGTACAAAGCTAACAATCAATTTTTAACTAACTTCCCGTCTAGATAGCCATTTGAAACTTTTATAATAGCTCAAAACACGATAGCAATGTATTTTTTTAATACTTTTATCCAATTGCTCCGGGTTCCCGCTGCCTCCTGTAGCGTTTATATAATTCAACAGAAATTTTAAAAACATGGTATATAAAAAGTTCTTTTTATCTTGTAATTATTTTTAACATATAAATTCACAGAAATCCGGAAATTTTCTAAAAATGGTCAAACTGAGTTTAAAGAAATTTAAAATGTGTAAAACTATTCAAATTAAAATTTTTTCCCGAATCCGATACTTTCTTCTTGTGTACAGTCATGGACAGTCTTGTGAGGGCACATTTTCAAATTTAGAGGTTTTTTGAAATATCTTCCAAAAATTCTTCATGAAGTCTCTTGGAATTTAAGAATAAAAATAACATTTCAGAGATATACAAATCTTCCTGTGATTTGAGTAAAAATCATTTTTTATAGAATTATTTGCCCTATTATATAACAAGAATTGTCTTATTAACCAACACGAAGATAAATTTATAAAAATAATAATTATTTTAAAAATTACCGAGTGTTGGCAATTCTGATTTTATAGCTCATATATTTCAGTGACAGTTTTATCATGGAGGTTGAAAGGGGATCAGTCACAAATTAAACCAAAAATGTTATGTTTGGGATTAATATGAAAATTAAATAATAATGTTTAAAATGCGTTATAGATGTACAGTCGGTAGCAAAATTATTAAAGCACACATCCACGTTTTTCGTATATTTTTTTTTTTTTTTAGTTCGATCACTAATTTTTATGATCAACTTACTTTTCTATAAATAGTATAAGACTAAGATCATGACTCGACAAATATTTACTTAGTAATACAGTATTAGGAGCCGATCTTTTAAGTATAAATTACTGATTGTGCTTCAATAATTTTGCTGCCGACTGTAGCATATGATTATGATGCTTCTTTTAATTACAGACAGAAATTAATTTGAAAAAAAGCACGTATATTCGCAGAGATATGTATGTTTCTTTAACAACATCTACAATTTTTAGTACATGTTTTGTTTATAACATGGAGGATTTTGAAAACAGCGCAGTTTCACTTTTAGGAAACTTGAATACTGCGTTATACAACATAATATGCTGTAATTAGAATAGTAAAATATTAAATATTTGATGAAATAGGAGAAATTTTACTAAATACACTCTATAGGACAAAAAAAAAAAAAAAAAGACGCACCAAGAAGGAGTAATGCAAATTGGACACAAATTGACATGCATACAGGTTTCGATGGAAAATGCAAATTTCTAAAGTTTGGCGGCCAATGGATGAACATGTGACGCTACAGCGCATTTTAACTGCTCAACTGGCAGGATATTGAAGAGGAAAATTTTGATTCCAGGTCATAAATTCTTTCAGGATTTTCTTCCGAATTCTCAGATAGGCAGTAACTATGCCTGGATTACAGGTGCGCAAACAATATGCGAAGATGTCAGCGTTTGAGAGAGGAGGGTAGTTTGGCTCAAAGAAGCCGGTTCGTCTAATCTGCGAATTCATTGACATTTGGGTAGGAGCGATTCTGCTAGTAGATAATGTTGGCAGAAATGGGTGAACCGTGGGTGAACATAGTGATAAGAAAGTAGCGGTCGGCCTAAAGATAGGACAGAATATAAGAACCGACCAATCGTCAGAGCGGTACTCAAAGCTCCAAATTCGTCGTTATTATCGATCCTACGTGCAACTGGTATTTCAGAGACTTTAAATACCATTAATAAGCAGCTCAGAAAAATGGTGTTGAGCTCACGAAGCCCCTTGTGCTGACTGCTATTAAACTTTATACACTGACAAGACCATTTGCAGTGATATCGGGCACTTTCGACTTCGATGTTACTGAATAGAGTAGAATTGTCTTCAGTGATGAGTCCCACTCCAATTTGATCCTCGATAACCAGCGAAGACGCGTCTGGAGACACCGGATTCCAACCTGACTGCCCCACCAGCCATACTGCCCTACAACCAGGAGTGATGGTCTTGAGTGCCATTTCATTTCATAGCAGGACCTTTGGTTACCATCCACAGCATCTTTAAGTAGAGTGGTACGTCGACGAAATTCTACGTCCCGTTTTATTGTCCTTCATATCACGAAATTTTGGGCGTATATTTCATCATGATAATTCCCGCCCACGTACGAAAATGGTTTCTACTGCTTGTTTTCTTCCTTGCCCAAGATTATTTTGGCCAGCAAAGTCGCCGGATCTCTCTACCAATGAGGACCTTTGGAGCATCCTGAAAAGGGTCCTACAACCACTTCGGGATTTTGCGAATCTAACACACCAATTGGACATAATTTGGCACGATATCTCGAAGGAGGACAATTGCCAACTCTATCAATTAATGCCAAGCCGAATAACTGCTTACATAAGGGTCAGAAGAGGGCTAACGTGTTATTGACATGTTCACTTTGGGAGGCTCTTTCTCTTGATTAAATCCTCCTAAATTTCTGAAACTGTAATCATTTGTTTTTCTCCCCATGCACATCACATCTACCAATTTTCGTCCCATTCGAATAAGCCCTTCTTGGTGCATCTTTTTTTTTTTTTTTTTTTTTTTTTTTGTTGTCTGATAGTGTATTCTTTAACATGTAATTATTAATAGAATTTCTTTTTCATAATTTATTAGCGATAGCTATAATACACGTACTCGAAAAAAAGAAAAAAAAAGCAAATAGGGTAAATATTCAGAAAGCTATCACCAACAGAAGAGTTGAATTTCAAGTGTTTTCAAAATTCTGCAAAACTCTAATGGATTTTACCCATATTTAAAT
Organism: Salticus scenicus; assembly: GCA_963930645.1. Classification (NCBI taxonomy): domain Eukaryota; kingdom Metazoa; phylum Arthropoda; class Arachnida; order Araneae; family Salticidae; genus Salticus; species Salticus scenicus. Next base: position 83,962,681 of record OZ005651.1, read on the forward strand.
ATAGCCATTTGCTTCTTTTTGGAAGCGCTTCAAATTCAGATGCCACATTACAAACAATTATTCATGAGCTACATAGAATAAGCTGTATAGTTTTTACTGGTGTATGTAATGTTTATGGCTCATTTACAGGGACACAGAAAGGAATTTCGTGAGATTAGACGCTATGAACAGATTTTTGTTTAAGAGCATTTTTAGAGTTTATGTTGAATTCAACATAATGGGATTAACATACATTATTAAGATGCTTAAAAGCCTGTTTTCTGTCGAAAGAAAATATGTATGGACTAAAAAATTAATTTACAGGACCACACAAAAGAATTCCGATGTTATTCTGTAATAATTCAAATGATGTGAAATTCGGATCAGATATTAATGAGTTGCAAAGAATTGGTTGTATTTTATTGGTGTGTATAGTAATTCTGGCTAATGTACAGAAACACACAAAAGAGTTTCGTACCGTTACGGTCTATAGAGGGTATTTATTATAAGTGTATTTTAAAATGGTTACACTCCCTTAAACATAATGAGATGAACATCGAATGTTTAAAAGCATGTATTCCGTCGAAGACTTAGAACTATTAATAAGTTTATAGGGTTACATAAAATATTTCCAATATGTTATGCAGTCATTTGGCATGAAATTTGGTACAAGTATTTATGTGTAACAAGGAGTTAACACAGGGCTGTGAGTTACAAGGGAATATATACATGCACAAATATACAGATAGATATAAGCAGACAGATACAACGGGGGTTGAAAGTGGCGGTAGTACCCCTCACAAAAATATCTGATTAAGTAGAAAGTTAAACATATATATACAACTATTCTAAATAAAATGGTATAAAGAAAAATAATTTGCTGAGTAATGAGTGATGCAAATAGGACGTTGAGGCTCCTAATCTACAGATCCACTAGTTAAGATTTTTCTTCTTACCCTTTAAAACTCCTGCTGATTCAGTATGAACAACATTATAATCTATTTACATTTTCCTAACGAAAAATATATGTTTTATATGATTTTACTATGCCTGTAGATGAATGAAATGATGTTTTACTCTATTCTGATAATAATATCGGGATCAGTTTCCTTTTTTAGCAACTTAAGTGAATTAACTACTTTAAGTATTTCTTATTTTATTTTATTTCATTTTATTTTATATTTATAATTTTTATTTCGTTATAACATGTTATTTTTCAAATTTTTGATATTTTTATTTATTGAAAAATTTTGACTTTAAATACCATCAGGGGTTATATTTTGTACAAATAAGCATTTCTTTCTTGCTTTGTTAACTATATTAATTCGTACTCTGCTATTAATCCTACTTTTAAAAAATATATATTTATCTTTGAAATATATTTATGACTAAATATAAGATATATTGTTTTATGGATGAAAAAACTGGGAATAAAGGGTTATTACAAGGGCTGTTCAATAAGTAATAAGACTAATTTTACTGTACCGAAACTACTCATCATAATAATTATTTCTATGGGATGAAGAAATGTTGCTGTCTGCATTAATAAAATATGTCAATAGACGGCACATATGGGCTGATGTGACTGAGTATCACGTGACTAAATGCAAGCTAATTTCCACGCGCCTACGAGCTGAGGTCAGACGTCGAAATGGAAGCGTCCTTGGAACAGCATTATCCTATCAAATTTTGTGTTCGTTTGCAAAAATCGGTATCAGACATTTTTTTAAATGATATGCGAGGCTTTTAAGGCGGAATCAATGTCGAAGCAAGTGTTTTTCATTAGCATAAAATTTATAAGGAAGGGAGGCAAATTGTGGAAGATTTTGAGGGAAGACCTTCAACGTCCATTACAGAGACAATGATCAACACAGCCGTGGCAAGCATAGAGAAGGATCAGACACATTAAAAAAAGCGTCCATTGCTGAAGGATGGCCTCTTATTGCACCACGATAATGCAAGGCCAGATACTGCTGGTTGCGTAGGGGGCATTTCACAGAGGAACAATATGAAGATTCTACCACACCTTCCATATAGTCCTGATCATGCACTGTGCGATTTCTATCTGTGTCCTGAGCTCAAGAAACCCCTATGAGGCCGCCGTTTTGGAAGAAAGAAAGCAGGTGTAACAGCTGGGGAGGGGATTTTGAAACGACTCTCAAAGGACGGACTTTTATATGTGTTTAAGAAGTGAACGAAACGTTGAAACAAATGTATTATGTAAAATGGTAGTTACTTCGAAAGAAAGCATATAAATCATGACGATAAAAGATAAACTGTTTTCTATATAAATTAGTCTTATTACTTATTGAAAAGCCTAAGTACAAAATGCATTTTGTTGAAGCTTGCGCAAGCGTAGTTATTTTTTTTTTATGTATATATTCCATTAGATATTTAAAATTCTTATAGTGAAACTGCAGTGAAGTTCGTCAAGTTTCCTAAAAACACAATGCTTTGAAAATCATGCATATTACAAGCAAAAACGTACGAAAAATTGTCTGTGTTCTTATAAAATTCTTTATATCTTCTTGAGTGTACGTGCTAGTGCCATATATATTAATAATAGCTATGTTCAAACAAAGAATCATAATTAAATTCTACACTGCTACAGCGCACATTAAACTGTACCAAACATTATCATTATTATTATTATTATTATTATTATTATTTTAATAATTTGTAAATTTTTGTCTTCTTTTAACCCGTTAGCGCTCAGTGTCCTCATTTTGAGGACAGCTAATAAAATGGCACGTATATTTTTTGTGTTTTTCTGGAATGATTTCCGATTTTTTGTACACAGTTTATAGTGTCACTCCTAAATGATCCTTGAAAGTTTTATGTGCCAACTATTAATTATTATTTCATAATTTGGATAGTCATTTTATGATTTTTCATTCGTCGCACATATCTTTGCTTTTTGCGCAGGTATACTAACTTAAATCAAGTTGAATAATAATATATATTATAATACTTTACTTTCGAGATCTTTGTCAACATATAATAGGAAATTAATCTGTTATCTCAAAGTTTTTCTTTTTGGAAGTTTTCTCGCTAGAACACTGAACACTAATAAATGAGGATAGGCTTTAAATTTAAAACTATCAGAAGAATTGTTTAAGTTAATATATTTTACTGTCAGTTATCTATATTAATTTAGAAGTGAAATAATCAGCTAATAATATTTTGCAAAATTGATTCGGGCGTTAACGGATTAAACAACGCATTTTCTACAATTTTTCACAGGATGATACCAATTATTATTATTATTAGTTAATGATTTATAACTGATCTCCTTTTTGTCTTTTTTAGAACTTTCGCTAAAATATATGGGGTATAAAAGTTTTTTTTTTTTTTTTTTTTTTTTTTTTTTTAAACTCATGAAGTTTCAATAGAATCCACAAAGTATTTCTTTTGATATTTGATAAAAATATCTAAGTTCAAAAATGTGCCTTCACTTATGTCCATGACTGTATATTGGTATATTGAAGAAAATAAAAACGTTTAAAAAAAATACATGCAAAGATTCAAAAATATTTCTATCTAATTGGCGGAGATTTTTTTAAATGTGCATTGTTAGTTAAATAAATAATAATTTCAAAATTTTGCAGAAATAGGCAATTCTTAGTTTGATCTAAAACATTACATATATGTTTTGTACTAAAGCGTTAAATAAATGTATTCAATGAAATTAACTTCGCTTACATTTATTACTTATTGAATAACGCAAGGAATTATGTTTAAAACAAAAAATGTAAATTTATTTTAAAGTTTTAATAGGGAACGACAGGGTATAATAAAAATTAAAAGAAAAAAATACAGACATCATACATAGATCATAAAGCGTTATTTGCATCACGTGAGTATAACATAATTTTGGATACGCATTCAAATCTACCGAATTCTTTTGTATGAATTCTAACAAAATATCGATAATTTAGTAAACATGAATTATATTAATGCTCCCGTACAATGTGTGCTAATATTTCTGTACTGATCAGTATAAAGGATTTAAGTCCAAAAATGTCGATTTTGAGTTAAATACATAGTCAGATTCAGAAAAAAATTCTCTATCGATTGGTATAAAGGATTTAAATCCATGTCATTTAGTCTTTGAGAAAATCCATTAGTATAAAAAGATTCAAATCAGAAATTTAGCATTAATCATTGGAATAAAATATTTAATTCAATTTTTCCCTTTATTAAATGAAGATTGACAATCACTGAATGGGATAAAGCGTACAAACTAACATAATCCCGTTTTCCTAATCGATTCTGCTCATTAGTTTTTAGTTAGTTTAACTTTACTTTTCGTCTCCTGAAAATTCAAGAATATGGACTTAAATACTTTATACTTATCAGTACAGATTTATGATACAAATTTTATAAATGTAATAAGAAAATATCTAAATGTGTTAAAATGCCATTGAGTTTTATATTTTCTTTAAAACATTTGATGAACAGTGGTCATAAAATTACCTAAACGCATTCAATAAGTATTTCAGAGATTTTATCTTCTTTATTGACATATGTACTGACAGCTTTCATAGAAATGGTATTATTTTTGTTGGAAGTAAAAGAAATGTAAGGGTTTATCACTATTTCATTTTCGCAAAACTAGCTGACATTCGATACAGTTAACGTAGTATAAGCTGCCACAACAATTGTCATGATCGAAATAAAAATAGTAAATTTTCTTGACAGAGTAAGTCTATATTTTGTTACATTTCGTTTTGCTATTTTTTGACACAGTTTTAAATTTAGAAATTTTAAATTTTGCCTTACACGTGTTTAATTCAAGAACATATTTTATTAATTTTTGTATTACAAAAATAAAATAAGATCAGAACTACATTCATTACAATACCTATAAAATCAGAATGAATTTTTTAAAAATATTGTTTTAGAATGAGCTGAGAATGTAAATTCATTTTAAGATTGAGTTACATATTTCTGTATAAATATATTATAATATATGTGGTAAGTTAGAAAATTTAAATAAATTTCAAAGCAAATAGAATATTTTTGAGTCAGAGATTCGAAACATATGAAATATTGAATATTAACCTCACGTTTGACTAAAAAATAAATTAGATTTATGAAAAATTTATGAAATTTATAAAAAATCTAATAAAGAATATTTAATATGTAATTTTTGAAAATTGTATACTTTCTTACTTATTTATGTGCGTATGCATTTATTTCAAAAACTGGATACTTGTACATGAAATTTGACAGCACGAGGCATATATGTTACACGAAACATATTAGATTTAATATATTTTATGATTATGTTTTTGATTTAGGAGAAAGCATTTTAATGGTTTCTTAGTATTCAAATAATTTAAAAATGGACCGATTTAGTATATAATAAAATAATATATAAATTAATATACGAATGTTTACATGATATTAACAAATCTATAAAACATCTCTGCAATAAACTGCTTTCTTATTTAATCAAATAAATATTCGTTAATTTTGAAGGGGGTATTCTAGTCTAGAATTTTGAAAATATATATATTTTTTTTTTTTTTTGGTAGTTGTTTTGCATATTCTTAATGTTTAGGCATTTAAAAATACATTCTTAAGAGGAAATTTAAAATTCCAGTAATTTACGGAATTATTGCTATTTTAGTGACGCAGAAACTAAGCCGAGCAACGGGCTTCTCATGCTTCTAATACTGACATTAAGAAATGAGAACTGCCCTTCAGTATGTATTTTAAAGCAACGAAGGCAGACACTATCAATCAGGAATCGACGATTAAAAAAAATATAGGTATAACGTACCACATTTAAACTAAAAACTTCTTACACTATAAAATAATGGAAGTACTACCGGTTTCGAAAGGATGCGCCTTTTCTCTTCAGGTGCAAAACTCGTACTACTGCCTTGGAGGCAAAATCAAGACTGAAAGCAGTGCAAAACCCAAAAGGAGAGGAGCAACACAACTAACCAATAGGAAGCAACCTGCAAAACCACGCATAGAACATAACCAAAAAACGGGAAACAGAGGAAACAAACTCAAAAATGGAAAAAAGGATTTTGAAATAATTTATTTATATATTTTTATTTTAGTGATGATTTTTCTGCGTCAATTAATAACAAAATTAAAGCGGGTGTTGCGTTTTTTTTTTTTTTTTTTTTTTTTTTTCCCTCCCCGTCTGTATGTTTGTATCGTAATGTACGTTTATCCTTCATCCATTTGACAGACAAGTTAATTACGCTTTCATTTAACACGGAAAGTCACCAGAAATTAAGAATAAAAAACTTTTTTGTAAAGTGTTATATATATATATATATATATATATATATATATAATTTTAGGATGGATTTTTGCAGTTGGAAATTAGTAATTGTGCTCACGTGGTGAGGACACTGCACGATAAAGGGTTAAGTGCTTATTATAACATTTTAATTACAGGATCCACCTTTTTACAAGGGCACTTCCATCACTATTTTCTAACCGTTAATATTTTTTAAATTATTTATTTATAGACTTAATTTATGATAAAATTGGTATTCAAAGTTAGTGGCATGCAAAATTAAAAGAAACTAAAACTTTGTAATCATAATTAAGAATGTACTTAGACAATACTACTTTTAGAATTTACTTAAAGTGTAAGAGAAAAAATGGCGTGTGCGGATATAAGAAGCATTTTTTAATCAAAAGAGGCTAAATCATGTTTATAATTTTTTTATAATGAAAATTTACATTAAATACCTATTATAAATTTATAAAATTGCAATTCATTATAATAAAATTTAAAATAATTCTAATTAAATATTTTAGTTGTATCATACAAAAATCGTATGACTTTATATATTTATCTATGTATTACTTCAAGTTATTATTATATTCAGATTTACATTTGAAATTTTTAGAAAGAGAAAATTTGTTACCGCAAAACATTTAAAATATACCTTGATGATGTTTGTTTATAATTTCTATAATAATAATAATAATAATAATAATAATAATAATAATATATATATATATATATATATATATATATATATATGTATTTCATCATTCATATGTATATTTCATATGATATATTTCATATATATATACACACACATGAATAAATAAAATATAAAATGTTTTTGTAAAAAAATAGAACCGACTCCAAAAAGGAACTACTATTCAAACAACTAAAAATGAAAGAAAATTGGTAGAAAATGGAACTGTAAATTGCGCCTAAAAGTATAAAATAATTTCCTTCGCCAAACAACCTATAACACTACAATTAATCATAATTTTTGAAGTCGGCGCAAAATTAAATAAAATTTAATTAGTTTTTAAAGATTTGTCTTTAGATCGGTAGCAACAAATGCTGTTGTTTCGAATGATCCATTTTCATGTTTCCTTTATTATTTTATCACTGTATACAATTGGTCCATTAGTAGCATCTACATAGAACAGTGAACATTCTTCACAATGCGCTATTTATGTTTCTAGTTAGAGTTTCCTTTGCAAATTTGGTATAAATGTGATAACTATCATCCTTGATGGCTTTTGGATTTGGTGATCAAAACGTAAGGCAAAAATATACACGCAAGATGTATATTTTCATTATATATATTGTACGATGTGTTGTTTCATATTCTAGATTTCTCTCTTGATATACCTTATCAAAATAATCATGATATCCCAAAGAAATTAAATATGTTTGCCAGATAATTTTGCGATTTTTCTTTCACCAAGGACGTCAGATACCAGCATCTTCGCCAACTTTTGCTGCTTACGAAATCTTATTTGTTTTCTTGAATCAAATTAGTTCTCGGTTGCATTTTGCAGGTAACAATGTGAGATGTATATTTTGAATAGGATTTGATTTTTGTATTGAATAAAGGTATCAATTTTTATTTAATTTTGCGCCGACTTCAAAAGTTATGATTAATTGTAGTGTTATAGGTTGTTTGGCGAAGGAAATTATTTTATACTTTTAGGCGCAATTTACAGTTCCATTTTCTACCAATTTTCTTTCATTTTTAGTTGTTTGAATAGTAGTTCCTTTTTGGAGTCGGTTCTATTCTTTTACAAAAAGATTTTATTTTACTCTTTTCAGTGAAAACTTATTTATATAGCAGAGCATCAGAAGACGTTCTACGGAAGTTTCACAAATCACAAGTTCCAAGAAAAGTGACATTACTCAAAAAATGGTTTATGTCACTGAAAAATACATGAAATGCACCCAATGTGAACAAAAAAGTTACATCTCCATCTAGAAAGTTATCCACTCGAGAGACAGTTGTGCCAGTTGTTTTATAGTAAAGTTATTTTTAAGTTGATTTTTCTCAAATGCCGCATTTTTAAGTTGTGTTACTTTTCTTGCCTTTATCGGATATGAGCAAAAAACTATCTGTTGAACGAACATACGTTAAATTAAAAAGTCTTTAGAAATGTAAAGGACGGATACGCTGTATTCGTAACCGAAAATTCTGTTAGGCATATATATTGAACTTTACAGTGAATACTTGTCACCCGCTGCGCTCGAAATTGCGCAGCGTAAAGTTCAAACAAAGAGCAAAATATGCATTGCAGCTGACGGATAGAATTTTCAACATCGATACTTACATACTGCTTTTACCACTGTAGCTGCATGCGTTCAGTAGTTAGAGTGAGAACAGACTTTTGTGAGTATCCTGTAATTTGTTTATATCTTAATGAAATCATAATGAAACCTATTTCAGGCCAATATCATTACGACAACAAAAAAGTATTAAAATTAAATCATCTCTTACGAAGTTATAAGCTAACAAATTTCAACAGCAACAACGAGAAACATGGTTTGCATTGAAAACCTCTTCCTTTATGAAATCGGTTTAAAACGTCTATGTGTTAATCGATGTGACCGCTTACAATAACCATACATTGAATTTTACATTGCATAAATGTCACCCGCTACGCTACAGCATATGCAATGTCGTTCAAGTGTGCACAAAATAGGAAATTGTGAACAAACAAATGCACGTTTTAAGCATTCTGTTTTTAGCAATTATGTCTAAACTATCTTTGCGTACTACATCGATGATGCTCTGCAATTTTATAATTCACTTTTTTCCCCTGTCTTGAAACGTTTCCGAGATAGGATCGTTAACTCCACGCTATTCCACCAGGTTGCACTTTAGGCGGTTGAATCGCGTAGCACATGTCCAATTAACTGACTTTTTTGGGCACCCTGTATTTTTTTGTGATCGCAAAGATCTTACAATGGGATTTATTTCAGACCAAGACCTTTACAATAAAACGAAAAGTATCAAAATCCGATCATCTGTTCAGAAGTTATGAGCTAACAAACAAAAACAAAAACAAAAAACATATGCTTTGAATTGAGAACCTCCTCCTTTTTGAAGTCGGTTAATTAGAGCATCTCTTACGAAGTTATAAGCTTACAAACACCAACAACAACACATAGCTTGAATTAAGAACACCCTCCTTTCTGAAGTCGACTGAAAACGACTTTGCGCTAATCGATGTGACCGCTTACAGTAACAGTACTTTGAACGACAGAGTATACGTGTCATCCGCTACGCTGCAAATTGTGCAACGTAGTTCAAGTGTGCATAATGTAGGAAATAGCGAACAAACAACTGCACGTTTTAAGCGTTCTATTTTTAGCAATAATGTCTAAAAACTGTCTTTTCGTAGTAAATCGAAGATGCTCTGCAACTTCGTAATTAACTTTTCTCCCATCTTGAACCGTTTTTGAGATAGGAGCGCTAATTCCGCTGTTTTTCACCAGATGGCGCTTTATTTTCTTTAGATTGTAAATAAGTTATAATGGGACCTACTTCAGACCAAGATCTTTACAACAAAACAAAAAGTATCAAGTAACCGTATTTTGAACTATATAGCGTATGTCTCCCCAGCTACGCTACAACGTGAGCAATGTAGCTAAAGTATGTATAGTGTAAGAAATTGCGAACAAAAAAATGCACGTTTTTAGCATTGTATTTTTAGCATCAGTGTCTAAACTATCTTTTCGTACTAAATCGATGATACTCTGCAATTTTATAATTCACTTTTTCCCCCTGTCTTGAACCGTTTCCGAGATAGGAACGCTAGCATGAATGTCTAAACTATCTTTTTCTACTATCGATGATACTCTTCAACTTTCTAATTCACTTTTTTCTTTAGCACCGTTTTCGAGATAGGAACACTAACTCCGCTATTGTCCACCAGGTGGCGCTGCAAGCGGTTTAACCTTGTACAGCATGGCCACTTTGCTATACTTACATACCATTTTTATCACTATAGCTGCAGCCGTTTAGCAGTTAAAAGAGTTGGGACTGATTTTTTGGGGCACCCTGTATTTTCTTTAGATCGTAAAGATATTACAATGGGACCTATTGTAGACCAAGACCTTTTCAACAAAACAAAAAGTATCAAATTCGGAGCATCCGTTCAGAAGTTATGAGCTAACAAACATAAAAAAAACATACGGTTTGAATTGAGAACCTTCCTTCTTTTTTTGAAGTCGGTTAAAAATGCAAACGTTAGTGAAAATTAAATCGTGGAGATAGGCACCCTAAAACGAAATTTTTTGTAGCTACACTGGTCAAAAAAATTTAAGGAACGACCTGTTTTCCTTTTCTCTTCTTTTACACATAATTTTTAAACAAATAAACAAGTGAACATAACATTTGGATGGCCTGTTCGTTATGATATTATTAACTGAATTTCGTGTAACTTTAGCATTAGAATAATTTTTAAGCTAATAAATATTCAGTTTTCTCTCAAAAGTAAGCTTTGAAAAAAAATGAAAAATTTCAATAATTTTAGGAAAGAACACTTATTGAAAAATGGTCATAAGGATGCCTTACAGATAGGTAAAGACGCACACGCGTTCCTATGTAAGATTACAACCAAATCTTTCTACCTGCATTCTTTTTTTTTTTTTTCTTCTTCTTCTTTTCGCATGTGAATAACTTTTTTAAAAATATGCATACAAACATGAAAATATGATAAGATGTTCATTATACAATTATTTTTCGACATCATTATTATTCTAGTGCTGAGTATAGTTTACAAATTAATAATTATATATTTTTAAAAAGTTCATTATAAAAGTAAAAGAAAAGTTAATACAAAAAGAAAAATCGAGATTCAGTTTAACATTTCAAAGCATGAGCGTCTTTACCTATCTCTAATGCATCCTTAACACCACTTTTCATTATGTGTTCTTTCCTAAGTTTGTTGAAATTTTTCATTTTTTCCAAAGCTTACTTTTGCGAGAAAAATGAATATTTATTAGCTTAAAAATTATTCTTATGCTAAAATTACTTAAGATTCGGTTAATAATATGATAATGAACAGGCCATCCAAATTTTATGTTCATATGTTTATTTGTTTAAAAATTATGTGCAAAAGAAGCGAAAGAGAATACGGGCTGATCCTTAAATTTTTTTGACCAGTGTATTTCATAATATATGCGTTTTCAATATTTCAAATCGATAATTTTTGCCTGTGATAATTCTTTATAAAGTCGTAGTAGGATGTTTATCTTTCATTTTTCCAGAATTGTGGATAATGGGTTTGTAAATTAGATTTATATATGATTTCAAAATATCAAATTACTTTTCTTTTATTATATATATATATATATTAAATGCATAGATAAGAAAAAACCTAAAAGTGTATTTATTATGTATTAACATTTAAGGTGTGATATGTATATATATTATTTTTATTTTTTATGTGAATTACTCAAATTATCTATTGGATGTAATAATATATATATATTAATTTAACAGTTTAATTATGTCATTTACTGGAATATAGTTTAATAATGGCGAATATAAAATGAACAACAGAAGGTATACAGCATAAAAAGTCTGTCAGAATTATCACAGTACAGTCATAATAATTAAAAAAAAAAGAAAAAAATTGCCAATTACCGACTAATTTCGCCGTAAATTACTGTAGAAACATACAGCTGGTGCCGATCGATTGATACAAACATCTAGTTATTAATGCAATTGCTAAATTTTGCTTAGGGGTCATCTACATATTAAAGCTTGCACAAATTCATTTTTTTGAATAGTAACACCCATTTTTCACTCCACATTCGAATTTCTGTGGTTAAGGTGGTTTGGAAAAAGGTATAGTTTATATAATTTAAATTAATTCCTAATAGAGGTACAAGCAAAAATGTGTTAGGGGTAAATCCCTATATTAAAATAAATAAATTAATTAATTAAAAATAAGATATCATATAGAAAAGTACAGTGCGTTGCATGAATATAAACGCACCTTTTCCAATAGCCAGAAATAGAATTTTTAAAATTTTAAAAGAAGGAATGCGACTTACAGTTATTGTATATGACTAACAACTGAATAAGGTGCTTTGAGCAAGTATGTTTATACTCATGCAAGCTTATTTAATGAATGTTTAAGCATTTTCTTATTTTTCTCTGTTATTCGTTTGTTGCACGAAATTAAACGCACTCTGTATTTTGGGTTTTAAATTTAACAGAACCCCCGGAATTAAATTAAAACACAAATAGTCGTGTTGCTAAAATTCTCTAAAATCAGTTTTAATGCTTGAGTGCAAACTTTACGGAGTTTGTACAGGATGGTAAGAGGAAAAACTTTGACAGTAGATAAGAGGATAAAAATCGACTTTATGCGTAGTAAAGGCTTTAGCAATCGCGAAATAGGGCGCTGAATCGGAAGAAGTGAGAGTGTTATGCGAAAATATATAAAGAAAGGAGCAAATTATGGGGAAAAAGCGTATGAGAAGCGAACAGGAAAGCTCATCAGTTACGGTAAATGTCGAATATGCAACGCTGCAAAGACTAAGAATATTTCCTGTACGAAGATAAAGGCTCAATACAAGCTGGGTGTTCATCGGACAACCATATGGAGAGCTATCAAAGCTGCAACATTCATTAAATTTAAGAAAATGAAGGCGAAACCACCCCTCACTCAAAAGCACAAGGATATGCGGTTAGAAAGGGCAAGACAATGGATTCTGGATCGACTAAATTGGGAAAAAGTCATCTTCTCAGATGAAAAAAAGTTTAATCTCGATGGCCAGGATGGATTTCGTAGCTACTGGCACGATATGATAACCGAAGAAATGTACTGTTCAAAACGTCAATCTTGATGTGGGTCTGTCATGGTGTGGGCAGCCATAGGTTTTAAAAGGGACTTTCGAATTACAGTTCGTGGAGAACAGTATTAACTCTGTAGATTATGTCCAGATGCTCACAAGGAACTGCGCCGTCAAGCAGTCAAAAAATCTGGAAGAAATTATATTTTTCAGCAAGATTGTGCATCTGTACATACAGTACATATCGTGAAAAAATGGTTCCGTGACAATAAAATTAAAGTTCTGGATTGGCCCTCAAAAAGCCCCGATTTAAACATATTGGAGAACGTATGGGGTTATCTGGTTCACCGTGTTTACGCAAACGGAAGGCAGTTTAACACGAAATATGAACTAAAATCGGCAATTCTCTTAGCTTGGAAGACAATCAGCTTGGATGACCTCATGCCACTATATCAGTCAATGCCAAGGCGTTTTCTGGCTATTCTAGAAGCCCATGGTGGCTTTACAAAGTATTAGATACAATATTTGTTACTCAGTTATTTATTTTTTACATGTGCGTTTAAATTCATGCAACATGTATATTTGTCATAAATTCAATAAAATTATTTTCTAAAAAATCATATTGGTTTTTCGTTGTTTTGACTCGTAATTTCATTTTTTGAATCATACACATACAGTTTACATCAAGTGTCACCTATTCATATTTTTACTTTCCGAACACTATAGTGAGGAAAGTATTGTAATCATGTCAAAAATCCGAATTCGAGATTTTGATGTTTCCATACGTTTCGAGGTCCAACGAGTCCGTTTTCACTATTTTTACGATGATGTATGTATGTGTGTGTGTATGTATGTGTGTATGTATGTATGTATGTATGTGTGTATGTATGTGTGTATGTATGTGTGTATGTCTGTGAGTGAACACGCTAGCGTCTAAACGCTTTGTTCGAATAAGCTGAAAGTTGGTACGTATATTGTAAGTCACCATAGTACGAACCCTATAGATTTTGGTGAATCTAGCACTTATAGTTTTTTTACAGGGACACAAAGAAAAATTCTTTATCATTATGGCCAAGGGACCAAAATCTTAAAAGTGCGATAGCATCTAAACGCCTTATTCAATTGAGCAAAAACTTTATACACATATTATAGGTCACAGATACTGAATTTGTATAGATTTTGGAGAATCTAGCACTTATAGTTTTTTTACAGGGACACAAAGAAAAATTCTTTGCCAAATTTTTAAAAGTGTGATAGCGTCTAAACGCCTTATTAATCTGAGCAAAGAATTTGTACACATGTTATAGGTCACATTTGAACCAACTGTATAGATTTTGGTGAATCTAGCACTTACAGTTTTTTTACAGGGACACAAAGAAAAATTCTTTATCATTATGGCCTATGAGACCAAATTTTTAAAAGTGCAATAGCATCTAAACGCCTTATTCAATTGAGCTGAAAATTTGTATGAATATTATAAATCACTGTTGCACTAACTATAAGCATTTCGGTGAATTGTGGCCACCACGAGACTTTCTTCTGTATTTTCCTATACAAATTCACTCAGTAACAATAATTAAAAAAAAAAAAAAAAAAGTGGGACTTTGACAAAATTGTGGGTAAAATGTGAAAATTTGTTTAAGTTTGTCAGAATTTATAGATTTTTACAGGGACACAACGAAAAATTCTTTATCATTATGATCTAAGGGCTCAAAGTTCAGTAGCGTTAAATAAAACCTCGTGTGATATATGGAGAAAAATACTCAAACACTCTGTTATGGTTTTCTCTCTTTCGTTTGTTTAGCAACTCCCCTTTCTTTATTTTATCTACAAAACTGTTAGTTACTCAATGTTCGGAAAGTCGAGTGGAGTCACTCCAGATTTTTTTATTACTCTTCTATACCATTCTAATTCTTAAAGCTAAGGTGCGTTTATATTCATGCAACGCACTGTATTATATTCATTCAGATGATAACCAGAAAAGATAATTTTAAATATAAAATAAACTAAAGTAATGCTAGTTAAGAAATGATATGTGCATCGAAAGTTATTGGAATAACTATTTTGAATCATATGTATGTAAAGTTTTAGATGACACAAATGATAACAAGTGACAGCCGCCAATAAAAATTAAAATGTCACTGTAACTCGGAAAATAATGATAGGAATAATCTGGAAATTTGGAAATGCATATTTTTGGTGATGCCTGTTCTATTCCTGGAAAATTAATATAGGTTATAATTCATAATTTTTTGAAATATTTTCGTATTTCAAAAAATGTTTTTAATAAAAAATATGCAAGGAATATGTTTGGGTCACTTCATTCTAACGTATATAAATTTGAATACATTAATTTTTCGGGAAGATATGAATTAATGTGTGCCATATTCATTTAACATTAGCACAGAGTTCCCAACTTTTATAATTTAATCACGAGCATTTTTAGCCTCGCCTTCTTTTCGCACCAGAAATTTTGTAGATTATTTCTGTTTAATATGTGACAAAGATTGAATAAGAAGAAAATCATTTTTCAAAATTTCCGGTTTGAAAAAGAGGCGGGGCTAAAAATGTTTGTGAATAAATTATAAAAGTTGGAAACTCTGCATTAGCATCGCACATTTTGACAAATTATAACTCTGTGAAAAATCGAGAGAAATATATAAACCATATATTTTTTTTCGGGGTGATTTGATACAAATAACAAATAAAATAAAATAAAATATATGTCTAAAATAAAGGTTGTCATTCCAAAAAATTAAGTTGATTCCAAGTTTTAATATGTAGACGACCCCATAAGCAAAATCTAACTATACCGTTATAGATTAAGCGTTATCACTAATCGATCGGCACCAGCCGCATGTTTCGACACTAATTTACGGCGAAATTAGTCAGCAGGTGGAATTTTTTTTTTTTTTTAAATCTACAAGGAAAAGGTTGAGTGCGTTTAACATCGCTCTAGAGCTACGTAGTGGGCAGTTGATAGCAAATATAAACTTTCTAATGTAAATCCAATCATAATGGTTAAGATAATATGACTGTAAGGCAAGAATATTTTTGATAATGAGATTTTTTGATATTAAACCATTAGTAGATTTATTGGATTTGTTACCTCTTTTTTGAACGAGAAGTTTTCTGGTTGACACTATGATTCAGTGCAGAGTAAACAGGGGAGTAATCATGAAGGGGATTAATGTTAGTATAGACCTTAACAACCCTATTAAAATATTCATGATTCAAGCCATATGGATAAATTGTATTAAAATATTTCATGTAGTTAGATTCAAAGAAAAGGCGCTCACTTTTATTTTTTTGAATCCTAAGAATTTCAATAGTACATGAGCAGAAATTGTGTAAATTAAAATGTCTTAACACAATAGTTGATTTACTGTTAAGGACAGGTGATGATAACTTTTTTGAGTCTGAGCGATGTTGATTAATTCTAATATGTAAAGGGGTGGAAGTTTCACCAATATACTGCATTTTACAGATACCACAACTTAATTTGTATATAACATTATAAACCTGACAGAAAGGAACCAATTTTGAATCATTATAAATTTGGGACTGTAAAGCATTAGGGCATGTTTTGCAACGAGAAGAATCACACTTTCTAAATTTAAGATTGGAAGGAGGAGAGTATAGGTAGCTTGATGTCGATCCAGGAATATCCCTATAAATATTCCTGTACCGGGCACAATACTGAGGGAAACCAAAGCATTTCTTGCCAGGCACTACTAATTTATTGAGAACATTCATAATAAAAGAGTGATTTTATATAAAATAAGTAAATCAATTTTAATTTGCAAGTATTATATATTAAAACTATCATTGAGAAAATAAATAAATAAAATCCTTGAATAAGTAGAGAGATAATAAAATTGAAAAATCATGAATAATAAAGCTTGAAACATAGACTTCAACCTATACATATCCACCAACATATTGAAAATCACAAATTTAATATTAAACATTCTTGATTAAAGTAGGCATACATAAATAAAAATTAATCATTTAATCTGGGATAATTACATAATAAACTATACAAAATATTTACAAAAAGTTCCAATCCAAAGTAAAATTCAACCCGAAGCAATATGATTATAAACCAAACAATCAAAATTAAATGACTAAAATTGAATAAATTAACTATTGAAAAACTATAATGGAATAAGTGAATAATAAATGCTCATGATGTCAAAATTTAACCACATGAAACTTAAGAAAATTATGCTTAAGTTAACCATTGAAAAACTATAATGGAATAAGTGAATAATAAATGATCATTATGTCAATTTTCAACCACATGAAACTTTAAAAAATTATGCATAAAAACTTTTAAATTTAATAATAATTGTCAAAACTCATTTATGCACATACAAACTACTAAAGGAATATCCCAATTTTGAACTTAGATAAAACAGTTCTACATCAAAGAGCCATTAAATGCATAGATCCACAAACAGCCAAACATTGTATATGATTAACAATTGAAATAATACACATCAGAAAAAGCGCCATTGCAGCTGTAATCAAAGTGCATGTAAACTTTTAGAATATTGATGGTAAGCCAAATTGGCAAACATATGTATATATATATAATAATATATACATTAATATATAAACAAGATTTTAAATAAATGAAAAAACTGTTTATATTAAACAAAATACATTTAAATTTAATGCGCATAAGCAGCAGATAGAATTTAAATGCAAATATAAATAATAGATAACGTAATAAAATTTAATCTTAAAATTTAGCAATTAATAGAACTAAAACAATAACAGCACACTAAAATATAGAACTGAATTTAACATAGAGGAAAGAATGACACAAAAATTTGCGATATAGATAAGGAACCAATGAGTTACCATATTAACTTAAAATACTTACGCCGACCTGAAGGATAATAAAAAAGGACCATTAAACTTGTGAAAGAGAAAAAAGATAATAAACCACATAATCAATTGGATATAAATGCTTAAAATTAGAAGCATACTTATCAAGGGGCGCATACTTCATAAAGCAGAGAAAGCTGCAATGATTTCGTAAAACGATATTGCTTATCATAGCAATTTATATCATCTCACGCCCCGATTAATGCAGCACAAAAACCATAAAGAATGAGAAAAAAGTGAAAAATTAAATTAAAACAAAGAATAAATAAATATTAATTAAAATCTTAAAGGAAACCAAATTAATAACATGAAATAATCAGAGTAACCACATGGAAAACAGTTAACACAAACTGGAAAAATGGTTGATGCCAAAACCTAAATTGAAGTTAATATAATAGCTCGACAGATATCGATTAATCGAAAATACTTCAGAACAATTACATTAAAGATAAAATACACAGAGTAAATATTAAATGATAATGTTAAAATTAATACTAGTAGAGTTAAATTAAGTCGTACCAAAAATATTAATAATAAAATCGTTTAAGATAAGGACTGAAGAATGAAGGTTAAAGACTACTGAGTACAAGCGCCATCTTTCGGTTAGCTATAATAACATTAAGTCAGTTATATAAGATGTATTGACTGATAGATTAAGATAATTTAGAAGTATTAACAGCAAGATTAAGATAATTTTTAAGATTTTTATTTTGAAGTCAAATTATTAAGTGTAAAGTTTAAGATAATTTAGAAGTATTAACAGCAAGATTAAGATAATTTTTAAGATGTTTATTTTGAAGTCAAATTATTAAGTGTTAAGTTTTAAGAAGACGTAATTACAAGCAATAATGCCAAAGAGCACAACTATAAGGATAAGCATTATAATGCGGTAATCAATAATAATTAAAATTAAAAATTAAAATTAAAATATTTTTATTTTGAAGTCAAAGTATTAAATGTTAAGTTTTAAGAAGAGTCAATTACAAGCAATAATACCAAAGAGCACACATATAAGGATAAGCATTATAATGCAGTCATCATAAATTAAAATTTAAAATTAAAATTTAAAAGATTTTTTTTTTTTTTAATTAATATTTATAAGATTTTATTTTTGTTATGCAAATAGATGGATTGTTCAAACTTAACAAGGGAAGCCTCAAGTAGCCAGAAGCACATAGTAAAATTTAATGATAAAAGAGTTCAAAATACATAGTATCAACCAGAAAAAATAAAAGAGTTCAAAATACATAGAATCAACCAGAAAAAATAAGAATGTAACTTACAGCAATCCCTCCACTTTTTTTTTTTTTTTTATAAATTTTATTCAGCATCAAACCCTCCCAGCCAACCAGCCAAACAACACCACCCTTCCTCCTTAATCAAACTTCTGCCCACCCATCCACCTGTTTTTTTTTTCATATTTTTAATTAGAAAACATTTTTTGAGTTATGAAAATTAATAATAAATTCATATTTTCAAAAATATAAGTTATGACCTATATTAAATTTTGCGTGAATAGAACCAGGCATCATAAAAAATATGGGTTTTGAAATTTACAGCAATTTTTCATCAATATTTTTCAAGTTACAGTGATATTTCTTTTCTTATTACGGTTACGGGGCGTCACTTGTTATTATTTGTGTCAGCTGTAAACCTGCATGCACAAGAATTAAAATAGTTAATCAAGTACGTTTAGATGCACTACACTCATAACTTCGAAGTTAGCATTACTTTAGTTTATGTTATATTTAAAATTGTCATTCTTCTTTTCCTAATGGTAAACCTATTCGATATTAGTTTCCTATTTCTAAATTTAAAATTGTCATTATTCTTTTATGTAATTATATAAATGGGTAAAATACTTTTCTGTGTTAAATCTTAACTTAATTTTTTTAAATGTAGGGATGAACCCCTAATACATTTCCGCTTGTAACTCTATCAAGAATCAATTTAAAGTAGATAAACTATACATATTTCAGAATCGCCTTGATCTCAGAAGTCAAAAGTTCGAATGTTGAGTCAAAAGTTGGTGTTACCAATTGGAAAAATAAAGTTGAAGTAAATTTTAATATGTAGAGGCCCCTAAACAAAATTTAACTATCGCATTAATAAAAAAACGTTATAAAAGATCGATTGGCACTAGCCGCAAGATTTTAAAATAAATAATGGCGAAATTTGTTGAAATTGGCGTTTTTAACACTTTCCAACAAGGTTAAAAAGTGTTAATGACTTCGGTTTGCCTGTCTGTCTGTCCGTCTGTCCTCTCTCTAACTCAGTAAATATTTTTGAAATTTCTTAAAACTGATATATGTTATTCAAGTTCACCATCGGATGATCCCTATTAAAAATGGAGTTAATATCTCTACATAGTTTGTGTACAGGGACACCAGAAAGCATTCCAAAGCATTGTGTTCTATGAGAGATATTTCTGTAAATCTTTTAGTACCTTTACTGTATACAAATCTTAATGAAATTGAAATATGTTGTATACGTTCACTATCGGATGTTTCATATATAAAATGGAGTAAATACCACGACTGGTTTATGTATAGGGACACTCGTACGTATTCCAAAGCATTGCTTTCTATGAGAGGTATTTCTGTAAACCAAAATTTAATAACTTTACTTTGTACAAAGCTTAATGAAATTGAAATATGCTATTCATATGCACAAAGGAATGCTTTCTATAGAATATAGTATGATCAGCACTAGATTTACAGGGCCACACAAAAATATACAGTTACATTAAGAGCTATTGATAAAAATTTGCTGGAATTGCACTTTCGTTTACATTAAGCATTTTTAACACTTTCTAACAATTTTTAAGTATGAATATGATTTCAATTTGTGTATCTGTTTGTCTGTCTGTCCACGCTCTAACTCCTGTAAATATTTTTGGAATTTCTTGAAACTGATATATGTTATTCAAGTTCACTATTGGACCTTCCCTGTTGAAAATGGAGTTAATACCTCTACTGTTTTGTGTACAGAGACACCCGAAAGTTTTCCAAAGCATTGTGTTCTGTGAAAAGCACCTCTATAAACCATATTTTAATACCTTTACTGTATACAAATCTTAATAAAACTGCAATATGTTATTCAAGTTCACTATTGGATGTTTCCTATATAATACGGACCAAATTCCATCAATGGTTTGTGTACAGGGACACTCAAAAGTATTCCAAAGCGTTGCATTCTATGAGAGGTATTTCCATGAATAAAATTTTAATAACTTTACTTTGCACAAAGCTTAATGAAAATGAAATATGTTATTCATATCCACAAAAGAATGCTTTCTATAGAATATAGTATTATTAGCATTATATTTACAGGGGCCGCACAAAAATATTCAGTTGCATTAAGAGCTATTAATAAAAATGTGCTGGTATTACACTTTCGTTTACATTCAGCGTTTCTAACAATTTTTAAGTGTGAATATGATTTCAGTTTGTGTATCTGTCTGTCTGTTCGTTTGTCTGTCCGTCTGTCTGACTGCACTCTAACACCCGTAAATATTTATGGAATTTCTTGAAAATGATATGTTATTCAAGTTTACTACAGGTTGTTCCTCACTGAAAATGGAGTGAATACCTCAACTGGTTTGTGTACAGGGACACCCGAAAGTATTCCAAAAAATTGTGTTCTATGAGAGGTATTTTTTTAAACCCTATTTTAATACACTGAGAAAAAAAAATATACCATCTTCATCTAGAATGAATAAGTGGTCGTTTTCTAAATCCCTTAACTAAAAATATAGATTCCGAGCTATGCACATAAGGCACGCCAATAAACTGAATAGACGAAATGATCGAGAATTTCTACTCTACACATTTCTAGATGGTGAAACGATATTCTGAATATCCTGATTATTCTGAATCTTTTGTATTGGGTGAAATTCTTGCTTGATTTTCCAGAATTGAGTAATAAACCAAGATTATAGTTGCTGAAACCCGCCTCTTGTATTCGCATTCATTTGCAGAAATTTTTAAATAACTTTTCCCTCAAGAATATAAGCAAATTCTCTAGAATTCTAATAGGGCTTTCTAGAACTCGCTTTCAAAAGGGACTAGAATTTGTAAGATGACATGGAACTACTTTTTCTAGAGCCATAATTTAGATTATAGATGTCAGTTACAGAATTTTTTCTCAGTGTACCTTTACTGTTCAAAAATCATAATGAAATTGAAATAGGTTATTCAAGATCACTGTCGGATGTTTCCTATATAAAATGGAGTAAATACTTCTACTGGTTTGTGTACAGGGACACTTGAAAGTATTCCAAAGCACTGCGATGTATGAGAGTTATTTCTACAAACCAAATTTTAATAACTTTACTTTGCACAAAGCTTCATGAAACTGAAGTATGTTATTCATATGCACAAAAGAATGCTTTCTATAGAATATAGTATGATTAGTATTACTCTTACAGGGCCACTTAAAAATATTCAGTTACATTAAGAGCTATTAATACAAATTTTCTGAAATTGCATTTTCGTTTACATTAAGCGTTTTTAACGCTTTCTAACAGATTTTAAGAGCGAATATGATTTTAATTTGTTTATCTGTCTGTCCGATTGTCTATCTTTCTACCTGTCTGTCTTCCGCTCCCAGCGTCCGTAAATATTTTCAAAATTTTAAAAAATGGTATATTTTAAAGAAGTTCACTACGGAATGTTCCCTATTTAAAATTACATCAATAGGTCATGTACAATTTGTTTGTGTACAGGGACAACCAAGGGAGAAAAAAAAAGGAAGAAAGAAAGAAATGCCAATGCATTGCGCTTTAGAACAGATTTTTTTAAAATCACATTTAAATAACCTTCTACTGTACAAATCATAAAGAAATTGACATGTATTGCTAGTATTCCCCCCCCCCCCAAAAAAAAAAGAGTTTTGTATAGAATATGATATGATTAACCTTTATAGTTACAGGGCGACACTGAAATATTCAAGTACTTTAAGGACTGACTTTCTGACCTAACGGCTGGATTTTCTTTAACAGTTTTTAACCATGTCTAAGAGTGGTTTAAAATTCAAGTAGTCAATCTGTATACTTTTCAGTCCTTCTGTCTGTCTGCTGTGTGATAACGTAGGCGAAGAATATTGAAAGTTATACAATACAGCAAGTACGTGCAGTTTCAAAGTGTTAATAGTTAATGCGTTCAGCATGATTGTCGTTCTTTTTTTTTTTTTTTTTTTTTGTCTGAATGTACAGTCGAAGAGAGGGGAAAAAAAAATAATAATGTAATAGTTATCATTTGGCTGGGAATTGTGAGTAGTTTTAGAAAATGAAGTGAAATTTTGAATCGGAGTGTCGTCTACATATTAAAACGCACACCAACTTAGATTTTTTCAATGGTAATGCCGTATTTTTATTTTACAGCAATGAATAAATAACGAAATACAGAAATGAAATAACGAAGAAAATGAAATAAATTATTTGAATAATTACTGGTTAAACTATATACAACAACAATGTAAAACGCAGAAAAATTATGCAAAAAAGATTATTTTAAGACGTTAGTATAGCAAACGAGAAGTCTTGTTTTCTAAATAAAACCGCGTCTTTCAGCGTTCTTCTAAAACAACACAATACAGAAAAATATTTGAATTCCTGGGGTCGTGAGAACGCGAAATCACATATTGGTTGTATATTTTACTTTTTTTTTTCTTTTTTCTTTTTTTTTTTTTTTTTTTCATACAGTTATAAGCGTTCAAAGTTCGAAGGTGCTAATGTCAAATTCATATCTCAACATTTATTAATATCTTCATAAAAAATAACTTCATAGGTATAACTTATTTATTTATTTATATATTTTATTTTTATTTATTTATTTATTTACTTTTACGAGGTATAGTGAAGAAACAGAAACATAATCCATGACCACTTTTCATTCAGAAAAATATTTTTAATTATGAAAAATGTTAATAAATTCATATTGAAAAAAAAAAAAAAAAAGAATTACTAATCTTTACATGAAATGAATCCTAATGCTGAAAAATATGGGTGTGCAAATTTGCAGCTCATTTGAGTTATTAGTTTTCTAGATATAAATAATTTTTCTTTTATAGAGGCTTAGAGGGCCATCGCTTGTGAAGTTCTACAGGAGATAAAGGAGAAAAATCTTGAGAAATAACGGAAAAAATAAAACAAAATATTTTGGATTTATAATTACTGGTTAAACTACATACAACAACAACGTCAAACGCAGAAAAAAAAAAGCAAAAAAGATTATTTAAGACGTTGCTATAGCAAACGAGAAGTTTTGTTTTCTAAATAAAACCCCGTCTTTCAGCGTTCTTCTAAAACAACACAATACAGAAAAATATTGGGTTGTTCGGAAAGTAATTTCGTTTTTTCCTTCGAAAATGAAAGACGATTTTCTTATATTGTATAAATATTTTAATGAATTATATATTCTCCCCTTTGATCGGTTTCTTAGCGATCTCACGAGTTGTTATTTGGCAGTTTTTCATAAATCAATACTTTATTTTGTCTTCATTAGCACAAACTGGTTTTCTAGAACGTTATGCATCTTCAACTCAAAATTGCCAGAACAAAATTTGGTAAACCAGTTTTGACAATAGTGTTCTTTAAATAAATTTTCTGTGCACACATCGTATACTTTTTTTGCTTGTTTGAATAGTATTTTCGCATTTTTGATAGCAAAAACAAAATATGCCGAAAATGTCGCTTCTGATTTTCTTTATTTGATAGGGCACCAATCAAAAACTATTGAGCAGAATAAAACGACCTTTTTCACAAGCAAGCCTTGCTATATCAGTTGTCAAAATCTGTAATGGCAATGCAACTTAAATGTGAAGAAGGTGTGAAAAAAATACAATTAAGACCTCTGCTGAGAAAAACGAAATGACTTTCCGAACAACCCAATATTTGAATTCCTGGGGTCGCGAGAACGCAAAAACATATATTGGTTGTATATTTTACTTTTTTTTTTTTTCATACAGTTATAAGCGTTTAAAGTTCGAAGGTGCTAATGTCAAATTCATATCTCAACATTTTATTAATATCTTCATAAAAATTAACTTCATTGGTATAACTTACTTATTTATTTATATATATTATTTTTATTTATTTATTTATTTATTTATTTATTTGACGAGGTACAGTAAAGAAACAGAAACATAATCCATGATCACTTTTCATTCAGAAAAATATTTTTAATTATGAAAAATGTTAATAATTTCATATAAAAAAAATGTATATATATATATATATATATATATATATATATATGAATTATGATCTATACTAATCTTTACATAAAATGAATCCTAATGCTGAAAAATATGGGTGTGCAAATTTGCAGTTCATTTGAGTTATTAGTTTTCTTGATATAAATATTTTTTCTTTTGGAGAGGTTTAGAGGACCATCGCTTGTGAAGTTCTACAGCAGATAAAGAAGAAAAAATTTTGAGAAATAACGGAAAAAAAAAAATATTTTGGATTTATAATTACTGGTTAAACTACATACAACAACAACGTCAAACGCAGAAAATAAAGCAAAAAAGATTATTTTAAGACGTTACTATAGCAAACGAGAAATCTAGTCTTATAAATCAAACCCCGTCTTTCAGTGTTCTTCTAAAATAACACAATACAGAAAAATATTTGAATTCCTGGGGTCGAGGGAACGCGAAAACATATATTGGTTGTATATATATATATATATATATATATTTTTTTTTTTTTTTTTTCATACAGTTATAAGCGTTCAAAGTTCGAAGGTGCTTATGTCAAATTCATATATCAACATGTTATTAATATCTTCATAAAAATTAACTTCATTCGTATAACTTATTTATTTATATATAATACTTTTATTTATTTATTTATTTATTTACGAGGTACAGTGAAGAAACAGAAACATAATCCATGATCACTTTTCATTCAGAAAAATATTTTTAATTATGAAAATTGTTAATAATTTCATATTAAAAAAAATGAATTATTATACTACCCAATAAAATAAATTACTCCACACGGAAATGTTACATAAAATACCGATTAGTTTTTCATGTAAAAAAGGGCTTTTAAATTAAAGAAAAAACAATAACAAAATTTTTTATTGCATTTGATTAACATCTATTAAATTCGACCAATAACATGAGAAAGATTTATTTTATGAATATACTGATATTTTTATGAACAAAAGTATAATGTTTTTTCTCTGTGGGATAAACTATAGTTTCTTTGGCAGGCAAAAAGACAAATGCGCATTAGTCTATCGCTATTTCCTTATCCAAAGGCTGGCCATTATTCAAGTATTATGGCGTAATGGCAGCTTCAGCATTTGTCAAGGTGTCAAAGTTCTGCGCATTTCGTCCATCATTCATGAGAGTGTTTTCATCATTTTTATCGGATCTAATTTGTGTGATTCTGTTTTTAAAAATTTCTTTTTCATTTCTTCAGAGTTAAAAATAAAAATAAAGTTTTATAAAATATCATAATTAAAATAATAATAATAATAATAAATAATAATAATAATAAACGTTTGCATCTATCATAATTTTTAAACATCTTTAAAATTATTAAGGATTGTAAAATAATAAATTAACTATTTACCTTAACACATATGCATAATTTGTACTTTCTTTACGAATCTCCTTATGATACAGTCTGAACTACAATTTGTGCTTTCAACGAAATTCAGAAATTTTAAAAATATTTAAGAATTAATCTGTAATGAAATTAATTCCATTTTCGATAATACAATTTCTTCTTATTTCTCTTTATTTTAATAAATCAAATTTAAGTATCAGATATATATATATACCAGGGATGCCATAGGCGGCTTTTATTATTATTATATATTATTATTATTATTATTATTTTCGTGCCACTATTGCCATAACATAAAATTTATAATACATTTATACAGGCAAAGGGCAGATTTACCTGCAAAAATATATTATAAATTTTATTTTTTAGAAATAGTGTATGAAATAATAATAGTAATAATAATAATAAATCTCCTGT
The DNA here is from genome assembly GCA_963930645.1 of Salticus scenicus. Classification (NCBI taxonomy): domain Eukaryota; kingdom Metazoa; phylum Arthropoda; class Arachnida; order Araneae; family Salticidae; genus Salticus; species Salticus scenicus. The sequence continues at coordinate 83,989,617 of OZ005651.1, forward strand.
GGCAGCCCTGACGTATATCAATCAGTTACATCAAGATTGATCTGAGAGCTAATGTATGATTTAGATCTCTATCAGTCATCAATGTTGCATGCTTACTTTAAATGAAAATACATTCTTTTAAGAAAACACCCGTCCCATTCGATATTTCGTACGAAATTTCCGCGGCAAAAATACGACTGACTTCGATTTAGCAAGTTCTAATATACAGGTTTGTTTCAAAAGATCATGCCCAAACGACACGTATGGGTGGGTCATGTCATGAGGAATAAGAATTTTACAAGAACTGGGGGTCGGAAACGCGATTGTAACCCGCTAGAGGCGATAAGCTCTGGCCAACTTGTACGCACGCAGAAAGATAGAAGTGAAGATGTGAAGCACGCATTGCTGCTATTGGGGCACATTTTTAGCTCTTCTTATGAGTTTTAACATTTTTCATCTATATTTTGTACTTCGATTACGTTTTTTGTAAAATATATTTATAGGTATTTTTAAGCCGTTTGTTATCATTCCTTTGCGTGACGATCATGATGCAATTGCACAGTTACGATCGCATTTCCGACCCCCGGGTCCTATGTAAATCGTACTCTTCATCAACTCACACTCACACGTGCTGTTTAGGCATGGCCTTTTCAACCACCCTGTATAGAAAACTTTTTTATTCCTCTGTGAATGCCATTTTATTTCACTTACTACATTCACGACTATTGTTATATATATGTGTGTGTGTGTGTGTGTAAACAAAACTTCAATTGTTTCTAATTTTGCGCGAGGTTCGTTTTTGCGGTATTCGTCTTAATTTTTCTACAGTAACTTTCCGAAACCCCGCAGGGAAATATGAATCGTCCTGTACTTTCTTTACGAACTAAGGACACCAATATTGAACTGATAATCACATTTAAAGTATTACCTTTATAAAACTCCTTTAACTGATGATAAATATCTCCACCAGTGACATTAATTATCAAACATGACTGGATTTACATGCTTTTTCTTCTTTTTTGTTATACTCTCTAACAAAACAATAAATACAGTGAAGTCGTTATGTGCTTATAATTTTCATTGGTGAATTTGTTTTAACACTTTTCAACAAAGTTGAAAGTGTTTATGTCTTGGGTTTGTCTGTTTGTCTATCCGCGATCTAACTCCCGCAAATATTCATGGAATTTCTTGAAACTGATATATGTTATTTAAGTTCACTATGGGATGATCCTTATTGAAAATAGAATAAGTATCAACACTGATTTGTGTACAAGGACAATAAGAAAGAATTGCATGGTAATGCGTTCTATGAGATGTATTTCTATAAACCCTATTTATACCTTATTTTGCACAAATCAAAATAAAATTGATATTCATTGTTTATATCCATCCAAAAATGTTTTCTGTAAAATAAAGTATGATTAGTTTTAAGATTTACTGGGCCACATAAAAATATTCAATTACATTAAGGACTATAACTGGAAATTATTACAACTGCATTTTCATTTTTATTATTCGTTTTTAACATTTCATAACAATGTTTATGACAGATAACGATTCTATCTGTCTGTCTCCATCTCTGTCCGTCTGTCCACCTCTACTGTCCGTAAATGTATTTAGAATTTCTTCAAAATGATATATGTCGCTTAATTTCCCTATCGCATGTTTCTTATTAAAAATTGCATAAACAAATCACACTTCAATATGATTTGTGTATGAAACCATTTTTTAAAGCATGTATTCAAATGCTTAAAAAATGGTTTCTATATAATACGATATGTTTAGCGTTAAGCTTTGCAAGGCATTACTAAAACATTCAGGTACATTAAGGACTACAATATTGGAAATTTCTGTAATTGCAATACTATTTGTGTGAAACCTTTTTTCGAACTTTCCAACAATGTTTAAGAGCGATTATGAATTCAATTAGTCTCACTATCGGTTTTTATTTTTATTTATTTATTTAATTATTATTATTATTATTATTATTTTGGCTTTCTGTCCGTCCATTGTGTGATTACATAGGCAAAGAACAGTCAGAACCCCCGACTAATTCCTCCGTAAATCACCGTTAGAAACGTGCGACTGTTACTGACCGATTTGTAATAATGTCTAGTTTATAAAGGTATTATTAGACTTTGCTTAGGGGGCCGTCTGCATATTAAAACTGGCACCAACTTCATTTTTTTTTTTTTTCATTGGTAACCCCCAATTTTTATAATTATTTTGAATTATTTCGGTCAAATCGTTGCAAAAAATGGTATAGTTTATATACTTTGATCAAATTTTCATAGAGTTATAAGGTGTCAAAATATGGAGATACTAATGTTAAATGAATATGACAAATATTAATTCATATCGTCCCGAAAAATTATTATATTCAAATTTTCTTTTTTTACATACGTTGACCCAAACATATTACATGCATATTTTTGATTAAAACACATTTTTTTTTTTTTTTTTTTTTTAGTTACGAAAGTTATTAATAAATTCATATTCGAAAAAATTATGAATTATGATCGGTATTAATTTTTGCACGAATAGAACGGGCATCATCGAAAACATGGGTTTTCAAATTTACATTTATTTCCTAACATTATTTTTCGCGTTAAAGTGATATTTATTTTTTTATTGCTCCTAGGGGGCCATCACATGCTAACATTTGTATCATCTGTAAGTATATAAATGTATATAATCTTACGAAAACCTATTTTAATTTACTTTCATGTTATTCTTATTGTTTTTAAGCAACATTTCGACGTTTATTATACAAATTGACTGATTTTTGTAAAACTATCGCAATGCAGGCAAAAGACTGCGAAAGAAATCCAAAAGAGAACAAGCCACGCATTCTGTTTTGATGAAACAATATTAAAATAAAACTATTTTGCATATTCGTACCTGACACTATATGTGATGCTGGTATGCATAAAAGTCAATGGAATTTACTACATCGATTGCTGAAGACAAAGTTTAAATCATTTAATCTCGAATGTAAAACCATTGTATTTTTAAATGTAAAGTTTTAGAAAAGTGTATAAAGGCGTGGCTTACTTTATCCGATAAGAACATATCCGATCTTGATACATTGAATGTTTCTTCTTAACACTTTCGCGACCGCATGTTTTTGTCTTTTTCACAGTAAAGTCTGCCTATGAGCGTTATTCTTCCCGGTTACAATATTTCAAAACAAAATTTTCCGTAATCACATTTATATTACAAATATATATACATTATAGTTATACTCTTTCTAATCAAATCATTTATATCCATAATATATTGATAGTACAAATTAGGACTGGGCGATGTAGCGATTCTATAAATCTATTTATCTCCCATTTAATATCGCGATATAGAGATAAATCGATTTAACACTGATTTAGAAAATACCTCCTCCCTACCCCTCCTGCATATACAAGTCTTTTAATGAATAGTATAATGACCGAAAAGCAACACTGCTATTACTCATTTATTTTCAGCAATTTCCCATATCGCTATAACTCAGCATCTATGGCTTTAAATTACGCCAAACTGCATAATTTAAAATTAAAATTTTAAATTATGCAGTTCAAACTGTAAAGTTTTTACTAAGAAAATTTATGTTTATTTCTGGTTGATTAACATTAGGGGGCGTTGTTATAAATATTGATGCTAAAGAGAGATTTTGATGGCCTTTGGCGCAACAGTTTTTTTTTTCCTTTTAAATTGTTCAGCTCTTTTGTGTTCCTGATATATGATCTAATATTGAACTTTGTATTTTGATTTATAAAATTTGTCTTTTACCATTATCAGTAAATTAAATTTCCGCTTTCTTAAAAAAAAAAAAAAAAAAAAAAAAAAAAAAAAAAAATATCAGGTCGATTGATAAATTCTACGCGATATTTTTGAACCAACTGCCCAGTTAAGTAATAATTTAGTAAAAAATTTTTGAAAGCTGATTCCCAAATTTTTTATCATTTTACTAAAATTTAACAAAATTTCTGCTTTTTTCTGTCATATTGCCGAAATACGTCATATTCTGGCGGTCAGTATTCAATCTGCCTATAAAAACCACACATCATTCTGAAAAAAAAAAAAAAAAAAAAAATCCAGACCAATTTGTTCGTTAGATGAAATAGGTAGCAGAGTTTGAAAACGAAATTTTATTTTAAATGATGAAAAAAAAAAATTAAACTCTATTTCCATTTATTAGTATTTTAAAGTATTAACATTGTAGATTTTATTAACTTCAGTAAAGTAATATTTGAAGCTTATTAATGGTAAGGACGTAATAAGGACGTACGTAATAAGGAGCACCTTTAAAAGTTCTTGTTCACATTCTTTAAAAATTCCCCCCCCCCTTACAAAATACTAATAACAGAAGTGGTCAGACAAAGCCAAATTATTGAATAAATAATAATAATGACAAACAAATATATCGTATTGCATTATGAAACTATTTTTATCGTGATTTACTGTATTCTTAAATATTGTAAAAAATAAATTTATTTTCTATGCAGAGCTGCCAACCTAATCCGGCAAATTGTTAGTACCGCCCCTTTTTGTACACCACTAAATTTTTAGAGTAATTCTCTTCAAATATATTTACGATGAATTAAGAAAACAAATACTCTAAAAATTAAGTGGTGTAGGGAAATGGGCGGTACAAACAATTTGCCGGATTAGGTTGGCAGCTCTGTCTATGTAATTTAATGAAAAAAAAAAAAAAAAAACTATGTACATATATTAATATTTATTAGAATAATGCATACTGTAATTGCCGAAAATAATTACTTATTACAAAAAGAAAGAAATCATTATTTAGCAAACAAATTGCAGTCTCCGTAAAACTGCAAGAAGTTAAAAGTTTGGAACAGTTACGACTCATCTAAAATCGTATTTTCTTTTCACCCAGATTTAGCATAGCGCAAGCGCAGTATTTCGTCTCTCCTTTGGAATAAACGGAGCAGACGGCATGCGATTTTAGTCCAGTCAAAATAGGAAAAATAGAAAAAAAAAAATCGTGTACTTTTGAAATTTTGCATACTGATAAACAAGAGATTCCTGAACAACATACTAAAAGTCCCCGCCCGTGGTGGGTGAGCGGGGGGCACTTAAGGGGGGGGGGGCTCTTTTCAGTTTTTATTAAATATCTTAAAAACTATCGAATTTAGAGAGAAAATGTCAATTACAAAATTAATTTACGTAACATTTCCTACAAAACTGTATAAAAGATTTTGTTTGTATGATCAATAGTTTTGAAGATATAGGGGAACGAAATAACACATTTTCTTGAAAAATTCTTTTTTGCAATAGTAAAATCAACTAAAAAGTGCAATTAAAAGGATTCTTGTCAAATATTTTCTAATGTACAAAACAGATATATACATAGGGAATATGCAAGGACAATACAGTATGTTATGTAAGTTTTAAGTAATTTTAAAGCTAGTAGGCGCAAGTGGCGGTTTGAGTAAAAATCCAGATAACGAAGACCCAAAACCGATCAACATTAAAAAATATCGTGTAGTTTTAAAATTTTGCATACTCATAGCCGAAAAGGTCCTGAAGAACATACTAAAAGCCCCGCCCGTGGTGGGTGAGCGGGGGGGCATTTAAGGGGGGCACATTTTAGTTTTTATTAAATATCTTAAAAACTATCGCATTTAGAGACAAAATGTCAATTGCAAAACTAATCTCAATAGTTTAGAAGATATAGGGAAACGAAATAACACATTTTCTTGAAATATTCTTTTTGCAATAGTAAAATTAACTAAAATGTGTAATTAAAAGGGTTCTTGTTAAATATTTTCTAATGTACAAAACAAATATATGCATAGGGAATATGTAAGGATAATACAGCATGTTTTGTACGTTTAAAATAATTTAAAGGTTAATAGGCGCAAGTGGTGGTTTAGGTAAAAATCCAGATAACGAAGACCCAAAACTGATCAACAACAGCAACAAAATCGTACAGATTTGAAACTGAGCACAGTTATAAGGTTAAGTGTCCTGTCCTGAACAACATTCTAAAAGTTCCCAACAGAGGGGATGAGCGGGGGGGGGGGGGGGCAGAGGGATTTAAAGGAAGCACTTTTCAGTTTTTATTAATATCTTGAAAACTATCGCATTTAGATAAAAAAATGTCAATTACAAATTTAATCTACGTAAAATTTCCCATGAAAATGCCTATTACATTTGTTAGTATGATCAATAGTTAAGAAAACATAAAGGTTGCTTTGTATCTTACGGATATCTTACAGAAAAGTGAAGTTTTTCGATTTGTATATTTCGACTTCCACTCTTTAAACTTGGCGCATTGCGCGCGCACACGCACATATAGATATTTATTTGTATGAGTAGAAAATATTTAAACCGAATCCTTTTAATTACGAAGTATAGTTTATGTTATTATTGTAAATAACATAAAAAATTAAATTAAAAAAACACAGAATAGATTTGCCTATAAAACGAATAGTTATGATTTCAAAGGCTGATTTTATATGACAATTTTTCATTTTTATATATTGACATAGTTTTAGAATATTTCATTTGCAGTGATTTAAATTTCTGAAAAACAATTCTTTTTAATAATAAAAAAGTTTTTTTTTATGAATTAAAAGCATTTCTCTTGCACTGCCTGAAATGACTCCCCAGGAAAAAAAAAAAAAAAAATGTTAAAATGAAATGACTACAAGTATAAAGACAAACAAAGGCTTCAAATTTATAACACCCCTCTTTTAAGTAAGGGATTAAAAAGCAATTTTACCTAAACCACAACTTGCGCCAACTAACGATAAAATTATTTAAAACGTATAAAACATGTTGTATTATCCTTACATATACCCTATGCATATATTTGTTTTGTGCATTAGAAAATATTTAACCAGAACCCTTTTATTTACACATTTTAGTTGATTTTACTATTGCAAAAAAGAATTTTTCAAGAAAACGTGTTATTTCGTTCCCCTATATCTTCTAAACTATTGATCATACAAACAAAATGTAATATACATTTTTGTAGGAAATTTCACGTAGATTAATTTTGTAATTGACAATTTTTCTCTAAATGCGATAATTTTTAAGATATTTAATAAAGACTGAAATGTGCCCCCCTTAAATGCCCCCCCCCCCCCGCTCACCCACCACGGGCGGGGCTTTTAGTATGTTGTTCAGGACCTTCTCGGCTATGAGTATGCAAAATTTCAAAACTACACGATTTTTTTTTTCTTTCCATCAAATTTTGACCTTCATTGCCTGGACTATTTAAGCGCATCGTCTCTCTGGTATCTCCTTTGAAATGAAAAGCGGCACGTAGCGTTACGATAAATCGTTAGACGGCCTTTGCACTTATTGTTAAATCGTTTTCGTTAAATTGATAAAACTTCCCTTGATGCATTAACTCGCAAGCGTGACGAGGAAACTTGATGCCTAGCTAACATCGGATTTTTATCTCTAAATCGATGCAGCATTACATCGTCTAACATCGTCATTCCGAAATTTTGTAGTAGATGTTATCTTTAAAACGGATCGCCGACTTTAGCTATAAATCGATTTTTGCATTTCATCGATATAACGCCCAGTCCTAGTACAAATATGAATATTGGGTATATTGTTAAGAAATAAATAACGTAAAAATTGCGAAAGAAACGCCCATTGGTGGAGTTACAGATTTTCAAATGACGTGAATCTACGTCAGCGGTCACGAAAGTGTTAATTATTAAATAACTTTTGCTAGTTTTTCGACGCTAAATTTTTGTTTTAACCTGTAGTCCTTTTTTTTTTTTTTTTTTTTTTTTTTTGTATTTGACTATTGTATGGTTCGTACACCTCAATTTAAATGTGGTTTTAGAAAATGTAGTAAGGCGAGGCTTTTTGTTTGAAATAGCAATATACATTCGAAAATCTTCTTCTTTTTTTTAATTAATGTTGAATAATTTTTATAAGATTTTTTACCGTGAATTTCTGTTTTAATCTTGTTGTCATATTCTTGCATTTGTTTACTGTACGGTTTGTAAGCTTTATGTAATTTAAATTTTATCGCACGATGTAACATAATAAAATATTTAATTTTTATTAAATGTCTTTTAATACGGAATCAATTTTTTTTTTTTTTTTTTTTTTTTTTAAAGCTTATAAAATTTATTATTGAAATTTTATTTTCAATTATTTCTAATCACGGCATAAAATTCAAATTTATTATGAAAAAAGAATTTAAATTAATATGCCTTATCACTTTTAAAGATATAGATACTAATCTTGTGCTTTTCACAATTAAATAATTCAAGTACAGTAGACTCCTGTATAGTGTGGGAAATCTGTTCTGCGCAGTAGGAAATCGTGTTATGTGGGACATACATTATCAAACCAATTTACGTAAGTTCAGTCCAATATGGAAGAATTTTATTTTATTTGTTTATTTATTTTCTAAGCAAGGTTGGTTTCGGTTTACTATACAAATTAACATATTTTTCTAAAATTTATGCGTTGCAAGCGAGAAATATTGATGGCATTCCAAAAGAATAATAAACCCCACCCTCTAGCTTGTGGTGAAACAATACTTTATATTAAAAACTTTTTTTTTTTTTTTTTTTTTTTTTTTTTTTTTTACTCTTTATAGGACAACAAAATAAATAGGACAACAATAACAAATGAAATTTACAGTTTCGTTTGTTGATGATAAAATTTCAGTTATTTAATCATGCATTTGTTAAATAATTTGATATTTTAAAGAAACGTATAAAGGCGTGACTTATTATTCAAAATAGGAATGCTTTTGAACAGTATCTCTTTTTTCTTGAATATTAAATAGCCTTTCCCAGACTTTTACCATTATTACTGTTTTTTTTTATTCAAATCTTGTAATCTATGTTTTTGTATATTGTATATTGTAAGTTTGTACGCCTCAAATTAAATGTGACATTTTATTGAAACACTTTCATGCGGGGCTTACTGTACAAAATAAAAATATGCCGAACAGAAGTAGATAGATTCTTTTTTTCTTAAATATTAAATATTTTTCTTAATTTTTACCGCTATTATTATTTTATTATCATTATAACTATTATTTTTTTTATCTTGCTACCAATATTTTTGTAATTGAATGTTGTAGGGTTCATATGCCTTAAGCTATTTAAATTTTAACGCATAAAGTGACGTAATAAGCTATTTCATTTTTATTAAAAATAAACTATTATAAAAGAATTTTAATTCATAAACTGTATTTAAGAAGAAAAAAATATAAGTCATTTACGCCTTAAAGGAATGAGAAATTTGATTAATTGTGTGAAATTTTTAAATTCACCTTACGCGGTATACGGGACTGTTTATCGCGCTGGATGAGTACTAGTCGGAATTTTTTTTGTCATGTTTTGTGGTAGCACGTTTTACAGAAATATACTGCAGCTTTTCAAATAATTTCAGATACAAATACAATGTCTTTTATAGGCTGACTTCAATTTATTTCATAATTAAAGTCTCTGTACTTTTTTTTCGGTGTGAATCATAATAAATAAAGTTCTTTCTATGGGAGATCATAATTATTTTTTTTTTAAATATATGGACGGAACCCGAATACTTTTTCGCTTGTAACTCTATCAAGAATTATCTTTAAGTATATAAATAGGACTTTTTCCGAACCGCCTTGATCTCATAAATTTGAATATGAGGTCAAAAAATATGGGTTGCCATTGGAAAAAAATGAAGTTCATGCCAGTTTTAATATGCAGACGACCTCCTATACAAAATCTAACTATACCGTTATAAACTAGTCATTATTACTAACAGATTGGCACCAGCCGCATATTTATAGGATGATTTTCAACAAAATGATTTGGGGGAAGCGTTTTTTTTTTTTTTTTTTTTTTTTTTTTTTTTTCTTTTGTTGACTGTACATTAAATGTTAAACGATGCAACGAGTACGTACCGTTAAAATGTGTTAATAATCTATGTGAAAAGCATGTTTTCTTCATTCTTGTTATTAATTGCATTAGTGCGCTCATTGACGTCGAAATTACACTTTAAAATTTTTCCGAACGTACCTAAAATAGAAAAATATAGACACTTTTCAAAAATATAAATTGCATAGGTCTAAGATATAAATAAATAATTGAGCACAGGTTTCTAAGGAGGATTTTTGAGTACGATAAATATGATAAGTTTCATACAAGTTTTTATTTCATTTATGATTAAAGATATTTCATTTCAGTGTGTTTCAGATTTTCAAGTTGTGCTTTAAAAACCCTTTATTTAGCTTTTCTTTGAAAGTTTAATTGGTAGAATTATAATATTTGCATAAAGTCCATTTGATGAAGGAATGGTTTGTGCTCTTGGTTTTACTTCGCAGTTGCCTAATTTGAATTTCGATTCAGCCACGGATTTTCGTAGAGGATAGGAATCTACATTATGTCGTAGGTCCCTAAAAATAATGTTCAACATTTTACCAAACATATGGCACCAATTTAGGATAGTTTATCTGCAACCAAAATTTTTAGACATTTGGTGCGGCTAGTGCACGTAAAATCCATCGTGCGCGCAGTGACCCCCATCTTCCCATCAAAATTACACTTCTGAGGGTTACCAAAGCGGGGGAGTTATCTCTTCCGTAAGTTTCACCATTTGAATAATAAGCACGGTTAAAATAATAAATCTCATAATCAATTTTCTAAAAATATTGGTTACAGTTAAATTAGCCTAAATGATCACCTTTTTTTCCCTTGTAAAATGTTGAATTATATTTTTAACAGTGTACTAATCAACTTTACTAGAATCAAATCAAAACTGGGCTCTTGGCATAATCTGTCAGTGCTCTGCCGCTGAACTGATCTGTTATACTGTGGTACTGACTCACGTACCTTTGTTTTTAGTGGTAGAGGAATGGTATGCGCAGTGACCAGATTCAATTTCGATCCTAGTCATTTTTCGCACATGTTAAAATTAATTCGGCATCTCCATCTAAAATATGTGAATTTAGAATGTTAAACATATTTTTTTATGCATTAGCTCATACGTTTATACGTTTAATAAATATTATATACTCTGAGTGGCCACTTAATTATGGCCATATCACAGTTTTATGGAAAGGAGTTATTGCGTCACTATATTGCCGCTAGAGTGCTAGACGCATATGAAAAAAGTATTAAACGTATTAAAAAAATTTTAGTATAAGTGAATCACTTATGAATATACGAAGAGAAAATGTGATTTGACGAATTTTGAACGTAAAAAACTCGGGCACATATGGGGCAAGTATTAGCGAAACTAACGCATTTGTGAAATCTACACGAGCAGTTGTAGAGGAAGTATATCAAGTCAGGCAAAAGACTCTGCCTGAACGAATAAATTGTGGTCGTTACTGAGTGGTGAATAATTGCGTGGAACGGAGAATATTCAGATTTGTAAAAGAAAACAAAACGATAGATTGTTAAAAACAAAATAATAGTTTAACGTTTCACAAAATAATGGTTTTAAATAGTCTTATTACTAAAATGGCACCACATAAATGGTGAAACATAGCACCAAAATATTAGTTACAGCTAATTAGAATATTTTTTTTTTTTGCTGAAATGTAGGATTTCATTTTTAACAGTGTATCACTGTAGCAAATTGCAGAAAATCTTAACCAAGAATCGTCTCAGTGCACTGTAGGCCGTACTTATGATTCGTAGTGACTTCGGAAACCGAAGACTAGTGTGAATACTGTGAGGTGGTCATAATAAACTGGTCTCGTACAAGGTTGGTCGGTTGGGTTTAACGTCGCACTATGCCACTTAGGAAAGGTCTCTTTAAAGCGTATACTCAGAATGTTCTAAAAAAATCCTACTGATATTACTTACTTTCGTAATAGGAGATTAGTCAAATTTATTAGCAGAATCCTAATAGATAATCTGTAAAAAATAAATAAATAAATAAATAAAATAAAAATAAAGTACTTTCGAATATGCAGCGCGAAAAAACCAAAGATATCATACGACTTGACAAGCAACATACTTCCTCGTCAAATGCAAGTAAAATTCAATAAATTTGAAAATAGTTTGCTAGACAAATGTTTGCCGAATAGCATAATATTGAATAACTTTAAAATCATCAGATGGAATAGTTGATTACTTTTTATATAAGCTTTTAAAATATACCGAAGTGACCTGTGGTTGAAAGAATTTTATTTTACTTCATAAAAATGTTTTTTATCGTATAATTAACAAATATTTAAGTCACATACGCTGAGGTTATACGTATAATTAGCACCTTATTTTATTTGAAAAATCTTTTGAATTTTGTATTTTGCAAATTGCAATTATTAATTTATAATTTTTGTTAAATTTTAAGATCTTATTTTAAAATCTGAAAAAAAAAAGAGAGAGAGATTTTTTTTCATTTTTAGCTTAAAATAAACGTTTTAGAAATCAACACGCACAGTGTTGATAAGATAATAATTCGGAAATTCCGTTCATTTGACTTGTAATTCAAATTGTGGACAGTTGTAACTAATTAAACGAATTTTTTTTTTTAAATCACACAATCAATTGTGGAAGAAAATCATATTTATTGAAATCTTTTTTATTTTTCCGACTGTCGGAAAAATAACAGTCGGAAAAATTAACAGTCGGAAAAATAAAAAAATTTCAATAAATATGATTTTCTTCCACAATTGATTGTGTGATTAAAAAAAAAAAAATTGTATTTCTTTCTCCCATTGTTTAATGGTGTTTTCCATTTCCTGCGGCTTATTTCTGTTGAGCTATCTACATGATAGACCAGAGATGTTTCTGCCTAAATGGTTGTCTGAGTGAGTAATGCTGACTGGTTGTCGGCCTGGATAGCTCAATTGGTAGAGCCTTGACCTTGTAAGTCAAAGATCCTCGGTTCGACTCCCGGTCCAGGCATTATTTTCACTCAGCCGGAAAAATAAAAAAATTTCAATAAATAATTAAACGAAGCTTTCATTTCTCTTTTTTGCGTAAATTATCTTATTGTTTGCAGTTTCCCTCTGATTTCCACTTTTAAAGTAACTTAATATATTTTGTAAAATTATGATTGTTTCCATAAAATATTCCATTTATGAATGTGGACTACTACGGAAGCAGGAACATTTTTTTTTAATTTTAGCAATTTTTTTTTCTTTTAATGACCCCTACCGCCACTCTACCATCAAATAAAAAATGAGCATCAACCATAAAAAACATTTTTTCTTTCTTTTGATGGAACGACTATGGAATAGGATCACAGCTTCAAATTAAGCGCGTTTCAATAGCAATCAGTATTCTAATACAAATAATTTCATTTTTGTGAATTTTCAGTTAATGAAATGGTTTCTATACTTTCCCACACACTATAAATAAAATTCAATATGTGCTTAAAACTTAACTTTCATAATTTTCCATTAAATATTGGTTTAAAATTTGAATAAATAATATGTATATATACATATTTCACAAAATTATAGTCATAAAAATATATTTATTTAAGTTACATTTATTTAAACTAATTTAGCATGTAGAATTGAATTATTATTATTATTATCTTCTTTTTTTTTTTAATTTTATTCAACCTTTATAATAAAAAGTTAATGCCCCGAAAATTGTATATTTTTAATGTTAATGTGTATGCTATTATGGTCGGGACATTAGACTGCCTTACAACACTCTTGTGGAAGATAATGTAATAAACTATAATGGTCAACCCTCAGACTGCGAAAATTTGATCCCTTCTCTAAGACAGGTATATTCTCAGACTAGAAAATTGTTAGAGCAAGTGGCTATTAAGCAGGAAAATTCACGTAGTAAAATAGCCTGTGATAAAAAACTAAAAGTTGGTGACTTTTTTATGTTATTCACTCCTACCTTAAGACCTGGACTTAGTAAAAACTTTAATAAATGCAATAGTGGACCTTTATGAGTCTTACGAAAAATAACTGCTGTAAATTTTGAGATCGAACAATTAAGTAATTTGAAAAATATACAAATAGCCCATGTCAACAGGTTATCGAAAGTTGTAAACAAACCGGTTTTCCCTGTATTACAGAGTTTGGATAAAATTGATGTTAACTCAAATCAGAATCATTGTGTTAACTTAGATCACCCTGAGGTTGTTATTGATAGGTTCAATGCTGTTAGCCGGCATGAGAGTGGAAATGTGTGTGTGTGCGTGTGTGTGTGTGTGGGGGGGGGGGGGGGGTATGGTACTGGAAATTTTTATAATGTGTTTATGCTTGCAGGTCAGACACAGAACAGTGTAATTTCTGATTCTAGTAGTCAAACAGTTGGTTCCACAGGTGACATTAACTTAGATCTCCTATACTGTGTCCTGTCCTGTAAACTTCCAGCAGAATGTGTTTCCAACGGTTAGTGAAGCCTAGAATGAAATTTTGGGCGAGAATGCTGAAACAACTCCAAAAAATGTTTATAGGCCTAAGCATAATTATGCATTACGTTCACGGGGTAGGATAAATTCCTGAGATACATTTTGTAGCCAAAATTTGTAAATAATATTTTTCTTTTAAGTTTAAATTTTTTATTCTATTTCTTCGTATGTATGTATTCAGTATAGTTTTTCTTATTGTTCTTGCACCGTGTATTTGTTAGCATTTATATCAGTATTTTTTTAATGTTTGCTAGTATTATGCTTATGGGTATAAATTGTGTCTTCAACCGTTTTGACTTCTTGTTGCTGGGAACTTTTTCGTATTTGTGTACATTGTTAGAGTTATAAAAATTACTTGTGAAAATTTGTTTTTTGGGATATCATGTGGGGGATGGTCTCTGGTTTAATGCAATAATTGAAGGATGAAAAAAAAAAAAAAAAAAAAAAAGGGGGGGGGGGCAATTGTGTGGGGTTGGCAGGTCTTGTTTAAGAAAAAATGTAGTAGTTAGAAAATTTTTTCTTCTTCTCTCCGATACCTTGTCTTTCATCAAAAATTTGTTAGATTTCTTCTTGAATATTTGGGGGAATGTTTATTTTGTTTTTGCCTACCTCTCTTTGCTGTGTGTTGTGCGGTTTGCCTATCTTAAAAAAAAAAAAAAAAATGTGTATAGATAATAATCATTCAAGTGAATTTTTTTTTGTAAATGAAGATATTTAATGTTTATGTATTTGTACTTATTGCATTTGAGACAGTGTGTATTCCCTATTATGATTATTGATAGATCTTCGCAATTAGTAGTACATACTTTTGTACAAATTAGGAAAATTAGTAATTTAAACAAACAAACAAACAACAACAAAAAAAAAAAATCGTAAACTTCTTTTTGCATCACATACATCACTGGTAGTGCGCGCAGAGAATTTGCACTGCTTGGTATTAGGCGCGAATCAATTAAATTTTTTTCTCTCTCTCCGTAGAAGTTTTTATTTATTTGTGTAACCAAATCATCTTTGTATTATAATTTTCTAGTAGTAGTGTTGTTAAACATTTCATATGGTTTGTTCGACCTAGAATGTTGTTTGTGAAAGTTTATTATGTATTTTTTTTTAATTGTATTATTAATTTCTGTAATGTTATACCTATTATGTTTATATACATTTATTGTATTTCCAAAATTTATGGTTAAGAGATACCAGGAGTCCCCTGATAGCGCTACTAATAAGTTTTAAAAAAATTTCAGTGCCAAATTTGCTTCCTAACTAGTCCCTGTGAAGATTAATGTTTTTCGAAAGGTGCGTTGAATTTCTAAAAAGTATATGGGCTTGCTGCTGTAGTTTGTTTTTCTAGTAAAGGTTGAACTTTTAGGGTATTGCGAATGCCTCCGTGGTTTAGTTGTGTGCCGTTTTGTGTCAACCGCAATTGCTAGATGTTTAGGTTTTAGAGTGGTCTTTATGCTAGACTGTGGTGCTAGGGATTCTATCTGTTGTCTGGGGAATTGGTGCTGGAATTATTGGAGTGTGTGTCTACAATGTGGTAGCTGGATTTTCTGGTGGTGTGAAACAACTGTGGCGCTGCTCTGTGAAAATATTTCTTAACCTAAAATAGCTTGTATTTGGATTAAACAATAGTTATTAGGTTTCCTTGTGGGGGGGGGGGGGGGGGCTAGTTCGGTTTGTGGATAAAGAGCTCTGTCTAACATACCGAAGAAATTATTGTTCTTAGCTGGCTGCTCTCTTAGGATCGCTGTATGATTTTTTGTAGAGTAGGCGTTTTGTTTCTAGGTCTTTCGGCTCCCTTTCAGGAAAATTCTAAAATTCTAAAAAAAAAAAAAAAAAAAAAATGTTAATTTTTTTTTTTTTTTGTTGGGAAAAGAGGGTGTTGTCACAATCTTTTGTAACAGTCATAATAATTTAAATAGTTTTGTTTTCAAAAAAGAAAAAAAGAAAAGAAATAGTAATATTAATAATTAAATAAAAATATGTAGGGTTAAATATGTAAGTCTGATTATTGCTAGTGCAATGTGTGTTCTCATCATTAAATGCCTTTTCAGATAATTACTTGTTTGTCAATTTAGAATTGTAGAAAATGTGTTAAAAGGTCCCCTACAAGGTGTTAAAAATATCTGTATTCGAGCAGGATGTAGTTTTTGTAATTACGAGCATTTCTTATCTTTTAAGAATTCGGCGCAGACAGTCGTTATCTCATCTGCTTCTGCTTTGTGTCCAGCTTTTCGCTTCTCAGGCAAAAAGTTCAGGGTCATTATTTTTCTCCTCTCCTTAAAACGCACAGCTGAGTGACATCTGGGGGTCTAGAACGAACCCATCGGAAAGAACTCGACGCGGAAACTTTTCACTATCGGAAACGTCAGTTTTCACTTGAAATCATCCCGATATGCGTTTTATACCCTAGCACCAACTTCTCGGAAATGTGAGTCGAAACTTCTCCCAGAGAGAAAGGGCTGTTTTCGAAATCGGATTAAGTTGACCAATCACAGACAAGGATAATTTCACCCTCGCCGCGAGATTTCATTTGGATTTTTTAGATAAACAAAGATGGCTGCTTCTGCTTGTGTGGTTGTGATTGTGAATGTGTGTTTTAGTTTTATTTAATAAGAAAAGAGTATTTATCCCCATTTATTTTTTGTAAATACCGTATGTATTTTCTATATATCAAACCCATGTTATTACCGAACTTCACCTTTTGCCAGTTGCTAGCATTTTACGACAGTAAATGTAAATGATTTTCTGCCTTGAAGTGTTAGCTGCTAGCATTTATTATTTAGTGAACGACGAATTACTATGGATATAAGAGCTTTGGATGTAATACAGGTAATATATATATTTTTTTTTCTCCAATCTGTATTAACTTTATAATTACGGTAATGCTTCTTTATTACATATATTCACAAATATTAACATTTTTGTTTAAATTTCCTTAATTAAAATTTTTGTGTACATATATTATTATAATTGATTTATTGTATTTACACGTGTTAAAGCAAACCTAATAGTATTTTTTTTTTTTTTTTTTTTAATTTGTATGTTTGTATGTACTGTTTCTAGAATTTCTTTTAGAATTTACAATATACAATAAAATATGCTGTGTAATTTTAAATCTTTAAGCATAGTAAAAAATTATCTTCCGTCAAAGTAAAAAAAAAAAAGTAAAACCGTCTTACAATTAATTTTCATTTTGTAAGTGAATTTACATACTATGTCTAATTTAGATTGTAAAAATAAATTATTAAATTAAAAAAAAATTATATATTCACTTACTTTTCCCTCTCTAAGAAATGAGAGATTCTTATTAGATTCTAATATATAGCTACAAATGAAGTTTTGCAAGTGAATCTAGAATTGACGTGCTGTTTTTCAAACTTACTTAATTCAATTATAATAAAATTTAAAAGGGAAAATAAATATTTATCATAATTTCCTTTAAGCTTTATTAATGTTTTATATACTGGGATTTACATCATTCATAGACATACTTTAAATAAGAATTTTAGTATATATATATATATATATATATATATATATATATATATATATAATTGCAGTTTTCATTAAACTTAACTAATTTTTAATAATTTTAAATATTAATACTTGTTATTCTTAATAGATATGCTATTAATATTATACATGATTAATAAGAATTTTAATGACAAAAATATATATATATATGGGTATTTATTGTAATTTTTATTATATTTAATTAATTTTCAATAACTTTAAATAATAAGACATGTTATTCTTCATACTTTTTAAATAAGAAGTTTAGTTACCAATATATATATATATTACAATTTTCATTTAACTTCATTAATTTTAAAGATTTAAATATATTTAAAACTTGATTTTTCATTTTCTTGAATAACACCTAATGCCAAGATGGACGCGAATGGAACCGTGAATTGTTTATCTCACGACGATTCCACCCGGAAAAGACCTGTCGAAATTTCAGAAAACGATTCCGCCAGACAATCCCGATAATGAAAGCGATTCGATAAGTTCGTTCTAGCGAAATAAGAAAGGCTATCGGAATGTGACGTCACATCGGAGAAATTCCGATAACGACAGCATTTCGATAAGTTCGTTCTAGATCCCCAGGTCTTGTTTTCATATCATCGTTCTCTCTTAGGGCCGTATTCTCCCCTCCTTCGGAATCGGAATTTCATGCGGAATGGGGAGATTTCGAGTGGGATTCCGAAGAAGAGTTATTCTCCCAGCAAAAACCGGGATCCAGGCTTTTCGAATATACGGAATATGCTTCTATCTCGTTCCGACAGCTCAGAGCAGCCGGAATAGCATTCGAAGCGGAATATTGTGCGTGGAAAGATAAAATGGCGGACGGTTTGTTGTTATTAGAAGTGTGTGACAGAATTGTTGTGGTGGTTTTAGAGATCGAACATTCGTAATTTCATAAATTTAATTGAACATTTTAGATTATCGAAAAAAGCACCTTTCTTTTTAATTGAAAGTTTGTCGGAGTTTTTGCAACCGAAGTCTTATGAAGCTTTTTCTCCTGAATGAAGGTAATAGTGAAATTTTTTCTTTATATTTTCTATTATTAAGTTGTTTAAGTCAGTGGTTGTTAAGTACAATAATACGACTTATATCCCATGTTTTATATGGTTGAATATTTAAGTAATATTTTTTGTGTTTTTGATTTAATAAGTGCTTTATACATTCGTTAAAATTTCGTTCATTTTTTTACCTTGTATTCCATAATTTTTGAGACATAACTTACTCTATGTGATGCACTGTTTTCATATTACCTTTTTGTGTTGCATTCATTATGTTAATCTGGGCACTTTTCTCCATTAAAATGACATAATTCATTTTAAAGTCATGCTTTATTATATTTGAAAGCTTAAGTAATTTAAGGAACTTTCAGCTTGCTTATTAAATAATATGTATGTATTTCATGGTTATTACTTATTCTAAATATTGAAGATTTTTGAACTGATAATTACAAACTTTTGTACTTTAAAAACTAATGCAAACTTTGCAGAAATTGATTGAAATATCCAGCACTTTTAAGTACAAACAACTTTTTCTTAATTTGTTAAACAATATGTATTAAATTGAATACAGGCTTTGGAAATCCTTCTTTTAAATATAACTTTGATTATTTAGTTGTGTACTTTATTTGTGCTCTACACAATGTAAATTTATTTAATATATTTATTTTTACATGCCAAATGAATTATGCTTTTAACAACTCACTTATTACATTTAATGAAATAATAAGTTGTAGTTGAAAATTCAATTATCCAATTGAGTAGTTCTATTATTTTAAATGTTTTACACCCTTTTCTAAGTGTAGAAAATAAAATATTGTGTTAATTAGAGTGATAAAAGTAACATGTAATGAATTGTTTTTTCTTTAATCAGAAAAAGTAAATTATTAATAATAAATTATGCGCAAGAACCATATTTCTTTTGGTCATTTATGCAGTAATTAGTGTTAAAAATATTTCTTGCAATAAAAAAAAAGGATGAAGAAAAGTTGCATAGTAAAAATACAGTTGAAGATCTTTATAACGCAAAGCTAAAAACACAAGGTTTTGCGTTATATAGAATTTTGCGTTATATAGAATTTTGCATTATATAGATCACATTTCACACATCGTCAAACTTACCTTGTAAACATGGCCAAATATGTCTGAAACATATCAAAACAGAGTAGGACATTTTAAAGTTACATTTATTGGAACATAAATTTGGGTGGATAATAACTTTCATTCTAAAATTTACTTTATAAAGATAGTCCATATATATGCCTGTACAAAATCATTCATTATATTGCTCACTTAAAAAAAAAATTGATAGCAATTTTTTCATTAAAAATCTCTGAATTAAACAGATAAAGAAAAAAAAATGTATCACACTTACTTCTCAACAAAGTAACAGTTTTTTAGAAAGTATTTCTTAACTCCAAAATTCATTGTTTATATCCAAGAAATTTTGCGTTATACAGAGAATTGCATTATATAGAATTGCGTTATAAAGATCTTCTACTGTATGTCATTTTTGTGTTAATAGTTAATGTATGAGGAAATTCTTACAGATTTCTGACAAAAAATTAAGTAAAATTATTTAACATGAGCTCAGTAAGAGAATGCTGAGAGCTGAGACAGCCCTCCTACAGAAGAACTCTGACAGACCACCCTCTAAGGCACCCCTCCTGTAGAAGACAATGTAGAACTTGAAAACTGAAAGCCTGGTGAGTGTCTGAATTGTGCAGTGTTTATTAAAAAGCTGCACGATTGAGGCACATTTCCCTGGTAATTCTTTGGAAACAAGTCGACATCACATCTAAGTATGAATTGCTATACAGGTAATAATTTTATATTTTCTTTTCAACTTAAGTTTAAATTTTTATTTTATTTACTGATATTAATTTTTACTTTATGTCCTTGCTTTAAATTACTTCTATTAAGAAAATAACATACTTTTATGATGATTAAAATTTAACCTTTTTTGTCTTTCGAATGTGAATTTGTTCAATTGGTAAATCAAATAAAACTTAATTGAATACTAAAGCATAAAATAATTTCTTTTTTTTTTTTATAAATTGAAGATTATAAAATATATTTATTGCTCAAATATAATAGATTTTGTCATAAAAATTCTAATATTTAATTTCAATGTCTTGTCTTTGCATATAATAGTTTCATCTTTATCTTTTTGCTAATCACATCCCTGATTAAAAGATAGTTTTGTTATGACTCGCAAAGCTCAGTTATGATGATTATATTACAACAGTACAGAGACACACCAAAGTAAAAGCAATCTTTTTGTTTTCTCCATTACTATTTGAATAAAACTGTACTTGTAATTAGATAGTTTGACTATAAATAAATTGTATCCGAACAGTAGTGAAAAAAAAAGTCTTAGATTCTCAATTTATGTTACTTTTAATTATAAATTTAAAAAACAGTTCAATGTATGAATATTTACATGATGTTAAAAATGTCAATGTAAAAAATATTGAGAGCAAACTGCATTTTTTTGTACCGTATAGCATACTGCACTACATGCATTGCTAAAGATCTGTCGTTCAAATTCAATAAATAAACTTTGTCAGCAAATACCATAAATTGAAAAAAAAAAAAAAAAATATCATAGTTTTTTGCCTGATGAAATGTTGTACTATTATTTTTATCCGAAACAACTGTGTTTTTTTTTTTTTTTTTTTTTTCAGAATTATTTTATATTTTAGAAGGGCTGCACCAAGAATTCAGTACAGTCGGTAACAAAAGTCTCCAAACACTAGCAAAAATTCCTATATAAAAAAAGTACACTTAATACAGTTTTGTTAAATAAATCCTTGTCGAATTCTGTTTTTAGATTGACTAAGAGCTGGATTCGACAAGGATTTATTTCACAAAACTGTATTAAGTGTTCTTTTTTTATATAGGAATTTTTACTAGTGTTCGGAGACTTTTGTTACCGACTGTATGTACTCTGTGAATACTGAGTAGGTATAAGAATTTCATTTTTAAGCCTTCTGGAAATAGATGTTAACTAGTAAGTAAAAAGCTTCAAAAAGTAGCTAGTAAAAAGTTTCTATAACGGTGTCAATTTGGCCCGGCCCGGCCCGTTTATTATTTGCCAGTGTGCGGCCCGGCCCAGCCCGGACAAAAAACAATAAAGTCAGGCCCGGCCCAATTCAAAAATATGAAAGATTAAAAATATTCATGCCTTTCTATGAAAAAGATTTTTAGTATGTGTTTTGCAGAGGTTTTATATAGCGAAGCAATAGAATCTTCTTTAACAAAATTGCTAAACTTTTACAAGATAATTATATATAAACAAAAGTTCATTATTACAGACGTACAGAAGGCACAAAGACAGACAAAAAGTCAAATCGAAAATATTAGCACTCATCATACACTATAGGACGGTATTTAAAATGGCGAAGCAGGACACTTTGGTCCCGCCATTTTGGTCCCTGGCCGTTTTGGTCCCGAGACATTTTGGTCCCACCAATTCTTTGCAATTTTTACTTTCCGAACACTATAGTGAGGAAAGTATTGTAATCATGTCAAAAATCCGAATTCGAGATTTTGATGTTTCTATACGTTTCGAGGTCCAACGAGTCCGTTTTCACTATTTTTACGATGATGTATGTATGTGTGTGTGTATGTATGTGTGTATGTCTGTGAGTGAACACGCTAGCGTCTAAACGCTTTGTTCGAATAAGCTGAAAGTTGGTACGTATATTGTAAGTCACCATAGTACGAACCCTATAGATTTTGGTGAATCTAGCACTTATAGTTTTTTTACAGGGACACAAAGAAAAATTCTTTATCATTATGGCCAAGGGACCAAAATCTTAAAAGTGCGATAGCATCTAAACGCCTTATTCAATTGAGCAAAAACTTTATACACATATTATAGGTCACAGATACTCAATCTGTATAGATTTTGGAGAATCTAGCACTTATAGTTTTTTTACAGGGACACAAAGAAAAATTCTTTGCCAAATTTTTAAAAGTGTGATAGCGTCTAAACGCCTTATTAATCTGAGCAAAGAATTTGTACACATATTATAGGTCACATTTGAACCAACTGTATAGATTTTGGTGAATCTAGCACTTACAGTTTTTTTACAGGGACACAAAGAAAAATTCTTTATCTTTATGGCCTATGAGACCAGCGATAGCATCTAAACGCCTTATTCAATTGAGCTGAAAATTTGTATGAATATTATAAATCACTGTTGCACTAACTATAAGCATTTTGGTGAATCTAGCATTTATAGAGTTTTACAGGGACACAACGAAAAATTCTTTATCATTATGATCTAAGGGCTCAAAGTTCAGTAGCGTTAAATAAAACCTCGTGTGATGTATGGAGAAAAATACTCAAACACTCTGTTATGTTTTTCTCTCTTTTGTTTGTTTAGCAACTCCTCTTTCTTTATTTTATCTACAAAACTGTTAGTTACTCAATGTTCGGAAAGTCGAGTGGAGTCACTCCAGATTTTTTAAATATGTATCAGTTTTTTAATATGATAACATATTTATTGATACGGGAAAATTGAAGTGCTCTTAGAATATCTTTAATTAAGGAACATCTTACACACAAATATATAAATTTTCAACATTACGATTGCTGCCTAGCTATTCAGATTCGTAGAATTTTGTACTACTTTTTTTACGAACATTTTATTTATTTATTTTAGGCAATTGCACTTTTTTTAATTGATATTTTTTTCATTTGATTTCGATTTAACTTACTTCAATTGTAATTTGAATTTTAATTTACTATCAGTGACAACATTTTGTGATTTTAAAAGTATTGTTAACAATAACAACAGTAGATAAAGTTTGAATTATTTTAAAAATAATAAAATACAGGAAAATTTTGTTTAAAAAAAGGGAAAAAGAAAGAAAGAAAACCTTACGATATTAAATATAATTTGCTTTTAGTGGCAGAATGCTATTTCTTTAAAAGAATTAATTATTGACCTGCTCCCATCATAGACTTTTCTTCATAAGCATAAGCTTGGGATCATTTATAAAGTTCTTGAATTTATATATGAATTTATTCATAAATATATATGTGTGTGTGTGTGTGTGAGAGAGAGAGAGAGACGTTTCATTCGATTTGATTGTGATTTAATTTTTATCATTAATCTAAGAGGAATTTATTTCAAAATCTGTGTTATATTGATAATAATAATAATAAAATGCATATTTGTTTGTCCATGATACTTAATTACGTTAACCGTGTACATGTGTGTATAAATTACTTTTCTTTCAATTACAATGGATTTATTTTAAAAATGAAAAAATGTAAGTAGTCCAATATTTAATTAACTGTGCGCATTGCAAGCATAAATGTTCAGAAAACGTTGATGTACAATTTTTTATCTTTTTAGTTTAATATTATGTTTAAAAAGAAAAAAAAAAAAAAAACTGTCTGATATGTCTCTATGGCTAAAAGCAATGCCCGCATTGAAATCTTTGTAGCACATTGAGATTCGGTTCGCACCTGTTTCTCCCACAGACAATAAAAATGCATTTCACTGTTTTGTTTCAGCGCATTGGAAAAAAAAAGGGGGGTGGGAGGGGCTTTTAATGGACATTTTCTTAAACAATATTGTAAGGGGTTATAATGGAATAAAAATGCTTTTCCAATTCTGTGTGATATGTAACTATTTGCTGTGTTTGACAAATATATCCGGATTGACAGAGAAGAAAATGACTAAGTTTAGCAGATCTGTACAAATTATTCCTGAGCTCATTATTTAGGTTCCTCGCATCTTCTTTTATTATTAAACTCTAACATTTAGGAGATGCTTCGATAAAGCATTGATTTCCTACAAATTTTGTATTCGAGCACTCTAAATATGAATGTGATAATTAAGAGCCGCATTACAGTGTTTTATATTAAAAACCTCGTATTTTATTTAAACTAAAATTTTGCAGACTTAGATAAATTGACAATGCTTGGATCTGAGCTGATAACTAATACCTTTATCATTCAAAATTCGATCCGAAATAATAAATTTTCTGTTCCATGTGTCCTATAGTTACATAATTTTCAACAAAGGTTATAGATATTCAACTCTCCAATTGAAAATATTCGTCTAAGTTCTCTTTTGCCCGAAGTTCCCTCATGTACGAGTATTTGCTGTTCTTTTTTCTCTATCGTACAAAGAAAAAATCTAAATCTCAAAATTTTAGACATTTTTTCAATTTTATTTGTTACTACAACTTTCTGTTGCAAAATAACAATAACAATAATAATAATAATTTTCCTACCCCCATGTTTTCAAGTCAAAATGACAAAAATTCGAAATATGAAGAAGAATTTCGCTTTTTTTCTGTTATACTTTGATTATTCCTGATATCGGGACCAAAGTGGCAGGACCAAAACGGCGGGACCAAAATTTCCACGGGACCAAAACGGCGGGACCAAAGTGTCATGTACCCTTAAAATGGTTATTACTAATAAAAATGCACATTCAACCACTTTCTCTTATGTACCGTAATGTATACGAATCTTTCATGTGATCTGGTAAACAAAATTTTAATGGTAATCCAATTATATTTTATAGTAAAGAGGCTTTTGTACATGCTAAAATTTATACACGGCCCGAGTATACACAAAAAAACTGAGCCCGAGCCTGGCCCAGCCCGAGCTTGCAAAAAAAATTTAGGCCCGGCCCAAGAACGGATTGAAAAATTCGGCCCGAGGGCCGGGCCGTAAGCCCGGCCCGTGCAGACCTCTAGCGGCCACGACATATTCTACGTGCACCAGCCACCATTACACGAAGGTCTTTGGCCGGCTCGAGAACCGAACCCGTAATCTTCCAATTACGAGCTCAGCGCTCTACCGATAGGGGTACTGCGGTCTGGATTTAAGGTTGTAAAAAAGAAATAAAAAGGGTCATATATTAAAGCTGCAATGCAAAATGGTCTAGATATTATGAATTCTTTTCTATTATGAGGATTTCCATAATGATTTTCTGTTTTTATCTTGTAATATGCACTATTAATATTCCTTTTCAGTGAAAGAAAGCAGCGAATAGGCAGGCAGAGCTCTGCATGTGTTAATAAGTAAAGTAAGTCGGGGGGTTGGTGAGCGGAGCGAGTAGGGGCGGAGCCCCCTAGTGATTAAAAATAATAATAAATTTATTTTTATATAAATCTGTATCACAAAAAAATATCTGATAAAACTGACATAATGCTTTTTTTTTTTAATATTAATTGCAAATAATCAATTTTTCCCCCTTGATTTTGTTATTCACAAAAGTAATGTCGACACAGCTTTAACCTCTTTGGTGACTTTTATTATTATTTTTTTTTTTTTGCTATGTGATGATTGATGTCAAGGTCTTTACTTACGCAATTGCAATAACCATTTCAATTTACCGCTAAAATGGCAAACAAAATGATTGAAACTGCCAAGCGTGTTCCATATTAAAGCTGTGCTGAAAATAGTCGCCAATAATCATTAACGTTTATTTAAATGTTTAAATTGTTTAATAAAATATATATATATATATATATATATATATATTTGAAACTGACATCATAATATTTTATTTGAATTAATTATTTATTTTTGAAATATTGATTTCAATCAATCAAGTTGGCTTGTAAGTTCTTTCTTTTCTTTTTTCCCGTGAGACAGGCAAAGCCTGGTTTTATACTAATAAAAGACGATATTTGTATCTTTGCCTGTGTGCGATGTAGATTAAATATATATATGGCACATTATTTTTTTTCCTTCTAGATAGAGGATTGAATTTGGGAATAAGGCTGATTGACTGCTGTAAGTCCTGTGTCTGAGGGGGGGATGGCATCCGTGGGGGTTTTTCTAAGGGGTCCTAGCCCATATTTACACAAGTTTCAGAGAAAACTACAGAAAACTCTGAACAGCTAGGCTGACGAGCGCGACCTAGGATCGAATCCGGCACCTCACGTTTACCAGCTTTTGAGCGCAAAACCGCTCGGCTGCTGGTGGGCACTCTAGATTGAAGAATATGTGCAGATTCACAATATACTTTAAATTTTCGATATTTTTAAAAATATGATTTTTTGTGTTTTTCCCCTACATTCTTCTTTGAGCTGTAATTTCAAGCTGAGACCAACAATATAACACGTTTACAACTTTTTATTTATTTTTTTTAATATAAAAAAGAAAAACCTTTTTACACATGAATGTTAAATTTAAAAATTATTCCTGTTTACGCTAAAATAGATGTCATAGATGATTTAAAATTTTATTTAGATTTAATTTTTTTTATAATGTTTATTTAAATTTATCGAATTGTCTTATAGGTTTTTTCCCCTTTATTTTATCATCCACAAACTAAAATGAGCACAGTTTTAGTATAGAATCCCCTTGGCGACTTTTATTATTTTTTGCCACTTTGGTGATGAATTAAAATGGCTATTGCAATTGCATAATAAAAGACTTGCGAAAATCGCTCAAGCTATTTAGGAGCCAGTTTTCAAATTTCGTCAAGAGACCTTATACTAAAGCTGTTTCTTAATGTCAATGCATTTTTAGTTTATTTTGAAATGACCACGTTTCCAATCAACATAATGAACCTCAAATAATTGAATATCATTTATATTTTCTTAATAGCTGTATATGATAGCACTTAACCATGGCTTTGATTTGCTGAAAATACAGCACAGCTTTAGTATGGGACTCCCTTGGCCAAATTTGTGACTTTTTTTTTTTCCAAATTTTTGTTCATTCTTCCAAATAAAGAATGAATTTCATTTTCTTTATTTCAATAAATTGTTTTAGTAATGGCACCAGTTTACATTGTTACTTTTCAGAATATTGGACGTTTGGTTTATTAGGCTTATTAATAAAGAAAATGAGCTTTTAAAAGATTAGCTTATTATCAAGTAGCAGCTTTTAAAAATAAATAAATAAATAAAATAAGCTTTTAAAAGATTCGCTTATTATGAAGTAGCTGCTTATAAAAAAATCGCAAGACCCACAGAAGGAACGCCACCCAGGCCTAGGGTCCTCGCATAGTCAGTTTACCTTAAACAACACAACACCCTCCATTATATGTGATGTTGTGGGGGGGGGGGGGATCTTTTCAGAATTTTCTTAAATGAAATCGATTGTACAAATACAGGTAATTCAGAAAATTGTGAAGTTTAAATTGATATGAACATTCAGTATAATATCCAATAACGGTAAAGGGCAAAACTGGATTGTGTTGTGTGGGTTGGAACTGATTGACTATGCAAGGGTTCTAAGCCATATTTATGTAAGTTTCAGAGAAAACCATGTAAAACTCCAAACTGCTCAGATGAATTTGACCTAGGATTGAACCCAGCACCTTCTCTCTTATGAACATATCAAGTGAGAGACATTTCGTTCAGCTTTTTTACTGAACACAGCATGATCAATTTTTTGAAAGATAGTCTAAAATATTGATGACCTGCTGATCTCGAACCTTTTAAAAAACATTAATACATTTCACTAACAGCCTTAAAAAGAAAAAAAATAATAACTAATGGCTGGGCTACTTTTAAGTTAAAAATACAAGACAATTTAACATTTTTTTCTGGCAATCCTAACTGCATAAAATTTTATAGTCTAGATAAATGTTATTTTGTAATATATTAGAGGTGAAATTAATAGTAAATTGAGGTAGATAGAGTGTATGTGTGTGTGTGGGGGGGGGGGATATATTTTTTTCTTCTCACAGATACAAAGTTTCAGCAGACGTCTAACACACAGACAGCCAGTTTCTGAATGGTCAAATCATGTGTGAAGCATCTTTAAACATGTAAAATCCATCGAAGACTAGAAGTTTAAAATTTTTACGAATCCAATACTTTCTTTTATGAATATTGAAGAAAGTAAAAATATGTTTTAAAAGAATACCTCTTATAGACTTACATATATTTTTATAGGTTCTTGTAAAAATTGCTAGAAAAATTTCAAATTTAGGACGTATAAGGTTTGACTGGAAAAATTACAATTAAAAATATTTTTCCACAAATCATGACATACTATAGCAATAACTCTGTTTTCTGTGAATAATTAAGGCATTGAAAAAATTCAGCTTATATGTTTTAAAAAATTCTTTCAAATTTCTTCATGACAAATTAACTAAAACCTCTGATGAAGAAATTACTCGAATATAAAATTATATAAAAAATAAGCTAACTGTTATATTAATAATTTAACCAGTCACCATGTTTAAACGAGTATAAATTTCAAATTAATCAACTAATTAACTAACTAATTTTTAATTAAAAAGAAAACGAAAGAACTCCATTAAATCAATAAACAATAATTTTAAAATTATAAAAATTTCCCGTTAAATTTTAAAATTTTAAGGTAAATAATTGGTAAAAATCACAAATTAAATACACAATAATAAATGAATAATTCAACAATAGGAAGAATTTGATAAAGTATTGTTAGGTGTGATAAAACCTCGTAATATGATAGATGCAATGCTATACAGCAAATACTGTATTCGGATGATATACATGTTTTATTTATAAAGCAATCGAACCCATAAGTATTAGGAATAAATTATGTGATGTCGTGAATAAATCTTATGAAAATTTTACTACATTAATCATATTATTTATGGAACGCTGATTTTTTGGCCGATCACTTTTTTAATTTTTAGATGTATCTTTCTTTTCAAACACACTTTGAAATATCTGTTTAAGCAGAACTAAATATGAGCGATTTTATATATCTATGAGAAAATACAACCATCGAGTGATTGTTTGTTTACTAACAAGCATGATTTTTCTCTGACTGCTGATTGGTTTGAGCGTCTCAAAAACGTCACTTCCTCTCGAATGCTTCGGAATGATTTCGCATACGGAATTCAGTGTTGGCAGAATAGCAGTTTCCATTCGGATCGGGATCTAGACTCGATTCCGGTTGATGACCATTCCGATTACGTTCCGTTTTCCGATTTGGGGAGAATACGGCTCTTATTTTACGTACGGAATAGCAAAGCGGTAAAATAAAGCAGATGTTCATTGAGGTTTACGGATAGATTACTTCTCATCAGCGATTTTAACTGTCTTGCAAAAATGGTAAATGAGTTTGTAAAAATATGTGCGATTCATTAATGCGAAAATTAGGGTACTAATGATTTTTAAAATGTTCTAGACGTAGGAAAATTACCTGTGCACCTGAAATAAATCGTATCATTAATTTGTAGCTTGGGCGGGGTATTTTAAAAAGACGCTGCATAGGGATTAACAAATGGGTAAACAGCAGTTTTTATCTGTTAATTGTGGCAACGTTTTGATTTGTCGAGCGTGCTTAGGGCGTGTGTTCGGTAGACATTTTTACTCAGAATTCGTCTTCATTAGGAGATGCAAGAGTTGTACGTCTTTTGGTGTTTTGTGGGGGAGGTTGGAGGTTTTATCCTCCATACCTCTCCCCGAAGATTATGATTTCGACTGGAAAGGGAGTGTGTTGGGGCTTGGTGGCCAAGATGACGATACGAGATCACACGCTCTGAAAAGGAAGGCCGATCAGTTATTAAGCCTCTATACTTCTACCCGAAGTGGTTGTTCTATGTTGCGCTTAGAGATTAGATTTTCATGCTTCCTAGAGAGGTCTCGAAGAAAAATATGAGCTATTCGAATGCGGCTTGCTGGTAAGAAAAATGCCGTTCGATGTGCGTTCGTCCCTCCAGTAAAAAAAATAATAATAATAAATAAGTGCTCAAAACTACTTGAATCGTATACTTAGATGCACTCGGTGATGTCTTTGCTGGATATGGTGGTTATCCTCCGACGCCAGATGCCTGCTATGCCCATTAGTACGCCTTCGAATCGAATGGTCGGCTCTAAGAGGATTGTATAAACCTAAACTTTTGTTTGCGTTTCGACCTGTGGCATTTCCTGAATATCAGCTGGAGAGGGAATTCCCCTTATCGGAGTGTATTAGTTTGCCGTCTACTAACATCAAATCGTCATTGCCTCTCTCGCTTTTAATGCTAAAGGTAAATCAATTGGGTTCTGAGTTGCGGTACTATCTGCCCGTCAGTATGAATTCACAGTGGAGATTAATGTTAACCCCTGGTACCTCAATGGAATCCAAGGTGATGGGTAATGATTATGTCATCAAAAGTATGTAAATATTTTCTTCCTTTTTGTCAGTTAACCTTTTGTTTGATCGAAATGTAAATATAAAAATGTTTAAAAGGAATTATTTTTGTGAAAGTTAATATCTTCACCTGCAGTTTTGAAAGAATATTTGACATGTTACCTTGTGTGCCAATGCAGCTTAAGGAAAGTTAAAATTTTTAACTGGATTTTTGAATGTTGATATGTGTGATAAAGCTTAAAATAAATTTTATTGGAAATTTATTTAATTTTGTAATGCGTATTTATTACCTGAAATTTAGGGTATAATTCTTGTCTTTGAAAAAATTTTAATAGTGGAAAAGAAAAAATAATAGCCATTAGTTTTCAGGGAATTAATTAAACTTTTAAAATAGTTGAAATTTCTCCTAATAGAGGTATACCCTCTAATCGAATTAAGTTATTGCTTCTGTTACCCCAGCAGTTAACGTACAGACCTTTTAGTTAGTTCAACATTTAATGAATGAGAAAATTTGAATGTATGAAAATAGTAAATTTTCGGGAGTTTAATTTTAAAGTTGGTGAATAGGTGCATATTCTGGAATAATTCGAAATGTTTTCCTAATCTGGTAACTAGATAGTGTAAAATTTGTAAGAAAATACAGATTTAAAAAAAAAATCTATTTAAGGGAATGATTGAATTTTTGGTTATTTAAAATTTTATTTAAAAATTAGTGTTTTGTACTAGTAAAATAATTCTAGTTGTCGAGGTGTTTTGATCATTGTTATTAATTGAATTTTCCAGAATATGCATGTTTGTTTGTTTTAAAATTTCCTGCCTTGCATTGTGATTTCAATTATTGTTATACTCATTTAATGCAAGTAATTTTCATCTATGGAATATAACCTATATTATCTCTACTTGATCTTATTATTTGCAAACTTTTACAAGTTGCTTATTCTAGATCATTTAGAGAAATACAGTTTATGGATAGTGAGATGAATTACTTTATTTATCTAATTTCAGAAATGTTAGTTAAAAGGCTGTAGACCTGGGTTTTATAATTTTAATTTAAAATTACTTTAGAGGGTTAGTTGAGGTTAGTTTAAACTAACCACAAACTATATATATATATATATATATATATATTGAAGGGGAGAATTGGAAGGATTTAAAGCTTAATAATGAACCTGTCTGGCTGGTAGTTTACACAAAAGTGTATTAAAAAATCTGTCACTATACGATCTGCTTAAAATATTTGGAGCAAAGCATTTGATTGTTGTTTATTTGATTTAAAAATTTGCCTACATCATTAGAGTGGCTCAGTGGTTAGAGCACTGACTTTGTTATTCTAAGTATTTACATTCTGTGGTTAAAAAGAAACAGCAATCAAGTGTTTCCTGTGTTTTAAATGAGGAATTTTAATAAGGATTTTTCTATGGTGCTCACAAAACTATATATTAGATGAAAATTTAATATATATATATATATATATATATATATATAAAGCGTCACAATGAATAGTGTTCAGTAACAGAAAACTCAGAATTTATATTTCTATATTTGAAAGCTCCTTTTAATGCTGTGTTTCAAATTTCAGTTTTTTAAAAAGTAATAACAAATGAATATTGAGGTCTTTCTTACTTTGTCGAGCTTTTAATAAAATTTAATTAAATTAATACTGATTTTTTAATGCAAATGGAAAAAAAAAAAATCAGATTTGTATGCAAAATCCACAATTTCACATTCACATTAGATGCAATAATACGAAAACATTTATTTTGAATGTCACTTTGAGGCCTAATGGGACATGTCAGATTAGATTTCTTCCCATTGGACATCGTCAATAATATTAATTAAAAAAAAAGAAAATCGGCTGATTATGTTTACTGTAAATTTAAATAAATATCAAATGATCTATTTTCTTGCAAAGAAGACGATACAACATATCTATGATTTCTAGATGATTGGAATGGTTTAAAATCACGTAAAATCACTTCAAACAATAAGCTCTATTAATCATAATGTATATAAATCCTTTTGCATGTCCTTATAAGGTCATAAGTAATACGCATAGCATTTTCAATAGAGAATATGATCAAGTAATCTCTACGTCATCTATCAATTTCCCTTTCTCTTAAGTAGTAATACTTGTCACCAAACAGTTATCACTAATAGACTGTAATGTATCCAAATGATTTTTATGTTTCTGTAAAAAAAAGTAAGAGTTCTATGAAAACCACCTTAAACAGTAAGCCTTTCATATTTATATCATTCAATTTTTTAAGCAATTCGAACACGTTTATCAAAAATTAAAACTTAGACAATAGATGGCTGGTTTGTCATTCATAGAGAAAAACCGAAGTCTTAAAGAATTTCAGACATTTTTATAAAATTTTTAAAAGGAAAAAAAAATCACGCAATATCATAGGCTATGAATCACTTTTAAATTTTCAAGATTTTAAAAAGAAAAGAAATATTAAAAGGAAAAAAAAATCTGTTGAAAAAAAATGAATAAAGAAAAAAATGCTGCCAGATAAGACAAAACTGTTTATTTTACAAATTGAAGTGTCACAACTCCAATTTTAACAATCATAAATGTTGGTGTTCAATATTTAAAATTGTCCATAAGACTTCTTATTAGTAAAAGAGCTTTAGATGTAGGGAAGCTATTTTTTAGCTTTTGTATGAAAAAGGAATTTTTTTCAGTTAAAGCACACAAACATCGAAAATATTTCAAATAACAGCTCATGAATCTCCACAACGTTTTCGAAATATTTTGTATTTTCTTTTTACTTTGTGTAACTCTGCATGATTTTAAAATATTATATGTAACATATCGTATATTAAGTTAGTGCATTTCGTATTAAAAAAAAAAAAAAAAAAAAATAGTATTTTATTATTTAAGTGTGGGTGTCAGCTTAAAATTTTAACAAAAGTAAAGCGAAATATTAATATGCAATTAATTTTTTTATTACTTTAATCAAAATATGTTCATACATAGATAGTCCATTTTAATATTATATTAGTTACGCAATTTTCGGGTTTTACCCATTATTCGTGCTATTTTGCTTCCAAGTAAATAAACCTTCATATATGTTTAAAAAATGCAATATCTCTTTGCAATCAATTCATTGCTGCCTAATATGTACTTCTTCAATAATCGTAAATCACCCGAATGGAGTTCATTTTGCTTCAGGCAGGGATGAGTTAACTATTCTTTCACTCCAGGTCTTATTTAATGAAAAATATCGTTATATAATTTGATATATTGTAGCTTTCATATTTCTATATATATTGGTTAGCATTTAATAAAGTTTTTGCAAAACTGACACGTATTTTAACTCGTTCATTCGAGCGATTTCAATTTAAATAGTACAAAATCTATTTTTTCAGTATATTTATTTAATACTAGTAGGCTTCGCATGCTTCGCTAGTCCTTATACTTTAATGAAATTTTCAAAAAACATCATTGACTCTAGTTTAATTAACTTTATATATATATATATATATATATATATATATATATATATATATATATATATATATATAAGAAAAATCTATTAAAATCACTTAAAACGCCGTCCTGGGTCCCCCGTTGTCTTCGACAGCGTCTACTCGGCATACACTTTATCAGTTCCGGTTAATAAAAATTATTGTTATTATTAATATTATTTTGTACGTTTTTTGCTTATAAAAAGAATGGATTTCAACAAAATTTTACAAAACGTATCATTATTCTGAAACATAAAATTCACACGTGTCATATTCGCATTTATAGTAAATATTTTTTTACTGCATACGCGCGAAAGATGGATTTTTTTTTTTTTTTTTTTTTTTTTTTTTTTTTTTTTTTACATAGGTTGAAAGCTAGATATATTAGGCAACTTATGTGAAAAGTTCATATGAATAGCGAAAAAAAATAAGCAAATGATCGAGAAAAGAAGGAAAAAGATTTTAGGTATTTTTCAGAGTTGAGATTCTATAAAGGGTTTTTCACATACTGCGCATTTAATTTGAGATCCAGTTATTTCACCCACGATGTAAAAGTTCTTTCTTGTGGGGAAAAAAAAATCCCTTGTCAACTCACAAATCTTAGCAAATAAATGAAATTATGTTAGAGTTGCAGATTCATCAGAGTTTTTACACAATTTTTTTTTTTTTTTTTTTTTTTTTTTGAAACGTGGGTGAAGTAATTGGATATCCAAATTAAATACGTGGCATGTGAAAAACCCCTTATGAAATTTCAACTCTGAAAAATATTTCAAATCTTGTTCATTCATTTCCCAATAATTTGGTTAATTTTTACTCTATTAAAAGGAAATTTTGTCATAAGTTGTCCAATATATCTAGTTTTCAAACCATGTAACAAAAAAATTTGGCGCTTGTGCAATAAAAAATATTTACTACAAATACTCATATCTGAACGAAAATTACACATATGAATTTCATGGTACAGAATAATGATTCTCTAACGTTTTGTGACAAGCTTTCTGAAAGCTTTGAATGTCTGATGGGAAATGAAAAATTATTTTTACCACTCATTACTACTGTTACGTAGTTTTATATTCTAGCAAAATTGATATATCAAAATTTTAGTCCAATTTTGAATTTTGAAAGTCGGATGCCGCTTTAAAATTTCCAATTTTCAACCGAATTTAGTGATTTTGGGGCAGTGAACTATTTTTACAATCACTATTTTCAGCCAATTTTTACTTTTATCAAAATCAGTTTAAAAATCACAATTTTTAGAAAAAAGCTTTTTATAGTATAGTAAGAAAAAATACTTATTATCTAATATGAGTTGGAAGTTGGAAGCTTGACAGTTCACAAATTATAAAATATCAATGAAAAGTTGCTTGAAAAAAAAAATGAAATATATAAATAAAAATAATAATAATAGAACTCTAGATTACACCCCGCGACAAAAAGATAGGTACAAAGGGTTTTTTTCTTTGATTTTTCCTAAAATAACATTATCTAAATTGTGTTTATCATTTATTATTATCATAATATAACACTATTCCCTGACTAATTTTTGTTTTAAAACTAATTTAGAAAAGTTTTAAGACTAAAATTTTTCTAATTTAAGACTACACCCCGCGACAAAAAGGTAGGAACAAAGTTTTTTTTTTTTTTTTTTTTTTTTAATATGATTATTTTGAATATGATTCAAATATTTAATATGTTTTTGGTATGATAATATTTTGTTATGATAATAAATGATCAGCACAATTTAGATAATGTTATTTTATGAAAATTAAAAAAAAAAAAAAAAAACCTTTGTTCGTATCTTTTTGTCGCGAAGTGTTGTCTTCAATTAGAAAAAAAATTCGTTTTAAAACTTTTCTAAATTAGTCTTAAAACAAAAATTAGTCCGGGAATAGTGTTATTTTATGATAATAATAAATGATAAGCACAATTTAGATAATGTTATTTTATGAAAAATCAAAGAAAAAACCTTTTGTACCTATCTTTTTGTCGCGGGGTGTATCTCTTATCTTTAATTTAATTTTAAATTTTTGGATAATGAACTCATAACCATTCTTTGTAACAATTTTTTTTTTAACTTATGCGAAAATCGGCTTAAAATTCGCGATTTTTAAAAAAGCGATTATATACTCCAATCAAAAAAAAAAAAAAAAACAGGTGATTTAAAATCTAACATGATTTGGAAATTGGAATATTGCCCATTTGCAAATCAGAGTAATGCAAAGTGATCTGACAAACACGTTTTAATTAACTAAACAAAACCTATCAAATAGATTTTCATTAAACATAGCTGAGAGCCACGCTGTAAATAAATAAAAATAAATAAATAAATAAATAAATAAACGAGTGCAATTCGGGTTATTCGTTTAGATGCTACAATTCCACAAACAGAGAAAGATCGGGTGTTAAATAAATATATATATATATTTAATCTTTTAATTTATACATATATTTGTAAATTCATATTTTAATTATCAACGTTGTTATTAAAAATTTTAAACAGAAACTCCTTTATTATACTTATTAGAGTATGCATGCTCGAAAATTTACTAAAATATTTTTTTTTCAAATTCTGATTATTAGTTTTCATGTTATAAATAAAAATGTAAAATTTACAAAATTAAAGGTCCATATTTTAGACTATCATAACATTTTTTTCCCCATTCTACTTCAGGTATGTCAAACAATAATATATTTATGGCTTAGTAATTGTTATTCATGATAAAGTAAATAGCTGCAGTATTATTTTTATTGGTATGATAACGTTTACATTAGGTTTTCCAAAATTACTACTTTTCAAATTTTGACACAGTCTTCAACCATATCTTAGTTTATATAATGTCTTTTCCATTATAGAGAAGTCAAAAAACATTTCCGAAACATAATAACACAAGACTTCTATTCAGAAGTTTTAATTTATATATATATGTTAGGTCGTTGCAAAAGTTCGTGCGGATGCGGATCATTTTATTGCCTCCAAAGACGAGAACTTCTATCTCCGTGGTATACATTTGTTACCCGAAAAATTGAGCAAAGGTTGTAGAAAGTAATGGAGAGTATTTTGATTAAAAATTGTCATTTGATTTGATGTATTTTTATGAAATGAAGCAATAAAAAACCGCACGAACTTTTGCAACGACCTAATATATATATACAGTAGACGAACTGTCTTAATAACAATTACATTTCGAAAATACATATTAACATAAACAATAAATCTTCGTGAAAACACTTATATTCGGCGACTTTTAGAATACAGTTATAACTAACATTCGAATTTCCTTTATATTATATAACAGAAAGAACGCGAGAAGTGACATTTACATCTTTTATTTTTCTAGTAAGAACTGTAACGGTACATTCCAGCTGTAACCATTCTTTGAAACTTCAACGCTTAAAAAAATTCCAGTTTCTTGCTGTAACAGAATAGTGAATGATTGTTTAGTTATGTTATCAAAGTATTTATTTGGCAATAAATAAATCGCTATTTTAATTTTGTGAAAAAACATTTTTAGTGAAAATTTAGATTACACTTATTATGACGGCTAGCATAAACCAAATGATTTCACATTTAGCCGAATATACTCATATTTGACTTATTCATCTTTGTGAATTTCACGGTTTCTTTTAAAAGATAACTTGTTACAATGTCTTCTCCTCGAATTAATTTTTTTTTTCTGCTATTTGTGCCACAGCATTTAACTTTCACACAAATATTCAGTTAATTAAATCATTCACATAAATAAATCAAATGTTAATTAAATTAGACAATTCATTCTAGATGGGGCAAACAAGGAGATATCCTTTAAAAAATATATATATATATATATATATATATATATACATACTATATATATAAACCATTGTTTAATTAAATTAACTATTTATAAGAATGAATGATTAATTAAATAAGCCATTGATTCAAATTGATAGTTAATTCAATTATCCTTCTATATTAATCAAGAGGTTGTGAAATCAAATATAATAATGTGATTAAAATATTATCTGTAATAAATAAAAAATTTATCCTGTTTGCAGATTTCATTTACGTGCTAGCATCTTAAGCTTTATTTAGTTCAATATTTTTTTACTTTTTATTCTTGTCGAAATTTTGGGCATTTTTTCTGGGACATCTCTAACATACTGAGTATAGCAATTTCCTTTTTAAAGTAAACTTTATGATAAACAACAAATGAAGTGAAACTTTACTGTTGAAGCTTTTAAATTTGTGCATTTTTAAAATAATGAACATCAATTTGCCCCTTTATTGAACATATTTAATTTGGGTTCACTCATCACGTATGTTCACTAAACTTTAATGTTAACAAATATTGATTTTATCTTTTTTTTTTTTTTTTTTTTTTTTTGAGAGAAAAAAAAAAAAAAATCCATAAAAATTCAATTTTTTTTTGTGTTAATCTGTATATAAATAATATTTCAGTTGATTTGATCTTCATTCCTAAAGCAGAATAGTAAAAATAACACAAACTGCAATAATATTATGATTTACAGTATAGGAATTAAAGTCAAAGATCTAGTAGATAGTTACAATTTTTATTCATATGACAGAATCTGAAGATAGCATTACAGGTTACATATACTTTGTGGGCATTGTGTAAAAGTTGGTTTCTATTTGTTCTTAATTAAATTTGAATAACCATGAATCAATCACATTTGGTGACTTTCTTTCTTTCTTTCTTTTTTTTTTTTTTTTTTTTTTAATCGTCAAAGGATTTTTTTTACTATTTAGTCACATTTTTATAACATGAAAGGAAACATTAAATAAAAAGTGGACTTATAACTTGAGCAAATTTCTCGAATTTTTATCTATAATATTAATTTTCGAAATGCTAGTGTCAAGTAAGTATTGGTGTCACATCAATTTGTTTGTGTCAAAAATAAAATTGTTAGAAATTGGGACATCAAAGTGACACATATTTCTGTGACAAAGTTATCTTAAGCAATCGATATTGATTTAATTACTCATTAGCTTTTAATCATACTTTCAAACACTTATCTTTTCAATAAAAATATAAATTCATCCACATATTAATTTAATCAAGGATTTATAACATACTAGTCTCATTACATGAAATTGCAAGATTAATTATCAAAATTTATAGCTTTTCTCTTTCTCCCGGAAGGAAATATTTACTTTGTTAAATCTTAACTTTGTATTTTATTGAAAAGAATATAATTAAATGTATGTGATGTTATTACAATTTTACATGCGATGAAATATTCTCTTCTTCCTTTTTTTTTTCAATTGTAACGTGTAAATAAATCATGTTTAGTTCGATATATCCAGTGAACAGTGAAAAAGAAATCTCTCATCGGACATTAATGTATAGTGTCTTTTTTTAACAGAGACATATGGCAAAACATCGGCTTTATTTCTCTAATCTAATGGTTCAGACAAATGAAAGCGGTATAAAAATAATACTCACATAACGATAGAAATATATGAATTAAGATATATTTGTCTAACAGATTTTTTTCCCGCGTATTTTTCGAAAGATTTTCTACGTTCCAAATCGAACATTCAAATTATATTTGTGTTGTCTTAAGAAATTTTAAAGGAAATAAATTATAACTCCAAAATAATAAAAATAATAATACAAAAAAGCTTGTTTATTGTGAAATCAATCCCCAAGAATTATGCATATCAATGGGATCTTTTAAAAAGATCCCATTGATATGCATAATTCTTGGGGCATTTATAGTATTTCCTGTCAGTGTGGTTTATCATATATTGGCCAAACTAAACGCAATCTTAAATTTCGTCTAAAAGAACATATGAATTACGTCCGCAAACAAGAAACCAATAAATCAGCTATTTCTAAACATTGCTGGGAGGAAAGTCATAATTTTAAATTTAATTCAACTAAAATAATTTGCAGGCCTAAATCCATTCATGAACTCGATTTCTTTGAAGCTTTTCATATTTATAAAAGTTTTAAAAACCTTGTAAATTGTGATTTCGCTGTTCCCTATTTGTCTGATTGTTGGAAATTTTACATTCAGTCCACATTTTCTTAATTTTTCTACTGCTTACACAGCTACACATTCCTAAATTCCTATTGCTCACACTCCCCACCTTTTCCGTAATCCTATTGGATGAACCAAATTCGGTCCCTCTCGTATATATACGTGCATTTCTCCAGATTCAGAATTCTTTTTGCACTGAAGACGGTACGCTTAAGGCTACCGAAACAGCTGTATGCATTTCAACTATTTTTTTTTTTTTTGTTGGCGTTTCTGACGTACTACATGACGGTCTTTGGGTTTTAATATTCCAAAGCCAAGTCTCCTGTTATTATTATAGCTGTAGCAGTTCAGTAGTTATAAGGGGGAAAACGGACTTCAGTGAGTACCCTGTAATATATATGTAGCGATTAAAGCAAAATTTTAAGTAACATGATGTACACTGAAAATAAATTTTTCGCTAGATAAACACAGGAAAAATAACGTCTTGAACATCAAAGGAAATAATGTAATAGTAGACAGCTATTTCGGCAGCATTTAGTGTACTGTCATCAATGCAATCATGAATTTATCACTCATCATGCACTGATGACGGTATGTTTAATGCCACCGAAGCATCTGTCTGCCATTTTATTGCTAATTATAGTTTACCAAGAAAGGGGGAAAATTGTAAATTACAAGATACTTACAACAAATAATATGTATCAATTAACATACGTTGATGTAGTTAAAAGATGTTGAAAGTTAAAAAAAAAAAAAAAAAAAAAAAAAAGCTGTAGATTTGAAACAGCAAATGTTTAATAACATATTGTGATATAGTAGCAAATATTAATTTTAAATAAAAATAAGAAAGTCCGTACATTATATTTTTGTTATTTGGCCGTTTAAAATTATGCTAAATATTAATAATATGTGATTTTTAAATTAAAAACAATTTGTTTCTGAAACAATCAAAACTATCATTTTAGAGTAACTCATTTGCAACCTAAAAATTGTCCTTCAATTAACGTATTACTCCCTAACACTTTTTTATGAGTTAATACAATAAGAGTTTGCATGAAAATATATAAAAGAAGACTGACTTATAAATCATGGTTTTTTATGTGCATAGGCACATTTCCTTTAGTTTTCAAATCTAAATTTTGGTTCTTGATAATTTTTTTTTTTTATTTCCAATTTTTTCGAAGACATACAAGTGTTTTTTTTTTTTTTTTTTTTTTTTTTTACAGATTTTATTCAGTTTGTATTAACGGGTAAATGTACTGAAATGAATTTATAGAGTATAATTTTAGCAAGTAAAGTTGGTGTACAATTTCAAAAATTATTTTATACCAAGCAACAATATTTTGAAGGAATCGTATCCCGTGATTCTTCAAAATGAGGAGATGACAGAAAATTGACCTAGCAAACCAAAAGTCTAACAATTCTCCGGTAGTAGTAAATTAGTACATATGTCGTAAAGATATATAAAAGATAATTCATAAAGCGAGTTTAAATCAAATCGTTACAGCCGTTTTTAACACTTTCCAACAAGGTTGAAAAGTATTAATGACTTTGATTTGTCTGTCTGTCCGCCCTGTAACTCCTGTAAATATTGATGGAATATCTTGAAACTGATATATGTTATTGAAATTCACTATCGGATTTTACCTACTGAAAATGGAGTAAATACCTATACTGGTTTGTTTACAGGGACAACCGAAATTATTCCAAAGCATTGTGTTCTATGGGAGGTATTTCTATGAACCACATTTTAATATTTTTACTTTACACTAATTTTAATGAAACTGAAATATGTTATTCAAGTTCCTGTTGGTTGGTTTATATAGAAAATGGAGCAAATACCGTCACAGATTTGTGTACACGAACACCTGAAAGTATTCCAAAGCCCTGCGTTCAATGAGAGGTATTTTTATAAACCACATTTTAATAACTTTACTTTGTAGAAATTTTAATAGAATTTAAATATGTTATTCATATGCACAAAAGAATGCTTTGTATAGAATATAGCGTGATTAGCATGAAAATTTACAGGGCCAGACAAAAATATTCAGTTACACTAACGATTATTATTGGAAAATTTCTGGATTTGCATGTTCACTTAAGCATTTTTAACAATTTCTAACAATGATTATGATTAAATATGGTTTCAATTAGTGTATCTGTCTGTCTGACTGTCCATCCGTCCGTCGGCCCGTCTGCCCGTCTTCAGCGTTCGTAAATATTTTTAGAATTTCTTAAAAATGGTATATGCTATTCAAGTTCACTATGTAATATTTCCAATTTAAAATGACATTAATAGGTTCTGTACAACTGGCAGTAGTTTTGGGTACAGGTCACACAATAGCACTGCCAACGCATTCAATTTTAGGGCAGACATTTTTAAAAATCACCTTTAAATAACATTCTACTGCAAAAATCAAAGAAAGTGAAATGTATTGTTAATATGCTAGAATGATGATTGTATATAATATGATATGGTTAACCTCCAGATTTACAGGGCTACACTAAAATATTTAGATACATTGACTTATACATGCATTATACATGCTTTAAGTATTTTTAACACTTTCCTACAACGTTTAAGAGTTATTACGAATTTAGTTATCCTATCTGTAT
This sequence comes from Salticus scenicus, assembly GCA_963930645.1. Lineage (NCBI taxonomy): Eukaryota > Metazoa > Arthropoda > Arachnida > Araneae > Salticidae > Salticus > Salticus scenicus. The sequence continues at coordinate 84,032,595 of OZ005651.1, forward strand.
GCCTTTCAACATTTCTGTCTGTTCATTGTGTGATAAAGCAGGCAAAAAAACATTGAGAGTTGTACGATACAACAAGTGTGTACACTTGGAAAGTGTGAATAATCTGTGCGTACCTCGTGCTTTTTTTGTTCTTGTTTATTTTTTATTTTTCTTTAAAAAATCAGTTATTGAGGTTCAGAACTGACCTACTTAGTCAGGACCAAGGTAACTTCACTTTTCGTGATCAGGACGACTATTATTTTTCCAGTAGCAACCAAGATGCAAAATGACATCTAGAAAGGAGTTTCGTAAAACTTTTGATGAAAATTATTTCAGGCGTTTCTAAGATGTGGATTTTTAATCTCACTTCCAATTTTCACCAAAACTTGGTATCTCACCTGTTACGTGGAAATCAGCAATTAACTACGAAAGAACATCTAAAAGGCAGTTAATATGGCGAGTGTAAAAAAAAAAAAAAAAAAAAAAAAAAGCGTAGAACCGTTTTGTAACTACCCCACTTTCGAAACCTAAAACTGACCTAATTATTCTGGAATAAGTAGTTAGTTACCTCATTAAAATTGACAGGCGTCAGGTCTTTCAATTTTTTTGAATTAACTAACAAATACATACGATAAGGCTTCTGAAAAGGCTTTATCTACCAACTTTGAAGAAAATCGTTAGAGTTGTTTTTGAGATACAGATTTACGGTCTAACTTCTGGCTTTCTATGTCCCACTTCCTGTTTTCAAAGTTTCACAACAAAAGTTAGCAAAATCAGCTGTACACCGGACCTGTCTTAATTCAGAAATTTCGCCGTTCTATCTTTTTTCGTTATGGAGATATGATAACTCAGAAGTTTCCCATCCCCTCGCACACACATACACATTGATCAATTTCCAAAAAACACTTTTTTTTTTCATTCATGAGATCTTAAAACGTTTTTATCAGGTGTAATCTCTATATCTAAACTTTTGACCGAATGCAATACTTACATTAACTACGGTAGTTGGGTAATGGAAGTAAAATTCTGAACAGTTAAAAGTAAAACGTCATTTTTGAATAAAATAAAAAAAGTCAATTTTATTCAATAAATGACGTTTTACTTTTTACTGTTCAAAATTTTACTTCCATTATTGACTTTTTTTTTTCTATCTGCATATAAATGTCCAGAAAAGATTATAATATATATATATTGCATATTAGCTATTTATATGATAATGAAGAATCAGAAATTAAAGATATTCGTTTAATTTAAAAAAAAAAAAATTCATATTCTGTAATTTTTTACTATTCTTTAATAAATTATACAAATGAAATACATTTGAAAAAAAAAAAAAAAAAAAAAAACTTTTAGCTACGAATTTGGAGCGATTTAAAATTTGTTGACGTCTGAAATTTATGCAACATTTTAAACAAATTTGTACAAATGGTTTAAAAACAGTAATGTAGGGGAGACGGGGGCTGGTTGGCATAGATTTTGGTTTCTAATTTTTCCATTCTTTTGTGCAATACTTGGATAAATTCCCATGAATGCATGAAAAAGCTTAATTTTTAACCGACTTCGAAAAAGAAGGAAGGTTCTCAATTCAAACCGTATGTTTTTTTTATGTTTGTTATTAACCGACTTCGAAAAAGAAGGAAGGTTCTCAATTCAAACCGTATGTTTTTTTTATGTTTGTTAGCTCATAACTTCTGAACGGTTGCTCCGATTTTGATACTTTTTGTTTTGTTGAAAAGGTCTTGGTCTACAATAGGTCCCATTGTAATATCTTTACGATCTAAAGAAAATACAGGGTGCCCAAAAAAATCAGTTCCAACTCTTTGAACTGCTAAGCGGCTGCAGCTGTCATAGTGATAAAAATGGTATGTAAGTATAGCAAAGTGGCCATGCAGTACAAGGTTAAACCGCTTGCAGCGCCACCTGGTGGAAAATAACGGAGTTATTGTTCCTATCTCGAAAACAGTTCTAAAGAAAAAGGGAATTACAAAGCTGAAGAGTATGACCGATTTAGTACAAAAAGATAGTTTAGACATTCATGCTAACGTTCCTATCTCGGAAACGGTTTAAAACAGGGGGAAAAAGTGAATTCTAAAATTGCAGAGCATCATCGATTTAGTACGGAAAGATAGTTTTGACATTGATGCTAAAAATACAAGGCTAAAAACATGCATTTTTTTGTTCGCAATTTCTTACACTGTACACACTTGAGCTACATTGCTTAAGTTGTAGCGTAGCTGGTGAGACATACGCTATATAGTTCAAAATAAGGTTACTTGATACTTTTTGTTTTTTTGTAGAGATCTTGGTCTGAAGTAGGTCCCATTATAACATCTTTACAGTCTAAAGAAAATAAAGCACCATCTGGTGAAAAACAGCGGAATTAGCGCTCCTATCTCTAAAACGGTTCAAGATGGGAGTAAAGTTAATTACGAAGTTGTAGAGCATCATCGATTTACTACGAAAAGATAGTTTTTAGACATTATTGCTAAAAATAGCGACGTTTAAAACGTGCAGTTGTGTGTTCGCAATTTCCTACACTGTGCACACTTGAACTACGTTGCTCACTTTGCAGCGTAGCGGATGACACGTATACTCTGTGGTTCAAAGTACTGTTACTGTAAGCGGTAACATCGATTAGCGCAAAGTCGTTTTCAACCAACTTCAGAAAGGAGGGTGTTCTTAATTCGAGCTATGTGTTGTTGTTGGTGTTTGTAAGCTTAAAACTTCGTAAGAAATGCTCTAATTAACCGACTTCAAAAAGGAGGAGGTTCTCAATTCAAAACGTATGTTTTTTTTTTTTTTTTTTTTTTTGTTTGTTAGCTCATAACCTCTGAACGGATCATCCGATTTTGATACTTTTTGTTTTATTGTAAAGGTGTTGGTCTGAAATAGGTCCCATTGTAAGATCTTTACGATCAAAAGAAAATACAGGGTGCCCAAAAAAGTCAGTCCCGACACTTTTAACTGCTGAACAGCTGCAGCTATAGTCATAAAAGTGGTATGTAAGTAAAGTGGACATGTGCTACGCGATTCAACCGCCTAAAGCGCCACCTGGTGGAAAAGAGTGGAGTTAGCGGTTCTATCACGGAAACGTTTCAAGACAGGGGAAAAAAGTGAATTATAAAATTGCAGAGCATCAGCGATGTAGTACGCAAAGATAGTTTAGACATTAATGCTAAAAATAGAACGCATAAAACGTGCATTTGTTTGTTCACAATTTCCTATTTTGTGCATACTTGAACGACATTGCATATGCTGTAGCGTAGCGGGTGACATTTATGCTATGTAAAATTCAAAGTATGGTTATTGTAAACGGTCACATCGATTAAAGCATGGGCGTTTTAAACCCACTTCATAAAGAAAGAGGTTCTCAATACAAACCATGTTTCTCGTTGTTGTTGTTGAAATTTGTTAGCTTATAACTTCGTAAGAGATGATTTAATTTTAATATTTTTTTGTTGTTGTCGTAATGATCTTGGCCTGAAATAGGTTTCATTATGATTTCATTAAGATATAAACAAATTACAGGATACTCACAAAAGTCTGTTCTCACTCTAACTGCTGAACGCATGCAGCTACACTGGTAAAAGCAGTATGTAAGTATCGATGTTGAAACTTGTGTCCTCCAGCTGCAATGCATATTTTGCACTTTGTTTGAACTTTACGCCGCGCAATTTCCAGCGCAGCGGGTGACACGTATTCACTGTAAAGTTCAATATATATGCCTAACAGAATTTTCGGTTACGAATACAACGTATCCGTTCTTTACATTTCTAAAGACTTTTTAATTTAACGTATGTTCGTTCAATAGATAGTTTTTTGCTGATATCCGATAAAGACAAGAAAAGTGACACAACTTAAAAATGCAGCATTTGAGAAAAATCTATTTAAAAATAACTTGACTAGGATAAAACTGACACAACTGTCTCTCGAGTGGATAACTTTCTAGATGGAGATGTAACTTTTTTGCTCACATTGGGTGCATTTCATGTATATTTTTTCAGTGACATAAACCATTTTTTGAGTAATGTCACTTTTCTTGGAAGTTGTGATTTGTGAAACTTCCATCGAACGTCTTCTGATGCTCTGCTATATGAATAAGTTTTCACTGAAAAGAGAAAAATAAAATCTTTTTGTAAAAAAATAGAACCGACTCCAAAAAGCAACTACTATTCAAACAACTAAAAATGAAAGAAAATTGGCAGAAAATTGGTCGAAAATGGAACTGTAAATTGCGCCTAAAAGTATAAAATAGCTTCCTTCGCCAAACAACCTATAACACTACAATTAATCATAACTTTTGAAGTCTGCGCAAAATTAAATAGAAATTGATACCTTTATTCAATACAAAAATCAAATCCTATTCAAAATACACATCTCACATTGTTACCCGCAAAACGCAGCCGAAAACTACTTTGATTCAAGAAAAGAAATAAGATTTCGTAAGCAGCAAAAGTTGGCGAAGATGCTGGTACCTGACGTCCTTGGTGAACGAAAAATCGCAAAATTATCTGGCAAAGATATTTAATTTCTTTACGAAATTACGAAAATGGATCATTCGAGACAACAGCATTTGTTGCTACCGATCTAAAGACAAACCTTTAAAAACTAATTTAATTTTATTTAATTTTGCGCCGACTTCAAAAGTTATGATTAATTGTAGTGTTATAGGTTGTTTGGCGAAGGAAGTTATTTTATACTTTTAGGCGCAATTTACAGTTCCATTTTCGACCAATTTTCTGCCAATTTTCTTTCATTTTTAGTTGTTTGAATAGTAATTCCTTTTTGGAGTCGGTTCTATTTTTTTACAAAAAGATTTTATGTAGTTACAAAATCATGTAAGACCCAACAATGAACTACTTTTTTAAGAGAACACAAACACACTTTACCTAATAGCTTGTAACTATGCCAACTGATTTCGCGCTGAGTTGGCATACCCTACGGGGAGAATTGGATAAACGTGATATGGATAAGGGTACTTAGGCAGAACGAAGTAATTTTAAAGGAAATACATTTTATTTTACCACAACCTTTTATTTTCATAATATTTGATCAAAAGTTTCTGCTTAAATGTATGAATAAAAAATGAATTCATCAAGTGAAATAAATTCTTCTCAGTATTATAACTTCCTATAGTTATTGAAATAGAATTAACTCAATGTTTGCAATCAACAATGATTGTAGTAATTATGCTCTCGTTTATTTGAACGCTTTATGGCTTTATTTTTTACACAATTGTACTTGATCCTATAAAATTGAATCGTTCTTGCCTAGCCATCTCCACTTTTCCTTTTTTTTTTTTTTTTTTTTTTTTTTTTTTTAACCATGGTGGACATCTAAATCGCATTGCCATCGGTTTCGTTAATTTTCTTATTCAACTAGAAGTATTGGTATTTCACCAAAACAAAGTCATTTATTTTGTATTTAAGGTGATTAGTAGGCCCTTGATTTTAAAGAGGATTCGTTATTGGTCTTGTTTCTTTTTTTGGCATCTTTTTGAGGTTCTCCGCCATTCGTAGGAACTTTGGAATGAAAGCACTCACCATCGTCTTCGCAGGAGATTGAGGGTGAAATATCTTAACCTTGGACAGGTTTTTCAGCCTTTGAACAATTATTAAAGAATGCCAAGTTACGCCATTGATATGTATAGCTATGCCAACCAACCCAATACCTAACTAAGCCCCATAGGGGATACCCAACAAAAGATGCCCACAAAGTACTAAACGTCACAAACAAAAGATTATGGTACATGCACGGAACAATGGTTTACCATACTTTCGAAAAATTCAATAAGCAGCCCCTCAATTTGATCTACAGATTCATCAGACCAAGATATATATATATATATATATATATATATATATATATACAATGAGAAAAAATACTTAGCACTCGTAAAACTTTGAAACAGGGATTTTTCCATCATGACGCTTCCAAGTAGATTAAATTTATGGTGAATAGTACGCTTATACATACACTTCGCACTATTAACATAAAATCGCTCTACATCCACTGTGGAAAAAATACCAGCTGAGTGCCAACTAGCCCCTGTCTCCTCTAAATTTATAAATGTATATTTTTTAAACAGAAACTTTCTGGATATTAAATAAATTCAGATTAGTTTGATGTGGAAAAAATTTATATCATAGTTCATTCAAAAAATAAATAAAGAAATAAAGAAAATAAAGAAAAACAAATAAAGAAAAATAAAGAAAAAAGAATAAAGAAAGAAAGAAAAACATTACTTTTTGCCACACTATAGTTACTTATACAATTATCTGCAAATTTGTTACGCTTTCTTTTGGAACAAAAAAATAATAAATAAAATAAAATAAAATAAACTTTGCAGGCTGCAGACAATTTCTAAAAATAATCTTCTTTTCAAAAGCAAAATTACTTTAAATACCATTCCTTAAACAACATTACTTTAAACGCTTTTCTAATTACTTTCGCAATAAAGAGGCATGCAATTTGTAAGAAAATTTAACCTAACATGTTAATTTGAACTTTAATCTTAAAATTTTATTAAGAATGTTCAAACATATTTCTTTTTTAATTTGTGTAACTGCATTTAAAAAAATATATTTTACTTCATCTTAAATATCCAGTATATTGCGGAAGTGTGGGTGTGGGAATATTGGATTTTCCTTAAATCTGTACTAGCAACACTGAAATGGCTGAATTTGATCATAATTACGTTTTTGCACATTTTGTCGCATTTTTGTTTCTGTAGAATAGAAGAAAGGCTAATGATCATGAAAAAAGTACTTAACGCCAATCTCGAAAATTCGACTTCACTTTTACAATCTGATTTAAGGCCCTTCTTTGCAAACTACTAGTTCCTTCCATTATATGGATCGTCATAAAAATAAGCTTTTAAAAATTAGCATCATGAACTGAACTACTAACAGAAAGATTTCATACATCTCAAATAATCAATTTCATGTCTCACTTTTAAATAGAGGGACGGGTCGGTAAGTAACAGACACCTACCCTGTAAAAAAATTGAAACTTCTCTGCCTTCAATGTTTACTACGTAAGCTTCTTCTGTATTATAAAATATTTTTATATTTTATTTAAACCACATTATATTCCATATTAAAATTTATTGTTTTACAAATGCAACAGTTAAAATATATTTTTCTAAAGATAAATATATCAATTGAATCTTTACACTTTTTTAAAAATTAGAAATTAATCAATTTTAGTTACAAAGTGTTTTATCGGGCATGAAAATAAAAAAATAAATAAAATAAAAATAAGATAAGATTAAATAATTTGTGCAAAAAGAGTATTATTATATGTTCACATTTTTTTTTAATTATTAAAAGAATTATTTTTGAGAAATTCATAAAACTACATACAAACTATACATTCTAAAAGTAAGTTAACATAGTTAAACAAGACATAGACCTAAACATAGTTTAACAAGAAGGTAAAATCCTGCAGTTCACATAGATTATTAACAGTTCCCAACTGATCTACTCTTTGCCTCGTTTAACCTTCAATATATTTTGCCTATGTGATCACACAAAGTACAAACAGAAGGACAAAAAGATAGACAGGTAGACTAAATAAATTCATAATCACTGTTAAAGATCGTTGGAAAGTGTTAAAAATAATTAATAAAGTCGAAAATGCAATTCCAGAAATTTCCGGTTATAACAATTCATGTATCTAAATATTTTCTGTGAGCCTGTAAAACTTAACGCTAATCATACCGTATTACATTGAAAAAAAAAAAGCGTGCATATTAATAATACATGCGAATTTTATTATGATCCATGCAAAATAATATTTTAATAAAATAGGGTTTACAAAAGTAGCTCTCATAGTACACAATGCTTTGAAATTCTTTCGAGTATCTCTGTACACAAACCAGTGGCGTTAATCACCCCCATTTTCTATAGAGAACATCCTATAGTGAATTTAAACAATATATATCATTTCAAAGGCATTCCATGAATAGGTCCTGGCGTTAGAACACGTATAGACAGACAGATAGCCAGATGGACAGAAAGATGAGCTAATTCAGATTACCCTTAAACATTCTTAGAAAGTGTTAAAAATGCTTAATAAAATTTAAAAGGAAATTACCGCAATTTGCTGTTTTAGCCCATAATGTGTCTCAGTATTCTTGTTTGGCTCTGCGTAATTTAATTCTAACACATCGGTCAAAATGACCCAGGACTAACATGCAGATATTGTTACATATGAAATATTTCTATATGGGTAATGCAGTACTAGTCTTCAGAATATACGTGTCAAAGTTTCATGATATTTCGACCGTTCCTTACCAAGATATTAAAGTTTTGATAACTCTACTTTTTATATTTTCAAAACGATGAAAAAAGTTAAATCTTATGTGTTGATTAAATATTACTTTTTTGATGTGCAAAAATGCTGTTGAAAACTGAAACTGAGCAATGACTTAACAGTTTCAACAGTAAGAAACTAGAATTAAAGGTAATATCAACAGCAAAACGGGAAAAGCAACAACGATGTATTTGAATGTGTTCGTAATAAATTTTTAATTATTATTATTATTAATATTATTTTATTTTTACGAAAGAAAATATCTTTATAATAAGAATAGCCTTTATTTCATGGCAATCAAAATTTCGATATGACCCTCTGGGTTTCAGACTTTGACGTCATATATAGCTACAACAACATACTGTGGTATAAAGAAAATGAACAAATAAAATGATTAAAAGGAAGATAATGCAACAGAAAGAAGGATGTCATAGATGCAACAATGTATTGATTAAAAATAAATTAAAGTACGCCCACGGCTTGAAAAAAAAAAAAAAAAAAAAAAAAAAAAAAAAAAATCAGAGGAATTCAAAAGAGAGAGAGAGGGGAAAAAAGAAAAAAGTATAAAATAATTAAAAAGAAGATAATGCAAGAAAAAGAAGGATGTCACAGATGCAACAATGTATTGATCAAAAATAAATTAAAGTATGCCCATGGCTTGAAAAGAGAAAGAAATTCAGAGGAAAGATAATTCAAAAGAGAGAGAGGGGAAAAAAACAAGAAAGAAAAATCATGCAGTACGCATTGATTAGTAACATTTTCCTACTGTACGCAATTGATGTATCGAATAACTTTTAATATTCCTTTCCTACGTTATCGCACAACAGACAGAAGGACTGAAAAACATACAGATAGTCTAATTGATTTTAAAATTACTCTTAGGCATTTTGGAAAGTGTTAAAAAGGCTTAACGCAAAAGAAAATGCAGCCGTTAGATTATAATTACTTCTTTTAAACTCTCTGAATATTTTACTGTAGCCCTGTAAATCTGAAAGTTAATAACATCATATTCTATACAAAACAATATTTTAGAATATGAATAATACATGTCAATGTTTTTATGATTTTTATAGTAGAAAGTTTTTTAAATATAACATTTAAAAAATTCTGTCCTAAAACGTAATAAATTGGCTTTTTTATATTTTTGTTGTTGTCGTCCCAGTAAACAAACTAATTGTACAGGACCTAATAACGACATTTTAAAGAGGGAACATTCCATAGGGAACTTGAGTGTATCATTTTTAAAAAATTCTCAAAATATTCACGGATAATAGGAGGCGGAGACAAACATATAGAAAGGTAGACAATCGGACAGACAGATGCACAAATTGAAATCATATTCCCACTAAAATTATAAGAAAGTGTTAAAACGCTCATGTAAAAAAAAGTGCAATTCCAGCAAATTTTTATTAATAGCTCTTAATGTAACTGATTATTTTTGCGTGGCCCTATAAATCTAACGCTAACCATACTATATTACATAGAAGGTACACTCTTTTGTGCATACGAATAATATATTTCAATTGCATTAAGCTTTGTGGAAAATAAAATTATTAAAATTTGGTTTATAAAAATAACTCTCATACAACACAATGCTTTGCAGTACTTTCAAGTGGCCCTGTACACAGACCAGTTAGAAATGCACTCTATTTTACATAGGAAACATACGATAGGGAATTGAATAACATATTAAAAATTCATTAAAAATTCTATTCATTAAAGGTGTTAAAATATGGTTTGTAGAAACTCCTCTCATGGAACACAATGCTTTCGAATAATTTTGGGTGTCCCTGTACACAAACCAGAAGAGGTAGTCATTCCATTTTCAATAGGGAACATCCGATAGTGAACTTGAATAAAATATATCGGTTTAAAGAAATTCCATAAATATTTACGGGAATTAGAGCGCAGAAAAACAGACAGAGAGACAGGTAGACAGACAGAAGAACAGTCAGACATATACACAAATTGAAATTATATTCACAATAAAAGAATGATAGAAAGTGTCAAAAACGCTTAATGTAAACGAAAGTACAACTCTAGCAATTTTTTATTATAGCTCTAAATATAACTGAATAATTTTGTATCAGACTGTAAATCTAATGGTAACCATGCTATATTCTATACAAAGCATTCTTTTGTGTATATAAATAACATATTTAAATTTTCTAAAACTTCGAGGAAAGTAAAGTTATTACAATTTGATTTATAGAAATATCTCACAAAAGACGCGAAGCTTTGGAGTACTTCACATCCAATAGTGAACTTGAATAACATATTTCAATTTCATGAAGATATTGTACAGTAAAGGTATGAAAATATGGTTTATAAAAATACCTCTCATAGAACACAATTCTTTGAAATAATTTCGGGTGTCCCTGTACACAAACCAGTAGAGGTATAAACTCCATTTTCAATAGGGAACATCCGATAGTGAACTTGAATAACATATATCAGTTTCAAAAAATTCCATAAATACTTACGGGAGTTAGAGCGCGGGCAGACAGACAGACGGACAGATACACAAATTGATATCATATTTACACTTAAAAAAAGTTAGAAAGTGTTAAAAACGCCTAATGTAAACAAAAATAGAATTCCAGCAAATTTTTATTAACAGCTCTTAATATAACAGAATATTTTTGTGTCACCCTGTAAATATAATGCTAATCATGCTATATACTATGTAAAGCATTCTTCTGTGCATATAAACAACATATTTCAAATTCCTAAAACTTAGTGGAAAGTAAAGTTATTAAAATTTCATTTATAGAAAAATCTCTCATAGAACGCAATGCTTTGGAATACTTTTGAGTGCCCTTGTAAATAAAACAGTGATGATATTTAATCCATTCTATACAGGACACATCAATAGTGAACTGAAATAGTATTTTCCAATTTCATTAAGATATGTGTACAGTAAAGGTATGAAAATATGATTTATAGAAATACCTCTCATAGAACACAATGCTTTGAAATAGTTTCGGGTACTCCTGTATATAAAAAAGTGGTGGTATTTAATCCATTTTATACAGGAAACATCCGACAGTGAACTGGAATAATATATTTCAATTTCATTAAGATATGCCTACAGTAAAGGTATGAAAGTATGATTTAGAGAAATACCACTCATAGAACACAATGCTTTTAAATGCTTTCGGGCGTCCCTGCCCAGCAAAACTTATACTGGTGGGCTCGCTGTGGCCTACATCTGGCATGCTGCACTTGCCACCAGTTGCCGGTTGCCCCATATAACTCCAGCACTGGGTCGTTTATGGCTGCCAGCAGTTATGGAGGCCTAAAGAAAAATGGTCGGTGGCCCAGAAGTGGCATAAACACAGTTAGCCTTATGCAGGCTATCAGCACACGGCCAACATCATGTTTTTAATGTTGTGGCCACAAATTATTATGCCATAACCAATTTGTATGCATAGAGGACGTTGTGATGCATTTTCTGTTGATTTGAAATTCCCTCGCTGTCATGTCATTTCATACGACGTTTGTTGTTCGTTATTGCAGTCTGCGGGTGACGCTTCAACATTGAAAGGTGTTGCATGCAGTAAAAAGAATATATGAGTAAGTAATTCCATTATTAATTTGATTTTGTGTTATATTTTAAATACTATTTCTTAAAGTGTTTGACTTAAAGCCATTACTATAACAAAAGGATTTCTAGAAATGTACAGCAAATATCCAGTCGATCTGTTTTAAGTAAATTATGGTAATCGTTAACTTTCTAGTTGTATTTTTATTATTGTTATTATTATTTTAATTGATTTAATAAAATAAATATTATGGATATTAATTTATCTATTTATATTATATGGACGGGAGAAAGTTATTAGAGTAATTAAAAATATGTTTTAATTTTTATGTTACGTTTATGTTTTATTTATTTATTTTTGCTTCTTCCTTCAGTACATTTAAGAAGAAAACGTTAGATTCGGGAAAATTTTTAAGGTCCGGTTTTGGATGGATTATACACGTTTGGGTTGTTTTGATGAACATAATTTGAAAAATTGTCTGTCTGCCTTTCTGTGTGTGATGAAAAAATTATGAAAGTAATAGTAGTCCAAAAAGTTTACTTCCCCTACTTTTTATTTATTTATTTATTTATTAGTACATGTACAAACATCGCTTCCTCCACCCCTGAGGGAGAAGTATACCCAGATAGAGTAAATTTCCAGTTTGGGTACCCTTGAAAAGAATTCGTCAATTATCTTTTTTTTTTTATTATTGAAAATAATTTATAACTTTGTTTTAATTTAGCACAGAGGTTCAGTGATTTACTTGAAAGGTATTGAAGAGTTTCTTTTAAAAATTACCAGCATTCAAAATTTACCCCCTCATGGGGAAAGACAAGCGATTCTTCATCTTACAAAAAAAAAAAAAAAAAAAAAAAAAAAAATCTTGGTTGGTTGTTAGTTACATAAATATTTATTTTTTATTTCATATTAAAAAAAATAATTATCATTAGTACATTTATATGAATTCTCCTCCTATACTGTGTCATATTGAAAATTACGAAGATGTAGAAATATAGATCCATGTGTTGAGTGAATGACACATAAATGTAATCGGGAACGATTTCAATAAAGGCCAGACCATGGTTAAATTTCGTCCATTGGTTTGTGAGATACAGCGTCCACAATTTTTTTTATACACACTTTCAGAGAAAAACTTCCTAAAAATGATCAAATCGTGTTCAGGAATCTCAAACCATTGAAATACATCGAAAACAGGATGTCAAAATTTTTCTTCTAATATATATAGGAAAGTAAAACACTTAAAAAAAAAAAAAATAATAATAATAATAATAATAAAATTATTTTCTAAGATCTTGGTATGAAATTAATTTCTTTAGAAATTTAGTATATTAGACTTCTTTGAAATGAAAATTGCCTGCCTCCATCATAGAAAACAATTTTAATAAATTATAATTTTAATATGTAATTTTTATAAACTATTATTAAAAAAAATGGTAGCCATAATGAACTATTTTATTTTATTTATTTATTATTTATTATTATTATTATTATTTTAATGAAAGTACGAAAAATAATTTCACATTTACGAAACTGGAAAGTTCATTAGAAATTTCCCATAACAGTTAAAAATACTTTTGTGCATCACTAATAAATGAACCATAAACATTTATTTTATTATTTTTAATTGAAAACACCTTTTTATATCTCTAACTACACATTAATAAATCAGAAAACCATCTGCACTTCTTTCATAAAGACAACAAAATGTAACTGATAGTTGCTGTTGCTGCCTCAGCGTTTTGGGCAGGAAGGCGATTTGCTTATTCAAGTTCATGAGGAACAGTGTTTGCAAAATAAAGGGTCAATTCATCAATTATTTTTAGATTAAAATTAATGTAAGTATACAGCTAAAAGTTTATAGGTGTAATATATGACATCGTTCCATGAATTGCATAAAGATTCATGGAGTGCAGCTTCTGTTTCTTACAGGACTATAAAAAAAGAATATTTATTTATTTATTAAAAGCTTATAGATTGAAATTATTTGAAGTGCGCTATTAAAAAAAATTTCAGTAAAATAATGATATTTATCTCAATTATGCTAGAATCTGTGCCAACTAATTATTAATATTAATATTATTATTAATTTCCATAAACCGAATACCGACGGTAATGGAATCATTGTATTCGGTCAAAAATTTTGATATCGAGTTTTCACTTGATTTATATATTTTAAGATCTCCTGAGTCAGAAAAGTGGTTTTTGGCAATTGGTCTGTGTGTTTGTATGTCTGTACTGTATATTGTATGGTATGTTAATGGAAATTTTCTCACTATTATATCTACAAAACTAATAAAGAACGAAGAACTTCTGAATTAAGACAGGTAAAGTGTACAGATGATTTTTTCCAACTCTTGTTGAAAACTGGAAATTTGGAATTGGCTGTATCTCAAAAACTGGCGATTTCCTTCAAAGTTATAGAAACTTTGTTTCGGGTGTCTTTTTGTATGTGCTAGTTCAGGGAAATCGATAAATGGCCTATAAAAATATGTAAATTTTATGTATCACAAGTGCTTTCTTTTAAAAACAGCTTTATGGATTTTCTTCAAATTCGCTATATTAATTCATTTTAAAATATTATTTCGTGTGTAATTGTTAGTTCACGGTGAAAAGACGGGTTTACTAAGTTTTGATGAATATTAACTGTGGGACTGACAGCTGATATCTCAAACACGGCTCTAATTTTTTTCAAATTTGCTACATAAACCTCTTTTTACTTGCACTTTAGCATGTAATACTTGATTACCACAGGAAAATTGCAAAGAGTTCTTATTAGGTGGAAGCAATTACAAATCTTGGAAATGAGTGCTTCAAAAAACTGCTCTAACGATTTTTTTTTTTTTTTTTTTTAATTCGCGTACAATTAATAGAAAGAAATTAAAACTTCTTCACACACCATAAATTTTAAGTCATCTGACTTAAAATTTATGGTGTGTGAAGAAGTTTTAATATCTTTCTTTTTGTCATATCGTGACGACGCATGTATAAGTTTGCTTTGACAGAAAAATTATTAGATGTGTAAATTTATAAAGATATTTTATGTTTTCTGGCCACTTTATTTAAAATAATAATAATAATAATAAAGAGTAAAATATGTGTAGTAATAACTGATAAAATCGTTCAGATTATTATTATTATTATTTTAATGTGGGCCCGGTTGTCTGAATTTATTTTACAGTTGTCGAAATTATTCAAACTTTATTTTCTAATAATTTTCTTGATAATCGGGAAACCCCACTATTGAAAAGAAATTTTGTAGCCTAAAATATTCTTATACATCCATTTTTTCTATTTTTTATATATTAAAAAACATATATGAACATAGGAATTTTGATATTTACAAAATGACAGAAAGAACGACACTTTTTAAAAATTGAAATTTTTTGCATTTCAAACAAACTTCTATCTCTAATCTTCGCTGTATGGTAAGCATAATTTTTAACTCAGTTGTCGTCTTCAAGAATTTGCTGAAATACTGTTTTCACGCTACTACATTTCGTCGATGACATGATGAACTTGTAGTCAACATATCTTTTCCTGATGATGGGTTATTTTGAGTAGAAACTACTGGTGTGTTTTCTCCTAATATAATGTCTACTTACATTCTTCATCCTTCAATTCTAATTCTTCTGTCATTTTACTAAATGTTACCTGAAACCTTTCTAGCATAATTTATTATTTTAATAAATTGAAAAAAAAAAAAAAAAAAAAAAAAAAAAAAAAGACTTATCTTAAAAAAAACAAGAGAGAGAGAGAGAGAGACAACAAGGGGAGGGGGGGGGGGAGATTTTAAAACATAATTATTATAGCAATGAAGAACAGGGTTTGAAAAAAGTAAATAAAGAACTTTTAAAATTTAATTTACAAAATTACAAAAATAATAATAATAATAATAATTAAAAAAGTTTTCATGTCGAAATGATTCCACGGTTATTAATTAGGTGAATAAAATAGGCTCGAGTGAAGTAGTTATAAATAGCGAAGTATTGCTCTTTCATACATTTGAAAATATGCCTAACTATTTATTTTTAAAATAAACAAATCAAAATAAAATATAAAAAATTGGGAGTGATATTAAGCGCTTCAAAAACATAATTGCCTGATAGGATTGAAGTAGCGCAATGACATATATCTTAATCCTTTGCGGTACAAGGTAAATCGGATCATTTACATTATACTGCCACCGGAATTCACGAACAAAATTAAAATAAAAGAAATTAAAAATTTTTAGGTTTTTAAAAAAGGGCTTTTTCTGCTATTTTATAAATCTAAATTCTTGCTAAAAAATTTCCGGGATGGGTTTTTGAACTTGAGAATTAAAATTACGTGTTCCATCAGCGAGAACACTGCACCGGAGAGGGTAAATACTATATTCGGCGAATTGTTGACAGAATTTTTGAGAAATGAACACATAAATATGCAATAATTATATTATATTAATATTATTAAATATTTTAAGTATATTAATCATATTATAAATTTATAATATAATACATTTATTTTAAGTATAAATTTAATATAACAGAGTGAAGGTAAGGAAAACTGTTTCGTGTAATTAAATTATCTGACCAAAACTAAAATATTTAATAGATGCTGACATATAGTAAAAGTGTAGTTCTTGAGTAATAGTAGCACCATCTGTCTACCGATAAATACACAAACTGAACTTCTCTGATAAGACTCTGTCGAAGGCACTGGGGGCTGGGTTCGAACATTGCACGAAAAAAGGAAACGCTATCAGATGCAGCGAATAATCGAAACTTGGTTTTCTGTAATTTCAGCAGACTTTGCTTTAGCTGTTAATTTTTAAATAATATAAAAAATATATATTTATTTATTAATTTTCTTTCTTTTTTTTTTTTTTTTTTTTTTGAAATGTATTTAATTGTAGGTACAGCAAAGCGGACAAAGCCTAATAGTAATAAATAGAAAACTTTGTGAATAAACATAATAATTGCATCAATTCTTTCAGTGACTGAAATGATACCACATCCCTTCGTCAGTTTAACAATAAGCACGAATGCAGCAAATCACTTTTGCTACACTTATACTTGCCCACTTTGTTTCGTCTGATGAAGGGTCGTTGTGCTATTTCGACCAGAAACAATTGTTGCTATTTTTTTTTTCTTTAATGGTGTTTTTTACAATGTTCTCTTTATTACATACTTGAATGTAACAATTTCTGTTTCAATGTTTTATAATTTTTACTTGTAAAGTTACATTTATTTATATCAAATAATTTAACAAAGTTAAACGTATTGAAATTTGAACACTTTAAAAGAAAAGATAATCCCCTTCATTCCAAAAATAATAATAATAATAATAATATAAAGAAATATTTGCACTGAAAATAAAAAAAATAAACTTATCATGGAAAAATGGATCAACTGATTATCTCCTATATGCTGTACTAGAAATCCTGAATTTATAACTACAGTTTCTGAATCAAATACTTGAACATAGTATTTAAAAATGAATTGTACAAAATCAAATTAAATATTGGATGCTGGATAAATATTGGATAAACTTGCTGCTGTCTCATCAGAAAAAAAGAGAGAAAAAAAAAAAAAAAGAAGAAAAAAAGAAAAAGGAAAAAAAAAAAAAAAAAAGCCCTAATAAAACTAGAGGTATCACCAATAAAACAAATATACTAGCTGGGTGATTCCACGGAAAACACGACAATTATGTCCGGCACGTGACAGTTATAATTTCATTAAAAAAATTATAATTAAAAAATACAATGGAAAAAACTGTGCTTAAAAAATCATATAAGTTTATATGATTTTTTAACCACAAATTTTTTTCCATTGTATTTTTTTAATTATAATTTTTTAATGAAATTATAGCTGTCACGTGCCGGACATAATTGTCCTGTTTTCCGTAGAATCATCCAGTTATAACCAAATCACTGCTGGCCCATTAATGGGAAAATATAAAGGGCCAATGAAGACTGCCTGCAGTAATATATTTTTTTTATGTTTGCCACAGCTGGCCCTCTGTAGGCTGCCAGCAACAACATGGAAAAATTATGTTTGACATCAGGTGGTCCAACACTGGCCCACAAACAATTTTTAACCTAATGTCGGTTGCCAACAGTGGCCCACAACCTATTTTCAACCAACAGCTAGCTGCCAGCAATGACCCATCAGGGGCCCACTGAATTATTCCGACCGTATTGCAGGCTGCCAGCAGTGGATCGGTCGAATGCGGCCACATGATGGCCGGCGTAACATATTCCCTTCGGCACCTTAACTTTTGCCACCAACGGGCCAGCAGCTGTTACTGTTGGTTGCCAATACTTGGCCTCGTGTTTGCAATCATCCCAGGTTTTGCTGGGTGTATACAAACCAGTAAAGGTATAAACTTCATTTTCAATAGGGAACATCCGATAGTGAACTTGAATAAAATATATCAGTTTCAAGAAATTCCACAAATATTTACGGGAGTTAGAGCGCGGAAAGACAGACAGACAGACAAACCGAGGTCATTAACACTTTTCAACCTTGTTGGGAAGTGTTAAAAATGTTAGAAAGTGTTAAAAATGCTTAATGTAAACGAAAGTACAATTTCAGCAAATATTTATTAATAGCTCTTTATATAGTTGAATATTTTTGTGTCACACTGTAAATCTAATGCTAATCATGCTATATTCTATGCAAAGCATTTTATTTTGTGCTTATAAATAACACATATCAATTTCATAAATCTTCGTGGAAAGTAAAGTTATTAAAATTTAGTTTATAGAAATATCTCTCATAAAACGCAATGATTTGGAATACTATTTTGTGTTCCTATACACAAATCAGTGGTGGTATTTAATCCATTTTATACAGGAAACATCCGATAGTGAACGTGAATAAATATTTCAGTTTCATTAAGATTTGTGTACAGTAAGGGTGTGAAAATATGGTTTATAGAAATGCCTCTTATAGAACACAATGCTTTGAAATAATTTTGTGTATCCCTGTACACAAATCAGTGGTGGTATTTAATCCATTTTATACAGGAAACTTCCGATAGTGAACATGAAAAACATATTTCAATTTTATTAAGATTTGTGTACAGTAAGGCTATGAAAATATAGTTTATTAGAAATGCCTCTCTTAGAACACAATGCTGTGATATATTTTCGGGTGTCCCTGTACCAGCAGAGGTATAAATTCCATTTTCAATAGGGAACATCCGATAGTGAACTTGTACAACATATTTCAGATTCATTAAGATTTTTGTACAGTAAGGGTATGAAAATATGGTTTATAGAAATGCCTCTC
The DNA here is from genome assembly GCA_963930645.1 of Salticus scenicus. Classification (NCBI taxonomy): domain Eukaryota; kingdom Metazoa; phylum Arthropoda; class Arachnida; order Araneae; family Salticidae; genus Salticus; species Salticus scenicus. The sequence continues at coordinate 84,051,709 of OZ005651.1, forward strand.
ATAGAAGACAATGCTTTGAAATATTATCGGGGGTCCCTATACACAAACCAGTAGAGGTATAAACTCCATTTTCAATAGGGAAAGTCCGATAGTGAACTTGAATAACATATATCAGTTTCAAGAAATTCCATAAATATTTAAGGAAGTTAGAGCACGGACAGACAGACAGACGAACAAACAGATAGACAAACCGATGTCATAAACACTTTTCAACTTTGTTGGAAAGTGTTAAAAAGGAATAGATGTATATAATTGTGTAAAAATTATAAAAATTTGGACATTATAACTCGAGTTAGCATTTACTTATACTTCAAATGCATTGCTTTTTAACTTTTTCCAACAAGGTTGAAAAGTGTTTATGACTTCGGTTTGTCTGTCTGTCTGTCCGCGCTCTAACTTCCGTAAATATTTATGGAATTTCTTGAAACTGATATATGTTATTCAAGTTCACTATCGGACGTTCACTAATGAAAATGGAGTTTATACCTCTACTAGTTTGTGTACAGGGACTCTCGAAAGTATTTCAAAGCATTGTGTTCTATGAGGGGTATTTTTTTAAACCATATTTCCATACCTTTACTGTAGACATATCTGAATGAAATTGAAATATGTTATTCAAGTTCACTATCGGACGTTCCCTATTGAAAATGGAGTTTATACCTCAACTGGTTTGTGTACAGGGATACCCGAAAGTATTTCAAAGCATTGTGTTCTATGAGATGTATTTCTATAAATCATATTTTCATACCTTTACTGTAGACATACCTTCATGAAATTTAAATATGTTATTGAAGTTTACTATCGGACGTTCCCTATTGAAAATGGAGTTTGTACCTCTACTGGTTTGTGTACAAGGACACCCGAAAGTATTTAAAAGCATTGTGTTCTATGAGAGGTATTTCTATAAACCATATTTTCATACCTTTAGTGTAGACATATCTTAATGAAATTTAAATATGTTATTCAAGTTCACTATCGGACGTACTCTATTGAAAATGGAGTTTGCACCTCTACTGGTTTGTGTACAGGGACACCTGAAAGTATTTCAAAGCATTGTATTCTATGAGAGGTATTTCTATAAGTCATATTTTAATACCTTTACTGTAGACAAATCTTAATGAAATTTAAATATGTTATTGAAGTTCACTATCGGATGTTTCCAGTATAAAATGGAGGGAATACCACTATCGGATTATACACAGGGACGCTCAAAAGTATTCCAAAGCATTGCGTTCTATGAAAGATATTTCTATAACTCAAATTTTAATAACTTTACTTTCCACGAAGTTTTTGGAAATTGAAATATGTTGTTTATATGCACAAAAGAATGATTTGCACAGAATATAGCATGATTAGCATTAGATTTACAGGGTGGCACAAAAATATCCTATTAAATTAAGAGCTATTAATAAAAAAATTGCTAGATATGTACTTTTGTTTACGTTAAGCGTTTTAAACACTTTCTAACATTTTTAACACTTTCCAACAAGGTTGAAAAGTATATATAACTTCGGTTTGTCTGTCTGTCTGTCTGTCTGTCCGCGCTGTAACTTCCGTAAATATTTATGGAATTTCTTGAAACTGATATATGTTATTCAAGTTCACTATCGGACGTTCACTGTTGAAAATGGAGTTTATACCTCTACTAGTTTGTGTACAGGGACTCTCGAAAGTATTTCAAAGCATTGTGTTCTATGAGGGGTATTTCTATAAACCATATTTTCATACCTTTACTGTAGACATATCTGAATGAAATTGAAATATGTTATTCAAGTTCACTATTGGATGTTTCCTGTATAAAATGGAGGAATTACCACCACCGGTTTATGTACAGGGATACTCAAAAGTATTCCAAAGCTTTGCGTTCTATGAGAGATATTTCTATAAATCAAATTTTAATAAATTTACTTTCCACGAAGTTTTTGGAAATTGAAATATGTTATTTATATGCACAAAAGAATGCTTTGAGAAGAATATAGCATGATTAGCATTAGATTTACAGGGTGGCACAAAAATATCCAGTTACATTAAGAGCTATTAATAAACAATTGCTAGAATTGTACTTTCGTTTACGTTAAGCGTTTTTAACACTTTCTAACATTTTTTAAGTGTGAATATGATTTCAGTTTTGTGTATCTGCCTGTCCGTCTGTCTGTCCGAGCTCTAACTCCCGTAAATATTTATGGAATTTCTTGAAACTGATATATGTTATTCAAGTTTACGATTAGATGTTCCCTATTGAAAATGGAGTTTGTACCTCTACTGTTGTGTGTACAGGTATATCCGAAAGTATTTCAAAGCATTATGTTCTATTAGAGGTATTTCGATAAACCATATTTTCTTACCTTTACTGTAGACATATCTCAATTAAATTAAAATATGTTATTCAGATTCCCTATTGGATGTTTCTAGTATAAAATAGAGGAAATACCGCTACTGATTTATGTACAGGGATACTCAAAAATTTCCAAAACATTTCGTTCTACGAGAGATATTTCTATAAATCAAATTTTAATACCTTTACTTTCCACGAAATTTAGGAAATTGAAATATGTTATTTATATGCACAAAAGAATACTTTGCATAGAATATAGCTTGGTTATCATTAGATTTACAGGGAGACACAAAAATATTCAGTTATATTAAGAGCTATTAATAAGAAATTGCTAGAATTGTACTTTCGTTTACTTTACGCGTTTTTGAAACTTTCTATCATTTTTTTAGTGTGATTATAATTTCAATCTCTGTATCTGTCTGAGTGTTCTTCTGTCCGTCTGTCTGTCTCTCTGTCTGTTTTACTGCGCTCTAATTCCCATAAATATTTATGGAATTTCTTTAAACCGATATATTTTATTCAAGTTGACTATCGGATGTACCCTATTGAAAATGGAGTGAATACCTCTTCTGGTTTGTGTACAGGGACACCCGAAAGTATTCGAAAGCATTGCGTTCTATGGGAGGAGTTTCTTTAAACCATATTTTAATACCTTTAATGTATAGAAACTTCAATGAAATTTTAATATATTATTCAATTCCCTATCGGATGTTTCCTATGTAAAACAGAGCACATTTCTAACTGGTTTGTGTACAGGGGCACTTGAAAGTATTCCAAAGCATTGTGTTGTATGAGAGTTATTATTATAAACCAAATTTTAATGATTTTATTCTCCACAAAGCTTAATGCAATTGAAATATATTATTCGTATGCACAAAAGAGTGCCTTTCTATATAATATAGTATGGTTAGCATTAGATTTACAGGGCCACACAAAAATAATGAGTTACATTAAGAGCTATTAATAAAAATTTGCTGGAAATGCACTTTTGTTTACATACGCGTTTTAAAACTTTCTTATAATTTTAGTGGGAATAAGATTTCAATTTCTGCATCTGTCTATCCGATTGTCTACCTTACTATCTGTTTGTCTCCGGCTCCTATCATCCGTGAATATTTTGAGAATTTTTAAAAAATGATACACTCAAGTTCCCTGAGGAATGTTCCCTATTTAAAATGCCATTAATAGGTTCTGTACAACTAGTTTGTTTACAGGGACAACAAGAACAACAATAAAAAAAACCAATGTATTACAGTTTAGGACAGAATTTTTTAAAAGTTATATTTAAAAAATCTTTCTACTATAAAAATCATAGAAACATTGACATGCATTATTAATATTCTAAAATATTGTTTTGTATAGAACATGATATGATTAACTTTCAGATTTACAGAGCTACACTAAAATATTTAGAGAGATTAAAAGCTGTAATTATAATCTAACGGCTGCGTTTTCTTTTGCGTTAAGCCTTTTTAACACTTTCCAAAATGCCTAAGAGTAATTTAAAATCAATTAGTCTATCTGCATGTTTTTCAGTCGTTCAGTCTGTTGTGTGATAAAGTAGGCAAAGAATATTAAAAGTTATTCGAAACAATTGCGTACAGTTGGAAAGTGTTACTAATCAATGCGTACTGCATGATTTTTCTTTCTTGTTACTTTTTATTTATTTTTAACACTTTCCAACAAGGTTGTTTAAAAGTGTTAATGACTTCGTTTGTCTGTCTGCTTGTCTGTCCGCGCTCTAAATCCCGTAAATATTTATGGAATTTCTTGAAACTTATATATGTTATTCAAGTTCACTATCGGATGTTCCCTATTGAAAATGGAATTTATACCTCTACTGGTTTGTGTACAGGGCCCCCCGAAAATATTTCAAAGCATTGTTTTCTATGAGAGGCATTTCTATAAACCATATTTCCATACCCTTACTGTACAAAAACCTTAATGAAATTGAAATATGATATACAAGTTCACAATCGGATGTTCCCTATTGAAAATGGAGTTTATACCTCTGCTGGTTTGTGTACAGGGACCCCCGAAAATATTTCAAAGCATTGTGTTCTATTAGAGGCATTTCTATAAACCATATTTTCATATCCTTACTGTACAAAAATCTTAATGAAATTGAAATATATTATCCAAGTTCACTATCGGATGTTTCCTCTATAAAATGAAGTAAATACCACCACTGATTTCTGTACAGGGACACACAAAAGTATTTCAAAGCATTGTGTTCTATGAGAGTCATTTCTATAAACCATATTTCCATACCCTTACTGTACACAAATCTCAATGAAATTGAAATATGTTATTCAAGTTCACTATCGGATGTTTCTTGTATAAAATGGAGCAAATACCTCCATTGATTTGTGTACAGGGACACACGAAAGTATTCCAAAGCATTGCGTTTTATGAGAGATATTTCTATAAACTAAATTTTAATAATTTTACTTTGCACGAAGATTTATGAAATTGAAATGTGTTATTTATATGCACAAAAGAATTCTTTGAATAGAATATAGCATGATTAGCGTTAGATTTACAGGGTGACACAAAAATATTTAGTTATATAAAGAGCTATTAATAAATATTTGCTAAATATGCACTTTCGTTTACATTAGGCGTTTTTAACACTTTCTAACATTTTTAACATTTATTTATTTATTTTTAACACTTTCCAACAAGGTTGTTGAAAAGTGTTAATGACTTCGGTTTGTCTGTCTGTCTCTCTCTCCGCGCTCTAATTACCGTAAATATTTGTGGAATTTCTTGAAACTGATATATGTTATTCAAGTTCACTATCGGATGTTCCCTTTTGAAAATGGTGTTCATACCTTTACTGGTTTGTGTACAGGGACACCCGAAAATAGTTCAAAGCGTTGTGTTCTATGAGAGGTATTTCTATAAATCGTATTTTCATACTATTACTGTACACATATCTTAAGGAAATTGAAATATGTTATTCCAGTTCACTATCGGATGTTCCCTGTTGAAAATGGAGTTTATACCTCTATTGGCTTGTGTACAGGGGCAGCGGAAACTATTTCAAAGCATTGTGTTCTATGAGAGGTATTTCTATAAATCATATTTTCATACCTTTACCGTCCACATATCTTAATGAAATTGAAACATGTTACTCAAGTTCACTATTGAATTTTTCCTGTATAAAATGGTTTAGATACCAACTCTGTTTTATATACAAGGACACTCGAAAGTATTCTAAAGCATTGCGTTCTATGAGAGATATTTCTATAAATCAAATTTCAATAACTTTACTTTCCACGAAGTTTTAGGAAATTGAAATATGTTATTTAGATGCACAAAGGAATGCTTTACATAGAATATAGCATGAATAGCATTAGATTTACAGGGTGACACAAAAGTATTTTGTTATATTAAGAGCTATTATAAAATATTTGCTGGAATTCTACTTTCGTTTACATTAAGCATTTTTTACATTTCCTAATATTTTTTTAAGTGTGGATATGATATCAATTGTGTATCTGTCCGTCTGTGCGTCTGTCTGTCTGCCCGCGCTCTAACTCCCGTAAATATTTATAGAATTTTTTGAAACTGATATATGTTATTAAAGTTCACTATCGGATGTTTCCTATTGAAAATGGAGTTTATACCTCTACTGGTTTGTGTACAGTTACACCCGAAAGTATTTCAAAGAATTGTGTTCTATGAGAGGTATTTCTATAAACCATATTTTCATACCTTTACTGTAAGATTACATACCACTAGTAGTTTATGTACAGGGACACTCAAAAGTACTCCAAAGCATTGCGCTCTTTGTGAGATATTTCTACAAATCAAGTTTTAATAACTTTACTTTCCACGAAGTTTTAGGAAATTGAAATACGTTATTTATATGCACAAAAGAATGCTTTGCATAGAATATAGCTAGGTTACCATTAGATTTGCAGGGTAATACAAAAATATTCAGTTATTTTAAAAGCGATTAATAAAAAATTGCTAGAATTGTACTTTCGTTTACATTAAGCGTTTTTGACACTTTCTATCATTTTTTTAGTGTGAATATAATTTCAATTTGTGTATATGTCTGAATGTTCTTTTGCCCGTCTGTCTGTCTCTCTGTCTGTTTTTCTGCGCTCTAATTCCGGTAAATATTTATGGAATTTCTTTAAACCGATATATTTTATTGAAGTTCACTATCGGATGTTCCCTATTGAAAATGGAATGACTACCTCTTCTGGTTTGTGTACAGGGACACCCAAAAGTATTCGAAAGCATTGTGTTCTATGAGAAGAGTTTCTATAACTCGTATTTTAATACCATTAATGTATAGAAACTTCAATGAAATTTTAATATGTTATTCAATTCCCTATCGAATGTTTCCTATTAAAAATAGAGTACATTTCTAACTGGTTTGTGTACAGTGGCACATGAAAGTAGTCCAAAGCATTGTGTTGTATGAGATTTATTTTTATAAACCAAATTTTAATAATTTTATTTTCCATAAAGCTTAATGCAATTGAAATATATTATTCGTATGCACAAAAGAGTGTGCCTTCTATGTAATATAGTTTGGTTAGCATTAGATTTACAGGGCCACACAAAAATAATCAGCTACATGAAGAGGTATTAATAAAAATTTGCTGGAATTGCACTTTTGTTTACATGAGCGTTTAACACTTTCTTATAATTTTAGTGGGAATATGATTTCAATTTGTGCATCTGTCTGTCCGATTGTCTACCTTTGTATCTGTTTGTCTCCGGCTCCTATCATTCGTGAATATTTTAACAATTTTTTAAAAATGATACACTGAAGTTCCCTATGGAATGTTCCCTATTTAAAATGTCATTAATAGGTCCTGTACAACTAGTTTGTTTACAGGGACAACAATAACAACAATAAAAAAAAGCCAGTGTATTACGTTTTAGAACAGAATTTTTTAAAAGTTATATTTAAAAAACTTTCTACTATAAAAATCTTAAAAACGTGGACATGTATTATTAATTTTTCTTAAATATTGTTTTATATAGAATATGATATGATTAACTTTCAGATTTACAGGGCTACAGTAAAATATTCAGAGTGTTTAAAAGCTGTAATTATAATCTAACGGCTGCATTTTCTTTTGCGTTAAGCCTTTTTAACACTTTCCAAAATGCCTAAGAGTAATTTTAAAATCAGTTAGTCTATCTGTATGTTTTTCAGTCTTTCTGTCTGTTGTGCGGTAACGTAGGCAAAGATTATTAATAGTTATTCGATACAACAATTGCGTGCAGTTGGAAAGTGTTACTAATCAATGCGTACTGCATGATTTTTCTTTCTTGTTTTGTTTTCTTTTACTCACTTCAAAAGAGAAAACCTCATTCTTTACCTTTGCGGTTAGGTGTTTTATCAGTCTTGTTTCTTTCGACTATAAAGGTGCGTCACGCTAGTCTTCGGTCTCGGAATAAAATTAATTAAATCATTCACTTTATTTATTCTATACAAACAAAAGAATAGAAACTCTCCTTTTTCTGTATGAAAGACAAACATGTAATTGAAATTTAGCAGTCTATTTTTTTTATGAAATCAATCTTGATAGTTATTGATGGTATGTAAAGAAAATCTATACTATTTGTATCGCAAGCATTTGCGAAGTCAAAGTTTAAAAATCATTAAAAACCGAAACATTCTCAGAATTTAATAAAATTAAAATATACACGCTAAGAAAGAAAAAAAAACGATGCACCTAGAAGGGCTTATGCGAATGGGACAAAAATTGGTAGATGTGATGCACATGTGGAGAAAAACAAATGATTACAGTTTCAGAAATTTAGGAGGATTTAATCAAGAGAAAGAGCCTCACAAAGTGAACAGGTCAACAACGCGTTGGCCATCTTTTGGCCCTTACGTAAGCAGTTATTCGACTTGGCATCAATTGATAGAATTGGCTGGTGTCCTCCTGCGAGATATCGGGCCAAATTCTGTCCAATTAGTGTGCTAGATTGGCAAAATCCCGAGCTTGTTGTAGGACCCTTTGCCTGATGCGCCAAACGTCCTCAGTGGTAGAGAGGTCCGGTGACTTTGCTGGCCAAAATAATGTTGGGCAAGGAAGAAAACAAGCAGTAGAAACAATCTTCGAACATGGGCGAGCATTATTATGTTGAAATACACGCTCAAAATTTCGTGATATGAAGGATAACAAAACGGGACGTAGAATTTCGTCGACGTACCACTCTGCTTAAAGATGCAGCGGGTGGCGACCAAAAAGGTCCTGCTATGAAATGAAAGGGCACCCAAGTTCATTACTCCTGGTTGTCGAGCCGTATGGCTGGTGACAGTCAAGTTGAAATCCCCCCTTTTTTCGGGGCGTCCCCTCACGCGTCTTCACTGGTTTACATAAAATGAATCCTAATGCTGAAAAATATCGGTGTGAAAATTTGCAGCTCATTCCAGTTATTAGTTTTCGAGATATAAATAAATCTTTCTTTTGGAATGGTTTAGGGGGCCGTCTCTTATAAAGTTTTGCATGAGATAACGAATCAAATCTTAAAAAATAACAAGGAAAATTAAACAAAATATGTTTATTTTTTATTTACGGGTCAAATTATATAATAACATCAAACGCAAGGAAATTAAATAAAAATGAGGATTTTTAGACATTAGTGTTAGCATCAAGAATTCCTGTTTTCTAAAGAAGACAAGCCCCGCCTTCATCGTTCTTCAAAACAAAACAATGCAGAAAAGAAAAGTGAATGTGACATTGAGTATTCGTGTTAAACTCCTTATTTTATGTTGACAAAAATATACACAAGTGGTATTTACTTCATCGATTACTGATGATAAATTTTGAATCTTTTAAACGAAGACTAGAAGAAAAAAAATAACCAAATAGGCGGGATTTACTGTTTTAAATAGAAAAATAGGTAAATGTAAAAATAGTCAATAAAAAAAAAAAAAAAACGAATGGAATTGTAATGCAAAACAGACTTGTAAAATCGTTTCTTAACTACCGGTCATAGTTAAAGGTTGAATTATTTGCTTCATATATTGCTTTATTTTTATTTATTTATTTATTTTGTAGTGGGGAGGATTATTATTTTAAGGATACTTTAGTCTTTAAAATTTTAATCATATATTTTAACTTTATACATTTTTTAAAATATACTTTTACTTTTATAAATATATTTTAACACTTTTTGCGACCACAGGATTTTGTAAATTTGAGAGTAAGATCCGCCTAAGGGGTTTATTCTCTCAAAATAAAATATTTCAGAACAAATTTTCTGTATTCACAATTGCATTACAAATGGATATACAGTATAATTATATTCTTTCTAATCAATATATTTCTATCCATAGTATATTTTATTGCAAAAATATGAACGCTGGGTACACACTTAAGAAATAAGTAACACACAAATTACGAAAGAAACGCCCACTGAGAGAGTTACAGATTTTCAAATGACGTGAATCTACGTGAGCAGTCTCGAAAGGGTTAATTAAGAAATTATATTTTCGTAGAAATTATAAAAGGAATCGTACAAAGAGTTGAACTGACCCTAAACTGGTAAATGCGATTAAAATTGTTTAATATTTACTTCATGAACCCTTACAATAATTTTTCCGAAAAGATTTAGTTTATGCGTTGTTGTGTATATATCTATATATATATATATATATATATATACATTATTTCATTTCGTATTTTATGTTAAACCTACGAAAGAAAATTTAAGCTTTATTGGTGATCAGTACAGCCATAATAGACACTTTTACTTGAAAAATATTGAAATATTTTCAAAGAGCACAGTCTGGACCAATCGCAAGTGTAATGTATTTAAATAGACCTAAAATTATTTTAAAAAGTACTGAAGTATATACAAATCTAAGAAACTGAATTCAGGATAATTAAGGAACTGGAAAAGGATCAATATTTTTATTAATTTTTACAATTCTTTTTTTCCTGAAAGATTTCCGGTGTAAAACAGTAAAATTTTATCTAAATCTTATAGGATCTTAATTTTATTTTTTTTACATTTACAGATAACCCCCTTACACATTTTGTATTATAACTCTACAAATACTAAAGATAAAGTATATAAACAGTATACTTTTCCGCACTGCTAGACTCTCAGAAAATCGAATATGAAGTCAAAATTGGGTATTGCTATTAAAAAAATCAAAGTTAGCTCTCATTTCAATATGTAGATAACCTCTAATTCAAAATTGGACAGCATTTTCAAAAAGTGCGTTTAATTTCCTGTTGAATGATGTCTGTTAAATTTTTCTGCGTCAATTAATAATGAACTTAAAGCGAGTGCTGCGATTTTTTTTCCCCGACTGTACATTTCAGTCGACACTTCCTAAAGAAAACAAGTCCTTCTGGCTCATTCGGAAGGGCAGGTTGATTAATGGAATTGCTAGAAATATTGATGTGGACTATGTACATATGGAATTTTACGGAAATCGGTTCACAAATACCTTTTTACGTGAATTCAAAATTTTCAAGTGGCTGGCACTTGGAAACAAGATAGCAGGGGTTAGGGACAAAATCTCGCGGGACAAAATATCGCGAGGACAAAATATCGCCTACATAAATGAATAGAAAGCAAAAAGAAGTTGGAAGTTGGTAATTATTAGTAATGTTGTATAAAATGTCATGACAACACATACCTTAGTCAGAGCACTGACATATTGATACAACAAAATTTTTCATAAATTTTACTTTAAAAACTATGTTTATTAACTTTTGTCAAGATCAGTCATAATAAATTCAATCGTGCTTATCAGTTTAAAAATTTTTAATTCAGGTTTGTGAACAGTGTTCAGCTTTGATGTCAACAGTGATGTACACTATTTTTAAAACGTATTTTGAATAGTGGAAAGCAAAAGATAAAAGAACTTAAAAATTAACATAGATAAAATAATGAAATTCAACTCTATGATTTATTTATTTATTTATTTATTTAATTTATTTATATATTTAATGCCCTGTGGTCCCCGCCAGAGATCATACGTGACACAAAATCAAATTTTCAAATAGATCATACTATTTTTTGGCGCGATAATTTGTCCGGCGAGATTTTGTCAAGCGATATTATGTTCGGATCCCGATAGAAGGCCAAGTTGGCAAACAAATATATCAAATGCATTTTTGAGATAAGTCTACTGTACAAATTTCGTTCGAATTAATGCAGAATTTCAAAAGTTATCGTATTGAAAAATTACGGGGACGCCACTTGGATCAAAATGGCGGAGCAAGTTGCTCAGTGAATTAATCCAAGATATTTGTAGAATAAGTCCACTGTTCAACTTTGGTTTGAATAAATTCAGTATTTCAAAAGTTATCGCGATAACAAAATCTCAAGTGGCAGCGTTCAAGTGGCCGCAACTTGAAAAGAACTTGCGCACCAAAATCATAGAAATTTGAATGATAAATACATTTTTAAACTTTAGCTTGAATTGGTTAAATATTTCAAAATTTATCGTGATAACAAATTTTCAAGTGGCCGCCACTTGGAAACAACATGACAAAGCAAGTTTCCCAGCAACCTCACGCCATGATATTTGAAGCTTAAATTCACTGTCCAACATTCGTTCGAATCACTGCAGTATTTCAAAAGTTATTGTTATGACAAATTTTGAAGTAGCAGTCTAAGTGACTGCAATAAAATGGCGAAGCAACTTGCCCAATGAAGTCATCCAAGATATTTTTATGAGAAGTTCACTGTCCAATTTTGGTTGAAACTAATTAAGTATTTCAAAAATTATCGTGATAAGAAATTTTCAAGTGGCCACCACTTAGAAACAAAAAAGCGCAGCGAGATGCCCAGCGAACTTATCTGAGATTTTTGAATAATAAATCCACTACCCAAATTTGATACGAATTGGTTCAGCATTTCAAAAGTTATAATGATGAATTTTCAAATGGTCGCACCATTTGGAAATAAAATAACGTAGCAAGTTAGCAAGTGAACTTATTCAAAATATTTGAACCTCCACTTGAAAACAAAATGGCGGTACAACTTCGTTAATAAACTCATTCAAGATATTTATAAGACAAATTCGCTGTCCAAATTTGGTAGGATTTGGAGCATTATTTCGGAAGTTATCGAGAAAGATCATTAATTCGTTCATTCGTTTTATTTTCGTGATATTCTTGCATTTCGTTATAATTAGGGGTATATTGCGAACCATAACTATACTTTTTAACGAACTTTGCAACATATGGAACTAAAATATATTCAGTTTCATGCTAAAATGGTTAAAAGGAAAAAGGAAAAAAAAAATAGTCATGACATTAGAAGAGTATTGTGGTCTGTAATGCTGTGATTTGTAATGTTAAAGATTCTTTATTTAAATTGTATATGTAAGATGTAAGCTGAATCAAAAATAAAAGTTTTTGTCATTAATTACATTACTTTTAATAATTATTTTTCAACAATAATTTCCAAAGTAAAATGCATTAATGTAAACGAAAGGTTATTATTTTGAACATTGGATGATTTATATAAAATATTTGCTCCTTATTTCATTAATTGTTATTAGAATTAACATCATCATCAACTACAATTCCATATTATTTTATTATCTATATTTTTGAAAGATTTCTTCTTCTAATCATAAATAGCACTTTTTTATTGAAATGATAAAACTATAAAGATTTGCATATATTAAGTCGACGTAGTGTAGTGGTTAAGGTCAGTTGTCTACGAGTGAGATTTATGCTTCTCGGAATGCTTCTATCGGGGTCCTAGTGCGTTTTAGTTCTGAGTTTTAGAGAAAATCACAGAAAACGCCAAACGGCTAGATCGATGAGTGCGATCTAGCACCTCCCGTCAACCGGCATCGCTAGCAGAAACTCTCGAACACTGGTGAGGCCTATGTTAAATTGGTATGCAATATGAAATAATTATGCTTCGACTCCCGTTTTAAGAAGTCCATGTGTTTTCAGATAATTCATAGCTAGCTACTGTACATGTAGTGTTACAGATAATTAAAGAGAATAAGTAAGAATATATATATATTTTAATATGTGCATTTATTAGACCTTCCACAAATAAAATTTTTAGTTCAATTTAACTATAATGTGAGACTATCTTTAATTCGAATCAATAATAAATGACGCATAAATGAATTTATTTTTAAAGGGATTGAGAATCCTGTGATCATTTATAACGAAAAACACTTTGTGTGCCTATTATTATTTATTAGAATTTATCCCAAGATCTCTCCCATATGCAGTTTCGCTAATTTATTCAGCCCAAACACGCGCCGGAATTGAATTACTTGTTTGAGGAAGCGGACAAGTCGAAAATCAGGATTTTCGGAAAAACGAGAAACACATAATTTAATAAAATCAGAAGAGGAAATTTTCTGCACGTAGAATCTGGATTTTTTGAAATCTTAATCTTTTCTATTTATTGCTAAGGGGTACATAAATTCCATTACATTTTCTTAATTTACGTTTTGCCGCTCCAAAATTGCGATCGCATTGGAGAAATCAAACACAATATTTCCCGTACTTGTTCTTAGAAAGTCCCCCACCGAAGGCATTCCACCCCATAAGCCTAGGACCCTAGTATAGTCAATCCGCCTTAACCCACACAACCATGTTTGTTTTTATGATAAATAAGTGTTTTTTGTTCCCTTCTTTTATCTGTCATGATTGTCAACACAAAGCGAATTTTAAAAAAATTAAAACTCAATTTTCGGTTTTTGATTTGTGATTCAGTTATTCTAAAAATGATTAAATAAATAAAAATAAATAAATAAATAAAAGTCAAAAACACCACTTTAAAAGTGACTGTAGTTTCATCTACTGAATGAAAACAAATGCACAAGAAATAGAGATTAAAAATTTTGCTGAAAATCCACAAATAAGAATTCGGAATGTCATAAGCATTTTATCAAAAATGGACTATAAAAGAGAGCCTAGTTTACACCTTAGCACCTAGTTCAGTTTCACTGCACTTTACGTCGTTTAAAGTTTACAACATAGATGGCGGCACATACTGAATATAGTTAAGTTGTCAAATAAACTTTAATATATGAAAAAACAATTATTTTTTTAGAAATTGTAAACTTCAGAAATAGTTAAAAAAGATGTAAATTTATGAAAAAAGAAATTTTTTTAATTTAATAAGTATATCAATATAGATTTAAGATTTATTTATTGAACTTAACAATTTATAACAGATGCAGTTTTAATCTTCACATATGATGATTTTTTTCTTTCTAAATTCAATGAATTCGATGAAAACACAGAACAAGTATGTAATTATTCTCCATTTCTATATATTAACTTATTTCTGCGTATTTAAATATGTAATAAGAAAGCGAAAATATTTGCTTTTAAAAAGGATTATCGCAAACTTTAATGCAGATTGAAAAACTCAAAATTTAGTTTATTTCTTAAAACTTGCAGAAACTTGCACGTTTAAAAACTTTTGAGTCATTGAAATGGCTGTGAATTGTTCAATGCTTACTTGTATCTAGAAATTATTATTATGATTTTTTTTTTAATCGAAAGATTTTCTACTTTTATAATAACATTCAAACTGTTATTGCGATGAATTTAAGCTCTAATTTTTAGTTATGTATTTGTTTTGTTAAACAAAAGTACTTCAATCGATCCTAATACAAAACAGGTTTGCCTCAAACAAGAAATTTCATGAAAAAATAATTTTTTGTGTGCAGAGATATTAGTATTAAAGTGCATTAACAGATGGCAGCATTAAACATTTAAAAGTTTGTGTGGAATATGATGGATACAGAAGATTAACATTACCATTGGAGATCGAAGTAATAAATAACTACTTGTATAAAATTATGCAGAATTTCTTAGAATATTTAATTAACTTCTCGAAGAATATATGCATATATATGCACATATATGCACATACACTCAGATACTTTTGCCAATAATGAGAAAAGAAGTGTGTGTATCTACTGTTAGTCCCTTTACACTAACATTTTCTAGAGTTTTAATTTAATAATAATAATAAAAGTTTAAAAAAAGTTTTGTTGGAAATGCAAACAAATAAATAAATAAATAAATAAATAAAACAACTATAAATTAATCTATTAAGTTGACATTAAAACAATTAAGAGTGTAAATGAATTAAAATTGTAACCTTAGTTTTATTTTATTTTAAAGAATTCTGGTTGATCAAGATTGACTACACGGTCCTTCAATTTACGTGAATACCCGTTCCATGTGGTCCCTTAGAAAGACACCCACGGAGGGCACTCTCCCTCAGGCCTAAGATTCTAGTGCAGTCAATCGGCCTTACTCCTAAGCACCAAACACACACACTGTTCTATGTGGATTTCATTCGTGGGAATAGAAAGAAATTGCGTAAATTGCGTCTGTTCACACTGTTCGCTTCCGCACTAATTTAATAAGTGTAATCCAGTAGCCAAAGACTACGCCTTGTGCGGGTTTGACTTATAGAATTTCTTTCAATGTCACGTGCATCACTAACCGAATAATAACAACTGTTTAAAATTTAAAACTGTTAATTAAAAAACTTATAGAAAAATATAAATGTAACAAAATATAGTAAACATCTGACCGCGTAAATCAGGTCGGTGTAAAAAAATGTACCGCGTAAATTAAGGTACGAATGTATTTTAGGATTGGAGGGGGGGGGGGGGTTAAGTCCTATTGACAGCTCTAGGGTCCTAGGCCTGAGGGGAGTGCCCTTCGTGAAGGTTTTTCTAAGGGGTCCTCACCCATATTTACGAAAGCTTCGGAGAAAACCACGAAAAACTCCGAACTTCTAGGCGGACGAGCGCTGCCTGGGCTCGAACACGGCACTTTACGTCCACCAGCTTTGAGCGCAGACCGCTGGTGGGCCCGAATGTACTTTATTTAATATGTATACGTTTTGAGCAAATTTACAACACTGTATTCAGTAAAATCGCATGTTTTATATATATATATAGTGATTTAAAAAAAAAAAAAAAATCAATAACACGTTTATATACAACACGCTTAAAATGTATCGCACAAATAGTTGACGACTTTTTACACACACGTTATGGTGTCTGGTGTATTCTTGAATGTCTTTTATTTTTATTATTACTTTTTTTAATTGCGTATGAAGATATTTATAACCGATATATTGGGTGAGTGCAAAAGTTCTACCCGTTTTTATTACCCATAAAGAAGAGCAAATAAACGCAAAATGAACAGAACCTATTATTGTGCATAATCCCCATTGCTACTATGACCTCCCGCCATCTTTCTGGTAGGAGATGAATCCCACGGCGGTAAAATTCCGGCGGTTTCGAGTCAAAAATGTCTTGGATGGCAGTTTTCACAGCATCAAGACCATCAAAGATTTTCTGACTGAAGGAATTGTTCAACGCACGAAATAGGTGATAGTCAGTTGGTGCCAAGTCAGGAGAATAAGGAAGGTGAAGTAAAACCTCCCAACCAAAGCCCAGTAACTTTTGGCGAGTGATGACACCAGCATGTGGCCTGGCGTTATCGTGATGAAGGATATCACCGCGACGATTGAGGAGACCTGGCCACTTTGCTACCAAATTTGAATGCAGCCTGTCTAACTGTAGACAGTAGAAGGAAGCATTGATAGTTTGGTTGAGGGGCAGGACTTCCCAGTGAATTATTCCCTGCACATCCTACCACACACTCAATAACACCTTTTTGGGATGGAGTTCAGCTTTCGAAGTCGATGCAGGCGGATCAGAAGGACGACACATAGTCCTACGACGCTTTGCGTTGCGGTACATAACCCACTTCTCATCTCCTGTCACAATTCGTGTCAAGAATGGGTCATTTTTGTACCGGGAAAGCAAGGAAACACAGGAAGCGATTCGGACATCCCGTTGATTAGCTGTCAGGTTATGTGGAACCCAACGATCCAACTTTCTCGTAAAACTTAACTTAACCAGCCGTCTCTCGACCGTTCTCCGGTGTACGTT
The DNA here is from genome assembly GCA_963930645.1 of Salticus scenicus. Classification (NCBI taxonomy): domain Eukaryota; kingdom Metazoa; phylum Arthropoda; class Arachnida; order Araneae; family Salticidae; genus Salticus; species Salticus scenicus. Next base: position 84,068,958 of record OZ005651.1, read on the forward strand.
GAAGATCTTCGCTAATTCTTGCATGGTTGGATTCGAGTTGTTCCTTATGGAATGGTCAATATCGTCGTCTTCAACGTGTGATGGCTGTCCACTCCCAGCCTGATCTTGTGAGCTTCTGTGTCCTTCTCTAAATTTACGAAACCCTCGATGACATGTGCTTTCGTCTATAGCATACTCCCCATAAACTTGACAAACATTGCAACATGCTGCGGCTGCCGTACTCTTTTTATCGAACTCGTATAACGCACAATTTTTTATATGGTCCTTCAGGCATTCTATGTTACACCCTCTGATATTTTTTTTTTTTTTTTTTTGAGATAATTAACTTTGTGAGACACGATGCATTTATACGTGAGGCATCCACACGTTTGATTGGCCGACGATTTGCGTCATTACAATGTCATGTGTAGCGTCAATTCCATTGCAAATTTGCATATCCAAAAATGGGTAGAACTTTCTCACTCACCCAATAGATTCTGTAATTTTTATTTATTCTTTTTATTTAAGGCTCAAATAACCTTTTTTTGGTTAAAGGAGGTAAACGCACAAGACATTGAATGATTTTTCAATAATTTCGTTGGAGACTTCATACAATATAATTTGATAAAAATAAATTAAGGCTTAATATTATCAAATTCTAAGCACCATATTTTTAACCATTTCTTCTATGTTATTAATTTTACTTGTAGTTTCAGGATATTTTCAAATTTGACATTTCCAAAAGGAAATCACAAAATATTAGCGTTCTGTTATGATTATATGAGTCTAAATATTTCTCCTTTCTTTAAAATAATTAGTGCGTAAATTCAATTAATTGTCTTCTTAAAAATAATAATAGTAAGGTTTAAATCAGATATTTTTATTTTCTTTCATGCCCTTTTTCGTTTTTCTGTTAACTGTTCAAAAATTTCGGCAAAGCTTTCTCATTCCTTTCTTCTGTGCAACTTTTTGTCCTTGAGTTAACCTACGGTCACGTAGAGTTCAGCTTTGAGGGCGGGATGAGCGTTCGGTCACGAGGAAGCCACTTAGGTCTAGCCTGCTTACGCGTTCAGGGTGAGAATCTACCGAAGGGTCTCTGTCGCTGATTCGCTGCTCTGCTTCGTCCACAAAGTTCGTCTCGACCGTTTGGCAAAAAAAGTGATGGCGTCAGTCCTTCGGTGCGAAAATTAATCAATTGAGGAGTTGCGATAGACGGAGACGTATGGTCTGAGTAAAGTTTTTGTAAAAGAAGGGCTTCGGCCCCTGAATGGGGTGCTTTTGGCCTGGTGTGAATGTATTATTGTGGCCCTGGAGCAAGGTACTTATCGGAAATCCATTGTAAGTGAAGTCAGGAATTATTTCTTTATAAATGGAAAGGTGTCGACTATTGTGATGTTTTGGATGTCTGGTTCTTTATCTGCGTTTATCAAGACACAGAAGTTTTTGTCACTTGAGTTACTTTTCAGATATAAAGTTTTTTTCCTTTGGATAGATAAAATTTTAGGGATCTTGTGTTGAATAGTTCTGCTAATCTATCTGGACTATCTGGCTAACTTTTATATATCCATTATATAGAAATCCCATGTTAAATTTTAATACAAATAGATAAAGTATATTTATATTATACAACTCAAGTATTATTGAATTATGATGTAAAAATTTCGACATTGCAGTGTTTGTATAAAACTATGAAATCTGTATAAGACATTAATATTGTACTCAAACGTGCAGACAGAAGTGCACAGCTGAAATGCCTATTATTCTGTAGTCTGCATCTCATTAAAAAGGCCAGCAAAAAAATTTCAAAAGCAAAAAGGCTGGAAGCATTTAATGGTTGAGTACCGTCCCTTGGAAAGTAAGCTTTATTGGCCATGTCGAAAATGCGACTTCAACAATAGTCTTCTGAGTGAAGGCAAAAATGACTGCCCTGAGCAACTTCGGGACTGAGGCGCCAGTGCTTTAAAGAAAATGTGATTAAAATTCGTTTGTCCAAGTCAGATGGTTGGTCAAAGGAGTCCTGTCGCAGCCTCCAGTGTTCTCTTCAGCCTTCATTTTGGTCTATGTGCCTAAATTTTTAATGTACGATATTGTTATGATTAAATTATAACAGTCGCAATTTATCTATACTTTTTACCTTTTAAAATATTGTAATTCTAAAATTGATCAAATTCTTCTTTAAATTTAGTTCAGTTTTTTTTTTTTTTTTATGTAGTTAAATATCTTTTTTAATCTCTAGCCTTTAGTTATTCTGTTCTAAATTTTACGATAAATTCCACAGTCCGCTTATTAACAACAGAAGATGCGGGACGCATGTTCAAAAGAATGTGACCTTTGGCTGATATCTTGTTCTCCAGATCCTTAAGGTCACTCACTCAGAGCTAGGTTTGGCAAGTGCGGGGGGCAGTCAAAATCACAAACGGTTTAGCTAGATTCACCGGTTGGGGCTTACAGTGATATTATCGGCAGAAGAGTTGTAGTTGCGGATTGGCTGTCAGTTTTTGAATACGAAGTTGGTTGCTCGCGTTTTGGCAACAGTGGTCGAGGCTTGGCTAGAAGGCGAAAGTTTCTCCCGTAATTGAGGCGTTGGTATCCACAGAAATCGCATGGAGAAAAAGTATCTTTAAATAAAAAAAGGGGGCCCTAGCTCCTAAATTATCGGGTCCCGTTGGAATTACCATTGAAGTAAAATGGAAATCTACGATGGAAGCCCTACTAGCAGCTATCTTAAATAGAATTTTGGATTAACCACAAGGTCGGTGTTTCAAGAAAAAAAAAAAAAAAAAAAAAAAAAAAGAAAGGACTTCCGTTTGGCCTTTACTGGAATTTTGGCTGCGTATTACTCACGCCTGAGGAAGGCCCTTAATGTTTGTCGGCAATCTCGTTGTCGGGAAAGGTACTACTGTTATTCTAACTTACGTTTGAAGTGTGACCATGGTTGTGTTAAGATTTACTAGAAGTTAGTTCGAGGATGCGTCTTTCGACCGAAAATCCTATAAAGCTAAGTAATGGGTTGCAGCGAGCTGTGATGCATGGGAGCTCTCATGGCTACCTTTCAACAAATCTCGTTTCCTGCGTCTTCAGGTTGTTGGAAAATATTTATAATACGGGGATTTCTACTGTTGATTAAGATGAAGCCTGTGGCTGTTTGTGAAAATGCAGAAAAGATGTTATAAGGAGTGCCAGGCGTTGGAAAAATTTGATTCCATGATGTTCGAGTGGAGTAGACCCTGTGGAAGTGTTGTACTGTCGCTAACCCTGCGATTTTATATTCATGGAGCGAAAGCCAGTAATTTATCCTGTGAAAGTTTAGTTTTGTACCAAAGGTGTCTCCCAGCAGCCTCCAGAAGTCCCGATCATCCATGTGGATCGACTTTAAAGTCGGTAAACTTTCTCTTCCTTTCTTTATTAATTTCATATCTGCATAATACTTAATCAATTTTATTAGATATTTTATCTCTGGTATAAGTGTCATAAAAGATTATTATTATTATTATTATTATTATTATTATTATTTGTATTGCTTGTTATTGTTTATTTTTACTAGTACTATGATCTGTGTAGTATGTTAAAATTTTGGACAACTGACACTGGTTGACCCACCCAACTATGAACTCTAATTAAATGGGTAATTAGTTTTTTTTTTTAGTTCAGCATTCAAATTTGTGCCTAAACTTAACGTAAAATAATTTTCAAGCATGTGTTAGTAATTAATGATCTTAAAGTAGAATGAAAAAAAAAAAAAATGTTTGTGTTAATATTTATTTTTCTATTGTAAAGAGGTGCTTCTAACTCATTTTTATACATAATTAAAATTTGGATACATTTAAAATATTTGTGTTGTGTGATTTAATTTAATTAGGAATAGTAGTAGTTTTTAAAAGGTATAATGTTTCGTTTGCTGCATGATTTAATTTATGAATTTCTCTTTTTATGTTGATTTTTGAGAGCCATTTAGTATTCTGCTAGAAAGTTTTCAACGAATACTAAATTGAAAGTTAGTAAAACAATACTAATTATGAAAGAGTTGAATTTTAGATAAATTGTATTGTATATACAAAAATTTAAATTGTGTTTTATAATTCTTTAACTTCCAGCAGGACGCATGTGATTAATTTTGTATTCTATATAGATTTTTTTGGGGAGGGGCGAAAATGGCTCTTGTATATATATTCTTTTCTTTTCTTATCTGTTTAAGAAAGATTTTTATTTTCCTTTTTGGTAATTATGATAAATTTTATGTGTAATTATATACAGAGTAGTTTAGGGCGCAGTAGTAACTGTTGATAACTTCTGTCTAAGTTTAATTTTAAAGTTGAGTGCTAAAATAGGTAGTTGGCTTAAAAAAAAAAAAATGAAAGAGAATGTTTAATTATCTAAAAAGTCCTAAAGTTAGTGCTGGACACATTGTAATATTTAAAATGGGTTTGTTTTTCTTTTAGAGGGGGGTGGAAACTACTCTTAATTAATTTTTTTGTTTTTATGTTATATTATTTCATGGTCTTAAACATGTGGTAGTTCCTATGATGCTATGAGTGATCATGGCCTTGTTTTAAAATCGTTATCTCACAGAAACTGCCAGAAGGCTGTTTGAAAATAGCTAATTAATTGGGGAATGTACCAGAGAGACAGTGTTTTGTACCATTTAGCTATGGTTAATATTTAACATCAAAATCGTAGGTTATGGTAAAAATTAATTATAGTTGGGTGCTTAACAATATAATGTACAAGTTGGGTGTAAACTTTAGTGAGTAAATGTTTGAAAAAAATGTATAATGCTTTATAAGCACCACTACATTATAACAATAACAACTGCGTCTAAATGCCTTATTCGATTGAGCTGAAAATTTATACATATATTATAGGTCATTGTCGCACGAACTGCATAGATTTTGGTGAATCTAGTACTTACAGTTTTTTTACAGGGACACAAAGAGAAGTTCTTTATCATTATGGACTATGGACCCAAATTCTTTAAAGTGTGATAGAGTCTAAACACCTTATTTGATTGAACTGAAAATTTTTACACGTATTATACAGGTGTTGGACAAAATAATGGAAACATTTTTATTTTTATTTTTACGTTTTATCGAATATCCGAAAAAATACTCAGTGTGTTGTTCTTGGATTTTAGAAATATGGAAAACATGTCTTTCTTCATATTTTCCAGCAAAGACTTTGTCACGAACGCCTTTAGGGGGCGAACAAAAAATCCTATAAAATAAAAAAATATTTGTGATTACCCTGTATCTAAAAGTGAGTCCATTCATCTACAAATTTTAAATGTGGTTATAAATGTTACATTTTATATGTGTGCAGAATTTTGTGAGGCTAGCTCGAATATTTAAGGAGTTATAAATATTTTGTTAAAAAATGTAAACAGAAATTGTAAGTTTTTACTTTATAACTGTATTGTTTTTTTTGTTTTTTTAATCGAAATTTCATGAAACTTTCAGAAAACGTGACAATATATGCATAAATTATTGTACTATAGTTTAAAACAAATACATTTAATATTGAAAGAGATATGGACAGTTGTAGTAAATAATTTATTACTGCGCATGCGCGGACTGTAGCAAAAAAACTTTCATATATTATAATACTCACCTGTATAGAGTACCTTATAAAAAATCTAGTTGAATAATAATAAAAAAAAAAATCATAGAAATATCGGTGATTAAATAAGCTACTTTTCAGCTGTTTTCTAAAAAAGTTTTTACGATAAGGGGTAGTTCTCAGATAAAAATTTGTGTCAGAAAAAAACTATGTTACACAATGAAACTTCATACAATATTTGAGGTTCATTTTTCTTTTTTTCATAGGTGTGTAATACATACCTATAGAAAAAAGAAAAATTAATCATTTGAAAAGAAAAATGAAACGTTTTTTCTGATACAAATTTTCATATATGAATGACCGCTTATCGTAAAGACCTTTTAAGAAAACAACTGAAAAGCTGCTCATTTAATCACAGATATCTCTATGAATTTTTATGATATTCAACAGGATTTTTTTTATAAGGTACTCTATACAGTTAAGTATTATACTATATCAAAGTTTTTTGCTACAGTCTGCGCATGTGCAGTATTAAACTGTTTATTACAACTGTGAATATCTCTTTGACTATTAAATGTATTTGTTTTAAACTATACTGTAATGAGTTAAACATATATACTGTCATGTTTTCTGAAAAATTCATCAACACCTTCAATCCTTCCTCAATTAAGTTGTTAGTATACAAGTTGAATAGCATACAGCTACTCACTGCTCCCTGGGGCAATCCGACTTTGCTTTGGTGGTATCCTGATTCTATGTTTCTCCAGCTTGTCTTGCACTACCTTTGGTTCAGAAATCTTCTGTACCAACTTAACATTCTACCACCAATCCCACACTGAAGGAGCGTAACTAGGAGTTTGCTTCTACAAATAGAACCATAAGCCCTCTGAAAGTACACAAAAACTGCCAAGGAACTTTTCTTTGAATTAAAACCGGTTTTAATAGCATGGACCAATTTAAGTATTGAGTTTGCCGTGGACATATTGTTTCTAAAACCTGCTTGTTCTTCTTTTATTGTTCCGTTTGTCTCCAGAAAATAACTGAGTCTTAAGGAAATCATTATTTCCATGGTCTTAGCCACGACAGAAGCTATGAAGATAGGTCTGTATAACTCAATTTCTTCACATGGTTTGCTAGGTATTTGAATTGATATAACCTCAGCCTTCACCCAATCTGCTGGAAGGCTATGACTTGAATTCCAAAATTTATTATAGATCGATAGTAGGAAAGACATGGCCTTTTCGCCCATGTGTATTAGAAATTCCGGGAAAATTTTATCGGGGCCCGGTTGTTTTTTCTTTTGGAGGTCTTTTAGAGCCTTGTTTATTTCTTCAACAGAAAAATTCTCATTAAATGATCATCTTGGCTCTCTGGTACCTCCGAGAGGAATCTTTTAAACTTCTTCTTCATTTTTTTCTTCCTTTTATTCAGTTTAAATTTTCTAAGAAAATGTTCATTAAACTTTTTGCTATTGACTTTTCGTTACTTATATACGTCTTACACGCTTATATTTTACAGTTATATTTTACACACTTATATTTTACATACGTCTTATACACTTATATTTCGTCCTTACATACATATGTATGGTTACTTACTGCATAAAAGAAATTGGCTTGTTACACTGCCCTCTTCACAAGATATGATAATGGTTTCACATATATGACTCCTCAAATTTGCACGTTTTCTAAAAAATCCAGTTTTCAATGCTAAAAAAAATCATTTGGGGAAGCAAGGTAATTTTTTTTTTTTTGCTTGTCTGATTTTAAGTACTCCTTACCAGCTTAAAAAAAAAAAAAAAAAAAAAAAAGAAAAAAAAAAGATTGCTTTGTATTAGGGGGTCTGAATTTTCAAATAATTCACTGAAACAATATACGATGTTTCCATGTCCTTTTTTTGTAAATAGTATGTTATTTACTGTGCACTTTTCTTATTTAATGGTTTTAGGTTAACCTCACAAATAGTAATTTAAGATACTCTTACTTCTCCTCATTTGTGAGCATGTATTTACCAGCTACAACAGGAATGGGCATTACGCATGAGCAGTTCTTTGTAGACAAACACTGCCTACTAATGGTTGGCACTGTGCCAATGACAAAGCTGCTTGCATAGTCATCATCATCATCCTCATCATCATAACCAATTTCAGCCTTTATGAATCCACTGCAGGATGAAGGCCTCTCCTAGCTGATTCCAAACAGCCCTGTTTTCTGCAATTCTTTTCCATTCTGCTCTCCCAAACTTCAAATTTCATCTCTCCAACGACACAGTGGTTTCTTCCTCGGTCTTTTCTTATCTCTTGGTATCCAATAGGACTTTGGTGGTCCATCTATCATCTTTCCTTCTCGCAAAGTGCCCAGCCCAGCTCCATTTTATTGGAAACAATTTCGGCCAATATAGGATAAGACAAAAGATTTGCATAATGATATCACCTGCAATTGCTCAATAGCTCAGTTGTTTCTTTAACTCTGAAAGGAGTAAATTGCTAGGCCAGTGTTTCTACTGTAAACTCTTGTAAAGTTTAGTGTTTGATGTAGTCTTTCTTCATTTCAAGGTCAAGATATATGCATATTTAGAGAATATTTTGGTGAAACATTTTTCTTGTTAAAAGTAAAACAAGAAATTATTTTTTAAAATTCTTAAATATAAGTTTGTCTTTCTGCATATAAAGAGTAAATAAATTATGAATAATCCAAAATGCTCTATGTTGAAAATAAAAGTATACGATGTCTAAAAAAAATACAGGATCCACTTTTTTTTATCCTAAAGGACCTAAAACATTATTTAAAAATCCACGTCAGGAAAATCAAACTTGGGTTCAATGTTCGATTTCAAGGTATTTTGAAAATCCTGACTCCGTCCGAATTACAGTCTGCGAAGGGAAGAGGCCATACTATGACACAGGTAATGAGTGAACATTTGTCAACTCTTCTCCGTGAGACAACAAACCACTGAACAAACTAATTTTGCATGTTTTGAGAGTTCCGTTAATTATTCGATATCCCCAGGTGGCAAAAATGCTAAATCAGCTTATTAAAGTTTAAATATATTCTTTGTAACGCTTTTTTTTTTTAAGCCGTTTTCACCATTTAAAATTAGCAATTAAGTATAAAATTACATTTCACTAAAAACTAATATTGAGAAGTATGAAAATAATTATGTAGTTTCAAAGCGATTATTTGAAAATTCAGACCCCCCCTAAAGCTGCCAAATGCCTTTGAATAACAAAGCAATCTTTTTTTGTTTGAAAGCTGGTAAGAAGTACTTAAAGACAAGTAAAAAAAAAAAAAAAATACCTTGCCCCCCCACATGATTTTTTTTTTAGCATTGAAAACTGGATTTTTTTACAAAATATGCAACTTCGAGGGGTCATATCTTGCGAAGTGCGCAGAGTAAGAAGCCAATTTTTTTATACTCAAGTAACCATACATATGTATGTAAGAAAAAAAAGAGGGCCTTGTTATTCTAAGCCCTTCACGAGTTTTTAAATTTCCAAAAGCGGTAAAAAATTAAATTTGCATTGCACACTTTGACCTTGACAAGATAAACTTTGTTTTTAAATGTAAAATGTATTGATACCATATGGATAAAGACCTTTATATTAGCTTTTGAATGAGCTATGATTGATCTCTATAGCTTTGATAGAAAAAAAAGTTATATTTCATAAGGCAAAGCATTAAAATACCCAACTTTTGATGTTGCCAACAACAAAAATAGCCTATATATCCCATAATACTTTTTAAAAGAATAAAATATATACATTTTTGAGGTCTAGGAGACATGGGGAATACACATGTGAATTGTCATCAAAATCAAAATTGGTAGTGCGTACCACATTTGTTGATTTAAAATAAAATGACCCAAATGAAATGGATTTGACATAATATATATATACACTGCATAAAAAAAGTAGACGGACACTTACTTGCAATACCTTAAAGCCGTTTATTTCTTTAATTAGAGATATGAGGTTCATTTCTCTAATATAATTATATTCTTGAGACATCATATATTATTACTTTTTAACCGACTTCAAAAAAGAAGGAAGGTTCTCAATTCAAACCGTATGTTTTTTTTATGTTTGTTAGCTCATAACTTCTGAACGGATGCTCCGATTTTGATACTTTTTGTTTTGTTGAAAAGGTCTTGGTCTACAATAGGTCCCATGGTAATATCTTTACGATCTAAAGAAAATACAGGGTGCCCCAAAAAATCAGTCCCAACTCTTTTAACTGCTAAACGGCTGCAGCTATAGTGATAAAAATGGTACGTAAGTATAACACAGTGGCCATACAGTACAAGGTGAAACCGCTTGAAGCGCCACCTGGTCGAAAATAGTGGTGTTAATGTTACTATCTCGAAAACGGTTCTAAAGAAAAAGTGAATTACAAAGCTGAAGAGTATCGCCGATTTAGTGCAAAAAGACAGTTTAGACATTCATGTTAACGTTCCTATCTCGGAAACGGTTCAAGACAGGACAGGACACTGGCAAGGGGGGCGACTCACCTTACGGTTTAGAGTCATGACCAAGGCCACCCACCCCCCACCGAAACCAAACTTCTAGCTCTCCAGCGAGCCCGCGGACAGGGGCACGGGCCCGGGAAAAGTCCGCGGGAAGGGAAGACCCACAATTCTCGCAAGCAAACTAGCTGCTCGCCGGCGGAGTGCTAGGCCGGGTGCCAGGAAAATCCACTTGAGCCTATTACAGGACCAAGGCCTGGCAGTGAAGAGTAGGTGACAGAATACATGTAGGTCTGCCCTGGCGCCTCGTGCCACCAACACAGCCCGCAACATACCACATCACCTATTACTTTACGAGCGACGAGTGGGTGATGCCTCCAATTGACTGCAGGAACATCCTTTCCACCCGCCATGCTTCTCGGCCGCGCCGCCTCGTTAGTTCGCCAGCAAAGTTGGCTATCCAGGGGCACCACGTCGGAGGTGAGGCAACACCCCCTACATACACCCCCTACCCCTCTTTACAGGGGGTGTTGGGTGAGGTCGGCCGCCGCTCCTGGCCCCGCTACTTGAGGTGCAGCGCGCGCCAGACGCCCCCAAACGGTTCAAGACAGGGGGAAAAAGTGAATTATAAAATTGCAGAGTATCATCGATTTAGTACGAAAAGATAGTTTAGACATTAATGCTAAAAACAGAACGCTTAAAACGTGCATTTGTTTGTTCACAATTTCCTATTTTGTGCACACTTGAACGACATTGCATATGTTGTAGCGAAGCGGGTGACATTGCGGTCACATCGATTAACGCATTGATTATCTCAAAACAAAACATGTTTCTCGTTGTTGTTATTCAAATTTGTTAGCATATAACTTCGTAAGAAATGATTTAATTTTAGTACTTTTTTTGTTGTCATAATGATCTTGGCCTGAAATAGGTTTCATTATGATTTCATTAAGATGTAAACAAATTACAGGATACCCACAAAAGTCTGTTCTCACTCTATCTTCTGAACGCTTGCAGCTACACTGGTAAAAGCAGTATGTAAGTATCGATGTTGAAACTTCTGTCCATCAGCTGCAATGCATATTTTGCTCTTTGTCTGAACTTTACGATGCGCAATTTCCAGCGCAGCGGGTGACACGTATTCACTGTAAAGTTCAATATATATGCCTAACAGAATTTTCGGTTACGAATACAGCGTATCCGTTCTTTACATTTCTAAAGACTTTTTAAATTAACGTATGTTTGTTCAATACATAGTTTTTTGCTCATATCCGATTAAGGCAAGAAAAGTGACACAACTTAAAAATGCAGCATTTGAGAAACATCAACTTGACTAGAATAAAACTGGCACAACTGTCTCTGGAGTGGATAACTTTCTAGATGGAGATGAAACTTTTTTGTTCACATTGGGTGCATTTCATGTATTTTTCAGTGGCATAAAACATTTTTGGTGTAATGTCACTTTTCTTGGAAGTTGTGATTTGTGAAAATTCCGTCGAACGTCTTCTGATGCTCTGCTATATAAGTTTTCACTGAAATGAGAAAAATAAAATCTTTTTGTAAAAAAATAGAACCGACTCCAAAAAGAAACTACTATTCAAACAACTAAAAATAAAATAAAATTGTTAGAAAATGGAACTGTAAATTGCGCCTAAAAGCATAAAATAATTTCCTTCGCCAAACAACCTATAACACTACAATTAATGATAACTTTTGAAGTCGGCGCAAAATTAAATAAAAATTGATACCTTTATTCAATAGAAAAATCAAATCCTATTCAAAATACACATCTCACATTGTTACCTGCAAAACGCAGCCGAAAACTACTTTGATTCAAGAAAACAAATAGGATTTCGTAAATAGCAAAAGTTGCCGAAGATGCTGGTATCTGATGTCCTTGGTGAAAGAAAAATCGCAAAATTATCGAGCAAACATATTTAATTTCTTTGGGATATCATGATTTTTTTTTGATAAGGTATATCAAGAGAGTAATTAAGAATATGAAACAACACATCGTACAATATATATTATGAAAATATACATCTTGCGTGTATATTTTTGCCTTACGTTTTGATCGCCAAATCCAAAAGCCATCAAGGATGATAGTTATCAAAGTTATACCAAATTTGCAAAGGAAACTCTTACTTCGTAGAAACATAAATACCGCATTGTGAAGAATGTTCACTGCTCTATGTATATGCTACTAATGGACCAATTGCATACCTTTTAAAACTAATTAAATTTTATTTAATTTTGCGCCGACTTCAAAAGTTATCATTAATTGTAGTGTTATAGGTTGTTTGGCGAAGGAAATTATTTTATGCTTTTAGGCGCAATTTACAGTTCCATTTTCTAACAATTTTATTTTATTTTTAGTTGTTTGAATAGTAGTTTCTTTTTGGAGTCGGTTCTATTTTTTTACAAAAAGATTTTATTGAATATAGATACAATCCTTTTGAATTATGTAGTGGAAAAATTCAGGAAACAAAAATGGTCCATATTTGCACTGTAATTTTTCTTTAAAAAAGTAGACGGACACATCTTGTATCTCTAAAATAAAGAGTTTTTAGTAAGGGATTCGTCTCCCATTTGCTTTAATAAGTTTGTATACTCTGTTAGGCATCGAATCAATGAGATTCTGAATCGTTTTTTGACAGAAAATTTTCCAAATATTTGTAAGAACTTTTTTGAGCTGGTGAATTGATTCATACTGGCGCCCACCCTCATAAATTTTATGAACAAGTATAGCTCAAATGTTTTCTCCAGGATTCATATCCGGACTCTTGGCTGGCCAGGGTAAAACATTGAAGTTGTTCTCGTGAAACGATTTTTTAACGTTGTTAGCGGTGTGTATTGGCGCTCCATCTTGTTTGAAAATCCAGTTTTCTCCTCCAAGATCACACGCAAATGGCGAAAGCTCACTGCTTAGTGCTTCAATATAATCTTTGTGAGTCTGTTTCTTACTTAGGAACACACAATTTGTCCTTCCGCCATAGCCAACAACTAACCACACAATCACGCCACCACCAACAACTTGCCGAGTAGAGTACACTTCGTCTGCTTTCTCCAAACAGTGCCAATAGTATTAATATCCATCTGGGCCGTCTAAATTACATTTTTTCTCATCTGAAAAAACTACAGATATCCATTCTGTAGTCCGAGACTTATGGTTTTGAGCCCACTGTAGGCGTTCTGTCACGTGGTGATCCTTCCAGCATGGATGATGTTTTCTCTTCTCATATTGAAAGAGCTCTGAGTGCTTAATGTAGTTATAAATTGTCTGAGAAGTTACGTTAGTAATTCCTGTGCTTATTCGAACTCTGGGAATTGATGCTTCAGTTTTTTTCAGCTCAGTAAAAATTTTTCTTTGGTTTCTAAGCGAAAGTTTCTTTGGCCGACCACACTTTTTCTTTACGCCATGGGCTTCAGGAGCTCGTAGAAAATCGCTGATGCTACTTTTGCTTATTAGAAGTAGCCTACTAATTTCTCTGACTCCTTTATTAACATTTTTCAGCGCTATAATCTGTCTTTTCTGGTAATCAGTTAGAGGAATTTCTCGTGGCATGGTGCATTCATCTCCAAGAAATTTAACAACGTAAAACCATCTTGTCAAGCGCGTTAGCAATTGGAAAAATGCCAAATGTGCATGTACATGCAAAATTGGTATTCCACAACAAACACCCATTTAGATAATTGCAGTTTTTGAACAGTGTCCGTCTACTTTTTTTAAAAAAAAGTATTGTGCAAATGTATATCTTTTCTCTTTTCTGCATTTCTCTACATTAAAAATATAAATAATTGAATATTTTTATTTGTCTGTCAAAAATATGAAGATTGATAAGTATAAACATGTTAAAGAATTTTAATTGACATTTCCTATTAAACAAAGGCGGGGTTTTAAAAATTTGTAAAGAAGTGTCCGTCTACTTTTTTTATGCAGTGTATATATATGTCAAATGTGTGTGTGTGTGTGTATTTATCAAAATCCTTAGACCCATTTCTGTGTAAATGAGATTTTTGACACATTTTGCAACAGATTGAATTAGGGTTAACAGTGAACACAAATTTTTCTGAAGATGAGGATAAGTCAAATGGGTGTTTCTTCTAAAAAACCCACAACTTTTTTTTTTTTTTTTTTTTTTAAATCAAAATCATCAGCTAATTTCCATATAAATGAAATTCATGCAAAATTTTGCAACCGGTAGATTAAGATATTACAGCGAATAACATTTTCACATATTGCCATCAAAATATAACAATTTTTATAACATTGGTAATTTTTAAAATTATTTCACGAATTTTTGGGCACGCATATTATTCACCAATTCCTTTTACAGATGCTAATAGAAAGTAAATTGCTACAGATATTCTATCAGAGGAATTAAATACATTAATTTGACTTTTAATGTATGATAATATTTATAATATTAGTTGCATTTTAAGTAATCTGTGTGCTTCATAAATCGATATCGGAAACATTTAATTGTGAATTCCCTTTATTTTGCGTTCTTAAAATCATTCTGTTTTAATCTGATTGTTCAGTTTTCCTCTCTAAATAAACATATCCTTGTGAGGAGAAAATCTATGAAACTGTGTAAACCAAATTTTCATCTATAGTGTTTATGGAATTTCCCTTTGCGTTACTGAGATGTTGATAAGGATATTTCATAGATCATTGTTGTGTATTTATGGAATTATTCTGTTTACCTACCCAAGTGCTTGAATGCGGTGTTTATAGATGAATATCTAACGGCTTCTATAAATCACGATAGATAGAAATTAGGTATGACTAGATTTCAGAATAGTTCGTTAGAATAGATTCACTGTAACAGTTTGAAATCATTTATTTGGATAGAGCATTAGCAGTTTTGGTTGGAAACAAATGGATTGTGTGATATCGTCTAAAGCATATAAATTTTATCACATTTCTGATTGGTTATCAATTGCTGAACCTTGAGTTTATTAAGTTATAAAATGTTAAGCGAAAAAATATCAATTACTCACAAAAAAAAACTTACACAAAATTTATAAATAATTAAAAGACAAAAGATAAACAAATATAAGCGAAATATTGCTGATGATAATAAAATACCTAAGAAATATTCTTTATAAAGCTATAAAAATAAAAATATTAATAACTGAATGCAACAGATAATTTATTACTAAAAGATTTTAAGGAAAAAAAATTGTCTATCACGCATATGTTTTAATACGCTTTCTTTCAGTCAACATTTAGTTAATTAGAGTGGAAATTTGTAAATAAACAAATCAGTTACCGCTTGAATAATGCAATTTATTTAATAAAGAGTCAATGACCATAACACAAATATCAAACACACAAATTGTGTGGCAACAATTAAGTGCAAGGCACATAACTAATTAACCCGGCAGGCTCTACCCTCTTATTCGCAGACCGACAAAAAAAAAAAAAAAAATTGGAGTGACTCCACTCGACTTTCCGAACATTGAGTAACTAACAGCTTTGTAGATAAAATAAAGAAAGAGGAGTTGCTAAACAAACAAAAGAGAGAAAACCATAACAGAGTGTTTGAGTATTTTTCTCCATATATCACACGAGGTTTTATTTAACGCTACTGAACTTTGAGCCCTTAGATCATAATGATAAAGAATTTTTCGTTGTGTCCCTGTAAAAATCTATAAATTCGACAAACTTAAACAATTTTTCACATTTTACCCACAATTTTGTCAAAGTCCCACTTTTTTTTTTTTTATTATTGTTACTGAGTGAATTTGTATAGGAAAATATAGAAGAAAGTCTCGTGGTGACCACAATTCACCAAAATGCTTATAGTTAGTGCAACAGTGATTTATAATATTCATACAAATTTTCAGCTTAATTGAATAAGGCGTTTAGATGCTATTGCACTTTTAAAAATTTGGTCTCATAGGCCATAATGATAAAGAATTTTTCTTTGTGTCCCTGTAAAAAAAACTGTAAGTGCTAGATTCACCAAAATCTATACAGTTGGTTCAAATGTGACCTATAACATGTGTACAAATTCTTTGCTCAGATTAATAAGGCGTTTAGACGCTATCACACTTTTAAAAATTTGGCAAAGAATTTTTCTTTGCGTCCCTGTAAAAAAACTATAAATGCTAGATTCTCCAAAATCTATACAGATTGAGTATCTGTGACCTATAATATGTGTATAAAGTTTTTGCTCAATTGAATAAGGCATTTAGATGCTATCGCACTTTTAAGACTTTGGTCCCTTGGCCATAATGATAAAGAATTTTTCTTTGTGTCGGTGTAAAATAACTATAAGTGCTAGATTCACCAAAATCTATAGGGTTCGTACTATGGTGACTTACAATATACGTACCAACTTTCAGCTTATTCGAACAAAGCGTTTAGACGCTAGCGTGTTCACTCACAGACATACACACATACATACACACATACATACACACATACATACACACACACATACATACATCATCGTAGAAATAGTGAAAACGGACTCGTTGGACCTCGAAACGTATAGAAACATCAAAATCTCGAATTCGGATTTTTGACATGATTACAATACTTTCCTCACTATAGTGTTCGGAAAGTAAAAAAAGTGTAGAACAGACAAATTTGCCAAGAGATTAGTTTTTAACCATCATTATAAAATATTTATTTGATGGGTCATACGCAAATTACCAGAGAAGACAATGATAGCGTAAATAAATAAATATCTTTATAATTTATTTTGCGATTAACTTGTCAACTTTTAACTTTTTTTATGACATATTGTTGAAATTTTGTACACAACAAGGTACAATTCACTAATTGGAATATTTTTGCATGAAGTCGTATAAAAGTATAAATTTTGTAATAAATGAAACATAATTTTCTGAAATTTTTATTTTATTTTTTTTTTTTTTTAATAAAATTTTGTACCTCATTTGTCCATTTTTGTAAGATGTTGTGTTTGCATATTTACCAAAGTTCCTAAATTTGAAATAAGATTTAACACCACAATTTTTTAATAGAAATCTCGCATATTATTATTCTACGACTAAATGAGGTGAATATTATTGTAAAAAAATTCTTGTATAAAGTCTACCGCCTAATAAGGACATACTTGCCAACATCCTAATTATGAAGCGGAATATTTTTAGTTACACGCCCCTTTTTTCACACCACTTTATTTTTAGATTAATTATCTCCAAATGTAGTTACGATTAAATAAATATATTATTATGACTGGAGTGAAGAAAAAATCTTCCGTTTTTTATGAGATGGTTGGCAAGTATGTAAGAAGAACTGGCGACTATGCACATGTTTATGTTCAATAATTAAGGAATTAAAGTCGAGGTTAAGATTTTTCATAACCCTGTATATTCTGTATTAAGTAGATTTAATCAAAATTTCAAAGCTTAAAAATCAATTCATATAATACTAAATATTCACACATTCTTGTAAAATCGTTTCACAATTGTTTGTATAAAAAAAATCTTTCACAATAACGATATTTATTTCTTTTCTAAGTTGTAATCAAGTAACAGTCGCAACCAAACTGCAATTTTCCACTGCATCATTGTAACGACAGGGTTTTTTTTTTTTTTTTTTTTTTTTTTTTTTTATGTAACATTAAATTTATCTATGTTAATTATTTAAAAATTTTTGATAAACAAAATGCTTTATTATTTATAGGCTAATTGCGAAATAAATAACATTTTTACATGTCTTTTAACTCTCGTAAAATTCGTGATAATAATGAATTTGTAAAAAATAAGGAAAGCAAACTCATGAAAACAACTTTAATCCTAAATATCTTTTACATAAACTAGAGCAGTAATAACTGGAATACAAAAAATCCCGTAATAAATAAATAAATAAAATGATATAAATAAATAAGTAATTAAATCGAACTTATTCAAAAATATACGTATTTTCAACAACCAATTTTAGAGCGTCATTTAAATATGTCTTCTTATCTGATATTTAACACATTGAATGCTGATCCCTCGCCCTCTAATGTAAAGAAACATCTTAGGTTCTCAGGTGCTGGCGTGGAAAATGCTGCCCCCAATATTTATCCTCTTGTTTAATTTACAATATATTTTGGTATTACATTGGCATTAGCATAGACTGAATGTTGAAAATCAATCTTAAATGTGCCTATTTTCAAATTAATGTTTTATTACTTACTGAAAACATAATTGTATTTAATGCATATTTTGTAATAATTAAATCGCAACCAGTTAATTTATTTGTAATTGGTATATTTATGTTTGATAAAATTTCTCATAAAATAATGCATATTTGTAGAGAGAGTATTAATCTCACTATTTTTTAAAGTTACTTATGATTGTGTCATAATATAACATATTTTGTTTAAATAAGAATATCATATTATAATAAATCTAATCTATTATGTGCAGATCAATAATTTTCCTTATTTGGTCGCTACCATTCCTGTAACTACTGTCCCCTAATTGTTTTTTTAAGGACAGAAGTGACACTGTAAGGGCAGTAGTGATATATCAGTTAATTTGTTTTCATTTTATTACATACTAGCAGGCTACTTCCGCTTCGCTGGTCAGTAAATTTAAATGAATTTTCAAAAGAATTGAATTACTATTTATTTTTTATATCACATTTTGGGCTTTGTAGCATAATTAAAAATTCCTTTTAAGGTCAAAAAGTTAAAATAACATATTACAAATTAAATTAAATTAAATATTTCTTCCGTTTTCCAATCGTTTTGCAACAATGCTCTACATATGGTCTTATGTGAATGATTCGCAAAAATGAATCAACAATTGTTTATAAACTTAATGGATTATGTATGGGAAGTAAGTACGCTGTAGTTTAAAAATTGCAGCTCTTAGAACTTCAAAACTGATAATTTTTAAAAAGTTATTCATTATTCTTTAATATTAGACTGTTTTTTTTGTTTAATATTAGACTCTTATTTTAAGATAAAAGCAATCGAATGATATCGCGTTGTGAATCTTTGCAACGTAATATCTTTAAATTTAATAACTTAATAACTTGATGTAGGTAGTGTCCTCATAAACAACGAACAGTTTTTAGAGCTCTCTTAAAAAAGTATAACATCTATGTAGTATCTTAAAAAAAAAAAAAAAAAAAAAAAAAAATCGACATTCATCACCAAATTAGTTAAATCTAGGCCAATCAAAAATAGGAGTGGTCCTCCCGGATGTGTTCCGAGGACAAACTCTTTGCTTTATGTATATAGATTTATAAGCTGTTTCTAAAGAAAGTTTTATTATTATTATTTTTTCAGTAAAAAAATTGAACGGCGTCGATTTCTGAACTTTTTATACTACAAAATGAACTGATTCTTTAAACTTAAGCATGCAGTACAACCTATTTTAACCATTTAACATATTCTAGAATATTTTTTAAAAGTATTTGCAACCTGCTTTTATAATCTGCTTTTATATCTTGGTTCGCTCACGATATTTTATTTTCATGTATAGTACACACACAAAAAAAAAAAAAATAATAACTTTTTTCATTGTAAGGAGTGCTTTGATCATAGCAATAAAACAAAAATTTAAAAGCCATATTTAAAATCCTTAGAGGAAAAACGTAGAAAGCAAGACACAAAGAAAGAAGAAATCCTTAAAAAAAAAAAAAAAAAAAAAAAAAAAAAGGACGCACAATCTTGAAGCTGGTGTGTATGTGTGTGTGTGTGTGTGCGGGGGGGGGTTAAAATTAATAATATTTAATTTTTATTGAGATCCTTCAAAGTATTTTACTTTTTTAAGTTAATTATCACAAAGTTGAATAATAAAAAAGCACCACAGAATTGATATAAGTAGAAAAGTAACTTTGAATAAACACCATAAAATGTATGAACTTACAACAATTGCTTCGGGTCGAAAGAAAACACGAACCTTCGTCAGACGATCAAAATAGGCACAAATGCTGCTGTAAATAAAGCGGCACTTTGTTATCGATTGCTTTCATTAAAAAAAAAAAAAAAAAAAAAAAAAAAAAGAAAAAAAAAAGGAGTTGTTACTTTGTATTGCATAAAATTGACTTCCTTTGTATGTGTAGTGTTATACTTCTGAACCTTTTGAAGATAGTTTTTCTTCATTTTACCAGCCTTCGGATTTTTACAGGAACATATAAGTAAACAATGCAAATATACTTCTTGTGAATATTGTGCATTCTAAATCTGCAGAACTAAATAGATTTTAACAAATTTCAAGTTAAACATGACATATATTCAACTTGACTTTATCTGTTCATAGCATGGCCAATACGCTAGTTATTTATGTTAAAAGAGTAAATATGGTTAAATGCAAGCAAAAAATTGAAACAAAGGGAATTACCAAAAACATTTATTTTTAAATTTGTGAATATTTTGAGATACCACAGAAATTTTATATACTATGAATAAATCCATGATTAAATTTCTGTGTAAAGTGACGATTTTAATTGTACTTTTAATAAATTATACTAGCTACTTATAATATTTTGCAAATTATTAATTATAAATATTGTTTTTGTTAAATTTGTTCCTCTAACCATTACTTAAATTAAGACTCTAAGCAATGATATCTGTGGATTTTCAAGAAAAATTTTATCGTAATGTTACAAATTTAATAGCAACCGTACTGGAAATTAAAAAAAAAAGTTTTCAAGCTTTTAAAATAAATATACAAAACGAAGATTGAAATCAAGAGGAAATTAAAAGATGCATTTTAATAAACGTGTTGAACTTTTGAAATATATATTTTTAAGGAAGTTATTTTTCTAAATTGAAATTTGTTTTGGTTCTTAGTTTAACTTGATCTGTAATATCACGTATTTAGTTTAATCTCCAAAAATATTTCACTTCATAAAAGAATAAAGTTCTTTTGAATATTCGGATGTAGTTTTCTGATTGTTAGCTTGTTTACATAAACCCCAAGTATATATTTACCTTTTTGAAAACATGAAATGCTTGTTTGCCATGTATTGTTTAATCAGTTCTTCTAATTTCTGGAACAACGGAGATCAATTCCGAATGAAATGCATCTTTTATTGTTAACAGATAACAATATGCGATATTTTAATAACAATTGAGGGACTTTTGAATTTTTCTTTAAATATTCATTTATTTTTAGTTTTTATATTTTTATACGTAATATTACATTTTTGTTTTACCATTTCTTTCTTAGTATTCTAGAGGATTACGTCTGAATAGAATGTCATAATTTAGATATTTTAGGGACTTTCTTTAGTATGTTTACTTTATTAATACTACTATTATTATTATATATCTACTAAACGGATGAATTTTCTCGTAGTATAAGTTGCTTCCAAAATATAAGGTATATGTAAATTGCAAGAAATCAATAACTATATCTTCTCAAAAAAAAAAAAACATATATATATATTTTATTTTTTTTATTATTATATCTGCCAGCTTTGAATTGTTTAGTAAAATTATTGATAAAATCTTGGTACTTACACCTGTTTTGCATTTTAGAAAATTTCCAAATTCAATTGCGTTATTACTGATTTGCGTTTATTTTATAATTTAATAATCTTCATGTTAAGACGCATTATTTTGCTTTATTAAATTGAAAAAAATCTTCAGTTATTTTCCTATTCCAGAAAAGCAATTATATCAGAATTTTGTGCATTAGAATAAAAGAATATTTTATCAGAATGGTTAGTTATTCACTGGCTCATTTCTAATAAAAAACACAATTCTCTGAAAAGTTTTTTTTCAATGGATTGAATTTTTCTTAATAGCTTTAAAAAAAAATGACCCTTGACGTTTTTACAAGTTCATCATTGAAATGTTAAAAATCACACAATATTATGTTAATATCATACATATTATTACATTACGGTCGTATAGTATTCTTAGTAATTCTAATTTTCCATAACGTAACAAGAGGACACACATTTAAGAAATTTAACTCATTTAATTTGATTTGTATACCTTCTTTAACAGGTAAAATATTTTCGCAATGAATATTTCTTTTGAAAGGAAACAGATGCCTGCTGACATTATAAACCAGGGTTCGTATAGACGCGCTTTTTTTAAAGGACACTTTCACCACTATTCTCTAACCACAAAATTCTCTTAAATTTCTAGGACTATTTTGTGATAAAAATTTGCTATTCAAAATTAGTGGTATGGAAATTTAAAGAAATTTGTTTATCCCAGGAGTGGTCTCACGTTGGTCATTTTGCTGCCCGCCTTTCATCATGTGAACCTACGATATTATAAAAAAGCGTTATTACGATATTGGCTATTCGGCACTCTAGGGCAGTAAAACTACAAGCCATTCCTGCTTTATTTTTATGATGTGTATTGGAATATACTTCTGAAATCGGTCGTTTAGGCCATAGCGCGATTAGTTGCGGAAGCTAATTTCTCCTCTTAAAGGGGCAGACATCTTTTAAAAATCTGAAAATCAAGAAACTTCCGATCAACTTTCAGATTTTTTTTATTTTTTAATGAATGAATGTATAAACTTTTTTTTTCTTTTTGTTAACTTGTATGACTCTATCGGTTAAAAATATCGTTATCGTTTACTCAAAAAAAAGAAAAAAAAAAAAAAAAAAAATTAAACATTATTTTATTGCAGATTATTTTCAAGGGTGCTTTCTCATTGCGCGCATGATATTTAAAAATGTATTTGAGATATGAACTTAAAAATTTTTCTCAACCATGCATTTTGACATAAAGAATAAAATGAACTAAAAATAAGAAGTTCTGTTCAATAGAAAAAAAACTTGTGATCATAGAAATATAAAAATTTTAATTGTAATTTCATATTTCAAATTTATTTATTAATTAAACTCCATATAATTAAAATAATTAAAACCTTTTAGTTCAGATTCTTAATCTGAATGTTTTATTTCCTTTAATGTAAAATTATAAGGATAAAGGAAATTGTAATTGGGATATCCTGCGCGCAGCGCGAAAGCACCCTTGAAAATAATCTACAATAAAATATTGTTTTAAAAATTTTCTACTTTAAAGTAAACCAAAATAATATTTTTAATCAATAGAGTAATGGGATACAAGTTAACACACACACACACAAAAAAAAAAAAAATGTTTGTACATGCATTTACTCTTTTTTTTAAAAATTTCTGAAATTTGATCAAAAATTTCTTGATTTTCCCATTTTTAAAAGTAGTCTCTCCCCTTAACAGTTTTAAAAAATGGCAAGAAAAGCATTAATTGTTAAAAATTTCTCTCAATAAAAATTATGATTTAATATTAACTAAAATTAAGCAAAGAATTTATTTTATTAATATCAAAGGAACTTACTAATTTTATTAGATATATTTATTTATTATTGATTGTATTATTATTTTAATGTAATTTAAGGAATTTTTTTTTAATGAAGAATCAATACTTGAATAGCAAGAAAAGTTAGAGTGCATGTTGAAATTTATCAAATAGTTATAAAGTTTTTTTAATAAAAAAATTATTTTACTCCGTTACGCATCTATTCAATTTGTTATTTGAAAAAAAATGTACAGAAATTTATAAAATTTTACTAGTAATAGGTTTTTTATCAAGCTTTTTTGAGTTTATCAAGCATGTTTGAATCGCTTTTATACAAATTTTGTAAAAATTTAAAAAAAAAAAAAGTTTCAAAAATAAAGAGAAATTATCTCTTTCTTTTCTTTTTCCCTAATATTAAAATCGGCAAATAAACCCTGACTTGTGTTCTAAAAGAAGATGAGACTACTCTTGGGTTAATTTAATAATTTGCGTTTTTAATATCCCCAGTTCAGAAAGCTAACGCAAGTAATTTTTATTTTTAGCTATCATAACACTCATTTCCTTTTCACGAAGATTGTCATTGTTCAAATGGAAAACTTCTAACATACATTTGCCATGGTAATGTAGTCAAGAATTTTAATTTAAATATAATCATTTATACTTAGAGAATAGAAAAAAAAAAAAAAAAAAAAAAAAGGTGTTTACCAATGGTTTACCACAAATCGTTATGTTCTAAATTACTTCAAGGCTCCAGTTTAATGAAGAAAATTTTCCTTCACTTTATTGTTTGTGTACTATTAAGGAGCGTCTTCTTGATCTCGCTCTGTGTGAATACACATATTTTATCGAAGTTCCTGTGTTATTAGAGCATGGCATTCTCATAAATATCAAATTCAATATAGTCAATATCAAACTAATAATTTTACATTTTATTAAGTAATTTATGTGACTTAAAAACATAACATTTAAAATAACAAAGAACTCATGACAAGAAACCGGATGACAAATTCGACAGCCATAGTGATAACAAATTTCCAAATCAAATGGGTAAGATTTATCTTTAACGTACACAAACATCAAACCGTCTCAATTATATATAATAAATCAAAAACTATTTTATTTATGAGACAAAAGTTAAGTTAAAATACAATTAAAAACAAAATATACATATAAAAATAATTAAAAACTAGACGTTTCGAAACCCGTCCGGGTTTCCTCATCAGTATCAATTACAACATAATATGCAAGCATTAC
The DNA here is from genome assembly GCA_963930645.1 of Salticus scenicus. Lineage (NCBI taxonomy): Eukaryota > Metazoa > Arthropoda > Arachnida > Araneae > Salticidae > Salticus > Salticus scenicus. The sequence continues at coordinate 84,093,434 of OZ005651.1, forward strand.
ATGAATACCAAAGGAATTTAAAGTAGTACCGAATATTACGGAGGCAGTGCGCATGCTTCACTGATAGTGTGGAGATGCCTGGCAGTGTGCCAGCTCTGAAGGAAAATACGTGATTTATAATTATCAAAACCAGAATTTAGAACTTTTATATTATCTAAGTCAGGAATATGATCAGTTTCTATTGAATGGATTACAATTTTAGAATTTTGGTTGCAAATTACATGCGCGGTAAGATTTAGTTCAAGTAGTCCTATTTGTTTATTCTGTTATTCTGGGAGGATTGCCTTTATTTTAAACTTTCAGAAAACAAATTCTTAAAGACATTTTACACAAACTTTCTTTTAAATATGTAAGGGGACGTCGGCCAATAGTAGAAAAGATTATTCAATAACGACATATGCATTATTTTTTTTACTATCTTAAAACTATTTCTTGCTGTAATTTTGAACGTTATTCCAAGTGGTAAAAAGTTTAATTTATCCGTTGTTTATTTAGTTATGCAACCCGTATTTTAAACAAGAAGTAATTCATATGAGTTAAAATGTATAGTGTCTAATCTTTCCGCCAAACCTATAACAACGTCCGGTTGTCCCTTTTAGTAGTTTAGTAATCGTATCTGAGTCCTGTCTAACAAGATGAAGAAGCTTCTGCGATAAAAAGTCCCCTGATCCAGATGGGATTGACTTTAGAATCTTAACACAAACATTTAAATGCCTTTCTTCCATAATTCTAAAATGGGTTAATCTGTGCTTAAAATTCAATTCCTTTCTAAAAGTTCTCCGTCGCGGTGAAATTGTATATTTTCTCAATCAAAGAAAGTCTCCCTCTGAAACCTCTTCCTACCGTTCGATCTACCTATTAACAATTTAGGAAAATTACTAGAGAAACTGATTGTTGCAAGCTAAACCACTTTTTGGAAATAAACAGCCTTATAAATAACAATCAATTTGGTTTCAGAGAGAGCAGATAGTGCAAATTAGATTTGTCGAACATTCTTACTTCCTGCGCCGACAACTTCAACCCAGGACATGATACCACACTCGTCTCACTGGATATCAAAGGGACATTTGATAATATAGAGTGGCTTCATATTCTTAATGCTCTGAAAAATTTGCAATGTCCGAGAAATTTCGCGGGAATCATCAGCTCCTATCTCTCGGACAGATCCATTTTAATAAGTTGGGGTTCTGGTTCGACAAACCTTCCACAGTCTAAGGGATGCTCCAAAGGCTCTTGTCTGGGTCCTATCCTCTGAAACCTAATAGCCAATAATATTCTAAACTCAATGCGTTCTAAAAATTTTCAAACTTTCGCTTATGCAGATGATTTCACCGTTATTTTCTCGGGCAGAACGAGGAAAAAGACCACGGAGGAAAAAGTTCTCTCCCTCTTCAGCTCCCTTCTAAAATCCTTCAACTTAACACTTTCTTCTTCCAAAACTCAAGCTGTAATCTTCTCTTTCCCTTGAAATCTCAAAAGAATGCCGGTGATAAGAATCGTTGAATCAGTGTAAAGCACGTCAAAAATCTAAAAATGCTGGGTCTAACAACAAATAAAAACTTAAATTGATTTGCTCATATTAATAATTTTAAAATAAATGCTTTAACCATCTATCATAATTCAACAAAATTAGCAGGGGAAAATTAGGGCATTAGTAGTAAATTCTTAAAAATTTGGTATAACAGAGTGATAGGAAAAAATTTAACCTATGAGGAAGCTATTTGGGAGAGGGTAGGGGAATCTAAAAAAAACCGCGATAACTAAACTTCTTTTTATTCAGAGAATTTTCCTACTCCAAATATCGCGTGGCTACAGGACTATATAAACGGATGCCCTCGCCGTGACCACTGGCGTTTTCCAGATTCACTCAAATATAACTACCTTAAAACAGATAAACTACAACTTAAAAAACTATACATCCAGGCAAAATACTTCCGAAACTCCAAACTCCAGCACCTTTCTTAAAGCTAGTCACTTCACCCCGCACATGATGTTTCAACAGCTTTAATAAATACCAATATTAATAGTTATTCTCTCTCAGCCACAGTGGCGGTTTGCACCGATGGATCAAAGACTCACCAAGGAGTGGCCGCAACATTCTGCGTCCTCTCAAAGGGAGTTGTGACGCATCGGCGGGTTCGCACACTGAAGGACTTTAATTCAGTTTTCCAGGCTGAGCTTTATGCCATTCATAAGGCACTCACTTCGATAAATGAAAATAGAAACAAATACAAGCGATTTTAAATGTGGGAACTAACGCCATCCAATACAGCTTTTCTTTCTGTCCGCGATCTCATCAGAAACTATATTTTCCCTTTTCATTGCTGGTGCAGTACTCGGTGTTCCTGTAGTGAAGAAGGGACACCGGCGCATACCTATTTCTCCTGCCCACTAACCTCACAATGGCACATTCTAAATCCCTATCCAAGGCCCAATAATTGGCTTAACAATATTCTCTCTTGTCCTCTTCTTCGGCTAAAACTTTTAAAAATCTACGAATTGCTATTGGAAATTTTTAACTTAATCAATTAATATGGAATCTCTTTTCTTTTTTTCTTCTCTCAAATAGCGACCATTTTTTATTCATAACTTTTTTTTTCTTTCTCTCTCTCTCCATCTTTCCCAACCTTCTTATTTAAACACCCATCACCTTAAAAGTCATAAAATAGACTACTGCTACCTACCATATTGTAAATATCAATGAACTTTTTTTTATTAGCCTTTTATCGCGTGGGAGCCAAGCTCCGGCGCTCACCATTTCCATTTTCATATGTCAATGTACCACCCTCTGTCACGTGTGAGCTCTGCTTTGGCGACCTTTGAATATATATGTATTCAATTCCTTTCAATAAAGGTCCGGCTTGGCGGGCTTTTCGAAGAAACCCCTAAGTATACTTCTCGGGGAGGCTTCAGTTGCTCTAAATTGTCTCATTAGCAATGAGCATGCGAAAGATGCCTGGTTGTTTTTTTTTGTTGTTTTGTATTACACACGGAAAATTATTTTAGCAAGAAGTTGAATAAGATAACGCACAATGTTAATAACATGTTAAGGTACTTAATGTTAAAACACCAATTAAAAATCTTTAATCTGTCTCTTTAAGTAACATAGCGCATCGAAAAATTCTCAAAACAGAAATGTTAAACTTCTGTGTTTACAGTAAAATCTTGTACAATTTGAGTAAAAATTAAATGTTGATTTAGTATCAAAGCAGGATTGAAAAGTGCTAAGTAACAGAATTAATTGTGATTTCGCGGCTGAAAGGTAACATCACTGTGTACCATGCGATGGACTCTGGTTCGATCCCAGCTGATAGAAATGAAGAATTTTATTTCATGAGAGAACTTTTACAGTTCCCACGGAAAAGATCTGTTGTGTACGAATATTCTCTGTACAGTATTGTTACAGAAAATTTTGTCATCATGTTTCTCGTATACAATACGGATAATTTCTGGCAATATTTTTCCCTTACAGCGTAGATTGCTTTTAATAGCTATCCCCTTGTAATTATGGAAAAGTGATTCATAATATATAAGTGCTTCAAGATTTTGCTGCGTGTGTGTAGTGTACGTGAATTTGCGCATGCGCAAATGCATGTATGTGCGGGTGAGTGCATACGTCTTGGTATGGGCAAAATTCTGTCCTTTAAAATAATATACTGTTTCACAAAAATGTGTTTTTTAGATTGAAATACCATAAAACATCTCACCTCAAAAGTGGGTATGATACCGAAGGGTAAACGTTAACGAATATTTTTAAGAAGTTTCTTATATATATATTTTTTTAATGTATTTCTTATTTATATTGAAAATTATCAATTCTAACTAGTAAATAATGAATAAAACCAAAAGGAAAAAAAAATCATTTCCTCCAAATTTACCACATTTCTTTTTCATATATATTAAGAGGAAAATAAATATGTGTTCGCAAAAATAATAAATATTTCATGAGAAATTTCTTTAAAAATTCTTAAATGTCTATTTGACACATTTAACAGAATATCGTAACTTTTTCTTGCATAGGATCAACTATTCAAGGGTTTGAAGCAATTAGTTAGCTTTTAACTCATCATCAAAAGAGTTAATATGATATATCGACAATATTTACGCCACTCAAACTTCAGGAAAGCTATTAATACGAAGAATTGTGGGCTTAATGGTGAGAAAATAAGTGAATAATTGGATATTTAATGGGAGTTATAGAAAAGAAAAAGAAATGTTTGTTATGTACGTGTATTTCGCTTTCGTTCAATCTCGGAGAAAACTTTATGTAGCATACATTATTCTTTTACTGTTACAGTGCAGCAGAAATGTATAAAAGTCAAAGCTTTATTTTACTAGGTTTGATGCAGAGCGCGATCTTGAGTAATAGAAGTTATAACTATTTTTTACTTGATATAATCTAGAAATAGAAGTATTTTATAAATAATATAACATAACGTCAAGAACGATGAAATTCTTTAATGACAATTCTTGCTCAGTCGGCATAGAAGGCCCTACCAGGCACCTCCCGTCTATAAGATTTGAGAGGTTCTGCTCTCAAATCTGGTAAACAGGTAATGCCAGGTTCGATCCCAGATCGCCCTCGGCGATCTGGACGTTCGAGGCTTTCCTTGGTTTTCTCGTAAATACAGTATAGGACTCAATAAAAGACCCCCACGGAAGGCATTTCACTCAGGATTAGGATCCAAGTACAGTCAATCGTCCTAACCTCTACATTCAAATAGTATACGTGGTTAAAATACTAAACTAAACATATTAAGAGGATTTTAGATAACAAAATATGCTCTGAATGTGATGTTACATAGGTATTTAATGATTTGTAAGCATTTTGGAGTACAGGTTTCAAAAATAAATTTTTATCTAATTTTTTCTTCATTTTTTTAATGTTTTATAACAGTTAATCGCCACGACGATTTCAAAGATTGTCATGTCGTGTAAAAAATCAAATTAAAAAAAAATATTTTTAAAAGATTATTCTTATTTGAAGTAGTAATAAAAAAATCTTCTTACCAATTTAAATGTTTGGTTGAAAGCATGATTAAGTTACAAAATGACAGCTTTAACTTTACAAGTAGATAGCAATTAAAATTTTAATAATGATTTTACAGAAAGTATTAATTGCAACAGAGTTAAATTATTAATTAACTATTAACAGAGTTAAATTATAAAAGAATTCAGAAAACTTATGTTGTTATTATCATCTGCATTTATCATTGCATTACAAAGAAAAAACAAGAACTAAAAATCAGGCTGTATGCATTGATTATTAACACTTTCCAAATGTACGTAATTGTCGTATCGTATAACTTTCAATGCTCTTTGCCTACGTAATCACACAACGGACGGAGAGTAGTTCTGAAAGGCATGCAGATAGACTAATTCAATTCCTAATCACTCTTAAACATTGTTAGAAAGAGTTAAAAATTCTTTACACAAAAGAAAACGTACCCCTTCTATTCTAATTGCAATCCTCAATGTATCTGAATATTTTAGTATAGCCCTCTAAATCTGAAGGTTAACAAAATTATATTATATACAAAATATTATTTTAGCATATTAACAATAAATGTCATTTTTTTTTGTGATTTTTACAATAGAAGGTTCCAACAAAATTATATTCTATACAAAATATTATTTTAGCATATTAACAATAAATGTCAATTTATTTTATGATTTTTACATTAGAAAGTTCCTTAAGTGTAATTTATAAAAATGTCTGTCCTAAAATGCAATGCACTGGTATTTTTTTCTGGGGGGGGGGGGGGGATGGGGGGGAGGTTCCTGTACACAAACCTGTACGCAAACCTCCTGTGCACAGGACCTATTAATACCATTTAAAATAGGGGACACTTGTGAAGGAGTATCTTCACATATATGAGTTTTAATTACAGTTTTAAATAAATTTAATAATTAATTACCATATTTTCAATCAATAAAATTTCTATTAAAATATCTAACGAAATTCTAAAGTATATTTTATATTTGGACACATTTGTCTCTCTATAAATAAACATCTTAATTCTAATAATATTTTATCTATTAATCTATTAAATAAATCCGTTGAGAACAAAAACGTATTCTTTAAAACTAATAATTTATTTCTACGAGTCTAAATGCCTTCTTATTAAATAACGTCTCTCGGAATTCTATTTTCCCAATAATAAATCATTTAATAAAATAAAACATAAAGAATATTGTTTTCGTCTATTAAATGTTTCCATAAATTACATTTCATTCTTTTAAATTGCATAAGTCTATTTATTATAGCTAATTTGAGCAATAAATTTCCGTTGCAACATCATTAAATGATAATTTATATAATTTTGATGACAGGAAGCAGACTATGTTTTCATGGAAGCAGTCGATTTTTATGGCGTGAGGTTTGGAATAAGTGATTGGCTTAAATTTGTATAACAAACTGTCTAAATTCAAAATATTTATATTTAATTACTCGGGAGACAATGGATTATGCTTGGCTATAAAATTGGCGCTTTTTTCTAAATCTTGCCGTATTCCGCACAGTCTGCATGAGAATGTCGCTAAGCGAACTACATAATTCGCTCCTAGATCGTTGCTAATTAAATACGTACCCTTGAACCCTCTCTCGCACCTCATGCCTTTGCATTCTCGAAACTCTCGGACTAGATGTACTTCCAATATAAAGGGATATTGAATTGCTTTATGAAGACTCTCCAATATAAAAGTATAGTATTATTACTCAGTCTGTTTTACTTTCTCGGCTATCTTTTATAGCAGTATGGACCTGGGCAATGTACTGGAACGATTTATATTGGAATCCAAGAAATCAACTTAACAACACTACATAGTGAATTTACAATTTAAATTCTTAATTTTATGTGTTTTTCAGGTTCTACTTCTTTATTCAGTTCCTGTGCTGGATTTGTATTTTGTGTCTGAAGCATTTTGTATTTTACATAGATTTGTAATCCTGTATAATCATATTATTTTGATCTCTGTACGGCGTTAGGACAATGTCTGTATCGCCTGCTGTATTGGAAAAAAAAAAAAAAAACATAGTGAATTTGAACAACATATATAATCTTTTAAAAATTCTGAAAATATTTACGGACGCTGGGGGCAGACAGACGGACATATAGACAGATGGACAATTTGACAGATAGATACACAAATTAAAATCATATTCACTCTTAAAAAATATTAAAATGCGTTAAATTGCTTAATGTAAAAGAAAATGCAATTCCAGCAAACTTCCAAAAAAAGCCCTGAATGTAACTGAATATTTTTGTGTGGCCCTGTAAATCTAATGCTGATCATACTAAATTCTGTAGAAAGCATTATTTTGTGCATATAAATAAACTATTTCAATTTTATTAAGATTTGTTCAAAGTAAAGTTATTTAAAATTTGGTTTATAGAAATTCTTCTCATAGAACAAATGCTTTGGAATACTTTCGGGTGTCATTGTACACAAACCAGTGGTGGTATTTACTCCATTTTCTATAGCAAACATCTGTTAGTGAACTTGAATAACATATTTCAATTTCATTGAAATTTGTGTAAAACAAAGGAATTAAAATATTAGTTCATAAAAGTAGTTCTCATAGAACACAATGCTTTGCAGTACTTTCAGGTGTCCCCGCACACAAGTTAGAAGAGGTTCACTCCATTTTCATTAGGGAACATCCGTTAGTGAACTTGAATATCATGTATCAGTTTCAAGAAATTCCATGAATATTTATAGGAGTTAGAGCGCGGATAGATAGACAAATCAAAGTGATTAACACTTTTCAATCTTATTGGAAAGTGCTAAAAACGTTTAGAAAGTGAAAAAAGCGATTAATATAAACGAAAATGCATTTCAAGCAAATTTCCAATAATACCCATTAAGGTAACTAAATATTTTTGTGTGACCCTGTAAATCTAATGCTAATCATACTGTATTCCATGGAAAGCATTCGTTTGTTTATATGAATAGTATATTTTAATTTTGTTAAGATTTGTGCAAAGTAAAGTTCTAAAAAATTGGTTTATATAAATAGGGGAGCGTGGGGCTAGTTGTAACAGGGGTAGGAAGTAACATGCAGTTTACGAAATATTTGTAACATTTTTGATTAGATATTTCGATAAACATTATTATTATGACGCGCATTATTAGGTAAGCACAATCAGTGTTCTGCAAAAATGGTTAATGAGAAATTCTGTACACGTGGCTTCATTATTGCTAGTTAGTGGAAAAAGATGTATTTCATGAATTTTGATTAAAGTTATGCTAATTTAGATTTTAAAGAAGTGTTTATAACTATTTATTTAGTCTGTGTGTTGAGTTATAAAATGCATGTTTAATTTTTTATGTAAATTGTCACAGTTTTTAATAAATAAACAAAATATCCAAAATCATACGATGGGGCAAGTTAAAACAAAATTTTGGGGCAAGTTGTAACATGTTACAATTTGCCCTTTGTGTTTTGATTCATGGAATTAGACATTCCACTTTAAATTTTAACAAGCAAATTACTTATTGTATGCATTTTTTTAACATGGGGAACTATAAAAAGAAATCTGAAAGAGCTTCAAAGATTCAAGATATGTACTATTTGGCTACAACTGAAATCTTCGAGAAAGGTACAAATGTTAGACACCCATCACCAGAAATATTTGAAAATATTTGAAAAATAATTTGAAGAGATAATTAAAAAGTAACACAAACCTAAAGAGAAAGGAAAGATAAAGAAAAAGATTATAGGAAGAAACAAATAAATAAATAAACGAAAGGATAAAAATATAAATAATTTGGTTAGAGTGTGCCTACAATCAGAGCTCGAAGTCTCCACCCATTTTCAGGAAACTTTCAGAAATGAAAAATTTTTGGCTTCTTTGCCACTACTCTATTTATACAGAAATATTTTCTATGTTTTAATATTATAGTGCCGTGATTATTTAATCATGAATTATAATCACGATTTAATCACGAATTAGAGAATATTGCATAAAAATAGTGGTAAAAAAAAAGCAGAAATTTCTCATGAATAAGAATGTCTTGAAAAAAGGGCGGAGAATTTGAACACTGCTAAAGCCTCTCTGAGGCAGAAGAATAGGTATAATGCTTAACTTTCAAAATGTGGGCAAGCGTTGAATGCATGAGAGGGAACAAAATATCATTTGTTTGAATTAATTTCAAATCTGACTAAGATAGGCTTCTATATTAATTTTATCATTTATTTCTCTTTATTTTACTAAAATCCATTTGATATAATTCATTGTTACTATACCAAGAAGGTTATAATTTAATATTAGTTACTAATTGCCTTTTTTATTAAATTGATAAATGATTGATAACAAAAAACCTTTTGAAATATTGTCGTTTTTATTGTTAGTGTTCTCTTCGTATCTATTACAATTTTCCCCACGTGTGTTACAATTTGCCCAAAATCCGGGATAAATTATAACAGGCAAATAATTTTGAAAAAATATTTTTTTCAGCTAAAATTAGCAAAAATAATGAAAGTTTTTTTATGAATATGATAGATGAATATGTATGCTATGGAAAACAGCAATTATAAACAGGAAAACGTAAATACATTTCAAAATTTATTTAATTTTCCAAAAACTGTTACAACCAGCCCCAAGCTCCCCTACCTCTCATAGAATGCAATGCTTTGGAATAATTTCGGTGTCCCTGTATACAAACCAGGTACGGTATTTACTCCATGTTCAATGGGGAACATCCGATGTGGACTTGGATAAAATATTTCAATTTCTTTAAGATTTGTGTAAAGTGAAGGTATTAAAATATGGTTTATAGAAATACCTCTCATAGAACACAATGCTTTGGAATACTTTGGGGTGTCCCTGTACACAAACCAGAAAAGGTATTCACTCCATTTTCAATAGAGAACATCCGATGGTGAATTTGAATAATGTATGTCAGTTTCAAGAAATTTCATGAATATTTATGAGAGTTAGAGCACGGACAGACAGACAAACCGAAGTCACGCATTAACACTTTTCAACCTTGTTGGAAACGTTAAAAACGACTTACAAAACTCATTTCCTTATACATAATTATACATAATTATACATAATATTCCTTATACATAATTCCTCATACAAATTATATTAAAATTAAAAACAATTGTAATTTTATATATTAAATTTTAGGTACCTCTTTTTTTTTTTTTTTTTTTTTTTTTTAAATCTTATAAGAAAGATTCCTTCAAAAAAAAAAAAAAAAAAAGTTTTTTTTTTCTTCTTTATACCTGTAGGAGCTAAAGTGCTTTGATCATACAAGGAGAGGTCACGGCATGGAAAATTAAGTTAGGGACAAAATTGCACAGAATTGTAATATGCTATGATGACAACAACGTATTGAAGCAGCAGTGCGCACTAGCCAAACAATCTTGAGATAAAAGCGCTTAAAGTTTCAGTAATTGCTTAGGTACAAGTTAGAAGTAAAAGTACAATTGCTTAAAAATCAATTTTCCAGTTTTGTACTTGGTATCATCTGCGGCTGCAATCTAGAAGTCTTCAGATCAATGTTACCCAAAAATAAAAGTTTTTTTTTAAATTTATTATTTATCTAAACACCTCTTTTCTTTTCTTTTTTACTTTATTTTACACATAAAACTCTTCTAATTTTCTTTAAGTTATAGAAAATTAAAAATATTAAAAATAATTAATAAATATAACTGTATATGCAGATATATATATAATTACTATCCAAACAAATTAAATAACGTCTTATTTAATCAATATAGTTTCTTGAGAAATTTTAGTTCAAGATTTCGATGCATTCATATTATCCTGGCCTTTTCGAGCAAACAAATATTCGAAATACACGACAGCATCATTTAATCTAGATTTCAATGCATCGCAGTATATCGATTATTCATCAACAATTTTTTCTTCAGTTTCTGATGCACAAGCAATATCTTCCGGAAAACTAACATTTATCAGTTGATAGTATTATCACAAAACATTGTAATGAAACCAGTAACAAATAATATATGTTTTAACTGCAAATTTTAAAAATTAACTGACACTTTCAAGGAAATATTTTCTAGTTGCACAGAATAAATAGTTAAGGAAGTGTTCATGTAAAGGTTATATAATAGCAAAACAAAAAAAAAATATTTTTCTATAAATATTAACCAACAGACCTTTTACTTCGTTATTTGTTTTATCTATTTCAGTGTTTAAAAAAAAAAAAAAAAAAAAAAAAAAAAAAAAAAAAAATCTGCTCTCTAATATTTACAAGACAAAAAAGTTATGTAAAATAAACATATTAAAACCAAAACAGAAGACTCAAACCAAGATTTAAATAGTACACATTTGCTACCTTTCTTACATTCCGGTCTGTGTTTTACTTATTTTAATATTCTTCTCTGTTTCTTCATTAATATAAGCCATTTATGGTTTATTTATTTATTTTGCTTTTAAAGTTAAGGATGAGCTATTGCTAGGATGGAAGATTGTAAAATTTAATATTTTAATAAATTTTAATTATTTAATTTTTATATGCTTAAAAAAAATATATGTAGGTATTAAAGTAATAATTGTATCTTTGAAATATTTATATTTTTATATAATTTATATATATATATATATATATTATATATATATATGTATGTATTTAATTATAAAATAAAGAAAAAATAAAATGAAATATTTAGATATATAATTAAGGTACCCATAACAGGGATGGAACACGGGCGCAGAATTCATACCGGAATCTGTTTAAGAAATTTCTCTACCTATAATATCGCTGATTTAAGAAGTAGAAAATTTTCTTACATTGATAGTGGTATGAATTCTGCGCCCGTGTTCCATCCCTGCCATAAGCAGCATGGAACTGACGACCACCAGATTGCAGCCGCGAGCGCTACCAAGCACACCAATTACTATAACTACAAAGTCTTTTTTCTCAAGATTGTTTGTCTAGTGTGGACTACTGCTTTAAGATATTGTTACTTTCACATAGTTGCCAACATTTTAATTTATTCGGGAGCATTTTGGCCCCGCCTATGTTTCGCACAACTTTATTTTTAGAATATATTTCTCCAATATATAACTACAAAAAAAAAAAAAAAAAAAAAAAAAAATTAAATTAAAATTAAATTAAATTAAAAAAAAAAAAAAAATATCTTTAAATAAAAATGGTAGGGGATAAAGGCGGGGCTAAAAATGCTCCGGAATAAATTAAAATGTTGGCAACTCTGCCTTTATAGTATAGTCTATGATCTGCGCAATTTTACCCTGAACTGAATTTTCCATGTAAACTGTCCTTGTTACATTTCTAATATTTATGATATCTAAATCTTATTTGAAATTTAAAATAACCACATTCATTAAAAAAAAAAAAAAAAAAAAAATGAAATACATGCGGTTGAATTGGAGATATGAATGTTTGAAGATTTTTTTTTTCGAATGCATATTTCCATGGACGATGAAAATTGTAAAGGCATGTTCCCGTACCACCTTAAGGCGCATTTCCCAGACCGTCGCCGATATAGCACAAGTGCGACGGAAAGCTCACTCACACACTCACTCCAAGGCATATTCCAATACAAAGTTCCAGTAAAGAAAGGGAAATTTCAACAGGCTTTTATTTTGTTATTTTTGAACGAGCATTTGGGAAAGATTAAAAAAAATTACTATCACATATTTAAAAAAGTACCACATATTTAAAAAAGATTTTGGCACGCCGTGCGGTGTAGTAAGATTCCCTAGAACGGACAAACTAAATCTAGTTGACCAAGGGACCACGGTAACAGTTAACGGCCAGCTTAGAAAATGTAAGAAATTGCTAAACACATATATAACCTAAAATCAAACAGGTTCAAATGCAGGATGGTTTCTGCAATTTCTTCAGCATCATTAGGGCTTTGTGCAAGTTAAAAACCCGGAGTTGGTGGAAGAGAAGAGGGAGAATTAGTTACTTGGGTAGTTTTTCAAACTTTTATTAAAATACTAGCTGGCTACGCCCGCTTCGCTGGTCACTATATTTAAATGGTTTTTCAAAATAATTGAATCACTGTTTATTTTTTATATCACATTATAAATAAAAACTAAAAAAAAAAAAAAAAAAAAAAACCTACATTGAAATCGCCCTAAACCTTGCTTCGGGTACCTACTGCCTACGGCATATCTTTTTTTCCGCCCACACTGCATCGGGTCCGGGTTACCACTGCCTGTAGAAAGGTCTATTCCGGGTTAATTCAATTTGGTTATTTATCGGCGAAAGGTAGATTTGTTATTATTTAGGAACTAGGATTTCAAAGATGACTGTATCTCAACATCTATTAAATATTTTAGTTTCTTTATTCAGTAGCAAAATTTCATCATTCGCGTAAAAATATGTTTCTTTTTTGTCGAAAACAATTAACTGGAAAATTTTTTGGTAATAATTAAATTTAAAACTAATATTTAAACGGCTAATTTTCAAGCTATTATGAGGAAATTATTTCCATATTTTAATTAATTAAAAATAATAATAATAAATCTAACAAATATAAAAAGAATCTCGAATTTTGTTCTCGAATGCTTTTTAAAATATTTTGATTAATTAAAATATTTCATCTCTTGCAAAAGTGAAACATCTATATTTTTCTTTAAAATTTACTTATCGTTGACACATTGATATTTTTATAGCCATATCTCTTCAAGAATAAATATTTATTTTTGTGACTTTTAAGGCTCCAATGTTTTTTTTTTTTTTTTTTTTTTTTTTTTTCACTTAAATTTTTATTTTGTGCGTTTTAGTAACTAAAAAAAAGCTTTTAAAAAATCTATCAGAATTTCTTAGAATACTGTGCAGACAATAGAATATTTTCTTTTACAATTGACATATTATCTACTAATTATCTGAAAAAAAAAGTAACACATCCGCCACCGAGTATCGAACCTACGACCATCGCATTAATAACTTGACGCTTCGAGGTGCATCAGGTGAGGTCATTACGAACCTCCATGCAAAGTTGTGTAGCTCTGCGATCAGCCGGTTTCCTAAAATGCTCCGGACATACATACACGATTTACACACACACACATCTTATTTTATTATATGTATAGATTGTACAAATAATTTTTAGGGCTCCAGTGTTTTTTTAACTTAAATTTTTATTTTGCGCGTTTTAGTAACTAAAAGAAAGCTTTAAAAAATACTAATCAGGATTTCTTAGGATACTGTGTGTACAATAAAATGTTTTCTTTAACAATTGACATCTAACTATTAAGATCTGCATAAAAAGTAGCACACCCGCCACCGGGTATCGAACCCACGACCACCTCTTGATGTTTTAACGGACTGAGCCATTGACCGACATAATAGAAACTTCACATTTACTTTAAAATAGAAACGTCTTGTTTTTTAGCATGACACGGAAACGCTATGGCAAAATCCAATTTTAAAAAAATCTTCTAATTAAAAGAAAACTAATCAAAAATTTGAAAATCGGGCTTCGAGGTGCATCAGGAGAGGTCATTACCTGCCTCCATGCAAATTTGTGTAGCTCTACGATCTAGAATATTTTGATTTGTTAAAATATTTCATCTCTTGAAAAAGTAAAACATCTATATTTTTCTTTAAAATTTACTTATTGATGAAACGTTTATTTCTTTATAGCCATGTCTCTCCAAGAATAAATATATATTTTTTAATTTTTAGGACTCCAGTGTTTTTTTTTTTTTTTTTTTTTTTTTTTTTTTTTTTTCTTTCACTTAAATTTTTATTTTGTGGGTTTAAGTAACTAAAAAAAGCTTTAAAAAATATCAATAAGAATTTCTTAGGATACTGTGTAGGCAATGAAATGTTTTCTTTTACAATTGACATTTTATTTATTAATATCTGTATAAAAAAGCAACATATCCGCCCTGAGTATTGAACCCACGAATCATAATCAATCATAACGTGACGCTTTAACCGACTGAGCCGTTGACCGACAAAAAAAATTGTTTCATATTTACTTTCAATTAAAAGAAAACTAATCAAAAATTCGAAAATCGGGCTAGGTGCATCAGGTGAGGTCATTACGAACCTCCATGAAAAAATTGTGTAGCTCTGCGATCAGCCGTTTTCCTAAAATGCTCCGGTCAAACATACACAATGACACAAACAGACACAAAAATCTTATTTTATTATATGTATAGATTAGGAACAATTTACATTATATAATTCACTGCTAATTTTCGTATATTCGACTTCTGTTACGAGCGTGATCTTTTCAATTAAATTAACTACTTCATTTCTTGATTCCGATCTTTAGCGAAAATAGGTAAGTTATAACGTGCACTAATTCTAAGTCTTTATATTTGTAAGTTAATATGCACTAAATTTCAGCTACTTCTTGTAAAGCCTTTATAATTAATTTGTCCTTTAATTTTTCATGCCAGCTGAATTGTGTAACCTATATAGAGCGTTCTTTAATTTAAAAACATGTCTTTATCTATATTTTCATATAAATATGCACTTTTTATGTCTAGAAAACAGATAACCCATTTTTAGATACCTGTCGACTAGGCGGTGAATAATTTAGTTTCCGTAAACTTTATCACAGTTCTTTATTAGAGGTCTATAGCTATATTCATACTATAGTACTTTGAACTGATTAAGTGCTACCAGTCTTGCTTTATAAATTTTATTTTCCCTTTGCTCATTTCTTTTAAGAGCAAAAACCCACCTTTTATCGATAATTTTCAAATCTCTTTTATAATGGTCATGTGTTCAAGCTATGCGCTCTGTCATAATCTGAATTTCACAATCTATAGCTTAACGAGAATTCTCGGCTTCTGAAAGCTGCATAGGCACCGTAAAAAAACCCTACAGGAATAGCATGCAGAGTTGTACTGATTCGCACTATCTTATTTGCTGGAGGATTCCTCAAAAAGGAGGAAATTTATCGGTTCTGATGAATATGAGCAATGGAAGCAGACTCTAAAGTCCCATCCCAAAATGGAGCCAAGAATTATTACGCAATTATTAAGCAATATACGACTTGCGATTACTTGATTTAAAATATTGCCTATATTAGCAGTGGATGGTGAAGAATGCGACTGCATTTTCTATACATTGGACCAGCATTTGGTATGGTTCCCAGAGGCCTATTTACATTGCCTTTGGAGGTAGGTATCTGACTTATACTGCATACCATATTGCGTTGTTTGTCTCTTAGCTTTTTACGTTAAAATGCATGAAAAACAGGTATTTGCATAATTAATTTGCATTACATTTGCATATGTGAACTGACCTTCTTGTAAAGCCTTTACAAGAAGCTCCCTTTACTTACCCAACTTTTATGGAAGGTGCTCGATTCAAACAGTAAGTTTTGTATCAGTTTATAAGTACGGTGTGATTCAGATACATATTCTCCTATTGTAATTAAGTTTTTATAAGCCTGATCATTTGTGCAGTAAATACTGGCAGTTCTTCATCATTGGCTAATTATGTATTATGGAATTCTGAAAAAACTAAAGCCGTCTTAGCACTTCTTGTAACCTCAAAATTCCATTTTAGAGTGGCCCAAATATCTGCTAGGAGGCATTCTTTCTGCATCAATAACTTAATTTCTGGAGTTAAATAAGTTTTATTGAGGGTGTCTGCTCCTTATTTATGTCAACTTAATCTGTGTTTTTAATACCTGCTGGTGATTATATCCACTTTAGGCCAGATCTCTATTTAGCATGCTCCTAATCCACTAGAACGGAGTCTTCGCATTGTCTGAGTGTTTGAGTTGTTCCAGATTCCATTGGTTAGGTAAATTTGATCAACAGGGAATAGTTCCATCATCCTCTCAATCAGGAACGTTCTTATAGAACAGTAAAGGCTAGCCGGGAACATACATAGAATTTTATATATTCAACCGAGAATATGCCATTGTTCACCGCTGTAGTGGAAGTGCAGGTAGGCAAATAAACATCTATTGCCCCACTTAAAATATTTTATTTTACCGTGAAGCGTAAAGAGATGCCTTGGACTAAAGCAAATTAAATCTACTTAACCAAGAGGTAATGGCAGTAGTTAGTGGTCGGCACAGAAAATTCTAGAACGGTTAATAACTTATTTAACCTGCCCAAAACAACAGAAAAATCTTCTCTCACATCTGCTAAATGAGAGATAATGACCCGAATAATAATTAAACTTAAACAATTAGATGGCATTTGAATTTTAAATAAGATATCAATGGATGAGACTTGATTATTTTTAGCAGAGTAATTTTTTATGAAAAAAATTCAACAGTTAAAATACAATAAACTTAATCATATCACCCGAAAAAGAAGGAAAAGTGTGTGCAACGGTATGGCAGCTGTAGTTACAGTAAAGGACGCTGGTATAGAATAACATAAAAACTTCATTTAAAAGAAATTCTATAGAGTTTAACCCTTCACAAACTACTCGTGGAGTTCATAACATAACACCAACACTTTACAGTTCATGCAGCAAAACAACTGCTGCTTTCACCATACTTAGAACACATAAATATACATTTCCGTAAAGAAATATTTTTGGCGCTTTATTATTAAACATTAACGCAGTATAGCATGCTCATAACTTTATACCGATTGAAATTGACTTTCAATATCTTATACTTTTGTGTTTAACTTGAAGTTTTCATCTTAAGCGCTTAAACGTAGCATGGAATTTTCACCAATTACTTTATGGATCTTGCATATAACTTCATGCGAACGGTGAGAATCCAATCTCTGATAATGAAGTCTCAGAAAATCAAGATGATGATCAGACAATGTATTCACGTCAGATTGTCTGTGTGACGGCAGAATTTATGCTGCTTAAATGTATTCAACCACTAATCAGAAACATTTGCTAGAAAATGCTATATAGTTTTACAAAACTTTATCTTATTGCAAATGAAAGTTACAACTGATTAAAAATATTAGAAAATTAGTTTTGGATTCAGATAGAACACACACATAAATCACGACTATTACACACTAGCTGTATAAATTCATTAAAAAACTCAGCTAAACAAATTTACATGGCTGGAAATGATCACAACATCAACATTTTACTTAACATAGGACAATAATTACGAGATCCTTTCATTTTTACAAACTATAGCAATTTTATCTTTGATTGAATAAAGGGGAAATCAATAACATTTTAACTATGAAATTTGCAATAAATAAAATCTAAGTCCATAGGAGGAAAAGGAACCTATCTGAGTAAAGTTTATAGTCTTTCGTGAAAGAGTAAGTTTAGTAGACTAAGCTGAATTTAAGTATTTGTTATTCTTTATATTCTCACTTGTGTTTGATGTATAAAATACTTTTTTGTAGGTCTAAATTTTCTTATTCTTTGGTAGATTTTTCATGTGCAGCTTTTTGGGTCAGTTTTATATAGGTATTGTAAATTTTAAATAAATTATATCATTTTAAAAATAAATAAATATATTTTATTAGAAATCATTTACAACACTTTCTTATTTACACAACTTTCCTATTCATGAACTTTTCGTTTCATGTTCATTTTATAATTATATAAAGGATAAAAATGCATGTAATTATATTTGTTTTGGTATGATTAAACTATTAATACACATTTTTAGCTAAAAAATGCAAAATAAATAAAATAATGATTTAGTTTAACAACAGTAAGAATTATGCATTTTATAGGCTTCGCAGATAAAATATAAAATTTGCAATAACTCTTTCATGGTCCTGTACGCGTATACGCGGTCAGAATGTTTTCTTCTAAGTGGTTTATTCACGGCTGTGATGCTGCTACGCAAGAGGAAACCAGTTTCACAGTATTGCAGCTAAATTAACACTGTTAACGTTTAACAACTTACAAATATACAAAGCATGTCCAAGTAAAACTGCTTTCAAAGGGAATTATTCATCCACCTTTCCTTCACTGAGAAATGGGAGATTATTATTACTTTTTATTATATATCTACGCATGAAGTTTTACAATTGAATGTAGAATAGAAGTCTTGTATCTCTAATTTTATCTATTTCTCTATTTATCATTAATTGCGTCTCTTTATTATTAATTCAATAATAATAAAAATTAAAGTGAAATTTTTAGTTTCAAGGAAGGAAAATAAATATTTAATAAATTTTCCCCTAAACTTTATTAATTTTTAATAATTTTGAACACTGGGATTTGCGTCACTGATAGGCATGTTTAAAATAAGAATTATAGTTAAAAGAAAAAATGTATTTATTGCAATTTTCATGAAACTTAATTTTCAACAACTTTAAATACTAAGACTTGTTGTTCTTCATAGAAATGCTATTAAGACTATATATTGTGCTTTTTTTTTATAATTTAAGAATTAAACATTTTTACTAATTCATGAAATTATTTTAATGGGGCTAAAATCGTAGCCGCTATTTTTAGATCAACTATCGGATTTGTATTTTCGTGACGTAATCCTTATCGAAATTTTTTAATTCGATTCCACGAGCTCGCCAAAATGTAACTTAAAATCCACTCAACCTCAACCGAATCTATGAACCATTTCTGATTTCAAAAGGATCACGATTAGTTCGTATTAGCAGTTTTCTGGGCCTATCAGAAACGTGATGTCATAACGGAGAATTTCCGCAGAGGTCAGCATTCCGTTGAAGTTGTGTTAGACCCTCCAGATGAATTTTAGTTGAAAAATGATATTTTTTATTTCATCTACCTTTTTTTTTTTAATGTCATGAGTTAAGCAATCGCGACCAAATAAACGAACATTTTCGCATTCTGTTATTAGAATTACTGTGCGCAATGTGTCTTTTCGTATTACATCGAGGGCACACTACGACTTTGCAAATAAGGATTTCCTCGTATATTTTACCATTTTTAAATAGACACATTAAATGTGTTTTTCTGCCAGCTGGTGCCATAAGCCAACCTGTAACGCATTCAGACACTACATTCAAGCTATTAGATATCGTCGTTAAAAACTTAAACTGGGGGGGGGGGGGTATTTGAGGTTGAGAATGAGTGAGGTTTAACGTCGCATTAAATGAAAGCAGTAAGCACTTGACAACAATCTGGATATCACCTCTGGGATCCGGAGACATGCCATCACAACTTTGATTCTCCGCAGAAGGAATTGTTCCCCGCTTCGGCTACCTCCAGCAGTTTTAATTTTATGGAACATAAGATAATAGAACCACAACTGACCGGCCGCCACTACGGTTCTTGGTTATCTCAATTGTTGAATCCGCAATCTCCGATTACGACTTGACGCTGCTGAAGAGGCAAGATCTAAATACACAAATGTCTGTATAAATTCAGATAGGATTAGATGAAAATGTAAATATTTTGATGGTAATAAGGATTTAGAAAGTTTATAAGTTAAATTCATATAGTATATGTTTCGAATTGCAGCAATTTTTACAATATGTATATACAACATACATTTGCGAAAATATATTTTATTTTATATAAATATTGTAATTCTTAATATTTTAAAGATACTTATGTTTTAAATAAGTTTATTCATGTAAGTCTTTGCATATATTTCAATGACTTATCTGTTATTTTTATTATTAATATGTATGAAAATTCAATAATAGAAATAAATATTTCTATAAATATTTTAGAAACATTTCTTATTTCCACATAAAAAAAAAAGCACGTTTAAATATTTCTGACTTTTGTGTGTATTTAATACAGCAAATATAATGAAGTATATAATGTTGCGTTATTTTTAGTTTCCTATAAAACTAAATAAATAAAGGTTATTAAACTGAATAGTTTTATCTAATATCCAGAAATTTTGGCCCTTTGTGAACAACTGATTATCCTCTTCTTCCTGAAATCTTTATTTAACATTTTTTTTGTTGAATATAGAAAATTTCTTATATGTATGTGTGTCTGTGTTCGCATAATTGATTATAAATATATATTGTGGAACAAAATGTGAAATATTGTCATTGAGGCTGAATTTGTTTCAGAAATAAACTTGTTTTAAAATGTATTTTCTTAAAAAAAAGTTTCAAAAGACAGTTTCAACAAAATTAGCAAAAATTATAGCGTAATCTTTCTGGGTTTTTTATGTTTGACAACTCTAATTAACGCGAATAACTAAAGACCATCATTACTTAAGTGAAACTCATTATAGTTGTTAAAGGAAATGCTTAGAAAATTAACGACTCAAAGGATATTAACTAGTCTGAACAATAAAATAGAGTGTTTGGCTAAGTATTTAGTATAGCACGTTCCAATGAACCAAATAGAGACCGTTTTAAAAAATCTCTAAGTCTTTGCAATTTAATAAATTTTTGATATTGTTGATTAGAAAAACAATGTACATCAGATATTCAATAATAAGATTATTAAATAGTTACTGTATTTTATCAAATCTTATGAAGTAATGTTTAAAACATAATGAACCGAAGAATAAAACATAAAATGTTGGTCAAAATATGATACTTAATGAAAAATGATATTGATATAATTTATCATTAAAAAGGCGTCTGAAGTTACATATTAGCAATTGGTTTGGCAAAATTTGTAATTATGTAATAAATCATCAACGCAAATGCAAATGCAAATATTATTATTATTATTACTATTATTGGTAACTGAAAATAATTTAGTTAAGTGGGTCTAAACAGTATATGTAAATCAGCTGAATGTCATATTGCTATTGTAGAACCTTTCTCATTAATTTACTGATAGCGACAAATTTATAAATAAATTGGTTCTAAACTGAAAATTTGGAAATAAGCTGCAGAGTTTGAAGTAGCTGTTTTATGTGACATTTCTTATAAATACTGTAAAAACTTGGTTGTTTTGCAAATTTGTTTGAAAAAAAAATTAAAAACATTATTGTACACACACTTTACATTTTATCTGAAGAGTGATAGAAGAAATAATAATTTACTAATATATTCTTTAACTAGTAACGAAAAATTCGTTCAGAAATGTTTCACGTTTCTGGTAAAGTAAATTTAAAGTAAAGTCTTAAAACGATAAGAACTTTTACCCAAATGTCATTATACAGTTAAATAATCATTCCTTACAATTGAACAACGAAAAGTTTATAGTATTATTTTAAGGTACACGATGATTTGAGGAATAAAGACTACATATAAGGACGTGTGGGAATTATTAGAATAACAGTGTATACTTTTATTTTTATTATTTTTCTTCTCTTTCAGAAAAATAATAATAATAAAGAAAAAAAAAGTTAATTTTACCTGTTGATATAATTTATCTTTTATTTTCTGACAATATTTATGAGGATACTTTTAATATTTTCCAAGAAATTTTAAAACTGTTTATTACTTAGACTCGTCTATCGTCCGTTCTCGCTTTCGTTCCCATAAATATTTTTAGAGTTTTATAAAATCGATATAGCGCCCCCTGGCACGGTAAATGACACAACTCAAATAATCTGGTGTGTCACTCATACAACTTTCTCTTAACCTGAAATTTAATACTATAAATACAGATTGGAGATTAAGGGGTAAGATAACGAGTACTGTTATGCAAACTTATGTTAAAATAAATCAAATTAGGCTTTGGAACAGCTTTATTTGACAAGTAATTCTGTGTGAGGGGGGGCTACTATCCCTCTCAACGCCCGTTTCATTACTGTACCTACATTTATATAGAATTCAAATCTGTTATTAAATTCAAAAGTTCATTTAAAATTATCAAGACAACTTTCACACCAACATTCTTTGTAACTTATCAATCTTGTTCAAATTTTTCTAGTAACAAACGTATTCACTTCAAAATACAACATTTGGATCACCTAAAATTATTTGTTTTTAATTTACTCTAACAGACACAGACAAAGATCAAACGCTGAAAACTTGACTTCGGTATTCAGGAAGCCTCAAAACGTGTAAGTATACAAAAAAACCAAGCGATGAATATTTAGCTTAATAAAAATACATTATTTACTATATGTCTATGAGGTATTACTTTCAATTCCTGAGCAGCTTTCCTGAACGTGGTAAAATAGTGTAGTAAAGCATTTCCACTAACAATAAAAAGGAATGTTATGGCTTAAATATTGGCATCCCTGTATATCTTCTGAAGATTATGTACACACAACATGGTGCACATAAATATAATCCTATATTAATAACACACGGCACAACATGAAATACATTTCCACCATTTTTCAAGTATTGTTGTACTATAATCTAGTTCTGTGTAGCCCGGTAAACAAACAGTGAATTATTGACATACCATATTCCACATGAAACCTGTTTTTACGCATATAAATATATATATATTCGTTTGATTTGCTTTAGTGCAGTCTAAAGATGTTAAACTCTACTTACCTGCAATTTCCCCCATAGACGGAATGTAATTGAATTCTCTTGGGTGTCCCTGTACACGAACCATTTGCTTGATCTCAACGAAAAGTTCAGTGTAGCATCTCTATATGAATCACTGATTACAGAAGCGAGACATGTCACAAAAACCCAATTTTACAGGAGACACAAAAAACTGTTTTTACAAATTTTGCGTGAATTTAAAATTCTGAAAAAAATTACACAGCGTTTTCATTGCTATACCTATTACAAATACCACATTTTAATCAAAATTCAATAATACATACATCCATGAAGATCATTTTTGTATTGTGGATATGTCTCCTTTTTCCATTTAACATCTATTTTTTCTTCATATGCTCCAGTAATTCTCAAAAGTCATTGCTTTTCTTCCAATATCTACATTGAAAATCTATGTACTGCTTTATACAACACGGTATAAGTAGAAGAAACATAAAAAACACTAAATTACACGGGTTGGTAAGATTCTTAATGAGTTGGCCATTCATGAAGTTCCATCCATTAGACGCGTAATTTCTCTTCTGGAATGATTAAAACTATTGGTACTATTGACGTAGTAAGTGGGAAAGTGCGTAGTAAGTGCTGATAGTCAAGAACCATTGAAGAATTGACTATGATCCCTCTGAATTTGCCAGCTATGTTTGAAGCGTTTGCCACTATATTAATGTACTCATCGGGAGTACACATCCTATCAATATATTTTAATTTCCACTTGATTAATCTAAATTTTCGGTCGTAAAGTAAGTAGAAGTGACCTCTCATTAAAAAATAAATAAATAAATAAATAAAAAATAAAAAAAATGATTTTCTTAAAAATCTTGAGTTTCACCAATGCTATTATGGTCCGAATGAATGCATGGATTTATTCTGCTCCCCGCAGTTGTCACAAAAAAGACAGATCTCCTTAATTTCGGAGGGGGTGAAACTTTTAATTTCGTGCAAAAGATATTACGTCATCAGGATATTTTCTTGCAACTCCCTCATGATAAACATAACTTGTCATGGTAATGTGACGCGAATTATAAATATTAAAATTGTTGACACCAAGCTGTCGGTCGTAATAATGATACTGAATGGGTATTTTAGGCAAATGAAAAAACGCCATAAAGTCAAAACACAGTCTTAGATTTGCTGCCTTTAGTCCTGAACGAAGCAACAGTTTCTTTAAGAGAGTTGTAAAACTTCTGGCTTCTTCTTTTGTGTAAAATTAATTCAACCACAGCAACTCTTTTTCAGTTTTATGTAATGAGGGACGCTTAATTTTATCGTTTAGCTCCTCCTCACACGTAGCACACATTAATGCAAGTTTTAATATGTAGACGACCCCTTAAGCAAAATTTAATTATTTCATTAATAACAGAATGTTATTACGAAACGATCGATACCAGCCGTATTTTTCTACGCTACTTTACGGCGAAATTAATCGAGGGTGGCGATATATATACACATATGTATATATATATATATGACTGTACAACAAGCCTTGATTTTTCACACCCTCAAGTTCCATACCATTCAAATTAATATCCCTCTTCTTCACAACTTTTACCACCATGAACCCATTGACACAAAGGCTGCTTTGTGAGAAACCCTTACGTGATTGAAAGGAACGACAAGTATTTCTAAATTCAAAAAACAATCGAAACACCCCAAAGTGCAGAAAAAATTGAAATGCATGATTTAGCAGATTCGTGTAGTTTATTTTGTTTCTTTTCACCTAAATAAACAAAATTTTCCTGTTGTATATATATATATATATATATATATAAATGCAGTATACGAACATCAGACAGAATTTCGGAAAACTGAAATAGATGATGCTATACCTTTGAGATAATTAGTATTGATGAGTAAAATTTATTTCAAAATGTTTGTTTTATTTTCTCAGATGCTTGTAAGGCTTGAAAAACTTCTTCGTTGCCAGTTCAAAATTTTTTTTTTAGAAATCACATCACACAATAATATACAGGGTGGCCATAATTAAACTGACAGTGCTTACAGTGTTCTGTAGTGTAATTTAATTACAAGAATGGCACCAAAAATTGTAGGAAAATTCAAACGAGACAGAAAAAAATATATTATAAATAAATAAAAAAAGAAAAAAAAGAAAAAAAAACGAAAATGTTTTCGAAAGTCACCATTAGGGGAATACGTGCGTTGAGCTGTGTATTAGAAAAAAAGAGTTTTAAAAAACGGAAAAGTGGGGACAGATTAGCGCGGTGTCTCCAATTTCAAAATAATAAATAGGGACAATAAAAGTGCACAATAATCAATCTTAAATTATAAATTTCGACAAAAGCTTTACATAGAACAGGGGTGTTTGCGTTCCGGATTTTTTATTTTATTTTCTACCAGTAATTTTTTAATAGTGATATTATTAGTAGTTTTCTGGCAATGTTTAGCAATTAAATATAGCCAAAAATACAATTCGTAATTACTGGTGGGAAATAAAATAAAAAATCCGGAAAGCAAACACCCCTGATAGAAAAACATCGCCACGTATTCCACTAGCGATAAATTTTAGATTTTTTTGAGGAATCCTTCATCTCAAGTCTTGTTTAATCTTCCTAAAACGTTTGGCGCTATTCTCACGATTAGATCGCTTTTCAGAACACTGTAACATACCTACCAACATTCTAATTAATATTCCGTTAGAATCCGTCTTTTTTTCCACGCCAGCCTTTTCTAGAATATTTTTCTTATTATTTAATCGTAATTAAACTTAGAGAAATTTACTCTAGTAATAAAGTGGTGGGGGAAAGTGGGTGAATATAATAAGGCTGCAGAATATTAATTATGATGTTGGCAGGTATGCTGTAAGCACTGTCAGTTTAATTATGGCCATCCTATACTATAAAAAAAATGCAAATATGCTTTTGTTATAGAAAAATTATTGCGTGAGAAATTTGTTTGCAAAGAATAATAAAAAAGAAAGTTCCTTTAGCTTAAAATATGCTGAAATATCATAATCTAAAGCAAGACACTATGCTCTGATTGGTCCTGAATACTGATTTAATTCATTGTCAGATAAGAAGTGATTGAATTTCTGAAGATCTTAGATCTGAATTTGACTCCATAGCATGAACAATGTGCTGCGATAACTCGCATTTAATTCAACCTATCATTCTGCCACGGATTCCAGTGAATCGTAATTATTTGACATTGTTTGCGTTTTATCAGCAATCACAATTAAATCTTCTCCTCAGCAGATCTTTCTTCTAGATACTTCATTAATCACATCTTCAATAATACGAGTATACTTGCATTACTGTAAACAGTAATATATTATAATAACGAGAAATGTGCTTCTAATACAATTTAAAAAGATTATACATAATTATAATAATGTAATGAAAAAAATTAAACTCAAACCATTAGTGAGAAGTCGAACATAAATTTTCAGAAATAATAATAAAAATAATAAATAGGGTTATTTTCAGTATCATTAGTGATATTTTAAAACTAGTCCTGCCATTTTACGATCATTCGTTCTTGCGATATTTTCCACACAGATTAACGTACTAACTACATAACTCACTGACTAACTTACGAACGGATACGACTTCTATGTTGTTATTTTCGGATTCCTCGTACCTCAAAACGTGTAATATCGTAAAAAAAAATTTAATGAATATCTAAATTTCTTATGTCTTTAAAATATCGAGGAACTAAAAAATTTCAATTCAATAATTTAAGTTGTTTTTACTTTAGTTTTTTATTTTATTAGAATAATAGTAAAGATAAATTTTACAATTAACTTATTTAGGAAAATTAAAGCTTAGTAAAACTTTAAGGATGTACCACACGGACAGTGATGCGTACATGTATATCTATTAATAAATAAAATATTTTATCTTTGATAAAATTGTGTAAAATCAAAAGTACACTAGCACGAATTTTCTCTCGAAAAATAATCCATAATAAATATATATGTTTCGATTATATTCAACGAAATTATCAGTATGGTTTATTCACTATTTAAAGCATTTTTTAAAGGGTCAGGAACCTTTGAATGGTGGAAATATCAGCAAAAAATGATCATAATTTTTATACAATAATTTGAAAAATAATTACTTTCGAAACTTGTAATTTGTAACAGGTATTAAAGAACGTTTCATTTCTCTATTAAAGTTGTTAGAATAATTGTACATTTTTAGTTTTAATTATTTTTCCTTAAAAATATCAGAGCTAATTCTTTGTCGGTATGAGCATTGCACTGTAAAAAATTGTACTAACGATCCTCCAGAACATTGTGTAAATTCCCTCATTATGCGCGTGTAATGAGATAAGCTTTTAGGATACATCATCCCGTTGAGCAACTTTACATATCTTGTTTGAGAAACATTACAAGACGGTGCGTGACTTGCAAAGGAGAACATCTGATAAAAAGCTGACCAATCGGGTTGCAATGTTTCCCCGTTGACGTCATTGCCAAGTGGAATCGAAATGGATCAAACTCTGCTAGCGCCAGTGAGTAAACCTTTAGTGGCGGGAAGAACGAAAATTAAAGTGTACATATTTGAAGTTAGAAATGATTTAAATATTGGTAAGTATGAACAAATTCTTAATCCGTCACTAATTAAAGATTTATATTTTCTGAAAAATTTTTAAGGATTATTTCTAGAACTGCTAAATATATAATGAAAATAAACATGAATAGAGTCTTTCAAGAGAACTTATTGTTGTTAGTTAACTTTTAAAGAAATAGATACGTACATAATAATTTTCGAAATTCTAGTAACTGTACAATTTTTTTTAAAGAATTTTGTATACTGTTCTGATTTACACCATATTAAATTAATCTATACGATGAGTATTGTTATATAATCATATTAAAACAAATTTTATTTGCAAAAATAAAGGTAAAATTCAGATGGTTAATTTGTTTAATAAACTATTAAACTATTAAGAAAGGTAAAATATTTATAGATTCCATATGAAATATCATTCCATGTCAATTTATCAAACCAGGCCCCAATACCTACCTCTGCAGTTTTTTATGAAACTTCTTGTAACTCTCCTTTATAAAGTTATAAATAAAAGAGTAACTTTTTTTTCCTCTATCTTAAAAAGTTTTAATTTTATAGACTTTCAAATCATTGTGATTTCGCATCGTTTTGGAATTATTTAGGCACTCGGGATCAGCTGGAGTCTTTATTAACAGTTCTCTAATTAATGATAATAACTTTAAAAAATTTATATGCTATGACTTCAAGAATTTTAGAAAATAAAATTGTAACAGTCTATGTTTATATTATTTACTAGCTGGCCCGGCAAACGTTGTTTTGTCATATAAATTATTTCTAGAAAATATTTTGCTAGAAAAAAATAACTAACTTATTGTAAGTGTGTAAGGATGTGGTATATAAGTGGAAGATGTATGGAGCGCTGTGAACGGTGAAAGAATATAAAAATAACAAAACACCAATCATTTATTTTTTTAATTTATTAAAATTGATTCATTAAAATTATGTACATATCGATACTTATAACAATATTACTAAAAAACAATATCAATCCCTTAATGCAACAGAGTGTACAATATTTTTTGTTATCCCATCTTTCGCCAATACAAACAAACTGGATGGTTTGCCCACTCGAGAGCCACGTATAATTGTCCGTGTGAAAAACATGATGTGCTCAAATCTAAGCCACAGACAGACATCGTTTGGCCCTGAGACTTATTGATAGTCATTGCAAATGCCAATCTAATTGGAAATTGAGGGCGTTTAAATTGAATTGGCACATCTGTGGGTATAATAGGGATTCGCAGTAGTAATATATTTTCACCTCGGAATTTTTCATTTAAAATGATGGCTTCGATAACATTTTTCATTAATTTTTTTATGACTAATCGCGTGCCGTTGCACAACCGTTGGCATGCGGTGGCATGCCTGGTAAATCCAATGAGTTTAAAAACTTTGTTGGATAATTTACAGCTTCGGTGGCATCGCAAACTGTATCATTAGATTTGTATGAAACCAAGTCTCCTGGTTACAAATTTACAAATGTTGTATCTTGAGATTCAATTCGTTGACGTTCACATTTTTTGCTGCTAAAATTGCTCTTTCTGCCAGCCACTCATGATTTGTGTATCGTCTGTGTATATCGGGAAATATCTGGTCAATAAGAGCATCTTGAGAATCAATGATTGTGCAGAAATCGGTCGGTAATTTTATGCATCCAGTTTCATCTGTAGTAACTTTTCCATCGCCGATATCTAACAATTGTTTTGAGAATGTTTCAGCGGATGGATCTTGAAGCTTTTGAACGCACAAATTTACTTTCAGTTGTACTTTTTCAACATTACGCCACAATGACGATGATTTTAAGCACGCGTTAATCTCATCAGCGTATGTTGAACGCGGAATAACGGGAAGTGCTTGTCTGAAATCACCTGAAAAGAGTAACAGAGTGCCGCCAAATAGTTTGTCGTTGTTTTTTATATCTTTCAATGTCCTGTTCGACGCCTCAATCGAATGTTTGTGTGCCATAGTGCATTCATCCCAGATAAGAATTTTACACTATTTCAGCACTGTGGTCATGGACGATTGTTTTTTTATGTTGCACACTGCGTCTGGGTTATTTTGAATATTTAGTGGCAGTTTAAATAATGAATGAGCTGTTCTGCCTCCATCCAATAAAGTTGCCGCAATGCCAGATGATGCAACAGCCAATGCGATGCCATTATTTGATCGTATTTCGGCGAGAATTAGCGAAATAAGGAATGTTTTGCCAATTCCACCTGGTGCACCCCCCCCCCAAAAAAAACAAAAAAACAATCCACCTTGTCTTGCCAAAACTGCGAGCATGATGCGGTCATAAATGGTTCTTTGTTCTTCATTCATTAGTGGGACATTGCGAGCAACAATTGCTGCCATTTCTACAGTATTGTATTATAGTTCACGATTCAATTCAGTGCTTATTAAATCAGATGCATTTCGGTTTGTTGAATGCATACCGAAATGACTGAGTGGTAAGTTGGCAATGATAATGCAAAGATATTCAATAGCAATCAATGCTTCATTGTACATAGCGTCACTGAATACTATCGTTAGATCGTTGCACCGTGAACGATGTTGATGCAATATATCATCAGTCATTGAATCTTTGTGATTATCCCATAATGTCTCTGCTCGGGCCGGGAAACATGTAGTCAACACTATATTTATTGGATTTTATTGGATTTATTGGATTTTATTTATAAATTCCAATTCCCTTGAACCAAATTCCCTGTTCCTGAGCTTCAAAAATGGGGTATCTATAATGTCCCTTGTAATAACTGTGATTTATCTTATATTGGTCAAACTAAAAGAAATCTTGAATGTCGTTTACGTGAACATTCTCGGTATGTTGTTGATCAAGAAATTTCTAAATATTCTATTGCGAACACAGTTGGGAATTTGATCATAGCTTTAATTTTAAGAGCGCCAAAATTATCTTTCATGACAAACAGGTTTCCGAACTGGATTTTTTAGAACATTTAGCTATTTACCTTAATCGTGATAAAATTGTCAATGAAAAATCCGATTCCACTTTGCTGTCTACAGCCTGGAAAAATTTGTTTAATTCAATTAAATAATTTCCTTCATTATGTTTATAACATCATATTAGTTATAATAAAATAATTCTAATTTAAATAAAAATAATAATAATTAATGGATAAATTTTATTAAATTTACTTATTAGTTTAATATTATTGAAAAAAAAAAATAAATAATAATTGTTTACTCCTTTCCTCCCTCCTCATTTCGTGGTGTGTGTGTACGTGTGTTCCTCTCTGATTGGTACTGTCCTGCATGTTGCTTCCTATTGGTTGTTTGTGTTGCTCCTCCCCCTCTGGATTTTGTCCTGCTTTCAGTCTTGCTTATGCCTCCAAGGCAGTTGCACGTGTTTGCACCTGATGAAGAAAGGCTACGTCCTTTCGAAACCGGTTGTGCTGATTTAAAATTTATGGTGTGTGAAGAAGTTTGAATTTCTTGCTATTAATATTAGCATTGAATGTTTTGCTCAGCAGAGGCGTATATGGGACCACCCAACGGTTATCAATGTCAATATCTATGTTGTTGACATAGATGACCGCAATAGATGATAAGATTGTCCGCCATTATCGGGATTTCTTCGACGATATATTGGATATCCGTCAACATTTGTGATCGTGAAATTTTTCGGAAAACTTTTAGTACATTTTCCATCTGCACAAATAATGATGGCCTAAAAATTCATTTTTCATTTTAACATAAAATAACTCCGTCGGATATTGACGAATTTTTTAAAAGAATATACCATTTTAACTAATTTTAACATTTTAACAATATTAACGTTGAAAAAATATTTTAAACACTTACGGTTAAAAATTCATTTTTCATTTCAACATTAAATACATTCTGACATCGTGTTTACGATTCTAAAATATTAACTTTGAAAAAATATTTTAAACACTTCGTAAGATACGGTTAAAAATTCATTTTTCATTTCAACATTAAATAAATTCTGACATCGTGTTTACGACAACTCACGCCATCTAGGTGGAAAAGTTGTTGAAAGAGTTGGTTAAAAATTAATTAAGAAAGAACTAATTAAGTTACAACTTTCATTTTTATATCTAAACCATTCTCGAATCCACCTGAAGACACACAAAAAATTTCATTAAACTCAGTCCAGCCGTTTAGGAGGAGTTCAGTGACATGCACACGCACAAAAGAAATATATATATAAAGATTTATTTTTGAAGCAAACTTTTAGATTTAATTTTTAACATGAGTTCTAATTAAACTCTTGGTTATAAAAAAAAAAAAAAAAAAATGGTAAATAAGCACTTTAACATACCCAATGAAAATAATTTATGGCACTTTACATAATCCTCCCCCTTCTCACTTAAATATATATATATATATATAATCAGTATCGTAGTTTTAAAATTTTCCCTTCTTTAAAATACTGAACTGTTGACAATTATTATAAAAATTAATATGTAAAATAGGTTGAAAATATAGCTCTTAACGCAGCAGTATATATATATATATATATTAGGGGGACAGGAAAACAATGTCGTTTTGAATTAAAATACTGACATCGGAAATTTATCCTGGATAAAATTTAAGATATTCTTAGGTAACTTATAAGATGGTTATTTGTAAAGTACCATGTAAACACTGTTAAACAAAAATTTCCGGTTTCATTTTATTAATTCAAAACGACATTATTTTCCGGTCCCCCTAATATATATATATATATATATATACATATATGACAATTCAGGTATTCCCTGCTTGGCCCCAATAATTTTAAAAAAAAGGAAAAGAAAAAGAAAAAAGAAAAAAATCTTTATCCCCTCCCCCCTTTGTTTTACATTTGTCCAAATGCAGTAATTACTCATTATTATTATTATTATTATTTTAATAAATCTAGACACACATATATATCTATATAAAGCAGAAATATGCACTTTTTACACCTAATTATTTTTTGCACTTTTTTGTAAAATTAAGTTTTTAAGTTAAATTTGTAAAATTATACGCTCTTTATACCAATGATTTCAAATTGTTTACAGAAGTATTTTTTTTTTTTTTTTAAGTATAGAATTTTTTTGGCGTAAGAAAAGCTGTTTTAACTACAGATGTATACAATTTAATTGAACTAGGTATTTTGAATTTAAGTTATTATTCATTTTTTATGAAAAGTCTCTTTTAATCTAATTAATCACGAAATGTTTTCAAAATAGCATTTAGATTTTATTTTCTTTATGATAAATATTTTCAGTTTTATATAATATTTTTAAAAATATTTTTTTAACTACCATAAACAATTATAAAGTCTTGTCAAGTGTTTTGTAAACTGTTTTGTAACGGGTAACGTCTCACTGCACATTTACGCCTTTGTCGTACACGTAAACCAAATTTTAAACTATTACGTTCATACTGAAGTAGAATTTTTCGAGTTCTTGGTTCATATACAGCCCATATTTCAAGAGTTCCTAAAAATAAATAAATAAAATAAAATAAAATGGTTTGCTTGTTTTGCCCATTCTGTAACTTATCAATGTTGTATACATTGATTTCAAAAGTTTTGGGCATTCAAATAATCCATCAGAGGAGTAATTAACCATTTTATACCTATTACCCACTTTTGAAACTCTTAGTAATAAAATTTTCTAAACGTCCACAAATTCTACAGTAATGTTATTGAATAAATTAAACAAACAACCTTACTTTATAAAATCTATAAATTAAAGTTGCAGCAAGTTATAAAAATGAAGCAAGCATATAAAAATAAAGCATACTTCTATTTTAAAGTTTTTAATACTAATAAAGTTTCAATACTAATTAATACAAAGGTTGGATTTCAGGTTGGAATTTTCTGTGGTTTTTCCCGAAACTGGATAAATACGGACTAGGACACCTTAAAAATAATTTCACGGAGGGCCCACAATCTCAGGGCTGAGACACTCTTGTAATGAATCTGCTTTAATGCAAACCTCCTCTCCCCCCTCAAAAAAAAAAAAAAAAAAAAAAAATCTTTTTTTAATTATTAAGTAAATGTTAATACTATTTTTAATTATATATTTTTTACTTTTCAGAAGACAGAAATGCAGATGGCACTCAGAAAGTTGCAATGATCACGAAAACTTTTTTAGAAGAAATATTTCAAGTTATTTGAAAGGTGGCCTTGAAACTCGAAACATTTCATGCGATCAAAGACGCAAATTAATGAAAAAAAAAAAAAAGCTTTATAATAACATAATTTTTATTTTAATAAAGGAGAAAAGTATTTCGTTAATGTAAATGTTATTTTAGCCTTTTCAAAGAAAGATTAGAAAGTTATCGAATTTCACGTACTTAATATTGATATTGAAAGTATACAATTTTATATATTTAATTTGAATAAAACAATAACTAAAGTTTGAACGCAAAATGCAGTCTAATTATTTTAGGTTATTTTTAGCTTTATTTATTTATTTTTAGTGTGCTACTATATTGTACAACACACTTTAGTTACTTTCGTTGTAATAAATAATTTTTTTCAAAAGTAACCTGTGAACATTTTATCTTTTGCCATATCTGAAGTATATCACCACTAAAACGTTACTGTTCTTAAAATTTTTTACAAAAGGGAATGAGATATCAGCTTCCTCCAACAAAAAACTTTTCCAAGAAAAAAATACATACTTTATATAATTTATATATAGAATTGTTTCTTCTGTGTTTTAATTGGCTGAATTAACCATTATCATTTACGTGCTTTCCAAGTTATTTTAAAATAATGGCACAATAAAGCTTTTTGTGCGTTTCTATTTGACTAATACTTATTCATTTGAATCCGAGAAAATTCTAGTTAAAAAAATATTTAAATATATAAATTATGCAATACAGACTTTTCACAACTTGCAATAAAATGCATATAAAGCTGGTGATGCACAAAAAATGAATACTCAATAGTTGTTTTACATTGAAATAATTAAGCATGATCCTTCATCAGATAAAAAAGTAGTCACAGTATGCAGTACGAAAGAAAACCTAAGGTGAACGCATCGTCAATAGGGATTGCATAATCCTGTAAAACGTATTCTCTTAAACAAAGCAAGAAAACGTGTGATAGTGGTATGAAACTGTATTTTAAAAGCAATTTACAGAAATTAAATAAACATTGTGGTAAAATGAACATATAATTCAACAGCATCGTAAGCATTTAATTTAGCAGCAATGTATCATATCTGGTAAAAGAACTCTGAATATAGAAAAAAATCTTTAAATCGACCATAAAAATTAATGATGTTTGCCAAACAAGTATCAAAATTACTGTTAGAATCTTATGAATATCGACATAGATTTATAAGAATATTTTAGAGGACAAATTTGTCGCACATGAGGGATTTGGCAGCATTTGTTAATAGCTGGGTAATATGTGTAGCATTGTCACCATGCCGGCAGAAGAACGAATTATAATGAAAGAACGTTTATTGAATGAAAAAAAAAAATTCAGATGTTTTACCACTTATAATACAATTTTTAAAATGACTGTAAAAATATCAATATATTCTGCAATATCTCCATGTTTAATAGGATGACGGACATTATAGTTCTTTTTTTTTTTTTTTTTTTTTTTGTATCTATTGGTTTTCAGAATTATAAAATTAAATATTCATATGCAACTGTCAATAAAGTAAAATAAAATAAAATAAAATAAAAATAAATAAATAAAAAATAAATAAAAATTTCTCAAAAATTTTGGAATGTTGCTTGCAAACTAGTTTTAAATTCCCCCCCATTGATTTTACATTATTATAGTTAAACAGCACGTTCTAAGCAAATTTGGGTATTACTTTGCTGATTGATTGATAACTTTTTAAACATTTTGTTTGAATGTCAAAATTTGTATGAAATTTCTGTGTTTAAACAAAAGTATATATGTATAAAACACTTACAAAAAATTAACAACATAATTCATTATAAGTAAAAAACTTTGAATAAATACCATAAAATGCAATTAACTTGCAACAGTTGTTTCTGTTCGAAAAAACAGACGACCCTTTGTCAAGCCAACAAAATAGGCACGAGTACTGCAATCAAAGCTGCAACGCAGACCCGAAACAATTGTTGAGAATTTATTGCATTTTATGGTGCTTATTTAAAGATTTGTACTTATTACTGCAAAACGCCATCTGTGGTTCCTTCTTATTAACATGATTCATAACCCAAATATGTTTGAACTGTTTAATTGAACTATAATAATGTAAAATTGAGAGGGAAGGTTAAAACTAGTTTTGCATTAAATATTTTAATGATTTAAAAATAAATAAATAAATAAATATATAAATAAATAAATAATAAAAGGATTTTTTAAATTTAAATAATTTTTAAGAAATTTTAATATATTGATACGTTTAATTCAAAAATATGCAAACATTCCTAATTCTAAGACGGTAATCTACTAAATATTTATGAGGATGTCCACCATCATCCTACACAAATTAGATTTTTTTTTTCTGTAAAAAAGGGTAAACTTTCGGAATTTCCAAAATGCAACCTTATTTAATGGGCTACCTACTTAATACCATAAAATTGCATCAAGTCCCTGATGGAAAAGTTGTACCGTAACTACTGGTCTGTGTATCCTACGTATCAAAGTTATGTACAGTAATGGAACACAAGATTAAAATGTTTCCTACGCACCTGCATACTTTATAAAAAAAAAAAAAAAAAAAAAAAAATGTGTGAAATTACCGAACATTAGTGTGGAACCCTAATTATTGATCTACAAATGTTATATGGATCAATAATTAGGATATCAGTAAGGCATCAATAATTATAGATTAACAAACTTTTCTTAAGTCCCCAATCGCATTACTACGACCTTATCTATTGATCAATATAGGTTACATAATATCCTTGTATGAGGTAACCGTTTTTGAAAGTGAAATCTTACTTAGTGAGCTGCCTATGTCCCACTACAATGTTGTGAGAGAGGAACCTTACCTACTAGTATGCGCACGTTACACAAAAATGTTATATAAATTTACCGTTTTCCACAGTAGAACTTTACCTACTGATCTGCATACGTTACACAACATTGTTCTGTAAAATTATCATTTGCGGTAGTGGAAACTTTCCTACTGATCTGCATAAGTTACACAACATTGTAGTGTAAATTGACCGTTTGCGAGAGTGGAAACTTACCTACAGATGTACGTACGTTACACAACATTTTAGTGTAAAGTTGCTGTTTGCGAAAGTGAAAACTTACCTACTGATGTGCATAAGTTACACAACAATGTTGTGTAAAGTTCCTGTTTGCGAGAGAGGAACCTTACCTACTGATCTGCACATGTTACACAACAATGTTGTGTAAAGTTATCATTTGTGAGAATGGAACCTTACTTCTTCTCTGCATACATTACACAACAAACTTGCGTAATGTCACCGATTTTAGCAGTGTAAATTTTCTTCACGGACTACAAAGGTTACACAAATACAGTTGGTAAGGTTTCTCCATATGGTTGCGGCAAGTTAGATGCCTCAACATTGTTGGGTAAAGTTACGCAATTTTTTTTACAGTGGGTGTGCATGATTACATGCAAATGATACATCACATCACACACATCAAATTATATGCATGGAAAAATACCCTATAATTAAAATTACGAAAAATAAGTTTTCTGGCAATCTTTATGATTATCTTTGAAATAGTTATAATTTGAATGTTATACAATAAATTAACTTATTACTACTTTTTCCAGTATGTACTCCGTGTTCGCAAACGAATAAAAAATACTACAATATTTTCAAATATTAATTAGAATATTTAATGAAAATTTAAATATCTTGGCCATCACAAACAATACCATTGATTTCTAACATATTAAATCCGAAGACGAAAGTAGTATCTTGAATTAATTTAACGACTTCTTTATTTTCAAAGTATTCACGATCGCATAAAATTAAAAAAGTAATGATATGCTATAAGTGCCTTCGAGGTAAGTAGCAAAATACATTGCAGTTTCGTTTTTAAGGGAGTGACACTTTCTGTAATATAATATACCTTCGAGGGAAGTTTTGCTAAGAAACATTAATTTTTAACGCTAGATAACATACAACCTTTAGTAATCGGATCTGGTGTAAGGCTCGAAAAATATTTAATAATGTGATTATTTCTCAGAGCATCAATAATAAGGAAATAGGTTTGTAGTTAACCAAAACATAATTATATGCTTGTAAAATTTGGCAACATAGAAAAAAATCATGAAAATTTACAACAAGTGTTCATGCTCTCATCTGTCGTTAACGTTAAAAATATAATAATGAGGATGTAGAAATGAGTCACAGCCAGTGTCACCAAATTTAGGGACTTTTTTGTCCAATAATCACAAATCATTTCGAGGAGTGATATTTTATATACATAATAGAGGATTAATCTGCGAAGTGATTATGCAACTGTTACAATTAAAAATTACTGTTCGATATTGAATAAAAAAGTCCCTAAATTTGGCACCACTAAGTCACAGCATTTGAATTTGTACAAGAAAATCAGAATAAATATAAAATATCTTGGTGTTACTTCCAAATTATTATTATTATTTTAAGTCTTTGCAACACCACCTGCATCTATATTAGTTGCTATATAACTTCATGTCCTGTATAGTACTACTTAATATTTCAATTTAAAAAGAAGAAATGTTGTATAATATTAACTTCACATTTTTATAATTTAGTTAATTTTAGATCTTAAGCATTCTAAATTTCTGCAATTTTTTATTACTTATAGTATGTTTATGACAAATGCTTACATTTTCAATAATTTCAGAAAAATTAAAAATTTCTACTCAGAGGTTTTAGACTATTTTGCGCAGCATTTTTGTGTTTATAATATTTTTATTTTCTTATATATTCATAAGAAGAATTTATAAAAAAAATTTCAACTGTTTTTGAAGCCTTTTCATGCTTAAAGAGGTTCTGAACTCATTTTGACCATTTTACGTGTGTGTGACAAAAATCTTGTGGCAGCTCTAGGTCATGAACTAATGCACAGAAATGCACGAATTTTATATTCAGTTGCACCTACATTTAATTTTATTTCTGTCAACTTTTGGTGTTTATCATGGGTATTATGGCCAAAATTACATGAATTTCTACAGGAAAAAAACAGTAAAATTTTTTGCGATGACCTTCAACACACTAGTTTAACTTTAGATGTATTTGTTTTTTATCTTTTAAGATAATTTCTCGCAAATGTGGCTTACGTTAGAAATAGAGAATTAAGATAAACTTTTATAAGAATATGTAAATTTAAATGTGTAATATTTGATTAAAATAATAATAATAATAATAATAAAACCAGTCAAATACTTATCCATTTAAATGAAAGGCTAAATCAAGATGAATAGAGATGAAGAGATCCTATCTCTTAATAAATTTTAATAATGTGTGTACTTAAAGATTAAAATTTATAAACAAGTATGAAAAATAATGAGTAAAATTTTGTAATTTTTGTTGTAAACCTTTTATCCTTGCAACAAAGCCGATTGTTTAATCATAAAAGAAAGAAGGGTTGATTAGCTCCAATAAAATTAAAAGGCGAGAGGGCATAATAAACGCAGTGGAGTACCAGTATGAAATAATGATGCGCGCGCACGTTTCTCCTTCCCCCTCCCAAATTATCTACTTTAAAATGTAATGATTACTTGCTGTTGAAAATTTTAGAATTTCAACGTATTTTTTTTTCTCTAAAGACAAAACAAAAAGTTCATAAAAAAAAAAAAAAAAAAAAAAAAAAGAATTTTGGGGGTGTTTTTTTTTTTTTTTTAATTTGGAGAGAGGGATTTTATATACTTCTCTACTGTTCTTTCATTTAACTAGTGTTTATATATTTCCTGTTTATATTGATAACAACTTTAAACTCCCAAACATTATTGAAATAGTAAAAACGTAACAGAGTTGAAAATTGGAATTCAGTGGCACTACCCTGATTTTTTTTTTCAGGTAAAATGGAAATAAAACAAAATAAATTGCCTGAACACTATAGCTAAAGCAAAAGTTTGGTTGAGCGGATTTTACGTCGCCTAGTACTACGCTATGAGCAATTGGTGACGGTCTGCGACTCATCCTTAAAGGTAGTCCAGAGACATGCCATCACAATTTTTATCCTCCACGGAGGGGATGGCTCGCAAGTTCACAATACCTACGCAGTTCGTCCAAAGGGATAGAATTCGTCCCGCTGATTGGACGAGAGGATATAGCACAACAGCAAATCAACGATTAGGCTTCGGGATATAATACTTTTCTATTTTCTTTCGATCGATGTTTTGTATCTTTATGGTAAATTTTATTTTCATAAAGAGATTATAAAATCTTTTACTACCTATTTGTTCGTATTTATAAAGTGACATTATTCATTTTTTTTACCCCACTTTAAAAAGTAGTGATTTTTTAAAAACCGAATTTGTATGAATAAATAATAAGATTAAAATATGTAAAAATGTATTATTATTATTATTTTAATTTACTATTTGTTTTTTCATCTGTAAATCTCACGATTTATACTATTTTCTAAATGAAATCATATACAATAATAAAAAATTTCAGATCACTAGGTTCATGTTTGTTTCCATCTACTTGACGCTTGTTAATAATAAATGTAAAAGAGGATTTTTTGAAGTAGAAGTAGCGATATTTTTGAAATTAAGTAAAGGACAAGCTATGAGAAAACGATGAAAGGGGGGGGGGGGAAATTAAAGCATTGTACAATAAAACCTCATCGTTTTTAAATCGATCTGAAAGTCATAAGAAAATATAGACTGCTAGAATTTAATTAGTGCAAATTGTAGATATTACAGTCATAAGACAGGGGTTCAAAATTTGAGGATAAGTTGAAATTGCAAATTCTTCAAATATTGATGTATATTCATTTACACAGCATTAGACGCTCTTCTTTCCTTTTATTTTTTTTCTTATTTCAATTTCTAATAAAATGCAGATATATTATACCATCGTAAAACTTTTGTAAATACTTTCATTAATAAAATTTACCATAAAAATACAAAACATCGATCAAAAGAAAATAGAAAAGTATTATCCCGAAGCCTAATCGTTGATTTGCTGTTGTGCTATATCCTCTCGTCCAATCAGCGGGACGAATTCCATCCCTTCGGATGAACTGCGTAGGTATTGTGAGCTTGCGGATGGCTCCCCCGCTTCGGTGACTCCCAGAGGTATTAACTGAAGCAAATGGAACATTGCATTGCTAAACTAGTGCAACAAGCTCTAAAACGTAAACCAAAAGTAAAAATTTCAATGTTTACAGCATCAAAAGGAAAAAAGAAATTCTCATACGTAAAAATGCAGACAATTGCTTATGTGCAATGAGCATATTGTCATCAGTGCATATAAGGCAAAAAGTATTTATGCTTCTTTATGGTATGACCAATAACAATGGGACTGAAAGAAGTGTCTGCATTTTTAATTACAAATTTCTTGGTATTTTATA
Organism: Salticus scenicus; assembly: GCA_963930645.1. Classification (NCBI taxonomy): domain Eukaryota; kingdom Metazoa; phylum Arthropoda; class Arachnida; order Araneae; family Salticidae; genus Salticus; species Salticus scenicus. The sequence continues at coordinate 84,134,662 of OZ005651.1, forward strand.
TGTGAGAATCTTTCCCTTTTGGTTAAGTTATCAAGCACCAACTTCCTTTTTAATAATTAATTCAAAAACTTGTGGAACATTTACGTGCACAATAATAGTTGGATATTACATATATATATTGCATGGTAATAACATAAAAATTCAAAAAATATTTAAGTAGTATCAACTAAACAGATTTCAATATTTTTACTATAAATATTGCAACCAAATTATCTTTAATCCAATATATATATATGAATAAATTAGATTAATTAACATTCTCACTCTAAAAAATTCTACACCAAACGGAAGTATATTAAACTGTGTATTTTACATCGTATTATTAAATCATGAAAATCAAATTATTTATTTATTTTTTGAAATCAAGTTTTAGATGAAAAGTTTTTGTATTAAATCAAATTGTTTGGTTTAGTTGTGGTTATATTTCGAAATAAATTTGTCAGAAATTAGTACATCTGCTTAATTACATATTCATCTTGATGTGACAAAATTTGAAATCGGCTCATAATTTTTATTCTTTTATCGTAGAAAATTACGATGCTCTTTAATTCTTGAAACTCGCCTCTGACTGAGTTTTTCGTTTGGCAATAGTTATTAGTAACCTGTAATTATACCATGATAAAACGATGTAAAAAGCTACAAAATAGATTAAGTACATTATTATATTACCAAATCTATAATCTTTTTGATTCGAAAAAATAATCTCAGCGAACTTAAAATTGATAATTTAAATTATTTGCATAAAGAGCATTATTTCTTTTTATCCATATAAGACTTACCGTAATTTCTGGTAGATAACCCGCAGATAAGATGTGTCATTTCTCCACCAGAAATTTTATTTAATAGAGAAATCCATACCTTTTCGAAGGAAGAGCTCGTACAAATATAAATTTATTTATCAATTGAAATTTCTGGTGCAATACTGGATTATATAACCTGCGGGGTATCTACCAGAAATTACGGTAATTTCTTAATACTTATGAAATCAAATAACTTATTAAAAATCATAAAACGTTATAATGAAAACATAAAGAATATTCAATATTAAAAATGTATAATATCAAATTAACGTAGCATACTTTCCATTACAAATACAAACAAAATTTAACAAAATTATTCTAAACATTTATGGTTAAAACTTCATTAAATATGTAAGCATTTATGATTAGTAAAATCCAAAATAATTTCTGGCAGATCTAAAACAAAATGATTTATTATTATTAGATTTACGATTTTTGCAAATTTATATTAATATCATTCTACAAAAAAGTATTTCTAAATTATTTGAAAACTTCCATTGATATTTTTATTTAAAATATCATATCGCGTTCAACTAAAATACAGAAAGCGAAGAATGATTTTTAATATTCACTCCTCGAACAATTCGAGTTAAGTACTTTATGACTAAAATAATCAAATTAATAAATCCTTGCGTTATCAAAGGTATACTTCAAGTTTTATATTAAAGACTCTAAATGTGTGTGAGTCACTGAATCTTGACTTCCAGAGATAATCATAAAATATTAGCTACATTAAAAGCTGCAATATGCCATTTCGTATTTTTTTTTTTTATAATGTCTCTCATTTCTTTTTTGTGTTGAGAACGATCATGAGAATTGAAGTGAAACGTACATTTATTTTCTTTTAGAAGCCAATAAATTGCTTTTTGAATTTATGATCACTAATAGAGAAACACAGAATAAGTAGAGTCATAAATATAGCTACTAAAGTGATGCGGCTAGATTTTAGAAATAGCAGAATGTTAACGCTTCACAAATTCTTTTTACAATGAACAGGAATTGTATAAAGAATGCAAAATTATTCAGAATGATACATGCATAATATTTCATGCATAGATAAGACATATATTTTTATTCACTTATGTTATAAATATTCAAGGAAGTGGGTTTTATTTTTAAAATTTTCATTGTTATATAAATTAATTCTAGATTCATATATATGGTTAAGTAAACATACTGAATCCTATAGATGTATCAATAGTGACAATATAAGTTGAACATGAAATATTGTAATGTTTGGAAAAAAAGTAATTTTGGAACACATATTTATAGCTGCCAACATTTTTGATTTAGTCCGGAATGTTGTTAGAACCCTCCTTTTTTTCACACCTGCTTATTTGTAGAGTAATTTTCTTCAATATACAATTGCGATTTTATATGAAGAAAATTATTCTACAAAGAATACGGTGTAAGAAAAAGGCGGATACGAACAACATTCCAGATTTAATTAAAAAAGTTGGCAGCTATCAGAGCTCGAAGTCTTTGCCCTTTTTTCAGGACACTTTGGGAAATGAAAATTTTTTGACTTCTTTGCCACCACTATATTTATACAGAAATATTTACTGTGTTTTTATATTACAGTGGTGTGATAAAATAGGGTAGCGATTATTGCATAAAAATAGTGCTAGCAAAAAAGGCGGAATTTTTTTTATCAATAAAAGTGTCCTGAAAAAAAAAAAATATATAAATAAATAAAAAAACGGAGACTTCGAGCTTTAGCAGCTATGCACGTAATTATTTACAAATATATGTATATATATATGATTGTTGTTTGGGTTGCTTGCTATAAAGAAACTTAGACGATTTTTTCAATCGGCAATGAAAATAAATGTTGTAAAATCTGGTGTTGTCCTTGATTTTTTCTTCTTTTTTTGCTATATATCTGTACTGATAAGCATAAAGGATTTAAGTCCATATTCTTGATTTTTCAGGAGACGAAAAATAAAGTTAAACTAACTAAATCTAATGAGCAGAATCAATTAGGAAAAAGGGATTACGTTGGTTTATACGCTTTTTACCATTCAGTGAATGTCAATCTTCATTTAATAAAGGGAAAAATTGAATTAAATATTTTATACGAAAGATTAATGCTAAATTTCTGACTTGAATCTTTTTTTGACAATGGATTTTCTCAAAGACTAAATGACATGGATTTAAATCCTTTATACCAATCGATAGAGAATTTTTTTCTCAGTCTGACTATGTACTTAACTCAAAATCGACATTTTTGGTCTTAAATCCTTTATACTTATCAGTACAGATATATTCATTGAAATATTTTCAGTACTGTATTGTCATTGTAACAATACTTATCATTTTTTGTTTTAAAGGTTTTTTATAAGATGAATTTTTTATTAGGAGAAGTCCAGTGAAAAAAATTCGATGTTTGTAATCCAGAAACGAAAAAAAAAAAAAAAAAAGTTTTGTTTTTACCATTTATTAAAAGCTGCATCTAAATTGTTGTGAATAAAGTCACTCGAATGCCAAGTTTATCATTTTGGGACGTATACTACGAAAGAAATTTTACTTCTAAATATTTATTCAACCTCAGCAGGATTTACTGCACACAGAAAGAAAGACCTTACAACGGCTCACAAAACTGATTGAGTGGTTAAAAGTCGGAAACTATTTACGATTTAAAAAAAAAATAATAATTTATAAGGAGTTTTTCTATAGAAAGGTTGCACTTTGTTTATAGAAAAAAAAAAGTGAGAGAAAGAGAGAAACTTCATAAACATTTTACATTAAAAAACTTAATTCCAAACAAAAATAAAATAATAAGATCAATAAATAATAAATAAAACAGTTTTATAGAACTTTAACAATAAAAACGATATGTGATTTAACCCTTTCCCGGTTCTAATGCTCTAAACACTGTTGCCAAATTTAGGGATATTTTAATTCACTTATCACCAATAATTTTTAAGAGGGATATTCGATATACGTAATGGACGAATAACCTTCGAAGGGATTAGACAACCATTTCAGTTAAAATTTAGTGGCGGATATTGAATAAAAATGTTCCTAAATTTGCAACACTGACCAGAGGAGGGAAATTATCCTAAATAGGGCTGGGAAAGGGTTAAAGCAAAAAGGTAAAGAGACAACGGAGGAAGAAATTAAGAATAGTAGAATGATTGGATAGAGGTAATCCTACACTGATAAAATTTACGTCTATCGCTAGTACTCGCCCTTTTTCCCCACTGTATTCTTTGTAGAATAATTTTCTTTACTCGTAATTATATATTGATGAAAAGTACTCTACAAAGAATCTGGTGTGAAAAAGCAGCGGATACTAACAACATTCCGGAATAAATTAAAAATGTTGGCAACTATGCATTAATCTCAAAAAGGTAACTATTTACCTTAAGATTAAGACTTTTGGCAACTAAGTATTAATGGTGAATGGCCGAATAAACATTAAAAAAATACATATTTTTTTAAGCTTCAACACTTCCTTATGACGACCAATCATTAAAGAGAGCCCCACTAATAGCACAAACACTTCACTTTGAAAAGGGAAATTTTATCAGTTTTTAAATAACGAATATGTGAAAGCAAAAAATATTCATTACCAGGAAAAGATGACACGTTGATTCTTGTGGCTTTTCCTTTTTCTTTCTTTCTTTTCTTTTCTTTTCTTTTTTTTTTTTTTCTGAAAAGCTATGTAACTTTTTGTCAGCGTTGTTAACCTTCTTGTATATACGTCTTTAAAGTATGTCATTATTAAAAGAGTTTGTTTTCAATTTTATATATGGAAATTTATATAAATCAGTTTAGCAATTGGAAAAAAAAAAAAAAAAAAAAAAAAAAAAAAACTCATTTTTGATTTTTTAAACTGAATAAGACTTTCTATTTTTAAATATTAGCAATGATATGTTATAAAATGCCCATAAATTATCACTCTTTTTTCTTCTCTCTTTGGCATGAAGAAAAAATACATTAGAAAGGTGAACTTTTTTCTAAAGTCGCACGTAATTTTTCGAATTGCTCGTTCATACCTGGTATGTCTTTTGTTGTTGTACTGCATTATAAGTATCGCGCGCTAACCGATTGTGCCACAGGGACCGCTCTATTATTTTATTTGAAAATGCTTTTTTAAAAATCAGATTCAGTGTTGTCAAATTTAGGGACCTTTTTTATTCAATAGCACCAATAATTTTGAGGAGTGTTGTTTGATATATATGACAGACGATTAATCTTCGATGTGATTAGGCAAGGATTGCAATAAAAAATTAATGATTGATATTAAATAAAAAAAGTCCCTAAAATTGGCAACACTGGATATAGTTAAAGGTATTTTATTTTGTTGGTTTATATACGATTTTATATTTTAGGTGTTCCTCAGAAATAGACATCATTTCGGCTTTGAATTTTTTTAAATATATTAGATTTTTAAAAAATTCAAATTTTAAAATTCTTTGAAATTCAATTCAATAAATTAACTTCTTTGAAATATTTTAATATATTTTCTCATATTTACAATATATATTATAAATTATTTAAACATGCAAATTTTGTCTGCCAGCAGAATATGATGTTTCAAATAAAACATATAACGATGTTTATGGCACTTCAAGCAGGAAAAATTCAATTCGAAAAAGCAGAAATACGTTCGGCTTCATTCACCAACAAGCAGCTAATATAAATATCAAGAAATTCTTATGTGACAAGAAAAATAAGCACAGATATATTACTCTTGTCTAGACAAAAAAAGCGGTGGATGCGTTTTGAACAGAAACTTTTCACATTAAATTTATTCAGTTGTTTAAAATTACAATATTGAAATACTCAAAGGAGTACATTTTTAATAAGTTTTAAGAGACCCATAAGTTCCTAAAAAATTCTTAAGCATTCAAAAAAGGTTTTATATATACAGGCGTACTAGCGTTCCTAGTTTTTTATTTTATTTTCCACTAGTAATTACTAATTGTAATTTTGGTTAAAGTTAATTGCTAAACTTTACTAAAAAACTATCAATAATATCACTGTTAAAAAAATTCTGGTAACAAAATCCGGGGACAGAAACATCCTTGTATATATGTGTGCGCTAGAATAAAAAAAAAAAAAAAATAATAAATAAATAAATAAAAATAAATAAATAAAAATAAATAAATAATATAAATAAATATTTCGAATATTTCTTGAATTAAAAATTTCTTAGGAATAAAAAATACGGGGACTCAAAAATCCCTGTCTGTATATGTGCGCTAGAATACTTTATATATAAGATACATTTTAAAAATATTTTTCGGAATTTTCTGAAAAGCAGTTGGAACATTGCCAAGTCTTTAGTAAGAAGATAAAGCTTTTGAAAAGCTTAAATTTCAAGAAGTTTTAAATTTTAACAGCTAAAGAGCAGTTATCGTTTCATGATAAACCGTTTATTTTTGCCTAAAAAATTAAAACTATTTCTTTTAAGTCAATAGAATAAAACGTCAATGAGTCTGCTGTGAAATTACTTTTATCAAAATTTAAAAATTTTAAAACTTTAGGCATAAATCGCGGTTTTACAAGACCCCATCATTGTATGTCTAAAACTGAAGAACAGCTTTTAAAGAAGTTCTATGTAAAAGACCGTTTTGCAACACCTCAGATTAGAAGAGACTCTCTAGGGAAACTCAACTTTTGTTCCGGCTAATATGAGATGCACTTGGGTCGAATCAACAGGCATTAGTGACAAACTAATATCTTCTTGAAATGAGCGTGAGAATCTAGAGAAAAAAATAACCCCTAAGTCTAGATAAATTAGCATGCGGAAAACTTTTTTTTCTCTTCATACTACTCTGAGAACACTTGAATGTTCAGCCATAACCCGCCTCCCCCATACACACACCGATTATTTTTTCCGCAAATCATTATATGGATATGCGACTGGTCACGGCAGTCAGGCAGCCGTGGACTGGTGCCTATCGATTAGTACTAACGTCTAGCTGTCAATGCAATTGTTAAAATTTCATTAGGGGCTCGTCTACATGTTAAAACATACATACAAAAAACGTATTTTTTCTCCATATTTGAATTTCTAAGATCAAGGCAGTTCGGAAAAGTTGTTTATTATACATTTAATTAATTCTTGATAAAGTTGCAAACGAAAAAGTGTTAGATGTCTATCCACTTAATTAGACAAAAATGAATTATAATCTTGCGTAGAAAGAAAATTATCCATTAAGTTTCCAACCAGAAAAAAAGTATGGAATTTTTCGATATATTAAAATAAACTAAATTTGCGCTGATAAAATCCTTTTATTTGTATCTTAACTAGGGGTAATTTTTTTCCGCCCTTTTTTCGGGACACTTTCAGGATTAGACATTTCTGTCATTATTGCAACCACAATTTTTATACAATAATCTCTATAGTTTTCGATCACGACACATTACTCTAAAAATACTATAAATATTTCTGCATGAAATTTGTTGTGGCAAAAAAAGGCAAAACTTTCTTATCCCTGTGTGATGTAGAAATCATATATATTTTTAGAATTTTGTATTTAATTTTAATTCAAATCTATTTTAACGCTTTATACAATAGTTTACTCATGTATTCAATATAAATCTTTAATAACCGCCGAATTGTTTCTCCACTAATTAAAACAAAAAAGATAAAGAAAAGAAAATCACTCTGCAAGCAAAATCTCGTGATATCATTGCGTCTTATAAAGAATAACATATGGCTTATTTCATTTATATTCCTCCTAAATCATACTCTAATTCGCTAACCTAGTTTTATTTAGTCATAATTATCCTTGAAAAGAATTAAATTATCTCTCTTTTTTTATGTGTCTGTTCGTTGTGGTTTCTCTTTTTCTTGTAACTAAAGTTTGGCGAAATTATAGGATTAATATATAATGGCAATCCTGTTCTGTGTATTCAAATTTATCAGCTTGATTAGAGTATAACGTATCTTAAAAGTTGTTCTGTTTTATATGTTCTTGTGGCGTAAAAATTAGATGCCAAAATATTACTCTTCGTTAGAAGTTGGCAAAATCTCGAGGATTCGCTGCTGGAATGTCAAGCTGTAAACATGTGAAGAAAATTGTTTTATGGCACTGTAAGGCACCGTTCCATCCTCCATAACTATCATCCTGTATCTGCAGATAAATGGGATTAAAAATTACAGCCATACTGATGTCTCTCCATTCATTACTTTGTTTTAAAAGCTTTTCCTTTCAGTTCTAAGGAGTTAAAAAAAATCTGGATTTGCGGCATTTTTTCTTAAATTTATTGAACACAAATATTACGGTCCTTCAAAGTTAAAAATAATGATTGATTTACATTCCCGAACTAACACCTTCAGACTCTGACAGTGTCCTGCGAAAAGGGCAGACAGTACGACCCCTGATATCAACTTATATGAATGATATAATGAATATTTATTTCGGAGTATTGTTAGTTTCTGCAGTTTTTTCACACCAATTTTCTTCAAGGATATCTGTCTTCTTATTTAATCTTAATTACATATTAGAGAAAGTTTCGCTACAGGCATAGTTCCCAACATCCTAATTCATACTTGCCAACCATCTCATTATGAACCGTACAATTTTTAGTACCCGCCTTTTTTTTCATACCAGTCCTTTTTTAGAGTAATTTTATTCTTATTTAATCATAACAACATTTGTAGAGTATTACTCTAAAAATGTAGTGGTGTGAAAAAAGGGCGTTTATTCAAGAGGCGTTAACAATTGTACGGTTATTAATGAGATGGTTGGCAAGTATGCTAATTAATATTCCGTAGTGTTGTTAGTACCGCCCTTTTAGTCACACCAGTAAATTTTTAGCAAAATTCTCCAAATGCACTTACGATTAAATAAGAAGAAAAATACTGTAAAAAGATACTGAAGAAGGCGGGGCTAACATTACTACGGAATATTAATTAGTATGTTGACAAGTATGGTTACAAATAATGTTATGTGAAGGACGAATACTAACAGTGCTACGGGATAAATTAACCCAGGGGTCGTACACTCCGCCCTTTTTTCAGGACTGTCAGGGATAAGAAATTTTTGCCTTTTTTGCCGCCACAAATTTCATGCAGAAATATTTATGGTATTTTTAGAGTAATGTGTTGTAATTGAATAGGATAGAGGTTATTGTATAAAAATTGTGGTAGCAATAAAGGCAGGGATGTCTTATCCCTGAAAGTATCATGAAAAAAGGGCGGAAAGTACGATCCAGTGTTGCCAGACTTTTCGACTTTTTCATTCAATAGTCACCGATAATTTTGAGAAGTGATATTTGATATACACAACAGACGATTCTTCGATTCCATTCGTATTTTATGTATATCAAATATCACTTCTCAAAATTATTGGTGAATACTGAATAAAAAAATCGAAAGTCGTATAACACTGGTAAATCCCTGATTAACTTTTTGGACTCAGCATATTTTTTACTACATCTCATCAACTTCGGTAAGTTCCGCCTTTTGACGTTTCTTCAATTTTTTTTTTTTTTTTTTTTTTTTTAGCAAAAGGTATTAAGTATGCGTATTTATATCATTTATATTTTAAGTCGATGTGATAAATTCAACGGGTATATATATACACCGACAGTATATAAAACCGTCAATACGAATACGCAAAATTCTTTTTTAAAGTAAAGTATTGTTTTAGAGGAACTCATAATGCTGGAGCAACATTTTCTTTCGGATTATGCAATGTCGCTCTAGAGGCGACAACAGAGTGTAAAGTGGTTAAAATGTTGGCATGCTTCAAACTTTGGGATTTTTTTTTTTTTTTTCCGATCTTTATGCTCATTTCAAGAGATATTTCAAGGACATTAGTTTCTCTAAATTCCAGCTGAAACTAGTTGTAACAAAAGTTGATATTTCTTTATTTAAAAAAAATTTTGGTAGTTCTTATTAAATAAATAAATAAATAAAGAGTGGGATCGATTAACTGAAATGCGATTAAAAGGGGAAAGACATGGGGAAAAAGCATTGATGACTAACAGAAAGTAATCTTGATTGTGCAAAAAACTTAAAAAACTGAATTTTCACAATTGCTATATGCCGTCCACGAATCACAGTCTCGTAGTTGGTAGAGTGCCAGGACTTTGTGTCTCCTCCATTTACGTTTTAGGTAACGCAGCAACGGAGAAAAAAGAGGAAGTTCCCAATCAAAATTTTCGTTCTCCTCTTTCTCCGTCTTTTCCTTTTTTTTTTTTTTTTTTTTTTTGGTTCCGATAGAAACAGTACGTAAGACTAACACTTTGCGATCGTCAGATTTTCATGTTTTAAATATAAGCTCCTGACTTCTAAATTGTTTCTGTATTTAACAAAATATTTTTACCTGTTCGATCTAAAAATCTCTTAAATTTTATTCGCAGCAATTGATTCGGAAAATGCTACTGTCATGCTACTGTCATGCTACTGTCATTCGGAAAATGCTACTACCTAATAACTGTTTGGATATGTCGCAGGAGATACTGTCTATGTGATATTAGTGTCGAAAAATTATTATCATTTTCGTGATGTAATAGTCAATAAGACTATAAAAATGCAATATTAGTAATGCTTATACGATGGGTTGTACTCACCACCCTTTTTTCAAAACACTGTCAGAGATAAGAAATTTTTGCCTTCTTTGCCCCCCCCCCCCCCCCCCAAATTTCATGCAGATATATTTATAGTATTTTTATAAGAATGTGTCGTGGTTGAATAGGATAGAGATTATTGTATAAAAATTGTTGTAGCAATACTCCCTGAGAGTGTCCTGAAAAAAGGGCGGAGAGTACGATCCCTGGCTTATACATATCAAACTATTCATACATGCATTGATTTATTTATTATATGTTATGTAGGTATGTAATTTGGTTTGCATACTGTAAATTCATGTTATATTTATTTCATTTATTGTAATTTTTTTTGCGTGTATTTTTTAATTTTTACTATTATTATTATTATTAAATCTGTAATTTCTTTTCTTTTCTTTTTTTATTTGTAAGTGTGTGCATGTGTTATGTTATGTGTTTAAATATTTAATATGTACAGTCACCCAAAAAAAAAACGCCACCCCCCCACCCAATTTCGCCGTAAATTATCGTAGAAACATGCGGCTGGTACCTATCGATCTGTAATAACGTCTAGTTTTTAATGGTGTAGTTATATTTTGCTTAAGGGGTCATCTACATATTAAAACACGTATAAACTTCATTTTTTTCAATGACGACCCCTATTTTTGACCTCATATTCAGATTTCTGAGATCAAGGCAGTTCGGAAAACTTACCTATTTATAGACTTTAAATCAATTTTAAACAGAGTTACACGTGAAAATGTGTTAGGGGACCGTCTATACATTTAGAAAAAATAAATCGTGATCAACTACCCAATATTCATTATTTATAAAATTTCACACCGGAAAAAAAGTTCAGGAATGTTTATTATAAAATAAAAAACGATTCAAATTCGCAGAATTTTCTTTATTAGCTTATGAATTAAAAGATTTTTATTGGTTTCAATTTATTAAACATTATTATTGAAAGTTAACATCACTTCGTACGAAGAAAAATAATAGCTTGAATGATATGAACCCTACAATATTGAATTACAAAAATCTAAATACCAAGGTAAAAGAACAGTAGTAATGATGATAATAATATTAATAGCAGTTAAAAAAAAGGTGTTTAATATTTAAGAAAAAGAATTATCTACTTCTTAAAAGCAAAAACTGTTTTATTTAAGAGACAAAAATTTAAGTTAAAATACATTTAAAAAACAAAAAATATATATAAAAACAATTAAAATCTACTAACTAACAATTATTATCTACTTCTTGTTGGGTATATTTTTATTTTATACAGTAAGCCTCGCATGAAAGTGTTACTATAAAGTTTTACATTTAATTTTAGGCGTACAAACCAACAATAGATAATATACAAAAATATACATAACGAGATTTAAACTAAAATCTGAGAAAGGATATTTAATATTTTCGCGACTGCTGATGTAGTTTCACGTCATTTGGAAATCTGTAACTCCTCCAGTGGGCGTTTCTTTCACAATTTGTGTTTTACGATATTTCTTAAGAATATTCCTTATATTCATATTTATATAAACAAAATAGTATGAAACAAATTTTTTCACTAGAAAGAGTGTATATTCATATTATTGTGTATATTCATATGAAAATAAACATGGATATGGAAAAAACGGTTTCCTATTGCCTAGAACGAATATTCCCCGTTCTGAAATCGTCTACTGTACTTGAATTCTTAATTATAAATGTGTAAAATCTATATCTTTAAAAGTAATAAGACATATTACTTTGTTTTAAATTCTTTTTCCGTAATAAATGTGACGACAGTTTTACGCCGTGATTAGAATAATAGAAAATAAATAATATTGCACTTTGTTTCAATAATAGATTTTAAAACTTAAAGAAAAAAAAAATACCACTTTATTATTCAGTATTAAAAAAACATTTAATAGAAGTTTTATATTTTATTATGTTACGTCATGCGATAAAATTTAAATAGCATAAACGGTAGAGTAAGCAAATGCGAAAATTTCCCAAGATTAAAACAGAAAATTTGTTTTAAAAATTCTGATAAAAATTAATAAAAATCAATTATATTAATTTTAAAAAAGGAAAAAACAAAAGTATTGTTCACTGCGTATTGCTCTTTCAAATAATATTCCTCGTCTTACCGCGTTTTTTTACTGTCATGATACTTAATTGAGGTGCACGAATCCTAGAATATTCAAGTTAAAAACAAAAGACAAAAGGGATAAAATAGAATTTTAGCAGTGAGAAGCTAGAAAAAGTTATGTAATATTTAAGAACAAAGACTTAACATTTCAGAATCGAGTAAACTCCCTTCTGCCACGCCTTTACAGAATTTTTCTAAAACTTTACATTATAAAACAAATTTATTTTACATACTTCCAATTAAATCATTTAAATTTTGTCTTCAGCATTCAATGTAGTAAATGCCATTGACATTTATGCATACCAGCGTCACATATAGTGTCATATACGAGTATGCAAACTAGGTTTTTTAATACTGTTTCCGCAATATAGAGGCGGGGCTACATTTCTTTTGGAATTCTTTCCCAATCTCTTGCCTGCATTGCTATAATTTTATAAAAAAAATAAGCCAATTTGTATAATAAACATCGAAATGTTCCTTAGAAAACAATTATAATAACATAAAGGTAAATTAAAATAGTTTTTCGTCAAAATGTATAGAAATATTGACTCACAGATGATACAAATTATAACAAGTGACGCCCCCCTAACAGCAGTAAAAAATGAAATATCACTGTAACTCAAAAAATAATGTTAGGAACGAGCTGTAAATTTGGAAACCCATGTTTTTGATGATGCCCGTTCTATTCGTGTAAAAATTAACATAGGTCATAATTCATAATTTTTTCAAATATGAATTTATTAAAAATTTTCATAATTCAAAAAATGTTTTTTTAGCAAAAATTTGCATGGAATATGTTTGGGTCACTTCATTCTAACGAATAAAAAAAACAGAATTTAAATATCATAATTATTTCGGAAGATATGATTTAATGTTTGTCACATTCATTTAACATTAGCATCCCCAAATTTTGACAGCTTATAACTCTATGAAAAATTGAGCGAAATATATAAACTATACCATTTTCCGTGATGATTCGATCCAAAGAATTCAAAAATATTATAAAAAAGGGGTGTTACCATTGAAAAAAATGAAGTTGATGTCAGTTTTAATATGTAGACGACCCCCTAAGTAAAATCTAACTATAACATTATAAACTAGACGTTATTACAAACTGATCGGTACCAGTCGCATGTTTCTACGATAATTTACGGCGAAATTAGGTGGGGGGGTGGCGTTTTTTTTTTGGGTGACTGTACATATCTATGAGTAGACAGATACATTGATTGATAGATTAGTTTATTAAAAATTAACTTTTTAAAAAAATTATTATTTTAGCAACCTTAAAACGTAAACATAATGTACAAAGAAGGATTTCTTTCCAATATTTTAGAATGTTTATGATTTTTAATCCATTTATGCACATTTAATAAATACGTTTTATCCAAAAATTATAACGTATTCGCAACCGCATTCTAAAAAAATAAATAAATAAATAAACAATATTGCAGATGTTTATTTGAATGAACAAACATGATCAAATTCCCTTCCGAGAAGTTTCTAAAAATATTTTGGTTGTGTGTTGAACTCGCAGAAAGTTGTTTGGAGTTGATAGGAACATCTGCTTACTGCTTAGATAATAAAACACTGTTCGATGTTATACTTTATACCATGTATAACACATTTGAATTTTTAATAGAAAAATACTCTCGGATACAATTACATTTTCAGAAGTTGCGTTTGGTATTTGGGTTATAAGTTTGTTTACAAGTAATTTCTTTCCCGTCATACGTTTGAAATTTCAATTTTCAAGAGTATATTATTTATTTAAAGAATCGAAAAATTTTTGCGTTTTTATTGCTGAAAAAATATTTTCTTATACTTTCATGTAAAACTCAATTGGGTATTTGTCAACTTATGTATAAAACATAATCTTTTGTAAAAAAATAAAAACAAACAAGCTTAATATTTTTTTTTTCATTTTTATAACTTATGCGATATGAAAAACCAATTACATATAGAATAATACTACTTTCTGCTTTTGTAACAAGTGAAACATGAAAGGCAAAAAAAAAAAAAAAAAAAAAAAAAAACGCGTATTGATTGAGGTTCATTTTTTCCTGTTTCACTGTTATTGCATACATATTCTTATAAATAAATAACTTAGATCAAATTTGAAACTACTAATTAAAAATTGTAGCAGTACCGCGTAAAATGGTTGATGATATTTTGTGAATGTATTTTCAAAGTTTTAAAAACTTAAAAACTTTTTGTATTTTCAAAATAAAGCTATAAAATGTATAAATAAAACTATTTGAATAATAATAATAATAATAATAATAATTTATTAAATGATACAACGAATTAAATAAAACTGACTTTTTAATTAGCATTTAATAATTAAATTTTACGCAGCATGCTATTTTCCTTTAATTAGTTTTTTCACCAAATCTATATCGAATTTATTGATATTCTAAAAGCATATTACATTTTAGCCTTTGTAACTACCCAAGTAGTACCGGAACGTTCTTTGGTTGCAATAGTTCAAACACCGCGTTTCGTATCAAAAGAATATTCCATTAGACGTTCAAAAATTGTACTCTATTTAGAACGTTCTAAAAAAGTGTGCGTTTTACCTTCCATAAAACGTTCAATTTTTGTTCTATACAAAATGTTTAAATGTAACACCGTCATAAAACGTTCTTTCTCAGTACGATTATCACGAATATGACAAAATGTCCAGATTCAGTTTTGATTTTGCTGGCACGTCTATAAATAATATTTACTGAGTGTTGGTGTTAGGATTAAGGCGAAATAACTACACGAGGGTCCTAGGTTTGGATGGTGTGCCCTCCACGGGAATCTTGCTAAGAATTCCTATCACGTATTTACGCGAGTTTCGAAGATAATCACAGAAAACTCCGAAAAGCTAGGTCGACGAGCGTGACCAGGAATTGAACCCAACTCTTTCCGTCTACAAGCTTCGAGAGTAGAACCTCGTGGTCACTAATGCTCATCGGGAAGTAACAGAAATGATTTTTTTTTTTTTTAAGCATAATTTTAAACTTTTATTATATTTTACGAGGGGTGATCAAAAAAAAAAAAAAAAAAAAAAAAGGTTGCAAGTCGAATAAAAAAATATTTATTAACAATAGACAGAAAATACAAAAGAGAATTAAGAGGCATACGTGCCACTTTTCGGCGTAATCACCAAGTCTATTTAGGCATTTATCAGAACGCAGAACCAACTTGTTTAACCCGTCTTGGTAGAAATCAAGTTTCTGTCCATTGAGCCAGGTCTCGGCGGATGTTTTCACAACACTGTCTGAAGAGAACTGTGTGCCGGATAAGTGCTCCTTCAACCTCGAAAACAGGAAATAGTCACTGGGTGCCAAATATGGGCTGTGTGGAGGTGACTCCAGATTTCCCATCTGAACCGTCGAATTCCTGCGTTACTTGAGCAGTATGGGGCATGGCATTGTCATGCAGGAGAATGACACCGTCACTCAACATCTCCGGCCGTTTGCTTCAGATGCTTCGCGGACACATTCTTTGCCCATAAAAATCGAATCACGGCTCGCACTTCCACGCGAGACCAATTTTCTAAGCGTCTTGCCTTTTCAATCGTCCTGAACCGTCAGGGAACTTTCATTACCTACCCGCACACCATGAAATTTTTACGTAGTCATTCTCTTTTAATTAAATTGTTTAAAAGAAACACGCTCTAGTTATCGCACTACTTTCTTCTATAGCATTCTATATAACAGCACTACTTAACCAGTTAACATGCATAGAAATTTAATAAACACTGTATCTCAAAATAAAAATTTTATATGTTGAATTTGTTTCAAATTTCACTAACAGATGCTGAGGTATAACTATCTGGAAAATAATCGCATAATAAAGAGTGCGATATCGGCCGATATATACCCGAACTGAATTATCACAGTTTTTCATAATATATATTTCACATACTCATTTTAGTGAATTTTTAATAAAAAAAAATCTGAGATATTGCCTTCCCCTAAACGGGATTGAACTGCAGCACAGTCGTGCCACCTCAAAATCGATGTGTACTCAGATTAGTTTAACATAATATCTATCTCACGTATCAAGTTTGGTGTAGTTATATTCAATAGAAACTGAGATATAGCCCTCCGTTACGTGAAATTACATAATAGCTGCTCACCTATTGGTTCATATATTCCAAAAACCAATCAGGGCCAGTTTAAATCAAGGTCCATCTAAATATCAAGTTAGGTTAAATTCTGTCCACTGATTCATCAGATACAGTTCTACAAAAGTTTATTAAGATGTGCAAACAATTTCTAAAAATTGTCGAATCCTGTTAAAGACATCTCGACATGTGTTAAAACCCTAACTCGAAAATTCCCATGCATCCAATGCGTTCTTTTTATGTTTACAGAAAAAATAAAAGTGTATGCTATTTCTAATCATTTCACTGAATATTTTGTTCAGTATTTATGTACGCTGAAACAAAATATGTTTATCCGTTTAATTCGAGATTTTACAGTTGAAAGATAAAGGGATCTCATAAGTTTTTAAAATACTTTATAGAAATCTAAATAATTGTTTAATGCAGCTACATTTTCCCTTAAAATATTGACTATATATTTTCGATAGAAGTTTATTAAACATTTTTAGCTAGATGCAAAGTTTGAACTTTGAAACATGATTCTTGAGGATGTGTGTGATTGTGAAAGAAGTGTTTTGTAATAGTTTCGTTTTCTTCGTGACTATCATGTTGTTCTCTCTTAATACTTTAGTTTTTCACTCATCGCTAAATTTGAAGGCCTAACCTTTAATAATTAAGATTTATTTAACTTTTTAGATAGATTTTTTTTAAAGAAAATCGACGTATAATAATTACTTAGTTTTTCTCCCTTCCCTCTTTCTCTTTGTATGTATATATATATATTACCGAGCTTCGCCCGATAGCGGGTCAGTATTTTTAAATGAATCACTATAATTAATGAATCGCTAACAGTAACTTTTATTCTTAAGAAAAAAAAAAAAAATCATTTCTGGTCGGGTAAAAAGTCGCACCGGGTCCCCACTGCACTGCAATTAACATAATATTGTTTCGACTCCAATTTTTAAACAAAATATCAGGTAATACTTTATCAAAGGAAAAATAACTCAAATTGAAACGAATGTAAAATTTCGGACAATTATAATAATTACTCAGAGAGGAAAAATTTAGGATAAATTGAGATTTTAAATAAACTTTCAATAAAAACAAAAATTCTAAAGAAAACAGAACTTATAAATTTGTAGTGGTTGTTGTATATGACTTAAGACCGATTGCCCACACGAAGGACAGAAATCTGAATGGAGTGCTCGACGTAGGGAGAGGGGATTCTAAGGGGTCCTGTTCCGCCGAATTGGAGTGTCCTTGTTCTGAAATGTAAAGCTGTTACGATTAAAAAATATTCTGGGAGTAATATATAGAAGAATTGGTCATTTTCAACTGATGTATTACAGAGTTGCTAACTTGTTTATAATTTATTCCCGAGCATTGTTCCCTGCTTTTTTTTTCATACGAGTAATTTTGAAGAATGATTTTCTTCTTATTTCATCGTTATCACATATTGGAGAGAGATATTCTACAAAAATTCTGATAAAAAAAGAAGGCGGGACTACAAATGATTCGGAATACATACTTGCCAGCCATCTCATTAATAACCGCAACATTGTTACGCCCCGTTAAAACACGCCCATTTTTACACACCACTTTAATTTTAGAGTAAATTTCTCTAATTGTAGTTACGATTAGATTAAAAAAAATTACTCTAAAATAAACTGGTGTGAAAAAAATGGCGGGTACTAAAAGTGTTACGATTCATAATGAGATGGTTGGCATGTATGGGAATAAATTATAAAAGTTGACAACTCTATATTTATTTAAAAACCTTATGAAGGTAGAAAGACGGATGGTGGTTGCGTCAAAGGGAAAAAAAAATGTTGTTGTTACAACTATTGCATCATATCGAAAGTGATTGACTGCTCAAGTACAGTCAGCCAAAAAAAAAAAAAACGCCACCCCCCACCTAATTTCGCCGTAAATTATCGTAGAAACATTTGACTGGTACCGATCGATTTGTAATAACGTCTAGTTTGTAACGGTATAGTTACATTTTGTCTAGGGGTCGTCTACAGATTGAAACTGGCATTAACTTCATTTTCTTCAATGGCAACCCCCTATTTTTGACTTCATATTCAGATTTCTGAGATCAAGGCGGTTCGGAAAACATACCTATTTATATATTTTAAATCAATTCTAAATAGAGTTACACGTGAAAATGTATTAGGGGTCCGTCTATACATTTAGAAAATATAAATCACGATCTACCACCCAGTATACATTATTTATTAAGTTTCACAGCGGAAAAAAATTTCAGAAATGTTAATTATAAAATAAAAAATGACAGAAATCTCTGAGTTAGTTTATGAATTAAAAGATTTTTATTGGTGTCTATTGATTAAACATCAAATAGTTCACTTCATACGAAGAAAATTAAATAGCTTGAATAGATATTCAAATATCTATCAAAAGAAAAAAAAAAGGTAAATGGTTTTAAATGTGTTTGAAAATTCAAAATTATTTTAACTGAAGCTGCCGTATAATTGTCTGAAACGGTTGCACTCAACCTGGTTCCCACGGTTCAGCTCATCATTAAAATATTGTTTTTAATATCTGCCGCACCAAAATGTTCAAAACATTTTCATGCCAATTTTCATATATTTTGAAATCTTCCCGTTTCAACTTTAAAAGCATTTAGAAAAATTTATTTTATTTTCAATTTTTAAATTTAGACGATTAAAGTCTTTTAATGAAATTTCAGGATTCTGTAAGATCAATATTTATATATTTGAAAGTAATAAGACTATTCCTTTGTTTTAAATTTTTATTCCATAATAACTGTGTCTTTGATTTCGTGATTAGGAAATTGAGAATAAATACTATTGAGCTATGTTCCAATAATAGATCTTATAAACTTAAAAAAATAAAAAATAAAAAAATAAAAAATAAAGCAATTTTTCACTATTTGATTCTGTATTAAAAAACTTTTAATAGAAATTTGATATTTTATTATGTTACATTCTGGGATAAATTTTAAATAACACAAAGCTTACAAACGGTACAGTAACCAAATGCAAATATGTCACAACAAAATTTTAACAGAAAATTCATGGTAAAAAATCTTTTTAAAATTATTAAATATTCAGAATAATAATAATAAAACGATTGTCGAATGCATAATTGCTGTTTCATGCAATCAGTTTCGCTGTACCGTGTATTCTAAAACATGTTATTTAACCAGAGGTGTACGTACTCTTGAATATTGAAATGCGAAAAAAAGTGTAACAGGGTTAAAATAGAATTTTAGCAGCGAAAAACTAGAAAAAGATATTTAATACTTATGAAGAAAGACTTAACATATTTACGATCGGATATATTCCTCTCTTGTACCATAAGCCACGCCTTTTCACAAATTTTCTAAAACTTTATAATATAAAACAAAATAATTTTGCATATTTGTAATTAAATCATTTAAGTTTTGTTTTCCATAATCGATGTAGTAAATACCATTGTGATTTATGTATAGCAGCGTCGCATATAGAGTCAAATAGGAATATGCAAATTATTTTTTTTTTTTAAATAGTGTTTCAGTCAGCGAATCAGAGGCTTTTCTTTTAAAATTCTTTCACAATCCCTCGCCTACATTGTGATAACTTTACAAAAATATGCCAATTTGTATAATAAACATCGAAATATTGCTTAGGAAACAATAAAAATAACATAAAGGTAAATTAAAATAGTTTTCTGTCAAATTATATACAAACATTTACTTATAGAGGATACAGATTATAACAAGTGACGGCCCCCTAACAGGAATAAAAAGTGAAATATCACTGTAACTCAAAAAATAATGTTAGGAACGAGCTGTAAATTTTGAAACCCATGTTTTTTATGATGCCCGTTCTATTCGTGCAAAAATTAACATAGGTCATAATTCATAATTTTTTCAAATATGAATTTATTAATAATTTTCATAATTCAAAAAATGTTTTTTTAGCAAAAATTTGCATGGAATATGTTTGGGTCACTTCATTCTAACGAATAAAAAAAACAGAATTTAAATATCACAATTATTTCGAAAGATATGATTTAATGTTTGTCACATTCATTTAACATTAGCATCCCCAAACTTTGACAGCTTATAACTCTATGAAAAATTGAGTGAAATATATAAACTATACCATTTTCCGTGATGATTTGATCCAAAGAATTCAAATAAATTATAAAAAAGGGGGGTTACCATTGAAAAAAATGAAGTTGATGTCAGTTTTAATATGTAGACGACCCCCTAAGTAAAATCTAACTATAACATTACAAACTAGACATTATTACAAACTGATCGGTACCTGTCGCATGTTTCTACGATAATTTACGGCAAAATTAGGTGGGGGGGTGGCGTTTTTTTTTTGGCTGACTGTACATTCTCTATAAAGGTTTCATTTATATTTCGTCGTACTGGAATCTGGAAAGTCAAATACACATATATCAAAGTTATATGTTGACTGATTTCAGCTGCGTGTGAGAGCTACTCAGTTGGCGATTTTGCGACGGTCTGGTATTTACTGATAGTGATTATTCGGAGATTTGTTGTCGCAATTTTATCATCTGTGGAGGGAATAGCTCCTCTGTTTCGGTAACCAAAGTTGGAAAACAAACCAAATATAGAAATCACATTTGTGGTAATTTTTTAACAAGTGGTTTATGATTTGAATAGGGCTGAGCCCAGACAGTTGGAAATAATTTACAAACTAAATTAAAATTTGTGTGTTGTCAATAATATTGCAGATGTATAAAATCTGTCTAATAACAAAATCAATTATAATAATAATAATAACTTAATAAAGAACTTTCAACGACGTATGAAAATATCTAGAAAGGAATAATGATTTAATTAGAAATGAATGGGATGAGTAGTAAATAAGTTTAATTTATTTATTTTAAAGAGAGATGTTAAAATTGTTAATTAAGAAAAGAGAGCAATGTTCAATATTTAATTATTCTTCAAATTATGACGTGGAATATTTTTCATTTGATAGCTAGATTTTAGAATGTAAGTAATTTGTACTTAATCCTTGAAAAATTTGTTTATACCAACAACTGAGATAATATTTATTGAGAAAATTGAATTTATTAATATTGTTAATTAACATTTTTTAAGATAAAATATATGAGATTTCAGTATCATACCATTGGTGCCAACTCTCCCGATTTCTTAGGAGACTAATACCAGAACATTTTTAAAGTTGTTATCATTTTATTTAATCTTCGAAAATATATGAGACATTTTCCTTTAAAAAAAAAAAATACTGGGGATAAATATGATTAAAAATTAAAAAGGTTGGCAGCTATGTCATACTAAGAGTTGTAATTTTCAAATTACAGTGCAAACACGACTGCATACTTTACAATGATCCAGTGGCTTAAATGATTCATAATCAAACAAATTATTCAATAAAGAACTACGATGCGTTTAAAAATAGTTAAAACCAATTCCTATTTTTGCACATACGTGAAATGCAAACAAATCATCTCAACTAAGTTACTTTCAGTGAATACATACAAATTAAGGTGAAGAAATATGTAGAGGGATCATCGAACCTGTTTACTAGTTACGAAAAGAATTGAAGCAAACTAAAAATCCTCAAATAAAGTTAGAAAGCAGTTTCTTATGCTATTTTAACTGCGCTTTTAATCCGTGCATTTTAAATTCTTGTTTGGATATTGACTTGCATTTGTGCGAACAGGTTCCAAAAAGTTTCTAAAATTAGTTTTTCTAGGTAAAACATTTAAGTCATTTTAATTTAATCACGTATATCGAAACTTTTTAAGCATCAGGTCATAATGGGATTAAAATTTATTAATTTATAAATCGTTAAGCCATGATTCATCATGAAGAATTTTTAAAAATTTTAAATAATTTTTGCAGTTTTTTTATTCTTAGATTCTGAAAAACATCAGAATAGTTAACTTCTAAATTTGTGTCATTTCAATATACTTCATAAAGTTTATTTACTAATGATATAACACTCTGTTTTTTTATGCAGCATTAACTCTGTGATTTCTAAAGAAAAATGGAATAGAGTGGATTTTAATGTCGCGCCACAGCTACGCAATGGACAACTGGAGACTGCCTAAGACTCACCCAAAGAAAAATGTTTTTAAAGAATAAATAACTTTTTTTTTCAGAAAGCAGAATATTTAGTATTTTATTTACAGTAATTTAATCGGCTTAATTAATGTGAGCAATTATCAACCAGTATTGAGAAAGAAAAGATTTCAAAATATACAGTCGGCAGTAAAATTATTCGAGCGCTAACAAAAATTGCTATATAAAAAAAAAGCATAATTAATACTACTTTGTTAAATAAATCCTTGTCCAGATCTGCCAACCTAATCCGGCAAATTGTTAGTACCGCCCCTTTTTCTACACCACTTAATTTTTAGAATATTTGTTTTCTTCATTCATCGTAAATGTATTGGAAGAGAATTACTCTAAAAATTAAGTGGTGTAGGTAAAGGGGCGGTACTAACAATTTGCCGGATTTGGTTGGCAGCTCTGCTTGTCGAATCATGTTCTTAGTCAGTCTAAGAACATGATGTATCTAGAGTCATGATATCAGTCTAAGAACGGCAAGTTTAATGAAATTATGAAATTTCAACTGTGGAAAATACCTGAAATCTAGCTCGTTCCTTTGCCAGGAATTTGCTTACTTTTTACTCTATTCAGATGAGCTTTTGACAAAAGTTTCTCAATATATCTAGCTTTCAACCTTTGCAGTAAAAATTTTTCTATCTTTCGCGCATGCGCTGTAAAATAATATTTACTAAAAATGCTCGTGTCTCAATGAATATTACACGTGTGAATTTTATGTTTCAGAATAATGTTTCTCTAATGTTTCATCAATTTTTCAGCAAGTTTTGCAAAATTTTATGGACATCCGTTCTAGATATAAACAAAAAACTTATTAAAAAAATTTGTAATTTTTGAAAATATATTTATATCAGCCTAAATAATTTTGTAAAGCCCGCACCAAAACATACAATAATTATAAATAGTATGTGTAATAATGTATTAAAGTTACAAGTCATTTGTAGCTTTTTATGATACAGGGTACTCCAAAGTATTTTCGCTTTTCTCCAATTTGTGGTTGGTCCTCTAATTGCACTCTGAACTAAATCGATAGTGGAAAATGTGAGTTTTAAAATGTTCTTTGCATGTCTGAAGTCCTGAACCATTTTGTCTAATATTTATTTTATAAAATCGAAAAAATGTAAAAAAAAAAATCTAATAATTTGAACACTCACTGTAAACAATAGTGAATGTAGTAAAAACATTCTTTACCATGCGTTAAGAGGAGAAAGATCGATTCTTACTGATCAAACTGTTTTACAGTCGGCAGCAAAATTATTCGAGCGCTAGCAATAGGAGCAGTATTAAGTGTACATTTTTCATATAGGAATTTTTGCTAGCGCTCGAGTAATTTTGCTGCCGACGGTATTAGAATTGTAGTAATCTTTCAACTGGGTGAAGATATTGACGCTATCGATAATATCGATCGATAAAGGCATATTAAAAAAAAAATCTTATGTTGAAACAGGGTTTGAGAAAGATTATTTATTAAATTTAAAGAGACTGGAGAGTTGGATGTGTTATGAGGAAGATGACATAAACTGATTTCAAATACAACTGTAAGAAGTCATATTGAAATGTCGAAAGAGCGTTCAGTCTCAAATAAATCTTGATAATTGCATCATCACGTCGTTAACGTGATTTGTCTATCCCTTTATCTACAGTACGAAAGCTTTTGTAATCCATCGTAAAGTGGTATCTATACAAGATTTACCATTTGAAGCCGAAAAAATGCATTGATTTTGTTTGCCTTCTAGTAAAAATAGCCGCTGTCAATGCTCATTACGGAAGTTCTTTCGACTACAGCAATATGGCCTCTTTCAGAGTTAATTTTAGAAATCATTTTCCGCTATCTTCCTTGCTGCATACTCAACTCTACAGTCTCTTCAAATTTAATATTCATTTTTCTCAAGTCCTATCTCGGCAGAGGCCTTTTATGCAGTTGAAAATTTACTACCGTTCTATTGAAACAATTTGATCAGCAAATATCGATCTTTTTCTTCTAAATGCTTGGCGAATAATGATTTTACGACATTGACTATTGTTTTTTTTTTTTTTTTTTTAAACAGTCCAAATTTGCATAATGGCTTTACTATAATATAGGAAAAACGCCATCTATTCTTCGAAATATGAACGATTAATTTTTATTTTGATTAATATTTATTTTCTTTGTAATCCATATAACGCATATACTAAGTTTCAAAGGAGCATGTTTATTAGAAAGTTATCTACAAGGGTTTAAACAGGGTTAACTTTAATTATAAACACTCAGTATTACACTAAATATTATGGATTACATTTTTTTTTTTTTTTCATCAAAATAAGGAACAATTTAGTTACTTCTACACTTAGTACATTTCTTTTTAACAACTTTATTGTTTCTCAGATTTCCAAAAAAGGAAATAAGAGAAATGAAAACTTTTGGCTTCTTTGCCACCACTATATTTATACAGAAATATTTACTGTGTCTTTATATTAAAGTGTCGTTATTAAACAAGGTAGAAATTATTGCATAAAAATAGTGGTAGCAAAAAAGGTGGAATTTTCTTATCAATGAAAGTGTCCTGATTGGAGACTTCGAGCTCTGAAGATATGTACTAATAGCTGCCAAGTTTTAAAATTTATTCCGGAATGCTGTTAGTCCCGCCCCTTTTTCAAACCGTAATCTTTTTAGAGTAATTTTCTTTACATTTAATCTTAATTATATAATTGAAGAAAATTCTCCTACAAAGATTACTGTGTGAAAAAAGGGACAAGCAGAATTCCGGAATAAATTAAAAAACTTGGCAGCTATGTGTACTTGAACTATGTAAAATGCATACTTGCCAACCATCTCATTAATAATCGTAACATTGTTACGCCCATTTGGAACACGCCCTTTTTTACACACCACTTTAATTTTAGAGTAAATTTCTCCAAATGTAGTTACTATTAAATAAAAATAAAATTACTCTAAAAAAAGACTGGTGTGAAAAAAAAAAAAAAAGCGGGTACTAAAAGTGTTACGATTCATAATGAGATGGTTAGCAAGTATGAAAATCTATTCATACTTTAAAAACATCTCTTTAGCTTATAACAGATTTAATCTAGAGCCCTGTATCAGATGCCGATATTAACTCGTCTAATAAAATCATGTTCGGTATGACTAGGGTATCTTTCTTAATTAGGGTTTGGTTTTAGATCAAGTGAGTCGTAAATCGTTTGGTTTAAAATCAGTTTTGAATTTTGGCATACCGGCAGAGCTCGAAGTCTCCGCCTTTTTTTAAAGCACCTTGAGAAATGAAAAATTTTTTGCTTCTTTGCCACCACTATATTTTTACAGAAATATTTACTGTGTTTTTATATTAACCCATTTTATTCCAATTTATTTATTTTGCTCAAATTTGAAAAAAATTATATGTTTTAAGGTTAATTAAACCTAAATCAGCTAAATACAACAAAATTTGAATATGTATATATATATTCTGTATAAGAAATCTTATCCACCTTGTACGCAGGACATTGAAATAAAGAGGATAAAATTTGCACTGATATGTTTTAGTGGTCCCTTCAATAGCGAAAAGTGCTTTCCGAGTATAAAGTTTTGCTTTATCTGTATAATACTTTCTTATTTACATGATAGTTCTCCAGAAAGAATTTTCAACCGCAAAGAGAAGATAAACCACACCCCCTAATGCAATGATTAAATAAATATTCCAGATGAAGGAGGTGAGACATATAACACGCTAGCAGAAGCTTTTATATACCATTTTATATTCCAGCTGACAAAATATTCGCATCAAGCAAATTCTGATTTCTATATGCCATTTTTCAGCTACAGCTGTCCTTTAAATAGGACAATGGGATAAAATGGGTTAAAGTGTCGTGATTAAGCAGGGTAGAGATTATTGCATAAAAATAGTGGTAACAAAAAAGGCAGAATTTCTCATCAATGAAAGTGTCCATAAAAAAAAAAAAAAAAAAAAAAAAAAAAAGGCGGAGACAACGAGCTCTAGTTTCAGATTAAAAAGAAATAGGAAATCCGGCAAAATTATACTTGATTTCCCTTTCATTTAAGTAGTGAGCTAAAATTTTCGAAAAAAGGTGACAGATAATGTTTTAACATTGAAATTTCAGAATATTCATTAAAAATAGAAAGAAAGGAATTTTTTCTGGCATATCTATATGATTCAATTTATTTATTATCGATGAAGTTAGACTTCTATGAATTGGCGATTTGGTTGCGTGCCTCTCGAGAAAGATACATAAAATAGAGAAAGGAGGTGAGCAGATGGTATTCTAATTTTATCCAAAATTGAAAATCACCGAACTATTGCAAATGATTGAGGTATTTGAATAAAGACATAGGCATGGCGCATAACTAAACACTTGTAAGCCATATTTTATAATATAATACTCTGAATCTCATTTTCGTTTATATGAATACAAAATAATACGCACTTTGAAAAACTGAATCTTTTTGAAGTATAAAATTATGATTATTAAAAATAAATAAATATTTTTTTTTATTTTAATTTTTGTAAATGTATGTAGATTAAAATTACTATTTATTCTATACTACACTATTAATAAAATTTTACTTGGGAATTTTGTTACAAATCTTGATGAATTTATCGGTAAATTTTCCTAGAAAAAAGATCCTAAATGAAATTTGTTTTTAATAAGTTATGATTACGACTGTTTATAACTTTATACTGTGTTTTTGAAATAGTTCAAACGAAATGTATACGAAAAACAAGATATTTTTATCTCGAGATAACTTTTTGGGATCTAATTTCCTATACCTCCAAAGAAGCTATTTTTTTTATGTTTGAAAATAAATAATTTTCGGATGAATTACCGAAAATAAATATAGATTTTCTTCAGTTTTATATAATCATAATACGCAAACTTTTGCTAAACCAATTACAGATATACGAAAATAGAAAAATTTCGCTGAAACTTCTTTCCAAAGTGTTAAAAAGAAATTTCTTAACAATTTATAGGAGTTCGGAATGAAAATACGCTGGAATTAAATTAAATTATGCATTTAAACTAAATTAAATAAATATATATGCATATTGTGATGTAAATTATCACTTATTATAAAAAATTGTTTACTCATAAAAAGTTAGGTAAATATTCTAAATAAACAGACTTTTAAATAAATGTTGTAAAATGTTAAAATACTTTTTTAATATAACAAAAGTAGTAGTTATTTTGACTTGTGATTAACAGCTTAAATTTATGTACAACTCTTCATGATTTATTTTATTTTATTTTATTTTTATATATGCCCTGGTTATGTCATATGTATCTCTTTCCCAATAAAGCATGAATTTATATTCTTAATGCGTGAACAAGTGAACATCTTGAGAGTTCTGCCAAATTTTCAGCGTATTTCTGAGAAGTGCCGAAATTTCATATTTTTTAAACAAGTCGACATATTCATGGAATCTCTCATTAACATTAAAATAAAATTACTTATTCTTCAAAAAACTTTTCGCTTTATAACTCCTTTAATTTTAAAAACTAGCGTATTGTGATATGCAAAATAATGCCAATTCACTAATTTAAGTTAAGACATTTACTCATTCTTGAAACGAATTAATTACCGTATTTTCCGGCGTATACAGCGCATGTTTGTTAAATCAGCTATACACCGGAAATTTAAATTTACAGCAAAAGCTATTTCCTAGCAAGTTTTTGTTTCTTACAGATATAGCTTTATTTGTAAATTATATTTTCTGATGTGTAACTCACTTATTTGACCTACGCGTTATACACCGGAAAATACGGTATATTTTGAACACAAATTCTTAAATGGAAATGACCAAAATGAATTCATATTTTAGGTGGGTGAATCAGTATGGTGTTTTTCATTCATTGTATACGATATACGATTACACACTATATAATGTTATGTGGGAAAAATTTAATTAGTGCCTGACTTGCCTTTTGCATATTTACTGTTATCTGGAAAAAAATATTTAAATTTTACATTTAGCATTTTTACGGTAGTCTTCATCATTTAAAATTACACAGAATAACTTTAGAGTCAACAAAACACTCTTATTGGATAATTTTTAGATTAGCAACCAAATTAAAAAAAAAAAAAATCATATGTGATTATATAAAAATCTTTTTGTTTTCGACGTAGAATGCATTTTACATTGCAAAATCGAAGTGCTGCAGCCTTGTCTAAAAATTTCTACTATATATATATATATATATATATATATATATATATATATATAAATTACAATCTTACAAATTATTTTAATAATTGTAGCTGCATTCCCTCTGCACTGTAAAATAGATAAATAATTAAATAAATGAAATAAAACCTGTTATATTAAAGAAAATTTCTGATAGTAAAAATGTCAAAAAGTATCCATGTGCTGCGGAAGAAATACGTTGACATAATTTTTTTTACCACACTACAATAGAGAAAATATTCGTATGCAAGAGATTGTTCAATAGGTCATACAATTAAAAAAACCTTGCATAAGATAAAAATTTCCAGATCAACCAGCCAGGATCAAACTAGGGCCAAACCGCATTGTACTGTCGGCAGCAAAATTATTGAAGCACTAGCAATAATTCCTATTTAAAAGATGTGCAAATAATACTATTTTGTTGAGTAAATACTTGTCGAGTCGTAATCTTACTCTTATGCTGTTTATAAAAAAGTATGTTGATGATAAAAATTAGCGATCAAACTTAAAAGAAAAAAAAAAAAAAAACGTACAAAATTTGGATGTGTGCTTCAATAATTTTGCTGCCGACTGTAGGTGAGGGATATACCCCCGTTTCACCGAGACTAAAATTTCCTACTCCCTTTCGTTGACAAATTCCCCCCAAAAAAGGGAAAATCCTCATAATCGATTCAACCCCCGTTTCGCCGACAGCGAAGGTTCGCTCCTATTTCGCCGACAGTAGAAACGAAGGTTCGCTCCTATTTCGCCGACACTTTTTTCCTAAACGTTTCACCGACACTAATTTTTTTCAAGCCCAATTAAGAATGTTAAACATTTGAAAAAAGTGTGTTGTTTGAAGGCAATAATCCTAAAAAACTTAGAAGCAAAGATGCAGAAATGATTGGGAAATAAATAAGCTACACCAGAGTTAGGAATTAGAATGTTAAAAACAGGCGTCAATGGCACTTATTTATTTTTTTTTAGTTGCCAAAATGGTCTACTCAGGCACGATTAAAAATTTTTTTAATAGGATAAGACTTAGTTTATTATTATTATTATTATCATCATTCAATTAAATAATAAATACAAGCACAAAAGTTAATATGAATACATTTATATTTAAATAAATAAATAAATAAATAAACAGAAATAAAGTAAATAAATAAAAACTTCCGTAAAACAGAACAAACAGTAGAATTTCTTTTTCATTATCTGCTGGCCAACTCATTTTTAAATTCAGTCGAATTCCAAGTATTACCTCTTCAAGCAAAATGAAAACTAATAGAAAATATTCATTTAAACTTTTTTTTTCATTTCGGTTGTTTTAATTATTAATTTTTACTTCCAGTTTTATATGCCTAAATTTGATTAAATTATTTCAGTATTTCAGAAATTATCATGATAACAAATTTTTGATTATGCATTCATAAACTAAGAAATAACAATTGGTAGAAAAGTAATAAATAAATTGAATTATTACTTTTTTTTTTTTTTTTTTGTAACAGCATTTATGTGATTTTTTACTTGCTGGTTTTTATTGAGCTTATGTATATATGTGTTTGAACTGATGATGTATTTTTTTTTTTTTTAAGAAAATAAAAAACAAGCATTTTAAAAATTTCAGTAGACTCCAGAAATCTGCTGATCACGACCAATGTAAACAACGAAATTTATAATAAAGTTTAAAGAAGAAAATCATGATTGAACTTACTTCATTGGTGTTATTTTAGAAACGGAATGTAACGAGATAAGGAAAGTTAATTTTAAGCAAGGTCCAGGTCTTGGAGATAAGAAACTAAATTCTTTTACCCAATAATATTTGTGCTTAAGCACACACACACACACACACACACACACACAGAGAGAGAGAGAGAGAGAGAATCCATAGACTGAAAATATAAATAAATAAATTATTTATCTTTACCTATATTTCTAAACTGTAATAAAAATTGCAAATTTATAATACAATTATTCTTATACTAGCAGGCTATGCTCGCTTCGCTGGTCACTATACTTAAATGAATTTTCAAAAGAATTGAATGGCTATTTATTTTTATGCATCCTTCTATCTAAAAACCTTAAAAAAAAGAAAAGAAGAAAAATTACATTGAAATAGCTCTAAACCTCGCTTTGGTTAACCGCTGCCTACGGCAGCTTCTTTTGCCCGAGCACTACATCGGGTCCAGATTCACATTACCTGCAGGAAAATCTTTCCTGGACACTTCAGTTTGGGTATTTATCGACTAAAAATGGATCTGTTATTATTTAAGAACTGCGATTTTACAGATGGCTGTATATCAGCATGTAATATTTTAGTTTTTGAACTATGTATTTTATAGCCCTCGTTCTTTACACTATATTATCATTTGATTCCGACCAATATAATAATAATAATAATAATATAAAAAAAAAGTGTAGATTTTTCTTTTAAAAGGAATTAAATAAATGAAAAACAAATAAATTTTAATTAAACTTAAATTTAAATAAATTTAATCTTTTCTAATATATACTACCATTTTTTTCTGATAAATATTATAAACAAACAAATAAATAAATAAAATAAAGATTTCCTTTTCAAAAGAAATTATTTAAAAAAATAAAATAATAAAATAAAAATAATAAATAATAAAAAGTTCCTATATTATAAATGTTGCTACACTATGAAATTTTATATGTGTGTTTTTATTACATTTATACTCTTTATTTGCCTTCATGTTTTTATTTTTTCTTTAATAATTCATATATCTTATGTATTGACAATCATTTTCAATGCATTGTAGTATCAAAATTCTAATTAAAAAAAAAAAAAAAAAAAAAAAAAAAAAAAGTAAAATCCGCACAGTCTCTGGTTTCAGACTGTATGAATTTCTGGGAGTGTACTGTAAAAAGAGAAATAAATTTTATGACAATAATCTGGTCATAAATTAGGTATAAAAAATGACGAGTGAATGAGATATTTTCACTTTTTCTTTCTATGCGGAAAAGGAAATTCTGGTATTGGACTAAATTTCCGCCACGATTTTACGAAAGAAATTTCCTTGTCTGAAAATAAAAAAAGTTCGATCCAAAATAAAAAAATTCTAATTCACCAAGTGTTTGGCACCTGGGCCTTGGGCCTGTAAGTCGTATCAATCGATAAAAAGTGGTGGACTGGACGCTAATCTCCTTGCGAAACTATACTCTATTTCCTTTACGTAGTCGCCCCAAGGCCACGTTCAGATGAACTGTGATTTCACTTTCCCCGTCCGTTGCTAGGTTACTGAAGAAACAACGATATCTCACTCGATGGAATTTAACACGTGATCTCATTCACGTGATCCCCCTCTCTGAATTCCGTGGCCTTGAAGTGCCTCTGATGAGGAAATGGACTAGTACCCGTCATTTCGTCGAATTGAAATTTCCTTTCCACTTGTTTTCTCTATTCGTTATAGGACAAATCCCTAACTAGCTCAAAAGGGAAGCTTGAATGAGAAAAATAGGGGGGTAGGAAATTTCTTGTCGGCGAAATGGGGCCACGTGACCATATTCGATGATGTTATTTAGCAGTTCTCAATTCTGCTTTGATACCAAGTTTTCCGTA
Source organism: Salticus scenicus (assembly GCA_963930645.1). Taxonomy (NCBI): domain Eukaryota; kingdom Metazoa; phylum Arthropoda; class Arachnida; order Araneae; family Salticidae; genus Salticus; species Salticus scenicus. Next base: position 84,167,046 of record OZ005651.1, read on the forward strand.
TACAAAACATAAATCAATTTTTATAAATTTTATCTGGTTCCAAAATAATCGTCCTTCTACTGATTGAGATATAATTTTACAGTAAATGTCTGCAGTTTTAAAAGACAGAATTCATATATTTTCTAGACTGTAGAGAAATTACAAAATTTTCTCTTTTCAAACATATTTATATTTATTTATTTTATTGTGTGAATATATATTTAAAAACAGGTTGATATTGAAAGTAGAAGGTTTATTTTTATATTTTAAACGTTGATTATATTTTTTCTTTTACCTTTCGATTTTAAATCAGAAGAATTTGGAGTATTTCTCGGCAGGTACTTGTGCAGAGCTTAAAAATATCAATTGCAGTTTTTTTTTTTTTTTTTTTTTTTTAAAGGTCAAAGTCCATTCTGTAGTACAAAACATTCCTGTACTTAATTGCTATTTCTATTGGAAAATTTCTCTCCTTAAAGTGTCTGCAGTATACTATTTAAGTCAAAATATTTAAACGTTGCTTTAGGAAAATAAAGTATAATTCTTTTTTTTTTTTTTTTTTTTTTTTTTTTTTTTTTTTGTTTTGTTTTGTTTATCGCCTCTAAACATAAATGCTGAAGAAATAGAAAATCTAAACCATATGTTATGATATTTAAAACAGCTTGTTATTTTTAGCCCACCCTGTATTTTGCATATATATTCTTTTTATAAGATGGGTATAGGATGGGTATTTTGTTGCATATTTTTTATATACATTTCTTTTTTCTAAATAGCCTGAAAATTAAACAAAAAATTTCATTGAACAGTAATATATACAGTTATATTACGTATTTCTTACTGTATTTTCAATACAACTTATTTGAAAGAAAAATCATTTTAAAATAAATTGTCACTAAATTTATTATACCACATAATATTTTTTAAAAATATTATTTTTGATAATTCTTTAAAAAATGAATGCGAAAACTCTGAAAAATAAGTTAAAATAAAACGAATATATCTAATCAGAATAAATGTTTAAATAAAACAGGAGCAAAAATTATCTTGGAAAAAATTGTTTCAAAAGTATTCCATGGAAATTATTTTTCTTAACTAAAATGACAAAAATCTTCGGGTTGGGAAGTTCAGCAGATGCTAACAGGATATAGAAAACAAAAATAGATTTTTGTGCAAAGTAACCTCCTAAATACAAAAATTCCAAGTTCTTTTCCTTGCTTATGCATTCAATAAACACTATGCATCCAAAATGCTGTCCAGCAGCTGCAATCTCGGTTCTAAAGTGAAAAAATAACGGAGCCAATAACAGAAAATTCGTCACCTTCTTCGTAAGTATTCATAAATGAGAAGCGACGTGTACAAGAGAAAGAAAAAAGAAAATTTTCTTGATCTGATATTGTTAGGATCATGCGGCACTTGTCATCTAAAAGTAAAATGAACTGGATGAAAATGGAATACTGGGGAATGAAGAGTCTAGGTATTTTCTTCCTTCTTTTCAGAGCATGTATTAAAGAAAACGCCATGTGTTTTTTCTGGAGATTTTTTTTTCTGGTTTATAAATAAACATGACACGTACTTGCTGTTTAAAATTTATGTGAGGTGAATATTTTTAAAAGAATATTTTAGAAAAAATAATATATTCTGACACTAGTCTCTTGTTATTAAAATTACTATGATGTGCAATGGAAACCTCAATTTTCACTTTATAAATATTCATAACCAATTAAATGATATGATGATATAAGAAAAATATATTGGTCTTATTGATAATAAAAACTTTAATGAATAAAGTAATGTATATTTTTAAAATTTTGATTTAAAATTCATAAATATTACTATAATAGTCATAATAAAAGTTTTATAATCAGTTATAGTTTTGTAATTCAAGAGTTAGTTCTATTAATAAATAAAAGTTCGAAGATCAAAGAAATGGATAATATTTTAAATTCAAATTTAAAATCCCAAATATAAATGTAATTATTTTGCTACACTTTTCTATATGTTTATTAAGAAAAAGAAAATAACGTAAAATTTGCAATTATCTAAAAGTACAAAAATAAGCTACAAGAATTGCTAGAAGGTCATTATACAGACTGACATAAACAAGCTCATCCAATTCGAATATATTCTGTGATTGTACCTCAATTTTAAACAAAAATGTATTTATTAATTACAAAAATGTAGTAGAATTTTTTTTTTCTAAAGGTAATAATTAATTTTTGTCATTGGGTTATAAACACATTAAAAATAAACTTAATTTTGTGGAATTAAAATCAAACCCATATTTTTATTCTATATTTTAATTTAGAATTTAAAAGAAGATGTCGATTTTTTTTTTCTTATTCATTTTGAAAGGATAATTAAAATGTTAGAAAAGATACGTTAAAACAAACATCTGTTATTTAGTGATAAATCAAATATTAATTAGTTTATTATAAAACAAAAACTCTTTTAATGTAAAGTTTTAAATGTTATAAATTCTTTAATAAAATATTGTTATAAAAACATAAAAATATTTTATTTAAAGCTCGGATGAAGTGGGGATAAATATAAAGTTGATTTCAGTTTAATCTCAATTTGCTCAGTTGATATTATATTTACACTTCTGAAAATATTTAGGAATAAACTACAACTAATTGTCTTTTGGAAAAAAAAAAAAGAGTTTTTTATCATTTAACAATGTCCTACAATATATATACAGGGTGATTCAACGATGATGGGGAAAACTTTGAGGGGAGGTAGGACACATCATTAGGACTCAGAATTGTATAGGAACCCAGGTCCCCAAACGTCATTTTAACTCTTTACGGACCATGTGTCTTCTGGGGGTTTTAACAGAAAGCTCCGCCAACTGTCATTGCTTGTGAATGGTGTACTATTCAACAGAAAGGTTCTGTCTTTTACTGTTAAACTTTCAAAATACACGATAAAATGTTTCCGAATACTTCACACAGATCGAATAAATGCTTATATTGGGAATAATTATTTAGATGTACTGTAACACACGAAATCTAAAACTTACGCAGTAGGCAGAGTTTCAAATACATCGCAAACTGTTTCTTTGTAGTAATGTTGACAATAAATGCTTAAAAATGGCAATCACCGCAAGTAATACAGCTAAACAAAATTGGGATGATTGGCTGGTAATGCTGAAGGTAGAGAGCTTTAGTGGACCTGGTCATTCGTTATCTGCATTTGCTGTAAAGTATAATTTTAAACTATGTTTTTCGACGGATTGGAGATTTTACTAATAATGAAAAAGCAGACACGCATCTAATCAGGGTTGTCAACATTTTAATTCATTCCGGAGCATTCTTAGCCCCACCTTTATTCCATACCACCTTTTTTTTAAAGAGTAATATCTTCATATTTTATCGTAGTTTTAAACTGGAGAAAAATATTCTAAAAATAAAGTGGTGCGAAATAAAGGCGGAGCTAAAAATGTTCCGGAATAAATTAAAATGTTGACAACTATGTCTAATGTACGGTGTTGCTAATGGGAACAGTAGAGGGAACAGTAATGGGAACAGTAGAGACTGTATCAGGAATGATTTCCAAACAGGCGCATGCCGAATCATAAAATGTTTGGACGGCTGCATTTGGTTTTTTACCTTTTTACTTTCTTTTTTTGCACAATGTTTTTTATTTCATACTTAATTTTTTGTCTCATGCCTATACAAACGATCTATGGTTTAGTAAACTGTTCAACCCCTTAATGCTTGTTCCATGACCGTAGAAATATTCCTATTTGAAACTCCACCTACGTTGTAACTTTTAAATTCTGTGTATTACAGTATATCTAAAAAGTGTTCACAATATTAATATTTATTCAAGCAATGTGCATTATTCGGAAACAAAATTTTTATTATGCATGGCTTTTTGTATGATAAACAATTATACATAGAATCTCTCTGTTAAATAATACACCATTCAAGAGGAACGGCAGTAGGCGGAGCTTACTGGTAAAAAAACACAGAAAACATATGGTCCGTTAAGGGTTAAAATGACATTTGGGGACATGGGTTCCTATACAATTCTGAGTCCTAACGATGTGTCCTACCTCCCCTCAAAGTTTTCCCCATCATCGTTTAATCACCCTGTATATTAGCTGTGCAATACCTGTGCGACTGTTGCGTCATCAAACCCACGTGACCTCGCACCCATTAAAATTTAGGGAAAAACGTAACTGTAATCAGTAATTTTCTTTTTTTTCTACCGGAAGATTCACTGAGTTGTCGTCTGCTTGTTTTATTCTTTTTGAAATGTTCTAAAGTAAAATTGTGAATTTTTGTATAGTGTATATATTACGTTTGTGTCTTCATTAAACTTTGTCATGTGCTAAAATGGTTGCAGAGTCTTCATTTGAGTCTTCATCTTTTATTCGACACCTAAAATTAAATTGTTTTTATGGCAAAGCAAAGAATAATGTCTTATGTTTGCATTTAGTGCTCTACTGAGCTAGCCGAGCAATACAAATGTCATTTTCTACAGGTACACATATGACATTATAATTTTTTATGTTAATGTATATGTTTTATGTTGTTAATAATTTTTTGTGTTGTTCACCATCTTTATTGAAATTAGAATATCCCTCTCACCTAACTTCAACTCTTAATTTTCTTAACAATAACTGCATTAGTTTTTTAGATTTAAAACTTAAATTAGGTAACATATCAAATGATTTTTATGGCAAAAAACAAGATTTTTGTTTTAAAGTAAATTTATTTACACATTTGAATTCTTGTCTTCATTTATCTGTGTACAGAAATATCATTCTTAATCACCTCTTTCGTATACATAATCTTTGTTCATATAAGTACGAAAACAAAAATATCAACCATGTAATTAAAGTTGCTACAGGAATGGGTTATCCAAGGAAACTTATTTATTCAATAACCTATCATTGAGTGTCACGTGTCACTGTATAACATTATTAAAAAAAAAAAAAAAACTATACACGTTTAATGTATTACTTAAAAAATAAATAAATAAACAAACAAATAAATAAATATATAAAAAATGTGAAGGATTGGAGGGTAGATGTTTGATTAAGGAGGTTGGGTGGTGTGTTTGTCTGAATGGTTGAGAGGATTGCTGCATTAAATATTATAATAAAAAAAGTGCTAAGGTTTACTGCTATTACGGGATACATCTTAATTTTCTGGTAGATATATGAATGCTTAACTCTTTACACTTTAGATTTGGTTCCACGCATAATGGCTTCTGGTTTCATAACTTTAATTGTGAATAGTATCCAGTTCAATTTTTTAAAACAAAATAAATTTAATATTAAAAAAAAAAAAGAAGAAGAAGAAGAAGAACTGTTTCAAAAAGTTAACTAAAAATTACTTAATCAAAACATGTGAGCATTTCGGGATGATTGCTTATGACTAAGAAAAATAAAAATAAAATTTAAATCTATTATCTCAGGTTTGGTTTAAATGATTTCAATAATAATAAAATAAATAAATAAATAGAATAATAAACCTGTTACTTCAAATTTTTCCCTTTTTCGAACTAAATTGTAAATCTTTTTTCAGGATAGATGGCGCTAGCACACATTGCACACGAAGAAAATTAAACTGTAAATCTAAACTAATAAGTTTATGAAAGTTGTTATTAAACTCCAATTCATGTAAGTTTTAATGTTTTGAGTATCTTTAAATTAAGAACAATCATTTAATGAATTTAATAAAATTCCTCATTTATACTACCTTTATCGATTTATCGTTACTTAACTAGTTATTATTTTACTTATTAGAATTGTTCTGATGGCAACTTGTTAATTGTTACTTTCTCAGTTTAGCGCCGCTTTACGTGTGGCTATTATTTTATTATTATTATTTTTTATCTATTGATACACTGCAGATTTGTGTTGGTGTTTTATCTCATTCCTTTTTTAATCTGATTTTGTCGCAAGATCGAAACTTGAACTGTATTTTTGGCTTGAATTAGCTATACAGTTTTTGCGATTCCTTTGATCGTAGAAGTGCAAGTTTCCTGAAGGCGAGCATTTTGATTTTTGAGTATTTCTTATTCCAATTCTCATTTCCAGTTATCCTTTTTTCATATTTTTATTCCTTTTTTTATTTCCTGTTATCTTTTTTTCATAACTTTATTGGTTTAAGTATGATAACTTTCATGAATATCGCAAAAATATCTCTTATCGTTAGTCTTAGTGTTTTTGTCCTAGATGTCCACTTCAGCGTGATTTAAAATACTTTAACTTTTATTTGGGACTGTAATTAAACTGTAAAAAATATGTGATAACATTTAAATTGAATTACAATCACTTTTGAGTGTTTGTTTTTGGTCTTATCCTGTATGCATTAACTGCTAAATTTTATAAAGGTATTAAATTCTTTAATTTTTACACGCACACATATATATGAAAATTTTGTGTTATCTGGTTCTACTTTCCCAATGGTAAGTGTAACACCGGCCTACTGAACCCATATTACAGTACATTAAGAGACATGTAAATCAAGTTTACAGATAGTGAATGTCTTTATAAATCTGGGAATTTTTGAATTTTTAAAATACCTCAAATTGTTAGAGATTTACGAACTTTTCCGTAGGCCTTCAACTAGTATTTAGTGCTAGTAGTACTAGTACTTTTTAGAACTCCAGCAAAATTTATAAAAGACGAAGATGTTAAGTTTTATTAAAAATTAAAAGACTAATATAATGAAGAAATTCAGCACCAAATTTCTAAAAATACTGAATTTTATTTTTAACAGTGAAATATTTAGTATTATTCTTTGTTATCTATTCGACGTTACAAGATCAATTTATATAGTACAAAAATTATTATCTAATATTATTATATATATTATAATGGAATTATATTATATTTATTGGTGTTGAAGAATAATAAAGCTTTATTATTATTATTATTACGTGATGTTTGTTTCCTGTAGAAAAGTACATTTCGCTGGTGATAAAATAATGTGACATTTTCGAATTTACACGTTTAGTTGAATATCTCAAGAAATACTTCAAGGATTATGTTAGAACTTCGTGAGTGCAAAGAACTTACCTTATACATAGTTTCCAACTTCAAAATTATTTTCAGAGCTGCCAATCCTCCGGATTTTTTGACGTCACTAACTTTTAAGTTATATTGGCCTTATTTAATGACAAATTTCGTTATTAAAGAAAGTTTTTTTTTTTTTTTTTTTTTTTTTTTCCCTTTAAAAAATATTGGTGTTTAAAAATCCAGAGGGTTGGCAACTCTGTACTTTTTTAAAGAAGATAACCACCAATATTTATAAATAATATATTCCAATACAATTAAAAGTGATAATTATGCATTGCTGCCAAGTTTTTTAATTTATTCCGGAATGTTGTTAACCCCGCCCTTTATTCACACCGTAATATTTGTAGAATAATATTCTTCAATATATAATTATGATTAAATATGAAGAAAATTACTCTAAAAGGATTACGGTGTAAAAAAGGGGCGGGGCTAAAACATTCCTGAATAAATTAAAAAACTTGGCAACTATGATTGTGAGTAATAGTTAAAAATTCTATTGCTAAAAATTCCTATAAAAATTTATGGTAATACATTTTTAGGGAAAACTGGAAAAGTTGACAGCTATGCACGAATATTTCAACGTAGATAATGTACAGAAGGCAGAAAGCAAATTACAGAAAAGAAATGTTTGAAAAAAAAAAAAAAAAAACTATTTCTGGAAAACAATATTTTAAATGCTTTGTAGCTGTAGCATATGATTTTGTGGATTCTTTAAATTGTCTGCATTCATCTGTATACGAATAGGCGTGTATATTCATGAAAACATAGTTTCTTTTAACAAAGTTGAAATTATTTTATACATTTTTTGTTTATAACATGCAGGGTTTTCAAACCAATGTAATATTATTTTTAGAAAACTTGACATATTACATTAGACACGACATACAGTAATCAGAATATAAAAATATTTTATGCATGATGAGATTCGAGGCTTTTCACTAAATACTTTTTATCTGCGCATGAGTAATCCTTAAGAAATGTTCTCTTGCATAAGTATTAGTAAAATGCGTAGAGTTATTCTGAAAAAGACAAAGAAAAAAAAGCAAATATCGTAAAATCTCAGATAAGTATCGCCGATAGAATTAGTTAAATTTCAAATACTTTGGAGGAAAATAAATAAATAAATAAATAAGGAGTATTACGTGTATTTTTATATTAGTTAACAAGATTATAGTTCTTATAGTACCGGTGTTTTCAAAATAGAGCGTTGGTAAATTTCTTTGTAACACAACAACGTACAATGTATAATGTACTTTATACGTACATTATATACTGAAACACCGTTCACTAATAAAAAATAAAAATATCATGTTGTTTCTCTTTCAGATTATCTGAAATTTAACTAATTCTATCAAAGATTTGTTTGCGTTTTTTTTTTTCCGATATTTGCCTGCTTTTTTTTTTTCTTTCTTTCTTTTCAGAGTATTTTTATACATTCGGTTACTAAATTATGCAAAATGAACTTTGTTAACGTTTGCGAATGTGTAGAAAAAATTTACTATAAAAAAAAAAAAAAAAAACTATTTTTCGTCAGGTATTTAATATTTTTATATACTGATTATGCAGTTTGATGTGTAAAATGCAATATCTCAAGTTTTCAAAAAATGAAATGGAATTGATTTGTAAACATTACTACGAACAAAAAATGTACAAAATATGTTCAATTTTGTTTGAAAACTCCATGTACCTTTATGATATACGCGCTATTGACATAGAAATTAATATTACTAATTAAAAGAAGCCCTATAATCACATGTTAAAGTTACAATGCAATTCAAGCTTTATTTTTACTGAGTTTTATTTATTTATTTTTTTTTTTTTTTATTTACCCAAGCATTTTCCCCCTTTAATTTGTTACTGGTGTTCTTTTTTGCCTTAGGGACAAAATCTTTTCTGAAATATATGTCGTATAACATGCTCTCTATACTCACAGTGTTACGAGATAATCCATCAAAAAGAAGTTTCGGATATCCGACAAAATGTGCAAAGTCAAAAGCGTTTTGTCGCCCATTTTTGCCTTATTTATTTATTTATTTATTTATTTTTAATAATTGGTATTGCTGTCTCTCACTACCTTTTAAGAACAAAAAATAAAATGTTATATCGATTTTTTATGAGCGTTTAGATATAATTTGGTTTGGTTTGGTAATAAATTGCACAACATTCTTCATCACGATTAATTTCAACAGTTTATAAGAAATCCGTGTCTTATTCAATTTTATTAATGGAAGCTCTTAAAACATTTCATCTACATATTTCGTTTTAATAAATGAAATTTATGAACATTGAATTAAGTTATCTGTTAGTTGAGAGCAAAATATCCGTTTCGAAATTCGTTCGTAGCGTAAAAATTGCAAGGAAATAAATGAGAAATTTCTTTTTAAATAAAAGAAATTTTCATATGTAGTAAAAAAATAAAATAAAATAAAATCTAGAAAATAAAATGTAATATGTTTAATAACACACTTTTATAGTATAACATAAATTTAAAATAACCTGTTTGCTTTTATATGTTACTGTCACGATGAAAAAAAATAATACAGTACAATTATTATTATTATTATTATTATTATTATTATTAATGTTCATACTGTCATAAATATGTATATATATATATTCATCAAGGCTGTAAACACTTTTAAGCATTCAGACCCAAAATTTGAGTCTATGTTTATATGCTTAATTAAAGAAAAAAAAAAGTTAAAACACTTACATCTTGTTCGTCATTTTCAATCACATAGCTGCCAAGTTTTTTAATTTATTCCAGAATGCTGTTAGCCCCGCCCTTTTTTCACACTGTAATCTTTCTAGAAACATTTTTTTCAATATGTAATTACGATGAAATATGAAGAAAATTACTTGAAAAAGACTACGGTGTGAAAAAGGAGCGGGACTAACAACATTCCGGAACAAATTAAAAAACTTGGCAGCTATGCAATCATATAATTTACTGTTTATTTTAAAATTATAAATAGACTATGATATTTTGTGTAATTATTATGGATACTTTCTCTACGAACTGTCATGACATTTCATTACTTACAAACCGTGTAAACTTGTACAATCTATAGAGATTTTAGAAAATTGAAAAGTTATATCTAAAAGTATAAATAAAATGGTCACAAAGAATGCTATCCTTGATATTAAAATTAATTAATATTGTGATATAAAAACGTTAACAATAGTTTGCCAGAGAAACGCATATGCAAGAAACATTCATCAATTGCCTGATGCATTTGAAACAAAAAACCATATACAGTAATTTCCGGTCTATAATCCGCAGATTATACAAACCAGTTTTGCACCAGAAATTTCAACTGACAAATAAAGTTGTAAATGTAAAAGTTGTTCCTTCGGAAAAAAATAAATACATATATATTTTTCTGTTAAATAAAATTTCTGATGGAGAAATGACATATCTTTCCTGCGGATTATAGACCGGAAATTACTGTAAATATATTTCAACATACAAATGTTGAAAACAACAATGTCTTCATTTAATATAAATATAAAAATCACACATTTAATTTTATCGTTGTACTGTAACTTTATAATTAAAAAGTGTCTTTTTTTCTTATTTATCGTTAAGTTTCAGCTAGAAAAATAATCTTTGTTACGAATATTTCTTATTTTTTTGAATTGCACATTATATATACTTTAGTGTGCAATGTATTTCAGCATGTATGTTTTCAATCATGTTATAGCTTTACAGTTTTATAGCCAGTAATATTACATGAATTTAAATCTTGCAGTTAAATATATCAAAATTAATTTTCTGAAGTAAAAGTATTACAGAAAAAAATAATTCCATGGTAATAAAGCGCATATGTTCTCCTTTGTAGTTAAAACAGTAACTTGCTTCTTACAACACTATAAAAAATTAAGCATTAAAAGTTGGTAATTTGAAGATTATCTTTCAAAAACGTTATTCAGTCAGGCCTAGTTATATATATAATGGTTATAGAAATTGATCAAGATGTAAATAAACTTGCAAACGTTGTTTAACAAATTTTTTTAATCATTGAGCAAACGAAAATTTTGAAAATAAACAACACTTGTTTTTTCTAAGCAAATAGTAAAGTCAGTGTGATATATTAATGAATTAATTATATTTTGCACAAAAAATTTAACAGGATGATATGTGACAGTTTTTCATAAATCTTCAGAATATCTGAATTTTTAACATTAAAAAAAAAAAAAAAAGTATATTATTCTTAGATGTCAAGTTAAAAATTTAATTTAAAGCTGGTTCCGATTTTATTTTAATCAAGAATGATTTATTAAAGTTTGCTTTCAATTTAATATAAATGCATTTTTTTACAAAGGTAAAACAAAAGTATCTATCGAAGTTAAAGCTAGATAAAGATTCCCACTACAATTTAAAAACGAAATTATAGAAATCTATAAAAAAAAAATACAAAATAAAGGTGAAAAATAAAAATGTATTCTGATATTAGTGACCGGGATAACTTTAACAGTTTTCATTTAAAATGTTGTGGAGGATAATCTCAAAAATAACTTCATTACGTATGAAGTGAGCTGCATTAAATAGGGTTTATGCTATTGATTTAAAACTAAATTACCGTTGCTGTCTCTAGATGCTACTCCTAGATCATTTATTTCAAACTTTAGCATATGTAAATAAATCACTCAGACCTAAATTTTATTTTAAAAATACAATTTCTATTTAATTTAGAGGAAATTGTGTCATTAAAAATACATTTAGTTACAAAGTAATTAAACATTTGGTTTTTTATAAACTATTTTACAACAGTTAAACCTTCTTAATATTTTTATTGCCCATTCTTTAAAAAATCTCATAAAATGTAATAATCCAATAATACAAAAGGTAACACCACATGTCAATATTCTTTTTATAAGTTGCAACGTTACATCATGTATAGGAAAATAAGTATATTTTACATTTGTATGCCAAAACGTTAATTTAGATCGTCATCGTCTAAGTTTTCGTTCTTTTTTTCTTTCTTTCTTTCTTTTTTTTTTTTTTTTTAATGACGCAATGTATCCTCCAGTGAATTTTCAACTTAAGTGAATATTTCACATTGAAAACCTAATACAAGTCTTTGAAAGAAACTAAAAGAGTGCCTGCATTCTATTTTCTCTCGAAACAGTTAAATCATTTTGAACAATACTTTGTCGCGAAACGTAATTTAAAATAAGAAGTGATTAATCGATTTCCTGCTCTTTTCATCTATCGATTTAGGAATCCTCTAACGTTTTTCTTTTCTGTTTTCAAAGAAACGAGAGAATTATTCAGTTTTCTCCCTTTGCGGTTGGTTAATTTTTTTTCATTAAAATGCGGTTATATTATTAATGCGCTGAATAATTTGGAATTGTTTTTCTATTAACGTTTACTCGACCAGAAAACAAGAAATGCTTCATGTTTTAAATTATAAGAGTGTTCTGCTAGAAACGCGAGTTCTTTTAGGTAACAGAGAGTAATTTATGAAAATATAACTAATATTTTCAAAGTGAGTTAAAAAAATTTTTTTGACTCTTTTTCTGGACACACAGCTTATTATTGGTTTTATTCAAACTATTTATTAAAATCACCAAAAACATATATGGGCAACATTTTATGATAGCCTAATGTCTGTTTATGAAATGAGTGATAATGCATACCGCTAATAATATAAAAAAGTGGCAGTTTTTTATTACTAATTTTAAGATGAAACTGGTTATTCAAGCTTAATCTTATAATTTATGTATCTCCATTATGATAAAAAATTTGAGTATTAAAAAAAAAAAAAAATACAAAATGATTTTAATACAAAATTTCGGACAATTTCAAATGCATTTAACAATTTCAGGTATATTCTGAACATAAAATTAAATTTACTGAAGTTAATGAACTTATGAAATTAGTTATGTAGGAGAGCGTGGGGTTAGTTGTAACAGGGGTAAGAAGTAACAGACAATTTACAAAATAGTGTGTAACATTTTTGATTAAATATTCCGATAAACATAATTCTTATGACGCACTTTACTATTTAAGCACAATCAGAGTTCCGAAAAAATAATTAATGAGAGGTTCTGTACACGTGCTTCATTTTAGCTAGTTAGTGGGAAAAAAACATATTTCGTAAATTTTGATTTAAGGTATGTTTATTTATATTTTAAAGAAATGTTTGTAGTTATTTCTTTTGTCTATGTGCTAGGTTATAAAATGCATGTTTAATTTTTTGTATAAATTGTTATATTTTTTTTATAAATAAACAAAATGTTCAAAATCATTCGATGGGGGCAAGTTGTAACACTTTAAATGTTAACAAGCAAATTTTTTATTCTCAACTTTATTCTATGAATTTGTTTTTTCTTGTTTTATACTGAGGAACTATAAAAAGAAGTCTGAAAGAGCTTTAAAGGGCCGTATATGATTTGGCTACAGCTGAAATCTTCGAGAAAGATACAAATATTAGACACCATCACAAGAAAAAAAAAAAAAAAGCATTTGAAGAATATTTTGAAGAGATAATTAAAAAGTAACACAAACATAAAAAGAGAGAAAAAAGAAAGAAACACTGTAAAAAAAATTGTGTAACTTTACTCAAAATTGTTGAGGCAGCTTAGTTGCCACATGTATGCTGAGAAACTTTACCAACTGTACTTATGTAACCTTTGCACGCCAGGAAGAAAACGTACACTGTTACAATCGGTGAAATTACACTAGTTTGTAGTGTAGTGTATGTATAAAAGTAGGTAAGATTTCTCTCTCGCAAACGGTAACTTTACAGAACATTGTTGTGTAACGTATGCAGATCAGTAGGTAAGGTTCCACTCTGGCAAATGTAACTTTACACAACAGTGTTGTGTAACGTATGTAGATTAATAGGCAAGATTCCAGTTCGGCAAACGGTAACATGTGATGTCTGAGCGCTTGCCTCGGCTATCTCAGGTCACATTTTAAACTTAATTTAAGGAATAAATTGATAAAACACTTTAGATTAAAATAAAATGAATACTTTATTTCACCTTGAAATATTGGGAGGAAGGACTCGTGGAAAACTTAGTACTTAATTAGATAAATAAATAAAATAAATATAAAGATATGACAATGGTCTCTTATCACTTGTGATAAACTTATAAAAGCTTTATCTTTAGCCCTCAGAAGATAATTGATTCTTATCCTCGTTATAAGAAGAAGCTAACATCCGCCAGGATACTTACTCAGCTTCACAATAATAACGCTTTACTAGATTCGCTCAGAATACTATCTTGTAATCACTACTCCTCTATACGTCATCAACGACAACACTATCTCGTAATCTCCACGCTGGCACACAAAAATATCTCGTAATATCTACAAACCAACACAAAACATCTCATACCACACTTCACTTATTTAAATATCTTGAACCGACAACCTTTATCACTTCAATTCCTTAACTTCAATAACCGATCATATTCATACACCTTACGTAAACTGCGTGAGTTCTCCTTTCTTTAGTGGCTCTATGCCGACGTAAACTCATCCCAACTCCAATCTATTACGTCACTCTGCGCTGGCACCAGACTTCGCGTATTCACTCCCGTGATCAACATTCCTTCACCAGTGGCTACATTCTTTTATCCTAACTCGACGCACAATCTTACATTCCTGCGGTGACATTCTTTTGACTCAACCTCTTTTACCTCACAAACTTTAAACAACATTATTGTGTAACATATGCAGATCAATTGGTAAAGTTCTTATCTCGCAAACATTAACTTTACACAACATTGTAGTGTAACATAGGAAAACCAATTGGTAACTCTCAAAAACGGTAACTTCATGCAACGATGGCCTGAGACCTATGCAGATCAATGTGATTGGGGACTTAATACAGGTTTGTAGATAATATATACAGGTCATTAGAGTTCCAAACTTATATTCGTTAATCTGACACAACTTTGTTATTTTAAAGTATGCAGGCGAATAGGAGCATATTAACCTAGGGATCTATTACTGTACGTACAGTCAGCAAAAACGAAAAAAAAAAGAAGCCCCCCCCCCCTAATTTCTCCATAAATTACCGTAGAAACATGCGGTTGGTACCGATCGATTTGTAATAACGTCTAGTTTATAACGGTATAATTAAATTTTGCTTAGGGGGTCATCTAAATATTAAAACTGGCATCAACTTCATTTTTTTCAATGTTAACCCTCATTTTTAATAATTTTTTTGAATTATTTGGATCAAATCATGGCGGAAAATGGTATAATTTGTATATTTTGCTCAATTTTTCATAGAGTTATAATTTGTCAAAGTATGGGGATGCTAATGTTAAATGAATATGACAAACATTGATTCATATCTTCCCGAAAAATTATTATATTCATTATTTTTCTTTTTCCTTTTTTTTATACGTTAGAATAGAGTGACCCAAACCTATTCCATGCATTTTTTTTTTTTTTTTTTTTTTTTTTTTTTTTTTTTTGTTGAAAAACAATTTTTGAATTATGAAAATTATTAATAAATTCATATTCGAAAAAATTATGAATTATGACCTATATTAATTTTTGCACGAATAGAACCGGCATCAACAAAAACATGGGTTTCCAAATTTACAGCTCGTTCCTAACATTTTTTTGAGTTACAGTGATATTTCACTTTTTATTGTTGTTAGAGTGCCGTCACTTGTTATAATTTGAATCTTATGTGAGAAAATATCTGTATATATTTTGATGAAAAACTAATTTAATTTACCTTTATGTTATTCTTTTTGTTTTCAAAGCAACATTTTGTTGTTTACTATAAATATTAGCTTATTTTTATGAAAATTATCGCAACGCAGACGAGAGATTGTGAAGGAATTCCAAAAGAAATCAAGCCCCGCCTCTACATCGCTGAAACAATATTAAAAAAAGTATTTTGCATATTCGTATTTGACTCTATATGTGACGCTGGTATGCATAAATCTCAATGGCATTTACTACATCGAATGCTGAAGACAAAACTTAAATGATTTAATTGCAAATAATCAAAATACCAAAAGTTAAACTGTGTTTAAATGATACAATTTTTATTAAAATCACACAATCAACTGTGGAAGAAAATCATATTTATTGAAATTCTATTTTTCCGACTGAGTGAAAATAATGCCTGGACCGGGAGTCGAACCCCGGATCTTTGACTTACAAGGTCAAGGCTCTACCAATTGAGCTATCCAGGACGACACCCCGGTCAGCATTACTTACTCAGACAACCTTTAGGCAAAAACATCTCTGGTCTATCATGTAGATAGCTCGACAGAAATAAGTCGCAGGAAATGGAAAACACCATTAGATAATGGGAGAAAGAAATACATTAATTATTTTCACTCAGTCGGAAAAATAAAATTTCAATAAATGTGTTTAAATGGTTCTGCATTTTGGAAATATGACACACACAAAAAGAAAAAAGAAAAAGTTTAATTCATTGCTATATTACCATATATTTCAGGAATTAGGTATAGAAAAAAAGTATGTTTTTTTATTTTTATTTTTTATTTTTTCGAATAGTGGAGAAATAGTTTGATGAAGAAAATTGTGTATTTCAGGGGTCTGCAAAAATTCTTTTTTTCTTTTTTCTTTTTTCTTTTTTTTTTTTTTCTTTTAAATCAGCGGTGAAATATTTCTTAATTTCAGCAATTGTACAAAATAAATGTCAATCGGCAATAAGCTTTTACCATATTCTATTTAAATATATCTGTCTGTCTATCTATCTATCTATCTATCTATCTATCTATATATATATATATATATATATATACATGTATATTTAAAAAGTGATAATTTTTTGGGGAAAATATATAGAGTAATTACTGATTTTGAATAAATGTAACTTAAACAGGAAAAAAAAAATGTCTAAAGAATTTTTTACAAATTCGGGGGATGAGGGAATCCCTGAAAGTGCCATACAAATATATTTTTTGAATTAAAAAATATATTTACAATTTACTTTACATTTAAATTTTTATTTTAATTAATAAAAGTTCAGTGTTTTAAATAAGAGAAAAATTTAAAAACATGACAGTGATTTTTTTTTCTTTTTTAAATGGGAGGAGAGGGATGGAATTAGTAAAAGTACTATATATTTTTTCATTGGATATGTTAAAGCATTTATTTACGATCATAAAAAAAAAGAGTTTATTTTAGATCCCCAGTAAAAAAAAAAAAAGAAAAAGGAAAGTTTACCTCTCTTTTTTTTTTTTTTTTTTTTTTTAATAAGTTAGTGTAAACATAGACTGTTACAATGCTTTTTTTTTTCTGAATTTCTCGAAGTTATAGCTTTTTATATAATAATAATAAGCTTTTTACATTAGAGAATTTTTAATAAAATACCAGCTCATCCTGAGTGTCTCAAATATACCAAATCATGCAAAATCACAATACTTTGAAAGTATATAACATTAAAACTATTTTAGATAGAAAACAAAAAAAGTTAGACGGTTATTTATAAACATAAAAAAGAGAATTCTACGAAGTACTATAAAAAACCAGTGATGGTGGGATTTTTGGTCTGATCGACAAATTGACATATAATGACCCTTGTTTGGTCTTATATAATTTTTTTAGCAATTTACACATATAGTATTTTAATTTCAATACTCGCTGGTGTCAATTCTATGAAGTTATGTATGTTCAAATGTCAAATCTCTCGAATAATTTCACCCTAATACTCTGAGCATTTTCATATTTTTATTTAATATGCAGTCAAAATAACATAGCCCCCCTTTCATTAAATGATAAAAGATAAATAAATATTAATAAAGGTCAATGTACCAGCTCGTACATCATAACATTTATGCTGCACTTGTGTTTGACAGTAGATTTCTCTTCGTCTTTGACTAAAAGTTCAATATTGATGAATTTGTTAAAGAAAAGAGAAATTATACTATGAATTTAAATACCTATTTATGATTATGTAATTTTATTTTACGAAAGTATTTCTCTGTATATGCATATTATGCATACACACACCATGCAATTTTAATGCACAACTACATACTTTGGTTTGATGCAGCTTGAAAATGGGGTTTAATATGTTATGTATTGGGTACTTTCAACGGCTGCTGATAAAATAACTTTTGTTAAGATTCTCGATATATATATATTTGTGGGTGGGGTGGGGGGGGGTTAATTTCATTTAAAGTTTAATGTTCTTAATTTTTCATGAATAACAGAAATGGCTTTTTTTTTAATCTAAATTTCTCTTTTTGCGTGTGAATTCCGTGTACAAAAAATTTCATTTGATGAATCAATAAATATTTTCCTTTTTTGAAAAGTTTGTGAAAACAAATTAACAGTCTGAATTTTACAGTTTTTTGTAATTAAAATTTGCTTTAATATAATTATATAACAATGTACATCATATAAATTAATTTATTATGTTGTACGTCAGAACTGTATACAAAATTCTTAGAAAATTTATTGTAGAGTTACTAGTATTTCCAAAGTTATTATGTACGTATCTATTTCTTTAAAATTTAAATAACTTAAATAACTGTTTTAAGTTATCATCAAAGACTCTATTCATATTTATTTTCATTATATATTTAGCAGTTCAAGAAATAATCCTTAGAAAAATTTTAGAAAAAATAAATGATTTAATTAAGAATGGGTTAAGATCTGATTCATACTTACCGATTATTTAAATTATTTCCAATTTTTAATATGTGTACTTTAATTTCTCCCCGCCACTCAAAGGTATGCTTGCTGTTGATAGCAGAGTTGGGTCTATCACGATTTTACTTCCGCTAAGCAAAGACCTCAGATTTGAAGTAATGTAATCCAACTGGTCAGCTTTTTAACAGGTGTCATCCTCTGCAAGTCCTATCTCCCAATTTCTCCTAGTTTCTCCCAATTTCTCCTTGTCTTGTAATGTTTCTCAAACAAGATGTGTAAAGTTGCTCAAAAGAACAGTGTATTCTAAAACCTTAACTCTTTCCACACGCATATTGAGGGAATTTACACAACGTTCTTGAGGAACGTTAGTAAAATTTTTACAGTGAAAAGGTTAAAGGAAGAAATAAATAAATAAATAAATAAACGAAAGGATAAAAATATAAATAAAATATTTTAACTCCAGATATATATTCCGAACTAAAGGAGTGGTTTTACTTAGCTTTAGGAGATGCCTACAGCCAGGGATCGTAGTTTCCACTTTTTTTTTGGGGGGGGGGGAGGGCAGGGGTGCACTTTCATAAATGAGAAATTTATGCATTTTTTCTACCACTATTTTATACAATAATTTCTATCCTGTTTAATGACGACATATTACTTTAAAAATACAATAAAAATTTCTCTAAGGAAAATGTGGTGGAAAAAGGGGCGGAATTTTCTCATTCCTGAAAGTGTCCTGAAAAAAAAAAAAAAAAAAGCAGGGACTACGACCGCTACAGCCTCTCTTAGGCAGAAGAATAGGTATAATGCTTAATTTCCAAAATGTGGACACACATTAAATGTGTGAGAGGGAAATGAACAATAGATCTTTGTATTAACTTCAGTTCTGACGAAAAGTTACGTCTATATTGATTAGATATTTAATTTTCTCTTAATTTTACTATAATCCATTTGATATAATTCATTGTTACTACACAGAAAAGGCATAATTTAATATTACTTATTTATTGCTTTTTTTTAATTAAATTAATAAATGGTTGATAGCAAAAACATTTTGAAATATTGCCTTTTTTTATTATTAGTATTTCCCTCATAGCTGTTACGATTTGCCCCAAATCCGGGGCAAGTGCTAGCAGGCAAATAATTTTTTGGGCTAAAATTAGCAAAATTAGCGAAAGTTTTTTTTTTTATATATATGATAGATGAATATGCGTGCTATGAAAAACAGCAACTATAAACAGGAAAACGTAAATACATTTCAAAATACATTTAATTTTCTAAAAACTGTTACAACCAGCTCCCCCTTTCCCCCTAAAAAAAAAAAAAAAAAAAAAAAAAAAAACTCTAAAACATTGAGAAATTTATCAATAATGTATTAATCATGAACAGATGTGATAGATTTATTTACTTCAGCGTTATTTGAACTTTTAAGGAATATTTTCGAGGGTTCTGTATAATTTGAGGGGTCTATCGTAGCTTCCTGCTTAAAGAATGCACCAATATAAGATGAACAAATCCACTGTAGATATTTGTTTCGATTCATTTCAGTGTATATGTACGTTATCGTAATAACTTATAGCCTTAACCAGTGATGTCAAACAATGAAACATATATGAAGATCAAATCAATTTCAAGGAAATTCTTTTAATATGTCTCAATTACAAGTTAATTTTTTTTTAAATATTTAACTGAAAGAAGAAATTTAACATGCATTAACAATGAACAAAAAATGCAGCCCCATATTAGCGGCAAAGCCTTTTTGTATTTCCAAAGAAACGTTATGTTCATAAATTAACGAATCTTTTTGATAAATAAATTTATTCAAGATATTAACAAGTTCAACGTAAGGGCCAATTATGGATTTTATTCGTTCAGCATTTTCAACTATATCGGAATAAAATAAAATAAAAATAAATAAAAAATAAAAAAAAATAAATTGCAAAAAGTAAACAAAAATATTTCACTTTCTAAAGCAATTAAACTGAAAATAAAGTGAGAATGTTTCTGAGACGGCCAATAAAATATCGAATAGCAGGATAGTAGATTCAAAAAGAATCAATTACTACTCGACTAACTTGGGTTGTGCTGTGTGCGGTATTCGCAAACACACGAAAGACAATTTCACGCCGAACTTTCTGATATATGTTTATAATGCAGATGAACGCCACTAGACTTTAGTTGTTTCCGAAACTACAGTTTTATTAGTTGATATATCATTGGAATTGTTTCCAATATTGCATTTGATATACAGTAATTTCCGGTCTATAATCCGCAGATTATACAAGGCAGTTTTGTACCAGAAATTTTAAATGACAAATAAAGTTATAATTGTAAGAGTTGCTCCTTCGAAAAAAATATTGAATTTTTTGTTAAATAAAATTTCTGGTGGAGAAATGACATTTTTTTCTTGCAGATTATAGACTGGAAATTACTGTATAATGAATATTTTTATTATGTACTGAATGGTTGTAATCAAACTTCCGCTATAAACAGCATCCAGTGACTAAAACGAACTACCAAATTGCGACCAAATTTAGTACTTCGCCGATTCAAGAGATACGCACGTGGAATTAAAAAAATATTTTCAAAGTATTCCCAAGGCGGATTTGTTACTAAAAATTAGAAAATATAATAATAGTAATAATAATAAAAATAATACAAAACACGTATGGAATACATAATCAATTTTAACATTTATTGTTTAGTTTTTGATTTCGAGTGGGTCAATTTTCTGATAATTTTGCCACTTTTACAATAAAAAGAGCCACCTGGCGAGCATTTTTATAAATAAAATATTTTTTCTTTTAAACACATCTCACGAATCATTCAAATATGAATTCGCCAAGAAATCGTGCTTACCCGTTTTAGAGCAAGATGTTATTTTTGGCGGGAATTTTGTTAGATCCGCTTGTGTACATATATATATATATATATCCTTGTGCATAATACATACAACGTATGAAATTTAAGCATTTAATTTTTTATCCTCTATCATCCTATAAATTTCAAATGTTACAAAGAATTCATTTGCGAAAGTATAATTTTCAAGTTGAAAAATTTTGCTCTTAAGCGACATCTGTTTCACAAATAGCTGAAACTTCCTTTCGAAGTTTTACTACTCCACTTCACAGAATCTAACACTTCTCTCTACGAATTTCTCCTCCCCACTTTATTTTTTATATCACAATCCAGTGTTCTTCAGTTTTTAAAAACTGGAAATTTAAGTTGAACTGTAGAGGAGGACTAGTAGATCTTTCATTCTTTTCTTCTTTTCTCATACTCTCTTTCTAATATTTTAGAGAAAATTTATGCAAAGTGAAAGGGAAAAAAAAAAAAAAATCTTCTAAATATTTAGTTCCAAATCTTAGTTTATTCTTTTTATTTCAGGAATTTTGTAAGGTTCGAAACTCTCTGCTTAAAAAAATATATTCGTAGAATTAAAACCGATCGAATTGAATGTGGCATAAATATACTGCGTAAATTAGATTTGGAAATTTTATTAACGCTGCTTTTTATGGCATGTTAATATATTTTGGTAGAAAAAAACATTTTAAATTTTCGTTTAGTAGTAGAAATAAATATTGAAAATGTCATACGAAGAATTCGTAAAAGAATGAAAGAAATGTAATTTTTCATACAGTATGAAAGAAATATATTGTAAAATCTGGGCTGTAGAATGTATAACCATAGTAATAAAATCACACGTAATAAATATACTGATATATATTTTTTTCTAAATAGAATTAAAGTTTGTATAGAGTGATATTTAAACATTTTTTTTTTTACTTGCTACGATAATTAACATTCTGATTATATCTCTAATAACGCTGTTGAAAAAGCTGCAGTAAAATTACCAGACAAATCCCGTAAAAAAAAAAAAAAAAACATTTAGATGACGAATGATGTATTGCCAGAAATTTTACGTTGTGATGATACCTACACCCAACCTGTAAAAAAAGTAGTATTAACCGTAAAATTAAAAGTTAAAGTTTGAGTTTCTCCAATACTTTTAATATTGAATATAAGCCTTTTTTTTTTTTTTTTTTTTTTTTCTCGATAAAGACTATGATACTGATTTTTGAGAAAGAAAATCTAATATATTTTTCGAAATCATTTTTATTCGTAAACGTAGAACTAAAGAGATAGTCTTATTTCAAGGTTCTTATTAGAGGAAAATAATGGTGAGTATTTCTCCCCCTTCTTCAAAAACAAAATGAAACTTTAGAAAACTGTGTGAGATACCTGAAAATTAATCGAGACCCCAAATAAACTTTGAATAATAATAAAAAATCTTTTACATGGACACAGAGAATTTGTATCTTCAATTAATACGATTTTTTTTCATGGTTTTCGATTTTTATGGTTTCTGTAGTGGGTGCAAAGCAGAAATAACTAGAGCCTAATTCTCATCCAAATCATCCGTCATTCTTACTCATCCGAACAAATTTGCATTATAGGACCGCATTTGCATTATAGGTGTGTTTATGAAGTGTTAGGCGTAATTGCACTTTTTAGAATAACAGAAGATTTTTTTTTTTTTTTTTTTTTTTGTAATCTGTATTCCATTGAATGGAGGAAGGACTGCAGTATTTCGAGAACAGAACCTGTTATATATGGTGAACATGTACATATATGATAGTCATATTCACCTAAAACAGTTTCGTTTTTTTAACAGTGCAGATCATACGTAATAATCATAAGACTTATCTTCAAATGGCTAATTACATATTCATTTCATATTGAAATAAACTTTATTTTAGCATATTGTAAAATTTGCATTGTGGAAACAACATTAAAATTTTCCGTTTTCTAAGGCTTAACTAAAGTGTTAAGAGCAATTAGAAATGCTGTATGCTAAAAAAAAAAAAAAAAAAAAAAAAAAAAGAAAATGCGTTTAGTGATAAAATAACTATTAGGTTGTAGTTTGTGTTTTACAAATCTGGTTTCCAATCAAGAAACCATTTTAGCTTTCTTTTTTAATGTTTTCGTGTCAATACACAAGTAAAATCAATTCCATCAATATCAATTATTCAGTTTCAGTCAGATGGAAATTCTTTGAATTAAATGAAAAAAACAGTAGCTTATTAAAACCAATTGATGTTTCTATGCGTCATGCGTGCATAATTAAACACATTGAATAAGTATAAATAACAATCATAGTTTCAGTTTGAAAATGGAATTCTCTCTTGATGTCACTGAAATAATAGCATTTGAAGAGATTTTCTCATAAGAAAATG
Organism: Salticus scenicus; assembly: GCA_963930645.1. NCBI lineage: Eukaryota > Metazoa > Arthropoda > Arachnida > Araneae > Salticidae > Salticus > Salticus scenicus. The sequence continues at coordinate 84,190,900 of OZ005651.1, forward strand.
GTTTGGTGAAAGATAAGAGCAATTTGCGTAGATTAACGGCTTTTTCTCGTAAAAGTTCCAAAATTATACTTTCAAAACATCAATTTACTGGCTACAACCGTTTCGCTAGCAAAACGGTCATTTCCTGTAAAAATATAAGGTTAATTCATAAATTGTGCTCTCAAAACATTGATTTACGGATTATGACCGTTTAGTTAGAAAAACGGTCAATTTCCCCTAAAATTATACGGTCAAATACCGTGATTTAATTTTTTTTTTTTTTTTTTTTTTTTTTTTACTGAAGAGTGTTTGTTTCGTTTTGGTGTTCTGCGTTTTTTTTTTTTTTTTTTTTTTTTTTTTTTGCACACCCAGTTTCATTAAATCATCTTAAATCATCTAATAAGTGTCATATATGTATATTTTACATATTGATTTACATATATTTTATATACATATGATATGTTTAATTTTATGCGCATATATAATTTAAACTTTATTTGATTCACATCCATAAAATAATATAAAAATGAAACTAGCAGAATCAATCCATATTCGGCTAAATTTACATAGTACATATTTAGATAAACTTATAATGCAACTTTAAAATCACATATTATAATTTTAAACCAGTATTATTAATCCTTATTTAATTTCTATCAATCATTATTGCAAAATCAGTATTACTCATCATTTATCTTTTGACAATAAAATTCTTTAATCATGTTCTTGTAAATGTCTTTTATTTTGCGACGAATTTTAAATACAATATTAGTTTAACTTTATATATTGTCATCTGGTTTAACAGGTTTAAAAAACTGCATAGGAATTAAATTTTACTACTTCATTTAAAGGATTAAAATATCATCTCAAGCCTCATGGCGAACCCAAAGTAATGTCTTTCAATGTCACAAACACACTCACAAAAAAGACTATACCTTAAATAAAATGTTTTAAGAATGTTAATGAATAAAATGTTATGTAAAAAGTAAATTTTATGAATTCAATTTCAGTTTTGCTCGATTTCATCTACTGTCAACATGTATTTCCTAACTCAGAGGACCCAACTGGTTGCCAAGATGCTTTCCTCACAAAGCTAGTAGATGGGAAGTACATTGTTCGGTCCCAAGTAGGGGTCGTCGACTTAGCTTTCAGAGTTTTCTGTGGTTTTCACCGAAATTCGCGTAAATACGAGGTAAGATCCCTTAGAAAGACATTCACGGATCAAAGATCACTTAGATCAAAGATCACTCATTCAAAGATCACTTAGCTGAGAACTAGGACTCTAATGTACTTAATTGGCCTTAACCCTAACACCAACAGCATATATAAACATAATGTGGGGAAACTTTTTTACCATTAGAGACCACTTTTAAATTTGGCAGTAATAAAGGAAGCTGGTTATGGGGATAGCCTACTTTTAAAAATGAGAAAATGAAGAAATTTTCGATCAACTTTCAGAATTAAAAAAAAAAAAAAAAAAAACTTTTTTTTTTTTTTTTTTTTTTTTTTTTTTAACTACTATGAGATTACTCTATTGATTAAAATTATTATTTTGGTTTACTTTAAAATAGAAAATTTTTAAAATATTGTTTTATTGCAGATTATTTTCAAGGGTGCGCTTTCTGACTGCGCGCAGAATATTTCAAAAAGCATTTAAGATATGAATTTAAAATTTTTCTCAACCATTCATTTTGACATAATGAATAAAATGAACTAAAAATAAGTTCTGTTCAATAGAAAAAAATTGTGATCATGAAAATATAAAAATTTTAATGGTAATTTTATATTGTATATTTAATTATTAATTAGACTCCATATTATTAAAATAATTAAAACTTTTTAATTCAGATTCTTAGTTTGAATGTTTTGTTTCATTTAATGTAAAGGTTATAAGGAAAAAGGAAATTATAATTGTGATATCCTACGTTCAGTGAGAAAGCACCCTTGAAAATAATCTGTAATATAATAATATTTTAAAAATTTTCTATTTTAAAGTAAACCAAAATAATATTTTTAATCAATAGAGTAAGGTCATACTAGTTAACATAAAAAAAAGAATGTTTTTGCATTCATTCATTCATTTATTTTTATTTATTATTTTTATTATTTTTTAATTCTGAAAGTTGATCGAAAACTTATTTTCCCATTTTTAAAAGTAGGCTGTCCCCTTAAGTTGATAGACTGAGTATGTAAAATAATTTTAAAATCTGATGGAAATTTAAAGTTGGTGAAATATTTGCAATTGTTTCTCGCTTGAAACTAAATGAATATTTAGATCATGTTCAGTGATGCACAGCCTTAATTGATCCTCTAAATGGGCATCTGCAATTTGCGTTCTTAAACTACAGTTAATTTTTGTTAGCATAAAAAAATACAGTAATTCCAAAGCAAGAAAGTAACGGTATGCATGCTCATGTACGAATGAATATGCAACAACATTTATTTAAATTTCTGTGGAATCCTTTTTAGCTTTTGAAACGAATTTGAGGATATCTTCTCCGTTTTGTACCCATTTTTGTACTCCATTTGTAGTTCCACAGGAATCTAGGACATATCTACTAAATATGGTTCAAATACCAGTTTCATAACAATAGTGTGCCTGTCAAAAGTCGGAAAAACTTTCAGTATATTTTTTATATTCAGCCATGTCCTTTTCCCTATAGATTGCAAATTCTACAACATACAGTTGAACTGTTCTAAGGCCCTGTAGAAAATTATACGGTCGATTAAATAGCCAGTTAAACTAGGATTTATGCAAATTTTTCGGATGGGAAAGCAACAAAAATACAAAGTATGCAAACGATTTGCTAAATATATTACACTTTAATTAAAATCTAATTTAAATTAAACGAACTAATTACCATATTAGATATTAATCTTATTTGATGATGGAAAAAAGTATAAGGTCGTCGAATTTTTTAAAGGGACATGCAAATTATCTGCCGTCTAAGGATGCAAGAAATAGAAAAGGTAACATAAGAACGCAATTAGGGTTACTTTAGTCTTTCTCTGTGCCATTGGCAAAGATGCCGAGGCAGAAATAATTGTCGGATGCAGAACACGGTAAAATCCTTGGAATGAAAGCGAGTGAAATGAGTCGTGCTATCGGTTAGTCTAAAACGACAGTCAATATTTTTTTAAAAATCTTTCAAAATATAGTATATGCAAGCGCATGAGAAGACCAAGTGCACTTTGAAGGGGCGCCAAAAATCGACCGTTTTTCGATGGACGTGCTATAAATAAAAGTGTTTTTTTGAAATAGTTCGTAGTTTAAACATGTTCTGAATGGATTGTTTTAAGTTTCAACCCGAAAATTACAACCTCGTCAACAATTGACAAAGAACCATAAATTAGTTCACTTAGAATTTGCTAAAAAATACGTTTCGCTTAGAAATAAATGGAAAGATATACTTTATTTGTGTGAGAAAAGTTTTATTTTGATGGACCAAACGGCTTTAAAAAATAATTGCATGATATTAAAGAAATAAAACCTTACTTTTTCAAGCAGCAGTATGGAGGGGGAGGGGGTTAGTGATGGTATGGGAAGCGTTTGCTGCTAATGACAGGTTAGAAATTGTGGTAATTTATACCAACATGAATGGAAAAAGTATCAAGATATGATGCGTGATAATTTGCTCTCAAATGCCTTTCTAGTTATATTTGGAGATTGGATATTTCAGCCAAGATAATGCCAGCATACATGCTGTTTATTCAACAAAAGCTTGCTTTGAAGCAGATAATTTGAAGCAAGTCTGCTTGATTTGCCATCCTGCCTTCCGCATTAAAACCCATTGGAAAATATATGGAGCATATTTGCGCAATCTGTTTATAAAGAAATATGACTGTATCGAGGGAAAGGCGAACTCACCTTTTATGTATATCAAATCCGACTTTTAAAATTTTTGGTGGTTATATAATAAAAAAGTCGCATAATCTGTACCAGGTGGCGCTGTCTACCGCTCGAACTGTTGCCAAGTTTCCGAGCCACGCGGAAGGCATCTAGTTTAGGAGGCTATGATTAAACTATGTTTTATACTTTTTTTGTTAATATATTTTGCGACCTTATACTTTTTTTCCAGGGGCTTATTATACGTTGACTTGCATGCGGGGTAGAAAAAGTAGGAACTGCATGTTTTTGTTTTTGAAAACATTCAGCGCTTTTGTACTAGCTTAAGTCTACTTTAATTTTATCGAAATAGGGGGAAGAGAAAAGATAAAGGTGAAAGAATATTTATTTTGTTTCGGGCTTTGTTTTTCTGTGACATTTACTTAATTATTATTTATTTTCACTCTCTTTTTTATTTTTTTGGAAGATATCGAATGCTACTTTCTTTATTATTATTAAAGAATTATCTTTACTTTTTGTTATCATTTAAAGCAGCTCAAGAAAATCACGGAGACCGCATGCAACCTCAATGTCACACGTTTCTCACCTATATCCTAACCCCTTTTCGTTAATGAATGTTATGCTTCGTATGAAATTTTCAAAAGCAGTATGTTTTATTTAGATAAATGGTAATTTTCCTTTAATCTTGTTCTCTTATAACTTAAAATAATGAAGCAATTTTTTTTTAGCCTGGACTGGATTAACATTAAGGATGATCGTTCTGATTATGTATGCAATGCTGGACACGACCATCTTCAGTAAAGATGAAAGAAATTAAATTAAATTCTATAAAAAATTATTATTATTATTATTATTATTATTATTATTTTAATTTAAGTTTGTACACTGAGCGGCTACTTTATTATAACCACCCCTATTTCTCGCAATAGTTTTGACGTTTATTGTCCCTACGAAACATATTACTATGCAAACTACAATCAGAGTTAATTTGAGATGATTTTTGGTTAAGATCTGGTGCAATTTGCTGTACTCTTACCGTTCTGTTTCCTGTCACATTAGGGAGATTCTTCGATACTCGCAATTTTTCACCACTTGGTGACGACCACGATTTGGCCGTTCAGACACAGTATTTTGCCTGGCAGTTCAGTATTGATTCACTTTCAATATAGCTCCTCGTGAACATTTTACAAATGCCGCATATTCACTAATACATGCTTCATATATCCGAGTTGTTACTATCATCCCCAGTTTCAAAGTTCAAGAAATCACGTTTTATCTCCATATATTTACAAGTAATTGATAAAACTATTATCTCAAGAATTAAGTTTTTTTTTTTTTTTATGCTGCCTTATTCTTCTAGCGACAAAAGGCTGACGTAATCATTCATTTCCATAAAAATATTAGGTGGTCTTAATAAAGTGGCCGCTCAGTGTATATGATTTCAGTACTTTCAGTTTTTCAGTATTTCAGTTCACCTGATAATATCAGGGCATCTTATATAAAACGTTCAAATATTCTGCTGGATATGAATTATAAAAAATACGAGGTCTGACGAGAAGTATTTACCTAGCAATACTAAAACCTAATTAATTACTATCGATATGTATCAGTATTTTCTATGAAATAAAGTTTTTTAGAGTATCCAGTTGTATTGCAAAGTTGATGCTGAAAACTACTGAATAAATTTCGATCTAGATTTACTCGATAGGCAAACGACGAAAATCTTTATGCATAAAAATTATTAGTTTTGATTTTTAGAAAACTTTTTGACTATAAAATAAAAATGCAGCCGAGTAAAATGACTGTAATATTTTAAAATGATATGTCTGCAAATGGTACGTACTATTAGTTAAAATACAGATTTTTTCATGTGTTTTTCGACATTATTATCAGAATTAGTTAAAGGATTCAGAAGAACAAAACGTCAGTCAAAACGATTTTAGTTGTAAATAACGGTCTCATTGTAAATAGCAAAATTCCTTTTTATTTTGAATGTAGCCTCTTATACATGTGATGATAAAGTCTTTTCCCAATTACAAAACATTATCGTAGAAAAACTATTATAATTTGACCTATGATTGTTTAGATATAACACGTTTATAAAAAATTAATAAAATCACTTACGTATGTTAATTTTAAAGTGAGAACCCTTGGTAGCTTAAAAAATATCAAATAGGCACTCAGTTATCGCTGCAAATATTGGAATGAAGAAAAATGAAAGTAGTTTATAATTAAATTTTATAGAATTTACAGATAATAATGTTTGGCATCAGTTAATTGTTTTTCCCTTTATGTATAGTTTATTATCAAACTTCATTTTACGCACTAGTGTCTATATACGAAATATAGATTTAATAAAAGTATCACGTTTGTTTATTCTTTGAATAATATTTTTTTAAATAAGCGATGCCTATATTGGTGCAATGATTATCTGTACATACAATAAAATAATAGATTTATGAATACAGATTTTTGTTAAGAACAGAAAGCTGTTTCACAGATGGAATTTATTATTTTAGATAATATTCAATTAAACAAATAAACATAAAAAGCTAGTATACAAGAAATCTGGAATCAAAATAAGTATAAAAGTTACAAAAGGATATGAAAACCTTCGTAGAAGCTAGTTCAAGTCTTATGCAATGTCTGTACCCCGTGAGTAAAGGACATTATGTAGCAAAAATAATTTTTCAGGAGAAAATAAAATAAAAAAGTTGTTTTTATTTTTTTCAACTTTAAAGGCATGTTTAAATGCATTTCTTTGCAACTAGCAGTAATCGCTACATTATACTTTAACATATTATTATATGACTAATGTAATAAAGCAAAAAATGCATATCAAGGACATGATGCTAACGCTTTTCACAAAATATGGACATGATGTCCTTTGCCTCCGGGGTGCAGATATATACTATTTTCTATTTTTCTTTACATGGCTTAAAAAAGTGAAATTATAATCAGATAATTATGTTGCACCAATCAGCAATTTATCATTCCACTGATCAAGTAACAAACTGTAATCTGTGGTTGTGAGTTTAAAAACAATTTTTGCTATTTCTACCTTTTATTTCTTCATATTAAATCAACATTACCTGGACGACTGAGTTCATTCGGAGTCATTGCAGAAATCATCCGTAGGGTAATTATTCGTAAATATATTTCTTATTTGTTTGCCCTGGGTAGAGCACGGGTCACCAGTGAACGCTAATTTCCCTGGAGATAAGGAAAGTACAAATCAAATTATCATTTCAAACTCCTAACTAAATTTTATCAAAATCTTTCGAACCGATTCCCAGAAAACCATAGTAGGTTTCTGCTAATTTTCCTGAAAATAAATAAGTAATTAAATAAATAAATAAATAAAAAAGAATAAAAAAGTAAGATCGGTTTTTTATCTCCAAAAACCTCAATTGCGTTTTACAAAATTTATGATATCTATTTCAATACATATTGTGAATTATGATACGATAAATGTAGCACATAAGCAAATATGTATATAAATATTTAAGTAAAATTAATTTTAATTACAAAAGGTAATTTGCTTAAAAACGGTGGGAAAAAAAAAAGAATTTATATTAAGTATTTTAGTGCATATCACAAATTGTCAATTATTTTATATCACCAAGAAATGAGTAATTCTCATGGCCTTCAAATGCGTCTTACAGCCGCAATCTCCAAAAGAAAATGAAAAAAAATCTGTACTCGTAATTTTTTCCCCCATAAATATGGTAGAGAGAGTATTTTTTCTGGGTCAATTTTTCGAAATTGAGGGGGTTTTTTATTTATTTTTTTATTTACACGTTTAGTGGTCCCCTAAATCAGAAAAACAGGTTTTTAGCTGTTGGTCTGTGTGTGAGTCTGTGTGTTGTGTGTCTATGTGTATGCGTGTCTGTTATCAGAATATATCAAGAACAAATAGTAGTAGGAAGTTCAAACTCGGTATTCTAAATCTATATAATATAGACATGCTACAAAAACTTTTCGTTGAGATAAATCAAATCATTCATGTGCATTGACATTCAAGAAAATTCAAATATATTACATGTATGGGCGAAATTTTGGTAGTTACAGTTTAACATCTATACGCTACACTAAACAAAATAAAACGAAAAAATATTTTTTATGTGAATATGAGCATGTTTCGTATGGAATACGGTATGAAAATCGTTCTTTTTTCGTTTACAGTGCTATCCCAAAAAACTTGTACATAGTGTGACTATATTTGAAAATTGAAAGAAGTGCATTTGAGGTCGTGATATAGGTTATTAATATAGGATTGTATTTAACCCTTTCACGCCCAAGGGAAATATTTTTCCCTTCTACAAAAATCGTTATCGATTGTTCAATTATTATTGAATCGATATTTTTTTTACTGAATGTCAAAATAAAACGTATGTCCAAGGCAGCAAATGTGTTTCTGAACGAATAAAAAAAAAACGTATAGAAAATAGGACACATAATAAATGTGTTATGTGCAATGTCCACTTGTGCTTCACAAGTAAACGAAATTGTTTCGTAGAATACCATAACTAGCTATTTATTCTACTTTTCTGATAATTTTTATATTACAAAGCAATAAATTTGTATTACAAAGCAATAAATAAAATACCGATATAATAAACCTAACTCTTCGTTTGTTTACTTTTATGGTCCATAGGGAAAATATTTCCCATGAAATTATAGGAAACCTATAAGGAAAGGGCATGTTTACAAACAAACGCTCTGTCAATCAATCTTTGCCACTCTCGAGTGGCAAAAGATCAATCTCTATTGGTGGAAATACCACTGCTTTGCCACTTTACCTATAATTTGACTGCGAGTGACGACACGTGCCCTTTCCTTATTCACCCTGCTATGTTTTTCTGGTGATATTCTCTTACTTTACACCCACAATAGCTAAAATATTGTGTTGTATTGGCATATTTAGTCTTGGAAATCTTATGGTCCTGAAAGGGTTAAGTACACAATGTGATGTATACATAATTTATAGACGACATACGGAACTACCAATATCTAAGAGAAAACACTGTTTTATATGGAAGGTGTTTTGTGGAACTGCTTTATTACATTTTACCATGTCTAAAAAACTGCTCAGGAATAAAAATTTATTCCTCATACCCATATGATAAATCAAGTATTTTTTTAAATTAAATTTCTAGCGCTTTTTTTTTTTTTTTTTTTTTTGTATAATTACGCGTTTTGAGGTTCCCTGAATACTAAAGTCAAGTTTTTAACGGCTAATCTTTATGTATGTCTATTATCAGCGCATAATTTAAAAACAAATAATTGCAGGCAATTCAATGTTGTATTTTGAAGTTCATATGAAGTTACTATTTGAAAATTTTGATCAAGATTGATAAATTTCGAGGAGTGGTGCGAGTGAATACTGTTTGAATAATTTAGAATAAAAACGGGAGTTGAGGGGGGGGGGGAGCGGTGGCTCCTTGACACATAATTATATGTCAAATGAAACTGTTTATAAACCTAGTTTTAATTCTTTGTAAGTAGATTCAAATACAGTATTTGTTATCTTATCTTTTAATCTGCAATCTGTCTTTATAATATGGAAGTGCAGATTGAGAGAAAGTCGTATGAGTGCCACATCTGTTTTTTTTTGTTTTTTTCAAAACCATTCTAGCGTTTTCTAAGAAAGCCAAATTCCAACAGTTTTTATTTATTTATTTATTTATTTTATCTTTTTGATGGAGTGCGAGTTTTCAGTTAGTGCTAACATGCTAAAGATGAGAATATTTCAGAACCAACTGTCATCTTTAAACTCACAAAATCTAAATTGTTACAAAATCATTCGAGCACTTTCAAAGAAAACAAAGTTTTTATAATTTTCTTCACGAGCAAAGCAGGTTAACGATGAACACTAATTTTACTGCAGATAAGGACAATTCAAATTAATTTTTTAAGCTCAAAAACCCCTTAACTCTAAATTTTTATCAAAATCATTCATGTAATTGCCTAGAAAACCGAGCTTTTGCCATATTTCGCTACGGGTGAAATGAGGAATACCAGTGTGGAAAATAATTTTAGGGAAGAGGAGGATCTGTAAGATGAGTTTCTCATCTTTAAAAGCCCCTTAACCCTAAGCTTTTGTTAAAATCTTTAGATCTATTTCAGAAAAAACTGACTTTCTACTATGGTTTGTATTGGGTGGGTTCGGGTTTAACAGTGAATGCCAATTTTACTGAAGATGAAAATAAGTTAGAATAGTCTGGAATCTCTAAAAGCCCCTAACAGTAATTTTTTCATAAAAATAATTCTAGTAGTTTAAAAAGAAAAAATAAGTTTCTGTCATAGTTTGCATGGGCAAAGTGAGGATAAACTGTGATCCCTGACTTTCATGAAAGTGAGGATAATTCAGATCGAATTGTCAGTTTAAAAACACCAAACTTTAAATATTTATAAAAATCATTCGATCATTTTCCAGAAAACAAAGTTTCAACCATATTTTGCTACGAGCTGAGTGAATGTTAACACACGAGGGAAAGCTAAATTTTCTGAAGATGAATATAAGATAGACGGTTTTCTCATTTGAAAAAGACCCTTAATCACAATTTTTTATCAAAATCATTCGATCCATTAAAAAAAAAAAAAAAAAAAAAAAAAAAAAATTAAAAAAAGCCATATTTTACAATAAACTGAGAGAGGGTCAACAATGAACACTAATATTTGTGAATATAATAATAAGTCAGAGAAATTCGTCATCCAAAAAAACCTTTGACCCTAAGATTTTATTAAAATCATTAAAGTCATTTGCCAGAAAACCAAATTTCAATCATATTTTACAACGGGCAGAGCAAGGGGGCACAGGGAAATTTAAATATCGAATGGAATTGACATCTACAAAAAAAAAAAAAAAAAAAAAAAAAAAAAAAAAAAATCCAACCCAATATAGAAATAAATAGATTCGTATTTCAGAAAATTGTAGTTTTCTGTGATATTTTGCAGCAAGGGGAGTGGTGGTTAACAGAAAATGCTAATTTTTCTGAAAGTGACGATAAATCAAATGTTTGTCATCTAAAAGAACCTTCAGTCTTAAGTTTTTATAAAAAAACTTTAAATACATTTCAGAGAAAATAAAATTCTTATCATATTTTGCAATGGGCGGCGTGAGGGTTAACAGTGAACACTAATTTTCCTGAAGATGAGGATAATTCAGATGCGTTTATCTTCTCAAAAAACTTTTAACATGAGAAGATTTCATTAAAATCATTAGATCCATTTCTGTGCAAACCTTTTCTGCCACATGTTGCAAACGACGGACTAGGGGTTAACAACGAATGTGAATTTTCCGGAAGATAAGTGTAATTTCAATCGGTTTTCTATTCCGAAAAAACCGCTCAACCCCAAACTTTTATCAGAATCGTTAGACCCTTTCAAAATCTTAGGTTTTTCGAAATCTCTAAGACATGTATATATGATATATATCGTCACGTGAGTAACTCGTTTAAAATAAGCAAAGGATTTGTGCAAGCGACAGAAATAACTGACTTATCTGATGTTAAATTTATTAAAAACTGTAAAATCGTTGAATTTTTTTTCTTTTAAAAAGCAATTGTGACATGACATATTATACAAAATATTTTTAACTTTATGTTTTAAATTTGAATGTTTTTATAAACTAAAAACATATATATATATATATATATATATGATTAAATATAGATTTAAGTTGTCTGATGTATGTGTCACATTTTACCATTAAATATATATTAAACAATTTAATATCTTATATTTCTATTCGTTTGAATCTCTTCATATTTTATTTCTTCTACTTTAAAAGCAAATTTAGCTTTTAGTTAAATGAAATAGATATCTAAAGTTTCCATTTAATAAATTATTACAAATTACAGAAAAATAGTAGATATAATTTTTTAAAATGGAGAGATATTAAAGAGGGTTTATTACTATCATTTAATAAAAATATTCATTTAAGAGTATTTCTGGTTGATTTTATTTCTCTAACGAAAAATATTTTAATTCATCTTTGAAATATGAAATTCAAGACTTCATTAAACAAGTTATGACGTCTAAGAACATTTCTTTTTCAGAAATCCTATAAAATGACATTTAATATAAATGAGATATTTTTGCAAAAACCGAACAAAATAAATTTATCAAATATTAATTTAACATTCATGTTTCATTTCAAGCGGTTAAAATAATGCAAATAAAAATAAATACAGCTACATTTTCTAAATTAACAGCAAAACAGAAAATCATAAAATTAAATGAAATCAATTTGAACAACATGTATTGATTTAAAATATCAATATAAAAGATAATAAATACATTTTAATACATGTTTCAAAGTAAATTATTTGTTTCCCAAAACATTGATTGAAATAGAATTATGAAAGGATATTAAAGGATTTTCTCTTCAACGTTTTACTCGAGTGCAATAGTTATTTCCATCTCAAAACTAAAATCTCATATCAGCAAAATCAACTACTTCTGCTTTAATTTCCGATTAGACACCATCTGGGTTGGAATTGGAAATTACATTTTTCAAGCATCTTTTTCTCATTTTTTTTTTTTTTTTTTTTTTTTTTTAAGTATTCAGTTGGTGATAGTAATTTATTTGTTTGAAATCACACTACCTTTCAGATGTTTTATGAAATAAATCTGATAAAAGTAAAACGCGTAATTTTCATTTCTTATGAGTATACAGGGTGATTATAATTAAAGTTACGATTTTAAAATGCTATAATTTTAAAACTACCCATCAGAGTGACTTGATGTTTTACCAGAGCAATCGTGAGACAATAAAATTTCGTCCGAAAAAAAAAAAAAAAAAATCCAAAATGTGCCGTTAATTATTCGTAGAGTATTTGTTTCGTGAAGCTCCTCTTTTTCTCTTTTCACTGTAACCATTTCCGCTGTAAACACGTATTCATGTCTTTTTGCTAAAAAAAATTGTAGTAAACCCTTGAAATCTATTGCTTCCTGCTATCCCATTGTGTTGCTAACAACATTCCTGTGTTTAATGAGTCCATTTAGGCGTTTCCCCTGACATTACCTGACAGCACTGGAACTACATTTTTCCTCCCCCAAACAAACTTTCATTGCCTCATAATTGCTCTGGGAAAATATCAAATCGCTGTGATGGGTAGTTTTAAAATTTAGAGCGTTTTGAAATCGTAACTTTAATTATAATCATCACCCTGTATATATGTACATATATATATATATATACGCACACACACTAAGCGACAAAAAAAAAAAAAAAAAAAAAAAAAAAAAAGCCGCACTTGGATATTTTCCATTTTTCTTTCAGTAATCGCTAATTTTATTGTTTCAAAAGAAATTGTTTTGAATTAGCGAATTTTTATTGTTTCGCTAATTTTATTGTGTCAAACAGATTTTATTACGTTATGTTTCGCATGCAATTTAGAATTGAGCCTAGTGTTGAAAACAAGATGCAATTGTTCTGAAAATTGTAATTTTAGAAAGTATTTCAAAAATGGCAAGAACAGGGCAATTAACGATACCACAAAAAATATTAATTTTAGAGAGAAAAAAAAAATAATAACACGTGGAATGCCAAAATGATTAAATGTTAACAAAATATTAGTAATCTGGTTTTTAGCAAGATATAATATTTTTTGGCTGTTTAAACTGCACATTTGTCCGTAGACGGCCCCGTTATTCATCCAGTCGAGATGACCGCAAGTTAAAAAGCCAGCGCTTAAAAAATCAGTTTGTATTACATTTAGAACATGGCAGGTATTCAGAAAAAGTTATTAGTAACATTATTTATCTAAATACAGTGAAATAACAATTAAACAAAGCAGGTTTAATTGCCAGAAAATCTGAAAAAATTCATTCTTAACGAAAAGAATTAGAAAACCAAGACATTAGAGGGTTAGAAAAACTAAAAAATGATCAATTAATTATTGGGCTGAAGTTGTTCTCTCTGATGAGTCAAGTTTAACTTATTTCGAACTGACGGAAACAAGAAGACCTGATCACGAAAATGTGACTGACTTAATGTAAATTGCACTTTTAAAACAATGACATATTCATATTTCCCGTACATTACGATACGAAAATGCATAATGTTTCGGTGAGGCTGGCGAATTTTCATGTTCAAGGTATCAATGAACCAGAAATAAAATTTGGCCCTTATAAAATTGATACCTGACCGACTACTTTGGGGGTATTTCAGACTCTTCCATAGTCAGCATTTCAAGATGATAATGCACCTTGTTATATGGCTCTTGTGATACCTTTATTTGATTCAGGTTGTTAAAATTACTTATCCATTTTCATGAGCATCTATAATTTTGTAAGTTATCATAACCTTTTTTACTTAAAAATAAATCCCACAAAGAATATCGCAGAATTTTTACTTTACTAGACCTGAAAATTGTCCTAATATCAATCCGCTCGAAAAAGTTTAATCTATAAAAGAGGGTGGGGACTAGAAATTTGTAGCCTACAACTTTGAAAGAACTAGAAAAAATATTCATGATATTTGGCACAGTAAAATTTCTGAGTTTCATGTTAAAAAATTGCAAAGTCTTTGCGCATTAAAGCAGTAATTCCATATAAAGGCGGAATTATCTAATCCAGAATGCATATTTTTATTAAATAATTTTTTAGATTTAACAAATAAATAGCTTTATTTCATACGTTAAAATAGCACTTGTTTATTTTATATAATAAATCATGATAGAATACAAAGTATATGTTTATTATATTATGTTTAAAAAGAAAAGTTTATGTAGATTTTTATTAAATACTTCGTAGTGTGTAATAAAATGAATTATTAAATCGAAAATGTACATAGGTATCACGTTATGACTTTCGTATTATACAAACATAACAATTTTATTTGTTGCAATCATTAGTTTTTAAATCATTATAAACCAAAAAGGCATAAGTCAATTTTTCTGCAGTGCGGCTTTTTTTTTTTTTTTTTTTTTTTTTTTTTTGTCGCTTAGTGTGTGTATATATATATATATATATATATATATATATATATATATATATATATATATACAGGATGTTTCAAAACTCATGGGCAAAAATTTAAGGAGTGGTAGAAAAAATCTAAACAAGCCATTTTCACCATACAATGCATAGGCGGAGAGCAAGCGGTGACCGCTAAAGGGCGCTGTAATGGAAAGTATAAAGCGCGCGTTTTCTTAGACATCGTCATTTCTACCGTGGATTTCAGCAGGCATGGTGACATACAGTAATCAAGAAAAGGCAGACATGCATTTTACGCATGGTCTGGCGAATGGGAATGCTCTGAAAGCCGCAAGACTGTACAGGCAGCGTTTCCCGCGAAGACACATGTCAGACCGAAAAATACCACAATAATCTTGCGAGTTCCAAAGCACTCCCATTCGCCAGACCATACATAAAATGCATGTCCGCCTTTTCCTGATTACTGTATGTCGTTGTGCCTGCTGAAATCCACGGTATAAAAGGCGATGTGTAAGAAAATGCACACCTTATGCTTTCCAATACAGCGCCCTCTAGCGGTTACCGCTTGCTCTCTGCCCGTGCATTGCATGGTGAAAATGGCTTGTTTAGATGTTTTCTACCACACCTTAAATTTTTGCCCATGAGATTTCAAACACCCTGTATATATATATATATGTGTGTGTGTGGGATGGCCAATTTTTCGTGGGCGTTAAACAATAAAAACTAATTCTTATTCATCACTTAAAATTTAATAAAAGATTAAAGTACTTTATACAAATATTTACAATGATTATAGTTTAAATTAGTATTGAACGGCCGACTAGAACTGTCATATTTAAAATGTCAAAATTCACAGTTTTTGTCAAAAGAGGATTACACATAACTTCCGATTTCACTTAAAAGTACGCAGCCTAGTACAGAACGTCATCTCAGCGAACTTTCGTCGTCCACAGAACGAGGTGCTATCGTCTATATGCACTCGTCGTCATCCATCCGTCAACTGAGCTCTCTCTCTGAACGCTCTCAGCTCCTGTCGATGAAAACGTGTGCTCCGGAAGTGGCGTCCGCCTCACGTCACAGATACGTCCTTCCTCTAAGATTCTGCGCTCGCTGTCAGCATCAAAGGGAAACTGGGCAGTTTTGGAATCAACGGTTGTAGGAAGACAAGGGGCCGATACTGGAATTCTGCGCTCGCTGTCAGCATCAAAGGGAAACTGGGCAGTTTTGGAATCAACGGTTGTAGGAAGGCAAGGGGCCGATACTACAGTCTCGGCCATCCTGCGTCGACTGGTCCTCCAGGCGGCCACACTGAAAAATACAAAAAGAAAAAACAAACACAAAAGCAACACAAAAAAATAACAAACTTATTTACAGTACATATACAAATTTGATATTCTTTTTTTTTTTTTTTTTTTTTTAAGTTAAGTTATCCCTCGTTTGAGGAGTTTGGCATGAGTGGATGTGCCACGGGGGCCTTCATGGCATCCATCCTTAATCACATCACAAATATTTTCATTTTTTATTTTCGCAGTCTTACAGGGACAAAAGTACTTTAGTTTTGGTTTTATGGCAACTTGGTCGTCTATTTCACCAGTTTTTGGTGGTTGTCTACGCAATTTATATTTTGTTTTATTTTATTCTTTAACTTTGACAAATTGTTCTTTTACATGTGTACGCAAATCTTTACTCTGGGACTCAAAGTTAACTTGGGACTCGAACTCGAGAACCTCTAATTGATCATTTTCAGTTTTAGTGTCTTTTAAGGCCTCTGCAGCATCTTGTTCGGTCATAAAGTTCATAGTAGCACTCTTATGCGTAGGGAAAACTTCTAACTGTATTTGCACAGCTTTGGGAAATAATGCAGCCATTTCGCTAATTGTAGTCTTCAATGGAAGTGATGGAATGAACAATTTTCTCAAATTTATACCGGCAGTCTCTTTTTTTTGGGATATTCTGTCTTTTACAATCAGTGGAATCTATCGTCAATGGCTTTTTTCTCAATTTCTTTCTTTTAAGGTATTTGGAATTTTTTTCAACTTTTTCCTTCAACTCTTTCAGCTCTTCTGATAACTGCGAAATCTTTTCAAGTAGGATTCGTTTTTCGTTTTTCTTTGAAGAAGTGTTTTCTTGATTTTGCAATTTTATTTGGGGAATATTCGTCTGACTTTGTTTCTTTCGTCGAGGCTCCTCCTCTTCCTCACTGTCATCATCTTCACTATTATCGTCTTTTAAAAGCATCTTCTTATCGTCATCACTTTCGTCATTCTCGTCGTCGTCATTATTTTCACTTACGGCTTTTTTGGAAGATTCTAATGATTTTTTAGACAATATAACAGGTTGAGGGGTTTTATTTTTACATTTTTCAACACTAATTAATGTTTCATTTATTTCTGGGGATTTCTCAGAAATTTTATTTTTACAGTTAATGGGAGCGTCAATTTCATTTTTATATGCATTTACTGGAAGAACTGTTACTAAGTTTACTTCAAGAGAACTGGACTTATTTTTCACAAAAATACCCTTTTCATTTATTGTCGTTTCACCCAACATCAGTACATTCAACCCGATGATTACGTCATAGGGTATTACATCATTGTTTACAACATAAAAAGTAACTTTGTGTTTGAAACTATCAATTTCTAAATCTTCATCAAATGAGCCTAACGGCTTTACGGAACTTTTCCCGATCCCCTTCAAAGTCATACTCATAGGATTTAATCTATTAACATTTGTCAAAAGCATTCAGTTTGTCAAAAGCATTCTTTCGCAACAGTGTTGCTTCATTCCCTGTATCAATAATACTTGTAAAATTTACATTATTTATTTGTATAGTTTTATTCATGTTTTGATTTACGCCAATGCACAATGCCTCAACTTCAGGTTTTGAACCCGGACATTCCGAGCTCTTATGCCCAAAACTTTTGCATGAAAAACACTTAAAACCTTTTTCTCTATGAGGGCAGTCTCTGGATAAATGGTTTTTATCACCACAATTATAACAAAGCTTGTTTTAACTTTTACGACTAAATTTTTCAACTACATTGTGCCTTATGGGTTTCGGTTTTGAATAATACTCAATTTTCTCAGATCTATGTATGTTTATTTTTATCACTATCTCTCTTAAACATTTCGTACAATTTAATTTTCTCTTTGAAGTCATGAAGGTTTCTAGCCCCATACAACATAATTTTGTTCTCAGATTTATCATTAATTCCTTGGATCACATAGTGCATGATTGCGGCATCATCAGTGTGCCCATTTTCACTTAATTCACGCATTTTAAAGAAATATTCTGTAACAGACTCATCGCGTCTTATTTTCCTTTTACTTAATATATCATGCAATGAGGCGGAATTTATTTCTGTTTTAAATTCCTCAATAAGCGCTTTTTTTATGTTTTTGTACGTTAATAGCGCTTTCTCAGATTTAATGAATAATAGAGCGTTTCCGCTCAAAGATCGTTTACAAAAAATAATTTTTTGTAGTTCATTAAGATTACACATATGAGATATTTCCTCAAATTCAGTGAACCACTCAATTATATTTTCATGCGGCTCACCGCTAAATTTGGAGATATTGTTCTCGAAATCATTAAATGATATAACTGCACCATGTGTTCCAGAATTCTTAATATTACTACAATTAATGTTACTTTTTTTACCTTTATTATAATCATCATCATTATCATTATCATTATTAAATATTGATATATAATACTTGTTTCGCATTGAAATAATTAAGCAGGACCCTTCATCAGATAAAAAAGTAGTCCCAATATGCATTACGAAAAAAACGTAATAAAGTGGAATTATCGTCAACACGAATTGCATAACCCTGTGCAACGTTTTTTCTTAGACAAAGCCAGAAGACTTCTGATGGTGACATGAAACTGTAATTTTAAAGCAATTTACAGAAATTACATAAATATTGTGGTACAATTAACATATAATTCAACAGCATCGCAAGCATTTAATTTAGCAGCAAACTATCACATCTGATAAAAGAATTCTGAATATAGAAAAAAAAATTAAATCCACCATAAAAAGTTAATGATGTTTGCCACGCAAGTATCGAAATTACTGTTAGAAGCTTATGAATGTCGACATACATTTATAAAAATATTTTAGTGGACAAATTTGTTGATCATATGAGTGATTTGACAATATTTGTTAATAACTAGGTAACATGTGTCACTTTGTCACCATGCCGGTAGAAGACTTAATTATAATGAAAGACCATTTATTTAATGCATAAAAAATTGAAATTTCTTAGATATTTTACCATTTATTATACAATTTTTAAAATGACTATAAAAATTTCAATATATTCGGCAATATCTCCATGTTTAATGGGATGACGAATATCATAGTTCTTTTTTTTTTTTTATCTATTCATTTTTAGAATTATAAAATTAAATATTCATGTGCAAATGTCAATGACAGGAGAAAAAAAAAATCTCAAAAATTTTAGAATGCTGCATGCAGACTAGTTTTAAATTTTTCCCTTTGATTTTACATTATTATAGTTAAACAGCATGTTCTAAACAAATTCGGGTATTAATTTGTCGATTGGCTGATACGTTTAAAAATATTTTGCTTGAATGTCAAAATTTGCACGAAATTTCTATATTGAAACATGAGTATATACTTAAATAAATTCACTTATCAATGAATTAAAAATATAATTCATTATAAGAACAAAACTTTAAATGAACAACATAAAGTAATAAACTCGCAACAATTGTTTCAAGACGAAAAACAGACGACCCTTTGTCAGGCGAACAAAATAGGCACGAATACTACAATCAAAGCGGCAACACACACCCGGAACAATTGTTTCGAGTTCTTTGAATTTAATGGTGTTTATTTGAAGTTTTGTACTTATTGCTGCAAAACACCATTTGTGTGGTTCTTTCTTATTAACATAATTTATAACCCAAATATGTTTGAAACATTTAATTAAACTATAACAATGTAAAATTGAGGGGGAAAATTAAAACTAATTTTGCATTAAAAATCTTAATGGTTTAAAAAAAAAAAAATTGAATTTTCTATGTTTAAATAATTCTTGAGAAATTTTAATATATTGATACATTTAATTCAAATGTATGCAAACATTCATAATTCTATGATGGCAATCTACTAAAAATTTATGAGGATGTCCACCATCACCTTAAAATCTTTTTTGTAAAAAAGGGGTAAACTTTCAAAATTTACAAAATGAAACTTTACTTCCTGGTCTACCTACTTGATACAATAAAATTATATAAAGTCCCTGAATAAAAAGTTGGACTTCACCTACTGGTCTGTGTACCTACGCACCAAAGTTGTGTATAGTAATCGATCACAAGATTCATCATCGATCACAAGATGTTTCATACGCGCCTGCATACTTTATAAAACAAAGTTGCGTAAAATTACCGATCATTAGTGTGGAACCCTAATTATTGATCTACATATGTTATACAGACCAATAATTAAGGCATCAATAGAGTGCCAATAATTAGGGATTAACAAACTTTTGTTAAGTCCTAATTGCATTACTACGACCTTACCTATTGATCAAAACAGGTTGCACAACATCCTATGAGTAAGGTAACTATTTTTGAAAGCGAAATCTCCACTACTGATCTGCCTACGTCACACTACAATGCTGTCTAAAGTTGCTGTTTGCGAGAGAAGAACCTTACATACTATTATGCATACGTTACACAAAGGTGTTATATAAAATTACCGTTTGGCAGAGTGGAACTTTACCTACTGATCTGCAAACGTTGCACAACAGTGTTGTGTTAAGTTACCGTTTGCCATAGAGAAACCATACCTACTGGTCTGCATATGTTACACAACATTGTTGTGTAAAGTTGTCATTTGCGAGAGTGGAAACTTACTTACTGACCTGCATACGTTACACAACATTGTAGTGTAAAGTTGCCGTTTGCGAGAGTGGAAACTTACCTACTGATGTACATATGTTACACAACAATGTTGTGCAATATTACTGCTTGTGAGAGAGGAACCTTACCTACTGGTCTGCATACGTTACACAACAATGTTGGGTAAGGTTACCACTTGTGAGAATGGGACCTTACTTTTTGCTCTGCATACATTGCATAACAAACTTGTGTAATATTACCGATTTTAAACGTGTAAAATTTCTTCAAGGACTACAAAGGTTACACAAATACAGTTGATAAAGTTTCTCAATATGTTTGAGGCAAGTAAGCTGCCTCAATATTGTTGAGTAAAGTTACACGAAATTTTTTACAGTGCATTATAAAACTAACAGTTTGAAAATCTGCTAGAGAAGCTGCTTGTTTTGTGAAAATGCGTTTAAATATCTGAACTTTTTTGTGTTGGTGCTTGATAGTTTGAAAAGAACTTAAATGAAATTGAATTTCTTTTTATATTTTTATAACTGATGCAATCATAATTTTGCTTTGTTACTTCATGCTTTGTCCGAGTAATGTAAAAACTTAAACATTTCGTACTATTATACAGGTTGTCCCATAAGTCTCTCGATATATTAAAAATTCATAACTATTGAATGAATTGATAGAATTGAAAACGGTTTGCGGAAAAAATCATTCTCATGAAGGGGAGGCGGGGGGGGGGGTCGTTAAAGAAAAAAATATAGTTAAATTTTTGTCGACGATAGTTAGACAAATTGTTAAATTTTTCGCACGGATATGAAACTAAATTATAAAAATTAAAAGTCCTATGAATCGCGCAATTTTGCGATTAGAACAGTTTATTTCTTATTTTGTCTCCTACTTGTGTGTACATGAAATTTTAATTGCGATGCCGACTTTCTGGATAAAGCGTTATTTGTGAAGATGCTTTCCCTCAGGTAAGAGCCGACGACTGATGCTGCAGTTAGCAGTGTTATAACTCGTTTGTAAACTGTAATTTGTAGTGACGACGGACACATAGAATAGAATTTATATGCCTGTAAACATTTGCATGCGAATAAGTACAGTTTTTCAGGAAAATGTGTGATGTGGTCACGCACATCGCCCTCTATCGACAAATAGCTTCATTATTATTTTTTCATTACCAAAAAAAAAAAAAAAAAAAAAAATCCTCTTTACGAGAATGATTTTTTCGCAAACAGCGTTCAATTCTCTCAATTCATTCAATAGCTATGAATTTTTAAAATGTCTACAGACTTATGGGACATCCTGTACGTTCAAAGATAATTTCTTTATTAATTTTTTAGGGTTATAATAAGTTAAAATTAAGCACAATCAAAATTTATAAAACTTTCAAAGCCCATTCGTATTACGAAAGCCACTTTAATTCATATTAATGATGTAAAATTTACAGTAAAATGAATTTGTTTTTTTAAAGAGGTAGTTTTTTATTTAAGTACTAGTAGGCCTTGCTTGCTTTTCTAGTCACTATATTTAAAGAGATTTTCCAAAAAACATTAATCATTATATTTTAAATATCTTTATAAATGAAAAAAAAAAAAAAACTATTGAAATCACTTAATACCTTGTTTCGGGTTCCCGCTTCCTTCGGAAGCGTCTCTTTCTTCAGCACTATATAGTTCCAGACCCCCAGTGATTGCATTTGCGCTTTAACGGGACACTGGCATCACTTACTAGTTAGCGTCTTTTACCTAACTGGACGGTAAGTGACGCTATTATTCAAGAGCTATTATTATGTTAAGCTGCTATTATTCAAGAACTACGTCTTTTGGACAGGCATTTCTGTGATAGATTGTCATCTTTACTCTACGACTGTTGAAGAAATCGGAAGGGAGAAGCGGGCGCCAGTGGATCCAACGCAGACAGTCACATGACAAGAGAGAACAAGAACTTTTTTCTTTTTCTTTCTTTCTTTTTTTATTGTTGCTGTGTTTTGGAACATATTCTTTCAGTCAAGTCAAACCTTCTGGTTTATTTGTAGTCTATTAAAATCATGCTGAAATCGTGTATGATTATTCTGCATCGAACTTTATTCTTTGTTCTTTTTACTTTCTCTTACCCATAAGGTAGAGAAAGTATTGTTTTTTTATGTGTTTTTGGACATATTCTTCCAGTCAAGAAAAAAAACTGATACTTTCGTAATTTAGTCGAGTAACAATGATTTAATCGTGAATCTGATTCCATGTGAATATGAAACATTAATCTGTATTTGGTATATACTTCATCGAAGGTACAAAAATGTAGTAATACTTATTTGAAATGGTTTTTAAACCTGTAATTGATCTCAAAAGACTAGATCCATATTGAAAAATGCTGTTTATTCATCAAAATTCTCAACGAAAGTCTATAAGTAAATACGAGTACTTAAGTAATCCTGATGTGTATCTTATTTATGTGTGGCCTCGCTTTCTTACTTCAAGCAGCTACGGAAGGCGAAGAGAGGTGAGTTAGATTTAATTTAATCTTATGTATGCAAAATAAAGTTTGGTTTTGAAGATTTATTCTTTATTCGGATTGTCATCTTCACTCTACGACAACAGATGGCAGCACCAGACAATCTCCCAATTGCAAAACTTTTAATTAATTAAAAAATATAATCAAAAATTCGAAAATGGGGCTTCAAATGTGGACCAGGAAAGGTCAAAACAGACCTCCGTGCAAAACTCTGTAGCTCAGTAACCAGCCGTTTCCCTACAAAGTGACCAACAAAATGTTTAACTTTGTTTTTTGCCACTTTCTGGTCATACGTACGGTTTAGAATGCTGTGAAGACACTGAAAAGTGTTCTTTTATCAGTTGACACTTTGTCTATTAATTATCTGCAAAAAGTAACACATTGACCTTTGGTGGATCCTTAGTGTGACTTTCTAATCAATTGAGCTAATGGCCACGGTAAGGCATTTACATTTACGTTTCTCTTTCCAGAGTCGAGCATTTAAAAAATTATATATTTTAAATTAATTAAAAAACTAATTAAAAATTCGGAAATTGGGCTTCAAGGTGAATCAGGAGAGGTCAAAATGGACCTCCATGCGAATTTCTGTAGCTGTGCAATTAGCCGTTTGCTAACAAAACGACGGACATACACACGCGCACACATCTTCTTTTTATTATATGCAGAGATGTTAGATGGGTTTGTTTTAGTATTAAACTAAAAATGTAATACTTGTTTAGCTAAAAGAAAACCAAAGTAAATATTTTTTATGGAATGTGATAAAGAAACAAACACTCTTTTTAAAATAAAATAATCTGGCACAAACCAATAAATATTTATTTTAAATTAATATAAAACCATATTGTTTCATGTAAACACTGAATATATGCTCCATAACCATTCCCATTATTCATCTTTATAGATTATGAATTGTTATTTAAATTTATGTCACATATTTATAACTGTGAAAAATTCCTTTTTATTTTTAAAACAGTTAACACAGTGATGAGTAAATAAACACCATCTGTTGCGTTGTTTCTCTCCTGACGAGAAATTTTATATTGGATTTTCTTCACGAAAATGTATTTTGCTTCATTTTTCTTGTTTACGTGCCAGATCCGTTATACTGATAGCTTTTGCATAAGTAAGATGCTTTGAAAGATATCTCATATTAGTCATAGTTATTTGTGCCATTAATAGTGGGTTTTGGACTAAATTTAGATATTTCAAATGTCATATTCTCAGTTAGATTTCAGATTTTACATTTAATAACGTTCGAATAATTTTTAAGAATTAAAATATTACAGATGTAATTTTATTATTAACATTGCTAAACGGAATATAAATGTAATACTCGAATGAACTTCAGTAGATTTTTAATAAAAAGTACTTGGAATAAAATCCAGAAAATATTTTTTTTTCTATGTTAAAATATCTTTTCCTCTTATGTCCGGTTTTTTGTAGACAAAAGGAATAAATATATTCTTTTAAAAATGTTAAAATAATAATAATAATAATAATAATAATAATAATAATAATAATAATAAAGCCATTTTGAAGCCGTATTTCTTATTAATAGAAAGTTTCTCTCATGAAAGTTTTTAGTTCTATCCTAGATTGAGAAAAAATGCTACATTACATTATCTGTTTTGACTGGGGTTTTGGGTCTAGTAGAAGCTTCGCTTGTTGAAAAAACAACTCGAAATTTAGAACATAAAGCTTGAATTAAATATTTTTATGCTCAGATATGAATTACGCATAGACACACACACACTTTAGCATATACAATTGTGTTAATTCTTAATTTTTTCCCCTAACCCTGATAAATTGCCGATGGCAACTCGTCTTGTTGTGTGTATCTGGTGATTTTAACTATGTGTATGCAAGTTCAGCATACTTTTAACTTTTTGTAATACTTTATATATGGATTTTTTTTTTTTTAATCTCTTTATTTCTGTTTAATGTTCGATTTTGTCGCAAGACAGGAGCATACACTGTATTTTATTTACTTATTATTACTTTTATTATTTGGCTTAAAATAGCTATACAGTCTTTGAAATCCTATGATAATAAGCTGTACGAATAATTGTGTGGGCCATGTTGATAAATTCTTCTAGTTTTGAGTATTTCCCACTTGTTATTGAAATGATGTTTGTGATATCGAAAATCACATATTCTAAATTATGTATTACATTTCTGATAAATTTAATTCTTTCCCAATTCATTTTCTATCTGTATAAAAAGCGAGTTAATATATGCGGTTTCATTCTTTATTCCAAAAGAGCAAGCCATTATATCTCTATTTCTTTTAATAAAAAAAAAGATAAAAGCAAGAGATGAAGTTTCAATCGCTTAATTCTGTGGAGAACAATTCGTTTCATCTCAATTAAATAAAACAGAATAAAATGTTTCCTGATGTCATTTTGAACATTGAACAGATCGCACATCTGCTACTTAAAAATAGAAATAACGTATTCTTTTTCGACTAAAGTCTATGAGTAAAAATTTAACGATAAAATTCTTGTGGTCAAGATGTAAGGTTAGTTTGCCAGATTCTCACGAACTAATAACGGTTTTTTGGCTAAGAAATCAATCGCCAATATATTTAAGTTACACTAAATTAGCTGTAACTGAAAAAGTTGGATGTTGTCTCGGCATCATAATTCTGTGGTTTTCTGAAATGTATCCAGCCAACAATTTCATCACTTCTGCCTCTAATCTGATCCTGTAAAGACGTCTCTTGGATTACTTCTCTCCCCGTGTCCATCCCGTTCATTTTCATGTATTCATACATTGTATTAGAAAACGAACATCTTCTTGATTCTTTTCAAATGGATATTTCTGATGTATCTCATTAGTGTTGAATTATTTAATTACAAGCATTATTGTTACGAAGTTGAAGATAAATAAAATATTTTAATGTCAGCAACGAATCTTGGATTATTGTAAACAGTGCAATGTTCACGGCCAACCACCTCAACGACTTTGATCCTTTATCACTATTTTTACCAGTGTATTGCTTCGTAATAATTTAAGAAAGTTAAGCATCGTAAAAAGTGCTAATATCATCAATTCGTTTCTACAAAATAGAGCAACAAACTCTATAGCACAAATTTCATCTTATTTATTAAAGTTTTATAATTGATGCATATTCCTCTTTATTGATTTTATTGGTTCTATTATAATTCATCATTTTCGGGAGTGGGTTTCAGTTTTCATTACAGCGTGAGTATTAAGGTATAATTCTTCTTTAATTTACTATTTTTTGTTTTATTTATAAAAATTTTTGGATGAAACTGGCATTAATAATATACCTTTTGTATGCTAAATTTATTATGTTTTACGGTTTTATACATCATATACATATATACATGTATATATGCTCATAAAATTTATACAGACATATAATTGTTATACATTAAACCTATATAATAATATATTTTATTATACATATTTATAAATTAAATGGAGAAACTCCTTGAGGGTTTTAGTTTTTAACGAATTAAACGCATAATTATTTATATTTTCTTTAATAAATGTATATGATTGAATGCGATTACACAAAACAAAAAATGTTTTGTTGAAACAACGAAATTTCGTTAAATCAACCAAATTTATTTGTTGATATAGCTTCAGCAAAAATTTTGTTACAAGAACATAAATTATTTTATAGTTTCAACCAAACAGTTATGTTGATTCAATCAATATTTCTCTGAAACAAGATAAACATTCGGTATATTCAAACAAATAATTTTATTGATTGACAGATCGCACCATCACTGGCTGTTTACAGAGATATCTATGGCGTTGCTTATTGAATTATCCAATGATAATTACTCTTTTTTCAACGACATTCTGTTGGTGAATTAAAGCAAGTTTGTTTTATTAACTGATTGCTGTAAAAGGAACATAATAAATCTAAAAAGCAACATAATAAATTTGGTTTTCACAACAAAACAATATTTTCAGTGTATACGCTGTTAAAATTCAGAGCGATATTAAATCAAATTTTTCACACTATTATCTATTAATATGGTAAAATATTTTACTTTAATGTTCGACGTAAAGTAAGATTATGGTACTGTATAAATATATATATATATATATATTAGTTCAAATGCAAAAATGTTATTACATTTCGATAAAAAGTATTTTGAGTATCTAGATTGTATAATTTTTCGTTAACCATCAGCTCACAAATTTCACATTTTGAACATTATTGAAATATTTGTTCCTCAGCTAATAATCGAACTACTGATCACCTATGCCAAGAGAAATATTATTTAAAATCTGTTAACTAAAAAAACAAATTATGCCTCTAATACTCTTCTTTATGTAGCAATGGACATCATAATTTTGTAGCAAGCAGCCCGTAAAAGTTTTTAAAAATTTCCAGACATAAAAGATAAAATCCGAGAGTAAACATTATCGAAGTGCTAATTTACAATAAACATTTAGAAATTTTTTGAACAAGCATGAAAATAATCAAATCGCAATTTTTGAAGATATCACGATAAGCAAAATTTATAAAAGTTGCTCAAAATCTTTTGTTTCGATTGTCGATTAAAATAGTCGGATTTTAATTAATTTTTTTAAGTACTTTTTTTTTTGTAGTTCAGTTATGAGAAAAGATTCTTGAAATTCCCAAAAAACTATATTACTTCTATTATCGATTTTCATCCATTAAAAATCGACCAGATACTTTTTAAGCAACTTTCATATAGGCCTTAAAATATCACAAAATATATATATAATATTTACGATATTTTGAATTTCTAACAGTGAAACTTGATTTTGTGTAAATTTTTCAACGTTCAAAATTAAGTCTTCTCTTAACCTTTGAATAGAAATCATTCGTTAAGAAAGGATTTTCATCTTTATTTGTATAATGCTTGTAACAATTTTAATAATTCATGACTCAGTCTAAAAATGTATATGATTTCGACCATCTATTTGTTCTCTAACTTAAAGTAAAATGTCTTTCTTACAGCTACAAAAATGTAAATATATTGAGAATCATTGTTTGTAGCTTGTAAAACTAAAATATAGGTATGCATAATGTTTTGCAAAGAAGCAAATTTAATTTAAATGTATTATTTGTCATAAATAGTAAGTGTTTACCTGTTTAGCATGTATTTCAACAAAGTGTATGTATTCTATAGAAAATAAATCTGATGCACGCTATACTGTAAGTATCGTTCATTTTCTATTGAATGAAAAATTAAGCGTTATTATTACTCTTGTTGGGTTTTTATTTTTCATTTACTGTTTAATTGTTCGTTTCAATTATACCGAAACAAATGATCGTATAGTAATTTAAGAGTTGCGTTGTTTATACCAAAGTAGCTATCTTACATTTAATTAGTAATCTAATCGCAAAATAACCACAGGTAATGCCAAAATAACATGATAAATAAATTTATTCGAGATTATATCAATTACTAAAAATTACACATAAATCTGCATTGACTGAATCGTTAATCGATAAAGAATAAACAATCTTAACATCACATGGATATATTTATAAATATTGAAAAACTTGTAAAGGAAATATTGACTTACCCCACTAGCCTTTGTGGGTCATATTAAAAGTATTTGATACTTTTTTTTTTGAAGTATTTTAAAAATAAAATTAAAACCATTCTTATAATTAAAAGTGGCCACTTCACAAAATCTAAGAAAGTATAAAAATCAACACCATAATATTGCTGAATTAACAGATGACTCAAAAACATCTGTATTATGTTCGCACAATTCCGGGTGACAAAACTTGACTTTCGAATATAGGGACATTTACCAAATTTGATCCGTTTTAATGCAAAAGTCCTTTGGAACAAAAAAAATAAACACTAATGGCTTCTCCTTAATGTGAAAGTGAACGATTATTAGATCACTATTTTTAGAAAACTCTTAGAGCATATTTCACATATGCATTTGCTGCCTGTATGAATGCGCAGAAGTATACTTAGATGAACCTGTAGAGAAAATCTTTTAGAACATACATCACTAAAATACATATTTCTTCTGTGTGAATGAATGTCATTTCATTTCTTGAGAAAATCATTTAAAACATATTTCACTGTACGGCTTTTCCCGTATGTGGATGCCTCGATGAATATTTATGCTTCCTTTTTGACAAAAAACCTTTAGAATAAATCTCACATACATATGGCTTTTCTCCTGCGTGTATGCGTAGATGTGTGTTCAGGCTATTCTTTACGGAAAATCTTTTAGAACATACTTCAACAGGTATGGTTTTCCTTTTCTATGGAATCTGCGCAGCACTAGCGCGACGTAAAACCCAACCAACAACCAACCTTTTCTATGGATGCGTAGATGTGTGTTTAGATTTCCTTTTTGGGAAAATCCTTTAGAACATACACATTCACATGTATCGAGAATTTTAAGAATCTTCTGACACATATTTCACACAAGTCTGTTATTATGTAGATGTGAAAGTACGCAGCT
Organism: Salticus scenicus; assembly: GCA_963930645.1. Taxonomy (NCBI): domain Eukaryota; kingdom Metazoa; phylum Arthropoda; class Arachnida; order Araneae; family Salticidae; genus Salticus; species Salticus scenicus. Next base: position 84,220,506 of record OZ005651.1, read on the forward strand.
GTGTTCACCAAATGCTTTAGAGCTCGTATCACAGTCCGATGTAAAAATGCAAAATTGATTCACAGACATCGAAAAATTTAAAACCTTTTGGAACAAATTTTATGCATGTCTGTTTTTCATAAGTTTATAGTCCATCTGATTCATTTTAGCAAATCCTTTAGAACTTCAATCCCAAGCAGAATAAGATTTTCTCCCAGAATGTTCCATGATGCTGATAAATCCTTTTTCATCATTGTTTTAAGGTACTTTCATAGCCTTGAAACTCATTTCTAATAAGTTCAACTTTAAATTATGCGATTTACAATTAACACTTTTGATTTTTCATAAAGGTATTTGGATATAAATCCTTTTTCATTTCGATGTATCACCAAAGCCATTTTCCAAAAACGAACTGCCGCCGAAAATTTTTAACGAACCTTTTCACACTCCTGTTGCCAACAGACAAATGGGGAAAATTAATTATAAGGGATTCAGCCGGAGGAACAAGCTCCATGGCCTCAACCCATGGATACAGTAAAACACTCAGTAACCCAAATTGGCAAACAATACACTGAATTACAGTTTACTTTAATGCTTAAAAAATTATTAGTTCGAGCTAAACTTATGTAACTTTCTGAAATAACTTTTTATTTATTTATCTATTTTATCTCCTTTATCTTTAAACTACTAAAACAGCATAACACTCTATTATAGAAAACACATAATATTTTGGAACATTTAGATTTTTTATCGTTAATTGTTTGAGGCGTAATATAATTTGTCAAACATGTTATAATACAGCAAAATAATGTATGTTTTTTAAATTTACAATTTAGATGTGCCCATTGAAAAGTAGTATGTTTAGTCTTCATGGTTGTTTTGCAGAGAGACATTCCTACTGTATAAGAAGACACATAATTGCACATTAGTACTATAATTACCTTACGTTTTAATTAAAAAATAGAATTTAAAAACATAATGTTTAATTTAACGACTAATGTATGACCATGCACAGTATTTGTTGTTTTTATAACATAGAAACCGTTTTTATTAGGTGAAATATTCGAAATGTAATCAGAGATTGAAAATCATATTGTCCAACCAGAAAAAAAAAAAAACATATTCCTGTAAAAATGCCGAGAATTATCACACAATCTAATAAAAGTACTGGGATACATTACTGTCTTTTCGTAGTTGTTTAATGAAGTTTAATTTTAGTGATTTTATGCAATTTGAATTTCTCAAAATATTTAAATGTTCAAAGCATGCATAACTTATAGCACTTACAAAAAAAGAAGAAAAAAGTTGGAATGTACGTTGCACATTTTTGAACAGACTAAACTTATTATAGTGTAGACGATGAATCTGTAGCAAACGAATTCATCTTGACTTTTCAACTGGCTGTGTAAAGTGGTGATTCAAGTAAAACTAACTCGAATTTAAACAAAAACATTTTTATTAACGTTAACTAAAACAAAACTAAAATCTTGTTGCTTCTTGCAAATTAACTTAAAAAATCAAATCAAAACAAAATAATTCTTTGAAGCCGCCGTTCTGACTCCTAGCTTTGCTTCTACAGCACAGCTCTTTTGACGTTGGAACAAGGTTGATGCCACTCAGGGAAAATCCTAGAATGGAAGCTGTTGCCAGACGCCACAATAGCAAGACAAAAAGTGTTTTTCTTGCTTTGAAAAACTAGTTACAATTAAGTAGTTATAAAAGTAGAAGAGGAAGATATAATGTATTTGATAGTGTAAAAGCCGATCTACCAATTTCTTAGAAATTTGGAAAAGATTTCCTATTACTCCCTGAAAATGGAAATTGTTCCATGATCTGTGAGGGGTGTCTTATTTTTTTGTTATTAGTTTTAATTAATCAAAATTACTTGTTTCTCTCCACATAATATTTAAAACGCAAAAAACTTATTATAAATTCGATTTACGTTAAAATTTCTTTGACATGTTTTATATATTAGACAGGTGGCACGCTTGCGCGCCCCATCATCGACTGTCCCAGATACAAGGGGTATCCATGCAGTCCATGTTAAAGCTGGGTGATTTTGCGCACAATTCAAAAGAATGATATAAAGAAATCCAAATATTAATTTTTTGCTAAATTATAGGTGCATAATTTTGAATTGAACCTTTTTCTACGCATTTTCATTACTATTTTGTTGTTCTGCTATAATTTAAAACAACAGCTGTAATAAAAACAAGGCAACTATTTTGCGCAATCTCTCCTTACAGGGTAGGAATAATTGCGCACATGGGTAGGAGAGATTGCGCTTAATTATAACTACAATTCAATTGTTAATAGTAATAATTACGTTTAAATACCATTGTTGTAAGGTATTTGTAAACAAACATGTTTATATTACGAGTGGATATTTCAATTCATTATTTAAAAAATCAGAAAAATAAAAGAAATTTAAAAATAATTACAAAAATTTATTTAAATAAAAGATATTTTAAAAACAGAAAAAAGAACAAGACGAGATAAAAATAAACAATTGTAAAATAACATTAAGTTACTAGATAACGCGTTTAACCCAAATATTAGCTCATTTTCGTTTCAGCTTCAATGTTTTCTTGTTTGCTGACGGAATCCCTTGTTATCTACAATCCTTTCACTTCTTGTTGGTGAAGTTATTCGTGCAATCACCTTCCACAAGTTAACCTGTTCGAGACGGATTGTACACCGTGTGTGCAATGCATTTCTGAGCTAGCCCACCCCCCCCTCAATAAATAAATAAATAAATAAATAGGTAAAAACGGGTAGCACACCATGTGTGCAATGTTACATGGCTAGTTTCGCCAACTTTTAAGCCCAGTATTTACCTACCGTTTAATACTAAAGAATTTTTTTTCTCAAAATCTTCCGCACAAAAATGTTTAAAACACAAAATTTAAATTTCAATTGATTTGGAATCTTCTCTTTTTACTTTCTTCTATATGTAACATAGAGAAAGTATTGGATTCGCGAAAATTTTCGACCTCCGTTTTTTGACGGATCTACACGTTTTGGGATGTCCTGAACACGAATTGATAGTTTTTAGAAAATGTCTGTCTGTGTGTCTGTCTGTCTGTCTGTCTGTCTGTGTGTCTGTCTGTCTGTCTGTCTGTATCATTTTTTTGTGGACGCTGTATCTCACGAACATATAAATGAAATTTAACCAAACTTGGTATTTAGTTGCACCCTGACATGAACTGGTGCCCATTAGATTTGGGGATCAATAGCTCAACAGGTGGCGCTGTAATCGCATTTTATGCAAATTTTTAACATGGCAGCATAGGACAAAATTCCGTATAAATGGGCATAATGAGAGTTATTTTAAACTTGTGATTGTAAAATGAATTTGAATTATTGATGATAGTAGTAGTTAACTAGGAAAAAAAATTGTGCATGGGGGGGCATCGGTTCCCCCCCTGGGGGGGAAGTACCCCCCCGGGGGGGTTAAATTTTGAAGATGGGTATCATTCGAAAGATCTCGTCAATACCTTTAAAACGAATGGTTGAACCATAAATCTGTGATAATTTAAAACAAAGTTATCGATTTTTTTTACTTTTAACAAAAAAAAAAAAAAACTTGGAAAAATAATCGTATATATATATATATATATTTTTTTTTTTTTTTTTTTTTTTTTTTTTAACGAAATTTTACCAAACTTGGTATTTAGTTGGTCCCCGACATAAACTGTTGCTGATTATATTTGGGGATCAATAGCTCAACAGGTGGCGCTGTGATAGCATTTTATCTAAATTTTTAACATGGCAGCATAGGACAAAAATTCGTATAAATGTGCATAATAAGAGTTATTTTACACTTGTGTTTGTAAAATTAATATGAATTATTGATAATAGTAGTACGTAACTAGGAAAAAAATTTTGTGCATGGGGGGGCATCGCTTCCCCCCCTGGGGGGGAAGTACCCCCCCGGGGGGGGGGGTAAATTTTGAAGATGGGTATCATTCGAAAGGTCTCGTCAATACCTTTAAAACGAATGGTTGAACTATAAATCTGTGATAATTTAAAACAAAGTTATCGATTTTTTTTTACTTTTAACCAAAAAAAAAAAAAAAAAAAAAAAACTTAGAAAAAAATTCTATTTTTTTTTTTTTTTTTTTTTAAATATTGTTAGTGATTGAATATGTATTAATTTTCACAAAAAAAAAAAAAAAAAAAAAAAAAGGAAAAAAAAATCTTTTTTTTTTTTTTTAAATATTGTTACTGATTGAATATGTATAGGAAAATATAGAAGAAAGTCTTGTGGTGGCCACAACATACTAGTTAATTTTAAAATCCTTCACATTTGTATAATTAATTTTATTGAAATTTAGACTGTTAATGTCCATAAAAATACGTTTGAGTAGGCTGATATTTTTTGCTTGCATTTATTTTTATCGTTTCTATTTAAACAGCCGAAATCGGCCCAAAACTTGAGCATCATACTTGAAAATATTCCAAAACCAGACAGATATATGGTAACATTAAAATACTTTGCGATGAATTTTTTATAGACTAACATTCGCATTCGAAAGGTAAATCTCACCAGAGGGGTGGCTTTTATCGATCGTGCCACTCCTGAATAATGTTAAATTTCAGATTCTTGGAACAGTCTCCAACAAACTGCGCTGTTTCGAATGGGTTGAACTAGTCTAGCCATTTGTTTAAGTTGTTTCCTGGTACAGTTCCAGACATTCAACAAACTCATCCTCATTGTCTTGTCATTACCAATAAGCTGCGGAATCTCTGTTAGTATAAAATTTTATAAAAATCAATGTGCAATCTCTTCTAAATAACAAAATCGCAAACTCTCCTATTTTGGTAGGAGAGATTGTGAGACTTTTTATTAAATAATTATTCGCTTTTAGAAAAAGCCGTGGTGCTCGTATCGTTTGTCTAGGTTAATAGCTTATGAGAAGTTGTTTCACTAAAAAATATTTCGTACTATTACCATTCTATAGAAATTTCTAGGAAAGGTTATGAAAATTCAAGCATTTATTTTTGAAAACAAGACAAAATATAATCACGTTTTATTTTAGACTGTTAAAGCAATCAACATATAAATTCAAGCAGGCACTTCACTATTGATGTTGTACAACCACCTGAAATTGCAACTCGCCCACATTACTCTTTCCCGCCGATCCCCTATGTACGCAATCTCTTCTACCGCACAATCTCTCCTAGCTTTACCTTATATACGAGGTATAGTCAACAAATTCGAGGAATTTATTTTCTACAACAATCAATACAGTTACAAAGTAATTTAAACAGAATCACCTTCAAAATAATGAGCTTCCGAAACTATAGGGGAATGTCTCCTGTTATGGGCATTCTCTGGTTATGGGCAAAGCACCATATCTTTTAACAGAAAGCAAATATGGTGGATTTGCGTACTGTCAAACCTGTATTGTGACAGTTCGCAGTTTTTGTGCTAACACCGAAGTTAATAGACTCATATACTTAGTAAGTGCAAGTATCGAAAAAAAAATCTGAAAAAAAAAGCAACACAAAAGTAATTTGTGAATATTTTCAGAATGCGATAAAGCAAAGCGAATTATCCAAAAATGTAAGTGTAATGTATATTTATGCAGTATATATCTTATATTTTGTGATGCAATATCGAATTCAACCAGAATATGGACCGAAATTTGCTTTTTCTGTCATTATAAAAATGGCTGCCATTCCCGGTTGTGGGCAACTTCATGTAACTGGTTGTGAGCACACTTTTTCTTTTCATTGAAAGCGTGTGCTTGACTTACAAATTGATAAATATGGTCTTTTATGTCAACATAACACATTTTACTAATATTTTTATGTATTTATATATTTTTAGGCATTTTTAGCCATGTCAACACCGAAAAAGCCAACCAATCTAAAATAAGTAGATTTTAACGCACTGGTTAGAGCCATTTCGGATTACTCAATGGATAAGAAATCCATAAAATTGACTGCTCGAGAACACAAACGTCCTCGCAGCATCTGTGTCCCTCCAGTAGAAGCCTGGAAAATGTAAGGCAACTCCACCTGTCAAACTGAAACTGCCAGTCAAGCGCGCTAAAAACAGGAGTATCTACAATCTGATGATGTTTCCGAATTCTGTATCTTCTGTTTAGAACACCTGCTACCATGCCTAACAAGAGCCAACACAATGAAATCATATGCAACGAGTGTGATCGTCCAGTGTATTTAAAGTATGCAAATATACGTGCAAATTATTTTACTTGTAAGCATTACACTCCTGATTTGGAGAACGAAAAAGATAATGAATAAAATTGGAAACTGTTGTTATTTTGGCCATTAAATCCTGACAAAGGGGTACATACAAATGAAACACTTCTGTTTGCAAAGCCGTCTGCAGCCGTTTGCAAGCGTAACAAACGTATGACTACAGTCGGCAGCTAAAGTATCCGAGCACTAGCAAAATTTCCCATGTAAAAAATGCACACTTAACACTGTTTTGTTAAATAAATCCTTGTCGAATCGTGTCCTTAGACTGACTAAGAACAGGATTCGACAAGGATTTATTTAACAAAACTGCATTCAGTGTACTTTTTTAACATAGGAATTTTTGCTAATGCTCGGATACTTTTGCTGCCGACTGTATTTGCAAAAAACTTGCAGAATTTACGTCATCGAAGTTGCAAGCGTTCCGTTTGTATGTAACCCAAAATGAATAAAATTTGTTATTTTCTGTATTTATGGTTGTTTTTATAATTATTTTCCTATTTTTAGCGGATTTTGTACGTGTCCACAACCGGGTACACAAATTTTTTTAGCATAAAATGACCGCTTCAAAAAATTGTTGTTAAAAGTTTTCTGGTTGACGGAATCAATATAGTTACTTCATCAAACGTTAGTTAAGGGTTTCAGTTTTTCATTGGTATTCATATGTTTGCATAATATCTATTCTACCAAAAGTTATAAGCCAAAATCAAAACCGTGCCCACAACAGGAGACATTCCTCTACAATTCGCCAGCGTTGATACAACTTTTGGAAACAGTCCTGAAAACCATTACCTAAGATCCATTACCCATTGTTTTCACCCCTTCTTCACGACAATTGCAAAACGCTTGCCCTTGATGCAATCTTTTGATTTCGGGAGCATATACAAATCGCAGGGAGCCAGGTGTGAGAGATACAGTTGTTATCTTGGAACTGTGGTAATGAGTTAAGCATGGTATTACTCTATCATAAGGGGTAGCAATGTCAGGGCATTGTCAAGCAACAGCATCTACGTGTTAGATTTCTAAACGTCTGGATGTTTACGACGGATTGCCTCCTAAAGAAAGCGAAGAATCTGTACATATCGACCCTTATTGACGGTGACACCTTACGGGATGAACTCATTATGTACGATGCCCTTCATTTCAAAAAACAGCTCTAGCATGGCTTCCACCTTCGAGCGATCCGTCCAAAATGTTTTCGACCCCGGTGACTGTGGCGATTTTCAGGTGGACGTCTGACGTTTGGTGTGGGAATCGTACAGGAAACACTATGTTTCGTCCCCGTGATAATTCGAGACAAAAACGACACGTCATTGTCGACAACACTGATTATATCACCCGCAAATATGTAATGCTCTGCCCATTGATCATCAGTGAGATTATGAGGAATAATGTTCACTGGAGCGTGATTCATGTGCGAATTGAAAGAAATTATCGTGCGACATGTTCTGTATGGATACTGCATCGACTCTTTGCCAACGATAACTTCTAATCACTATTCCTATCCTCTGCATGTTCACCTCCGTTCATGCGGTCACTGGCCACCCGCTTTCGACATCAACTGTAACTTTGTCTCTCCCAATTTTAAACAAAATGTATCATTTGAAAACTTTCGATTTCCACATAACGCCGTCTCCATAGGCTTGTTTCAAATGCCGTATCGTTTCTGTGACTTTTTTTTTTCAAATTTGTAGCAAAATTTAATTTTGGAACGTTGCTCCAAAAAGGACATTTTCTAGATCAACGGTCGGGCAGTCTTTAACCGAAAAGTGAGCTGCGCGCCATTACAGTTTAGAAAGGCGTTTTGAGACGTTTCACGCGTCCATAGAGAAACAGACTTGCAAATCACATCGTAATTTCGGTTCGCCTGCACACAGGACTTGATTAAAGAGTATAGTCCCCAAGCTTACTGACTATGCCTCGTGTATATATATATATATATAATGGGGGAGTGCAAACGTTCTGTCCGTTTTTATTACCCATAAAGAAGAGCAGTACCTATTATTACGTCCATTTCGCCAGCCTCCCACATCGAGCTTTTTTAAAGTGTATGGTGCCAATCATTTATACCTCGTTTGTACCCGTTTGTACCTACAATCATTTTGTTTGTACCTCATTTGCATATTTGTTATGAACGGCTCTTGGTGGACGGATGGGGAAACGACAGCCCCTCCAACTCGATATATTTTTTTAATGAATAATGCCAATCGTTTATACCTCGTTTGTACCCGTTTCTACTAACAATCATTTAGTTTGTAGCTCATTTGCATAAGTACTAATGTTGAAAAATGATATCACCATTATTTGTAGCTGACATTGCAAGCTTTCCACTGATACCTGTATCGGTGCTATCTGTCAAACACAAATAATGTTATCACCTTGGAATCATTACTCTAAATCGCCCTCGTAATTACACAGGTCTCCGAAATCATACTTTAAATAAAAAATATCGCGTAGAATTTATCAATCGACTTGAAAAAAATTTATTTATTTATTTATTTTTCTTTTTAAAGCGGAAATTTAATTAACTGACTGTGGTTAAAGGCAAATTTTATAAATCAAAATACAAATTTCAATATTCCATCATATATCTAGAACACACAAAAAAGTTCTAAACTGTTTAAATATATATATATATATATAAACTAACAATACCAAAATTTCATCAGAGAACTAGGGTTGAAAAGTATTTCGTTCAAAGTTTTAAATAACACCATAAAAGACAAAAAACTAACAACAGTTGTTTCGAGTCGAAATAAAGCACCACCCTACGTCAAGCGAACAAAGTAGGCACAAGTGCTGCAAACAAAGCGGCAACGCACACGGCAAAAACTGTTCTGCCACAGGCCATCAAAAGCTCTCTTTAATATCAATATTTATAACAACGCCCTCAGTGTTAACCATTCAGAAATGTTTAATCAACATAACTTTTCTTGATAAAAATTTTACATATGTAGTTTGGCGTAATTTTAAGCAACAGATGTCATACGAGAAATTGCAGAAAATGTGTAATAGCAGTGCCATTCTTCAGTAGTATACTATTGATTAAAAGACATGCAGGAGGGTATAGGGAGAAGGTATTTTCTAAATCACTGTTAAATTGATTTATCTCTATATCGCGATATTAGATGGAAGATAAAATGATTTATAGAATAGCTACATCCTCAAGTCCTAATTGCCACTATGAAGCAAAGAAAGAACGATAATGATCCCCATTGAAATTTTGAAAATTCGGCGCCTATGCCCCCCCTCCTCCACCAAGAATCATTTATTACAAATATGCAAATGAGGTAAAAACAAAATGGTTGTTGGTATAAATGAGGACGACTGGCACAATTCATTTTAAAAAATCTCGCTTTTTCAAATAGCCGTTTCTCCAGCTCCCCCTCCTCCCCAAGAACTCGTTATTACAAATATGTAAAAGAGGTACAAATGAAATGATTGTTGGTATAAACAAGGTATAAACGATCGGCACAATTCATGTTAAAAAATCTCGATTAGGGGGGGAGGTTGTTTCCCCAGCCCCCACCAAAAACCCTTTATTACAAATATGCAAATGTGACAAACGAAATGATTGTTGGTATAAACGAGGTATAAATGATTGGCATTGTTCATTTTTAAAAATCTCGATGTGGGAGGGGGCTGGTCGATTCTCCAGCTCCTACAAAAAAACTTTATTACAAATATGTAAATGAGGTACAAACGAAACGATTGTTGGTACAAGCGGGTACGAACGAGGTATAAACGATTCGCACCATTCATTAAAAAAAAATCTCGAGTTGGGGGGGGGGCTGGTCGTTCCCCCCCCTCCCCCCACACAAAAAGAACCCTTTATTACAAATATACAAATGAGGTATAAACAAAAAGATTGTTGATACAAACGAAATATAAACGATTGGCATCATTCATTTAAAAAAACTCGAGTTGGGGAGGGGGTGGCTGGTCTTTTTCAGAGCCCCCCTACCAAGAACCCTTTATTAGAAAAATGCAAATGAGCTACAAAGAAAATGATTGTTGGCACAAACGGGTACAAACAAGGTATAAACGATCGGCAGCATTCATTTAAAAAAAATCTCAAGTTGGGGGGGGGGTCGTTTCCCTAGCCGCCCACCAAGAGCTCTATACTACAAATAAGCAAATAAGGTACAAACAAAATGATTGATGGTACAAACGGGTACAAACGAGGTATAAACAATTGACATCATTCATTTTAAAAGATCTCGAGTTTGGGGGGGTCGTTTTCCCAGCCCCCCACCAAGAACCCTTTATTAAAATTATTCAAATGACGTACAAACAAAGTTATTGTTAGTACAAACAGGTATAAACGAGGTATAAACGATTGGCACCATTCATTAAAAAAAAATCTCGAGGTGGGAGCTGGCGTTTCCACAGCCGCCCACCATATCCCTTCATTACAAATATGCAAATGATGTACAACCAAACTCTTTGTTGGTACAAACGGGTGGAAACGAGGTATAAACGATTGGCACCTTTCATTTAAAAAAATCTCGAGTGTGAGGGACTGGCCATCCCCCCCCCCAAGAACTATTACAATTATGCAAATGAGATACAAAACGAAATGATTGTTGGTACAAATGGGTACAAATGAGGTATAAACGATTGGCACCATTCACTTTAAAAATGCTCGAGGTGGGGGGACTGAAGAAATGGACGTCCTATAATTGTGCATAATCCCCATTACTATCTAGGACCTATTGTCATCTTTCTGGTAGGAGATGAAACCCACGGCGGTAAAATTCCAGCGGTTTCGAGTCAAAAAATTCTTGGATGGCAGTTTTCAAAGAATCAAGACCATCAAAGATCTTCTGACTGAAGGAATTGGTTAACGCACGAAATAGGTGACAGTCAGTTGGTACCAAGTCAGGAGAATAGGAAGGGCAGTGTATAAGCTCCCAACCAAAGCCCAGTAACTTTTGGCGAGTGATGACAGCAGCATGTGACCTGGCGTTAACCTGACCACTTTGTTACCAAATTTGAATGCAGCCTGTCTAACTGTAGACAGTAGCAGGCAGCATTGATGGATTGGTTGAGTGGCAGGACCTCCCAGTTAATTGTTCCCTGCATATCCCACCCACACTCAATAACACCTTTTTGGGACGAAGGTCAGCTTTCTAAGTCGATGCAATCGGATTAGAAGGGCGACACACAGTCCTACAACGCATTACGTTACGGTACATAACCCACTTCTCATCTCCTGTTACAATTCATGTGAAGAATGGGTCATTTTTGTACCGGAAAAGAAAGGAAACACAGGTGACGATTCGGTCATCCCGTTAATTAGCTGACAGGGTATGTGGAACCCAACGATCCAACTTTCTCCTAAAACCCAACTTAACCAGCTGTCTCTCGACCGTTGTCCGGTGAACATTGAAGGTCTCCGCTAGTTCTTGCACGATTGGGTTTGAGTTGTTCCTTATGGCTTGGTCAATATTGTCGTCTCCAACGTGTGATGGCCGTCCACTTCTAGCCTGATCTTGGCAGCTTCTGTCTCCTTCCCTAAATTTAAGAAACCATCGACGACATGTGCTTTCGTCTATTGCATCCTCCCCATAAATTTGACAAACATTGCGACATGCTTCCGCTGCTGTATTCTTTTTATCTAACTCGTATAACAAACAATGTCTTATATGCTCCTTCTCGCTTTCCGTGTTACACCCTCTGATATATATATATTTTTTTAGATGATTAACTTTGTGAGACACGATGCATTTATACGTGAGGCATCCACACGTTTGATTGGCCGACGATTTGCGTCATTACAATGTCATGTGTGACGTCAATTTTATTGAAAATTTGCATATCCAAAAACGGTAGAACTTTCGCACTCACCCAATATATCGGAAATGTAAACTTATGTGTAATTTTTAAAACAAAACAACTTTTATAAATTAAAGTATACTAATTTTTCATAAACTTTAACAATTTTATCAGATTATTGTTCTTCATATATTGTTAGTTCTTTATCTTGAACCACAAAGAGACATTATGTCACATTTATAATTGTTTTTTGTTTAGAAATACGTTTCATTCTAAAGCACTTTTACTCCAAATTTCTAAATAGACTATCTAACATTTTCAGATAAAATAATCTTAATATATAAATATTCTGAAACATATTTATAAATAATGTTTCACATTTGAACATCAGAAACTATTAACAAAATTAGCACTAAATTTTCTTCTACAGTTATTCTACATTCCCCTTTAAGTTTATCTTTCCAGAATTATGATCCAATATATGATACATGAACGTAACATATGTGGCAAAGATGTCAAATTTAAATGAGAGAGATTGTTTGAAACAATTTACGTAGTTTAACTTACTCCTCTTAGAATATGAAATATTTCATTCATAAGTTAATGATTCAAATTTATTCAGATATAGGATTTAAGATCTACGTTAAGTATCTACGTTATTTGAGTTACTTTTCACTATACTATACTAGTTCAGTATATTATACATGTAATTTAGTTCATATACAATATTTTCATGTACAAAATTCATATGGAACCTTCTTGAACTGTATATAAAAATTAATTTTATTTTGAATAAGCAAACTCATATACGACATTTTTTTTTTTTAATAAATTTATGAGAAGTCTTTTAATTGAAACATGAAATCACATTTATTTCTTATGAGGTAAAGTATAGGAATAAAACTTTATATTAGCTATGAAGTATTTAATTATCAATATAATCGACAACATATTATTAATAAGGACAATGCGCATTTACTAGCAGATCGTTTTTAAATTTAGCGTAAGCTTCTGACAAGTTCTGTATTTTCTCTTCTTTTCAGCGTCTCTGAACAATAACAGCAGTAAATTCTGTCTAATAATGTCATAAAGAAGGAAAAGACATTACAATCGTCAACTTACTTTCTTTATCTTTTAGCGTGTATTCGTAAAATTTTCTGATTTTCCCATGATGCATCAATTTTTGTGTTAAATGATATAATTGTCTGCGTAACAAAAACCTAGCAAACCAGTTAGTAGTAGAGCTTTTGGGTTTCATACAAATGCATGCACATTTACAAACAAAGAGCATTTGTGTAATAAGTGATTATTTGAGCCCTACTCCAATAGCAATTTATGCTTTTCAGAAAGAAGTACTACATATTGTAAAATCTACCATACCTAACGAAGAAAAAAATTATTACCTTACAGATGGTGATAACGCACATTATAAAAATAGAAAGAACTTTATTAATTTATGCCATTATAAAAATGATTTTAACTCGAATGCTGAATAACATTTCTATGTAACATCACACGTTAAAGGACCGTGTGACGGAATTGGAGGAACTGTAAAAATAATTGTTAGAAAGGCCAGCTTGCAAAGAACTACAGGAAATCATATTTCAACACCAATAGAAATGTATAATTTCTGCACTACTGCTATTACAGGCATTGAATACATATATGTAAGCACACTGTATTGAGCTTTCCGAAACAATGTTTCAGGAAAGTTTTGGTTCTACCAATAAAATTCTCAACACAAGAGCTAACGATTTTTATTCCAATGAGTTTAAAGTACATTCAGAATGAAATTATTTTCAACAGCAAAAAATATGAAGACGTGTGCATAATCAATGAAAAAGGTCACTTGAATCTGTATATCACTATCAATGATTTTTCATAATTATGTCTTTTCGGTATAAAGATTATATAGTACATAATATAAAAATGTGCGATGATTTTTCAGTATTTATTTTTCTGCTTTAGAATGTATATATAAAGCAACCAAATTTTTTACTAATGTTTAATTATTTGCAAATAATTAGAAATTAAAAAAATGGCAATACTTTTTTTTATTTTTTACAATCAATTATCAATATGGAACAATGTTTAATTTTTTTTATAAAATAGGATTAATTTTTTTACTATTTAATTATAATTTCATTAAAGTAATTTTACACTATTATAAAGCTCATTTTAATGTAAAACAATTAGTTTGCAATTATTTAATTCCAAGGTTTTGTTTTCTACTTTAGTGTGTGTTGCCAAATAACGCGAATTAAAACAGCTACTTTTTTTTTACAAATCTAAAACACAAAACAATACCTACAATACGCGTAGTACTTTAATAAAATAGTAAAATGGAAAAAAAAAAACATATATTTTAATTTTATCCCCCTTTGGTTTATGGGGGTCTGAAAATGTCATTTTTGTCCTTTTTCTGACAGTACAGGAGACTGTACACATTAAAGGGTTAAATACCACAGAATTTCAATTACACTTTCTGATTAGGGTGATTCCAATGATTAATTTGTGTGGTTATTTTATTTTTTGATTTTGTTCGCTAGAAGAGTTATTCACTATCGGAATTCACAAAAATTTTATGTTTGACATATAACTTTGACCTATTGTAATTATTTTAATTATTAAGGTACAGCAGTGTAACTAAGCATGTGACACCTTTACCTTATGTACTTTGATACTAATACTTAAAATTAAAACTTATAAATTTAATTCAAAGAGATTTGTGTCAAAATATAAAGGTCTAATAATCCCATTTTTGACCAGGAGAGCGACTTTTGATGACCTGTGTAAAATCTCAGGTTAATCGTAGAGAAAAAATAAAAGTTGTTTTGAACGTCTCTCATAAGGACCTATAAGGGACATAAGTATCAAAAGAAACAAAAATGGTCGAGCAACACACTTCTATGAAATTATATGGAATGACCCATTATTAAAAATAGTTTGGGGCTCGTAAGCATAGGGGTACTTAAGGAAGAAAACTTTAAAATTTCAAATGAATGTGTGTGTGTGTGTGAGGGGGGGGGGGGGTTAGGAGATTTATAAGTTCATTGGAAAGTCTTCAGAACATGTTTTTTACAATTTTCAAATATTTCGAAGCTTTCTCATGATATACATTTTATTATTAATAAACTCCTTAAAGAGTAACATAGAACAATTTTTAAATGATTGTATTTTGAAGGCTTTTCAATAAGCTAACAAACGGTCTTTCTCCTTTAAAATTTAAAGTTTCAACCTTAAGTATCATCTTTGTTATCACAACCCCAAAATTTTAAGATCAAAACAAAATCCGCCTTTGATTAAAGACATATTTTTTTAGATTTTAGAAATAGTGTACATTTTCTCCATAGGCAGTGGCGAGGTTCGAACTTTTCCCTAAATATTTAATATTTAATTGGATATAACCTTCTTAAAAAAAAAAAAAAAAAAAAAATCCTAAAACAAAATATATTTTAAAAATGTTTGTGTTGAGAAAATTTTTCTAACAAGCTAATAAAGATCTTACCAATCAAAATTTTAATGTTGTTCTCCTCTATAGATACTTCCCTTGATTACAAGCCCCAATTTTTTTTAAACCAAACGAAGTTTCTTTCAATCTGATTATACCCGTTTTTTACAGTTTTCAGCAATTGTAATGTGTTCACGAAATACTGAAGCAAGGGGTGAATTTTTGCAAAAACTTTAATCAATCATAATTTCCTAAAAAATATAGTAAAACAAAACTTAAAAAAGGAAATATTTGCCTTAAAAAGACCTTTCCATTAAGCTTACAAAAAGCAACCTCTTCCCATTTTATTTTTCAAAGCTTGTTCTCTTAGGCTCCCTCTTCCTGCTATGTCGCATAGTTTCAATTTTATAATTAAAATAGGTCCTCGTCCAGTTGACGTCAGTATTTCAAAATCTTTCCTTTCCGATGTTTAAAAATTTCCCAAATATTTATATATATTCATATATATATATATTATTTTAAATATTATTACAGAAAGAAATTTAATTTTACTTAAGCAAGCATTAATTTTTAAAGAATTTGAAACACGCTAAAAAATTATGCAAACCAGTTTTCTAAAAGTTTCTTTTTTTTTTTTTTTTTTTTTAGTATATTACATTTTTAAGTTTTCGTATTGAAGTAGACATTACTGTCAGTAAAACTGTGTATTTTTTAGTAGTGTGATGCATTACATCATTAAATACTTTGAATAACCTAAATGAATACAATAAAGTATTTCACAACAAAATATGGAAAATAATGCGATTTTTTTCTGTAAACATGCTTATCTTAAGAATTTAAACTTCCTTCTTTTAGAAAATGCGTAATACGTGTCACGAAGAGATTCAGTATCTATTAAAATGCCGCATCACGAAGATCAAAGAATATACCAATTGTTAAACTACTCCCAAGCACAAAGGAAAAAGTGGTTTTTTCTCTCACGTTTACTTTACTCTATATCTACATTTAAACAGGATGCAGTCCGTTATTGATAGCTATTATGTTTTAAAGAGATAAGATGATAGCAGTGTTCGCATTACCCCCACAAAATGCTTTTCTTTCAAATGGGAAAAAGAAATTCATATTAAGTTTCTTGGCGGATATATGAATACTTGTTTAGAAATTAAGCTGAAAATTTTGTAATAATTTTTCTGTTGTTCTACAAACTATTATACTCTACCTTATATTATAAGTTTTGATTATACGAAATAATATAATATACAATTAATATATTCATTAGTATAATATTTTTTTAGAAATCTAAAATGTGTTAAATAAAACATAGGGAATTTTGCTTATATGAAAAGTGATTTTCAGAATGTTATACCTGTATATACATTTACAGGGTGGTTATAATTAAATTTCCCATATAAACATCATCCTACAGAGCAAACGGATGAACGGAATGCAACAAAATTTGATATATAGATTATACACGACATGCGCTCACGCAAATTCAAAAAAACTTTTTAGTTCCAAAATGTCCACCAGAGGGCGCATTTTCTGGTTAAATGTTAAATTTAACACTATAAACGACCAAAATGGAATACAGAAACAATATTAACATTTATTGACTAGTTTCTGATCGCCTTGTCATCGAACTACATTAAGTAAAAGTAAGGAAAAAATAATAGCACGCTGTTTGAGGGGGAAAAAGTTTAGTTTGCAGAAACAAGAACATATTAGTACGAAATTGCACAACAGGAGCAGTTGTTAATCGTGTCCAGGACGAGGTAGGGAAAGGTGCTCCATGTGACCACCATCATTCACCTGCAAAATTTCAAGTCGATGGAAAGTGTGTTCGACGTCAGATCGTAACTGATCAGTTGTGATGCTTCGTACATGAAGCGTTTTGGAGTTCTTTAAGTCATTCAACATTGCAACACCTCCATGATACACCCCACTTTTTAAGTGGAAACATAACCAGCAATTGCACGGAATTAGATCTGGCAGACGTGGTGGCCATGGAGTACGAAAGAAGCGAATAATAACACGTTTGTATGTGAAGCGTTGGAGCAATAGTGCCTTCACGAACTCATGAATATGTGGGGGCGCACCATCCTGCATGAAAATGGTCAATGTAAGGACCCGCCTTTGCTGTAGTTGCGGCACAACAAACGACTGCAGCATGTCATGGTATAGACGGCCTATAACGAAACATGTGACAGGACTACGAGCAGTTATTTCTTCAAAGAAGAATGGCCCAAGGATGAAAGTCGCTGTGAATCCAGTCCGGAAAGTCACCTTTGGAGAATGTAGGGGAATTTCTCTGTGCATTCGCGGATTTTCCTTAACCCAAATGCGGCAATTTTGTATGTTGACTGCCCCATTGAGGCATAAATGAGCCTCGTCGCTCCACAGAATATTCCAAGGCCATGACAGATCAATAGTCATTCTGTTGAGAAAACTGACTGTGAATGAAAGTCGTAGTGGCATGTCCCTATCAAGCAGCTCTTGGATATGGTGAATCTTGTATGAGAAGTTGATCTTTCTGTTTCTGAGCACTTTCCGGATGGTGCTGTAAGAATAGCCTGTCTGTCAAGAAAATGCACGTGCGCTACTGCTCCCAAACTCTGATGTCTAATGACTGTGAGGCAACAGCTGTCTTGACGACATCAACAAGTACCTGTGTGACACAGGTTTACGGCCTCTTCCAGGTTGAACTCCTAATGTCCCCGTCCCTTCAAATCTCTTAATCATGGCCCGGATGCCTTTAGTAGACATTGGTCTGCGCCGTATGTTCTTTATACGACGAAATTCACGAACTGTAGCAGAAGCATTCCCCTTGTTTTCGTAAAAATGCTTCACCAACCACGCATGTTTAACTAAAGATACCGTCATCATTACAACCGGAAACATCGACATAAAACATGACAACGTTTCAAACGTATTATACCCTAACCTGTTTTGCATAGAACTGAGAGCTGTTTTCGGTTTTACATTTTATTACTCATAATTCTTGTTCTGGTTTCTTAATATTGTTTCTGTATTCCGTTTTGTTCGTTTATTGTTTTTTTTCCGGAAAAAGCCATTTCGGAACTTTTTTTTTTCTTATAAATTCCGCGAGCGCATCTCGTGTATAGTCTATATACCAAATTTCGTTGCATTCCATTCACCCGTCTGCACTGTAGGATGCTGTGTATACTGGAAGTTTAATTATAACCACCCTGTATATGTATTAGGGGGACCAAGATATAATGAAAATTTCGGTCTGTTTGAATTAATGAAATTACATCAGAAATTTTTGTTCAATATTTATATGGTACTTTACCAATTATCATCTTAAAATTACCCAAGAATATCTCAAAAATTATACAGGATAAATTTCTAGTGTCATTTCATTATTTCAAATGGACAGAACTTTTGATTACTTTTCGGTCCACATATATATACGTTACGCATGTATATCTGCCAGTAGACGAGAAATTCTGCTTCTGAAGTGCCGAGTTCGATCCCAGGCTGTATTCGTTGGTCAACCTTTAAGAGTTTTCCATGTTCTTCTCCAAATCTTGTGTAATACAAAGTAGGATCCTTTAAAAAAATCCCCTCATTCCCGCGATAAGCATTACACCCACGCAATGAGACAAATATAGTGGAATCCAAGATAGTAATTTAGATACAGTAATTCAAATATTATAATTATTAGTTCAAAAACAGTAATTCAAATATCATGTATAAATTCCCTAGACCAGATTAAGAGACTTATTAACATCATATACATATATGTATATATATATATATATATATATATGTATATACATATATATCAAAAGATAAAATAAATAATTAATAACAGATAAATCCTATCTAAAATTTTAGATCGAAACTAATTTGTTCCCCTTTAATATTACTTCTCCAATATAACACGTTATAACTTGAGGTCAAAAAAAAAAAAAAAAAAAGAAAAAAGAAAAAAAAAAAAAAAGAAATATTATAAGTACTGATGTCAGTGCTTTTTATAACTCTCTATGATTTGAAAATGTGTACTAATTACGACCCAGAAATTCTCAATGAGCTCGAACTGTCAACCTTGAAATTAATTATCCTATTAAAATAAGTGGGTGATATTTATCTTTTTAGCGGTGAGATGGGAAACTATGAAGCTATAATCAATTAACTCAACCTATCAGCGGAATTTAGCGTCATAGCTGCTAAATAAACCAACGAGCACTCGCAGTCGACGGTTACTCTATATTCACAGAACGTAGTCCGGGAAACAATAGAGCATCGGATTACAATGATGTAACCGGTCATAATGCTTTCTATCGGCAATAAGGAAATTATCAATGAACTCAGACCATTGAGTAGTGACAGAAGTAGAGTATGGATTCTTTATACTGGCTATGGAGAAAAATACCGCGACCATCATTGCGGTTTTTGCGCCTTCTTTTGGCGATATTAGCTTTCTTGGACACTGGTTCTTTGGATTTTGCAAGTTTTAAATGGTTTGTTTCTCTTATCACCAAAGCTCCAAAGAAAAGTCAAACAGAACAGCTTTCAATCAATAACAAAGATTAAATTACTTGCTTTTCATTTCAGCTAGTGTAGATTGTGGTTTGTGTTTAATTTAGCCCAATCGAAATATAAAACAGTGGTAAGAAAGGTGAAAGAAACTTGCTTTGGTGGAAGTGGAATGTCAGTTTGGCGAATGAAGTGGTAGAATGGTGGGGATGTGATGTTCGGAAACAAAAAGGTTACTAGTCCGGGGTCTACTCTAGTATCTAGTCGATGACTCAGACAACCAATCTTGAGTTAATTAGTCAATAAAAGTAAGTGGGATATATTTATCTCTCTAGCGGTGAGTTGGGAAACTATGAAGCAATAACCTGTTAACGCAACCTAACAGTAAAATTTCGTCATGTCATAGCTGCTAAATAAACCTACGAGTCACCTCAAAAAAGTTATCATTACTGAAAGAATCCCGCATATACATTATATCTATATCTATATCTATATAGACAGAGAGAGAGATACTATATATATATACAGCCCTGGAAAAAACGTTAAGGCCAAGACAAAAACTTTATTATTTTCGCAACTTTTCATACGAATTTTATGTAATTTTAAATTCAAAGCGAGAAATGATAGTTTTAATTATACATATAAAAATAACACTGGAAATTCATTTTTTTTTTTTTTTTTTTTAAAAAACTAATTTTTGTTTATTAAACATGTGACAACCTTGAAAAAATAATAAGGCCAAGGTCAATTTTTATTCTTTTTTCGACGTTTACTAATTTTCTGCAGTATGTTATTGTCATCTGCGGAGCTGCCTCAACAATTCAAGATTATGTCAGGAGAAAATTTGAATTTTTTTTTTTTTTTTTTTTTTTTTTTTTTTTTTTTTTATGAAAAGAGATAACACATTAACATTGATTAAACAAAACATAATTCCTAGTTTTGAAAAAATGTGCTTTAAAATCTCCGGAAATATTGATAAGAGTGAGTTGAGCTAAGACCAGTTTAATGCACATTTAAACATAATGCAGAAAATAACAGCTTAATTTGAACATATAAAATTATAACGACAAATTCAGTTACTTTTTACTTAAAAAAATAGTTTCTTTAATAGATGGACAACCGGGGTAAAAATAATAGGACCAAACTCAATTTTGATGCTTTTCTCATTTCATTTATATTTCTTATCTATTTACTTTATTGTCACCTGTGAAGCTGCTTTAAAGAATAACATTCATGTCAGAGAGAAATTGCAGTTTTTCAAAATTTGCAGACGTAAGAAATTAGCAATGATTGAACTAGGTAAGATCCTTAGTTTTAAACAATTTGGATTAACTTCTCGAGAAATAGCTAAAAGAATAAGAAGATCTAAGACTGTAGTGAATAACTTTTTAAAAAATAGCGATGATTACGCTGAATAGAAAGGTACAGGAAGGTCATCAGCATTGACTCCTCGACAAGTGAGAGCTATTGTTAGTCGAGCAACGCCAAAAAAAAAAAAAAAAAAAAAAAAAAAAAACTTTTTACTTCACAAATTGTAAAGGACTTAAAGCTTTCTTGTACCAGCTGAACTGTATGCAATGTGTTATCGAAACACCCAAACGTAAGATTTAGTAAAATGAAGCATCAGTCATTTCTAAGTAAGAGGTATGAAATGGCGCGTCTACATTTTGCAAAGAAGCATGTTACTTTTGGTGATAAATGGGAAGACGCTGTTTTTATGATGAAAAAAAATAATAATAATCTCGATGGGCCGGACGTTTTTAGGTATTCCTGGCATGAGCTAAGGCGAGAACCAAGTTGTTTCTGAAAGCGTCTGTTTAAGGGTGGATCCGTGATGATTTAGGGTGCTTTTGCTGATAACGGTACAGCACCAATTTCTTTTTTAAAATCAAAGATAAACTGTTAGCTCAGAGCTGCCAACCTAATCCGGCAATTCGCTAGTACCGCCCATTTTTCTACACCAATTAATTTTTAAAGTAATTTTCTTCAAATATATTTGCGATGCATTAAGAAGGAAATAACTCTAAGAAATAACTGGTGTAGAAAAAGGGGCGGTACTAACAATTTGAAGGATTAGGTTGGCAGCTCTGGTTAGCCTATCAAGATATTCTTACCAAAAATTTGTTGCCAGAGGCGCCTCCCATAACACCCTGAGGCTATATATTTCAACAAGATAATGCACCATTACACACATCAAGCTCCACAAAATCCTGGCTTCAATCTAATCATGTCCAAGTGCTTGAATGGCCATCAAGAAGCCCTGAGCTGAACCCAATAGAAAATTTATGAGGCATTTTGGTTGGTGACATTTATGGAAATAGGAAAACTTACAACACCGTAAGTGAGCTGAAAATGGCCATTGAAAAGAGCTGCAAAAGCATACCAAAATAAACTTTGAAGAAACTTTCTAAATCTGTGACCTCGAGAAGGATTCAATTAATTAAAAAGAAGAGCAAATTTTAGGATTATTAGCTGTTCTTTTAATGCAATCTTATGTTAGACCTGCTAACTATGCTAGTTTATCCGTAATGGTATTAAGCCCCGCCTTTTTTTCACACCAGAATAGTTGTAGAGCAATAGTCTTTTTATTTAATCATGAGAACATATTGCTAAATATTACTCTACAACTATTCTGGTGTGAAAAAAGGGCGGGGCTTAATACCATTACGGATAAACTAGCATAGTTAGCAGGTCTATTATGTGTATCATTTCTTCCAGTTTTCTACATGTATTAAAGAAAAAAAAAATGAATTGTAAAATAAAAAGTAATTTTAAATTTTGAAATAATTTTATAGATTTATTTAAAACTGTCATTTATTACATTGTGTTTAAAAATGCATAAAATTTCAATATGCATTTGTAAATATTTTAAAGTTTTTTCCCAGACTTTAAAGTTTTTTTTTTAATTTTATAGTCTCAAAAATGATTAAATTAACTGAAAATAAGGTGAATTTTTAGATTATTAGCCTTTTTCTTGAAAAATATCTTATATGGCCTTAATAGTTTTTCCAGCTTTTTACATATATGAAAAAAGAAAACAAATTTTAAAATAAGTAATAATTTAATTCTTTGCAAATTT
The DNA here is from genome assembly GCA_963930645.1 of Salticus scenicus. Lineage (NCBI taxonomy): Eukaryota > Metazoa > Arthropoda > Arachnida > Araneae > Salticidae > Salticus > Salticus scenicus. The sequence continues at coordinate 84,243,521 of OZ005651.1, forward strand.
TTTATAGAAATAATTAAAATTTCCTTTTCTTGTGTTCTATTTAAATTTGCATCTAACTCATGTCAGCGGTTGTGAAATAAATTAAGGTTTTCGCTTGGCCTTAACATTTTTTCCAGGGCTGTATATTGATATATACAGTGTGCCCATAAAACTCCTTTATCACCCCATTAAGTGCTGAGCGACAACAGCTATTTTCGCAAAAAAAGGGTTTAAGTACACTCATGTTTGGGAAAATTGCAACGACATGAAGGGATTATGCAAATTAAACCAAACTTACAGGAAATGTTAAGTGAGGTAAGGCATGCAAATGATTAGAATTACAAAGTGATTACGCATGCGTGGAAAGAGAACCGACTCCTTATCAGTCGTTTATTCTAGGTATATAAAGGACTGTAAAGGCGCGTTCAAATCTGTTTATCGTCGTCTGTCGGCGGTAAACGTTTCACTGGTGGTCAATTGGTGGCCTCGTCAAAAGCGGAGGGTGCCAACAACTACCCAAGTAGCACACATTTGTTCATAAAACGTTGAACATCCGTTAACACTTTCGTTGAATAAATGTTGCGAAGGAACGCTATAAAAACGAACAAATGTCTCGTTGATTACACGGTATTTCAATGGTTTTTCAAGCGTTGATAATTCGTTTGCGTATATGTTCTTGAACGTTGAAAAATAGTTTAAACAAAGATTTTCAAACGTTGATAAAAACGTTTACTTACAGATTACTGAACGTTCAGAAACAGTTCATATAAATCATCTTAAACATTGAAAAAAAGTTTATTTAGAGACTATTAAACGTTGAAAATTAGTTTACACAGATTATTTTAAACATCAAAAAAAATATTTATTAAGAGCAGTTAAAACGTTTTTACATTGCTTTTAGACGTTCATTATGAGACTACAAAAACATTTTTTCTGAGGTAGTGCCAACATATCTGCAACGTTTTCTAAACCAAAGTGCTCTTTGTATCGATATTTAAAAAAATACAGGTTGTCCTACTGGATACACGACCTGAGATTTTTTCCAGATATTCATATGTATTATTAAAAAACATATTTTGACACCCATTATCTGGACGCTATTAATACAGCAACACAGCCTAAAGAAAAAAATATTTTTTTCTTTCTAAAAGCTGACAAATAATAAAATTATACACAAACTTTTCATTTTTTTTTTTTTTTTTTTTTAAACATTTAATACTGATTTCCCACTGTTAAAAATTAAACATATGTTAAAAAAAGAAAGAAAAAAAAAATGGTCGGGTGTTAAAACTATTTTTACAATTTATCAATTGTACATTTATAAAATTAGTTATAACAAAATATTTTGTTTATTTATTTTTTATTTATTTTTGTGTGTATGTTTTCTAACATTTAATTTTCTTCAGTGGGAAACCGCGTATCACATTAAATCTTGTGAATAATTGTGGCAACATAACTAATTTTATTATAAAAAAAAAAAAAAAAAAAAAAAAAAAAAAAGAGACATACATACATATAGGAGTATATAGTGCTATACAAGGGACTCTACATGATGGGTGTAAAAAAAAAAAAAAAAAAAAAATGCTTATCCTAATGATATCTATCAAAATCTTTACAGATTTCATGCTGTATACACAGTGGGACACCATATAATTAAATTTCTCCTTTCTCAGCCTTCATTTTATTAAAAGTGTAAAATGTACAAAGAGAGAAATTTATCAGAAATATTAATCGCATCCGGATATGTTGGGAGGGGGGTGAAATTTTGAATCAATATATTCACTTTTTGAAAAGAAAAAAATCAATTATAATTATATATATGTAAAAAACTTATAGCTGGGGACTTAAACATCAATGCAATCGTTAATTATATAAACTACTTCTAGTTCAGATATTAAAAATTCTCATAAGAAAATATTGCACTTTACATTTTTAACAAAATGTTTTAGATAAGAAAAGAAATAATTTAAATTTCAAGAATAATTCTTTTGTAAATACTAGATACTAAAACAATAAATTCCCCATTATGTAGACAAATTGGTATTTTCTTTTTTTTGAAAATAAACATCAATATTTTAATCATTAACTATTACTAAAAACTAAATTTAACTTTATGTATCATTGACAACTGTTTTCTACTGAAAAGAAAATAAACATATTCGCGCAAACACGAATGTATGTGCATTTGTATATATATATATATACATATAAATGCACTAAATACATACTTATTTAATATACAGAGTTCTCTCTCTGGAAATTTATAGTTAATTTGTAAACTATAATTTCTCCCTCCCCCAGAGCATAAGACAAAAAATAGCATTTTCGAAGTCTTTTTCATCAGAAAAAAAAAATTCAAAATTGGAATAGGCATGAGTGTAGCAATTCATAAATCACGTGTGGGGCTGAAGAAATTTTAGTAAAAAAAAAAAAAAAGGCTCAAAAAGTTTTTCAGGAACGTCAATTAATAATTAATTTACAATTATAATGTCCACTGATTATTAATATTAATAATTGAAAAAAATCACTTTAAATTAACATTTGTGTAACTTAAATTTTGGATTTAAAAGAGTGATTCTTTCATTTAGCATTAAAAGAAAATTTTACAATCTTCTGGGCGTGGGGGGGGGGGGGGGTAAGCTCTTTTCCTTCCTTTGCCCCTGAGCATAAATATTTTTGGCACTGAACTGCGGATGTAAAATATGTATTATAATCTGCATTAATTCTGTAGCAATATAACAGCTTTTTAAAGGAACGTTATCCATTGTCACTGATAGCGGTTTGTTACTTTTCGGCGCGGCCGTTTTGGCGCGGCCGTTTTGGCGCGGCCGTTTTGGCGCGGCCGTTTCGGCGCCAGCCGTTTTGGCGCTGGCCGTTTTGGCGCCGGCCGTTTCGGCGCCAGATGTTTATATTCCGAACTTTTTGAGTGTAAGAATTTTTTTTTTTTTTTTTCCGAAAACATAATAAATAGTCGGGAATATTCAAGAATTTTATAACTGTTTATTATTATATGGATTAAAATAAACCCGCGAGTTAATCATTATTGACTTTGTTTAAGTGAAGGCAGTTTAAGAATTGGTTAAGAGTGCATACCTTTTCTTTATCCTGTTTCTTGCTAAAGTTAACTTTTATTTTATCTCAGCAAGCTTTATTATATAGGAAATTTTAATACGCAAACTGTAAATAAAAATAAACAGAAGTCTTTAATAATTAAATTTTGTGTAACAACAACAACAACAACAAAAAAAAAAAAAAAAAAGAAGAAGAAGAAGAAGAAGAATAGCAGTGATAACTTTAAGATAATGAAAACTTTATAGAAAGTTATTTTTTATTTTTTATTTTTATCTTTATTTATTTTTTTTTTTTTAAATAACTGGTGGAGATTTAAAAGTACAGGATATTTTCATCTGGCACTTCTAAACGTAAATTGCTCATTTTTCTTTTTGTACAGTTGATTTTTACTGATATAGTGATTAATGAACCTAAGTCTACATTTTAACTGTGGGGAGTTACTAAGTTACAATAAATAAAGTAAATAGTAAGATGAGGGGGGGGGGTGTTAATTAAAAATTAATAACTTGTATGGAACTATTCTACTATGTGTAATAAGTTTCAGAAATTTAGAGCAATGCGAGCTTTAAGTAAGTTATTAAAAAATAATAATAATAATAAAGCAGGTGTGTATTTACCGTGTAATGGTTTTTGACGGTTTTTACTATATTGGCCAAAACATGTTTTTCCCATGGTTTTTACCACCTTCAGAAAAAATAAAATTCCTATTTATTTATTTAATTATTTATTTTTGTTTTTTAATTTACCCCAAAAACCTTCGGGACATATTTTAAAATTTTTAGTTCTCATTTTCCCAATATTATTTGCTATGAAATTTCCATTCTTTCATCCATTTCTAACAACAATATTTTGAAAATAAAAATAAGTAAATAAATAAAGCAATGTTGACGACATGAAATTTGTTTTAAATTACATGATCAGTTTAACCCTTTATCAGTTACAAACATTTTTTTCTGTCACTCAATAGTTGAAATAAAAGGCTAATGTAACAATCTTAAAAAAAAAAAAAAAAAAAAAAAAAAAAAATTGGAAAATAAGATTACTGAATAACCATAGAGTTAAAATATATACATATATATATATATATATTTAATTTATTATTATATTACTTAGTTTATATTATTTTATTATTATTATTTTATTAAATTTAATTATTTTTTAATTCCTACCTTCACCTACTATTGTTTTTATCAGTTATTAAACAGATAAAATACTACACAGCTAAAGGATTAATGAACTAATGTTTTTAAAATACTTGCAATAGATATTGTTTCATACTAAGAAATGAAACCCAAAAATATGGTTTCAATAAAAAAATATTTAGTTTGGTAATAACATAAATTAAGAAAACCTCGACAGCTTTTTCAAAAGAAAATATAGGTGCTTTCTTCTTCAGGAATCATATTTAAGCAACATCACTAAAAACAAGGTCAACTTTTCTTTCGTTGATAAAATTAGATAAATATTTTTCTCATCAAGAAATAAATTAACTGTTAAATTGAGATTTTTTTTTTCAACAAGCATACAACTTCTATAACTGACTGATATGTTATTAAATAAATTAACTAATTAATACTTCTTGTTACTAATATAAATTTTTAATCGAGATTTTTTACTTTCTTCTATATGTAATATAGAGAAAGTATTGGATTCGCGAAAATTTTCGAAGTCCACTTTTTGATGGATTTACATGTTTTGGGATATGGAGAACACGAATTAATAGTTTTTAGAAAATGTCTGTCTGTCTGTCTGTCTGTCTGTCTGTATCATTTTTTTGTGGACGCTGTATCTCACGAACCAATGAATGAAATTTAACCAATCTTGGTATTTAGTTGCACCCTGACATAAACTGGTGCTGATTAGATTTTGGGATCACTCGCTCAATAGGTGGCGTTGTGATCGCATTTTATGCAAATTTTTAACATGGCAGCATAGGACAAAATTCCGTATAAATGGGCATAAAGAGAGTTATTTTACACTTGTGATTGTAAAATTAATAGGAATTATTGATAATAGTAGTAGTTAGCTAGGAAAAAAATTTTGTGCATGGGGGGGCATCGGTTCCCCCCCTGGGGGGGAAAATCCCCCCCGGGGAAGTAAATTTTCAAGATGGGTATCTTTCGAAAGGGCTCGTTGATAATAGTAATAGTTAACTTGGAAAAAATTTTTGTGCATGTGGGGGCATCGGTTGCCCCCCCACCGGGGGGGGAAGTTCCCACCCGGGGGGGCAAAATTTCAAGATGGGTATCTTTCGAAAGATCTCGTCAATACCTTTAAAACGAATGGTTGAACGATAAATCTGTGATAATTTAAACCAAAGTTATCGATTTTTTTAACTTTTAACAAAAAAAAACTTAGAAAAATATCGCAATTTTTTTTTTTTTTTTTTTAACGAAATTTAACCAAACTTGGTATTTAGTTGGTCCCCGACATAAACTGGTGCTGATTATGTTTGGGGATCAATAGCTCAACAGGTGGCGCTGTGATAGCATTTTATCTAAATTTTTAACATGGCAGCATAGGACAAAAATTCGTATAAATGTGCATAATTAGAGTTGTTTTAAACTTGTGATTGTAAAATTAATATGAATTATTGATAATAGTAGTATGTAACTAGGAAAAAAAATTTCTGCATGGGGGGGCATCGCTTCCCCCCCTGGGGGGGAAGTACCCCCCCCCCCCCCGGGGGGATAAATTTTCAAGATGGGTATCTTTCGAAAGGTCTCGTCAATACCTTTAAAACGAATGGTTGAACTATAAATCTGTGATAATTTAAAACAAAGTTATCGATTTTTTTCACTTTTAACAAAAAAAAAAAAAAAAAAAAAAAAACTTAGAAAAAAAAAAAATCGTACTTTTTTTTTTTTTTTTTTTTTTTTAAATATTGTTACTGATTGAATATGTATAGGTAAATATAGAAGAAAGTCTTGTGGCGGCCACAACATACTAGTTTCTAAGGTTATCACTGGCTTCTTTAAATTACGAAACGTTCTATTCATCATTAATATCACTAATAAAATATTAAAAATATTTCTTGATTTAAGCATTAAAAAAAATAATAATAATCTGGTGTGTCACTCACTCGACTTTCTCTTACCCTAAAATTTAATACTATAAATACAGGTTGGATATTAAGCGGTAAGAAAACGATGTTATGTAAACAATTGTTAAACAATTCAAAGGGAGACTTTTATATGATATTTAGTTCTGTGTGAGGGGGCTCAACCCCCCGTTTCATTAATGCACCTACATTTATATAGAATTTAATTCAGTTATTAAAAAATAATTCTATTTTTAAAAAATAATTTATTAAAATTATTATTTTAAAAAATTATCTTTTATGAAAATGAAGACGATTTCCATAATACACAAGTAGTATAACACTAAATATCCAAAAAAAGTCCACTTTATTCTCTCTCTGTCTCTCTCTCTCTATATATATATATATATATATTAAAAAAAAAAAAAAGATTTTTTTTTTCTGTTTTTTTTTTTTTTTTTTTTTTTTTTTTTTCGTTAAAAGTAAAAAAAAAAAAAAACGATAACTTCGTTTTAAATTATCGCAGATCGATGGTTCTACCATTCGTTTTAAAGGTATTGGCGAGCTCTTTTGAAAGATACCCATCATGAAAATTTACTCCCCTCGAGGGGGGGACTTGACCCCCAGGGGGGGGGGAAGGCGAGGTTCCTACATACACAAATGACTAATTTTAATAATTTTAAATTGTAAAAATCTAGTTTCTCACCTTATCATTGGCTCTTTTAAATCACGCAAAATTCTATTCATCATTAATATCTTTAGCAAATAATTTAAAATAATTTTTTGTTTACGCATAATATATATATATATATATATATAAAGTCAGAAATTACATTGTTTATTTTATTACCCAAAGAACCGCACGGCAATAGGTTTAATAAGTTTTAACTACAAAAATCGAGTTCTTTTCTCAGATTACCACTGACTTCTTTAAATTACGAAAAATCCTACTCATCATTAATGTCATTAATAAAAAATTAAAAATATTTTTTGGTTCAAGCATAAAAAAAAAAAAAAAAAAAAAAAAAAAGAAATTACATTGTTTATTTTATTCCCCAAAGAACCTCCATCACCAAATTGGTTAGAATCTTTAGAATTGCTGCGTATGTGTTGCCATCTGATGACTAAGTTTAATAAAAAACAAGTTTCTAATCTTATCATTGGCTCCTTTAAATTAAGCAAAATTCTATTCATCATTAATATATTTAATAAATAATTTAAAATAGTTTTTTCTTCACGGATAATAAATAAATAAATAAGAAATCATATCTATCATTAAATAAATTTTAACTGAAAAGGCTGAGACGAAAGCCGCGGCCATTTCGTGAAGGACAGGCTGCGCGAAAACGGCCTCTCCGAAATGGATCTCGCGCCAAAACGGCCGCGCCAAAACAGCCGCGCCGAAATGGGTTTCGCGCCGGAACGGCCGCGCCAAAACGGCGGCGCCAAAACGGCCGCGCCAAAACGTCCGATTCCGCACTGACAGTTAAGAACAATATGAGTAAATTGGTAATCAGCAGAAGTAATCATTACATAAAATATATTTTCAATTTTGTTTAATTCACAGCCATATTAAATTAGTCCTCGTTTTAAAAATTGATTTCCAAAAATTTTCATTATATCATTTTTTGAATTATTATTATTCAAAATAAATTAAAAAAATTTTTAGAAAACAAAACTAATTTAACAATTACAAATTTTACAAATGTGAAGAAAGAATTAAATCACTGGCCATAGAATAATTTTGATTATGAATAATAATATGATTAGCTAACAGTAACGAGCCGCCTTAAATCACATACTTCAAAGGAGTCATAAAATGTTGATACTAATGAACCATAATCGTTGAATATTAATAAAAAAAGGATTTTGGTTACAAATTATTAAAAAAAAAAAAAAAAAAAAAAAAAAAAAAAAATACACAAAATATTTATAGCTTATAATCAGTCATTTATTACTACCACTTTGGCTTCAATCAATCTAAAATAATAACAATAATAAAAACATAGCTATCTTAAAAAATAAATAAATATTATACACACATATATATATATATATATAATCAGTAACATTCAATTTTTTTTTTAATTATTATAACCTTTTATTTTAAAAGGTAACAGTAGTATATAAGTATTCGATTATTATATAATTTTTCATAATAAATTGCTATGTCAACAAAGTAAAATGTGTGGAGTGGGAAAAGGACTTGATATCTAGTATAATCAATATCCTAGTAGAATATTAATTTTTGTTTCTAACCAGATTAAAAAATAAATTCTAATAAAATTTCTCTTAATCAATATGAACAAAAAATATCTTTTATTAGTTTAATTAAAATCTTAATACTTAAATATTAAGTAGTTAAAAAGATTTAATTTAAACAATATTTAAAACAATTCAGGAATAACTTTAGATTTTTATAAATTCATATATATATCAATAAAAATTTTTTTTTTAACTTAAACATTACTGGTAGAAGTAAAACATAAGTAGATAAAATTAAAAATAAACTTCACAAGGAATTTAAACTGCATATGTATGTTACTTAATTCAACCAGTTGCTTGAAATATATGAAAGAAGTAGTTGGGGGGAGGGGAGGAAACCCTTTTTAATATGAAAAAATATTCATTCAGCATCTAGACAGATAAACCTGGATCTTACTTTTCTTCTTTTTACTTTTCAAATAAATTAAATTAAAATCTTCCTATAATTAAAAGTAAAAAAAAAGAGAGAGAGAAAGAAAGAGAGAGAGATAAAGAAAACTTTCATTTCACTTTATTTCAATTGTACATTTTTTTAGCCTCTTCTGTTTTACAGTTTTCCGGTTACGTATTAGCTTTAAATTTTCATTTTCTTAAACAGTTTCTGAAAGACAAAAACATTTTTTTTTATTCGCAGAATTTAACTGTTTAAAAAAATAACAGTAATAATTTCATCAATTTAAGTAATAAACAATATTTTAAACAAAATTATTTATCAGTATTACTCGATAGGGAAATTTACCATATTTGTCAAAGAGGGCGGAGCAATCATTTGAAAAAGATTTACTTCTAAACCACTTTTAAGTTTCACCATATAAAAATTATGTTTCAATTATTTAAAATATAGGTATCTTAAAATTCTTTACTGATAATTATGTAACAACACCTACAAAAGTCAAATTTTACTGAATCGTAAAACGCTGTTTCGTCAAAAAATCTATTCCTAGCCTTGTCACAAAATTCAAAATATTGACAGCTAAAATTGAATTCTTATCATTTTATATAAAATACTTTAATATTATTATCAAATTAAATCAACAAACAGTTTTTAACTATAATTATTTTTCAGTTCTGATTTATAATGAAATTTACCATATTTGCCGAAGCGTAACCCGAGGGCGGAGCAATCATTTTTAAAAGATTTGCTTATTAACCACTTTTAAGTTTTACCATATAAAAATGATATTTTAAATATTTAAAAGATTGTTTATCTTAAAATTCTTTACTCATAATTATGTAACAACACCTACAAAAGTCAAATTTTACTGAAATATAAATCACTGTTTTGACAAAAAAGCTATTCCGAGTCTTGTCACAAAATTTAAAATATTGACAGCTAAAACTAAAATCTTATCATTTTATATAAAAAACTTTACTATTATTATCAAATTAAAGCAAAAAACAGTTTTTTAAGTCAATAAATTTTCCGTTTTTGCTTATATTGAAATTTACCATAATTGTCAAAGCGTAACACGAGGTCGGAGCAGTTTGTAAAACATTTGCTTCTGAACCACTTTTAAGTTATACAATATAGAAATCACATTTTAAATATTTTAAATATAGGTATCTTAAAATTCTTTACTGATAATTATGTAACAACTCCTACAAAAGTCAAATTTTACTGAAACGTAAAGCGCTTCGACAATAAAGCTATTCAATTCAGGGTTTTGTCACAAAATTCTAAATATTGACAGCTAAAACTGAATTCTTATCATTTCTTATGAAGCATTCTATTATTTTTATCAAATTTAAGCAACAAATAGCATTTTAAAGTTCATTATTTTAAGTATAAATTGATGAGAAAATGAAACAAGAGGGAAAAGCGAAAACTTGTAAGAGGCTCGCTTCTAAACGACTAAACCAATTTTAAGTTTCACCATACAAAATTAACATTTCGTTCATTTGAAATATTTATATAATGAAAGTTTTTATTGCATAATTATGTAACAACATTTACAACATTAAAGTTTTTCCTGAACTTAAAAGGCAGTTTTTTCGAAAAAGCATTTTCATGTCTTCTGAGAATGAACTATTTACAACTAAAATTTAATTGTTATTACTTCTTATAAAGCATTCTGAAATTTTCATCTATTTTAAGTATCAAACTAAACTATTTTTCAATACCAGTTGAAAATGAAATTTGATAATTTTATTTCTGCTTTCTGTACACTTAAAAAAAAAAAAAAAAAAAAAAAAAAAGGAATTAATACACTCTTCTAAATCCCTATGAAGTTTCACCATATAAAAATAACATCTCATTCATTAAATAATAATAATAATAATAATAATAATAAAATAAATAAATTGATAAGGGAAACTTACTTCGTAATTTTATAACATTATTCACAACACTTAAATTTTACCGAAATATAAAATTAACTCCCTCCCCCCTTGAAAAAAAAAAAAACAGATTTCTAAAAATACGCTTTTATAAATCAGTTAAGTTTAATTTTATGATATTATATTCAAATAAATTTAATATTACGAGAATTTACACTGTTTAAATTATAATAGTAGATTCTGAGTATTAAAAATTTAGTGAAGCATGACAGACTTGCGAGAGAGAGAAAGAAAAAAAGAAATATTGTTTTGATTTAACAAAAATAACAACATTTTAATAACTAAAATTGAATTTGAAATCGTTGCTACGAGAACATATCATTGTTTTCTTAAAATTTAAATAATAGTAAGTAGTTTTAACTAAATTAACTTTTCGGTAAGGGCGGATCGTGAAATATACCATATATGCAGAGCAGAAACAACAACATCATATATTTCTAAAAAACACTACCATCTATACCACTTATCATATAAATTATACATTTTATAAAATATCAGAAAATAAATAAATTTTCAGTTTTCCAGTACACAGAATTTTCAATTTACTTTAATATTTAATATTATATTAACACTTTTATTGAATAAAGTTTTCATACATTCCTGCTTTCACTTTAAGAAAAAACCTCCATTGTTTTGAAATGAACAAACCCTGGAAAAACAACACAAAAAAAATAAAGTTAATGCAGCTTTATGATACAGTTACGTAACAATATTGCATAAGATTTTAAAGTGCTGAAAGTAACACAAAAAGAGATAAGGCTACAATATTCATGCAGATTTAAAATGTTTTTGGTATGTGTATAATGTTCAGTAAAATATAACAATAAAATATATATTCTACTTGAAAATAAAAATAAAAATAAATAAATAAATAGATAAATAATAATAATAATAATAAATAAAATATATTGTAACCAGTTATATATATACAGAGATAGATAGATAGATAGATAGCATTTATTATCGTGCGGTTGACGAAAAAAGGCAGCAATATATAGAGAAATTATGGTAACATAAGTATAAAGCTGTAGAATTCTTATTTTTTAATAAAAACATTACTTTATTACATCACGTTTAAATGCAATAAAGAAAGGTATGAAATAGGCATTCGTCATACATGAAGCAAAATAAATATTTGCACTACTATCTTTTCATATCATATACCTTCGTTATTATCCCCAAATACAGGTTTTCATACCATGCAAAATGAAGAAACCATTGAATTTAAACTTAATTCATTATATTAGCTGAAATCCCACATTCTTTTAGTTTAAAAATTTTTCAGATAGATATTATAGTAAAAAAAATAACGTTATAATTTAAGTTGCGTTCTCTGCAATATACATAAAAATTGCACAAAGAAAATTATCTCAATGAATGATGATTTCCTTTAAAAAAAATATCTTAATAGATCATGTTACAAACTCAGGCTTAACAAAATTTTGTAAATTTCATTTACGAGAATGGAATATTAATAACAAGTGCTAAAGTAGTATAATATATTAAAACTAAATGGTAATATATTTAAAAAGTATTAAAAAAAAGCATCAATACTTACGATTTACAATAAGCAGAAAAAGCATATAGCTCGAATGTATATTCCAAGGCTTTTGTCCATATTACGAATGGTCGTAAGAGACAATAATGGTTGCCGTCTCGCCGAGAAATAATGGAGTTGAGATGAAGCATGCTGTCGCAAGCAAACGAAATTAAATCTATGATTAAATGTTGAAAAGTATTTGATTATCAATGCTTAACCCGTTAGTAGTCGCTATAGACAGCGCCACCTATTACAGATTGCGCACTTTTTATTTAACTGTCACCAATAGTTTTAAGAATTGATGTGATCGACGTTTCTTCGATTTTATGCGCGTTTTATGTATATCAAATGCCACTTCTAAAAATTTTTGTTGGCTATTGAATAAAAAAATCTGGCAACACTGAAGGATGGGCGGCAAATCGACCAACTAGCGACTACTAACGGGTTAAAAAACGATTAGACATTGCTTTAGAAACGTTGAAAAAACAGAATTGATATTTCACATTTTTATCATTAGGAAACATCGTTTTATAATGGTATAAAAAAACGATTAGGAATCCACCTAACGAATAATCAACACTTACAACCATTTTCCAACATTTTCTAAATGATCCGTGCCCATTGGGTAATGGAGTTCGTACGAGGCCGCATCGTTGGTGTGCGAGAGGGTGGATTTTTGTACCGAGAAATCGCAGCCGGCACGCAGTGTAATGCCAAAACAGTGACGCGTGTTTGGAAGAAATGGACAGAGGAGAACCAAACAAGCCGAAAACCTAGCAGTGGGGCACGCAATAGAACAATGGCACGAGACGACAGACACTTCATCCGCATTTCTGTGACGGACCGTACAGCATCCTCTCGTGTGTTAGCACAACGTTGGAACACGGCTACACGTGTTTTGTTGTCTAGCTCCACGGTTACTCGCCGTTTGCTGCAACATGAACTGCGTGCAAGGGTTCCTATACGCAGGATTCCCCTCTCGCTGAATCTCAACACTTCCGACTTCAATGGGCTCAGTAATACAGCACGTGGCGTACGCAGTAGTAACAAATTGTTTTCTCCGATGAATCTCGCTACAAATTGGAGTACAATGAGGGAAGAGTACTCGCCAGATGTTACAATGTGGGACTTCTGCTTCCACAGTGTGTTATCCAGCGTCATACTGCACAAACGCCTAGCATCATAGTGTGGGGAGCTATTAGGTATAATTGTCGATCCCATCTTATGCACATTGCGGGCAACCTCAACAGTGATCGCTACATAAGGGAAATTTTGGAGGCAGAGGACTTTCCGATTCTTCAATGCATTCCGGGTGTTGTATTTCAGCAGCATAATGCCCGTGCATATGTTTCTCAGACTGCACAAGCCTTCTTCCGTGCAGGTTTCGCTTCTTCCATGGCCTGCTTATTCCCCGGATATATTGCCCATCGAGCATGTCTGGGATTTCATTGGTCGTGACTCGCTCGTACAACTGGTGGGGCGCACAGTAAGATTGAACTTTAGCGTCAAGTCGAAGCCATCTGGAATGCTATTCATTAGAATTACATTCAGAACCTGTATGATTCAATGCTACGACGTGTATAGGCTCTCATCGCTCACCGTGGCAGACACACAAAGTACTAATTTCAGACTTTCTTTCTGTTTTTTTGTCTTGTACATTTGGTCGTCTGTTTGTATCACTATCAGTAATATGTGGAATAAATTTCATTAATTTCTGACAATCCTTTCATGGTGTTACACAATGGTGGTATCACAAACATAAGTGTATAAGAAAATGAAACCACTTACAAAGTCAGCTTGTAAAAAACGGCGGAGTTAGCGTTCCTATCTCGAAAACGGTATGAGATAGGGAAAAAAATTAATTACAAATTTGTAAAGCACCTTTGATGTATTACGAAAGGATATCTTGTAGACATGAATACTAAAAATAGAACACTTAAAATGTGCTTTTGTTTGTTTAGATAGTGATGTGAGAAAACCACATTAGAAAGAATAAACAACTAGTTATGACAAGATACCTTTATTTTCGCTGTGCAAACTTCTGTCTATCAGCTGCAATACACATTTGTACCCTTGTTTGAACATCCTGTTGTACGCGTTGAGGCGTAGCGGGTGATATGTATGCTACGTAAAGTTCAAAGAAGAGTCCCGATGATGTGCATTGCAACTGACGGACAGAAGTCTGAAAGCCGAAAAGAAATGTATTTTGGTAAAACTTTTTATATTTCTTTGTAATATCGTTTTCTCACGTCACAGTGTAGAAAATCGCGAACAAACAAATACACGTTTTTAACATTCATCTCTACAAGTTTTTTGTTTTGTTTTTATTGTTGGTGTACTACATCAATGATGCTTTACAACATTGTAATTCAGTTTTTCCCCCAATCTCATACCGTTTTCAAGATAGGAACACAATCTGTGTCATTTTCCACCAGGTGGCGCTGTAAGCAATCGCATCTTATAGTGCATAGTTACTTTACTATACCTAGACTCTACTTTTATGACAATAGCATTCGCCGTTCTCTTGTTAGTGGGATGACAAAGATCTTTATTTAGCACAAGTATAAGGTAAAGCTAGGACAGTTTGCGCACAATTCAACAGAACGATATAAAATCCAAATATCACAGTCCTGCAAAAAAAACACTTTTTGAAAATTGTTTTAACTTTGATGACTGATTCTTACGTTATTTTTGGTGCTGATTCCAAAAATGAATTCCAATTCCTTCTTTCACGTATGGATTTTTTACAAAGCGATTGCATATTTTCATGGAAACAGTCGAATTTGCAAAATTTTGACATTTTATTTAAATTCCGTTAAGTATTAAACGCATACAAATTACAATTATATCTAAGTTCAGTAATTTTTTAGTATATATAGAAGGTTACAAGTCCTTATAATAACTTTTTTTTTTTTTTTTTTTTTTTTTTACCACAAAAGTCTTTTTTCCACTTTTCCTTTTGTGGAAATTGCTGGGATTGTCTCTTTGCAGCATCCAGCAGTAACGGGCAGTTTACCGATTTAGAGAAATAGTTTGGATAAAAAATAATATATTATTTCTTGTTTAGTAGTTTAATCTACTAATTTACTATGTAAGTTCTTAAATATATTTATCAAAATCATATAAAAAAAATACTTTTTTCGTCCAAAATATACTAAATTCGTAAAAACAAATTGCGATTTGTGATGAAACTGTATGTGATGGAATTTTTTCATTATTTTTCCAGAAATCAGCATCCAAAAATCTATAAAAAACACCACTCACTTTACAGACAATTTTTTCATCGCAGACCTGTGATTAATTTTTTGCTAAACTATTGTTGCATAATTTTGAATTGATCCTTCTCCTATGAATTTCCATTCCTATTTTGTTGCTCTGTTACAATTTAAAACAACAGCTTTAATAAAACCAAGAGAGCTATTTTGCGCAATCTCTCCTTATAGGGTAGGAGTGATTGCTCACATGGGTAGGAGAGATTGCGCTTAATTATAACTACAATTATATTATTAATAATAATCAATGCACTTAAACGACGTCGTTGTAAGTTATTTGTAAACAAATATTTTTGCATTAAGAGTGGGTTTTTCAATTCAATGATTAAAAAGTCAGAAAAATAGAAGAAATTTAAAAAGAATTAAAAAAAAATTATTTACAGAAAAAAAAGAAAAAAGACCAGAATATAACATTAAGTTACTAGATAACATATTTAACTTAAAATTAGTATATTTCCTTTTCAGATAGGATGGTATCTTGTTTGCTGACCGAATTTGTCGTTGTCTACACTCATTGCACTTATTGTTGTACATGGTGAAGTTATTGTGTAATCATCTGCCATAAGTGAACCTGCTCGAGACAGGTGCAATGCATTTCCGAGAAAAAAAAGTGGTAGCACGCCGTATGTGCAATGATTTATGGCTAGTCTCGCCCATTGTTAAGTCCAGAATCCGCCCATTGTTTACTATTTATTAAAATGCTTTTTTTTTTTTTTCCTCAAAATTTTCCGTCCAAAAATGTTCAAAACTCAAAACCTAAATTTCACTTCATTTGAAATCTTTTCTTTTAAACTTTGAAATACTATACGTTTATTTATTTTATTTTATTGAAATTTAGACGGTTACAATCCTTAAAAAGAAGTTTGAGTAGGCTGATATTTTTTGCTTCTATTTAAGCAGCCGACAGCTGCACAAAACAGGAGCATCATCATACTTGAAAATATAGCAAAACTAAACAAATATACAATCACATTAAATGGTTCTCGAGGAAATTCTTATAGGCTAACATTCGCATTCGAGAGGTAAGTCCCACCAGAATTGTGGCTTTTGTCGATCAAGCCACTCCTGAATAAAGTCGATTTGAGATTCATGGGACAGTCTCTAAAAAGAAACGCCGTCTCGAATGGGTTAAACTAGTTCAGCCATTTGTCGAAGTTATTTCCTAGTAAAGTTCCAGACATTCAACAAACTCTTCTACATTGTCTTGTCATTACCAATCACGTTTTATCTTAAACTCTTGAAGCAATCAACATGCACATTCAAGTCGGCACTTCCTTATTGATATTGCACAACCACTTAAAATTACAACTCGCCTATTCTACTCTTTCCCGCCGATCGCCTATGTGCGCGATCTCTCCTACACTGTAAAAAAATTGTGTAACTTTACTCAACAATGCTGAAGCAGCTTACTTGCCACAACCATGTTGAGACACTTTACCAACTCTACTTATGTAAGCTCTGCAGACGAAGAAGAAAATTTACACTGTTACAATGGGGGAAATTACACTAGTTTGTTGTGTTGTATATGTAGAACAGTAGGTCAGGTTCCACTCTCGCACACGGTAACTTTACAAAATATTGTTGTGTAACGTATGCAGATCAAAAGGTAAGTTTCCTCTTTCGTAAATGGTAACTTTACACAACATTGTTGTGTAACGTATGCAGATCAGTAGGTAAGGATCCACTCTCGCAAACGGTAATTTACCCAACATTGTTGTGTAATGTATGGAGATAATTAGATAAGATTCCACTCTGCAAACTGACACTATACACAACATTGTTGCGTAACGTATGCAGACCAGTAGGTAAGCTTCCTCTCTCGCAAACGGTAACTTTACAAAACATTGTTGTGTAAATATGGAGATCAGTAGGTAAGTTTCCACTCTGGCAAACGGACACTTTAACACAACATTGTTGTGTAACGTATGCAGATCAGTAGGTAAGATTCCTTTCTCGCAAACGGTAATTTTACACAACATTGTTGTGTAACGTATGGAGATCAATAGGTAAAGTTCCACTCTGGCAAACGGTAACTTTATACATCATTGTAGAGTAACGCAGGAAGATCAGTTGGTAAGATATGACTTTCAGAAACGATAACTTCATGCAGCGATGTTGTGAGACCTATGCAGATCAATGTAATTGGGGACTTAATACAAGTTTGTTGTGTAATATATACAGATGATTAGAGTACCACACTTATGTTCGTTAATTTTACACAACTTTGTTATTTAAAGTATGCAGGCGAATAGGAAACATTTTTAATCTAGTTGTCTATTATTGCACATAAATTTGCTCCGAAAGATATACAAATCAGTAGGTAAAGTCCCACTTTTCATTCAGTGACTTTATGCAATTTTATTGCGTTCTGTAGGTAGACCAGTAAGTAAAATTTCATTTTGGAAATTGTGAATATTTATCTTTCATAAAAAGATTTTATAATTATTTTGAGATGATGGTGGACATCATAAATGCTTTATAAATTACCATGTTAGACTTATAAATGTTTCCATATATTTGAACTAGCAGGCTACGCCCGCTTCGCTGGTCACTATATTTAAATGAATTTTTGAAAGAATTGAATTAATATTTATTTTTTTACACCACATTCTTGAAAAAACCAAAAAAAAAAAAAAAGAAAAGAAAATGAAATTGCTCCAAACTTCGCTTAGGGTACCCGCTGTCTACGGCAGCTTTTTTCCCGCCCGCACTGCATCAGGTCTAGATTTCCCGTGACTGTAGAAAGATCTTTTCCGGGCACTTCAATCTGGATATTTATCGACGGTAGGGGGGATCTGCTACAATTTAAGAACTACGATTTTAAAGATGACTGTATCTCAGCATCTATTAAATATTTTAGTTTTGAACCATGTATTTTATAGCCCATGCTATTTACACTTTATTACAATTTGATTCCGACCAATGAAATAAAATAAAACAAAACAAAAAGTTGATTAAAAAATAAATATAACATATAAACAAATAAATTTTAATCATTTTAATCCTTTTTACTACGTATATACTACTATTTTTCCCGATAAATACTGTAAATTAAAAAAATTAACAAATAAAAGTTTTTTCTTTTAAAGGAATTAATTAAAAATTGAAAAATAAGAAGTTGTTCTACTATAAAAAATTAAATATAACTGTTATAAATTTTTTCTGCTGCATTACGATTAATAAATATAACAAATTAAAAAAAAAAAAAAAAAAAAAAAAAATCGCCTTCAAATGAATGTATTCAATAAAAATAAGTTGCGTAATAGCCGTTGCTAAGATACGCAGACGATAGAAGCAAAATAATAAATCTATGAAAAATGAAGCATTAAAGCCAATATTTAAAATCGAAAAAACTTTAATTTAAAAAATTCAAATTCGAAATTCGAAAAAATCTCGATGAGGTGCACACATGCATGGTCCCAGGTACCTATATGCCAAATTTGGAAGCTCTGCGATCAGTAGTGTGAGCACCAGAGCGCAGATACACACACAGATACACACACAGACACACACACAGACACTTCTCTTTATTTATATAGATGAAGATGATGAGGTCATTTTATAGTAAAATTATCCATTATAGCATATATTATATTTCACTCCTCCATAAAAATTAATTTTAAAATCGTCTGCTTCTTTTATACTTTTATTTTAATAGAATTTTAATATAATTTAATTTATATATTAGTCATTTTAGCATTTTTATCCTAAGTAGCATTAGCAATAATATATATCACTTCTCCATTAAAATTTATAAGACCCTACAATAAAATTAATTTGTGCTTAATATCAACTCTACGAAAATTTTTATCAATCGCTTCCAAATTTTGACCTAAGGTTCAAATCTCAATCCTGTGGGTATTTACATCAGCTACAACGTTTTCGTCTTTATTCGTAAATAATAATTTAACTGTATTAAATAGTTTACTGGAATATAATTCAACGTATAACTTAGTCACAGCAACGCGTGACCGGGTCTGCTAGTTGAATTATACGAAATTTATTAATAGGTTAAAAAGTTGAAGATTCTTTGTGTAGATGGCAGCACCAAATATATTTCAGCTTTCATTTCAACCCAGTCGAAAGGTATCGACATCTGTTAGAATCATTTGGAGTTAACAGATAATTGTGACTGTCAAATAATAACAGACAAATAATTAGCAATAAATTAAAATTGCGACTATAATTTGAGATTTAAACTATCCTATCTCTCAAGTTGGATCGAACTGCACATGGTGTGCGAATTTTATTATAATCGGTTAAGTGGTTTAGCAGTCCATTGAAGATAAACATTGTGACACGAGATTTATATATATTAAGATTAAATGTATCGATACATTAAAATTTCTCAAAAATTACTTAAATTATTTATTTATTTATTTATTTATTTATTTTTTATGTTTTGAAAAAAAAAAAAAATACGCTTTTGCTGCAAAATTATTATTAAAATTTCACTTCAATTTTACATTATTATAGTTTAATTACGTATTTAAAACATATTTTGATTATGTATTATGTTGTTAATTCATTGATAAGTTTTTTTTTTTTTTTTTTTTTTTTTTATATTTATGTTTTAATACAGAAATTTCTTACTAATTTTGGCATTCAAACAAAATATTTAAAATTCTCATCAACCAATCGACAAAGTAATACCCATGTTTGTTTAAATATGCTGTTTAACTATAATAATATAAAATCGAAGTGGAAATTTTAAAACTAGTTTGCATGCAGTATTTTATTTCATTTTATTTCATTTATTTATTTATTTATTTGAGAAGTTTTTATCTATTTTTGATAATTGCATATGAATATTTAATTTCTTAATTGCTAAACTAGTAATTAAAAAAAATTATAAGGTGCATCATCTGGTAAAAAATGGAGATATTGCCAAATTCATATTTTTATGATCATATTAAAAAATACATAATAAGTGGTAAAAAATCTGAAAAATTCCAATTTCTTTATAGAATAACTTAATGACGTTTAATTTTAATTAGGGTTCCTGCCGGCATGGTGACAAAGCGATAGTTGTTACCCAGTTACTATCAAATGTCGTCCAAATGACTCATATGGACGACAAATTTGTCCGCTAAAATATTTTTTATTAATTTTCGATAAATGAGCTTCTAACAGTAATTTTCGATGTTTGTCTGGTATACATCTTTAATTTCTTTATGGTCGATTTGAAGATTTTCTCTACCTTCACATTTCTGTTATTAGATATGATAAATTGCTGCTAAATTAAATTCTTACGATGCTGTTGAATTATATTTTCATTGTATCACAATATTTGATTTCTGAAAATTTCTTTTAAATTAGAGTTTCATGTCACATCAAAAGGCCTTTTAGCTTTATTTTTAAGAGAGAAAAGAGATTATGCGTTTTACAGGGTTATGGAAATCGTATTGACGATGAGTTCATTTCATTACATTTCCTTTCGTACCGTATATAGTGAGTACATTTTTCCCTCATGAAGGGTCATGCTTAAATTTTTCAATGCGAAACAACTACTGTATATCAATTTTTGTGAATCGCCAGCTTTATGTGTACTTTATTGCTAGTTGTAAAAAATCTATATTGCATAATTTATATATTTAAATAATTTTTTAAAATAAAAATTTATAATTTTAATTTTAAAAATTTAAAAGAATTAGTATTAATAAAATAGAAACGCACAAAAAACTTTATTCTGCCACTAATTTTAAGCAACTTCATATGCACAAAAATGATAAAACAATTCTATATATAAAAAATTATATAAAGCATGCTTTTTTTGTAAAAAAAAATTTAATTGCCAGTTGCATGAAACCAATGTCTTATCTACTTTTTGTAGGAAATTTTAAATAAAGAAATGCTAAACTGATGATGTGATTCAGAGATGATAAAAGGTAAAACATTCACAGGCTACTTCTGAAAAACTTAATTTCGTATAACAAAAGTAACTGAAATTATAGTAGAGTATTACGAGCCTTGAAAAAAAAAATCTAGAAGACTACATTTTGTTTTCACACTTTATTCAATGTTTAATGCAAATTAAACATGTAAAATAAAAATGTATACTTTCAAAGTCAATATTAAGTACAAGAAATTCTAGAACTTCTAGAACTTCTAAATTTTTATTGAAAAAAGGTGCAGTAACTTTCTATATTTACAAAATACTTTTCTCCTGCATTAAAATAAAAATTACGTTATGAAGCTTTCTCAGATTATTAAACTACCAAAAAGATAAACAAAAGTAACAAATACAATTAAAAATAGATGAGTAATTAGTTATGTGATAAATTAATGCTTGAAAATAACTTTAACGCTTATCTCAGTCAACCAAAGCTTTAGAAACTTGTTCACGTTGTTGAAGTGTAGGTTGTCCGTATTGAAAAACTTAACTGATTCATTAATTCATTTACATTAAGTTTTGATCTCACATCAATGTTTTGTACCCATTACAGTTATCAGAATCTGTCATCGATTTTTCTGTCACCTGAAAAGAAAAATATATCATTAAAAGTAGTATTAACAATTCCTTTTAATAATTAAAAATATCCATTAATTTTAAAGATTTGTTGTTGTTTTTTTATGGGAGGGGGGTGGTTAATACTGGTTAACTTCCCGAAGGTCCTAGGTCTGAGGTGGTGTGCTCACCGGGAGGGTCTTTCTAAGGATCCTAACCCGTAGGTACCCGAGTTTCGGAGAAAATCACGAAAAACTCCGAACGACTGCTTCGATAAGTGTGAATCTGGGATTGAACCAGACATTTCCCGTCTAAAAACTTTTAGCACAGAATCGGTCAGCCACTGGTGGGGGCATTAATTTTTAAGAAGTTTTAACTCTGTACCACAGATATGAAAATATCTACTCAACTTACTAAATAAAATATTGTGGCAACTTAAAACAATTCACCACATTTTTTATTATCCTACAATCTTCAAAAGTATAAAATTTACTAATTAAATGCGATAACTGCAGATTTTAGCAAGTGTAAATAATGTAAATTAAGCTGCAGCGAAATGACTCCATATTTCAGAAACAGGCTGAAAAAATATGACTTCAAAATTCGATACCAATACAGTAGTAATTTTGTTGTGGAGAAATAATCAGGTATTTAAGTAAAAGCAGTAAAAATGTCACAAAAAAATAGGGAATATGATTTTTAATATGTGTGAAATATATTAAAGATGGTATAACACGAAAAATAAAAAGGTATATATGTATATATATATATATATATGTTACCGTGAAAGACCGAAATTGGAGAATGTCGACTTTCACCGGTGAATGTCAACAAACACCAAATACGTCGGTGAAAGATCGAATATTTCATTACATTCTTGTACATTCGGACCCTCACCAGTGTATGTCGACAATCACAGATATGCTCTGGTGGAGGTCGAAAAGAGAGGAGCAGACAAAGAGGCGACTGGCTGTTTCCCGCCAAATCCTTTGTTCTGCTTGGAGTCAGTCAGCTTTGTCAGTCTTATGCAAGGTTTGATGGTGAGAGCAACGTTTTCTTAATTTTTTTTCCGATACCCTAATTTATACAGAATGGATACTGCAGTGAATCGTGATCTTTTTCTTGAAAAGTTAAAGGCATTAATTGCGGGTAAACGAGAAGACAATTGTTTTTATTTTTCTCAAGAAAAGTACTCTAAAATACTTTCTGAAGTGGTTTCTGCTAAAACTAAGTGCAACACACCTTTGGATTACAGACGATTAAAACGTTTTGACGTTTTAAAAATTAATGATGAAGAGAAGTTAATTGTACCATTAAAACCAGGAGAAACGAATATACAGTATTATGTTACCAATGAGGAATTGTTCAGTATACTATATGAAACTCACACCTGAATAGGCCACGGAGGAAGAACACGTATGCTTAAAGAGTTGCAAAATAAATACAAAAATATTACATATGAAGTTGTAATGTTGTATTTAAATTTATGCAAACAGTGTCAAATGAAACACAGTGCACCTAGGAAAGGTATTGTTGTGAAACCAATGATCAGTTCTGAGTTAAACTCAAGATGTCAAGTTGATCTGATAGATCTGCAGTCAAACAGAGATGGCGAATATAAGTTCATAATGGTGTATCAAGATCATTTAACTAAGTTTGTCCAGCTACTAAGTTTGTCCAGCTAATTTGTAAAGAAAAGTTACTTTCCATTGATGAGATTCATTTTCAAGAAATTTCATTGAGAGAAGCAGCTGCAGCTAATTCGAGAAGCGGTGGGCAAGGCTATAAACGCTGTCATTGCAAAAAGAAGTGTTCCACAAATAAATGCAGTTGTAAAAGCAAGGGCCTCTTGTGCAATTTAAAGTGCCATAATAGTTTCAGTTGTTGCAATAAATAAGATTTGAATCACATAATTTAGTAAGTTTTTTATTACTATTATTTTATTTTCTCATTTAGAACGTACTGTATAATTAAGTAAGTTTTTAACTTCTATTATTTTCCTTTCTCATTTTGAATGTACTTTAAAATTAAGTAAGTTTTTAACTTCTATTATTTTCCTTTCTCATTTTGAATGTACTGTGTGTTTTCAGTTCTTAGTCACTCCTCTCAGAAAGAGAGGCGAAAAATTTATCGCGACTGAATTACGGAGAAGAAAATATACATCTCGGACCTGTTCAACATTCACCATTAGTGCATGGTGAATGCCGACATTTACTGGTGTAAGTCAGAAATAAGGGTATTTAGCAAATATTTCGGACATACAGGGATGGAACACGGGCGCAGAATTCATACCACTATCAATGTAAGAAATTTTTCTACTTGTTAAATCAACGATATTATAGGTAAAGAAATTTCATAAGCAAATTCCGGTATGAATTCTGCGCCCGTGTTCCATCCCTGGACATACACCAAGCAACTATGTGTTGGTTGACATTCACCGGTGAAAGTCGACATTCTCCAGATTTCGGTGTTTCACCGTAACATATATATATATGGACAAATTGTATTTTCATAAAACTATAGGCATATATATGTATATATTTATTTATTTAACAAACTGAATTGTACAACAATAAATAATAAATAAATAAGTAAATAAATAAGTAAAATACACAATTATGATTATATTAAATATTGAACAATAGGGACTTCAAATGCAATGCATAAACAAAAATCTCAAAAATATATCATAAGTAAACTATTTACGGGCTTTTAATATTCGAAATATACTAATTAAAGATAATCTTTTTACTTTCTCTTATTCTTTTAATGCCAAATAAAATAGTGTGTTTTGACATTTAAAATCAAAGTTGAAAAATGTTCCTGACTCCAGTTCTTTCACGAAAATCGTATGATTTATTTGGATGCACTACAACTTTCTTTTTCCGGCTGAAAGTGGTATGTGTGTGTAACTATGATATGTGTAACTTCATTTGTGTAATTATTGTATGTGTACTGCATTTCAGGTACATGCAAGAATTCCCATAATTTTGGTCTCTGAAGATAACTTTATTAATGGGAAATTTTCAAACACTATATCAATTCATATAATAATTCAAAACCGTTTAAAAATTAACTATTGAATTAATAATTTCCAATTAAATTATAAAAAATTAATAGAAAAAAAAACTTTTACAAAATTTAAATAATTGCAATACATTAATCTTCATAGAATGGCAGAAGATTTCCAAAGCTAATGCCTAAAAAACATTTCTCAAATTTGAAAACGGTATTTACGGAAACAAGCAGGAAAAAAAATATATATATATATAAAAAGTTCATTTAAAGAAGACTCATTACCTAATGTGTTTAGTAAAAATCGACATTTTATTCTCATTTTCTTTAGCTAAGAATGTTTCTATTTATTGTTTTTTTTTTTTTACTTTTTATAAAAATAAGATAAAATGAATACACGTGTAAAAGAAGCTTTTAATTCATGCACAGCTTCTCATGCAAGAAAAGAAAACCTTGGGGAATGCAAAGTGTGACATCTTAACTAATTAAATGCAGCAGGAATGACACTGAAAGAACAATGAATTGGTCATATATGCATGGTAAAGTATTTAGTTTCTAAAAAATAAAGAAAAATAGTGCAGAACTTTTGGATAAAATAAAGTAACTCACATGAAGCCGAGAAAAACAGCGAATTGTCACTTTTTATTAGGATTAATATTCGAAGAGAACAGTGTATTTTGTGACAAGGAGCTTAACTGAATTTTTTTAGCATTAAGTTACATGCTATAGCAAAAGTAAGAAAGTCTGAGTATTGATAGATTTATTTGTCATACTTTGTCATTGTATCTTTTTTCAACAGTCGACGTTGTTTGGTTAGTTAAAATAGTAAATTTAAAAATATCACATGGATTTTTAAAATGGTGTGTATTTTCTTGATAAATTGAGTGTTAACAAAAACGAATAATGTAATCTCACCAGAATGTTGATTTTATAAATATTGTAAAACTGGCAAAAAATGCTAATTATCGTGGATAAGAAAATTCGATTTTATTCTATTTTATGCAGAATGTATTAAATTGAGACGTCTAAAATAAGAAGTAAATGTACTGAGTAATCAGTTAATCCTTTACATCTGAATTTTGAATTTTCGGAAGGAAAATTCATTTATTATTTTTATGGTATCGAAGCAACGTTTTCAGAAAGTTTTATATACTTTCACTATTTTAAATAAACATGCTAAAATTTGTCTCAGTCACATAGATATATATATATATCTTTTAACCTATTCACGGCAAAGAATGTTAATACTAATATAGAACAGTAAAATCTGAAACGATTATTACAGTTTCCGTAAAAAAAAAAAAAAAAAAGCTATTAAAAATGTTAACCAAACACTTTTAAACTAAAAATCGAAATTTGTTAAATAAATAAATAATTATATTAAAAAATTATATTCTAAAATTCTAAAATATTAAAGTATATTCCCAATTATTTAATTTTAAATAAATCAAACCTGTAAAATCTAAGAAATATTATTAGTAGTAAAATTTTACCTTCTTGAAGTTCTTCATCTTCTTTTTTTTTTTTTTTAACATCAAATTTAAAACGATTATTACGTAAAACTGAAATTAACTTTATAGATATTTTGTTCACTGACATTAAAAACGAATGCATTAAATTAAAAAGATTAAGTTTCATATTTTCTTCAAATTTGAGCTCTGTTTATATTTACAGGAGTATATATCTGAACTGTTTATAAATTCCGAAAGAGCTAAATTCAAATAAAGTAACATATGTTTCCAGAAATTTAAATGGAAATCTCATATTCTGAAATTGGTATAACTCTTTTTCTGCATTTTGCAAAAATATGATCCCTTGAAAAGTGGTTTTTACGAAAAAGAACGGAACATTTTATCATTTTTGAATGCCAATGAATATCTTATTCTGTTACAATTTGAAAAAAAAAATATATATATGCTTAGCTTTTCTTTCAATTAAAATGTAAAATTTAACCCAGTGCATAAAGTGATTTTAGTTAAAAATAGGTGAAATGAAAATTCGTTATAGCCATTTATTAAATAGTTTAACTTTTATGAAAATATTTCGTATTATATAACTTCAAGTCGAGGAATAATAATTAAAATGTAAAAAAAAAAAAAAAAATTAGAATTGATTAAAAAGCATTACTATTATTGTGATTTTAGTCAAAGATTTTATATCATTTAAAATGTTATTTCCTTCATATGGTTATTCACAACGAAATTATTGCTTTATTGCAATCACGTCAAGAATTTTCTTCATACGCTGCGCTTTAAAACAGAAAATTTTGTAACAAATACTTTTTTTTTATGACTTACGACTTAAAAGGAAAGTAGCCTTCAGCAGGACAATGAAATCTACGCACATCGACTAAAAGTTTATGTACCCAAACTGAAAATCATCCCTAAGAGAAAAGTCTCGTAGTTTAAACAAAGTCAGCAAACACCTTTCATGAATATCCTGCAAGGATTAAAGAGATGCCCTTCCAAGTATTAATGAGATGCTGAACAAGGTGCCCTTGCTGACAAAAGATGCTGACCAACCCTGTGAGCAGAAAAGGCCTCACAGTCTCATCTACCAGACAACAACCTCGATAAGAGAAATCAGAACGGATATCCATAATGTTCAGATGCCTCTTAAGGGCCCTCTTCACTCACCTCCGCCGGAAGCCGAAGCTAATGTTATTCTATGGGAAATATTTCTTTAAAAATAACTTATTAACTAATACATGTTTTTAAATTCTGTTTTCACATTCTGAAAGTTCCCAGCTGTTAAATTGACGGATCTTTTTTAAAAAATCATTTTTTTAATTTTTTATATTTTATTTTGAAGCTGCAAAATATGAATTTTCAATATGTGAATCTTTTTCATTTTGCAATTTCAAAATAAAATATTAAAAATTAAAAAATACATTTTTAAAAAAGGTCCGTCAACTTAACAGTTGGGAATTTTCTAAATGTGAAAACAGAATTTAAAAATATGTATTAGTTAATAAGTTATTTGTAAAGAAAATTTCCCCGTTGAATAACATTGGCTCGGGCTTCCGGCGACGGTAAGTGAAGAGGGCGGTTAAACAGTGGCCAGTTAGAAGACCAATAATCTTCCTGAAACCATTTCTGTTAAAATTTAAAAGCTCCTTATGGCACAGACCAGGACAGTCACGATTTACAGGGTAGTTATAATTAAACTTCCCCTATAAACAGCACCCTACAGTGCAAACGGGTGAACGGAACGCAACGGTATTTGGTATATACATGCGCTCACGGAATTTCGAAAAAAAAAAAATTATTTGCCAAAATGTACACCAGAGGGCGCCTTTTCCGAAAAAAAAAAATTTAATTTAACACAATAAACGGCCAAAACGGAATACAAAAACAATATTAACAATACAGAACAAGAATTATGAGTAATAAAATTTAAAACTGGGAAAAGCTCTCAGTTCTAGGTAAAACATATATCGAGATTTGCATGCTTGCGAAGAAAAGGAAGCTTTATGCAAAACAGGTTAGGGTATAAAACGTTTGCAGACGAGGTCATGTTTTATGTCGATGTTTCAGGCTGTAATGATGACGGTATCTTTAGTTGAACGTGTTTTATTAGTGAAGCTGTTTTACAAAAACAAGGGAAAGGCTTCTGCTGCAGTTAATGAATTTCGTCGAATAAAGAACCTACGGGGTGGACTAATGTCTACTAAAGGTATCCGGGTCATGATTAAGATATATGAAGGGACGGGGACATTAGGAGTTCAACCTGGAAGAGGCCGTAAATCTGTCACACCGGTACGTGTTGACGCCGTGAAGACTGTTGTTGCCGCACAGTCATAGACATCAGAGTTTGGGCGCAGTAGCGCCTGTGCACTTTCTCGACAGACAGGCTATTCTTACAGCACCGTCCGAAAAGTGCTCAGAAACATAATGATCTACTTCCCATACAAGATCCACCATACCCAAGAGCTGCTTGATAGGGACATGCCACAACGTCTTTCATTCGCAGTCAGTTTTCTCAACAGAATGAATGTTGATCTGTCATGACCATGGAATATTCTGTGGAGCGTCGAGACTCATTTCTACCTCAATGAGACAGTCATCACACAGAATTGCCGCATTTGTGCTAAGGAAATTCCGCGGATGCACACTGAATTTTCTCTACATTATCGGAAGGTGGTGGATTCGTCTGGTGTGGATTCACGGCGACATTCATTCTTGGGCTATTCTTCTTTGAGGAAATAACTGCACGTGGTCCTGTCACATGTTTAGTTACGAGCCGTCGGTACCATGAGCTGCTGCAGAGATTTGTTGTTCCGCAACTACAGCAAGGCGGGTCATTACACTGACCATTTTCATGCAGGATGGTGCGCCCCATATATTCATGAGTTCGTGAAGGCCCTATTGCTCCAACGCTTCACATACAAACGTGTTATTAGTCGCTCCTTTCGTAATCCATGGCCACCTCGTTCGCCGGATCTAAATCCGTGCGATTGCTGGTTATGTTTCCACTTAAAAATTGCGGTGTATCGTGGAGGTGTTGCAACTTTGAATGACTTAAAGAACTCCATAACGCTTCATGTGCGAAGCATCACAACTGATGAGTTACGATCTGCTGTTGAACACACTGTCCATCGACTTGAAATTTTGCAGGTGAATGAGGATGGTCACATGGAGCACCTTTCCCTACATCGTCCTGGACACGATTAAAAACTGCTCCTCTTGTGCAGTCTCGTCCTAATATGTTCTTGTTTCTGCAAATTGAGCTGTTATTATTTTTTTTTCTCAAATGGTGTGTCGTATTGGTTTTTCACTGTATCTGATGAAGTTTATTAATTGTTGAAAAGATAGTCTTATTGCGTTGGCCGCTAAGAATAAGCTGAAATGCACAGTCAAGTTAAAATTAATTAAAGATGAAAACTGATTACCCAAGAACGCATCCAAGAGGCAGTATATCGGTTAAAGTAAATTTATTAAATATTCCAAAACATCTAATTTGTAGCGTGACTATATTTGGAATATCAGTACAAAGCTTACAGCATGGAATGGGGAAACAGTCGCAAGGATCAGGCCGGGCCCCAGGCCCGAATCGCTCTTGAGATTTTACATATTCGATAAACAGTAAGAAAGTGTACTCTAAAACTGGAGCAAAAAAATAACAATGCATTTGGCGTTATAATGTAGATGCCAAGTTCAAAGTTTAAGATAGAAGATGGTTGCGGTTACGTTAGGAATATTCACATGAATATTTTTAAAAAGCGACGTGTAATTTATTGTCCGTTGTTAGTGAATGTTGGCATGATTTCGCCAAGATTTAGACCCTGGGAAAATAACTAGCTAAGCAAATATTTTATTTAACTATTGATGTAAATTAGGTGACTAGAGGGTGCATGAGTTAGATTTCGATGTAAGATTAAAAGAAACTGAATTAATTATTTTCTGGTTTCCCAAAACACAAGGAGAGAAATAAGTCAAAACATTATCATTTACAGAGCGAAAAGAATTTCCAGTACGTTAGGCTTGCTAAGTGAATACTGGGAACAGATCAAAGATTTTTGTTTCAGTTACATTGAAAAAGACATGAAAGGGATGATATAAAAATTAGATAACGCATATTGTAAATTTATTATTTATAGGATAAAAATCATTATGTCGTTATATTTTAAGTAGTTGTTTAAAATTAAAGAATTTAATTTATACTTTTTTTTTATTTAGAGAATTTATCTATCCTTTAAAAAGAAAAATATTACAATAAAATGCAAAGCAATTTGGTTCCCCCACTCCATTAAATTAAATTGAAAATGCCACTTTAAGGTATAGGCACCAGTATGTCGTATTGATTTTTCACAGTATCTGATGAAGTTTATTAACTGTTGAAATGATAGTCTTATTGCGTTGGCCGCTAAGAATAAGCTGAAAAAACAGTCAAGTTAAAATTAATTAAAGATGAAAACTGATTACCCAAGACCGCATCCAAGAGGCAGTATATCGGTTAAAGTAAATTTATTAAATATTCCAAAGCATCTAATTTGTAGCGTGACTATATTTGGAATAACAGTACAAAGCTTACAGCATGGAGTGGGGAAACAGTCGCGAGGATCAGGCTGGGCCCCAGGTCCGAATCGCTTTTGAGATTTTACATATTCGATAAACAGTAAGAAAGTGTACTCCAAAACTGGAGCAAAAAAATGACAATGCATTTGGCGTTATAATGTAGAGGCCAAGTTCAAAGTTTAAGATAGAGGATGGTTGCGGTTACGTTAGGAATATTCACATGTATATTTTTGCGACGTGTAAGATGTTTAAAAGCGACGTGTAATTTATTGACCGTTGTTAGTGAATGTTGGCATGATTTCGCCAAGGTTTAGACCCTGGGAAAGTAACTAGCTAAGCAAATATTTTATCTAACCATTGATGTAAATTAGGTGACAAGAGGGTGTATGAGTTACATTTCAATGTAAGATTAAAAGAAACTGAATTAATTATTTTCCGGTTTCCCAAAACACAAGGATAGAAATAAGTCAAAACATTATCATTTACAGAGCGAAAAGAATTTCCAGTACGTTAGGCTTGCTGAGTGAATACTGGGAACAGATTACAGATAAAAGATTTTTGTTTCAGTTGCATTGAAAAAGATATGAAAGGGAATATATAAAAATTAGAAAACGCATATTGTAAATTTATTATTTATAGAATAAAAATCGCTATATCGTTATATTTTAAGTAGTTGTTTAAAATTAAAGAATTTATTTTATACTTTTATTTATTTAGAGAATTTATCTATCATTTAAAAAGAAAAATATAAATTTTCTAATATGTGATAATCTACATCACATAGCGTACTCTTATTATTTCCTTATTTTTACTTAATATGATGCGATGATAAAGTGATCAGAAACTAGTCATTAAATGTTAATATTGTTTCTGTATTCCGTTTTGATCGTTTATTGTGTTAAATTTAATGTTTTTCCGGAAAAGGCGCCCTCTGGTGAACATTTTTGAACTAATTTTTTTCGAAATTCCTTGAGCGCATGTCGTGTTTAATCTATATACCAAATTTCGTTGCATTCCGTTCACCAGTTTGCACTGTAGGATGTTGTTTATAGGGAAAGTTTAATTATAACCACCCTGTAGGTCTTTTGCCTGCCTTTGATTATCAGAATTACGCCATTGTCTATAATGCTTCTTATCAAGGAGCTTGAAAATAGAAGCCCTAAAAGGAGTTAGAGAAACGCCTAGAATAGGCCCAGGACATAAAGGAGTGTGCTGGAGCCAGAACTTGCCAATTCATCAGCTAACTCATTCCCAGGAATGTTTATATGACCAGGCACCCAGTGAAGACTAACTTTATTATATAGTAAGAAAGGTCACAAAGTATCTTGTAGCAGTACCACGCGAGAAGAGATGTGAACCTACACCTCACCAGTTAAAGGACAACCGCCTGACTGTCTGAACAGATACGGATGGTTAAATTACAATAACCCTTTTCTAACAAGGAAACGTTTTTAAGCTAAACTCATAGAATTAAACGAAAAAGTTACAGGTGATAGTAGATGACTCAAAATATCTACAGTGAAAAAATTAGCTGCTTAATTGCAACGAAAAAGCGGTAAAAAATTAATAAAAGTCAACATTTTAAACGTCAAATGCAACCGTACTTGGCGAGGATGCAGAGAAAAGCACCAAGTTTTTAAGTGAACTGCCCATGTGTCCACTGTACCAGTTTAACGCTGTTTCAAAGTCACTTTTTGATATTTTGCTTTCAAAGCTCGGCGCATCAGACAGTCGGAAGCGAGAAGAAAAGACCACACACAATGACCACCAGTTACATCATCGCCGCACGGAGAGCCTTCCTGTCTGAATTTCCATGAGCGGGCGTGATAGCATGATTCTACAACTTCGAGGCACGGTTCTCTTCTCTACTTCGATTGAGGTGGGTATTATTCGATATTTAAGCCATTTATTTGCTAAAGGAGTAAGGAATATACAAAAAAGTATAATAACACAGGCATGCAACCAAAAAGTGTTTGGAAACCAATAGTTTATGCTGATAGATTTTTGGATGCTGATTTCAAGAAAAATAGTAAAAATATTCCATGACGCACCAATTTTTCAAAAAAATTGAAAATTAAAAAGAGATGAAGCGTAGATACAAATTTAGATGGAACGTCAACTATGATGACGTTCAACTGTGCATCCGGGAGGCATATTTACTACCTTTACTCGAGTTCAAACGGGGATGCAGTTCGACGTTGCTGATTGGTGATTTGAATTTTTTTTTTTTTTTTTTTTAAGAAAATAATATGATTTTTTTTTTTCTCTCTCTCTCTCTCTTGCATTATTTATCAATTTTATGGTAAAAATAGTTTTTTTATATTTCACGTTATTACTTTTTCTTAACCATGTGGTAGGAGAAAAAGAATGTTATGCATTGCTAAGAAACATTGAAATGTATAGACGGCAATTTTTACTTCGAGAATTTCATGAAAAATAATTTTTCTGTTATTATTCTCACCATTTATCTCTGAGATGAAGATTAAAACAAAAAACTATAACTAATTGAGAAATAAATAAATAAAATAAAATAAAGCTCTTTTGTAAATATAATTATTACTATTATTATTATTCTACTGTATAGTAAAATAATATAAAATCATTCATGCACAAAATGTTTAGATATTCTAAATAAGATTCAAGTTATAAAATGTAAAATATTTATGTTATTGCAAACCATTTATTCTGTTAAAAGTTACTCGATTTAAGAAGACATTATCTGACATTAAAATATATATATATATATATATTTAAAAATTTTAAAATAAAAATTGCAACATAAAATGGTTAGGAAACTTAAAAAAGAAAAAAAAAAAAAAAAATCTTAATACATAAAAAGAAAGTAACATAGAGTACAGCTGCGTAGAAATTTCATTTGTATCTTTATAAACTATAATTTAAATATCTTGTAAAATCTATTAATCCAAAATACTTAGATAAAATACATTAAAATAAATAAATAATGATATTTTAAGTGCATTAATTAAAATCCGATTCTACAGTTGGCGCCACGTTTAAACATATTTTGAATATTTTAAAGATATTTAAAAATGTTTGTGCATGTCAGACATTTGCAGACTTAAATATAATAAAATGCAATCTTAACTGCATAACTTTATCAAGTTAATACAGTTTTGCTTCTTAATTACTAATTCTTATGCTTTTATTAAAGATAATTTTCTTTAAAACAAATATAAGTAAATTAAATAATTAATTAATTAATATAAATTAAAATTAAAATTAAAAACAGAATAGAAAAGGTATTATTTTATTTATCTATTTATTATCATTATTAACATTACAGCTTTTTCTTTAAAAATGCTTAACTACGATACATATAAAACTAAAATGGTACAAAAAAAAAAAAAAAAAAAAGAATATTTAAGAGCAAGCAAATCTTTGAGCTGATGGCTTTAATGATCTTGAATTCCAATTGGTGTTTGTCAACTCTCCAAACTCTTGTATCCATTTTTTATACACATCTAATTTTTTTATATTACTGCGAATTGTAATTATATTAGTATCAGAAATTGATTCAATTTCATGAATGAATAATGGAGGAAATTTTGACTCCGGAAATACAGACATTTTACAAATAAAGTCGAAATACAATAAAATATTGTCATTAAAACTTTACGAGATAGAATTTTTCATCAAATATTCGCGGAAAGCGTGGCGTCAGGTATGACACGCAAAACAAAACCCAATCAGCAACATCGAACTGCATCGCCGTTTGAACTCGAGTAAAGGTAGTAAATATGCATGACGGACTACTGTTTTATGCTACACAGAGAAGTCCCTGCCTACATCAAACTAAATGCTAAAAGGAATTTTCAGGGCAAAAGAAAAGCATTAAGGCGAAAGAAAGTATTACGGATATATGAATTCAGGATATATTAAGGAATGCTAAACTATTAACTGTTCTAATTAGTACCATTTCCAAATGCTATAAAATTAATATATATATAGCAAATCATTCCCAGTTGTTTGATATATTAATTAATTTGTAAATAAAACATTTAAAAATATATTTAGACTCAAATTTTGTAGGCTTGTGTAATCGCGGCCGCGATGGCGGAAAAAGAAAACTTATGGTAAAAGCATTAAAGACCAAGATAATCAAGCTCTTTTCAAATGCCAACTGTTAAGTCATAATATTTATAATTTCATTCATTAATATTTAGAAAATAAATGCCTGTTTCAATTAATAATTTATTAATTTTAATGAAATCAGAAGTAAATGACTTAACGGCATGCCAATGTTCGACGGATTTCCAAGTTTTTAATTATTATTATTATTATTATTTTTCGATTTCAATAAATTTTTCTTGAGCATTTATCAAGGACTTCTATTCCAAAATGTTATAAACCTCTGGTTGGATTAATGCAAGTCAAAAATGAACCTTGCATCTGATTGGGTATCCAATCGGGTACGGGTCAAGTTTTTATTAGTTTTTTTTCTATGTAAACATAACATATTTTTTAAACTGTCAAAATATTTGAAACAGAGAAATTTCTAAAAGTAAGTTTCAATACATTTGAAATTTTGCTATATTGTAAAGTTTTGTTTACATTTAACCTTTCAGGGGTAAGGTAATTAGGATAATTTAAAATCAAAAGCCACCAGTATTTATAAACAAGATAAGAAGAAAAAAAAAATAAATGAACTTTTTCTCAGATTAAATAATAATAATAATAATAATATCCAGGACGAATTTTGCAGTTGGGAATAAAAAAGTAGTGATATAAAATATATCCTACCGCACTTCAAGGGATTAAACATATATATTTGTTATACTTTTATGCACTATTCAATTTTCTGAAAATTTGATTAGTATTATAAATGCATTTTCTGTAATGGAATTTTAATTCAGTATTTTTACAACAAATTTCACATAATTTTAATGCGAGTCGCAACTCAGAAGCTTCAGGTTCTAGTCATTTTTTCATGCGGAAGTATTGTATTTATTTTATAATGCTATTGTGAATAGTGCAATATCAATTTAACTTCTTTGTTAAATGCAGTGTAATTTATGTGTTAGCTCTTATAGTGGTTGAATTCTACCCTGTTTATCATGTTTCAAGTGATTGAGATATATTTTACATAAGTTCACAGTCACAGTTTATGTATCTTAATAGTAAAAAATATGTATATTAAAATTTTATATGTTTATGTTGAGTATCATATTCCCCCCCCCCTTCATTTTAACTTGTTAATATCATTGACAGAGAACGAGTTACTTTCTGTGTTCCCAGTAGACTTTTATCTAAAGGTGGCTACCAAAAGGGCAAAAGTGGCGACCATTATTTATGAGTGGTCGCCAGTGTCTACCGCTCATAATTGCTAGTCAAAAGCTTTATCTATGGACATCCTATAATTATCATACAAATCCTGTATTTGTCATATAGTACGAAAGATATCAACTGAATTCGCGAAAAAAAAAAAAAAAAAAAAAAAACAGAAAACGGATAATCCAGCCATTCTTATCCACCATAAAGCTGGTGGATTTTCTGATCGGCCACCATTACATTTCAAGATAGAAGATTGTGCATGCTTTTCTTTTCTGAAAATATAAAAAGTGGTAGATAAAGTAAGTGATTTCATTTTTATTTTGTTTTTTACAGTTCATACATAGATACAAATTCACTTCATTGTAATTAACCAAATTTGGCCTCGTTCTAGTCGTAAAATTTAGCGCTAATATTGAAAGTTTTAAAGTTTGCTATAGTTTCAGTATGGAGACGGCGTCTAATCAAAGAATATTTTTTGACAGTCTGTAGGACAGTTTTTGTCATTCACAGGATGTCAGGTTATTACATATATGCTATCCTCTGGATAGTTTAAGAATGTCAGAGGACATCTACATTCCTCCTATCATAAAAATACATCCTGAGGATGTCTACTGATGTGACATTTTGACATCCGGAAGACATCATTGAAACAAAGAAAAAAAAGACAATTTCTGTTGTCCAGAGGATATCAGGTTATCTTGAAAATGACATCTTCTGGATCTTTTGAGGATGTCATTGTGTTGTATGGAATGCTTACACCAATTTAATTTAAAGTCAAAGAAAACACACGGGAACTTAACCTCATTTGAAGACAACAGATTATTTATTATCTATGAAGTAAACATCACCAAAATTTAGATGTCTCCTCCTAGAAAAGGCAACAAGGCTTATCTTGTGTGGATTAACAAATAAGCCCGAAACAGAGCACCATTCATAATATCAGAGACAGTGTTGCTAAACTTGCCCCTAACAACAATAGCCACATCATCAGCATAACCAACACAATAGAAATCAAGGTTGGCAAGATAGACTAACAAAGAGTCAACAACATCAATCACAGAATGGGAGAAAATCACTCTCCCCCTGTTGGCAATCGGAACAAGGACGAACTTGCATGCAAGTACCCATAAAGAAGGCACAAACATACCTAGAGGACACCAAATTAACTATACAACTAGCAATAATTGGATTAGTGCATCTCAAATCAAGGGCATGAATTATAATATCGAAAGAAATCTTATCAAACGTCCCTTCAATATCAAGAAATGCAACAAAGGCAATTCTTTATCATTAACACTTTTTTCCATGATGAAGAAAATTTCATATAATGCAGTATTAGTAGACCTTCCAGGGTGATAAGCATGATCAACAGTCAAATA
Organism: Salticus scenicus; assembly: GCA_963930645.1. Classification (NCBI taxonomy): domain Eukaryota; kingdom Metazoa; phylum Arthropoda; class Arachnida; order Araneae; family Salticidae; genus Salticus; species Salticus scenicus. The sequence goes on from OZ005651.1 coordinate 84,281,177, forward strand.
GTCTTAACTGAATCAGTCAAAGGGTCCATGTCCTCATAAGAGTGATAGGCAGAGACAAAGACAAAATCAACATTTGTAACCCTGTCTTTCTGTTTAATATTAACCGCAGCCAAATCCTTATTCATGTAATTGACAAATTTAAAATCATAAAGTTCAGACCTAGCAATAATGCAAGCTCTGGGAATATCACATAAGGTGTCATAGAAAATATTGAAACCTTTCCAGATAGCACGTAAGTTTCTGAATAGGGTCATTTTCACTTTTTAAAGGATAGTTCTCTAAAGATTTACGACCTGTACCACATGTCACGGGTTTTACAAGGTTGAAAGAATGTTTTTTTTTTTTTTTTTTTTGAAGTGAAAATTTCTTTAGGCGCGTTGAGCACTTTTGGGTGAACAAAAATCATGGAACTCACGTCATCGTCACCGAACGCTTTCCATTTGAAGTGAAAACGTCTTTAGGCGCGTTGAGCACTTTTGGGTGAACAAAAAACATGGAACTTGCGTCTTCGTCACCGAACGCTTTCCATGAGCTGTATGTATACTGTGTATATATGTACATAGATATAAGTCCGTGCGTTATTGGTATACATTATATATATATACAAAGAGTATATCTCTCTACATATATATCCATATATGTAGCGCACAGCGCGGCATGCCTCATATACATATATGTATATATATATATATATGTATAAAATGTACACTAATATGAGTAGTATACTGGCTACTGGCATCTGTCTCTTTCTAGTTGTATACTCTATGTATGTATGTACTTTTTCCACAGTATATACATAGTTCACAAAGTACAAGCACGTGTTTTTATACAGACTGTTATATTCTTCTTTTTGCTTTCAATATAAATTTAAAGTTTAAATGATTAAAGTTTAAATTGGTCAATAACACTTCTTTACAAACGAAAAATAATTCAAAAATAATAATCTAATAGCTCGACGATACAATTCACAAGTTACTTAGTTTTCACTTCTATCGGCAGTTCCCAAAGACTGCCCCGCAATTATTTTATTTATTTTTTTTTTTGCGAAAAGCCTTTTAACAACCTTTACATTCTTACCCTTGTAAGCCTGTATATAAAATCTTTAAAAACTATCTTTACGTTCTTCCCTTTAGATAGCCTGCACATAAAAGCCTTAAAAAGCTTATACTTGTTTACCTTACGAAAATCCTACACCCGTTTACCTTGCAGAAAACTTTCACCTATTTACCTTGCTGAAATCCCTGCTTGATTATTTTGGGAAAACCTTTTGCAAAACCTTGTTAACTACGTTTGTTTTTGTCGACTAGCAACCTTTTAGGAATATTGTTATTACCTTACATGCTTGTTGCTGCTAACATTCCCACAACCTTGCAACCTTTTCCTATTTTGGGTTTTTAAAAGGTTTTAAAAACATTAAATTACTATCTGGGTTTGACATTAACGCAAATGATTTTACCATCACGGATCCAAGGCTCTTGAATGAGAGCAATATCAAATTCTGCATCAGCCAGCCTCTTGGAGAGACGTGCCGAAGCGGCCTTTGCTATGATGAAGATTCAACTGATCAACTCTAATCATATCGATTGCAAGAGTAGCAGAATAGGAACAGACCAGTGAAAATTAACCAACATGGCCCAACTCAAGTGGGGATCCCTTCTGTAACAGCTACAAATCCCTGACGATTCCGCATATCTACTGTGGCGAGTCAAGTTGCAAAGTATTCTCTGACCCGGAGTCTAGCTTAAAATCGGACAAGCCTACAGCATTGTTAAAGATACTCACCTGAGAGGACGCCGAAGGGGAGTGACGCATTTCAACTACTGAGGAAACCTCAGAATCTGAAAGTTCCATGCAAACAAGAAGCTCAGCAGACACCGGGAAAACCAAAAGAGAGGGACCCACAGAAGCATTAGAAACTGCCTCCATAGGTTTCCACTTGTTAGGTTCATGAAGATTCTTAAAGATTCTACGATCCAGTCCAGTAATAACACAAGAACCAAACCTGCGCATCGCCAAGGCATTCTCAGCTCGGTCCAGCAGAAAACTGGAAGAACCGTTACTCTGTAGCTTTCAACTCAGGATTGAAACACTGAAGATGTCTCAGAAATGCACTAGAGACTGAGAATTTGTCTTTGGCCTTAAAAGTGACCTTTGCAGACTTGGACCACACATCTGTATTCAGAATCCTTAGCACGATGTCACCCAACATCTTATTGTTAATGTTACTCCTGATCCATTCTGTTGTAGTAACACTATTATACTGGAGAATCAGAGCTCCTTTAACTAAGTTGATGCTAAGAATTTCAGGTAGACTGTCTCGAATTGGAATGGAGTGAATTAGCACCAAAATTTCACGCTGAATACTATCAGTATACCATCCAAAGACCACCTGTGAGAAGAAAAATCCCTCTTAACAATGAATATCTTGATCAACATTACATCATGATCACAGGAGCAAAGTTGGCCATCCTTCCCAGGCTGGATGCTGTTTTGATGTTGAACGAAATTCTAAAGTTGTACATCCTTCCCAGCTGGACATCCATCCAAGGTCACACGTCCTTCCTTTACTTTTTCTGGGTCACCTGCACAGTGGACGATGATGTTGAACCAGCAGGTCGTGGAATTTTAGTACAACTACCACCACTCCAACTAGCAGTAGCCCGAGACAACTGTCTCTTCTCCTTTTTATTCAGGTTCTTCCTCCGGTTTTTGGTCAGAATCTTAACAGCAGACTACCTACCTACGCGGGTTGCTAGTAGGAGATAGCTCCTCCACTAGAAGTTGAGCAGGCATTACTGATCCCAACCAAACCAGAGTCAAAGCTCTGGTGTGTTAAGATAAAGGGTAATTGTCTACAGTAGGGTAATGAATTTTTCGAACAGGAACCTCTGTCTAAACGTGCCCCTTTTTATCCTGCGCAACGTGCGATGCAGCATGAGAAACATTAGAAGTAATGTCGATAACGACGCAAAAAAATTTTCACTTGCAGTTGTTAGCTGAGCATTTCGGAATTGCATCTACGCCATGGGTGCCCCTATCAGGTGCATATTATCATAATTTGAATTGGGGTTATAGTTTTATTTTACTTTATTTTTATTTTAACATAATGAAATTATATGTTATACTTTTATCAAATTTTCTTTTTACTTCAATCTCTTTAACTGTAACTAATATATTATCTTATATATATATATTCTTTTATCTACAGGGTTATACCAAGTTGCTCAAATAAATCACTTAATTAAATTACTTCCTTAATACACCAAAAACATTTAAATTATGAATTATAAATAACAAAACATTTAACATTTCTGCTTAGATCGTATAGGATATTTACTTTTACTTTTAATCCCTACAAACAACAAAAAGGGTTAAGGTTAAGTCCGCGTTGTGTTCTTAAAACTTAACCTAATACTTATTAAATTTTTAGTCGCAATAACACGAGTTCAGAAAAATGGGTAAAACAATACCCGTAGACAGGAGTACAACAACTCATGTTTCTCTAGAAAAATAACTTCCAAACGTACATTTCACAAATAAAAAAACACAGATACTACTTTGATTTTTACAATGCACAAATTTTAATTGAGCAAAAAAAAACTGTATTTTACTACATTATTTAAACAGGGCTATACAAATTATTTAGTCTATCAACATTAATTTATACTTAAGGAAAACGACATCAGTAGTAATTACAAAAAAAACTAGTATCAATAAGCTGTTATACCTCACAGACCACAGTTATTATATAAAGACAACCATCTATGTTCTTCGTACAAACTCAGTTCTTAAAGCAAGTTAATATATTTAAAAAAAATTATACTATAGATACAATTAAATGAATGTGCAAGGCAAAATAATATTTCACAACTTACATGATTATTTTCTTTAGCTGGTACAGTCGGGTCGAGATGGAAGCGATGCAAGAAGAGGGGGGAGGCGTCTAACACTCAACATTGATCCTGAGAGACAAAGCAGAGCCACATATTCCGCACAAGTCAGCAAGATACCAGTAGCTTCCGTCCTTACTCATACAACAGTCGTTCTGGGTCCTATACATCTCACGGACACTTATTCACGATCGCGTTCATTCCTTTTTAAGCTCCAGAAGAAATGATACAGATTACTACAGTTTCGCTGATCTCATAGTGCCTTAGCAACACAACTGCATACACAATGCTTTCAACACATCCATGTATCACTTCCCAATTCCTTCCTCTTCTTTCTTTACAAACGCTCTGCTATATCAATCCTACTACCAGTGTCCAAGCTGCTATTTTTCACCACGTAGCGTCTTAAGGCTGCTCCATTCTCCGATTCCCGACGTTCCTCAACCATAGAGCGAAAATCAGATCAAAAACTAACTAACAACTCCACCACTTCCCAAAAGGAAAAGCTAAGATCTCTCTTCCTTTTTTTCCTCTGCTTTTTTAACCAAACCGGGAGGGAAAGCAGACCCCGCCTTCCTCCCCCCATGATACGTCAGCAAACCCACTACACCGAATGAGTGCGTAGCGACACCACGAGGTACAGCTCGTAACACGCCCCCCGTGACTCTCAAATGGTAATTCCAGTATTGACGTCACAGAACGGGGTGAAAAGAGGACCCCACCTACAACTACAGCTGATCGGTCAGGAGCCTTTTCCAAGAACTTGCTTCTCGCTGCACTCAGCTAAAGGAAAAAAAAGAGAAAAGGGGAAAAAGAAAGCTTTTGAATTTTTGTCTTTCACTGACCAGATGAAATACGGAATCTCGATTGCATTTCACAGCTGTTTTTCCTGGCAAGTTCCAACTCATTTCTTTGTGAATTAAAGCTGTTTACACTCCATTCATAGATTAAGCATTTTAAGTTGATAGAATGTTTTAGAGCTGAATGAATGCTTTACTTTATAAAAAGAAACAAAGAATCTCATATATCCTATTCATTGCCTTGTCCTGCTTAATCGCCTTACATTTCAGGGAGATACTTCTACATATTTTACAGAATAAATTCTGTTTACCCAAATCCCCAAATGGAATTCTTATACTGATCATACACACAAAGGATGCATTCCCACTAGGATTATCCATATACAAAATATTATTATTTTACTAAGCATTTTTTCACCTAGCATTCCTTAACATTTACATTTTTATCACCCCACCAGTTAAACTATTTGTTTAATTGGAAAAGAAAAAATTCTTAAAAAGGAAAAGTTAATCACAGCACAAAAGATTAATTATACCTGTTAAACTATTTATTTAATTGCGAAAGATAATTTCTTGAAAAACGAAAAAGTTAATCACAGCACCAAAGACTAAATATACGCTGTGATAATATACCATGCACAAAGAATAAAATCCTCGCATACAAAGCAAGCTCTACATCGTCTGTTCCGACCAGGGGCTTCCCCGCGCTAATTTGAGGCGACCTGATGGAATTGCAACGGAATGTAATTTTTTTTTTATTTTTTTTTTTTTAATAAGGAATTTAAAAAATGGTATTGTGTAATATAAGTGATTAAGATATTCAAAATCACAATAAATTATGAATAGAAATTCACACACAATAAAATTATATAAAATTATATATAATTATATTTTAATAACGGTATATATAACTATATTTTAATAACGAAAAAGATATTTCAGGTAATGTCTAATTACATTGTACTGCAAGTTCCGGAGTATAATCCGCAGGTGAGATGAATCAGTTTTACACCAGATTGTTAAATAGAATTTCTGGTATAAAATTGATTTATTTATCCGGTATGTTAACCAAAAGGTTTTTCATTTCGAAAGATACTAATACAGGTAAAAAGGAATGTACAGTCGGGGGGGGGGGGGGGAAACGCAGCACTCGACGTAACTTCGTTGCTAATCGATGCACAAAAATGTAATAGGTATCATTCGACGGGGAATTGTGAGTAGTTTCAGAAATTGAAATGAAATCTTGAATTTTGGGTCGTCTACATATTAAAACGTGCACCAACTTTGATTTTTTCAATGGTAATGCCCCATTTTTCTTTTATATTTGAATTCCTGGGATCACGATAACGCGAAAAAGTACATTGGTTGTATATTTTACTTATTTTTTCACAGAGTTATAAGCGTTCAAAGTTCGAAGGCCCTAATGTTAAATTCATATTTCAAACTTTTATTAATATCTCACAAAAAATAACTTGATCGATATAATTGTTTTTTACAAGATACAGTGAAGAAACCCAAACATAATCCATCATTACTTTTGATTCTGAAAAATATCTTTAGTTCTGAAAAATATCTTTAGTTCTGAAAAATATTAATAAATTCATATTCATAAAAAATTATGAATAATGACCTACTATATAAATTTTTACATAAAATGAATCCTTATGCTGAAAAATATGGGTGTGCAAATTTGCAGCTCATTCCAGTTATTAGTTTTCGTGATATAAATAAATCTTTCTTTTGGAGTGGTTTAGGGGGCCGTCTCTTATAAAGTTTTGCATGAGGTAACGAATCAAATCTTAAAAAATAACAAAGAAAATTAAATAAAATATGTTTATTTTTTATTTACGGCTCAAATTATATAACAACAACGTCAAACGCAAAGAAATGAAACAAAAATGATGATTTTTAGACATTAGTGTTAGCATCAAGAATTCCTATTTTCTAAATAAGACAAGTCCCGCCTTCATCGTTCTTCAAAACAAAACAATACAGAAAAGAAAAGTAAATGTGATATTGAGTAGTCGTGCTAAACCCCTTATTTTACGTTAACAAAAATACGCATAAGTGGTATTTACTTCCTCGATTACAGGTGATAAATTTTGAATCTTTAAAATGAACACTAGAATAAAAAAAAAATAGCTAAATAGGCGGGGTTTACTGTTTAACATAGAAAAATCGGTTAAGTGTAAAAATTGTCAAAAAAAGAAAAAAAAAAAAAAAAAAGAATAGAATTGGAATGCAAGACAGACTTGTAAAATCGTTTCTTAACCGCCGTCATAGTAAAAGACTTAATCTTTTACTTCATATATTGCTTTATTCTTTTATTTTTTTTTTGTAGAGGGGAGGATTATTATTTTAAGGATACTTTAGTTTTTTAAATTTTATAAATATATTTTAACCTTATATACTTTTAAAAATATTCTTTAACTTTTCTAAATATATTTTAACATCTTTGCATCCGCAGGATTTTGTCTTTTTGAGAGTAAGGTCCGCTTACGGGCGTTAGCCTCTCAAAATAAAATATTTCAGAACACATTTTCTGTATTCAAAATTATATTACAAATGGATATACATTATAATTATATTCTTTCTAATCAATGCATTTCTATCCATAGTATATTTTATTGCAAAATATGAACACTGGGTACATACTTAAGAAATAAGTAACACACAAATTTGGACATATCTAAAAACTGAATTCAAGATAATTAAAGTACTGCAAAGGGGTTAACAGTTTTGTTAATTTTTATAACTCTTTTTTATTTCAAATATTTCCTGTGTGAAACAGTAAAATTTTGTGCAATTTTTGTAGGATCTTAATTTTATTTTTCTACATATACAGATAACCCCCAAACACATTTTTGATTATAACTCTATGAATACTAAAGATAAAGTATGCATATAGTACACTTTTCCGCACTACTAGACACTCAGAAGTTCGAATATGAAGTCAAAATTGGGTATTGCTATTGAAAAAAGTTGGCGCTCATTTCAAAGTTGGCGCTCATTTCAATATGTAGATAACCCCTAATTAAAAATTCTACAACATTTTCAGAAAGTGCATTTAATTTCCTGTTGAATGGTGGCTATTAAATATTTTGCGTTAATTAATAACGAAATTACAGCGAATGCTGCGTTTTTGTCCCCCCAACTGTGCATATAAATATTTAACTCAATCGATGTAGATGTCTGGATATTAAGCCAGTCAAAGCTGAACAATAAGACGAAAAAGAAATAATTGACGGGAAAAATTTCTGTTTACAATTCGTTTGTATAAAATTAGCATGCTTTGTCTTAAGGATACAATGAAAGGCTGTCACCAATTCATAGTTTGGGTAGGTCATGGTTCCAAGATATGCTTAACCTAAAAGTCCAAGAAGTTATTTCCACATAATATATACTGAAAGCTTTCAGCTATTGTCATTTTTTTTCGTTTTTCATTACAAATTTTATTATTATTATTATTATTTTGCTGTTTATTTTTGCTTTGGAGGACGGAAATGTGTTTGCGGGCTTTACCAAAATTTACCATACTTTATATAGGAAATAATTCCATGATATTTTGAGACTAAATTTTAGCGCACTAATATTATCCTCTAAACGTTTGACAATTCAAATGGCATAGAACAAAACGTAACATTATAACAAAAATATTCAAAATTTGGACTAAGAATTGACATTTTAAAAGTAACATGTTGAAAATAGTGAAAGGAATACTGTTCCTTTCTGAAATGTACTCTTTTCCACAGGTTTGTATTATTTTTTAATGTATAATCATACGAGTAAATTAAATAGTTTCTTATTCATAATTTTATCGGATCCTCAATAACGAAAAGAGATTCGTTATTCTAAAATGAAAATTAATTAAGAAGGTAATTGCTAAATATAAGTATGTTTAGCCAGACTTTTTAATTTAAAACGTAACTTCTAATTCCCGATAACGGATATTGATTGGAGTTTTTGTCGTATCGCCAGGAAATTTTTGTTGAAAAAATAATTATAAAATCAATACAACGTAAAATATCTTTGAAAATTAACAATTCAGAGTATTGTATAATTTGTGAAGAGAGAGAGAGACTAATAGTGAAGTGAATTTTTTTCTAATTAGAAAACAGGTTAAATAGAAACTTTTGTCAATGATTTTAAAACTATTTGTGAATTAATTTTCATTTTTTCTTTAATAGTTTAATTTTTTATACGTAAATTTCTTGAAAGTAGATGTTTGGAGTTTAAAAAAATAATTATTAAATACACATGCATTTGGTAATAATCTATTAAAAAGTACTTATGTGGTTTGGTTTCAAGAAGAAAAAAATCTGGAGTGACTCCACTCGACTTTCCGAACATTGAGTAACTAACAGTTTTGTAGATAAAATAAAGAAAGAGGAGTTGCTAAACAAACAAAAAAGAGAAAACCTTAACAGAGTGTTTGAGTATTTTTCTCCATATATCACACGAGGTTTTATTTAACGCTACTGAACTTTGAGCCCTTAGATCATAAGGATAAAGAATTTTTCGTTGTGTCCCTGTAAAAATCTATAAATGCTAGATTCACCAAAATGCTTATAGTTAGTGCAACAGTGATTTATAATATTCATACAAATTTTCAGCTCAATTGAATAAGGCGTTTAGATGCTATCGCTGGTCTCATAGGCCATAAAGATAAAGAATTTTTCTTTGTGTCCCTGTAAAAAACTGTAAGTGCTAGATTCACCAAAATCTATACAGTTAGTTCAAATGTGACCTATAACATGTGTACAAATTCTTCGCTGAGATTAATAAGGCGTTTAGACGCTATCACACTTTTAAAAATTTGGCAAAGAATTTTTCTTTGTGTCCCTGTAAAAAAACTATAAGTGCTAGATTCTCCAAAATGTATACAGATTGAGTATCTGTGACCTATAATATGTGTGTAAAGTTTTTGCTCAATTGAATAAGGCGTTTAGATGCTATCGCACTTTTAAGATTTTGGTCCCTTGGCCATAATGATAAAGAATTTTTCTTTGTGTCCCTGTAAAAAAACTATAAGTGCTAGATTCACCAAAATCTATAGAGTTCTTACTATGGTGACTTACAATATACGTACCAACTTTCAGCTTATTCGAACAAAGCGTTTAGACGCTAGCGTGTTCACTCACAGACATACACACATACATACACACATACATACACACATACATACACACATACATACACACACACATACATACATCATCGTAAAAATAGTGAAAACGGACTCGTTGGACCTCGAAACGTATAGAAACATCAAAATCTCGAATTCGGATTTTTGACATGATTACAATACTTTCCTCACTATAGTGTTCGGAAAGTAAAAATGTTGATTTATGGCTTTTTTCTAATGATTTTATATATGAGTTATGTGATTCAGAAATGTAAGATGAAAATGCTTCATGTAGATGTTTGCGACATGCCCTGGGCTCCACTGTCCACGTATTTGCTTTTTATTAATTAAAAAATATATGTAATATAATCAACTAAAAATATTATGTATAATTTAAAATATGAATTAAAAATTAGTTATAAATGATATTTTAATACTTAATGAGTCAATTTGTACTAAATATATCTTTGTCTTTTTAATGTATTATCTCCGATATAGTACAGCATGTACTAAGTCATAGACTATAAAAGTATTTAAAGGCTATAAGTAATATGTTGTCAGTATTTTTCAAGTGTAGAGGATAAAAAAGGATAATATAAAGAGTTGTATTAAAAAAAAAAAAAAAACAATTTAGAAACAGTAACAGTGAGACGTAAGTTATGGCGTAATTTATTTCTCCATAATTTAGCTTCTCACTCATATAGATACTGCTTCTACGGCACCGCCTTCGTAACCTTGTGAGCTCTGACCCTTTATGTTTCCCAGATTTCTTGCTTCAAAGTTCATCTTTTTAAAAAAAACTCTACCATAGCTTCGCATTTCACGCATATGGATTTTAGTTCGACGGCACCACCTTGCATGACCTAACAAGATTTCAACCTAGTGTTTCCAACAGTTCTTACAAATTTATTCATATATTTTTCTGCTCACCTACAATAATATGTCAAGTTTGTGGTACTGTAACTGTAAACTACTATTTAAGTATTTAAACTGCTAAAACGAAACTTTTTTTTTTTTTTTTTTTTTTTTTTTTGTCGTTACTGAAGATATTTTTAAAAATTAAAGCAAAAAGCTTTGAATTAATTGTACATATTTTTAAAAATGATTCTAATTAAATTTAATAGTTTTAAATATGTATTTTATAAAGTATTTTTAATACAACTATTTATGACACGTGTGCTTTTTAACCATTATCTCTTTTAAGGGATATATAATATAAAGAACTTTCACCGTGAACAGGTTGTGATGGAGTAAATGTTGAAGAAAATTATCTATTTAATACAGAACTTCATCAGATGTTCTAAAGCAGGTATTTTTACTCGTTTTCAGTCATTATAATGCATTATACTGAAATGCTTAGTAGACGAATAGGTGTTGGGTATTTCTGTCCAAGTCAGACGAATGACAGTATGGTCTTTTTTTTTTTTTTTTCGATTTATCAAAATAAACTCACATATGACTGGTACCTTTCAAATGAAAAAAAAAAAATTTTTGTTCCAAATATACATATATCCATTTTCACATTGCGTAAAACTGAGTTTTTGCAACAGATGCTTTTCTGGTCAATCCCTGGTTCATCATTTTTTGTATCGCCAACGTCTTCCTAAACCGGTAGCACTCTCGTGGTGTGACTGGCAAGGAAAGTCTCCTTAAAGCGCATACTCAGATTATTCTAAAAAAAAAAAAAAAAAAAAAAAAAATCGACTGATACTACTTACATTTACAATATAAGATCAGTCAAATTTATCCGCGGAATGCCGGTAGATAATCTGTACAAAAATAAAATATTTTCGAATATTTGGCGCGTAAAAGCAAAAGACATCATACGATTTAGAGAACAAAATACTTTCTTGCCAAATGCAAGTAATTTTAATAAATTTGAAAATTGCTTGCTAAACAAATGTTTACGGAATAGTTATTGAATAACTTTTAAATTATGAGATAAAATAGTTGATTATTTTTTATATAATCTTCTATAATTTATCTAAGTGACTTGTGGTTGAAAGTATTTAATTTTACTTCTTAAAAAAGTCTTACTCTTTTTTTTTTAATCGTGTAATTAACAAACGTTTAAGTCACATACGCTTAATCTATACGCATGTTTAGTGCTTTATTTTATTTAAAAAATCTTTTGAATTTTGCATTTTGAAAATTACAATTACTAATTTATAATTTTAGATAATTTTTAAGATGTTATTTTAAAATCTAAATCTATATATATATAGATATATATATATCATTTTAAACTGAAAATAAAGTTTTAGAAATCGACACCAAAATTGTTGTTAAGATATACACTCTAAGACAAAAAAAAAAAAAAAAAAAAGATGCGCCAAAAAGGAGTTATCCGAATGGGACGAAAATTGGTAGAAAATTTGGAGAAAAGTAGATTACAATTTCAAAAACTTAGAAGGATTTAATCAAGAGAAAAAGCCTCACAAAGTGAACAAGTCATCACGCGTTGGCCTTCTTTTGTCTCTTAGGAAAGCAGTTATTCGGCTTGACATTAATTGATAGAGTTGGCAGATATCTTCCTGCGAGATATCGTGCCAAATTCTGTCCAGTTGGTGTGTTAGATTGGAAAATCCCGAGCTGGTTGTAGGACACTTTTCATGATGCTCGAAATGTCTTCAGTGGTAGAAAGATCCGGCAAATTTGATGGCCAAAATAATGTTGGGAAGGAAGTAATGCAAGTTGGGAAAGAAATAATGCAAGGCAGAAAACAGGCAGTAGAAACTATCTATGTACGTGGGTGGGCATTATCATGCTGAAATATACACTCAAAATTTCGTGATCTGAAAGACATCAAAACGGGGCATAGAATTTCGTCGACGTACCACTCTGCTTAAAGATGCTGCGGTTGGCAACCAAAGGGGTCCTGCTATGAAATGAAATGGCACCTAAGACCATCATCCCTGTTTGTCGGGCTGTATGGCTGATGGCAGTCAGGTTGGAATGCCCCATTTTTCGGGGCGTCTACAGACGCGTCTTCGCTGGTCATCGGGGCTCATATTAGAGTGGTACTCATCACTGCAGACAATTTTACTCCATTCAGTAAATTTGCAGGTCGAACGTGCACGATATCAATGCAAACGGGCTTGTCAGTGTACAAAGTTTAATAGCAGTCGCCACAAGAGGCTCAGTGAGCTCAACCCCATTTCTCTGAGCCGACTATTAATGGTATTTGAAGTCACTGAAGTACCAGTTGCCCGTAGCATCGATAATAACGACGAGTTTGGAGCTTTGTGTACCGCTCTTCTGATTGATCGGTTCTTACACTCTAGGCCGACCGCTTCCTTCTTAACACTATGTTCGGCCATGGTTCACCCATTCCTGTGAACACCGTCTACTAGCGGCATCGCTCCTATCCAAATGTCAAAGAATTCGCAGATTAGACGAACCGGTTCCTTTAAGCCCAACTACATTCCTTCCTCAAATGCTGACATCAGCGCACCTGTATGCCAGACGTAGTTACTGTCTATATGAGTAGACGGAATACAATTCTAAAAGAATTTATGACCTGGAATCAAAATTTCTCCTCTTTAATATCCTGCTAGTTGCGCAGTTAAAATGCGCTGTAGCGTCACATGTTCATACATTGGCCGCCAAACTTTAAAAATTTGCATTTTCCTTCGAAACCTGTATGCATGTCAATTTGTGTCCAATTTGCATTACTCCTTCTTGGTGTGTCTTTTTTTTTGTCCTAAAGTGTATTTCGGAAATACCGTTCATGTTACATTTGGAACTCAATTCGTGTACAGTTATAACTATTTAAACTGAACTTTCATTCCTTTTTCCTGTAAATTGTCTTATTGTTTCCAGTATTTTTTACTGATTTTTATTAATAAAGTTAAGTTATTTCGTAAAATAATAAACATTTTCATAAAAATTAATTTAATGACTAAAGACGACTATGAAAGTAAAATAATAATAATAATAATAATAAATAAAAAAATTTAGCAAAAATTATGTTTCTTTTTAACGTTTCTCCCCATCCCACAAATAAAAAAAAAAAAAAAAAAATCTTTGCTTGTTTGGTTGGTTGGATGGATGGGTTTTATGCCGCACTAGTGCTGCGAAATGGGCAATTGGCGACGGTCTGAGGCTCACCCCTAGAGGTGGTCTAGAGACATACCATCACAATTTTGATCATTTACTGGATGGAATGAATGTGGAATAGGATCACATCTTTAATGCAAACATATTTCAAAATCAATTAGTATTCGAATACAAAGAAATTTATTTTTGTGGTTAATCAAAGGGCCTTTGATAATCTCTCTTACACTATAAATTAAAATCAATGTGTTTTTAACACTTTAACTCTTCATAATTTTCCATTAAAAATTGTTTTAAAATTCGAATAGGTCAACAGTGTATTTCTGAAATTTATAGTCATAAAAATGTATTTTTGCAAGTTAAATTTATTTAAACTAATGTAGCACAAAAATTAAAAAAGACGTTTGCTAAATTTTAACCAATCCGAGAAATAAAATGTTAATGAGCGGAAAATTGCATGTTTTCAATATTATTGTGTGTGTTGTGCTAAAAATTGGGCTTTAATGTTGAGTTGAAAATCCTTTTTATCGATTTAATTTTTTTCTTAACCAATGGGTCTCAACCGGTTTTCCAGGAACATACAAAAAGCATTCCGATAACTTATTGGTATTTATTCATATACAGGGTGTTCCAAAAAGGTTGAACGCTAATAAAAATATCTTCCTGTTAATTTTCAAAAAATTACATTTTTTAAATTTTTATACGACCTTTGTAGAAAAATTTGGTCAATTAGAAAGTTTTTATATTCAATGCAACAACATCATTGCAAAAAACCGCATTCTTGTATCTTTAAAACTGAATGAATTGTACTTAATTGAAAACTGAACTCTGATTATAGGGACCATATATTAATATAGAAATGTAAATTTGTGACATATTATAAAAAGATAAAATGTATCATTGCATCTCCATTAAAACTATTTGAGTATGCTGGATTGATTCACGATCGAGTTTTCGCGATTGAGAACGTTTCGACACATTATGCTTTTGATCTAAACATTTCCGTTATTAATTTGTAAATGACCCCTATTTTCACCGAAAAGCCAGCCTTTTAACCGTTTGACTGCTGAAGCATTTTCTGAAATACATCCTTAAATTGCTATCGCTATTTCAGGCCTCATTAACAGTTTTTTCGGTGTGAATATTTAATTTTAGTTTTGTAAATAATTCGAAACCCGATCATGCCAACTGGAAAACCACGCCTTGCAGTAAAAATTTTAAAAAATCCAAGTAAGCAGAAAGTGAACGGAAATGTATAAATGTGTATTTTTATGCCTAAATTATTTACGCTCGATAGCTCTTTCTACAAAAATAAAATATGAAATTTTCTAATGATCTATAAAAACACACCTAATTAATGAAAACCACGCCTTACTGTAGCGTTTGTAAAAGGCCAATTTAAGTATCATTAAAGGATGAATAAAAACAAAAAACGTGCTTTACCATTAATAATTGTTTACACACAATGTTTTACGAAAATTTTGGATCAGCGAAAAAATCCAATTTTGTTTTGCAAATATGCAATTCAGCGTAGTGAAGGGGGTATTTTGATAAAATTTTATCGAGACTCCGCCCATGCTTATTTTTTTCCAACTTATTTCACAAAGATAATTATATATATTTTTTAAATGATGAAACGAGCGTCGTAATATTGTATGCTTCAAAAATCATGCTAGATAGTTCTCTTTTGAAAGAAATACATTTAATTGATTTCAGTGATTAGAGTATTGACGCTGTTTACTGGAAATATTTTTTGAGCATTAAAAAAAATAAATAAATAAATAAATAAATAAATAAAACATAATCACTCATAAAATTGTCAGTTAATTTATTAATTCTTTTTATGCTTTACAAATAACTAATGAAAGAAAAGAACTTTATAAAATAAATAAACACATATATATATATAGAGAGAGAGAGAGAGAGAAAGAGAGCTGCCAACCTAATCCGGTTAATTGTTAGTACCGCTCATTTTTCTACACCACTTAATTTTTAGAGTATTTGTTTTCGTAATCATCGTAAATATATTTGAAGAAAATTACTCTATTTAAGTGGTGTAGAAAAATGGGCGGTACTAACAATTTGCCAGATTAGGGTAGCAGCTCGGTATATATATATATATATATATATTTACTTCTTGTAAAAGAGAATAATGAAAAGATAATGTTTACCAACTGTGTTTTGGTTCTCAATGGTTGATTTTATTTACGTAAAAAAATTAAATTAAAATTCCGGTGATATCTGAATTGTACCTCTCGCAGCGCGATAGCGCTGCTTCGCAGTTTTCGAGACTGAACATTGCAGCGCTATCGCGCTGCTTAGCAGTCTAACGGTTAAATGATATGGAAAAATGGCATAAGACACTTTTTTTTTTCTGTATCATAATTCGGTTGGTTTTAAAGATATGCGGTTTTTTCTAAAGGTCTTGTTGAATGAAAAATAAAAACTTTGTAATTGACAAAATTTGCGTAGAGGGACTGTATAAACATTTTAAAAATGTAACTTTTTAAAAATTAATGGTAGGTTTTTTTTCTAAATGTAGTCGTCTTTCCTACCTTAATTTGGACGTTTTTTCAATTTACATCGCCCATTAATCTGTAACGGGTAAAGAAATAAAGCGCATTTCAACCTTTTTGGGACACCCTGTATAATCTGTTATGTTCTTTTTAATTTATTATGCGATAAAAGAGGTATGTAATGTTTTATTTTAAGCTATAACACGTATACATTAAATATGTTTTAACACTTTCACGACCGCATGTTTCTGTCTTTTTGACAGTTAGCTCCGCCTGTGGCCGTTATTCTTGAATTTTACATTATTTTAAATCAATGTTTTCTCTATTCATGTTTATAATATAAATATATATACATTACAGGTATACACTTTCTAATCGACAAATTTGTATCAATAATACACTGATTGTATAAATATGAATATTGAGTGTATTGTTAAGGAATAATGTAACCTATGTAACCTAAAGAAACGCCCACTGGTGGAGTTACAGAGTTTCAAATGACGTAAATTCACGTCATAGGTCGCGAAAGTGTTAGGTTAATTTCAGTATTCCTCAGTTAACAAAAGTTGTTAATATACAATCATTAGATTTCAACTTCTACATATATAAAGAAATATATCAGACAAAATCGTAGTTATAAAAGTCTTATTTGGAGTAATCTTATTTAAATTATTTTTGTGTAAAGAGTATAGGAAAAGTTTTCCTTAGAGATTATAAAAAAGGAAAAAACATTTTGTTTCAAATTTCAATGTGTCGCAAATGAGCAATAAATAGCCAAGAAACGTACATTTTTCTTGTTTTTTTACTGGCAATATATACAGAATCCACCGATTTTTTTTTTTTTTTTTCTTTTTTTAATATATATAAATGTACAGTCGGTAACAAAAATCTCCGAACGCTAGCAAAAATTCCTATATAAAAAAAGTACACTTAATACAGTTTTGTTAAATGAATCCTTTTCTAATCCTGTTTTTAGACTGGCTAAGAACAGGATTCGACAAGGATTTATTTAACAAAACTGTATTAAGTGTACTTTTTTTATATAGGAATTTTTGCTAGTGTTCGGAGACTTTTGTTACCGACTGTACATAACTTCATGAGAAAAGTCTCCAGTAATTTTTTCAAAATCTTCAGGGTATGCGTGTACGGAGACTTTCCTTGTGATAAATCCCAGGAGGGAAAATCTCATTGAATAGTTTGCTTGTTTTTAAAAGATTACCAACGTGGCGCCGTTTCGTATCGTGTCGAAATTGTAGCCATTCAATGTCTACTTAATAGCTTGGCATAAAGCATAGTCTCCTATACTAGATGCCTTCCGCGTGTCTCGGAAACTTGGTAACAGTTCAAGCGGTAGACATCGCCACCTGGTACATATTGCGCGACTTTTTTATTCAACTGTGATATATGATATATATAATCGACTTTTCTTCGATTCTATTCGCCTTTTATGTATATCAAATCTCACTTTTAAAAATTTTCGGTGGCTTTTGAATAGAAAAGTCACGCAATCTGTACCAAGTGGCGCAGTCTGCCGCTTGAACTGTTGCCAAGTTTCCGAGCCACGCGGGAGGCATCTAGTTCAGGATGCTATGCATATGTCTGCGTTATTTTTTACGGAGACTTCATATCGGAAAAACTTTCTAGATGTTCTCGGTTTATTTAATTTTATTTATTCATCAAAAATATATGTGACAGGTTCTTTAAAAAAATACTGGTAGTAAATGTGATTTAAAAATTAGAAATGTTGACAGGTATGGAGTGGGATTTTAGGGAATGAAACAAAAAGCTAAATTTACATGGCTGCTAACTTGTACGATCTGACACGGCAACAATCTGAAAACGCCCCAACTGAATTCCGACAGTGCGAGTGTTAACGCACGCTTTCTACGGTGTTATACCTTAAAAATTAAAGTGAACTTTGATATTATATAAAGGTTCGTTTAGTCTCGTAGTTTTTGTGACGCATATGTGACGCTGTCTAATTGCCTCTCCATACTTGCCAACATACTCATTAATATTCCGTAGTACTGTTAGCCCCGCCTTCTTTTTCACACCAGCATCTTTATAGAGTATTTTTCTTCTTATTTAATCGTAATTGTATTTGGAGAATATTACTTTAAAAATTTACTGGTGTAAAAAAAAGGGCGTAATTAACAACACTACGGAATATTAATTAGGATGTTGGCAAGTATGCCTCTCTCCCCTTATAACTAGCATCTTTCTTGTGTTCAAATAACTGTTAAAAGTTCTTTTCTTTTAACCATAGCCTCCTAAACTAGATGCCTGTCGCGTGGCTCGGAAACTTGGCAACAGTTCAAACGGTAGACAGCGCCACCTGGTACAGATTGTGCGACTTTTTTATTAAACTGTCACCAATAATTTTGTTAAGTGATATATGATATATGTAATCGACATTTTTTCGATTCTGTTCACCTTTTATGTATATCAAATCCCACTTAATAATTTGGTGGCTCTAGAATAAAAAAAGTCGCGCAATCTATACCAGGGGTCGCTGTCTACTGCTTGAACTGTTGCCAAGTTTCCGAGCCACGCATCTTGTTTAGGAGGCTATGTTTTAACCCTTTGCGGTGCATTGTCCTCGCTGCGGGAGCGCAGTTACTAAGTTCCAACTGCAAAAACTCATCCTGGAAATTTTTTAGTACAATTTTACTTTTGTAACATAGCAGAAAAAGGTCGTAAATTTATAGTATTTTAATTTTGTTCGTGAATCCCGGTGGCAATGTAATTTAAATTATACCAGTTACCTTACGCCGCAAAGGGCTCAAGGATAAAATTAAACATTCTACTACTCCACACTCTTTGCTCAATTTTATGCATGATATAAAGTTCATGAAAAACATTTTTCCTTTCAGATATCTTGCTTCTAACTCGGCTTATTCTCTCGAAAGAATTTGTCTTTCACCTTTTTATCCTTTAAGCAGCAACAATACACACATATTTTCAAATGTTAGTTTTTTTTTTTTTTTTTTTTTTTTTTTTTTTTTTTTTTTTTTTTTTTTTTTTTAATTTTAGTAGAAATATTTGATATATTTCTGTAACAATTTTCATTAATAAAATAAAATAAAATAAAATAAAATAAATAAATAAAATAAAAAATTGTATTAAACTATCCCGGTAGCCAAAAAGTGCTAAATTTGGCAACTATGAATATACATTAAGGTATCCCTTATACGAGTATGAGACATTGTTTTTTTTTTTAATCCGATACGCATAACCACTAATATTTTTTTCTATTTATCCCTAAACACTCATTTACAAAATATAAGCTCTCTGGGATAATGTTAATCCGTGCCAAATTGATGAGAATATCCTAATAGAGCTTATTTCAAACCTGTTATATGTAAATTAGTACTGAATTGATAAGGTAAATTTTCCGCTTTCATTTAATTTAGATAAAAACAAACTAAAATGTATTTAAATAATGAATTTATAAAAATAATTTACGTGAAACAAAATGCAGCCAGCAGCAAAATTATTGAATCACAAGCAATAATTCCTACTTAAAAGGTGGGCACCTATTACTGTTATGTTAAGTAAATATTTGTCGTTTTATACTGTTTATAATAAAGTTAGTTGATAGTAAAATTAGCGATAAAACTAAAAAAAAATTATATGAAAAGTGTAGATGTGTGCTTTAATAATTTTGCTGCAGACTGTGTTTACGTAGAATATTTTCATTTTAAAGTTTGTTTTTTTTACTACTGAGGTGCTTTTCTCTATGTTCTTCTACACAACCTAATAATTTTTTTTTCTCTGCTACAGTAATCAAACGTGGAAGTATTGAATTAACTTTATAGCTCTTTCCTTTGTATAATTCACTGCTTTAATCTAGGATATAGTAAGTTTAGCTTCCATAAATGTGACGTTCATTTATCATAAGAAATCACTATACAAAGATGTTTTTCTTCCATTATCAAAGTTTAAGTTCACAAAAAAGTCATACTGAAAATGCAATCTGTAACTACTTTATGCTTTTATCTATTACCTTATTTAAAGTGAAGCAAAAAAAAAAAAAGCTTTCAAATATATAAATTTTTGTATATGAGATTATATGAGATTTCACGTTTGGGCGATATTGTACCGCGAAATCCGTGTCATTTTTTAAAATTTCCAAGAAAATTACTATATTATTGCATACGTAATCTTAATGAGGCAAAACAATCATGATTTATACTTCAATTAAGCCTGTTATGAATATTTTTTATATATTTTTGCAAGAAATTTGCTCAACATTCAAAATTAATCAAAACATAAATATCGTAAAATATCTGTTTACTTTTTTTCACAAAAAAATGAAAATTCATCAATAATACTGAATTTTAATTGTTTATACAACTTTTATATGTTATTTATTTTAAAAATGAGTAACAAAATCTATTTTTAACTGAAATAATTCTCACTAATGGCTCAAATCCATTTTTGCAAGCTACCGAATACAGTCAAACCTCGTTAACGTGAACACGCTTAACTTGAATTACTTTTAACGTGAACTGTTTCCACAATCCCTGTCAACAGGAAGATTAGTTTTCGAGTTACTGATAGTATTAACTACTGATAACATGAACAGATCTGTTACCACCCTTGGGAATTATGTTAACGAGGTTCGACAATATTGGCGATGAAAACAAAGTGTCATTTTTTAAAATTTCCATGAAAATTACTGTATTATTGCATACGTAATCTTAATGAGGCAAAACAATCATGATTTATACTTCAATTAAGCCTGTTATGAATATTTTTAATATATTTTTACAAGAAATTTGCTCAACATTCAAAATTGTGCGAAACATAAAAATCGTAAAATATCGGTTCACTTTTTTTTTCATAAAAAACTGAAAAATCAGCAATAAAACTGAATTTCAATTGTTTATAAAATTTTTACACGTTATGTATTTCAAAAGTGAATAATAAATCCATTTTTAACTGAAAGATTTCTTACTAATGGCTTAAATTAATTTCTGGGAGGGAGCGAATATAGGCTATGAAAATAAAGTGTTATTTTTTAAAATTTCCATGAAAATCCCTGTATTATTCTATATTTCATCTGAATAAGGCAAAATAATCATGAATTACACTTCAAATATACCTATATGAAAATTTTTACCATATGTTAACAAATAATTTGCTCAACATTACAAATTTTTACAAACATAAAATTTTGAAAATGTTTGTTTACATTTTTTGAAAATATACTGAAAATTCACGAATAAAACTAAATTTTAGACCATGAAAATACAGTTATGTACTATTTATTTCAAAACTGAGCATTAGAATTCATCTTCATCAAAAATATTTCTTACTAATGGTTAAAAACCAATATTTGAAAACTACCGAATGTTGGCGATGAAAACATGTGTTATATTTTAGAAATTTCCAAGGAAATACCTATATTATTGCATATTTCACCTTAATAAGGTAAAAAAAAAATCAGGATTCACACTCAATTAAACCTATTATGAATATTGTAAATATAGTTATGCAAGAAATTTGCTCAGCATTCAAAATTATGCAAAACATAAATATCGTAAAATATGTGTTTACTTTTTTTTCACAAAAAACTGAAAATTCGTCAATAACACTGAATTTCAATAGTTTATACAACATATTAAATACTAAATTTTATGAAAACAAATGTAATTAACATTTATTTACACAACACATGAAACACAAAATATTTTTAACAAAATACAATAGAGAAACTACGCTAATCGCTATTTTAGCTATATCCCTAACGCCAGCACGCTTTGCTTAGTAAACAAACATTTATTTATTTTTATCTGGTCACATCTTTGAGTTGAGTTGTAATTCTATAAACTTGAATGAATTTCATTACAGCAAGCAAAACATATGGTCGTTGTTTTATATTTATCTAAATTTTAATAAAAGCAAAGAAATGGATTATCATAATTCACACACGCCAAAACCATGCACAAACACGTACGTACTAAAGCTGTTTATGATTCAAAATGCCCACAAAAGTTCTACAAATATTTTTCAGATTTAATTTTAACTCTTTGCTTATACCTAAAATAATAAAAGTGTTCGTGTTAAAACTTTAAAAAATCTGAAGTTATTTTAATGATGAAACAAAATCTTTATAATGCCTATAAAACGTCGTAAAAAAATCTGTGGTTATTTTGGTGATAAATTTAGATCTGCAAAATTTATTGAGATATTTTTAATATTTCTGTAGAAAGTCGAAATTTTTTAAGATTATCTCAAGATAATTTTTAGTGGGGTCTGGTTAGAATTTACCATCCAATTAACACTTTCGCGACCGCTGACGTAGGTAGATTCACGTCTTTTCAAAATCTGTAACTCCGCCAGTGGGTGTTTACTCCGCATGTATGTTATTTATTTCTTAAGAATATACTCAATGTTCATATTTGTGCAATCAATGTGCTATGGATATAAATACTTTGATTAGAAAGAGTATAATTATAATGTATATCCATTAGTATTATAAATGTGAGTACAAAAATTTTTGTTCTGAAATATTGTAACTTGGGTGAATAACTCCACAGGCGGACCTTACTGCCAAAAAGACAAAAGCATGCGTTCGGGAAAGTGTTAACCCTTTCAGTCGCAGTATTCCCGCTGATGGAACACCTAATTTTAATTCTCAAGTGCAAAAACTCATCCCGGAAATTTTTTAACAAAAATGTACAGTCGGGGAAAAAAAAAAAACGCAACACTCAACGTAACTTCGTTGCTAATCATTGTAGAAAAATGTGATAGGTATCATTCGACGTGGAATTGTGAGTAGTTTCAGAAAATGAAGTGAAATTTTGAATTGGGGGTCGTCAACATATTAAAACGCGCACTAACTTTAATTTTTTCAATGGTAAGGCCCCATTTTTATTTTATATTTGAATTCCTGGGATCGCGACAACGCGAAAAAGTATATTGGTTGTATATTTTACTTATTTTTTCACAGAGTTATAAGCGTTCAAAGTTTGAAGGTGCTAATGTTAAATTCATATTTCAAACTTTTATTAATATCTTCACAAAAAATAATTCGATCGATATAACTTTTTTTTTACAAGATACAGTGAAGAAACCCAAACATAATCCATCATTACTTTTGATTCTGAAGAATATTTTTAATTCTGAAAAATATTAATAAATTCATATTTATAAAAATTGTGAATTATGACCTATATTAATTTTTACATAAAATGAATCCTAATGGTGAAAAATATGGGTGTGCAAATTTGCAGCTCGTTCCAGTTATTAGTTTTCGAGATATAAATAAATCTTTCTTTTCGAGTGGTTTAGGGGGCCACCTCTTATAAAATTTTGTATGAGATAACGAATCAAATCTTAAAAAATAACAAAGAAAATTAAACAAAATATTTTTATTTTTTACTTACGGGTCAAATTATATAACAACAACGTCAAATGCAAAGAAATAAAACAAAAATGATGATGATTTTTAGTCATTAGTCATCAAGAATTCCTGTTTTTTAAAGAAGACAAGCCCCGCCTTCATCGTTCTTCAAAACAAAACAATACAGGAAAGAAAAGAAAAGTAAATGTGACATCGAGTATTCGTATTAAACCCCTTATCTTATCTTGACAAAAACATGCACAAGTGGTATTTATTTCATCGATTACTGGTGATAAATTTTGAATCTTTTAAACGAACACTAGAAGAAAAAAATTAACTAAATAGGCGGGGTTTACTGTTTTAAATAGAAAAATAGGTTTAATATTTGAGAACAAATTTCCTGTATTCACAATTATATTACAAATGGATATACATTATAATTATATTCTTTCTAATCAATATATTTCTATCCATAGTATATTTTATTGCAAAAATATGAACAATGGGTACACACTTAAGAAATAAGTAACACACAAATTACGAAAGAAACGCCCACTGACAGAGTTACAGATTTTCAAATGGCGTGAATCTATGTCAGCAGTTGCGAAAGGATTAATTAAGAAATTATATTTTCATAGAAATTATAAAACGAATCGTACAGTTCCAAAAAATTCAACTGACCAAAAACTGGTAAGGGCGATTAAAAATGTCTAATATTTACTTCATGATCCCTTAGAATAATTTATCCGAAAAGATTTAATTTATGCGTTGTTGTTTATATATATCTATACTATTTCATTTCGTATATTATGTTACACCTACAAAAGAAAATTTAAGCTTTATTGGTGATCAGTACAGCCATAATAGACAGTTTTATTGAAAAATATTGCACTTTTTTCTCAAAGAGTACTGTCTGGACCAATCGCAAGTGTTATGTATGTGAATAGACCTAAAATTATCTAAAAAAGTACTGAATTATATATAAATCTAAAAACCTGAATTCTAGTTAATTAAAAAACTGCAAAAGGTAAATGTTTAATATAATTATTTTCTTCCCGAAAGATTTCCGGTGTAAAACATTAAAATTTTGTCTTTTTTTTATAGGATCTTAATTTTATTTTTCTACATTTAGAGATAACCCCCTAACACATTTTTGATTATAACTTTATAAATACTAAAGATAAAGTATACAAACAGTATACTTTTCCGCACTGCCAGACTCTCAGAAATTCGAATATGAAGTCAAAATTGGGTGTTGCTATTGAAAAATTCAAAGTTGGCGCTCATTTCAATATGTAGATAACCCCTAATTCAAAATTCGACAGCATTTTCAAAAAGTGCATTTAATTTCCTGTTGAATGGTGGCTATTAAATATTTCTGCGTCAATAAATAACGAAATTACTGCGAGTGTTGCGTTTTTTTTTTTTCCCCGACTGTACATTTATAACATAACAGAAAATGCCCTTTTTTTTAAACCTGAAAATTTAAAATTTCTTTTATTTTAATTTTGTTCGTAAATTCCGGTGGCAGTGTAATTTAAATGATCTGAATTACCCTGCGCAGCAAAGGGTTAAAGAGTAATTACTTCTGGCTCATTATTCTGGAAATAAAATTCAAGAGCTTTGGCGCGTTAGGCCCCACCTGTGGCCAAACGGTTTTGCGCTTAAAGTTGGTAGACGGGAAGTTCCGGATCGCGCTCGTCTACCTAACCGTTCTGAGTTTTTCGTGATTTTTCTCCGAAACTCGCGTAAATAGGGCTAGGACCCCTTAGAGAGCCCTGCACAGAGGAGACACATTTCCCCAGGCGTTGGACTCTCGTGTCAGTTGGCCTTAATCCCAAACACTTTGGCTCGCTATTTTATTTTTTCGTGGGAATTCGTTGAATAGATGACATATTTATTGAGAAATTATCAATAATTTATCCAAAAGTTTTGATAGTTCAGTTTAGAATGAAAACAGCGTTTGTTATATTCAACTGACACCTATCTAAGACTGTCGCTAATTTTGCAGTAATAAAAACTTTTCTTTGTTTTAGTTTGAACGCTCTCAGTTGTAGCTGAGCGTTCTGAGTTTGCTGCATTTAACCTTTAGCCAGAAGTAGAATCTTCTTGTAGATTAGACACTGCAGAATTATTTCTATTGGGGAAGTTGCTGTAGTAGAAGAATTCTTCTTCCGTTGATATTTTCTAATAACACTCTTTGTTTCGCCCGCTCCTGTTTTCTGCGTGTGCAATATCAAATACGCTGTCTCAATTGCTTTTAAATAGCTCTGTATGACACTTATAAACATCCTGGATTTTCTTGGCATCTTTTTGAAGGTTCCTCTAATGTTGATAAAAATCAGAAAATATTTTCACACAATTGAGTAAGGATTTTTGAATAATCTCACCTTTTCTCAAAATATAACACATTCAATAATGACGAGATTTCGGCATTCACTTTCCATTAGTTTTATTTCGCGAATACCATTAAATAGTACTGACAAGGAAACATTCAAAAGGTGTCGTCTTAAAAAAATATTTAAAAAAATATATGTAATTCTACTCTTCATAAAACACCAGAAAATGAAAAAAAATATCGTCTGAAATGAATTACAGTGACTACAAAAAATATGAAAATTAAGCATTTTTGGCGATTTTGTGCTGTTAGGCGATAAGTTCGCTAGCATCGAGATTGCCGTGTATGAACAGAACCGTGTTTTGCTTCTCCGCGAAGTACTCTAAATCAATCGCCAAATATGCTTAATTTTGAAAATATTTTGTGGTCGATGTAATTCATTTCAGCAGATAATTTTTTCATTTTCTGGTGTTTTATGAAGAGTAGAATCACACATATTTTTTTAAATATTTTTTGAAGACGACACTTTTTGAAAGTTTCCTTGTGGCTCATATCCCCTATCGAAAGTACATCTCTTTTAGAACTCCCTAATTCTATGGTCATGATACTCGTTACGAATTACAGGATCTTACTGACGCAACAAGCAAACAACATGAGAAAAAGACACGGTATAACAGTGAAAAATAAGTCTCTTATCATGCAACAAGTAAATGATGCGTTTGGATCGCACTTGGGGAGCACCACTTGGTAACCAGGAAATGGCGCACAAGACTGCATACAGTCGGCATCAAAAGTATACTAGCACTAGCCAAAAATTCCGATACCAAAAAAGTACACTTAAAAGTGTTTTGTTAAATAAATCCTTGTCGAATCCTGTTTTTAGACTGACTAAGAACATGACTCGACAAGGATTTATTCAACAAAGCAGTATTATATGTACTTTTTTTAGACAGGGATTATTTCTAGTGCTCGGATACTTTTGCTGCCGACTGTATGTAGTGAGTTATGTAACGGGAGATAGGAAGACGAATTCTTAAAGGAATTTTAAGTTGTAAATTTATCACTAATATTGGCAAAAATATTTTTACTTTCTCTTAAAAGAAAATTATAATCTATTCCATAATAGAAATCTCTGGATTCGCTGCGGCGCGGATCAACGCAGTCTAAATAATTCGAAACTTCGTTTTTGAGTGTTTTTGTATAAGACGAAAAAAGTTAGAAAGTATGCGTTAAAAAAAAAAATGAAGTCGAAAATTAGGGAGCACCCTAATGTACATAGTATAAATTTGTGAATAAATTAGAAAAATTTTAACTGTGTTAAGATTTTCAGTGTGGTCCATAATGATTATTTGCCGACTTGCTGTGAAGCATTTTATTAGTTTTTGATGTAAAACTATACGTCAATCTTGATTAGCTAGTATTTTATTTTAACAGTTGACTATACGTGCTGGTTTTATGTCAAGTATATTTTAGTCCACATCCTTAAACCACGATGCACTATGCTGAGGGATCTCACAATGGGTTTAATGTCTCTATTTTTACCCCCATTTTATTTTAGACTTGGCTAATACTTGATATCTATTTTAAAACATTACTATATAATATTTCTAGTATCCAAAATCCTGATTGTGCTACATAATGTAGTCTTCAAAGTCTCTGTGTTACTCAGAGATTGACGCAAATTTTTTATTGAATAATACTTTAATAAACATGAAGTCTACAATAAAACTGTAAACACTTTTCTCTCGAAATTAGCAAGTTTACTGCTGCACTTTCTCTGTAAATTATCTAAACACTTAAGCTAATCTTGAAAATCTCCCAAGGTAGACTGTCTTATTGGTAGTTATATTTAAAATTAACTTCATTAAAAAAAAAAAAAAAAAAAAAAAAAAAAAAAAAAATTCTTTTTAAATGATTGATATAAAACAAAACATGAGTATAATTTTTATTTATTATATTTTCTTCATTTAAAAAAAATATATTTCATTTTTCCTTTCATACGAATTCACTCTTTTGTTATTTATATTTATGTATAAAAAAATTGCTTAACATGAGACGTGTTTCATTTTCATATCGCTTTATATAATCTCATTTTTTTAAACTTTATATATAAGCGTTAACGATAAAAGTTATTATTAAAATGTATTGAATTAACATATTTTTTACGAAGAAATATAAAAATATATTTTTGAATATAAAAAAGAAAATATGTTCTTTCTATTCTTTTAAATTGATATCTTTACCGAGGAAAATAAACACCCATATAAAATATATGCTCTAAAACCTGCATACAAAAAGGAACTGAATGTCAAATTTACCGCTGAATATCTAGAGCATCTTTTATACATCTCGAGATTTTTCGTGAAATAAATTACGAAATATGAAGAAGGCTTCATAAAAAGAAAATACAAAAGTCAAGGAAATTCAAGGAAAGTTTTCATATCTTCTAAGCAGCTTTAAGTTTTGAAACGCAAAAAAAAATTTGCTATTGAAAAAAAATGGAAAAGGAAATTTTATCTAATACGTCTGAATTGGAAATACGTTAAAAAATGTACAATATATAAGTCGTATCATAAAAATCTGCTTATTTGATTATGCAATAAAAATATTTATTGTTATGAGAAGCAATAGTTTTATTATAATAATTCTATCAATTTTCTTATTAATTCAAGTGTTTCTGTAGTTGATGTTTATCTTTTGATGCTGAATTTTAAAAAGAATGACAAATACATATTCCATAAACAAATCAAATTCTCACAAATGTGGTGAGAACAGTATTAAGACAGAACATATTATTACGAAGGTGGATTAAAAAAACATAGACAGGAAATACAATAAATAAATAAATAAGAGGCCTGTTTTCTAATTACTTTTCCACGTAATCTTCAAATCTATATAGGATTATATCTGAATGTAGGACCAACTTGTTTAATTCGGCTAGCTAGAGGACACGTCCTTGCCGTTTACGTTAGTTCTCGGTAGTTGTTTTCATATCATTATCTAAGAGAAATAAATAATAAAAAAAAGTAAATAGTGATTGGGTGCCAAATCTGAGCAATATGGGGAAGGAAGCGCATCGGACTTCCCACTCAAAATTTTCCATCATGTGTTTATCTAGCTGATTGGGGCCTGGCATTGTTATTCATGAGGATGACGTTGAAATGTTGCAACCCACTAGCTGGTGCAAGACTGCGTGCTTTATGACAAAGATCCAGCTGAGGAAAACTATATTGGTATCCCAGGAGGGAGATCCCTTATCCAGCTATTTCCCAGCCACTGAACATGCAGACAAATTCTTTGCCCACACGAAACGAATAACGTCTCGCAACTTCGAGCACAATTACTTTTCTGAACGGCTTGCTGTTTCAATCGCTTGACTCCTCTGAGAACTTACACTACCCACTCTTAACACTGCTGTAAGACAGCTATCGTCATTGCTCTGGGAAATATATTCCCTCCACAATTATTACTTTTCAAATGCTGCTTCTTGCAGTTTTTTTCGATTAACTCTTGTTGTTACATATTCTCTTATTCTTTTTTTTTTTAAATAAAATTCAAAAATTTACATTTGTTGACTTACTACATCAAATAAGAATCTTGTTACACACATGTGCACATAAAATGATCTTGATACATTGGTAGCGGGTAAAGTTTCAACCAATGTTAAATAATCTTTTAACTGCTAGCAAAACCGAGCTAGCTGTCTTTTTTCTGGATGTCATAAGCATTAAAATATAAAAATGCGTAAGCTATCAGCATTATACAGATTTACATAATTTTTTTTTCAGTTGCCAACCATGCAATAATATCAAACAAGTTTTGAGTTAGCTATGAATTGTTTAATGTTGGAGGAAATTTTGAAAGTACTAATGAGTGTTCTGCTCTCGATTACTTTATGTATCTTCTGTAAGTACATCTCAAATTGTAACACAAACACCGATTTACGTTTTTCGTCACGTTTATCCGACATTGCAAAGTTTGTGCATTTTCAGTTTAAAATTACATGAATTATTAGAATGGATATTAACGTCTTAAAACAATATTACTGCAGCATACCTGACAATATTGTAATTAATATTCCATAGTACTGCTAGTATCCGCCTTCCCCCCCCCCACACACACACACCAGTCTTTTTTTTTTAGAGTATTTTTCTTTTTATTTAATCGTAATTACATTGGAGAAAATTACTCTAAAAATAAAATGGCGAGGAATGTTGGGTGGGTACTAATACTACTACGGAATATTAATAAGGATGTTGGCAGGTATGTAGTTGGTAGTCACATGAAAGTGGATCAGAACTGCCACATACAGTGCTTTACTGTTTTTACATTCTAAGATTCTAGGACGGAAGGTTGCCATTCACCACTATGCAGCGGTTTTTGAGCGATCTCAACCTTTAGAGAGGGGCTCTGATGGCACTCTGGAGATTCAAAAGAGCCCGTTTCTAAAGATTAAACCTCCTCTGTTGTTTATTGCACAAACAGAAAAAAAATTACAGAGGTCGCCAAAGCAGAGCTTTAACACGACAAAGGGCGACAAGGTAACAAGAATATAAAAAACGGAACGGAGCCTTACTCCCTCGCTTGAAAAGGCTTATATTGAAAAAAAAATTATATGGACCTTCATGAGGCAAATTGGTAACTGCCTTGGAAGATTGAAAAATTAGTTGGTCAGATTGGAAAGATACATTAATAAGTTATAGATACTGGTTAGTTTCTGGCGTATGGGAAGCCGGGTAACGATATTAAAAAGCCAGTCGTTAGGTTTATTAGGTGGGTTAAGGATGTGCCAATCAAGAGTTAGGGGGCATCAATAAAAGTAATGATTTGCATTACCCTCAGCCTCGCACTCAAATTGTGGAGTGCGCGAGCAACGAAACCTGTAAACATGCGCTTTGAACGGGCCATGACTCGTTCAGAAGGCTGTTATGGCTGAAGAAAGGTCAAAGTTATAATTTGACACTTTTGGGAGGATGTTAAAGGTAAATCTACCTTTGTGAGATGTTAAACAACGCATTTTTCGTGAACTACAGCAATATATACAGGTGTATGCATAAGTTTTTTCCGGTTTAACTAAAAGATGGCGCCAACGAAAAGTACGCAGAGGATTAATTTGCCACATACGTTATTTTGTTCGCCTGAGATTTAAACTACAAGCACACACAAGTTGATTCCGCCGAAAACTAGCGTCTTTGTTTTATCGTTCAGTGATCATGTCGAGTTTTGTGCCTGAAAAAGAACATTTGTGGCACCCATTGCTTTCCTTATTTAATCAAAAGAAAAAGGCTGTTGGAAGTCATCGTTCGATGTTAGAAACATATGGTGAACACGTTCCATCGATTAGAACATGTGAGACATGTTTTCAACAATTTAAAATTGGTGATTTCAATATGAAAGTCAGTGAGCACTCTGGTAGACCACAAAATGCGAAGACGAGGAATTGCATGTCTTATTGAATGATGACCCAACTCAAACTCAACAGCAATTAGCAGACGCATTACATGTGCCACAAGAAACAACCAGCAGACGTTTACGAGCAATAGGGAAGATCAATAAACTCGGTTAATGGGTCCCACATGATCTGTATGAACGTAAAAAAAAAGTCACTTCGGAAATGCTGCTTCAATGCCACGATAGCGGGGGCATTCTTAAGGCCAAAGGGCAGGTATTTCCATTCATATAATCCAAAAGTTGTAGCAATGGCCAATTTTTCAGTATCTCTTGGGTGGATAGTAATGTGCCAATATCCACTTGCCAAGTCGAAGGTGGAAAAGAATTTTGCTTTAGTTAATTTATCTAATAAAGTATCTATTCGGGGAAGTGGTTCAGCATCGGTTTTTGTTATAGAATTAAGTTTACGGAAGTCGATACATAAACGACTCTTTTTTCCTTCTTCCCTCTTACAGACCAATGTTACAGGTGCCGAATGAGGGGAACAACTTTCTTTTATTATACCTGCCTGTAATAAATTTTGAATTTGGGTTTTAATTTCTTCTTCTTCCTTAGGGAATTTCTTTAGGCTCTGAGTGAAATAGGCAAATCAGAAGTTAAATAAATTCTCTGGGGTTCCATACGAATTCTTCCAACACCATATTTTGATTTAGCAAAAATTTTGACATACTTTGATAATAAAGTAGGAAGTTTTCTTTCTCTAGCAAACTGAAGATTTACGTGATTTTCTTCAGTGGCAGGAGTGTACTCTATCTTCTCTACCCTATTACTTGATTGAACATTATCATTTTCACTTTTAATTGTATTTTCACTTTCAGGAATTAAATGTAAGTTTTGAGGACCACTTGGTATATTTTTTAACAATGGTAGAATATTATTATTTTGTGTTACACATATTTTAGCACAATCAATATTTAATTCAAATAGTCCACAATGATGTAAGCTAAGGAGAGCATAAGGTAAGTTATTATTCAAAATAAACATTTCAATATTTTTTGTAATATTACGTATTTGTAATAACAGGGAACACTTTTTGGTAATTTTCAACATTCCTTGTGTTTATACAACATTTATTGGCGAGATATTTTTTGTGGGAAGTCGATATTTCTGAACAAAATTCTGAGCAAGAATACTTAAACTGCTGACTGTATCGAATATTAAGGGAATGGGATTACAGTACGATTTTGTTTTTTAACACTTTGACTTGTTTGCTGATTCTTTCTTTGGGTACCCTTACTTTGAATTATGCGACCGGTCGCGGCAAACTGTCAATATGTGTTATTTACACCTTTTGTCGTACTCTTTCAATACTGTGGACTCTTCTGTGGTATGAGTCGGGTGTTCTTATTTGAAAGGGATTTTGGATACTGATCTAGCGACTTAGGTGGGAGGGGATCAGTTGATTTTTCAGATAGTTGCAATTTATTTAAGCGATGAACCAAATCCCTCCATTCATTTAGACTTTTTGGTGAATTAACTACCACAAGTTGTTTTAACGTTAGTGGCAATCCGTCTGTTAACCCGTCCAACAGAAATTTAGGTTCTAGACCTAAAGCTCGTCCCACTTGAAGTTTTTTATGGCAATACTCTATAATTTAATAAAATTGAACATAATTTATACGTCTCATTAATATATTAAAACCAATGTAACATTTAAAATGAGATAAAAAATACAAAAATTTAAAACTTTAAAAATACATTTTAATTAAAAACATTAAAACACAAGACAGACGTTTCGGCTAGAACACTAGCCCTCCTCAGTGTCAAACATACAAGCACAACATTTACAAAAATTCTAAATACAAAGCTATTCCTCCTGAATACTTAATCTTGCTGTGATGTATTTAGAATTTTTGTAAATGTTGTGCTTGTATGTTTGGCACTGAGGAGGGCTAGTGTTCTAGCCGAAACGTCTGTCTTATGTTTTAATGTTTTTAATTAAAATGTATTTTTAATGTTTTAAATTTTTGTATTTTTTATCTCATTTTAAATGTTACATTGGTTTTAATACTCTATAACATTGTCACCCTGTTTGAATAAAATACTTGAAAAATCATTTAAAGATGTCTCTCCCGGTGTGGTAAATTGCTCATTGAAAATTTCTACTAATTCTTCCCAGTGCATCATATTTAAACTATTATTAACATAAACTGTTAGGGCTCTCCCTTTTAAAAACCTTTGTATATTTCTAACCTTCCAAATTGCGTCTCTTTTATTTTCCTCACACCACGCATCAAAATATTGTAACCACGCGGTCCATAACATTCCATTTTCAGGGCGAAATTCAATAAGAACATTTTCCTCTTTTACCTGCGTGTTTGTAGAAGAGGAAGAGTTATTTAACTCACTTAAATTACCCTGCTCTGTCTCTGAAATGGCACCTAAACTATCACCACCTGTATTCTCAGGGACCACTGGATCTGCGGGTGTGTCTTTATTGGACATCTTAACTTCTATTTTTTAACTTCAAATTTAGAAAATTCAAATTTTTTTTCCACGAAATTCAACCTTTATTAAATATATTCAAATTTATAATAAAAATAAAAATTCAGAAAATAATGCAACATAACCCTTTTGAAAATATCATGCTTTTAAAAAATAATTATGCAGAAAATGAAAAACCCAAAATAATCCTTAAATATAATAAAATATCATTATTAAATATGGCAATTATGAAAAAATACTCATTTTTAATATAGCAAGTAATAAATATTAAAATAGAATATGGCTAATATTTCCTTTTTGAGAAAATACTTATTGTAATTTTTAATTTTTTTTTGATCGGAAGATAGAATGAAATTATTTAATTTACTTTTATTTATTAACTATAATTTAATTTAGTTTATTTTCTTTCTTTTTTTTTACATAAATTTCAAGACTATATTTTAATAATATGAAATAAAAGCATAATAATAATAACTTATATCCACTTTATATATTTTTCTTTTTTTTCTTCTAATTAAAGTTTCTCTTTACTTTGAAAATAAACAAATAAGTTTTCTATTTACTTACGTAAAGTCCGTTGGGAGGATAAAAAAAAATAATTTTTTTACTTCCTGCTCTGTTTAACTCCACTTGTTTATATATTGCTAGCTCTGTTTAAATCACTAAGTCACCAGCTGTGATTCTACATCTGTTATGGTTTTCATCTTTTTATCAAACCATGGCTCTGACGTTGAAACCGGGAACTCAATTGGTATTCCAAAAAAGCGCAGAAGCAGACACTAAACTTGACCTACTTATAGGAGAGGAAATTCTCTTAGGAGAAGCACTTATCTGATGAATAAAATATAGTATAAAGGATCGCATTTTTTATCTGACTTCTCTGTTGAATGAAAGAGTAGAAAGACTGGCATTTTCATCTGATTATCTGTTAACATAACATTATTTTTGCATGGAATGACTATCTTTTCATTTATTTGATTTCAATGTTCTTCTTTCTTGAAGTACGTATTAGAGATGACTGCTTGCATCTATATATTTTTTTCTTCTTCTTTAATTATCCTTTTGACAAGGGCTGCATTTATTTCTATCAATTTAATTTATTGTTTTTCTTTCTGTGAGACCCCGGAGAGGCCACACAGAAATTCTTTCAGCCATAAAGTGTGGAATAAAGGTTTTTTTCTGTCAGGTGTCACATCCTGTCGATTTTTTTATGTGACGTATCCACTTTGGGTCACATAATAGCTATAAAGAAGAGAGGCTTTCAGCCAGTAATGAATCCAAAGATGAGAGACAGGCATTTATTGGGCTATCCGGATCATCTTACAGCGTATGATTCATGATTGAAGACTGAGCATGTGGAAAGCAGTGCAGTGCAGTGAAGCCGACGGTAGCCCGCGATCAAACATCACGCATTTCCCGTGACCCCCTCGGGGCCTTTATTTTGACGTGATTTTACTAGGCAAGAGAGCACAAGAAGAGAGCTCTCCTCTATGCGTGTTTTCTTCTTAAATACCGGCATTTTTGGCGGGAAATCACACCACACCTTCATCTCATTATTGGCTATTAACTTAATGATTGACAATTTAGCTGAGGTCCAGATTGCCGGGATTAATTATTATGCATTCTATAACCACAAGAAACTGCAAGTTGCGTTTATTCAGCACTTTATTATCCTAAAATTGGTTCACTTTTGTGACTTTTGTGTTATGCTCGCGCCTTGTACTAAAACTTACTTTACAGGGGAAACTTTAGAATTAATTTTAAGTTAAGACTTTCTAATGGGATTTTCTTTAAGTTATTACTCACTATTAATTTAAAATAATAAAATAATGATTTAAAAACTTACCTCTCTTTATCCTTTCATATATATATATATATATTGTATAGCTTTGCAAAAATTATCTTTTGAAAGAATTAATAGAACAATTCATTTTTGAGTGTCTTAAGTATGTTCTATTTGCACTTTTAAAAAATTAAACAAACCACCATAATACGTATTCTTCAAGTGAGATTTTATGATAATACACGGAAAAATACACTGCTCAAAAAAGTTAGGGAGCACATGGTTTTAATGAAATTACGCAAATACTTACACCGATAACTAATGTCAAATAAAACATGCATAATTTAAAGCGTATGACATGATGTAACAAATTTATGGATTTTTTATTTGACATTAGTTATTGGTACAAGTATTTGTGTAATTTCGTAAAAAACATCTGCTCCCTTAATATTTTATCAGTGTATTTTCCAAAAACTACAACTACATTATAGATTTTATGCAACTGGAACTGAATTTTTTTTGCGTGTTTGTGTGTATTTCCTTCATTAAACTTGAATTAATTGGGAAACTACGAGGTTCATGCAGATCGTAATTTTCCCACATCGTCAAAAGATGACTTTGAAAAAGGCACAAAATGCAAAGGTACAAGCTGGATAGATTGGGGGGTTGGCTGTCGCAATATAACTGCCCGGTCATTTATATTAACGTCTTCGTAGTTTGCAAAGTTGTCGGCTCTTATTTTTTCTTCCGCCGAATGTGTGGTGAGGTCCGTGATAATTTTTTTAACATAGATAATAGTGCCGATAAAAATCTATTGTCAGTTATGTTTAGTGCATGGTCTGGATGTGATGAGCAAGCACATGGTTCATCACTGGCATTGGATTTTTTTTTAACCTGGAATCTGTTAATAACAACAGTCGATACAGTAGCGTCACAATGAGTCTCCGTCCCAAATCAAGCAGATTATATCCGCAGAAAATTTATGTGCACGGTTTTCTGGGAAAGTAAGGTATTCTGCTCATTAATTTCTTGCAGAGGCGTATTACGGTGAGCGCTGAACATTACCGCACTACACTAGAGAATGTGCGACGATCCATTCAGAAAAAAGTCATGGGATGTTCAGAGCTGGTGGTGTGTTGATCCATGACAACGTTTGCCCTCATATGGCAAATTTTACAAAAAATCAGCTGCAGAAGTTTACCCGGGAGCTGTTTGACTGTCATCTTATTGTCCGAATTTAGTTCCCAATAACTACAACTTGTTCTTGCACATTAAGAAATTCCTTTCGAATTATCACTTTTCCACGAACGAAGACAATTAGACAACTGTGACACACTGGCTCTAACCTCAGGCGTCAAACTTCTAAGACATTGGACTACAAAAACGTATCCCGCGGCATGACAAGTGTTACAACTACAGTGGTTATTAAGTTGAGAAGTCGTTGAAATATTGCTGCATCTTTCGTAATAATTTTTCCAGCTAAATATGCTTTTCTATTTTTATGGGCCGTGGCAAATTTACTTTTGGGATGACCCTGGTATGCTGTTTTCTCTTCTGGCCTACATTCACTTCCTTTGACAGAAAGTCTATGAATACCGCAGTTCCTCACATTACACATTATATTATAGATAATGTCGTATTCATTCATAAAATGTATAAATGGAGATAGTTTGTGGAGTGTCTTTGCAATTTTTTTTTAAATTATTAATTAGAACTCTATACAATTTTCAATAATGGGAGTATAATTCAAATTTATAATATTTAAAAAGATGGTGAACTCTTTTGAAATAAAATTTAGATAAAAATTATAAAATAATAAAATATTTTTAGAATAATAAAATGTTCAATTTTACAATATCTTACTAAAGATACACTGTTAAAAATGGTTTATTAAAATTGAGCAAAATTGTCTAAATAATTGTCTAATAATTGAGCAAAATACAAGGTCTGTCCAGAAAGTAATGCGCCCAATTTTCTTCTGCCGCGACTATCCATCGCACAGGGTTGCTGCTTGCACGGAAGGGTGGGTGGAATCTTGGGAACACAGCGCCACCAGCGCCAGTCGGCTCCGAGCTCCTGCAGAGTGAAAATGTCTGTTTCAGTGAAGCCTTGTGTGAGTGCTCGGTCGAAATCAAGATGGAAAAAAACTGTTGAGCAGAATTGTTGCAGTGCAGTGAGGACGATTCGACATTGTTGGACAATGCGGTAAGTGGTGACGAATCTTGGATCTTCTTGTACCACCCAGAAACAAAAAGACATAGCGCAAGTGGCAAACAACGTCATCCCCACGCCCCAAAACGACAAGAATGAGCAAATCTCAGGTCAAAGCGATGCTCATTGTTTTTTTCGATTCCAGGGGAATGGTCCATTTTAAATCTGTTCCACCTGGCCAAGCAGTCACGCCAAATTCTACGTCGAAGTAATGAAAAGGCTAAAGCAACGGGTCAACCGCGTCAGGCGCGAGATCAAGAATTCCTGGAAGCTGCACCAGGACAATGCTTCCAGCCACACCGCCTTTCTGACGGCCGACTACCTGACCAAGGCCGGCATCTCAATGCTTCCCCAGCCGCCTTGCAGTCCTTATTTGTCCTCGCGCGACTTCTTTTAGTCCCCAAGGTGGCTAGGACGAGGTCACTAAAGGACAACCCTGTGACGGACTTCCAGGACGCATATAAAGCATGGAAATCGTGATAGAAAAGGGTGTTGAAGCAGGAAGGATGTATTTCGAAGAATATTGAGAAATTGTACGAATCGGTTCAATAAATTTCTGAAAATAAAAATGGGCGCATTACTTTCGGGACAGACCTTGTACTTTAACTTGAAAACCCATGTACTCATTTTTAAGTATATTGACATGCACAAAAATGGGAGTACTAGGATTCTTAGTGGTCAACCCCATTTTTGAGAATGTCGATATACTCAAAAATGAGTACTCGGAATTTTCAAATTTAAGTATATATTGTTTCGGAGCTATTTGGAGACAATTTTGCTCATTTTTGAGAAGCCATTTTTAACAGTGTAGATATAATGAAAACTTAAATTAAAATATTGTAAAATTGTACGTTTTATTATTATAAAAGTATGAGCAATGTTTAATTCTTTTTCAGTTAAGTAGCAAACTTTGTGTTTCTTATGAAATGTTATAGTTTCTGCATGAAAAAAATAAAAATAAAGAAATAAAGAAAATTTCTTAATCAAATTATAACTAAAACAAACGCAGTGAACTGCACCGAATAAAAGGTGGTGAAAGGTAACAATAAATTTATAGTGTTTGCTTAAAAATATTTCAATCATTAGTCATAATCATTTTATTATATGACAATAATTCTTAGTAGCTGAAATTTAAATCTGGACTCTTATAAGTATACATTTGAATCAAGACAATGTTGATGAAATAAAATTCTTAACACCTTTGTCTACGTTCGTCTGGACGAGCGGTCTGTTTTACGACAAGGAATAGAAGAGTAGGTTCCGTTGTTTTTGATAACGCTTTTCAAAGCGACGCACAGTGGATCGAACAATGTTAAAATACGAACATAGGCCCAAAAATCAGCCTCTAAATAACTGATATTTTGCAGTGAAATAATTTAAAAGAATGTCTAAAAAATACAAATATATGGTTATTTCTTCAATTACACGAAGTTTTGTTGTATATAAATAAGTTCAAAACGAAAACTTTCAGAAATAAGATTTTTCGATGAATTTCAGTGACTTTATTTGAATAGCCATCAAGTGGCACTTACGATAACTATGAAAAAATACGAAATAAAAATACTTTTAATAATGTCCTAATAAAAGTTTAAGGTACTTCTACCAACATTTTGTTGGTTTTTTTATGTTGTGATTCACGCATGAAATGTGAATATAAAATTAACAACAAAATTAAATTTATAAGTTGCGTAACTTTTTTTGTCCAAAATTGTCCAAAATTTCAAACACATTTTACTACTCCCAAAAGTATGCATTTTAATCTGTGAAAAGGATTTGCGCCATAAATCGCCACTTTTAGAGTAAAATAAATTTTTATTCTGTTTACCCTCAAATTATCAATCGAGAAATTTATCTGAATAACTGTATTCATTAATGACAGAAAATATATTAAAATTTTTATCGTGAAAATATTATAGAATTTAGATGATTAAAATAAATTTAATAAATCAGAAATTAATTTTATTTTTTTTAAATATTTAATAAAATAATTAATTTTACTTTAATGGTACTGAAAAGTACCGTTGGACCCAAAAAAGGAGGGAAATGTAAATAGTTGCCGTGATATGTCATAAAATGTTAAAAATAAGTAAATGTTTAACGTTAAATAATCAAATGTTAAAACTAAATAATGTAATAACATATTACGATTTAAAGTAAAAGTTCCTGTGTTTCAGGAAAAAGTTCCTTCCTTTGCACATTTCTTTTATTCGTTCTCATGCTTGAAATCAGGGGGTCAGATGTTAATAACAAGTGATGTAGCAAATCTTCGTTACAAGCTCTTCGATTTATTTTTCTCGTGTGGTATTCTCTGTATTTACGAAACTCTTTATTTCGGGCTTCGATAGCTTCTTCTGACAATTGTCCAATTGGAATAGAAAAATTTTCTATTATGTCTTTTCCATGAATCAATAGTTTGTGAACTGAAGCTGGCATATAGTACCACACATATTTTGAGACACATTGTTTCGCTGTTTCCAGTGCAAATTTTCCAAATTTGTCTCCTAAGTTTGCCTTCCAAAATTGTCCTCCTAAAAATAACAGAACCTAGAAACAACGTTTTTTAAAATTTCTTTGATAAGTATTCACTTTATTTGCTTATTTGTTTAAAAATTATTTCTGACAGCAAAATAAAACAAATAAAAAATCCAGTTCAATCAAAAAAATTCATTCATTATTGATCGCCTGCCTTCCATAAATCTTTAGTAAAATAAAGACAAAAGTAATTTTTTTAATAGAGTTTGTCAGTAAATGCTTGCATGAGTTTTCTATTGAAAAACTACATAAAAAAAAGAAAAGAAAAAAGAAGCAGTAATCTAATGATATATTTATCATTGTGTGCTAAATTAATTGTGTTACAAATATAGATTTTCTTCCCGAAATTTTTATTTATTTTCTTTTATTATCTTCTTTTATACAACATTTGTTTCTTTACCAGGTATGTTTCTAAATACCTATTTGCAGCAGAAAAATATGATACCGCTTAACCCCTTTATTAAACCATTTTTTCCTCAAATGGCACATTAAACTATTTTCACGAATAAAATTTGATGTAAAGTAAAAAATTCATTTAGCCTATTAGAAATAATTAATTTTACTTTTGGCATCTTATTCTCTTAATCAATCGCATACTTCTCACAACCCATCGTATTAGCATAAGCAGGATTGTCACAAACAACTACTTTTTAATTTTTTTCCCACTAGAATTATCAAAATAATTCTCATAGTGATGTTTTTCCAGAAAAATGATACACAGGAATCATTATTTTAAAAAATTGGTGCCAGGTGAATAAAACGATAACGAATTTGGTGGGGAAAATATTCCCTCGGCCTTATAAAGGGTTAAAAAAAAGCATGGAATCGCTTTAACTATCATACATATATACATATTTAAATCGAAATGTGACAAAAAACATCATACATAGATAATAATAATACCATAACGTTCCTATGTTCGCCTCTGCCTATACTTCGATCCACTGTGCGACGCAGCAAAGTTTTAAAGTAAACACAATAAATTTTGTAAAGGGTCGACAGACATTTGTCATAATTTTTTAATTCTCTTTTTAAAGTTGGTTGGTTGGTTGGATTTAAAGTCGCACTAGTATTGCTCAATGGATAATTGGCGACAGTCTGAGATGTACCCCTAAGGATGGTCCGGAGACATGACATCACAATTTTTATCCTTCACGGAGGGAATATCTTTTTAAGAAAAAAAAAAGAAAAATTCCAAAATATTTAACGTATGATTAACGGAAAAAATATTTCCAATCAGGCACATCTACCTTAAGTTTAAATTCAGGTTACTTGGTTTAAATCATAACTTTTCTAACAGAACCTTTCTTGACCGGGCCGTGGTTGCCCAGTTGGTAGATCGTCGAACTCGTAATCAGAGAATTGAGGGTTCGATATTCGAACAGGCAAAAGACTGATGTGTACATCAAAGTTATCCGGTGAATGTAACATCTGTTGTGGCTGGAATACCCTCCAAGTTTCGTAAAAATTATACATCTGTGTTTACTGAATAGGAAGGGCCATCATTATCCGAGAAAGATCAAAATTTTGATGGCATGTCTACGGATCTCCTCTAGTGGCGAATACTAAACGGTCAACATTCGCCCCCTGCATAGCTCTAGGGCGACATTAACCCACTCAACCTAAACCTTTTCTGAGTTGCAAAAAAGTCATTTTATGGTGACACTTTTCCTATTTTTTTAGTTTGCGCTCCCAAGAAATTTCAAAAAACTTCGAAATTTGGAACGTCTCTTCACGCTTATCAAAACATTTTGACGAAAATAGTGTCCAATGGAAAAGAAAAAAAATTGTGTATTTTTAATTTAATGAAAATAAGATGGGAAATCAAATCTGGAATATTTATGTTTTTCGATCACTTATAAATGATGTATCGAAAAGATCATGACACAGTTAGAATGTACGAAAGGCAGTTTATCTAGATGATGACGTAGTTATCTAAAACGTCTTAGATAACAATTTGCAGTATAACGGAAAAAAGTAAAAAATACACCTTTGATTTATTTCTTGATCCCCTCCATGGAGGATCAAAATCGCAACGGCATGTCTTCTCCGTATCATCCACAAGAGTGAATACTAGACCATCACCAATTGCCCAAGACGCAGCTTTAGTCTGCGCTATGTTAACACTTTATCTACTTTATTATGAATTACATAGAAAATCTATTTCAATTATATTTTTTCTGATTACAGTCGGAAGCAAAATTATTGAAGCACTAGCAATAATTCCTACTTAAAAGATGGACACCTTATATTGTTAAATAAATATTTGCCGAGTCATGATCTCAGCCTTATACTGTTTATAAAAAAGTAAGTTGATGATAAAAATTAGAGATCAAATTAAAACAATATATATATGAATGCTGTGGATGTGTGCTTCAATAATTTTGATGCTGACTGTACTTAAGAACAAACTTAAACACATAAGCAATAAAAAATGTCACTATATTACATTTTTATAGTAATTAATGGCAATTAAATGAGATGGAACTTTCAAGTTTTGCCAGTACATAAAGGTCGAAAAAATATCAGGAATTATATCTTTCAATGTAACTTCTGTTTTATCTTTATTCACAATTTATCTAAGATCGAAACTATTGAAAAAAAAAAAAAATTTTTTCATTGCAACACAAAATCACGTTTTAATTTTTATAATGTATCATTTCTTTGCCAAAGAATAAAAACAGGGGTCATCTGCACTTGAGTAAGTGCCATTGAACTCTAAGCTGTGCACTTGGCAATGGGAGATTCTGTGATATATTGTGGAATACTCTTCCTGAATAAGCAATATTCATACTCTGAGCTAAAGTGCGGTGGAGGTATAATTCCAACTTAATCCCTAACCGAAATATAAAACAGCGATAACAAAGGTGAAGGAAACTTGTCTTGGTGGAAGTGGAATGCCGGTTTGGCAAATGAATTGGTGGTATGGTGGGGAAGTGATGTTCGAAAGCAAAAAGGTTACTAGTCCAAGGTTTACTTTAATATCTCGTCGATGTGTCAAACGTCTGATATGAAGAGCATAGGCGTTTCAGATCAAACGCGAAAAGCTAAACGTGAAGCTAAAACGCGAACCAGAAATATAGTAGCACCACTAGTGTCAACAGAGGGGAACTACATGTGTTAAGTCTACATGAATAGCATCTTTGATCGAAAATTAATTTTCTATTTCGCGAGTAGTTAGTAGCAGGTTAGTATGGGAAGTTTTCTTTTTCTTCACTTTCTATTGTTTTTGAATTCACAAAATTATCCTCAAAACATTCACAGCTATTCTTCTAAGAAATAAAAATTAATTTTTATAATGTTTAAAAATATGCTTTGTCAAACCTATTCATACTCAAGTACAAATTAAAATTACAAACTGTAATTCTGAAATAGCAGTATGAAATCATTAAATACTTAACGTTGCTTGGTTTAAATAATACAAAATGCATTAAAATGAAAAAATATTTTTATTTTATGTATATTTTCAAAGTTTATTTTCTTAATATTTAGCACTTACTTCTTAAAATAAATTGCTTTTGACAATCAAGTTTGTAAACAATAATAAAGTTGCCAAACGAAAACGTATGTGCAGTTTTCTTTCCTTCACTTTTTCTACTACTTTTAAATTCACAAAATCCTAACATTCACAGCTATTTTCTAAGAAATAAAACTAATTTTTTTTATGTTCGAAAATAAATTTTGCCGAACACATTCGTGTTCAAGTGTACAAATTAATATAACAAACTGTAATGCTGATATAGCAGTATGGTATGAAATCTTAAATATTTAACATTGCTTGGTTTAAATAATACAAAATGCTTTAAAATGAAAAAAATATTTCTGGTTTATATATATTTTTGAAATTTGCTTAGTATTTATTACTTGCTTCTTAAAATAAATTGCTTTCGACAATCAAGTTCGTAAACAATAAGAAAGTTGTCAAACGTAAACATCAATACAATGGTTAGTTGGTTGGATGTTGGGTTTAACGTTGCTAATATTACGACATGAATTTAGATACAATAAAAATAAGACGAGCGATTGCATAAGCTGGAGAGCTCGAGAAACTCACAGCCATTGACAATAGGGTCGTTGCAGTCAAATTTTGGTTACCGAAGAATATACGGG
Source organism: Salticus scenicus (assembly GCA_963930645.1). Lineage (NCBI taxonomy): Eukaryota > Metazoa > Arthropoda > Arachnida > Araneae > Salticidae > Salticus > Salticus scenicus. The sequence continues at coordinate 84,325,785 of OZ005651.1, forward strand.
AGTGTCCTATCTGTATAATAATCTGTGTTTCAGATTTGCTCCAAGATTTCTGTGCTTGCTGAAATGCTCTTATTTCGCTCTTAAAGAAACAGCTTTGAGATATAAGATATATAAGAGATAAGAGATAATTACTTTTAATTGTGTAGAAATTGAAGGTAAGTTTATATTAACATGTTTCAATTAATCCACTTTAATATAGGGATTTTTTAGATAGTGCATTATATAATTCTTTTAAACAATTAAAATAGTAGGGGTTTTTTGGCTTTCTATCTACAGTCGGAAACAAAAGTCTCCGAACACTAGCAAAATTTCCTACATAAAAGTACACTTCATACGGTTTTGTTAAATAAATCCTTGTCGAATCCTGTTCTTAGTCAGTCTGAAAACAGGATTCGACAAGGATTTATTTAACAAAACTGTATTAAGTGTACTTTTTTATATAGGAATTTTTGCTAGTGTTCGGAGACTTTTGTTACCGACTGTATTAATAAGATTGTTTCTTAAACAAAAACTTTCAGATTCTGTATTTTAGAAAATAATGCTGCTTTTAAAATAAATAAATAAATTTTGTTATTGTATATCAGTATTAAATCAGTAGTGGTAGCCAAGTAATATTTATGACAAATTTAAATTTTCAAAACTTATGAGAAAATCGTGTATATGAACTTAAGATTATTTTTTATTTTATTTTGGGTTCACAGCATCTATGAATATTTAGTGATTAATACAGGCTACCTAATTTATTAATGATTCAGTTTACCAAAAGCATAAATTGCAGTTAGAAATAAAGACCAAATGTATACTTTTCTTTCCACCGTATGTATTTTAACTGAATGTATCAATGCTTTCATTAAAAAAAAAAGCGTAAATTTTAAGCTATTTTGAACGTTTTATTCTTCATCGTTTTATTCTTCATCATTAGACACCATTTTCGACAAAAAACGTGCAACAAGAAAAATGCGACAAAAAATGTGTTTTTTTTTTTTTTTTTTTTTTTTTTTTTTTTTTTCCATACTAGCTTTCTATGTATCAGGTTGTAACATATGAAATGTCCGATTTTCATGGTCTACATAAAGAAAGAACATATTTTTACAGAACAAACTTTATTAATCAAAATAGCAACTATTACTTTCAATACACTTTTTCCAACGAGAAACAAGTTTTTTTTTATGCCGGTAACATGTCCTGGTGGCAACAAATTCATTGAATGCCGTTTCATCATCCTTTTGATTTCTGAAGCATTTCTCCTGCAGGAAGTTATCGAGATGTTTGAAAAAGTGAAAATCTGTAAGTGAGAGGTCAGATGAATATGGTGGATGGTCTAAAACTTCATAGTGTAACGTGTGCAGCTTCTGACGAGTGATCATTGAAACATGAGTTCTAGCGTTATCAGGGAGAAGAATAGGGCTCTTCCTATTGACCAATGCCGGCTGTTTACGTGTAAGTTTCTGGTGTATTTCATCAATTTCTCTACAGTATTTCTCCGCTGTGATGATTTCGCCTAGTTTTAGAAAGCTATGGGGAATTAAACCAGCTGAGGACCACCAAACAGTCACCATAGCCTTCTTTTGATGGAGTTTCGGCTTTGGGAAGTGTTGTGGAGCCTTGTCAGCATCCAGCCACTGCACTGAACGTTTACGATTGTCGTACAGAATCCACTTTTCATCACAAGTTACAATTCGATTGAGAAAAGGATCCTTTTGGTTGCGAAGAAGGGCAGACGAGATTTCAAAACGTTTGCGTTTCTGATTCTCATTCAATTCATGAGGAACCCATTTATCCATTTTTTTAACTTTGCCAATCAATTTTAGATGACGGGAAATGGTTGTAGGATATACACGTAGTTCTTCTGCATAATCTCTAACAGTATTGCCTGGATTTTTTTCAACTATTGCTCGTAAAACTTCATTGTCCACAACAGTCTCTGGTCTGCCCCGGTCTTCGTTTGTGAGACTCTCATCCCCAGTTTCGAACTTTGCACACCAACGTCGAATGGTACGTTCATTTACAGAACCGCTTCCAAATGCAGCATTAACGTTTCGGGCATTATGCTTACTTTTCCACCCATACAAAAATAGCACTCTAAAATTCATCCTACGATTAAAGCTATAAACTTACCACCAAATCACTAAATTTTTATTTGAAACACATCAGATGAAAAAGACAAGGTTTTGGACTTCAAAATGATACATAATTAACGACTGTATCAAAAAAGTTTATAAGGAACCAAATCTCAAAATTTTACTGGTGAGAATCGGACATTTCATTTGTTACAACCTGATATTTCTGATTTTTACATAGATTTTGTAATTGTATAAAAATATTCGATTCTGAATTTTTTTAAATATAAATACCAACTAGAAAAACAGGCTTCAAAATCTGCTAAAGGCGACAAATCTATGTTAGTGGTTTTGGTGATATTTCTTGATGACTTGGAGACAATTCCCTTTTGTCACCATGCTAGCACGAAACAAATAAGATAATCCTTAAAAGAGATTTACATATAAAGAACAGATTATGTAAAAGTTTTGAAATGTAATAAATGCGAAAGGAATGTTTTGTCTTATTTTATTCTTTTGGCTTTCGCATACGTAATTGCACCTAAAGTAGTATTGTAAAATTTTAGATCTGACATCACACGATCAATATCATTTTAATCTAATGACATGAGGACGACTACTTTCTTTTAACGTTAATAATTAAAGCTTTTCTGTCGATTAAATTTACTTGCCGCATCTTTCCAAATAAATAAGCAATTTAAAATATACAGATATTTATTTAAGCACATGATAGAATAAAAGAATGTAGAACGAAAAATTTTATTAAATTTTAATGTATGTATTCTCCAAATAATTGAATATTTTCATTGAAAAGCTCAAATTGAATATTTCTCAAAACTCATTTACATTCCAATTTGATATGAAGAATTCGCTAATTAAATTTGAAATAATACGACTCTGAAAATAAAAATTATGAAATCTTCTGATTTTTCACATCATCGAACTTTGTAGAAATATTTATAAACAATAATAAAAAAAAATGACAATTCTCATATTCAAGATTTTGAAATGAAAACATAAAATAGAACGTGTAAGACCTTAAGAAAAGTGTTATAATTAAAATTCAAAGGAAAATTATATTTGTGGGCAAAATTTCTTATTGAGTAATAATTATAAGCAAAGATTACAATAAAAAGGCATTGGGGCTGAAGAAAATGCAAAAGAAAAGGAAAACTAAGACAGTAAGAAAACTATTGACATTTCTACCTTTTTTTTTTTTTTTTTTTTACAAAACTTAATTCTTTGTTGAGAAGTAAATAAAACATTAATATTCATTTAAATCTTTTCATATAGATTCTTCAAGTGTTCATATTTGCATTATCACTTGCTTTTAGGTATTAAATTTTATCTCGCTTCATGAAGCATAAATTAAAACTTCCTTAAGAATGTTTCTTTAAATAAATGTTTTTTGCTAAGTTTTTGGACTTTATCAGATTTTAAAATTGTAGTGTTTATTTCAAAGAACGAGAATTTATTTGCTTTATTTTTTTTTTAATATTGTTTATTTTAAATGTTTTCATAATAATATTATTACATTTTTTATTGCAATGAAAAGAACTTAAAACGTATTTACACAATTCAAGCCTATTACTAGTTGCAATGCTTTCTTGTATATTTATATAAATTCACAAATTAAGTTGAGGCGATGGAATGGGAATAAAAAATACATTTTTAAACATTTTTTATGAAATGATCAGTTACAGTTTTATTTTATTTATTGCTATTTATTCATAAAGCTAAGCACAAAAATCATGTTTCAAAAATATAAAAAAACGGCATCTTGTTCTGAAATATAGAGGGGTTTAGATGACTGGACAAAGTGAGATAAAAAAAATTGATGAGATGACTAAAATTAATATTTTGAGCCTCGAATAGTGTCTAATAGAATGTAAGTGAAAATAAAACAAATCAACCAATTTATAATTAAAAAATTATCTGGTAAAAACTGTCTTACTTTTTTCATCTATTACCACTTTCTCAAGCCGCTAACGATCGTCAGTATGCTGTGGGATTTTCATCTCTTATGATGCGCCATAACTCACTATAAATATTTTACCTCTATTATGGGACAACTTATACATAAAGATCCCCAATTAAGCTTGAAGAAAACCTAGCTTCAAATATAAAAATAATACTTCGTTTTATAAAATAAGTGAAAAATATTAAAATACTAACCTGATTTTTAAGGCGATCATATTTCCTGTGTGAATCACTTAGATTGAGACCTATAATAATATATTATAATAAAGAAGATAAAATATCATCTACAGCATGGAACAAATAATATGATTTAAAAAATAACTTAATAGAAAAAATGGTTTCATAGTTGAAGCAATCTATTGAAAAATAGAATAAAATGAAAAAATTTCCATGGTTTTAAAACGAATAAAATGAGACAAATAAAAAATAAATAAAGGATAAATAAAAAAAAAAAAAGATAATCTAAAAGAAAAATAAGATCATATCCTATTGTAAACATACTGTTTTTGTTACTTAGGGATTAGCAAATAGTAGTTGAAACAAGAGATTTTTTTCATATTTTTCATATTAATGGCATTAATAATTTTCTTGGCATTTTAACGCTTTCACTTATTATTTTACTTCTTTTATATTTAATGTGTACATTTCATTAAACAGCGACAGCAGATTCAAATAGTAGTTAATAGATTATATATATATATATATATATATATATATATATATTTATAAAACATTATATATGATCTTTTTTTAAACTTTTGGAGCTTCTTAGAATTTTAAGCATTATAACGTAAATGTTATAATGTAAAAGATGATGTCGTTATTTTTTAAATGCAGTGTAAACGGTTGTTAAATATTATAAACTGGTATGTGATCTAAACCGGCAAGAAATAATAATTTTGGAAATACGTTCATTAATAAATATTGACGGCTAGGTAGGCGAAGGCTAGCTAGTAAAGAAAGAAATTGCATCAGTGTGAATTTGAAGAAAAATGTTATTTAAATTGTTTGATGTTTTACATAATTTATATTAATACAGTTAAAATGACTTTTAAAATATTATTAAACTTATGAACAATTATCAGTAATTAAAATGAGAACAATTGTATAAAAACAACAAGAGAGAAAAAGCACCACAATTTATCATTAAAAAAATCCGGAATAAAAGTAAAAAATCCATAGACAATAGCATGAAAAAACAAATAAATAGAATAATCAAAAGCCGAATAATCACAAATTTGTGAAAAAAAAAAAAAAAAAAATCTAACACCAGTCAGTAAATACAGGGAAAATAGACAAGAAAAAGATAGGTAACAGCAAGACAAGTGGGTTCGGATTCCTGAAGCTACCGACGTGACTTAGCTACGCCTCGTCTACTATTACTCGTTTTTTTTTTTTTTTTTTTTTTGTCCACTTTTCTTCAATTATTCATAATTTTTTTTATGTTTTCGATGCACAACACAGTGTTGAAGACATGCACCAACCCATTATTGATTGTATTTATGATACTCAAATCCCCAAACTTTTCATAGAAAAACAATTGGAATACATTGCAGTAGATAATTTGCTTACATAATGAAAATATCATTTTGAATGAATTTCTATCTGAATAAAAAATAGTTTGTCTTGACCATTCAATTTAATTATTTTACATACTAACCCGATTTTCGAAAAAAAAAAAAATTGATGCAAACCTGGACTTTGTCGAACCTATTTGATTTAATTTATATACAAAATGGCGATATATGTAATGAGTATTATCATTTAATTATAATACTGCAAACCGTACATTAGGGGATAAGAAGTAGATTAATGATCACTTATGATACACATAAAAATCAGAAAAATGAAGATTTATTTAAGAAATAAAGAAGTTTAAGAAATAAATGTAATAAATAAAGCAGTTTTTGTACAATTTATTAAATTTAAATTCACATTAACACAGAAATACAGAAATATTTGATAGATTAAGACAAAAAAAAAAAAAAAAAAAAAAAAAAAAAAACTGAGTTTAATGACTAATTTTACCTTGTTCGTTATTCATAAAATTAAAACTTTAGATTTTCAATAAATTTAATTTTCCGTTTATTGGATTGCTCTAAATGACAACTATTTGTTTATTTTTGAACTGATGTATGTAAAAGATATTCTCAAATACTAATTATTATATGATATGTACTAACTGAGAGATAACTGCTGTTTGCTTGGGAAATGTCATTCAACAGGTGGAGCTGTTATAAATGTATACTAAATCTCAAAATGTTTATATAATGAAAATTGCTGATATTGATATTTATTGCCCAAGAAGTAGTGATTTGTGATATTTTTCTTATGAGGCGCATGAGCGATGCTCGTCATCTCTGAGAAATAGTTACACTCTATTTACTATGCGAAGTGCTTTGTATTGAAAACTATGTTAATTAATTAATTTAATTAATTACACAAAAATGTAATTGAAATTCCAAATATATTTGATGAAAAGTAATAATGTATTAATTTACATACTGAGAGGAAATTTAATAAGTTTATGCATAATACCCAGAACACATAATGGCAATGATACACTGGCTAACACAGCTATAAAATTAAAATAAATACTGTGCCGGGAAAAAAAAAAAAAAAAAAAAAAAAAAAAAAAACTTTACATGTCAATTGCCATTCCCGCTATAAAAATGTGTCGAAGTGTCGAACCTCAGTGATGACACGTGGCATTAGTCGATCACAGACGACCTTTCCCTATCCTTTAAACACTCAGATCGACTCGTGGACTTTTACAATCAGATTATACGCTTTTTGCTCCCGCCGGCCAATATTTCGTTTATTCGTCAAAAGTTTGAGAGCCTACATCGGTATTCCCACTCCACACAGTGGTTCACAATAAGTTTAAAATGGAAGAGGTTAGGGTGATAAAATTTAAAAGTGAGATGACAAAATACTTATTGCAATATAAAATATTCACTATAAACCACACCAATGTTAAGATCCTGACTTAAATGTTTACATTTTATTGACCTTGTAATGATTTTCTACATCTGGCTACATCTATAATGATCTGCCAGGTCTCTGGCTACATCAATCACAGAGTCCCATTCTCTAGCAGAGTCAAAGCAGGGTATTTCTCTTCTATTTTATGCTTAATCCGACCCATTGTGTAGAGTGGGAATATCGATGTAGGTTCTCAAACTTTTAACAAATGGACATACTGGCTGGCGGGAGCAAAGAGCATACAGCCTTAAAATCCACAAGGCGAACTGAGTGTTGATAGGATAGAGAAAGGTCGTCTGTGATCGACTAACAACACGTGTCATCACTGAGGTTCAACACATTTTTATGACGGAAATGGCAAATGACATGTACATTTTCCCCCCCTGCTGCTCAAGTGTAAAGATTTTTTTTTTTTCCGGCAGTGTATAGTGGATGAATATAAAGGCCATAAAAATGATATAGTGGCCAGGCTTAACATCTGTGTCAGCTATAAAATACCAATGATAACATGAATTATTATATCTTAATAACGTTCGACATTTTTTTTATTTTTAATAGATATTACAACCTTTATATTGTTACAAAAACCAAAAAGCTTACAAATTCTTAAAAAAAAAAAAAAAAAGCTTATGCATTTGGTTTTATTATTCTACGCACTTATATTTTCCAACTAACGGAAAAAGCAACTAGTACAATATTCACAGAAAGCTATAAAGAAATTTAGTTTCCCTTCTTACTAGGATTAATATAAATATAAATAGATTGGTTGAAGCTTACTTAAAACATTATTAGTTCGTAAAATGGATACATTAAAAAAATTTTTTGAAATTAAAAATCCAACTTCATTCAAATGAAAAATAGTAAAATATACAAAATTAAATCCTATCTCCTTGCTAGTTAATAAAAAATTCACAAGCGTGTCACAGCATGAGACTTCTGCAAAAATATTAGTCAAAGTAGTTTAAATTGAATATATTTTCTCCTGATTCTCCAAAAAAGCGGGCATCATGTGATACGAGATCGGAATAGTAAGGCAAGTACTATAAGAATTCAGTGATTTCTATGTAATGATGTCTAAGGAAATGTTTTTCGGTTCATTTCAAATGCGATCTTTAAAAAGTTCTGCTTATTAATAAAAATGAATGACAGTATGATTGATTATTGGGATCACTGCAATTTTCGATATGAATTTGATATCAGCTACAACAGAAATACATATTTAAATACATCAGTATTTTGTTAGTATAGTCATTACAAAATATAATGAGTGGGATATTAGTCTGGTAAAATAAAATATATTTTAAATGGTAGCTTGAGGTATTAATTCAACGCAAAAACAATTTAAAAATTTTCAATAAATAGTTAAAAAAGGAAACAAAAGCATTTTCTTTTATATATATATATTTTTTTCGATAATTTATTTACTTTATGATTTCTATTATTGTAAATTTTTCCAAGTTTTTCAAATTAATTAATAAAATAAAATAAATTATAATAAATAAAACTGAATGTTTATGGTTTTTTGTTTAAAAAAAAATATATCGCGCAAAATTACTGTTTAATTTTTAATTCATTTTCAGATATGTGACTACAAAAGCATACATCTTATAAGATGGAAAAAGAGGAAGCATAATAGAAAGGTTTTTCTTTCTTTCTTTTTTTTTTTTTTTTTTTTTTTTTTGTTACCATATTAAAATTGATTTCACTATCGCTGTCACAAGTACTGTACAATATCAGTCTGTCAGAGAAACAAACATATCAAAAAACAAATATAATAAAAACTTTGACAGGCATCGATTTATTCTAAACCTCTATCAAAAATACTCAAAAACTCGTTTTTCCTTTTAAATTTCTTTGTTGAAATATTTTCTAATCTTAAAAAAATTTCGGAAATCGTATCACGGTAATCTGACATTGTAGAGATTGTTGAAGCTGTTACAATACCGCTGAGTTTAGACATTAATCTCTATTAAATGTCAAATCATCATGTCCTTAAACTAAATTTTGTCACAAAGAAAGGAAACATGATATTTAAAAATGCCAATCATAGAGTTTGCAGGGTCCTTTTCTAGCTGACAGTTGACACATAGAAGAAATTTAAAGTGATAGACTTCTAAAACTAGAAAATATATCACTTCTACCTTTTAAACTTCTTATATAATTTTTCTTAGGATATATTTTTATACTATATATATATATATATATATACACTGTCATTTAAAACTGCATTGAAAAAACTCATCATCAAAATATAAGTTATTTTGTTGTTTTCTATGACAATTAAAATCAAGTTATGCATCTGAAAACATAATATTAAAATATGCTAATCGTAAATAATTATATTATTGAAAAGATGTATTTTATACTTTAATGTACTGGAAATATTTTGGTGTTAAACAATACAAATATTTTATTATTTTTAATTCTACTTTAATCAGTTTAAATTAACATGCGAATGTGTTAAAAAATACAGATTTAATAATAATTAATAAATGACATATTTTTTTAATAAATGTGTTTAATAAAGGAATATAAAATATGAATTTTTTATAGGATGATGTGGGATAAGTGTAATCTCGGTTTATAACTCAACGTAAAAGCTGAATAGGAAGAGTTGATAATTACCATATTTGCTTGTTTGAACCTTTTATTTGTTTTATCTTAGGAAACGAAATCAATGAAGTAATAATTTTAAAAGTTTTAAAATTTGCTTACATTTCCACTCTTCCACAGAGTGCCGTTATCAAATTTTGGAATTTAATCATTGCTCTATTTGTGTAATAAAATCTATAGTTTTTGGTAAGGAAACTAAGTTTTGTATGTAGATTTTTACTAAACTTTAGACTTGTTTTATTTTATAAGTGTTTGACTGTAGTTACATTTATCCCAAAAATTTTGCATGTGGGATAAATGTAAATCACCCTCGTTACATTTGCTCCAAGTACCTTGTAAATAATGGAATCCCGCTTTACTTTCTTTTGTGTTCCAAATCAAGAGATGATATAGAAGTATCGTCAAAAGACATTGTCACAATTCTTCCTGAACCTGAATTAGGACGTACCAAACAAAACTATTCAAACGTTTTTTAAAACGAAATTTTGCCTACTTTAAATTTTGCATAATTTACCTCAACTTTATAGTTTAAATTTAAAATCATACTATAATTAAAAAACATTTTGATTAAGTATAAGAATTGACAGAGATTTACTAACTAAAAGCACACATACACACAAAGTCTAACCCTGATATAATTTTTAGACTTTAGTTCCATATTGTTGTTATGTATTTTTGCAAATTTTGTGAAGTGCTTGCAGGGGTGTACGGAAAAGTTCGTAATTCTGTAACGAGTTAGAATATTTTAAAAATTCAAAAAGTTTCAGATTCATGTAATTTTTAACTATCTGGAGACTTGATTTATTTATCTGTTAATGTAATGTGTATGGTTATAGTAGGCCTCAGATCATGAGGCAAGTCTAACAACGAAACATAAAATTTTCGTAAGTTTTTTTTTGCGTAGAATATAGATTAAAATATAAAAATATCGTATATATATATATATATTTAATCTTACAAGTTGTATTTTTTATCTAAATGTTTTCAGAAGGTTAAACAAAATAACAGCTGAGCTAAAGAACGTCGTCGTTACACTTACCCCACTTAAACCTACTTATTATTATTTAATATTCGACTTTTTTTTTTTTTTCATACCACACTTCTGTATTCTATCTTCTTCCCTTTCCCCAAAAATATATTAATATTTTGTACTTTTGTTTTACCTGTTATACAAAGTGCTATAAAGTTACTTTCGAAAAAAATGAGAAAAATTTTGGGTAATATGCAAATTTGTATTTTGTTCTATTATTAAACAGGGAAAAAGAGCTGCTCACCACTCTAGGAACAGTGTTAAGCGATTCTAGCTATGGAGGCCCCTCCTCCGGAACGTTTATTTAAAAACTCAAAAAAAAAAAAAAAAAAAAAAAAGAAGAAAAGAAATGCTTGTAGATGAAATGTAGAACATTTTGGAAAGATATTGATTTTACAGACTTTAATGTCCAGGTTTAGACTAGTGGGTGATTCAGGAGATTGTGCATTCGTGGATAGTTCATATGTTTACGGGTGCCAGACTGCTATCCTTCGCGACAGGGGGCACCGTGATAGTAGATGAAAGATGGACTGTTCAGGATAGAGGCTGATTTTGCAGACTTTCATGTCCTGTTTTAGGCCAGTAGGTAAGTTTGAAGAGGAAAAGATCAGTCTGTTGTATTTGAGATTTCCATTAAGAGAGAGAAAGTTCTGACTAGTTTATTTGAGAGAGAAGAACGATTGATAATATTTTCCAGCCTATTTTCTGGTCTGTGAGGAGGATTACGAATATGGAAGGAGAAAGTTAAAGCACAGGAGAAGTAGTAATGCTGAGGTGTTCCCTCCTTGCCGCAGGGGCACAAGGGTGAGCATCGGCCACGGAATTTGTTGAGATATGACGGGAACGGGCCATGGCATAGCCTCCTAAACTAGATGTCTGTCGCGTGGCTCGGAAACTTGGCAACAGTTCAAGCGGTAAACAGCGCCCCCTGGTATAGATTGCGCGACTTTTTTATTCATCAGCCACCAAAAATTTTTAAAAGTAATATATGGTATATATAATCAACGTTTCTTCGATTCTATTCGCCTTTTATGTATATCAAACCCACTTTTAAAATTTTTTGGTGGCTGTTGAATAAAAAAGTCGCACAATCTATACCAGGGGGCGCTGTCTACCGCTTGAACTGTTGCCAAGTTTCCGAGCCATGCGACAAGCATCTAGTTTAGGAGGCTATGGCCATAGCCTGTCAGAAAAGCTGTTATGGCTGGTTTGTTCTATTATGTAGTAGTTCTAGATTCATGTAAGTTTTCACTATCTGGAAACTTTATTTATTTATCTGTTTATGTAATGTGTATGGGTATAGTAGGCCGAGTTACACTTGCCGCAGACCATGAGGCAAGTGAATTTGACATGAGGCATTCACATTGTTTGACATTGCATTGACATTCCATTTGACATTCAGGCAGCATGAATTTGATACAAAATTAGTTGACAAAATTTTAATGAGTCCATATATTGCGATTTAAATTTTTAACTTGGCATAGCTACGAAAGTATATATTTGTTCAAAAAATTATAAATACTGAAAAGACTACAGCAAAAACTATAACTATAAATTAGATTGGTGACAAAAACGATATATTTTACGTTATTTTCAAATTATTTAATATAAAATAAGTTCAGTTATGATTTTTTTGCGTGGTTTTAAAACTAAGTTTAAAATTATAAATCTGTACATCATATTACATTTATCCAAAATACAAAATTTACTTTAGTATAAATATAACTGTAAGTAATATATATATATATATATATGTGTGTGTGTGTGTGTGCGTGTGTAGTGAGTAAATCTTATTTTTCTTCATATCTTATGTCCAATAACAGTTAATTCAATGTTTTTTAGTTGTCTTGCATTAATTTTCTTTCTTGATTTATCGATTGTATAAGGTTATTATTGATTCAAATGGCAACTAATGGTTATTTGTGGTGATATGTTGAGTGTACTTTTATAGTAGATTCTTTCATTCATGGTTTCAACTAATTAATGCATTGCTTCTTAGTTACTCTAAGTTCATTTTTCCTCTTGATAAGTGGGTAGTAAATGGTTTGGGTATGGAAAAAAGAAAAATTCTGTTTATGCTATGTTTGTAACAGAAAACCATTTACTTTGCATGCGTTGATTTCCTATCATGCCATTGGTAACATTAGGAATCAAGCCTGCTTTCATATATTTCCAATTATCTTGATTTATTTAAATTTTAATTAGATACGTAGTAGCTTTGGGTTTGATCATATCATTTGTTTAATCTGCAAATTTTCTTAAATTTAAATATTTGAAATATTTTAATACCTGTTATATATATATATATATATATATATATATATATATATATATATATATATATATATATATATATATATATATATATATATATATATATATATATATATATATATATATCCTAATTTTTGTGAAAATCGCAACGCCATGAAGGAATGCGAATATAAGAATGATATTTATTGGGCTCATACATAATAGTAGGAAGAACAATTTATTAAATTTTCAGGAAGTTTTCAGTAATATATACTGAGAAAATAGTACATGAAGCAGCGAACTCTGGAAGCAATAACTACACTTCTCTGCCTAGGCATTGAATGGAACAGCGATTGGATGACATATTCGGGTACAGCACCTCATGAAGCTTTGATAGGATGCCACATTTCATAGACCGTAGTTACTCGTGAGTGGTGGTGGGCTACTTGCTTTTCAAAGATTAAACAGTCATTTTTATTGGTGCGAGATCAGGAGAACGTGCTGGCCGGAGTGACTGTTGAACACATTCTGTATCGAGAAAGGCCCGGGCAATACAGACAACTTGCGGTCTTGCTTTATCTTGCGTAAATGTTGCGCTACGCAGAGCTTGAATATAGGGCAGAGGGGCGGGCTTTAACTCACCAGAAATTTAATGGCTGCTGTTTAGAGTGCCGGGAATGCAAAGAAGAAGTAATCTAGACGTGTATCCAATGGGACCCCATACCATCACTGCAGGTGATGGACAGTGGTACGATGTCGAATCCCAACTGGCAATGTGCATTATTCACGATGCCGTTAAATACGGATAAGGCAATCTTGATGCTGTAAACAGGACTGTGATTTCTGTAAAAGGCGATTTCACGCCATCCCTGCGTCCAGGTTCGTCATTAATCACACATTAAAGGCGCCTGTATCAGTGATGCAGTTTTGAGGGTAATCAAAATTTTGGTAGCCGCATACTGGGTCACCACCTGGAGTGATGGTATGCGGTACCATCGGATAAACGTCTCGATCACCTCTTGTTTTCATTCCCGCCACTCAGAATATCAGTCATTACATTTCTGACGAGTTAAGGCCCGTTGCTCCGCTCTATATATAAGGCCTCCGAAGCGCAATATTTAAGCAGGACAATGCATGACCGCACCAGACCTTGCTTAATGCAGAATATGTTCGACTGTTGTTCGACTGTTGTTGGCCAGCGCGTTCGCTTGATCTCGCACCAATGAAAATGACTGTTTAATCGTTGAAAACGATTGCCCCCCCTCCCACCACTCACCAGTAACTATATGATTGATGAATTGTGGCATCGTGTTGAAGCTTCATGAAGTACTCTACCCGTACATGTCATCCAATTGCTGTTTGATTCAATGCCTAGGCAGATGTGCTGTTATTGCTGACAGAGGTCGCTGCTTTATGTACTGTTTTCTCAGGACAAATTACTCCAAAATTCCTGAAAATTTTAATCAACTGTTCGTCCTACTATAATGTATGTGCACAATAAATATAATATTCGCATTCTTTCATGGTGTTGCACTTTTTACAAACATCAGTGTATATATATATAGGTTACTAGTTAAAGACTTGATAAGGAAAAAAAAATTTTTTTTTTGCGAGTAAATCCAGAATTTTGACTCAAGTGTTAACTAGTAGTGATATAGAATTATGCATTATTATATGGAGAACGACTGCAATATCCTTAATGGTGAAATTAAGAAATTCAAATTCGGGAGATCATAAAGGTAATTGATATATTGTAAACAATACAAAAATATATGACTTAAAATTTGTTAAACTACAAATTTCAAGACATAGCGAAGCAATTTTATTTGCTAAGGAAACAGAAATCTAAATACTAGTTAAGGTTACAAATTTCAGTTGAATGTAAACTTTTTAAAATATTGTTGATTTAAATTATTATTATTTTTTTTTTTTTTTAATAATTTGGTACTATATCTGTTGTTTAATTTTAAATGTGATGTTAATTTACCAAAAAATTTTATTTTAAAAAAATTTTAATTAGGAGGAGCTATGCTTGACATAAACTAAACTTTCGAAGTTAATCAGAGTTTTTTAAACATCTTTGAATGTTTTTTTTTTTCATACTTCACTGCCAGTTTATCATTAATACTTCATTTACTAACTATATCAGTTGATGAAAAATAAATGTTGCCACACACACACACACGTTGAATAGGTTATTTTTCTTAAATTCCTAATAATATAATTATCTCACTGTAAAATAATCGGTCATTTTTTTTTCTTCATTTTTGATTTTTGAATTCTTTTGAATTAGAAAGATAGATGAACGATGGGAAAT
Organism: Salticus scenicus; assembly: GCA_963930645.1. Classification (NCBI taxonomy): domain Eukaryota; kingdom Metazoa; phylum Arthropoda; class Arachnida; order Araneae; family Salticidae; genus Salticus; species Salticus scenicus. Next base: position 84,341,023 of record OZ005651.1, read on the forward strand.
ATGGAATCTAGTCGGGTAAAACGGAATTTCATTATATCTCCCCTGTATGGAGCTGAAATCTGTCTGAAGCACGTTAAACGTCTTCACTGGGCTTGAAATATGAACGTGAGAAGAGCAATTTTTGTGTTATATACAACTTCTTTAGTTTATAAACATTCAGATTTTTTTAGAGGTAAATATTACGATTTTTGTAATCTATTTACGAAGCAGTAAAATTAGGGAAAACCTAGTGTCATTTCGGGTAGGGGAATTCTGTTAGTTAGTTGTCTGATTCCTATAAACTTATTTCTACCAACGGGTGGTGGTGAGATTGATCTATTCTCCAAGATGGCTATTCGGGTAATATGGAATACCAACTATTCGATATTATTTGCCATTTTTGTAAAACTTAATTTTGTTTTTCCAGTACTGTTTATTTTCAATAATAATTTCAAAATAAGATGTTTATATTGCAATTATTAATGATTTTCTGTAGAAATACATTTCATATTATCCTTTAGGAAAATGGGTATTCCATATTTCCCTTCATAACTATTCCACATTACCCGCTTCGTCCATACTACCCGCAAAAATCTCTCTCTTTTTTTTTTTTTTTTTAATTAACCAAAATGTTTTCATATAATCTCTATTTTTTGCAACATAAAATCATCAAAACACATTAACTACACTTGAAAGTTTACAATAGTCGAATTCACAATGATCCAAAATATTTTAGTACATTAGGGTGAGATCAAGTACAATTGGTATTCCTACAAATACAAATTCCATCAAATACAATTGGTATATTTACCTACTTTCCCCTGTATTATTGTTTCAGATATTGTAAAATTGAATTACTGTTTTTAAACAATTTTAGTTATATAATAACCAGATAAGCATTGTTAAGATATTTTAGTCTTTTATAATTGTTCAATAATATAATATCAGAAATCATTAAAAAATATATATCAAAAGCTCAAAAATATTTAAAAAAGAAAGAACCTTAAAGAGCGACAAACATTTCAGCATTAAAAAAATCTATACTACTATGTTCATTCCCGTAATCCTTCTAAATTCTTAAGGATTATGTTCTTAGTGTTAGTGATTAGACTTTGCAATTTATTTGATGTCTAAAGATAAGTTTAAGGTAAGGCGGCGCTACAAATGATAGTTGTTGCGCTGTTTGACCAAAAAGGGCCTTTTTTTTTTAAGGTTTTTTCTATCAGGCAGTAATTATCGAGCGTTATCTTCCAAGAGATTTGTGTTAGACATAAATTATCCGAAGATATTTTGAACCAAAGAAGTTCATATATTTTAGACGAACAAATATATAAACTAAAATTTATTTATTTTTAAAGTATATAGTTAGGAATCATAATATCAGCGAAGTGACATACCAGATGCCTGTGAAAAAAATTAGCTTTCTATATTTATTGTTTAAATAAACTCTGAAAAGTAATTAATTCGTTTTTTGTAAAAATAAATAAATAAATAAAAATAAAAATAAAATAAAATAATGTAGCTAAAAAGTAGTTTATATTCTTTGCAAAAAAAAAAAAAAAATCTTAATAAATACTTGTTTAATAAAATGTTTCGATAAGAGATAAATTTCATTACACTAGTATGTTCCAGCGGTCGAAACTCGACCAATTTCATAAGCAAGCATTTAAATAATAAATATGGAAATTCAAAATTTTCGTGTACACAATGTTCTTAGACTCTATCTTAAAAATAAATAAATAAAATACAAAGCCCATACAGCACAGAATGTTTCATTTATGTTGCAAAAAGCTTACAATATTTCAAAAACGTAACACGTTTTAGTATGCTCTCTGATACCTTTCTGAAACATTCGCCCTTTTTGATTTTCTATCTGTAAAGTGATTGTAACGTTTCTATTACGTATCAGATTTTTTGTTACGATCGCGGACATTTCTACGGTTTTGAAACTAATCGGAAAGCAATCTGAAAGTTTTTAAACGTTTCGGAAATGTTTATAATGTTTCAATGTTATATGATTGTTACGTTTCTGGAACATTTTGTGCTGTTAGGGAGCGAATTTTTTGCATATGCATAACATAGAAGCTGAGGTATAGCCTTTCCGTGAATGAAAATTAATTGCAGCATAGCAGCGTCATCTGCTGTCTGATACACACCCAATTGAATCAGCACAATTATTTATATTATCCATTCATATTCCAACGTTTGTGCATCTGTACATCATAGAAATCCAGACCTTGCCTTACGGCATTAAATTGCAGAATAGCAACGGCACATATCGGCCGATATACACCCAAATTAAAGCAGCTTAGTATTCATCTCATATATAAAGTTTACTGAGTTTATGGACTGCAGAAGTTGAGATATAGCCTTCACTTTAATGACGTGAATCACAACATAGCAGCGCTATCTATTGGGTGTTATATTCCAGAAGCTAATCAGCACCAATTTAAATTAAGATCTAACAAATTATCAATTGTGCTTAAGTTCCGTTCTTTGGTTCATGAGATACATTATTTTGCAAACACATCTCACACACACCATGATAAATAGTCATTTTCTAAAAATGGGGGTATTACGTTTAGGATATCTAAAAATGTGTAAATTCATCGAAAATGCCCATACAGTATGTTTCGATTATGTTGCTAAAAGCTTGCAACCTTTCATAATCGTAATACATTCCAGCGTGCTGCCTGATATCTTTATGACACTTTAACCCGTTTCAGTGTACTACCTGTTAAGTGATAAAAACTTTTCTGTTACGTTCACGGACATTACTACCTTTTTTAAACTAATCTGAAAGCAAAGTGAACGTTTCGAAGCGTTTGAGCGATATATACAATGTTTCGATATTATGTCATTGTTACGTTTCGAAGCGTTTCAGCGATATATACAATGTTTCGATATTATGTCATTGTTACGTTTCTAAAACTTTTGTACTATTAGTTGAAAGTCGAAAATTTTCACGAATCCAATACTTTCTTAAACGTCATTTAACGTAATTGTGCCACCAACCAGTTAAAATGAACAAAAATTTAATTAATATTTCTTCTAAAAATTACCATTTACATATACAATTTTACGCAATTTTCACCAATAGATTTTGAGATATAGTCATCTGTGAAATTGCAGAAAGTAATACTAGCGTCACATTTCTGCCTATATACACCAAAATTCAATAAGAATAATTTTTCATAATATATATTCGAAACAGAGTTTGTTGCATTTATGTACTTCGTAAACAAACTTCATGAAATTTCAAAATTAAGTAACAACCATTAGAAAGTAAGCTAAACATTGGTATACCATACAATACGAAATGTTCTCCAGATTTTCAGATTACTATTACTTTTGTACAAAATAATATTCATTATCATCATTTTTAGCGCAGTTTCATCAACGTATATAAGTTTTCCTGTTATTTTCCTCATTTTTGCTGTTTATCTTCGACAAGTTCTCCCTTTTTTTCATTTAAAACAATACCTCATTTCCGTTTCTTACTCTTTCCTAAATTTGAAACTGTCTTCTGAATATCCATAAGAATGCTAAGTATAAGTTTTCAGAAATATCAAGCACATCAAAAAAGTAAAAAAAAAAAAAAAAAAAAAAAAAAATTGCACAATAGGGGAAAAAAAAAATAGCAACGTCCGATGTTTTTTCGTTATTAATTGACCCATAAAAGCCTAATAGATATCATTCAACAGAAAATTAAATGTAGTTTTCGAAAATGACGTGAAAATTTGAGTTAAGGGTCATATACATATTAAAATGAGCGCCAACTTTGATTTTTTCAATAGCAACACCCTGCTTTGACTTCATATTTTAATTTCTGAGAAACTGACAGTACGGAAATGTTAATAGTTTTCATACTTTATTATTCACAGAGTTGTAACAGAAAGATTTTTAGGGGGTCACTACTAAATCTATGAAAATAAAATTAAGATCATGGAAGAAAAAGAAGAAAATCATATTGTTTTTCTCCGGAAATGCTTATATATATGTAATATATATAATATATAAATCATAATAGAGGCGTAATTAAGTTATTACCTTTGCCTTGTTTGATTTAGGCATATCAGATATGCTTAAATTTATAACAGATAATGATGTTAATATATATATATATATTACACGTATTATAAATTTACTACACATAAAATCGATCTCACAATGCTAGTTGGAAATTGTGCAATATATTAATGATTCTAACATGGTGATTAAAATGATCCTAACGTGGCAATACTGATAAGCAATAAAAATGGAAGTTAACTTTTCTTTCACTTTAATAAAAGTCATTTAATTTATGTTACAGGCGTGACATAATGTACGAATTTCAATACTATATGTATATATATATATATATATATACGCACACGCATAGAAGTTTAATAGTATTGATATTAAGTAATGGTGCTATAATGAATCAAACTGAGTTCAAAAACAAAATAATTAAATACAACAACGAATAATCTAAATCTTTTTAGATAAATTATTTTATGGTAGTGTTTAACATTTCTTACTTTCATGAAGTATTCCTTAAACATTTTAAATCGTATTTAGTTTATAAAATTGTGCGATTTGTTTTATAATTTTTACTTCCTTAGATTTATTTCAAAACCATAGAATGAATTTTATTTACGGTAACCATAAAGCTTGTAAAGAAAATTTGGAAAATCAAAATCTTAGTGCATTAATTTTAATTTCGTAGAATAAAATTGCTTTGAATTTGTTGTACCAAATAATAAAAGAGGGGCATTTTGATATAATTTGATCAATACTTCATGAAAATTTAAACAGTTAATAAAACATCAAGCTGTTTTTTTTCATGATTTATATTTCAACAATAATGTTTTTAAGCTCAAACAGCATAAGTAGCAGAACATCTCCGATATATCGTAAAAAAATGAAATTTATTCTTTTAGAAATATTTTTTCAATTTCAGAAAACTGCAAAATTATACAACTGAACTTTATGGGGAAATTGGCACTCTCTAAACTCAGACGAGCTTATAAATCATTTTAAGTGAAACAAATTTAAATGAAATATCTTTATCATTTTTTTTCTATTTTTCATTCTTATATTTGCAAAGATACTGTTTTAGGGAGCTTTATTTGCTAAAACATTCTCATTATTATTTTTTAAAAATAAAGTAACAATATAAATCACATATTAATATTTATTATTTGTTATGTTTTTTAAAACAAGTTTGAAGTTTGTAGAAACGATTTAAATTGCCGTTTCAATCATCCAAGCATAGTCTCCTAAACTAGATGCTTGTCGCGTGGCTCGGAAACTTGGCAACAGTTCAAGCGGTAGACAACCAGGTATAGATTGCGCGACTTTTTTATTCAATAGCCACCAAATATTTTTTAAAGTGGGATTCAATATACATAAAAAGAGAATAGAATGGAAGAAACGTCGATTATATATATCATATATCACGTATTAAAATTATTGGTGGCAGTTGAATAAAAAAGTCAGATAATCTGTACCAGGTGGCGCTGTCTACCGATTGAACTGTTGCCAAGTTTCTGAGCCACGCGACAGGCATCTAGTTTAGGAGGCTATGATCCAAGTGTACGATTGAAAAACTTAAAAAATCATGAATATATATATATCTTTCCTGCTTATAACGAAAAAGGTAATAATATTAGTATTTGGCTGGAAGTTTATTCAGAGAGTGTGTATTTCAGGTTTCTAATTAGTTAATTTAAGGTATGAAAAAAATAAGTAGTAGCATTATTACACTTTATATTTTTAATCATTAATAAGCATTTAACGACAGCAGAGTATATGAAAAAAAAAAAAAAAAAAAAAAAAATACGCTAAAATGTTTTTCTTTTTTCAATCCACCAAAAATTAAGTTGTGTATTACTACACAAAATACATAAAAAAAAAAAAAAATAAATGATAAAACTAAAATAAACAAACTAAAATAAAAAATAAATAAAAGTAAAATAAAATAAACAAACTAAAATAGGAAATAAATAAAAATAAAATAAACAAACTAAAATAGAAAATAGATAAAAATAAAATAAAATAAAAATCTGTAATTAATGTTCAATATAAATTTAATATGAACAAGGAAAGAGTAAGAAATTAAAAAGAAATTCTAAAATTTTAATATACTGGTTTACCTGTAATTATACAACAAAATTTACTTCAGTTTAAATTTATGTAAGTCATATTATCACAAACTCTGCAAAACATTTTAAATAAATGTTTTTTTTTTTTTTTTTTTTTTTTTTTTTTACATGTATCACCTTCTTTTCACAAAATTGGCTCAAAATTCACTAAAAATTTTCATATCGAGTGACCGGGGTTTAGTTTGCATATATTTTGGGTTTTGGATTGGGCATTGTTTACCCTCACTCCGACCGTGGTAAAATATCGCAGAGTCTTGGTTTTCTTAGAAACTATTTGAATGATTTTGATAAAAAGATGATTTTGATAAAAGATTCTGAATTTACAATTCATTCTGAATTGTCTTTATCGCCATGAAAGTTAGCGCTTATCAGTAACCTGAACTTTGCTCGGGAAAAAATAGCAGATTTCGGAGGAAAAAGCTTTAATTTTCTGCGAAAGTGCTTGAATGATTTTTGTATAAAATTAGAGTTAGTGTGCTTTTGAGATAATATTTGGATGTAAAATACTTTCAGCTTAACACTTTCACGACCGCTGACGTAGATTCACGTCATTTGAAAATTTGTAACTGCGCCAGTGGGCGTTTCTTTCTCAATTTGTATGTTTTTTCTTTCTTAAGTATATACCCAATATTCTCATTTTTACAATGAAATATACTGTGGATACAAATACTTTGATTAGAAAGAATGTCATTTTAATGTTTATATTCATTTGTATTATAAATGTGAATGGAGAAAATTTTGTTCTGAAATATTGTAATTTGGGAGAATAACGCACAGAAGCGGACTTTACTGTAAAAAAAAAAAAAAAAAATCATGCGGTCGTGAAAGGGTTAAGAATAATTAGAGTTCACTGATAACCTGAACCCTGCACTCCGCCCAGGAAAAATGCGGTAGAAGCTTGGTTTTCTTAGAAAAGGCGAAAACAAATTTGGAAAAAAAAAAAATGGATTTTTTTTTTTTTTTTTTTTAATTTGGATTTGGATTTTTTTTATCGTCAGGAAAATTAGTTTTCACTGGTAGCCCGTTTTTTGCCTGGGGCAAACAAATAAAAAATATATTTCCGAAAGCAAATGATTATGATGAATTTTACAATAAAACCGAATGAACTTGGTCATCCATGTATTATTTGTTATTTACAGTTTTCTTGAACACACTGTTACAATTACAAGCTTGAAAAAGTTTAATTTTTACATGATGTAGACTTGTGGAACACGCGGATTTATATAATTTCGAAATAAGTCAATAATAAATACTTTAAACTGCTATTGTTAATTAAATCTTTACTGTCTGAATTCTTATTTTAGATTTTTTATCATATTATTTCCAGCAGAAGGTGAAAAATAATAAAACAGAAGAAATGGTTAACAGAAGAAATGGTTATAGACATTTAGTAATACATGTAAAAGTTTAGATTATTTGTTTCCATTTTAAAAATAAAACTTCAGCAATTTCTTGAATATATTAAGATATTTCCTTTGCATTTTTCTATATCTAATAGTTAGGACAGGTAGAATGCATAACGTATGTGGTACAGTCAGCCAAAAAAAAAAACGCCGCCCCCCCCCCCCCACTTAATTTCGCCGTAAATTATCGTAGAAACATTTGACTGGTACCGATCGATTTTTAATAACGTCTAGTTTATAACGGTATAGTTACATTTTGTCTAGGGGGTCGTCTACTTTTTAAAACTGGCATTAACTTCATTTTCTTCAACAGCAACCCCTATTTTTGACTTCATATTCAGATTTCTGAGATCAAGGCAATTCGGAAAACATACCTATTTATATACTTTATATCAATTCTAAATAGAGTTACACATGAAAATGTATTAGGGGTCCGTCTATACATTTAGATAATATAAATTATGATCTACCACCCAGTATACATTATTTATTTCGTTTCACACCAGATAAAAAATTCAGAAATGTTTATTACAATATAAAAAATGACTAATTCACAAAACTCTCTGAGTTAGTTTATGAATTAAAAGATTTTTATTGGTTTCTGTTGATTAAACATCAAATAGTTCACTTCATACGAAGAAAATTAAATAGCTTGAATAGATATTAAAATATCTATCAAAAAAAAAAAAAAAAAAAAGGTAAATGTTTTTAAATGTGTTTGAAAATTCTAAATTATTTTAACTCAAGCTGCCGTATAATTGTCTGAAACGGTGGCACTCAACCTGGTTCCCACGGCCTTTTCACAGTGACAATGGGAGTTTGTTCTGATACTGCAGTACTTTCATTTTCTTTAATTTAATTGACTTTTTGAAAATATTAAAACAGATTTTTTTATTTTTATTTATTTTTTTTTATTAATTATTTTTTTTTTTCATGACATTATTAAAAACTTTTACATAAATCTCCACGATATTCTTTTGCTTTTATAATTTATAATATGTAACAAATTAATATGCAAAATAATAAATCCTACTACTTAATGGGATGATCTAAAATTCTAATCTTAACACAGATACTGAAGTGGACGGTGGGTGTAGAAAGGCTGACTACCCTTAATCTAAATCTTCAGTTGAAATGGTCAAAATGTTACATTACTCTATTAAAAAAAAAGGGGGGGAAGAAAGAAAGAAAATAATAATAATAAAATAAAATAAAAATAAATAAATAAATAAAAAATCTGAACAATAAACTATAGGAACAGAAGCAGGGAAGCCATCGTCTCCGTGAACGATAAAAATTACGATGGCGTGTCTCCGGACCATCGTGGGGGTGCGTCCCAGATCGTCGCCAATTATCCATAGCGCAGTACTAGTGCGACATTAAACCCAACCTACCTACCTACCAATATATTGTGGTGTGAACTGGCGTATACGTGACCGATTACTCATGTATTTCAGTGTGGAATGGCTTTCTTAGTAGGAAAAATCTGTTTGGATTTTCACAAATATATATGATTTTAAGTTTATTTAAAATTTGCTTTGGAAGAAGATGATGACTTCTCATTTAAATGCACATGTGGATAGCGGTAAAAAGTAAAAATCTATGTTAAAGTAAGATAAATTTCTCTTAAAAAAAAAAAAAAAAAAAAGGAATAACAGTGGGCTAAAAATACCCCGGAATAAATTAAAATGTTGTTTATTCTGGTCACAGTCAGGTGATATCACTTGTGCTAAATTGCTGGATCCGCCCTCTCTTAAGCTCAGGTTCAGCTCATCATTAAAATATTGTTTTTAATATCTGCCGCACCAAGATGTTCAAAACACAAATGCCAATTTTCATATATTTTGAAATCTTCCCGTTTCAACTTTAAAAGCATTTAGATTAATTTATTTAATTTTGAATTTTTAAATTTAGACGATTAAAGTCTTTTAAATGAAATTTCAGGATTCTGTAAGATCAATATCTATATATTTGAAAGTAATAAGACTATTCCTTTGTTTTAAATTTTTATTCCATAATAACTGACTTTGATTTCGTGATTAGGAAATTGAAAGTAAATACTATTGAGCTATGTTCCAATAATAGATCTTATAAACTTAAAAAAAAAAAAAAAAAAAAAAAAGCAATTTTTCACTATTTGATTCTGTATTAAAAAACTTTTAATAGAAATTTGATATTTTATTATGTTACATTATGAGATAAATTTTAAATAACACAAAGCTTACAAACGGTACAGTAAACAAATGCAAATATGTCACAACAAAATTTAAACAGAAAATTCATGGTAAAAAATCTTTTTAAAATTATTAAATATTCATAATAATAATAATAATGAAACGATTGTCGAATGCATAATTGTTGTTTCATGCAATCAGTTTCGCTGTACCGTGTTTTCTAAAACATGATATTTAACTAAAGGTGTACGTACTCTTGAATATTGAAATGCGAAAAAAAGTGTAACAGGGTTAAAATAGAATTTTAGCAGCGAAAAACTAGAAAAAGATATTTAATACTTATGAAGAAAGACTTAACATATTAGGATCGGCTTGTACCGTAAGCCACGCCTTTTCACAAATTTTCTAAAACTTTATAATATAAAACAAAATAATTTTGCATATTTGTAATTAAATCATTTAAGTTTTGTCTTCAATAATCGATGTAGTTAATACCATTGTGATTTATGCATACCAGCGTCACATATAGAGTCAAATAGGAATATGCAAATTAGTCTTATTTTTAAAATAGTGTTTCAGCGAATCAAAGGCGGGGCTTCTTTTCTTTGGAAATTCTTTCACAATCCCTCGCCTTCATTGTGATAACTTTACAAAAATATGCCAGTTTGTATAATGAACATCGAAATATTGTTTAGGAAACAATAAAAATAACATAAAGGTAAATTAAAATAGTTTTCCGTCAAATTATATACAAACATTTACTTATAGAGTATACAGATTATAACAAGCGACGGCCCCCTAACAGGAATAAAAAGTGAAATATCACTGTAACTCAAAAAATAATGTTAGGAACGAGCTGTAAATTTGGAAACCCATGTTTTTTATGATGCCCGTTCTATTCGTGCAAAAATTAACATAGGTCATAATTCATAATTTTTTCAAATATGAATTTATTAATAATTTTCATAATTCAAAAAATGTTTTTTTAGCAAAATTTTGCATGGAATATGTTTGGGTCACTTCATTCTAACGAATAAAAAAAACAGAATTTAAATATCATAATTATTTCGGAAGATATGATTTAATGTTTGTCACATTCGTTTAACATTAGCATCCCCAAACTTTGACAGCTTATAACTCTATGAAAAATTGAGCGAAATATATAAACTATACCATTTTCCGTGATGATTTGATCCAAAGAATTCAAATAAATTATAAAAAATGGGGGTTACCATTGAAAAAAATGAAGTTGATGTCAGTTTTAAAATGTAGATGACCCCCTAAGTAAAATCTAACTATAACATTATAAACTAGACGTTATTACAAACTGATCGGTACCAGTCGCATGTTTCTACGATAATTTACGGCGAAATTAGGTGGGGGGGGGCTGGCGTTTTTTTTTTGGCTGACTGTACATTAACCCCTTGCTGGCTCAATTTATTCGCAGGGTGGCAGAAGTTTCCGTCTCAAAATGGAGCACTGACACCAGTATTCTTTATCAATAATTTCTATCACAATAAATTAATGCATAAAAATGATAGATATTATAGATAAACAATACTGGTGTTAGTGTTCCGCCTTCAGACGTAAACTCTTGCGCCCTTGTTTGTTTGCCTGCCCGAGTTGAGCTTGGGATAAGCCGGGAAAGGGTTATATAAAATATAAGGAAGTCCTATTAACATCATAGATGTCAACATTTTATTTTATTCCGGAGCAGCATTCCTAACTTTTATAATTTATTCACGAGCATTTTTCGCCCCGCCTTCTTTTGGCCCCAGAAATTTTGTAGATTATTTCTCTTTAATATGTGACAAAGATTAAAAAAGAAGAAAATCATTTTTCAAAATGTCCGGTATGAAAAAGAGGCGGAGCTAAAAGTGCTTGTGAATAAATAATAAAAGTTGGGAACGCTGTTCCGGAGTATTTTTGGCCCTGCCTTTATTTTGCACCACTTTATTTATAGAGAAATTTTCTCTAATATATAACTTCGATAGAATAAGAAAAAATTACTTTTTAAAAATAAGTGGTATGGAATAAAGTGGAATTCCACACCACTTATTTTTGAAAAGAAATTTTTTCCTTATTTTATCGAAGTTATATATTGGAGAAAGTTTCTCCATAAATAAAGTGGTGCGAAATGAAGGCGAGGCTAAAAATACTCCGGAATAGATTAAAATGTTGGCATCTGTGCTATTAATATAAAAAACAGATAAAAATAATAATATTATTATTATTTGTAATTTTTTCTAAAATGACTTTCATTTGACAGCTAATCCATGGAAAATTTTCCACGTAATAGGAAAAATATCTCATCACCTCTATTTGACAAGGCAATGTACTAAATAATTACTTACAAAACTTTGAATGAACACCATAAAATACAATAAACTCGCAAAGTAGGCATGAGTGCTGCAGTCAAAGCGGTTTAGACTGCAGCACTCGTGCCTACTTTCTTCGCCTGATGAAGGGTCGTGTGCTCTTTCGACCCGAAACAATTGTCACGAGTTTATTGCATTTTATGGTGTTTATTCAAAGTTTTGTACAGGGATGGAACACGGGCGCAGAATTCATACCGGAATCTGTCTAAGAAATTTCTCTACCTATAATATTGTTGATTTAAGGGGTAGAAAAATTTCTTACATTGGTAGTGGTATGAATTCTGCGCCCGTGTTCCATCCCTGTTTGTAAGTAATAATTTAAAACGCCAGTTCTGTTGTGCTTTCTTATTAATGTACTAAATAAGCTAAATTGTGATTAAAGAAAATTATTAAGAATTAAAAATGACACCGAGCTATTTATCACTTATTTTGTAAAACTTGAAGGCTGCATTTTACAATAAATATCACAAAGAGAGAGGTCAACGAAAAAAAAAGTAACTTCTTGATATAGCACATGGAAAGATGATGTGGCAAATGTGACATCGCTACATAAAGTCTTTGAAGTTCTTTTAGTATCAAAATTTATTGAATGAAATATCCAATCTGTAATAGGTTTCTGTATGTCTAATAAAGCCTGAAAAATCTATATTCATAATTTAAATAAAAAAAAGTTAAACAGAAAAAAAAAAAAAAAAAAAAAATGTGCACGAAGAAGCTACAAAAATTCTTATACTGATCTTCATTATCTTGGACACAAGAAAATATTTTATTTTATTCAAATAGATACAATTTTCTATGTTCTACAAATTTACTCCGTATATTTTATGTTAAAAACGCAACTATCCTTGTATTTGCTGTTCACTCAATAGTTTTACTGTAATACGATTTCATCCTTTGTAAGTGTATCACGAAGCAAACTACAAAGGAAAATATCCCTATGCATCTTCATTTTAAATATACACCAATAATCCCTGTGAAAGCTCTTAGAATTCAGTCGTGATTTTAAAGGTTTTGGCTACAAATTTCATTCTTTTAAGTTGATGAAAGAAGTTAAAGTAAACATATAAAGCATCTAAAAAACAATTTTTCCCAAAAATAAACAAAATAACTTGAAGGTATAAATCTTAATGTTTTAGAGAGTTAACCAAAAGAAATAAAGAATATTATAGGGCTTCAGGTACATAAATCATTTATATTCAAAAGAATTTCATCAATTTTTTAAAGCATTAAATCGAAGAAAATGCATATAGGTGATTTTTCAAGCGTAATGCAAAGTAACGCGAACGCATTACAATATACCTTGTCTGGAATTCATAAGTTTTTAAAGATATTAAAAGATATTTGCATTTCAGAAAGGAAGAAAATATTCAATAAATAGTTCTTTTTCAAACTTTAAATATGAATGGTATTTGATTGATACAGAAAAATTGCAATTTTAAAATTTACCGAAAATATTTTGTGTTCTTGTTAATAACACACAGAAAAATAGTTTAATATTGGTTCGGCTAGTCAAATAATAGCATGCAATATTATATTGCTATAGGAAATTGATATTGTTCTTGTTTTAATTTAAAAGTTCAGTTTTATATAACAAGTACTTACTTATTTATATATTCCATAATTTTTGTATATATTTATTACTGCTATGAAACTTAAAACGCTTTTTCTCGTGTGGAATGAATCTAATTTCTCTAATTGAATTTTTATTTTCATTTAAAATATACGGCATAAAATGCTTTGATATATGTTACAATTATGTAGCATGGATTGTACGTCCACAATTTCTTCCTGAGTCTTTCACCAGTAATTTTAATTATAAATTTTCGTCATAAAATAAACCTATAGATCTAAAAAGTAGCTTGTGAATAGTGAAAAATGAATCGTTGAATTAAGGTGTGTTCGCACAAGCCTATAAAAAAAATAATTTTGAAATAAATGAAAATATATAAATATTTGATAAGCTTTATGATGTTCTGTATTTAATAATATACACGAAAAAAAAAAAAAAAAAATGCTCTAAAAATCATTTTTGTATCTAATAGCATACTTGACAACCATCTCATTATGAACCGTACAATTTTTAGTACCCGCCTTTTTTTCACACCAATAATTTTTTAGAGTAATTTTAGTCTTATTTAATCGTAACAACATTTGGAGTGAATTACTCTAAAAATATAGTGGTGTGAGAAAAGGGGCCTTTTTTCAGGGGGCGTTAACAATTGTACGGTTATTAATAAGATGGTTGGCAAGTATGTAATAGGAATTTTACATTATAAAATTAGTTAAGGCATACTTGCCAACATACTAATTAATATTCCGTAGTATTGTTAGCCCCGCCTTCTTTTTCACACCAGTACCTTTTTAGAGTATTTTTCTACTTATTTAATCGTAATTGCATTTGGAGAATATTACTCTAAAAATTTATTGCTGTAAAAAAAAAGGGCGGGGGTAACAATTCTACGGAATATTATTTAGGATGTTGGCAAGTATAGTTAAAGGGTAACACCACTGTAGAAATTTCAAAAAATCAATCTTTTTTTATTGGTTTAAAAGATGCTTTAAACCTTCTAAAAACGCGAAGAAAGAGTCTAATCCTTAAAAAAAAAAAGAGAAAACTGTTCTATGGAATTTCGAGCTCCTCCTCTAGCGCTCAGATGACCCAAAACGGCCTATCTGCGCTTATTCGATACCCGCTGAAAAATCCCCACTTTTCAATTGTAATTTCTTGAAAACATCCTCAGATGTCAATAGTGTAGTTAAAAGCATTTCAAAAAGTAGAATTTTTTCATTTGTCCATGTCTATAACACATTTCAAAATTTCAAACGCGTTTTTCTCGAAAAGTGATTTTTCAAAACGGTACGCAGCACAACTGCAACAATTTTTAATCTTTTTATTTGAAATTTTGACCACATATTTGAAATAACATTTCAAAGTGAACCACGTAGAAGATTTTCGATTAGTTAATTTAAATAATACCTATTAATAAATGACTATCCTTTTTTTTACGGGGGGGGGATTGAACGATCTTATTCAGACACTTGCCAATTACACAAAAATCAATATTTCTAAAATCCCCTATTTTATTTCCTATCTACACTCATGTAGATCACATATATTTTTTTTCTGTTTTCCAGATTCAAATTGGAATCAGATATAGTGCGTGCCGCAGGTTACCTCAAATTCAATATTCGTCGGGGAAATTGCTGCAGTGGCGCCATTTTGCAGTATTTCCCGACAAACAATTTTCATAATATACTTAAATATATGCTCAATAATCGAAAGTTCATAAGCCCACTCTTGCTTCCGGCCAACTGTGTCTAATATTAGTACTGCTTCTCATAATCTTGCTCGGTTTTTTTTTTCCAAGATCTCTTTCTCATTTAACGAGTACTAATCATTATAAAATATAAAAACTCGTATGACTTTGTGGACAAGCTTAAATGCGTCCCCTATAACTACACTATGATTCCCTTAGATGTTAAATCACTTTTTATTAATATTTCTATTCTGGGTGCTCTGGTTTGTTTAGAGAGGAGATTACGTGAATTCCATTATTCTTCTATTGAAATTGAGAAGCTTGTGAATTTAGTTCATTTATGTATCTGGCAAACTGCCTTCATCTTTAAGGGTACTTATTATTCCCCAAATGAAAGTATGGCAATGGGCACTCCTCACTCTCCTTTTCTTTGCGACATTTATACGAATACATTTTGAAGAAAAACTCTTCGGTGTATAAAAAATTTGTGTGTGTGTGTGCGCCTTTCCTTGACGTTTATGTGTCTAAAGACAAGAATCGGTTCTCAACCACTATCTTTAGAAAACCATTCTCTGTCTCTCTTTTGCCGCATGTTCTCTCTAACCACACCTCTCAACAGAAAATGTTTGTTTTCTATACTTATGTTTTTCATGCTTTACACATTTGTTCTGATCCGTCTAGTGTTTCGAAAGAAATTAATTATCTAAAATCACTTGCTCTTTCTCGAGGCTATAATCCTTCTATTATCGATAAAGCTCTAGGTAAATACAAGAATCCTAAACGTTCAGCCCCCAAATTGAACGAGCACAGTCTCATCCTAGTTGTTTTATCTTTTTATTCATCAATTTCTTTTAAAATTTCTAAAACTTTTCACCATTTGATTTTAAAGTCATTTACAAACCCGTCAACAAAATTAAATTATCTTTTCTTAAAGATCCCAACAGACGCATATGATATCATTTTTCTACGATTAACTAAACTGAATACCGTTGAAAAAAATTCAGGTATGAAGTCTCCCGCCTAAATCGGGAAACTTGGCAACTATGCATTACATATATAGCCCAACCCTTCAGTCGTATTTTTGAAGTATTTGCGTTAAAATGTTTTGCTTTAAAATCATATGATCTATGATAATAAACATAATAAAGGTATTTTAGAAAATGTGACTCAAAATTAATAAAGGTTAAACGACAGAATGTAGAGCATCAGCTAATATCAAACGTAGAAAAATACTGTAAGACGTTAGTATACTGTGAATGTCAAAAATTGATGTCGGTATACCTATCACGGCGATAATTGAAGTTTTGTAATTTTTGTGTAGAAAGTGATTAACGAATCTTTAAAATGGTGTTTTCTATGAAAAAAGTGTGAAAAGTTTGGAAAAAAAATCCTATTGTCAAAAAAATAAATAAATAAATAAATAAATAAAATAAATAAATAAATAAATAAAAATAAAATAAAATAAAATAAAATGAAATAAATAAAAAAATAAATAAATAATTATAATAAGTAAATGAATGAGTTAGTTAAAATTCTGGAAAAGGGTGTTGAAATACTTCTCTCTTTCAATTAATCTCTATTGTGTTGAAAAGCCTTTGTTTAAAGGAGTTTCTGTATTAAAGGAGTTCTGTTAAAGGAATCTGTTTAAAGGAGTTTTCCTTATAGGCTGAAATTCAGCCTATAAGGTTGTCTGAGTGAGTAATGCTGACCGGGATGTCGGCCTGGATAGCTCAGTTGGTAGAGCCTTGACCTTGTATGTCAAAGATCCGTGGTTCGAGTCCCGGTCCAGGGCATTATTTTCACTCAATCGGAAAAATTAAATTTTTCAATAAATATGATTTCCTTCCACAGTTTATTGTGTGATTTTATTAAAAATTGTATTTCTTTCTCCCATTGTTTAATGGTGTTTTCCATTTCCTGCGGCTTATTTCTGTTGAGCTATCTAAATGATAGACCAGATTGTTTCAGCCTATAAGGTTGTCTGAGTGAGTAATGCTGATCGGGATGTCGGCCTGGATAGCTCAGTTGGTAGAGCCTTGACCTTGTAAGTCAAAGATCCGTGGTTCGAGTCCCGGTCCAGGCATTATTTTCACTCAGTCGGAAAAATTAAATTTTTCAATAAATATGATTTCCTTCCACAGTTTATTGTGTGATTTTATTAAAAATTGTATTTCTTTCTCCCATTGTTTAATGGCTTATTTCTGTTGAGCTATCTAAATGATAGACCAGATTGTTTCAGCCTATAAGGTTGTCTGAGTGAGTAATGCTGACCGGGATGTCGGCCTGGATAGCTCAGTTGGTAGAGCCTTGACCTTGTAAGTCAAAGATCCGTGGTTCGAGTCCCGGTCCAGGCATTATTTTCACTCAGTCGGAAAAATTAAATTTTTCAATAAATATGATTTCCTTCCACAGTTTATTGTGTGATTTTATTAAAAATTGTATATAAGTCACATTAACTTATTATGTTTTTTTTTTCCATTTAATAAGCATAAGAGTAATCTAATCTTTAGTATGGTAAATATTAAAATTTTCTTTAATCAGATATCGAAAGAAAAAGGAACTGGCTGATGTAACTAAATCTATGTAACTAAATTTTATGTATGAAAATTGTTATTAGCTATAATGTTGTGATAAATAATTTTATGTATCATAGATTGAACCTAACTAACAGTATCGAAATTTTGTATTCCCTGTAATTCAAATTAATTAGAATTCATTAAAAATTTGTAATTTATTGAAATTTTAGAGTCTGTATTTTTCTTAAGTGACGTCAGAATGATTTTATTTTTATGCAATTTAAATTTAAAGCTAAAATTTCAACTACTGCTAGGCGTTGCCTAGTTTATTTCGAACTTGATTTACCAAATTAATTTTAATTATTTTTTTTTCTATTTAAGAACACAGCGCAATTTCAATTCATTAAATCGACTTATATTCAGTAAATGCTATACGACCTTTAATTAGTTTTTAGGTAGTGAGTAACTTAGGTAAAATTTTGACTTTTCATTTAAGATGTTTTAATGAAGGATAGATTAAATTGAAAGTTTTAATCATAACATTAAAGTCATAACAATTCATTTCAATATGCCGAACTCAATGTCTTAGGGGGTTAACGGTCGAATATCCTATTTTGGGTTTCGAGTTCTATTCTAGGTAAAGTGTGGCATATTTCATGTTTATTGTCTAATCGTATAGTGTATATTTAGGTATTTCACCTGGAACTGACTTATACGGATTTCTTTGAAAATTTGTGATTGACTGAGAATATAATATTTCAAATAATTTTATTTCAAAACACAAGAATTCTTTCTTAACTTAAATTTTTGCTATGCGGCTAATATATCATCGACCGTCAAAGCATTAAAATTTAATTTGATGAATTTTAACCTTTAGATAATATATTATTTATTTATTTTCTGTGCAGCGATATAAGGAATGATTATACTAATTCAGACTAATGCTAGTGCATGCCAAGGTATATTTCAAATCTTCTAGTTACTGGCAGCTTCTGCTGAATTATTCATTGTACATGTCATTATTTTATTTTCTATATTTGTCTTACGTTCTTATTCTGTATGATCTCGATTGACACTGATTGAGAAAGATGTAAGAATAATTTGTACTTTCTATTTCTTCACTGTTTATTTCGCTAGTTATTTTTTTTAAAGAGAAATTTTCTTTAAATATGAAACTATTACAATATTTTCCAAAGTAATAAAAATACAGTTTGTATTTTTTTTTAATCGAAAATGATAAAAGAAAATTGTATCTTGAAAAAGAATGCTGATTCTGCGAAACTTAAATATATACTTTCTCTATATATATATCAGTGCCGTAGCGTGATGATTGAATATGGGCATGATCTAAAGCCAACTACGGAAAAAGCATTACACCTCAAACCGTTATTGTTTTATATTCAAGCACGTAAAATTTGAGTCCTTTGAAATCATAAATATAATTTAGTATGCACATGTTTTATCATATGTCTTAAAATAAGTGTACATATGTTTCTAAGTATAACTGGTAAAAAAATATAAAAAAATAAAAAATAAATAAAATAAAATAAATAAAAATCCAACCATTATTTGAAAATAATAAGCAAGGTCAAGAAAACAACATATTTAAAATTTTTGAGTTAGTTAACAACTTAGTATTTTTTATAATTAGAAACATTATTCGTCTATCACAGTTTTCTTTTTTCCCTTTATGATTGCAAACTAAATTAGAAATAATTGGATATATTTTTTTTTTTTTACAGTTTATGTTTTCTTTGAAAGAAGGGCTTGGCACAGTCACTTTTTTTAAAGACCACTATTTGTATAAAACCATTTTCGAATTATTCAATCGACGAAGAATGTTGAAAACAACTAGAAAATTTTTCTATTAAGAAAAAGTTAGTATTAAAAAAAAGTGAAATCGCCAAGCCTTATAATTTTGTATATGGACATTTTTTTTTTTCATTTTTTTTTCTATTGTTTCTTCAAACAAACAAATACAAATCAGCAAGTACATATCGACCCATCAAGTACAAATAGATAGCTAAAAGTAACAGAAATCATTAATCTCACTATGCAACGATTTCTACCACAGTTAAATTTATAATGCTTTTAACAACACCTAACTCAAGACATGGTGTTCACAGACCCCTTAGAAAGAGAAAATTGCTTTATCTTTAAACGAGGAAAAATATAAATATTACCACAAGGAATATTCTTTTAATTAGTAATCTTAGAAATATATTCCGAAAATCTACAAACATAAGTGCCTAAATCGGAATTCGAAACTGGCAAATCTGAAAGCAATAGCCGTATGCTGTGTAGAAAAAGTATATAGTAATTGAATGTATTGTGTAATAGTAAGAAAAAAAGTGTGTTGCTTTTTTATTTATTGCCGAAATTTCTCATTGACTTCACGGATTTTAAGTAAGTAATTTATAATTGAACTACAAACTACATTTTATAGATAATGTTTTAACTGTAATCTATCACATTCATTTTTTTTTAGGCATTTTTAGCTTAGGGTATTATGAAAATTGTGCACAAAATTTTTAAATGTGTGACTCTTTACACAAAATATTACTATTCTTTTTCTATTGCAGTAGTCTGCTACTTAGTTTTTCTTTTAGCAGTACAGTACTACTAGAATGGCCACAATTGCAAGTTGTCCAATTTTTTTTTTTTTTTTTTTTTTTTTTTTTAATATAAGATTGTTTTATGTTCAGATTTTACTATTTATTCAGAAGAAACAAATTGTACAGACACTTCGTGTCACTAGTAAGCAATGCAATTTCCACATTGCAATAATACCGCTATGAGTGCAATTAAAATTTATAATTGTATGCAGTAAATCATGTCGAATATGTACTCATCTGTTTGCCTGAAACTTTAAAATAACTGTCACGTACGTTTTTTACGTCTACTTAGTTTTTTACGTCTACTTAGTTTTTCTTTTAGCAGTACAGTACTACTAGAATGGCCACAATTGCAAGTTGTCCATTTTTTTTTTTTTTTTTTTTTTTTTAATATAAGATTGTTTTATGTTCAGATTTTACTATTTATTCAGAAGAAACAAATTGTACAGACACTTCGTGTCACTAGTAAGCAATGCAATTTCCACATTGCAATAATACCGCTATGAGTGCAATTAAAATTTATAATTGTATGCAGTAAATCATGTCGAATATGTACTCATCTGTTTGCCTGAAACTTTAAAATAACTGTCACGTACGTTTTTTCCTTTTTGTATTGTCTTATTAAGTTAGAATTAATTGTAGAATATATAAAGTGTCATGTATATAAACTCACTTACTTGTATTTCTACTTTGTTTTGAAACACTAGGAAAAATAAAGATGTCTAGAAAGTAATATTTAAAACAAAAATAAATATTCACTGAATAATTAAAAATTATTTGAATTCAATAACTGCTAAAATAATTCACAAACTACAATTAAATGCAAGGTCATTATGAACAAATGCCAATTAAAATCATTCAAAAGATTATGAGATATTTTCTCTTAGAAATCTTTCGCTAATTAAAAAAAATAAATAAATAAATAAACTGTTAAACATTCTTGTCAAAAATATAATAAAGGTATTAGTTTTTAAAACAACGCTAACTTACAAAAAATCAATGAACACCATTTAAAGAACGCTCATTAGAAAATAATTATTATTAATAAAAATGATTTGTTTAAAAGAAAAAGAGAAGTGATAGGTGCTTTTTTTAATTTAATACTTTTTTAATTCATTAACGTGTTATTTAAATTTTGTGGTGTATGCACGTAGCAACATTTAACTTCATGACAATTTTGTTTAATTAATAAAAAGAGCATATTTTCTGGCAGCGAGAAAAGGAAATTACTCTTTGCTTTATGAAAATTTAAATTGCTTTTAAAAGTACGGAAAAAGATAATGAAAGGGAAAAAAAAATTCAGTGTCTAATTAAATACACAAAATTCATACAGAGTGTCATTTTAAGTTTTATTTATCTTATAATTTTTATGTGATATGGTTCTTCACTTAATAATTTTTTTAAATATATCCCAAGAAAATAAATATAGTATGTATATATTCCAGTTTAGTATAATATAGTAATTAAATTTAATTCCTTTTTTACATTTTTGAATAGGTATATTTATTTCTCATAGTATCGATTTAAAAATTGTAATGTGTTAACCCTTTCAGGAGCGGCGGTTGCATAGTGCAACCACAAATTTTAATTCAAATTCGCAAACAGGTCTTGGAAATTTTTTATATTTTCTTTTATAACTTAGAAGAATAACTTCATTTATTTCTTGTCTTTTAATATAGTTGGTAATTTCTGATTGCTGTTGATTTTTAATGAAAACATTTGCTTGTCCCTGAAAGGGTTGGCATTTAACTTTTTCATTTTTGTTTAGTTCTAGCAGGAGCAGAATAAGGAAGAGTTCCATGAGGTATAGTTTCAATATTGATTTTTTGTATCTCCTGATTTTTCAAGAAAAGGAATCTTTTTAATTTTTTCTTTAATAATGAAATCTCTAATTTAATTCTAATATAAAGATAAATTCGTTGAAATAAATTTAAATAAGAGAAAAAGCTCTTTGGTATAACTAAGTACATATATATATATATATATATATATATATATATATATAATACCAGATTATATACCAGATTATATATATTATATTTACCAACTTGCCGAAAACACGGTTCCCCAGAGCTGCCCTCGACTACTCCCCAAAGGGCAGGAGAGATCGAGGACGACCGAGAAAGCGGTGGACTGAACAATGAAGCCGGAACAGGCACTATGCCTAATCCCTGAAGTTGATGATGATGATGAATACCAGATTACTATTGTACGGAAATGCAAAACGAGAAACTCGATTCATTTTAAAACAGAACAACAAATTTTTCCTCCTATTACAGTGATATCTGCCTCTTACACGACTGCGTATTTTTATCGGTGGATTTCAATGTAGGATGGACGGATGCGTATTCATAGCTGACAACGACCTAATTAATATTCCTTCGTATTGTTAGAACCCGCCCCTTTGTCTACATCAACTATTTTTTATAGTAATTGAATTCTCTCTAAATGTAATTACGATGAAATAAGAAGAAAAACTCTCTCTAAAAAAAAAAAAAGACGAGTACTAGCAATACTACGGAATACTAATTAGTGTTCTATGCGTAGTGTTCATTAGGAAGCAGGGGCCATAATAATAATAAGACATAGTAACTATTGATACAAAGTTCAATTAAAAAAAAAAAATATTGCTGTTACAGTGATTGCTTTTTCAATGGTTCCTCAAGGTACAATAGACAGATTTCATTATAAAAGATTGGCGTAAGAATGAATACAGTGAATAATATCGGCTACTTCATGTCTAGTGTCATTTCTTTATAAAATTTCTCCTTAATAATTCGTCATTTTAAAATTTTCTGAAAAAGTAACTAAAATTTCAAAGGAGATTTTTAAAAATCAAATGGTGCCGTTATCCTGTATATATGAGTGAGCAAGTTTCGTTTTGCAACTCACAATTAAATTTATTAATAAATTAAAACATAGGTGCAATATCTGAAAAAATAAATGTCTTTTAATGAAAATTTATTCTGCATTTTACATGTAATCTATTATCTATTTCGACAGAAGGTGAAACAACATTTCCTGATGTATTTTATGCGATTTTTTTTCGATTGAATAAAGAAAAAAAAATGTGATGAATTTTTGTTTTAATCTAAAAATTATTTTAAAGTCCTTACAGTTGTATCAAGGTTGTTTTAACCGTTTGAATGCTGAAGCACTTTCTGAAACCTTTTCCTAAACTGCTATCGCTGTTTTCGACCTCAATAAAAGTTTTTCAGGTGTGAATATTTAGTTTTGTAAAAAATTCGAAACCCATTCATGCCAGCTGGAAAACTACGCCGCGCAGTAAAAAAAAAAAATCTAAGTAAGCAGCAATCGAAATGTTATATATAAATGTGTATTTTTATAGATAAATCATTTACCCTCGACAGCTCTTTCTACAGAAATAAAATATGAAATTTTCTAATGATCTATAAAAACTCACCTAATTAATGAAAGCCACGCCTTGCTGTAGCGTATGTAAAAGGCCAATTTAAGTATCATTAAAGGATGAATAAAAACAAAAAACGTGTTTTAACATTAATAATTGTTCACACACAATGTTTTACGAAAATTTAAGAGCAGTGAAAAAATCCAATTTTAATATAGTTCTCCAAATATGCAATTCAGTGTAGTGAAGAGGTTTGTAATTTTATAAGATTTTATCGATACTCCGCCCATTCCTTTTTTTTTCCAACTTATTTCACAAAAATAAAGATATATATATTTAAAAAATGATAAAATCAGCGTCGTAATATTTAATGCGTCGAAAATCACGTCAGATATTTCTTTTTCGAAAGAACTACATTTAATTGATAAAACTATTGACGTCGTCTTCTGGTGATATCTTTTGAGCATTTAAAAAAAAAAAAAAAATATGTTATGAAATAAAACACAATCACTCATACAATTATCAGTTAATTTATTAATTCCGTCTGTGTTTACAAATAAATAATGCAAAGAACTTTAGAAAATAAATAAACAAATATATATATTACTTCTTGTAAAAGAAAATGTAAAAGAAAAATAATGAAAAGATAATGTTCAACAATTGTGTTTTCCTGCACAAAGGCCATGTAGCCCTTTCTTACAGTGAGAACAGATGAGGTTGGAACGCTTTATTCCACTCTGCTTGCTACTGCAGACCACACATTGACGTAAATTTCGTCCAGGTAATTTTTCTAAGGCGAATTTTTTGTTCGAAAGAGATGTTTGTGATAATTCGCTATTTCTGAAAGCTATCCATTCTTTTTCAATATCTTCAATTATTTGAGATGTAAACTGAAGCCTACTAATATTTTTCTCTGTACTATTCGATGTATATAAAATGTAGGCGTTCAATACCATTCTTCCAAATATATTAAAAGCAACCTTTTTCCAATATTTGAGGGTCCTTCTCTCATCCAAGTACACATATAACATTTTATCTGATTCGTCCACTCCTCCCATGAATTTATTGTAGTCGTGGATCATGCTTGGTTTTCCTTTTTCGTATTCGAAAATTCCTCTCTTCTTTTTGACGGTCACGTTCTTGGTATCTGAATTTGATGAAATTAGTATCACAGGATGTGGTTTCGATTTCTTGTCCTTGAAAGAACACATCAAAACATTTTCACATGCAAAATATTTAGCTTCGCCTACATTTACTTTCTTAGCTTCTAGAGGAACTCCTTTTCTATTTCGTCGTATAGTTCCAGTTATGTATGTATTTTTTCTCAATAGTGCTTTGGCCAAACGTAAGCTTGTGTAAAAATTATCCGTAAACAAATGGTAGCTTTTGTTTAAATAATTTCCCTCTGATAACAATTTTTGAACTACTGTAAATCCAAGACCATATTTTTTAATCAAAGCTTTATCTTCTGCATTTTTGGCGCCTTTGTAGCAGAAAAATCCCAAGCAATACTTTGTAATGGAGTCGCACAACATCCAAAATTTGATTCCCCACTTCCGGTGCTTTTTATTTGGGAGATACTGTTTTATTGACGACTAGCAGTGAGTACCAACTAACGACTCATCAATAGATAATTGTTGGTGTGGTACATAGTGCTGGTGAAATACAGAATTCGCATGTTTGACAAGAGTATCAAACCCGCCACATGGGTCATATTCTGGATGACCTGGTTCAGGTAATTGTCTGTTGTCGACCAAATGAAAAAACTTCAAGATCAATAGGAACCTATCTCTGGAAAACATTTTCCCAAACCATGGTATCTGCCTAGAATCCCTTTTCCAATAACTGTCAACTGTTGGTCTTCTTGTTATACCCATCTCCAGTAACACAGCAATGAATGCTTTGACTTCCTGTACTGTTATTGGAGTCCACCTTTTTGCACGAGAATTTTCCGATAAAATTCGTGAATTCAAAAATTGGGAAGCATACCTGTTTGTTTCTTTTGCGATAGTTTCGAGCAGTGATGTAGTAAAAAATAAGTTGAAATAGGCTATAGGTTTCGCATCTGAAGAAGGTACGTGTCTAGGTCCAGGTATTTCAAAAAAGACATTTGTTGCTTTAGAAAATGATTTTGTTGGGGAAATATCGGTAAAAGTAAGCTCTTTTGCTTCCGAAGAAGAAGAAGAAGATTCACCCATTGTTCGTAATCTTTTCTTTCGATGTATTATGACGCTTTCTTTATCACTATCTTCGCTATTTATATCCGCTGTCACAAGCTCTTCCGTTTCCAATTTTGAAGAAGAAGAAGAAGAATCACTCAGTATCCGAAATTTTTTTCTCCGATGCATTATGATGCATTCTTCGTCACTTTCTTCATTATTTGCTTCCAATATAACATCATTCTTCGTATCATTATGAGTCGAATCATCGTCCAAAATACTGTCGCGACGTAACATGGCCAATTGTTCCACATTATCGAGAAGTTTCGATCAACTGATTGATTTTGCTTAAGTAAAAAAATTAAATTAAAATTCCGGTGATATCTGAATTTTACCTCTCGCAGCGCGATAGCGCTGCTTAGCAGTTTTCGAGAATTAACATAGCAGCGCTATCGCGCTGCTTAGCAGTTTAACGGTTAAACTATTACTTTAGCTCAAAATATTTTCTGAATTTTTTAGCATAGTCATAAAATTTATCGCGTCAAAACAGACTATATTTACAAACTAAATGAATACAACAAAAAACTAAAAGCTGCAGCTTTTATAGAGGGCAAATAAAAAATGCACCCTCTAAGAATTGAAACAAAACTTTTGCAAACTTAAAATGCAGTTTGTATAATTTCATGACTATTATTATAGATTACGAAGTTAAATAAATAGGACAATAAAGTATTTTAACTTGTTTGAATGAGGTGTTTCGTAAGAGATGTAAATTGCTGCAAATATAATCAATCAATATTCAAAGTAAAATTTGGTAATTTTTTAACAAACTGAAGAAAAATCTGTGTAGAGGCAAAGCAATATGCAAAAGACACGCCCATTTGTGTTTTACTATTAAAAATTAACCCAAAACATCCAGTTCTTAAAGGATTGAAATGACGCTTGCGTTTATCGGTTCTTATGCAATTTTTAATTCTTATGATGTGCCCTACCTTCTTAAAAGTTTTTACGTTGGGTTTTGAATCACACTGTACTCATTGTTTTGTAAGATACAGAAAATTATTGAAAAATACTGAACGAAAAAACGCATTATTTGCGCATTCAGTTGTTTCTGGAATAATTATTATAAAGCAATACATTTATTAAGGAGACAGACTACTTTTAAAAAAGAGAAGATGAAAAAATTTTCTATCAACTTTCAAAAATTTTTAAAAATGAATGAATGTACAAACAAAATTCTTTTTTTGCTAGCTACTACGACATTACTCTATTGATTAAAAATATTATTTTGGTCTACTTTAAAAGAGAAAATTATTTTATTGCAGATTATTTTTAAAAAAATTCAAGGGTACTTTCTCATTGTGCGCATGATATTTCAAAAAAATATTTGAGATATGAACTTAAAATTTTTCTCAACCATACATTTTGACATAATGAATAAATGAACTAAAAATAAGATGTTATGTTCAGTAGAAAAAAAAAAAAAAAAAAAAAAAAAAAAAGATTGTGGCAATACAAAAATTTTAATGGTAATTTCATATTTCAAATATAATTTTTGATTAAACTCCATATTATTAAAATAATTAAAATCTTTTAGTTCAGATTCTTAATTTGAATGTTTTGTTTCATTTAATGCATAGATGACAACATTTTAATTTATTCCGCATACTTGACAGCCTAATCCGGAAGTTTGTTAGTCCCACCCATTTCCGCCTATTTTTTCACACCAGTCTTTTTTTTTAGAGTACTTTTCATCTTATTTAATCGTAAATATATTTTAAGAGACCTGCTCTAAAAATTAAGTGGTTTACAAAAAGGGGTGGGAACTAATAATCTTCCGGGATAGGATGGCAAAGTATGACTCCGGAGCAGAGTTCCCAACATTTATAAATTATTCGCGAGAATTTTTAGCCCCGCCTTCTTTTCGCACCAGAAATTTTGTAAATTATTTCTCTTTAAAATGTGACAACGATTAAATAAGAAGAAAATCATTTTTCAAAATTTCCGGTATGAAAAAGAGGTTTGTTAAAAATGCTCGTGAATAAATTATAAAAGTTGGGAACTCAGCTCCGGAGTATTTTTAACCCCGCCTTTATTTCGCACCACTTTATTTATAGACATTTTTTCTCCAATATATAACTTCGATAAAATAAAAGATTGCTCTTAAAAATAAGTGGTATGAAATAAAGGCGGTGCTAAAAATACTAAGGAATGAATTAAAATGTTGGCATCTATGTTTAGTGTAAGAATTATAAGGATAAAGAAAATTGTAATTGAGATATCCTGCACGCAGTGAGACAGCACCCTAGAAAATAATCTGCAATAAAAGAATATTTTAAAAAATTTCTATTTTAAAGTAAAGTAAAAAAAAAAAAAAAAAAGAAATCAATAGAGTAATGTCATACTAGTTAACATAAAAAAGAAATTTGTTTGCGCATGCATTCATTATTTTTATAAAAATTCTGAAAATTGAACAAAAATTTCTTCATCTTCTCATTTTTAAAAGTAGTCTGTCCCCCTTAAAAAGATTTACAGATACTTTGTTTGTTAGTTATAAGAGCACCGTGTTTAGAAACCATCTAAGAATTTCTCCTTTCATTCAACTTTTCATAGTCACTTTTTCTTTCTTTATATAAATAAAAAAGAAGTGTTTGTGTATGTGAGTCTGTGTCAGTGTGTCTGTGCGATTTCTAGAACTTAGACTACTGATCGCAGGATAATGACCAGATAATCGGATAAATCGTACTAGTAAACAAATAAAAAAAGCTTCTTTAAAGAACAATATTTGAGATTAAATTTGAAAATGGTATATTTCTATTTGAGGAGTAATATTAGCAAATGACTATATGTTTACTGAGATAGATATACGAGGGTTGCTATTTATATTTCTGGCCTTGGCAACAGTAAGTATTGCTAGGCGACCGCAGACGATTTTAATCGAAAGTTTGATATTTTTAAACGTAAATTCAGCAGACGATGTACCATTATAGATTCATTTGTGTTGTTGACAGTAAATTGAAAAGTTCTTCTCTTTCAAAAAATGGAACTGAATCGTGAAAATTTTCGTGCGATTATTTTTCATAACTTTCGACGTGGATTGTCAAGACAAGAGTGCTTCGATGAACTTAATTCTTTATACAGCGATAAAGCGCCATCCTACAGCACTGTAAAAAATTGGTATAACGAATTTAATCGTGGTCGATGTTCGATCCAGGACGAATCCCGTGCAGGTCGTCCAAAATCCGTTGTTGTGCCAGAAAAGATCGATGCTGTGCGTGAACTGATAAAGCAAGATCGTCATGCGACATACCGTGAGATTGAGGCGTCTTTGGACATTAGTATGACTAGCATCAATAAAATATTGCATGAACATTTGAGCGTAAAAAAAATTTGTTCGCGTTGGATCCCGCATAATCTGACAAACGCTCAAAAAAAGGCTCGTGTCGATTGGTGCAAGGAAATGTTGGAAAAATACGTTCTAGGTACATCAAAGGCTGTGTATAACATCTACACAGGTGACGAATCATGGATCTATGCATATGAGCCGGAAACAAAACAGCAATCAACTGTATGGGTCTTCCAAGGCGAGGCAAAACCAACAAAAGTTGTTCGAGGAAGAAGCACATCGAAACAAATGATTGCCTGTTTCTTCGGCATTAACGGTCATGTGGCAACAGTGGCGTTAGAGCAACGCAGGACGGTCAATTTTGAATGGTACACGACCATTTGTTTGCCAGAAGTCATCGGAGAAATTCGAAAAAAGCAGAAGAACAGGCGAATCATTCTTCATCATGACAATGCGAGCTCTCACACATCGACTCAAACAAACGCATTTCTGACTGAGCGAAAGATCGAACTGATGGGTCATCCGCCGTACAGCCCTGATTTGGCACCCAATGACTTCTTCTTATTCCCACACATCAAAAATAAATTACGTGGACAACGATTTTCGACCCCCGAAGAAGAGGTTGATGCATTCAAAACGCATGTTTTGGAGTTACCTCAATCGGACTGGAAAAAGTGCTTTGAAAATTGGTTCAAACGCATGCAAAAGTGTATTGATCATCATGGAGAATATTTTGAAAAACAATAAAACCAATTTCGATCCTACATATTTGTTTTTTCATTATTAGGCCAGAAATACAAATAGCAACCCTCGTATAACATTACTCACAAGTAAAAAACTTTATGTAGGAAACGAAGTAGCCTGCAGTTTGAAAAACACTAATATTTTCTAACAATTTCTTCATCATTTATTTGCAATAATTCAACTATAATTAAAATCAAAGTTTATCATTAAAAATTAGTGGTATTCTGAATGTAAAATCCTGCGAAAACTGAATATGCCTTATTTTTACTTTAACAGTCATGGTTTTAATTCAACAACCAAAATTAATTTTTGAAATTTTTTGCACTCTCCAAACACATTCTTAATTCACTGTTAACACTTTGTTTATAATCTGGCAATAAAAATTTTTATTTAGGTGAAATTGATATGAGAAAACAAATGAAAGTAAAATCACGAAACGTGTATTCAGATAAATAAATAAATAAATAAACAGAAAAAAAAAAAAATAATAAATAATAAAAAGAGTTTAGTCAGTATCCGAGAACAATAAATCTCTCCTAAATTTACAGAGAATTATAAATAAGCAACTTGAGTAAAAAGGTTCTCTAATTATTAGAACTGAAATTACAATTTGTGACTGGATTTTTTTTTTTCCCTCGTACTGTGTGGCAGCAGTAACCCAGTTTTTAGAGCATTGGGCTCGTAATCAGAAAGGTTGCAAGTTTACTGATTAAAGACCGTTTAGAGACCAGGTCGGCTAAAGAGGCCTAAAAGCCATCTAAAAACCGCCGTATACATTAATGTCGGCTGGTGCACGTATAATGCGTCGTGGCAGTAATATCTCCCATGTTCCATCAAAATAATACCACTGGGGATTACGCCATTCCCTCTACGAAGGATCAGAACTATGATGGCTCAAAACTGTATATCTGGACCTCCCTTCGGGATGAATCCCAGATCGTCGCCAAATGCTCACTGCCTGGCTCTAATGAGACGTTGAACTCACTCAACTAAATCCTTTTCGTACTGTATCTGATGCATGCAGTCGAAAAAACATTATATTTTGTATATTTTTTCACGTGATGGCGTCCAAAAGCGAGATAAAAAATATTTCTTTATTATTCTGTTTTTGCAATAATTTTATAAGATACATTTTTTCTAGTATTCATAGTGTAACTTCGTTAGCTATTTTACTTTTTACTTTTTACATAAATATATATAGTCCTTATAAAAAGTATATCTCATGAAAAAACATTACAGAAATTATAAACAAAATGCTATATTTAAAAATTTCTTTTTGAAAATAAAGCCTTTAAATTTAAAAGATAAAACAAATACCGAAGATAAAAAACTTCAAGAAGCACCGAGTGCTTTACTAAATATTACCTGTATTTTGCTTTGATATACGTTCCCAGTTTCTTTTAAGTACTAAGTAAACAACAAGCCATCATCATGGACAAAAGAAACATAATCTTTATAGATTTAGAAGATTAGTTGAAGAATCCGTGTTACATCTTTTGTAGCGGGAAAAGACACTTCTTTTATACGATACTAACAGAAAAATGTACTTTTGCGTTTTCTGTTTAACTATAAAAACTTTGAAGGTAATGCTGCAAAATTTAAAGATTTTAAAAAGCAAGTTTTTACATCAATAAATTCTAAAGTAGATTATTTTTTCAGAACTCAAAGAAATATTTATAGTTAACAAATATTTAAAATATGCACTGTTCAAAAATATTGCTCTACCTAAAATTATTTGCTATTTGAAAAGATGTATCTCTGCGTTATTTAGAAATATGAAAACAAAACATTATTTTATTAAACTATTATTTTATTTAAAAATGACAAAAGTTGAGATGAAGAGACATTTTGTAAATTATTTGCGTAATTTTGTAAAATATATAATTACAAACATGTCTAGTAATTTAACTAAAAAAAAAAAAAAAAAAAAAAATGTAAATTTTGAACATTCATTCTCATTATGATAACATGTATGAATATAGTGCATCGTATCGGACATACATTTTACTAATAAAATTTACGTTAAAGTGTCATTAAACTTTAAAAATTTTTCGCAAGTTATTTACCTATTTTGCTAATATTTTTATTAAACATTAGTTTAGAATTTTAAGGTTTCAATTAATTACACTACGCTGAAAAAAAATTGACCCCTGATACCGTTTTTGCTGATTTTTTATGTACAATGACCTCCTGAATACGAATATGACTACGATCATGCCCAGTCACCCACCATTTTCTCGTAACACCACCCCCTACCCCAATTTTTATCAGTTCGGTAATTTTATAGCCATGAATTTGATTTGGAGAATCAAAAAGAATTAATTTAACACTTAAAAACAAAAATATACAATGTTTAATAAATAACATTAATAATAGATTAAAAAGTATGAGAAATGTAATACATAATTTCAATGGCAAATTCCCCCCCCCCACACCTAAATTTCCCCCTTGTTGCAAATGTTCAAGTTTTAGAATTTTCCAACTCTGTAGCCCCTGAGAAGATATTTGACAGTTAAAATAATCCTCCCCAAAAAACGGTGGGTGATAGGGCAAAATGGACGTTATATTCGGATTCAGGAGGTCATTTTATATACGAATTTGCCAAAATGGTTTTGGGGCAATTCTCTTGCTGAGCAGTGTTATTAATTGCAACAACAATTTGTAAATTCGAATTGTCATGTTGCTTTTTTCAAGTATCTGATGAAGTTTATTAACTGTTGAAAAGATAGTCTTATTGCGTTGGTCGCTCAGAATAAGCTGAAAAAAAAAGTCAAATTAAAAATTATAGATGAAAACAGAATTACCTAAGAACGAATCCAAGAGGTCTTTTGGTTGAACAGTTCAGATGAATTTATTGATTATTTGAAATACGATATTTTATAGAGTGACCATAGACTTCCAAAAAAACTTAATAGATTTTGACAACTGCACTATGGAGTGTGAAGCAAAGAGTGGGGAAACAGTACAGAGGATCAGGCCGGGCCCCAGCCCCGAATCTCTCTTGAGTTCTTACATGGTCGATAAAAAAAAAAAAAAAAAAAAAAAAAAAAAAGAAAAAATTCCTTATTTCTGAGAATTTGATTGTTTTTGTTGTATTTTGAGCAAACAAAATATAAAATAAATTTTCATTACAGGGTTGTTGCGGTTCGTATATTTTCGTTGACTCGTCCATCACTATATTTATATGGCATTATCGTCTATAGTACGTTTGTTGTACCAGTTAAGGAGAAAATTGCTAATTAAATATAGTGGTGTAAAAGTCAGGAGAAAAATGTGCTTTATAAAAAAAAGTGTGGCTATAACAACTAATGCTATTTCCTATACTGTGAACATTCATTTTTAACCCTTTGCGCTCGGCATATTTTCCTATTTTGAACAGTAAGACACGCCTTTTGGCGTTCGTTTAAAACATCACACGTATAGGTTCCAACTTACCACCTTCTGGCTACCGAAAAAATTGTAATAATTTGTTTTATTTTACTTCATCATTAAATAAAATAAATCTTTCTGTTAAAATTTTACGGTAGCCGAAAGGTAGCCTATAGCTACACGTTTTAGAAAAATAACATTTCATTTGCAAAGGAACACCTTAAGGCGTGGCTCGAATTTTTAATGTCCCCTCAGAAGGGACATAAGAGGGATAGTGGTTAAATTAATCTCATTAAACATGATGGTTTTGTTGCAGCTGATGACTAACCAGAAATTTATGAAACGTCAAGTGCAAAAATTCTACGACATGAAACAACATAATATGAATGGTTCTCAAATAAGTTTTCCTACGTTTTTCTTTTATGTTTTAGTTACCAACATTATGCGATTATGTGCTTATGTGATTATTTATAGAATAGGAATACTTTTT
This sequence comes from Salticus scenicus, assembly GCA_963930645.1. NCBI lineage: Eukaryota > Metazoa > Arthropoda > Arachnida > Araneae > Salticidae > Salticus > Salticus scenicus. The sequence goes on from OZ005651.1 coordinate 84,374,969, forward strand.
TTTTCAATGAAGATCATTTCAGATAATCACTGCATGTCTAATTTCCGTATATTTTATATTAATCCACCATAAGGATAAATTTTTTAGTGTTGGCATTACAAAAACCATGAAATTATACATTGTTTTGTTTACATTTAATAAAATACAGGTACGTTTCATTTCTTAATAGGAAAACTACAAAAAGTATTTTTTAAACATCATCATGCTTTTAATACAATTGCGCTAACATTTGACGTTTTAATAATAAGTAACCTCTTAAAGTTGATAATTATAAAAGTCTTTTAACATCTCAATATCAGCTTCATTTTAAAATCCATTAAGTCCATTCAAGCACATTATTCAAACTTCTTCTTCTTCTTCTTCTTCTTTTTTTTTTTTTTTTTTTTTTTCTTCTTAATAATATGAGAAAATAATTTACCCTCAGTTGTCTTTTCCTATTTAAAATAAATAGTATCCAAAATATAATGCAAATTTAGACACCTATTGTACTTCTCCCAGAAAGAGAGAGAAAGAAAAAAAGTAAGCATTGAAAAGCAAAATATTTTTATTCACAAAATGTGCTTATAAATGTGTTTATTATTTATTATAAACACAATATACATTATAATAAATAGCAATCTTATTATTAATTATTTATTGTAAAAGTATCATGCGTTAAATCTCAAAAAAGCGTTTATTAAAACTGTCACAATTACATTCGTCCTAATGAATTTCAAAGAACTTCGGATTTAATTGACTTACAACCCAGCTGTCATCAGTTTTTCAACAGTAATGCAACTTTTGAGAATTCATATTATACTTAAAAGATTTTTATAATCAAACATTTTTTTTTTCGAAATCCACGATGTTATTTATACCGCTAAATAATCATTTTAACTTCATTACTTTTATACAGTTCTCTCGATATGTTCTAGAAAGACCCCCAACGGATGGCATACTACCTATAGGGCTAGGACCCTGGTGTGACATTAATATGCCACAGTCCTCTAAAAATTAAATCAAAACAAAAGTCATTTAAAAAAAAAAAAAGTATCTCAATACAGTAATTTCAAAAGCCGTGAATATTTTATTGAGACATTAAAACATGTAAAAAGATGACAAACGAGGACAAACCAAATCGTATCCATGAATTATGAATTCGTTAAAAAATGATGGTGGAGGAGAGAGAGATTTTAATTCACGAAAATTTGACATCTTTACAGCACGGTGATCTTAGTCGAAATCCCCGGAATCAAGACCGACTATCCACTTGTAATCTGCCAGATTGTGGTAACATCACCACATTCAGAAGCCAGCGGCGCCAATTAAGTTTTCTTTGTCTTAATGTTATTTCAATGTGAATTTTTAAATCTAGAAAAGACGGTTAGAAATAAAGCAACCCTAACCTGGCATACATCACTGCGCAAAAATAACGGTTACAAACAGGTACAGATGATTATGGAATTCTAGCGACTTGATGTCTAAACGATGAGTCATTTAGTTTATCTCAAACCGCAATTAATTATATTATGTGTATATGGAGTTAAACAAAAAATAAATAAATAAATAAATAAATAAATAAAAATAAATAAAATAAATAAATATAACGGAAATTGCTTAATGGAATTTTTACAGCTATAAATATAAACAGATTTATTGAGAAACGCAGTGAAATAAAAAAAAATAATTCTTTTCAGGGAGAATAAAATTAAATTGGGTTTAAGATCCCCAATATATATATTGCATTATGCTAAACGGAGATCACTGGATTTATTACTGAATTCTTTCATAAAACTACAAAAGATTATTTATTTTAATTTCCAACAGGGCTAGGACCCTGGTGTAGTCAGTCGGCCTTAAGCCACACAACCAACCAACCTCTCGATACCTTAATAAAATAATAGATTACTGGTATGCCTAGTTATATAAAATTTCAATTATAATACAAATAATGTGATTGAAAAGGTAAAAGTATTACATTAGCGACAAATAAAAATCGCTTTTTTCCCTCAAAGTAATAATAATAATAATAAATAGATAGATAAATAAATAAATAAATAATTAAATTAAATTAAAGAAGGTACATTTTTTCTGAAATATAAGATTATTAAAAACATTTCAAACTAAAACGAATATGTGTATAATGTATATCAACTGGTTGACATGAGTAAAAGAAAAAATACAAAAAGTAAAAAAAAAAAAAAATCCTTTCTTACGAGATTGTTTTTTTAATTCTAATATATCTCTCCCCCTAATGCTAAATGTTATGCAAGTATTAATTAATTTTAAAATGAATTAAAACAAAAACGAAAAATTTTCAATCTCAATGTTACATTTCCAACTAAAGAAATGTTAATTTAAAATTCATTTAATCTTATAAACAGATACAGTTCTTCAATGAAATGCGCAAAGAATATTATTAACCTAAAATACTGTTTACATTATTCATTCATGCTCAAATAACTTAAAATTGTAAAGAAACGATATTTCTTTGAATAATGAGTTAAATCAATTTTCTTCTAAAACAATGGAAGTGCCAAGCTAATGAAAAACAAAAGGCAGTGTTTATTATGTTTCCCCACAAAAATCATCGATTTCATTATAACCTTATTTTGATTAAGATAACGCGTACCTAACAAATCTTTTACCGAAAACTCAACCTCTCTTTGGAAGATGCCTCTAAAGAGCAGCCACCCAAAATGACACTTCATCTTTTGCTTTTGAATGTGATTAATGGTTCAAGATAGACAGGGAAATCAATGTGTATGGATGAAAATGCAGGCGGTGGAGTTCTTTCATGTAGCAATAAATTAACAGGACATAATTATGTCATATGTAATGCAAAGCGTTCTTTATATTTTGTATGTGCCACGTGGTATCGAAAATCAGATATTCAAAATTACATATTATCTCTTAAATTTAATTTCCATTTTTATAAAAAGCGATTCTAAAAACAGTATAGCATTTAAAATCAAATCAATTTTGCGGTTTCTTTGCATCGAATATATTTATCTAATTTATCTCTCTCTAATTCTTGCAATTAAAAAAAAAAAAAAAAAAAAATGCAAAAGAAACGATTCTCTTTCAATATGCTAGTCAATAGTCAACCTTTTCATCTCAGTAAATCAAAACAGAATAAGTTTTCGCTGATGTGTCACTTTTGAGGCAATGCACTTAAGAGAATTAAATAGTTAGTATATTTAAAATTATTGATACCTTGAACATCACTCCGTGCTTGGCAGAAAAGCTTTTTTCGAAAGGGGATCCCTTTCTTCAACGGTGCCGACTGCACTCCGTGGCTGGCGGTTTTTCAATAGTTGCTCATCTCTTTTATCGATGTACAGGTGACGCCATATCTCGTTTATCTCCGCTGATTCGTGGTCATTAATTACGTCATGATTATGCGCGACCTCAATGCTTTCTCTTAGATAAGCGTAGGTTTGATTATTGTAATTAGCTAATTTGGTGACATTTTCAAAGTCAATTTTAATATTGTTTTCCAGATAATTTTTGGCCAACGCGGTGGTATTGCGGTTAAATTTGATATCGTTTTGATGTTTTTTTATTCTGGTTTTTATTTTTCTCTTAGTAACACCTATGTAATTATATTCTTTGTTTTCTTGATTTTTGAGGGGAATTTGTAAATACCTGCAGTTTCGGTGGGGGGATCGAATCTTTATCACTTCTTATTAGTTGAAATATATTGGGGTTGGGTTTGATTGGTATGTTTAAATTAAATTTGCTAGCAGTGTTTTTTATCTTATTTGAAGTGCCTTGATTGTATGGTATAGAAAAAGTGTGGGGGGTTTTTTGGGCATTCGGAATACTATTTAGCTGTTTGATTCGTTTTTTATATAATTGGTTTACTAATTTTTTTGGTGCAGCCTGCGTCAACCGTTAATTTATTTATGAAATTTAGTTCTTTTCTTAATGCTGATTTATCGGAACATATGAGGATGGCGCGATTAATATAGCTGCGTATTGCGTTTATCTTGTACCTGTAGGGTGTTTTGCTTTTATTGTTAATAATCTCGTTACTTCCGATATACAGTGGTTTTAAAGTGATTAATGTTCTTAATGATTTTTACGTCCAAATAGTTGATTTCGTTATTGTTTTCGTCTTCGGCAGTGAATTTGATATTTTTATCGAATTGGCTGAGTTGATTTAGGATTTCGTTGCTATTATAATTTTCTTTAATTATTGCGAAAACGTCGTCCACATAGGCGTTACTAAGAGAAAAATAAAAACCAGAATAAAAGAACATCAAAACGATATCAAATTTAACCGCAATACCACCGCGTTGGCTAAAAATTATCTGGAAAACAATATTAAAATTGACTTTGAAAATGTCACCAAATTAGCTAATTACCATAATCAAACCTACGCTTATCTAAGAGAAGGCCTTGAGATCGCGCATAATCATGACGTAATTAATGACCACGAATCAGCGGAGATAAACGAGATATGGGGTCACCTGTACATCGATGAAAGAGATGAGCAACTATTGAGAAACCGCCAGCCATGGAGTGCAGTCGGCACCGTTGAAGAAGGGGTTCCCCTTTCGAAAAAAGCTTTTCTGCCAAGCACGGAGTGATGTTCAATGTATCAATAATTTTAAATATGTTATATCAACTTCGTTAAAGTATTTAATCATAAATAGTTAGTATTTAAGGCTAATAATTACAAGTCAAGGATGGGTGAGACCATAACATGTAAAAGTGAATAAATTCTTGTGATTAAATTCATAACGTACATCTTAACTTTCTCCTGCAATTGTAACGATACTGTTGGCTAAAATTAGGGTCGCCAATACATTTAAAAAAATACATTGATTAAAGCGCAACTGAAAAAAATGGGTGTTGCTCTTGGTTACTTTTTGAATGAGATTTGGCGTACATATTGTGGTTTTTTTTATAAAAGTAACTGAGCCAAACTTACTTCACTGTTTCGTTAACTGTCAAAATGTAGAGACTCTTCGTATTAGCTCTGTACTCCCCGTGTCCTCATCCTCACTTTTTTGAATAACTTTTTATATTGATGTTCTTCAAACAGTTTTCTTAGTCCTGCTATAATCATATAATATTGGATTATCTTTTTGTCACAATGAAAAGTAAATAAAATAATTGAAGTCAATATCGTTACGTGGGTTATTGTGTATCAGCGCAAAAATTACGACTAATTGTTTGAAAGGATTTAAGTTTGTTAAGTATTCCACTTTGATAGCAACTCTTCATCATCAAACTGAAATTCTGTATGAATAATTTTCTTTATCAAAACTAACTATTTAAACGGATCAACAAAAAATTATAAGAAATAATTGGTGCGAATAACTAAAAATGGACACGGGAAGAAAAAACTTATACGAAGTTTTTAAAATTAGTCCGCATACACGAACTTTTAAAATTATTCTGGACTTTTCGTCAGAAACATTTATAAAATTTTTTTTACAGATGCCTTAATATAGTATGAACTACATGTATGAGAACTGTTAGTGCTATTTTTATGGTTCCGAACCTTTGTCCAGGCTTGTTAAGGATTCATGTTTTTCAATAATTTTCTGCAGTCTGATGCTACATTCTCCTGGTTTTATATCAAGTCAAACTTATCGTTTGTGATTTCCGTTCTGTTTTCTCTACAAAAACCAGTTGGCTCTTCGACTTGATGAGTCTTTATACGTACAGAGTATTCTTGTTTGTTGCCTGCTACTGTAAAAAAATATTTTCCAAGTAACCTTCAGGAATGTTTCTACATAATCATATCGTCTGACCTGGAATTCTACATTTTATATTCTTCAACTTTATCCTGCCAAAGTCTCCAGCTTTACAGTTACCGATCTTCTGCTTCCTATACCTCGCTGCTTATCCGTGATGTGCTACAGCTGTTTCATGTGTGGCGACTACTCGTCAGGAGAAGATCCTTTTCATCTTTCATATGTGTGCTGGTGATATTTACCTGCACCTAATTCCTTGGTGTTACTGGATGACATTTGACAGCTGTTTCAGAATAAAATCAATTTCTTCAGAGGAAATTTCTTTTATCGTACGTATGTACGCTGCTGCTAACTCCCTTTCTCTGGTTATGAAGATGGTTTTATCAGTATCTTCAGCCGCTTCAAGAAAATCATTCACCATATTTTACCATCGTCTATATATACAAGTTCTGTGCTCATTCATGTGGCCTGAAGTGGATGTGCTGTATTGCTACTTCACTGAAACAAGTTATTCAATGTGTAGTGTTTCGGATTGCATCTTCTCCCGGTTCCAAGAGTTATAATAAGTCGTTGCATTTTCTACAAATTTACGAATTTTAATTGATCATTTTAGTTTAGTATCGACGTAAATAAAAGAAAAAGGAATAATAAATTAATAATAATAATAATAATCAATTAAAATCTATTCATAAAAAACTTAACTTCTTCGAAAAACTATCTGCTCAAGTAAGTAAATCATTTCAAATTACTATGCATGAAATAAACACTTAATATATATATATATATATATATATATATATATATATATTAAATATATTGAGTATATAAGTAAAAATAATAATATATTTTGAATAATAATTTTGTGTGACTTGAACAATACACTAATCACAGTGATCAATTTTAACAAGGTATATAAATTTAATGCGATTGTGATGTATACTTATACATATTTTTTTTCTAGAGTATTTTTTTCCTTTCAATAAAGAAGTAATAATAATAATTTTATAATACATTTGTACATTTCATTTAAGTTATTTTAATTTTTATCAATCCTAATTTTTCTCAATATATGATATCTTACTTAAGTAAATTGAGTGATACAAATTCTGATATTTCTTAAAAAGATTAAAATATGACATTGCAATATTATTGCTTATCATATCAATTTTTTTATACAATAAGAATCTTTCATTCTATTATTTAATTAGTGAATTTTATGAGACCATTTATTTATGCAATATATACATATTTCAGCGATATTTTTAATAAATAATTGTTATCTTTCTCATATTTTTAAATCCTTACAGCTCAATATAACTTGAATTTGATCAAATACTTACATATATATATTGCATATAATTTCATCATATATCATAGTAAAAATATAAAGAAATTTTAAATAATTTAAGTGCTTTATGGGTAATTTTTTTTTAAGTTGATCATTTTAAAATTTATATTGATTTATTACATGTATTGCACAACATATATTTTATTACTAGGTTCTGTCTTGACTAATCTTGCATATTAAGATTTTAGATATATATATTTATTGGTTAATTTTACGTACTACTTGATTCATTCAAACCTAAATATGTTTTGTGCAATTAATTTTTATTAGGTTTTTTTTTTTTTTTTTTTTTTTTTTTTTGTAGAGATACTTCTCTAAAATATATATAATAGATTTACTTGGGTTTTCTATTTGGTGGTTCGTTTTTTACTAACCATGGCCACCAATATTATGATTCCAACTTTTGGTGGTGATCCAAACTAGGGTAAGTGCACCAGTGATTAATACTTTTAGAGCAATCTCTGATGTTTTTAATGTTCTAGTCACTAGAAAATATTTTTAGAAATCTTAATAAGTTAGTACATATGGTATGAAAGACATTCAGAACCATATATATGTTAAAATATATACTTTTAATAACAATTCTTTTTTTATGAATTTTTATTTGACACCCACTCAATGCTCCAATAATTGACACTGCCAGTTTTTCATTTTTATCAGTAATTGACATTTATCAGTGTTTGACACTGCTAGTTATTAATTTTACCAGTTATTAGCACCCTATGCTCCAGTGTTTAACATAAAATGTTAAAATTCTTATATGTAAAATATATGATTTTATTATTTTTCTTATTTATTAATTATTTCGGGACAGATGTCAATTACTGGAGCATGCCAATCACTGGAGCACCTACCCTATCTATTTTTTTTTTTTTTTTTTTTTTTTTTTTGATCAATTGCGCTCTTATGCTGAGGTTAGTAAAATTAAATCTAAAGAAATTATTTTAATTCTAAAAAGTAAAGTGGTGCTCAGAGATTCATGCTTGAAAATGAGACATTGTATAACATTGTATAACGCGATTGATCTAGTATTTATTGAAAACAATTCAATGATTTTTTCTCATTGCCTTCGTCTACTTGTAACATGAATCTTTTCAATAATATTGCTATGATGAAAAATGAATCTCCCAAACACTTTGCTCATAGATTGAACGTAGTTACCTCTAAAGCTTTCCCAAATATTTTTGATGTTGATGCTTTAAATTCGTTAAAGTATTCAAAATTCATTTCGTGTATTCCATCCAGTATGCGAATTAAAATACAAGAAGAAGGGTTGAACAAATATAAAGAAGCAGTAGAGCGGGCACATAAGTTATTCTACATTCATACGTCTGAAAATCTGGAGAAAACAATGGACAAATCAGACACAACTTCCAGTCAAATTCTGAAAAAAATTAATTTATTAACAGAACAGGTGAACAGTTTGTCATGTAAAAAAGAAAATAAAGTAAATTATCATGACAAACAACCATATTTTGAAAATAAAAAAAGGAAATATTCAAACAAAACAAAAAGATACTCCGATCAAAGATATAGAGATGGAAAAGAAAAACCGCATTCCTACAACACACAATTTAAAGCTAAATTTCACAAAATGGTTAGCCGACTTTGTGCAAAATCTGGTTATACTGCCAGATTATGCTTTAAATGGACAAGACAAAATTTTTATTTTTCCGACTGAGTGAAAATAATGCCTGGACCAGCAGTCGAATCCCGGATCTTTGACTTACAAGGTCAAGGCTCTGCCAATTGAGCTATCCAGGTCGACAACCGGTCGGCATTACTCACTTAGACAACCTTTAGGCAGAAACATCTGGTCTATCATGTAGATAGCTCGACAGAAATAGGCCGCGGGTAATGGAAAACACCATTAAACAATGGGAGAAAGAAATGCAATTTTTATTAAAATCACACAATCAACTGATTGGAAGAAAATCATATTTATTGAAATTTTATTTTTTCGACTGGGTGAAAATAATGCCTGGGCCGGGAGTCGAACCCCGGATCTTTGACTTACAAGGTCAAGGCTCTACCAATTGAGCTATCCAGGCCGACAACCGGTCGGCATTACTCAATAAAAATACCAACTTACAAGTAAACTCTAAAACTTCACAATTTTCATCACTTTCCACTAGAACATCTCACATTTTCTCCGAAACCAACGCTAACTAAACTATTCGACTGGTAACCTTTTCTTCAACTAACCGAACTCTTTTAATGGATAATCTACACTTTCTCCGAAATCAAGTAACACTTCCTATAATAAGTCCTCCGAGTTGAGCGTTACGTCACGAAAAATAGACCGATTACATTCATTCCAAACCATCCTATAGGAAGTGTTGATAGGATTCAATCGGTCCACCTTCCGTAACGTAAAGTTCAGATCGAAAGCATATTATAGAAGATGTTGGACAACTCTATATGAACAACATACGCTTACAATCTCAGCACCATTTCGAGCATTTGAGTGAGTGAGGCTTCACTACCTTACAATGTAAGTGCAAAATTTTAAAATAATTGGTAAAGAAGACTTGAGAAAATTATAGTTAGTTTGCAAATGCAATGAAATTCTCTCACAACATCAGTTAAAATTTTGCTTATAACTTTTAAACCATTGAAAAGAATTTCTTTCTTTCTTTTTTTTTTTTTTTTTTTTTTGTAGAAAATGAAAGGAGAGATTCACAAATGCAAATTTTTCTTATTTTCAAACTTCGGAGTATGCAAGTTTTGAGTTTCATGTGAAAAACGAGGACTTAGCGGCAGCGAATGAAATTTGGCTTTCAATTTGATTAAAAAGAAAGCGAACAAGAATGGTCGGCATTCAGTAAGGGCATTTATTCGATGAGTGCGATGTTTCAATGAAGCTATTTAACCGATTCAGAATCTTGGAGAGTTGTTGGCAGATTAGAGGGGGCCAAACACAAGCCGAAGTATCAGAAATCCTTGGAGTTTCACAAAGTGTGATTTCCAGGATCTCGACCCATTTTTTGGAGATTAAAAATTCAGGCCGAAGACCAAGGCAAAGTCGTAGATGTACAACAAAGCCCAATAAATATCGATTTTTAAAGCTAACGACTCAGAGACACCGAAGTATGAATGCAAATCTCCTTCAACAACACATTTGCTCGGCTACTGGTCTCCCATTGTCAACTCAAACTGTCCGAAACCAGTTCTACGCTGTAGTTCTATATGCTCGGCACCCAGTGGTATGTGTTACGTTAATAACAAGTCACGTTGCGCCTGCAGGAAGTGGGCAACGAAGCATGTGAACTAGAGGAGATGAGAATAGCCCAATATTCTTTTCTCTGACTAGTCCTGTTTTTTCCGTTCATCATGACAATAAGCACATTTTCATCTGAAGGGAACATGACACTAGAAACAATTCTGCGTTTGTGCACGGAAGTAACAGATTTCGCGGTGGAAAGGGGGGGGGGTGATAGTCTATGCTTACATCTCCATCCATGGGTGCACCGATCTCCACATCATTCGAATTGGAGCTCTGACAGGTCATCGATACAAGGATGAGATCCTCAGACCTATTGCTACAGCGTGGAGATGGTTTCGAACAGTTTGAGTCGGAACTCTGCCAGTAGCCGAGCAAACATGTTGTTGAAGAAGAGTATCATTCATATTTCGGTGTCGCCGAAAAGTTCGTGTTAAATATCGATCTTCATTGGGCAATGTTGCACGTCTACGACCTCTTGCTCTGGTCTTCAATTTGCATTTCCAGTCTCCAAAAAACTGTTCCAGCTCCTGGAAATCACATTTTGTGAAATTCCAGTGGATTTTGCTACTTCAGTCTCTGTTTGGCCTTCCACTAACCGACCAACAACGCTTCAAGCTTCTGAATTGGTTAAATGACTTCTTTGAGACATCGCATTCATCCAAACAAGGCACTTACTGAATGTCAATCATTCTTTTCCACATTGTCTTTTATTCAGTTGAAAGCTAAATTTCATTCACTAAAGCTAAAGAGACATTTTTGACGCCAAACTCATGATATGCTTACTTCAAAGTTTGAAAATCAGAAAAAAAAAAAAGAATTTGTTACTCTCATTTTTCATTTTCTGAAAAAAAAAAAAAATCGCTTATAGTATTGTTTTATATAAGACTTAAAATATCCTTTAATTGTTTTGAGTAGTGTATATATATATAGAGAGAGAGAGAATGAAAAAGAAACATATGTTAACATTCTAAATTTATATATATGATCCAAAAGTAATACAGGATGTTTACAATTAACGTTATGATTTCTAAACGTAATAATTTTAAATCTACCGGTCAGAATATCTTGATATTTTTCCAGAACAATTGTGAAGCAATGGGATTTTGTTTGGTTCAGGAAAAAAGGAGTACCAAAATATCATTTTAGTTGGCACTGTGAGGGTAATGTCAGGAGAAACGTCTAAATGGATTCATTAAACACAGGAGTGTTGTTAGTAATACAATAGAATAGCAGGAAACAATAGACTCCAAGATTTTAAGTTAGGTTAACTCCAAGGTTAACATTAACATAAGTATATGTGTTTACAGCAGAAGCAGTCATAGTGACAAGAGAAAAAGAGAAGTTTCATTAGACAAATACATTACGGATAGTTAACGGCACATTTTGGAACAATTTTTTTTCCAAATAAAATTCTATCGCCTCACGGTTGTTCTTGTAAAATATCAAGTTATTCTGAGCGGTAGTTTTAAAATTACAGCGTTTTGAAATCGTAACTTTAATTGTAATCACCCTATGTAATTAGGAATACTTAAACGAATATAAATTTTAATAAGACATAATTGTAACTTGTAAAAAATGGCAATTAATACAATTGCACTAAACAGTACTACAGACTGAAAAGAAATTCAATAAAAATATGTAATAAAATGATATATATATTTATATGTGTGTGTGTATGCGTGTGTGACTTTTATGGTTAAAATGTTATAATCCGTTTAAAAAATCAGAATGTAATTTAATTCTACTGCGAAAATTGTCTGGTGATAAATAAATAAAAATAAATAGGTAAAAGTTAAAATTAAATAAATTTATACTCTTTATAATTTATACTTAGAATCTTTTTTCTAGTATTCAAACTTGTGTGCCACTCACACGAATTTCTCTTAACCTGCATTAATACTATAAAGATAGATTGTGCAGTCTTAAGATCAATAGCGTAAGATAATAAAGTTCAATGTACTTTAAAAAATAATTCAAAATATGTTTAGGAACAGTTTTACTTGACATATAATGCTATGTGAGGGAGGGCTACCGCTCCTTTTAACTACCCGTTCATTTATAGTGCCTACAATTATTTAAAAAAAAAATCAAGGCTGTTGTTAATTTTTAATCAACTTTTCCATCTTGATCAAATTTTTAGTTATGCCGATAACAGATATGCATACAGATCAACCATTAAAGAATGGACTTTCGTAATCAGGGCACATGAAAACGTGATAGTATATAAAAAAACAGAGTTGAATACTAAACTTCAAAAAATACTTTGTTTACAGTATGGATATGAAAAATTAATTTTTCTTCCTGAGCAGTGTTCGCCGACATAATAAAATGTAGCAAAGTACTTCCATCAATTACATTCAATAGAAAAAAAACGTTCAGCATAATTTGGGTAGCTCTATATATTGTCTATAAACTATAAACACATTACACTATGTCCTTACATTTAGTTTTATTGGAAAAACATTTAACACAAAATTTAATACACTTCCTGGCAATTTTCATGTATGGTCTCGATGTATCTAAATACTTTGTGCAGCTCTGTAAACGAATGATGAATGATTTCTATACAGCAATCTTTGCAAAACATGTTTTTATGCATAGAAAAAATTTTGCTCATTTCGATTTGTTTAAGTCAGCCTATAGATGTTACACTGTAATTATCAGAATTTTTCGCTTTGACATATTGTATTTGAGTTCTTTTGGATGTCCCTGTACACGAACCATTTGCTGAATTTAAAAATAGAAATTTAGTGTAGCATCATTATATGTTACAGATTTAGAATGCCGAGTTTGGAATTTCTACTACTATTTATTCTTGAGATATGCTGATAACATACACACAGACATACAGACGCACAGAGACACACACCAACCGCTATAAACGTATTTTTCGGATTCAGGGCACCCTAGAACCTGTAAATATAACAAAAACTCAATTTCGAAAATTTGATCCAAAAACAATACTTCCTCTACCGTAATATATGGTTAAGAGAAAGTAAAAATTCTATGTATACCAGTTTTGCAGAAAGAAGGCGAGAAAAGGATAATTTTATAGAATATGATGGTCGAATGACTACGCTAAATAACAGTTAAAGTTAAAAAAAGAAACATATAAACAAATAAACTGCAAAGGAATTAAGCAATAAAATTCACAAAGCAGATATATTTTTCAATATTTGACAATGATAACTATACGATAAAAAGTGTTATGTTGCGCATATTTATAAATCGAAGAGGCTATCACTTTCGAAATTTAATGTATTCATTAATTTTATCGAAAATATGGTTCTTTTTTTTTTTTTTTCTTTTTTCGAAATGAATTTTTTGATAAATCTATTCAACCCGTAAATCGATTACTTAGGAATAAAGTTCCTGCAGAATTTGAACATATTTTTTAAAGTAATAATAATATCCGCTTCCTATAACCTCAGTTTTAATTACTTTTGAACGGTAGCAGTATTTAAAATAGCTGAGTCATTCTCTTTATGATACTTTGAAATGCTAAGTGTTCCATAGCAAACATGCCTGTTTCCAGAAGCAAAGTGTTTCCGGTGTCTTCAAGTTACTGTAAAATGCTGAATGAGTTTCTTTTTACCGGAGAAATAGCGAAATTAATATCCGGCTCTTGTTTCACTGGTTTATGTACATTGCTCTTTAGTACTCAAAAAGCAAATTTTCTTTTGTATTTTTTTTTTCACTTATTCGATGTTTTGTTTCATCATTTACTGTAAAAATTTTTAAAATGGCTTAAGCATTGCAGTAAACTTTAAACAGTTCAAGTAGATGAAGCAGTGGCTGGGATATTTTACACGTGTAACGAAAAATTAAGCATAACTTATTTTTAAAGATTTTTTCTGTATATTTTAATGACATATTGAAATATGTTTATGTTATAATTAAAGTAGGATATTTCGTATATATCTTTGAGTAGTTTTTTTTTTTTAATATTGTAGACCAACTAGTGATTTTAGCTTAGTTTATTTATCAGAAACTTACATTTTCAACAGTGTTATACCGAGTCAATGTGAAACGATAGGTTTTCCTTTTCAAATCTGTAAGCGAAAAGAAATACCATATAATTTTATGGTTATTTCGTGGAAACATGCCTAACATAAATAAAGGATTTTAAATAAAAAAGTATACAAAATATTAATTAAAATAATTTGTAAGAATAATATTTAAGTATTTAATGTGACATTATTGTCATGAATACTTCACACATGCGAAAAAGAAAAAAAATCTTATTTTGAATGGCTTTTTATAGTAGAGCAGGGCTGCCACAGCCGACCTTTTTTTTAATTTTTTCATACCACTATTTTCAAAAAAGTAAAATTTATAATATATTTATACAGGTAAAGCAGAAGTTTGCCTGCATAAATTTATTATAAATTTTACGTAATATTTCATGGAAATAGTGGTACGAAAATAATAGTAATAAAAAAAGTCGCCTGTGTCAGCCCTGGTAGAGCTTTGATATGTGCATATTATTAGTACAGGAGTTTACATGATACGTTGCAGTTTCTTTTATTATCATTCATTTTTTAATATATTACAATTACTTAATCCAAAAATCACATATTCTAAAGTATCTGATAATAATACATTTGAACTTTTTAGAAAATAGTTTTGCAAACCTGTAGGTAACAGTTTTATAATTTTATTTAATGTTACATTAGTGTTATATAAATACCTACTTAACTTTGGACAGCTGATTTTTATAAATATAACCATAATGCCTAGTAAAACAGAATTTTATCATAATATAAAGCCATTATTCATTACTTTCTCTAAGTGAATAACAAATCACCCGACAGAGCCTATAATTGAGCGTTTGGTTACAATGGTTATTTAAAACATCAGAATTTATAAATGAAATCTCTTACTCTACAAATTTGTTAGTTAACTATTTGTTTAGAAGTACATAAATATTCAAAATGTGAATATTTTCTAAGTATCGTTTAAACGTTCTAGTTAAGAAGCGTCTTTTAAATGGCAAAAAAATTATTGAGCTGTATAGGAAATCAAATTCGTGCATTATATGTGCGGCTTTTTTTCTTCAATAATTAATATTTTTTATATGTTACTTACTGACTTGCGAAATTTTAATTTCCAAAAGTTTTATAACAACGACTTTTTTCTTGGTATCGTTTTATAATTTCCTAAATTAAGAAAAATTTCTTTTAAAAAAAAGAATTCGCAATGATATGTGCATATCATTCGTGCTGGAGCACTGTTACAGGGTTCCTACGGCCCATTTTTTCCCTAGGACTCTTATACCACTATTATTTATGAATCAATTTCTTCTTAAATGCTAAATGTACAGTTACTGTTGCTTGGCTGGTTGTGGGGCTTAACGCCGATCGACTACATTAAGGTCCTAGGCCTATAAGTGGATTTTCCTCTGAGGGAGTCTTTCTAATAATCCTAGCCCGTATTTACGCGAGTTTCAGACATACAGTTGTGAAGAAATTTATTTTTAGGTAATACTGGTGGAGGAGTTATTGGAAAAAGGCTGGTCATGGGAATCCTGTGTTCGTACCACCTTCTTTTTATACCACCTTTTTTCAAGTGTAATTTTTTTCTTACTTTTTCGTAGTTACATATTGGGAAAAATTGCTCTGATAGTAAAGTGGAGTGAAATAAAAACGGTACTAATCAATACTTCGAAAGAAATTTTAAATATTCGCAACCCTGCTATGTGAACAAATAAACTTTGATTTCCATGTAGTGGCCAGTGTTACCAACTTGTAAGAACTTTTATGCTGAATATCCATCCAAAAATTTTTAATTGTAATGTCTGTCTAATTGAATGTTTGTCTAATGATTATCATATAGCGGAACGGTGGGGAATATGGAATAAAAGGATAAAATGGAATACCGTTATATATTTAATGATAAGAAAGCACCACAGAACTGGCGTTTTAAAGTTATAAGTGCAAAACTTTCAATAAATACCATAAAATGCAATAAACTCGCAACAATTGTTTCGTGTCGAAATAACACACGACTTTTCGTCAGGCGAAAAAAGTAAGCACGAGTGCTGAAACCAAAGCGGCAACGCACATTTTATGGTGTTTATTAAAAGTTTTGTAATTAATACCATTACACATCAACTGCACGAAGCCACAACCCATCGGAAGGGCGTCAAACATCTTCACTGGGCCGCCTTAAATATGAACAGTAGTTCACCATGTGTCAGTGAAAAGAGCAGTTTTTGTGTCATACAAGTTTATAAAGATTCAGATTTTTTTTGGACGTAAGTATTACGAATTCTGTCATTAATTACAAAGCAGTAAAATAAATGAAAATCTAGATTCATTTCCGGTAGGGAAGTTGAGTTAATTAGTAGTCTGATTCCCTCGAACTTATTTATAGCAACCGGTGGTTGAGGTTGGTTTATTATCCAAGATGGCGATTTAGGCTAGATGGAATACCAACTGTTCCATATTATTCGCGAACTTCGCAAAAGGTGAATGTTGATAATTTTTCAGTATTGTTTAGTTTCCATAATAATTTCGAAATAAAATGTTTGTACTGAAATTATTCATGATTTTCTGTAAAAATACTGCCCTATTTCATATTATACTTTAAGAAAATGGGGGTATTTCTTATTTTACTTCAAAATTATTCCATATTACCCGAAAATAAAACTTTTTTTCTTATTTAAAACTTTTGCAAGTAAACTTTATTTTTTCTAACATAAAACCATAAAAATACATTAACAAACATCAAAGTTTGAAAAATACTCAAATCCACAATGATCCAAAATACTTTAGTTTACTATGGTGAGTTCAAATCGAAATGGTATTGCACATTCCCCTGCTTCCCTATATCGAGCATTATTCTTAAAAATTATTTATAACTTAAAAATAAAAATGTCCCTACAAGTTTGCAACACTAGTAGTGCAGTGTCCATATTTAAAATACTTATATGATTTTAAAAGATGCCAATAAAAAATCTTGTGATGGAATTAAATGGGTCATCTCGACACCAGGAGTATGCAGGAGTGTTTGATTTTTCTTTTTACGAGAACGTGGACATATAGTTCAGAACTTTCTTAAAAGAGCTGTATTCGAACAGCAAAATTAAAGAAACTATGGAAATAAAAAACTTTTAGATATCTAGGATTTTGAATTTTTTTGATTGATTTCTTTAGAAATCGACTTATTGCAATCACTTCGTTTACCTATATGTCTATCTATCTATCGTTCTATCTATCTATTGAAAATTTTATCATCACGATAACTCCCGAAATAATACTCCAAATCGAACCAAATTTGAACAGGGAACTTATCTTATAAGTATCTTGGATGAGTTTGTTAACCAAATTGCTCCACCACTTTTATTTCAAGTGGAGGCCCCTTGAAAATTTCAAATCCACATTGTAAAAAGCGTATTTAAAGCCGGATTTGCTTGAATTTTGATGTAAATATAGACCACATAAGGGTCTCAATCAAGTTTATTAACCCTTTGCGGCGCAAGACAATTCGGAACATTTAAATTATACTGCCACCGGAATTCATGAACTAAATTAAACTAAAAGAAATTTCAAATTTTAAGGTTAAAAAAACAGCCCGTTTCTGTTTTCTTTTAAACGTAAATTTTCGCTAAAAAATTTCCTGAATGAATTTTTTCAGCTGGATCTTAAATTTTGCGTCCTTGCAGCGAGGACAGCGCGCGTTAAGGGGTTAAGGAACTTTATCCGTCTTAAGTTAAGCGGGGCCACTTGAAATCAGGCTACCACTTGAAAATTTAAAATCAAGATAACTTCCGAAATAATACTCCAGATCGAACCAAATTTGGCCAGTGAACTTATCTTATAAATATCTTGGATGAGTTTGTTAATCACGTTGCTCCACCATTTTGTTTTCAAGTGGCAGCCACTTGAATATTTCAAATTTACAAAAAGCGTATTCCGAATTTCTTTGAATTTTGATGTATACATAGACAGCATGAGGGTCTCAACCAGTTTTATTAATGAACTTTATCCATTATTTTGAACAAAGAGGTGGATATCATAAACTAAGCGGGGCCACTTGAAATCAGGCTACCACTTGAAAATTTAAAATCACAATAACTTCCGAAATAATACTCCAAATCGAACCAAATTCGGACAATGAAATTATCTTATAAATGTCTTGGATAAAATATGGCAACCAAATTGGTACACCATTTTGTTTTTAAGTAGAGGCTACTTGAAAATTTCAAATTCACACTGTAAAAAGCGTATTAAAGGTCGGATTTGTTTGAATTTTGTTGTATGCGTAGACTATATAAGGGTTATAACCAAGTTTATTAATGAATTTTATCTGTCATTTTTCACAATGTGCGGATGTTATAATCTAAGCTAGAAAACTTGAAATTAGGCTACCACTTGCAAAATTATAAGCATGATAACTATTTAAATTCTGATTCACTTCAAACCAAAGTTGGACAATGATATTATATTTTAAATATTCTGGATCATTTCACTGGGCCAACTTGTTCCGATATTTTGTTTCCAAATTGCGGCCACTTGAAATTACGCTGCCACTCAAAATGTGCCATCACAATAAGTTTCAAAATATTAAACTGATTCTAACAAAAGTTGGATAGTGAACTTATGGTTCAAATATCTTGGTTAAATTCGCTTGATAATTTAATCCGAAATTTTATTTTCAAGTGGCTGCCACTTGAAAATTTGTCATTAGGATAACTTTTGTAATACTGAATCAATTCGCATCGAATTTGGTTAGTGGATGTATCATTCAACTATCTCAGATAAGTTTCGCTGGGCATCTCACTTCGCTTTTTTGTTTTCAAGTGGTGGCCACTTTAAATCACGGTGCTACTTGAAAATATTTAGCACGATAATTTTTTGAATACTAAATAAGTGTGTACTAAAGTTGGGCAGTGAACTTATACAAATATCTTGGATGAATTTGCTGGGCAAGTTGCTTCGTCATTTTGTTTCCATGTTGCAGCCACTTAGACTGCCACTTGAAAATTCGTCATAACAATAACTTTTGAAGCACTGCACTGATTCAAACCAGAGTTCAACAGTGAACTTATGCTTCAAATGTTATGGATGAGTTTGCTGGGAAATTTGCTTTGTTATATTGTTTCCAAGTGGCGGCCACTTGAAAATTGGTTATCACGATAACTTTTGAAATACTTAATTCAAACCAAAGTTGAAAATGGATTTATCATTCAAATATCTATGATTTCGGTGGCAATTTTCTTCGCAATTTTCTTTCCAAATTACGTCCACTTGACGCTGCTTCTTGAGACTTTGTTATCGCGATGACTTTTGAAATACTGAATTTAATCCAATCAAAGTTGGACAGTGGACGTATCTTAGAATATCTTGGATTAGTTCACTGAGGAATTTGCTCCGCCATTTTTATTCAAGTGACGGCCATTTAATTTTTCAACTCGATGACTTTTGAGATTCTGAATTAATTCGAACTAAATTTGTAAAGTAAGACTTATCTCACAAGTGCATTTGATATATTTGTAAACCAACTTTGACTGCCATTTTGTTTCCAAGTGGCGTCCACTTGAAAATTTTAAATTAAGATAAAAAGGTGTTTATGAATCGGTTTGCTTTAAACTCCATATGTACATAGCCTACATCAATATTTCTACCAAGTCCATTAATAATTTGTACTTGAACTTAAATTATAATTTGTATTTTAATAATTTGCTGCTTGATTTAAAAAAAAAGAAAGAAAGAAATTAACCTACCCTTCCTAATGAGCCGGAAGGACTTGTTTTATGTATACTTGTTTTGTGTAATTTAAATATGTCATGTCAGTTAAAAATATTTACGCGTTAATGAAAATTACGCATTGTTAACAGAAAGTTTACGCATTATATTTTTGTTTTCTGGTATTTTCACCAATATTGCTGATATTTTTCAACAACATATATTTAAATTATTTTGTAAGGATAAGATATAGTAGTCTCTTAAGGCGGTACTTTCATACCTACGAACACTCTAATTAATATTCCGTAGCACTGTTAGTACCTCCTTTTTTTTTTTTTTTTTCTTTTCAGATCAGATATTTTTATTCTTTTTTTTTTTTGAGTATTTTTCTTCGTGTTAAATTATAATTACATTTGAAGAAAATTACTCTAAAAATAAAGTGGTGTGGTAAAAAGGACAGGTACTAACGGAATATTAATTAGAAGGTTGGCAGGCATGTACTTTTAACCCTTACCTGATAACATTCTAATTAATATTCCGTAAAATTGTTATTACCCGCCTTTCTTTACATAACAGTCTTTTTTTTAGAGTATTTTTCTTCGTATGTAATCGTAATTACATTTAAAGAAAATTACTCTACAAATAAAGTGGTGTTGAAAAATGGGAGAGTACCGACAATTTTAACGAAATGCTAATGAGAATGTTGGTAAGTATGGTTAAACTAAAAGTTCATTGTGTATTTATTTAAATTAATTGTATAATAAAAGAGAATATTTGCCTTGAATAAAAGTATTAATTTTAACTATTGCATTTTTTACTATTTTTTTTAACTGGAAATTCTTTTTGTTCTTTCTGTTTACAATTTCATTAAAATTTACGAAAAATAATTACTAGTTAACTAAACTATTTTAGTTAAAAGTTGCATTTTCAAACAAAAGCTCTTAATAATTATGTGAAATTTCGAATAATTTGAATTATCAGAGGAACGAAAGCGTTATCTATATTAACATCTTTTTTATTTTAGATATAACCTAGTTTTAAAAAATATCCGAAGGGAAAAAAAACACACCTTTTAATATAATGTTTTCAATTAAGAAAAAAACGACAATAATAAAAACATCATTTTCGGCACTTTATTACTTATTGTTTGCTTTGAGTGCAAAATTGTTTGATGGACAGGTTAATGAAATATTCTTCAAAAAGCTTATTTAGGAAAACTAATATATATATATATATATGAATTATGAACTCTTTTTTCGTTAAATTTAATTGAGTGCATTTGGCTATTAGTGGCTTCTCATGTTTAGTTTGAACAATAAATCCAATTTAATAACAATAATAATAATAATAATTAAAAAAAAAAAACTTTAATAATTGTTGACTGCCTTGTATTGCTTATCCTTACATGTGTGCTTTTTGGAGTTATTGCTTGTGATTGAGTCTTTTTACAACTTATGTTCTTTCTAATAGCTTTCACTTTAAGATTAATTATTTTAGGTTTAATAATATTAAGATCAACTAATTTAGTTTAAATATTTTAGGTTTAACATTATCAAGATCCACTAATCATATCTCTGATTATTTAAATGGTGCCACATATTCTCTTAATTCCTGAAGTTAAACTTCTTAAAAATACTCCTTATAGCATTGGTTTGAACCTGAATTAAATTAACTGACTTATTGTTTATCTAGCTAAACGCTAGATGACGCTTGCTCACTGGTGACTTAATGTTTTCTAACATTAATTTCCTTTCTATGAAAGATTTAATGTTCATTGATTTACGTAGAATTAAAATTAAAATTTAACTAGTTTAAACTTTAAATAACTTAAAATAAAATGTTCACTAACTCAATAAATAATTACTCAGTGAATTTAATCGTTAGTGAAACAGCTCAGACGTTAATTCTTTATCGATTAATCGATGATTGCAATGCTTTTATTTTTTATTTCAATAATTTGCTCTCATCTTCCTATTCTCCAGTTTGTGTAAAAGTTTTACATGTGGCTACTCTGCTGTTTTCTAGTTTTCTCTATGGATTCCTTGATGATTTGTTTTAATAATTTATTTAATTTCTCATTCATATTGATTTTGCTGCCTCGATAGGGGCTGGAACATTATAAATTGCTATGATTAGCTATGTTTACGAAATCGATGCAGCTTTCACAGCTTTATGAAGTACATGCCCCCTGACGAGTTTTTACTTCTAATTTTAAGCATTTTTATCCAATTATTATTTCTGTGGTCCTTTAGTTATTTTTCTTTGTCATTAAGTTTAATTGTCCTTTTTTTGTTATTATCATTCATGTCGGCGTAAGTAATTTAAATTGTTTTTGTCTCTTATTGGTTCTTAATCTGTATCGCAACATTTTTGTGTTAGTCTTACCTATAAGTTAAAATCAGTTCTATTTTTGATGTGTTGGTATTGTTTTGTATCTACTAATTGCTAAATTTTAAGGTTAAATTGTATTACGATATCTATCATATATATATATATATATATATATATATATTGAAAAATCGAGTAATTATTGATTAGCATTGTTGATATTGTAGAAAGAGATTGTATCAGTTCTCAACATTATGCTCATGAATTATTAGTATGAATTATTAGCATCAAGAATCATGAATTATTAGCATGAATATAAAAACGTTTGTTATACACTGATAAAAATTTTCTCCTAGGTTGAACCAAAACATGGTACATTTTTGCTGCCACCATGCGATGGTGAAACCTTTTACCATTATTTGGTGCTTTACTAAACCAAGGCTTGGTACTTCAATAGCTACATCCATAAGACGGAGAAATTTTTTACCATAATTTGGTGCTTTTTTTAAACAAGAAACGCCAAATCATAATAGAAGGTTTCACCATAGCATGGTGGCAGCAAAAATGTACCATGTTTTGGTTCAACCTAGCAAACTGAAGCTACTGTAGTGCCAACATTTGGTTCAACCTTGAACTGAAATTTTTAACAGTGTATTACATCTGACAACGTCAGTTATTTTATTTTAGGAAATGTATGCATTTAGTTATTGAGACTGATATTCAGTTTAAAAGGTTGAACATAAATATTTTTATATTTTTATAAATTTAATATTTTAATATTTACATAGATATATCTATAGATGTATATATATATATCTGCGCTTTTATAAAATATTTCGCACAAGACTGTTATATTAGTTTTATGTACATTTAAATGCTAATTATATTAAAGAAATATATTTTTTCTTTAAATTTAATAGAGAAACAAATTGAATATTATACTATACATAAACATTTATTTTATAATAGCAATTTTTGTTTACTTATTATATTAAGCAAATCTTTTTTGTTATAAGTATAACAGCAAATTATCTCCCATCATAACATATGCGATACAAACATTTATGAATCCCTTTTACGAAAGAGTTGAAGTAGTCGTGTTATTTTGGTAATTAAAATACGCTAACAGATTAAAAATGCAACATTTTTCCGAAGTGAAAAAAATAAAAAATAAATCAGTTAAAAAAGAAAAAATATTTCAGTCCACATTTTCTTAATTTTTCTACTGTTTACACAGCTAACATTCCTAAATTCCTATTGGCCACACTCCCCACCTTTCCCGTAATCCTATTTTTTTAACTAAATTCGGTCCCTCTCCTATATATACGAGTACTTCTCCAGATTCAGAATTCTTTTTGCACTGAAGACGGTACGCTTTAGGCTATCGAAACAGCTGTATGCATCTTTCATATATTTTTCTTTGGCGTTTCTGACGTAGTATTTTATTCGGGTTTTTATATTCCAACGCCAAGTCTCCTGTTATTATTTATTAAATCAGCTCAGTGTTGTCATTTTAAAACAGTAATAATATACAAAAGTATTAGTGTTACGGAAATTTGGTTTATGGATTTGAAAAAGTTAGAGTAAGCTGATTATTTGATGAAGAATGCATATGTTTTAATAAAGGCATCTTATTGATCTTAAATAAATAAATTTTACATGTGACACACTTATTGCATGCATCTTTTAGTTGCATATTTCTTGAATACTTTATAAGTGATTTTTTTGATGGAAATTTTACTATATTTATTGGTATTTTTGGTTTCATAATTTTTACATGTTTCTCTCTTTTTGTGGTGAGTTTATTTTGAAATTAGTTTTTTTTTCTTATTTTGGCTCCAAAGGATGTTTCGGGCCAGGATCAAAGATACTTTTAGCTATTGCTATCTTTGAGACAGAAAAACATTCTTTTGCATATTTGTGTTATACCCGGTCCTTGATAACGTTAGAATGCAGATATGCAGTTATCTAATTCCAATTTATTCCATTTTTGTTTGATTTGGTGGTGTTTGTTTTTTATCATATTAATTGTTTGAATACTGATAATATTTAACAATTCTTTAGTTTCAACTGTCTTATTTTCAATATATATATTTGTAAACAGTATTACATATCTCTTCTAAACAGCTGAATATCCAATAATTGTACATTTTCATTGGCTAAAAATAATGTTATCCTTAACAATAGAAAAATTCACAGCTATTATAAATTATTAAAGCTTCCTTTTAATAATTTCAACTATTCTTACACTGTACTAATACCTAAGTTCCACAAATCTCCTATTAAATTCAGAACGGTTAGTATTGGATGTAACGCATACAAAAATAATACCAATAAATTGCTTCTTGATATTCTGATACAGGTTTATAATATCATTTGTAAAGATCAAAACTGTTCCTGCCTTAAAAATAGTTACCAACTCATTAACCATATCAAAAACCTTGATAATGTAGAAAATATTATCGCCTATTATTTTCAGGATCTGTTTAATAATATTATTTTATCTGACCTTTATCAAATTATCAATAAGCTATCCATTAATTACAAAGCTCAGATTAAATTACCTAATAACTTTGATGTTGAAAAATTTAAAACTCTTCGTAGTTTCATCATCTATAATAACTATATTTTACACAATAACCTCATTTATTTACAAAAAGTGGACATCCCGCAAGGGGGTTGCAGCTCGAGTTTACTGGCTGATCTTTATCTATATTATTATGAGTGCAAATTTACTTTTGATAATCTGTTACTATACCGATACATTGATGATGTCATCATTTTATTCATTAATAATAAGTCATCTGATTCAATGACTTCAGACTATCCTTCAAATTTAAAATTCACTAAGACTATGCATAAGGATAAAATCATAAACTTTCTCGATCTTAAAATTTATTTCTATGATAATAAAATTCATATTGATGTTTATGACAAAAGACAAGATTTTAACTTTAAAGTAAATTTGTTTACTCATTTTAAATCATGCCTGCATCTCTCTGTTTTCAGAAATATCACTTTTAATCACTTATATCGAATCAATAATTTATGTTCTGATAAATATAAAAATAAAAACATCAATAAACTTATTAAGGAAACCTTAAACACACACACACACACAAAAAAAGTAACCACTCATATTTATTAAAAAAAAAATAAATAAATAAATAATAAAAGACGATAAAAAATGTGGAGGATGGGTGGGCAGATGTTTGATTAAGGAGGTTGGGTGCAGTTGTTAGTTGGACGATTGGGTGGGATGTTGAATTAAACTTAAAAAAATGAAGGAAGGATTGTTGCATTTAATTTTATTCCAAAAATTAATTGGTTGAAAATTGGTTATTAAATAAGTTATCAAGCAATGATTCAACTCAACTTCTAAAATGCCATTTTCTCCTGTTAAGTTCTCTGTTTTGCTCGTGTTTTGAATTTAGTTTTCGTGGCTCGAGTTTTGATTTGATTTTTTCTGGTTGGTGTTTCAATACATCAGGTTGGATTGTTTCTAAATTGCCCCTCTTTCATTTCGGGGTGATTTTTTTCTTGCGGGTTTAGGTTTTGGTTTTATTACTTTTTAGGTTCATGGTGAGTTTGTTTTTCTGGAGGGTTTTCTTTTTTTGTTTTTCTTGAAAATAATTTGTCATTGTTTCATTTGATTTATTTCGGGGTTCTTTTTTATTATGGGTTCGTAATCAATCAATAAATTTCATGGTTTTATTGTTCTTTATTTGCTATGGGGTTTTGCCTTTTTTTTTCACCCATGTGTCTCCTAATCTGGTTTTGGCAGGCTGCGGGAGTGTTGCCGGTGTAAAACTAGTTTAACCCCACAGGCAAGTCACAAGTCTTGCCGCTTGCCTCCTTCCTTCCTTTCTTGGGTTGTTTTTTTCCCCTGGATTTCGATTTAGTTTGGGATTTGGTTGAGTTGGTTTGTTGTGTCGTTTGTTTTGCGGGCTGTTAAAAAATAAATTTGGTTTCTTTAAATATGTGTATTTCATCCCTAATGATTTTTTTTCACTTTTCTGAGCTTCTCCTACATAGAGAATTCGTTCATTCTTATTGGTCTTTGTGGTTTTGGTGATCTTTTGTCTGTTGCTTGGCTTTTTCCCCAAAGCAAACACAGTGATCCTCATCAAATTCTGTTCACTCGAAATCTGTCCAAAATTTAAGGACATATAACCACTCAATTTAAAGAGTTACTTCACCATTATAAGTCTTTGTTTTAGGCTTAGATGCAAAGATTGGATTATAAACCTGACTTAAAAGTCCAAGCATTAAAAAAGAATATAACGTACATATTTCAAAACATTCAGATAACTAACTCAACCAAAATATTCAATTACTAAATTAAATGAACATTAAAATTTCACTTACTTTTTATAATCTAAAAACACAGTTGCACGTTGCAATAAATAAACTCTTTCAACTATTTCCTGCAAACAAAAATTATACTGCCACTTATAATTAAGTTTTGGAAATATTTATACTGGTCATCTCTCTTCTATGGTCATCTATCCTAAAGTTACCCTAATACTTTTTAGAGTGTAAAGTTGAATCATTTTATTCAGAGCAAAAAATTACTGCCAGGAAAAGTATCGGGAACGAAAGATTTATGTTGAAGTAAAAATTCTAATAGTAATATATATATATTGCAATCCAGTGCTATTGTTTTTTTTTTCTTGGGGTTTATTTATCCTTGTTCAGTTCTATTAAAATGCAGAATACGAGGGTAGTATCGACCTTGAACGAAATTTGTAAGACCGACACAGTTTGGGATGGCTCAGCGGTAGATTTTCGGTGTGCTAATCTGTTGGTCCCAGGTTCAGTTACAGGAAGGACGAAACAATTTTTAAACATAAAATTATTAAAATTTCACCTTCAAAATATAATAATGTCTACCATTATTAACAATGTTAGTTGATGCATCTGTAGTTTTAATTTACATATGGGTAAGCTGTATAAACATAAATAGTTTTGGTAATAATATACATGAATTTTAACAATTCTAGTTATATAATTCTACTTGTTAGATAGTGTAGTATGTTAGCTAAAAGAGCATCCTGTAGTTAAATAAAAGATAATTAAAAATCATATTTTAGAAAAGTAGTATAACATGAGAAAAATGCTGAATTTGATCATAGATTTAATATATAATTATTAAAAAATTCTTTTAATTTTATTATTATTTTAAATTTTTAATACGGGCTTTTAACAAGAATAAAAAAATGCATTAATGATAAATTTATTTTACGAAAAATAAAATTGTTTACCGAGCTTTAAAAGCGACAATGTGAGTGCAAGCGTTTTTATGTAAATGCGGCATTAAAAATAGGATTTTTTTTTTTTCTATTTTTAAAATGGCACTTAAGATAAAATAATTTTTTAAAATTATTTTCTTTCAAGACAGAAAATTGAAAAACATCCTAATGCAGCAGATATATTTTTTTTTTCTTTCCTGATGAACCGTAAAAGATTAGTATAAAAAATAACTAAAAACCGCAAATATAAGGATTGAAAGTTTGGAGGAAGAAGTGCAATTTTTAAAATCATATACAAATGTTTTAACAATAGTGACTGATTATTTAGCAGGGAAAGAATGAAAGAAGCATATTTCATCATTTCGAAAAAAAAAAATAAAAAAGAAAAAAAATCCAAAGCAGGAAGATTAAAAAAGACTTTTAAAGAGCATTAAAAATATGCAACAAAAATTTTTATTTATACGATTATTCCTTTTCTGTAAATGTGAAATCATAAAAAAATATCGAGAAATTCATTTCGTATGTTAAAGTCTTCGTACATTTTTTCCCGTGAAAATTATTTTCTTTTGACACTAACATATTGAATATGAATAAAATTTTAGATGTAAATTATGCAAAACATTAAATTAAATTTTCTCCACAGAACAATAATCGTAATTTTCATAGAAAATATTAAAAGGAAACACTATATTATTATTTAATGTTATGGGCACTGAAATTATAAAAATTGGTCAGAAAACTATCATTTTGATTATTCTTAGATGAAAGTTTGTGCGTTATGTCTGCAGGGTTGCCCACGTAAAAGAGCCCCCGAATAATAAAAACAAGGCATGCAGTTGAAAATGTTATCAAAATTTATAACTCAAAGATTAATTTAACTTTAAAAACTAAACAATTCAGTGCATAATTTGCTGTAAAATTTAAGTGATGGTCAAAAATAATTTTAAGAAGATATTCATATTTGAGATGCAAATTTATTATGATAGATTAAGTAACTCAACACGCAGTAATAAAACAATGATTATAAAACATCTTATTTTTATTATTTTTTTATGCTTCTTTTATAAGGGAATTCTTTAAATGGGAAATAGCGAAATATTAAAAGAGTTGTAGACTGTATTCTATTGATCTGAATGTAGAATGCAGAAGCCGTGTTTTTATATAACATACAAATTGCATTGTAAAACAAAAATTATATTAGGTCTACCGGAAAGTTCTGTCATTTTGAATTAAAATACTGACATCTGAAATTTATCTTGGATAACATTAAAGATATTCTTGAGTAACTTTTAAAATGGTAATTGGTAAAGTACCATATAGATATTGTTAAACAAAAACTTTCGGTATAATTTTATTAATTCAAAATGACAGAAATTTCCGGTAGACTTAATACTTTTAAACTCAAGCATAACATTATACAGATTTTGAATAATTTCTTAAAAGAATAAATCCCTGTCTAGAAGGAACATGTGCCTATGATGAGTAGCTATGGGTGATGATGAGTGACTTATTTATTTGAAATTTCAGGGTTTAGTAAATAAATAACGTTTCTTTTTAGTCAAAGCTAGGATACGTGATAATAAATAACGACTATTCAAGTAAGATACAATTTTATGTATTTACACACCCTTAAAACAAATATTCAGACATGAAAGTGTATGTAAAATTCACTATTTCCCAGAACTTTTCCATAAAGAAAACAGGCATAGACTAAAATTTGAATAATTTTCATGATTTAATTTAAGATATCCCGTTATTGAACTACATATTAACTTTTATTGCTGCCATATTTATTTGGAAATACTTTTTTGAAAAGTATGCCAAATTTTACATTTAAATATAAAATGTAGAAACCGTATTCCAGAATGAAATTCGACATTCGGGAAGTCTTCTTGATAAAAAGCCGGAGCTTGCATAATCCTTAACATGTAGAGATTTTTTCTCCTCACTCTATTGATACAAATATTTATTCATATCTCCAGTCATGATTAAAAAATGATTGACGTTCATAATGAAAAACGAAATGGTAAAACAGATGGAAGCTCCATTTAGATCGAGGGATGTTGAAGTGCAAGATAAATATAGTTTTACGATACTTTCAATATATTAAGCCTATATAAAAGAGAAAGATAGATTCATTTGTTTCGATTTGTACAGTACAGACGATATGCAAAGTTAGGAAAAGGTTCCCTGCTACATATATCTAGATTTTTACATCAACATTTGTTTCAAAAAATGTTAATTAAGGTTGAAAAAAAAAAGTTTCAAGTTTAAAAAGTACACTTTTGTATTTATCAAAGTAAAGTTGTTGAAAATAAATACAATTCAGCATTTGATGGGAAAATAATAGTTATATTGTTAGTAAAAGTAAAACATGACTATCGTTTAATTTAATGCGTAGTCTGACTTTGAATAAACAGAAATAAAATATTATATAAATGTTTATTTTTAACTGCTGTCAAATTTTTATGAATAATGTTTGTTTTCTTTTTAGCTACATCGAAAATGTTCTAAGAGATTCATACTAACTTATTGTGTAAATTTTTATATGTATTGGTAAATAAATTGATAATATTTGAAATTAACCCTTTGCCGGCCCTAATGCTCTGAAGCGCTTTAAGCAGTCTTACCAAATTTAGAGAAATCTTATTCAACTTCCACTAGCAATTTTGAGGAGTGATAGTTGATATATATAAGGGAGAAATAACCTTCGAAGCGATTAGGCAACCTTTACAGTTAAAATTTAGTGGCGGATGTTGAATAAAAATGTTCCTAAATTTGGCAACACTGATCAGAGGAGTGAAATTAAGTAGGACCGGTAATGGGTTAAACAGCATAATTTAAAAAAATCACGCACTTTAATTTTTTTTTTTATGTTTGCATTTCTTTTGGACTATTTTATAGAAAATATTTAAATGCAATAAAAATTTTTCAAATTTAACACAAATGGAATTTTCTGCTTAAAAAAATGTAAAGAAAAAAATGAAAATTGAAAAAAAGTGTAAAAACTTAATTTATATTATGTTTCAAAATTTCTGAAATGAATTTCGCTAATTAATAACTTTTGCTTTGTTATAGGATAATAATTTAAAACGTTCCACATTAATAAAGTCATATATATACATATCATTAAAAGTAATAATTAAATTTAATTTCCGTATTTTATATTGAATTATTTATCGCAGAACATATTTTTTATTTGTTAAGGTTCTGTTAAATGGATGGACATATCTATAAACTAAATCCCATTTCTGTAAAAGTTCTTTGATTTTTTGGCCAAAAAATCAAAGAATTTTGATGTTATAGTGGAAGCCCGATGTGACCCTCACTCTGCTGAAATAAAATTTCCATTAAATAAAATAGAGTACAATATATTATAAACGATAGCATTTGCTTACTGAATTTATTTGAAGTAAGTGATGACCAATATGTAGGGATGGCGTCATAGAGACTATGTCAAATTGATGTCTTTAATGCAATGGTTACGTGTTAAAAATTCAAGAATTTTTAATTACATTCTCGCCAAGATTTGATTAACATCCCGCCAAATCAGTTTTGCCTGATTGGGGACAGTTTTTTATTCAACTCTCACCAATAAATTCGAGAAGTGATATTTGATATACATAATAGACAATTAATCTCCGAAGTCATTAGGCAACCGTTACAATTAAAATTTAGCGGTGAATTTTGAATTTTAAAAAAAGTCCCCATTCTGCAACACTGCGCCAAATTGACACGTGGGATGCCTAACACACATGTACAGTTTTTTCAGACTGAGCGACTTTTTTATTTAATAGTCTGCAATAATTTTGAGAAGTGATGTTTGATATACACTATAGACGATTAATCGTCGATTATGTGTACATTAAATATTACTTCTCAAAATTATTGTGACTGTTGTATAAAAAAAGTCGCGCATTCTGGCAACACTGCACCTGTATAAATATCAAGGACAAAGCTAAAATAAAAAGAAATTACATTTGTGGCAAAATTTTTTCAATAGGGTTTTTTAATGTACATAAAATCTTGTATCGGGTTTTCATGTCAAGAAATGTTCGTAAAATTTCATATCGGGATAGTCTGTGGTGATTTCAAAGAATTTATAAACTAAATTGAAATTCATTCACTTTCAGTAGTATTTCAGAGATGAAATGAAATCTGTCTAATCAAAGAATAATTTATACCAATGAATTTTCACGATTTGTGAGAACGCATCTGCAAAGGAAAAAAAAAAAAAACTATTTAATCATAATTGCAGATAATGGGTACTTAGAAAATTTATTCAGTAAATAAATGTAATACATTTATTTTGATGAAAAATGTTTAATAAGAAATTACTAATTAAGCGGATGGGGAAATGTAGAATAGATGTAATTGGGAAAAATGAATTTATTAACTGTATTAGTTTACATTTTATCAAGATAATATTTATGAAATATCGATATCATAATTTTAAATTTTTTATTACTTTTCTTACCAGGATTCTCTCACAAAATATTTGAATAGGTATATAAAAACATAATGAAGCTTGAGACGTTGAAGGTAGAGAATACACTGTAAACGTAAATGTCTTAAATTCAGTTTAAAAAGTGTCTGAAATGGATGGTAATTTTTTAAGCGAAAAAAAAAAGTCTTACTTTTTAAGACACTTTTTTGCATCTGTAATTAAGACATTGCAAGCGTCTTAAAATGCCGCCATGTTTTAGGCTTAAAAACACCGCCATGTTAGGTTTAAAAACACTACCGTTTTTAAGGCTTTTTAATAAACAAATAAATAAATAAATATGGCGTGCGATTACATTTTTCTGTTAAAAATAGATTTTAGAATTGTTTAGAGCATTAATGAAATATATATATACATAAAAGTCCCGTTAGCCAGCGTTGGGATTCGAACTCACAGTGCCCAAGGTAACCGAGCCCTCATTGTCGGAGTTACGCATTTACCAATCACGTCACCGTTGAATACAGTTATATGTGTTTTTATGATAAAATATACTGCAGTATTCGTGAAGCGCATCGCAGTGTTATGTTTTTTTTCTTTTTTTCTTTTTTTTTTTTTTTTTTTTTGCCATAAAACTATTGATAGTATGGTATCTTAAACTTAATAAATATTATTATCTTAAATTTCATATCTAGAGGTCTAGAATTTTTTAATAATGCATAACAAGTATGTGAAGGTTGCATCCCTCGATGATAACGATTTCTTTCCTTAAAGTGATATTTAAATAAAAAGAAACTATAATCATGTATACCGGAAAATTTGTTGTTTTGCATTTAGATGTAGGTAAATACGTGAAAGATTTTTTTTCTTTTTTTCTTTCTTTCTTTTTTTTTTTTTTTTTTTTAATGAATAATAAGAAGAAGAAAGAAAGAAAAAAGTTATGCACAAATTATTCATGATTGTTCACTTATAAATTCTCTTTCTTCTCCACGAGTTACTTGCTACGTCTGTCTTCACACTTTTTCTTTTAATAAAAGAAAGCTTTAAAGACAAAGATTTTTTTTTTTTTTAACGAAATAGGCTTTGTGTCTAAATATGTTGTTTATGAATAATGTTAAAGATAATATCATGCAAATATCATTCACATCCCTAGAATATTATTCCATAAAAATTTAACTTCATTGAGCTAACATAGTTTAAGTAACTTAACTGCTTATTATATAAAATAATAATATATTTATTCAATATAGAAATAAGTAGGATAAGCATATTTTCTTAAAGTAGATTCCATATGAAAAATTTTCTAAGTAATGCAAGTGTCTGAATTTCTAAAGTGTCTGAAAATTAAAATGCTTTTGCTGTCTGATAATTCGCGTATTTATGTGTTTCAGACATTTTTGCGTCTAAATTAGTATTTCAGGCATTTTTCTGTCTTAAATTAAGATATCTATAACGTCTAATCTATATTTTAAGACATTTACGTGCCTTAAATGCTGTTTCAGTTGTTTTTATGTCATACTTTAAGACCCTCTTACTTGCAGTGTAGTAATATGAAAAATTTATGTTTATGTGTTTTTATTTGTGTAAGAAGTATGAGATGCAGGGCTGCCACAGGCGACTTTTTTTTTTTTTTTTTTTTTTTTTTTTTTTTTAATATAGCTTTTCATACCACTGTTTCCAAAAAATAAAATTTATAATATATTTACACAGGTAAATCTGCAGTTTGCATGCAGAAATTTATAATACATTTTATGTTATGGAAATAGTGGTACGAATATAATAATTAAAAAAAAGTCGCCTGTGGCAGCCCTGGAGAGGCCTTACACTGCAATAAGTAACAATTATTGGCATTTGCCATCTGCGGATTTTTAGATTATTGTTTTTTCATTATTTGCGCTTGATAGGTGACTCTCGCAAAGAAGGTCTCCTTAAAGCGTATACTTAGAATATTGTGAAAAAAATTACAGCTATGCCCATTTCATAGGTAATACAAAATCAGTCAAATTTATCGGCTAATTATCAGTCAAATTAATCCAACTAAAAAATTAAAAATATATATATATAATACTTTCGAATATTTGGCCCCAAAAAGACAAAAAGTGCACATGTGATTTGGCGAGTAACATCCTTCTCCGCCAATGCAAGTTATTTCACTGCATTTAAGGATTTTTTGCAAAACAAATCTTTCCAAATAGCATCATAGTAAATATGTATAGTTTGAAATTAATCGATGAAAAAGTTGCCTATTTTTCATACATATTTGTATAGTATATGCATGAGGGCTTTTATTAAAAGTATTTCATTTTAGCTTTGATTTTTTTTTTTTTTTGCGAGTTGCAAGTATTTAAATTCCAGTCAAATAAAAGTTTAAGTTATACATATTTTTAGTTTTTAATTGGTAATTGGAAAGTCTTCTGTGTTTTACAAAATGCAAATAATTATTTTTACTTTTAGCTAACGATTAAAATGAATTTTACAATTTTACAATTTAAATTTATTTTAAGTTTTTATTAAAGGCGGTGTCTTTCGAAATTAACATGTATAATGTTGTTTGTATGCTTTATAAACAATATATGGGGGGGGGGGGATATGGCCCTCACAAATGTCACAGACAAAGAAATTAAACTTAAAAAAAAAAAAAAAGTTGAAATATTAAAAAAAATATGAGTATGTAAGTTATGAAAAATTTGAAATCATTCCAGATGATGCATATTCTTCGTCTCACGAAATATTGCAAAATTCCGATGAAAATGTGTACATTAACGAATTGCCTCTTAAAGATCTGAAACATCAATATATATATATATATATATATATATATATATATATACATATATACAATATACATATCATGGGATTGTAGAAGCTTGTAAATTACTGGCATAATGAGAAAATTCGGGAAATTCGCGATGCAGTTTAAAAAGTGCTTAAAAGTTTAAATATGTTAAAAAAAAAAAAAAAAAAAACTTGAATTGTATCAGTAGGAGAAACAAATAAAAAATGTAACTAGTTGTAGAGAAAAAAAAGAAATAAAGAATAAGCTTTTTTCTTGGGGAGAGGGAGCTCCTAATGAAGCATCTTTTAATATCAGAACGTATGCTCATACAAATAAATTCGTTTTTATGAATTTTTGCTAATCTAAAGAACTATTTTACTCCCTTTCCCAATTTTTTGATTATTATTCAACTTCATTAAGAACTTAAAAAGTTTAATTCTTTATATTTTATGTTAAAATTTGGTTTAAAGTTTGAATAAATTAGCAAAAGATACACGGTTCAAAAATTGCAGCTATACAAATGTACTTTTTTAAGTTAAACCTATTTAAATTAATTTGGTACGTAGAGTTAAAAAAGTTATTTGGCAAATTTTATCTAACCAGTGTAATAAAAAGTAAATTATAATAAAATAGGTGTAAATTTTCAATATTAATTTGTAATCTATACTGAGATTTGAGACTTTAAGTTTGAATTTTTTTTTTTTTTTTTTTTTTTTTTTTTATCAATTTTAATTTTAATCTAAATTACTAATTGTGAAACCGGTATTCTTCGAAAACACAAAATGGCACACTGAAAAGCGATTGCCGTTAATCATTATTTCATTTCCAAACTGTTATTACGTTCTTTTAAATTTATTATGCAATAATGAATGTGAGTATTGTTTTACTTTAAGCCATTTTAAAGTTCAAGTAAAATTTAAACGTAGTTTAAGTATTTAACTTTAAAAAAATGGTTGTATAACTTGATCGTTAGGTTTACTTATAAATGACACAATTGTAGTTACAAAAGTGTATTTATTTAAATTAAACTTTCTTAAGTTAGTTTAGTATGAAGAATATGGTAAACGTTCTTCTGCAATTAGTATTTATCAAAAAACCGTTTTGCACCAGTTTTCATTGTGTCGACAACGGACGATAAAAAGTCAAGAATCAGACATTTTCAATATTTTTTTACAGTCGATGCATAGGGATTCCGCCGGAATTTTTTTTATAAACGTACATAACCTCATGAGGAGAGTATTCTGTAGTTTTTTTTTTTTTTTTTTCAAAATTTTTTGTGTATGCGCCTGTGGAAACCTTCCTTGTCAGTCACCTTTCAATATGAAGCGGTAACTCGAGAGGTGATCGAGAGTCACCATTCAGTCTGATGTGATAATTCAAATGATAAAGATCTTTATTTGGGTTTGATTTGGGTGATGTCCACAGTAGGGACAGACCCACCTTTTTTTCCTGATTTTTCCACCTGTATGTTTATATAATAATTCTTTACTTAATTAGTCGTGCAAACTTACTACTAAAAATACTGAAAGAAAAATACCAGTCGAAGAATCGGGGAAAACATTTGGCTTGTCACCACCCTGAATGTCGCTTCATAAGAAGATTGAATAACACATGCGTGTAAAACAACTGGTAATCTTTAACTCTTTCAGGACGAGCACAGCGATAACGTGCATTAATATATTCGTGAGCGTCTATTTTTGTCTTTTTATTGTCTTCTTTTTAATCAAAGTACGTGTATCCATAGTACATTCATTGTAAAAATATTAATATTGCGTATAGTTTTAAGAAATAAAATAATATACAAATTGCAAAAGAAATGCCCACTAGTGGAGAAACAGATTTCTAAATGATGTGAATCCATGATACTGGTCACGAAAGTGTTACGCGCTTAGTTCAGAAAGGCTTGGTATTTAACAGATGTCCGTCATAATATAAAGATATATAAAATGTTAAAATATAAATGTTTTAAGCGTTAAATTATGTGTGAAATCATTTTATGTTAGTGATAAGAAATTTACCAAATATGAAGAAAATGTGTCAAGTTACCGAACACAAAGGACCTCGAGTGCAAAGGGTTAATCTCTCTTACTCCTAAAAATGTTGTTTTTTTAACGGATTTTGGAATTTCGACATGCTGATGCAATCCTAATGAACGCATTTCTTTCCAGTCATCGTAATATTATGTAACTGGAAGGATAAACTCTTTATGTTCTTTGTTGCAGGTACTTTGAAATAAAAATTCATTATCTGTAATGATTTAAAAAAAAATAATAATAAATAAATAAAGCTCTTTTTAAGGCAATATGTTTTACTACATGTCTTAAACTTTATAAACTGACATCATTTAAAATATTTGCGTCATCCATGAAAAGTAAAAATTAAAATAGCACGCATTTAAATGTTTTAATAAAATTTAGAGAAATATAAAAGTAATTTGATATTTTTTCATCAAATTGTGGTTCAGGAATCTCTTAATGAATGTGCAGTTTTCCCAATCTAAGGACTAACTTTATATTTAAAAGAAATGCGTAACTGATAGCGCAATCAAAAAATAATATAATAATAGTTATTTTGCTTAGTTAACAAAGAAACTGAAAGAAACAAAACAAATTTTTTATTTAGATAAATAATTTCTTATGTTCTAATAACTATCAATCTCAACATAATAGTACTTTTCACATATATTTATTTTTGAATTTCATGTTACATTTAAAATATAACTGCAAATATAAACCAAAATATTTTATTCATTTAATTTTTGTGCAAGAACAAAATTGAGAAACAAACCATAATCCTTTTACTTAAAATTGAGAAATTTCGTTATCAGTATCTGCGTATAAGAAAAATATAAAACATGAACAAACAATTTTCTGAATAAAATATAGGCATTTTATTTTGACTGTGTTTCTTTCAAATTATATGCATTTTTTACCTTTTGCTGCATACTTGAGATGAGATGAATTAATAAAGTGCAGAAAAAAAAAATGAAACAATACCTTGACAACGTATAACAAGATAAATTGTTTTGCAGCTTCATGTATTTCTCGGCAGTCTTTAATAAACTGCATAATGTAATAAATGTTTTCTTACGTCAAGTAATACTCTCCTGTTGTGATTATTTTAATTAAGAATGTGGTATATGTAGTGATCTTGCAATATTTTATGCAGAATTTGATTAATTTGTTGAAATTTCCGAAATAAGAAAAGAAAAGGAGTAGAAAAGCTAGAAAATAAATAATGTGGCTGAATGTTTATTCATTTCTTATTAACTACAATTGGATTTACATTTAATAATTATTATAAATAAAATTATAGAAAACATGATTAAAATTATGTTTTAGGAAATAATCTGCGACAGCGCAGACAATTATATCTCCTACAAAAAATTTTCTTAATTTCTCAATTTATTTTTTATTTGATATTGAGAAATTCAAAATAGGAACATATACATGGTGTTCGGAAAACATTGATCGTGAATTTTGATCCTGCATTTGAAAACATTTGCACACTAAATTACAGTCAGTGACGGTAAAAAGAGTTACAGTCACTGACCGTAAAAATAAAATGATACCCATAAATCTTTTAAGACTTTTTTATTTCTGGAAAAAAATACTTATAATAAATGGTCAACAAACTGAATTTTACAGCTATTTGCTATAAACTGATTTTTTTTCTCGAAGAAGGAAATTGACCATATAATTTAATGATTACCTCTCTGAATTTTACGGAAATTTCTTAGAGTGTAACACATTTACTTTAGCATAAATAACAAATTACAAAGATGCTTAATGATTTATAGAATTCTATAAATCTACATGAAATTTCAAGAGATACAGTTTATGGGAAAACAATTTATCATATTTAAACGATCCCCATGTAAAAGCATTTAAATAAGTAAAAAGTGTCTCATATTCTAAATAGGTGTTGTACTAAATAACAGCATTGTAATTATAAAAATCTTAGGGGTATTATATTTAAACAAACTTGAGAGATTAGTCACAAATTAGAAAGTAAATGAATTTGCTTATTTATGTTAGAATGATTTTGTGATACAATGTCTAAATTTGGGGTATTATGAGT
Organism: Salticus scenicus; assembly: GCA_963930645.1. Taxonomy (NCBI): domain Eukaryota; kingdom Metazoa; phylum Arthropoda; class Arachnida; order Araneae; family Salticidae; genus Salticus; species Salticus scenicus. The sequence continues at coordinate 84,413,799 of OZ005651.1, forward strand.
GCATGAGAAAGTTAAATCATAATAAAAACCAAAGGTGTAAGAGTTTCCGTCTGAAACGCGACTGTTTTATTATACATAATTTTTATCAGAATTGTTTTTTAGGATTGAATATGATAGAATTTATTGATAAAAAATAGTAGCGTAAGAGTTCTGTCTTGAGACTAAAACTCTTGCACCCTTGGGAAAAACTTAACTTTTGAAATTCTTAAAACTGAATTACTTGCAATACTTCATTAATTTTATAAAATTTGGTATCATTTTTTTTAAGCAACTTTTAAATGTTAACATCTCTCTATGATCAATATTTAACAAAGTAAAGCTGAAGTGAAGATTTTTCAAACAAATTGTAAATGCGAAGTTTTCTTAAACATTGTTTTTTTTTAAAGTTAAAGGTAGTATTTTCTATCTCTTCTCATTAATTTTCACAATTGATTTATTTGAATCGTTATAAAAGCAAGTAAATCTAACTGTACACTGTTAAATATAAATAATTATAAATAAGATTTGTACTTATATATTAATTTTTAATTAAATCATTTTTAAATTGCTCACAAAGAGCTGTAAATGGTAAATGAGTTTATAAAATATTGCAGTAAAGGTACTAAAAACGGAAGTTAAATTATGAAAAATATCTTTGCAAACCTAAACCTATCTTGAAGAAACACCTGACAATTGTTTCGTTGGAAATAATTAGGCACAACAATTAATCATGCCAAAATATGCGGACATGAGCATAACTACCATTTTTTTTTTTTTTTTTTCCATCTGGTGAAGGGTTTTAATTTTTAAGATATATTTCTTTGATCCAAAGGATGTGTCTATGTATATTATAATGAATGTTTACAAAATTAGTCTGCAAATTTCAAGATTATTTTTGTGATATAAATTTTACTTTTAATTTAATTCATCATAATTATTTATTGCACAAACTTATTATTTACTCAGATTTAAAAAACAAAGTATCGATGTGCATTTTTTTTTTTTTTTTTCAAACGAATTTTTAGCTTTCTTAATCTGATACAAATAAATACATTATAATTTTTAATAGGAGTTTTGTTCCATTAAACATCTATTTCAAAATTGTTTGCTTATGTGTTTCGCTTTCAGGAAACGCGGGTCTTTGTACGACAGTGCTAACGTATGAAAAACACAAATTAATGCATGTTCAAATTATTTTAAACGTTTTCTGCTACAAAAATATTAAACTATTTCAATTAAATAAATAGTTTTAAATTTATATCATCAAATCTGTGTTAGTAAATTGCACCAGTAATCTTATTCTTGAATCTATTTTTCATTTTTTTTTCCTTTCTGCCATCTGCTTACGTTTTTGAACGCGCTTTCATGTTTTAATTTAACATACACATGTGTATGATAAATTCTTTAAAAACTGTTGAAGTATGAGGATTTATCTAATATTTAAAAAGATATTTGAGGGATTCTCTTTGAACTTCAGGGGTGTAAAGAGCATGTTATACATCATATTTCTGTAAAGGTTTTATCCTGAAGTATATAGGGGGCAAAAAATATAATAAAGAAAGAAATGCTTTAAATTACCCTGTAAAAAGTAATGCATGAATGAGACCTCTATTAATTTGAACAAAACTAAATATTTTTTGTGCTCTTTGCGTTTATGATACGCAGTCACACTCATAAGCGTTAACAATTTCTGTTGGTAATTTGTTAACCAAATACATTGAGTTACTTATATTAAAAGCACAAGCAAATTTCATGAAAATTCAAACAGTTTTTGTCAATAGAATGAATTAATTTTTAGATTCTCCATTTCACGAAATAAATAAGTAAATAAATAAATAATAATAATAATCTGTAACGGCTAAACGACTTTTATTATCTACTGCTGCACATAATATGTACTCTTTTTGGAGATAGCATGGTCAGAACACTTAAAAATGTATGCAACTAACCAAACTCTAGGTAATTTTACTGTCGCAACAAATTAATGCCGCACATATCAACAATCTAATTCATATTCCGCAGTATTGTTAGTACCCGCTTTTTTTCTCACACCATTTTTTTTTTTTTTTTCTTGAGAGAGAGAGAGAGAGTATTTTTCTTCGTATTTAACCATAATTGCATTTGTAGAAGATTATTCTGCGAAAAAATTGGGGTGGAAAAAGCGTTAGAGCCGTATTTCACATATGGACTTCATTTCCGACTTCCCTTGCCCCACTACAGATTTTCCATTTTCCACCAAAACTTCGAAGACTCATCTGAACACCGAATCTATCTTAATTATAAAGTATCGTTGTTCTCTCTTATTTCATCTTAGGATGTGACAGCCTAACATATCTTTTGGAACATTTGAATGAAAAATTAATAGCTCGACATCTATTTAGATATAGCCTTTTTTTTTTTTTTTTACTTTTTCAGACATTCTCTAAAATTTCCGTAATTTAGTCCGCTATAAAAATATATTCAAACTGAGCACATGTTCATGGGTAATATCAATCAACTTTTGTGAAGATATTCTCAATAAGAAAATCGGCTGAGAAAAGCAGATCTGCTTTTATTTATTTATTTATTTTCTGACGTCATGCATTTTCATGCTTTCGAAAAATCTGTTAAAATATAAATACGAGTAAAATTATCTATATATTAATTTGAAACGTGTTTTTGTCTGTCTCCACTAAACTGAGAGAACGGCTAAGTGTAAAAATTTGGTTGAGGTGTCTAGAAAAAGGTCTTGGTCTGTAGATGTGTTATGAAAAGAGAAAAATATAAAAAGTCGAACGATTCCCCCCCCCCTGGGAGGCAGGGGTTAAAAACACTTTTACGAGCTTAACTCAGCTCCAAATTACTTCACGGTGAAGAAATTGTACATGGGGGGACTAGACTCGAATACTAAAAAATCATCTCCTATTTTGGAATTTTCATTTTTAAAGGGGGAAAAAGGGGGAAAGTAGATTTGAAGGGGGGGGGGAGGGGGGAAAATAGTTTGAGAGGGAAATCCGTTCTAGACCCACACATGTAGCACCTCATTTTAAATGTCTTGAAATTTCATGTCTATTGGGGATGTTCGTATACAATATAGGCCGCCCCCTGGTGGTGAAAAATGGTACTAGGTTATTTTGTTGTAGACCCTATCATGTTACACCTTATTTTAAAGGTCTTGGTATTTCCTGACCGTTGGTGATGTTCGTACAGAACACACTGTACGCCCTGGCGGTGGAAAATGCAACTAAAGGATTTTGCAGTTGACACCACCATGTGACACCTTATTTGAAAGGTCTTGGAAATTCAAGGCGATTGGTGATAAAGGTCTTGAAAAATCATGTTGATTGGGGATGTTTGTATACAATAAATATAGTGCGCCCCCTGGTGGTGAAAAATGGAACTAGGTGATTTTGGAGTAGACCCTATCATGTTACATATTATTTTAAATGTCTTGGTATTTTTTGACCGTTGGTGATGTTCGTACAGAATACACTGTGCCCCCTGGCGGTGGAAACTGCAACTAAAGGATTTTGCAGTTGACACAACCACGTGACACCTTGTTTAAAAGGTCTTGGAAATTCAAGACGATTGGTGACGTTCGTATACAACATACTGCGCCCCCTGGTGGAGGAAAGTGAATTTTGCAGCGCGTGCGTAGCATGCCTGCTATACGGTGCCACAGCCACAGGCAGCGGAAACACGAGTCAGAGGTTCGTTCGGTTCAAGGTTAATTTTTGAGAATTTTTTCATGTTATTAGCGGCACCGCAGGCACCGGGATCACGAGTCCGAGTTCCGCTCAGTTTGAGGTATTTATTATTTTTTTTTTTGTTACAGATGATTATTATTATTATTATTATTATTATTATTATTATTATTTGTAATGTTTTTATTTAAAAATAGAAATTCAAACAAAATCGAGTTAAAGGTATAAAACCATACAAATTTAAGGTGCATTTAAGGTTATTATCATGGGCCCGGGCAATGCTGGGCGGGTTCGTTCCGTTCCAGGTTAATTTTTTCATGGTATTAGCGGCCCGCGTATGCGCTGCCGCAGGTACCGAGGTCAAAAGGCAGAGTTTCGTTCGGTTCGAGGTAATTTTTTTTGTTACAGATGATTATTTTTTTATGATGTTTTATTTAAAAATAGAAATTCAAACAAAATCGAGTTAAAGACATAAAATCATACAAATTTAAGGTTCATTTAATGTTGTTATCATGGGCCCGGGCATTGCCGGGCGGGTTCGTTCGGTTCCAGGTTAATTTTTGGGAATTTTTTTTATGTTGTTAGTGGCCCGTGTATGCGCTGCCGCAAGCACCGGGTCACAAGGCAGAGTTTCGTTCGGTTCGAGGTAATTGTTTTGTTACAGATGATTATTTTTTTCGTTATGTTTTCATTTAAAAACAGAAATTCAAACAAAATCGAATTAAAGGTATAAAATATTACAAATTTAAGGTTCATTTATGGTATCATGGGCCCGGCGACGTCGGACGGGTCAGCTAACATATAGTCGTAGTATTAAACGAAATAGAAAATAAAAGATAGCATCTGTTTATTTGGAGTCAGTTTGACGTCACATTGACAGTACTTTGTAGAAAGTGATGTCATATACAGTATTTCTATTTATAAGCATTTTTCCAACTTTCTTTTTTAAGTGAAATGTCGTAAATTATATTAGATGTTTTAACATGAAACACATTTAAATAATGATGCGACGATTTTTGAAACATTACGGTCAATAAAGGGGTCGTCGAATTCGACGGGTTCCAGCTAGTTCAAGAAGTTTATTTTGAACTTGACCAATGCAACGAAACTAACGCTGACATATTGATAGGTGATAGTTCGACTTTCGAAAAATTTAATTCGAAGATTGTCGATGATAAGATTTAACAGAAGCATTTAAGTTTCTTTTTTTACTTGTAGAAATTGGCAACGAGGGGAGCAGTGTTTCTAAACAGCAGAAAAACACTACTATAGTTTTTCTGATGTTACACTAACTCGCTTAGTTTTAGTTAAATAAACACGTGCTTTTGTAACAGTAAATAATTTAAGATGCAAACTATATCATAACTGCCAAGTGTTACGATTTTTCGACACCAGTATCTTTTTATAGAAAACTTTTAAAAGATATTGTAGCAGTTTTCTATGAATAAATAACGAGAAAATTTCTATAAAAAATACCGATGTCAAAAAATCGTAATGGTTTGCAGCTATATATATATATATATATTTAATGATTGCATTTGAGAATATAGCATATAGGTAAATATTTTAAATTTCTTCTTTCTGTTCTATTCTTTTCGAAAAAAAAAAAAAATAAATAAATAAATAAAATTTTTAAAAGCCATTCTCATTTTTCTTCTCTGCATTTATCATTATTATTTTTTTAATCCAGTATTATTCTTTAGCGGTTTAATGAAAAATTCAATATAAATAATTCAGTTTGAATAACTGCATTAAACGATTTAAGCATCGAGTTTGTAGAATTTATTACTTTTATTCTAAAGAAATGAATTTCCTTATTTTTCGTTTGTTTTATTTCTTAAACGGAATGGGTATGATTGAAGATAAACTTTAAAAGAAATAAAATATAAGTGAGTTAAAATACATCAAACAGGAAATTAAATTTGCTGGGTATATATTTTTTCTACGGCATGCACAATTTTTAATATGAGTTTTTATTTTTGTGAATGGGAATTTTAAGTGTGTTAACAAATATATAATCACAAAAATTATCTTAATGTTTATTAAACTAAAGTAATTTTAACACTCTCTATTTAATAGATTTGAGGTAAAAATAATTATAACTGAATATAGATTTTTCATTTAGTGAGCAAAGATAGTTGTAAATTTATATTTTATTCTAAACGTTTATATTCTTTAAAAATATTTATCTTGAAATGGTTATTTTTAAAATTACAATTAACTACTAATATAATGAAAACACATTTATTGCTTTTAAAAACAAAACAAAACAAAAGTTTGAAACTTAGCGCAGTAACAGCTAAAATTCAAAATATAGTTGTTCTTAAAACAAAAGAAAGAAAATACACAATTCTCAATTAGTATGAAAAATAAAACATATATCTAATAAAACCTTTTGTACGGTATATGTGTTCTTAATATGTGTTGTTGTACTTTGCACAGTATATGTGTTGATATGTTTTAAATAATATTAAGAATAAAAATTTAGCACAAAACATGAGATGCCAACTTTATATGATGTAGATCAATTATGATTTGATGCTGTTATATACTTCGGAGAATCAATTTTACCTCTAAAATATTTATGAAAGATATCAATCTATCTATCTATCTATCTATCTATCTATCTATCTATATATATATATATATATATATATATATATATATAGAGAGAGAGAGAGAGAGAGAGAGAGAGAGAGAAAGAGAGACAGAGAGAAGTATCTGTGTGTCTGCGCTCTGTTGTTCACACTACTGATTGCATAGTTACAAAACTTGAGGGGTACATTGGACTCTGCAGATGTGCACCTCATTCAGATTTTTTCGATATTCGAATTTGAATTATTTATTTATTTATTTATCATCATCATTATTATTTTTTTTTCGATTCCATCCATTGACTTTTCTACTTCATTTTCTAAAATATATTCCTATCTTTCAATCAACTAGTCCAACGACAACTACGCTGTTTATTTTTTATTTATTTAATTCATTAATTTGAAGGGGAAATCTATTTATTTTTTATTTATTTAATTCATTAATTTGAAGGGGAAATCTATTTATTTTTTATTTATTTAATTTATTAATTTGAAGGCGAAATCTATCTATCTATATATATATTTAAATGTTTATTGAAAATCAAATAGTAATGCAGTAGAAAACATTAAGTATATTAAATTAAAAAAAAAAATACTTATAACAGTTATGTTTATGTATAATTTTTATAGTAATATATATATATATATATATATATATATATATATATTGTAATTTATTGTATTTATAGAAAAAAATAGTAATATATAGTAGAAAGGATTAAACTTATTAAAATTTAATAAAATTAAAATTACTTATTAATTTTTTTTTTTTTTATTTAATTACTTTTAAAAGAAAATCTACTTTTTAAAATTTATTATATATTGGTCGGAATCATACTGTAATATTGTGTAACGAGTGAGGGCTATAAAATACATGGTTCAAAAACTGAAATATTTAATAGATGCTCAGATAAGTCACCTTTAAAATCATAGCTCCTGAATAATAGGAGATCCACCTGAAGTCAGTAACTACCCACATCGAAGTGCCCAGGAAAAACCTTTCTGCAAGCAGTTGGGACCTGGACCCGATGCAATGCGCAGGGATGGAACATGGGCGCAGAATTCATACCGGTATTCGTTTGAGAAATTTCTCTGCCTATAATATCGTTAATAATATAATTTAAGAAATAGAAAATTTTCTTGTGGTATGAGTAGTGGTATGAGTTCTGCGCCCGTGTTCCATGTCTGAATGCGGGTGGAACAGGGGCTGTCGTAGGCAACGGGTACCCGAAGGGAGGTTTAAAGTGATTTCAATGTAATTATTATTATCATTATTTAGTTTTTATTTATAATGTGTTATAAAAAAATAAACAGTGATTCAATTATTTTGAAAATTCATTTAAATATAGTGGCCAGCGAAACGGTTGACGCAATTACAAAACATCAACTTTTTTCGGGTTTGGCGAGAAAGATTCTGAAGGTACAAGAACGATAAATTCTACTCAGTACAGCAAGGGTGCCTCGATAAGATAGATAGTAATATAGGCACCCTAGACTAGACGGAGTGGGAAGAAGGTTTTTCTTTCTCTCCCTCTCTCGCGCGCACTCTTTTTTTTTTTTCCTGTTTCCTTTTAATTCTTCTGCTCTGATCTTTATCTTATCGCATCAGTGAAATAAATAATACTATATTAAATAGTTTTAAAGAAATACTATACATGTGCTTAAATAATTTATCGTAAATTATAGTTTAAAGAGTAGATTAAAACGATATATGATTGTTTTCGCCAGCATTTTACATTAGAATATTAAATAAATAAATGGTTTCTGCGTTATTAAAATTACTGAATTGCTTTATGTATTAATTATTTATTGCTGATGCTCATTAGAAACAGCTTAGGCTAACAACTTAGGCTTATAAATTAAATAAAACGTCATTTTTATGCGTTATTAAAATGCTAGATAAAGAATAACACTGATGATACAAATTATAACAATATACTATCTTACTTTTATCAGATAAGAGATAATTTTTTTTTAAAATATTTTTAATCTATTTAAATTTAACCCAGTTTTAAATGCTAGCAAAATTGTTGACTGTTGCGTGTAGTAATTCTTATTTATACATTTGTGCTGTATCAAACTGTTTTTATTTTATTTAATTTTTAATAATTTATTATATTTAGGAAAAATAAAAAGTCTTTAAACATGATTGTGGAGTAATAAATAGGTTTTATACTACAGTACCATTTTAGAGATTCATTTACTTCCTAAAACTTAAAAGAGGTTATATTATTGTTAAACATTGTCATTTTATATTAAGTACTCTTTAAATATTTAAATGCGTTTTAAAAGCTTTGGCTAGAAATGCTAATAAAACTATTTTTGATTTATATTTTAATTAATATTTATCTTGGTTCATATTAGTTCCTATGTAAAAAGCAAAACCTTTATTAATTTTTTGTTTTAACTATAGCTACAGATTATGTTACATATTCTATTAAAAGTGCTGTAATTTTAAACGTGCATAATTTTATGTATATCTCGCTTTTATAATACATTACAATCTCTTTTATACAGAAATATATGAAATTATACAACAAGAAAATTATCATATGGTTCGCATACATTTTAAATACTTACTAATTGTACATATCCATTGCATTGCCTAATATTAAACGCATTTTTTCTCCGTGATGACACTTTTTTTTTTTTTTTTTTTTTTTTTTTTTTTTAAATTAGAAAGAAAGAAAACTCGAAAAAATTATACTTTTATTGTTATTTTAAAGCCATATAATAGATTGTTTTGTTGTTGCTCTAACGTAGATAGTTTTTTGTAGTATATTGTCTAATAACAGTAAGTCTACGAATGCATAATTTGTTTGATAGCTATGATGTAAAGAGTCCGACCAATGCATTTTTATACAGTTATTTATAAAGAGAAAAATTTATAACAATTTCTTTTATGTAGCCCTGTATATCATCTAAACTTTAGATAAGCACCATATGATGTACAAAAAATAAATAAATAAAAAAATAAATAAATAAATAAATAAATAAAAAATAAAAAATAAATTAAAAAAATATCGTAACTTTGAAAATTTACATTGAACTAATTCTCCGTATTGGATAATATATCAGAACAACTTTGTGGAACTCTGTAAATTAATTACTTATGCTAACCCATCTCATTATAAACGATAAGTGATTTTATGCGTCTAAAAAATATTTAATAATTTCGTTTTGTTGTATGTAGCATAAAAATATTAAAATATGCTTTAAAAATATTCCTCTCACATAAACCATAATGCATTATAATTTTTTTCTGAGTATCTGGTCACACATGAAATCAATCGTGCAATTTTTACTAATTTCAATAGAAAAAATGCCATAAGAATTTAAATAACTTATACTAATTTCAACGCATTTAATAAATTTAACCCTTTAAATTCACTCCATATTTTATTTAAAAACTGCTTCCGTTATATTATATCTGTTAATGGAAATTGCTGGAAATATATTTCTTATTGTATTATGTCTTTTTCTTATCATTATAAATTTAATTACACTATGGAGTGTACATAAATTTATAGAAAGTATACCCAAAATTAAGCAAATACATTATTTTCTAGATGTGAGTGCTTTACTAAATGACATTAAGTACAGGAAAACAATTTAGGAATGATAATAGCTTTCTCATACTTGTATGGTAAACGAAATTTTAATTCCAATTTAAACGTTTTTTTTTTTTTTTTTTTTTTTTTTTTTTTTTTTAATTATGCATTTTGAAGTCTCCTGAATACAACAGTTGATTTTCAGCGGTTCATCTGTGTATATGTCTGTTATCAACAACATGTAAAAACAAAAACATTGCAAATAATAATAATAATAATAATAATAATAATAATAATATATTTGAATTTGCATAATGATGAGGTTACCGCTTGGAAATTTTGAAGAAGTATAGGTATAGTATGTTTGAAAGTTTTCTGAATGGTTTGAAATAAACGTTTAAATTAATTTAATAACAGCTTTATTTTTTTTTCTTAATAGTTGTAGTGTAGGTGCTATGTTCAAAGAAAGTTATGCTATATATGTCAAAGAAAACTGCTTTTAAAACTATTTTCACCTGCTTTTAAAATACTTCTATTCACTGTACTTATTATCTTTCTGCAACATAATCTATAATACGTTTTTAGAGTATTCAATTGCAGAGTAAGAGAAAAATGTATGTTGTCTCACCAACTTTACCAGATTATTTTATCTGCGAAAACATTAAATATCTAAATATACAAAATCTTTTATTTTTTAAATGCATTGGTGTAATGACACATAAAAATAATAATTATGAACATGCAATGATTGTCCATAATAATTTTACAAATATTATTGTAAATTCGTAGAATTTTTAACATAAACGGATATATTTATTAGCGCTAAAACTTTAAGATTTAAAATATTATATATACAACTATTGATATATTAACTTTTACATATTAACATATTAACTATAAGATTATATGTATAACTTGTAAGTTTATAATAAATTTTATTAATAAATAATACTTTTAAATATTTAAATAAATATTATCAAAATTTTTATTTATGAATTGTAATTAATTAATTATTAATTTTAATATAAAATGATTACGGTTGTGAAATGAATAAAATCAAATATAGAGACTTTATATTATTTATTACATCAACTATCTGTTAAATTGAAATATAAATTACAATATTACTTATTTGAAATTTATAATATTTTAAATGTTTATTATAAGCTATATAATATATATATATATATATATATATATATATATATATATAAATTTGTAAATAACTATAAACATATCTCATTACAATAAATTTTAATTTTTATTAATTTTTATTTTATAAATTATTCTGGTTTTCACTTTCTTAAACATACAATTTAAATTATTAAATTATCACAAACTATATTATTACTGGAATATTTGATAATATAATAGGTAAATATTTATGCATAGCATATTAATAAACATTTCTTTTAATTAGTATTTGTGATTGTTCTGTGTAAACTTACAGCTTTTATGTATTTCACAAAATTAAAAAATATATTTCTAAGTGATAAAGGTTCAAGAAAAACAGATTTTTTCTTCTAATTTCTTTTTATTTTTTACTGTTTGTTTATGTAGGAAATATATATATATGTATATAATACAAAGTTAAATAGGATATAAATTTATAAGAAAATTATAATTCTACAAATGACAATTCAGCCTTCAATAAACTTTTTTTGCTTTTCTAATGCTACTTAAGTCACAAATTCCACCCCTTCACCTTATTTGACATTGATTGATGTAATCTGCACTTTCCTTGCAGCGATAAATTTTTCTCGTTTTGAACATCTCGCATAGCAGATCGCCAAAGCCAACTCGCCAAACCCTCAAAAAAGTTGATGTTTTGTAATGGCGCAAACGGATGTAGCCTGCTAGTTAATAAACGCACGCTATAAAAATTTAAGGTAAAGAAAACCTTTAGTGCTCTAAATTTAATCTAAGTGGAAAAAATAAAATAAAATAAAATAATAATAATAACAAATAAACTATAATTCAGCATGGGATAAGCTTCTGAGAAAGACATTTCTTTTGTTATGAAGTAATTTGATTGCGCAGCACTACATATATTTTAATCTAGAAAATTACAATTGACGTATTACTAAACTTACTTAAAGGAATCGACAAATGACGTTAGTAAAATCCACATCTAAAGTTATATATTTCATATGAATGAAAAGTAATGACCTCTGTTTTAATTTTTTAACTAGTGATCTTAAGTGCCATACTTGCCAGCATACTAATGAATATTCCATAGTATTGTTACCCCGCCTTATTTTTCACACCAGTATATTTCTTTTTCCAGAGTGTATTTCTTCTTATTTAATGGTAATTCTATTTGGAAAATATTACTCTAAAAAGGGTATTGCGGGTTAAGCATATGAAAACTGGACCAGCATCGAATCGAGAGTTCATGCCTGTTCTTTATCTGAAACATCTTTTGCACACAATTTTAGACTTTTACCCTCAACGATTAGGGAGTAATGGGGGTGGCAACCTAAAACGTTAATTTTTTTTTTTTTTTTTTTTTTTTTTTTTTTAACTATTTAAGATATCTTATCGAGGTTGAAACTATTTATAAATAATTTAAGTTTAAATTTAATTTTACAAGAGCATTTGTAATTATATTTAAAACATAACCTTTCATAAAGCTCTTGGACATCGGTAGAAGTACTTTCTGGGCGGCACCGCCCTTTCCTCAGCAACCTTTAGTGTCGTCCGCTACTGCCGATACTCTTTCATAAAGCTCTTGGACATCGGTCGAAGTACTATCTGGGCGGCACCGCCCAGAAAGTACTTCGACCGATGTCCAAGAGCTTTATGAAAAGTATTGTTTTAAATATAATATTTATAAATATTTATGAAGTACATAATATATATTTTTTTTCAGAATTTTCACTCGATTTTAAACGGTAGAAAATGATAAGTATATTTTTGATGGGTGATTTTTTATACTATCCACCAAAGTGACACCTACAAAAAAAAAAAAAAAAAAGTTTATTTGTTTATTAGTGAGCTATAAAAATTACAGAAGTGTCAAATTGCGGGAACGTAGTGAAAAAAATAATAATCACTCATTAATAATATAGGGGGAGCAAAAGTTACACCCTCAAAATAAATGACTCACACCAGCACTTGTTATCAATAATTTCTATTATAATGAACCGCAATAAATTAAACCACCAATATGATATAAATTAATGATAAAAGTACGCTGGTGTAAGTTATCCGTCCTGAGACGGAAACACTTGCACCAATGTAATAATACTAATGATATAATATTTATTTTAAAAAATTACTTAATATTAATAAATAAACAATACTAGCAAATTTAAAAATGCCTATTAACATTTGTTATTAAAAAGCACCAATTACCAATAAAAAAATATTCTATTTAATTGTTATCAGGAATCTTACATCTTGCCCTTTTTTCAAGACACTTTTAGGGATGAGAAATTTCCCTAATTTTTGCTACCTTTATTTTTATGCACTAGTCTCTATCCTGTTTTATCAATACATATTACTATGAAAATACTGATATAAAGATTTATGTATGAAAATAGCATAGATACCAACATTTTAATTTATTCCGGAGTACTTTTAGCCCCGCCTTTATTTAGCACAACTTTATTTATAGAAAAAAATTATCAAATATATAACTTCGATAAAATCAGGCAGTTTTATCCTTAAAAATTAAGTGGCATGGAAATAATGCGGGGCTAAAAAATGCTCCAGAATAAATTAAATTTTGCCGGAATAAATTAAATAGCGACCTCATCGGCTACATATGCATAGCTGTAAACATTTCTAATCCATTCTGTAACATTATTAGTTACTGCCTAACAATGTTACGAATTAAAATAGAAATGTTGGCAGCTATATTTACAGCTAATTATATGGCTCGTATTCCATGTCCTTTTTTTTTTACGAATTAAAATAGAAATGTTGGCAGCTATATTTACAGCTAATTATATGGCTCGTATTCCATGTCCTTTTTTTTTTACACGTTCGGAGATGGGGGAAACTCTCGCCTTTTTTTTTTTCTTTTGCTACTTCTATTTTCAAGATGCCAATATTTTGATTTTTTCTGGAGTACTTTTAGCCCCACCTTTATTTAGCACCACTTAATTTATAGAAAAAATTTATCAAATATATAACTTCGAATCAGGCAATTTTATCTTTAAAAAATAAGTCGTATGGAAAAAAAGCGGGGCTAAAAAATACTCTGGAATAAATTATATATTGCCATCTCTGCTAATTTCATATAGAAATTTTTATATCTGTATTTTTGTAGTGTTATGACCTGATTAAACAAGATAGAGACTATTATATAAAAATAAAGGTAGCAAAAATTACGGAAATTTCTCATCCCTCAAAGTGTCTTTACAAAAGAGGGAGATGTAAGATCCTTGATAATAATTAGATAGTATATATATATATATATATATATATATATATATATATATATATATTGCTAATTGTTACGTTTTAATAACAAATGTTAATAGAGCATTTTTATATTTGATTGCATTGTTCACGTATTAATATTAAGTAGTTTTTAAAAATAAATAAATCATTGGTATTATTATTAAGTGATTATTATTTTTTTCACTACGTTCCCGCAATTTGACACTTCTGTAATTTTTATATGTAATAGCTGACTAATAAGCAAATAAACTGTATTTTTTCCGTAGGTGTCACTTTGGTGGATAGTATAAAAAATCACCCATCAAAAATATACTTATCATTTTCTACCGTTTAAAATCAAGTGAAAATTCTGAAAAAAAAAAACATATATTATGTACTTCATAAACATTTATAAATAGTTTCAACCTATAAATAGTTTCAAAGATATCTTGAATAGTTTTTTAAAAAGTTAAATTTAACGTTTTAGGTTGCAACCCCCATTACTCCCTAATCGTTGAGGGTAGAAGTCTAAAATTATCTGCAAAAGATGTTTCAGATAAAGAATAAATAGAAGGCAAGAACTCTTCATTCGATGCTGGTGCAGTTTTCTTATGCTTAACCCGCAATACCCTTTACTGGTATGAAAAAATGGGCAGGACTAACAACACTACGGAATATTAATTAGGATGTTGGCAAGTATGTAAGTGCATATTATAAATTACAAAATGGCATAAAAAATATCACAAAATCTTACAAAATTAAATAAAGAAGTATACAAAAAGTTGGCAAAACTGCAAGCAAAAATGAATGATTTGCTATATATGCAACATGTTGCATCAATATGATAGATATTAGAAACAGTTCAAGAAGAATTATAGAAAGTTGTTCATTAGTAGCTATTATTTCCACATGTTGAAAAAGTGATTGTTATATTTAAAATATTTATGCAATGTTAGAGCATATAAGTAATAAGATGGATGTGTGAATATAAACTAAATGCACATAATCAGAAATAACGAAATAATGTACGGAGCTAGTCCATTAAGCCTGTATATTCTCCAGCATAAAAATATTTAAAAAATGTATTTATATATCTTTGTTAATCTTAAATAATTCATCATGGGAGTAAAGTTTTGTTCTTAAAAATTTTGCGTTGTTGAAATTATATATAATTTGTACCACAGTTTCCGATGTATAATATGCAAATATACATACTTGCCAACCATCTCATTATGAAGCGTAAAATTTTTAGCACCTACTTTTTTTTCTTTTTCTTTTACACCAGTCATATTTTTGAGTAATGTTATTCTTATTTAATCGTAACAATATTTGGAGAGAATTACTCTAAAAATAAAGTGGTGTAGAAAAAGAGGCGTTTTTTTCAAGGGGCGTTAATAATTTTATGCTTATTAATGAGGTGGTTGGCAGGCATGGATATAGTGTGTCATTTCTCCACCAGAAATTCTATTTAACAAGAAAATCTATACTTTTTCTAAGGAACAGCTCGTACAAATATAATTTGATTTGTTAATTAGAATGTCTGGTGCAAAACTGGCTTATATAACCTGCGGATTATACGTTAGACATTACAGTAATTTCTAATTTAAGTGCGTGTATGTGTTTATAAGCATATATGTAATGTGCATTTAGAGTTTACCTAACAGGTTTTTCATTTACCCCCCCCCCCCCTTTTTTTTTTTCTTTTTCACGAACAATAATCCATACACTGATATTATACTTTGTTAATTTCATTCTTATTTCTAATTTAAAAGCGTCAGTTGCAGTTAAATGTCAAAAACTATTTATAATACAATGACAACAACTCAAAGATTAAAAATTTCTTTTACGATACATTCTAAAAGAATGTACATGCCATTTTATTAATCATTAAAAATAATTTAAAATGAATAAATAATTAACACTTTTAAATAGACAGATTTATATTACGTTTCAAAATATTTCAGTTTATTAACTTTCTATTCATGGTAATTTATTAAAAAGTATAAGTTATTTATAGATGCAACTGATTTGATGAATGAGCTTTATATTTTCTGTAAAAAGGAAAAATTTCGCTTACTCTGACGTAAGTTATTTAAAATTTCTAAGATCGATACTTTCTTTTTTTTTACCTTTTTCGAAAATACATTACACCCGATAAGTAGTCGTTTTATCTTCATGCAAGTCCGCATCTTCACATGTACAGTTTCTTATCAGAGAAGTTAATAATTCATTTTATAAAGGGAAACCATCTTCTGGTTCCACTCTCACAGTGTTATTTAGCTTCAATACAAGATCAATTTTCATTCTTATCTGCTTTGAAGATGCGTAAAAATACTTCTCTGATGAACGACTTGCTGTAAAATGGTGGTTTTCGTAGTGAATATTTTTCACAAAAGAGTTGAGACATAATTACACGATAATTTTTCAGAAATGACTTTCTTTGTGACAAATGGAACCATTTGTGATAGGGCTTTGTAGTGCATCACACGGCGAAGAAATGAGGCATGGGAGGTTTTCTACTGTTAAAATTTAATGTTTTGTATTTGAAAAATATAGATGAATTCTTTAAGGTGATTTGTTTATAATGTGGCAAGTTAAATCTTGATTATAAAAGTTGCATTAGTTTGGAATATATATTTGAGTATTTTAAATTAAAAAAGTTTTTAATAAAAGAGTGGTATCGCAAAAATCAATGAAACTACCACATTTAAATTTTAAAAAAAAATGTATATAAGAGAAGATTAGTTATCAAATGCTTTACAATAATTATAGGTCTCGTATTAAGTAATTTTTGTTTTCAGTAGAAAATTATTATTATTATTATTATTTTTAATATAAGTCACAGAATAATATGGTAAACTTCTGTTCAACGAGGAACAGGGTTGCCAGATGAATACAGAATTTTATTTATTAACACCACTAATTTTATATCAAAGCAGCCGCTTCATACAAAAAAGTAAATATGATGTAAATGAGTCTGTACATACTTTCCAACGTTTTAATTAATTTAATTAGAATGTAATTTTACTAATTAGTGCTGTAGACCCCGCCTTTTTTCCACACCAGTCTCTTTTTTTTTAAATTTTTTTTAAGAGTATTTTTCTTCTTATTTACTCGTGATTGAATTTGAAGAAATTTACTCTAAAAATTAAGTAGTGTGGAAAAATAGGCGATACTAAAATCACTACGGAATATTGGCAGGTATGCCAGTAGAGTACGGGATTCGTCTGAAAATTACTTTTCCTAAAACAATTTACAGAACATGGTATAAAACATAAAATTTACATATACTACCCGCCCACCACCGGCGATTATTATATTGGGATACTCTCGACTATACCCTCAGAGTCCCATATGCCCACCCTTACCTTTTTTTTTTTCCATAGCTGCCAATATTTTAATTTATTCCGGAGTACTTTTAGCCACGCCTTTATTTCGCACCACTTTATTTATAGAAAAACTTTCTCCAATGTGTAACTTTGATAAAATAAGACAAAATTACTTTAAAAAAATAAGTGGTAGGAAATAAAGGCGGGGCTAAAAATACTCCGGAATAAATTAAAATATTAGTCGCTATGCTTTTCGGGCGTTTCGTTTCCATCTTATCTTCCACCTTAGACTATTTTATACACTATGATTCAGTTTCATTAAATCATATATGTAAATTTTTGAATAATAGTTATTTTTGCGATATTTCCTTAATTTTTTTAAACCAGTGTATAAAAGTATATTGTTTAATTCAGTGTGATTACAACCATGACACGTTGTGTTGTTTTGTAGTACCTCTATAAAGGCTTAATTATATCGTAATTACTACAAGGTAATCCTAAACCAGGGATGGAACACGGGCGCAGAATTCATACCACTCTCAATGTAAAAAAATTTTCTACTTCTTAAATCAACGATATTATAGCTAGAGAAATTTCTTAAACGGATTCCGGTATGAATTCTGCGCCCGTGTTCCATCCCTGCTAAACACATTAACTTTTATTTAATGATATTACCATGAAAATGTAATCTATGAGATGATATTAATTACTTTACATTTTAAAAAAACTAAATTGCATTGATAAATAATAAACTTATGCTAACAAATTACTAATATGAAATTGCGATATAAGTTTACAATTGACGAATCCACAGTGATCCGAAATGCTTCATTTTATTATGGTGAGTTCAAATATAAATGATATTCCACATTAACCTTATTTTCCTCTATAAATAAATTTGTATATATACTGCAATATCTTTCTCTGATAACATTTTATTAAGTTTTATTAAATTACTTTTATCAACTATAATTAAAACATGATTGTATTTCGTCGCAAGTCAAGTATGTTCATTTCTTTTTAAAAATGTAATTTATAGTGATATAGAATAAATTACAATACAGACTAATCAAATTAAAACCTTAAACATATAATTTGGATTGATTTGCAATTCCATAGGACATCAAATGAATTAGATATTTGAAGAATGTCAATTGGCATAAACTGACACATTTATTACAGTTTAAATTATTTACATTTGGTAAATTTAATAAGAATTGAATTGTATTCCTATTGTATATAAACTGAATTACTTAGAAAAACGTAATTGGCATTAATGTTTAATCCGTTACAGTTTAATTGAATATATTTTGTAAGATATAATGAATATTGACTTTTAAACTCCCTATGTTTTAATTATTCTTTGAAGACTGTCACTAGCATAAGATTGTAATTAATTACAAATATACTGAATTACATTTTCTAACACGTATATTTTTAATTGTCTTTGGGAAACTGTATATGTAAATTATACTTCGGAAAAAAGTAATTTGAATCATGTTGTAATGCATTGTGTGTCAATCGGCTATCGATAAGATAATTATAAATTAACGGTTATCTGAATTCCATTATTTTGAAATAAATTACTTCTTAAATTTATTTTCAACTGTGAAAATATTTACATTTTAGCTGAAGTTCTAAATATCAATGCATTATTTTGAATTATAAACTTTTTGAATTATTAACTACATATAAAGAAATTCTCTGAAGGTGGGCTTAATCATAACTTTAAGCCTTAGAAATAAAAAAAGATGATTCTCATTTACATGATTTTTTTTTTCAATGAGTTTCTAATTTTGTTCAATATATATATATATATATATAATTTATCGGAAAATATTTGTATAAATATTTTAAAATTTCATTATTTTTGGCCAATTTTGGAGATTGAATGCGTTAACTAATTCAATGTGATACACACACAAACAAAAAAGTTATAATATGTTTCAAAATCTTTTTACCGGAAAATAGTGAATGAATATTGAAAAGTGATTATTGTCTGATGATGTCGACAACAGAAAATAATACTGTTTTAATGATTTTTGATGATAGAATGACTTTTCTACAAAGAAATATTTCTTATTTTATTATGTCAAGAATAAATGATCGAAAAAATGCTATTATTTAAACGCAAAATACATTAAGGAAGTAAATGCAACGCTTTTTTATCTATCGTGTTAAATTCATTTTTTAAACATTTTTATGTATTTCTGTGTTTTTTTTTTTTAATTCCTTTCCAATAAACAATTTTTTTATCTTTAAGTAACAAATTGCGATGTTTGAATCACGTAACAATCGAAACACCGATATTGTTGTTAGTAAATATAATTTTAAAGCTGACTAATGTTCTAAATTGAATAAAAGTACATTTACTGTAATGTTTTATCTCGAAAATTATGTGTTTTGTGAAAATAAAGTGCATTTAATGCATATAATTTTTTTTTTTTAAGTTTGTTGTCAAAAATTAGGGATGGGAAAATGGCGCAGAACTCCAGCATTTCTGAAACAAAACATTCTTTTTTTTTTTTTTTTTTTTTTTTTTAAACCAACGATTTTATAAGCAGTGAAAAATTTCAAACAAATATCGGTATGAGTTCTGCACCAATTTTCCGCCCCTGCAGAAATTTGCAACTTACTGCCAATGTTGCCAGATCTGGCGGATTTTTTATTCAATAATCACCAATAATTTTTAATTGTAACATTTGCCTAATCACTTCGAAGATTGTCTATTATGTATATCAAATATCACTTCTCAAAATTATTGGTGATTATTGAATAAAAAATCCGGCAGATCTGGCAACAATGCTTACTGCTTAGCATTGTTTGAAATCTGAATTCTATTAGGTAAACTAATTAAATGCTTTAGTTATTGATATTAATATTATTTGATTAAAATGCTATCTTTTAATGATTGTGTAGAATCTAATAGGCAAAGTTTTGAAATCTGGATGAGCTTTAAAATATTTTACTATAAAAAAATTAACTTTAAGATTCAAAATTTTAAAAATTGCTCAGAGTTAAATTTAAGTAATTCAACATTTAAAGAATTTCCCATACATAAAAACAATTTTTTTTTTTTTTTTTTTTTTTTTTTTTTTTAATAAAAGGAATTTTACTGGATATTCTCGGATGACGAGATGTAAAAACTTTGAGCATATTCATAAGCTTATTTTATTAACGGCCAGTTTTTTTCCCTAAAATACTGTAATTAGATTAAGAAAGTTAACAATTGTTTCGCATACTATTACTGTCAGCCAAATATAACATTTATAAGAGTACATTATTAAGGTATTAAAATATTACTCAGGTATTTTTTGACATTTAAATAAATGTAGCTCTATTTAGTTCTGCTTGATCATTATTAAAAAATGATGATCAACTACAGAGAGATGTCTGCGTATACTTCATAGTAAGCTTTTATAAGTAACACATCATTCTGATTATCTGAAAGGGACGTGCAGACTGATCTCAATAAAATAATATATCAGACATCGGAAAAAAAAAAAAAAAAAACTGTTTCTATCTTTCAGTGAAACTCTCAGCCATTTGAAACAAGGGCAGTGTAAAAGTATGGAAATAACTTCCATAGGCTTAATTAGAAGTAATACATCCTCTGACAAAAAATGATTAGTGTTCCTTTATGATGAGCCTGAAGCAATGTGAATTAGCTGTCATGAGATGAATGACTTTATCTTTTCGTCAGATGAAACCTTCGTTAAATTGTCAGACTTCGCATTCATTTTTTCTTTCTTTTCAATTATAAAAAAGAGCTGTGACAGCAAGAAAATGAAATGCTATCTCCTTAGTTTTGAAGAGTTGATTTGTTTTAAATGAGTTTCAAAGACTTAAGTTTCTCCTTCATGGGTTTTATATTACACTAACGTATATTTACTGTACAAAAATAAAAGCAGTGATGTAAAACTATGAATAATTGATTAGTTGTCATGATACAAAGTATTTAAAGCAATTTAATAAGATGTTAACTTTCCTTTAAAATATGAATGAAGTTTATAAAGCTATAAAGGATTTAAAAAACAAGTTCAAATTCAAAACTTAACTAGATACAATTTAATTTATTCAAAAAAAATATATTGAGGCACAACTTTGATTTTTAAAGAGTCTATAACTGGTCATTCCATAAAGTGTCACACCCGTCACAAAAAAAAAAAAAAAAAAAAAAAAAATAGTTTGGAAAATTATACAATACTCACTTATCATTAATTTAGATCGCCAATAATATAAAACTCATACAATCTTCAAATTTAGTTATTAAAGCATCGTGAATTTAATAATTCTAGAACATTATCAGGCTGGTCCCAGACCACATTTCCCCCCTGATTCTTACACCAATATTTTTCTTTTGAAACTTTGAATCGTATGTTTGTACCATCAATTAAATAAAAATTATTACATGAATATTCTGGTGAAGAATCAAGGAAAAAAGGCGGGTCTGTAACCACCCTGATTATGTAGTTAAGAAATTAAAAATAAGCTTATAAAATGAATGCAATTAAATAAATAGACATAATTTGTTAATTTTGTTTTGCTTATTGATAATGTTATCAGAACTACAGGAAAAGAGAGATGTTGCTGTTGTCAAATTATTCTTTACAAAAGCAATAGTAAATGCTCTATATTTAAATTATCTAAATGTTTAAAATATTGCAGTTTATTAAAGACATACCTTCTCTTTCTGTCATCAAAGAATCCAAATAATAAATTTTCTACTATATTTTTACAATTGTGAAAAGCGAAAATTATAAATCGAAAAATGGTGCTTTGAAAAAGAACTTTCCAATCTCGATTCTAAAATATGAAAATAGTTGATATATAAATTTCAATTAGACTAACATATTTGTATCAGAAAGTTGGGTTGGGTTGTGGGAATTAAGGCCGATTGGCTGCACCAGGGTCTTTGGCCTGAGGAGGAGTGTCCTCTATGGGAGCCTTTCTAAGGGGTCCTAGCCCATATTTACGCAAGTTTTGGAGAAACTATGGAAAACTCTGAACGGCTAAGCCGACGAGCGCGGCCTGGGATCGAACCTGGTACATCATTTCTACCAGCTTTGAGCGCATAACCTCTTGGACGCTGGTGGGCCTTGTATCAGAGAGACAGAACATTAAAATAATTATTCCTAAAAAAATTCTTCACTAATTTTTTTTTCGTGTTATAGCAATATGTTTGATAATTATGGCATGTTGGTGATGATATTGGGGTCAAGGCCAATTAAATACGCGAGGTCTTGGTGGTATAATCTTCCCGAGGGGAGTTTTTTTTTTTTTTTTTTTTTTTTTTTTTTTGTGTGTGTGTGTGTGTGTGTGTGTGTGCCCTAGACCACATTCACGTGAGTTTAGTAAAATAAAATACAAAATACTTCAAAAAGCTAGACCAACGAGATAGATTAAATTTCGAATCCGGATCCTCCCGTATACCAGATTTAAGAACTGAACCTCTCGGCCAGTAGAGCTCATTATTATTAATAATTAAAATAAATGTATTACAATCATGTGGCTCTACAACCTCTATATAAAAATAATTATGTAAAACAAAATGATTTAAAAAAAATTCTCAAAATCGTATTTCGGAAAAAAAATTCTAAGTATGTTTCCTACTTCTTTGATAAACAGCTTATAGCAAAAATTAAATAAAAAATTCCAATAGAAAGATATAAGCTTGGGGTGAATTTCTTCATTTATCCCCCCCCCCCCAAAAAAAAAAAAAAAAAAAAAAAAAAAATAATAATAATAATAATAATAAATAAATAAATAAAAATAAAAAGTGCGATACTGAACTCCCTTGATTTAGATCGAAAAATACAGTTGCTTTTCTTTCAAATATCATGCTTGTTAAGTGAAATAGTGTAAGAATTTGTTCAAATAATTTGTACAGTACATTTCGTATAGATTTTCTTTTGCCAATATTTTTTAAAGTAAAACCTCGTTAAATAAGATTCCAATTCTTTGCATGAAAAATAAATAATCGATAAATATTGACGTAAAATACTGTTATATTTATTCGAAAGTTAGATAAAATGTGTCGAAGAACTAGTATTTTGGTGTTTATAATGAACCATTTGTGAAGAACTGTCATCTTTTAGTGACTAATAAACGGTTTGATAGAGAAAATGCTATTTGTTTAAAAGCTGTGTAAAAATAAAATACTAGACGATTACATCTAATTATTTTGCTCAAATAATTGCAAAGAAACAAAAAAAAAAAATTATCTTAAAATCTAAACAGTTTATCTAATTAAAAGAAAGATAAAATATGCAATAGTTATGAGAGTTATACAATTTGTTTGACTAATACTATTTATTTGTTTATTTTGCCTATAAAGTAGATAAACAGAATAAATCTATGTTCATAATAAGACCAATTAAAGGAAACATGTGCTTATAGGTTAACAAATGTTTAACAAAACAATGCCTTTTTTTTGTGTGTGTGTGAAACAAGAAGGTAATTCATGCGTATCCTCATCTCAAAATTGCTTAACTGTGTTATATGCTTCAATATTTATCATCGATTCACAGAGGATGCATCAGTATTGAGATTCAAAACAGAAAAAGATTTGAACTCATTTTTACGAAACAATTGCCATCTTAAAATCAGAAATGCTTTCAAATAAAGCCGTGTAAAATAAACAACGAAATAGATCGTTAAATTAACAATAAGACTATTATTTAATGAGTAGTGCGAAGTTGACTTCAGTAAAACTTAAATTGGATAAAATATTTGTACACCGATATTTATATTTTAAGCTTTATATAAACTTAAAAGTTATAAATATCTTAAGGGTTTATTCTGTATTTTATGTAAACATTATTGGTTTGCCATTCATTTTGAATCTTTTGAAATAAATAACAAAAAATAAATAATGTGTAATGAAGTAGTAGCTGCATATAATTAACTTTGTATAAAAATTAATGAATTCTTATAACTCTAATATAAAAATTTACTACTGGGAAAAAACGTGAAATAGGTTAGCGCATTTCGGTTTGAGCTTGAAAAGGAATTAAAAAAAAATCCTTAAATTTCAAAATAAATATAAAATTTTTTTAAAGAACAGCATGAAAAGTGAAAATAAATAAAAAAGGTGGGAAATTTTATGTACAATTACCCTAATTTCTGGTAGATACACCGCAGGTTATATAATCAAGTTTTGCACTAGAAATTTCAATTGATAAATAAATTTATATTTGTACGAACTCTTCCTTCGAAAAAGTATAGATTTCGCTATTAAATAAAATTTCTGGTGGAGAAATGACACATCTTACCTGCGGGTTATCTACCAGAAATTTTTATATAACTCACATTGTTTACACGCCTGAAGTAACCATTAAGGGGATGGGGAACGTTGAAAATAGTTCTTCGAATTACTTTCTGAGAATTGTAAAACGTACATAAACATTGAAATATGTTAATATTAAATATATTAAAATTTATTAAAAACTATTGAAGTTAAAAAAAATTGAAATTCAAAATTTGAATTTTATTTAACTTTTGAAAATGATCCACGCAATTTAATTTTTAAATTTTCCCCTCGATTTTACATTATTATAGATAATCAATATACTTTAAACATATTTGTGCATACTTGCCAACCATCTCATTAACACTTTCGTGACCGATGACGTAGAATCACATCATTTGAAAGTCTGTAACTTCACCAGTGGGCGTCTCTTTCGCGATTTGTATGTTACTTATTTCTTAAGAATATACCCAATATTCAAATGTGTGCTGTCAAATATAATATGGATACAATGATACAATTATTTTCATTAGGAAGAATAAAATTATAATGTATATCCATTTGTAATATAAATATGAAGGCAGAATATTTTGTTCTAAAATATTGTAACTTGGGAGAATAACGCCCATAGGCGGACCTTACTGTCAAAAAGATAAAGCATGCTGTCGCGAAAGTGTTAATAACCGTACAATTGTTAACGCCCCTTGAAAAAACGCCCCTTTTCTCACACCACTTTATTTTTAGAGTAATTCTCTCCAAATGTTGTTGCTGTTAAATGAGAATAAAATTACTCTAAAAAAATCACTGGTGTGGAAAAAAAGGCGTGTACTAAAAATTGTATGGTTCATAATGGTTGGCAAGTCTGTTTGTGTATTACTTTGTGAATTGATTGTTAAGTTAACCTTTAAAAAATATATTTATGTCTGAATGCTGAAATTTAATGCAAATTTTTAACATTAAAACATAAAAATATTTTCAAATAACTAATTTATCGACCAGTTCATAAAGTAATAACCAAATTTGTTTGAATATATTGTTATAATATAATCATGTAAGTAGAGGGGGACATTTAAAACCTGAGTCGCATGGAACGTTTTAAATTTTTCGAAAAATTAAAAATATTGTGTTTTAAATTTTTTTTCTAATTCTAAAAGTTTTCGAGAAATTTTAATATATTTAATACTGATACATTTTATTGAATATGAATGTATGTTCATATCTCTAAAACAGCAATTTCTAAGAACGATTTTCAACGTCCACCATCATCTTAAATCAACAATTCATTATTTAAGAAGCTTAAAATACAATTGATAAAATCTAATGTGTAAAGAGAAAACTTATAAAATAACAATACAATTTTGTAAACAACAGATGAAATTTTATAATTTTCATGTTCAGGAGAAATAAGTTCTAAACAGCATATAAAAATAATAAGGCTTGTGTCTATGTGTACATTAATATATATATATTTTTTTTTTCTATATTATTAGTACATGTTGAAACATTGTCCTTTTTTGATGTGGTTAACATCTGTTGCACTAATAATACACTGATAAAAGTAATGAAAGATAAAAAAGAAACATGTATTTATAAACTTTTAAAACATTGAAAAAGTCCAAATGAAAGAAGTTCCTTATGATATAAAACAGATGTTTCCAGAATGTAACGTACTCGCTTCTGTTAATTTAATATTTTTAAGAAAAAGAGAAGTAGGTTTTTACACAATTATAATTAAGTCCAATAATAGACTTCTTTTTTTTTTTTTTTTTTTTTTTTTTTTTTTCTTTTTTCAAAACGAATGGTATTAGAAACAAGTTAATTTCACGATTCGTACGGTATTTGAATTATTCTATAACTAATTTTGTATACCAGTTTTTGTTATGAATTCGGAGCTGTTAAAATTTCAAATTTATTCGGTAGCATCGTTAGATCTTACTTTTTCTTCCACACAACATTTTTTTGTAGATTGATTTTTTTCAATATGTAATTATGATTAAATAAGAAAAAAAAAAAAAAAAAAAAAGAACTGTTATAAAATGGTGTGGAAAGAAAAGCATGTATTAACACTTTCGCGACCTCTGACGTAGATTCAAGTCATTTGAAAAATTTGAAAATCTGTAACTCCGCCAGTGTCGCAGAGCCTGATTAAGGGGGAAGCACACATTATTTATACGTACACCGTTATTTTTTAACAAATACTTTCCTCCTATAATAAACAGAAAATTCTCATTAAAAATTATTTTGAAAGAATTCTGGTGTCTAATAACAGTGAGTAAATTCGATTGTTTTACACCGTTCATTTTTTATAAAAAATATTTCCTCGTCAAAACGTGGAATTTCTATGACATGAAGTAAAAAATAATTGTAAAAATATTCCGGTGAGAGCGGAGATAATGTGTGCTTCCCCCTTAATCAGGCTCTTAGTGTGCGTTTCTATCGTAATTTGTATGTTATTTATTTCTTAAGTATGTACCCAGTATTCATACTTTTCCAATAAAATACACTATGGATACAAATATATTGATTAGAAAAAATATAAATATAATGTATATCCATTTGTAATATAAATACGAATACATAAGATTTTATTCTGAAATATTTTATCTTGGGAGGATAACACCCAAAGGCGGACCTTACTGTCAAAGAAACAAAATCATGCGGTCGCGAACGTGTTAAAAAAGCTACGGAGTAAATCAAAATGTTGGTAGCACTTATGAAGTCGACTGTTTGGGCCCCCACTCCAATGTTATTAAAATATCTAGGGGAGAAAGGACCTTTCGAAATAAAAAATTGCGCTTTTTGACGCGCTTTTTTCGGTTCATCATAAACAGAAAACTTTTGCTTATTTTGAAATGAAATTTTTAAACTTGTGCAACACAATATCGGCTTTGAAAATTTGAACCTGTTTTTGCAATTAAATAAATACATTGTTTTAAATAATATAAAATATATACACATAATTAGTAAAAAAGTAATTGAGCAAAATAACTTTTTAAAAATACACAGTTATTATATCAAATTAAAGCTAAATATTGCCTTTATTCTGTAAACCTTCAAGTTTTAAAATTATCTAATATTGCAATATTTTTTAAAAATAAAAATTTTGTACAATTTTAAAATTATTATTATTTTATTTATTTATTTATTATGCTATAAAATAAAATATTTTGGTCTCATTATCAAAACTGAGGTTCAGACAATAGAGATCCATATGTACAACATATATGTAAAATTTCATAACTTTCCATTCATAACTTTTTTTTTAAATCTTGTGGGAAAATATAAAAATAAGAAACAGAGAAAATCAATTTTAAAAAATTATTTTTGATTTTCAAAAATGTAGCAAATGTTTTTAACATTTAAAATTCACCCACTTCATATGTTTTACCTTCTAATATTTTTAAGTGCTCATTTACTGTTTTTTTTTTTTCTTCGAAAAGCCTTACAAGCATCTAATGTTAATAATTTACACTTAATCTCTGCTTTTTTCATTCGCAGAGAGTCTGCCTGCAAAGCAGAAGTGACAGAAAGTTGCCCTATTTCAGAACCAAGTTGTTTCAAAATATTTAGGCGACCTTCATTAAACATAACTATTGCTTCATTTGTAGCTATATCAGCTACTGTTTTGGAAGAACCAGATGTTTTCGGACAGTACTTCCAAACTGGAATTGAAAGACTCATTATAATTTCGAGTCTTTCCACCCAATGCACTTCTTTAATAGTTTAGGGGCAGATAATTATGTGAAGATAGATTTTATTTCCTCCATCACAGGGATAGGCACAGCTTCATTGTGCTTGTACAAAGAAACACTTTCTGCCAACACAGCCTTCTAATAATCACACCATGAAGTAGCATCAGTCGAGCAGAAGTAATGCATAGGTTCCTTGTCTTTTGACCTAATGGCAATAAATGGCCCATATAGCCTTCCACATGTCTTGAAGAGATTTGCTATTTCCACGAATAGCATTTCCATAGAAGGTTGTGAATTTGTGAATTAGTTTATCTGTCAGACGGTATTTTCCACTAAGACTTTTTTCGTCTGACCACTTCCTTCGGTTCAAGTGCTTCAGATTGCGGAGCCTAGTCCTCGTACGTTTCTGAATGTGACCTACACACTCAACTTTTTCTAACGCATAAGGAGCAACTTTTTCAAGCTCTGGAAATGTCTTTGTATCATCATCTTCGATATATTTAACTTATTTTGTATTTCTCGCTGATATCGATCATTCAAATATTTTCTTCATTCTATCCATTCTATTTTACCGAAAGAGCCGGAATGGTTTTTACACATCTTAGTTCATGGCGTAATTTCCACGCCTCATATGCTGTTGCACATCTTTGACCATTCCACTTTTCCCAAACTTTGCAGTATGAAGATAAAACCTCAACCTCGATAACTTTTCCAGTCACATCCCCAATAACACTACATACACCAATGCGAGACTTATGTCCACGAGTCGTCCACGTTCCGTCTCCCGAGACACATATCGCATTATTTTTGTAAGTTAAAATTTCTTCATTTGCTGCCTTCTCCATCGAATTAACAGCTACTTCCGAAAAGGTAGCTTTGATGTTACTCAAAATCCTATCATAGGATTTCTGAGGTACAGGTTGTGGAATATCCATTGCAGTTCAAAAATTTTTAATGCCATACAAACCTAAACCCATTATGCGCATAGTGTAAATAATTTTTACATTTACTTCATAATCATGATTACTTGATTTCAGAACAGGTGAACTTTTAAAAGTAGAAAAAGTACTACAGGAATTGTCTTGAACATAAAATACAGAAACTGATCCAAAAACAATTCTTTGTTTCATTAACTGCTTTGCACTTACAGTGAGTACATATCAAGTAATTTGACAGTTCACATATCAAAGTATCAATATTAATTATCCTATATCCATTATTCGCATTAAAAGTAGTTTTATTTTCATCCACAGGGTATTCTAACCGTAGTTTTTTATCTGATGACGATGATAAACAAGACACATCTAAATCCAAAGTTTTACTTTGAATATGTTGATTACCGTGAAAACGACGCTTTTTCTTACGATTCCATCTTACTTTTCTTACGTTTTTAGTGACATCAGTGGACCTACGAGCAGCTTTTCGACTTATAACTAAGTCAAATATAATGAGATTATCAAGTAAAAATAAAAAATAATCTGATAAGTGTCGAAAAAAACAGTATGAAACAAGGCAGTTAGACAGAGCAAAGAGCATAAAACATGCGATAAGCAAAGGTAAACAAAACATGTGCACGGTAAATCTGTGTTGAGTTGTTGACATCCTTCCCCAGTGGAGTTAAATATAATAAATACAGAGGTCAGAAAAAGTGGTTGAACATGGAAAAACTGTAGTTGCATTTCGCATCAAAACCGAAACTAACAGCCCGATTCTAAGCAACGAAATTATTCTTTTGTAAGGGAAAGGCGTGTTTGTTTGCTGTGGGCGTAATTTTCGTTCGATTTTGATGCGATTTGTTTTAAAATGTTCTTAACATTCTGAATTATTTTATAAAAAAATTTTTGAAAATTCAATATTTTGAAGGTACAGACAATAATAATAACTTTATAAAAAATAGTCACCTATACGAAAGTAATATATGAAATAAAGTTTTTAATAAAATTTTTCGTGATTGTCTACAAAAATGCTTGGATTAATTATCACTGTGTTATTGACGGTACACTTCTCAAGAATTCTAAAACTGTTTTTTTTTTTTTTTTTTTTTTAATAAAATCTAATAACCAAAGGCCCTCTAAATTTAAGTCATAGTTATAATATAAAAACTTAGAAGTTGATTAAATTTAAAATAAATATTTGCAACTTGTCAAATAGAAAATATTTTTCAATTATCAATTAAATAACGAAATATACATGAATTTTTAACGTTTAATTTTACTGAAACATAAATATTTCTTACTTTTAAGATAAGAAAGATTTGTAATGTAAAATTAAATAATTTAAACAGCAATTCACTTAGGTATGTTATATACGAATATATAAAAGTAGTATTCATAGTTGTCAACTTTTACAAATTTAAAATAATAGTAATTACCACTATAATTTTATAGAAACTTCTTATATTAATTTTTGGAGATTTAAGATCTCGAAGTTCTCTATCATAAAATTCTGGTGTAAAGTCTTCCCGAAAATAGGGAAATTTAGGCAGCTATGATTATTCTATTTAGCAAACCATAGCTGCCGATATTTTAATTTATTCCGGAGTATTTATTTTTATCCCGCTTTTATTTCATACCACATATTATTTAAAAGTAATTTTTTCATATTTTTATATATCGGAAAAAAAAAATCTAGAAATAAAGTGGTGCGAAATAAAGACGGGCCTAAAAATACGCCAGAATATATTAAAGTTATGGCAGCTATGAGTAAACATTTGTTTAGCTAACAAATTTTAAATGCATTAAAATTACTTGCATTTTGCAAATATATAGTTACCAACTTAGCAACTTTTCGCTACCGGAAAATTCATATATATATTACTTTATCAGTCAAAACCGTTACAGTTCATTTTACAAGTTTCTAATCAATTAATTTGTGGATTTTATATTTTTATTTTGTAATTCAATAATGTTTTGTTGCTCATATGCATGGCATGCATTAAATGGCATTTCTCTTCTAGTGTATTTAATTTTTACTTTTGATATTGTATTTCTTACATGTTATGTTATTTCTCTGTTAAATTTTTGAAACAAGTTTATTCCGTTTGAAATTTTTCTTCTTGACATTCTTTCTTTTTTTTTTTTTTTTTTTTTTGAAATACTCATATAGGAAGAAAATAAATTTAAGTTGTTAATTTTATTCTAATTATTATATGAAAATAATGTGTTAGTTTAAAAAAAAGTTTCTAGATATTTTTTTATAAATATTGTTATACTCAATTTACAGAAATATATTTTTTACATTAAAAATGCTTAAGTCTTTTTTTTTTCCTTTCTTCTGAGAAATAATTTCTAATATTTGCTCTTTTTTTCTATCCATTAGCATTTTACTGGTTTTTTCCTTTTTTTAATTTTTATTTTTTTTAAATTTTTTAATATTTTTTTTTTTGGCATTTCGATGTATTAGTTTATCAATATTTTTTATGAAATTAATGGTAATTATTGTCGAGATTGCAAATTCTTAAATTTTACTTAAAGAATTTTAGTATTTAAAATAATTCGAATCATTTTGTGATGACAAAGTATAATTTCGCGAAAAGAAAATCCTATCCCATATAGAAAAAGATTATTAGCTCTGAATTCAAGAAAAGAATTCTTACAGAAAAAAAATTATTTCAATTCTTTACCTCAAATTCTCGCGTTTTCAGGTTTGTATTTCTACTTAAGTTTCACAATGCTTACATTGATTCTTTCTTTGGTTGAACACAGATTCAAATTTTGACAGGATTATTAAAACTTTCACAAAAATCTTAAGCTGATTAAAATGTTTTCGTATTTTCATTAAAATTTGTAAATGCTATCGAATTTAATATCTGCTTTTGATTAAAGTAGAGGATAGACTTATTGCTTAAGAAGAAATTATTATCTTGGGAATTTTAAGCAATTGATTCAAACTTCTAGAAATCTTTATATATTGAATTTCAAAAGATTTTGCTGAATGAATTTAAATTCTCTTGTTTCACTGAAATAGAAAGAGTCAGGGTTTAAAATGTTAAAGATTAAAAATTGCATTGCGTAATCATAAAATCATTGGAATTTTAAAAGGATATACGGTATGCCTAAAAAAATTGATGAATAGCAATTTATAATAGGTATAGTAAATTTAAAAAGGATAACAATAAAATTAACATTAATTTTAAAAATTCCACTTCAAAATTTTTGATAGATCATTTATTAAGAATTGAATAATATATATACCTCCTTATATATACCTCATATTCTGGTTTAACCCGGAACGTTGTTAGTATGCACCATTGTTTCATACAGCATTTTTCCCCACTTTTTCATAGTAATTTTCTTCAATATTTTACTACGCAAGGTACTCAGTAATCACCATTTTGAATACCCCCTTTCATATAAAACAATCTTTGAATTAATTTTTCGAAATTATATACTGAAAACAATTAATGAAGATTACTATAAAAAAGGTGGTATTCAATATAGTAAATTTTGAAAACCCTGTGTGAAGATTAAATAAGTAATAATAAGTGTGATTAAATAAGAAATATAAATAATAAATACTATCAAGCGTCGAAATAAATAAGAAAAGTTGACATATCTATACATATGCATAGATGCCAACATTTTAATTTATTACGGAGTATTTTTAGCCCCGCCTTTATTTCGCACCACTTTATTTATAGAAAAACTTTCTCCAACGTATGTTTTCTCCAACTTCCACAAAATAAGAAAAATTACTTTTAAAAACTAAGTGGTATGAAATAAAAATGGAGCTAAAACTGAAACGGAATAAATTAAAATGTTGACATGTATGCATATGTAGTACATAACTGCCATTTTTTTTTTTTTTTTTTTTCGCGAAAGACTTCGTGCCAGAAGTTTTTGGACATTATGTACTTCACTCTTTGAAACATGGTGTATATATTATATATATACCACCATACCGCCTACTTTTTATAAGATTCCTCCTTTATTTTTATTTTTATTTATTTTTTAACTAAACGGTAAAAAAAGCATTCAAGGGTGCCCATAATTAAACTTGGCTTATTCAGAGCACTCTGTAGCTGTAAACAAAATGCGGATTGAGTTGAAAATTTGTATATGGAGAATTCAAAGGATAGTTTCAAAGTTTTGCAAAAATAAATAAAATATATTTTAAAATTTTCCGCTAGGGTGCGCATTACAGTCAAAATACATGAAATGATATGCAATAAATACCTGTGTTCTGTTTAAAAAAAATTCCAAACCTTACAACATTTAAAACTGTTATTTTTACATTTTGAAGATATTTTTGCGGCAAAATTTTGCATATGACAGAGTGATTAGACATTTGTTTTCCCCTACTTGGACGGCTCGTTCAACCTATCTTAATCCGCACGAATTTTGGTTATGGGGTCATTTAAAGAGTTTGGTTTATCACGGACATTTTGTACGAGTAACTTTGGCTGACTTGAAGGACCGTATAACGTTGCATGTGCATCCATCAGATCACTGGTGATCAGTTGTTGAACATAAATGAACATAATTACTTTGTTTTTCATAGTGCTAAAAAAATAGAGACAAATGTCTTTTAAATCTACGAAATTTGTAGATAAATGTATTAAAATGTAGTCCTTAACTCTTAAGAGCATAGTGATATGGAAAACTTACTAAATGTTCATACTTTTCACATTTGCTACCAATTGTTATTTCAGTTAAATTGCTTCTATTTAAAATTTCTATTTAATATTATACACTATATCTAAAAAAATATAGTTTTCTGCTTTAAAGGTTTTCTTCATATTGTAAATATAAATAATTTTGTATTTGTGAGTAAAAAAATCAAAGCAGTCTTGGGGGACTGCCGATAAGAGAAAACAAAGGAACTTGTGAATTGTATCGTGGAGCTATTAGATTATTAATTTCGAATTATTTTTGGTTTGTAAAGAAGTGTTTATGATCTGTATTATATGATTCGGCACAATATTTGTAGCTATCCAAATTAAATGAACTAAGCCTTATATTAGGTAAAAATATTGATTACTTATGAAATTATTTTAATTAGTAGCTGAGATACAAAAGAAAACCGATTCAGGACACCTCAAAATGTGTAAATCAGGTGAAATCTCGAATTCCACTTTCGATAATATAAAAGAACTTTAAAATATATTCCGAATGATGTATTAAAAATAATTTAATCATAATTAGAATTTGAAATATTGAAATTTTAAAATATTATAGCGCCATCTGGCTGTAGAAATTTCTGTAATCTACTGTTCGATTCCAAACCAACAAAGCTTTCTAATGATGTATTACTTATGAAATTATTTTAATTAGTAGCTGAGATGCAAAAGAATACCCCTTCAGGACACCTCAAAACGTGTAAATCAGCTGAAATCTCGAATTCCACTTTCGATAATAAAATAAAGTACTTTAAAATATGTTTCGAATGATGTATTAAAAATAATTTAATCATAATTAGAATTTGAAATATTGAAATTTTAAATATTACAGCGCCATCTGGCGGTAGAAATTTCTGTAATCTACTGTTCGATTCCAAATCAACAAAGCTTTCTAATGATGTATTACTTATGAAATTATTTTAATTAGTAGCTGAGATACAAAAGAAAACCCCTTCAGGACACCTTAAAACGTGTAAATCAGGTGAAATCTCGAATTCCACTTTCGATAATATAAAAGAACTTTAAAATATCTTTCGAATGATGTATTAAAAATAATTTAATCATAATTAGAAATTGAAATACGCGTATCAGAATAAAATTTAATTTGCAATTAAAATGTAATTTTTTTCCAAAATCGATGAAATTTGAACTGCAACTATCCCGTGTGCTGTTAATGGCGCACAGTAAGTTTAAAAGAATTTAGAAGAAAATTGAAGCATTTTGAAATTTGCAGCTTTTATTCCTAGAAGAAAACCACGTGATGTCAATTGGCAAAAAATATGTTTCTTCCCGATCAGATTCTCTGTGACTGGGTTGTCATGCTAACGAACGCCTGCAGAATTTCATTCAAAGCGTTAGCTGACGATGACGCGGGTTTCATGATTTTTGTTCACCCAAAACTGCTCAACACGCCTAAAGAAGTTTTCACTTCAAAAAAATTTGTACAGGAAGTGAGTTAATCCATCAGAATACACGAGGTTTTTTAAATACCCCGTTGTGTATACGTGTGTGAAAACATTATCGAAAATAAACAAAATATTAGCTACTTTCAGATCAAAATTTCAATAACATTTTAGAGATTATATAGTAGAGGATTCAATACCGTTGGGGTTTTGAAATAGTGTGTCCTCGCGGGTTAATTTAAATAAACAATTGAGAATTCTTCTAATAAGAAATTATCTAAATGAATTTATAATTTCAAAATTGCTCCTTTTGAAAACATGGTCTTCGTAATGGTTTAAGGAAAAGAAATGGAAGGCAGTGCTCGATAATGATAAAAACATTTTTTATTTTAATTTATTTACTTTTAGCTTCTGTTTTGGCACTCCCTCCCCCCCCCGCAAAAAAAAAAAAAAAAAAGAAAAAAGAAAAAGAAAAAAAAAAAAAAAAAAAAAAAAGAAGAAAACTACGAAACTACGCAATATTCTTTGGAATATAAAAGCATAGCTGTGCTAAAAATGTATAACAAAAATCCCAAAAGAATATTTTTTCAGACATTTTGAAATCGTATAAAAAAACCCATTTTATGAAATCCCAGATCTAGAAATATGACACCGAAATAAATTCCGAAATTATTCGCTCTCACATGCCGTTTTTCTAAAAATAAATATTCTAACGTAACATTTTCAACTATTTAATAACATTTTCTTGTAAACTTCAATTTGCTCTTGCCAACTTGCATACTTTGTATCAGCTTGCGCACTTTTCTGGTACAAACTTGCTACATAAAATATTGTGTTATACATATGTTAAATAATCATGGACAGCAATTTATAATAACGTAATAAATCCAAGTGCCATCATTCAATAATAATTATTTTATGGATAATCTATTAATATGTAATATATTACAACGTAATTTCATACATGTTTTTTTATGTAAAATTCAGTTGACACATCATGTAGTTATAAGTTAAATGCAAATTCTTTTGTAAAGATTTATTCAGTTAATTTATAATCTGTAGCACGTAGCATTAGTTACTTTTTTTAAAATTATGATTCAATGAACTTAGAATGGAATTAAGACTTAAATTCTCATTACATCTTACAAAATATAATTCCAGTAAACTGTAATAAATTATAAGTTAAAATCAATAATGTCTCTCTATACTAAAAAGTAATTAAAGCAAAATGAAATTATTATTTATTTAAAATTTTTGTCTTTTAAATTGTTATAGAATTAAAATGTAATGAAATAATGTCATTTTTGTTTTTCAAAAGTGTAATCCAGTTCATGTGTAATACATTTGCAAATCAAGCTCAATTACTCATTTAAAAATATAGTACAATTAATCTGTATTAGTAATACCAATTGCACATTTTAGAAATACGTATACCTTTCATAACCTATAGCGCATTACAAATTGAATTCGATGAAATGGCAATTAGGTTACAATTAATCAAATCCAATAATGCAATTAAATCCATTGATAGTTGATTCTAATTACATTTATTTCAAATGTCACGAAGGTTATAATTCTTTACAGAATATTTTAAGTTTAATTTTATAGTTTAAAATCAAATAATCAAATATATTTTTACTAATTAATAAAGTTAATAAATAATTCAATATTATCATGCTGATAACATTGGATCAAAACATTTTTATATTTAAAAATGTATACATTAAAGTGTAATAATGGATTAATGTCATTTTTGTTTTTCAAAAGTGTAATCCAGTTCATGTGTAATGCATTTACAAATCAGTCCAAAATACAAGGGTTTTTATGTAATAATATTCTGTTACATATTACGCAGGGATGGAAAATCGGTGCAAAATTCATACCACAACAAATTAAACAAAGGTTTCTTCTTATTAAACCAACAATTTTGTAGCTAAAGAAATGTTTTAAATAAATAATAATATGAGTTCTGCGCCAATTTTCCATCCTTGATTACGGCTTCTTCACAGGTCGCAGTAAACTCTTGATAAATATTCATCTTCCTAAACTTGTATTTATGAAAATATATCATAAGTAAATTTCAATAACTCGACTCCCTGCTAATATTTGTTCACATATAACAAATTCCTTCTAGGTTTTCTGGAAATCCTCGGTTAATCGGCGTCTTGTTCAGCGGAGCAACTAATTTCTTATTTATGTATCTATCAAATTTTTACTATTCTATAAAATTTTGAATGTGTTTTTGTGAAATATTTATTAATTACGCAAGCCAATAATAATAATAATAAATTAATAATAATAATAATAATAAATTAATAATAATTATTATAATAAATTAATGATAATAATAAATATTTTTCAGTTCCATGAAAATTTTTTATGTTTTAGAGGATGCTGAATTAAAAAATGACATCCATTTTTGCCCATCGCGTACATTTATTTATTTGCAAAATAACAGGGGTCAGAAAAAAAAAATCTCATTTTATTAAATTATACTAAATATATTCTTTCTAACAATAAAACTAACAGTTTTTTCATGAATATTTAACATTCTGTGTTCACTATTTTTTGCCTGAAAAACAGCGTCTTCTAGTTTTTACTTCTCTCCGAACACGTTTCTACTTTCAACCGGTCTTCTATACCCCCCCCCCTTCCATTCCTCTTAATTTCAATTTTATAATTTTTCTTAAACATTCATAAATAGTGTTTTAGAGCACGAAATAATTATTGAATGTATTTTAATAATCAACTACCCTTTTTTTATTTCACTCAAAATTTAACTAAATATATACATTTTGGAAAAAAAAAAAACTTGACGTGATGAAACTTTTTTAACCCATTTTATCCCATTGTCCTATTTAAAGGACAGCTGAAAAATAGCATATAGAAATCAGAATTTGCTTGGTGCGAATACTTTGTCAGCTGGAATATATAACGGTATATATAAGCTTCTGCTAGCGTGTTATGGTTCTAACCTCTTCCTCCTCCTCTATCTGGAATCTTTGTTTAATTATTACATTAGTGCAAATTCCATCCTCTTTATTTCAATGTCCTGCGTACAAGGTGGATAAGATTTCTTATACAATATATATATATATACAGTGGTGGACATAATTATAAGACACCTATCTAATTTGACAAATAGTGAAAGAAAAGATTCAGAGCTTAAAAATGTTTTATGAATACGTCAAAAACATAAATTTATTCTGTTATCATATATAATTATTTTATAATAATGATATTTTCATACAATTTAATGAAAAAATTTAAAAACATAATGGACAAAATTATAAGACACCAACCATTTTTTCCAAATACAGTGGTCAACATAATTAGCAGACACTAATGGTCTAAAAGAGGTTATTCAATATTTGGTGGAGCCGCCATTGTTTTTTATAACATGAAAGATGTGATTCGGCATCGAATCTATCAATTCTAACAAAATATCGCAAGGCAGTTCTTCCCAAGTACATTTTATAGCATTCTTTAGGTCTTCGACACATATAAACTACCTCCCATTTCGGTAAACCGCACGAGCTAAGATCCCCCACCAGTTTTCGATGGAATTTAAATCTGGGGAGCGAGAAGGCAATACTTTGCTATGAAAGCCACTTTTTTGTTTCGTGTGATGCATGAATTGGCGCATTATCGTGCTGGAAAGTGTAGTTATCGCCACAAAGAAGTTCACCGTATATGGCTAGTTGATCTTTAAGAAGATTCTTATACTTTTCGGAATTAATTCTTGAATGCACAAAAACAATATCCGTTTTCCCTTGAACCGAAAAAACAGCCCAAACCAGTACTGAGCCTCCCCCTATTTGGCGGCTCATTAGTACATGAGGAGACTTCCGTAAATCATGCCAATAATTTTGAAACCCGTCAGGACCATCCAGGTTAAACTCTTTTTCATCAGAAAATAACACAAAGTATCATTTGGAGGTCCAGCCCATAGTTTGTTTAGCGAAGTTTAGACGCTCCATTTTGTGCCGGCTTAGAAGCGGTGGCTTTTTATTCAGTATTTTATATTTCACATAGGAAGCATTATGCAACACCCTGCTAATGATTCTCCTTGAACAATTCAGTTTCAAAGCATTTTTAATGCCTGTAGTGGTCATCTTATTCTGTGTAGCGAATGAAAGCACATGGCGTCTGTCTCTCCAGGACAAGCAAGGAGTACGTCCAGATCTTTTAATCACCGATCCATTAATTCCTCTTTTCAAAACATTTCTGATTGCACATCTAGAGCGTTTAATAACTTTTGAAATATTATTAATTGAAGCACCAGTTCCATTTAATCTCCAAATTTCGCGAATTTCACTTTCTTCTAATTCTGTAGCTCGTGGCATGTTTGTAAATGCGTGAAGTTGGTTATCGTCTGCTTTAGTTAACTGCTGACGTCATAACAGCGTGCAGAAAATTTGCATATTGCACATTATTTTCGAAAAAAAGCAGGTGTTTTAATTAAAATGTTAGGGTGTCTTATAATTTTGTCCATGGTACTTTTAATTATTTTTATTAAACTCTATAAGAATATCAATATCTGTAAAACAATTACGTGTGATAACAGAATAATTTATGTTTTTGACGTAATTGATAAAACATTTTTAAGCTCTGAATCTTTTCTTTCACTATTTGTCAAATTAGATAGGTGTCTTATAATTATGTCCACCACTGTATATATGTATATATATATATATATATATATGTTTCAAATTTTGTTGTATTTAGTTTATTTAGTTTTAATTAACCTTAAAAAATATAATTTTCTCAAATTTGAGCAAAATAAATAAATTGGGATAAAATGGGTTAATGAATTTTTGGTTTCAACGAGTAAAAATGTGTAAGAAATGGTTTAAACATCTTATTGAGTCTTTTGATTTTAGACAAAAAAACTGCATCATCATGATAACATTCATTTGAACATTAGTAGATTTTTAAGCATATTCTGTAAAAACTGTGTAAATCGATATTCTGCTAAATGTGTATTCATTGAAATATATGAATAATAAGTCTTTTTTTTTATATGATAAAATAACCATCACATGTTATTATTTAAAAAAATATACATTCACTATTTTATTTTTATTTTCTTTCGTTTTCTTTTAATTTTTCGATATGTGATTACAGTCCATATAACTAACGCCCTACTAGTAATTTATTAGATTCATTTTTCATAACTTTTTAATGCCTTTTCTATAAAGTTGATATGGCGATATGTCCTGAGATATCAAATGTTATTTTCCAGGTGGTGTAGCATAATTTTGAAAATAAATATTTAGATATATCCATTAGGTTGTGAGATATAGTATTTATTTTAGTTTAATAGTTTATACAGTTTTGTTATATCATGCTTTAACTTAAATAACATTATTTAAATAACGTTATTTTATTTTCATCAATAAGTTTAAATCAGTTTTTAAACTTATTGATAGTTAAATTGAGATAATTAAGACATGTGTGTTGAATAGACAATTTGCACGTTTTCTGATTTTATTCTTATATAATAGAAAATGAAAAGGTAAGAAAATAAATAGATACATTTTCTTTATTTGAAATCTAATGACTGATTTATAACAATTTTAATATCGCACTATTTACTCTATCTAGAAAACGCAGTAAAATATATCGTGACGTCACTCTTTATGACAACAAACGGAAGTAATCGTTGTTTAAATTCGATTTCGTGCTTTGCTTCGCTTCTTGAATACGCGACATATGTTTTGTGTGTTATAATAATGACAGATATTAAAAAATCGTTCTATAAATATTGTATTATACCATTTTGCACTAATACAACGGCTAAAGCTTCTCAAAATTTTTTTAGCGTTCCACAGGATACTATTAAACGAAAACATTGAACAACCGCCATGAAAAGAAAACAATTGAAAATAATGATAATGGAAAATGGTGATAATGATATTAACTGATTATAAGATGAAAAAGAAATGCTCAGAAATCACATAAACAATTGATAATTACGAAAGTTAAAACAAATTGCTGCTTACTAACCAGGCTAACAAAATGTAAACATTGAAGCATCATAAAGTGTGACGTCAGGCAGCGTTTTCAAGTCACATGATTTTTGGTTAATTTTAAAGTTATTTTTTAAATTAATGAGAACTTTTTTTGCATTTTTAATAAACTTTTTGAAATGTGTGGGCCTAAAACTATCATAAAAATAGGATTTTGTTCAAATCCCCCATGTGTGCAAATTCCTCATTGTCGAACCACAAAATAAAGAATAAAAAAGTCAAAATTTTGGTTTTTTTTTAATTCGCTATCGCTGAATGTCGGTTTATGCTTGATTCGTCAAGAGTGCCAAAATTGCACTCAATTTATTTATTAATACAAATATAGCTTTGTTTGTCGATGTTAATGTAATGGCTTATTCCCCTTTATGAAAGCAACATCTACGATTTCAATCATTCGATCCAATAATCTTGAATTAATTTAAAGGTTTATCCCTATTGTTAATTTAAATGTTGCTCCCTATTACAGCCATTGTAGGTAAGAATGTGCGAGGGAAACGCTACTGTCAAACAGAAATAGCCCTATAGATTGGACAGTGAAGCTAAAACGCGAGCCGGAGCGAAAGTTGCACACTAGGGTCAACGGAAGGAAACTAACAACTTCCTCATGTATTAGAACTACATGAATAGCATCTTTGATAAAAAAAATGTTATTTAGCGAGTAGTTTGAAGCAGATTAGTATGTTGAGCTGTTCTTTTTCTTCACTTTCTGTTACTTTTGAATTCACAAAATCATACTCTAAATATTCAGATTTATTCTTCTAAGAAATAAAATTAATTTAGAATGTTTAAAATATACTTTATCAAACACATATTTATATCCAAGTCTAAATAAAAGTTACACACTATCACTCTGAAATAGCAATAGGAAATCCTTAAATATTTAGCACTGCTTGGTTTAAGTAAAAAAAAAAAAATGCTTTAAAAGGAAAAAAATGTTTTTGATTTAAATATTTTTTCACAGCTTATTTGCATAATATTTAGTATTTGCTTTTTAAAATAAATTACTTTTGACGAAAAATTTGTAAACAATAACAAATTTTCCAAAATAAATCATAAGGTACATTAAAAATCAGACGGGCGCTTGCGTAACCTGGAAAGCTCGAGAAACTTAAAGACTTTGCCCGCAGGGTCACTGTAATCTCATTTTGGTTACCAGTGAGTATACGGGAGTGTCCTATCTGTATAGTATCTATCTGTATATATATATATATATATGCTCTTAAATTACTTATGTTAAATTATCTATGCTTTTAAATTACTTATGGCGCACAAAACATAAATCTTTTACCACCAGAAGACCTCCTCAGCTACATATGACCACCAGAAACCCTTGCCAATACTATTTGAACTGTTCTACATTCTAACCTATCTAGGGCAGAACGATGTTTATTGCTCGCATAACAATTGTCCAATACGGGTAGTTTCAGAAATGTTTTAATAAATTAGAAGTTATAGTTTATAAGTCTGATTATCAGTTACTGTATTTAAATTGCACCATAATATTCCATATTTATTAAAGATTTTAGTTAGGAAACACGTATATAATATATATATATATATATATATATATATATATATATATTATTTAAAAAGTGATATCTCTTAAAAATACGCTGTTTTAATTTTCTTGGGAAAGCTTAAA
Source organism: Salticus scenicus (assembly GCA_963930645.1). NCBI lineage: Eukaryota > Metazoa > Arthropoda > Arachnida > Araneae > Salticidae > Salticus > Salticus scenicus. The sequence goes on from OZ005651.1 coordinate 84,456,959, forward strand.
TGTCGTAACAATTTTCTTCATAACAAGATATTCTAGTGAAGTAGAAAAATAATAAAATATTTTAGTTCTACTAATTTAGTTACTGACATCGAACGTAAAATATCAAAATCTAGAACATGTAGCAAGTTTTATTTGCATAATATTGTTTCAATTATGGTATGAGAATTGTTTTCTTAACTAAAAGCCACTTTGTTTTCTAAAGAAAGATGTTTTCTTTATAAAAAGATAAGTTAAGTAAGAAAATTCCTATAAGTTACTGATGTATGTTAGAATATATGTATTCAAAAATTACACAAGAAATACTTCTTAAGAAAGTAGGGAATGAGGGAGGTTTGCTTTACAGAATTTTCTACAGCTGTGATCATGTTGAATGCGGTTCTTAATAATTAGGTTTCAACATCAAAAGTAAAATCGAATTGTAATCAGCCAGGAAGGGAATTACGCAAATAAGGGAAACAGATTGTTTTGTTTTAGCGGAGAATTTCAAGTTTTTATTTTGAACAGCTGTATATCGAAACAACTTTTTATGATAATATTTTCATGTCATTTAATTATTGAAGTACTAAGAAAGAGAAAAGGTAACGAAAACTTTCAATTTCTGTAAGGTTAATAAACTGAAAATATCTTATATAGCTTGGCAAAACTCTTAATTCAATTAATTTCTGTTAAGCAATATTAAAAAAGCAATGTGAGGGATTACACATATAGTCACATTGCAGTAATAGAAAACGAAAGCTTTAGTCCCAACTACATGTAATGTTAATGGAAGAGTTATATTTTCTGCTTAGTTACTCACTATTAACATGGATCTATCAATCTATCTATTTATCTCTCTCTCTCTATATATATATATAGTGACAAATGAAGTAGTCACTATATATATATATATATATATATATATATACTGACAAATGAAGTAGAATGCAAAAACAAAACAGATGATTAATTGCCATCATAATACACCAAAGCTCAAATAAATTATCCATGCATATATACCGGGTCCCATATATGTCTGCAGGCATTTTAAAAAATCATAAAAATTCAAGGAATTGATGGAATTGAACGCGGTTTGCGAAAAAGTCATTCTCGTGAAGTTTTTTTTTTTTTTTTTTTTTTTTGGGGGGGGGGTAAAGAAGAAAAAAATAACAAATAACATTTTCGTCGATAGAGGGCGCAGTACGTCATCTATTTCCATGAAAAACTGTATTCATTTGCATGCAAATGCTTACAAGCATATAAGGCCTATTGTATGTTCCCGTCATCACCATAAATTACAGTTTCGAAACGTGTTACAACACCGCTTCAGTCAGTGGTTCTTGGCTGAGAAAGAACATCTTCACCAATAACACTTTGTCCACTAAGTGAGCATCGCAATTAAAACTTCATGCATGCGCAAATAGGACGCATAATAAGAAATAAGCTGTGTTAATCGCAAAACCGTGCATTTTATAGGACTCTGATTTGGATATTTCTCGTTACGTGTCCGTGCACTGCCCTCAATCGACAAAAAATATTTTTTTTCTTTACTATATATAAATCACCCTTCACGAGTATAACTTTTTTGAAAACTGCCTTAAATTCTAACAATTCCTTCAATTTTTATGATTTTTTAAAATGTCTACAGACTTATGAGACACCCGGTATATATTTACATATAGAAAGAGAACACACACGTACACATATATACATATAGTAGATAGATAGACAGCTTTTTAATATGCAGTATTTTACTCTTTTGTATTCCATATTATGTGAAATTTTTAATTATCTGATTTAAGTATTATTATCAGGTGAGTATTCGGGATTGTCCTCATGCTTTATATTTCTGTATTCAATTTCTCTTAACACTTTCACGACCGCATGTTTTTGTCATTTTGATAATATTTATATAATCATTTTTGCGCCTGTACGCGTTATTCTCTCAAGTTACAATATTTCAGAACAAAATTTTCTATATTCAGATTCATATTACAAATATATATACATTATAATTATACTCTTTCTAATCAAAATGTTTATATCCTTAGTATATTGGTTGTACAAATATGAATATTGTGTATATTTTTAAGGAATAAATGACCTACAAATTGCAAACGTAGCGCCCATTGGCGAAGTTATGGATTTTCAAATGACGGGAATCTACGTCAGCGGTAGCAACAGTGTTAATATAGAGCCCCTTAAATAAAATATATAGGCAGACGCATCGCCGCCATTTTTTTGCCTCTGACGAGGGCAGCATTCCCGCTTGGCATCCTTCTCGCTTTCTTGTGATTTTAAGAAATCTTGATCTGGAGCTACGATCGGTAAACGAAAGCTATAAGCAACAATAATATGCCTAACAACACTCTTTTTTTTTTTTTTTTTTACATTACATTATCAAGATATCCTGTGGATGTATTGGAAATAAGATGTGTTATTAGGGCTGTTTCTGTTTCTTATACAAAATGTCGCTAAAATTCAAATACACAGTAATAAAAGGTCTTCTTAAATCGATTTATCAATATTAATATAAATAATATGATTAAAATGACACATTTTTCTGTATTTTTACATTAACACATGTCAAAAATACAAAGAAATATATAAGTAAATATATAAGTAAATATAAGTAATGTTGTTTTATTCTTCTCGAATTATCTTATGAAAATTTGATTATTTTATTTATTTTTATTTTATTTTATTTTTTTGATTGATTATGGCGGTTCATCTTTAAGCAAATCTCATATCGTACTTTATTTAGCTAAAACTATGAAATATAATAAAAGGAGTAAGGAGTACTCTAAACTTACACAAGACGATAAAAGTAATGACTGCCGTTTATTCATCAACGAAACGCGCTGGGCACATGTGGCAACCCTAAGGCAACAAAATGCCTGATGCGCCAGCTCGTATATATAGGAGCCTTATGTTAATAGAAACATACTTGTGGATTTAAATTTGATATTTAAATTTCTATTTCATGCATTACTGCTATAATTGTATCGCTATACATATAATAAATGTTAAAACCGCAATTAATAACGTTATAATTATCATAAAGCTATTGCCATTTGTAATTAAAGAGTTAAAATTATGTGTCATAATAATGCTTTTTTTTTTTTTTTTTTTTTTTTTTTTTTACATTTTTTTTTAATATTCAGAAATACAACTATAGTTAAAAACAGCATAAACATAATTAGAGTACAAGAATGATTATTGAATGTATTAGTTACAATATGTGTAACGGTGGTAGATATTTTTTGTTACTTTTAAAAAATAAAATAATTACAAGCGTTATAGATATCATTGTATTTTTAAAATCTTAGCAGAGAAATTATAGTATCAATCTCATGCAATATGCAATATATAAAAGTTTTAATTAGTTAGAGTTACACGTTGTTTGGCAAGCTTAATGTAACATTATTTTAATACAGTAAAATGTACCGAAATGTTAGAGCTAAAAGGTAATGATTAGAAATTTTGTTAGCGATAAAAAATGATTTGGAAAAAAAAAGTGCAACAATTGATTCGGTTGAAATACTTGAGTAGTATATTTCATCATGCAAAACAAGTAGATACGAGTGAAACATGAAAACATTAGCGCATACCTGTTCACTAACATATTGGCTCACATACTTTAGTGTAGAATTTTATCTGGAAAATAACCACTATAACTTATTTGTAAGATGTTTGAAATATTATAGAAATCAAACTCTTTTATTATCTTTCTTTTTTTTTTTTTTTTTTTTTTTTTTTTTTTTTTTTTGGGGGGGGGGGGGGGGGGGGGTTGGGTGCCGAAGAAATAACAACATCTATAAAGTACTTCTTATATTAGTCCTTATCAAAACGCTTCTTTAATTAACCAAATAAGTCATACGCTTCATGAAGGCATGAAGTATTTTACTTTAATAAGTTTAAATAGATTGTTTATTTTTTTATATAAGCTACGTATGAGGTTTGTATATTATGAGTCTTCTTATATACACAATTTTATCGTTTTGAAAGCATTAGGATTTAAAAATTATTTACCTTTATATTTAGCTATGAAAAACATTATGTATTTAAATAAAACTAGCTTGATTATTTTTAAAGCAAATTTCCTACTTTAAACAAAAATTAACAATGTAAACATATTTTGAGCATTTCTTGTTTTCGAAGTCTTTTACTTTCTAATTTGTGCAATTTTTCTAAGGAGAATACTCTGCATATTTGTTAAATAATGCCAAGTTTAGGCGGGAGACTTGAAACCACTATTTATGAGTAAAAACATTTTGTATTAATTTTCTAAGGTTATATCATAGCTGCCACTATTTTAATTTATTCCAGAGTATTTTTAGCCCCACCTTTATTTCGTACTACTTATTTTTTTAAAGTAATTTTGTCTTATTTTATGGAAGTTATACACTGGAGAAATTTTTTCTATAAATAAAGTGGTGCGAAATAAAGGCGAGGCTAAAAGCACTCCGGAATAAATTAACCCTTAACGCTCGGCATATTTTCCTATTTTGAACAGTAGACACGCCTTTTGGCGTTCCTTTAAAACGTCAGATGTATAGTTTCCAACTTACTACCTTTTGGCTACCGAGAAATTGTAATAATTTGTTTTATTTTACTTCTTCATTAAATAAAAAAAATATTTCTGTTAAAATTTCCCGGTAGCCGAAAGGTAGCCTATAGTTACACGTTTTAGAAAAATAACATTTCATTTGCAGAGGAACATCTTAAGGCGTGGCTCGATTTTTTAATGTCCCCTCAGAAGAGACATACGAGCGATAAGGGTTAAAATATTGGCAGCTAGGGTTAAATATGTGTTAGAAATTATCGATGGAAATGAAGTGGTGTTGATTCTTACAGAAAAAAGGGGAAATCTGACAACCATGGTGTTAGTATAAATGGATTCTCTTTGCAATACATCCTAATAGAAAACTAATCATGTCCATTTAAAATAATCTGACGTGGCATTAATACAATTTTCACCAGATTATTGAGTGTTGGTTCTTATACAAAGAAGAGAAACATGGACAGCTATAGTATTAACATAGACTTCTCCTTACAACACGTGCTAATAGAAAACCAATCATTTTCAATTAAAATAATCTATCGTGATATTAACACATTTTTCTCTTTCCTTACATTTAAATACTGGACAGATTACGGATTAAGAAGTACTATATATGAACATACTTTAAAACATTTCAAAATACATATAGAAATAGTTTAATTTCACAAATATTTCAGTGTGCGGACGGCTACCTCCAAACTCATCCCCTGTTTGAATATAATACCTACATTTATAATAATATAAATAAATAAATAAACAAAAAAGGTAGCTGTTAAATTTAAAGACTTATTCCAGTACTAATACTAGTCAAATTTTTCAAGTGGCACATTTATTTGTTCTTAAAAATACCAAAATTACAACCTCCTGCATTTATTTGTTTACAAATTACGTTGCTAAAAGACATACACTCATATAAACCTCTAAAAACTCTATCTTCGTATTCAAGGAATCTCAAAATACGTAATTATAACAAAAAATCAGTGGTTAAATTTGCATTTCAAACAATACTTAATCTAATATAGGTGAATGAGAAAGTATTTATATTTTCTGAACAGTTTTCTTGAACTTCAGTCAGTTTAATTCAATAACATTAAGGTTTGTGCTCAATTTTGGGTAATTATGAATATAATTTACATAGACACTACACAGTATGCGTAAATTTAGCACAGTATGAAAAACATATAACTTAATATGCAGTGTATTTCCAGTAATTTTCATGCATAGCTTCAATATAATTCCCTGTAGACGAAAATTGTAAATGGTTTTTATAGCATATTTCTATAGAAAACATGCTTCTATCAATATATCTTAAGACGTTAAACTGTACCAACCAGACATTTTGCCCGTAGATTGTGCTCATACATGGAATATGTCCATAGACTATGGCCCAGAAAATTTGCCCATAATGTATTTGAATTCTCTTGGATGTTCCTGTATACGAACTGTATGTTGGATTTTAACAAGTTTCAAATAGCATTTCAATATGATACCGAATTAGAATACCGTGTTTGGTCTCTCTGCTGGTATTTTTTTGGTGATGGCGATAATAGATGCACTGACAGACACATACACACAGACACACACAGAGAGAGAGAGAAAGAGAGAGAGAGGGAGAAACTTACCACGAAAATCCTAATTTTTGGAGTACAAACGATAAGTAGACAATAAGACTTCTTCACACACCATAAATTTCAAGCCAGCACAACCGGTTTCGAAAGGACGTAGCCTTACTTCACCAGGTGCAAAAAAACACGTGCTACTGCCTTGGAGGCAAAAGCAAGGTCTTGCTTTTGCCTCCAAGGCAGTAGCACGTGTTTTTTTGCACCTGGTGAAGGAAGGCTACGTCCTTTCGAAACCGGTTGTGCTGGCTTAAAATTTATGGTGTGTGAAGAAGTCTTATTGTCTACTTATCCTAATTTTTGGATTCAGGGGCACCTCAAAACGCATAAATACATTGAAATGTATTGCAATTCAATGAAGATAATGATCATCTCATTCCAGGGAAAATTTTAAACATGTAGACCTAAAGTATTTTTAAGAATTCATATTTCTGTTAGGAAATGGTAGTGTCATACATACATAATTGCCAACAATTCCATTGTTTCTGAAAAACAGACACCTTTATTTCTTAATAAAAATTTACAATACATTTTAAAGTCGAAAATTATTGCAGAATATTTCTCTTTGAAAATAATGATATTGAGTCTTTTTCCTAAATCGGGAGATTTAGGCAATATGTATAATAAAAATTAAAAATAAATAAAAATAAAAAATACTAATTAAAATAAAAATCCCTCTCTGGTACCAATAACTAATTAGATAAAAAATGTTTTTTTCTTAAGAGATAGTAGATAGTTTTTTCCTTCTGCTTGAGTTAAAACTGATAGTAGTAAAAATACGTATAATTTAATCGATTTAAGTACATATCAGTCGGCAATCCTTATGAAAAATTATTTCATATGAAGTCTGAATTGCCGACCAGTTCGAATATATATATATAGATATATATATTCAAGAGATTTTAGCATTTGCCTAAACGAATCGCTGCTCAGATTTTCCAGGGAAAACTGTGTGATGTTTGATGCAATGTTACAATATTTTGTGCCTGGACGAAGTTGTTGATTATACATGATAAAAAATTTGCCTAAGGGAACGACGAGCAATGTGATTTGTCATTGGAAAGTACCATCAAAGAATGGTGTGGATGTCCATCGTTTCAATATAATTAATTTATTACAAATTGTGTATCAATTTATTTGTAGATTCATTTCAATGTATTATGCATTCATAAGATTAATAACTGTACATAATCCTACTGTTAAATTTCAGAATTCTTAGTGATTACTTGCACAAAGTTTATTTCATTGAATGCTTTAATGGCCATTCAGAAACGCCTGTTGTGCATAAAGTAATTATTTTTAAAAATAAATATTCTAGGAGAAATGAGCAACAGTCTGCCATTTTCCTCTTATTTTTGTTAATATATTTATTATTATTATTTGAAAATAGGTATAATTAAGATAGGGTGGGAGACGGAAAATTAGGCGAATTGATGTTTTCACAGCAAATGAATCATATTGAAACGAGGCCTTAGCCAACGAAGGGGGGGGGGGGGAGGGGATGTTCGGGGTTTAATCTCTCACTCCTCCGAAATTTGATGATTTGCCGAAAAGTTTTGAGCTTTACTTCATTTTTAACACTCAGTATTATGTACAAAGTTTCCAACCCCTGCAAAAATCTTTTCTGGCTATGGCCTTGTATCAAAAGGAGCTGATTGCTTGATTACATTAATCACGACGGTTTTATTCGTTTATTGTCATATTTATAGATGGACCCAAACACACATGTTTTAAAATTGACTGACAAAACCAATGCATTAGGGTTTCATTTGCAATAACATTTTCACAATATGCTATTGTGATAAAAGTGAAATATAGTACATGATTTTTATGATAAAGGAAACTTTATCATAAGAAAATTTTAATTTAGATACAGGGTTGGATTTAAACAATTAGAAAAAGTGTACATTAAATTTAATGTTGTGCATTGTCAATACTCTTGCAGAGATAAATTGACATCTATTTATCTAATAAAAGACACGTTGGAATAACTGCACGGGGAATAATCAATTGGAATTTATTAGAATGAATAAATAGAAGGATTATTAAGAAATGAAATTTAATAAATTTATTTTGATGAGAGGTATGGAAATTGTGAATTAAGAAATTATTAAAAGAAAGGATGCCATACTAATGAACAGATATTATAAAGAAAATTAAATTTATTCATATTATTCATTCACATTTTCATAAAGAAAAAAATATGACATTTCAATACCATATTACATCGAGCGTAAAAATGTTTTAATCAAAATTATAACTTATTGAACGGTTGTAAGGATTGTGATATCACAATAACAAAAGATTTGTTATTCGTGTTAGACAGCGTGTCGCATAATTACAGGGAAGAGACTAAAGGCCACAAAAATTTTCATAACGTATTTAATAAGTGATTTCTTATGTGTTACATCTATGTATATCAGCAACTTAAAAAAAAATTTTCACCATCGAATTACTACATATTACTACAGAGGAATTCGAGTTATTAAAATAAGCAATAAGAAAAAAAAAATATGTAGAGATATGTTAACATTTATAGTAATTATATATGTTATTTTTATGACAAAATATTTAGGAACATAATTCATAAATATATCAATTTTAATAAAACTAAAAATGTATATGCGTTGATTTTGTTAGATTTTGTTAGATAAGATTTTATTTTATTTTATTTTATTTTTTAAGAAATGACATTGAGCATTCGCAGTATAGTTTGCACATGGATATTAATTTATTTATTCTGGCAAATTGCCTAATATCATCGTATAAGTAACTTTAAATTATTGTAAGTGATTTATCACGTATGAAATTTTATTCTTCTACACTAATTATGAATATACACTATATAACTTATCAAGATAATCCATCAAGAGTGTCTATAAAATTATATTTTATCTATAAATGCAACTGCAAAAAGTAAATTAATTAATTCAGAAAATCAATTAAATTATAGTTATACACAGTTTCAACGTATTATTAAATATTAAAAGCCTGTAAAAATATATATGCTTAGAGCTTAAATATATATAAAATTTCTGATCCTTTAAAAGTAAGTATTAAAAATATTACTCTTATAGCTGTGTGCTTTCTGCTACTAAAGAAATTTAAGTATCATTCGTTTAGCCTTTTGCATTATCCTTAGTACTTCACAGTCCATTTTCTAAGAAATCAGGTATTTGGAAAGACAAAATTCTGTGAAAACGTGAGGATTGTTACGTGAGGATTATTGTTGATACCTGAGTCTTCAGTTACTTGAGCCTGAAGAATCCACAACAAGTATAAGTATCCATTTTTTAAATGTAGCAAATAAAATTTAAGGCTCAATAAACTAGTTTTAATGGGAAATTTTGAAGTATAATATTTTTGTATCTTGATAAAATAATAAAAATTACAGAACACATTTATTTTAACGTAGCTCTGTTTAACCATTTCAATCTTTAAAAAAAAAAAAAAAAAAAAAAAAAAGTTACAGACATTAAGGAAAATATTTGTTTTTATAATACAACTTCCTAAAATATTTATACATTGTTTAATTTTTGAAAGGGCATTTTTCAAAGAATTCATTAATATATACAAGCAATGATAAGTAAGTATTTTTTTCATCATGACTTTATTATATGTAATTTATATATTAATCATTGTTATATTCAACTTAAAAGGGTGTTTTTTAAGACATTATGCTAATGCTTCCGATTATGCCAAATTTCATAATTATTACTTTAAAAGAAATCTCTTCGGTTGTGGTATTGCCATCACTACCCAGCAAAAATTTTGATGATGGGAACGTTGTGAACTAAAGATCGCATCCCGCAGTTGCCATCAGTTACAAGTTGCCCCATGTAGCTCAAGCAGTGGGCCGTTTGTCGCTGCCAGAAGCTATGGTTGCCAGCAGGGAAAAGAGTGGTGGTCTAGAAGTGGCATCAAGACAGTTGACCTTATGCAGATTAAGTGCACACGACCATAAGCATGTTTGCTTTATTGTGGCCACAATGAAGAGGGCGGTTGTACGAACCATCTCTGGCAAAATACATACATATAAAAGATGATATTGCGGTTAACTTCTGTTGATTTGAATTTCCTCGCATTTCGAGCGTCATAAAGTTCGTTGTACAGATTCAATGAGGACGTTATCTCTTATAGATGGATTGAAAGTAAGTATTTCAATATTTAATTTGTTTTTGTGTTAATGCTTAAATATTATTTTAAAAAGTGTTTTTATTCTAAAACTATGATTAGAAATTTGAGGTTTCTAAGACAATGTAGTATCAAGTTAATCCATTTTTATTAACAAAAAAATTTTTTAATTCAAATCTTAGTTATTTTTTTTTTTTTTTTGCCAAAGCAGTTGTTTTTGCATATGTTTTACATAAATTTGAAAGAAAAGAACTATATTTTATATAATTTGCTTAAAGTAAATATTACATTTATCAAATTTTATTTTAATTAATAAAATAATGACATTGCTCTATAAGGTGAAAAGATTAAAATTTAGTCGATTCTTATGAAAAAAAGAAAAAAAAAATGAATAGAATATTATATAATTCCTCGTATCGATGGTTTTCTCTAATTTTACGTTTTTAGCATGCCTGCCAACTATCTCATTAATAAGCGTAAAATTGTTAACGCCCCTTGAAAGAAGGCTTTTTTTTTCCCCACACCGCTTTATTTTTAGAGTAATTCTCTCCAAAAGTTGTTACGATTAAAGAAGGATAAAATTACTCTAAAAATGACTAGTGAAAAAAAAAAAAAAAAAAATCTTCATAATGAGATGGTTGGCAGGTATAGTTTTTAACAAAAAATATTATTGATTAAAATAAATCTTTTTAAGAATGTCTGAACAGCCTTAAATTCTTTGATGTATGTAAATGACAACAGTTTTCAAAAAGGTTGAGATTGAGTAGGTTTAACGTCGCTGCCCAGTCGGCTTTTGGTAACGGTTTCGGATTAACCTCTTGTGGTTATCCGGAGCATAGTTGCCAATTTTAGCAATTTTTGGCTACCGGAAAATTTCAATAAGAATTTATTTTTACGTATTTCTGTAACAGTTTTCATTGATTAAATATATATATATATACATGTATATATATATAGCCAAAAATTGCTAAAATTGGCAACAATGGTCAAGAGGCATGCCATCACAATGTTGATCCTCCACGAAAGGAATGGCTCCTCTCTTTCGGAAAGCCCTGTAAATTATCAAAGAACTCTATGTCTTAAGTCATTTAAAATTCAAATATTCTTCAAAATTGAAATATTCTTTCCATATGAACGTAAAAATTGCATAAATTTCAAATAGCTTATTTTCATTGGATCTTAAACTTAAAAAGAGAAAAAGACAGGGGTGGAAGTTTGGCGCAGAACTCATACCTCAGTATTTATGAAACGAAATTTTATTCTTCTTAAACGAGCAATTTTATAAATAGAGGAGAAATTTTAAACAAATACCAATATAAGTTCTGAGCTTGAAAAGACATAATATCACTTCCAGTGATCGGAAAATTAGGCGAATATGATGCAATTTTACAAAAAAATGAATATTTAGCAATTCATAAAGCTTCGTAAAGCAGTTTTCTCGGGAAAATGGCGGCATTTTATGGAAATCATTACAAATAAAAATATAGTTTTTATAATGTTTTTATCATTTTTTTTTTTTTTTTTATTTTATTTATTTATTTATTTATTTTATTTTTTTTGTAAAATTTTATTTTGTATTTAATCTATTTATCACGTTCTTTCAATATATATATATATATATATATGATTCTGTTATATTAAAAATTAGATTATTATAAATGCGCATTTCAAAATAAATTAGTTTTAGAAAAAATCTTCAAACAAATTACATCATTATTAATTTAAACAATTATTTAACTATATTATTTAAAATTAACAAAACTTAAACAAGCAATAATTTATTACGGATTAGCATTTAAATTGCTAATAATTATTGAAGATTTATATTTAGTTGTTTCTGAAATTAGATGAAATCAAATTTTGTAGCTGATTTTTTCCATTTAAAGACCATTTTTTGTATCAAATTAAGTTATGAAAATTCTGCGAAATGAACTATACACTGTAAATAGAAGCGTCTTAAACACAAGCAGAAATGTGTCTGAAATGCTAATTCAGACACATAAATGCCTGAAACACTTACGCATGCAAAATTTTAGACGCATGTGCTGTCTTAAATTAAGACACGTAAGTGTCTTTTTTATAAATGAGCTGAGATAAGTGTCTGAATAAGATTGATATGTCTGAAATTAAGATATATTACAATTTAGACACATAAAATTTCAGACATTTTACAATTTAGGCACTTAAAAATTCAGACATTACAAATTTCAGACACTTAGAAATTCAGACATTTGTATTACTTAAAAAATTTTCCATATGGAATCTACTTTAAGCAGCATGCATATCCTATTTAACATTTTTTTTAAACAAATAAATTTTATTTTATTTTATATAATATAAGTAGTTAACTGATTTAAAATACTTTGACGAGGAACTTATTCTGTTAAAAATTAGGAAACAAAGTTAATTTAATTTTTATTTAAAGTTCTCACGTGTAATAAAACTAAAAAAAATATTAAGATAAACGAAGCATGTAACTTGTAGCTAAGAAAGCGAATTCGTAACTAAACAATCTTAAACAATTTGTGCATAATTGATTTTTATCCGCGTTTTAAAAATTATTTTATGTTTCTCTACATTTCCAAACGTAAAAGAGCAATTTTTTGGTTTCATGTACATAGTTTATTTTCTTGGAAATACCAGTTAAAAAAAAAAAAAAAAAAAAAAAAAAAAAAAAAAATCGTTTAAAATCCATAGTCTATTATTTTTTCATATTTATCATGCACTTTACGAAAAAAAAAAAAAAAAAAAAAAAAAAAAGAAAAGAAAAAAAAACTCGAAACCTCTACACATGAAATTTAAGATCATAATATGGATTAAGCTTTACTTCTTATGGACAGTTTTATTACAAAGACATAAAACTTCGATTTGTTTTACGGATACTAGAATATATTTCATTATACAAGCAACGTACAGCGCGAGTACCGATGGCTTGATTGGAAAGACGCTCGAGTTTGAATCCGTTGATTGTCAGTTCGACTCCCGGCGCGGGCAAAGGGGAATATATTTGTAAAAATTATTAATGCATTTTTTTTATGCTCCAGGAGATTCTAAAATCTATTTTTCACAGTTAAACAGTATAAAACGCATCTTTTTATTTATTTATTTATGAAAAATATTCACTGTAGACAAGATCATCAAAGATGGCGGAATTTCAGGATTAAATTAAATGATTTTAAAACTAGAAAAAAAATCTCTCAAAAAAGAAAAGAAAAAAGTAGATATAAATAAAAAAAAAAAAAAAAAATAATAATAATAAATAAACATGTTTTATCAAAATTCCCTTGATATGAATCATAATGTTTATCTTTTTTCCCGTCAGATTGCGCAAGCTCACATCTAATACGTAAAAATTTAAAATAAAACAATGTGTAACTGAAAGATGTAATTAAACTTTAATTCTGGAAAGTTTTGAAGATTTAAGAATTACTGCAATAAAAATACATTAAAATAGTGAATTCAATTATTAATGAAATTGCTCATTTGTAGAACCTTTATCGATTAATCGGGATTGGTCTCAATATTAATTTTTCTTATTAGAATAGTTCCGTTGATAACTTGTTATATGTTACTCTCTGAGTTTGGTGTCCGAATGACATGTGGATAAATATTATTCTTCCATCTTGATTCATTGTTGGGTTTTGTTAATGATTTGTTGAAATTTAATTCATTCCTTTTTAAATTTGGGTTTTGACGCAAGACAGGAACACGAACTGTATTTTTAGATTGAATTAACTAAACAGTTTTCCGAAATCTTGCGATCTCTCAGCTCGTAGGAGGACATGTTCCCTGAAGAGTAACTCATTCTATTTTTGAGCATTTCCAATTCCAATCCTCATTTCCAGATATTTTTTTCATATTTTTTATAAAATTCTTAGTTTCCGTTTAATAACTTTCTTGAATATCGCATGATAAAAATCACACCTTGTTGGACTTAGTGTTATGGTCCTAATTGCTAACATTAGCGTAATTAACTTAAAATGCATTTATCTATTAATTGGTATGCTGTAAATGAATCGTAGAAAAAATGAGTGCTGACATTTAAACTGAACTAAAATAACTTTTATTTGAGTGTTGTTGGTATTATCAAGTGTATATTAATTGCTAATTTAAAAACGTTCTTAAATTCTTCACTTTATATATATGTATAAAATAAATCTTGAAAATTAGTACAAAAAAATCTTGATTTTTTATTTAAAAAAAAAAAAAAAAAAAAAAAAAAAAAAAAAACCTTGAAACAGAGTATTTATAAATCAATGCGCAAATACAGCAAAAGGAAATATAAAACCGAAATAAATAAACAAACTGATAATAAATGTAAAGTAATCCCAAAACACACGGGGGTCTTTTTCAGTGGACCCCCCCCCCCCCCCCGTAGGGAATGAAAAATAAGAAGTTTCTAGAAACGTGTGCTTCTTAGCCAAAAAATACGTTTCTAGCACCCGACTTCTCATAGATGAAAGCAAAAATATATAGCAAACGAATTCATGATTAGAATTGAATTAATACAAAGCATTAAAAAAACAGTTAATTCCATAAATAAAGTGCAATAGTAAATATATCAATATAAGATATAGATATATATAAGGACAACTTTATATGACAAGTAAATTGAAAAATATTGAAACCCACCCACCCCACCAAAAAGAGCGAACCACTTTCGGGGTAGGGCCACTTACCAGTTCTTAAATGTCGCCTTCAAGAAGACTGGAGCGTTTATCTAGTAAGAAAACAAAAACATTTTAACTGTCAACCGCTATCCTACTAGATAAATATTTAAATCTAGTTGAATATAACCTAGCTTAAGGTTTTATCATCAGCTAGGGCGACATTTAAGACCTGGTAAGTGGCCCTATCAGCCGAAGAAGGTCGCTTTTTTTGTTGTGTGTATGTGTGTGGGTGGGTGGGTGGGGGTGTTAATGTTTTTCAATCTACTTGTCATATAAATTTGCCCGTATATATATTTATATTTTTGTATTTTTATATTGGTATATCTACTATTGTACTTTATTTATGAATTTAAATGTTTTTTTAACCGACTTCAAAAAAGGAGGAAGGTTCTCAATTCAAACCGTATGTTTTTTTTTTTATGTTTGTTAGCTCATAACTTCTGAACGAATACTCCGATTTTGATAATTTTTGTTTTGTTGAAAAGGTCTTGGTCTGAAATAGGTCCAATCGTAATATCTTTACGATCTCAAAGAAAATACAGGGTGCCCAAAAAAATCAGTCCCAACTCTTTTAACTGCTAAATGGCTGCAACTATAGTGATAAAAATGGTATGTTAGTTTAGCAAATTACCCATGCAGTACAAGGTTAAAAAGCTTGTAGCGCCACCTGGTGGAAAATAGAGGAGATAGTGTTCCTAACTCGAAAACGGTTCTGGAGAAAAAAGTGAATTACAAAGTTAAAGAGTATCATCGACTTAGTACACAAAGATTGTTAAGACATTCATGCTAGCGTTCCTATCTCGGAAACGGTTCAAGATAGGGGAAAAAAGTGAATTATAAATTTCCAGAGCATCATAGATTTAGTACGAAAAGATAGTTTAGACATTGATGCTAAAAGTACAATGCTAAAAAAGTGCATTTCTTTGTTCGCAATTTCTTACACTATGCACATTTGAGTTACACTGCACACGTTGTAGCGTAGCTGGTGAGACACACGCTATATAGTTCAAAATACGGTTACTTGATACTTTTTGTTTTGTTGCAAAGATCTTGGTCTGAAGTAGGTCCCATTGTAATATCTTTACAATCTAAACAAAATAAAGCGTCATCTGGTGAAAAACAGTGGAATTAGCGCTCCTATCTCAAAAACGGTTCAAGATGGGAGAAAAGTTAATTACGAAGTTATAAAGCTTCATTAATTTACTACGATAAGACAGTTTTTAGACATTATTGCTACAAACAGAACGCTTAAAACGTGCAGTTGTTTGTTCGCAATTTCCTACACTGTGCACACTTGAACTAAGTTGTACACTTTGCAGCGTAGCGGATGACACGTATACTCAGTGGTTCAAAGTACTGTTACTGTAAGCGGTCACATCGATTAGCGCAAATTCGTTTTCAACCAGCTTCAGAAAGGAGGGTGTTCTTAATTCGAGCTATGTGTTGTTGTTGGTGTTTATAAGCTTATAACTTCGTAAGAGATGCTCTAATTAACTGACTTCAAAAAGGAGGAGATTTTCATCAAAGCGTATGTTTTTTTTGTTTTTGTTTTTGTTTGTTAGTTCATAATTTCTGAACGGATGATCCGATTTTGATACTTTTTGTTTTATTGTAAAGGTCTTGGTCTGAAATAGGTCCCATTGTAATATCTTTACGATCAAAAGAAAATACAGGGTGCCCAAAAAAGTCAATCCCAACTCTTTTAACTGCTGAACAGCTGCAGCTATAGTCATAAAAATGGTATGTAGGTATAGTAAAGTGGATTTGTGCAACGCGATTCAACCGCCTACAGTGCCACCTGGTGGAAAACGGTGAAGTTAGCGTTCCTATCTCGGAAACGGTTCAAGACAAGGAAAAAAGTGAATTATAAAATTGCGGAGCATCATCGATTTAGTACAAAAATATAGTTTAGACATTAATGCTAAACACAGAACGCTTAAAACGTGCATTTGTTTGTTCACAATTTCCTATTTTGTGCACACTCGAACGGCATTGCATATGTTGTAGCGTAGCAGGTGACATTTGTGCTATGTAAAATTTAAGGTATGGTTATTGTAAGCGGTCACATCGATTAACGCATAGACGTTTTAAACCGACTTCATAAAGGAAGAGGTTCTCAATACAAAACATGTTTCTCATTGTTGTTGTTGTTGTTGAAATTTGTTAGCTTATAACTTCGTAAGAGATGATTTAAATTCAATACTTTTTTTGTTGTCGTAATGATCTTGGCCTGAAATAGGTTTCATTATGATTTCAATAAGATATAAACAAATTACAGTATACTCACAAAAGTCTGTTTTCACTCTAACTGCTGAACGCATGCAACTACACTGGTAAAATCAGTATATATGTATCGATGTTGAAACTTGTGTACGTCAGCTGCAATGTATATTTTGCTCTTTGTTTGAACTATACGCTTCGCAATTTCCAGCGCAGAGGGTGACACGTATTCACTGTAAAGTTCAATGTATATGCTTAACAGAATGTTTGGTTACGAATACAGCGTAACCGTTCTTTACATTTCTAAAGACATTTTAATTTAATGTATGTTCATTCAATAGGTAGTTTTTTGCTCATATCCGATAAAGGCAAGAAAAGTGACACAACTTAAAAATGCAGCATTTGAGAAAAATCAACTTAAAAATAACTTGACTAGAATAAAACTGGCATAACTGTCTCTCTAGTGGATAACTTTGTAGATGGAGATGTAACTTTTTTGTCCACATTGGGTGCATTTCATGTATTTTTCAGTGACATAAACCAATTTTTTGAGTTCTGTCACTTTTCTTGGAAGTTGTGATTTGTGAAACTGCCGTCGAACGTCTTCTAATGTCTGCTATATGAATAAGTTTTCTCTGAAAAGAGAAAAATAAAATCTTTTTGTAAAAAAAATAGAACCGACTCCAAAAAGCAACTACTATTCAAACAACTAAATAAATAAATAAATAAATAATAATGGTACGAAATGAAACTGTAAATTGCGCCTAAAAGTATAAAATAATTTCATTCACCAAACAACCTATAACACTACAATTAATCATAACTTTTGAAGTCGGCGCAAAATTAAATAAAAATTGATAACTATTCAATACAAAAATCAAATCCTATTCAAAATACACATCTTACATGATAGTTATCGAAGTTATACCAAATTTGCAAAGGAAACTCTAACTTTGTAGAAACATAAATACTGCATTGTCAAGAATGTTTACTGTTCTATGCAGATGCTACTAATGGACCAATTGTATACAGTGATAAAATAATAAAGAAACGTGAAAATGGATCATTTGAGACAACAGCATTTCTTGCTACCGATCTAAAAACAAACTTTTAAAAACTAATTCAGTTTTATTTAATTTTGCGCCGACTTCAAAAGTTATGATTAATTGTAGTGTTATAGGTTGTTCGGCGACTGAAATTATTTTATACTTTTAGGCGCAATTTACAGTTTCATTTCGTACCATTTTTATTTATTTATTTATTTATTTTTTTAGTTGTTTGAATAGTAGTTGCTTTTTGGAGTCGGTTCTATTTTTTTTACAAAAAGATTTTATTAACGATTTGTATTAATTCAGTTCTAATCTTGAATTCGTTTTCTATATATTTTTACTTTCATCTACGAGAAGTCGGTGTCTAGAAACGTATTTTTTGGTTAAAAAGCCCACGTTTCTTCAGGAATTTCTCATTTTCCATTCCCTACTGTGTGTGTGTGTGGGGGGGGGGGCTCCCCTGAAGAAGGCCCCCATGTGTTTTGGGATTACTTTATAATTATTGTTAGTTTGTTTATACATATGTATATACTTAAATCTTCTAATTGGTAATTGAAAAGCAACCCCTGATTTTTTTAAAATTTGCTTGCAAATATTTATTCATCATGTTCTGGAAAAATCTTATTAACAGATATTTTTATTTGTATAATCGAAGAAAAATAAAAGATATTTATTTTATCTGAATGATAAATTATTTCATTGTTGATGAAATAACTAGTAGGATTTTATCGTGGAATATATTATTTTATTGTTGTTCATTTTATAAAGACTTGCAGTAGATATTTTAGTGGATAAGAACAATTAACCAAACTTTATTCGTAAGAAAATTCATAAAATACTCCCCTTTTTTAGAATTTCGAATAATAGTGGTAGAATATCACAGTTGCCAACTTTTATGATTTATTCCGGAGTATTATTAGTCCCACCTTTACTTCACACTGCTTTTTTATAGAGTATTTTTCTCTTATGTGTAATAAGGATAAAATTTTCAATTTCTGGGAGATTAGAGATATCTTTAGCAAGATTTTTTCTAAATCGCTTCATGACAACTTGATTTTCTTCAATAGGTTGATCTTCCTCTTCATTATAAGATATAACAGATAACGTTCTTTTAGGCCTTACAATTTTTTGAGAATCAGCATCAATAGTCACATGCCTAGGAACATAATCATCTTGGACTTCTTTGTTTCTCCTTCTGTTCAATTTTAACGATAATTTATTACTGATACTTCTTCGTAAATTATTGTTGCTAGATTTATTTTTCAGAGAATAGCGAGAAAAATAACTATTATCCAGATCATTTTCAGCTGAATTAAGTGGGGACTCAAAATCATAGACTTGCTCTATAGAACATTTTTCAGGTGAAAAGGAAGAGTTGTTAAAATCGACATTAGGTTGAAGTTTTTGAGAAAATATTCAATATATTAAAATTATTATTTACGAATAAAGACCATCCTTGATAACATCCTTGATCTTAGCAGACTTAGCCCGCTTCGCTGGTCCCTATTTTTAAATGATTCACTATAATTAAAGAATTCTCAAAATTGCATTAATTTTTAACATGTGAAAAAAAAAGAGAAAAAAAAAAATCTGATCGTATTACACTTGATAAAATGTGGTATGAAAAGAAGGCGATACTGATAATATTCCGGAATAAAAGTTGGCAACTCTGCAGTGTAAATGTATAATTTTATTATAAAAAGTTTATTCTTCATTTAAAACAACCATGAAAATGAATATTTTGAACGAAATAAAGAACTTACTGCGGACTTCGCATATAACATTGAATATTTCAAACTCCGACTTTAAATTTCCGGACTAAAATAAAATATTTATAATACATTTCGTTCACTTTTTTTCCTTAGCTCAGTAAACGGCATAAAATAATTTCTTCACTCTGCTAATTCATAACCATACATTTAAATGGAAATTGATAATATTGCTGTTGTACTCGCATAATTATAAAAAAATTACCATGTTGAACACTGACAGACTTATTAAGTAAATTTACATAATATAGCTAAGAAATAAAGAATTTTGCATTATCCTATGTAATAAGTATCATATATCTGTTTTTCTATATAATATATCCATCTTACATCCTTCAAAATGATTTCCTACATAACCCAAAATCGTGATGCAATTGCTATTTGAAGTTATTCGACCTTACTTAGATAATTATGTTGTTTTATATCAACATATGTTTAAATATGACTATACCCTACCATCATTCTATTTCTTCGTTACTGTGGATGACAGGTATAGAGAATTACTTAAAGTACTCTTTTATTACTCAAATTTTTACCTATACCCTGATACGTATACTGTGTAAAAGTAATAAGCATAATTGTAATTTTGAATAATAGAGGCGGAGACCGGTTGAAGCACCCTGACGTTGGTTGCGCTGCTCTTAAGTAATCATCTAGCTTAATTATCTTATGAATGTCAAGCTTAACAATATAATAAATGAACAATATAGTTATTCATTTTCGAGGCTAAACATTGTTTGACAGATTATGATTATTTTCGTTGTGAACTTTTTATTATGCACTTTTTTATTTCATCCATATGAAATAATACATTGTTAGTTATCACAGACAGTTAAATAAATGCTTACTTTAGAAAAATAATTTTCACGCTTTATATATAAATAAATGTACATAAATATATTGACTTGAAAACTAATGTATGTATATAATCTATGCTCAGCATATTCTTTAATAACGTAACACAGCCTTAATGTAATAATTCTTTACAGCATTATTTAATAATAAATGTCGGTGAAATTTTGATTTCCAATTATAGTTTTCTTTTCTAATTTTTATAATAGTTACTTATTTCAAAGTTTTTATTTATTTATTTATTTATTTATTTATCGCAAAATTTAAGGCTTTTAACGGTCCCTTAATTAAATATAATTTTATTTATTTACTTATTTATTTTTGCAAATTTTAGTAGGGGTTTACAATGCTTTTTTCGATTTCATAACACGAAGGTTTATATAAGTGGTATGCAATTAAAGAACCACTAAAAGCCCTGAAATCTTTAGAGTGCTCCCTAAAATGTCTATTCAAAGTCCTACAATTTTAATAACTCTTTGTTGCCCACCATCATAAATAACCCTGGAAAATCATAAATATTTGTTGTACTTTATATTTTATTTTATGCTAAATTGAACAAAATAGTTTCTAAAATAAACAAAATAATAAAATGAAATGATCTGTGATAGCTATGAATTTTATAATGACCATTAACATATTAATTTGGATTTGGTGTAGCGTATTATAGAAGCAGTAATGAAAAGTATTTTTTGTGCTTTTAGCAAAAATGCATTTCAATATCGTATATGTCCGTACAATTATCGCGCATCTATATTATTTCTGTTTCAGTAAATAATATAATTACGATTCGTCACACTTTATATGCAAATGTATATATTTATAAAATTTAAATAAGATGAAAATAATTTGTCTTTTGTAGTCACAAAATGTTTATTCCATTTTTTTTTTTTTTTTTTTTTTTTTTTTTTTTTTTTTCAATTTTGACAGCCAACAAATTTATTCCATAGGATTATTATTTCTGGATTATACTATGAATGGACAAGAAATATGCAGAGCTGCCAACCTAATCCGGCAAATCGTTAGTACCGCCCCCTTTTAAACACCACTTAATTTTTAAAGTATTTGTTTTCTTAATTCATCATAAATTTATTTGAAGAGAATTACTCTAAAAATTAAACGGTGTAGAAAAAGGGGCGGTACTAGCAAATTGCCGGATTAGGTTGGCAGCTCTGAATATGAAAATCTGATTTTCTTAAAACATAACTGTTAGTTGCTTGGCCACATTCTGAACTGGATACTGAATTGATTTTTACTAGAAAGTTTCCTTAAATTATGTCGGTGTGATGAAAAAATTTGATTTTTCTAGCTATTTTCTTTTGTTACCTGTGTTTAATAAGTTTTAAAATGTTATCCGATGTATTAGTAGCAGGGCTTCCACATGTGACTTTTTTTATTTTCTCTTACCCATAAGGTAGAGAAAGTATTGTTTTTGGGTCAAATTTTCGAACGCAAGATTTTGTTATATTTACACGTTTTGAGGTCCCCTGAATACGAAAATCATGTTTTTAGCAAATGGTCTGTGTGTATGTCTGTATGTCTGTGTGTTTGTGTGTCTGTCTGTTATCAGCATATCTCAAAAACAAATTATGGTAGAAAGTTCAAACTTGGTATTCTAAATGAGTATCATATAGGGACGCTACAGTAAGCTTTTCTTTAAGATCAAGCAAATGGTTCGTGTACAGGGACAATCAAGAGAATTCTAATACATTACGTCTATGGGGGAAATTGCAGGAAAGTAGAGTTTAACGACTATAGACTGCACTAAACCAAATGAAACGAATATATATTTTTTGTAATGGAGATAGTTAACTGGGAAAAAAAAATTGTGTATGTAGGAGCCTCGCCTCCCCCCCCTGGGGGGAAGTCCCCCCTCGAGGAGAGTAAATTTTCATGATGGGTATTTTTCAAAAGAGCTCGCCAATACCTTTAAAACAAATGGTTGAACCATCGATCTGCGATAATTTAAAGCAAAGTTATCGATTTTTTTTACTTTTAACGAAAAAAAAAAAAAAAAAAAACTTAGAAAGAAAATCGTACTTTTTCTTTTTTCTTTTTATTTCTTTTTCTTTTTTTTTTTTTTTTTTTTTTTTTTAAATATTTAGAATAAAATGGACTTTTTTTGGATATTTGGTGCTATACTACTTCTCTAATATGAAAATCGTCTGCCTTATCATAAAAGATAATTTGTTTTAATAATAATTTTAATAAATTATTTTTTTTAAAGAGAATTATTTTTTAATAACCGAATTAAATTCTATATAAATGTAGGTGCATTAATGAAATGGGGGGTTGAGGGGGGCGGTAGCCCCCCTTTACACAGAACTAACTATCATATAAAACTCTTCAGAAGCCTAATATGAATTGTTTAACATAGGTTTACATAACACTACTCGTTATCTTACCTATTAATCTGCAAGCTGTATTTATAGTATTAAATTTCAGGGTAAGAGAAAGTCGTGTGAGTGACACACCAGATTATTTTATATATTATAATTATTTCCGTACTGTTATTATTAACACCACTAAATTTATAATAAATTTATGCTGACAAAATGAAGATTTACCTGCGAAAGTATATTATAATTTTTTATTTTTTGGAAATAGTGGTAGGAAATTAATATGAAAATATCGCCTGTGGTAACCCTATAGTAGATGATTTTATCATCAAAAATTCTATTTAACATTTGAACATTGAACACATGAGGCAACTTAAAATGCTTCAAAAAGGAAATATTTAAGAAACTTATGGATTATGTAAATATTTAACATTCTATAGATATTAATTGTGCTTCATACGTTTCATAAGCAGTGTTGCTAATTTTAGAGACTTTTTTATTCAACATCCACCACTAATTTTTTATTCGAATGTTTGCCTAATCTCATCGAAGATTGATTGTGTATCATGTGTATCAAACATAATGCGTCAAATTTATTGGTGATTATTATCCCTTTGGGTAAATTTGACGAGTGAGATTCGTCATCTGCTTACT
This sequence comes from Salticus scenicus, assembly GCA_963930645.1. Lineage (NCBI taxonomy): Eukaryota > Metazoa > Arthropoda > Arachnida > Araneae > Salticidae > Salticus > Salticus scenicus. The sequence goes on from OZ005651.1 coordinate 84,480,802, forward strand.
TGGGCGAAGTTACGGTGGACGAGTCTGACTCGTCATTTGAATTTAAGAAGTAGGCGTTGATGTTTGCGGAACCCCGCCAGTGGGCGTTGATAGCAAACAATTGCCTGACGTTTATTTGTGATATCGTACAACCATACTTATATCATCAATTTAAGTATATTCCAAATAAAATGTATTACTTTTACATATTAACACTTTCGCGACCGCTGACGTAGATTCACATCCTTTGAAAATCTGTAACTCCACCAGTGGGCGTTTCTTTTCCAATTTGTATGCTATTTGTTTTTTAAATATATAATCAATATTCACAATTTTACAATGAAATATACTATGGATACAAATACTTTGATTAGAAAGAATAAAATTATAATGTAATATAAATGTGAATACGAAAATTTTGTTCTGAAATATTGTAACATGGGAGAATAACGCCCACAGGCGGACCTTACTGTCAAAAATTCAAAACCATGCGATCGCGAAAGTGTTAGAGACAAATTAAATCCGTCCCATGGGCATAAAAATCTTAAAATAATTCAGTACTCAAAGGGTTAAATAAAAAAGTCTTTAAATTTGACAACACTGCTCATAAGTATATTGTTAACACTCTCGCGACTGCATGTTTTTGTTTTTTTTCACAGTAAGGTCCCACCCAAGTTATAACATTTCAGATCAAAATTTTCCGTGTTCACATTTATATTACAAATGAATATACATTATAGTTACACTCTTTCTAATAAAAGCATTTATATCCATAGTATATTGATGGTACAAATATGAATACTGGGTATATTTTTAAGAAATAAATAACATACAAATTACGAAAGAAACACCCACTGATGGAGTTAGAGATTTTCAAACTACGTGAATCTACGTCAGTGATCGCGAAAGTGTTAAAATGAATAAATAAATAAAATTTACGATCAAGCAAATGCAGAGCTGCCAACCTAATCCGGCAAACTGTTAGTACCGCCTCTTTTTCTGCACCACTTAATTTTTAGAATAATTCTCACTCTAAAAATTAAGTGGTGTAGAAAAAGGGGCGGTACAAACAATTTGCCGGATTAGGTTGGCAGCTCTGCAAATGGAAACATTGGTACCTATCTTCAGTCAAAATTTTACGGTAAGTCGTACTTTTTTTATACCTTATTTGCAGTATATTTTACGGTAAAACGTAGAATATATACGACAAATCGGTTGTATTTTGTTTTACAGTCATTCTACGACATATTTTACGGTGAATAAACTGTAGCATTTACTGTTATTTTTTACAGTATTTCTTAACGACGTGCTCCTGTCATCTAGAAAATAGATCAACCTTTTTATTCTCATTCTTATTCTTACTATTTTATTTATGAATTATTATTATTATCATTTTATCCACTTTTACTATCTTTTGTATAGTAAAATATTGACATTAATGTGAAAAAAATGAGCCACCTGAAACCATACATTCTTAAGCCTTTCTATATACGTTACAGTATTTTACACACACACACACACGTATATATATATATATATATATATATATATATATATATATATATATATGCATATATATATATAATTCATTGAATTATTTAAATATAAAATTCATTTCTATTAGGTGATTATTTCAGTTTATTAAACTATTGTGTTTAAAACTATCTAATAGTTTCAAACATTACTAAATTCGTTAAAGTATACTTAATGAGAGCGATATTTGTCACACATTCTTTTACTTTCATTTAAAAATAACAGTTGAAAAATGTGAGTATGAATTTATTTTTACAATGCAGACAATTTGAGGTATAGAAATATAGCTCCACAAAATTTCAAATATTAAATATTATCACGAAACTTTTTAGATAAATCTGGTAATTTGGTTGAATAAATTACAAATCATAAGTTTGAACTTTATTTTGTGTAAGAAGAAAGTATTGAATGTGTAAAAATTTCCGACTTCAAGTTTTCGATGCTCGAAAAATGATTTGATCATTTTTTTTTTTCTTCTTTAATGTCTGTTTGTGTGTTACCAAACTATGTTTGGTCCTGTATCTGTATAAACAAAGAATGGAATTCTACAAAATTTTATATTCGGTTCGACAATGATATTAATTAGTGCTGATTATTTTTTAATATATTCTGCTCAATAGGCAGTGCTACTATGCTGCAATTTCTCCTATTTAGGTGAAGGTTGTATCTCAACTTTTATAATGAATAAGTGAACACAAAACTTGATATGAAAGAGGAACATTATGCAATACTATGTTGAATCAATTTGGGTGCATATCGGTCAAGAGGTGGCGCTGGTACGCTGCAATTTTCCTCTTTTACGGAAATATTACTTTACAAATTTTGTAGTGTGTAAATTCTCGAAACCTTGTATGTGAGATGGTTGTTATTAAAAGTACGATGATTTTATTTGGTACATATTGATGAATCGATGACGACACATTGCTACATTTTTTTACATTGATACATTGCGACGGTTTTAATGTAAAATTACTGGGATATGAAAATAGAAATTGTAGCATAGTTGCCAACTTTTACGATTTTTAGCTACCGGAAAAATTGTAATAGAAGTTTTTATTTTATTCAATGAGTACAGAAGTATATGAAAATACTATTACAGAAGTATATGAAAAATTTCTATTAATATTATCCTTTAAGAAAAACGCGTAAATGTTTGTAGCTATGTTTTAATAGTCGTCGGATAACCCTGTTTATGACAGCGAAATGTTATCTAGACTTACAATCTTCTTCCTACTCAGACGATGTCTTAGCTAAGTGCGATGCATTATTTTACAGCTGTATATTAATGGTATACCTGAGAAAAGTGGATGTGTAGAAAAGTCAATTTATGGCAGTGGAAAAAAAAAATGTAAAGTTATTATACGATTTACATTTTTCTAAACTACGGCTTTCTTCTCTTTCTTAAAAGTAGTATAAATAAGCTTCTATGAAAGTAAAAAAATGGGAGAAGTTTTCAATCACTTCTCTCATTTCACTCATTATACACTTTATAATGAGTAAAATAAAAATTTTATTATAAATATGGAATACTTACATTTGTTTTTTAGCATAAAAAACAAAATTCCTTAATGTATCCTAACATATACTTTAACAAAAATCTAGTTTCTGAAAGTGAAACTAAAAATAATATATTTGTAATATATAAGGTTTAAATTATTAAAATCTATCATGTATCAGAAATTGACAGTTGAAGAAATAGAAGAAATACTATGATTTTTTTAATCATATTTAAAAAAAAATGTATTTTTGTTTTCTTATCATTTCCGTATCATAAAGGAGAAATTTCTGATACCACCTCTATTATCCAACAATATCACTTGGTTACAGTATTGCGATATTTAGAGACTTTTTAATATCCACCACTAAATCTTATTATAAAGGTTGCTTAATTACTTTGAAGATTAATCGTCTGTTAGTATCTTGCCAATACCCTAATTAATGTTTTCGCGTTCGCTGACGTAGATTTACGTAATTTGAAAATCTGTAACTCCACCAGTAGGCGTGTCTTTCGCAATTTGTATGTTAATAATTTCTTAAGAATACACCCATTATTCAAATTTGTACAATCAATATACTATGGATACAATCAATATACTATAGATACTATGTAACTATAATGTATATCGATTTGTAATATAAATGAGAATGCAGAAAATTTTGTCCTGAAATGTTGCAACTTGGAAGAATAACGCCCACAGGTGGGCCTTACTGTCAAAAAAGCAAAAGCATGCGATCGTGAAAGTGTTAATATTCCGTAGTGTTGTTAGTCCCGCCTCTTTTCTCACACTAGTAAATTTGTAGAGTAATATTCTCCAAATGCAATTACGATTAAATAAGACGAAAAATACTCTTAAAAAAATACTGGTACAATAAAGAAGGTGGGGCTAATGATACTACGGAATATTAAGTAGGATGTTAGCAAGTATGTTAGTATATATATCAAGTATCACTCCTAAAAAATATAGGTTATTATTGAATAAAAAACACTGCTTAGTTGACAGTTGTTTCATCAGAGAAACCACTGCATTTTCTTCCTTGGAGAATAAAGGTATGTATCTGAATATATTTATGATTCCTTGTTCTTCGTATTCATTTTTAAGAACAAGGTATATTTTTTTCGCCTTAATAATATTATAAAATTACAAACTAATGTTTAAATTGAGTTTGCCAATCTAGCTTTAAAAGTAAATAATTATGGTATATGCGGATATGGTGGGTAAAAATAAAACCTGTGTTTTTGTCATCTTGCTTTCATCAATTCCTTGGAAGTCGTCGTCAAGAGAAAAATAATTTGTATATTCCATTCCATAGCTAAAGAAAGACTAACCCTTTGTGTACGAGTGCCAATAGGCAAATAGTATATGAAAGAAAAATGATCTCCAACTTTAAATTTTATTCTAAAATAATACATTCTTTTTTTTAACCCTTAAATACATGGATTATTTTCCAAAATTGCATTTAATTGTGAAAAACTTTTATTACACAGAAAACGCAATGAAAGAAAAAAAGAAACAGATTTATTACTTTCTTCTATATGTATATATAGAGAAAGTATTGAATTCGTGAAAATTTTCGAACTCCAGTTTTCGATGAATATACATGTTTTGTAATGTCCTGAACACAATTCGACTGCTTTTAGAAAATGTCTGTCGGTCTGTCTATGTGTGTGTCTCTGTGTGTGTATCACAAATTTTGTGGACACTGTATCTCAAATTCTCACGAACCAATGAACGAAATGTAACTAAACTTGGTATTTAGTTGGACCCTGACATAAACTGGTGGTGATTAGATTTGGGAATCGATGGCTCAAGAGAGATCTGTGATCCCATTTTTTCTAAATTTTTAACATGGCTGTATAGGATAAAATTTCGTATAAATGTACATAATGAGAGTTATTTTTAACGTGTGAATGTAAAGTTAATAAGAATTGTTGATAATAGTACTAGTAAACTAGGAAAAAAAAGTTTGTACATGTGGAAGCATCGCTTGTACATGTTTATGCACATGGGGGAAGTACTCCCTCGGGTAGTGTAAATTTTCAATATGGATATCTTTCGAAAGATCTCGTCAATATCTTTAAAACGATTGGTGTAGCGATAGATCTGTGAAAATTTGAAACAAATCGATTTTTTTTTTCATTTAAAAAAAAAAAAAAAAAAAAAAAAAAAAACTTAGAAAAATAAATCGTATTTCTTTTGATATTGGCAAAAAAAAAAAGATTTTCTTTCGTCATTTAGTGACATAATTCTGTGAGATAAAATTCTTCTAGATTTATAATGGAAAATAATTTAATAAATAATTTGTATTGTATGAATTATATGTAAAATTATATAGAAGGAAGTCTTGTGGTGGCCACATCATACTAGTTTTATTGTGTAATGCACTAATTTATATGTTATACATAGATTAAATAATGAAAACTTTCCCAAAGACTATCAAAAATCATTTAGTTACGTATGTTGCAGAAATGCTACACTATGCATTTAAGGGTGTTAAGCGCCGTAGGCTAAGGTGACCATATGTTCTCGAAGTTCGAACACAGTCTCTGTTTTGAAATCGTTTTTCTAAATTAAATAATAATAATAATAATAATAATAATAATAATAAATAGGACATTGTTTATCGCAATTATTACTTTTATATTCATCATTTACATAGAATAAAAAATACCTCAATAATTAAGGTAATTATAATATTAAAAATGTACTTAAAAAGTACTCTAACATGGTCACCATACCGTAAGCGTATATATATAATAGAGGCATTTTACGAATCAACTCCTGTGAATAAAATTTAAGTCAGTTTAACGCAAATACCATAGCTTCCAACCTTACGATTTTTTTTTTTTTTTTTTTTTTTTTTTTTTTTTTTGACACCGGTATTTTTTGTAGAAATTTTCTCTTTATTTATTCATTAGAAAACTACTTCAAAATCTTATAAAAATTTTCTATGAAAAGGTACTGGTGTCGAAAAATCGTAACGGTTGGCAGCTATGCAAATACGTACAAATCTTTTGTTAAATGCTATAACATTTAAGAGGAACGCGGAAATGACGGGCTTACTGCACTGTTAAAAATTTTTCTGTAAATTTACAAAGAATCTATTGGTAATTAATTATATTAAGTCTTATGTAAATTTACAGAGAATTAAACAAAGAGATTCTGTCAAAATGCAGAGAAACTATTCTGTAAATCAATCATAGTCTCTGTAAATTTACACAGATCAAAATATTCAAGTCTCTGTAAATTTAAATCTGTAAAACATCAAAGTCTCTGTAAATCTACGTATGTAAAAATTTGCAAGTCTCCGTAAATTCGAGCATGTAAAAGCATCTATGTCTCTGTAAATTTACCATTGTAAAGATATCCAAGTCTCTGTAAGGTTACATACGTAAAAATATCCAATTCTCAGTAAAATTACATATGTAAGAACATCCAAGTCTCTGTAAAATTACTTATGTAAGAACATCCAAGTCTCCGTAACTTTCGTATATAATATTACGAAATGCTCAGTAAATTTATCCATGTAAAAATACCTAATATTTGTAGGCCCCACCATTGGCAGAGAAGCTCTGCTTTCAACGTTTAAAGGCGGAAGGTGCCATGGTTCGATGCAAGGTTGCGAATTTCGACCTACACTTTCAGAATTTTCCGCAGATTTCTCCAAAACTTGTATAAATATGGGATAACACATTTTAGAAAGACCTACACTTACGGCAATTCCCACAGGTCTAGAAACCTAGCATAGCCAATCGGCTTTAACCAACGCCGATTAAATATTAGTACGTTTACAAGCGTATTGAAGACACTCTAAATTGGCATATACTTAAAATAAATTCCATTATTATCATTTTACAAGCACAAAAATATCCAACAGTAAGTTTATCTTCATGAATATATGTAAGAATCTAGTAAATACGTTACATAGGTACAGATTCTTATACAACTTAAGGAAGAGAAACTTAAAGTTGGACGTTTTTGTACTTGTAAATTCATAGTCTTGGGATTTATTTTAAATGCGCGTCAGTTTATAATGTCTTGAATAGGCTTCTAAATATACTAATAATATTGTGGTGGTAAAATCACGTTGATTATTCCAGAGTTGTAGGCCTGTATAGAATGCCTTATGTGTAGATCATTCTAAGATGTTCCCTTATTTACAAAAGTTTTTAAGAAAACCTTGGAAAATTTCGAATGGGTAGGCTGAAAACCTCAAACTGAGATCGAACTTGGCACCTCCCACCTTCAAACTTTGAGAACAGAACTCCTTGGAAATTGATGGGACAAGATGACCGAACTTTAGTATCTATATATATAGACAAGCTATATATTTTTGTTATCAAAACTACATTATAATTCAGAGGTATAAAGTTGTCTAAGCTTGTATTACCTTTGGTAGGATTTGTAACGATGCACTTTAACATGTTTTTAACTACAATTTTTATTAATGTTGTGGTACATTTTGCATACATTAAACTTTTAATATAAAATTTGAAAAAAAAGCTGATTTATATTATGGTACTTCTAATAAAAGGATCAGAAATAATTGCAAAATATGTCATATGGTTGCTTAATATTGCTCGGTTATATTTAGTCCATAACAAAATTAAAAACTTAATTCCCTCATTTAATATGACTGAATAGTGAAAGATCTCACAGGTCTAAATCTAAAATTTTGATTTGATAATTGTGGCTGATATCGATGGTCTTTGCTGGGCTGAAACCGAAACTAGTTTTTACTCTATCACATACAGATTTTCAACAATACAGGGTGCGCTATTTTTTTTTCAAGACTCTTCCACCAATATAATTAAACGGTGACTTTTATAGTACGATTCCATGATTAATTACAATTTATCATGGAATCATACTAGAAACTACCGAAAGAATAGAAATTGTGTCGGTAGACACCCTGTATTGGCAAAAGCTATGTGTGACAGAGAAAAACTGGCTTCGTTTTCGGCTTCAGCACATCAAAAATATAGGTATCCACTAAAATAAACAAATTAAATTTCGCCAACATTATATTTGAAGATCTGTGTTAACCTCAGTTTCTTTCATTCAAAAAATACATCCAATTTGTAAATACACCTTTTTTTGTTTTCTAACAAATGTATATATATTACATTTTGATTAGATATTAACTTAAAACAATTAAGAATTTAATTAAAACACTAATCGTTTAAAATGCATTATGCTCTTAAAAAGGTATAAACTTTCTAAATGGGGGAAAAAAAAGGGAAAAAGTAGTAGTATAAAAAAATTGTTAGGTACACTACCTTTCCATAATGACCGCACAATTTCGATTTCAGACATTTTAAAAAGTATCTCAAAAAATGTTAAACAAATCATTTTGAAACTTAAGGGGTGTGAAAGGAGGACCAGTAAAAAATTAAAGTAAAATGAATGTATTTGGCTTCACCCTGTAATAGTTAAGGCTTGAAATACGATATGGCAGTAGCATGTAGGCAGTAGGACTTTTTCTCATTAATTATTTAAGTTTATATGTCTCTACCGCATATAATAAGGGAGATAAAGGTTTCTTTAAAAAATTGCAAGAAACATTTTCATTTTTCATTTTTTTTTTTTTTTTTTTTTTTTTTGTTTTTGCTATAACACGCAAAGTATTAAAAGACAGTGCAAAGTTATTTTCAGGAAACTCGACATACAATATTAAACACAGCATACTGCAATCAGAGTAAATATATATATATATATTAAATATCTAACGAAATTTGAGTATTTTTACTAAATAATTTCTAACTGCGCATGCATAAATGTTTAGCGAAATTTCATTTTCAAAATTTAACAGCCAAATTTATTGAGCTACTTATATAAAAACCTTAAACAAATATCGTGTAAACTCAAGAAGTTCTACATCATAGAATAAACTGAATTTCAGCTGTTCTCCAAAAAAGAAATTGTTAAGAGGGTTTTCCCAATATTTATTTACAATCACAGAAAACTGCATTACCATTCACTGAATCAAAATAAAAATGTGAGTAGAACGCTTTATACTTTAGCGTTTCTTCGAGAGTAACTGAAGACCAGTTCATTCTTTGGCATAGAACTTTTTGGGTTTACACAATACTTGTTTGGGTTTTTTTTATATAAGTAGTTTAATGCATTTGGCTACTAAATTATACAAATGAAATTTAGCTAAAACTTAGTCATGCGCAGTTAAAAGTTATTTAGCAAAAATTCTCACATTTCATTAGATATTTAGTATTTTATTTTATTCATTCTGATTGCAGTATGTTGTGTCTAATGCTGTATATTGGGTTTCCCGAATATAGCTTTGTACAGGGTTTAATACCGTGCATGATACAGCTTTAAAAAAAAAAAAAAAAAAAAAAAAAAAACACTGAAGTTTTGTTTGCCAATTTTTTAAAGAAATCTTATATCTCCCTGATTACATGCGGTAGAGACTTTAAAATTTATAAAGAAAATGAGAATGAGCCCCATAATCATATGCTACAGGCTGATTGTATTTCGAGAATTACTTTATATTGGGTAATGCCAAATACTCTCATTTTTATTTAATTTTTTAATGATCCCCTTTTCACTTTTGGCAAAAACAAGTAACTGAACTACATGAGGTATAACAAGTTTTTTACACTCCTGAAGTTTGAAGATGATTTGTTTAGTACTGTATGAGTTATTTTAAAACAAATCTAAATTCGAAAGTGTCCGGTCATTTATGGAAAGGTAGTGTATTAAATGAATTTGAAATTTAAATACTCATATTGACTTTTATATTAGCTAAAGAAAAAATTTACTATTTCCATATAAATGTCTCTCTTAAAAACTATGTATACAATTTTTGTAGTCTATTAAAAAAGTAAATTTGTGCAACATTTTAATGCAATGCATATTTTGTCACAAACCAAGACTAACAAATTTGATGCAAATTTTATTTCGAACTTTAACACAAATTGAACCTTTTCCAATATTATGTTTTTAATAAAATTGGTTTTTAAAGCTTATTTTATTTGAAAATAAAAATTCTCATTTCAGATCAGATTTCTAATGTGTAATCGTAGAAGTATAGGAACACAGCAAAGGTTTGATACCTAAATAATTTTATTTTTTATAATTAATTCATTGCAATGTGTAGAATAATTTCCTTAATTATTGCAGTTTCTGGGATATAAATATATTTAGATAGACAGCAAGTGGAGAGAAAATGTACGTACAGTCGGTAACAAAAATGTCCGAACGCTAGCAAAATTCCTATATAAAAAATGTACATTTCATACGGTCTTGTTAAATAAATCCTTATCGAATCATGTTCTTACACTGACTATTAACAGGATTCGACAAGGATTTATTTAACAAAACCGTTTGAAGTATGCTTTTTTTACATAGGAATTTTTGCTAGTGTTCGGACGCTTTTGTTACCGACTGTACGTATTAAACAGTAGATAAAGAAATATAGAGCTTTTTATATTTTTAAATATTAATTTAGGTTTCAATGAAGATGGAAATTGGGTACTCTTTTGCTTTTCGCCATTCATTCCATAAATTCAAATCTTTAAAATATAAAACTTTTTATTAAAGAAGCCATTAGATTATTTTGAATTAAAAAAATTTCGACTTTTTTTTTCCTTCTTTTTTACAAAAACAAATTTTAAAACATTTTTTCTTCTACAAAATAGGATCTAAAGAAGAAAAAAATACTTCGCTTTTACACCTGAAAGCAGTACCTCGGTAATTTACTAGAATCAATGCAAAAAGCTCGCTAAGAAGAAAAGCATCTTTGCTGCAAAGAAAACATGCAATTAAAAATAATTAAAAAATAAAACATACTGAATTAGATTTAAATTAAACTTTATTCTACTAACATAACACTAAACTTTTTTTTTTATGAGATTAATAAAAAATAAATGGTGAAAGTGTCTTTAATAACAGGATAAATATTTGAATACAATTTGCAAATATCTCTGATGAGGGTATTTTACGGCATTTTCTATTTTCATATTTCTTAGACAACTTGTTTCGTTTCTTATACCAGGATCAATTTCCATTATAACTAGAAAAAAGAAAAATGATGAAAAATTACTATTGTAGGAAAACACTTCAATTATAAATTTTTAAAACAAAATCTACATCCTATGACATTTTAAGTAAATAATGAAAAGAAAGGATTGTAATTCCATGGCACTGAAAATGAAATTGAGTATACATAAGCGAATTTTAAAGTGTATCTTATATACTCCATCTAAATAGAATATAATGAAAATTCATCAAAAGAAAATAAAAGTAGATATACATGATATTTTAAAACATTAATACAGGGGAAAAACACTTATATAATGAAATCATAAGATATTTAAGTACCATTTTATGAATGCCAGTGTAACAGGAATATCTTTGAAGTATTTTATTTTAAAAACAAATATGGATTGGAGTGGATTTGGGAATAAGGCCGACTAACTGCTGTAGATCCTAGACCTACTTTGAAAAGACTTTATTCCCGAGCTTTTAAAAGACTGTCCCCCCTTCCTATATGACAATTTTGAAGTTTCCGCCTGTGTTCCCAGCCCGTTTTTTTTTTTTTTTTTTTTTTTTTAGCAAGTGTCTTAAAGTTTTCAGAAATGTCGAGGCATTCCCAAGGTACAGGGAGTAAAGTGGGACTTTTGAAAACTATATATAACGATATTTTCAAAAAATATTGAAAATAATTTAGACAGTTTTAAGTAAGCCTCAATTTATTACCGAAAACCCCACCGTGCGCTGATTTTTGAGTGGTATTAGCCGATATTTACATGAATTTCAGACAAAACCTTGGAAAACACCGAACCACTAGGACAGCATGCGTGACTACATATCGAATTCGGCATTTCCCGTCTACCAGCTTCAAAAACAGATCCCCCTGTCCCCTAGACCCATTTTTGTCTTTTGGATCATTATAGTAATATGAATTAATACATAGTTCTGCTGCAGATTGTTTTTTATACAATTCAATTACGAAATATTTCCGGTTTATTAAATATATTTAAAAATGATTATCTAAATATTATTTGGTCTTTAATAATTACATAAACTAATGTTACTATATACATTAGTTTATGTAATTATTAAAGTATGTAATTATTATTAGTATTTATGTAATTATTATTATTAACATTAGAGTAATTTTTTGTGGTCTTAAGCTACAGATAAATCCTTTTAATTAACATTCTTCTTTATTTTCATTATTAACATTATGATAATTACTTAAATATTTTATCTCCAAAAATTTAGATATTTAATGAAACACTTTCCGGTGGTGAAGCATTAACCCCCCCCCCCCCCCCAAACCCCTCAAAAGAAAGAAAAGAAAATTAAAAGTTAAAAACTAAATAAATAAATAAAATAAAAATTGAATCACTTGATAAATAAGAATTCTCTAAATCTAAAATCTTTATTTTGTATTTTGGTTTTTAAATTTATAAAATTTTCAATACTTAAACTATTGTTTATACAAGATGCAGGCGATTTTCTTCATTCTACTCAAATTCTTGCATTTTGATTTCGAAAATTCAGATATTGTTTCAGTCTTCACGTAGGTAAACGGTAAACATTTTTAATGGCATAGAGAGTTGTACAAAGAATACGAAGAAACTTGAAGAATATTAAAATAAAAATTGAAAACAACCGGTAGCAGATTATAAAAGAATATATCAGAGGTGAAAGTTTTCAGGGGCTATCTTTAATTCCAGATTCCCCCCCCCCCTCTAATTACTTTCCGAACACTATAGTGAGGAAAGTATTGTAGTCATGTCAAAAATCCGAATTTGAGATTTAATGTTTCTATACGTTTCGAGGTCCCCTGAGTCCGTTTCGACTATTTTTACGATGATGTGTGTATGTGTGTGTGTATGTCTGTGAGTGAACACGCTAGCGTCTAAACGCTTTGTTCGAATAAGCTGAAAGTTGGTACGTATATTGTAAGTCACCACAGTACGAACCCTATAGATTTTGGTTAACCTAGCATTTATAGCTTTTTTAAAGGGACACCAGGAAAAATTCTTTATCATTATGGCCTATGGGAGGACCAAATTTTTAAAAGTGCGATAGCATCTAAACGCCTTATTCAATTGAGCTGAAAATTTATATGAATATTATAAATCACTGTTGTACTAAATATAAGCATTTTCGTGAATCTAGCATTTATAGGTTTTTACAGGGACACAACGAAAAATTCTTTATCATTATGATCTAAGGGCTCAAAGTTCAGTAGCGTTAAATAAAACTAAACATCGTGTAATATATGGAGAAAAATACTTACACTCTATTATGGTTTTCTCTCTTTTGTTTGTTTAACAACTCCTCTTTCTTTACTTTATCTACAAAACTGTTAATTACTCAATGTTCGGAAAGTCGAGTGGAGTCACTTCAGATTTTTTTTTCTTTACAATGCCTTAAGAACTCTACAAATATAATTTATTATGGGTATAAATAAACAATTTTAATAATAGCCACGAATAATAACCTTAATCTATTCTTTCACGATTCATTTTGTATACAAATAGTAGTTTTTAGGGTTTTGGGGTTTTACGTAGTTTTTCACCCTTTAAATATGGAAATAAAACAATTTATTGTCTCCTGAGGGAGTGAACTGCTCCTGAAGCATCTCTAAACTGTACGACTCCATGAGTGTCCGTGCCATTCTAGACTCAGAGCTGATAAACGGGAAGTGCTGGGTTCAATCCCAGGTCTAGCTCGTCGACCTAGCCGTTCGGAGTTTTCAGTAGTTTTCTCCGAGACTCACATAAATCTGGGCTTGGCCCCCTTCGAAAAACATCCCCCCTCAAAGGGCACACTACCCCAGGCCTAGGTACCTTGAGTAGTAGATCGGCCTTAGTTCCAAGCACTCTCTTAACTTTATAATACTCCGAATTAAAAACTGTCCAGTTATTAAAATTTTCCCCTTACAAAGAAAGAAAAGAAGGAAAAGAAAAAACGTGTTTAGCAAAAATTATTTCTGTCAATGCAAAAACTTGTTTGAAAGTTTTCTGCCAATGCGTTATTAAACGGAATCTATTAGCTATATTTCAGTGAAACTGTATTTTTAAATTGCAGTTACTCCACAATCGTCTGCGTCCGCCTCTCTACATAAACATGTAACCACAGTCTTGGCATGCTTATGATTATGGTATATTCATCTAGGATATTTTGAAAACACAGTTGGATTTTGTACTTAAAAGTAACGTTTTATGTGGATCGGTTATTTTGAGATATAAATTAGTCCGCAACATGTAGAAGCCTGGATAAAATTTCGTATTAATTTAAACATTTTCTCACTCAATTTCATATACACTCTGTACTTTGAATCCTTAAATATCAAATTGTATTCTGAAAAATCTTAACTTGTCAAAAAATTTAATTTGAAACCTATCCCACCCCTCTATTCCCATTGCTCGGTAACAGCAACAATAATTTTCTTTTTCTTGCATTGTTGTTTTTTAACTTGTGCATATATATATGCATACATATACATACGCAAGCAGATTTTCAAAATTTTCAGAAAGCAAAATTAAAAACATTGGATGGTTTAGAGTACAAACAGTCCCCCTTTCCCTTAAAAAAAAAAATTAATTAATTAATTAATTAATTAAAAATTGTCATATAAAACTCCCATCTATAAAATCTTTATTTTGTATTTCGATTTTTAAATTTACATATTTTTTATTATTTTAACTATTAAATATATAATGTGGGAATGACATACTTTTTCCTAAATTCCTGCTATTTCGTTTTAAGGTAATCCAGATTATTTTTCAGTCTTTCAGCAAATGCCAGCAAACATTTTTAATGACATGAAGAGGCTGCAAAACGAATATATAGGAAAGCATATAGAAGTTTCAGACGATATTAAACTAAAAACTAGTATGATGTGGCCACCACATTACTTCCTTCTATATAATTTTACACAAAATTTATTCAATACAAATTACTTATTATCAAATTATTTTCCATTATAGATTCAGACGATTTTTATCTGACAGAATTATATTATCACTAAATGCCGAAAGATGTCAATTTTTTCCAAATCAAAAGAAATGACTTTTTTCCAAGTTTTTTTTTCGTTAAAAGTAAAGAAAAAAAATGCATACCTTTGTTTTAAATTATCACAGATCTATACTTCAACCATTCGTTGGAAAGGCATTGACGAGATCTTTCGAAAGATACCCATATTGAAAATTTACTCCCCGGGAGGGTACTTCCCCCCAGGGGGGGGGAGCGATGCCTCACATGCACAAAAATTTTTCCTGGTTAACGACTACTATTACCAAGAATTTATATTAATTTTACAATCACACGTTTAAAACAACTCTCATTATGTATATTTATACGAAATTTTGTCCTATACTGCCATGTTAAAAATTTAGAAAAATGCGATCACAGCACCACCTGCTGAGCCATTGTTCCACAAATCTAATGAGCACCAGTTCATGATGTCAGGGTCCAACTAAATAACAAGTTTGGTTAAATTTCGTTCATTGGCTTGTGAGATACAGCGTCTAGAAAATTTGTGACACACACACACACACAGAGACAGACAGACATTTTCTAAAAACAGTCAAATCGTGTTCAGGACATCCCAAAACGTGTAAATCCATCGAAAACTGGAGTTCGAAAATTTTCACAAACCTAATACTTTTCTATATATACAGATAGAAGAAAACAATAAAAATCTCAGGAAACAGATTAAAATATTTAGAAATATTACCGCCTGTAAGTAAACACACTTTTAAAAGAATCCCTAAACTGTCTAATCCTCAGAACAAAATTTTCTGATACTTCAACTTGCCCCCCCCCCTCCCCGCAACCTCACAAAGAAAAAAAAATTATGTTTAAATTTTTTTTTTTTTTTTTGGTCTATGTAAAAAATTGTCTGAATATTTTCTGGCCCAGTTTTGATAGGACAGTATCAATTACATCTCTTTTAGCGAAAAAGTAGTTTTAAATTACAGCCAATTGACATTTCGGCTATCTCTGCCTTACAAAATAAATTTGTGGACGAAATATTGTCATGACTGTCGTTAAGACACAAAAGTACAAAAAACACTTGTGCATTAGTTGTACTTATGGAAATTGTAGTTTTGAATTGGTTCGAAAAATGTAACCTGGATAAAATTTCGCATTCATTTGAACATTTCTTCGTACAACTTAATGCTATGTTTTCAGTCTTTGAATATCAGTTTGTACACAGAAAATTAATAAGCTTGAAAGTGTAATTTAACTCCTTCCCCACTTCCCCCATTTATTCCCGCTGCAAGAAAAGAAACAATTTTATTAGTTTTTCTATGTTGCTTGTTTCTGTTTTGTTATATGAAATATATAAATATTGTACACAGAAGCAGATTTTAAACATTTCAAAAAACAAAACTGAAAATATTGTGTTGGTATCTATACAAATCATTTCCATCACCCCCCCACACACACACACACTATAAAATGTTTAGCATCAAAAGATCTATATAATTTGCAATAATATTTCTGGACTTTATGGTTCTAATTAAAATTTAACCTTATTCTTATCGTAGAAAAACAATGCTCATTTAATAAACTCTTCTGTCATTAGACATCTGGTCTTCTCAGAAAAAAAAAAAAAAAAGAAACGCTTAAAAAACAGTGCTTTAATTCATACCAAAATCTTCTCGGAAATTTTTCGGACTTTGTGTTGATAGGACAGTGTAAGTTTGACTTATTTCAACAAAAAAGTATTTTTTTTAATTGCGGTCAACCTGTAATCAACGTCTCCGCCCCGCTGTATTAGCGTGTAGGTGTAGTTTTGGCAACGTATGGTTAGGAAACATTTATCTAGTGCAATTCGATAATCCAGTTGTTTTTATACTTCAAAATAATTCCGCACTAAATTGAACTTTTTAAAACTTCGATTTGAATTTATTCACAGAATGCAGCCTGTGTAAAATTTAGTATTAAACATTTCTCTACTCAACTTGATTCATAAACTATACATTTAATCTTTAAACATCAATTTGTGAGTAGATTGCGCTACTAGTTTAAAAATTTAATCTAATCTCCCTCCCCTCCCCCCCTTCCAGTATTGTCGCTGTGGGGAAAAAAATCGTTTTTCGTTTTTCTTGCATCGTTTCTTAATTTATATATTAAATGTTAACACTCACACAAAAGAAAAAAAAAAAGAAAGAAAAGAGGAAAAAAAAAAAAAAAATCTAAAAACATTGCTGCATTCCCTCTCTTAGAAAAAATAATGTTTAACATCAAATAGTTATATATAATTTCTAATAAGGTTTCTTTGTTTTTATGGATGTGCTAAACTGTTTTTAACACTCCCCTCCCCCCCCCCCCCCCCTCCGGCTAAAATGTCGAAAATTCGTCTTTTTCCATTAAAAGCTCATACCGGTATGAATGCACGTTGTCGAGAACATCTAAATTAAGTTTCTTTTAATCCATGAAAATAATTTTAGACCAATTTATTTGTTTTTTCATAGGTTTTTCTGCAAACTGAATGTAGGCTTTTTTATGTCAGGTGTTATAAGCGTATACTGCCGTAGTTGTACATCTCTAATGATTTCTTTGCTTTTGCTATTCTTATTGCTCATACGGACTTCTAATTTATTTTGTTCTTATTTGCTACCGTGCGAAATGTCACGCGTCTATGTCGTTTCAAAACAATTCTCCTCTCCCTGTTGATTTTGTGTACCTTATACAGTCGGAATTTATACGAAAATGAAAACAACAGTCTTCTATTTTTTTTTTTTTTTTTTTTTTTTAAATGAGCAATTTATGAAGAAAGCATCTGTTATTATTATTAACTAAAAGGGCCTCTTTCGGCATTCTAAAATATTTACCCTCTCTCCCACATGGAAATATTCTCTGAACTGAACGAATGCAATTACAAATTAGAAGCTCTTCAAAATGCTTTACAAAATCATAGGCAGATAAGACTATCTATCCCGAACCGTTGCATTGATATAACTATGACATTCTCATCATTTTGCTCCATTGTAAATTAAAGAAGATACGCATGTAAAAATAAAGTTAAAGATATATATGCAATATTTGTAAACTATTGATATAAAATTAGCAGCAGTATCATACATTTAACTTCGACAAAAGACTTGTGTATTTACATAAGATATTTAATTGATTTCTGCTGCTTTTGTATAATTTCTATAATTTTGCCCTCCGCAGTAAATACATAAAGCATTATGTAACCGAAATACGTAGCAAGATACTACATACTAGATTCTAGGTATCTTTAAATTGAATAACTCTCTTTATAAGTTTCAGGATTTAAATATAAAAAAATAACCGCTAATACAACTAACATAAACAGTCATTGTTTTTGTTGATTATTAAAATAGGATAAAAGATTATATAAAATTTAACTTACCTAATTATGAATTCCAAATGAAAACACGAATTGCTTTAAGTTCTTCAATACAGTCAACAACAACAAACCTTTAATGCGTAGATACGAAGATAAACATTCCGCAGAAACAATCTAATTTTCCCTAACGTTCCCTTTCCTCCCCCCCCCCTCTTTTTTTTACGTAATAGTACACTGCAATAAAACAAATATTCAGTATATTTCTGCCTTCAAATCTTCTAGTTAAATATATATATATATATATATATATATATATATATATATATAAATAGGTATTTACTTTATATAAAAATAATTTAAGGTTATGCATTTATATAGTTTTTTATTTAATGTATATGTCAAAATCCCTACAGGGAAAACGTTATTTTGAAAAGGGAAATATCTGTAAATTAAGAACTGAGTTTCTTGGTTCAATGGTTCTAACAGAGAACTCATTTAAATTTATGGAGAGTCTCAATACTTTTTCTGTACTTTTACAGAAATTTTTGACAGTGAACCGAGTTTCTTGATTCACTGCTTTTAACAGTGAACTCATGTACATTTACGGAGATTCTCAATACATTTTCTGTATTTTTACAGAAATTTTTAACAGTGTGTTAAAAAAAGAAATTATGCCTGCCATAAAGGGTTAACATCAGTTATACAGTAGAGAGATTAATTTTGTACTCCATAAAAGTTAATACCATTTTGTCAACTTTCTTAATTAATTTCGGAGTATTTTAAGAATTCGCCCTGTTTTCACACCACAATTTATTTAGAATAATATTCTCCAATATGTGACTACGATTAAATAAGAAAAAAAGTACTTTTTTAAGATACTGATGTAAAAAAGGGCGTGTACTAGCAGTGCTCAGGAATAAATTAAGAAAGTTGGCATCTCTGTTAATGTGTTAACTATACAAACTATAAAAAATATTTAACAAATGGTACCGTACTGAGCATACTATTTCTTTTACCATATTTTTTCTTTTAACTGTGGAAAAAAATAAATAAATACTTTTTATTAAAAGTTATATAAAGACAATGCAGTTTCGTATATAAAGCTATGTCTCGTAACTTCACAACAAATGTATATATAAAAAAACAATTATAATAAAAATATTATGAATCAAAAGCCGTTTTTCAATTTTGTAAAATACTTTAAACAAATATAATATTCTTTTTAAACTGTTTAATAAAATTTTAAAATAAGCAAACATTATCATATAACAAAGATGCAAATAAGGAATATATGTGTCAAATCCCCTTGTAAGTTATATTAATTGCATAATATATCTATTAAGGTGACAACTATCAATATTTCTCACCTAGAACATGAGCAAAAGTAGGAATAATAGCCACATCTGAGAGATTTCTGGGCTTCCTGGCAAGGAATATCTTGTTCATATTTTCGTTCATGATAGATATCATTTGTAACCACGCCCCAATAATTGAGCTCCCATTTACGAGGCAACGTAGTTATTACTTCTTATCTGGGAAGTCAAGTTGTGATGGAGGAGATAATAAATCTTGCATTTGTTACGCGATTGCTTTAATTAAATATGACGTTTATCGAATAATTTATTCATACCTTATCAACATTTTTGCTTTTTCTTTCATATAAAACTAACAGTTTATATATATATATAAATTAATACTATACAAAAATACATGTAAGAGCTATATCATATAATAAAATTAAAATTAATTATAATTAATATTAAGCATTATTTCAAAATCTAACTGTGAAATGTGTAGAAAAAAAAAGAGAATAAAAAGGAATAATTTACTTAAAAAGAAAAAGAAAAGAAACAAATAAATAAACAAATAAAAAATAAAATAAAATACTCCAGTGAAAAAAGTAAAAAAAAAAAAAAAAAAAAAGCATAATTATCAACTTTAGCACTTTTACGTTACCGGAAAATTTTAATAGAAATTTTATATATATATATCTATAACAGTTTTTACTGAATAAATAAAATAAAAATTTCCATTATCGGAAAATTTTAATATTTCCGGTAGTGACAACTATGAGAGCCAGTATTGTTTATGAAGAAAGTTCATTGAAGTTTTCTCACAAGAAAAAAAAAAGACTTGACGATAAATTTCAGAAATTAATCATGCAAAAATATTCAGATATAAATTAGTATACTTAAGGGAAAATTTTTAAGTACAGTTTTAGACCATAACAATAACATCTTTTGAAGGCTATAATTTTTATTCTATATCCTGAAAAAGGAAAAAAATAAACATAAAAATGAAACATGCTTATAGTCATAGATGCCAACATTTTAATTTATTCCGGAGTATTTTTAGCCCCGCCTTTATTTCGCACCACTTTTTTTATAGAAAAACTTTCTCCTATATATAACTTCGGTAAAATAAGAAAAAAAAAGATCTTTTATAAAAGACAAAACTATAGACAAAAGAGACGTTGTATATATATATAACTAAGAGAAAACAGAAGATAAAAAAAATAAATCCTGGCTGAACAAGTTTAAATTAAGGGAAAAAAAAAAATGAAAAATTAAATTAAATTTAAAAAAAAAAAAAAAGGTCTAAAATTTTAAATAATTTTAAAAGTAAAAAATCATTTAATAAACATTAAAACTAAAAATTTTGCTAGGCATAGTTTTGCTAACAAGAAAAATAAATGCCCTCCTAGCAATATTTTGAGTACAAAATGTAATAGCATTTTTTTTTTTTTCTGTTTTTTTTTTTTTTTTTTTTTTTTTTTTTTTTGAAAATTAAAAAATAGTGCATTGTCTCTCTCTATATATAGTAGTTAATAATGTATTTCTCTGATTATATTTTTTAAATCACGTTTCTATTTATACTATTCGCATTTCTTTAAACATAAAAGAATTTATGACATTTATTTATTTGTAAATGCTATTTTTAAAGCACTTGCCTATCTTCTAAATTAATGTACATACGTATGTATTGGGTTGTTCGATAAATAATGTCGTTTTTTAAAACCTTCCCTTCTAAAACCCAAGGCTTCTTCGAACGTGGAATTTTTCAACTTACCGAAAGATGCAAAAGGTCATCCAACAAAATGGTCAATATATCATTGATTAATGTTTGTTGTTAATATAAATAAATTCACTTTGAAAAACATGAAAAAAAAACGACATTATTTATCGAACAACCCAATATATACATATGTATTTAAAAAAAAAAAATCAAAATATTTACCTTATCCTCCCTGAACACAAGATTGAATAGTGCATCTTTTTTTTTTTTTTTTTTTTTTTTTTTTTTTTTTAAATCTACTTTCTGTAAAAGTATTTAAAAAAAAAAAGTGTTATGTGATTATTAGTCGTTTTTTGTATATGCATACACAGATAATTTATTTCAGAATGTACCACAGCGAACTGAGCTTCAAAAAATGCCCAATTTGTCTGAATAAAATCTGCTTCTTATTATGATATTAACATAGGCACCGACTTTGAAAAACTTTAATGGGGGAAGAGAGCGGACAATTGATCTTTTGTTGTTTTTGAGCAGTAATGTCCCCCCCCCCCTTACCCTACCTTTCGTAGCCAGGTATTTCTCTATTCTAATTTAATGTTTTTTTTTTTTTTTTTTTTTTTGCTGTTGCTGTTGTTTTTTTAATGTTTTTTTTTTTTTTTTTTAATGAAAATTTATATTAGAGATAAAAAGCAAGTTTTTTATTCTCTTCCAGCACCATGATGTGTTCCCATTGTGAAAGGATTCCATTAATGCTGGAAAACAATAATTTCCCTTCAGTTTTTTACTGAATAATAGTGATGATGTGTTTAGATTGTTTCTGTGTGAGCGATAGAAAATGTAGCATGAAGATGATTTTGGGCTATATAAGAATTATTGTTTATTATAGATTAAAAAAATATTTTGTATATTACACCAAAATTTTACACAAATTTAATGTTTCTTGCTTTCCAAAGACAATAAAGTGGAATAGAGAGAATCTTTACACAACTAAATTTTCTATTACTGCATTCTGTTAAACATAGTACCTTAGAAATTAACACACTTTTTATTTTGAAGCGTAATTTTTTCTTCCACAGTAGCGACAAATGTTTTTTATTGCGTCGAGAAATATTGTAGTCAACACCCCCCCCTCTTTTTTTTAAAAAATACAAACATACAGCAAGCTATACACTTTTGAAAATTGACTTTATTTCATTTACCTGTGTGTCTGATCGATAATTATGTTTATCAAGTAAGAAATTTATATCCAGTATTGCGATACACTGTGGTAGGTACCCTATTGAAAATGAAGATTGTAGCATGTACAATTTGTTTTTAGGATTATAGGGGTACGCAAAAAATTCCTTCTACATTACTCTATATGGGAAGGGGGGAAATATAGTAGTGTTATTGTGCTTTAGGTGTTGGTCTAGAGATTAATGTCAACTGACAAAGCTTGGATAGCTAGATCTGGGTAAAATGGCCCGTGCATGGGGGGGGGGGGTGGTTAAAGGTCCAAAATTTACACCAGTTTCAGAGAAAACTCAGACAGCTTGGTCGACAACTCCAACCTGGGATTGAACCTGACACTTCTCGTTTAACAGCTTCGAGAACAAAACCTTTCAGCCACTGATAGTATTTAGACTTTGCGAAACTAATATACATTGAAATGTGCA
The DNA here is from genome assembly GCA_963930645.1 of Salticus scenicus. Taxonomy (NCBI): domain Eukaryota; kingdom Metazoa; phylum Arthropoda; class Arachnida; order Araneae; family Salticidae; genus Salticus; species Salticus scenicus. Next base: position 84,503,790 of record OZ005651.1, read on the forward strand.
CTAACATGATTCATTTAGAAATTGATGTACTCAGCATGTAAATTAATACACTATATATATTCTTTTTACTGTAAAGAATTTTTTCTTCTTTCACATGGGTGCACTATGCACAGAAAATGCCAAATGCATCGTTGGTTAAGTATATTTTTAGTCATACCTTTATAGCTTTTTTACAAGTCATTGCAAAAGCTATTCGATACATTGCTGACTATATACAATAAATATTGGTAATTTTTTTAAAATTATGATATGAGCTGTATGAAACTTTAGCAATGTATCGAAAGTTGTAATGTGTGTAACGTTAACATTTTTAATAAAGAACCACCCAAAATTTTGTACTGTTGGCAATCAAAATCCCAATAATGTGCATGACTTTACATTATTGTTAATTCTTTCAATTAAATTTTTAAAAAGTACATTATAAATAATATTCAATAGGAACTAGCAGGCCTTGCCTGTTCCGTAGGTCACTATATTTACATGAATTTATATATATATATATATATATATATTCACTATTTTTTATCACTTTTTAAATATAACCGAAAAATAATATATATATATATATATAACAATCTTTTGAAATTCTTTAAAATCTTTTCTTGGGGGATTACATATAATTTTGGTTTTCAGGTATTTGTAATTTATCCTGCTGCTTCTAGATATATTTTGTCGCCCAAGTTGGCACTGCTGTAAGTAGGTACATTTTTTAACAGTGTGTTGTGATGTTTATTTTGTACTGTCTTTGGATTGTATCTGATATTTTTTTTAAACTATATTAGAAGTGATTATGAATTCATGAAAACATACCTGAAATTTTAGTGAGAAAGAGATTTGGCATAGTGGAGACATATGAAATATGAAATACATTTATTAATATCACACAATCAGCAGATTGCAGGGATAGAACACGGGCGCAGAATTCATACCGGAATGTGTTTAAGAAATTTCTCTACCTGTAATATCGTCGATTTAAGAGGTAGAAAATTTTCTTACATTGACAGTGGTATGAATTTTGCGCCCGTGTTCCATGCCTGAGATTGGGAAGAAAATCATATATATTGAAAATTTATTTTTCCAACTGAGTGAAAATAATGCCCGGACTGGGAGTCGAACCCCAAAGCGTTGACCTTGTAAGTCAAAGTTCCGGGGTTCGACACCCGGTCTGGGCATTATTTTCACTCAGTTGGAAAAATAAATTTTCAATATATATGAAATATGATTTATTTTAAATTCTTTCATTATGAAAAATATTAATTTAATTAGGTTTAGGATGAAATTAACAGTCTAGTCAACCACCTATAACCTCTGTTAATTAGAATAATTTTAAACTCTGCCCTTGTTTATTTCTTTTTTAACACGCTTTTATTAGCTTCACCTGTTTGTATGTTTGTATGTATAATGTATGTTTGTAACCGCTCTGGGAGCAAACAAAAAATCTATATTGTAAAAAAAGACTTTCCCTACGTGAACGCTGTGGCTGTGAGGTAAAGCTCCGCGCTACGAACCTAATGGTCTAGCATTCGATCCCAGTCAGGAGAGATTTTTTAAAAATGGTTTTTGTTTAATTCTAAATTATTTTAATTAAAGATTTAAATGTATGTAAATATTATGGTGTGTCACTCACATGATTTTCTCTTACCCTGAATTTTAATACTAAGAATTTTAATACTATTTTTTGCATTTTAGGTCACATTTCTATAAAAGCGTGTTCTTTAATTTTTTAAAACTATAATATTATTTGGTACAGTACTTAGAAATACGTAGTATTTTTATTTCACTATAACCGTACAAAAAAAAAAAAAAAAAAAAAAAAAAAAAAGGCTAAAAAAGGAAATTGATGGGAGAGCGTCGAGTTCTCATTGTCGCTTATTTACGTTTCAAATTGCATTTAAACTGCTTGATTGTAGTGGTAAAAATAGTCTTTGTCCTCTATTTCTAAACTATTATTATTTTGAGGCTGATAAAAACACAACCTATTTTTAGGCACTATAATATTGGATAAATACATCATGCTATAATAAATTCTAAAATCATAGTTTTTTTTTTTCAGTTAATATATTTTATACTCATTTCAAACAATTATTTATTTACTTATTTTTGCCTTTTTAGTACCCTTTTCAAAATATTATTTCAAAATAAATATTTGATTTTTCTTTTTTAATTTTCTTTATTTTTTTTTTAATTACACAATATGAATTTCAGGTACATAATTAATAAAGTTTCGTAAAATTATTTGCTCATAAATTTTAAAAGCCTCCAGATTTTATAGATTTTACAAAAATAAAAAAATTAATTATTGACATAAAAATATATGATTCAGCATGATCACCATAAATGTTTATAATATACAAATAATAATAATAATAATAATAATAATAATAATAATAATAATAATAGAGTTTAAAATATAATTAAAAATAAAACCTTTTACTTGCTTTGTGCAGTAGCCGTAATATATTTTTGCTGGGATTCACCGGCGTGATCAGCGGCGCTGGAAGTGGGACAGAGCAAGTAAAAGGTTTTATTTTTTAATTATATTTAATTTAAAAGCTTTGTGTCCTTCTGTGATTATTCATAGCACAGTTTTATCAAAAAAAAAAAAAAAAAAAAAAAAAAAAAAAAAAAAGGATTATGAGAAATTGAGAAAACAAATTACCCCATAAGCATGGGCATTGACTGTCGACGAACCCTTCATCAGATGAAAAAAGTAAGTGATTAAAGATTCAATTGCGCGGAATGAAAACTGCAATGCACTAGTGAATACTTTAACATTTTAAAACAGGGTTGGTTGATTTTTGGCAGTTTAAACTTTCATGTCAAAACCCCCACACGTTTTTACTTATAAATAAATAAGTTTATTTATTAATCAATTTGTTATTTGAAATAAGCAAATTTGAGTTTTTAAAGAAAAACTATTATATAATATCTTGATTAATGCATAAGAAAGAAAACCTTACACTTTTAAACATTAATATTTCACTTTATGAAGATTGTTACAAGCATTCAAAATATGAATAGAATGGCACTTACTTAATACTCAATTATTTAAATAAATCTTTTTTTTTATTATTTTTTTTTATATTTATAATTAACATGAGAATAAAAATATAAATGCTTTCTAGTTAATTAATTTTTTTCTTTATAGTATCCAATTTGATTTTTAAACTTAATATTTCGTTTAATAGCGTATTTTAATGATATGTCCAGATGAATATATTTACTCAGACAAATATTTATGCATTATTTATTATGAAATACAGTCTAACCTCGTTAACGTGAATATCAAGTGAGATAAAAAATTTGTTTTTGTTATCAGTAGTTCATTCTATCAGTAAGTAATCTTCATATAACTAAAGTATGATCTTCATTTTGACGAGAATCGTGGAAACAGTTCATGTTGAAAGTAATTAACGTTAACAGTGTTCACGTTAACGAGGTTCGACTATACAAAATTGAGAAATTTGTTGCAGAATAGCTAAATATTCAGAGATTGTGTAATTATTCTCTTTATTTTTACAGGAAAAGTTCTTTTTTTTTTTTTTTTTTTTTTTTAGAAGTTTATTTCTTCAAGATGTAAATAAACATAAATATTTATAATTACTTGTATCATTTAACAATAGCTTTTTTTTTTAATTATTATTAAAAGAAGACAAAAATTATTGGTAAATGATAAAAGTGGTGTACTCAAAGTTATTTTTAAATTTTAATTAACCTAGTGCCAAAATAAGCACTAGGACTAAAATAAAATCAACAAATATAAAATAAAATCATAAACATAATTAACAAATATAAAATAAACAATCGACGCCATTGCGAAATCTGACTCAGAAAATCCACTATTCTATCTAACGAACGCTTCGTCTGATTGGTTCCCTCAGCAGGTATATAAGATCGCACGCGATTGGATACTGGGTTAGACCCTGGATAAGAGTTTGGAGGCCCGCCACCGTCTAGTTAATCTTTGGTATAATTAGGCAAACATAATTAAAAATTAGTGGTAGATATTGAATAAAAAAGTCCCTAAAACTGGCAACACTGCTCTGTTATTAGTTCGCATCTCTAAAATTAAAATATATATTTAAGAACGCCATGAACATTAAAGTTTTACACTCTGCTTATTTATTTTTCAAATGTAGCACTATTAAAGTTAAAGTTTATTATCAAAACTAATGAATTTTTTCAGTTAATAGCACGCCAGATGTTATTTGTTTCATAATATATTTATGTAAGATATATATATATATAAGATTTCACTGCATTTGATTAATATAAACCGTGGATTTAATTACAGCTGATTGTATTAAATATTGATTCAAATAAGTAGCTGCTCAATTGACAGTTTAATCTTATAAGTGCCTCTTAAAATGAATTGTAAATTCACATGATTGGATTATATAATTAAATATTAATCCATATTATCGGATAATTCTATTAACTTCTGATTTATATAAGATATAGATTCAATTAGTCGTTGATTGTTATAATTAAGTAACTGATTTAAGTAACCATTTATTCATCTTAATGGATGTTTCAAGCAAACGTTGTTTTATACAACTGACACGTTCAACTGGCATTTGACTCGTATAAGAGAATAATTCAATTAATCATTAATTACATAAAGAGATGAATTGTCAAAACAGTTATTTCTATAATTGGTTGAATGCAATGCTTATAGTATTTTAAAAAGAAGAATTGCTTTGCGGTAGGAAATACATTAGAGCGATATTTATTTGAAATAAAATCCCAAATTTAGATAAAGGGAAAATGCGCATGTCAAGGTCTTCATACAAGAAAAGAAATGTCAGTAACAAAGAAAAAAAAAATAAAAGAAATATTGGCAATCTTCTTTAATTATGATATACATAGCAGAATAAATAAAAATAATAAAATACTATGAAATATAAAAAGACTGTTACAAGTTAAAAGAAAACAACAGTAATTGACAAAATGTAAAATGAGAAGAAAGTTTGGCGTAAAAAGCCACCAATTAAAGAGAATAGCCGAAACAATATAAGATAACGAAAGAAAAGAAGAAGAGAAAAAAGAAAACACATAAAAGTTTTAGCAAAAGAAAAAAAAAAGAAAGAAAGAAAGAAAGAAAAACAGTAACGCGTTCAATAATTAAATTCTTTGAAACTGTCAAATATGTATGAGTAAAAAGTGGAATAAAACTGAGCATTCATATTATAATTTGTAGTAAAGAAATAAAGGATATTAAAATTTGAAATAAAAGAAAATGAGAACAAAAGGGGGATGGAAATATATTAAAACTTCTTCACACACCATAAATTTTAAGTCAGCACAACCGGTTTCGAAAGGACGTAGCCTTTCTACATCGGGTGCAAAAAAACACGTGCTACTGCTTTGGAGGCAATTGCTTTTGCCTCCAAGTCAGTAGCACGTGTTTTTTTGCACCTGATGTAGAAAGGCTACGTCCTTTCGAAACCGGTTGTGCCGACTTAAAATTTATGGTGTGTGAAGAAGTTTTAATATATTTCTATTGATTGTACGCCAGTTTTTGAATTTAGTTTTGGTTAAAAGAGGGATAGGTTGTCGCGAAGGCAAAGAAACTCTAAATAAATAAAAATAAAAGGTTATTAATTAAAAGCAAACATCTATGCTTTTTACGAAAATTCAAAAACTTTATATGACAACAATTAAACCAACCATTTCTATTATTATAGTATCATGAATGAGAAAAGACAGCTAACCCTAGGGTATTGATAAGTAATATACTATAACTTTTTTTTCTATATATTTAAAAGACAATGTTCAGATGTGTGTGGATTTTTACAAAATAATCCGCGTTCTCGAGAGACGATTTAAAACTTTTAAAATTTGATATCAATCTAATCAATAAGAAGAAAAGTAGGGGACTAAATAGTAATATATTATTTTAAGACACTATTTTTTTTCTTGCACTCCCTCTATTTTTCATAATACTGGCCCTATTGCTTTGGAATTTTGCCGTTCCTATACATCCTTTTTCATAAAAATGCTTTAAAGCTACTATTTAGTTTCTTTCACCCCTGTGCCTGTCTGATATTCTGGTGAACCCATCCCTTCGAGATTTTGTACAACGGATCCCTTTATTATTGTAACGTCTTGTTTTTTTGTCTCCTCTTGCTTTCTTATCCATATGGGTTTGAATTCCATGTTACTTCGTTTTCGGTAGCGGCAAATCAATTGCACTACCTCTCGAAGCTATAAAATTGAAAGGGGGCGCGTACAGTATATCCGGTTGTTGCTGCAGACAGTTGGGTCTCGGACACGACATAGCGATATCAAGGATAATGCTTCAGAAAGCATTGAGTCCCCAGTTGAGGTACGTGGACTAATTCGTTCCTTTCTGTGTACTACAGACAGTGAGGACACAGACCACGCATAGCAAGGGTAGGGAAGGCGTTGTCGAAAACAGTAGTGACCCGAATCATAGTTTTAAGCGATTTCAATAGAAATTTTTTCGACGTTTTCATTGATGCGAATAAGGAAGTTACTGCGGAGGGAGTGAGGACACGAAACGAGGTTTAATGCGATTTCAATGGATATATTATTTAATTTTTTTAAATAAAAATTAATAAAGAAGTGATTCAATATAATTGAAAATTTATTAAATTATACTGACTAGCCAAGCGGACAGAAGCTACTAGTCTATATATAAAGCAATGTTTGTATGCGTGCCCGTAATGTACTAAAAATCTACTGGTATAGTTACTAACTCAGCATCTTTTAGCTACCGGAAAATTTTAATAAAAATTTTATTTTACATTATCAGTGAAAACCGTTACATTTCACTGATTAAATAAAATAAATATTTCTATAACATTTTTCCGGTAACCACAAAGTGCTAATTTGGTAACTATGTCTACTGGGCCTACTTACGTATGTATATATATATAAAGATATATATATATATTTTTCAATCCAAATTAGTCCCCATTTTCCGGAATATGCACAGCTGCCAACATCCTAATTAATATTCCGTAATACTGTTAGCACCCGCCCTTTTTTCAGCACCACTTAATTTTTTCCAAATGTAATTACGACTAAATAAGAAGAAAAATACTCTTAAAATAGACTGGAGTGAAAAAAAAAAAGGCGGGAACTAACAATACTAGGGAATATTAATTAGGAAGTTCACAACTATAGGAATACGTCTTAATCTATTGAAATTTCTAATCTAACTAGTAGAAAGAAACCCCTTTTCTTATAAAGCCGCAATTTTCTTTTCTTTATTCGTTATGCCTGTCTTTCGTCATACAGGCCGCACTTTGATATTTTGTTGAAAGGTTTCTTTGGCCTTCTTTTCATGGTAATGACTTCTTTTAGGCCGGAATGTTGTTTCTTTCATCCCCTGCACCGATTTTTCATCCTACTAAACCTATCACTTTGGAATTTTTTTTGTAAAAGTTACTTTGTCTCCTTTATCATTGTAACGTCTTCCATTAAGTCGCCATTTTGTTTTTTCAACGCCGTTTGGGTTTGAATGAATTTGTTTATGGCGACTTTTTTTTTTCTTTAGTAACAGCAATTAGAATTGTAGGAGGGATAGAGTGTGCACGCTGCGCGCCCGGTTTAGTTATTGCGGTAGGGATCTAACGATATCCAGTACCGGAACCAACATTGTGCGGGCGTGGAAAATGCCGCAGGGACCCTAACTGAGGTTTGTGAGTGATTTTTTTTCCTCCCAGGGCGCCTGGAGAGCGCACGGGCAAGGCCCGGCGGCAGGCAGCGGGAAACCTCAATAGCTGTTTTGACAGATGACAATTGTTTTGCTTCAAAGTTTTTAAATAAAAGTTGATAATATAATAAAGTGTTTTATTTAATTGAGAATTGGTTTTAGTATAGTGGCCACGGAGCGGGCAAAGCCCGATCGTTTAGCATATAGGTGTTGAAAAAAATAATGAAAACACTTTCATTTTTTTACGTTTCGTCGATTATCTCGAAAAATACTTAATATGTTGTTCTTGAATTTTGGGAATAAGGAAAACATGTCTTTTCTCATACTTTCCAGCAAAGATTTTGTCACGAACGCCTTTAGGAGTCAAACAACAAATCCAATAAAATTAAAAATATTTGTGTTTGCCCTAAATCTGGAAGTGTGTCCATTCATCTGCAAGTTTTAGATGTGGTTATAAATGTTTTATTTTATACGTGTGCAGACTTTTGTGAGGCTAACTCGAATATTGAAAGACTCATATATATTTAATGAAAAAATGAAAAACAAGAAATAAAAATCATGCAGTACGCATTGATTAGTAACACTTTCCAACTATACGCAATTGTTGTATCGAATAAATTTTAATGCTGTTTGTCTGCGTTACCACACAAAAGACAGAAAGACTGAAAAATATACAGATAGAATAATTGATTTTAAAACTGCTCTTAAGCATTTTGGAAAGTGTTAAAAAGGCTTAACGAAAAAGAAATTGAAGCCACTAGATTATAATTACAGCTTTTAATCTCTCTGAATATTTTACAGTAGCCCTGTAAATCTGAAATTTAATCATTGTATAATCTATACAAAACAATATTTTAGAATATTAAAAATACATGTCAATGTTTTTATGATTTTTATAGTAGAAAGTTTTTTAAATATAACTTTTAAAAAATTCTGTCCTAAAACGTAATACACTGGCTTTTTTTTTATTGTTGTTGTTGTTGTCCCTGTAAACAAACTAGTTGTACAGGACCTGTTAATGACATTTTAAATAGGGAACATTCCATAGGGAACTTGAGAGTATCATTTTTTAAAATTTCTCAAAATATTCACGGATGATAGGAGCCGGAGACAAACAGATAGAAAGGTAGACAATCGGACAGACAGATGCACAATATTCCCACTAAAATTATAAGAAAGTGTTAACACGCTCATGTAAACAAAAGTGCTATTCGAGCAAATTTTTATTAATAGCTCTTAATGTAAATGATAATTTTTGTGTGGCCCTGTAAATCTAATGCTAACCATACTATATTACATAGAAGGCACTCTTTCGTGCATGCGAATAATATATTTCTGTTGCATTAAGCTTTGTGGAAAATAAAATTAATAAAATTTGGTTTATAAAAATAACTCTCATACAACACAATGCTTTGGAATACTTTGAAGTGCCCCTGCACTCAAACCAGTTAGAAATGTACTCTATTTTACATAGGAAACATCCGATAGGGAATTGAATAACATATCAAAATTTCATTAAAGTTTCTATACATTAAAAGCATTAAAATATGGTTTATAGAAACTCCTCTCATAGAACACAATGCTTTCGAATACTTTTGGGTGTCCCTGTACACAAACCAGAAGAGGTATTCACTCCATTTTCAATAGGGAGCATCCGATAGTGAACTTGAATAAAATATATCGGTTTGAAGAAATTTCATAAATATTTACGGGAATTAGAGCAGAGAAAAACAGACAGAGAGACAGACAGACGGACAGAAGAACAGTCAGACAGATACACAAATTTAAATTATATTCACACTAAAAAAATCATAGAAAGTAAAGGTATGAAAATATGATTTATAGAAATACCTCTCATAGAACGCAATGCTTTGAAATACTTTCGGGTGTGCCTGTATACAAACCAGTAAAGGTATAAACTCCATTTTCAATAGGGAACATCCGATAGTGAACGTGAATAACATATACCAGTTTCAAGAAATTCCACAAATATTTACCAGCGTTAGAGCGCGGACAGACAGACGGAAAAACGGACAGACAGACAAACCGAAGTCATTAACACTTTTTAACCTTGTTGGGAAGCGTTAAAAATGTTAGAAAGTGTTAAAAACGTTTTATGAAAAAGAAAGTACAATTTTAGCGAATATTTATTAATAGCTTTTTATATAACTGATTATTTTTGTTTCACCATGTAAATCTAATGCTAATCATGCTATATTCTATGCAAAGCATTTTCTTTTGTGCTTATAAATAACATATTTCAATTTCATAACTATTCGTGCAAAGTAAAGTTATTAAAATTTAGTTTATAGAAATATCTCTCATAAAACTCAATGCTTTGGAATACTTTTGTGTGTCTCTGTACACAAATCATTAGTTGTATTTACTCCATTTTGTACAGGAAATATTCGATAGTGAACTTGAATAACATATTTCAATTTCATTAAGATTTGTGCACAGTAAGGTTATGAAAATATGGTTTATAGAAATGCCTCTCATAGAACACAATGCTTTGAAATATTTTCGGGGATCCCTGTACACAAACCAGTAGAGGTATAAACTACATTTTCAACAGGGAACATCCGATAGTGAACTTGTATAACATATTTCAATTTCATTAAGATTTGTGTACAGTAAGGGTATGAAAATATGGTTTGTAGAAATGCCTCTCATAGAACACAATGCTTTAAAATACCTTTGGGGGTCCCTGTGCACAAACCAGTGGAGGTATAAACTCCATTTTCAACAGGGAACATCCGATAGTGAACTTGTATAACATGTTTCAATTTAATTAAGATTTTTGTATAGTAAGGGTATGAAAATATGGTTTGTAGAAATGCCTCTCATGAACACAATGCTTTGAAATATTTTCGGGGGTCCCAGTACACAAACCAGTAGAGGTATAAACTCCATTTTCAACAGGGAACATTCGATAGTGAACTTGTATAACATATTTCAATTTCATTAAGATTTTTGTAAAGTAAGGGTATGAAAATATGGTTTGTACAAATGCCTCTCATAGAACACAATGCTTTGAAATATTTTCGGGGGTCCCTGTATACAAACCAGTAGAGGTATAAACTCCATTTTCAATAGGGAACATCCGATAGCGAACGTGAATAACATATATCAGTTTCAAGAAATTCCATAAATATTTACGGGAGTTAGAGCGCACACAGACAGACGGACAGACAGACAAACCCATGTCATAAACACTTTTCAACCTTATTGGAAAGTGTTAAAAATTCGCAAATTTTTACCTTATAACTCTACCCCACTAAAATTAATCCGAAGATATTCTTGAGAAAAAAATATTTTCTTAAGACTTTCTTCAAATATTTTAAAATATTTTGAAAATTTATCCTTTTCTATAAAATATCTTCAGAAATTTTGAAGTCACTATACAGAAATTTTGTAAACTTTCTTAAGAATGGGCCAAATAACTTAAGATATTCTACAGTTTTTCTCTAAAAATGTCTGAATAATATCTTGAGAATATTTTTAGTGTTCTTTTTTTTTTTTTTTTTTTTTTTTTTAATTTTATGTAAATTTCAGAAAACATGTCGACATATGCCTAAATCATTGCACTATAGTTTAAAACAAATACATTTAATATTCAAAGAGATATGAACAGTTGTAGTAAATGATTTATTACTATGCATGCGCGGACTGTAGAAAAAAACTTTGATATAGTTTAATACTAAACTGTATAGAGTACCTTATGAAAAAGTCCAATTGAATATCAGGAAAGTTCATAGAGATATCGGTGAATAAATGAGCTGTTTTTCAGTTGCTTTTTAAAAAGGTCTTCACGATAAGGGGCCATTCACAAATGAAACCTGTACTTATTAGCCTTTTACACGCCAATGTTCTATAAAGGGAACCTATACTTTAAAATTTGATAAAAAATACAATTTTCTTTATAAAGCTTTGTAAAAATTATTGTACAAACAATAAACATGGCTTGATTTTTTTTGGCACCAAAATTATGTTGCTAAAATAACAAGTGGCTAGTAAAAAAAAAAAAAAAAAAAATGCAATTTCGGCTTTTTTCAACTTTTTTGTCAAGCAGAATTCAAAAATTCATATAAAATTCAAAATTCAACAAATATTCTTGCAATTAAGTAAATTGAATTAAGAAAGTACATTTAGTTGATAAAAAATTAGTTATAATGAAAAAAAAATGTTGTTTTACTGTTAAATAAGAAATCTGTATGTTCCAAAAATGGAACATTGCCCTATAAAGATATATTTTTCAACATGAATATAGTTCTTTTGATTTCACCAAATAAAAATATTTAAAAGAATATTTCGGACGCCACAAACTACTAGTAACTGTCAAAAAAGATTTTTTATGACCTTTGGCCTAGTTGTCTGCACGGGCCGGGCTTACGGTCCGAGCCCGACTCTCGGGCCGGGTTCAGGCCGAATTTTTCAATTTGTTCTCGGGCCGGACCAGACACGGGCTTAAAAATTTTTGTAAGCTCTGGTCGGGCCGGGCTCCGGCTCAATTATTTTGTGTATACACGGCCGGACCGGGCATGAATGAAAATTTTTCCGGGTCGTGTCGGCCCAAACCTTTCTCTGGTTTCTTCGTTAATCAATGAAAAAGGAAAATATTTCTTCAGTCATTTATTTTACATAATTTTACTGGCTGGTATATTACATAAAAATTTATTTGGTTAAGAAATGTCTGTAACTTCACATTAATTGCTTATCAATCTCGCTGTTCGCGATCTGATTTTCCGCAAATATTTTTAGCATGTCTCGAAATTAATATATTTTATTTCATGTAATATTAAATGGTTTCCTTTTCAAAACAGTATTCATGTCACTACTAGTTTGCGCACATGTTCAAACAAAAGAAATTAGATACGTTACTGTGTATAAGCAGGCTTTGTGTCCTATGGTCTGTAGAGTTTAGGTGGTATGAAGGCTGTAAAAATCCTGCCGCTGTAACTTTTTCTCTAAGGCTCCTTTTTCTTTTCTCCAGTGCACAGAATGAAAGTAGCATCATTTTTAGCATGTGCAAAAGCCTATTTTCTATTGAATATGATTGGATTACTATTAAAATTTTGTTTACCGGATCACACGAAAGATTCTTATACATTAAGGTATACAAGAGAAAATGGTTGAACATGCAATTTTAGTAGTAATAATCATTTTAAATACCGTCCTGTATTGTTTGATGAGTGCTAATATTTTCGATTTGACTTTCTGTCTGTCTTTGTGCCTTCTGTACGTCTGTAATAATGAACTTTTGTTTATATATAATTATCTTGTACAAGTTCAGCAGTTTTGTTAAAGAAGATTCTATTGCTTCGCTATACACTAAGCGACAAAAAAAAAAAAAAAAAAAAAAAAAGACGCACTTGGATATTTTCCTTTTCACCTTCTACAATTGCCAATATTATCGTTTAAAAAGCCCATTTTCAAACAGATTTTATTATGTTGTCCTCCACATTGACTTTAGCATTGAGTCTAGTATTAAGAACAAAATGCAATTGTCAGGAAAATTATAATTTTAGAGATTATTTCAAAAATGGTAATAATAAGGCAGTTAACGATGACACAAAAAATATTAATTTTTGAATGAAAAAAAAAAAAAATATTTTAATACGTGAGATGGCAAAATAATTAAATGTTAACGATATATTGGTAAAATGGTTTTTAACAAGATGTAAAATTTTTTGGCCGTTTAAACATGAAATTTTGCTTTATGCGGCCATGTTGCTTATCTAAGCGAAATGATCGTAAGTTAAAAAGACATTGCTTATAAAATCTGTTTGTATTACATTTAGAACATAAAAAAGATTCAGAAAAAGTGTTTAGCAGCATAATTTCTTTAAGTACAGTGCAGCAACTATTAAACTAAGCAGGTTTAAATGAAAGAAAATTTGAAAAAATCCCATTCTTAGTGAAGAGAATTAGGAAAGCAAGACCCCAGATGGCTAAAAAAATTAAAAAATGATTAGTTAATTATTGGGCTGAACTGGTTCTCTCTGATGAGTCAAGTTTAACTTATTTCGAGCTATAGAAAACAAGCAGATCTGACAACGAAAATATGACCGACTTGATGAAAATCGCACTTCTAAAACAGTGACACATTCTCCGTACATTATGGTACGGAGGTGCATAACTTTTCAAACAGTCGGAAAAATCTTTATGCTCAAGGGATCAATTAACTCGAAATAAAACACAGTCTTTATAAAAGTGGTGCCTGATCGACTATTTTGGAGGTATCTTTACATTTCCGAAAACAGCATTTCAAGATCATAATGCACCTTACTGCACGGCGTCTGTGGTAAGTTTATTTACTTCAAATTGTCAAAATTTCCTATCCATTCCCATGTGAACCTATAATTTTGTAAGTAATCATATCTTTTTTCACTTTAAATTAAATTCGACGAAGTCTATAGTAGAATTTCTTCTTTACCAGACATGGAAATAGTCCTAATCGCGATCCGCTCGAAAATGTTTCGTCCATAAAAAGGCGGGGCAGAGGGCAGAGGATTCGACATTTGCAGCCTATAACTCTGCCAGAACTAGAAAAAAATATTTGTGATATTTGGCACATTGAAATTTCTGATATTTATATTAAAACACTGTATAATACTACCCCATTGTGCATTAAAGCAGTAATTCCATAAAAAGGTGGAATTAACCCAATGCAGAATACATATTTTTTATAAAAAATTACTTAGTTCTAACAAATATATAGTTTTATTTCATATATTAATATATAACTTGTTTATTTCATATAATAAATCATAATAGAATACAATGCGAATGGTTATTACATTATGTTTAAAAAGAAAGTTTTGTGCAGATTTTTATAAAGTACTTCGGAGAGTGTAATAAAGCGAATTATTAAAACGAAAATGTACGCAGATATCATTCCAGCCCTTTGGTATTATGCAAACAAGACAGTTTTATTTGTTTCATTTTTAAAGTTATTACAAATAAAAAGGCTATAAAAAAATTTTCCTGCAGTGCGATTTTTTTTTTTTTTTTTTTTTGTCGTTTAGTGTATAAAACTTCTGCAAAACACATACTAAATATCTTTTTCATAGAAAAGCTGCATATTATTTTTATTTTACTTTTTATTTTTATTTTTGAATGAAAATCAAGAAATATTTTAATACGTGAGATGGAAAAATAATTAAATGTTAACGAAATATTGGTAAAATAGTTTTTAGCAAGATATAAAATTTTTTGGCCGTTTAAACTGGAAATTTGACTTTATGCGGCCATGTTGCTTATCCAAGCGAGATAATCGTAAGTTAAAAAGCCATTGTTTATAAAATAGGTTTGTATTACATTTAGAACATAAAACAGATTCAGAAAAAGTGTTTAGCAGCATAATTTCTTTAAGTACAATGCAGGAACTATTAAACAAAGCAGGTTTAAATGAAAGAAAATTTGAAAAAATCCCATTCTTAGTGAAGAGAATTAGGAAAGCAAGACCCCAGATGGCTAAAAAAATTAAAAAATGATTAGTTAATTATTGGGCTGAACTGGTTCTCTCTGATGAGTAATAACATGATAACACGGGGCAAATATTTTTGATAATGATAACACGGGGCAAATATTTTTTAATCGGGCCGGGCCGGGTCGGGCCTGATTTTATAGTTTTTTGTCCGGGCCGGGCCCGATCCTTGAAATTCCGGCCCGTGCAGACCTCGACTTTGGCCTACTTTTAATTCCCTTACATGTCCCTCTCCCCTGCACATTCTCGCGATCTGAAGTGGCTTGATTACTCACAGATTTAGAAGAAAAACACGTGAGTTTATTGTTCGTTGTACTTTTTAGCTTTACATTCATATAATTATATATACAGTAAGACCCCGCTTAACGCGGGGGATACGTTCCATCAAATTAGAGCGTAATGCGAAACAGCGCGCGCACAATTTCAGGGAATCCCCGTACTCCTGCGAGCATTTTCGGGGAATCCACAGGGGAAATAAAAGAGCGCTAAACCGAAATAGCGCTAAATGAAACAGCGTTAAGCGGGGTCTTACTGTATATTATATTTTAATATCCAGGTGCTTCACTCAGGAAAACGCTCTGCTAACACGGGGCAAATTTTTCTGAGACTAAAAATTTAAATTTTAAAACCCTTTTGTCCTTTATTTGTTTCTTTTATGAAAAACTATCTTTACGTTTTTGGCATTTTCTATGGAGATAAGTATTGGTTGCGACCAAATGCAGGTACTCCGAAGCCCTCACCTTGACGTTGACCATGATTATTTTTCAGTAAGTTTGCTGTGGATTATTTTTTAATTTTTTATTATTGCCATTTTTGTTTACGAGTGGGAAAAAAGACTTCATGCGTGAAAAGTGATTTCCTGAATACCCTGGAGAGTAAATATACTTGTAATATAAATATAAATAAAAATAATTATTAATTATTTATTTTCTATTTTATAGAATATTGATAGGATTTTTATTATTCTTTGTATTATTTAGCCATTTTTTTTATTTAATAAGTTTATTGTTCAGTAAGTTTTGATGCAGATTATTTTTCAGTTTTCCATATATTGATATTTTATTATTAAATTAACGCAATAAATTATACTGATTATTAATAATTATAAAATCGTTTTAGTATAATACTTCTTACTTTCCAACTGCACAATTATCTTTTAGAATTTAGAGGCATAGCTTTCTCTTGTGAAAACTTCTATTCCTACCTCTTAACAGGATTCGTTCCAGCAGTACTTAGACCACTATAGCTTAACAGGTGCCACATGGTTATTTTTCTGCTTAACCTGTATTATGTTTTGAACAAATTTTGAAATTTACTTTCATTTACTTATAATTTGTTTACAGAAATTAAGTTTTTAATTTAAATGACGTTAATCGCACTTTTTAAAAATATGCAAAAAAAAAAAAAAGAAGTGTTTCACGTTCATGTTCCATATCTGGAACATGTTATAAATAATATGGGAAATTTTTTTTAGGGGAAATAAAAGTACTGATAGTGCTTATGTTTGTCTTTTAATGCAATTTTTATCAATAAATAGTTTATTTTAACATTCTATCATAGTGCGTCGTGTAAAAGATTAAAATAAGAAAAATTACTCTTAAAAGAAAAGTGATATGAAATCGGTTGGTAGCATTGGTATTTTGGAAAAAAAAAAAAAAAAAAAAAACAGTTTTTGGCTGATTGAAGCTCTTTTTTTTTTTTTTTGACATGCTACTTAAAAATATGAAAATAGCATGACACTTTCTCGACCGCTGACGTTACATTTGAAAATCTATAACTCCTTCAGTGGACGTTTCTTTCGCGATTTGTAAGTTACTTATCTCTTAAGAAAATATATATATTCATATTTTTACAATCAAATATACTATGGATACAAAAACTTTAATTTGAAAGAGTATAATTATAATGCATATCCATTTGTAATATAAATGTGAATACAGAATATGTTCTAAAGTATTGTAACTTGGGAGAATAACGCCCGCAGGTGGGCCTTACTGTCAAAAAGACAAAAGCGTGCGGTTGCAAAAGTGTTAAAACAATAGACTGCATATTTGGTTTTCTATAATACGCTTTATTAATTTACTTTAGTTAAACAATCTAGATATTTATTATTTTTTTACAAATTATAACACCTTATAAGATTATGAACCACATATAAAGTAGGTTTAACAGCCCATTTCACTACAACCGTGCTTCGAATGAATATAGATTTAACACATGTATATTATTAAAGGCTCTTTTAGATTGCTTTGATTTTTCTTTTTGTTTATCGTTGATAGAAGAGTTGAATTTTAAGCGTTTTCAAGAAGATGCAAAACTTTTAGGAAGTATTATCCATATTTTCATTTTGAATCAATCATAGACATAAGTTAACAATGTGAAAATGAAAAATTGAATTTCCTTATTATCAGGAATTATTTTAGGTATGCGCAATGCTGAAATGTAATACAAAGATATGAAAATTTCGAATTTATTTGCGAAAGTTATTTATATATTTTAAATAAACTGGGGTACTTAAGTTTCTAAAGAAGTTCTCAAATGATCACATAGGTTGAATATATATATATATATACACTAGCAGGCTTTGCCCGCTTCGCTGGTCACTATGTTTAAATGAATTAAAAAAAAAAGAATCAATATTTTTTATACTGTTCTACCACGGAGTAATATTAATAGGAGTTGAAGGTCCAATGGGAGAAAGCTACGAAACTGTGATCTAAATTTTTGGTAAATATTGAGGGCGCCACTTGTCATTCCTCCCTACCTCGGCGCGGATATACTGTTGTTTTCAATAGAATTTTGCTGGAGTACACTTAAAATTTTTTATTTTAAGCAATTTAATTTCTTTGTAAGTTCTTAAAACTGCATAAATCAGATGTTTCAAATAAATGTTTCGTTCCTAGTTGTAAAACAGGCTATGATAGTGATAAGAAAAACCAAAAAAAAAAAGCCCTAGGAGAAAAATAAAGTCCGAGTTCGTGTTTTCTGCACCTAAAGAAAGTTTTTTTTTTTTTTCTTTACAAAATTTCATCCATTCTCCTTCCTCCCAATTATCTGTTTTAGCTAGCTTCGGTTCATAAGAATCGTCATTTTTTAAAAGCTTTCTTTCAAAGTAAAATTAGTATAAAATGGCTCTTAAAAAAAACATGGTTGGTTAGAATACTCTATTTAATGAAATTTGCTTTCAATCGAAATTTTTTCAGCTTGATATTATTTTTAAAAAAATAATTAAAACGAGACATTTCCCCATTAAATAACATTGCGGAAGCTGGAGAGAAGGAAGGATTGCACGCTGGCGCCATCTGTAAACATTAGAAAACAACATCACAAAATTTCAGCGTTACCTTCTTCTCCTGTCTTTTTACTCCGTGTGTTCTACAAATTAAAATTAAAAAGAAAATACATTGAAATTGCTTAAAAACTTCGCGTCGAGCCCTCGCTGACTTCGGCAGAGACTTCTTCACCGCAACGTCCTGGTACTGGGTAATTTAATTTAATTTAATTTATAGAAATGTCAATAATACTGGAAAAACTTTATTAGTAATTTTCTTTTTGATAATAAACAGAACGGAAAACGCATACTATTTTACATGGAGATATTTTGTATAATTAGACCAATTTTAAAAAATGCTTTTCCTTTTTTCCCCCATTCGCATTACAAAAATATTTAAAATAAAATTGAGAAATTTGTGGAAAAACATTGAAAGAGTTTGGACCTCTTGGCAGAATTTGAAATTTGGCACAGAAGTAGCTCGGACGTTTCTTGCTAAAATGTTTACTTATGCATTTGCGATACCCATATCAACTCATCCCCGAAATGACAACAAAATTATAAATAATTGATAAAAAAAAAAAAAACTTTTTATATACCGTGTTTTTAAATATTCTGTTGAACCTTATAGCTATAGAACTACATTAGCACTTTATCAATGTGTAGACAATTTTAAAGTGATAATGTCGTCAATTTTAGTGAGGCGCATAATTTACTTTTTTACAATTTTTTTATGTTCACGTTTAATTAAATGTATTTATTTTTATGTCGAAAGAAGATGAACTCTTATTATTATTATTATTATTATTATTTTGGAAACTATTAAATCTCTTTGCTTTATTTATATAGATGTATAGCCCATGTATTGTTAAAATATACTTTAGCTTATTTTGAGTTAAAAGGGTTATAGTCGCAAGTAAATAAACCTCCTGATTGAGTTAATAGTTTGTTTGTAGTAGAGAAACCTTATGAAGAGTTACGTATTTGTTTAAGTCAAAGATGAAATTCTTAATCAGTTAAAGGTACTGAGTAGATATTTTTCAGATCTTGATTTAAAAGAAAGGTTTTTGGAAAATACCACTAGATGAAGAATCTTGAATTCTGCACACTGGATTTTTTATTTTGTAGATTTAATTTTAATCAAACATTTTTTGGGTTTGCCTCTGCCCCTGAAATGTTTCAATTGCGAAGTCTGATATTATTTTGGGGGGCGGGGGGGGGAAGATATTGTGGATACAAAATGTATTGGAATGATTTTATATTAGGGGGAAAAAACTAGAGACGAACACAATAACAGATTAACTGAAATCTTGTACAGAGACAAAGCTAATAACATTACATTCAATACGGATGAATTTCTGTCTCGAAACACAAGAATTAAATACATGGGCATGAAATCTATGCAGAGTGTATTAAGATAGGTAAATCACATGTTAGAGCAATTAATAAACTTTAATAAAGATATATGATTAAACATTTCATTATGATTAATTTTATGCCAAAATTTTTACCGAATGTTGCTAAAATTACGTCTCTTTTGAGAGTGATTGGTGAAAAATAATGTTTTCATTTTTTGGTCATGGAAACATACTTGCCAACCTGCTCATTATGAACCGTACAATTTTTAGTACCCGCGTTTTTTTTTTACACCAGTCATTTTTTAGAGTAATTTTATCCTTATTTAATCGTAACAACACTTGGAGAGAATTACTCTAAAAATAAAGTGGTATGAAAAAAGGAGCGTTTCTTCAAGGGGCGTTAACAATTGTACGGTTATTAATGAGATGGTTGGCAAGTATGTGGAAACAAGAGCCCATCATCTGAGAAGCTTAAGAAGTTAATTAGTTCAACCACATTTTCGAAAATCTTAGACAACTTCAAAGGTAATTGCAGGACAGTTTGGTTAAATTGTTAATACTCAAATTACCACGCGTGAGATATCTCGCAGCCTTACAACGTAATGACTAAATTCGGTCTGTAACGGCTCCACTTCTTCATTACCGTTTCATTTATGTAAAAACTAAATCAAGGGTTTACAACGAACATGAACCACTTCCCCTACATTTATTTATATTTCAAGATGGAATCGCCTTTCTCAGATTATTTTGACCATTCTACCCCAGTATCTTAGCAGAAATTCTTTCCAATTAAGGTAACACACCAGTGCTCGTCACTCTTAAGGCCTTATTTTCAAAACATTTGTTTTTTTCGTGTGGTATTCGCATCGTATTCATGTGTCGTTGTTATAATGACGTCTGTTTTATACACTGATCCTTCTAGTTATCGATAGACACTTTTAATCCTCACAATCTTTTAATACATTAAACCAATTTTAATAATAATAAAAAAAAATAATAATAATTGAAACTATAAATTTGCTCCAGTGTTCGCAATTCGAAAAACGGAGTTCACCAGTAGTCGTCACTTGCTCGCACCAGTAATCGTCATATCAATAAAACGTAAAAATTTGTTAAATGATCAGATTTTAAATGTGTTTTCACAAAATGTCTTTGGCACATACTTAATATCTAAATTTTCCATCAGGCTTTAAAACACAGGGTATTTAGCAGTCCCTTAATCGACTGTTTGGTTGGGTTTTTACGTCGCAATAGTGCTGCGCAATGAGCAATTGGCGACGGTCTGGGACTCACCCCTAGAGGTGGTCCGGAGACATGCCATCATAATTCCTTTAATTGAACACCACTTTTTAAAATAAAAAAAATTCAGTATTATAATTTGCTTTTTTCTTCTTTAATTCTTTGATTTTCTCCTCTTTTTTTTCGTTATGCTCTCTCCAAGTATTTAATGTGATCACACTCGGTAAAATTTCTTAGCTCTTCCTTTTTTGGAAGATATAGTTTGGGAGTGACTTTGTTAATACGCTATCAGACGAAAGACCGTATCTTCTGAAGTATAAGCTATTGCATCTCAAACCTGCCGAACGACACCCTTTCTCCGAATACAGGGTTGTTTTTCAGCTCAAACAAAATCCACAAAATGTAAAGAGGGAATGCAATATTTGGCGATACATCGCTAAAAATAGATCGAGTAATGGAATGGAGATGATGTTTATTCGTTGCCTTTTGCTTCCTGCGCTCTGATTGGAGGAGTTCAGGCTAACAACTACAATATAAGATTTAAACAGTCGAAAATGCGTGAAAGAAGATTATACGATAGGCAAATGTATCAAACGAAGGTATTTCGTCAGTTTTCCTCCTGAAAAACCGGTTTATGCTGAACTATAGGCTAATGCAGTTTATACGGTCTTTCGTCTGATAGCGGCTTTAGTACGCTAAACTTAGGATAGGGTACAAATCTAGAAGGTATTAAACCTCCGGAACAGGTAGAACTGATTTTGATGTTGTTAAGACATCCTGAGTGAAGTTTTTTTTAAACTGCTGCCTCCAGAAATGAGACCTTAGTGTTATGAATTTTCAATGTTTCTTGTAACACTTCCGTTTTCTTTTTCTTTTTGTGAATTCAGTGGTATCTGTAAAGGATTCTCTTCCAATAATTGCAGCTGTAAAATCTATACCAAAATTTCCACCACTTATTGTGATAATGGGGGAAAAGGACCGAAGGAATTTCGGTCCTAATTCTAGTTTAGTTACAGAAGCGAAGTTTTGTATTTTCTTCAATATTTCAAATACAGATGCATCTTCTACATTACCTTTTCAAAAATTAGATGGTTTGAGACGATGTAGTTTTTCTTCTCCAATCACATCTTCCAAAATTTCTAAGGCAACAGTTGTTTTCTTGCATTCTGTTACTGTTCCTTCTTGACTGTAGATATTTTCTGTAAAAACGTATTTTTTTTAATATTTCAAATAATATAACAATATATATGCTATACAGGCAAAGTACAGTCCCTTGAGCCTTTCTTTTTATACAGGCGAGTTTAAAAATTACTTCTTTTTCCACCTGTGGTCTTTCTTGCCCTCTTACTCCCCACTCTCCTCTTCTGTGATTCAAAAGCTGGTTTGTTTTTATAAAAAATTTTCCCTTCAAATGATACTCTTTCTTAAACAGTAGCAATTAAACTACTAGGGTCAGGTAGGTTAAAGTGGGTGTATGGGGTAAAGTGAGTATACTTAAAAAAATTGCTACATATTTAAAATACTAAAATATTTTTGATTTTTTCATTTTGTTTTGTATTTATTAGATGAATACAAAGTACTTCTACTACAAAAAGAATTAGTGGCAATATAAAAATTGTTGTTTATAATTAAAATGTTGTTTTGCGTACAACATATGCAATAGATTACTCTTCCAAAATTCTCTTTATCTCTTTTTTATAGCAAAACTGTAAAATATTTTGAGAAAAATAAGAAGCATAAAATATCTAAGAACAGATATTCACCTAAAGTTAAGTTAACCCGTTAGTAGTCGCTATAGCATGCTTGCCAACCATCTCATTATGAAGCGTAGTACTTTTAGTCACCGCCTTTTTTTGAACACCAGTAATTTTTTAGAGTATTTTCATTCTTATTTAATCGTAACACTATTTGGAGAGAATTGCTCTAAATATAAACTGGTGTGGGAAAAGGGGCGTATTTTCAAGGGGCGTTAACAAGTCTACGCTTATTAATGAGATGGTTGGCAGTCCTGCTATAGACAGCGCCACCTATTACAGATTGCGTACTTTTTATTTAACTCTCACCAATAATTTTAAGAAGTGATGTGATCGACGTTCCTTCGATTTTATTCTCGTTTTATGTATATCAAATGCTACTTCTAAAAACTTTTGGTGGCTATTGAATAAAAAATTCTGGCAACACTGAAGGATGGGCGGCAAATCGACCAACTAGCGACTACTAACGGGTTAAATTTATTGGAATAACAGGAGACTTGGCGTTGGAATATTAAACCCGAATAAACTACTACGTCAGATACGCCAAAGAAAAATATTTTTTTCTTTGGCGTTTCTGACGTAGTAGTTTATTCGGGTTTTAATAAATTTATTGTGTTTTATATTCCACAGGATATTTTATCATTTGGGGTAAAGTGGGTATAGTATTAGGCTTAACTAGTAAATGGCTAATTAGTAAGGAATTATATGGATCATTCTCACGAAAACTGTCATTATAAGAAAATTGAAGTCGATGCAAAGCTTTCGAATTTTATTATTATTATTATTATTATTATTATTATTATAAACAGATGTGTATGTAATAGCTTCATAAGAAAAATATATATTCAGCATATTAATCAAAATATTTAAATTAATAAATTAATTTAGAATACTGAAAATTAAGAGAATGACGGTTATAATAGGGAGATGATATTTTATTAGAATACCCTGCTTTTTATTTTATTTAAAAGTTACAAGTACAATAAATTTGAGTTAGTCATAACTAGGTTTTAAGCCAGCATGGCAAGAAAGTGATAATTGTCGCTAAGTCATAAACAAAATCGCCAAAGTCGCATACATAGACAACAAATATGTCGCCAAAATATTTTTTCTGTTACCTTTATTTTGAATTTATATTTTTAAAAATAGGGAAAAAACACATTTGAAGTAAATTGGAGTGTAAAGGTTGATTTTTTTAAAAAATGTACCAGCTATGTGAAAAATACCAGAGCCGGGAATCGAACCCGGGCACATCCGTTTAACGCACGGATGCTCTACCACTGAGCTACCCTGGCTGAGAACTATCTACGCATTTCTCACATAAATTTCGTTGGTAAAGTCACCGAGTCTGCAAACGCAGATATAACAGGTGACACAATAATAATCATAGCACAACTCCATAGACCACGAAATTTCAATTTAGAATTTTTTTTAAATTATTTATTTATTTTTTTTATTATTATTTTTTATTCATAAATTCATCAACCATGAATATTCATTTTAAGTAAATTGGAGCGTAAAGGTTGATTTTTTTTTTTTTTTTTTTTTTTTATGTACCAACTATGTGAAAAATACCAGAGCCGCGAATCGAACCCGCGCACCTCCGCTTAACGCACGGATGATTTTGTGAGAAATGCGTAGCTGCTTGTCAGCCAGAGTAGCTCAGTGGTAGAGTATCCGTGCGTTAAGCGGAGGTGCGCGGGTTCGATTCGCGGCTCTGGTATTTTTCACATAGTTGGTACATTAAAGGAAATATATATATATATCAACCTTTACACTCCAATTTACTTAAAATGAATATTCATGGTTGATAAATTTATGAAAAAAAAAAAAAAAAAAATCTAAATGGAAAATATATTTTTACAATCACAAAATGGCTGTAAAGTAATCGTTTTAGAAATTGACATCTATTTATTTAAATATTTTTAATATATGAATTGATTTTATGGTTATGCACAAGTGCTGCTTTCCCGCTGCTACAGTACGCTTTGCTTTCGCATTGCACTTGTGGACACTACAAGTGATTTATCTTTTGAGGGGTTGTGCTTTAAAATTTACCTCAAAACAATTGCTGCGTGTTTCTGTAATTTATAGTGTTTGCACAATTCTTTCCTCTTCGTGCACCACTTTTTAACGCATATTAATGCAAGTTTTAAAAGTATCTCTCTTGAGTAACTTATTTAATTTAATTACGAAATTAATCAGGAACATCTCATAGTAAACTTATATAGTATATATTAGTTTCAAAGAATTCCACGAATAATTACAAAAGTTAGAACCAGAGCCCGATTAACTTCAAGTGAGGCCCGGGGCGCATATACTTTCTTGGGGTCTCACTGGCCTCTTCTTCGCACTTAAACAAAAGCTTTCATTACGATATTTATGCATTAAAAGCAGAATTTGTTGAATCAAGTATACGAAAAATGAGTTTTAGGGCCCCTTCTGCTCTGGGCTCGGAGCATGTGCTCCACGTGCCCCTGCGATAATCAGGTTCTGGTTAGAACGCGGACAGACAGAAGGAGAGTCAAAAGTATAAAAAAAAAAAACACACACAGGTAGACTGATAGAATTCATAATCACTCTTAAACATTGTTGAAAAATATTAAAAACGCTTAATAAAACTGAAAATCCATTTTCAGTAATTTCCGGTTATAGCTCTAAATCTTTGTGAATCTTTTTGAGTAGTACTGATTGCTAATAAAACTGTATTTATAGAAAACATCTTTTTTTTTTTTTTTTTTTTTTTTTGTGCATATGAATAATAAATGTCAATTTCATTATAATCTGGGCAAAATAAAGTACTAAAGTACGGTTTAAAAAATATTGTCTCATTGAACGCAATGCTTTTTTCAGGTGTCCCTGTGCTCAAACCATATGTAGTATTTACTCCATTTTCAATAGATGGCATTGCTTAGCAAGCATAAATAATATATATATCCATTTCATGAAATTCCATGAACATTTACGGAAGTTAAATAGTGGACAGAAAGACAGACAGATGGGCTAAACCAACTCATAATCGCTCTTAAACATTGTTAGAAAGAGTTAAAAATGCTTAATAAGATCGAAAATATAATTGTACCAATTTCTGGTTGCAGCCCTTAAAGTATCTGAATATGTTTGTGTGGCCCTGTAAATCTTAATGCTAATCATACTGTATTCTATAGAAAACCTTTCTTTTGTATAAGTAAAATTAATGTCAATTTCATTATGATCTGTGCAAAATAAAGGTATTAAAAAGTAGTTTATAGAAATACCTCCCATAGAACTAAATGCTTTGGAATTCTTTCAGTGTCCTTGTATATAAATCTTTCAGTGTCCCTGTATATAAACTTCTTCCATTTTCAATATTCAATTTCCCATCGTGAACTTGAATAGCACATATCAGTTACAGAGAATTCCATAAATATTTACGCGAGTTAGAGCGCAGAGAGACAGACAAACCGAAGTCCTAAACACTTTTAAACTTCGTTAAAAAAAAAAAAAGGTTAAAAACACTTTTCAGATTTGTTGAAAAGTGTTTTTAACACTTCCCAAAAGATTTACCTGCAATTTTGCTCCCTTTTTACAAATTTCTCACATTACCCACAGACTACTCACTTTACTCCATGCCATGGGGTAAAGTGGGTATAAAACTTAGTCTATTTAACACACAAATCGTTATTATTTATTTAATTTTAAATACTGAATCAAAAATTCAAGCACAATGCATTCTCAACATTTGTAATGTATATATGCGACAAAAAATTACTATATATTTTTTAAATATTACATAAATTTTCTGCCACTGATTTAAAAAAAAAACGGTGCTATTATACCCATATTACCCCACCTGACCCTACTACTTAATATATAACACATGTCCCTCCTCCCCAATAAATAAATAAATAAATAAATAAATTTAAAATATGAACTACACATTCAATGTTTTTACAACTAAAAGATTAATTTATATGTTTATTTTGCTTATCTTACATAAATAATGTGAGTTATAAACAGAAAGCTTGCATAAGAAATATTTTTATGCTCCATATTTTCTGCATAAATTCTTATTCATCTATATTTATTCTAACAAGAAATCTCGGTATTACTTTGAACCGGCTCAAAGGTAGGCTGAAAATGAAGTAAATGAAAATGAAGCTTTTGTATTCTATTACTTTTCAAATACAAATTAATAAAAAATTTATTAATCGCAATCAAAAATTATTTTTTTTTTTTTTTTTTTTTTTTGTAAAATACATAATAAAGTACTTAACCGGAATTTACAATTTGAGGAAACTAATTAATATGAATAAACTTCAAAATATCATTTAAATGCATGTTAGCAATAACAGGCATCACAAAAATTTAAAATACCGTAACTAGATGTACCGACTGATTATAACATTTCTTTTTTCTAAACTAAACAGCAAAAACTATAAACAGATTCGCAATAACTAAATATGATTATGTGCCTTAGTTTAATTTTTCCAACAAAATACAATGAAAAATTGTAGGTGGTTTAATGTTAGCTCCAGCAGATTAAAAATACCCTGATTGACTGTACCACAGAACTGACGTTTAAAAGTAATAAATACAAAACTTTGAATAAATAACATAAATTGCAAGAACTCGAAACAATTGTTTCGGGTCGAAGGAAAATACGACACTACGTCAGGCGAACAAGATGGAACGAGTGCCGCTTTATTTTGCCTATTTTGTTCGCCTGACAAAGGATTGTGTTTTCTTTCGACACGAAACAATTGTTGCGAGTAACTTCATTTTATGGTGTTTATTCAAAGTTTTGAACTTATTCCTGACTGACTATAATTAAATTGGCTAAAGCAAAAAGTTGTAAGTGCATAGTACAGGTCACGTTCTTGGGGTCAAAATACGTTTGTTTACATCTACGAATAACCCTGCCGACTACTGGTGCCGATAGTCCAATTGAAATAAAAATTATAGCATCATAATTCTAAACGAAAATATAGTATTTTTAATGAAAAATTTTACCCAGTTATCAAAAATGTTAAAACACCAGTGTTCGTCAGGGATGACGAACACTGGTAAAATGTGTAAAATAGGCACCAAGAGCCGCCATACCTTACAAATCACTATATTACGTTAAATTTTAAAAAGTCTCACAAAGATCGTATTCTACATTTCATAAACATTACATACAGTGCTTTATGAGTAGTATCAAACACAACAAACAACAAAATATATTAAGAAATGCACAAATCTTTCCTTAGTCGTTTGCTTTACGTTGACTCCATCCAACTGTCATTTAACGCATTTATTTCGCTTCCCCTACTCTTCCCCGTACACTTGAAATCGAACTGCTTGTGTGATAAGAAGCAGAAGGTTTTCCAAAATCTAGCGCAGACGGATTCAAATTCATAGATGCTATTAAACGCTTATTTTAACACTTCTTTTACGAGGATGACAACTACTGGCGCAAATTTTAGGGGTGACGAACACTGGTGTCATTTCCTTTCATTCTTCACATATTAATTATTGATGTACTAATAGCTTTCCCGCGATGTATCACACGCCCTTATCGTCTCTGAATTCATCCGTTCTTATCTCGGGATGCTACGAATATCACTTTACTTGTCAGAATAATTGAAATGAGTAATTCATTTCTTTCTGAATAATTGGCTGTACAACATCATATGAAATGTGAAAGATAGTTTTCTGACATGAATTTCTTTTTAAAATACATTTAACCCACGAAACATTTATAATTATATCACTTTGCCCATTCTAATTACATTGAGAGATAGCAATTTATATTATAAAAAGATATATTTATTGTCTTCAGAATACATAAATTTATCCAATGAGAAATTATTATAGATAAGAATTAGTCACCAAATAACGAAACAAAATCAAATTTGCTTGCAGTTTTCCGAAAAAAAAAAAAAAAAAAACATTTACAATTTATACAAAATAAAAACTGAGATTTAAGATTTGAATTTGGGTTAAGTTTTAGCCGTTTGCTCTCGAAGCTTTTTTCGCGGGTGTAAACCAACAACTTGAACCTATGTTCCAGATACTTGTTGATGTGTATATAAAACTTTCTAATTTTTTCGGTACTGATGGAATAGCTCTTCGTACTAGAAAATGCTTCTTAAAAGGGTGTGGCTTGAGAACAGAATTAGAATTGTGTAAGATATCTATTCAAAAGTATAACAGTACAGCAGGGGTCGTAGTTTCCGTCTTTTAGCTAGTCTAGCTAAATCTAATCTAGCTTAATATAAGATCTGACTGTCCTTATGCTATGCTGGCCGCGTAATAAGAGGCTCGAATAATGAAAGTTTTTTTATAAAGGCCGCGCCTTCTTTTTTGTCAGTGTCCTCTTTTATGTCTACCACTTCGTATTTTCCAAATGTGCGGGCCTGGAGTGTGATAATTAATCTTTTGCATTCGACCTTTTTTTAGTAAGCGTAATGAGGTACCCAACAATAGTTTTAATAAAAAAAAAAATGCAAAATGTTAAACATAAGAATTTTAAATATAAACATTTTATTTTTATATTTGATGTATATTTATATATTAAAAAAATTATATATGAATATTATGATTTATAATTTTCCATTGTGTGATATTTTGCAAAGCATTCTTGGTCATTTACCAATGGCCAACACAAGTAACGCACAAAGACACTTAATAAAAAATGTAGGTGGAGTCTCTTTCTTAACGAAGTATTACACCTGTTATAGCACTTTTAGTCGTAGAACATTATTGGTGGATATAAGATATATAGTAACTTAATCGGTCATGGCGCTTCTTGAGCGACGTTCGAGTTGAAGTAATGAATAGAATGTCACATGAGAGGCGACGTTCGAGAGCAAACGGTTAAAACATTACGATATATATGTATATATGAATATATTTAATCTTTTTTTTTTTTTTTTTTTTTTTTTTTTTTTTTTTGCCACATTAAAGCTCTTATTAGATCTGGTCCTGCAAGCATCTATAACTTAGCCGGGAATCTACAGTGCGTTGCATGAATATAAACGCACATTTTCAATAACCAGAAACAGAATTTTTAAATTTTTAAAAGAAGGAATGTGACTTACAGTTATTGCGTATGACTAACAACTGAATAAGTTGCTTTGAGCACGTATGTTTAGACTCATGCAAGCTTATGTAAATGAGTGTTTAAGCATTTTCTTCTTATTCACTGTTTTTCGTTTGTTGCGCGAAATTAAACGCACTCTGTATTTTGCGTTTAAAATGTAACAGAGCGACCGAAATTAAATTAAAACACAGATGGTCGTGTTGCTAAATTTCTCTAAAAACCGTTTTAATGCTTGAGTGCAAAATTTACGGAGTTTGTTCAGGATGGCAAAAGGGAAATCTTTGGCAGTAGAGGAGAGGCTAAAAAACGACTTTATACGTGGTAAAGGCTTTAGCAATCATGAAATTTGGCGCCGAATCGGAAGAAAGGAGAGTGTTATGCGAAATTATATTAAAAAAAGGATCAATTTATGGGGGAAAACGTAAAAGAAGCGAACAGGAAAGCTCACCAGTTACGACAAACGTTGAAAATGCAACGCTGCAAAGAATAAGAATATTTCCTGTGCGAAGAAAAAGGCTCAATACAAGCTAGGTGTTCATCGGACAACCATATGGAGAACTTTCAAAGCTGCAACATTCATTAAATTTGAGAAAATGAAGACGAAACCACCCCTCACTCAAAAGCACAAAGATATGCGATTGGAATGGACAAGAAAATGGATTCTAGATCGACTAAACTGTTAAAAGGTCATCTTCTCAGATGAAAAAGAGTTTATTCTAGATGACCCGGACGGATTTCATCTGGCACGATTTGAGAAACGAAGAAATGTACTGTTCAAAACGTCAATCTGGAGGCGGTGTATATCATGGTGTGGGCAGCCATGTTTTAAAGGGACTTTCGAATTGGAGTTCGTGCAGAACACTATGAACTCTGTAGATTATGTTCAGATGATCACAAGGAATCCCCGCCGTCAAACAGAAAAGAAAGCTGGAAGAAATTATATTTTTCAGCAAAATTGTGCATTTGTACATACAGCACATATCGTGAAAACATGATTCCGTCACAATAAAATTAAAGTTCTGGATTGGCCCTCAAAACGCCACGGTTTAAACATGATGGAGAACGTATGAGGTATTCTGGTTCGTTGTGTTTTCATAAACAGAAGGCAGTTTAACACGAAATATGAACTAAAATCGGTCATTCTATTAGCTCTGAAGACTATCAGCTTGGATGACCTCATGCCACTTTATCAATCAATGCCAAAGCGTTTACTGGCTATTCTAGAAGCCCATGGTGACTTTACAAAGTATTAGATACAATATTTGTTACTCAGTTATTTATTTTTTACATGTGCGTTTAAATTCATGCAACATGTATTTTTGTCGTAAATTCAATAAAATTATTTTCTAAAAAATCATACTGGTCTTAAATTGTTTTGACTCGTATTTTCATTTCTTGAATCATACACATGCAGTTTGCATCAAGTGTCACCTGTTTATATTTTTTTTATTACACTTCTATACAATTCTAATTCTTAAAGCTAATGTGCGTTTATATTCATGCAACGCACTGTAAAACAAAACATAAAAAATTTAATACAGCAAGTTTATAAAATAAAAATTAAGCTTAGTACTTAGCACTTGAAATGTTCAAAAAGAAGTACATGTGAACTAAAATAAAGACATTTTCATGGAAAATCTATAAAATAATTTAACGAACCAAATATTAGGTGTTGATATAAAAGATTAAATTTCGTGATTAAAAATGATAGGAAATATAAATTAACTACTATTCAATTTTGAAAAAGAAATTGAGCTCTTAAAATGAAATTTGGATTTCTACATCCCAAATATTTCTTAAGACATTCGTGATCACTGACGTAGATTTTGAAAATCTGTAACTCCTGCAGTGGGCATTTCTTTTGCAGTTTGTATGTTGCTATATTTCGTAAGGATATTCCCTATATTCATATTTGTACAATCAAA
Organism: Salticus scenicus; assembly: GCA_963930645.1. Classification (NCBI taxonomy): domain Eukaryota; kingdom Metazoa; phylum Arthropoda; class Arachnida; order Araneae; family Salticidae; genus Salticus; species Salticus scenicus. Next base: position 84,535,576 of record OZ005651.1, read on the forward strand.
ATTTTATGGATACAGATACTTTCATTAATATATATATATATATATATATTATTATGTATATTCGTATGTAATATAAATACGGATACAGAAAACCATTTTTTGAAATAATATAGCTTGAAAGAATAACGTCCACAAGCGGAATGTAATATCTAAAAGAGAAATACATGCGGTCGCGAAAGTGTTAACAAATTGTTACAGTAGTCCAGAAAGAGTCGGTATATATTTCATGAAATGATGCCTAACGTTTGAAATATGCTTCATTTAAAAACAATATTATAGTGTTTTCTAATGAAAGAAAAAACAAATAAGTTTCTCCTTGAAATTTGTTTCAATGAGGGTTGCCAGATGAATGCTACAATTTTATTTTTCAGCACCACTAATTTCAAATCAAAGCAGCCGCTTTATGCATAAAACATACTTGCCAACATACTAATTAATATTCCGTAGTATTATTAGCCCCGCCTTCTTTTTCACGCCTGTATCGTTTTAGAGTATTTTTCTACTTATTTAATCGTAATTGCATTTGGAGAATATTACTCTAAAAATTTATTGGTGTGAAAAAAAGGCGGGGCTAACAATACTACGGAATATTAATTAGGATGTTGGCAAGTATGGCATAAAAATAAATCGGCTGTAATTGAACCGATATAATAATACTCTAAAAATTTAGTAGTTTTAAAAAATAAAATTGTAGTGTTTATACATAGCCTCCTTAACTAGATGCCTGTCGCGTAGCTCGGAAACATAGCAACAGCTGAAGTGGTAGACAGCACTACTTGTACAGATTGCCCGATTTTTTATTTAACTGCCACCAATAACTTTAAGAAGTGATATATGATTTATATAATCAACGTTTCTTCGATTCAATTTGCTTTTTATGTATATCATATCCCTCTTTTAAAAATTTTTAGTGGCTGTTGAATGAAAAAGTCGTGCAATCTGCACCAGGTGGCGCTGTCTACCGTTTCAACTGTTGCCAAGTTTTCGAGCAACGCGACAGGCATCTAGTTTAGGAGGCTATGGTTTATATGGCAAGCAGCGTTGCCAAATCTGCCTGATTATTTATTCGATAATCACCAATAATTTTGGGAAGTGATATTTTATATACATAATAGACTATCAATCTTCGATGTGATTAGGCAAACGTTACAATTAAAAATTATTGGTGATTATTGAATGAAAAATCTGCTAGATCTGGCAAGACTGGTTTTAATATATATTGCCTATATGCATTTTATGAAATCTGAGCCATTTACATTGTTGCCAACCTAGTCCGGAAGATTGTTAACTCGCCACTTTCCATCTATTTTTTCACAGCAGTCTTTTTTTTTTTTTTTTCTTCTTAGAGAACCTTTCTTCTTTTTAGTCGTAAATATATTTGAAGAGAAGTGCTCTAAAAATTAAGTGGTGTACAAAAAGGAGCGGGATTTAACAATTTTCCAGGTTAGATTGACAAGCATGCATTTAACACTTTCGCGACCGCACGCTTGTGTCTTTTTGACAGTAAGTTCCGCCGCCTGTGGGCGTTATTCTCCCAAGTTACAATATTTTAGAACAAAAGTTTCTGTATTCACATCTATATTACAAATAGATATGCATTATAATTATAATCTTTCTAATCAAAGTTTTTGTATCCATAGTATATTTGATTGTAAAATTGTGAATTTTAGGTATATTCCGAAGAAATAAGTAACATACAAATCGCGAAAGAAACGCCCACTGGAGGAGTTATAGATTTTCAAATGACGTGAATCTACGTCAGCGGTCACGAAAGTGTTAACAAACGAAGCCTAGAGTGGTCTTCATTTATTTAAATGAGAAGATTAACTACCGTATTTTTTGGTGTATATTCCGAAGGGTAAATAGGGTAGATCCAGTGATTGTCATGCTCCAGTAATTGGCACATATCCCGAAATAATAAATAAATAAGAAAAATAATAAAAGCGTATATTTTACATATAAGAATTTTAACATTCTACGTCAAACACTGGAGCATAGGGTGCTAATAACTGGTAAAATGAATAACTAGAAGTGTCAAACACTGGAACGGGTGCCAGTTACTGGTAAAATGAAAAACTGGCAGTGTCAATTACTGGAACCTCGAAATAAAAATTCATAAAAATAATAATAATATTAATTACTATCAAACGTATGTACTTTAACATATATGTGGTTCTGAATGGTTTTTATACCATATGTATTAACTTAAGACTTCTAAAAATATTTATGATGACTAGACCATTAAAAACATCAGAGATTGCTCTAAAAGTGTCAATCACTGGAGCGCTTACCCTACATCCGTTTTATTCACTAAAAATAGTAACAACAAATTTATATATAGTAAGGTTAATGCTTCGAACTAATAAAGCTTTGTCTTTAAATTAAAATTTCTAGTGTGAAATTGATTTACCGAATATTGGATTATGCACCGAAAAATACAATATAAAATTTAATATATAAATGGTAGTAATATAAAAGTCCCTAACTAAATTCCTGAGTTTCATAACCCCGGAAATACGGTTAGAGGCAAGCTTCCGCAAGATTGTAGAATACTTTCTACAAGTAAGTTCTATAAGCAACAATATATCAAAATAACAAAGCACGCTAGCCAGAAAAGGAAAGAAGAAATATAATCTCGAGATTCTCGAGGAAATATATATATATATATATATATATACTGTTAATATTTAGCCACCCACTAAGAACAAGTTAATTATATTACATGATACCTGATAATATATTATTTCTAGTAAGAAAAATCGAAAAAAAAAAAAATAGTCAGTAATGAAAAATAAAAACTTTAACCGAAAGAAACATAAATTAGAAAATTATGCAGCAATATTTTCGAGACTAAATAAAAAAACACTATCCTTCATTTGGTGAATATGTCCGCTCGAATTGTTGTACTGATTCTTTATTTCTAAAATCACTAAAAGAACATAAATTATCATCTCTAATCTTATTTGATATAAAGATTCATAATGTTTTATATATTTTCAAACTTTCTAATAAAAGAAGAGTAGCTTGAAATGTAATTTAATTTTTTTTTTTTTTTTTCAAATCAATCTTGTAAAATTTTTTATTCGTGTGGGACGGGTTCAGGAATTTCCGTCTCAAGACGGAACTCTTACACTACCATATTTTTCTAAATGATTTCTATCATTAATGTACGGTAATTTTTCAAGACTGAATATGATAGAATTTTTTCATAAAGAATAGGGATTTGCGAGTTCCGTCTTGAGACAAAGACTCTTGCACCCTTGCATGTGGCCAAACATCATTTGTCGGGGAAACAACAGTACGTGACATTTTAAAGAACAAAGAAAAATTGCTGAACTTTGCATCAATGTCAGACAGTGCTTCCGGAATGAAAAAACGAAAAACTATGAAGAAGTCTACATTTGATGAACTAGATACGGCTTTGGCGGAGTGGTTAGCTCAGGTGCGAAGTGAGGGAACTCCCGTAAACGGTCCTATCATCGCGGCCAAGGCAAAAGTATTTTTTGATTTGTTAGGCATGGAAGGCAAATTTGATGCATCATCCGGCTGGTTAACTCGTTTTAAGCAGCGTCATGGAATTCGTGAGATTGGAATTCATGGGGAAAAACTTAGTGGCGACCAGCAATCAGCGGACGATTTTCAACAGGAATTTGGAGCATTAGTGTCAAAAGAGAAGTTATCATTTGAACAAATTTATAATGCTGACGAGTCTGGACTCTTCTGGAAATGCCTTCCCACCCGCACGTTAGCATTTGAATATGAACGTCAAGCGCCTGGACACAAAAGTAGCAAAGAAAGATACACCATCATGTCGTGCAGTAATGCTACAGGTAGTCATAAGCTTAGGCTTGCTGTCATTGGAAAGGCTAAAAAACCGCGGTCGTTTAAAGGCACTAGAGCAGAAAATTTGCCGGTTGATTATTTCAATCAAAAAAGAGGATGGATGGATCATTCAATATTTAAACAATGGTTCGATAAGATCTTTGTTGTTGAAGTGCGAAAACACCTCAAAGCAAAAAAATTGCCAGAAAAGGCGGTGCTGTTGATCGACAACGCACCTTCTCATCCCAGTGCAAGTGTGCTTAAGTCTTCTGATGGCAAATTTTTTGCAATGTTTCTCCCCCCTAATGTTACTGCTCTAATTCAACCGATGGACCAAGGAGTGATTGATCAATGAAGAGACAATACCGCACCAAACTTCTAATGACCAAAATTGAAGAAGGATGTGATTTTAAACAGTTTTGGAAAGAATACACAATCTTGGATAGCATCAACGATATTGCGTCTGCATGGGAATCAGTAAAACAACCAACCCTCATTAAGTCATGGAAGAAAATCTTCCCCAAAATTGAAGAAAAAGTCGAACTAAATGAAGACAACAATGACAAGGGTGAGGAGGATGTGGACATGCCTACTGCAACACTGGCCGAGTTAGTAAAAACTGTTCCTGGTGGTGAGAACGTCAACGATGAGAACATTAAAGAGTGGTTGGAGTGTGACGCCAACGATCCCGGCTTTGAAAGGTTGTCGGATGAGGAAATCGTTCAAAAAGCAATGGGTGAGGTTCAGAGTGAAGAAGAGCGGCAAAACGAGAGCGAAGAAGAAGATGCTAATGCACAGGCGCGGATGACACACGAAGAGGCTTTACAACACGTCGACGGACTGCTCCATTATTTAGAGGAACAAGACGAAGACGCGCAGTTGGCTGAAAAACTTATGCTACGCAAAATTCAATCGGGGATCAAGAAAAAATGTTTCCAAAGCAAGAAACAAAAACAAGTGACTGACTTTTTTAAGAGGGTGTAAGACTGACTTTTTTAAGAGGTAAGATTATTTTACGTCTTACAGTATGGTAATACTGTATTACATAAACTGATTTTTCATGTTATAATTGTTTTCTCTTTTATTCTCTTCCATTTTCAACATTTTTGCGGATTATCCGCGATTTTCGTTATCCGCGGTAGCCGCGCCACCCAATACCGCGGATAATCGGGAGTGTAGTGTATATATATATATATATATATATTTTTTTTTTTTGAAAATATAGTAAATAATAAAAATTAATTAATTCTCTTTTCAGATGTATATATATATATATATATTGTAATTATTATTATTATTATTTTGTTTACAATATTTATACTTTTTGTAGCTTTAACTAAAAAAAAAAAAAAAAAAAAAAAAAAGCCTAAAATAAAATTGAAAATGTGATTTAATAAAACAAAATGTGTACTTAAGGCAATACAGCCGAATTGAAAACTTTTATGGCGATAGGTATAATATAATTTAAAAAGCATTTCTATCATTTCCATAATTTTGAAAGTTTTGTTTTCGACTATTTTTAAGTAGTTCTGTATATTGTCTACCAATTGTATATACATGGTACAATGAACTAAAATTTGGCAAATTACGAAAAATCGCATAAAAGAATTGAAAAAGAATTTTCAATCATTTCTGCTAATAAACTGCAGTATATCTGAACTGTTATTTATTTATTTACTATTTTTGTGTTTGATATTGATTATTATTGTTGATTTTTTTTTTCTCTACATTTAGAGACCATTTGAACGCCAATTAGAGATATACTAGCTTTGAAAAGAACGAGCTCAAGGTTCTGTTTCACAATTAAAATTAACCTTAAAACGCGTAAAATTATTTTAGCATATGATCGAATAAATTCACTCTCAAGGAAAAGTGTAGTGCACCTACAACAATATTTCGCTTCAGTAACTGTCATAACTGCCTTGCGCTTTTAGACAAGTTGTTCAAATAGTGAAACTTCCATAGTTGTTATTTTTTATCAGTTTACAATTAAATTAAATCGAGAAGTTTTCGTATGTGGAAATTTAATTATAGACACATATTTTTATGTCAAAAAATAAGTAAATAAAATAAATTAATATAAAGTCCAGTTCACGAATTTTATTATATAAATAAATATGTTACGGGATGCCAAACGCATAGGTTATTTTAACAAATATGTTATTTAAAAAAATTCTGTTATATTACAGAATGTTTCTGGCCGCAAGCTTGCCATAAAACAAACGCAAACTACGAAAAATACACTTTGACAGAAATTTTTGTACAGGATTAATACAGAAAATATTCGCAAGCTAATTTTATTTTTATTTATTTCTTTTTTTAGAGCACACAGTAAAATAAACTCACATTAAATAAATTCTAATGTTTGACCAACCGGGATCAAATCAGGGTTCACCGTACAGTAGGCGATGATATTACCTCTAAGCCACGTAAAAAATATTCTCTGTTGTTCCTCAGTATTACCAGTTCTACTTTCATACCAAGTTCCCCATATGGAAAAAAAGAAAAAGAGCAACCACCAGATAAAATCTGCAGAGCTGCCAACCTAATACGGCAAATTGTTAGTACCGCCCCTTTTCTGCACCACTTAATTTTTAAAGTAATTCTCTTTAAATGTTTCTATAATGAATTAAGAAGAAAATTACTTTTAAAAATGACTGGTGTGGAAAAAGGGGCGGTACTAACAATTTGCCTGATTAGGTTGGCAGCTGTGAATCTGTATCAATGATTACAGAAATAATCTGGTGTGTCGCACAACTTCACACTGTGTCTGAATACTAAAAATACGAGTATTAAATTGCAAATTAAGTGGTAAGATAACATGAACCGGCTTTAAGAACAGTTTTATTTGACATATAATTCTGTGTGAGCATCGAATTCTGCCGCCCTTCTCAACCTTTCGTTCATTGTAGTACCTACTTACATGTATACAATCAAAACTGTTATTAAATTTAAACTCTTAATCCAATCCAAATTATTCAGATAATATTTACCAGCACACACGCCTTGAAACTTTACGATAGAGATAAAACTTTTCAAGTGACAATCTGATATGAATTTGAAAGTAACAATTTTAAAATTCTTGATATTATTTGTAGATCTGCTAACTATGCTAGTTTATCCGTAATGGTATTAAGCCCCGCCTTTTTTGCACACCAGAATAGTTGTAGAGCAATAGTCTTATTATTTAATCATGAGAACATATTGCTGAATATTGCTCTACAACTATTCAGGTGTGAAAAAAAAAGCGGAACCTAATTCCATTACGGATAAACTAGCATAGTTAGCAGGTCTATATTTGTTTTTTACTTATGCTGATAACAGACATGCATATGGATCAACCGCTAAATATTTAACTTTCGTATTCTGTTGACTTAAAAACGCGATATTATATAAAAAAACAGAGTTGAAAATTGAACATTTAAAAATAATTTGTTTAACATATGAGTATGAAAAATTAATTTTCATTCCAAAGCAGTGTTGCCAGATTTTGCGACTTTTTTATTCAATAGTCACCAATAATTTTGAGCAGTGATACTTGATATACATAATAGACGACTAATCCTTGAAGTGATTAGACAATCGCTACAGGCGGGTTTTTAATAAAAAATTTCGAAATCTGGCAATACTATGTTATTAAGCAGTATTCATCGATATGATAAAATGCAATGAAGTACCACCATCAATAACATTCAAAATTAAAGATAAGAGAGAATAATTCAACAGAAAGGAGTGTTTTTAGTTAATATTTGCTAGTCCTGCATATTGTCTATAATCTGTATACGCACTACACTGTATACCCGAGTTTAATACTATATGAAAAATATATAACAGATCTTGAAGGAAATTATTTTATACTTTAAGGCGCAATCTACAGTTTCATTTCATACCAATTTTTTTTTTTTTTTTTTTTTTTTTTTCAGTTGTTTAAATAGTAGTTGCTTTTTGGATTCGGTTCTATTTTTTTATAAAAGATTTTATAAAAACTAAATTTCATTTCTTTAACACTTTCGCGACCGCTGACGTAGATTCACGTCATTTGAAAATCTCTAACTCCACCAGTGGGCGTTTCTTTTGTAACTTGTATGTTATTTATTTCTTAAAAATATACCCAACATTCCTATTTGTAGTATCAATATACTACGAATGTAAATGCTTTGATTAGAAAGAGTGTAACTATAATGTATATCCATATGTAATATAAATGTGAATACTGAAAATTTTGTTCTGAAATATTGTAACTTGGGAAAATAACGCCCACAGGCGGATCTTACTTTATAAAAGTCAAAAACATGCGGTCGCGTAAGTGTTAATTTGTTAAAGAATAACTCAAATTAATCGTGTTAAAAAATAAGTAAATATCATAGATGCCAATATTTTAATTTATTCCGGAGTATTTTTAGCCCTGACTTTATTTCATACCACCCATTTTTTAAAAGTATATTTTTCTTATTTTATAGAAATTATATATTAGAGATAATTTTTCTATAAATAAAGTGGTGCGAAATAAAGGAGGTGTTAAAAACACTCCGGAAAATTTTAAAATATTGACAGCTATGAAATATATCTAAAAGTTTCAGTCAAAGAGCATAACATTTCTCAAGAGTAAGAAATTTCCATTACGACCTCCAAATGATTTTTCTAATTATATTCCATATTACAGTAAGTAATCCTTTTCTGTGAAATAAACGAGAAAGGAAATTTGAAGATTAATTCTATTTCCCACTTAAGAATGCTAAATACATATTTAGTTTAAAAAGCACAGTATTCAAGAAACCTTTCACAATTGTATACAGTTAATTTAAGAAAATACACTTTGTATCTTTTGGAATCCAAATTATAAGGAAAAGAATTTTTTCATTTTAGTTCATTTAATTTTAATTAGATGCTTTTGTAACATTTTCTATTCAGTGGAAAATTTATTGTATTCTTATAAATTCCGAGTAAGAATAAAGAAATTCTATGATGAGGGATTAATAAATAAACAATAAGTTTTTTTCAAAAATAAATCTTATACGTGGGTGCTTTACCATAGCTGCCAAATTTTTAATATATTTTGGAGTACTTTTAGCCCCACCTTTATTTATAAAAAAAATTTCTTCAATATATAACGTCGATAAATTAGCACTTTCGCGACCGCATGTTTTTGTCTTTTTGATAGTAAGGTCTGCCTGTGGGCGTTATTCTCCCAAGTAAGAATATTTCAGAACAAAATTTTCTATATTCAGATTCATATTACAAATGCATACTTGCCAACATCCTAATTAATATTCCGTAGTGTTGTTAGTCCCGTCCTTTTTTACGCACCAGTAAATTTTTAGAGTATTATTCTCCAAAAGCAATGACGGTTATATAAAAGGAAAAATGCTCTAAAAAGATACTGGTGTGAAAAAGAAGGCGGGGTTAGCAATACTACGGAATACTAATTAGCATGTTGGCAAGTGTGCAAATGGATATACATTTTAATTATACTCTTTATAATCAAAGTATTTATATCCATACTATATTGGTTGCACAAATGTGAATATTGTGTATATTTTTAAGAAATAAATGACATACAAGTTTTTACAGGCATGCACGGGACCATAAGGCATCTGTGCTCATTCAACCAATCACCATTCTGGAAATTAATTCACCGAATATTTATCGGTTGCAGACACATAATCAACAACATTTTAATTTATTCCGGAGTATTTTTAGCCCTGCCTTTATTTCTTACTACTTTTAAGAGTAATTTTTTCATACTTTATAGTACTGTAACTTTCGGTGTATAATCCGCAGGTCAAATAAGTCAGTTTTACACCAGAAATTTTAATTGAAAAATAAAGTTATATTTGTACGAGCACTTTCTTCGAAATAATATAGATTGTTCTGTTAACCCTTTGCGGCGCAAGACAATTTGAAACATTTAAATTGTACTGCCACCGGAATTCATGAACTAAATTAAACTAAAAGAAATTTTAAATTTTAAGGTTTAAAAAACCGTCCTTTTCTAATATGTTATAAACGTGAATTTTTGCTAAAAAATTTCCGGGATGAAGTTTTGCAGCTGGTTCTTAAATTTAGCGTCCTCGCAGCGAGGACAGCGCGCGTTAAGGGGTTAAGAAAATTTTCTGGTAGAAGAATGATATATCTTACCTGCGCATTATATGCCGAAAATTATGGTAGTTATATATTGTAGAAAATAACTCTATAAATAAAGTGGTATGAAGTAGAGGCAGGGCTAAAAAGGCTCCGAAACAAATTTAAATATTGGCACCTCTGCAGAAATAGCTGCCAACATCCTAATTAATATTCCGTACTATTGTTAGTATCTGCCATTATTTTCACACCAGACTTTATTTAAAGTATTTTTCCTTTTTTTAATCGCATTTGCTTTTGAATGTAATTACTCTAAAATTTAAGTAGTGTAGAAAAAAGGCGGGTACTAACACTACTAAGAAATATTAATTAGTATGTTGGCAGCTATGGTTACGGATATCGATATAGAATAGGTGTTCTGGAGAAATCTTGGATTTGTATCTGGAAATCTGCTAATTCTAATCTAATTTACAGTTTTTCTTTTTCAGAAAGACATCATCATGCTCGACCAACACCACTTATAGTAATGTTTCCGAACTACGTCACGGAAGATCGGCCGATTATATCCCATCCATTCCATCCTTTAGATATTATACACTCATGTTTGTGAAAAGGGAAACACAGAGAAGGAATGGGAGTATCAGAATAATATTTATTGGGCACATACATTATAGTAGGAAGAACAATTTATTAAAATTTCAGGAAATTTGGAGTAATATATACTGAAAAAGCAGTACATAAAGCAGCGACTCTGTGAGCAATGACAGCACTTATCTACCTAGGCATTGAATCAAACAGCAATTGGATGACATGTACGGGTAAAGCACTTCATAAAGCTTCGACACGATGCCACAATTCATCGAATGTAGTCACTGGTGAGTGGTGGGGGGGGGGGGGGCAGTCGCTTTTCAGCGATTAAACAGTCATTTTTATTGGTGCGAGATCAGGAGAACGCCCTGGCCAGAGCAGGAATCGAACACATTCTGCATCAAGGAAGGCCCGGACAATACGGACAACTTGCGATCGTGCATTGTTCTGCTTAAGTATTTCGCTTCGGAAGCCTTGAATATAGGGCAGAGCGACAGGCCTTAACTCGTCAAAAATGTAATGGCTGGTATTCAGATTGGCGGGAAGGAAAACAAGAGGTGATAGAGACATGTATTCAATGGTATCGCATACTATGACTCCAGGTGGTGACCCAGTATGTGGTTACCAAAATTTTGATTACCATCAAAACTGCATCACTGATATAGGCGCCTTTAATGTGTGATGAACGACAAACCTGGACGCAGGAATGGCATAAAGTCGCCTTTCAGACAAATCACAATCCTGTTTACAGCATCAGGATTGCCTTTTTCGTATATATCTCCATCGTTAATAATTTACATTGCCAGCTAGGATTTGACATCATCACACTGTCCGTCACCTGCAGTGATGGTATGGGGTCCCATTGGATACACGTCTCGATTACTTGTTGTTCACATTCCTGGCACTCTGAATAACGGCCATTAAATTTCTGGTGAGTTAAGGCCCGCCCATCTAAGGCCTTTATAATGCAATATTTAAGCAGGATAATGCATGACGGCAAGTTGACTGTATTGTACAGACCTTCCTTGATACAGAATGTGTTCAATCGTTGCTCCGGCCAGCGTGTTCTCCTGATCTCGCACCAATGAAAATTACTGTTTAATCGTTGAAATTCGAGTGGCCCGCCACCACTCACCAGCAACTACGATCGATGAATTGTGGCATCGTGTTGAAGCTTCATGAAGTGCTGTACCCGAATATGTCATCCAATTGCTGTTCGAGTTAATGCCTAGGCAGATAACTGTAGTTATTTCTTCTAGAGTTTACTGGTTTATGTACTGTTTTCTCAGGATATATTACTCAAAACTTCCTGAACATTTAATCAATTGTTCTCCCTAATATAATGTATTTGCCCAATAAATATTATTCTTATATTCGCATTCCTTCTTGGTGTCGCACTTTTCACAAACATGAGTGTAGGAAATGTTGATTGGGTGTCATTGGTCTATCTTCAGTGACATAAAACTCAGTTCGAAAGCGTTATTATAGGAGGTGTTACCTCGACAAGATTTATGGTCGATGGAAATCCGTACTGTTCGATGGCCGGCCACGTAAAATACGAGTAGTTGGTGGTATTACAGGGTTGCCAACATTTTAATTTATTCCGGAGCATTCTTAGCCCTGCCTTTATTCCATACCACTTTTTTTTTTTTAAGAGTAATACCTTCATATTTTATCGTAGTTATAAACTGGAGAAAAATATTCTAAATATAAAGTGGTGCGAAATAAAGGCGGGGCTAAAAATGTTCCGGAATAAATTAAAATGTTGGCAACGCTGGTATTAGGGTTTGCTTGTAATAAACACGTATTAAACATGCCATGCGCTTTTCATTTCGCATCACATTTGTAAATCATATTGATGAATAACAAGCGACAATATGCCATAAAAAAAAATAATAATAATAAAAATAATGCTATCAAAGCAATTAAAAATTCAATAAAAGGCATAATAGTGTAAAAAAAGAAGGTGGATCTCTACACATATGAATTAAATTTAAAACCTACCACTTTTATTTTAAGGCATCTCAAACATTAATGATAATAGATATGAAGTATATATACTCTGCATTAAGTATGTAAAAGTTGTCCAAAGCGGCTTAATTTGACGAGGCAACGTTTTGGAAAAAAAAAGTAAACATACAAAGTCTCAGATAAAGAAAGATAAATTTAACTTACAACAAGCCGTGGCAATGCAGCATTTTCAGCAATGTCGGATTAAAAGGACCTTCGCGCTTTTTTCAACAACTGTGCACGAGTCGTACAATGCCTAATCGCATTTCAGTATAACACAATCCACAAAATGGAAGCAGAATGCAACTGAAGAAACAAATCTTTTTCTATAGGGATATGGGTGCGATATAACAATATCAATAACTATACTCATCGAGAAAATTTCAAAAGTTTAGCGTAGCCAATTAAATGTTATGTTGGAATAGCATTAATTATATGTTATTATGAATGTGTTCACTTTTAATATTTTAAATTCTGAGATTTTTTCTCTGAGGTGTAATTATTCATGTTTAAAATTTTTAAATCTTATTCTGTCCATTATCCACTTATATGTTATATACTGCTAATCATTAAACAACAGAATATATATGATTAAAAAGCATTCGTTTTACTGAAATAATTTTAAATATTAAATATATTTAGCTATTAGTTATAAATGTAATTAAATTATTTAAATAATTTGGTATATGATCACACAGAAACATCTAGAATTTAGCACTCATTTTTATTTTCTTTCTGTAGGAGAAGAATATATGAAACATTTAAATGTTTTTTTAATTTCCATGAAAGAAAGAAAAACATAAACATTATTTTCTAATTTTCAAATCAGTTTGTGCACAACAAAATAAATGAAAATTTTCTGAAGGATTTGTTCAGATAAAAAATATTTAGTATAATTCAGAGAGAACAATTTTTTCTGTCTCATTTCTTAAAATATACTTTAAGTTCTTTTGTTATACAATTCAATAACAATAGATGCATATTCAATGCTATTTTTCTATTCAATTTTCTCTAAATATTATTTCATCTACAGCTGAAAAATTTCTTTAGAAAATAACAGAAAACATTCTAAAAGGAAGTTAACTTTTTAATTACCACTGCAGCTTGACTTACTACTTTTATTTTGTAATGGAAAATCAACAATATAAGGATATTTTTTCAGAATGTATTCCTCAAAGAATATAATGACATTTTGTGAACAAAGGATTTTGATTTATCGTTCTCAACATTAATAATGTATAAACCTTACAAATTACTCGAAAAATCCAACAAATATCATTTACCACAAATAACTTCTGTTCAGTCATTTTTTACAAGTGCTGAAGATGCCAAGTATTGCGTCGAAATGATTGAATTTATTTCTGCATTATATCAATTTTCTTTTCTCTATAAGAAGAAAAGTGGCAGAAAAGAAGTTGCATTTTTCTGTTTCTTTCAAAAAAGTATTTCAAATAAATGCTTTTGGGGGAAAAGTTTTTAAAAAGTGGTTGATAAACAAAACTTACCAATAAATATTTATTTTTATAGTTAATTCTGTTAGGTTTTCAAAATGATTTTAATCTTAAGCAAAGTACCTAAAAATAAAATAAAATAACGAATTTTGCTTTCTATAAATAGAGTGAGAAGGAATTGTGAGTACCATAATTTTGATAATTAAAGTGCAGTCAAGGAAAAACTGTGAGACCACATGCAACATTGTTATAAGTTTAAATTTACAAAAAATAATTAAATATATAATAACATAATAAATCATTATAAATAATTATACAATTTTATTACTGAACATTTGTAATTACATATGTAGTATTCCAATATTTTTTATAACATAAAAACATGGATAAAAATTTGAGGCCACAAAGTTGCATACCAACAAACACACTTATATTGTCTTAACACTTTCGCGTCCGCTGACGTAGATTCATGTCATTTGAAAATCTCTAAATTCACCAGTGGTTGTTTCTTTCGTAATTTGTTTGTTATTTATTTCTTAAAAATATACCTTATATTCGTATTTGTACGATCAATATACTATGGATATAAATGCTTTGATTAGGAAAAGTATAACTATAACGTATATCCATTTGTACGAGGGTTGATCCAAAAAAAAGCTTACAAGCAGAAGCATTTGAAACGTAATAATTGTGGAGCGAATATTTAAACCCAGGGTGGTTGACAGATGGCACTAGTTGTCCTACAGCGGTTCTACGAGTAAGTAGCGTCAGTACGCAGACACTTAAGAGCGACAGTAATGGCACGATGTCTAGAAAAGTGGTCTCGCATAGAGGTGCGAGCCGTAATTCGATTCTTATGGGCCAAGAATGTGACCGCATCCGAAATTCACAGACAAATCGTTGAGGTATACGGGGACAAAGCAATGAGCTTCTGCATGACAATGCCAGGCCCTATACAGTTCGCCAGACTCAGGAATTGCTGCAAAGGTTCAAGTGGGAGGTCTGGAATCACCCCCATACAGCCCCGATTTGGCTCCAAGTGACTATTTCCTTTTTCCGGCGTTGAAGCGAAACTTATCCGGAACATGGTTCACCTCAGACGATGCAGTGAAAACAGCTGCCGAGAAATGGCTCAATGAGCAGGGCCCTGATTTCTACCAAGACGGGATAAACAAGTTGGTCGAACGTTCTGACAAATGCCTAAACAGGTTTGGCGACTATGTGGAAAAGTGAAGGCCAGATGTGTCTCTTGATTCCAATTTGTATCTTGTTTCTATTGTTAATAAATACTTTTAAATTTGCCTTGTAAACTTTTTTTTGGATCACCCCTCGTAATATAAATGTAAATACGAAAAATTTTGTTCAGAAATATTGTAACTTGGGAGAATAACGTCCACAGGCGGACCTTACTGTGAAAAAGACAAAAATATGAGATCGCGAAAGTGTTAATTAGTATTTCCATAATTGCAAACATTTTAATTTATTCTGGAACATTTTTAGCCCCGCCTTTATTTTTAGAATAATTTTCTTCAATATATAACAACGATAAAATAAGAAAAAATTGCTCTTAAAAAAGTGGTATGGAATAAAGGCGAACCTTAAAATCTCCGGAATAAATTAAAATGTTGGCATAAAATGTTGGCGTAAATTAAATGTATTTCATGTGTCTTCCTTTCTCACGAATTACTTCTAAAAGACGTTTTGGAAAGGATTTTGTAAGGTACTGGATGTCAAAAGTGATTCTTCATTCCATGATAAAGAAATACCACATTTAAACTCCAAAATATTAAAATATCTTGTTCCTTTTCTTTAAACTATGCGTACAACGATTCTCTCTTTTCTCTATGGGTTTCAGTCTGAGCCGTTCGTCCGAAATTGCATGAAACTGATATTATTTTCAGATAGTTAAGATATGGTTGCAGTTGACTTATGTACTGGTGCATTATCTAGTACAGTAGGTGACCTCAAATCCGCACAATCCTTTTGGATGTAAACAAACAATTTGTAAATGTAAACAGTGAAAGTTACAGTTAACATTTTTAATTATTAACAGTTATTTTGCAGTTAATATTTAAGTAATAAACTAATAAATGAAAATATACATTTAATTAGTAATTATTTAATGCAATTTTAAAAATGTTAGTAAATTTATTTTGATAAAAATGTTATGTTTTTATATCACCACCAAATAATGAAAATTATATACAAGATCTGGCAACACAATTTACATTTCATAGATCTGGCAACACAATTACTATTATAAGCTACAAGCATGTGCTAATGTTTATGTAGTACTAATTGTTAATTATTAGTAGTATATGTTGTATTGATTAGTTTTTTTTTTTTTTTTTTTTTTTTTTTTTTTAACATGATTAATTTATGGGATATACTGTAACAAATCCTGATGGCAAGTAAAAGAAAATGTGGGGATATTGAAACAAGAAATTCTAAAAGAAAACATGTTGCTTTAACAATTTTGCAAAAGGTTGAGATCCTGCAAAAACTGGATAATGGAGCAACTGCAAGTCATATTGTTAGTGCTTATAAGATTAGTATTAGAACAGTATATGAAATAAAGAAAATTTTTTTTAAATTTTATGCTGAAAGTGATACTAATAAAGGAATCGCAAACCGGAAGACTCTATATTCAGCTAGCTGTGTGCCAGTCTTGATACAGTAATTTATGAGTGGTTCAAATAAAGACGCAGTGAAGGGATGCCAATATCAGGATTACTTTTGCGTGAAAAAGCAAAACAAATTCACAAGGATTTAAAAATTAAAGAAAAAATGTGATTTTTCTGTTGGATGGTTAAGACAGTTTAAAAAAAGACATGGAATACATTATTTAAAAGCATGTGGAGATAAACTTTCTGCTGATAAAGAATCTGCAGAAAAATTTGTTGACAAATTTTGTGAGATGGTTTCAGAAGAAAATTTGTCTCCCGAGCAGATTTACAATTTTGAGACACTTGCAACATGTAGCGAAAGTTCACCAGATGGTGTAAAAGAATCAAAAGAAAGAGTCACGGTTTTGCTGTGTAGTAATGCAGCTAGTACACATAAATGTACACCCCTTGTAGTAGGTAAAATTGCCCATCCTCGTGCTTTGAAAAATGTATCTTCTTTACCTGTGATTTATAAAAGTAATCAAACAGCCTGGATGACCCAAGAATTGACAATTGATTGGTTTAAAAATAGTTTTTTAAAAGAAGCCCAAGCCCATTGCAAGAAAGTAGATTTACCAGATGATAGCAAAATAGTCTTACTGATGGATAATTGCCGTGCTCATCCAGATGTTGTTGTTTTAAATTCTAAGAATGTGCAATGTAGTAGTATCCGTTTACCTCCAAATACAACCTCTATAATTCAGCCTATGGATCAAGGCATAATAAACAGTTTCAAACGTCATTACAAAAAAAGTTACCTGAGACAACTTTTAAATGCTAATCCTCCTTTTGATCCAAAAACTTTAATTTAAAAGATGCCATATATATGATTGCTGAAGCATGGAATTCAGTTTCAAAAGACACTTTAAAGAATGGATGGCACAATCTATGGCCAACATCATTATTTTTTTATTCTGATGAGAATGAATCTGCTGATTTTGAAGGTTTTAGAATTAATGAAACAAAACAAAAATCTTTAGAATTGCTGTCATATGCAAAGAATATGAATCCAAATATATCCAGTGTTTTAAATGAAGATGCTATGGAAGTTGGTTTTCTAAAGAAAATTCTACCAGCAAACAAACTATTACTGATAATGAAATTTTAGAAAATGTATTGAAACCTGAGCTAAGTGACTCAGATACAGAGTCAGATTATGATGAAGAAGAAAAAGTCACATTCAGCCATGGAATAGAACTGGGAGATCAATACCTACATTTTTTGGAAAAGCAAAGTGTTGTAATACAACAAGAAATAAAGACTGTATATAGGTTGCAACAAAAATTACTCAGAGAACAATTTAAAGTTTTAAAACAACCAACCATTGTGTCAGCATTTGCAAATGTGAAAGATAAATGTAGAAAGGAATTAAACAAATAGTATTTTGAATTTATATCATTAAATTTTATGATATAAATTGTCTATGAATTGTCCTTATTGTGTATATGTATGTATTTAATTTATTTCTGTATTATTCATTGAAGTATATTTCATTATAACTATTTCAACAAAGTAAATTTAAGCTTATGACCCTGAAATCCGCAAAATCCAAAATCCGCACAAGCATCCGGTCCCAAGCAGTGCGGATTTGAGGTCACCTACTGTACCATTATTTGATATCTTATTGTCATAAAATTGCTCCCAGTATGTCTTCGTAATCAACAGAGTTCATATTATATTTGGTAACAACATCATTTTACACCGAGCTCAAATTATTATTGATCTACAATCTTGCCCTGATTATTAAAAAATACGTGGGATCTTGCTTAAAATAATATTTTTTTTTCTTTTCTTAAACCACCAGGTCCATCCAGGTTATTTTTTCTTTTTCATTTGTGAATGCTATTTTTTTCCCAAGTTGGATATTTTGTTATTATTATTATTGGATATTAAAATTATTGAATATTGCGAATTTCAGCCTTGCAGCAATATATAGTCTTTTAAAATTTGATTTGCATTTTAATTTTTCATCGAAATTCACATTAGAAAAAGAAATGAGTGGGATTTTTGAAATTTAATTGTGGAACTATATTTTGCAGAAATTAAGTAGACTTATTAAGAATTACTAATATAGAAATCTAACTTTTAAAATCAAAGTTTTTTATTTTTTCCTTGATTGGGAAATTATTACTGATACTTTCAAATAAAAATATTCAGAATCTAGATTTTCATTAGAAATGCAGATAGAATTGCGCAAGTTCTTATCACTTAATCTGTTTGGAGATTTATTTTTAATTTGATTTTGAATAGGGAAGAGTTCTCAACAATAAGACAAAAATTTTATTTTTACACTCTTAAAACTGTAGTTCTTAAATATAAGGCACAAGTAAATTATGCCTTCTATCAAGAGGCTCACTGTCAAAGTGCCTCTGATACTGGAAAAAATATAGAAGGCATAACAAAATGAAAAGCACCGACTGAACTTCGATCTCGGCGAGAGTCACAAACTCACATTTGTGCCTTTAAAAACGCTGTTCAGATTTCTAAGCGCTGCATATAACGGAACTGAGCATGCGTAACAACCGAACCCAGCATGCATCAGTGATTTTAATGGCGGATGTTTACGTTCGAAGAAGATTGCTACAAGATATTGTGTGTGCACCTGTTTCTGCGAATTTCTGTAAAAATATGGATCAGTCGAGTGAAAAGTCATTGTAACTATACGTCTCAAAGCTTTGAAATAATGTCAGATTGAAAATGTAAAATAAATGTCAAACAAATGTGAGTTGAAGTTTGAACGATAATAGGTACGAAACAATTTCTTGGAATGAAAGTAGAGTAGCCATTATGAAGAGTGGATAGAAAATTACTTAAGGATAAAGTAAGTACCTTTTGCTAAACAATAGTTTCATTTGTTTGAATTTTATGTTAAAATTTAAATGTAGCTCGTACGTTGTATGCCACAAGTATATATGTTTTTTTTTTTTTTCTTTCTTTCTTTAAGTGTGGTAAAAAATATTTTTATTTTAAATTCAAAGATAAAGTTTATTAGGTTTATAATAATTTATTTTTATTCTCCCTGTAATGATGTGACACATCGTAAATTTTGTGCTTTGTAAATAGAAGTTTTTTTAATGTGTATTTTTATTACATTATCTTATTAAATGAGATTTTACATGTTGATACTAGTGAAAACATTGCCGTTTTTTATATGCTAAAGTAACTTATTGCTCCAGTGTGCTTTTACCATCTGGTGTTCGGCTTAAGGCCAGTTGTCTACATTAGTAGCCTTAGCCTAAGGGGTTGCTCTCCGGTGGGACCTTTATAAGGGGACCTATCCTGTATATTTACGCAAATTTCAGAGAAAACTATAGAAAGCTTTAAATGGATAGGTTGACAAAGGCAACCCGTGATCAAACCTAGTACTTCATGTCTGCCAGTTTTGAGCACAACCACTTGGCTACTGATGGAGCACTTATTTTCTTAATTTATTTTCTTTGTAGGTGTGCATTTTACATATTTTATGAATTGCTTACTCTCCTTGATGCTAAACTTAATCCGGTATTCCGGAATTCCTGATAAATTTTGTTTTGCTGCAGGTAGATACAGTAAATTCTGCTTCTGGGCGCATAATAACAGTTTTTTGCATTTTAAGTTGTTTCATATGTGCATATTATTTAAAAAATTAACAAAAATATTTTAATCAGATATTTAAATTTATCATAAATAAATATAAAATCGTGAGCATTTTTTTTTTTTTTTTTTTTTATCTTTATAGGTGAATGTTCTCAGAAAAAGAGGGAAGAAGAGGCCAGTGCCCAGTATTTTTTTATAGCGAAAAAAAAAAAAAAAAGAAAGAAAAAGAAAGAAAGCTGTACAGAGAAAAAGTAGCAGTTTTACAATAGTCAGTTTTTTAGATTGGTTCAAAATGTAACTGTTTAAGAAGTTTTCAAAACCATTTCTATCAAATCATTTTATTAAAATATTAAAAATGTTGATGTGAATGTTAATAAATTATAATTATTTAACTCGCTTGTATTTTATATTTACTACATATTCTAACTACTCAGCAGCAAAAATTTACAAATTTTAATTCATTTATTTATTAGGTAATCAGTGATAATTAAACATAATTAAAATTAATGTTATAATGATTATAGTAAGGAAATCTAAAGTAAATGTTAACATTTCATGTTTATCTCCTTTGAGGGATTAGCAGTTCTGAAATTTAAGATATTGAATGCAGGAGTCGCAATGTTTCTATATTTTTATATGCATTTTAATATGTTGTTACCACTATTAAAAAAAAATAATAATTCTTGAGGTTTCAATGTTATAATATTTTTTTAAATTATTGTTCTGAACTAATAGTGACAAAAGAGTAAAATAACGCATAAAAATAGAGCAACACTGTGATCCTTGTAAATATTCTAAATAGCAGAAACGATGGATTGACAAACAGCAAAATAATTAGTTCAAAAGAGTTTTATTTTCATCAACATTTTTCAATCAAATAATCTTTATTATTTATTTTATTTATTTTTCCAAAATTTAAGTACTTTTGTATTTACCAAATTATTCTGCAATTTAGGTTAAGCTACTTTCTCAAAAAGAAAGTAAGGAAGAAAGGGGTTTGCAGGTGTGTGTGTGTGGGGGGGGGGGATAGAATGTACAGGATTTTAAAGTGTATTGCTTATTTAACAGTAATTGACAAACAGTTTTAATTTTATGATTATCAATTTCATAAAGGTAATGTTAATATGTGAAGTTAAGAAACAAATTGGAAATTATGAGATTTTAGACTTAAATTTTATTTATTTGTATATATTTTAAATTTAATATGTTAATATTATTTGAACTGAATGCAAGATAATTGTAAAGTGCATGTACACGCACACACAACAACAACACTTTAAAGATTAAAAAAAAAAGAAAAAGTTTAACAAATGCCATAAATGGGAAAAATCAAATAACAGTTATTTTGGGTGAAAATTATTAAGTTTGATACACCATCAGGAAAAAAAAATGTTGGCTAATTTTTTTCAAAGTACAGAAATTTTGCATCGAAAACAGCATGACAGCTGCAACAAATGTTGTGCCTTTCATGCTGCATCTTGTTTTTTTTCTTTTCCTCCAGATGAATGATCTTTGGATAACAAAAGATTTGATGAAGTAGTTTGCCGTTAACATTCAGAGTTCACTTTCATAAATTTACATAAATTATATAAAAAAAAAACAAAAAAAAAAAAACTGTGCATAATAATTATACAGAACGTTGCATCGAAGGTAAATGAATACTTATTTTTAAAAGTTTGACGAAATGCGAGAAGTATATAATATTTTTGATTTTCGATATCAAAGCATACTAAGGGAGGCATACTATTGTAACAATCGCAGCTATCGTATATCAAACGTCGGATCGTACACTCCACAGCAAAAGTATCCGAGCACTAGCAATAATCCGTGTCTAAAAAAAGTACATTTAATAATACTTTGTTAAATAAATCCTTGTCGAATCCTGATCTTAGACAGACTAAAAACATGACTCAAGAAGGATTTATTTAAAAAAGCAGTATTAAGTGTAGTTTTTTAAGACGGGGATTATTGCTAGTGCTCGGATACTTTTACTGCGGAGTGTACGATCCGACTTGTGATCTACGATAGCTGCGATTGTTACAATAGTATGCCTCCCTAAGAGACGATGATCTTAAGCAATGGAAGAAGCGTAACTGAAACTTTTTCTGCTTAAAAACAATTATAGTGCCAATTGAAAACCGTTAGATCATTTCCGTGCCAAGGGTTACACAATCGAATGGAAATCGTCCCCATTGGCGATTTGAAAATAATATTGTAATTAAAATTTTATACTTTATTTCTATTGAAGTTTGACGAGACTTTTTAAAATAATAAGGAGAGTATTTCAAAAATGTTAAGGGTTATTTTATAAAAAGAATTTGCTGGAAGCATCATGAAATTTTGTTCTTTGATTGAATCATATATGAAAACCGGAGGACAAATAAAAAATGAAATCGAAATGAAATAAATGTATTTTCTTTTTTTTTTTTTTTTTTTTACTGAGTAGAGAATGAAATTGCTTACAGGAAATGGGATAGATTTAATATACTAATGTATTAGAATTAGATGATATATCTCTATTATTATTAAACTTATTAATTTATTTATTTAACAAACGAGAAAATTAAATATTAATATTTGTAATGGAATGCAGAATTTTACCTAAATTTTAATTCTGCATTACATACTTTCTTACTTGGAATGAAAAAAAATGTATAAGATGAGGAGAAAAAATATGTATGTATACAGGTATACAGTCCGTTAAGAAATTATAAGACCACTTTAATTTTATAAATTATAAGAAAAATAAAGATTCTAATCATAATTTAAATACATAAAATAATATATTGCTCAATATTTTTTATAATTAGTTTGCAATAACTTGGTATAATGCAATACATGTTTAATTAAAATATATATTAGAAATAAGCGAAAATTAACCTGTTAAGAAAATATAAGACCACTTGTCAAAAAACAAAATTGTATAAAAAATTAATATGATATTGGTCCTCCATTTTTCCCGATGACTTCAAACACTCTGTTTTTCATTGAAGTAACCAGAAGATTAAGTTCAGTTATAGAAATATTGTACCATTCTTTTACAATGGCTACTTCCAGTTCATTGGCAGGTGAAAATTGTTTATTATTAGCATAAACTTTGCGAGATAATATACCCCATAGGTTTTCCATGGGGTTCAAGTCTGGACTTCGACTTGGCCATGGCAAAACATTATTATTTTCTTTTTTAAACCACTCCTGTGTGGATTTATATGTATGACAAGCAGCATTGACCTGTTGAAACATCTAGTTAGTACCACCTAATGAAGGTCCAAACGGTATCATATGATCATACAGCATAGACTGATATTGTGTAGAGTTCATAGGACCCGAAATCCGCTGTAAATCGCACAACCCCTCATAACTGAAAGCTTCCCAAATGATTACTGATCCTCCACCCATTTGTCGACTGAAGCATTCTTTTGGTTCCTTCCTCAAGTCGTGACAATAGTGTTTGTAACCATCGGGACCATCAAGGTTAAATTTCTTTTCATCAAAAAATATAATTTGTTTCCACTCATCATTCCATGACATGACATTTTTAGCCCATTTTAATCTTTCTTCTCGATGACATTTCAATAACTTTGGTTTTTTCTTCAATTTCATAAATTTCGTATTAATATTTAATTTAAGACTCTTCCAGACTGTTACATGTGAAGTTTTCTTGCTGAAACGTTTCGAAATTTCACGAGTTGAAAGACCTTTTTTAGCTGACAGTCGAAAAATTTGTCTATTACCACGTGCTGTCAAAACATTTTTTCTACCAGATCATATTATTTTGTTTGAATAATCTTTTCTAATTATGGAATTGTGAATGGCAGTTTTAGAACGGTTCATTATCCTCGCAATATCTCTTTCAGATTTACCAGAACCTTTATAAAATAAAATTTTTCTCACTTCGCACTCCGATAATGCTTTAACTCGAGGCATCGTCAAATTATTCGTCTATAACACATTCAAAACCTAAGCCTTTGCTTCTTAGGTAATGCTTTTACGAAATACTGACGCATGCGCTTCATATTGAGTTTGACGTCATGTATAATATGCTAATTTTCTCAGGTGGTCTTATAATTTCTTAACAGTCACTGTCTTTAATTTTTAGAAAAATGAATAAGTTTTAATGAAATTTAATTTAATTTAAAAAGTTGGAATTAGTATAGGATGCGTTTTCTTATCAATTTTAAATACGCAACTAAAAATTTGCATATTATGCTCTCTTCTTCAGAAATGCACCAATACGCTTGTGGTCTTATAATTTCTTAACGCACTGTATATCACTTAAAATAACACTTATGCAAATACACATTTATAATATAAAAACACAATAAACACAGTATATAAATGTATAACATGAATGTAAAAAAATGTGTAAGAAGAAAAGAAATTGTCTCAATTGTAATATATATAAGTATATATACATATAGCTGTTTTCAAGAATATAATATAAACAGTACTATTTCAATAATCCTATATAGAAGTCAGTTCAATATATAGTTCTTTTATGTAAAGTTCTATATTTGAGTCTTACATATACCTTTATGCATAAAAAGTTCTATTCCTTGATAAGTACTGTCTTAGGTATAAACTTAAATAAATACTGTATTTTCAACTCACAACCAGTGTTGGGCATAATTGATTAAAAAGTAATTGAATTACAATTGAATTACAATTATTTTACAATTATTTTACTGTCAATCAATTAAAAAGCACTTGATTACAAATAAATTGAATTACTTATTCAATAACTTGACTTACTTATCCAATTTATTTGTAATCAGTTACTTAATAATCGATTGACAGTAAAATAATTATAATTTAATTGTAATTGAATTGTAATTCAATTACTTTTTAATCAATTATGCCCAACACTGCTCACAACATAATAAATATTGTATTTTAGTTCAACACATAATAAATACCCAAATATATACTAAAGTAAATACTCATATAAATACTGTATTTTCATAACAATGTAAATGGATTTGAAATAAATGAAGGAATGAATGTACTAGTACAAAATAAATCATAAGAGACAATATTTTAAATCATAGCTTATGCATAACAGGTTGATCAAGTCTGAGATGCATAAACTGGATACTCTTTAAATCAAATATTTTTTTATAAACTGAATCCAGCATTTACTTCAATAATAAAGTTTTTTTTTTTCTTTTTTAAGTTTGGTTGATTATTATTATTAACATTGTTATCATTACTATTATTATGTTTAGTATAATTTATTATTAATATTAAATTTATATCAAGAAAACATTAATTTTGAAGATATATTATAACATGCAAAACAGAAATAAAATTCTGACCAGCAGAATAAAAAAGCATCAATGTCTGTGGACGTCAGAACAGACACTGTTCTATACATACTTCTGTTTCGCAAATTATAATGGACATTTTTATTTACTTTAGGAGACAAATTTGAATTTTTAAAAACCAAATTTTGTTTTCTTGGTGGAGCTAAAAGTAATCTATCAACATATATGGTAAAAATATTACTGTTGGGGTTGTGTAGATGCAGAATTCTATACTTTACTTTTGTATTTTGAGAAATAATTTTATATGGACCAGTGAATATATGATTAAATTTATCTCTAGATTTTATATAAAAAATATCTCCTTGTTTAAATTTTCTAAGCTTATAATTTTTATTGGTTGCTGAGTTTTGTTTCTTTTGGGCATTAATTAGGTCATTGTAATATTTTTCATAATTTTTATTTAAATCAGATAGTACAGATTCAATATATTGACCCTTGTCTAATTGTTAAAATTTAATATCGGGATTGAATGTATCAAGAATTAAAGATAATGGTCATCCAAAATTAAGTACATTTGGTGGGAATCCATTGGTTGTATGTATCGATCCATTGTACAAAATTTTGTGGATTCTTTAGGATTTTTAAAAGATTGACCCTCCTGCATAAGACTTTTAATTGTTGTTTTAATTCCCGCATTAATTATCTCGATTAAATAATTACATTGAGGATGAGCGATACTACTTCGATAAATTTTTATGCCAAGTGACTTTGCTAATTTTTCAGAAACCTCTGAAGAAAATTGAGTACTTTGATCACTAAATACAGTCGATGGTCTACCATAACTAGCTATATAACTAAAGATACAGTCTGTCACATTATTGGCAGAAATTACAGATGAGGGGAATAATTCCATTTGTCGACTAAAATAGTCTATTATTGTCAAGATATATTGCTGATTTTGAAAAGGACCAACAATATCCACAGAAATCATTTCTGAGGGTCTTTTAGCAATTTAAGAGTTTTGGAGTGGAGCGTTCGGAATTGCATGACTTTTTACTGTGATACATTTTTCACGTGATTTTACATAATTTTCTGTATCACTATACATGCCATACCAAACGTATTTTCTTTGAAGAAATTGGAATGTCTTTTTGATTCAAAAGTGGGAAAAATGAGCAGTGGAAATCATTTTTGCTTTCAGCCACCACAATTACAGGTATATTTTTTACAGAGTCATGATTTACATACATTAAAAGGTTATTTTTACTATCAATAAAATATTTTTTTATAGACCAATTAAATTGTTTATTTTTATTTTTTGTGAAATTTTTTCTTATATTTTTGTCCTTTTTCTGCTCATTCAAAAATGTTTGCCCAGAAATTTCTAGAAATGGGTCAGTATTGGGTTGTGGTAAGATATTATCATTTTGATTATCTTTGTTATTATTTTGAATAGCATTGACAAAATTTCACCGATTTCATTATCATTTTCTACAATAGGTAGTATTTCTTTAGTGTTATAAATTAGTTCGGGGTTAGTTGTTAAATTTTGCTGAGGTGTATCTTCCTCAAGTCTAGAAAAATAGTCAGCAAGTATATTATTTTTACCTGGTATGTGTTTAAATGTGAAATTATATTCGCTTATTTCGCATAACCGCCTAGTAGTGATATCCGTAGGTGATGTAGATATTTTATACTTTTTGAGAGGTTTGCTATCAGATAATACAGTAAAATGTCTCCCATACAGATAGTGTTTGAAGGCTAGAATTGACTTTACTAGAGCCATGAGCTCAATTTTAATTAGAGGATACCTTTTCTCTGCTTGATTAAGCGAGTTGCTAAAGTAAGAATTAGTACGGAGTTTACCTTCAAACTCTTGCAATAAAACACAGGATATAGCATATAGATATCCATCGGTATTTAATATAAATTCTTTATCCCATTGTGGTAAACGGACAAATTGATGATTAAAGAAAATACTTTGTAATTGATCAAAAACTTTTCGATGACACTCCTCCCATTTAAATTTCGCTTTAGGTGTTGTCAAATTAATGAGAGGTTGGATTATACTCGCATATGATGGTAATAAAGATCTATAATAATTATATACACCCATAAACTTTTTCAATTGTCTTTTTGTTTTGGGAGCTGGAAAAGATGTGATCTTAATTATATTAGATTGAATCGGTTTAATTTTATGTTCACATACACTAAACCCTAAATAATTTAAATTTACAGTTGTTAGGTGATAAAGTAATGTTATATTTCTTTAATAACTCAAATAAAATTTTAAGTTTATCAAACATTTCCTCAAATTATTGAGCTCCCATCACTATATCATCTTGATAAGCATAAAAACCGTCGGTGTGAGTTCCATCAAGGACGGAGTCAATCATTGCCTAAAAATTTGAGCTTGCTGTTTTTAAACCAAATGGCAGTCTCTTACATGACAATGTGCCCCACAGTGCGGTAAATGCAACAATTTCCTGTAACTCTCTTGGTAGATCAATTTGCCAATATGCGCTAGGTAAATCTAAGACAGAAAAATATCTATATTTAGATAAATTCGCTAGGATTGTGGATATTTTGGGCAATGGATAAGCTGAATGTTTAATTATGCGATTAAGGCGTCTCAAACCTAGGGCTAATCTATAAGAAGCTTGTTTATTTTGCTCAGATTTCTTTTAACTAATAACATGGGACGCGCCCATTCCGTAGTGGATCTTTCAATGAGACCAGCTTTTTGCATTTCACGAAGCTGTTTAAGTGCCTCAGATTCCAAAGCCTGAGGTGCCGGGAACGGTAAAGTCCAAACAGGATAATTATGAATTAAAGACACTTTCGGTTGAATTTTGTCTGTGTGTCCCAATGTTTTTAGATTTTTAGAAAATACTTGAGAAAATTGCATCAGTAATTTAAGAATTTCATTTTGCTATAATCATCTAAATGCGTTAATTCAAAGTCGTAAGGTTGAATATCGCTTTTACTTAAGTTTATTATTTCTTCTGTGGGAATAATTAGATTTACATATTCTTCACAATTTTCTAAATTTGAGTAATGAGATCTCAAAATTTCAATTTCTGAAATCGGAAAAAATTTCCCTATTCTTTGTCCTTTATTTAAATGAACTGTTTCATTAGAATGATTCTTAATAAAAAGATATTGATAAACACCATCCTTTTTTTTTTTTTTTTTTTTTTTTTTTTTATTTATAGTTTCATTAACAAGGTCATTATTTTGTTCGGTTTGATGAAACGGAGGATAACATTCAATATATAGATTTTAAAACTTCTTTACACACCATAAATTTTCTTAAAATTTATGGTGTGTAAAGAAGTTTTAAAATCTATATATCGATTGTTTTTGAATTTAGTTTTGGTGATAACATTCAATATGAGGTATATTAATACATGGTTGAAAACAAATTTTATTGTTAATTAATTTATCATGATTTTTTATTACTATCGGTGTAAATACATACTCATATTTTTCTAAGATAATTTTATTTCTAAGTTTAGAATAAAATTATTCTTTCACAATTTTATTGTTAGATTCATTAGGTTCTACCAAAATTTCATCATGTATTTGATCATTTTGAGTACACCCTGCATTTAAGTAAAGATTATAATTTGTTTCATTATAATCAAGAAGCGGTATGCTTTCGCCTTTTATACTAGCCATTTTATTAACAGGGGATAACTGAACATCATTAATTAACATAAAAATCGAGACCTAAAATATCCTGGAATACTGAGTTAGAATTTAAGTTGATTACGAAAAATGAGTGTCTAAAGAACTTTTGATTAATTTTGAATGTTATTTCTATACATGCAGAAAAGGGGACAGTTCAGTTAATCGTTTTTATAGACACTTTCCGGGAAATGTGTTTGTATTTGTTGTTGTGTTTTAATTTTTTGAATAATTCATTTGAAATGATAGAAAATGACGAGCCACTGTCCAAAAGAAAAGGATAAGTATTGCTCTTAAATCTTAATTCTGTGAGAGGCAGATTAGTGTTTTGTGCATAAACATTAGCCACAATTTCAGAATTTATCGCAGAAATTAAATTTATGTCAGTTTGCTGGGAAACTTCACGTTGAATTCGGATATTGGTTTGAGAAAATTTAGAAATTTTGTCTTTCGAAAAATTATTACTATGATGATACTGATAATTACTATGATGTATAAAATAAGTTTGTGAAGTGCTATCTTGTTGTAGAATTGTTGCCGATGGGTTAGTATTGTCACTCAGTTCGAATGCATCAGCATCATTTGAACTGTTTATTAGTTTAAATTGTGATTGTCAAATGGTTGGGCATTAATATTAGGGAAGCTTTTATTTTTATTTTTATCTATATCATGATTTTTATAACGAAATTGTCTTTGACGTTTGGGATAGGTTTGTGATGTTTGTTCATCACTTTTTACTAGTGAATGAAACTCGCGGCAATTTTTCATTATGTGATTATATCTTCCACAGAAGACACAGTGTGTTGCTGGTCTTTTATAATCCCTGAATTTGAATTTTTGAAGAGCTTGATTTTATTTTTGTTGTTGTATTGGTTTCGAGAAAATATTTTCTGTGGTTTGTATCCCTATGAGGAGGTGAGTTTTGTTTATTTTTATCTTTGTATGTTTGTTCCTCGATGACATTCAGTTGCTGTTTTAAAGTGTTTATTTCTTGATTGAGTAAAATAATTTGTTCGTTTGGCGGGTTGGAAGTCATAGTCGCGGAATTTTCAGTTTATTGTATTTATTGTGCTCTCTTGAGAACATCACTGAAATTTTTAATATTTTCCTTAAGCAAAACAGTTTTAATGGAATATGGCAACGCCACCATGAAATGTGTCATTTTTATTGCATTAAGCGCCTCATTGTCCCATAAGTCTGGATATACGTTGGAAATAATAGTATTGAGTCGGTGAGCTAAATTATTTACCGTCTCAGAGGGTAACAAGGTCAAATTCTGTTGTGATTGTACATTCACGGTAGGAATATAGCTCTTAAAATATTCCCTAAATTGTTCAATAATATGATCTATAGTTAAGTTTTCCCTAAAAAAAGGGTCTGTACAGTAAAACTGCAATGCAGCCCCCGAGAGGTGGGCTCTGAAAAAGGAAATAGCTTTTAAGTTTTCATAATTGTTCATTTTACAGATGTCCTTCATTTGAGTAATGAAAATATCAAGGATAGCAAGGTCCCCAGCAAAAGACTGAATGGGGATATTAAATTGACGGGGGGGGGGGTATTGCTCTCCATATTATTACCCTGTTTTCAATTTGTATTCAAATTCTTTCTGGTGTTTGGCATTTTAAATGTTAATCTTTATATCAATACATTTTATAATATATACCTTTTTTTTCTTTAATAAACAGATGGCCTTAGAATGACTGATCTCACACTAGGTTATATATCATTAATTACGTATATTCATATCAAAACGACATACCATTTGTGATTATACTCCAAATATGATATTATATATATATGATACCAATATCAACCATTTATCCCCCAAAATAGCTAAATGTATGCAAATTAATTTGAATTTTAACTCACATTACCAAACTTTAAACTTAAAATTTCATAACAGAAATGTAAAAGTAATAGAATAAATATATTGGAAATAGAAAAAAAAAACAGTTTTTTTTTTTTTTTTTTTTTTTTATTAATAAAACACTTAAACACCTTTATGAGACACTTTATATATTATAAATATTAAATATTCCCTCAAAATATCTCTTATGAAAAGAAAAGGAAAAATATTAATAGTTAAATAGGTACGTAACCATTAGCAGCACCAAGTTTGTAGCGACATATTCTATGGTTGGCCGTGGATTTATATTTTAATAAGAATATGTCTAGACCACAGAGGCCCATTGTCGTTGAAGCTTGAAATAAATAAAGATAATACTTAGCATTCACGTTTATCCACCACTTAAAAACAAAGACTCGGCACATTGAAGAAATGAAGAAATTTCCATAGAACGTGATTTTTCATCAATTAATTTATGATTGAAGATGGATTATTAAAATAAGTGAAAATAGTCATAAGCAGATTCAAGAACATTCACAACATAATTATTAAGTTCTTTGGATACTTTCCGTTAACATTAAAAGTTCATTTTCATAAATTTACATGAATTATAACAAACAAACAAACAAAAAAAAAAACCTATGCATAATAATTATACAGCATGTTGCATCGAGGGTAAATAAATACTTATTTATAAAAATTTGGCGAAATGCGAGAAGTATATAACATTTTTGATTTTTAATATTAAACCATTTTAGGAGACGATGATCTTAAGCAATGGAAAAAGCGTAACTGAAACTTTTTCTGTATAAAAAAGTTAATAATGCCAATTGAAAACCGTTAGATCATTTCCGTGCCAAGCGTTACACAATCGAATCGAAATCGTCCCCATTGGCGATTTCAAAATAACATTGTAATTAAAATATTATACTTTATTTCTACTGAAGTTTAATGAGACTTTTTAAAATAATAAGGAGAGTATTTCAAAAATGTTAAGGGTTGTTTTATAAAAAGAATTTGCTGGAAGCATCATGAAATTTTGTTCTTTGACTGTGTCATCTACGAAAACCGTTGTACAAATAAAAAATAAAATCGAAATGAAATAAATGTATTTTCTGTTTCTTTTCTCTTCTTTCTTCTTTTTTTTTTTTTTTTTTTTTTTTTTTTTACTGAGTAGAGGATTAAATTACTTACAGGAAATGGGTTCGATTTAATATACTAATGTGTTAGAATTAGTTGATATATCACTATTATTATTAAATTTATTTATTTACTTATTTAACAAAAGAGAAAATTAAATATTAATATTTGTTATGGAAAGCAGAACTTTACCTAAATTTTAATTCTGCCTTATACTCCATATTTTTGTGTAGGATTTTTTTAAATATAGTCGGATTCTCAGAGTTCCACTCTCTTATGGGAACTCGGTTCATATTTGCCTCACTGCAAATATCCTAATTAATATTCCGTAGTGTCGTTAATACCCGCCTTTCTTCTCACACCAGTCTTTTTTTAGAGTATTTTTTTCCTATTTAATCCTTTGCCGATCCAATTTAATTTCACTCCTCTGGTCAGTATTGCCAAATTTAGGGACTTTTTCATTCAATCTCCACCACTAAATTTTAAATGTAACGGTTGCCTAATCACTTCGAATTTTATTAGTCCATTATATATACCAAATATCACTCCTCAAAATTATTGGTGATAGTTGAATACGAAAGAGTCCTTAAATTTGGCAACACAGTTTAGAGCATTTTAGAGCTTTAGGGACATCAAAGAAATAGTCGTAATTACATCTGAAAAGATTTACTCTAAAAATTAAGTGGTGTTGGAAAAAAGGCGGGTACTAACAATACTATGGAATATTAATTAGAATGTTAACAGCTATGTATTTGATGCTTTCAGCCCGGCTTAGGACATTTCGAACAGTTCTGGAAGTAACTTGTATATTAAGGGCGGATTTTATTGCTGCAGAATGTGCATGCTTTTAATAGACCTCCTTATAACGCTTATTTTCATTCTGGCTGACAGTTTTGATTGCCCTCCAATTCTATTCTTTCGACTACATCTATGTGAATTGGAAAGAAAATCCTGATGTATGGTTTTAGATTTCTTTATTTTGCCAGCATTTTACCATTCACTCATTCCGCTTTGGTGAACTGCCAAGATTTTCCCTATTTCAATATCAGATGGTATTTTTCCTCTCCCGATACTCCCAATTGAATAGCTGCTAACTTGTATCGTTTTATAACACCACTATTTCTTTGCAAAAAATTCCAACATGGTTAATTATTAAAAAAAAAAAAAAAAAAAAGCTAAAAAACTTATTAAAAATTTCCAGTAACCAAAAAAAAAAAAAAAAAAAAAAAAAATGCCGTACATTTTGGTAGCGTGGCAATTGTTTTAACTGCCAATAATCATACTAATCTCTCAGTAAACTTTCCACATTCCGTAAGAACAGTTAACACTTTCACGGCCGCTGACGTGGATTCACGTCATTTGAAAATCTATAACTCCTCCAGTGGACGTTTCTTTCGCGACTTGTATGTTACTTATTTCTTAAGAATATACCCAATTTTTATATTTTTACAATAAAATATACTATGGATACAAGCACTTTGATTAGAAAGAGTATAAATATAATGCATATCCAATTGTAATATAAATGTGAATACAGAAAATTTTGTCTAAAATATTGTAACTTGGGAGAATAACGCCCACAATCGGACCTTACTATTAAAAAGACAAAAGCGTGCGGCCGCGAAAGTGTTAAGCCATAGCCTCCTAAACTAGATGTCTTACGCGTTGCTCTGAATCTTGGCAACAGTTCAAGCGGTAGACAGCGTCGCCTGGTACGGATTGCGCGACTTATTTATTCAACTTTCACCAATAATTTTAAGAAGTGATATATGATATATATACAATCAATGTTTCTTCGACTGTATTCGCCTTTTATATATATCAAATTCCAATTTAAAAAATTTTTGGTGGCTGTTGAATAAAAAAGTTGCGCAATCTGTACCAGGTGGCGCTGTCTACCGCTTGAACTATTGCCAAATTTCCCATCCACGTGGCAGGCATCTAGTTTAGGACGCTATGGTTAAGCACAAAATTATACAAATTATACTTTCTTTGATTATCCAAACCATTTGCTTTTAAAATTGGTGCCAAAGCTTTTTCCCTCTCTTTACATTGCACATTTTTTCTTACATTTCTTTTAAAATTATTTAAAATTCAAAATGCATTTTTCAGATATCTTTCGTTTTATGTGAAAACTGAAATTTAATTTACAAAGAAAAAAAATCCAATTTTTATAAAAGAAAAAAAAAAAAATTGGTAGTGTTAATCCCAAAGATTTTTCTAGCACTGTGGAATGTGAGGAGAGATGTTACAGCAAATACTTTTGTTGTTAGTAGATTATTTTTAACCTGTATGTATTATTTTATTCAAGAGAAAGCAATTATTTGCAAAAATATTGGGATTTTAATGACTGTAGCAAAGTTGCCAAACATTCTGATTTTTGTATACCTGAATAATTTTACAAAAATTTTCGCTCATTTAATCATAAAAACAAAAACAAAAACAAAAAAACTGCTGCAAAAGTTCATAAAAAATTCTATAAGAAAAAATAAAAAAGACAAAAATAAATAAATACCGACATCAAAAAAATGGAACGGTTGACAGCTGTACTACAATATTAGATTTACTGTGCACTGTATGAACGTCAAATAAATAATAAAATAATAATAATCCTGCTGACATATTTTTAAGTAGTAAAATGTATCTTATAGTGCTAACGGCATGTTTTATAGAAGCGCCATATGAATATTCCAAAAATTCATTTAGGCAATCAGTTGTTAGGGATGGAAAAGAAGTGCAAACTTCGCAGCATACCTAAAATTTGACTTGCGTTTTATTATACTCTCCCCACTTTCGTCATAAAGAAATGTTTTTGCATGTTTTAATCGTAAAATGTAAAAAGTTATTATTTTTTAAAATACTGGTGACAATACATATAATAAATCGAACGTAAAATTTTAGGAACACTGTGAGGTGAGGTAGTGCTAATATTACAGAATCTCTTATATTATTAAAAAGGGTCCAAAATTTCTCTTTTTCTCGATCGCCTTTTTTTAAGCTTCTTGCACGAAAGAATAACGGACCGATTTCTTAACAACTGGTATATTTGGAAAGGTCATTTAATCCTCTTTTGAACCATATAAACATTTTAACAAAATACGGATTAGCGATCCATATTTTTAGATTTTACGAAACATCGATTTTTTCACAAAACATTTTATAACTCAAAATCTTTTAGAGATAAATCATTTTTTTTTTTTTTTTTTTTTTTTTTTGTATATAGACCTCGGTTAGACAATTCACTTCTCAAAAGATTGAAAGATTTTTTCAAAAACTGAATGAATTATAATTTTTTTAATTTTAGGCATAAAACCATTGAATACCGCGATCTTGATCCATTCGACTTCATGTGTTGGGTTACCATGGTGACTGCCATTGACAGAGTAAACGATATCTGGCCGAAAGAACGAAATCTTTTACCAATTGAGTTCTCATGTTTTTTGTACTGGGAATAAAAATTGCAAATGTCAAAATGCTTCAATTTTCCTCAAAATTTTTTCAAACTTACTGTGCACCGTTAACATCAGAAGGGATAGTTGCAGTTCAAATTTTATCGATTTTGGAAAAAATTTACATTTTAATTGCAAATTAAATTTTATTCTAATACGCGTATTTCAAATTCTATTTATGATTAAATTATTTTTAATACATTATTCGAAAGATATTTTAAAGTACTTTTATATTATGGAATGTGGAATTAGGTTTTCTTTTGTATCTCAGCTACTAATTAAAATAATTTCATAAGTAATACATCATTTGAAAGCTTTGTTAATTTGGAATGGAACAGTAGATTACAGAAATTTCTACCGTCAGATGGCGCTGTAATATTTAAAATTTCAATATTTCAAATTTTAATTATGATTAAATTAGTTTTAATACATCAAAAGGAATACGCGTGTGTCCCTTAACTTATGCGCGCTCAGCGCGCACGGGACTGCGCTGCCGAAGGCGCTGGGGACCCGGCGCGACTTTTTACCCGGTCAGAAATTATTATTATATTTTTAATTTCTTTTCTTAAGAATAAAAGTTACTGTTAGTGATTCATTAATTATAGTGATTCATTCCTGTGCGCGCGCACGGCGCTGCGCTGCCGAAGACAGTGGGGACCCGGTGTGAGTTTCACCCGATGAGAAATGATTTTTTTTTTAGGGGGCACGAAGGGTCAGGGAAGGAATGCGCGCACGGGACTGCGCTGCCGAAGGCAGTGGGGACCCGGTGCGACTTTTTACCCGATCAGAAATTATTTTTTTTATTTTCTCTTCTTAAGAATAAAAGTTACTGTTAGTGATTCATTAATTATAGTGATTCATTTAAAAATACTGACCCGCTAGCGGGCGAAGCTCGCTAGTTTATAACAAATTTTGATGTCATTTAAAAAATATACTTATTTAATTTTATTAGTCTTACTTTTTATAGAAAACAACATATTTAATAAAATTTTTCTCATGACTATGGCTTGCTGAATTCTATTTTTGTCTGAAAAAGGGTCAGTGGTCACAGTGTTTCTAACTTTTTACGTGCTTTATGTTCTTTTTCACCATTATTTCAAAACAGTATTTTTTTAAAATGAAAACTTCAAGGAAAACTCTTTAAAAATAGTGCTGAAAAAATAATAAAAGCACGTAAAGATATAGGAATGCTGCTAATCTTGAAGGGTGTTAGTAAAAACGAAACAATTTGTTTTAACGAGTAGAGTTTTATCTCAAACTTGGGATCAATATCTGTCATGTCAAGAGCTCAAACTTAATTGTTTTGAATAGATTTCGGTCATAAATAAAAATATTGAAATAAGAGGATAATTTATTCTAATGCGGTTTACAGAAGAGCAATTTAAAGAGAATGCTTTTCGAATGATGTGTGATTTTAAGTGCCTTAGCAATTCTAGTGATATTGTGGTGAAACTATAAACCCTATGCCGCTGATTGCTTTATGTCTGAGAAGTTTCTTAAATAATTCACAATGATTTGTGTTATTTGATTACAGCGTTATTTAAAGTAGCTGTAACACTTAAAAAAAAGATTATGTGAAGTTATATTTAACCTAGTTGACGAACTTCCTTTTTGAGGAAACAGACTTTCAGAAACTTTTTATTATGGCATAATGTTGTGAGTGGTTTTTAGATTTGGATATTTATGGATAATTTTAGCAAAAACTTAGCTAATTAGGGTTTTTGAGTAAAATTATTGCATTTCTAAACTATATTCATTCAAACATCTTTTCATAAAATAACGTAGAACCAGACCCTTTTTATCTCTCAGTAGAACTAAGAGATAAAAACGTATTCTACCAAATGCATATTTTGATGTAATGTGAATATATCTTGTTATGATAAAAATATACAGCTAATTTGTTTCTTTTTACAATTCTGTTATCTAATGAATCTACAGGTCAAAGTTTTATTTTATTTAATTTGGATGCATAAATTTATTGGATAGCGCATTGAAAATAATTATTTTTATATGTATGCTTAACAATGCATAGGTATTAAATATATTATTTAATAGTCTGATAATAAAAGTTTTTATGAGCATTTATTAAAAACAATTTGTGATGAAGTTTATTTCAACATAGTTGCAACTTTATGCCACATAGCCTGTAAACATTCAATGAATGTTTTGGAAAATCTTTATTGCGTTAGACTGGCATTAAAAAATGTATAAAGTTAATGCAACTTATGGCATTCTTAATTCATAGAAATCTGTCTGTTCTAAACAAAAAGCATCTATTTTTCTTAAGCCAACTTTCTTAATAAGAACACTAGCATATTTATTTCACTGTATAAAACATGGATATTTTGCTGATATCACACTGCTTTAATATTTACACGAAGGAAATATGAGATTCCAGAATCCGGATTCTTTTAAGCAGCTTACTACAAATGATTTCTTGTATTTCATTATTATTATTGTGTTTTTATTTCTTGTTTCCTCACTAAATAATAATTTCGTTGTTGAGATTATTTATATATTTATAACATAACTGCCAACATTCTAACTATTATTCCGTAATATTGTTAGTATCTACCCCTTTTTTACACACCACTTTATTTTTTGATTACTTCTCTCCAAATATAATTACGACTAAATATGAAGAAAAATATTCTAAAGAAAAGGCTGTTGGGAAAGAAAAAAAAAAAAAGAAGAAGAAGAAGAAGAAGAAGAGCGGGTAATAAGAATGCTACGGAATATTGATTGGGATGTTTGCAGGTATGATTGGCAGGTTTTGAAAAAATCAAATAACCTAAATTTGCAACATTTAATATAAATTCTCAAAATAACTGTAAAATATATTTCAAAACACAAAGTATGTGCTAATTTGATAAACTTAAAAAACTGTGAACATTTAAAAAAAATAATTTTTCTTAATATTATAGGTAATTAACACCACTAGATTTTTTGAGAAATTATAAAATAAAACATGCAAAATCTGCATAGAGCTAAATTAAATATGATTATAATTGTTCCAAGTATAACCAAATCATAAATCTAAGATAATAATTTTTTTTATATTTGCATTAAATAATAATAATAAAAGATTACTTGTGGTAAAATAACATAGCCATCATTAAAATAATCATTTGTAATAGTTGATATAATAGTACGATCAAGGATGCCACCATAGATGAATAAATGAAAGGTAATTTGATCATTAGTTTTTCAGTTTTTAATGAATACGAGTGTCGGCGTGGATGTCACTTATATACTAACTTAATTTTCTTACTGGGGAAAGGAAATGGGAAAACTTGTAACTGAAATATAGTCATGTAACTTTAGTAAACTTAATATAAGATAAATTTAAAAAGTTGAAACGGCCCTTTTAAGGTACGTTCAGAGAACCAAAGTAATTTGGCAATATCGCAAAATGATATTATGTAATCTGAAAATTAGTTAAAAAGAATTTCAGGAACCATTTTGATTAATTGATGTAATTTAGCAAAATTGCTAAAATGTATCTTTATTCTTTCTCGTTAACAAATATTTCAACAAGTTTCTGCTGTGTAAATGCATTCACAGCAGCATCGATTTTATATACTTACAGAGTGTCACTAAAGTCTGTTCTCCTTTTAACTGCCGAACGGCTGCTAAAAGAGTAAAAGAAAAATCGGTAGTAAAGTGTGTAGGTTTGATTAATCTTGAACCTTTTACTGAACATGCTGATAACTGAAACTTCTATATCGTGCTCAAGAAATAACAAGAAATACAAAACTCAAAAAAATTTATTCTAAACTTCAATAAGGGGTAAGGGGTAGCTACTCCTAGATACTTACAGCGGTCGCAGAGTTTTTTTTATTTTTACGATCATTTTATTATACTTTCACCACAAATTTTAGAAAGAAATGTTTCTTGAACATTTTAGTACTATTATAACATAAAAACCATTAAGAATACTTTCTTTTTGAAAATTATGATGAGAGTATAATAAAACGCTTGTAAAATTATAAAAATGCTGCGACCCCAGATGCTAAATAATGAGCTATAATGCATGTCACAAAGAAATGTGTGGAACG
Organism: Salticus scenicus; assembly: GCA_963930645.1. Lineage (NCBI taxonomy): Eukaryota > Metazoa > Arthropoda > Arachnida > Araneae > Salticidae > Salticus > Salticus scenicus. The sequence continues at coordinate 84,575,217 of OZ005651.1, forward strand.
TGTACGTGAATTAAAAACTGAAGATAGGTGAACTTCCATTATACTGATAATATCTATACCCCGGAAGTAAAGGACACCATATCACAAAACTGTATTTTTTTTTTAAGAATGATGTTATAATGAAATTAATTAGTGACATTTCTCATGAATAAAGTAAATAGACATGGTTTTACGTTCTACTATATTATATCTTTTATAATAACTAAGCATAGTGCTTAATGCCTATACAGGGTGATTCAACGATGATGGAACAAACTTTGAGGGGAAGTAGGACAGATCATTAGGACTCAGAATTGCATAGGAACCCATGTCCCGAAACGTCATTTTAACCCTTTACGGACCATGTATTTTCTGTGTTTTTTACCAGTAAGCTCTGCCTACTACCGTTCCTCTTGAATGGTGCATTATTTAACAGAGATATTCTATTTATAATTGTTTATCATACAAAAGGCCATACGTAATAAAAATTTTGTTTCCGAATAATGCACATTGCTTGAATAAATATTAATATTGTGAATATTTTTTAGATATACTATAAACACACAGTTGTGTTGAACAGTTTACTAAAACATACATCTTCTATATAGGCATAACACAAAAAATTAAATATGAAATAAAAAACATTGTGTAAAAAACGAAAGTAAAAACGTATAAAAACAAATAGGAAAACAAACTGCTTCTTTGCATCCATATTTACAATAAGTGTTCAAAATTGCTACCACAAAACGTAATGCATGCTTGATAGTGTCGGAGTGTATTGGCGAACAGCTCCAAATATGCCACGTGTTTCGCGCACTTGTGCAGCCACAAAGGACAGTCGAGCAACGAGGTCCTCTGGTGAATCCACAGGAATCTCGTAAATGATGATCTTCAGATGCCCCCATAAAAAGAAATCGATACTCGATAAATCTGGTTTTCGGCGTGGCAACCGGCCTGGCCTGCACCGTCTAATCCATCGCCCTGCAAAACTAGCATCCAGGTAATTGCGCACTTCCATATCGAAATGTGCTGGCGCACCATTAAGCTGAAGCCACATTTGATTGCGAATGACAACTGGAACATCTTGCAGCATGCAGGACCTCTTTTAGAAAAACAGTATAACGTGAGCCATTGAGCGGCGCTGGTAAAAGATATAAGCCTATGAGATAATCGTTCACAATACCTAACCAAACATTAACAGAGAAACGTTTTTGGAATGAATGTGGGCGTATAGCGTGTGAATTTTCTGTTGTCCACGGATGATTATTGTGCACATTGAAAACGCCTTTGTGTAAAAATTGCCTCATCTGAGAACAGAACAAAAGTAAGAAAATCCTGCTGCAACGCACACTGTTGCAAGAACCATTGGCAAAATTCTACGTGCAGTGTAATCACTTACTTCCAATGCTTGCACTTTTTGAATATGGATTGGGTGTAGATGTTCTCCGTGTAAGACTCTGCAAACAGTGGATTAACTCGGATGTACACGACGTGCAATATCGCTTGTATTTGTGTCGGGTGTTACATCCACAATGTTTAGAATTGTTTCTTCCATGTCTGGATGTCGAACTGTTCTTGTTCCAGTCCTTGCGTCAGAATTAGCGAGAAATGTACTATTTTCACAAAGGTTCCAATGCAATCGTTCAAACCTTTTGTGATTTGGCATGCGCGTGTTTGGAAATCGTCCCTGATACAGTCGTAGCGGTGCGCTACTGTTCCCATTAGCAGCACTGTATATTATTATAGATGCATGTCTGCTTTTTCATTATTAGAAAAATCTCCCATCACCGTCGAAAAACATAGTTTAAAATTATAACAAACACGCAGATAACGAATGACGAGGTCCACTAAAGCTCTCTACCTTCAGCAGTACCAGCCAATCACCCTAATTTTGCTTAGTTGTATTATTGATGGTAACTGCAATTTTAAGCATTTATTGTCAATATTACTGCAAAGAAACACTTTGCGATGTATTTGAAACCCCGCCTACTGATAAATTTTGCATTTTGTGCATTACAGTACATCTAAAAAGTTATTCACAATATAAGCAGTTATTCGATCAGTGTGAAGTATTTGAAAATAACATTTTTAACATGTATTTTGCAAGATTAACAGTAAAAGACAGAACCTTTCTGTTAAATAGTGCACCATTCACAAGCAGTGGCAGTAGGCAGAGCTTTCTGTTAAAAACCCCAGAAAACGCATGGTCCGTAAAGGGTTAAAATTACGTTTGGTGAAATGGGTTCCTATACAATTCTGAGTCCTAATGATGTGTCCTACCTCCCCTCAAAGTTTCTCCCATCATCGTTGAATCACCCTGTATATAAAGCAAAAAATGCACATCAAGAACATGGTGATAACTCTTTCCACAAAAGTGATATGGTGTCCTTTACCTCCGGGGTGCAGATATACATACAGTCGGTAACAAAAGTGTCCGAACACTAGCAAAAATTCCTATGTAAAAATAGTACACTTCATACGGTTTTGTTAGATAAATCCTTGTCGAATCCTATTCTTAGTCAGTGTAAGAACATGATTCGATAAGGATTTATTTAACAAAACTGTATGAAGTGTACATTTTTTACATAGGAATTTTTGCTAGTGTTCGGACACTTTTGTTACCGACTGTATTTGCTTGAAGTAACTTGCTTGCAGTAAAGCGCTCATCAAAATATACAGCTATTCACCGAAGAGAAAGCTCTATTCTAACTCTCTGGAGCTAAAATTTCTAAAACTGAACTCCCTTACCTCGAAAATCTCGCTGCTTAATTAGGTTATTACAGGAGTGTCATTTTAAATAACCGCTATAAGAAATTTCCTTAAAAACTCATTCGGTTCCAACCATACACGAAAATATCTTCGAAAGCTAGACTTTGCAATTATCTTTGTAACTAACACCGTAATCTTATCCAGAACGATCAAATTCCAACTAATGTTTTCCTTCGAGCAACAACTGCCTATAGCGTAGATGTAAAATCCCCTCACTCACTCACCTTTCGACCAACAAAAGCATCCGAACTATGTAGTTCATACTGAAAACTTCGCAATGTTTGACAGTTTTGCAAAGTAGTGCCTATGAGAGCTAGAATGTGGTTATACTAGGGGAGGTAGCGCTACAAATAGGTCAATTATTTTATAGCGGCTGGTAATTATACCAATGTTTGTTCTCTTTTCCCTCGTCAGACATCCGACCATCAGCTGCTCCAGTAGCGGTGGGAGTGGGAGTTAAAGGGGGGTCAAAGTCGCAAAAATAAATAAATTTTAAAGTTATTTTATACCACTTCAAACTTGGTTTAGGAGATTATTTATACAATATAGAATTGGAAAATAACCGTGAGCCACCTGGGAAGTGGTGGATTATACCATAGCCTCCTATACTAGATGCCTTCCATGTGGCTCGGAAACTTGGCAACAGTTCAAGCGGTAGACAGCGCCACCTCGTAAAGATTGCGCGACTTTTTTATTCAACAGCCACCAAAAATTTTTTAAAGTGGGATTTGATATACATAAAAGGCGAATAGAATCGAAGAAACGTCGATTATGTATATCATTAATCACTTCTTAAAATTATTGGTGAGAGTTGAATAAAAAAAGTCGCGCAATCCGTACCAGGCGGCGCTGTCTACCGCTTGAACTGTTGCGAAGTTTCCGAGTCACGCGGAAGGCATTTAGTTTAGGAGGCTATGATTATACGTCAGTCGCTAGGCCGAACCTGCAAAAAATCTTTAAAAATAAAGTTATTTCCTACCGCACGAAACTCATATATATGATACTTCATAAGTCAAATGATGGGAAAATAACCGTCTGCTGCTTTGGTAGTGGTGGATAGACCATCATCCGAGGCCATGAATGTAGTAATATGGCGTGGAAAATCCGTGCGCGGTCTAGTAATTTACACGGCTAAACTGACGACTTTTACCCTATTCTGAGATAATATTTATAATTAGATTATATATATATATATATATATCAATCACAAAACATTTACTTAATATTAATGTTGATTTTTATGTATTGAAATGCTCTCAATTCTGTCATCACTTTTTTTTTTTTTTTTTAAATATTCACTATTACGTAAACAAATAAGTGTTAAATAAAATTACAAAATACAAATATGTAATTAAATGACACTAACAATATAATTTCAATTTAATTAAGAATTTAATACACAAATTAGTTAGAAATTTAAAAACTGGTGAAAAAGGAATATTTATATAGCGTAAAAATCTGCTGAAAACACAGATTCGCACACTTTTTCTGAACTCTCTTTCGAACTGTCGGAAATATCTACACTGTTAAAAATGGTTTATTAAAAATGAGCTAAATTGTCTCAAAATAGCTCTGGAACAATATATACTTAAATTTGAAAACCCATGCACTCATTTTTGAGTATATTGACATATGCTCAAAAATGGGGTTGGCCAATAAGAATTCCAATATCCAAATGTTTATATATATTTAATAATATATATTTAATCAATTCTATATCTGGCTTCCTGATGCTTCGACACAGTAGTAAATAATAATTAATTAAATTAATATAAATCATAAAAAATTGGGCAGTTTTGCCATACTTGTCATCTAGTGTTAGCTGCTGATACCTTTCATATTTTTCAAAGAAATCTAATACTTCTTTATTTGTGATTTCAGGATTAAAAGATTTCTCAGATTTAAATTTCAGTAAATACACTTTCCTTTCCAATATGATTTCAATATTTTCTTTTATCAAAAATTTTTCAAAATGTAAGATTTGAAGAGCTAACGATAAAAATGGATGCAACCGTTTAGAGCGACTGTAGTGTTCACCTGATATAGAAGTATTAATGAATCCACTTGCCAGTAACTCAGCGTTAATCATAACATTAGTTAATCCACAGCTATCAGTGAATTTTGCAACTGCTTTGAAATACGCCATGATTATGAGAAAAGAGCCAAAATGAATAAATAAATTGTCGAACCGCGACTTTTTGCTGCTTTGTATCTGCGTAGCAACTTTTGCAATAGCTAAATCATAAGTCACTTCTATGTAAGGCTCATTGCATTCTAAAGCAACTTGTTGACTCTGTTTCATTGTTTTCAATACTACAGAATTTTTCGTTGGTGAATCGTTGATTAACGTTATATATATATATATATATATATATATATATATATATATATATATATATATATATATATTTGTGTAGGATTTCTATCAAGATGAATTAAACTGTTATAACCCACTCAGGATGAAGTTTGGGTTAATTTTAAATAATGAGAAACTAGCCAACCCAAATCGACATGTTTAAATGTGTGAATATTATTTGGAAATTTTAATCGCAAAGAGATTCAACTGCTCTAAGGTTTCTTGTACTCTAGGTTTTATATTATAAGCTTGCAGGTCAGATGTTACTGTATCAAAAGTTTGTCGTCTTTTTCTAAAATTTGTGCAAGTATCTATCACTGAACTATCTTGAGGTAAACTGATTCTAATATTATCATGGTTATTATCACTTACATTTTGGAATATTATTCACACGGTGTCGTCGTCGTGTAAAGCATCTTTGCAGCTTGAGGTAGTAACAAATCTATCAAAATTATTGAATGCTAAACCAGGACGTATATTGCTTGAACGAATTGAAATTCTATATATAGTCTCTTATTGGGGTTCATTTTCGCTTTTTTGGTTAAATTCTTAACGCAAATCATGCAACTCCTCAAATGAGGAAGAAAGTAGTACAATGCCACCCATAAATCCCAAATAATTTATAAATTCTCCATCAATTTTTTTGCATTTCTCGTTCCAATTTAGTTTTTTAAAAGCTTGCTTGAAAAATGCATTTCAGAGACTGTTATCAATTTTTTTCTCACGATTTTCTCAAAAAATTTTTAAAAGTTAAAATTACATTTATTAAAAAATAAATTAAGAAAAAAGGAAATAAATTAAAGTATCAAAAAAAGAAAAAAAAAAAAAAAGCGCATCACGCAATTTTCACTTTCTAGAGTGGAATGTTAAAAAATAGCGTATTCTGGTAACTAGGACTGGCCGTTATATCGATGCAATGCAAAAATCGATTTATCGCTAAAATCGGCGATACGATTTAAATATAACATCTACTACGAAATTTCGAAATGACGATGTTAGACGATGTAATGCTGCATCGATTTAGAGATAAAAATCCGATGTTAGCTAGGCATCAAGTTTCCTCATCGCGCTTGCGAGTTAATGCATCAAGGGAAGTTTTGCCGATTTAGCGAAAACGATTTAACAATAAGTGCAAAAGCCGTCTTACGATTTATCAACGTGCCGGCTTTTCATTTCAATGGAGAAACCAGAGAGACGATGCGCTTAAATCGCCTGTCGTCTGCTCCGTTTATTCCAAAGGAGAGACGAAGTACTGCTCTTGCGGTTTTACGGAGACTCCAATTTGTTTGCTAAGTAATGATTTCTTTCTTTTTGTGATAAGTAATTATTTTCGGCAATTACAGTATACATTGTTGTAATAAATATTAATTTAAGTATATAGATTTTTTTTCATTAAATTAAATAGAAAATAAATTTATTTTTTTACAATATTTAAGAATACAGTAAATCACGATAAAAATAGTTTCATAATGCAATACGATATATCTGTTTGTCATTATTATCATTTATTCAATAATTTGGCTTTGTCTGACACTTCTGTTATTAGTATTTTGTAAAAGAGGGGGGGGGGGGGGATTTTTAAAGAATGTACACAAAAACTTTTAATGGTGCTCCTTATTACGTACGTCCTTATTATGTACTTTTTATTACGCTCTTTATAATAACATTAATAAGCTTCAAATATTACTTTACTGAAGTTAATAAAATCTACAATGTTAATACTTTAAAATACTATTAAATGGAAATAGAGTTTAAATTTTTTTCATCATTTAAGATTAAATTTCTTTTTCAAACTCTGCTACCTATTTCATCTAACGAACAAATTAGTCTTGTTTTTTTTTTTTTTTTTTTTTTTCAGAATGATGTGTGGTTTATTTATAGGCAGATTGGATATTGACCGCAAGAATATAAGGTATTTCGGCAATATGACACAAAAAAGCAGAAATTTTACTAAATTTCAGTTAAATGATAAAAGATTTGGGAATCAGCTTTCAAAAATTTTTTAGTAAATTATTACTTAACTGGGCAGTTGGTTCAAAATTTTCGCGTAGAATTTATCAATCGACTTGAAAAAAATTTAAATTTTCTTTTTAAAGAAAGCGGAAATTTAATTTACTGACTGGACAAATTTTACGATCAAATTTAAGACAACTTTTATAAATCAAAATACAAAGTTAAATATTCCATCATATATCAGGAACACACAAAAAAGGGCTAAACAATTAAAAAATAAAAATAAAATAATAAAAATAAAATAAAAATAAAATAAAAAACTGTTGTGCCAAAAGCCATCAAAAACTCTCTTTAATATCAATATTTATAGCAACGCCCCCTAATGTTAATAATCCAGAAATGTTTAATAAACATTTTTCTTAATAAAAACTTTAAAGTTTGAACTGCATAATTTAAAATTTTAATTTTAAATTATCCAGTTTGGCGTAATTTTAAGCCATAGATGCTGAGTTATAGCAATATGGGAAATTGCAGAAAACAAATTAGTAATAGCAGCGTTGCTTTTCGGTCATTATACTATTGATTAAAAAACTTGTATATGTAGAAGGGGTAGGGAGGAGGTATTTTCTAAATCAGTGTTAAATCGATTTATCTCTATATCGCGATATTAGATGGAAGATAAATCGATTTATAGAATCGCTACATCGCCCAGTCCTACTGGTAACACTTCTATATGAAACCGAGGAATGAATGGACCCGATATGCGATAGTTTTAACACTAATAATAATTATATTATCGCTAACTTTTTGTTTAACGGGTATAAGTCGTCAGTTTAGCCATGTAAATTACTAGACTACGCTAGGATTTTCTACGCCATGTCACTACATTCATGGCCTCGGCTGATGGTCTTTCCACCACTACCAAAGCATCTGACGGTTATTTTCCCATTATTTGATGTATGAAGAATCATATATATGAGTTTCGTGCGGTGTAAAATAACTTTTTTTTAAAGATTTTCTACAGGTTCGGCGTAACGACTGACGTATAATCCACCACTTCCCAGGTGGCTGACGATTATTTTCCTATTATATATTGTATAATGTATAAATAATCCCCTAAACCGAGTTTAGAGCGGTATAAAATAACTTTAAAATTTACGTTTTTTTTTCCGAGTTCGAGGCTCTCCTACTCCTACCCCTACCGCGCGTGCGACGACCGACGCGCATTTTGGTTACTCTCGATACCTAAACAATTACTGGAAATAAGAATTTCCGTACTATTATGCAGTACTAGATAAGACCGGTTACAATGCTACCTAGTGTAAAATGGCAGTCCTATCTCGAATTTGGTACGAGATGAGGAAAATAGGTAAGACCACCAAAGTTGTAGAGTAAGAAAAGACACCTTGTTAACTCTGTAGACATGAATGCTAAAACAGAATGATTAAAACGAGCATTTGTTTGTTCGCGATTTCTTACACTGCGACAGGAAGAAACGAACTTAAAAAGAAAAACAAACAACTAATTATAATCCCCACAATATTCTAAGTATTATACACTCCTGCTCAAATGTTTAGGAAGATTTGCAAACGATTAGTTTTTTTTTTCAGTTTAAAAACTTATCTATCGATAAAACATTTTCAAACATAGGGTATTTAAGAGAACCGGGTCTTTTCCATGTTTTTCAGTGAAGATTGGTTTCAGACAACATTTAGTGGCCTGGAAACAAGTTGAAAAAAAAATCAATAATATTTATGATCACCCTGTAACGTTAAGTGAACTAAATGAACTGTAACTTTAGGATATGTTAACACGGACCCAGTTTAATTTGTGGATGAATTTGTGGGACGATAGATTCTTAAACAACGGAGATAAAAGCATTTATTTTAAAACTCCGAAACAAATCAGTATGTTTTTTATTTATAATGCACAGAGTTTTTAACGAAAATTATTCCCACTTTCAGATAAGTTAGAAATACACTTTTAAAACAATATACTGTAATCAGAATACAAATATCTCAAATACGCATCTCAAGAAATATGAACATTTTTATGAAAAACGTATTCACTGCGCATGTGCGAAAGATAAAAAAAAAATTATTGCATAGGTTGAAAGCAAGATATATTGGGCAACTTTCATCAAAAGTGCATTTGAATAGAGTAAAAATTAAGAAAATTATACGAAAAAGAACGAGCTAGATTTTAGATATTTTCCAAGAGTTGGAATTTCGTAAGGGGTTTTTCTCATGCCACGTAATTAATTTAAAGATCCAATTATTTTAACCACTTTGCAAAAGTTCTTTTTTTGTGAAAAACCCCTTATTATCTCACAAATATTAGTAAATAAACAAAAATATGTTAGAGTTACAAGCTTATAAGGGGTTTTTCACAAAAAAGAACTTTTGCTAAGTGGATAAAATAATTGGATCTTTAAATTAATTACGCGGCATGTGAAAAACCCCTTAAGAAATTTTAATTCTTGGAAAATATCTCAAATCTAGCTCGTACTTTTTCGTATAATTGGCTTAATTTTTACTCTATTCAAATGTACTTTTGACAAAAGTTGCCCAATATATCTAGCTTTCAATCTAAGTAATATATATATATATATATATATATATATATACATCTTTCGCACATGCACAGTGAAAACGTTTTTCATAAAAATGCTCAAATTTCATGAGATATTTAAGATATTTGCATTGCAATTGCAGTATATTGTTTTAAAAGTGTTTTTCCAACTTATCTGAAAGAGGGAATAATATTCTTTAAAAACTGTGTGTATTATAAATAAAAAACATGTTGATTTCTTTCAGAATTTTAAAATAAATGCTTATACCTCCTTTATTTAATATGCTGTCGTCAAGTAAATTCATGCACAAATTGAAATGGGTCTGTGTTAACATATCATATCCTAAACTTACAGATCATTTCGTTTACTTGACAATGCAGGTTGATTACAAACATTATTGATTTCGCTCAATTTGTTACCTGCAGCCTAAATGTTGTTTTGAACCAATCTTCACTGAAAAACATGAAGAAGACGCAGTTCTTTAAATGCCCAATGTTTGAGAACATTTCACTGAGGGATAAGTTTTTAAATTGAAAAAACTGATCACTTGCAAATTTTGCTAAACTTTTGAGCAGGAGTGTGCTATGTGTAAAAGCAGAAAGAAAAAAAAAACTAAAGCGGAAATTGAAGTAAAATAATTGCATAAGTGTAATTAATCAATGATAATAAGCCAAATAAACAGAAAATATAACAGACTGCAATAACAGTAAAACGAAATTGAAATTTATGAAATTACAATTATAAAGTAAATTTAAAATTTCTCTAATTCTACTTTATTCAGTATCAAATAACTGCTTTTCTTAAAGTATAATAATGAATTCAATTTACTTTATAATTTGTATCCTTTGCATCCTTTGCTTTAGTTTTTTATTTTCCTTAAAAGTTATTGATCTGTTATCTCCTTTCTTTTTGTTTTTATTCATTCATTTTTATTTTTAGTAACAATTATACTTATATATATGGTTCATTTGAAAATTTTCCTTTGTTCCAGATTTCCCCCTCCTCTTCTTTCTATGTATCGTACAATTTTGAGATTGATTCTTTCATTTTTCCTCTCATGCCGTTTCCGCTCTTCTTTAGGGGTTGTTCTTTTGAATCTTTCCCACCTCCTTCAATTTTGTTTTTATTCACAAAGTTATAGCATGTCTTCTTGCACCTGAGTAAAGAAGATTAATTTTCCGAATTTGCTTGGTGCTGTATTTACATCAATTTTTATTTTTACATTAATTTACTTTAAAATACACAGGAGTAGTGTTTCTTTAGTATTCCATTTAGCTATAATCATCAAGTACAGAATTAAGACCTCAAAGTAAATTAAATGTAAATCAACTATCTTTTTGAGTGCATGTTAAAATTAAATTGCATTATTATAAATATTTAAATTATGTATATAATTATTTATATATATATATATATATATAAACAGTCTACTAAAGTATTTCAAAAATAAATAATTCTTAGCTTTCTTGGGACAGCTGTTTTATTTATTTTTTGTTATCTAAAGTTTTGCATTTATATATCAGATATAACAAATGCTAAATTTGAAATAATAAATTTGAAAGATGAAATAATAAATTTGAAATTAAATCACTTACATTTTAAGTCGTTTAAATGCGAGGTGAATTTCAAAATATTTTTTATGAATATACCCACAGGAGTAATTTATTTTAAGCTTATGAAAAGGGGGAAATTTATAAAATAGTTTTACCTTAAGGAAATGGTTTATTCATCACTAAAGATTCATGCTCTCCGAAAAATTATTTAAAGAAAAAAAAAAAAAAAAGAATAAATAATGGTAACACTATGCGAAAAATAACTTTTATAGTAAATCAGATGTAATTCGAATTATGATAACTACAAGATCATGGAAATTTAAAGAAGGAACATTTTCTGTTCACTTTTATAACGGTGTAGAAATACGTTATAAAGCATAGTTGCACTTACATAGTCGCTAACATTTATGTTTTTCGGCTAGTGGAAAATTTTAATAGAAAATTTTAATTTATTTAACCAGTGAAAACTATTTCAGAAATATATAAAAAATTTCTATGAATATTTTCCGATACCTAAAAAGCGCAAAATTTGGTAGTTATGCTTTTAATTTTATATGTCATTTCAAAATAATATAACATTTTGAACGAAAAATTTGTAAACTTTTAATATCCATCTATTCATTTAATATTTTATATATATTTATAGATATATATGTGTAGGGGAGACCCGTGTACCTAGGGCCATCATGTACCTAGGGCCACCCCACTTTATTTGAATAATATTTAATTTTAAGTTTTAAAACTCAATTGGGCGAGTAACAACACCAAATGCTACTTTTACAACTACTTTGGAACTTTTGAGGAGAGAGTATTGACAAGTTACATGTAGAAAAAGATTTTACATGGTCTGAAGTAAAATTTTGACACTTATCTCTTTTGCTATTTTCAAAGGCGAGTCAAATATTTTTCTTTCATTTCTAGTGTATAATTTTGCTTGTTATATTGAGTAATAAATGAGATATTTTATTAGTCCTTTCTGCATGTGGATTTTTTAGTGGAAGGCATTTTGAATGAAGTTACCAAAACGTGTACCTAGGGCCACATCGCTGCCTTGTACCTAGGGCCAGTGTGTTTGGACCTTTTAACACTTTCGCGACCGCATGTTTTTGTCTTTTTGACAGTAAAGTCCTCCTGTGGGCGTTTTCCTCATAAGTTACAGTTTTTCACAACAAAATTTTCCGTATTCATATTTATATTACAAATGGATATGCATTATAATCATACTCTCTCTCGAATCAAAGTATTTGCATCCATAGTATACTGGTTGTACAAATATGAATATTGTGTATATTTTTTAGAAACAAATAGCATACAAATTGCAAAAGAAACGCCCACTGGTGGAGTTTCATATTTTCAAATGACGTGAATCTATATCAGCGGTCGAGAAAATGTTAAGAAATACAGTACAGCCTATAGTAATTGGATGCTGGCAAACCCTGGTAAACCAATCACTATACATGACGTTGCTGAAAGTGTTGGCAAGTCCTATCCGTCGGCCTTTACTCCTGTAAACATTCTATCAGGCTTTCGTGTATCCGGCATGTAGCCAATAAATAAAAACACATTCACTGAGGATGAATATTTAAGTTCAAATGTGAAAGACCAAGACCCCCTCCATAAAAAAAAAAAAAAAAAAAAAAAAAAAATTCCAGGAAGAAAGCGAACTAACAGTGATAGAATTGGATGTCTCTGTTTCGTGTCCTGTTGGTATTTCGAAACCCTCAACATCTAACATCTTTTCGTGTATTATGCTTTAACAGGTACGAATATAAGCAAAACCTTTACCTAAAGCAAAACTTCCCACATCAAAGAAAAGATGTGACCGAAAACCAGAGAGATCTAAAAATCCAAGAGACACTCCAGAGAGAGAGAGAGAGAAAATTCTGTTAGAATATCCCAAAGAAAGGAAAAAAAAAAAAAAAAAAAAGTGAAAAAGTTCGTGTTTTAAATTAAGGCAACAACATGATGATTATTATATAATAAATAAATATATTACTCGATATTGTTTCTTTTATAAAATACAAGTTTATATGCTTATTTTTTATTCATTACAAAGTAAAATCTAAATTTGAGAGAATGGCCCTAGGTACATGGAGGTCTGGCCCCAGGTACAATGAGGGTGTTGTACCTAGGGCCACGAGTGAAATTTTTTTAAAAAATTTCTATTTGTCGGAATTTATTATTTTAGGTATTTATATTAATCCCAATTGGAAGTAATTAGTCCTAAAGATATGTACAGTCACCCAAAAAAAAAACGCCCCCCCCCCCACCTAATTTTGCCGTAAATTATCGTAGAAACATGCGACTGGTACCAATCAATTCGTAATAACGTCTAGTTTATAATGTTATAGTTAGATTTTACTTAGAGGGTCGTCTACATATTAAAACTGACATCAACTTCATTTTTTTCAATAGTAACGCCCATTTTTTATAATTTATTTGAATTCTTTGGATCAAATCATCACGGAAAATGGTATAGTTTATATATTTCGCTCAATTTTTCATAGTGTTATAAGCTGTCAAAGTTTGGGGATGCTAATGTTAAATGAATGTGACAAACATTAAATCATATCTTCCGAAATAATTATGATATTTAAATTCTGTTTTTTTTTATTCGTTAGAATGAAGTGACCCAAACATATTCCATGCAAATTTTTGCTAAAAAAACATTTTTTGAATTATGAAAATTATTAATAAATTCATATTTGAAAAAATTATGAATTATGACCTATGTTAATTTTTGCACGAATAGAACGGGCATCATCAAAAAAATGGGTTTCCAAATTTACAGCTCGTTCCTAACATTATTTTTTGAGTTACAGTGATATTTCACTTTTTATTCCTGTTAGGGGGCCGTCACTTGTTATAATCTGTATCCTCTATAAGTAAATGTTTTTATATAATTTGACGGAAAACTATTTTAATTTACCTTTATGTTATTTTTATTGTTTCCTAAGCAATATTTCGATGTTTATTATACAAATTGGCGTATTTTTGTAAAGTTATCACAATGTAGGCGAGGGATTGTGAAAGAATTTCAAAAGAAAAGAAGCCCCGCCTCTGATTCGCTGAAACACTATTTAAAAAAAAAGACAAATTTGCATATTCCTATTTGACTCTATATGTGACGCTGGTATGCATAAATCACAATGGTATTTACTACATCGATTATTGAAGACAAAACTTAAATGATTTAATTACAAATATGCAAAATTATTTTGCGTTATATTATAAAGTTTTAGAAAATTTGTGAAAAGGCGTGGCTTACGGTACAACAGAAGTATATATCCGATCCTAATATGTTAAGTCTTTCTTCATAATTATTAAATATCTTTTTCTAGTTTTTCGCTGCTAAAATTCTATTTTAACCCTGTTGCACTTTTTTTCGCATTTCAATTTTCAAGAGTACGTACACCTCTAGTTAAATATCATGTTTTAGAAAACACGGTACAGCGAAACTGATTGCATGAAACAGCAATTATGCATTCGATAATCGTTTTATTATTATTATTATGAATATTTAATAATTTTAAAAAGATTTTTTACCATAAATTTTCTGTTTAAATTTTGTTGTGACATATTTGCATTTGGTTACTGTACCGTTTGTAAGCTTTGTGTTATTTAAAATTTATCCCATAATGTAACATAATAAAATATCAAATTTCTATTAAAAGTTTTTTAATACAGAATCAAATAGTGAAAAATTGCTTTATTATTATTATTATTTTTTTTTTTTAAGTTTATAAGATCTATTATTGGAACATAGCTCAATAGTATTTATTTTCAATTTCCTAATCACGAAATCAAAGTCACAGTTATTATGGAATAAAAATTTAAAACAAAGGAATTGTCTTATTACTTTCAAATATATAGATATTGATCTTACAGAATCCTGAAATTACATTTAAAAGACTTTAAACGTCTAAATTTAAAAATTCAAAATAAAATAAATTAATCTAAATGCTTTTAAAGTTGAAACGGGAAGATTTCAAAATATATGAAAATTGGCATTTGTGTTTTGAACATTTTAGTGCGGCAGATATTAAAAACAATATTTTTATGATGAGCTGAACCTGAGCTTAACAGAGGGCGGATCCAGCTATTTAGCACGAGTGATATCACCTGACTAAAGCCAGAATAAACAACATTTTAATTTATTCCGGCGTATTTTTAGCCCACCCTTATTCTTTTTTTTTTTTTTTTTCAAATTTCAACACTAGCTACAGTACGCTTACGTCCTATTTACATTAAGCCTTGATATGGAAGCTATGTTGCTGTTTTTCGATGCTGCGAAATTTACAAAATATATTTGTGTTAATATACTATACAGATAGAAGAATAATTATATAATATCAACAAATCTTCTTTAATCAATATGTTTATATACATTACTGTATAGAAATGTTTATATATTAATATTGTATTTATTTTTAATGAGAGATATAAACACAAAATACTAAAAAAAAAAAAGAAGAAAATGTGTTATAAATTTTTATAAATCAAGCAAAATATATATGCATACTTGCCAACCTAACCCGTAACATTGTTAGTTCCCGCCCCTGTGTGTACACAATTTAATTTTTAGAGTAATTAACTTCAAATACATTTACGATTAACTCATTGAGCGCCACGCGAATTCTTATGGAAATCCCATTCAGGCCACACGTGCTGCTTAGAAGCGTGTTATGTTTATTGAGTTTCAATAAACCCCATTAGGCCTTAACGATATAATCCTATAAAAATCCTATTTAAAAAAAAAAAAAAAAAAAAAAAAACATGAAGTAAATTTTAAATAAATTGTCAGTAATTACTTAAAACTATGTAAGTTCTGTAGTTTTATATTATATTTTACACTGCCGGCTGACTTAGCCTAAATGGAAAGATCAGTGTCAGCCACCGATGGCTGACACGGCTCTAAAAAGACTGATGTGAAAAATATGTACGGAAAGGGGCGGGACCAGTAATCTTCCGGGATAGGTTGACAAGAATGTATATACATAGAGCAATGCCAGAAAATGTTCTTTATTTTTCATGAACCAGATGAATGGTACTTTTTTTCTGAATAGTCTATGTATTAAATATAATGCTGCTTTAAATACCCTTTAAATGAAAAGTTTTATTACATAAAGTAATTTTCTGGCACTCTACAGCTCCCAAATGACACACAATACGAAACCCCGCCTTTTTCCAGTGTTTAAAGGGTATTAACGTTTAATATGCTTTATATTCGTTTTGATCTTTCCTTCTCCTCCTTATCTTCTTCTTTTTTCCTTAAAAAAAAAAAAAAAGAGTTATGTAACATTTTGACCTTTTCAAGTGAAGATTTAGATTAAGGGTAGTCAGCCTTTCTACACCCACCGTCCACTTCGGTATCTGTGTTAAAGTGTAGAATTTTAGAACATCCCATTAAGTAGTAGGATTTAATATTTTGCATATTAATTTGTTACACATTATAAAATATAAAAGCAAAAGAATATCGTGGAGATTTATGTAAAAGTTTTTAAAAATGTCATGAATTTTTTTTTTTTATAATTAATTAAAAAAATAAATAAATAAAAATAAAAAAATCTGTTTTAATATTTAAAAAAAGTCAATTAAAGAAAATGAAAGTACTGCAGTATCAGAACAAACTCCCATTGTCACTGTGAAACGGCCGTGTGAACCAGGTTGAGTGCCGCCGTTTCAGAGAATTATACGGCAGCTTGAGTTAAAATAACTTTGAATTTTCAAACAAATTTAAAAGCATTCATCTTTTTTTTTTTCTTCTTTTGATAGATATTTTAATATATATTCAAGCTATTTAATTTTCTTCGTATGAAGTGAACTATCTGATGTTTAATCAATAGAAACCAATAAAAATCTTTTAATTCATACACTAACTCAGAAAGTTCTGTGAATTAGTCATTTTTTTTATTTTATAATTAACATTTCTGAAAATTTTTTCCGGTGTGAAACTTAATAAATAATGCATACTGGGTGGTAGATCGTGATTTATATTTTCTAAATGTATAGACGGACCCCTAATACATTTTCACGTGTAACTCTATTTAAAATTGATTTAAGGTATATAAATAGGTATGTTTTTCGAACCGCCTTGATCTCAGAAATCTGAATATGAAGTCAAAAATAGGGGTTGCCGTTGAAGAAAACGAAGTTAATGCCAGTTTCAATATGTAGACGACCCCTTAGGCAAAATTTAACTATACCGTTATAAACTAGACGTTATTACAAATCGATCGGTACCAGTCAAATGTTTCTACGATAATTTACGGCGAAATTAGGTAGGGGGTGGCGTTTTTTTTTTGGGTGACTGTACATATCAGTTTGATAATTTTAAACAGGTCAAGGGCTCTGTTTTTGGGCATTGAAAAAAAGCGGCTCTAGGTACACGGGTCTCCCCTACATAGCATAGGCGGCCATTATTTTCAACGGAGAATTCATACCAGAAAGTTTTTATAAATGTTTTCAATTTAGTTATTTTTAAATATTCGTTGAAAATGTGTATGACAGATTCTTTTTAAAAATACTGGTGGATAAATCTGATTTAAAAATTAGTAATGTTGGCAGCTGTGATATTGTGAAAATTCATTTTATGCGTTTATTTATTTATAAACCCTTTAAACCCTTTTGAGATATATATGTATTTATAGTACACTCACGTACAACGCAGGAGATACGCTCTACATAATAGGATGTCACATTATACGGGACATACATTATCAGATGAATTTATGAAAGTTGAACTCAGTTAATTGGTGAAAACATAGGGTTAAGAATTTCTTGAGATGACTAACTCACCTGATTCCTACTCATAATCAGAAAAAATTAGGGTTAATTTTTAAAGCCCACTCCAACTGCTGAAAATTGTTGCTGGAATGGTGTTTACTCCTGGTTTTCTCGAGAAAGTTTCAAATTATTTTGATAAAAACTTTGAAATAAGGCTACTTTGAGACAAAAAACGCATCTCATTTATCTCCATCTTCTAGAAAATTAGCTTTCGATGGTAACCTTTATTTCTCCCGATGAAATATGTGGCTGAAATTTGGTTGTCTGGGAAATGGCTCTAATGATTTTCATAAAAACTTAGGATTAAGTATTTCTTGAGATGACAAATCCATCTGACTTATACTCTTCCTCACGAAAATTAGCTGCACTGGTAACTGTTTTCCGTTCATTGCAAAATAAGGCAGAAACTTGATTTTCTCGGAAATAAATCGAACGACTTTAATAAAAACATAGAATTAAGTTTTATTTATTTATTTATTTTTAATGAGAAACGTATCTCATGTATACTCATCTCTAGGAAAATTAGCGTTCACTGCTCTGTTAACCCTTACCGTGGCAAGTATGGCTGGAATTTAGTTTTCTTGAAACTGCTCGAACGATTTTGATAAATATTTAAAGTTTGGGTTTTTTTAAATGACAATTCAAACTGAATTTTCCTCATATTCAGAAAAGTTAACGTTCACAGTTGATCTTCATTTCACCCGTTGCTACTGCAGAATCTCTTTTTTTTTTCTAGGAAATATTTCTAACGATTTTGATGAAAACTTATCATTAAGGATTTTTTGAGATGAGAAACCCATCTGATTTATCCCCATCTTTATGAAAATTAGCGTTTACTGCTAACCCCAATTTCGCACAAGGTAAAATAGGGCAGAGACATGGTTTTCTTAGAAACTATTTGAATGATTTTGATAAAAAATTAGATTTAGGGAATTTTTGAGCTTACAATTGAATTGTAAACACAAAAATGTGACATTCTCTTTAGAATATTTAGCGTTTAACCGCAGGAAAAAATGGCAGAAATTTTGTATTTTTTAAAGTACTCAAATGATTTTGATAAATATTTAGAGTTAGTATGACTTCGATCTGAAATGGCATCATCTTCCGTATAATTAGTATCTCTGGTAACCCGCACATTATCCGGGAGAAATAGGGTGTTAAACTTTGTGTTCTTGGAAATCACTTGAATGATTTAAAAAAATAAATATTAAGAGGTTTTTAGTTCTTTTTTAGATGCAAAACTTGTCTCACTTATTTTCATCTTCAGAAAAAATAGTCATCACTGATCTTTGGAATTTTTAGTAGATATTTGATATGATAATTTGATTTGAATTTTTCTTATCTCCAGGAAAATTAGCTTTCAGTAAAAACCCGCACTTCTCCATGGGCTAACAAACAGGGATGGAACACGGGCGCAGAATTCATACCACTATCAATGTAAGAAAATTGTCTACATCTTAAATCAACGATATTATAAGTAGAGAAATTTCTTAGACGGATTCCGGTATGAATTCTGCGCCCGTGTTCCATCCCTGAACAAATAATAAATATAATTATCTGAAAACAAATCACTGTATCTACACTACGAATGATTTTTACAAAGAGACCGCGTGAACTCGGTCATCCAGATACTGTATTTTAATAGAGTAAAAGCGACATGCGTAGTAAAGTAGCTTTCCAGGCATTCCCAATTTAAAAATTGATGATTTTCGTAGTAAGTATACTTTTCATGGCAAGTTGAATGTTTAATAGAATTATCAAATTATCTCATTCTAGTAATGAGGAGAGAATCTCAGTCTAGACTTTTAATGCGAGAAAGCAACCTTTGAGTTTAGAAGTTATAAATAAATGTTTACAAATAACCAAAACTTTAGAAACACATTTTAGGAAAATTGATCCGTCAATAAAGCGGTTTACAGAATAATAATAATAATTAAAAAAAAAAAAAAGAATAATTGTGTGCCCCATATTTCAAATCTAAAAGTGATCTGGAGAAAGATTTGTTTTTAAATAACTCTAACAATCAAGAAGAAACTGTGGACTATTCAAAAGATGAATTTGTGCAACCAAATTTAACAAGACGGCGTCGTTGGAACTTATATGTTGATACTTCCGATAGTGAATAAATCTTAAGCAGTGAAGTGCGTATTTTTATTTCTGTTCTAGAATTTGAAAAAAAAAAATCCTTTTTTCCCCCATATTCTTAAAGTTTAGACTTTTAAGAATATATCCTCATGAGGAAATTTTAAAATTCCAATAATTTACGGCTTTATAGCTATTTAAGTGACGCAACAACTAAACCTGTACAAATCCAGCTCTGAATGTGGAAGTATTGACAGTAATATAGTCGATATATGAACTTCTGTTATCAGAAAACTCAGTACGTATATATGTTTGGGGTTAGAAGCCTAAAATAATAAAGAATCCTTAAATTCAGTAATCGGAACTTTTGCATCAAATTATATATTACGTTGGCGGAAAAGTTCTGTCGTACTGAATTAAACACCGGACACCAGAAGTTTATCTTGGACAACATTTATATAACTTTTAATAAGGTATTTGGTAAATACATTAATAAAAATCATATAAATATTGACATCAAGGGAATCCACATAGAAATTCATTGATATATTTTTTAAAACTGCAGGAGTTCAGTTATTTAATTTTACATATTTCTTATGCTTTTAAGCTTTCTGTAAAGCAAAGCGGCATCTCTAAGCAGAACTGCCAACCTAATCCAGCAGATTGTTAGTACAGCCCCTTTTTGTACCCCGCTTAATTTTTAGAGTATTTTTCTTCTTAATTAATCGTAGATACATTTGAAGAGAATTGCTCTAAAAATTAAGTGGTGTAGATAAAAGGTCGGTACTAACAATTTGCCGGATTAGGTTGGCAGCTTTGTCTATGTTAAAGACATTTGATTCGAACACCCTGTATATTATTGTATTTCAATATTTATACAAATTAAATGTTTGCAATTAAAAAGAATTGAGTGTCGCACATTTTATTTATAAATTTCGTTAATGTGTTTCCTATTTAATCTATAATACGTATAAAAGGATTTTAGATTTGTATCATATTTATTTTTATTTATTTATTTATTTTAATTACATTTTTGCCGTCGACAAATTTTCGTAATAGCATATAAAAGTCTTTTTTGACAATTATAATACGAAATTTAGTTCTGAAAATTTATCATTATGAGATAATTTTGGTATCTGAAAATAGTTTGCTTTAGAATATTTTATTTAACTTTTAATGCCTTAACCCATTTATGCCGGAGGTTGAAAGTTTTGTATTTTTGCATGAAATCCGTATATGTTAGGTAGAAAAATGTAAAAAACAACAATTCGCTGATTTTTTTTTTTTTTTTTTTTTTTTTTTCATGCCATGTATGAGTAATATGGGGTTCCATCTTTGGAACACTAGGCAAAACCATTGCTGCATTACCAGTTTATAGATGATTTTTTAAAAACTTTCAGGAAAATATAAACCAACATTCTCAACCTCATTGCAGGCAAATATCTGCAGGAGTGACTAACTGAATGTTTTAAGCGAAACTGCTATGCCCCTACGAAGCAGGCTGACATCACAAATCCAACCACACGTGCTACCTTGAACACCTACACTGTAAAAAAATAACTATTACCAGCTGCAAGAAACTCTCTGTGATTGGAGAAAATAATTATTTTCTCCAATCACAGAGAGTTTCTTGCAGCTGGTAATAGTTTTTTTTACAGTGTAGGCTAAAATAACTTTCACTCGACTGCTGTTCCAAAACTTAATCCGTGAAAATTGTTACAGAAATACATAAAAATTACTAATTACATTTTCCGGTAACCAAAAAGCGTAAAAATTAGAACTATCAGATAACACTTTCAAGCACATTTAAATTATTTAAACCTTAATTTTTTTTTTAAAGTAAAATATATAAAATTATTTCTAAATTTAATTACCATTGCAGCAACAAAAACAATACTTATATTATAAGTAAGTCTGAATTTTTAATTACTAAAAAACATTATACTCTTCTTCACGTTGATAGAAAACACAGAT
This sequence comes from Salticus scenicus, assembly GCA_963930645.1. Classification (NCBI taxonomy): domain Eukaryota; kingdom Metazoa; phylum Arthropoda; class Arachnida; order Araneae; family Salticidae; genus Salticus; species Salticus scenicus. The sequence continues at coordinate 84,597,241 of OZ005651.1, forward strand.
GCTTTTCTTTGAAAAAGTATCTCTGACGTTACTTGTGGTAGATAATGGCAAGGGTTTCTTTTTCTTATATATAAGTGATAATAGTGTGCCATAATATCTGCTCTATTTACAAACAGTTTTTGAAGCATATGATATGGATAGATTAGAGCGTACATTTTCAGATAAAATAATCTTAGAACTAAGGGGGGGGGGGGGAAAGCATTCCCTCTACTGTTTCTTGAAATAAAATTTTGGGATTTAAATACAGAATGAGATTCTTTTAACAAAAAGCAATATTAGAATTTTATTAGTGCTATTTTCCATTTGTGTTTGCATAATTTATATGACGAACCACAATATTTACAATGAAAAAAAAAATCTAATAAGAAATTTTCCGGATGAGGATTTTTATAAATTATTATTAAACTCTTCCTACAAGATAGCAGGAAAAGAATAGAACTTCCATTCGATAGAGATACTTTGATATTTAAGCCTCTTTGTACAACATTACTTTTGCATTTGAAATAATTTTATTGGATTATTTTGCTAGTTCTTTATTTAACATATCTTTTTCTTTTTTTTTTTTTCCTCATTAAGTCACATTAATTTCAAATCCTTATGTTTGTTTACGAATTGAAAGGAGAAAGCTTACATTAAATTTCTAAATATTTAAAATTTAACTTAAAAAAAAAATCCCATTAATAGAAGAGATATATCAAAATTCTCGAAGTAGTTCTTTTATACCTCGGTTTTGCTGTTAAATATCAGGCTTAAAATATGAAAATTTTTAAATAATACAGAAAGATGGAATAACAGAAAGAATAAGTTTATAATAGCTTTATAAAGGTATTATTACAGCAACTAAAATTTTTGACAAATTAATGAACAATTTATTATCCCTTTTTAAGTAAAAAAAAAAAAAAAATAGTAGCTACGTCTTCCCTAACAGGGATTAGTCTGAGTGACTTTGCTGAGAATTTAGGTTACTATCAACTTTTGACAAATGAGGAAAATAAAATGATACTTTTCATTCACTAATAATTAAGGATAGAAATTAAATTCATCAATTTATACCCTTAATTTTTTTTTAAATATCATAGCTGCCAACATTTATTTATTTATTTTTTACACAACATAATTGCTTCAAAAAATTTTCGAAAAATTTTCCTTGGCGAATTTTGAAATCGAAATAGCCTAGATGTTTCTCGTCAAGTTATTAACTTACACAATTGCAATAATCATTTGAATTCAACGCCAAAATGGCAATATATATATATATATATATATATATATATATTTAAAGTCGCCATTGGGGGTTCCATATTAAAACTGTGCCGTTTAGTTGCATCATATATTTTCAAGGGTGACCATCCAATATCACAATACTAAATTTGACTTATATTGCTGCCATTTTAAGATCGATTGAATTATACATAGGTAAGTGAAATATTTCCATAATAAGTTATAGTTGTAAATATATAAAATTCGCCATTAAAAATTCTTTATATTACAAGCTATATTTGTAAACATTAGAGCAAAATTACATGTGGCCAAAAATAAAATTAGCTTACTCATAAATTGAATGATCTTTTAACTATAATCTATAATAAAATATTTTATAATATTTAAAAATAATTGCACATAACTTTTTTACATGCTTTTATTTGTATTTCTTTATTGTTCTAACTAACAGGCTACACTCGCTTCGCAGATCACTATATTTAAATGAATTTTCAAAAGAATTGAATGACTATTTTTTTTTTTAATATCACTTTATAAATAAAAAATAAAAAAATAAAGGTAAAATAAACAATGAAATCACTCTAAAACTTGGTTCGAGTACCCGCTGCCTGTGGCATCTCTTTCCACGCCCGCAATGAATCGGGTACAAGTTCTCACTGACTGCAGTAAAATCTTTCCTGGGCACTTCAATTTAGGTACTTGTCGACGACAGGTGGAATTGCTCACATTCAAGAACTACGATTTTAAAGATGATTGTATCTGAGCATCTATTAAATATTTTAATTTTTTAATTATGTATTTATATTTTCTGCCCTTTACACTATATTAACATATATTTCCGACCAATATATAAAGTAAAAGAATAAATAGATTTTCCTTTAAAAGGAATTAAATAAACAAAAAATAAACAAGTTTTAATTAGACTTACTACATTGTCATTTTTTTCCCAATAAATGCAATAAACTGAAAAATAAAAAATAATAATAATAAATAAATAAAATAAAATAAATAAATAATAATAATAATAATAATACATTTAAAGAATTAATTAAATAAATGAAAAAATAAATAGATTTTTATTGTAAAATATTATACATAAACGTAAGTTTAATAAATAGTTTTTTAATTAAAAAATTAATGTATTTAATAGTTCCTACGGTTTTACTATTTGATTTCAACAAATATAATAAATTTAAAGAAAGAAAAAAAAAGAGATTTCGTCTTCAAATGAATGAATTAAATAAATAAATAAGTAAAAAGTTTAGTAGCCGTTTCTAAGATACGCAGACGATTGCAATGAAAGAATAAATTTTAGAAAATGGATATTTATTTATTTATTATTTTATTTTTATTTGTTTATTTATTTATTTTTTATTTTTATTTTTATTTATTTATTTTGTCTAATTTTTGAACGATTTGAAATTTTCTTTCTAAAATAGGAGAATTTTGTTATGGTAGCAAAATGTACAGTCGGGGGAAAAAAACGCAACACCCGCTGTAATTTCGTTATTTATTGACGCAGGAACATCTAATAGACATAATTCAACTGGAAATTAAATGCACTTTCTGAAAATGTCGTCGAAGTTTGATTTAGGGGTCATCTACATATTGAAATGAACGCCAAATTTTTTCAATGGCAACACCCAATTTTGACTTCATTTTCGAATTTCTGAGAGTCTGGCAGTGCGGAAAAGTATACTGTTTGTATACTTTATCTTTAGTATTTATAGAGTTATAATAAAAAATGTGTTAGGGGGATATCTCTAAATGTAGAAAAATAAAATTAAGATCCTATAAGATATAGACGAATCTTTAATGTTTTACACCGGAAATCTTTCGGGAAAAAAAGAATTATATAAATTATAAAAAGACATTTAGAATTTTCAGTTTCTTAATTAACTAGAATTCAGTTCTTTAGATTTGTATATACTTCAGTATTTTTTTAGATAATTTTACGTCTATTTAAATACATTACACTTGCGATTGGTACAGATAGTGCTCTTTGAAAAAAGTGCAATATTTTTCAAGTAAAACTGTCTATTATGGCTGTACCAATAAAGCTTAAATTTTCTTTTGTAGGTGTAACATAATACACGAAATGAAAAATTATCTTTATATATATATTTCTTTTGTGCGTGTGTATGTCACTGAACTCCTCCTAAACGGCTGGACTTAGTTTAATGAAATTTTTTGTGTGTCTTCAGGTGGATTCGAGAATGGTTTAGATTTACAAATGAAAGTTGTAACTTAATTAGTTCTTTCTTAATTAATTTTTAACCAACTCTTTCAACAACTTTTCCACCTAGATGGCGTGAGTTGTCGTAAACACGATGTCAGAATTTATTTAATGTTGAAATGAAAAATGAATTTTTAACCGTATCTTACGAAGTGTTTAAAATATTTTTTCAAAGTTAATATTTTAGAATCGTAAACACGATGTCAGAATTTATTTAATGTTGAAATGAAAAATGAATTTTTAACCGTAAGTGTTTAAAATATTTTTTCAACGTTAATATTGTTAAAATGTTAAAATTAGTTAAAATGGTATATTCTTTTAAAATATTCGTCAATATCCGACGGAGTTATTTTATGTTAAAATGAAAAATGAATTTTTAGGCCATTATTATTTCTGCAGATGGAAAATGTACTAAAAGTTTTCCGAAAAATTTCACGATCACAAATGTTGACGGATATCCAATATATCGTCGAAGAAATCCCGATAATGGCGGACAATCTTATCATCTAATGCGGTCATCTATGTTAACAACATAGATATTGACATTGATAGCCGTTGGGTGGTCCCATATTCGCCTCTGCTCAGCAAAACATTCAATGCTCATATTAATAACAAGAAATTCAAACTTCTTCACACACCATAAATTTTAAATCAGCACAACCGGTTTCGAAAGGACGTGGCCTTTCTTCATCAGGTACAAACACGTGCAACTGCCTTGGAGGCAAAAGCAAGACTGAAAGCAGGACAAAATCTAGAGGGGGGGGGGAGCAACACAAACAACCAATAGGAAGCAACATGCAGGACAGGACCAATCAGACAGGAACACACGTACACACACACCACAAAATGAGGTGGGGGGAAAGGAGTAAACAATTATTATTATTTTTTTTTTCAATAATATTAAACTAATAAGTAAATTTAATAAAATTTATCCATTAATTATTATTATTTTTATTTAAATTAGAATTATTTTATTATAACTAATATGATGTTATAAACATAATGAAGGAAATTATTTAATTGAATTAAACAAATTTTTCCAGGCTGTAGACAGCAAAGTGGAATCAGATTTTTCATTGACAATTTTATCACGATTAAGGTAAATAGCTAAATTTTCTAAAAAATCCAGTTCGGAAACGTGTTTGGCATGAAAGATAATTTTGGCACTCTTAAAATTAAAACTATGATCAAATTCCCACCTGTGCTTCGCAATAGAAGATTTAGAAATTTCTTGATTAACAACATACCTAGAATGTTCACGTAAACGACATTCAAGATTTCTTTTAGTTTGACCAATATAAGATAAATCACAGTTATTACAAGGGACATTATAGATAGTCCATTTTTGAAGCTCAGGAACAGGGGATTTGGTTGAAGGGAATTGGAATTTATAAATAAAATACAATAAAATACAATAATAATAATTGTTTACTCCTTTCCTCCCTCCTCATTTTGTGGTGTGTGTGTACGTGTGTTCCTCTCTGATTGGTCCTGTCCTGCATATTGCTTCCTATTGGTTGTTTGTGTTGCTCCTTCCCCTCTGGATTTTGTCCTGCTTTCAGTCTTGCTTTTGCCTCCAAGGCAGTTGCACGTGTTTGCACCTGATGAAGAATTCTACGTCCTTTCGAAACCGGTTGTGCTGATTTAAAATTTATGGTGTGTGAAGAAGTTTGAATTTCTTGCTATTGTCTGTACGCCAGTTTTTTTAATTTATTTTTGGTGCTCATATTGATGTTCAGTTCTGCAGTTCAGTGAAGAGCATCATTTGCAAGTATGTGAATAAAGGCAGTGATATGGCTGTATTTCGAGTTGAAAATACCAATCTGAATGCTCCTCCGGTGAATAACAACGATGAAATAACACTTTACCAAATTGGCCGGTACGTCAGCTCCAATGAAGCTGTTTGGCGTATCTTTGGTTTCCCAATTCATAAACGGGATCCAGCAGTTCTTCATTTAGCCGTCCATCTTGAAAATAGCCAGCGCGTATATTTCACGAGCGAGACAGCGATTGATCGTGCTATAAATCCACCAAAAACTACACTCACCGAATTTTTTGAATTGTGTAATCGTGCGGATGCTTTTGGTGCTTTTGCACGGACATTACTCTATTCAGAAGTACCACGCTATTTCACATGGGCTCCAACAAAAAAATGGATGCCCCGTAAGCAAGGCACGCCGATTGATGCATGTCCCGGTTTATTCAAATCAAACACCTTGGGACGAGTATTTACAGTCAATCCAAGTCAGACTGAGTGCTTTTATCTTCGACTGTTATTGGTTAATGTCATCGGCCCTTTGTCATTTCAAGATTTACGTAAAGTGAATGGACAACAGTATCCAACGTATAAAGATGCATACCTTGCACTCGGCTTGCTGGAAGACGACAACCAGTGGGAGTATATGCTTGCTGAAGTAGGACTGAACTGTAGAGCAAAACAATATCGTCTACTATTCGCTATAGTGTTGACTACGTGTTTCCTGGCCCGAGCGGAGACATTATGGGATAATCACAAAGATTCAATGACTGATGATATATTGCATCAGCATCGTTCACGGTGCAACGATCTAACGATAGTATTCAGTGACGCTATGTACAGTCACCCAAAAAAAAAACGCCACCCCCCCACCTAATTTTGCCGTAAATTATCGTAGAAACATGCGACTGGTACCAATCAGTTTGTAATAACGTCTAGTTTATAATGTTATAGTTAGATTTTACTTAGGGGGTCGTCTACATATTAAAACTGACATCAACTTCATTTTTTTCAATAGTAACCCCCATTTTTTATAATTTATTTGAATTCTTTGGATCAAATCATCACGGAAAATGGTATAGTTTATATATTTCGCTCAATTTTTCATAGAGTTATAAGCTGTCAAAGTTTGGGGGTGCTAATGTTAAATGAATGTGACAAACATTAAATCATATCTTCCGAAATAATTATGATATTTAAATTCTGTTTTTTTTATTCGTTAGAATGAAGTGACCCAAACATATTCCATGCAAATTTTTGCTAAAAAAACATTTTTTGAATTATGAAAATTATTAATAAATTCATATTTGAGAAAATTATGAATTATGACCTATGTTAATTTTTGCACGAATAGAACGGACATCATCAAAAACATGGGTTTCCAAATTTACAGCTCGTTCCTAACATTATTTTTTGAGTTACAGTGATATTTCACTTTTTATTCCTGTTAGGGGGCCGTCACTTGTTATAATCTGTATCCTCTATAAGTAAATGCTTGTATATAATTTGACGGAAAACTATTTTAATTTACCTTTATGTTATTTTTATTGTTTCCTAAGCAATATTTCGATGTTTATTATACAAATTGGCATATTTTTGTAAAGTTATCACAATGTAGGCGAGGGATTGTGAAAGAATTTCAAAAGAAAAGAAGCCCCGCCTCTGATTCGCTGAAACACTATTTAAAAAAAAAGACAAATTTGCATATTCCTATTTGACTCTATATGTGACGCTGGTATGCATAAATCACAATGGTATTTACTACATCGATTATTGAAGACAAAACTTAAATGATTTAATTACAAATATGCAAAATTATTTTGCTTTATATTATAAAGTTTTAGAAAATATGTGAAAAGGCGTGGCTTACGGTACAAGAGAAGAATATATCCGATCGTAATATGTTAAGTCTTTCTTCATAAGTGTTAAATATCTTTTTCTAGTTTTTCGCTGCTAAAATTCTATTTTAACCCTGTTACACTTTTTTTCGCATTTCAATATACAAGAGTACGTACACCTCTAATTAAATATCATGTTTTAGAAAACACGGTACAGCGAAACTGATTGCATGAAACAGCAATTATGCATTCGACAATCGTTTTATTATTATTATTATGAATATTTTATAAATTTTAAAAAGACCTTTTACCATAAATTTTCTGTTTAAATTTTGTTGTGACGTATTTGCATTTGGTTACTGTACCGTTTGTAAGCTTTGTGTTATTTAAAATTTATCCCATAATGTAACATAATAAAATATCAAATTTCTATTAAAAGTTTTTTAATACAGAATCAAATAGCGAAAAATTGCTTTATTATTATTTTTTTTTTTTTTTTAAGTTTATAAGATCTATTATTGGAACATAGCTCAATAGTATTTATTTTCAATTTCCTAATCACGAAATCAAAGTCACAGTTATTATGGAATAAAAATTCAAAACAAAGGAGTTGTCTTATTACTTTCAAATATATAGATATTGATCTTACAGAATCCTGAAATTTCATTTAAAACACTTTAAACGTCTAAATTTAAAAATTCAAAATAAAATAAATTAATCTAAATGATTTTAAAGTTGAAACGGGAAGATTTCAAAATATATGAAAATTGGCATTTGTGTTTTGAACATTTTGGTGCGGCAGATATTAAAAACAATATTTTTATGATGAGCTGAACCTGAGCTTAAGAGAGGGCGGATCCAGCTATTTAGCACGAGTGATATCACCTGACTAAAACCGAATAAACAACATTTAAATTTATTCCGGCGTATTTTTAGCCCCCTGTTATTCTTTTTTTTTTTTCTTTTTTTTTCAAATTTCAACACTAGCTACAGTACGCTTACGTCCTATTTACATTAAGCCTTGATATGGAAGCTATGTTGCTGTTTTTCGATGCTGCGAAATTTACAAAATATATTTGTGTTAATATACTATACAGATAGAAGAATAATTATATAATATCAACAAATCTTCTTTAATCAATATGTTTAATTACATTACTGTATGGAAATGTTTATATATGAATATTGTATTTATTTTTAATGAGAGATATAAACACAAAATACTAAAAAAAAAAGAAGAAAATGTGTTATAAATTTTTATAAATCAAAAAAAATATATATGCATACTTGCCAACCTAACCCGTAACATTGTTAGTTCCCGCCCCTGTGTGTACACAATAGAGTAATTAACTTCAAATACATTTACGATTAACTCATTGAGCGCCACGTGAATTCTTATGGAAATCCCATTCAGGTCACACGTGCTGCTTAGAAGCGTGTTATGTTTATCGAGTTTCAATAAACCCCATTAGGCCTTAACGATATAATCCTATAAAAATCCTATTAAAAAAAAAAATGAAGTAAATTTTAAATAAATTGTCAGTAATTACTTAAAACTATGTAAGTTCTGTAGTTTTATATCATATTTTACACTGCCGGCTGACTTAGCCTAAATGGAAAGATCAGTGTCAGCCACCGATGGCTGACACGGCTCTAAAAAGACTGATGTGAAAAAAATGTACGGAAAGGGGCGGGACCAGTAATCTTCCGGGATAGGTTGACAAGAATGTATATACTATATACATAGAGCAATGCCAGAAAATGTTCTTTATTTTTCATGAACCAGATGAATGGTACTTTTTTTCTGAATAGTCTAAGTATTAAATCTGCTTTAAATACCCTTTAAATGAAAAGTTTTATTACATAAAGTAATTATCTGGCACTCTACAGCTCCCAAATGACACACAATACAAAACCCCGCCTTTTTCCAGTGTTTAAAGGGTATTAACTTTTAATATGCTTTATATTCGTTTTGATCTTTCCTTCTCCTCCTTATCTTCTTCTTTTTTCCTTAAAAAAAAAAGAGTTGTGTAACATTTTGACCTTTTTAAGTGAAGATTTAGATTAAGGGTAGTCAGCCTTTCTACACCCACCGTCCACTTCGGTATCTGTGTTAAAGTGTAGAATTTTAGAACATCCCATTAAGTAGTAGGATTTATTATTTTGCATATTAATTTGTTACACATTATAAAATATAAAAGCAAAAGAATATCGTGGAGATTTATGTAAAAGTTTTTAATAATGTCATGAAAATAATCATAATAATAATTAATTAAAAAAATAAATAAATAAAAATAAAAAAATCTGTTTTAATATTTTAAAAAAGCCAATTAAAGAAAATGAAAGTACTGCAGTATCAGAACAAACTCCCATTGTCACTGTGAAACGGCCGTGGGAACCAGGTTGAGTGCCGCCGTTTCAGACAATTATACGGCAGCTTGAGTTAAAATAATTTTGAATTTTCAAACAAATTTAAAACCATTCACCTTTTTTTTTTTTTTTTTTTTTTTTCTTTTGATAGATATTTTAATAACTATTCAAGCTATTTAATTTTCTTCGTATGAAGTGAACTAACTGATGTTTAATCAATAGACACCAATAAAAATCTTTTAATTCATAAACTAACTCAGAAAGTTCTGTGAATTAGTCATTTTTTTTATTTTATATTTAACATTTCTGAAATTTTTTTCCGGTGTGAAACTTAATAAATAATGTATACTGGGTTCTAGATCGTGATTTATATTTTCTAAATGTATAGACGGACCCCTAATACATTTTCACGTGTAAATCTATTTAGAATTGATTTAAGGTATATAAATAGGTATGTTTTTCGAACCGCCTTGATCTCAGAAATCTCAATATGAAGTCAAAAATAGGGGTTGCCATTGAAGAAAATGAAGTTAATGCCAGTTTTAATATGTAGACGACCCCTTAGGCAAAATTTAACTATACCGTTATAAACTAGACGTTATTACAAATCGATCGGTACCAGTAAAATGTTTCTACGATAATTTACGGCGAAATTAGGTGGGGGGGTGGCGTTTTTTTTTTGGGTGACTGTACAATGAAGCATTGATTGCTATTGAAGATCTTTGCATTATCATTGCCAACTTACCACTCAGTCATTTCGGTATGCATTCAACAAATCGAAATGCATCTGATTTAATAAGCACTGAATTGAATCGTGAACTACAATACAATACTGTAGAAATGGCAGCGATTGTTGCTCGCAATGTCCCCCTAATGAATGAAGAACAAAGAACCATTTACGACCGCATCATGCTCGCAGTTTTGGCGGACAAGGTGGATTCTTTTTTTTTTTTTTTTTTTGGGGGGGGGGGGGTGCACCAGGTGGAACTGGCAAAATATTCCTTATTTCGCTAATTCTCGCCGAAATACGATCAAATAATGGCATCGCATTGGCTGTTGCATCATCTGGCATTGCGGCAACTTTATTGGATGGAGGCAGAACAGCTCATTCATTATATAAACTGCCACTAAATATTCAAAATAACCCAGACGCAGTGTGCAACATAAAAAAACAATCGTCCATGGCCACAGTGCTGAAATAGTGTAAAATTCTTATCTGGGATGAATGCACTATGGCACACAAACATTCGATTGAGGCGTCGAACAGGACATTCAAAGATATAAAAAACAACGACAAACTATTTGGCGGCATTCTGTTACTCTTTTCAGGTGATTTCAGACAAGCACTTCCCGTTATTCCGCGTTCAACATACGCTGATGAGATCAACGCGTGCTTAAAATCATCGTCATTGTGGCGTAATGTTCAAAAAGTACAACTGAAAGTAAATTTGTGCGTTCAAAAGCTTCAAGATCCATCCGCTGAAACATTCTCAAAACAATTGTTAGATGTCGGCGATGGAAAAGTTACTACAGATGAAACTGGATGCATAAAATTACCGACCGATTTCTGCACAATCATTGATTCTCAAGATGCTCTTATTGACCAGATATTTCCCAATGTACACAGACGATACACAAATCATGAGTGGCTGGCAGAAAGAGCAATTTTAGCAGCAAAAAATGTGGACGTCAATGAATTGAATCTCAAGATACAACATTTGTTACCAGGAGACTTGGTGTCATACAAATCTAATGATACAGTTTGCGATGCCACCGAAGCTGTAAATTATCCAACAAAGTTTTTAAACTCATTGGATTTACCAGGCATGCCACCGCATATTTTACAACTGAAGGTTGGATCTCCGGTTATTTTGCTTCGTAATTTCAACCCACAACGGTTGTGCAACGGCACGCGATTAGTCATAAAAAAATAATGAAAAATGTTATCGAAGCCATTATTTTAAATGACTAATTCCGAGGTGAAAATATATTACTACTGCGAATCCCTATTATACCCCCAGATGTGCTAATTCAATTTAAACGCCCTCAATTTCCAATTAGATTGGCATTTGCAATGACTATCAATAAGTCTCAGGGCCAAACGATGTCTGTCTGTGGCTTAGATTTGAGCACATCATGTTTTTCACACGGACAATTATACGTGGCTCTCGAGTGGGCAAACCATCCAGTTTGTTTGTATTGGCGAAAGATGGGATAACAAAAAATATTGTACACTCTGTTGAATTAAGGGATTGATATTGTTTTTTAGTAATATTGTTATAAGTAGCGATATGTATATAATTTTAAAGAATCAATTTTAATAAATTAAAAAAATAAATGATTGGTGTTTTGTTATTTTTATATTCTTTCACCGTTCACAGCGCTCCATACATCTTCCACTTATATACCACATCCTTACACACTTACAATAAGTTAGTTATTTTTTTCTAGCAAAATATTCTCTAGAAATAATTTATATGACAAAACAACGTTTGTCGGGTCAGCTAGTATATATATATATCTATACAACAACGCATAAACTAAATCTTCTCGGATAAATTATTGTAAGGGTTCATGAAATAAATATTAAACAATTTTAATCGCACTTACCAGTTTTGGGTCAGTTAAACTCTTTGGAACTGTACGATTCGTTTTATAATTTCTATGAAAATATAATTCCTTAATTAATCCTTTCGCGACTGCTGACATAGATTCACGCCATTTGAAAATCTGTAACTCTGTAAGTGGGCGTTTCTTTCGTAATTCGTGTGTTACTTATTTCTTAAGTGTGTACCCATTGTTCATATTTTGCAATGAAATATACTATGGGTAGAAATATATTGATTAGAAAGAATATAATTATAATGTATATCCATTTGTAATGTAATTGTGAATACAGAAAATTTGTTCTGAAATATTAAGCCTATTTTTCTATTTAAAACAGTAAACCCCGCATATTTAATTAATTTTTTTCTTCCAGTGTTCGTTTAAAAGATTCAAAATTTATTGCCAGTAATCGATGAAGTAAATACCACTTGTGCATATTTTTGTCAAGATAAAATAAGGGGTTTAACACGAATACTCGATGTCACATTTACTTTTCTTTTCTTTTCTGTATTATTTTGTTTTGAAGAACGATGAAGGCTTGTCTTCCTTAGAAAAGAGGAATTCTTGCTGACTAATGACTAAAAATCATCATTTTCGTTTCATTTCTTTGCGTTTGACATTGTTGTTATATAATTTGATCCGTAAGTAAAAAATAAAAGTATTTTGTTTAACTTTCTTTGTTATTTTTTAAGATTTGTGTCGTTATCTCATGTAAAACATTATAAGAGACGGCCCCCTAAACCACTCGAATTGAAAAATTTATTTATATCTCGAAAACTAATAACTGGAATGAGCTGCAAATTTGCACACCCATATTTTTCACCATTAGGATTCATTTTATGTAAAAATTAATATAGGTCATAATTCATAATTTTTATAAATATGAATTTATTACTATTTTTCAGAATTAAAAATATTTTTCAGAATCAAAAGTAATGATGGATTATGTTTGGGTTTCTTCACTGTATCTCGTAAAAAAAAAGTTATATCGATCAAGTTATTTTTTGTGAAGATATTAATAAAAGTTTGAAATATGAATTTAACATTAGCACCTTCAAACTTTGAACGCTTATAACTCTGTGAAAAAATAAATAAACTATACAACCAATATACTTTTTCGCATTGTCGCGATCCCAGGAATTCAAATATAAAATAAAAATGGGGCATTACCATTGAAAAAATCAAAGTTGGTGTGCGTTTTAATATGTAGACGACCCCCAATTCAAAATTACACTTCATTTTCTGAAACTACTCACAATTCCCCGTTGAATGATACCTATTACATTTTTCTACATCGATTAGCAACGAAGTTACGTTGAGTGTTGCGTTTTTTTTTTCCCCTACTGTACCACCTATGAAAGTTTGAACGAAATTTAACAAATATTTTTTTGAGTTATCCTGAATGAAAGAGTTTAATATTCATCGTAGCTATAGAGGATCAGGCACCATCCAACGTAGCAAATTTAGTTTGCAGCAAAACTGCAGCAGTCTTTCCTTTGTGTATCAACAAACTTGCAGCAAGTTCAGCGTTACAAGCTTGTAAGTTCATAACAAGACTGAAGCAAGATAATGCAAACTCCGAAGTCACCGTAGGCCAAATTTGCAACAAACTTGTCGTGCTAGTTGCACTCTTACTGTATCAAATACGTTGCAAACTAGCAGAAAAGTTACCTTTTTCGTATCAAGTGTACTGCAAATTCATTACAACAAGCAAGCTTGCAATGTCACAATCAACCGCTAATGCATTGCGAACTCAGATTCTTGTCACATCATACTATCTACAAATACGCAAAGAAATATGCAATCACAGCGTATATTTCGCAGAAGCCTTGGCAATTCAAGACTTCGATTACATTGGAAGCCCCTTGGACAATACGCGCAAGAAAACGTTGCAGATCCGCTTAACAACCAGTCTTCAGATACTGTTGCTGAATATGAAATACTTACCTAGCAATTTTAGTTTGCAGCAAAAATGGTGTGAAAAGAAAAAAACAAAACAAAAGAAATATTGATTAAAACGAAAGATGGGTTAATATTCCGTCTACTTTGCAGCAATTTCACAGAAATTTGCCGCGCCATATTTGTCATGGCAAAATAATATCAAGAAAAATGTAACCTGCTGCAAATGTGCTTGCTATCTGGGATAGACCCAGATAAAAAGGCTGTTTATTAGTATTTGCTGTCGTTCAGACAATAATAAAGAAGAAAACCTTAATAAATAAATGCGTAATTTTGCTCTTTAACCCATTTTATCCCAATTTATTTATTTTGCTCAAATTTGAGAAAAAATATATATATTCTGTATAAGAAATCTTATCGACCTTGTACGCAGGACATTGAAATAAAGAGGATGAAATTTGCACTTATTTGTTTTAGTGTTCTCTTCAATAGTGAAAAGTGCTTTCCGAGTATAAAGTTTTGCTTTATCTGTATCATACTTTCTTATTTATATGATAGTTCTCCAGAAAGAATTTTCAACCGCAAAGAGAAAAAAAAAAAAAAAAAAAAAAAAAAAAAAAAAAAAAAAAGCACGCCCCTAATGTAATGATTAAACAAATATTCCAGATGGAGGAGGAGGTGGAGGAGGTAAGACACATAACACGCTAGCAGAAGCTTATATATACCATTATATATTCCAGCTGACAAAATATTCGCACCAAGCAAATTCTGATTTCTATATGCTATTTTTCAGCTGTCCTTTAAATGGGACAATGGGATAAAATGGGTTAATATCATCTATTGTTTTCTTAGTCAGTTATCACTGTTCGCTTAAAGTTCATTATTCTAGTATGAAGTATTCTTTAAAAAACAGAAAAATTAGCAACTATTTCTCTTAGTTAGATCCATACTTTTGGAAATTAATATTATCATGCTGCAACATCCGATATTTTTTAGTCACTTCTTTTATCTTTTAAACATTATGTGTAATAACCCTCAGACGCTAAAAATCAAGAATATTTTCCCTTAATTTGGTATAATATATCCATTTATGAATTCATGTAACAAGAGAGTGTGTAGTTACAAGAAAAACAGTTATTTTTATAATTATTTTATAGGATCCAGGCATTAGGTAGAGACATATCTAAGGAAATATAGGTTACCTTGTATCAAATAAACATCTCATTTAATTTTATAATGTAACTAAAATCTAATTTTAAACTTGATGAACTTTTTCATTTACTATTGCTGATTTAGGATAAACATTCAATATATACACATTTTATGTCAAATAATGTAGAACTAATAAAGTTAATTAAAATGAAAGGCTGTAATTATATTTTTTTGCGCGAGGAGGGGAAACGTTATATATCTTTATCTTTTAACATTTACTTCTGAAAGAGAAAAGTTCGGAAAACAAAAACATCAGTTTATAACCAAAGAGTTTTCGATAAAGAATAATTAATATAATTTAAAAAAAAAAAAATTAAAAACCATTAGCCTTTATTTTCTACTCTTGAGAGCTTATTGTAACTGATATTTTAATACGTCTAATATATAGCTAATATAATATGATAAAACAAAAGCCACTCAAAAATGTGCCTTTCTCAGTAAAAATATATGAGGTAGTGAATAAATAGTAACGAAAAAAAAACTAAAAATACGAACTTCTCTTAATTATATAAAATGAGACATTTTGACTCAGTTTTAGTAGTATAACATTTTTTTTTTTTTTTCAGACAGAAGCTATTAATTTATCTAAATAAATAAAAATAAAAATAAATGGTATAATACTTTAACTTACTTCTTAATACTTTAATCCTATACCTAATATTTTAACCCATTTTATCCCGTTGTCCTATTTAAAGGACAGCTGAAAAATAGCATATAGAAATCAGAATTTGCTTGGTGCGAATATTTTGTCAGCTGGAATATATAATAGTATACATAAGCTTCTGCTAGCGTGTTAGGTGTCTCACCTCCTCCTCCATCTGGAATCTTTGTTTAATCATCACATTAGGGTCGTGGTTTATCTTCTCTTTGCGGTTGAAAATTCTTTCTGGAGAACTATCATGTAAATATGAAAGTATTATACAGATAAACAAAAACTTTATACTCGGAAAGCACTTTTCACTATTGAAGAGAACACTAAAACATATAAGTGCAAATTTCATCCTCTTTATTTCAATCTCCTGCGTACAAGGTGGATAAGATTTCTTATACAATATATATATATATATACATATATATATATATTTTTCAAATTTTGTTGTATTTAGTTTATTTAGGTTTAATTAACCTTAAAAATTATATTTTTTCTCAAATTTGAGCAAAATATATAAATTGGGATAAAATGAGTTAAAGCACTAACAATGCTACTATTTCATATCTTAAAATTATTTTCTTTAATTTTGTGATGGTTGTGACTTTTTCAGGAAATGACTCATCACTAAATTCTATATATGTTAAAATTCCTGTGAATTTTACTTTGATGAACACTAATAGAATAAAATAAATAAAATAAAATGTTTTAAGACGGGTGAGCCAGAAATTATGACGGCTGGGAAATCCAGCTGACTCTTTTTTCTAGCCAACACTAATGAGTAGCATTTAGATGCATGTATTATACCCCCACCCCCACCCCCTCCTCTTTGTTTTGGCTATATTCCAAATTTCTTCAGATTTAGAAGTCAAATTTCTACAATTGTGTTATTGCAAGAAAAAGTATTTTTTAATTAATATTTTACATCGAATTAGATTTAATGCGATGTATAACAAGTGCTTATGGAACAAATTTTAAAATTTCCTCCCTCCTCATAATCCATTTTTAGGTAGAATGGCCGATATAACATATTATACATATAACATACATATTATACATATAACATACTCAATATATTCGCATATAGTGAGTATTCATTTATGCAGACGCGTAGTTTAAAACAGTTTTTACGTGTAATAGCTTTTGAATTGTTGTTAAAAAAGTATAAAATATTTAATTTAAAGTATTTTAACTATATTTAGGGAACAGACCATAATTTTATTAAAAATTATTGTATTAAAAATTTTTCGTTAATTACATTAAAATATATAAATATTTAATATTTTTTTAATTGCACAAATACTCGCAGCGTTCCTAAAACTTTATTCGTGTTTTATTATAGTGTCAAAACTATAGCTAAACCTAAATTTTTCTTCAATGTTTTAATGCTAAAATATTTTGTGAAAAATTATTGTTTTAAAATAGTGGTCACAATAAAATAAAATGGGGGTAGAATTTTAGGAACGCCATGAGGCCTGTTTACAGCAGATAAAGCGGGTAAGGACGGTAAGCAACTGAAGCTCAAAGTGTTTATTTATTTATTTATTTATTTATTTTTAAGAATATAAACATTATATTTGAATATTAAAATAAAACGGAAATAAATAAAATGTTTTAAAAAAATTTCATCGTATCATGGATTATCCAAAAGTTGAACAAAACTTGCAGCAGATAAAATCTGATATAATACAAAGATATTTTAAATGGAAAAATCCAGAATTTAAATTTAATCGAATATTGAAAAAGACAAGTTTTCTAAAATAGCAATAAATTTTTAGCAAGATGTTATGATACAGTAATTTTAATATTTTTTATATTTGGTTCTCCTGTCATGGATGCTTGATTTTACAAGTTATCTTTGTTTAAGTTTGAACACTATCAGATTAAAGAACGGAATTCAAGACTATCAACCCAAAAATGCCTCTCACTTCTGACATTCATAAAATTTGATCTTTCTCTTCTCTCGTGATAAATCTGAACCGTCTGGATCTGTTTTCTGCAACAGTTGGAAATGTGAAAAGGAGAAAGTTTGTGGAAAACTTTTCTTGGCGGGATATCTAAGAGAAATCAGTTTGGCGGAAGGCTTGGCGAAAAATATCCGACGCATGCTCCCATAACTATGTCGAAATTCATTTTGGGAAATCACTGATGGAATCCAAACTCCGGTAAAGTCCCGAACAGTTCGGACGCTAAAGTCGGATGCACGCTTAGCTTTGCACAATGTTTACATCACGTTGTTTTATTTCCGTACGCAATTTTATATGACCTGTATTTTATGTTATCTTAATTTATAAACAGAAAAGTTTAAAGTTCAAAAGAGGTTTCAAAAGTTTGCTTTAGATGAAAGCATGTCAATGAACTTTAAGTAGAAAGTTAAGTTACAACTTCTAAAGATTTTTTTTTCTCTCAAAAACTTGAAGCAGAAAAAAAAAAAGAAAAAAAAAAAGTGTTTTATTTTTTGATAAACTTTAAGTTTTCGTTTGGCGAAACTTTACAAATTTACTTTTTACAATATGATAAGTTTTTAAAAGTTTAAAAGAAAAATATTTTGCAGATGTAATTTTTGAGTAATTTGATAGTATTATTTCTTCGACTGAAACTTGAAAGAAAAACTTTGATCGCGATGTGTGCCGTTGAAGTTTTTAAACTGTATCGGTTGTTAAAATAAATGAGTAAATGTACATTTTAAGTTAGTGGAAAAAAAAAAAAGTTTACTCATTTAAGATACTGTGGACCGTTTAAAATATTTTGTACGAAGCAAAAAGTTACTATTAGCTCCTTCGAACTTTTCAAAACTTTTATTGAATAGTATAATAAGGAGCAATTTAAAAAAAATCAAAATATTTCAGATAGATGATAGAACTAACAGAAACGTTTATTTTATGTTTTCGAAAGTGTATTTTTTATGATTCAAACAGATATTTGAACACAAAATAATTAAGAATAATTAAAATTTCAGAAATAACAATTATAGCAATATTCAAAAGCAAGAAAAGATCTATTAATCAAATTCTGATGATTAATGTGTTTCACATTTGAGATAATTTTATTACCGAGTTCTTGCTGTCTTCTATAAGTAAGTAAGATTTTTTATTTTATTTTATTTTCTTTATATACATAGTAAAGAATTATATATTTATGTGTAAATTTACAAATAAATTAGTAACATGACAATTAGTAAAAACAATTTCTCTGTTCTTTGTGCATTAATTAGTTTCATATCCATTCCATCTTTAAAATTTATTTTATTTTATTTTATTTCCTTCGTAGGAAAGAATAAAATATCTATCGAAAAGTTTTCTGACAATATGAGTTCCAAACATTTATTTAGATCAAAACTGTCAATTTCATACGAAACTTCAAAATAATAACATAATATTTCATAATAATAAATAATTTTCTTCTTTATTTAATTGCATCTCTAAAAAATAGACTACGAATTTTGTAGAAAAAAAAGTTAATGATCCGAATTCATAGCAAATTTTATCAGGAATTTAGTTCTTCAAAAAAAAAAAAAAGTATACGAAAATTACCGTAAGTAAATTAGCAAAAAATACTTTTAATAAGAAAATTTTAAATGCATTTTTCCTTGTACGCTAGAAGTAAGTGTATATTTTGCTATGTTAAGCAATATGTATTATTCTATTATTCTGGAAATCAGAAGCTGTCGGTATACACTATGGCTGATTAAGGAAATTATCGGCCATAATTGAACATTATAGCTGATGAGGAATTTAACATTTGAACTTTTTTTTTTCTAAATAACGGAAGGTTTTATATATTATTTGTATATGCCTCATAAAATTAAGTTTTTCATTTTTTTTTTTTTTTTTTTTTTTGAGTAGCTATTTTTCAGCTTTTTTTTTTTCTGAATGTAATAAAAATATATTTCAAAAACTTATTTATTGTTATATATTTATGATTGGAAAATTAATTTCTCTGAATGTATGTAAAATGCATGTATTATTACATATGAACTTAGCTATGGACTTAAACGCCCAAAATTTGCACATTCCAAACACTGGCAAATACAATGCGTAGTTAATGCAGTAAAGCAAAATAATAATATTATTAATAATAATAAACACTGTACATATCATATGCTTTAAATTTTATGTAATTTACAGTGCGTTTGCCAAAATAATTAACAAGGACAACTGAATATTAATAAAAGGAATTTTAGTAAAAATATTTCCACTTTTTGAATTAACAATATAAAGATTTCAAAGAAAGCTGATTATTTTTACGTATACAGGGGTCACAGCGTTACTATATTTTTACGTGCGTTTTATTATTTTATAACTGTTGTTTTAGAATAATAATTTTTACAATAATATTGTAGTATTAAAATCTTTAATAAAATTTCATTAATGTAAAAATATAGGAACGTTGCAACCCTGATTCTGAATATATTTCCTATATTCTGAAACACAATTAATTAGAGACAGACTAATAAGGAGTATTGCGAGACATTTTCAAATTTCATTATGATTTATGTTTCTACTGAAAATCAGAAACTGCTAAATTAACTATATATGTATATTTATAATACATGCGATTTCCGATAATTTCCATACCACTATTTCCATTCAAAATCCTTTTTATTTTTTACAGTATTTTTTCGCGATTTAATAGAGTAGTAATTATTGTTAAAAACCGCTGATGTGAAACAAACGCTGAAATCTCTCTGTCTATATCTTAAAAAATATATATGTTAAAAACAAAATTGGTTATCGTAGAAACATTTTAATAAGTTAATGCATAATCATAGTTGACAATTTTTTCAACTTTTAAATCATATATTTCACTGTTATTTATTAAAAGATAACTGTCATATTTATTTTTTATGATTGAGTTATAAATTGAAACTTATCATTGACTATTTCAGGCATAATGGTTTCTGAAAAAAAAAATAATAATAATAATAAATAAATAAAATAAAATAAAAACAGGATAGTTGGTAGTAACAGGATAGTTGGTAGTCTAGTAATACACAAATTTACTAATTCTGTTTTATTATTATTATTATTAATTATTATTTTATTTTCAAAATATACTTACGAAATATCTTTTGTAATAATATTAAAGCACTTTTTAAAAAATGATTTATTCATTTCATATATATATATTTGAAACCTTTAATGAAGTAGTTCAATGTTAAAAATTGAATAACTTTAATTTTCTAAGAGAAAAACTGCAAGTAAAGCTATGTGTGTTTTGTTAAAATTTTCGAAAAATACCAGAATTATAGTAATTTTTCTACATATAAACATTTGGAGAGCACTATACTTGCGTAACTTACTTATTTAAATCTATTTTAAGCATTGATGTGAAAAGCATCGTTCTACTTTATCCGAAATGACGTTTTCAAAATGACTGCTTTTTAAATTATTTATAATTTGAAACTGTTTTTGAAATGAATGAATCTAATTCCAAAAATAAAATGCAATAAATCCACCTAACTTTACGTAAATATTTTTTTTTTCTATTTATAAATAAATAAACACTAAGAATTTCGCACTAGCAAAAACATTTACTTTTGCAATGTGAATGTAAAGAGGACCATTTATTTTAATGATGTACTTACTTTTCATATTAAAGATTAATGCACGTTAAATAGATGGGATGTTTTACGTTTTAAAATATATTTTACTCGTAGATGTTTGTTATATCATGATATGAAGTTAAGATTTAATGGAAATGTCAAATTTATATGTTAAGTATACATTCATAATTAGCAAGGTTCTTATTTTTATTAAATGTATTCTAAAATTTGAAAGCTATGTATTTGGTATTGCTGATTGTAAGTACATTTGCATATCTTTCTGAAAAATCCCCAATGTAAATATTTTCAAATTAAGAAATATATTTTAATTTTAAATATTATAACTGAATAAATGAAGAACTAAATAATAAATTAAAAATAAAACACGACCAATAATAATATTAATAATAATAACAATAAAGATCAGATCTTTGCAAAGAAAATTAATGCTTAATTTTCTCTCAGAGCTCATTGTGTGGTTTTATTTGTGATTACTTACGAAAAATACTTTGAAATAAATCTGGGACTCTTCGAAAATCATATTCGCTATCGCGCGTAAGTTTTTGGCTAAGATCTAATTACAGGAAAAGTACAAATATCAATCTTTAATTTTTAATTAATTAGTATTATAGTTCTTAACTCTATGATAGAACATAAAAGTTAATTCTACGAAACTCGTCGTCAAATTTATATATGTCGTGAAATTCAAATCTTCAACGAACTTTTAAATTGTGCTATTTGTTAAATACATCTGATGTATTATCAAGGTTTTATTCGAAACCTTTTCCCAATACATCAATATTCAGATGTTTAAATGACGCTTCAGTATGTTATTAAGGTTTATTATTGAACATAAACAGATTAAAGCAACAGAACTTTATGAAGCATATAATTAAAGTTTAAGATTATGTCAAAGTATATACACTTTTCATGATTATTTTATCTTGATTAAATCCAATATAAGTATCATATTTTGGTACCATTCCAAACATGTTTGTTACATTTGTATTACCCTATTAAACAATATCATAGGGTATAAAAATTAAATTCAAAGCGGTAAGAAAGTTGTTTATTTTAAATTTGCAATACAAATCATGGTAATTTAAAAAATGTAATTTTAATATTACTCGCTCTTAAAAAACATAATTTTAGTATTATTTAACAACTCTGAAATAAGAGATGTTATGTCAGAGAAGGGAAAATATGATATGTAGGGTGTCCCAGAAATAATAGGCCAAAATTTAGTGTTAGGTAAAATACACATAGAGAAGCGTTTTTTGTATAGCAATATGGCGGTTGGAACAGAAAATTTTCAGCAGACCCAGAAGCCTACCCTTCCTCCGCTTCAGTTATCTTTTCTTGTCAATTTTTCCTTTATTTTTTGACATTGTGACATGCAAATTACACATACAAACACATTGTAACGTACACAAATTATGTGAAAAAGGTAATTAAGTACAATATTTTAAATCAAAAATGAAAAAAATATTGATTTATATCGTTCTTAACACAATAAAAACAATTTCATTTTTTTAATAACATTGTAAACCACATGCCGACCCCCCCCCCCCCAAAAAAAAAAAAAAATAATAATAATAATAAATAAATTACTAACACTTGTAAACTCTTAGTTTGTTACAAAGCTACATTTAGAGACACTTAACAATAGAAATAAAGGGGAAAAAAATATGTTAATCAGGAAAGAAATAAAAAATAGGCCAACACAAATCTTTGACCATATTGATCTTTGAGTCGGTAGCTTACTACAACGTGTAAGTCTGAGTGATTAAAAATATAGACCTACCTATATTTTTAACCACTGACTGTCATCGCTTGTTTCAGCGTCTGATTTAAAGTTAATACAAATATAAATAAGGTTCATTTTTGGTACATTTGACATGGCTTCATCTTTTACATGTTATGCATTACAGCCAGTTTTCTCCGGGTGTAGAAATTTTGTATTGCTCCAAGTAAACTAGACATAAGCACTTTCGTTATCTTCAGAGCTATCCGATTCCTGCTACTTCGTTTTTTTCAATAATGTAGTTTTTTTTTTTTTTTGGGGGGGGGGGGGGAGGGGGGGGGGCTTTTTGCTATAGTGTGAATATCATACGTAGTTTTTTATATCCCATTTCAATATTTTCTTCCATATTAGGAACCTTCTTTTTATTCATATATCTAAGAAGTCACATTGTGTTTACAATAAACAGTTCTTGGCCTTTCCTTAAATTGCACCTTCTAGAATTTACTTCCGTTGTAGCCCTCTCAAAATCTTCTAAAGTAGCTTTAGCTCTTTCAGTACGCCTTTTGTAATTTCGCAGCACTTTTTTTTTCTGAAATATAAAAATCTACATTAAAAATCATGCCAAGGCAAGTAATGACACTGACTCTCACAACGTGCCTCCTACACTTCGTCACAGCTAGCCCCGTGTTACGCCGTTTGGGACTTTATTCATTAGTTTCCGAAAGGTTGTCATGATTAACAAATCAAATACGTAGAATAACAACTCAAAATATAAATATTAAAATAATGTTAGGGAAGTTTACATACCTCACAATCCTTCGTGGCAATGGCGATTCCAACGTAGGTCACAAAATTGACTTTTGCAATAGAAAACACAATAAATAAATTTATCTCGATAACAACGCAACACTATACTTCCAAACATACACAGCACACTACAATAATCAACCTGTTCATGCACAAGAGGTGACACGTTCTGCAACCTATCGGCTCAATCAGGAAGCTCTATGGCACTACTTGCCCCTTGGCACGACTAACCCCGGTCTCCCCTACTTTTTTTAAAATATAGGAATTATTGCTAGCGCTCGAATAATTTTGCTGCCGACTTCATTAAGAAAGTGAAAATATCAAACTTAAATTTCCTGCAGTTATTTGTTTTTAAGTTATGCTGATAACAAATGTACATATAGATTAACTGCTAAAAGTTGGAATTTCGTATTCAAGACACCTCAAAATGAGATATTATAAAAAAAAAGAAAAAAAAAAAATAGAGTTAAATATAGAACTTCTAAAAATCAATGTTTTTACAGAATTATATGAAAACGTAATTATCCTTCTTGAGAAGTGTTAGTCGACATAGTAAAATGTAGCAAAGCACTTCCCATCAATTACAAACAATAGAAAAAAAAATGTTTAGCTTAATTTTGGATATACCTGTATATTGTCTATAAACTATATGCACATCACATTGTGTACTTAAATTTAGCCTTATAAGAAAAAACACCTAACACAAAATGGAATACATTTCCAGCGATTTACAAATATAGGCCCAAATATATCCAAATAATTTGGGTAGCCCTGTAAACGTAGGATGAATTATTTCCATACTACAATCTACACAAAGCATGCTCTTATGCATACATATATATATACTATGTTTATTCCATTTTGTTTCGGGCAGCCAACAGATGTTACACTGTACTTACTAGAAAATTTCCCCGTAAACATAATGCATTTAATACTCTTTGATGTCCCTATAATTGAACGATTTACTTGATCTAAACGAAAAGTTTAGTGTAGCATCCCTATATGATACAGACTTAGAATACCGAGTTCGTACTTACTGCTACTATTTGTTCTTAAGATATACTTATAACAGTCACACATACCAACGTACACACAGCCCAACTTCTAAAAACATGATTTTCAGATTTAGGAGACCTTAAAACGTGTAAATATAATAAAAACTTAATTTCAAAAATTTCACCCATAAACAATACTTTCTCTACCATAATGGGTTGGTCGGTTGATTGATTGGTTTTTACGTCGCACTAAAGCTACTAATGCTGCGCAATGGGCAATCCATATATATGGGCAAGAGAAAGTAAAAATCGGGCAATAGTGACAAAACTTTGGAGATTTACCTAAATATATATATATTAGATTTACAATGCTTAATTTTTCTTTCATTTTCCCTCATTTTCTTCTACCAATGCATAGCTGCCCACATTGCTAATTTTTAAATCAGATTTGTACACCAGTATTTTTAAAAAGGAATCGGTCACATATATTTTTGACGAATACATAAAATTGAATAAACTGAAAACATTTATAAAAACTGTCCGGTATGAAGTCTCCGTTGAAAATAACGGAGACTTGGCACCTGTGCCAATGTTAAACTTTCACAATGATTCAAATGCTTTGTGTTATGTAATACAATACAAATTGTGTTATACTTCCGTAATTAAAAATTCCATTAAAAATTTATCGCTTTATTAATTTACAATATTTTTTTTTTTAAATTCCTTTTCAATATTTATTATAGTTTTGTTTTTAGACGAAAAATTCTTTTAAAAGTTTTTTGTGGAATATAGTTAATTTAAATTTAGTTAATTTAAATTTGTAATTTACACATTGAATATATAATCTATATTGAGAAATTTGAAGAGCAAGAAACGGGATCAGACTGAGGTCATTTTTCTAGCAGGGTACCTGTCCTGCGAGTATGCTGAAGTTTACTATATAGGAATGATACATTAAATTTTTCGTTGAGATTAAGCAAATGGTTCGTGTACAAGGCAATCCAAGATAACTCAAATACATTACGTCTATAAGCGAAACTTTTGACACATGCAGTTTAACATCTATTGGCTGCACTAAACAAAATGAAACGGAAGTTTATTTTTTATGTGCATAAAAGCATGTTTCGTGTAAAATATGGTATCAAAATCATTCACTATTCGTTTAAAGGGTTAGCCAAAAGGACTAGAGTATAGTAGGACTATATGTGAAAATTGACGGAACTGCATTCCAGGTTGCGCCGTGTGTTATTAATATAGGACTACATTTAAGTACACAACGTGGAGTGTACACAATTTATAGAAGGCATGCAGGGCTACCAATAACTAAGAGAAAACGTTCTTTTCTACTGAATGTAATTAGTGGAAGTGCTGTACTATATTTTACCATGTTCAAGAAAATTGCTCAAGGATGAAAATTAATTCCTCATACCCATACTATAAATAAAGTATTTTTAAGGTAATTTTTGAGCGCTTATTTTTTATATAATTACGCATTTTAAGGTTATCTGAATACTAAAGTCAAATTTTAACGGTTGAACATTTTATCAGAGTAACTTAAACGCAAATAATTGCAGGCAATAGAAATGTTGTATTTTGGAGTTTATATGAGGATGCTATTTGAAGAGTTTGATCAAGATTAATAGGTTTCAGGGAGTGGTGTAGATGAAAATTGTCTGAGTAATTTGGAATAAAATTTTTAATTTAATAACAGCCTTGAATTTTGTAATATATAAATGTAGGTGCTATATTCAAATGGGGGTTTGAGGGTATGGAAAGTCCCTCAAACTTTTCCTAAACCTAATTTGAATTCTTATTAAAATGGTTTAAATACAATACTTGTTATCTTACCCCTTAATCTGCAATCGGTCTTTATAGTGTTGAAATGTAAGGTAAGAGAAAATCGTGTGAGTGTCACACAGATTATTTGAATGTGCTGAGTTAGGTAGAATGTGTTAGTTTTTTAAAAGCAGACTCAGAAAATCGTGTTATGAAAAGTGATAGCAAAATTATATAGATTAGACTATAAATGTATCGTTAAATAATTATATAGTATTCTTTGAAAAGTTCCTTATGGAAGAGTTTTTTTTTTTTTTTTTTTTTTTTTTGTGCTAAGCAAACACAAGTGATTAACAAGTTTATTTTACTCACCATTGCCTTCAAAATGTTACGTATGAAAAATAAACAAAGAAAGTTTTCGTTAGGTTGTGCTTGCAATTTTCCTGTTCTTAGTTCCTCTTTTTTTTCCCCCAATATTCGTTTAGGCGTTTCAACTCCAAAAGATCAACATTGCATTCCCGTTTGTAAAAATATATTTTAAGCTTCTTCTAAGTGCAAAATATGTCTGTAAAAAGATACTTCTGCTAGAAAGATAAACATATATTTTTATATGTCAGCATAAACATTAATCAACTTTAACAAGAGTATATTTTATGCAGAAGCAAAGGAGAGCGACGATTTTCAATATAGCACTCAGACTCAGAGTAAGTTCAAAGACCAAATACTAAACAATATGCAAAAATGTATCGTAATAAGAATCTGATTTCATTAAATATTATAAATATTATTTTAAGATATATTTTTTGTCAAAAGAATATGAATTAAATTTCTTCACTCGAGTATTTTTAAAAAGTACATTAAACAACTGTATTATTGGCGATAAAAAGTAATTTGGATTAAGTTTTATTTTGCATAAAACTGAATTAATAATATAAAAAAGCATAAAAATAATGTTTATAAATGTTCAATAAATACTTATCGACTTGTATAAATAAAATACTTCACAAAAAAGAAAAGCACTTGAACATTTTCAGAATACAATTTTCACATTTATTACTTTAACAATGAATTGATATTAACAATAAAAAACAATAAAAGAAAAGTTAGTTACAAAGATTATAAAGATTAAAATAATTTTGAAACACGAAACTGATACTTAAACACCCATTTTATAAATTGATGCATAAATCTTGCTTAAGAGTTTCTCTTAAAAATACGAAGATTTCTTCGTTGTTGTAAATTATCTGCTTTTTCTTAAACCTTTTTATGCATTTACGTAAACTGTGAAATTAGAAGTAAGCAAACGAAAGGAATTAAAATGATATTAAAACTAAAGATTAATGTGCTATACCTTAATCCAGTAGTTGCCGAATTTTAAAATCCCAAAATAAATAAGTAAATGAATAAAATAAGATAAAATATTTTAGAAGTTTTTAATCTAATTTGAATATTTTTTTACCTAACTGAACATATACATATTTACTTTTCCAAATTTATATGTTTGTTTTTGACATTTCATATTTTGAATTAATTTATGATTCTTTTACATGGCTACTTATTTACATTTACAATACTCTAATTTATTATGTAAATTTCTGCTATTTTTTAACGTCATACAACTTCAAATATTGATTACACTTATTGCATACCTGCCAACATTCTCATCAATATTCCGAGGTAGTGATAGTCTCACCTTTCTTTCTACACCAGTATTTTTTGAGAAAAATATTCTCCAAATTTAATTCCTAATAAATACGAATAAAATTAGTCTCCAAAAATACTGGTGTGGAAAAAAAAAAGCGGGACTAACTATACTATGGTATATTAACACTTTTGCGACCGCTAACGTAGATTCACGTCATTTGAAAATCTATAACTCCTTCAGTGGACGTTTCTTTCGCGATTTGTATGTTACTTATTTCTTAAGACTACACCCAATATTCATATTTTTACAATCAAATATATAATGGATACAAAAACTTTGATTAGAAAGAGTATAATTATAATGCATATCCATTTGTAATATAAATGTGAATACAGAAAATTTTGTTCTAAAATATTTTAACTTGGGA
The DNA here is from genome assembly GCA_963930645.1 of Salticus scenicus. Classification (NCBI taxonomy): domain Eukaryota; kingdom Metazoa; phylum Arthropoda; class Arachnida; order Araneae; family Salticidae; genus Salticus; species Salticus scenicus. Next base: position 84,625,968 of record OZ005651.1, read on the forward strand.
TAATAACACCCACAGGCGGACCTTACTGACAAAAGACAAGAGCGTGCTGTTGCGAAAGTGTTTATTGGGATATTCTCAGGTATGCTTATTGTGTATTATACAGATGCAGGGGTGTTTGCGTTCTGGGTTTTTTATTTTATTTTCCGCCAGAAATTACAAATTATAATTTTGGTTATAGTCATTTCCTAAACTTTACTAGAAAACTATCAATAATATCACTGTTAAAAATATTCTGGTAGCAAGATCCGGGGTCACAAACACCCCTGTACAGGCGTCACACTCAGTGTTGCCAAAATTAGGAGCATTTTTTTTCAATATTCACCAATAATTTCAAGGAGTGATGTTTATATACTTGACAGACGATTATTCTTCGATGTGATTAGACAAACGTTACAATAAAAAATTAGTGGTATATATTGAACAAAAAAGTTCCCTAAAATTGGCAACACTAGTCACTCAGACGGTGACTGTCAGACCAATATTTTTCACAATATTTTCAGATCAATATTTTTCCTTGACCGCAGCTGTCACACCAATATTTTTCTACAACAATTTTCACAACAAAAGTTTCTGCGATTGAATAAAGAGAAAATTATTGCCATTAAATAGCAATGCGGAAGCTGCACCAGAGTGTGATGTCTGATTATATGAACTTCTGTTTTTCATACTATCTGTTATATAATTAAACATATTGGAAGATTTACGGCTTAGAATGAAAAAAAAATTAACCTGTATCCAATATATATAATCTTACTTGAAATACTTTACTATGCAGCTTCATGATATTTAAGATAGTGATTTCAATAGAAGTGTAGTAATTTGAAACATGCATGAGAGATGTAACGTATCTCCAGCTTCCGCTCATGTATAGTTAAAGCACTGGCAAGTAATTAAGAGGAACCAGGTAAAAGAATCTTCGTTTACTTTTAAAAGTTCGTAGTGATTCATATTTGCCTTTTGGTGGGTGTTATGTTTGGTTTCACTGTCGTGCTTAAAAAAATATTTTAACCCTCTAAACTGATATTTTTAAAAGTTTTTTTTTTTTTTTTTTTTTTTTTCAGAATTTAATGAAAAGAAAATTTTAGATATTGGAGGCAACTATTGTTTTTAGTCATAGAATAATAATTTTGCACAAAAAAAGTTTGTTGTAAATATTGTAAATTTTCAGTAGATGTTCTTTAATCCAAGGCAGGGTTGCCAACCATTTGAATTTCTAATACCAATAATTTTAACAGAAATGTAATCTTAACACTTTCGTGACCGCATGTTTTTGTCTTTTTGACGGTAAGGTCCGACTTTGGGCGTTATTCCCCTAAGTTACAAAATTTCAAAACAACATTTTCTTTATTCACACTTAGATTACAAATGGATAAACTTTGTAATTATATACTTTCTAATCAAAGTATTCGTAACCATAGTATATTTGATTGTACAAATACGTATATAGGGTATATTCTTAAGAAATAAATAACATGCAAGTTGCAAATTTTCAAATGACGTGAATCTACGTCAGTGATCGCGAAAGTGTTAACGTAATAGCAAAGCACCTTTGATAATACGTCAAGGATAACTTTCTGAAAATAGTGGTATTAAAAATCTAGGCAAGTCCCAGATCTGCTGAGGAACTGTTACAAGATGTATTTTACTTCGAGAAAAGAATTCCTTAATAAAACAGCATATTTTGTAGACTATCAATGCGTACGTCAAGTTTTATTGTTTGTTGACATATATCATTTTTTATTACTTTAGAAAATGTTTTGAAAAAGAGATATAAGAAATATGTATATTGTGTATATTTTAAAGAGATGTTTAACAGATAAAATTCACAGAAGAAAAGCTAATGAGTGAAAGTTCACATGCTCAAGTGGTACACTTTTAACACCTTAACGCGCGCTGTCCTCGCTGTGAGGACGCAAAATTTAAGATCCAGCTGCAAAAATTCACGTTTATAACATATCAGAAAAGGCCGGTTATTTTTAAACCTTAAAATTTAAAATTTCTTTTAATTTAATTTAGTTCATGAATTCCGGTGGCAGTATAATTTAAATGTTTCAAATTGTCTTGCGCCGCAAAGGGTTAACTCTATTGCCTTAACCCTTATCGCTCGTATGTCCCTTCTGAGGGGACATTAAAAAATCGAGCCACGCCTTAAGGTGTTCCGCTGCAAATGAAATGTTATTTTTCTAAAACGTGTAACTATAGGCTACCTTTCGACTACCAGAAAATTTTAACAGAAAGATTTATTTTATTTAATGATGAGGCAAAATAAAACAAATTATTACAATTTATCTGTAGCCAAAATGTAGTAAGTTGGAAACTATACGTGTGACGTTTTAAAGGAACGCCAAAAGGCGTGTCTTACGGAAAATATGCCGAGCGCAATGGGTTAAAAATGTTAGTTTTTAATAGTGAACTTTTCAAAATGAATATTTTTCTTCATTAAGGAATGCTTTACTTGAAAGAGAATATTTTTAACCATAGATTTCAACATTTTAATTTATTCCGGAGTATTTATAGCCCCGCCTTTATTTTTCACCACTTCATTTATAGACAATTTTTCTTCAATGTATAACTTCGATAAAATAAGAAAAAAATAATCTTAAAAAATAAGTGGTATGAAATAAAGTCGGGGCTAAAAATACTCCGAAATAAATTAAAATGTTGTCATCTATGCTTTAACCTGTGCACTCTACCCTAACCATTTAATGACTAGACTAAGATATTTATTGCGTAAATTTAAACGTCTCCACATAAAAAAGTTCAACAAGCGATATAATTTAAATTTCAGATATATATACTGTAGACTCCTGTACAACACGGGATCAGAGTTACCAAATAAATGCTACAATTTTATTTTTTAACTAAATCTTCAGCATATTAACCCCTTCCGCTCCAGGCTAGCTGTAGTGTAAATATGCGAAATACCAGATTATAATTTTGAAATAATGCAATACATAACGAAGTAACAATGTGCATTTTGTTGTGAAGTAAATATATTTAATTAATGAAGGTAGTAAATATGAATAAATATCAAAGTATTTAAATTATTTATAGCAATGACTGCTGTAAGTGGTTCATCATCACTGTCATCGCTTTCGCCGTCATCACTTGTTGTAAAATCATCACTGGAATCTTCAAGTTCGCCATAATCGGGGATATAATTACTATCTGAATCACTAGAATCAGACATTATTCACAGTTTCAAACACCGGCAAAACACACAAAATCGAGGAGCGAAAATTACACACAACCACAGCCGCGAGAACAGTGGCGTAGCCAAAACAAATAGGTCACCGAGACTACTAACGATATCTAGTTGTCAGTAATGAAAATACAATTTAAAAATACCCTATGACAAATAAAATAACTCTCTCTGATACCACTACAACGTTGGGCTTATTGTATCGTATACTTTCTTTGGACGTATGCACGTACGTCCATGGTATTAATGGCCATTAACACTAGGACGTACGCACGTACGTCCCTGGAGTGGAAGGGGTTAACCCTTATCGCTCATATGTCCCTTCGGAGGGGATATTAAAAAGTCAAGCCACACCTGAAGGTGTTCCTCTGCAAGTGAAATGTTATTTTTATAAAACGTGTAACTATAGGCTACCTTTCGGCTACCGGAAAATTTTAACAGAAAGATTTATTTTATTTAATGATGAAGAAAAATAACACAAATTATTACAATTTTTCAGTAGCCAAAAGGTAGTAAGTTGGAAACTATAGGTGTGACGTTTTAAAGGAACGCAAAAGGCCTGTCTTACTGTTAAAAATAGGAAAATATGCCGAGCGCAAAGGGTTAATATATTGGTTTGATTACGCCCCCCCCCCCCCACCAATTGGTTTTTTGTATAAAGCGGTTGCTTTGATATAAAATTAGCGGTGTTTAAAAATAAAATTTTAGTATTCATCTAGCAACCCTGCCCCCCGCATTGTACGAAAGACTGCTATTTATATATATATATTTAAGCTATAAATTTGATTTATATATACCTTTAAATAAAAAGTACAATGGTTATAAATATATATATATATATATATATATATATTTTTTTTTTTTTTTTTTTCAAATTCTCATTACAAATGGTTGTTACAGAGGCATTAGATTTTTGTCATTCATTAAGAGAAATAAATAAAATAATAATTATTGGTAATTCAAGGCATCTTTTCAAACATATTAAATTAACAAAATTTATAGATACGGGAATATTTTCTTATTTAATGAAGAGAACATATACATTTTTAAGCAAAATTCATGTAAATATTCTCATAGCTCATTCGATGTATTTCATAAAGAAAGGTTATAGCCGATTAACCCTTTCAGGGGAACCGCTTGCATAACTCAAACATAAATTTTAAGCACTGGCCCCTGAAATTTATACACACACACATATATATATTAATTAAGGGACGAAAAAAAAATTGCACTTGGATTTTTTCTTCACATTCTCTACAACCGCAAATTTTATCGTTTGAAAATAAATTTTCGAACTGATTTTATTACGTCGTCCTCCACGTGTAGACTTCAGCATTGAGTCCAGTGTTAATAACAAAATGTAACTGTCAGGAAAACTGTAAGTTTAGAAAGTATTTGAAAAATGATAAAAATAATGTAGTTAACTATGCCACAAAAAGTACTAATTTAAAATGAAAATACAAAAATATGTGAGATTGAAAAATAATTAAATGTTAACAAATTATTGTTGAAATGGTTTTTAGCAAGATATACAAGTTTTTGGCTGATTGAACAGGAAATTTGGTTTTAGGCGGCCACGTTGCTCATCTAAGCGAGATGACCGCAAGTTAAAGCAAATATTTAAAGAATCGACATGTATTATGTTCTGTACTTAGAAAATATTTAAAATAAAAAGTGTATAGCAAAATATTTAAAAAAAAAAAATAGTGCGAAAACAATTAAACAAAGCAGGTTAAAAACCAGAATATCTGCAAAAAAAACCATTAGTAAGGATAAAAAAAAAAAAAAAAAAAAAAAAAAAAAAACCTCAGTTGACCAAAAATTTTAAAAAGTTAGCTCTTATTATTGGGCTGAACTGGGTTTCTCTGATAAGTCAAGTTTAATTTATTTCGAGCTTATAAAAAAGCTAGTAGAACTGCAAAAAGATGGCCAACTTAATAAAAATTGCACTATTAAAACAGTGATGCATTCTCCGTACATTGTGGTATGGAGGAGCAAAATTTTTCAAGGAGTGAAGCAAATCTTAATGCTCAAGGGATCAATTAAATCAAAATGAAACACGGCTATTATAAACGTGGTGCCTGACAGACTATTTTGAAGGTATTTAAGACTTTTCCGCAAACAGCATTTCCAGATGATAATGCACCTAGCTATACGGTGTCTGTGGTGCATTTATTTCATTCAAATTGTTAAAATTACCTAACTATCCATTGCCATGACCACCTATAATTCCTAAAGAAATCACAACTTTTTTCACTCTAAGTTAAATCCCATAAAGAATATCGTAGAATTTCTTCTTTATTAGACCTGGAAATAATCCTATTCTCAAACCGCTGGAAATGTTTCGTCTATAAAAAGGCGTGGGAAGAGGATGGAGGATTCGAAATTTGCAGCCTACAAATCTTGAAGAACTAGAAAAATTATTTACAATAGTGAAATTTCTGAGATTTATATCAGAAAGCTGTATAATACTACGCCATTGCGCATTAAAGCAGTAATTCCATATACAGTTGGAATTAACTCAACGCATAATATACACTAAGCGACCAAAAAAAAAAAAAAAAAAAAAAAAAAAGCCGCACTTGGATATTTTCCTTTTAGCCTTCTACAACCGCCAATTTTATCGTTTAAAAAGCAAATTTTCGAACAGATTTTATTATGTTGTCCTCCACATACACTTTAGCTTTGAGTCCAGTGTTAAAAACAAAATGAAACTCTCAGTAAAATTGCATTTTTAGAAATTATTTCAAAAATGCTAAGAACAAGGCAGTTAACGATGCCACAAAAAGTATAAATTTTTGAATGAAAATCAAAAAATATTTTAATACATGAAACGGTAAAATAATTAAATGTTAACGAAATATTGGTAAGAGGGTTTTTAGCAAGATATAATTTTTTTTGGCCGTTTAAACTTGAAATTTGGTTTTAGGCGGCCATGTTGCTCATCCAAGCGAGATCATCGTAAGTTAAAAAGCCATTGCTTATAAAATCGGTTCCTATTACATTTAGAACATAAAAGAGATTCAGAAAAAGTGTTTAGCAGCATAATTTCTTTAACTACAGTACAGCAACTATTAAACAAAGCAGGTTTAAATGATAGAAAATTTGAAAAAATTCCATTCTTAGTGAAGAGAAATAGGAAAGCAAGACCTCAGTAGGCTAAAAAATTTAGAAAATGATTAGTTAATTATTGAGCTGAACTGATTCTCTTTGATGAGTCAAGTTTAACTCATTTCGAGCTAAAGAAAACAAGCAGATCTGACAACCAAAATATGACGACCAAAATGTTAACGAAAACAAGTAGTTACCACTGCTTTAACGCAAATAAATAGGGACGATAATATTAATATTAAATTCGAGGAAGTGAGAAAAATAGCCAATTATCAAAACCACAAATATGCCGCGGTTAGGGAATCTGTTGAAATATTGTCTAATTTTAATAATTGTGATGGCAACGATGGGGGCACTACTCGACCGGCAGTGGCGCCGAGTCTTTAAAAGAGAAGAAGATGGAGTGAAACGTCAGTTTCGTCGAACTTCGAACACCGTATCGCCAGAGAACAAGCTGGGGTGCCCCATGCGAAACTAGTCGGCAAGTTGACATGAAGAATTAAGGTTGTATGTTTTGAATTAGGAATAAAATTACTGTATAAAAAAGACTGGTGTGAAAAAAAAGGCGGGTACTAAAAGTGTTACGATTCATAATGATATTGATTGGCAAGTATGTACCAAATGTTTCATTTCAGTTCAAATCTTACTGACAATATCAAAAATGACTAAAACGTCACTACTAGCCCCGGTCTCCCCTAAGCATACTTGCCAACATCCTCATTAATATTCCGTAGTCTTCTTGGCCCCGCCCTTTTTTTTACACCAGTAAATTTTTGGAGTAATATTCTCTAAATGCAATTACGATTTAATAAGAAAGAAAATACTGTAAAAAAATACTGGTGTGAAGAAAAGGCGGGGTTAACAATAGTACGGAATATTAATTGGGATGTTGGCAAGTATGCCCCTAAGTAAAAATAGATAACCTTCCGAAATTTATCCCTTAAGGGGTGTCGAAATATCTTAGTTTTGACATCTTGTCGCTGCAGTGGTTTCCAGTAGAAGCTAGTAGAATGTATGCAGGAGCATAATCTTCAGCAGAGCGGTGAACATTTCTAACTTATTCCGGAGCATTGTATTGTTAGCACCCGCCATCTATTCACGCCATACTTTCTTCATACTTGCTAACCATCTCATTAATAATCGTAAAATTGTTACGCCCCTTTAAAACATGCCCTTTTTTACACACCACTTTATTTTTTCTCCAAATATAGTTACGATTAAATAAGAATAAAATTATTCTAAAGAAAGACTGTTATGTAAAACAAGGCGGGTACTAAAAGTGTTACGATTCATAATGAGATGGTTGGCAAATATATTTCTTTGCAGAATAATTTTTTCCAATTGGTAATTACGATTATATGAGAAGAAAATTACTCCCCAGAAAAGTGGCTTGAATAAAAGGCTGGCTCTAACAATGCTGAGGATTAAATTAGAAATATTGACAGCTCTAGTCTTTAGTCAACATTCTTTTCTAATCTTATACTATTACGTGAGCAATATATATGTATATTTCACTGTTCACGAAAACGGTAGCTCGGACAGTCACGTGATTTAACACAAAGGTGCCCTCCGAAGGGTCATTGTGCACAGAGATGTGAAAGTCAGATTTTCGAATTTTTGATCAGTTTTCTTTTAATTAATAAAAATATGAAAATAAAACTTCCGCTTTTTATAATGACGCCCAATGGAGAATCTTAGGAGAGATTTCATTGGTTTATTTGATTTTCATTGATTTGAGTGTATTTTACATTGAACTACAGCTACGCTATGAGGAATTTAATTGGTTTATTTGATTTTCATTGATTTGAGTGTATTTTACGTTGAACTAGAACTACGTTATTAGGAATTACGAAAGATTTGATTGGTTTATTTGATTTTCATTGATTTGAGTGTATTTTACTTTGAACTAGAGCTACGTTATGAGAAATTACGAGAGATTTGATTGGTTTATTTGATTTTCATTGATTTGAGTGTATTTTACGTTGAACTAGAGCTACGTTTTGAGGAATTTTGTTTGGTTTGTTTTTGAGGAGATTTGCTCGGTTTATTTTATTTTCATTGATGGGAGTGTATTTTACGTTGAACTAGAGCTACATTATGAGGAATTACGATAGATTTGATTGGTTTATTTGATTTTCATTGATTTGGGTGTATTTTATGTTGAACTAGAGCTACGTTGTGAGAATCTACAAGAAATTTGATTGATTGATTTGATTTTCATTGATTTGAGGTAGGGGTGTCCAGTGATGTTTTTTGATTTTAACGTGCATGATAAGTGATTGCCGCGGAACCGAGTTTCATGTGTTCTGAGATTCATGCACAGTGATGTAGTGATTTTTTTTCACAACATTTTTTAAAACTCCAGTGACTTTTTTTTTCATGTGCGTGAAGTGTACATACGTGCGTTATAGTGATTGTTGCGAAAACGACTTATGTGCGTTCTCTGATTCGACCATTCATCAAATAGTGACTTTTACTGTACGAGTAGCAACTTCAACTTCTTCCAGAATATTCGAAGAATTAATATTTCTATTTGACTATTTTCGAGAATATTCGTTTTAATAATAGTTTTGTTGCACAAATTTGAGAAGTTCAGAAAATGTTTGATATTGTCAAGGAGATCCCATACTAAAACTGTGAAGAAAATAGTCGCCAATCGAAATATATTTATTTAAACCTTTACATTATTCAATTAAAAAGAAAACCTTTAAATATAGTGCCCAACGAAGCCTGCTAGTATGTAATAAAACTTCATGTTTACGCGTTGCTTAATTACCCCACTCATGAACGAAAGAGTTCACCTTTTTTCCCACCAATATTTTCCTACAAAAAATTCTTCCTTATAAAATCATAAAAATAACTGTGAAAAGGTGATGAAAATTTCTGCATATTAAAACCGGTGGCAAAAAAAAAAAAAAAAAACCAAGCAAACAACAACAAAAAAAAAAAAAAAAAAAAAAAAAAACTCTTTCATCCCTGACTGTTATACGAGATTGCATACATATTCTGTTTGAATGCTCACAGCTAGAAACTCTCTTTTGTTATTATATTTGCAGTGGTTTTCTCAAGAATAAGGGCGTACAATACCTAATCTGACCGACAGCCAAAGCCCTTGTTATTGATTGAGGAAATTTGTTTGCAGAGTTATTCATTGTTTAATGTGTTTTTTAAACTTCGTTTTCACATTCAGAAAAGTCACAACCATTAAATTAGTACTCGTTTTTCTTAATTTATTTTTTATTTTTTATTTTTTAATCTTTTACTTTTGAGTTAAAAAAAAAAAAAAATATCTTTTTGCCCTTTTCACATTTTTTAACTAGAAAGTAAAATGTGAAAAATATGAAAAATGAAATTTTTCAAAAATAGAATTAATTTATCGGCTGTGAATTTTCTGAATCTTTAAACAGAACTAAAAGAAATATCAGCAGTGGTTTCCAGCAGAAACTTGAAACTTAGAAAAATGTCTTATCATAAGTCCTGTTTAAGGTAAAAGATAAAGTTTTCCCAATATTCAATTTCTAAAGGTGTAAAGATGTACTTTTGGGTATTTTTCTTTTCTTTATATATTTGAACAAAGCTTGGTCATCATCAGAAATTAGATTGCACAATCGCTTGCCAATGGATGAAATTAATTGGCTTTAGATTCAATTTTTTTCCAAGTGCAAAGAAAGGGTAAAAGTCTTAGTATCTAACAATTTTATTGTGTTACTTTCCACATTTTTTATTTTGCCATCATCATATGCAAGCACGCTATTAAATTCCAGTATTTATTTTTTAGGAAATTTTGTTAGTTTTCTTCGATGTTTTTAATTTTTAACTGTTTCTTAAGTGAATTGGTTATTGCTTTTTTAAATATTTTATTAGCATTTTTTCTTTTTTACATCAAACAAAAACAATTTAAGCTATATTATTTGCAAAACAAAACGTTGAAAAACTCGGACGTCATTTGGAAGACACGTTCAAAGACCTTCCAGAATAAAAAGATTTTTTCTTTACAAGTATTTTTTAAACAAATATTTAAAATTCAGACATTTATTTTTAACAAGCAACAATCAAAACAAAATTATAGACACTGTTATTATAACTATGCACTGTTCGTCTTCAAGAACACAGACAAACAAGCTTTTAGGCCACGTGGCTTCTATCTAATATTAGTTATGCATGTTAAGGAAACTGATCATATTCTTTATTCACAATATCCTTTGTATACCAACAAAAATTCTTAAATTTAGTTAAAATAATTACTACAGCAAGAATTTTTTACTAGGTTGTTTTAAAAAAATGCATTTTGCCCTCAGTGAGGCATGTCCAATTACTGATGACGATGCGGTTCCATTGCGATGTATATTGTGAAATATTTTAGATAAACACGATAAAGTATTTAATTGTTTTAAAATTGAAAACAATTATTTTTAGTTTTGTAAATGCTCAATCATTCAGTTGTTACGGGAAGTTATCGTCCACAAATCATGTAGTTTCTTTCGTTTTCATATTGTGAAGCCATTTTTTTTCTTTCTTTCAGGGATGGAACACGGGCGCAGAACTCATACCGGATGTTGCCAGATCTGGTGGATTTTTAATTCAGTAATGTCCAGTAATTTTGAGAAGAGATATTTGATATATATAATAGACTATCAATCTTCGAAGTGATTAGGCAAACGTTTCAATTAAAAAAATATTGATGACTACTGAATAAAAATCCGCCAGATCTGGCAACACTGCTCATACCACTATCAATGTAACAATTTTTTTTACTTCTTAAATCAACGGTATTACAGCTAGAGAAATTTCTTAAACAAATACCGGTATGAATTATGCGCCCGTGTTCCATCCCTGTTTTTTTTTTTTTTTTTTTTTTTTTTTTCTTTTTGTAAAATTTTCTACGTTGTTAAAAATACTGTTCAAACAACGGAAATATCTAGAATTAGTTTATTAATTTGTATTTTTCTGTTTGTTTTTGCGCTATGAATGCATCTGCCAGAAGATTCAATAAATGCAACATACATGATTATATTATTGGAAATTATTTCATCCTATTTTACTGAGCATAAATTTAGGAGCTTTATTTATTGTGTTTCTTAAATATTTAAATAAGTGTGAACATTTATTTTCCATGTTCTACATCATTTCCAACGATTTTATTTTATTATAGATTAAAGTAGTTTTGATGTGTCTTTGAATTATTTATTGACAATAAATAAATAAATAAAACTTAAAATACATCACATGTACTTTTTTGTTTTTGGATCAATTTATTTTAGGTGTGATCAATGTTGCCAACTTGCAGAGACTTTTTTATTCAACATTCATCACAAATTTTTAATTATAACTTTTGTCTAGTTGTACATTTGTCTAATCGATTATCATATATATCGAGATATACCCATAGCTGCCAGCATCTTAATTAATAATCCGTAGTGTTTGTACCCGCCTTTTTTTTCACGCCAGTATTTTTTTTTTTATCGTAATTACATTTGCAGAGATTTACTCAAAAATTAAGTGGTGTGGAAAAAAAGGCAGGTGCTAACAATACTACAGAATATTAATTAGGATTTGGCAGCTGTGCATACCATTTTAATTTATTCTGGCACACTATTAGTATCTGTTTCTTTCTTTTTTTTTTTTTTTTTTTTTTTTTTTTTTTACGCGACTTTATTTCTAGTAAGATTTTCTTCGATATATAACTATGATTAAGTAAGAAGAAAAATGCAGAGTTGTGAACTTTTAGAATTTATTCCGGAGCTTCCTTATTTTCACACCACTTTTATTTTTATTTTTATTTTTATTTATTTATTTATTTATTTATTTTATTTCTATGTTCAATATGTTTCTCCTTTTACCGTAGTTATATATTCGAGAAAATTATTCAATAAATAAAGTGATGTGAAATAAAGGCGGGACTAAAAATGCTTCGGAATAAATTATAAAAGTTGGTAACTCGGAAAAACGATATGAAAAAAAGGAGGGGAATAATAATTCTCCGGAATAAATTAAAATGTTGGCATGCCTGTAGATAATATATTATTCTTCAAAATTAATGGTTTTGGAAACACTGGATGCGATAAACAAATCTTATAATCAAACGTTTTTATTTGATATCATGTTTGTTGCGTTTCACGAATAACTTAATTTTTTTTTTTTAGATATTGAATTTTATTTACAAATAATGACCTAGAATACTGTATAATTATGTGACTATCTAAATGTTCATATTCAATTTTATTAGAAACACACCTAAAACATTCAGAGAGAAATTAAAAATATTTTTAAGGTACTGGACAAATTCTTTCTTTATTCAACAACATTTTTCAAAAAATGCGATAAAAATAAACTTGTTTTCTTTTCGTGTGAAATGCAAATGGTTTCTAAAAATATAATAAGTTTTGGAATTATTCCAAAAAAAATTTTTTTTTTAACGTTACAAATATTTTTAATACATACTTGAACGTACATACTTCAAATAAGTTGAATTAAGCCCCTTATATTTATAACGGGCTATTTGACGTTTTTCATTTATTTTGATATTTCGTAATTACACCTAAAATATGATTATTTTTATTACAGATAAGATTTTCCGGTGGAACAAAATGTTTTTCGTAGATTTTTAATATAACTTACCAATGGTTTTGAACTACTATGTATATACACTGATGGAAAAAAAAAATCCCAACACCAAGAAAAAATTATTGTACATTAATGAAATTTCAGCAATACATTTGTCTAAGTAACATATTTAATTGATTAAAGTTTCAAGATCACAGGTAGAGCCATTGGCGAGAAGAGCCATTTCAAATGTGAAATGTTGTTACATTAGTAACCGGTGTAACCTCCAGAATTTTGAATGCAAGCATGCAAACGTGCATGCATTGTGTCGTACAGGTGCCGGATATCAGTTTGTGGGATGGAGTTCCATGCCTGTTCCACTTGGACGGTCAATGCAGGGACGGTTAATGCTGGTTGTGGATGACGCTGGAGTTGTCGTCTAATGATGTCCCATACATGCTCGATTGGAGAAAGATCTGGTGATCTAGCAGGCCAAGACAACATGTCGACACTTTGTAGAGCATGTTGGGTTACAACAGCGGTATGAGGGCGAGCGTTATCCTGTTGGAAAACACCCCCTTGAATGTTGTTCATGAATGGCAGCACAACAGGTTGTATCACTAGACTGGCGTACAAATTTGCAGTCAGGGTGCGTCGGATAACCACGAGAGTGCTCCTGCTGTCATACGAAATTGCTCCCCAAACCATAACTCCAGGAGTAGGCCCTGTGTGTCTAGGCCACAGACAGGTCGCTAGCAGGCGTTCACCTGGCCTCCTTCTAACCAACACACGGCTATCACTGCGACCAAGGCAGAACCGGCTTTCATTAGAAAACACAACAGATCTCCACTCCGTCCTCCAATGAGCTCTAGCTTGACACCACTCACGTCGCAAACGGCAGTGGTTTAGAGTCAGTGGAATGCACGCTACAGCGCGTCTGGCTCGGAGCTGTCCTTGAAGTAACCGATTTGTAACAGTTCGTTGTGTCACTGTGGTGCCAACTGCATCTCGAATTTCAGCTGCAGACGCAGTACGATTAGCCACAGCCATACGCCGAACACGGCGGTCTTCCCTCTCAGTAGTGCCACGTGGCCGCCCGGAACCCGGTCTTCTTGTGGCAGTACCTTCCCTTGACCACTGCTGCCAACACTCATGCACAGTGGATACATTCCTGCCAAGTCTTTCTGCAATATCGCGGAAAGAAAACCCACCTTCTCGTAGCCCTACTACACGACCTCGTTCAAACTCAGTGAGCTGTTGATAATGGCTTCTTCGTCTTCTTAGAGGCATCCTTGACTAACATTAACCCACTACGTCAAATCTCAACTGTAAATAACGATCATGAACCTTACAGCGCTTATTTAAAGCAAACCTCATTTGCATGTTCATAGTGTCGCTACTAGCGCCACACTTATACGCGTAGCTCGAAATTTGAATAGACGTCATCTTTCAGATGTATAAACACGCCTACCAAATTTCGTTTATCTAGCACAGCTCCTTCCTGGTGTTGGGATTTTTTTTTCCATCAGTGTATAAGAAGTGAGATTAAAAAAAAATAAATAAATAAATTATATATATATTTACGAAGTGATTTTAAATCGTAATTTTTCTCTACTTTTATAAATATTATTTGTTAATTGTGAAACTTAATAAACTTAAGACTTTTATAAACTTTAAATGAAAAAAGTTTACATTTTATTATTTTATTACTTTATTTATTTATTTATTTTCTCGTTGTGTTTCTAACAGTTTTAGAAGTATTTGTTTGGGAGAAATCGTACAGTTATATTTTTCTCCGAAAATAAGTGAATAAATAAAAAAAAAAATAGAAAATTAAAAAAAACCACTCTACTTAATGACAGCTGGTGTCAAACCATTGGACTAAACACAAAATATTCTCGATCTTTGACAAGCATTTTTAACACAGAAGGAAATTATTTACTCATAGGCTAAGAATATTTGTTAATTTACATTTTCCTCCATTAATTAAAAAGGAGAATAAACTTCATATACATTAAAGCAAAAATAATTGCTTCTTATATGTTTGCTTCAAATGTAAGAATTGAATAAACTGAATTCATAGAATATAATGCCAAAACACTATATGAATTTGTGGAAGAAAAAATTCTGTATTTTTATGTATGAATAGAAATCAAAATTATATTTAGCCCTTCTGTCCGTATGTCAACAACTGCTAATAAATTAAACATAATATTTTCCGTTTTAATACGTTTAGAACAAACATAATTTCAAATAACATTATTGAGAATTTTTCACAGTAACCAATATATCATAATTTTCTAAGTGACATATCAAAACAAATCATTAATTTATATTATTAAACTGTCACTTTTCTTTTACGATTTAAACATTTAAACTTGAAAATTTTTAAAATTAAAAACCACTTGTAATCACAGTATAGTAAAATTTCTCTGTTCTCTCTTTGCACGCACTTGACAGATGGAAAACTAATTATCTTAAATCACTGCACGCAAAGGCGTCGTTGAAAATGTTTTGTAACATTTTAGATTAAATTATGTAAAACTAACAACTGTAGTACTTAGTTTGAGTTAGTTCGTTAATCATTTGGTATTTTATCGAATCCATCTTTTTTTATTAGTTTCAGATAATTTTATATGAGCTTTTCCTGCGCTTGAAACCAACAGAAATAAAATTTATATAATGCTTAAATATGCATATTTGAATAATGTAACGTTTGTTTTGTTAAACTTAGCGTAATTGTTTTGTATTTTCGTGCAATTTATCGAAAAAAGTTCTTGTTTAAAATAATTGCTTTTAAAGATATAAATGATAATTTATTTTCTACGTGCTAATTATTTTTGAGACGATAAAAAAATATCAACTACTAATCAGTTAATATTCCATAAAAGTTTCTTGAAATTGAAAACTGATATCAGCTTTAATATATATTTTTGAAGCTAAATAATTCAAAAATTACGCGTATAAACTGAAACAAAAACATTATTCAAGTTTTTCTTCAACAAAGTATAGCTTAGATTTCTGAAAATTTTAAAACACACTTAAGCACATCAAGACAAATATATTTAAAAGTAACAGTTTCATCAATTACTTTTCCATAAATAAATGAAATGTTTCCTTCAGTTCACTTGGGAACGCTATTCACAAACAAATATACACACTAAGCGACATAAGAAAAAAAAAAAAAAAAAAAAAAAAAATTAAAATAAATAAATATATATATATATATATAAAAGCCGCACTTGGATATTTTCCTTTTCGCCTTCTACAACCGCCAATTTTATCGTTTAAAAAGCAAATTTTCGAACAGATTTTATTATGTTGTCCTCCACATGCACATTAGCTTTGAGTCCAGTGTTAAAAACAAAATGCAATTGAAAGGAAAATTGTAATTTTAGAATTTATTTCAAAAATACTAAGAATAAGGCAGTTAACGATGCCACAAAAAGTATTAATTTTTGAATGAAAATCAAAAAAATATTTTAATAATGTGTGATGGCAAAATAATTAAATGGTAATGAAATGGTAAAAGAATTTTCAGCAAAGTATAAAATTTTTTGGTCGTTTAAACTGGAAATTTGGTTTTAGGCAGCCACGTTGCTCATCCAAGCGAGATGACCGTAAGTTAAAAAGACATTACTTATAAAATCTGTTTCTATTACGTTTAGAACATAAAAGAGATTCAGAAAATTGTTTAAAAGTATAATTTCTTTAAAAACAGTGCAGCAACTATCAAACAAAGCAGGTTTAAATGACAGAAAATTTGAAAAAATTCCATACTTAGTGAAGAGAATTAGGAAAGCAAGACCTCAGATGGGTAAAAAAATTAAAAAATGATAAGTTAATTAATGGGCTGAACTGGTTCTCTTTGATGAGTCAAGTTTAACTTATTTCGAGCTAAAGAAAACAAGCAGATCTGACAAAGAAAATATGACCGACTTAATGAAAATCTCACTTTTAAAATAGTGACACATTCTCCGTATATTATGGTTCGGAGGTGCAAAACTTTTCAAACAGTCGGGCAAATTTTTAGGCTCAAGGAATCAATTAACTCGAAATAAAACACAATCTTCATAAAAGTGGTGCCTGACCGACTATTTTAGAGGTATCTTGGACATTTCTGCAAACAGCATTTCAAGCTGATAATGCACTTTACTACACGCATACTTGCCAACCATCTCATTATGAACCGTACAATTTTTAGTACCCGCCTTTTTTTTCACACCAATAATTTTTTAGAATAATCTTAGTCTTATTTAATTGTAACAACATTTGGAGAGAATTACTCTAAAAATATAGTGGTGTGAGAAAAGGGGCGTTTTTTCAGGGGGCGTTAACAATTGTACGGTTATTAATGAGATGGTTGGCAAGTATGTACACGGCGCCTGTGGTAAGTTTATTCACTTCAAATTGTCAAGATTTCCTATCCATTCCCTTGAGAAGCTATAATTCTGTAAGTAATCATATCTTTTTTCACTTTAAATTAAATTCGACGAAGTCTGTAGTAGAATTTCTTCTTTACCAGACATGGAAATAGTCCTCATCGCGATCCGCTCGAAAATGTTTCGTCCATAAAAAGGCGGGGCAGAGGGGAGAGGATTCGACATTTGCAGCCTATAACTCTGCCAGAACTAGAAAAAAATATTTGTGATATTTGGCACATTGACATTGCTGAGATTTATATTAAAACACTGTATAAAACTATGCCATTGCGTATTAAATCAGTAATTCTACATAAAGGTGGAATTAACCCAATGCAGAATACATATTTTTAATAAAAAATTGCTTAGATCTAACAAATAAATAGTTTTATTTCATATATTACGGTATAACTTGTTTATTTCATATAATAAATCATAATAGAATACAAAGTGTATGGTTATTGCATCATGTTCAAAAAGAAAGTTTTATGCAGATTTTTAAAAAGTACTTCATACAGTGCAATAAAGCGAATTATTAAATCGAAAATGTACATAGGTATCATTTCATCCCTTTGGTATTATGCTAACAAAACAGTTTTATTTGTTTCAAAAATTAATTTTAAAGTTATTACAAATAAAAAAGGTATAAGTGATTTTTCCTGCAGTACGGTTTTTTTTTTTTTTTTTTTTGTCGCTTAGCGTATATGTATTTTAAACACAGCTCATATACAGCACTTGTTTATATAAAGAAAGGGTATTGCAGGTTAAGCATATGAAAATTGCACCAGCGTCGAATGAAGAGTTCTTGCCTTCTATTTATTGTACTTTATCTGAAACATCTTTTACACACAATTTTAGACTTCTACCCTCAACGATTAGGGAGTAATGGGGGTGGCAACCTAAAACGTTAAATTTAATTTAAAAAAAAAAACTATTCAAGATATCTTATCGAGGTTGAAACTATTTATAAATGTTTATGAAGTACATAATATATATATATATATATTTTTTTTTTCAGAATTTTCACTCGATTTTAAATGGTAGAAAATGATAAGTATATTTTTGATGGGCGATTTTTTATACTATCCACCAAAGTGACACCTACCAAAAAAATACAGTTTATTTGTTTATTAGTTAGCTATTACATATAAAAATTACAGAAGCGTCAAATTGCGGGAACGTTGTAAAAAAAATAATAATCACTTAATAATAATGCCAATGATATAATATTTATCTTTAAAAACTACTTAATAAATAAACAATGCAAGGAAATATAAAAAGGCTCTATTAACATTTGTTATTAAAACGTAACAATTAGCAATAAAAGAAATATATATATATATTCTATTTGATTATTATCAGGGATCTTACCTCTCACTCTTCTTTCAAGACACATTTAGGGACGATAAACTTCCGTAATTTTTGCTACCTTTATTTTTATATAATAGCCTCTATCTTGTTTAATCACGTCATAACACTACAAAAATACTGATATAAAAATTTCTATATGAAAATAGAATACATGACAAAATTTAATTATTCCGGAATATGTTTTGGCCCCGCCTTTTATCCATACCACTTATTTTTTAAGGATAAACTTGTCTGATTTTATCGAAGTTATATATTTGATAAAATATTTCTATAAATAAAGTGGTGCTAAATAAAGGCGGGGATAAAAGTACTTCGGAATAAATCAAAATATTGCAGGGATGGAACACGGGCGCAGAATTCATACCGGAATCCGTTTAAGAAATTTCTCTACCTATAATATCGTTGATTTAAGAAGTCGAAAATTTTCTTACATTGATAGTGGTATGAATTCTGCGCCCGTGTTCCATCCCTGTATTGGCATCTATGAAAATAGAAGTAGCAAAAAAAAAAAAAAAGGCGTAATTTCCCCCCCATTTAGCAGCAATATTTTACTATTTGTCAAATGGTCTATGCAAATCAAAAATTGTAAAACCAGCTGAAATATTGACTTCAATATTTAATAAAACTAGTGTAACTATCACTACTGTAGAAAATAGTGATGACGAATAAATCTTGATTGAAAATGATTCTTTTTTGTAATTTATCTTTGTTTTTTATAATTGATTCTATGAACATAAATTACTTTATACGGATACCTGTATTGATTTCATTTTTTAAACTATGGTCTGCTTATCTGCCACTTTTGTTATTTTTGTATGTAATAGCAATCTAACAAACAAGCAAACTTTAATTTTTGGTAGGTGTCACTTCGGTGGATATATACTGTCCACCAAAATATACTTCTAATTTTTCTCAGATTTAAATTGAGCAAACATTTTTGAAGGAAAAAAAAAAAAAATTATATATTAGTTCTTAATCTAAATCGCAACATTTTGTGTCAGTCTTTTCTCTAAGTTAAATTCAGTTCTATATTTTTGTGTGTTGTTATTGTTTTAGTTCTATTAATTGCTAAATTTTAAGATTAAATTTTATTACGTTATGTATCATTTATATATATATATATATATATATATATATATATATATATATAATATAATTCACAAACATTCATAAACAGTTTCAACCTCGATAAGATATCCTATTTCGAACCATTTTATTTACAGAAAAAATTTCTGCAATATATAACTTCCATTTCATCCTTAAAAAATAAATGATATGGAAAAAAAGGCGGGGCCAAAAATACCGCGGAATATATTAAAAAGTTAGCATCTATAATATTTTCATTCAGAAATCTTTGTGTCAGTATTTTCATAGTAATGTGTCGTGATTAAACAGGATGGAAACTAGTGTATAAAAATAAAGTAGGAAAAATTAGGGAAATTTCTCATCTCTAAAACTATCTTGAAAAAAAAAAAAAAAAAAAAAAAAAAAGGCGAGATGTAAGATACTTGACAACAATTAAATAGAATATTTTTTTTTATTGCTAACTGGTACTTTTTAATAACAAATATTAATAGAGCATTTTTATATTTGCTTGCATCGTTTATTTTGTCGTTTTGCATCGTTTGCTTGCATTATTTATTAAGTGGTTTTTAGAAATAAATATTATATGATTGGTATTATTACATGGATGCAAGAGTTTCCGTTTCAGGACGCAAAACTTACACCAGCGTATTTTTATAGAAATTATTGATAACGAATGCCAGTGTGAGTCTTTTATTTTGGAACTGAAAACTTTTGCACCTTTGTATTAATATTAAATGATTATTATTTTTTTCACTACCTTCCCACAATTTGACTTTCCTGTAATTTTTATATGTAATAGTTAACTAATAAACAAATAAACTGTTTTTTTTTTTTTTTGGTAGGTGTCACTTTTGTGGATAGTATAAAAAATCGTCCATCAAAAATATACTTATCATGTTCTACCACTTAACCCTTTAACGTTCACTACTTAATTTATTTTAAAAATTACTAAACTAATTTTAAAAATGGCTTTTAGACACATAGCTGATCACAAATATTTAAAAAATAAAAAATTAGCATTGTTCCTTTTCGAGAAATTTTCGGTTTGAAACATCTGTAAGTAAACCTTATTAAATTCAAATAATATTTAATTTAATAAATAAATCACTTTATAAGTAAACATTATCGACAACAAAAACTCGTAAAAGTTGCATAGATCCCAACATTTCGATTTATTCCGGAGTATTTTAACCCTTTGCGGCGCAAGGTAATTCGGTTGATTTAAATTACATTGCCACCGGAATCTACGAACATAATTAAAATACAAGAAATTTTAAATTTTCACATTAAAAAAAGGTACTTTTCTGCTATATTATAAATGCAATTTTTTGCTAAAAAATTTCCGGGGTAAGTTTTTGCACTTGAGAATTAAAATTAGGTGTTCCATCAGCATGAACACTGCGACTGAAAGGGTTAAAATTGAGTGAAAATTCTGAAAAAAATATATATTATGTACTTCATAAACATTTATAAATAGTTTCAACCTCGATAAGATATCTTGAATAGTTTAAAAAAAAAATTAAATTTAACATTTTAGGTTGCCACCATTACTCCCTAATCGTTGAGGGTAAAAGTCTAAAATTGTGTGTAAAAGATGTTTCAGATAAAGAAGGCAAGAACTCTTCATTCGACGCTGGTTTTCAGGTATATTTGCTGTCGAATGCGTCGAGCAACTCATTAATGTTCTCCCTGCCCTCTTATCAAGACACTCTCAAAGTGTAGGAAATTCAGCCGCCATCAATTTCATCCAGAAATACGAGACGTATTTACAGTTTTCTGCCATGATTACACAGAGTAGAGATTATTCTATAAAAATAGTAGTAACAATAAATTTAACGCAATTTCATTTCTGAGAGTGTCCTGAATAGGGGCGGATAGTTATTATATCAGATCTGCTATAATTCTAATTAATATTCCGCAATACTGCTTATTTTATTATTATTATTTTTTTCAACTTACAATGGTCCAAATGGATCTTCATTATTGTCAAATAATTCGTACAAATTATAACATTTAAGACTCACAAAATTTTAGTAAATCAATGTTAAACGGCTTAAATTTTCTAGGTTAAATTTGAAAATAATAGAATTAGTTAGATAATAAACAAATTTGTTCTATAAAATAAAGCATGCAGTTAAAAAAAAAAAAAAATCGACGAAAAGAAAAGGTCATTTTCATGAAGCAAATTTATTAATTTTATATGAAAATGTAGCATTAATAAGATTAATTTTCATACGTATTATCGATTTAATCATCGAGATATAAATGTTTTCTGGTAAACTATAATTTTTAAAAGTAACGTGCTAACCTTTCATGTATTCATTTATTAAAAGTCCATTTGTCACATCTAGTTAGCGTTTTGGCCTTTTTTTTTTTTTACCAGGTTCTGGATTCGAATCCCAGTTCAGGTGTTCAAGATGCTCGTAATATTTTGGAATCCACATTAAGCCTTAGTATGCAAAAAATTACCGTAAATTTATAACCCAAACTTCAGCAATATTTTATCACGGCGAGAATTGAGGTCTTAATGAATTTTTTTATGATCCGTGATAAACATATTTCTTACTGTAATTTATTTTAGACGAAGGTTTGAAAAGTTTTAAAAATTAATCCAAATGTCAGGATAAATAATAATAATAATAATAATAATAAATAATAAATAAAATAAATAAATGTATAAAAATAATGGAAAAGTATTAAATTATTTCACTTCTTTTATTTAGTTCTTTCATTTTAAAAGCTGTGGAAAAAGAGTAACATTGTATATGTGCATCTGTTAGTAAATAAAAAGAAAAAGAAAAGAGATTAAAAATTAAGGTATTGTGAGTTTATCTGGGGCTTTTCTGTTTTGAGTAAGTCTTGGCAAAGTTGGGCGTAGAAACATTCTGTTTCTAGAAGCGATTGCTTCCGCTATTATCAGTAAATCCTTTCTCTCGTACTCACATATAGAAAAAAAAAAAGAAAGCCCTAGTGCATTCTTAAAAATCAAAACTGCTTAGCTTCAGTGGAAGTCTCTGTCATTTAAGAGATATCTATGTTATCTTTGAAAGGTTCCTTTTGTATTATGAGGTGTGCAAGCCTGCCTAAAATTTCAGTTAAGATTATCCGTATAAAGCCCTCTTGAGAATTCTGCCTCGTAAAGGAGTATGGATTGCAAATTTTTTTCAAGAAAGAAGCTGCTGTCCGCTCTTTCTCTATCTCTTAATTCGGACTAGAACTCCTGGAGTCTTAATTCGGACTGGTATTAGCAGTGACGTCAGAGTATTCCCAGCGAATGAAGTCTCTCTTGGTTACTAAGGAGGCTGACTACGCAGTTGTGTGACTGCAGTAGCACGCGCTCTGGCGTACAAATGATTGGTTTCTGTTTGTTTCGATTTTTCGGAAGCCGGTATGGAGGGCGGTGTTGTTTACCCTCCCCCCCCCCCTAGGCTCGTGGAGTGAAGAAAAGGGGAGCGTCTTAGGGGAGCGTCAGTGATTATTAAGCTGCCTTCAAACTCTGGCAACTTAGAAAGCTGCATGTGCGGCTCTATTGATATTTCTTTGATGTGGTTTAGGAGAGTCAACGCTCACTGGAATCGAAGCACACAAACCTCCTAATGCGATAATTGTATGAGAAGGTGATCTCTTTTGTAAAAGAGCAATAAAAAATAATGTCCTTTGTTGTAAATGTGTGCAAAATTTCAAGGGTCACTTTCGGACAATGGATAATTTATGACTTTTGAAGCTCTGTATCGTTGCCAGAGTTTGAAGGCAGCTTTATATGGTGATATGGTCTGACTGTGAGCATCAGAGTGAATTATGGTGTTATCGACACACAGAGAGCGTCAGTGCATGTGGGTGATTCCATGGAAGAAGGTAATATCAGTCACATAAAAGAATAATATTTCCTCTTTTTTTGTCACCAGTATCACCATACCGAAATTTTAATGGCATGATAACTGTGATTTTTTTGACTGAATAGAATAGTGATTATTGTTAGAAAATATTCGTAGAAGCAGAATTATCTCTCTGTGTGACTGACGTTATATTTTTCATGGAATTGCCCATGTGGTAATCTGATAATAGTCGGGCAGCAAAGATGAATACTTTTAGTGGAGTGAAGTCTCATCGGCTGGTTAGTAAAATGTGCATTCTGATCTGGAGCAGCGAGGGTTGGATCCATTAGTATCTGCTTTGCTGCATCAGAATAAAGGCATTGGAGTAGTTTTTGATAGTTCAGTGTGGAAAACAACTGGTTGGAAGTGATGTGTGGAGTTTTAATGAAGGATTTTGTGGCTGTGTGGCTTCTCGTAGTAATACCATAAAAGAAAACCATTCCCTCTTCATGGTTCCAGGACCGTGGATGTCAGCCAGGGAACCTATTGATGTTCAACTTGATGAATTTCCGACGCCTTGAATAGCCCCAGTCAATGTGTTCAACACAAAAGAGTTCCGGAATATTATTTCGCAGCTATCTCCATTCAACCCTACAGTCAGAGCCTATGATATATAAATTACCTAATTCCGCATGTTTTATTGTGTTTTATTGTATTGCAACATTAAAATTTAATTGTATTATGTGGCACTAATCATTTAATTTTTTTAGGATCTGAGACGTTGACTTATGATGTTGTAAACTGAGTAATATCTTTTGTGTAATCTACGCTTGCATGATGAAATTATTTAATAGCAAGATTATTGTAACAAATAAAATGCAAATTAGCATGTTAAAACTTTATTTCTTGCTAGTCTTATTAAAAATTGTAATTTTAATTTAAAAATTGGCCCGTTTCTTTGTTGATGTAGAGTGTTATTTTTTTTTTTTTTCCCCTTTAATTTTGCGTTAACTTCTCTAGATAATTTTTTTTCTACTGGTAAGTTATTACTTCCTACATTTTTCGAACCTGTGTTAGGTTATAAAGTAAGATTTAAAAAATAATCTTTTTTTTTTTTTTTTTTCGGAGGAACATAACGCTTAATTTAATTTGCATGATTCAGTAAAAATCTATACGATCATAATTTTCGTTGTTGTTGGATTTTAAAATGGAAATGGTGAGAGTTCAGTCAAAGAAAAAAGAATTAAAAAGGAAGATTTAATATATTTTTTAAAGTAGACTTAATATTAGTTAGACTTTATTAATTGGAGCTTTAATGAAAAGTTAATGAAAATCTTAATAAATTCATAACCTCCATTAAAAACTTAAGATAGCTCCTTTTATAAAGTAATAAATTAGAAGCGAAAAAAAGTGTAAAATAAACTATTTGATAATTTGAATTAAGTGTGTCTTTGATATCACAAATGCAATAATAATTCAAAAAATATTTTTTTATACTCGTGGATGCATGAGCTAACTATTGAATTGGTATTAATATAGGGAGTGTAATTGGATTAAAAGCGATTTTCTTAAGGATATAGGTACATTAATTAATAAAAGCTTAAAAATATCACAGTTACCAATCATAGAAAGTAAGTTAACTAAGAAAGATCTTAAATTTATTTTGCTCCGAATCACACACACCGAATTTACACTATTTGCCTACCAGAAAAATTTAACAGAAATTTTTTATATATTTCTGTAACAGTTTTCACATATTAAATAAAATAAAAATTTCTATTGAAATTTTCCGATCGTTAAAAGTGTGAAATTTAGCAACTGTGCTCCGAATTACCGAAGCTATATATAATATTACATAATTATTTTTAATATAGAATAGAACTAATTTGAAAAAAAAAAAAAAAGAAACGAAAATAAAACAGGACACAACGCAGTAACTTTTTTGACTACTACTTTTTATATAATGTAATCTTAATCTTGTTTGATCGAAGAAAATACTACAAATGATTACAAAATATTTTTATTGAGGAAGAAAAAGAGGTATTTATAAAAGTGATTCCGCCGATATATACCCTAGAAAATTATTAAAATTCCTCTAGGAAATTGTGAAAATTCATTATCAGAAAAACTCCAAATAAAACAGGATATTCTCAAAATATATTTATTCCAATACTATTGTTAAGCTAATTTAACAATGTAACAACTTAAAAATTCCAGTGTTTTAGAAGCTTATTAAATCCTTAAGAGAATTAATTTCTATTGCGTCTAATTACAGAAAAAATATGAATTAATTACAATATTTGTATAACGAACGAATATTTTAATCTTTATGTGTAAATACATGAAATTTTAATTCTTTTAAAAAATACGGATTATGTGAATCAGAATAAAAAGATAAACCAAATGCAATCAAATCTGAGTTTTTAGTCAAACCAAGATCATTCCTCATTTCTCTCAGACATCTATCTATTTAAAGACGAATCGATTAAAAGTAACATTCTTTATGTTAAATAATTACGAAAGAATTGTATCGGAATGGAATATGAATGTAATGGTCTTTTTTCAAGTTCTGCGAAAAGAGATTTATTACTTATTTAATTAAAAAAAAAAAAACCTTTAAAACGCTAAATTGACTTTTAGCGTTAAGCCATCACAAGCACTAAATAAAGAGTTCATTTATTTGCATAATGCATATAAAATAGCATTTAAATGATGAAAAAAAAAAAAATTACAAAATACGTATAAATTAGAATCCAATGAAAATATATAATAATAAAAATAATAAAACATATTTTTACAAATAGTTGGAATCTAATCAATTTTATTTTACCCAAATATTATTTTTATATTTTCTAAAAACTTAACATTTTTACAGGAAATATCTTTAAATTATTATTATACATATATTTTTTTTAATTAATTTTAGAAAGCATTATATATATATATATATTATAAAACCTTTTTAAAGCATATAATAACAGGAGACTTGGCGTTGGAATATTAAAACCTGAATAAACTACTACGTCAGAAACGCCAAAGGAAAATATTGAAAATGCATACAGTTGTCTCGGTAGCCTAAAGCGTACCGTCTTCAGTGCAAAAGTACTTTTTGCACTGAAGACGGTACGCTTTAGGCTACCGAAACAGGTACTTTTGCACTGAAGACGGTACGCTTTAGGCTACCGAAACAGCTGTATGCATTTTCAATATTTTTCTTTGGCGTTTCTGACGTAGTAGTTTATTCTTTTTAAAGCATATTTACATATATTTATGTGCATGGTAACACAGAGATACATTTAAAAATATTAATAGTTACTTATAATTTTCTAGCTGCATTTAGGAACTATAAAAAGAAAATTCAATATTTTCGAATATTTCTATCAGTAAAATATTGTTTATGTTATTATGCTTGAAAATATACTCTGCAACATTTTAAAGATTCTTTGTAAATATTTGTTACATGAAACTATAAAAGCATTCTGTTACTTTTGATTAAGATTATTAGATACTATATTTTACTTTTTATTTCACTTTATATATTCTTAGGTTATTTAAATTGCAGGAAAGTGATATTTTTAGCAAAAATATAACGTTTAAAAATCTGTAAACGAGATGGATCAAACTCAAAATTTAAATTCTGTTTATATATACAACGTTACCTAAAGAATACCAATTACGTAAAATTTCCGAAATATTTAAAATTCTTTAAAAGTTTCTCGCTTGCGTATCAAATTTTGAGAGAGGATTTTAAAAGATTTTACTTTTATGAAAAAATCAAATGTTGAAAGAATAACATTTTTTCTGCAAGGCAAGTATCGATTTAATATTATGATGCTCCCAATATGAATAACGAAACTAGATAAATTTTTATTTGAAAGTTAGTCAGTTTTATGGAACTATAATAATTATAATTATCAGTTTTTAAATTTGTTATTTTTATGTTTTGACGATTTAAATGAACAAATAATGCACACTGTAATTAATATTTTCAAATATCGATAGAGTCTAAGTTGTAGACATTTTATGTTTATACATGAACAAAACATATAAGAAAATAAATAAATAAATGAATAAATAATAGCTAAATATCAATTATATAGACTGCCAATAATATTCAGCAATATGTACTCATGATTAAATAAGAAAACTTTTACTCTCTATGTATAAAGGTGTGAAAAAGAAAAAAAAAAAAAAAAAAAAAAAAAAAGGCAGGGCCTACACTATTACCGATCAATTAGCCTAATTGGTAGGTCTACAATTATACATAGTTGCCAATATTTTAATTTATTCAGCAGCATTTTTAGCTCCGCCTTTATTTCTTACCACTTTATTTATAGAGTAATTTTCTCCACTATATAACTTCGAGGAAATAAGAAAAAAATATTTTTAAGAAATAAGTGGTATGAAGTAAAAACTGGGCCAAAAATACTCCGGAATAAATTAAAATGTTGGCAGGCGTGAATTATATGTATATATATATATATATGTATATATAGGAATTATTTAACAAATGAAATGAAATAAACCCCCCAAAAACACAGAAGTCTTCATCGGGGAACCGTGTAAGGGTTAAAGAGAAGTTTCTGAAAGGATAGTAGCATTTAGCTAATAACTATCCTTATTTCCCAACTTCTCACCAAACAGATAACCACCTTTAATAGAATAGAAATCGAACAGATCTGAAATCGAACAAATCGAAAGAGGAAAATACTGAAACATTCGGTTAAAAGTTAAGACGTAGCAGTTAATTTGCAAGGATTTTAAGAGCTATTTTTAAATCACAATCATTATTGCATAAAATGCGAATTCTTTTAATCCGTGCGAACATATGAAAGGGAAAAAAGATTAGTAAAGAAATCCTACAGTCAAGGTCGTTAACCAAAAGGTTAAAAACCATTTTAAAAAAAGGGAGGGAACAAACTTAAAAATTATTATAATAGTACGTAAAACAGAAAGCTAGCACATAAGGGCCCTCTTCACTCACTGCCGTCGGAAGCCGAACCTAATTTTATTCTATGGGAAATTTTTCTTTACAAATAACTTATTAACTAACACATATTTTTAAATTCTGTTTTCACATTCTGAAAATTCTCAGCTGTTAAATTGACGCACCTTTTCTAAAAAATTATTTTTTTAATTTTTTATATTTTATTTTGAAGCTTAAAAATACGAGTTTTCAATATGTGAATTTTTTTCATTTTTCATGTTCAAAATAAAATATTAAAAATTAAAAAAATACATTTTTAAAAAAGGTCCGTCAATTTAACAGTTGGGAATTTTCTGAATGTGAAAACAGAATTTAAAAATATGTATTAGTTAATAAGTTATTTGTAAAGAAAATTTCCCCATAGAATAACATTGGCTCGGGCTTCCGGTGACGGTGAGTGAAGAGGGCCGTTAAAGCTGCTTAGCCAAACAATGTTTTTTAAATAAGAAATTTTTAAAACGAATATGTGTATGATATAAAATGATATAAAATTAAAGATTATTATAATAAAACGTAAAATCTTTATAATCTTTAATTTTATATCATACACATATTCGTTTTAAAACTTTCTTATTTAACAAACATTGTTTGGCTAAGCAGCTTTAAGCGCTAGCTTTCTGTTTTATGTACTATTATAATAATTTTTAAGTTTGTCCCCCCCCCCTTTTTTTAAATGATTTTAAATCTTTTGGTTAACGACCTTGACTGTAGGATTTCTTTACTAATCTTTTTTCCTTTCATATGTTCGCACAGTTTGAAAGAATTCGCATTTATATAATAATGATTGTGATTTAAAAATAGCTCTTAAAATCCTTGCAAATTAACTGTTACGTCTTAACTTTTAACCGAATGTTTCAGTATCGATTTGTTCGATTTCAGATCTGTTAGATTTCTATTCTATTAAAGGTCGTTTTCTGTTTGGTGAGAAGTTGGGGGCTAAGGATAGTTAATAGCTAATTGCTACTATCCTTTCAGAAACTTCTCTTTAACCCCTACACGGAAGGGCCTCCCCGATGAAGACTTCTGTGTTTTTTTGGTTTTTATTTCATTTCATTTGCTAAATTATTCCTTTTTCAAGTTTTACATTTCCTTTTGCAACAATTTTGCGCAGTGGTTTGTAAATCTCCTGTTGGTTTTTCTAATCTTTAAACTCTTATTTTAATTTAATATACATAAATATTTCTTTTTAAAATTTCTTATATATATAGATATATGTTTTTCTAAAACCCCAAAATGAACTGCTGTTAACTTGCATTGTTTTGAACTGGCGATATATTTAAAAAATATGTTACCTATAAGGTACCTATAAGGTTTTATAAGTCAAATTCAAGTAATAGAAGAAGATATTTCTGGAAGTCCTTCTGTTGCATATGAACTGTCATGTAAATTCGTACAGGGTGCATAGGACCCTCCCTTTTTAAGGACTCTTACACCCTCTTCTTCTTACTTTTTTTTTTTTTTTTTTTTTTTACAAGAATTTCTTCTTAAACTTTTTGGGATTTTTGAAGATGGAATTTTCTTGAATAAATATTGTTGAAAAAGTCCTTACATAAAAGCAGGTCCTGTGCATCCTGTTAGTACATGTTTTCAAATTAACACAAATAAAATTTTAGACGGATTAAATGCTTCAACTGTGTGATATTGAAATTGATTTTTTTTTAATGTATGTATTCAAAAATTACCACTAAACAATGCACATCAGTTTTATTTCACAACCATACAAAAGAAATAATTAAATTTTAATGAAAAGAAAAAAAAAAAAAAAAAAAGAGAGAGAGAGAGAGAGAGAGAGATTATGGAAATAAATCACCCGTAAATATAACAATAAGTAATCCCGGGTGTCTAAAAGCATAGCTGCCAATATTTTAATTTATTCCCCACCTTTATTTCATACCACGTTTTTTTTAAGAGTAAGATTTTCTTATTTTATCTGGGTTATATATTGGCATACTTGCGAATATACTAATTAATATTCCCTAGTATTGTTAGCCCCGCCTTCTTTTGCACATCAGTATCTTTTTAGGGGATTTTTCTTCTTATTTAATCGTAAGTGCATTTGGAGAATTTTACTCTAAAAATTTACTGGTGTGAATAAAAGGGCTAGTCTAAGAACACTACGGAATATTAATTAAGATGTTGACAACTATGTATATTGGAGACACTTATTCTAAAGATAAAGTGGTGCAAAATGAAGGCGGATCTAAAAACATTCCGGAATAAATTAAAATATATGCAGCTATGTAAAAGTAAGCTTCCCATTTGCGAATAACTCTTAGCATTAACTATACATTAAAATTTCGGGAAACTTGGGCAACGCCTTAAAGAAATACCGAGAATTTTATATAGAACAAAAAGTATGTTATGAAAGCACACACACGCAAAATATACATAATTGTTTTTTTAAACATAAATCAAAATTTAACAGTCCTGTATTGACGAAACCTGTTCAGTATTCCACCCACTATTGTTTACTACGTTCCGAAAGTATAAAATAGCATGGGCGACAAATGGAAGGAGCTTATGACCCGTTATGTTACTTTGTATAGTGTGCTATATAGCACTGCCACCAGATATTGATACTTTTTTATTCAATTGTCACCAATAATTTTGAGAAGTGATATTTGATATATATAATGCGTGATTAATCTTTGAAGTGATTAGGTACCCTTTATATTTAAAATTTAGTGGTGAATTTTAAATAAAAAAGGTCGCAGCATCTGGAAACACTGCTATACGGTCTTTAAGATGAGAAAGGCATATAAAAAAACACAAGGATTGAAGTCTTGGAAGTTGGGATGCCAAACGGTAGAAAAAGAATAATACTTTATTATTGAATTGTAGAACTGTAGTGAATAACTTGTTTCATATAGCAGACATTGCGGGAAAGACTGTATTATATATTGAATTAGTACTGTTGCTAGAATTTATCGTTGCAGCTATAGAATTGAAATAACAGGATACTACAATAAAAATACGGCTATTTGGACGATGAAGAAGTAAACAAAGAACTTACAGCGTTGAGCTTACTGTTTAAAGTATGAGCACAGAATGAATGTTGTGGTGAATATATATCGTACACTACCTTGCCAAAAATGACTGGACACTTTGGATTTTAGACATTATGTCAAATATGTCAAAAAGTACTGGACGAATTATCTTAAAATTTCAGGAGTGTAAAGAATATACTATAGCTCATATATTTTAATCAAAACTTTATCCCTAAAGCAAAAGGGGTCCAGTAAAAAACTAAAAGGAAATCAGAAATTTGGGATAAATATCTAAAATTAATGCTTAAAATTCATTCTGGTTTTAGTATGTGATTGTGAAGCTTTTTCTTATTATCTGTAT
The DNA here is from genome assembly GCA_963930645.1 of Salticus scenicus. NCBI lineage: Eukaryota > Metazoa > Arthropoda > Arachnida > Araneae > Salticidae > Salticus > Salticus scenicus. The sequence goes on from OZ005651.1 coordinate 84,657,852, forward strand.
AAAATTGTATGAGGCTATCATGCACTGTAAAAAAAATCCTTAATTTTACTGATGTTTTTCTGAGAATTTTACTGATATATTCCATTTAAAGAGAAAATTGCACATTTACCCGGGTATTATTGGAAATCCGTTTATTCCAACCACGGTAACAAAACATTTCCGTTAGCAGCAGGTAAATCAGCAAGTTACGGAAAAACTCCCGCGCTGAAATTGTAAACATTTTGTCGAGTATGTTATCCGCCGTGTTTGAAGTGAACGCCGATACGAGCTGTCAACAAAATTTATCTTAGTTTTTATTCTACAAAAAACGTGAGTTAAGTTATTCAATTTCATTTTTTTATAACTTTTTTGTATGGATTTTAACTACTATAGTATGTATGAACGTTTATTTAATTACATCTTTTAAAGTGAGACTACTCTAATTTTCGTTTTGTGTTTTATCTTAAAAGCCTAAGCTATCGCTATTAATACTTTACTAGCACTGTAAAAATATATCTATTTAGAAATATATTTAGTGCGAAAATCGCTCAACACAATGAATAGCTTTAATACATGTACAGTCGGGGAAAAAAAAAACGCAACACCGGCTGTAATTTTGTTATTAATTGACGCAGGAACATATAATAGGCATAATTCAACAGAAAATTAAAAGCACTTTCTGAATATGTTGTCAAATTTTGAATTAGGGGTCATCTACATATTGAAATGAGCGCCAACTTTGATTTTTTCTATAGCAACACCCAATTTTGACTCCATTTTTGAATTTCTGAGAGTCTGGCAGTGCGGAAAAGTATACTGTTTATACGCTTTATCTTTAGTATTTATAGAGTTATAAACAAAAATGTGTTAGCGGGTTATCTGTAAATGTAGAAAAAAAAATTAAGATCCTATATGAATTAGACAAAATTTTAATATTTCACACCGGAAATCTTTCAGGAAAAAAAATAAATATAAAAATTAATAAAATGTTGTTTCTTTTCCAGTTCTTTAATTAACTTGAATTCAATTTTTAGATTTGTATATACTTCAGTACTTTTTTAGATAATTTTAGGTCTATTTAAAATACATTACACTTGCGATTAGTCCATACAGTACCCTTTGACAAAAGTGCAATATTTTTCAAGTAAAAGTGTCTATTATGGCTGTACTCATCACCAATAAAGCTTAAATTTTCTTTCGTAGGTAGGTAACATAATATACGAAATGAAATAATATAGATATATATATATACAACAACGCATAAACTAAATCTTTTCGGATAAATTCTTGTAAGGGCTCATGAAGTAAATATTGAACAATTTTAATCGCACTTACCAGTTTTGTGTCAGTTGAACTCTTTTGAACTGTACGATTCGTTTTATAATTTCTATAAAAATATAATTTCTTAATTAACCGTTTCGCGACTGCTGACGTAGATTCACGTCATTTAAAAATCTGTAACTCTGTCAGTGGGCGTTTCTTTTGCAATTTGTGTGTTACATATTTCTTAAGTGTGTACCCGGTGTTCATATTTTTGGAATAAAATATACTATGGATAGAATTATATTGATTAGAAGGAATATAATTATAATGTATATCCATTTGTAATATAATTGTGAATACAGAAAATTTGTTCTAAAATATTTTATTTTGAGATTATAACGCCCGTAGGCGGGTCTTACTGTCAAAAAGACAAAATCCTGCGGTCGCAAAAAGTGTTAAAATATATTTATAAAGGTTAAAATATGTTTTTTAAAATGCATAAAGTTAAAATATATTAATAAAATTTTAAAGATTAAAGTGTCCTTAAAATAATAACCCTCCCCCCTGCAAAATAAACAAATAAGTAAATACATAAAATAAAATAAAGCAATATATGAAGCAAATGAATAAGCCTTTTTTAACTTTGACGGTAGTTAAGAAACGATTTTAAAGTCTGTTTTGCATTCCAATTCCATTCGTTTTTTATATTTGACAATTTCAGATTAAACCTATTTTTCTATTTAAATCAGTAAACCCCGCCTAATTAGGTATTTTTTTTTTTCGTCTAGTGTTCGTTTAAAAGATTCAAAATTTATCGTCAATTAATCGATGAAGTAAATATCACTTGTGCATATTTTTGTCAACATAAAATAAGGGGTTTAACAGGAATACTCAATGTCCCATTTACTTTTCTTTACTAAATTGTTTTGTTTTGAAAAACGATGAAGGCGGGACTTGTCTTCTTTAGAAAACAGGAATTCTTGATGCTATGTCTAAAAATCACCATTTTTGTTTCATTACTTTGCGTTTGACGTTGTTGTTATATAATTTGACCCATAAATAAAAAATAAAAATATTTTGTTTAATTTTCTTTGTTATTTTTTAAGATTTGATTCGTTATCTCATTCAAAACTTTATAAGACGGCTCCCTAAACCCCTCCAAAAGAAAGATTTATTTATATCTCGAAAACTAATAGCTGGAATGATCTGCAAATTTGCACACCCATATTTTTTAACATTAGGATTCATTTTATGTAAAAATTAATATAGGTCATAATTCATAATTTTTATGAATATGAATTTATTAATATTTTTCAGAATTAAAAATATTTTTCAGAATCAAAAGTAATGATGGATTATGTTTGGGTTTCTTCACTGTATCTCGTAAAAAAAAAAAAAAAAAAAAAAAAATATATATATATATCGATCAAGTTATTTTTTGTGAAGATATTAAGAAAAGTTTGAAATATGAATTTAACATTAGCACCTTCAAACTTTGAACGCTTATAACTCTGTGAAAAAATAAGTAAAATATGCAACCAATATACTTTTTCGCATTGTCGCGATCCCAGGAATTCAAATATAATGGGGCATTACCATTGAAAAAATCAAAGTTGGTGCGCGTTTTAATATGTAGACGACCCTCAATTCAAAATTTCAATTCATTTTCTGAAACTACGTACAATTCCCCGTCGAATGATACCTATTACATTTTTCTACATCGATTAGCAACGAAGTTACGTTGAGTGTTGCGTTTTTTTTTTCCCCGACTGTACATAGCTGCCAAGTTTTTTAATTTATTCCGGAATGTTGTTAGTTCCTCCCCTTTTTCACACCGTAATATATTTAGAGTAATTGTCTTCATAATTAATCGTAATTATATATTGAATAAATTTTTTCTACAAATATTACTGTGTGAAAAAAGGGCGGGGCTAACAACATTCCGGAATAAATTAAAAAACTTGCAACTATACATGTATGATTCAATTTGTCTACTCTGTCACCTTACTTTAAGCATTCTTATTGCATCATAAATGACGGTGGTGGTGCAATAATCTCTTTTATTGTGCATTCAATTTCAAATGGAAATATATACGTTTTTTTTACTCTTGCAGAAAAGTTAACTCTTGAATTCACTTTAATTTCTTAGACGTATAAACTTCTAGCAAAAAATTAATGCAACATTAAGTTTGTTTCGTAGATATTTGCCGTGCATTTTTTTTTTTTTTTTTTTTTTTTTTTTTTTTCATATAACCTATTGTTAAAGTTTTCATTAATTTGTTCATTTTATAAATTATTATGTCGAGGATAAAATTTCAATTTCATAATCTACTGCCAAAGTATTTTAACCTTCTTTTCTTTAAATATTTTACATTTGCTTATTTAAAGTAAAAAGAAAGCTAAATCTTTTAAATCCCCCTCCCCCTCTTTTTCTGAATTTTTTCCTATTTTAAATTCTTATTGTCCTTCTCCATCAGAACACTAAAATCTATTTCTTAATTTTGAAATAGTCGATCATATAAATTCAGCGAATTGAAATTTCTGCTATCATTTTTCCTCCTTCATCCAGAGCATTTACTTATTTGTTAGACAGGGGTAAATGATTTTTTTTTTCTTTCTAAGTTCAACTAAAACACTTTCATGCTTTTTAAATTAGAGATTAACAAAGATTACACAGAAATTGAATCATAAATTAAAATTTTATTTTTAATAAAAGTCGATGTAATTTCAATTTATATAGTTATAAAATGTAAATCCGGGTCTAATGAGCTTTAATAAGTAAAAAACGACAGAAAAGTCCCCCCCCCCCCGCTAAATTGGAATTATTCATTTAAGGATCCTTTGCTTTTAAAATCAGTAAATTGTTTATTTGTCTCCCCTTCGGTAAATATTTTTTTCTGTCAAAGTTTAAATTGATTCTGTTACTAAATTTACTGAATTTGGACCGTGAATTTATACTGACATTTTCTTTCAGATTTCGCCTATCTGGTCGTTGAACGGTTAACGCTTTGGCTTTCGGCTGCATGGTACAGGACGCGAATCCCGTTTCAGGTACGGATATTAGTATTGATTTAGAATCAACCCTAAACCGTTGTTCCTTGTATAATGAGCCATAGCCTCCTTAACTAGATGCCTGTCGCGTGGCTCTTAAACGTGGCAACAGGTCGAACAGTAGGCAGCGCCACCTGGTACAGATTGCGCGAATTTTTTATTCAACTGTCACCAATAATTTTAAGAAGTGACATGTCATATATATAATTGACGTTTCTTTGACTCTATTCGCCTTCTTTTGTATTTCAAATCCCACTTTTAAAAATTTTTGGTGGCAGTTGAATAAAAAAGTCGCGCAATCTGTACCAGGTGGTGCTGTCTACCGCTTGAACTGTTGCCAAGGTTAAGAGCCATGCGACAGGCATCTACTTAAGGAGGCTATGAATGAGCTTTAATGTCCCCCCCCCCCAAAAAAAAAAAAAAATCATTGTAGTGCGACAACCTAACCCACTAACCACATCTGCTGTCTCTTTTTCCTATTTATCAGTGTCGGAGGGGGGGGGGCTTTATGTTGTATTTAACATAGATTAATAAAATTGTGGTTTTATCTAAATTGAAAATTTTTTCATTATCAGTCTTTTTGTTTTAAATACACTAAATAATTTGTTTGCGCCCCCCCCCCCCCCCGCCCCGGCACTCCTTCCTCTTTAGGAAAAATTAGATTTTTGTAGACTTTGAAATACAGATTTAATTATCCTTGATTATTCACATGTTTGCAAAATATGCGGAACTTTTGAATGTATCTATGTGTATGAATGTACAAACAAAATGAGAATAACTGTTAAGTGTATTATTCTAATTTACGTTTTTGAGTACTTTAGTTTTGTTGGGAAAAATATCTCATTCGCATTGACGATATTATCATTCTTGATGTACTAATATGCCAAAGGAATTGAAGTTAAAATCATTGCACTTTAATTCTTAGGCTCAGCTGCAGATATATATATATATATATATATATATTTCTTTTTGTAATTAATTCAAAACATCTTAAAAAAAAAAAAAAAAAAGCTGCTTTCACGATGCAATTCATTCAAGAATAATTCTTTTTTTTTTTTTTTCCTTAAAAGGTGATTGATCATAAATTGTGAACGAGTTGAGGAATTTCAGTAAAAAGAAAAAGAAACTTTGACTTTTTTAGACAAAAGAAAAAAAAAAAAATTCCTATGTAACAGATAAAATTCTGTTAATTTTTGTATTAAAAGGGACTTGTGGAAAAAGCTGCTGATATAAAGCAATTATTTGTATGCAAAAATCCATTTAGGAAAGAAAAAGTGTTTAGCAGTTTCTTCTACACAAAATGTGTTTTGTGTACCATTTATAAAATTTAAGACATGTTTTCAATATTGTCTTTGGGAATTTTTTAAAAGCCTAAATATGCTTAAAAACAAATTTTGTAGCATCTTTTGTATTCTGGGGAAAAAACTGTATAAGAAATTTATTAGAGTAGTTAAAGTTTGTCTTGTTCCATATTCAAATAAGAAAATAGACATTACTCAGCATGTCTTGCAGTTGAGGGTGAGATCCCACTCTCACACACACACTAAAAAAGAAAAAAAAATCTGAACAACTTTGATTTTTTTTTTTTTCAAAAACAAAGGCTTACAAAAGAGTATTTAGATTATGGTAGCAGTTTGCACTGATAGAGGAACTGAAATGACTGTAGTGGAGGGGAGGGGTGAGGAGAGGTGAACATTAACAGAAATAGAAAAATTTTAAATGAAACTCTCACTAAAATCATTCGTAAAAATTGGAATCTTGCTGATTTGTGGTTAATTACTTTTATTAAAAATGTGTTTTGAAGAAAGAATGCAAATTAATTACCAATTTTAACATTCGTTAAACATTTGGAAAAAAAAAAGAAAAAAAAAAAAAAAAACATACTTTAAAAAAATTAAGAGTGATCAACCCGCGAGAATGCGTTGGGGTACTTCAAAACCGTAAGATTCAGAAACGATGAACTGACTTTGTTATTTTATAGATCTTCTACACTGACAAATCAGTGCCATTCAATGGTGACAATTTTGGCATTTTGACTAATTTTAAAATACTATGACCAGATTCTCACAAAGATAAATTTGGAAAATCAGATTCTGACACCACTAATTTTATCTACTTGGCCGCATTTGACGTACAAGAACGTCGTAAATTAAAAACTGTAGTGTGGTAAATTATCTTACCGAGTCTTTCCCATTCAAAAATTGATAAAAGTCGATTATTTTGCTTTTGCCGTTTTAGTTGTGTATAGTTTTACACGTAGTTAAAGGCTTAATGATATATATAAGATATTGAGATAACTTTAAGTAATTTGTATTACAAAAAAGAAAAAAAAAAAAAAAAGATCAAATCAAATAAATCTATTTTGTAATAAAAAGCAAATTATAAATAATTTTGAAAAATATGGTATTCTTGGAAACAGGTGAGTAAATGAAGTGGTACTTTGCATTGACAGGTACTGTCCTTCCAAACTTTTTTCTTTAACTACGGGAAACACAAATAGAACACCAAACGTAAAAAAAGCCGGCTTTTATCAATTTTTTAATGGGAAAGGCGAGGTAAGATAATTTACCATGCATACAGTTTTTACTCTATTATCAAATAAATGTGCACCCAAAGGGTCAAACAGTAATCTTCTATAGTACGTTTCCTTGATCGATTATATCGGATATTGCTATCTAAATATATCAGTGGAAGAGTCAGGAATAAAGGTAGGACCGTAGTAGCCATGATAACATGTTTTTAAATTTGTCAAATAATATCTCTTAAAATTAGCATAGTATTTTGGCTTCGTACGTTATAGTCTAAAACAACAGAGAAATTTTTTTTTATTTAAATTTCTAAAATTAATTTTTTGTGAATTTTTTGAGAGGTATGACACTTTTGTCACATGACTTTTCATTAGTAGATGTATTTGTTAAAATTCATAAGAAATTATAACGTTAAGCACTTGACTACTTTTCATGGCTCTGGGATGAAAGAGTTCTACTTCTTTTGCACCAGTATTTTTCTACGAAAATTTCTACCCTATAAAGAATCACAAAAATAACTGTAAAAGTACGATAAAAGTTTCTGTATAGAAATACTGGTGGCAGAAAAAGCGGAACTATTTCATCCTTGATGGTTAAAACAGATTCAAATAAGCAAAACAATAGTATTTTAAAAATGAATTTCAGCTGTTAAAATTAAAAGAAATAAATTGCTGTGCGACGGGTGCGACAGTATTCACATGTTTATAATCAGACATATAAGTAAAAACAAAACACAAGATTTCTTCCTGATTCTCCCACCAATATATTTATATAATAATTTTTTACTTAATCCATACTTGCCAACATACTAATTAATATTCCGTAGTATTGTTAGCTCCGCCTTCTTTTTCCCACCAGTATCTTTTTAGAGTACTTTTCTTCTTATTTAACAGTGCCCGCATTGGTCCTATATTTTCACGTGTGTTTTATTATTTTAATACCACTATTTTTTTTATACTATTTCTGTCAACATTTAAAACTAAAGCAATAGGTAAAAGTATACTGATTGATTAAAGTGGTGGAAAAATAATAAAATGCACGTAAAAATATAGGACTGCTGCAGGCACTGATTTAATCGTAAGTGCATTTGGAGATTTTACTCTAAAAATTTACTGTTGTGAATAAAAGGGCGGGACTAACAACACTACGGAATATTAATTAGGATGTTGGCAACTATGACTTAATCAATCGTCCAAACTTACTATTAAAATTCTGAAAGAAAAATACTGGTGGAAGAATCAGGGGGAAAATTTGGCTTGTCGCAACCTTCGTTATGTTACCCAATATACTTTATTTGTAAATATCCAAAAATAATCTAAGGTTTAAAATTTGTAATATCCTCTTGATATTATTATTCTTATTTATATGCAATGATGGTGGAACTTTTTCGATATTGGTATTCCCATGATATGTCATCATTTTCCTGACCAATACCAAAAAGGGCCATTTACATGCATGTTTTTTAAAGTTCCCATTAGCCATGTTTAACCAGAAGAGCGGCATAGTGAAATTTGTTTCTTGGTGGCTTCTTCATACTGATAGCAACAGCTAATGAAGCCAAAACATAGTTCAAAATTACAAGATATTTCTTTCTTAAGTTTGAAGATTAGTAATTTTGTATTACAAATTCAGAATTATTTGAAAATTATAAATATTTAGAAACTACGACTTTATATTTTTAATGTTGATCGTGAGGTTCTTCCTATGTCGAAATGATTGTTTTCATGCTTTTTAAAGTGATGTTTGAGTAGTGATTGGTAGAGATTCAAACTTGTCACTAACATTGTCTACTTCTTGTGATAAGATATAAAATGACTTTTTTATATGGTATAATCCTCTGAACGAAAAAAAAAAAAAAAAGAAAACTTACTGAATTCACAGGTCATTTTTCTCGATTTCACTAAAAGTATTGTTATGACCATGGTACCAATTCCGTGAACTGCATTTTATCCATAGAATGTTGCAAAATAATTTAGCTATTCAATTATACCAAAACTATTTGTAAAATAATAACAACTTTAACATAAATCTTAAATAAATAAATAAAATAAATAAAAATAAAATAAAATTTCTTAAACTTCTTAACTGCATCTTAAAAAGATCCTGCAGAAATATAACTTTTAAATATTTCAGATTACTACTTAATATAGAAATGCATTATGAGTCATTAAAGCAATGAATACTAATTTTTAATTTTGTCCAATTCGTCAGTTTAGTTTCGTCGTTTTTAATTTTGTCCAATTCATTTTGCTACTCTCGTCACACCTGTCGCTATATTTTGGATAAAAAGAAAATTTTTTTAACATTTTATCCTTACTTTGGCTAACAATAATTTTGCCCACAAGTGATTTCAAATATCTCCAAGAAAATGTTTGTTGTAGATAATTTTATAAGCATCTTTTATTTGGCGGCTGTAAAAGAAAGATATATTAATTTCTAATTAGTAAGGCGTAGGTATGTAATTTATTTCATTTTAACAAAATGGGACTATAAAAGCTAGTTGGTATTAACTACATCCACTATTTATACTCACATTCTTTTAAAATAATATTTTAAAATGAATGAAAATACCATGCTTTTGAAGATTAATTACACTGGTCTACAGTGGTTTGGTAACAACGGTCAAATTATTATTTTTATTATCAATTCCAATTTTTATTTAAATATGTGCAAGCAAAAAAGTCTCACCATGCCACATTTTTCTGTTAGAGTATCCGAAAATGGCAATTTTCACGAATTTTTATCCTTTTCACATAATCCCAGGTTGTAACCCTTCCTGCTGGCAACCCAGAGTCCTGGCAAATCAGAGTCCCAGCAACCATGTTTGTTCCATTTTTTTGTTTAAATATGAGAAAATGGCAAATTTCATTATTATTTATTATTATTTTTACAATACAGTCGACAGCAAAAGTATCCGAGCACTAGCAAATAATTCCGATATTAAAAAAGTACATTTAATACTATTTTGTTAAATAAATCCTTATCGAATCATTTTCTTAGACTAACTAAGAACATGACTCGACAAGGATTTATTTAACAAAGCAGTATTAAGTGTACTTTTTTAGACAGGGATTATTGCTTCCAGTACAGATTAAATAATCGTAACAAAAAATCTGCACGTGTTACAGATTTTTCGGTATTATTTTTGAATTCTGCACTACAAAATTAGTTGAAAATAGCTAATTTCATTTTTGTTTCCCTCCAAAAAAATTTTTTTTGTCGACTAGTGTTATTACTAAATATCTTCAGTGATAGAGGCCAATTTCTATAATTGTTATAGTGTATTAACCCTTTGCGGCGCAGGGTAATTAAGATAATTTAAATTACACTCCCACCGGAATTTACGAACAAAATTAAAATAAAAGAAATTTTAAATTTTCAGGTTTAAAAAAAGAACTTTTCCTGCTATGTTATATATGTAAATTTTTGCTAAAAAACGTCTGAATGAGTTTTTGCACTTGAGAATTAAAATTAGGTGTTCCATTAAAAAATGGTACCACAAAAATAGTTCACGTTATTATTTTTTCAGAATTTATTAGTACGACAGGACATTTCTTTCAATCTGGCATTTTGCGTTGTTTCCAATTTATAGTGTTCCACTTCAAAAATACCTGCCAATATCCAATTTCATCGTTTAATTACTTACTCTATCTTAAAATATTTTGTGAAATCCGTAAAAACTTTTATATATATATTTTTTTTCACTTCCCATCAGTGAGGATTGAACTCACAACCTTCGGGTCCGTTGTTGTGTACTCTGACCACAGAGCCAACGGGTCTTGTCTAAATATTTCATGGATACTTAGACTAGTGTTTTCAGATATTTTATTTATTTATTTATTTTTTTTTTCACTTCCCATCGGTGAGGATCGAACTCACAACTTTCGGGTTCGTAGTTGTGTACTCTGACCACAAAGTCAACGGGTCTCAGCTGAATATTTCCTGATTATTTAGACTAGTGTTTTCAGATATATATATATATATATATATTTTGAAAGAGTGTTAAAATACAAATATAAGTAGTCCTATCGTACTAAATTAAATTCTCTCATAGACAGAATTTCATTCATAGTTTTAATGGTCGCGAAGCGAGCATACATCGAGATACTCACCACTGCAGTACAGATATTTTTTAAATAAAAATAAAAATGTTTATTATGCACTGTTTAAAAAAATAATATTTTTGTTTCCTCTTTTCTTTAGAACTTTCATTTCATCTATTCTAAATTTTTCTTTAAACGCAACGAAATTTGTTAACATTAAGAACTCTTTTAGTGTCAAAAACTCCAAGGCCAAAACTTTATTTCCAAGAAAAATTATCCTTCCTTCATTCCCTAGGGTTCTGGTGTTTCAGCAAGGCATTATGAATGTGTGTTCGGGTGGTGCCGGGATGGTAGGCTAGAGATTAACTAAGATTCATATAACGCTAATGAAATCTGACCGAAACAGTACAATTTTCTTTTTTTTCTAGTTATATTATACTTTATGGTGTTTGATAATGAGGAAAATAAGCAAAATGCACATCATTCTCATTTATTTTCAAGAGAAGAAATTTGATTCAGTAAACAGTACATTTATACACTTTTTCGTTTTACACAAGGAATAGAGTAAAAAATATTACTTAAATATCGTTGAGAAAATACATATGTATTTAATACGAAATTAAGTATTACTATACTAAAAGCTTAAAATATTTCTTTAGAAATCAAACGCGCAAGTTATTAATATTTGTAGATATATTTAAAGTAGTTTCCTAATATACAAATTTTCACTAACTATATTGCATCTAATTCAGTGTGCAAATGAATCATAGAAATAGTATGTGCTAGCAATTAAATTGAATTACAATAACTTTTATGTGAGTGTTGTTGGTATTATCATGTATCTGTTAATTGCTAAATTTTATAACGTTATTAAATTCTCCACTATATAATATACATATAAAGCTGTTTATATAAAATATTTTTTACTTAATAATTTTATATTCATAAAGAAATTAATACATGTATGTATAGCAACATCGTTTAAAATTATAGTTTTTTTTTTTTTTTTTTTTTTTTTTTAATTCTTAACATAAAAAGATATTTGAATTTTCAAATATCATTTTTTTCATATTAGGAACTACCGCATATCTGCCAACTTATTAATTAATATCCCGTAAAATTTTTAGAACCCGTTCCTTTTTTCACACCACTTCATTTTTAGAGAAATTTTCTTCAGCTGTCATTATGATTAAATAAGGGGGAAAAAAATATCCAAAAAAGACTAGTGTAAAAAAAGTGGCGATTACTAACAATTTTACGGAATATTAATTAGTTAGTTCGCAAGTAAACCGTGTAAAAAAAAAAAAAAAAAACATTCAAGAACCCCCTCTATCTCCAAGGAAAAATTTGCAAAAATAGCGAAATCGACATGCAATTTTTGCTAAAATTAAGTGGCACAAAAATATTTTTAAAACAAAATATATTATATTTTGTTATATATATTCACACACACACACATACATGTATGTATACACTCCTTCTCATATTTATAAGGACACTTTATATTTTGAAATAACTAATGTAAAAATAATTGTGAACAAGATTATACTAAGTGTACTTAATATATCTAGTATTCTAAAAGCCAAAACTGTTATAATTTTTTTTCATGTGAAACAAAATTAATAAAAATTAATGCAAAATGTGTTTTTCTCTACGTTTTTAGAGGGTCATAATTATAGGGACAATCCAGATTTTTTCGTTTTATTTAACTTACTAGCGGATAAATTACAGTTGACATGTGAATTTGTTAACTACTGGGCTAGATTAATTCATATATAAGCCTTCAATTTTTCTTGGACGGACATAACTGATAATTCCTCGAAAAAAAGAACGTTCAAGTAGTGAAGTATGATAAATGTGTTTTTTAAGTGGAAGGATAATTTCAATCCGCCAAATTTCTAATGAAATTCGAAGGTCTAAAACTGCTGAGGGAAATGTGATCAAACGTGGAACTTCTGGTTCGATAGGAGAGAGATCTAATGCAAAATCACAGTTGTTTTACAGAGATCGAAGACTCATAATTCCTCTTACTGTTCTACTCATAATGACTGCTGCTGAATTTGCTCGTAATTTTTAACGAAAGGTTAGGGTCCACGTTTATGCATGTTTAAAATAATTAATAATATGTTAAAATGAATAAAAAACCTGTAATAATCAATCAGCATTTAATGGGGGAAAGAACGTCTGTGTTAAAGTTGAATAAAGACAATATTAAATGGTAAAATGTTGCATCTTCGGATGAAAAACATTTTATTCTTGATTAACCAAATGGTTTTAACAGTTACTGGCACGATCTGAAGATAGCGAAAGACAGAGCAGATTTTTTAAATGCAGATATGAATCGGGCATTTTAACATGGATGTATGGTGCTCTGGGGAGCTGCTTCTACTGAAGGCAGAATGAATTTAGTAATTTTTTCTATTAATATGAACATCAAGAGACTATCCGCAAATTTCAAACGTGGAATTATCAGATTTTTGTTAGATTTTGGGGGTAATAATATTTTTTTCAACAAGACTTACATTTTTGCACTACTTTTACAGCAATAGGAAATAGTTTGAAGAAAGAAACTTCTTTATTGGTGCCTTTCTCATGGCCTAAAAGTTGTAAAAACCTTAACTTATGATATTAGAAAAGTGCATGCAGGTGGAAAGCAATTTTAAATAGTTTAAATGTATTAAGAATATCATGTATGCTATATGAAATGGTATTGAAACTGAATATAAAAAATATATATACCAGAGAGAATGTCTGACTGTTTAACCCTAAAAAGAGACCCCATAAAATATTAATTTAAAGAATAACTCAGAAAAATTACTAATATTCGAGCTGTCCTTATAATTGAGAACACCTGAAAAATCATCTTTTTACCATATTTAAAGTTTTTTAAGTTAGAAAAACGATAAAACTTTTTAAATATAGCCTATTAATGAAATTCAAATTAATAAAAAATATATTTGTTTAAATAATAGTGTTCAGTGTTTAGTTAATATAGAAAAACGGGTGTCCTTATAATTATGAGAAGGAGTGTATATATGTACATATATATTAAGTTGCAATAATAGAAAAAATGAAAACTCTTGGTTGACTGGCGGAACAATTTTGTAAAACTTCATCCCCGCCATTTTCAACAAATTCTTTTAAAATATTAACTACTATTTCAGGTATGTTACGTATTCACTATTTCAAATAATCAATATCCGATTTAATATTAAATGCTTGCTGTTTTTTTTTTTTTTTTTTTTTTTTTTTTTTTTTTCCATATGATTGAAATAAGACACTAAAATCTGAAATTTCAAAAAAGGATTTCTAACCTTAGAATTATTAATAAAGATTTATTTTAAAAGACTAAATTTTAAGCACAAAAGCAATTCTTAATTTTTTAACTTTTTTTCATGTTTATTTCACAAATTAAAACTTCAAAAAAATTATTACAAATGTTTTAATAAAGTAACACGCTGTCAAAAAAAAAAAAAAAAAAAAAAAAAAAAAAAAAAAAAAAATCAGAATTTTATACTTTTTTGAAAATTAAAGAAATTTTCTAGATATGCAAACTTTCTGCGCCACTGCGTGTTTTTAAATTCCAGCCCACCCTTTTAAAACTTGCATTTATGCAAGAAATATTGAAAATATTGAAAAATTTTATGAAAGTATTATCAGATAAATGCAAAAATATTACAGCATATAGTATTTTCCGAAGATTTTGACTCAAATAATAAAAAAATAATACTTTATAAAATCCTTGTAGTTCTCGTGCATTTCAACTAACTCAAAAGATGTATCGAGAATAAATTTTTTTCTCTATATTTAAAGTTCTACAAATTAAACTAATTCATTTAAAAAATTCTAAATATTTTTTAAATAGCTTGAATTAGTGAATGCATAACTTTTTAAATTTATATTTAAAGAATGATAAAGCAAAAATCCTACCGTCATTTTTTTTAATTGATCATACTGATCTATTCAGGATTCGTACAGACCCTCCTTTTGTAAGGATTCTCCACCACAATGTTTATATGATAAAAATTTACTTAAAATTATAAACTTATTTTATGACAAAAATGTCATAAAAGCTTACTGGTGCTGAAAAAGGACTGCACGAATCCTATTATTCTTTACTGAAACTAAATTCAGGCGTCGCGTTCATAAAATTTTACGCTCTTTTTATTATATTATCACCACAATTAAAAATAATAATAATAATAATAATAATGTTTATATAATATTTCGGCATTAATACAGTCAAAAATATTTAAGAAAATTCCTTATTGACAGTACTGGGGACAATATAATGAAATAAAAGTAAAATTTTAGAAGTGCCACGAGGCCTGTAAATCTTTAGAACCGTAGCAGACATGACAGCATTTAAATTTATTCCGGAGCACTGTTCCGGGGTGAAAGAATTCCCGCTTTTTCTGCCACCAGTAATTATTATATAAAAATTTTTATAATGATGGAAAAAAAAAAGTGGAACTCTTTCATTCCTGACTGTTAGTACCCGCCCTTTTTTCACACCACTTTATTTGTAGTAAAATACTCTCCATTATGTAATTACGATTAAATAAGGAAAAAAATACTCTTCAGGAAAAGCGGTGTGGAGGGTATTAACAATGATCTGGAATAAATTAAAATTTAAGCATGCCTGCCATAGGAGACGAAAATTACGGATATAAAATTTTTCCAGTCACATACAAGATGATGGGATAATAAAATGATAATCATATAGTACCTAACTCCAAAATTAGTTTTGTTATGTTATTTCTACAAGGATTAAAAGGGTTCGCAGGAAAATGATGCGGAAATCATGAATTCAGTTTCAATTAAGAATTCGAATTATTTTTCAAATACCTAATTGGCATCCTTGATAGAGTTGCCAGTTTTCTAATTCTTCCAGAACATTGTTGATTCCGCCTTTATTTCACGCAGCTTTTTTTTTTTTTTTTTTTTTTTTTTTTTTAATAGAGTAATTTTCTCCAATATGTAACTAAGGCAAAACAAGAAAAAGAATTACACTTTAAAATTAAAAAAATATGTGAAAATAAGGCGGTGTTAACAATGCTCCGGAATAAATTTTAAAAATTGGCAACACTGCATTGAGAAAATATTTATTTTAAATCATTTTCGAATTTTACTCTACAAACGTAATAGCGTGCGAATCGTCATTCCATAACGTCTTTTTGTTCGTATTAATGGAAATGTCCTCAACCAGCGTTAGAGTAAGTAATCTACATAAACGCAAACTTTTTAACCTCTACAATGATCACACATGCCAGTGTTCGTAAGTTTGGACATCTTGTCTATGTGGTTTTAACGAGCAATCGAAGAATGTTCCTGTTGCAGGAAATGCGATATGATATGTTAAGGCTCATACGTAAAATGTCAAATGTCGAAATAATGTCAACATAAAATGTCGTCATGAATTGTCACACCCATAGTAACTTATTTGCTGTATTCATGTAATTATATTTTTGCAGCATAAAACTGATACTTATAATTTCAGTGATACATTTAACAACACAAATGTATTTATAAAGGATGCACTGTTAAAATTTTTTAACAGAAAACTCTGTGTAATGTATTATCTTAAGTCTCACGTAAAATTACAGAGAAAAATAAACGGAGATGTTAAAAAACTTTTATACATTCACTTTAATAACTAATATTAATTTAATTAATTTTTGTTGAGAATATATTCGGACTTAAAATGCTTTTTCTAAAGTAGAAACAGTCATTTTTAATTTTAATTAAAAAATTAAATAATGAAATTAGGTAAAAATACTGAATAAAGATTGAGAATCTCGTTTATTCACTTTTAACTAAGAGTTACTGTAAAATTACAGAGACTCTGGATAAATATTTACATTAAATTTACAGAAATTTTTAACAGTGTGGAAAGGTGTTTTTAGGTAAATTTCTCATTTCAGCCTTGCAGTACTACTTAAGTATTCACATAAAACATGGCCATGGAGAAATCTCGAAATAATTTTGAGCATTGTCTTCCAATATCTCGGATTTTGTATTGGATACAGACCTTGTCGAAAGTTTTCTAACATTTAAAGTAGAAGATTTTGAAATACTTTTTTAATTTTTAAATTCCATATGAGTAAAAAAAAAAAAAAAAAAAAAAAAAAAAAAAAATCTGTTCGCAGTATCTAATAAAAAAGTTTCATCTTGCTTATATTAACAGGGTTCGTACGGACTCTCCTTTATTCAAAAACTCTTCCACCCCAGTATTTTTAAACAATAAATGTCTTTTTGTTTTTTAAAAGCTGTTTGTATAAGAAAAATTGCTATATAAAAATACTGGTAGAGAGTATCAAGAAAAAGCAAAACCTTTACGAACCCTGATTATGTTTTGAATTTTTTATATTTCGTAAGATAAATATTCGATCATATTCGATAAATATTCAATTTCGTAAGATAGTACACTCTCATACCTGGTAACATTTATAATTTATTCCGGAGTACTATTAGACTCACCCTTTTTTCACACCAGTATATTTTTAAAGCCTTTTTCTTCTTATTTGATCGTAATTACATATTGGAGAAAATTTCTCTAAAATCAAAGTGGTGGGAAAAAATGGCGGGATTAACAGTACTCCGGAATAAATTATTAATGTTACTAGGTATCAGAGCTGCCAACGAAATCCGGTAAATTGTTAGTACCGCCCCTTTTCCTACACCACTTAATTTTTAGAGTAATTCTCTTCAATATATTTACGATGAAGGAAGAAAACAAATACTCTAAAAAGTAAGTGGTGTAGAAAAAGGGGCGGTACTAAGAATTCTAATTTACATTAGCAAAATGAAGTGCCAAAATCTCCTTCCCCCCTTTTTTTTCATATATTACATTTTGAAATTGTACACCAACTTCTTTCAACTCCATACAACAATATAATTAATAATTTTTTTAATCATGCTTTTCTTTTTTTCGCCGAAATTGTAATGTATTTCATCTTTAGGAAATTTTCTTAATAAATATATAAAATACTGAAATATAAGTAAGATTTAAAATTTATAAACTTAAATATATGCATCTCATGTAACACCCAATAACTTAATCGTGCCTTTATATATATATATATATATATATATATTACTTAAATGATGTAGTTTAAAATATATATATTGCATTTGCATTCACAAACCTCTGGTGATCATAATAAATAAAAAAATTTAAACGTGTAAGTTATTTATTACTGTACATCTTAGTTGAATTTTAATGCAATTTCTTTTAAAATGATAAATACGAAACATCTGTTTATAAAAAATATATCATGCCTTTATAATATTGGTCTTAATTTTACATAAACAAATCTAACTTCTTAATTTTCATCAATTATTTCAGTGACAACAAGTGTTTATATAATGATTATTATTGCGTGAATACAAATTTTAATACAAATTTTCGGAAGAATTAAAATTTTAAATTGTATTCTAAAACCTATTAAGTTCATTATTCAAAGATATTTATAAAATCGTATAGAAATACTGTAATTTATATTTAAGTAGCCTGTAATTTATATTTAAGTTTAAATTCTAACCATATTTCATTTTTTAAATGAGAATTGTAATAAAAAAGGATTTGTTAAACAGTTTTGTGCCTGTAAATATAAATGCACATGAAAATGTAAAACCAATAAGTTAACCCTTCCGCGACCGCTGGCGTAGATTCACGTCATTTGAAAATCTATAACTCCTCCAGTGGGCGTTTCTTTCGCGATTTGTATGTTACTTATTTCTTAAGACTATACCCAATATTCATATTTTTACAATCAAATATACTATGAATACAAAAACTTTGATTAGAAAGAGTATAATTATAATGCATGTCCATTTTTAATATAAATGTGAATATAGAAAATTTTGTTCTAAAATATTGTAACGTGGGAGAATAACACCCACAGGCGGATCTTACTGTCAAAAAGACAAAAGCGTGCGGTTGCGAAAGTGTTAAAATAGAATGACAAGTTATGTGGAATCTAATAATAAAATGATATATCTTATAAAGCTAGTTTAAAATATATCTGAATTAGAAATTTGAAACAATCCAGACCGAAATGCGTTAAAAACACCTAAATTATTATTAATCGCAAGTTCAAACACTAGATTTACTGTTAAACTTATGAAACAGTTTTCTGTTACAGTCTAACCCTGTATGTTATGAGATAAAACATTCTACTTATTGACAGAATTCAGAAATTAATGCGATTTTCTGAAGCTTTACACCAATGCCTTACGTAAACACGTTGTTGATAAACTCTGATTGACCAATGTTCAAATATCAAATGTTTTTCTTAAAAGCAATTATACACTAAAAGAATGATTAAATTAATTATTTTTATACAACTATATACTTCATAAATATTCGATTGTTATATATATATATAATTACTCAAAAAGCATTACTTTCAGTCGATTTTGTGCTGACTTCTAATGCCTGAAAATTTAGATAAAAATTTTAAATTTTTAGTGAAGATGAAAAAAAAAAAAAAAAATCCCAATAAATATTTCAACCAATATGAATTCTAAGTTTTTTTTTTTTTTTTTTTTTTTTTTTTAAGATGATACAATATGTATTCTCTTGGTAATTTTTTTCAGTTAACTTAGGATACAACATCTAGTTCACTTCCAAGTTATTTAAAAAAAGACTATATATGAAAGGAAAAAAAACATAAAAACCCCTACATTTATCAAAAACAAGACATAAAATAACGCTAAATTAGAAAAAAAAAATCGATTATTTATAATAGTATTATCCATAGTTGCCAACATCCTAATTAATATTCTGCAGTGCTGTTAGCAACCGCCTTTTTTTTTTTTTTTTTTTTTCATACCAGTCTTTTTTTAGAGTATTTTTCTTCTTATATAATCGTTATTACATTTGAAGAAAATTGCTCTGAAAATTCCTTGGTGTGGTAAAATGGGCGGGTACAATCTAAACTGGGCTGCTTCAAGCGGCTTCTATTTTTTTTTTCTTTTTCCTTTGAATTCTTCTCGTACCACTATTTTTAAAAAAGTAAAATGCATAATATATTTATGAGGAAAAT
This sequence comes from Salticus scenicus, assembly GCA_963930645.1. Lineage (NCBI taxonomy): Eukaryota > Metazoa > Arthropoda > Arachnida > Araneae > Salticidae > Salticus > Salticus scenicus. The sequence goes on from OZ005651.1 coordinate 84,677,766, forward strand.
CTGCAGTTTGCCTGTAGAAATTTATTCTAAATTTTATGTTATGAAAATAGTGGTATGAAAATAATAATAATAAGTTACCTGCGGGAGCTTTGTATAAAGAACGAATAACCGTCAAATTGATTGGGCAACCTATACAATTAAAATTTATTAGTATTACACTAAAGTATTACATTAAAAAGTTTATGATGAAATTTTAAAATTCATTATATTTTTATCCACCAGACAAAAATATTAAGCTGAAAAAAATCATAATTTTAGCCTGTAATTTAGATTGATTTATTTACACAAATGCTGACGCATTATCATTTAATAATTACGTTTTGTTCCCATTGTATCTAGACATCCTTTCGTTTGTGTTAAATTGCAATACATGTCATATTTATTCGCTTACTGAAAGTATTATTTACTTTTTTTATTTATTTCAACCAATGTTACAATCTAAACTGGGCTGCTTCAAGCGGCATCTAGTTTTTTTTTTTTTCCTTTGAATTCTTCTCGTACCACTATTTTTTAAAAATAAAATGCATAATATATTTATGAGGAAAATCTGCAGTTTACCTGTAGAAATTTATTCTAAATTTTATGTTATGAAAATAGTGGTATGAAAATAATAATAATAATAATAAGTTACCTGCGGGAGCTTTGTATAAAGAACGAATAACCGTCAAATTGATTGGGCAACCTATACAATTAAAATTTATTAGTATTACACTAAAGTATTACATTAAAAAGTTTATGATGAAATTTTAAAATTCATTATATTTTTATCCACCAGACAAAAATATTAAGCTGAAAAAAATCATAATTTTAGCCTGTAATTTAGATTGATTTATTTACACAAATGCTGACGCATTATCATTTAATAATTACGTTTCGTTCTAGACATCCTTTCGTTTGTGTTAAATTGCAATACATGTCATATTTATTCGCTTACAGAAAGTATTATTTACTTTTTTTATTTATTTCAACCAATGTTAATAAACTGCATGTATCTTCAGGGCAGTTATATTACGATAAATGCAATGCTAAATAGCATAATGCATGTAATATTTTCAACTGTGATTATAATTTATGAAAAACTAATTCAGAATAAGAGAAGAATTAAATATTATTGTTGTGTTCTTTCTCGGCAATTAATTTTCCTTTGTTTAATTAAAAGTGTCTGCTTGTTCCCGAGATGTCATCTTTCATGTGAAATTAATCTTTTTTGTTTAAATAAAGACTATCCTATCTCCCACTCTACATTTTCATTTACAAATGAAATTTTTAGAAGATATTTTTAATATTAATGTCATTTTTATACTAAATTAAAAATCAAAGCTGAAAAAATTTTTGATAGTTATTTTCAGTAATATGATAATATAATGACCATTACACCATTAAGAATATTTATTTAAGTAAAGTTATTCTAAAGAAAATTTAACCAGGGATTCGATTACTTCACAAAACTGATTCTGTTAAAATATCACTAAATCAGCGATGTGATTTCCGCTATTTTCCATACCACTATTTTCATTTCATCCAGAAATCGTTTTCGTGTTTTCACTATCTTTTTTTTTTTTTTTCGATTAAATAGAATAGTGATTATTGTTTGAAAATATTGTTAGTGAATTATACACGAGAATCACACTTCTGCAAACATTGTGTAAATGAATGAAGGACAAAATTTACATTCGTATAAGTAATACAAAAATGATATCCGAGTTTCATTTTAATAGAAAGAAAGTTGCATTTCAATAAAGACAGACATTATGTAGAAAATGAATAATTTATACATTTCCTATTTATAAAAACTGATACATTATGTTACAGCCAAAGGTTTAGTTGTAATATGTAAATATTAAAATAATAAATATTAATGAATACCATAGCTGCCAACGGTTAGGATTTTTTAAAACCGATATTTTTTTATAGAAATTTTCTTCGTATTTATTCATAGAAAACTGCTACAAAATCTTACAAAAATTTTCTATAAAAAGGTATCGGTGTCAAAAATCACAACGGTTGGCAACTATGGGATACCAGCTGCGAAGTTCTTTTGTTGATATGAAAGGTTCGTTTTTATCATCCTAAATCTATTTGTCCGAACGTATTACATATTTTTTCTTTAGAAATTATAAAAATATTAATCATAAAATAATTACACAAAGCTCCCGTTTTTCGTATAATTAGTCTCTTAATGATATTTATTATGCCTCTTCAATTTAAAATTTTATTTGAATAATTATATTGCATTTAATTTCATGTTTTGCTGTAACTTAGTACGGAAAATACTAATGTGCATATAAGTTACTTTTGGGAAAGATATATTTGAAAAAAATTATCTTTTTTAAAATGTATAAAATGTTTTGAAATGTTTATACTTAAACTAAAAAAAAAAAAAAAAAAAACTTAAAATGTTTTTATTGAAAAAATATAAAGTGTTCTGAAAATTTCTTAAAATAATTCAATCTTTACGATTGAGAAGAGAAATAATATTGTGTTCATATAATATCAAATATTAATAAAACAAAATAATATATTTAAAATAAAGGAAAAGATTAAAGGTTATTTTTTTATTGGTATTACGTTTGTAATTTCCGTTTAATACATAAATAAGTTCATAAATAACTACATAAATTAATATTAGTTGTTAATAACATTTTAGAGTAAATTTAATACTGTAACTAAATTTGTAAGAGAATTTATTCTTACTTTCATTTATATAAATAAATATAGATAATTAAAAATTTGATTATAAAACACGTAACATATTGAATAATTTTGTTTTTAACAACAAAAAGTTATTTGACATTCTAGGCGATAATCAGTGAAAAAATGTATTTTCTCTAAAGCATATTAAATATAAATTGAAATATGGTCTTCAATTATAAATTCAAATTTAATCAAACATAAACTAATGTACTCTAACCTATTAAAATACCAATATTTTAGTTGCATGAAAAAGCACATTTGCTTAATAAACTATTAAATACATATTGAAGTAAAATTTAAATATCCTAACGCAGTTGAAATTTGATTGATTAACCTTTCACCAAATTAGCAGTTTAGTGCCAGAAATTACTTGTTTCCGTTCATTGCTTCTACTCATTAATATCATATGTATAGAAATCATATTGTTTGATAGTTTAGAATTTCATATGTTTCGTTTCGTAAATAGCATTCAACCTGTTAAGCTAATGAAATATAATTTACATTATGGAATTATCAGATACTGCACCTTGAATTCGTAACAGAGTAACTATTCATTTGTTGTTTTAGTATTACTTTGTATTGTTGCATGCATGTCATGTTGTGATTATAGATATTAATTGATTAATTTATTCGGAACATTTTTAGCCCGTTTTACACCACTTAATTTATAGAATAATTCCCTCCAATATATAATACGACACAATAAGGAAGAATTGCTCTTAAATAAAAAGCGGTATGAATTAAAGGAAGGGCTAAAAATGCTCCAGAATAAATTAAATTGTTCATTTTCTGCAAAATTATCTGGGTACTTTGAATATCATGTTGGTCAATTAAAAATGACTTGATTTATAAATATTCACCTGTGTCAGAACTGAAACGAGTAACAGGAAATTTTCCTTGTTACCGTAATTTTTGGCATATAATCCGCAGGTCAGATAAGTCAGTTTTACACCAGAAATTTTAATTGACAAAAAAAGTATATTTGTACAGGCTGTTTCTTCGAAAAAATATAGACGTTTCTATTAAATAAAATTTTCGGTAGAGAAATGACATTGTTTACTGCGGATTATACACCGAAAATAACGGTACAAAAAATAAATAAAAAGGTAATGAGACAAGGACATACTTAGACATACCAACATTTTAATTTATTCCGAAGCATCGTAGTGTCTTCCCTCTTCCTTGAACGTTTTTTTCCTCTCCTTATTTAACCATAATTACATAGGTGAGAAAATTTCACTGCAAACAAAGTGGTGTAAAAATAGGGCGGGTATTAACAGTCAGGGATAAAAGAGTTCCGCTTTTTTTTTTTTTTTTTTTTTTTGTCTTTTATGATTGTATGCTATGTAATGATTTAATCAAACTTTTTTTTAAATAATATTATAATAATATAATAATTTAGCTACATGTATATATATTTCCTGAAATCCTTATCCCCACCATTGGTCGCAAGATTTTGCTCTCGAATCTGGTAGACAGGCACTGCCCGGTTCGAATCTAGTGTTTGGATTTTCGTTTAGCCTATTGGAGTTTATCGTGATTTTCTCGTAATTATCGGCAGGAGTCGACGTTAAACCAGGTTATTACACAATTCAAAATTTTCATGTAATTTCTCTGTGTAATAAATTAATGAATAGTAAATATTTTTATTTTAAATACTTATATAGTCTTTTTTTTTTTTTTTGCCATATAAATTTCATGCAAGTTGAAAGCTTCAAACTGTAATTTATAAATTTATATTTTGAAAATTTTTGCCGTTCCATAATTTCCTTGACTTTATTTGTCAGAACTTTTATTTTCGAAGAAGGGAATTTCTGTTTAATTCTCCCCTTGATTCTTGTCTTTGGATACTGGTTGGATTTAGGGATTTTAGATAAATAAAGGTAAAAAAAAAAGTAATTAGATATTTCATAATTTGAAAAAGAAAAAAAAAAAATCATGGTAATAATGATTAATATATATATAGTTTCTATCTTTACACAGGTGTAATTAAACTACTTTAATTAATTCTTCTAAATAAATTATTTTATATAAAGCAGTCTCTTTTTCAAATAATTCAAATTTAATTTCACTGTAGTTGTAATTACATACTGAATTGACACAAGAAATATAAACAATGTTTCCAATAACAAAAGAAATAATAAAAAAAGCAGTCAACTGTTTCGGTAGTATTTAGCATATCGTCATTAGTGCATAAAGAAAAGAAACAAAAATGTTGCTACACATAATAATCGGATTTTACGACTGTCGTAATTCCTATAGCTATTTTTTAAAACTCTGTTTATATTTTAATAACTTTACCACTACAGCATTACATAGTGACAGTGTTGCCAAATTTAGAGATTTTTTTATTCAATAAGCACCAATAATTTTGAAGAGTGTTGTTTGATATACAGGGTGATTATAATTAAAGTTATGATTTCAAAACGCTATAATTTTAAAACTACCCATCAAAGCGATTTGATATTTTACCAGAGCAATCGTGAGGCAATAAAATTTTGTTTGGCCAAAAAAAAAAAAAAAAAAAAAAAAAAAAAAAAAAAAAGTTCGAAAATGTGCATTAATTATACGTAAAGTATTTGTTTCATGAAGCTCCTCTTTTTCTCTTTTCACTATGATTGTTTCTGCTGTAGACACGTATTTTTTTTTTTTGCTAAAAAATTTTTAGTAAACCTTTGAAGGCTATTGTTTCGTGCTATTCCATTGTGTTTATCAACATTCCTGTGTTTAATGTGTCTATTTAGGCGTTCCCCCTGACATTACCCTGGCAGCGCCATCTATAGGAACATCTTGGAACTATTTTTCCTCCCCAAACAAAATTTCATTGCCTCACGATTGCTCTGGTAAAATATCAAATTGCTCTGATTAGTAGTTTTAAAATTATAGCGTTTTGAAATCGTAACTTTAATTATAATCACCCTGTATATGATGGACGATATGATATATATGATAACATTAAAATTAAAAATTAGTGTTTGATGTTGAATAAAATATTCCCTAAAATTGACAACACTGCATAGTGGACTTGTTACCTATTGTTTTAAAAAGTCTTTGATTTGAATACATGGATATTTTCAAGATACCGATAGGATATTCTGACTTAAAAGTTTGTGCACATAATTCTTTAATGTGTTCATTATTATCATATTTATTATTACATATATTTATTATTCTAAATTTTTTTAAAATAATTATGTTTCTAAAAATTGGTATAAATATGTTTGAATTGAAGTGTTGTACTCTATTAACTGTAAGTTTGTATTCTTTAGTTTTGTCAAAAGCGACGATGCATATGGTATTTCCTACTAAGTTAATAAATATTAAGATCTAAAAATGTATCGTTAATTTCCATATTGTTTATTAAATTAAATATAAAATATTGTCGATAAAAAGGAAAATTAAGCTTAAAATCCCTTGCGAGACCAAATATAATAATATCATTTAAATATTTAATAACTGAATAATTTTCATTTAATATATTTTTGTCATAATAAAATAAATAAATACGTTTTATTATCTTGAAAATAAACCTTATTTACACTGAAAAATAAAACAGTTTTACTAATACCATTTTAGTATCTAATAAAGTTATTAATGTTTACTTCAAATAATAAATGTGTTTCATTGGACGAATAAAAGAAAATGCGTTCTCTAGCTTACAATTGGGTAAAAACATTTTATTTTAAATTTTAAAATAAATACAAAAAACAATTTTAAAGCTTGAGGCAAATTTTCTTGTCAATTTGAAAGTAATGACCTTATGAAGAACGATTTGTTACAGTTATTCACTTTTTGTTGTTTAAGAATACATAACAGCCATAGTAATTAAGGAGACGTCTGCAATAGTTTTCTTTCTAATTCAACAAATATTTGTATTTAATTTAGAAATGCATATTATCGCGTAAGGGAACAATCAAGATAAAGAATTCGAATTACTCGTTAACTTTATAAATCACTTTTCATCAAAATAAAAATTTTCATTAATTTCTTGAAAGAGTATTTAAAAGATTTTTCCACTTTTAAATGCTGGCGTACACCAAATGTAAAACAAATTGGTATAATTTTCCTTTCAGAGGATTATATTGCCGTTTTATACATAACTTAATTCATAAAATATGCATACGGAGAAAGAAACGTTTTAAATAACTATGTATAGTAGTAAAATATTTTAACTGACTCAAGTACAGGGCTGCCACAGGCAACATTTTCAGGGATGGAATACGGGCACATAGCTGCCAATATTTTAATTTATTCCGGAGTATTTTTAGCCCCACCTTTATTTCGTACCACTTATCTTTTTAAAGTATCTTATTTTATCGAAGTTATATATTGGAGAATTTTTCTCTATAAATAAAGTGGTGCGAAATAAAGGCGGGGCTAAAAATACTCCGGAATAAATTAAAATATTGGCAGCTTTGCGGGCGCAGAATTCATACCACTATCAATGTAAGAAAAATTTCTACTTCTAAATCAACCATATTATAGAATTTTTTTTAAACAAATACCGGTATGAATTCTGCGCCCGTGTTCCATCCCTGCTTTTTTATTATTATTATTTCCGTACTACTATTTCCATAGCATAAAATTTATACTAAATTCATGCAGGAAAAGTACATATTCACCTGTGAAAATATATTCTTATTTTTATTATTATTATTATTATTGAAATAGTGGTACGAAAAGAACATAAAAATGTCGCCAATGGCAGCCCTGTAAATATATTTATAAGACCATTCACGTCCCACATAAATAAAAATAATTTCAGTGTGATTTTTATTTAGAGTTAATATTTAAATATAAAAATTAATTTAAGCTTCAAGTTCTTTAAATACTGCATTTTAAAAACTTTACATTCAAACCATAATTATTGATAAATATCATGAACTTACGTTACCATTTTTCTAAGAAAATGATGCAGATGTCTAATTTACAAACATTTCGTTTGGAATACGATAAAAATATTATCACTCTGTAATACTTTATAAATCTGGTAAAATCATCATGCATTTATTCGGGTGGTGAACGTTTCTCTAATAGTTATAATATGTTTAAATGATTGTTTATAAAATTTGCTGCTTGTCGAACAACAATTTTTTTTAATGGTCTTAAGGTTTCAAAATATGTGCTTTTTTTTTCTTCTTCTAATCCTAAAGTTTCAGTCATTTTACTTTCCCATTATTTTTAATAAATTTTGTTATTGCAATTTTGTAAACCGATATTAGTTAGGTTTTTAAGGTATTAAGTATCTTATCTAAAATTAAAATTTTAGAAATTATTTAGTTTGAGGTGGTTGTAAAATGCTTATTTATAAAGAAAATTTTATTCCATATGGCTTCTAGCTAACATTTCTCAAAAAGCAATTTTGAATAGTAAAATTAATATCATTCTAATATGTGTACATTTATACACCGATGGCAATATTATTTCGTCGTTGATAAATTACATTTTGCTAATTTAATAAGCTTCAGAAGAGAGAAAATATTAACAAACCGTTGTATAAATTTGTAACATCTATACATTTAAATTTATATGTCTGATACAATATATCCGACATTTTATCCCGCTATATATTTTGACAAACATATAGAAAAATATAAATTTATTAATTACCTAATATAAAGGTCGTGGCTAAAGTTGCTTTGAATTCAACAAGACATCACAACATTAAACTAATCTTGATCATATATTACCACTAAAACTTAGAAGTATTGATATTGATCTTTCTTTTAATTAACAAACACTGTTTTTCCTAAGCTTTGGCACGTATATTAGAAAAGCACTACCGGCCATAATATATAATCTCATAATAAATGATTATGTGACTCAGGATTTAGTGATCTGAAACGGAAACGGAAATTACACCGATAAACATTGAAACTTACCTGTTACATGTGAATCTAAATAATGAAGAATGGATTATTGAAAAATACATTAAATGTGTCGGAAAAATATACTTAAAGACTATTTCTTGTACCTTTTTAAGTAACATTTACTAATAAAATATGTTAGAATACTTTTTTAAAACATATTTCTTGGAAAATATATATATATATATATATATATATATATATATATATTATATTTTATTTATTTATTTTTCTTTTCCCCTTCCGAAAGATTTAACTTTTCTTTATTTTATACACAAGTATAATTTTTTTTTTCCTTTTTTTTAATGATTAAAATTTTCGTGTGGCAAAATTGAGCTGAATAATGAAACACTTACAGTTAATGAAATATATTTTACCGAAACATGTTACCGTAAATAGAGATTTTAATGAAAATGAAGCATAAAAATTAAATTTTAGTGTATCACTTTTTAATATCGAAAGAAAGTTTCTATGAAGAAACTTACTAAATTTCAAAATACAAATGTGTTATTTTCGCTTGATAACTCTTAATTTATTGGACATGTAAAATATAAATATTTACTCTTATTACATACATGTTAACATTTATAATTTATTCTGAAGTACTGTTAGCCCTCCCCCCTACTGTTAGTACTGTAGCCCCCTTCCCCCTTTTCTCACACCAATATATTTTAAGAGCATTTTTCTTCTTATTTAAATGTAATTACACTGTTTCTCATGATTATAAGGAAACCCGTTTTTCTATATTACCTAAACACTGAACACTATTATTTACACAAATATATTTCTTATTAATCTGAATTTCATTAATAGACGATATTTAAAAATTTTTATTGTTTTTCTATCTTAAAAAACTTTAAATGCGGTCAAAAAATCATTTTTCAGGTATTCACAATTATAAGGACAGCTCGAATCTTAGTTATTTTCTTTTCAGTTATTCTTTAAATTAATATTTTGTGGTCTCTTTTAAAAATAAAACAGTCAGACATTCTCCCTGGTATATATATATATATATATATATATATATATATATATATATATATATATATATATATAATATTTAATATTCAGTTTCAATACCATTTCATACAGCATAGATGATATTCTGAATACATTTAAACTATTTAAAATTGCTTTTCACTTCCATCCATTTTTCTAATATGACAAGTTAAGGTTTTTTCAACTTTTAGGCCACGGGAAAGGCAATAATACAGTAGTTTCTTTCTTCAAACTATTTTCTATTGCTCTAGAAGTAGAGCAAAAATGTAAGTCTTGTTGAAAAAAAAAATTATTACCCACCACCCCTCTCTAAAATCTAACAAAAATCTGAGAATTTCATGTTTAAAATTTGCGGATATTCTCTTGATGTTCATAATAATAGAAAAAATTACTAAATTCATTCTGCCTTCAGTACAAACAGCTCCCCAGAGCACCATAGATCCACCTTCAAAATACCTGATTGTTATCTGCATTTAAAAAATCTGCTCTGTCTTTCGCTATCTTCAGATCGTGTAAGTAACCATTAAAACCATTTGATTAATCAAGAATAAAATGTTTTTCATCCGATAATGCAGCATTTTACCATTTCATATTGTATTTATTAAACTTTAACACAGACATTCTTTCCTCCTTTAAATGATTATTGATTATTTATTCATTTTAACATATTATTAATTATTTTAAACATGTATAAATGTGGACCGCAACTTTTCGTTAAAAATTACGAGCAAATTCAGCATCAGTCATTTTTAGTAAGAGAAATTATGAGTCTTCGATTTTTGTAAAAGAACTCTGATTTTGCATCAGATCTCTCTCCCATTGAACCAGCAGTTCAACGTTTGATCCCATTTCCTTCAGCAATTTTAGATCTTCGAATTTCATTAGAAATAAGACGGATTGAAATTATCCCTCCACTTAAAAAACACATTTATCATACTTCACTACATGAACGTTTTTTTTAACACTTTCCAATAAGGTTGAAAAGTGTTTATGATTTCAGTTTGTCTGTCTGTCCGCGCTCTAACTCCCGTAAATATTTATGGAATTTCTTGAAACTGATATATGTTATTCCCGTTCACTATCGGATGTTCCCTATTGAAAATGGAGTTTATACCTCTGCTGGATTGTGTACAGGGACCCCCGAAAATATTTCAAAGCACAGTGTTCCATGAGAGGCATTTCTATAAACCACATATTCGTACCCTTACTGAAGAAAAAGAAATTGAAATATGTTATTCAAGTTCACTATCGGATGTTTCCTGTATAAAATGGAGTAAATACCACCACTGATTTGTGTACAGGGACACACAAAAGTATTTCAAAGGATTGTGTTCTATGAAAGGCATTTCTATAAAAAAAATTTTCATACCCTTACTGTACAAATATCTTAAGAAAATTGAAATATGGTATACAAGTTCACAATCGGATGTTCCCGTTGAAAATGGAGTAAATACCACCTCTGATTTGTGTACAGGGACACACAAAAGTATTTCAAAGCATTGTGTTCTATGAGAGGCATTTCTATAAGCCATATTTTCATACCCTTAATGTACGAAAATTTTAATGAAACTGAAATATGTTATACAAGTTTTCTATCGGATGTTCCCTGCTGAAAATGGAGTTTATACCTCTACTGGTTTGTGTACAGGGACCCCCGAAAATATTTTAAAGCAATGTGTTCAAGGAGAGGCATTTCTGTAAACCATATTTTCATACCCTTACTGTACACAAATCTTAATGAAATTGAAATATGTTATTTAAGATCACTATCGGCTGTTTCCTGTATAAAATGGAGTATATACCACCATTGATTTGTGCACAGGGACACACAAAAGTATTTCAAAGCATTGCGTTTTACGAGAGATATTTCTATAATTAAATTTTAATAACTTTACTCTGCACGAAGATTTATGAAATTGAAATGTGTTATTTATAAGCACAAAAGAAAATGCTTTGCATAGAATAGCATCAGATTTACAGGGTGACACAAAAATATTTAGTTATATAAAGAACTATTAATAAATATTTGCTAAAAGTGTTCTTTCGTTTACATTAAACGTTTTTAACACTTTCTAACTTTTTTAACACTTCCCAACAAGGTTGAAAAGCGTTAATGACTTCGGTTTGTCTGCCTGTCTGTCCGTCTGTCTGTCTCTCCGCGCTGTAATTCCCGTAAATATTTGTGGAATTTCTTGAAACTGATATATGTTATTCAAGTTCCCTACCGGATGTTCCCTTTTGCAAATGGAGTTTATACCTTTACCTTTTTGTATAGACGGACACCCGAAAGTATTTCAAGGCATTGTGTTCTATGAGAGGTATTTCTATAAATCATATTTTCATACATTTACTGTACACATATCTTAATGAGATTTACATATGTTATTCCAGTTAACTATCGGATGTTCCCTGTTGAAAATGGAGTTTATACCTCTACTAATTTGTGTACAGGGGCACCCGAAAGTATTTCAAAGCATTGTGTTCTATGAGAGGTATTTCTATAAATCATATTTTCATACCTTTACTGTACACATATCTTAATGAAATTGAAATATATTATTCAAGTTCACTATTAGATGTTTCCTGTATAAAATACCAATACTGTTTTATATACAAGGACACTCAAAATTATTCTAAAGCATTGCGTTCTATGAGAGATATTTCTATAAATCAAATTTTAATAACTTTACTTTCCACGAAGTTTTAGGAAATTGAAATATGTTTTTTATTTGCACAAAAGAATGCTTTACATAGAATATAGCATAATTAGAATTAGATTTACAGGGTGACACAAAAATATTCTGTTATTTTAAGAGCTATTATTAAAAAATTGTTAGAATTCTACTTTCGTTTACATTAAGTGTTTTTAACACTTTCTAACATTTTAGTGTGAATATGATATCAATTTGTGTATCTGTCCGTCTGCCCTGCCCTCTAACCAGGGGCTGATTTAGACCGGGGCACACATTATTTACACTTACACCATTATTTTTTGAGCAATACTTTCCTCTTAAAATAAACAAAAAATTCTCATTAAAAATTAATTTAAAAGAATTCTGGTGTCTAATAATCATGAGTAAATTCGATTGTTTTACACCGTTCATTTTTTATAAAAATAATTTCCTAGTCAAAATGTGCAGTTCTTATGATATGCAGTAAAACATAATTGTAAAAATATTCCGGTGAGAGAGTGCCCCGGCCTAAATCGGGCTCTGCCTCTAACTCCCGTAAATATTTATGGAAATTTTTGAAACTGATATATGTTATTCCACTTCACTATCGGATGTTCCCTATTAAAAATGGAGTTTATACCTCAACTGGTTTCTGTACACGGACGCACGAAAGTATTTCAAAGCATTGTGTTCTATGAGAGGTATTTCTATAAACCATATTTTCATACCTTTACTGTACAATATCTTCATGAAATTGCAATACGTTATTCAAGTTCACTATTGGATGTTTCCTATATAAAATAGATTACATACAACCACTAGTTTATGTACAGGGTCACTCAAAGTTACTCCAAAGCTTTGCGTTTTTTGTGATATATTTCTATAAATCAAATTGTAATAACTTTACTTTCCACGAAGTTTTAGGAAATTGAAATATGTTATTTATATGCACAAAAGAATGCTTTGCATATAATACAGCATGGTTACAATTAGATTTACAGGGTGACACAAAAAGATTCAGTCATATTAAGAGTTATTAATAAAAAATTGCTAGAATTGTACTTTCGTTTACATTAAGCGTTTGTGACAATTTCTATAATTTTTTTTTTTTTTTGTGAATATAATTTCTATTTTTGTATATGTCTGACTGTTCTTCTGTCCGCCTATCTGTCCGCCTATCTATTTTTACATTAGTTATTTCAAAACATAAAGTGTCCTCATAAATATAAGAAGACGTGTACATATAGAAATTATTTACTTATTTATTTATTTTTTCTGAAATCTGAGTGGTGTGAAAAAAGGCGGGGCTAACATTACCTTAAATTACCTTGGGTACTGAAATTTTGACCTTTATATATATATATATATATGTTTTTATACGTTTTCATACTTGCCAACCATCTCATTATGAACCGTACAATTAATTTTTAGTACCTGCCTTTTTGTCCACACTAGTCATTTTTTAGAGTAATTTTATTTTTATATAATCGTAACAACATTTGGAAAGAAATACTCTAAAAATAAAGTGGTGTGAAAAAAGGGGCGTTTTTTCAAGGGGCGTTAACAATTGTACGGTTATTAATGAGATGGTTGGCAAGTATGCGTTTTCAGGTTTGAAGAATTCAAAAATCACAAAACTCGGAAACACCCTGTTTTTTTTTTTTTTTTTTTTTTTTTACATTCTAATTTGTATCTTTCTGAAGTTATTCGAAATTTACAATTTTCTTAACCCTTTGAAGCAGATTTCTCATAAAACATAATTTTTACACTTTTTTGATAGTTTTAAGTTAATTTAGATCTAAATAAGTGGAAAATGTTATATTTGAAATTGTAATTAATTTTGGTTCTAAAATATACAGTGGGGCACCGGTGTCCCTTTCTGCGTTAAAGGTAAATACGTCATGGGACACGGGCGTCCCATGAATAAATATTTTTACAAATTGCACTTATTTACAATTACTTAGATATAGGAGTAGCAATAATTCATTACTGATCTTTTTTAAATAATCAAATTTAATTAGAAATAAATTTTTGAAATTGGTTGATAAAATTTTTTCAAACTACTTTTATTAAACATTTTTATTTTAGTAAAAAATTTAAATCTAATGACAATCTGATAATCTAATAGATATTTTATATTAACTATTAGACTCTCTTTTATAATAAAAAACTATCATATAATAATAATATTTGTTATAAGAGCGTCAAAAAATAAATAAGCAAAAGGGACACCGGTGTCCCATCTGCGTCAAAGAGTTAACATGGGAGAGTAGAAATTTCTTTTTCGTAAACGTGTATTATATGGATGATTTTCATCGGAAAAATAATGGACCTGTTTTGAGTTATCATTTATGATAATTCAAAAGATTTTCTGATAATTGTTGAGTATCACTGATGTTCATGACGAAGTTTGTTAAAAAACGGCACTTTTTTTAAGTAACTTTAAAAACGAATAGAAGACAAAAGTTATGATACCCATCGTTTTAAAAGAATGATCATTTATCTAAACACAAAAATGTTTAATTTGGTATTGTAATTATTATTATTTTTTTTTAATTAGCTTTTACATACTTGGCAACACTCTAATTAATATTCCGTAATGTTGTTAGTCCCACCCTTTTTTTCATACCAGTAAATATTTAGAGTTATATTCTCCAAATGCAATTTCGATTAGCACTTTCGGGACCGCATGTGGGCGTTATTATCCTACCCCTTTTCGGTACAAGAATTTCCGTCTGAAGACGGAATACCATAGCTGCCAAGTTTTTTAATTTATTCCGGAATGTTTTTAGTCCCGCCCCTTTTTCACACCGTAATAATTTTAGGGTGATTTTCTTAATATTTAATGGTAATTATGTATTAAAGAAATTTTTTCTACAAAGTTTACGGTGTGAAAAAGGGACGGAGCTAAGAACATTCCGGATTAAATTAAAAAACTTGGCAGCTAGGGATTACTGACACCAGTACTCTTTATCAATTTCTATCCTACTTGTGCAGTAATTTACTGTGATAGAAATTATTGAAAAAAATACCGGTGTCAGTGCTCCTTTTTGAGACGGAAACTCTTGCCACCCTGCGAATAAATTGAGCCGACAAGGGGTTAAGCACTGTGAAGGGGCTAAAAGTTCTCCAGATTAAATTAAAGAACTTGGAAACTCTGATACCTGCCAACATTCTAATTAATATTCCGTAAAATTTTAAATACTCGTCCCTTTTTCCCACACCATTTTATTTTTAGAATATTTTTCTCCAAATGTAATTCCAACTAAATCAGGGTTCGTACGGGCCTTATTTTTTCCCTGAGTCTCATACCAGTAATTTTGTGGAATGATTTTCGTTATAAAATAAGCCTATGCGATTAATGTGAATTTTGTTACTTTAGAATACTGGTGTGAGACTCAGGGAAAAAATAAGGTACGTACGAACCCTGTAAATAAGGAGAAAAATACTCAAAGGAAAAAAAAAAAAAGTTACTAACAACTTTACGGAATATTTAATCCCTTCCTTTCCACTCCTGTGATATTCACGGGCTGTGAGGACGCCCCACGTGTATTTTTCTTTTAACATTTTAGGGTACATGAAAGCACCAGCCAGTACCAAACTATATATAATGTATTTGAAAATATGTACAGAATAATTTTATATATTATTCATATATTTATTTTCAATCTTTTTTTTTTTTTTTTTTTTTTTTTTTAATTAGACAAAAATGTGGACTTTATGGGCGTGTCTTTGAAAAATATGCGACCGTTAAGGGGTTAATTGGTTGCCAATAATCTCATTAATAATCGTACAATTTTTAGTACACGCTTTTTTTTTTTTTTTAATTGCCACACCAGTCCGCCTTTTTTTTTTGTTTTAAGAGTAATTTTTATACTTATTTAATCGTAACAACGTTTGGAGATAATTACTCTAAAAATAAAGTGGTGTGAAAAAAAGTGTGTATATTAAAAATCTTCCGATTCATAACTAGGATGTTGGCAGGTATGCATTTATGAATCTAATTTTATATAAATTCGAACTAACAAATATTAAAACAATTCCAGTGCTCAGAAAAAAGCTTCCTAAAATATTTATAATGCTAAAATATATTTTAAAGGTTTATATGTTTTCCCTATGACTATACTTTTCAAGCTGAGTGTAATGTCAGTTGATGATAATTGTGACTTACTAGAGCATAGACGCCAACATTTTAATTTATTCCGGAATATTTTTAGCCCCGCCTTTGTTTTTCATACCACTTATTTTTTAAGAATAATTTTTTCTTCTTTTATCGAAGTTATATGTTGGAGAAAATTTTTCTATAAATAAAGTGGTGCGAAATAAAAGAAGGGCTAAAAATACTCCGGAATAAATTAAAATATTGGCATCTATGCTAGAGATGTGCAGTTGGTAACCACACACCATCTGATTTTGACAAATATGGTACAGTTGGAATAGTATAGACTTGTAAATTGAAAGGATATATGATCTATTGTCCTGGCATAACATATTTTTATTCTGAAAGAAAATTTTCATCTAAATTATATTCGAATCTAAACTGTATCTTTTGTTAGGTTTCGTTAACGAACACTGGAATATCAGTTTTATGAACGGGAATAAATCTTATAACGATTGTAAATCAGGTGACTTACTTAATTTATAAATATTTTCAATTAAAAAAATTATTGGTATAATAAACATACGTTTGTTACATTAACATATTTATCTAGAAATCAGCCATTTATTTATTGTACGACTTCACGTATAATAACGTATATCTGGGGTAAAATATTCACACCTTACAGTAAGTAAATGAAAAAAAAAATAATAAAATAAAAATAAAATAAAATAAAAATAAAGATTAACAAAGAAGTGCATACTTTTTTCGATAAAAATAATATATAAATGTTTGAAGAATTTTTTTTATGTAATATGCTCTAATTTGCATCAAAGAATAATAATTATCAACAATTAAAAATAACCAGTGTATTAGGAGCACAGTTGCTAATTTTAGCTGCCTACCAGAAAATTTTATAATTTTCTTTATTTTCTTTAATCAGTGAAAAATGTTATAGAAATATATAAAAAAACTCTATTATAATTTTCCGTTAGCTAAAAAGTGCTAAAGTTGGTAACTATATGTAGAAAATTCTAACCTGGAATATCAATTGATTGTACCTCTAATATTTAAGAACGTCTAGTAAAAGAGAGATTCTAATTAAATAACAATATATTTATTCAGTTTTCTATCTTATACAGCATCAGAGTTCCAAACATTTTTAATTTATTCTGGAGCATTGTTAGAAACCACCTTATTTTTACACCACATTTTGTGCAAAGTAATTTTTTCTAATATGTAACAACAATTAAATAATAATAATAATAATAATAAAACTAACAATGGTCTGAAATAAATTATAAATATTGGCAATTCTGCAACACAATGTAGTAATTTGGAATTTCGAAAAAGTTTTAGTCAGAAAAGAATAATTGTGCATGGAAATTTCACCACATAAATGTACGTAACACTGAACATTACAATGATTTTATTTTATTTTTGAAAACAGTATTAACTTTTAGGTTTAATTTTAAAACATTATTGTTTATCCTGTATGATTGCTTCAGGGGTGTAGGTGTATGGATCAATTACCTATGTTAACGACCTAGGCCTGGGTGAATGCCTTCCGTGGGGGGTCTTTCCAAGAAGGCACTAGTCAGTATTTATGCGAGTTTCGGAGAAAATTGCGGTGTTAAGCATTAATAAAAGATATTTTGTCACTAATGTTAGTATTACCTTCATTTTTAAAATTCCCTTTTCGAAATTTAGAGTTTTTATGAACTTTATCGTGTTTAAATCTCCTGGAATATTTACTCCTGTTTACTAAATCTTACAAGGAGACGGCAAGGGTGTGGGATTCTCAAATCGAACGGAGGTTCCGCGTGTAATTAGCACTCAGTGAGTGTATTCATATACTCAAACCCTAGAGCGCACTACTTAGCCATCGGCGAGAAAAAAATTCCTGAAGTTTGAAAAAAAAAAAAAAAAAAAATTAATTCATATTAAAATTTAATGAATCGTTATAAACAATTTCTTTTCAACTTTTATACATTGTTAAATCGCGAATTTAATGATTTCTAACTTTTTAACGATTAGAACTTAGAACTGTAGATAGAATAAATACAAAAGCCACAGTTCTTTTAAACATTACCATTTATTTTTTATAAAATAACATATTATTAAATACAATGAATATTTATGATAAAGCTTTATACGTTATAAAGCTTTATACGTTTATAGCTTTAGCAATTCTTTCAATCATTCATCTTTACGAATACACAAACCTTGATATTTATCATAAAAACAAGAAAAACACAAATTTCCATAATGGAATGGGGCGTTACGAACAGATGAATTTGTAATTTGTAAATTCTTCATATTATTTTTGATATATTAAATTTTATTTAATTCCAACCACATGCGAATAATAAATTTCCATATGTTTAATGTTAAAAAGTTAGAGATCATTAAATTCGCGATTTAACAATGTATAAAATTTGAAAAGAAAAGATATTGATTATACCGATTTATTAAATTTTAATACAAATTATTATTTTTTTTTTTCAAACTTCAGAAATTTTTTTCTCGGCGATGGCTAAGTAGTACGCTCTAGGGTTTGAGTATATGAATACACTCACTGAGTGCTAACTACACGCGGAACCTCCGTTCGATTTGAGGACCCTACACCCTTGCCGTCTCCTTGTTAAACAAAAAACAATTAATGCATTTAATTTCTGCAAGCTACTCTAAGTTAAAAAGAAAAAAAAAATGAGTTAAAAATTCTTTTAACTAAAGTTTTGAGAATAATTTCAGCATCTTGGAAATTGGAATGCATCCTAAAAATAAAAAAAGTAAGTTTGTTTTCTAAAAATAAATAAGTCAAATAAATAAATAAATAAATAATTTCTAAAAATAAATATTTTATAAGGGATAATAAAAATATTATGTTGCTTTTTAATCTTTTAAAAGAAAATAACAGCGAAAAAACAAAATTGATTTAATTTTAGCTTAAGAATGTCTATGTTGCATATGTCATAAAAAGAAAGAAAAAATATTTCTCGAATCACAAAAGTAATTTTTATTAATTTTTCTAACAATTTCTTATTCCATCTTTAAGATCAATTATCATCTGATTCATTATAAAGAATGATTAATATTCTTTCTTCTTACAAATTTCTGTAAATGTCTCAAAGTAATAGTTAAGCGTATTCAGTTCTGCTTTCTTGAATCGAAGGATTCTTCAATGGTACTTAAATTTTATGAATTCTTCATAAATTGCAAATTTTGTCTTATAACCCAAAAAAGCATCCCCATGAGGTTGATTAAAGTGTCCCACGAGGAAGCTACAATACAGAGATTTATTAGCTTAAACCACATAGGCCGATAGTGATGGACACTCGCCCTAGTAAAGGAAACTCAGCCTATCGAGGAGAATTAATCTCATGGGATTTTCTCGCTGACAGCATCGCAGACAAATGACTGCAACCGTGACTGAAAGAGAGCAAATCTTCCCGCGTTCCCAGGTTCTTCTAGCACGCTCAAGACTACGCCCAGTTATTGGAAGCAAAGGGTTAAGGTTTGAAATTAAGGGTAGGGTGGGAAATGAATTCGGCACTTCCCCCTACACTGCTGTATATTAATGACTATGAAGAAGAACGTGATGTTTGTACAGTTAAATCTTTCGAAGGAATAATTGATTTCGGGTGATTAGCGTTTGAATAATGAGGCCCTTCCTTTAGGTTATATTATATTAATAATAAGATTAATATCACACGAGAGAATATGTGAATTTATTTTTCTGTTTTATTCCTGTGAATTAAATAATTTAATTAGCAGGGAATTATAAAGAAGGTCTTTTCTTTTGTAATTGGTTTGCAAGATTATTTTTAAATGCATAAGAATTTAAATATTAATAACTTTATAATTATGATATATTTTTTAACCTATAAATATTTGGTTTGGAGGAGGGAATATTTTCTCATTGGTATTAAAATTTAGTTGCTATTATTCGGAACATAAAGTGCATATGTACCATGGAAGGTCACGGGCTAGTGGAAACATTTTGTAAATTAAAATGTGGATTTAGTTATGTTGTTAAATATTTTGAAAAACTAAAAATTAAAGCGGTAAATTAAATAGTTAAGCTAAAATTTATACCTATATTAATTTTTTATTTGAATGCCGAAGATTTAAAAATTCTTTGACTTTTGTTCAGGCCATTATATCTAAATTTACTAAAATTTTCCCATTAATCTTTAACCATTTGAAGGATAGTGGGATATGTTATATCCCACCTAATTTAAATTCCCAACTGCAAAATCTCGCCCTGAAAATTTTTAATAAGGTTTTACTTTTACAACTAAGAGAGAGATTTTTCAAAGGAGTCTTCATTCTGGAAATATTTTATAATTGTTTTCAGATTATTTAATTGTGGAAAATAAATATGACCGATTCCTTTTGAAAAATTATTGGTGATAAATCTTATTTAAAAATTAGAAAGTTTGACAGCTATGCGAATGTGGTAAAATTTCAATGCCACATTGCTTTGATTCCTCAACCACACCTCCCGATAAAAGAAAGAAAGAAAGAAAGAAAAATAAAAAGACAACATGACCTTCTTTGCAGACTTCTGCACTTTAATTTTCTTAGAGGGAGATGAGTCACTGTGTTTTCTCTACTCTCTCGTTTCTTTGATAGCTGTATCCTATTGATAGGTCCAAAGTTTCGTGTGTGTTCTGTGTATCATACAAGATCTATCCCTATGTATCCACAAGGCAGGGATGGAACACGGGCGCAGAATTCATACCGGAATCCGTTTAAGAAATTTCTCTACCTATAATATCGTTGATTTAAGAAGTAGAAAATTTTCGTACATTGATAGTGGTATGAATTCTGCGCCCGTGTTCCATCCCTGACAAGGTGACTAAAAAAAATCGCCTTCCTCTTTCTTCAAAAGTTTAAACTATCAAAAGTTGTCTGTCTTGACAGGTTGCACCGTATTTGCTTCATAAAAGGAGTCAATAATCGTGAATTCCAGCCATTTATGGAGCCAGGTGTGCAAACTAGCTGACATCTTTGACATGAGCAATTCGTCATCACATTTTTTTCGCAAACTGAGATCAGTCTCATTATTTAACATTTTACGATAGTCCCTTTTATATACATAAATTTCATCATCAGTATTTCAGTATATTCTTTCCAGTACAGGTATAATACCAGTATGAATTGAAAAATCTAGTTCACTGATATATTGGAAGAAATGCAGAAAATTTCTTTTTATATCGACACTGATTTAATAGTAAAATTGCGAATATTATACTTCACTCTGCATAAAGTGAATTGAAATCGTTTTAGAAGCAAGCTTCTTTATCCTATAAATTAATAATGAACTAACATTATACCAGACACTCAAGTACGTGTTTTATAACTGAAATACCTATGAGTGTACATGATATTTTTTCTCAACACCAACTACAAGGCTGCCACAGGTGATATTTTTTTATTATTTTCGTACTACTATTTCATAACATAAAATTTATAATAAATTTATACAGGAGAAATGCAGATTTATCTGCATAAATATATTATAAATTTTATTTTTTCGAAAGAGTGGTATGAAAATAATAATAATAAATAATATTATAGTTTTAAAAAATTAAAGAACACGCTTTTATAGAAATGTGAACTAAAAAGCACAAAATATTTACCTTAGTATTAAAATGTAGGGTAAGAGAAAATCGTGTGAGTGACACGCCATAATATTTACACAAATTTAAATCTTTAATTAAAATAATTTAGAATTAAACAAAAACCATTTTTTAAAAATCTCCCCTGACTGGGCTCGAACGCTAGACCTTTAGGTTCGTAGCACGGAGCTTTACCTCACAGCCACAGCGTTCACGTAGAGAAAGTCTTTTTTTTTTACAATATAGATTTTTTGTTTGCTCGCAGAGTGGTTACAAACATACAAGCATACATACAAACATACATACAAACATGCATACAGGTGAAGCTAATAAAAGCGTGTTAAAAACTCGCCTGTGGCAGCCCTGCAACTATAAATGAGATGCAGTAAATAAAAATGCACTGACATTTTCTTAAATGTTCACAGCATTCCAGTCTTTATTCATAAGCTGAAAGGAATAAATAATATCGTTATATCAAACTGTAAAAGGAGTAAAAAGCAAACCAAGATGCGCATGTGCTTTTCATCTTATAAACAATATTCCGGACACAATATCACTGACTTATGCACTTGCTTCTTTTTCTTTTACTATATCTCACGATAATTTGGTAAAACTGGTGTGTACCATTAAAAAAGAGTTCATATTGACATAATTTATCATATATATACTAAATGTATTACGAATTTTAAAGTCACTGGTGTTTTTTTTTTTTTTTAACCCTTTGCCGAGTCTAACGCTCTAAAACACTCTAAATAGTGTTGCCAAATTTAGGGGCTCTTTTATTCAACTGCCACCAATAATTATCAGGAGTGATATTTCATATACATAATGCACGAATAACTTTCGAAGTGATTAGGCAACAATTACTGTTAAAAATTAGTGGTGAATATTGAATACAAAAGTTACTAAATTTCGCAACATTGACCAGAGTAGTGAAATTAAATAGGACAGGCAAAGGATTAATCAAGAGAAAAAAGATAGAGTTATAAAAATATGAAATAAGCATTTTAAAATGAAATGGCTTAGCCTATTTTATTATTATTTTCATCTGAGACCGATTTATTATAATGCACAACAAACATTGACTGTAGATATAATATCATACATTCGAATTCGTTGTGAGTACTTGAAAAAAAATATTTACCTTTGTTAGTAGGAAACTTACTGTCATTATTTTTAAGATCATACATAAATTTCGTAGTAAATAAAAACTGTTTACCGATTTTCTGCCGGCGGATGTCAGATGAGATAAACTGTTATAAACAAAAAATATAAAAGTCGTAAACACTTTTTAACTAACAAGGAAACATTCAAAAGGTGTCATCTTCAAAAAGTATTGAAAAAAATATATGTGATTCTACTCTTCATAAAACACTAGAAAATGAAAAAATTATCGGCTGAAATGAATTACAGCGACCACAAAAAATTATCAAAATTAAGCATATTTGGCGATTTAGCGCTGTTAGGCGATACGTTTGCTAGCAACGAGATTGCCGTGTACGAACAGAACCGTGTTTTGCTTTTCCGCTAAGTACTCAAAATCATTCGCCTAGCAGTGTGAAATCACCAAATATGCTTACTTTTGATAATTTTTTGTGGTCGCTGTAATTAATTTCAGCCGATAAATTTTCATTTTCTGGTGCTTTATGAAGAGCAGAATCACATATTCTTTTTTCAATACTTTTTGAAGTTGACACCTTTTGAATGTTTCCTTGTAAGTTAAGAATCTAAAACAGACATTTTATTTGTTGGTAAAAAGAATTTTATGATTACTATTGACACATCACTATTAAGATACTATGTCTTTGTATAAAATTAATAATATTACACTGTAACTCAAATGTTTGAACAATGAAGTTATTTAGCTTTAAAATTTGGAATAGTGATAATGGAATTGCAACCGCCTGTAAACTTGTTCAGTACATTAAATATATTAAAATATACTCTATAACAAAAAAAAGTGACACACCAAGAAGGAGTAATGCAAACTGGACACAAATTGACATACATACAGGTTTTGATGGAATCAAGCACCAATTCATCATTATCGTCGATCCTACGTGCAACTGGTATTTCCGTGACTTCAAATACCCTTAATAGGTAGCTCAGTCGGGTTGAGCTCAGTCCCCGGATCTCTCTTCCACTGAGGACATTTGGAGCATCATAAAAAGGGTCCTACAACCAACTTGGGATTTTACCAATCTAACGCAACAATTGGACAGAATGTGGCACGATACTTCACAGAAGCACATATGCCAACTCTATCAATTAATACCAAGCCGAATAACTGCGTACATAAGGGCTAGAAGTGGACCAACGCATTATTGACTTGTTTACTTTGTGAGACTCTTTCTCTTGATTAAATCATTCAAATTTTCTGAAACTGTAATCAATTTTTTTTTTTTCCCACATGTACATCACATCTACCAATTTTTGTCCCATTCAGACCACCCATTTCACCCCATCAACCAATTTTTGTCCCCAATTCTTCTTGGTGCGTCGGTTTTTTTGTTATAGAGTGTAAAAACACAATTGTTTTATTTGGTATAATATTAATTGTTTAATCAAATTCAGGAATTTAGTTGAATAGCTGACAACATCCTAATTAATATTCCGTGGTATTGCTATTATCCACCTACTTTTAGAGTATTTTTCTTCTAATTTAATCTTAATTACATTTGGAGAGAATTATTCTAAAAATTAAGTGGCATTGAAAAAGGCACTTAATAAAAGTACTACGGAATAAAAGTACGGGAATAAAAGTGCTACGGAATAATAATTGGGTTGATATCTGATAATTAATTGCTGCAAAAGTTTAGATGCGATTACGAGTTTCTGTGAAATTGTGTTGGCATATGCGAATTTAAAAAACATTATGTTACAGACTTCAAGTACTTAAGGTTTGCAAACTTCGTACTTGAGATGCCACAAGCTAAAGAGGATCAAGTGGATAAAGTTACAAATATTTGATAGCTGAAAGCTGAAGATAAGCTCGTTTTGGATATTGTGGTTATTATTAGTAGATCAAAGAAATCTATTTATCGAGTTTTATCAAGTGGTTTAAAATATAAAGCAAAATGCGGATTTGGTAGGCTATATTTGACTAATAAAGATGATGTTCGTCATATTCAATGACTAGCGAATACCGAACAAATGATTATTCGTGATGTTCTACGATCGTCAGGACTCTTGTTATCAAATGATACCATTCGTAACAGAATTTATAAAACAGGAAGAATGGTTTATTACGAAAGGAAAAAGAAAGCAGATTTGGAGCCACATCACAAATTACAAAGAATGTTGGGGTTTCAAAAGCGTTTATCGCATTTTCTGAAATGGTAATCAGTGATACTTAGTGATGAGAGATTCATCGAAAAAATTGGAATCTGAATGGTTCAAATGGCTGTGCATCGTACTGGTATGACTTGAACAAGGAATCTTGATGTTGTTTCAACCACAGACACAGTGGTGGCTCGTTGATAGTTTTGATAGCGCTTTGCTACGATGGTTTAGTATCGCTGATCTGTACCAGTGGTCGCAAAACATCACAGCATTTTATAAAGACGATGACCTCCTGCCATTTGCTGAAATTCATGTTGGCCCTTAGTGGGAATTTTAGCTAGATTTTAACTTCGATTCCCACTGAAAACAACACAAAATTCGGGTTAATTCTCAGAATTTCTGTAATGGCCAGCATGTATCCTAGATTTTAACCCTATAGAAAAACTATACGAGATCTTGTATAACAAAATTTACACCAATGGTAGGCAATTATTGTCTGTAAAGCTGTTAAGATATATATATATATATATATATATATATACATATAGGACATATAGTAGGAAATTGATCTCCAAAACATTTTATATTTAGTGTCTTCGAGGGAAATTTATACTAATAAAAAATAATAGATGGAAAATTGGATTTTAAAACCTGCTCATTGTTATTAATATTGCATAGTATGCTTAACATATTACTCAGAAGTCGTCTTAAGAAAATTGATTGCATGATTTTCTAAAGCTGCGAGAATTCGCTCATTGTCTAAACTTTTGCGTCGCAATACAGAAGCACTTCTCTTGACAAATAAAATAAACTTATAATACGAAGTCACTCTGAAATTTTTGAGATACGGCTAAACGATACAAGTTAGATACACCAAATCTTATGCGTGTTCAAAGTAGCCTCTTACGACATAAATGCACTTTAGTAGGTGAATTTTCCAAAGGTTAAATGCTTTAAACCACCCATTCTTTGGAATAGATAAAAAATATGCCTGTATAGCCTTATTAGTCTCATATTCGAAATGAAAATGACAACCACGTAATCTTTCTTTCGATTAAAATATACCCAAAAGTCACATATACCAAGATCAAGGAATTAGGGTTAATGTTCTACCACTCTGAAGTGTTTTTGTTCAAAAAATTTAACTGTCAGTCTTGCCCTAAGAGATAATTAATGCATTATCTTGGTAAAGCATGAGTTTCCTCAGATTCATTTCTTCAAGAATTTCTAGAAGACACTTAGTGATGTACCCATCGAGCAGATATAGTAGTAGAGTACGGATTCCCTATACTGGCTATTGAGAAAAATTTCCGGAACATCACTGAGGTTTTTGCGCCTTCTTTTGGTGATAATCGCTTTCTTGGCAACTGGGACTTGGGATTTTGCATGTTTTAAATGGTTTGTTCCTCTTACCACCAAAACTCCAAAGAAAAGTCAAACAGAACAAGCTTTCAATCAATAACAAGGATTAGATTACTTGATTTCCGTTTCAGCTAGTGTAGGGTGTGGTTTATGTTTAATTACCCAATCGAAACATAAAACAGCGATAACAAAGGTGGAGGAAACTTGCCTTGGTGAAGGTGGAATGTCGGTTTGGCGAATGAATTGGTGGTATGGTGGGGACGTGATGTTCGAAAGCAAAAAAGTTACTAGTCCGAGGTCTACTCTAATAACTCATCGATGGGTGTACCATTTACTGTAACTGTTTTGCGTACCACCAGCTTTATGATTTTTTTATTTCCTGTATTTCTGAAGATAACAACATGCATTACTTTTCATTTATCATTGTTTTTTCACCATTGTTGGTTTAGGTTCATCTTCAAAAACCCATACTTTACTTCCTTGATGTGTTGGAACGTCAAAAAAAAAAAAAAAATGGTATGCCTGTTTCATCACCAGTTATAATTTTAGAAATAAAGCAGTGTCCACCATCATAAAGTAATTTTAAGATTTTTTTTACAGATTCTGACACTGTCCACATTTTGTGTTCTGTTAAATTATGGGGGCAAAAGACAAATTAATTTTTAATCAATGCACTTGCTTCTTCATGAATAATTTTATGTATAGCCGCGGATCCAATTTTAAGTATATTTCGTTTCATTTGGTAAGTGCGGCTATTAACGCTGATTAACTTTTTTCGTGTGGCTGACATATTTTTCGTAAATATAACAAACAGAGGTCTCGTTCAGGAGAGAACTTCAACTTCTGCGAAATTCTGTAAAGCATTCAAATATAAGGGCAAAAAATGGAGCGTTATTTCTATATGCTAATTATAGATGTTCAAGCAGTTCATCTTGCCCTAAACTTACTTTAAAATTATAAGAAATCATAGCGCGATAAAGATCTCACGTCAAGTTCATTTTCCTTTATTTCAAATTTTATTCTACGACAGTTGTATTCCAATTGTTGTCACAAGAGATTGTCTGCGGCCATAAATATTTAAAATTTAAATATTTAACTAATAGTTTTTACTTTCTTTTACTAAAATATATGGTAGAGAAAACGTTGTTTTGGCTCAAATTTTCGAAATTGGTTTTACTTTCTCTTACCCATACATGTGGTAGAGAAAGTATAGATTTGGGTCAAACATTCGAAATTAAGATTTTGTTATAGTTACACGTTTTGATGTTCCCTGAATCCGAAAATCATGTTTTTAACTGTAGGTCTGTGTATCTGTTATCAGCATATCTCAAGAACAAATAACAGCCGAAAGTCAAAACTCGGTATAATAAATATGTATCATATAGGATGCTACACGAAACTTTGTGTTGAGATCAAGCAAATGAACCGTGTACAGGGACACCCAACAAGTTTAAGTACATTACATTTTTGGGGGAAATTGCAGTTAAGTATAGTTTAACATCTGTCGGCTGCACTAAACCAAATTAAATAAATATATGTTTTTTATATGCGTAAATGCATGTATTGTGCAAATTGTGCTATGGAAATCATTCATTTACAGGGCTGCCCAAAGTATTTTGATATATTGGGGCTATACTTGGAAATTGCTGGAATTATAATTTATTTTGTGTTACATGTTTTTTATATAAGACTAAATTTAAATATACAGTATTGTTTATAGTGCATATTATCTATAGAAAATATACAGAGCTACTCAAAATTCAGCTAAAATTCTTTTCTATTGAATGTAATTGATGGAAATGCTTTGCTGCATTTTACTATGCCGACGAACACTGCTCAGGAAGAAAAATTGGTTTTTCATACCCATGCTGTAAACAAAGTAATTTTTGAAGTTCAATTTCCATTTCTGTCTTTTTGTAAAATATCACGTTTTGAGGTTCCCTGAATACGAAGTCCAATATATATCAGTTGATCTGTATGCATATCTGTTATCAGCATATATTAAAAACAAGTAACTGCAGAAAATTTAAATTTGGTAGTTTGAGGGATGCCCCTTAAAAATTTAATCAAGACAAAGCAAGTTTGAAGGCAGATTAATAACAATCTTGACTTTTCTTTTTAAATAAAAGTAGGTGCTATAATTGAACGGGGACTGTGGGGACGGTAGGTCCCCTCAGACAGAATTTTATGTCAAAACTTTTCCTAAACGTATTTTAGATTATTTTAAAAGTACATTGAACTTTATTATCTTACCTTATTGAGCTTAAGACTTAATATGCAATCTGTCTTTATAGTATTAAAATGCAGGAGAAGAGAAATTCGTGTGAGTGACCCACCAGATTATTTGTTATATTTACACATTTTGAGATCCTCTGAATTCAAAAGTTATGTTTTTGGCGGTTTGTCTGTGTGTGTGTGTCTGTTATCAGCTTATCTCGAGAACAATTAGTAAGAGGAAATCCAATCTCGATATTATAAATCTGTATTATATATGGATGCTACACTAAACTCTCCGTTGGGGTCAAGCAAATTGTTCGTGTATTGTCTACGATAATTCCGTATATAGAATTCAAATACATTACGTCTATGGGCGAAATTTCTTGTAATTACAGTGCAACATCCCCAGACTGTCTTAAACAAAATGGAATGAAACTATTTTTATATACATAAAAGCATGTTTTGTGTAGATTGGGCTATGCAAATCATTCATCGTTCGTTTACAGGTCAACCCCAAGTATCTGTATATATTGGGGCTATTCTTGAAAAGTGCTGAAACTGTATTTCATTTTGTATTATGTGTTTTTCATATAGAACTAAATTTAAATATACAACGTCATGTCTATATAGTTTATAGACAATATACAGGGCTGCATAAAATTAATCTAAACATTCTTTTCTATTGAATTTAATTAATGGGAGTGCTTTCATACATTTTATTATGTCGACGAACACTGTTCAGTGAGGAAAATTAATTTCTCATTCCCATACTGTAAACAAAGTATTTTTTGAAGTTCAATTTTCAACTTTTTTTTTTTTTTTTTTTTTTTTTTTTTTTAATATCACGTTTTGTCACGCCCTTAATACGAAAGTCAAGTTTTTAAATGTTGATCTGCATGTATATCTGTTATGTGCATAACTTAAAAACAAATTTCGATTTTGGTCTTTTGAAGTTTGTGTGAGGTTAGCACTTGAAAAGTTTGATCAAGATTGGCAAGTTACATGGCAAATTAATAAATTGATTTTTTTAAAATATTTTTTAAATATACGTAGGCACTATAAGCGAAAAGGGGGGGGGGATGCGTCTAGCAGCCTTTCTCACACATAATTTTATGTTAAATAAAACTGATCCTAAACCTTTTTTTTATATAATTTTTAAAGTAGATTGATTGTTATTACCTTACCTTATTGTGGTCTTGCGTCTTAATCTGCAATCTGTCATTGTACTGTTGACATGCAGGGTAAGAGAAAGTCGTATGAATGACAAACTAGATTATTTTTTTATCATCTATCGTCCGCCTTCATTTAAAAAATTTCAGAATTATCCTCGTAAAAAGAAATTTCAGAACTACCCTCGTAAAAAGAAATTTCAGAACTGAAAATAATATCGAATACCAAAAAATATTTTTAAAAATCTCTATATGTTAAAAAAAAATTACTGTCACTGGCGTCAATATTTTTTGTCTGTGACAGCATCTTCTAACGGAGGGCAGAGTCCTTCGCGTCATGAGAGGTATCAATGTGTTCCGAGTATTTCAAGGAAGACATTTCAGCCGCTTAGAAATGTGTATCATTTTAATTAAAGAAGTTATGAACTAAAAACGACAAGTTTATGAAGGTACTCTATTTTCCATTTTGAAAAAAGTTTCTCCCAGTGACGTTGTTCTTCTGTCATGAAGTCATTTTACACGAGAAAATTAAAATATGATCCATGGTTGTACGTAGGGAGGTAAGTAGGTTGGTTGGATTTAACGTCGCACAAATACTGCGCTATGAGTAATTGGCGACGGTCTGGGACGCACCCCCAGAGATGTTCCGGAGACATGTTATCACAATTTTGAACCTACACGGAGAGGATCTCCCTCCGCTTTGGTGATCCCCAGAGGTATAGTGGGAATTGGAACATGGAGGACTTTGCTACCAAGACATATTTTATGTGCACCAGCCACCATTAGTGTACACGACGGTCTTTGGCCGGCACAAGTATCGAATCGGCAATCTTCCAATTACGTGCTCAGCGCTTTACCGACTAGGGTAACGCGGCCCGAAATCATGGATGTAATAAACAAAGAAAATAAATATCAACTTTTTTTCTCTACTTTTAGAAAATTAATCTTCTTACACGGGATAATTAAAATATGATCCATGGTTGTAGGTAGGTAGATAATTAGGTAGGTTGTGATTGACGTCGCACCATTGCTGCGCTATGGATAATTGGCGACGGTCTGGGACGCACCCCTACGAATGTTCCGGAGACCACCACAGTTTTGGTCCTACAAGAAGGGGATAGTTCCCCAGCTTCGGTGGCCCCCAGAGGTATAATTTTGATCGGAACACGGAGGATATTGTGGCCACGATATATTTTACGTGCACAAGCCACCATTAGTGTACACGACGGTCTTTGGTCGGCTCGAGAAACGAACCCACAATCTTCCAATTACGAACTTGGCGCTCTACCGACTGGGGAACCGTGGTCCGGATTTAAGGTTGTAAAAAGAAATAAAAAGGGTCATATACTAAAGCTGTAATGCAAAATGGTCTAGATATTAAGATTTTCTTTCTATTAAACACACACACACACACACACACACACATATATATATATATATTATATTTCAATTTGACATTGAATATGAGGATTTCCATAATAATTTTCTGCTTTTGTCTTGTAATATGCACTATCAATATTTCTTTTCAGTGAAAGAAAGCAGCGAATAGGCTGGCTGCATGTGTTAATAAGTAAATTGAGTCGGGGAGGACGCGAATCCTCTTTCGGGGGTTGGTGAGCGGAGCGAACAGGGGGCAGAGCCCCCTAGTTATATTCAAAAATTAAAAGTTTTTATTGTAATCCCTTTGGTATTTTTCTTGAGTCTAATGTAAAATAATAATAATTATCAGTTCCACTGAGTTTATAAGTTCATTAATTTTATCGTTAAAAAAAGTTTTATTTTTGAGAAATTTTTCGGTGAAAATAACCATTACAGATGAGATAAAGCAACGTTTTATGGCCAATTAAATTGAAAATTGTTTAACCCAGGCCTGTCCAACCCAAAATACTTGGTGGGCCGCATTGGAAATTTATTTTATTAATTCGGGCCGCACCGCATGTACAGTAAAGAAAAAAGCCCCCTTACCCCCCCCCCCCCTCTTTCCCAACTTTTCCGATTATTATTTAAATAGATATAATGCTTTTCTTTGTGAAATCTTAATTTAATTTTTTTAAATCTAGAGATTTACCCCTGATCAATTTTTGCTTTTAACTCTATGAAAACTTGATATAAGGGATATAAACTATACCTTTTTCCGAACCGCCTTGACTTCCGAAATTCGAATATGCAGTCAAAAATGGGTGTTACTATTTGGGCCAAAATAAATAAATAAATAAATAAAATAAAAATAAAAATAAATACATAAAAATAAAAAAAGAAGAAGAAGTTTGTGCAAATTTTAATATGTACATGACACCCTAAGCAAAATTTAGCAATTGAATTAAAAACTAGATGTTATTACCAATCGTTAGGCATTAGCTGCTGGTTTCTACGATAAGTTATGGTGAATTTAATCGGGGAAGGAAATTATTATTGTTACTATTTTATGACTGTACATATGCATATGTGCATATATGTTTGTGAGTATATGATTCATGTATGTATATACTTTTTTCGGGAAAGAGCAGGGTGAAAATTCGGAGCAGAATACATTAATTTAAATTATTTTCATTCATAAACTAACAATAGAATCGTGAAAAATTGATGACTATATATTAAAACTATAATAAAAAGAATAATAATGGATCTAATAATATTTCATTACAACAGATTTTTAGCTACCATAACCGTTGAAAGGTATTTTCACTTCGAAAAGTCAGAACGCATTTATTAATTTTTGATCCGTTAACCAATGTTGTCAAACTAAATATCGTTAGCCTCCTCGCGGGCCGCAAGAAGCTACGCGGTGGGCCGCATGCGGCCCGCGGGCCGCGGGTTGGCCACCCCTGGTTTAACCTAAAACGTGAAAGTATGTTTTCCAATAAAAATAAAATATCTACACCAGTTTTTAACAGTTAAGGCTTAATTTAAAACTCTTTTTTTTTTTTTTTTTTTTTTTTTAAGAATTATTTATGGCGCATGTTCTATGCGAAAAAAAAGGGAATTATTCCTGGAACATGTTCTATGGGAAACCCTCATGTGGGATTTCTTCGAGGAATTCGGGTTTCAAATTCTGAGCGATGATGCATGACCACTGAGCGCATTCGCCGGCATATGCCATTCGTAGTTTTCAGTTACTGTGTAAATAACCTTCTTTTTATTTTATTTTATTCTTTTTTACAGTATGATGTTATGCAGTAAAAAGAACTTATTTATAAACAAACTTATTTTTATTTTGTTATTTTGATATACGTTGTCCATAGTGTAAGATTAAAAAAAAAATCTGCGTAATAAATCAGTTTATATTCTACAGATATTTTACATGTTTCGTTTTAATTTTCGTTATTCAATATATTGCTGAATTTCACTAGTTTATACGAAAATATTTTACACATCAAGACTGAAAAAAGATGATCATGGAAATGATATTTAAGCATAAAAAATCATCAATGTACTAAAATGTATCACAGATTCTACCATTATAGGATATATATATATAATCTGGTGTGTCACTCACACGACTTTCTCTTACCCTGAAGTTTAATACTATAAATACAGGTTGCAGATTAATAGGTAAGATAACGAGTACTGTTATGTAAACCTATGTTAAACAATTCAAATTAGGCTTCGAAAGAGTTTTATATGATAATTAGTTCTGTGTGAGGGGGGCTACCGCCCCCTCAACCCCCCCCCCCCCCCCGTTTCATTAATGCACCTACATTTATATAGAATTTAATTCGGCTATTAAAAATAATTCTGTTTCTAAAAAATAATTTATTAAAATTATTATTTAAAAAAATTATCTTTTATGATAATACAGACGATTTCCATATTAGAGAAGTAGTATAACACTAAATATCCAAAAAAAAGTACATTTTATTCTCAATATTAAAAAAAGAAAAAAAAAGTTTTAAAACTTTAAGTTTTTTTTCGTTAAAAGTAAAAAAAAATCGATAACTTTGTTTTAAATTATCGCAGATCGACGGTTCAACCATTCGTTTTAAAGGTATTGGCGAGCTCTTTTGAAAAATTCCCATCATGAAAATTTACTCCCCTCGAGGGGGGGCTTCCCCCCCAGGGGGGGAGACGAGGCTCCTACATACACAATCTGTTGACTATCTTTATTACAAAAATCATATATTCGTTTCATTTGGTTTAGTGCAGTCTATAGATGTTAAACTCTACTTACCTGCAATTTCCCCCATAGACGTAATGTATTTGAATACTTTTGAGTGTCCCTGTACACGAACCATTTGCTTGATCTTAACGAAAAGTTTAGTGTAGCATCCTTATATGATATACATTTAGAATGCCAAGTTTAAACTTTCTGCCATAATTTCTTTTTGAGATATGCTGATAACAGACAGACACACACAGACAAACACACACACACACACACACACATACACACAGACCATTTGATAAAAACATGATTTTCGTATTCAGGGGACCTCAGAACATGTAAATATAACAAAAACTCGCGTTCGAAAATTTGACCCAAAAACAATACTTTCTCTACCTTATGGGCAAGAGAAAGTAAAAAAAAAAAAAAAGACATTAGTATTAGGCGGCTTACATACTCAACAATGAATTTTGGAAAAAATATTTTTTTTTTTTTTTTTTTTAATTCCGTATGTAATTTTATCTAGCACATTGCCGGCGTTGTGGCACAGTCGATAGAGAGCTGCGCTCTGGAGCTTTACGTCCCAGGCTCGAATCTCGTTTCAGGCATGGATGTTTGTCTTTCTGTGTAATATGTGTATATATATATATATATATATATATATAAGAAATTATAATTTTTTTTTTGTAAAACTGTAATATATGGATCAATCGAGACAAAAATCATTGTAACCATAGGTCTTAAAGTTGTAAAATAAATACCCGAAATCTAGTACAGTTTCTTTTGTGCATATAAGCTTTTTTTGTTTTATCTTAAAACTTATACTTACATCTATATTCAAATGAGAGACCATTGAGTTGAACAATCTCAGAATCGCCGAATGTATACAAATTTCCAAAAATTAAGGAAGTTTCACAAATTTAGCAATTGCTTATATATATCTATTAAAAAAAAAAAAAAAAAAAAAAAAAAAAAAAAAAACAGCTGGAATTTGTTGAAACTGAGCAAAAATATTCATCATATAGTAAGGTATAAAATGTGTTAGATGAGTCCGCATTAAAGTGAAGGCTACTGCTCCATAAAAACAATTGTAAGCAAGGGTGTGAGGAAGAAGACTAATTAGTAATACGTCTTCCTAAAGCACTCTAAATATGCTCGATGCGATTCAAATCTTGTGATTCAGCTTGCCATTTCATGCACAGAATTAGTTGTTGATGAAAATAACCTGTCATGACGCCAGCCATGGACAGTATAGCATTTTCGTAGAGTAGCATGACATCATTTCTTATTGCACAGGCATAAGGGGGAAATAAGCATCAAGAATGCCGTCTCTATATACTACACAAATGTCTAATCATATCTCGTAAAGAGCACATCCGTAAATCTTTTTATTCACGGGAGACGTTGACACTAATTTTTCCCCTTTATAAGAGAGACTTTAAGATGAGTTTGTGGTTTATTATATTCCTTCGAGCATATAATGTCAAACATTGTTCACCAGCACTTGTCGTAGTCTTGGCCTTGTTTTCCTGAAACTTCCGAATGTGATTTGATTTATCAGTCATTTGAAATTGTTGCCAAACTTTATGCACCAGAGAAGGTGTCACATTTACCCATCTGTCCATCCACAGATTATCATACAGATAGGACAGTGAAGCTAAAACACGAACCGGAAATATAGTAGCACCACTAGTATCAACAGAGGGGAACTACATGTGTTAAGTCTACATGAATAGCATATTTGATCGAAAATTGTTTTTCTATTTCGCGAGTAGTTGGTAGCAGGTTAGTATGGAAATTTTCTTTTTCTTCACTTTCAATTGTTTTTGAATTCACAAAATTATCCTCAAAACATTCACAGCTATTATTCTAAGAAATAAAAATTAATTTTTATAATGTTTAAAAATATGTTTTGTCAAACATATTCATATTCAAGTACAAATTAAAATTACAAACTGTAATTCTGAAATAGCAGTATGAAATCATTAAATATTTACCGTTGCTTGGTTTAAATAATACAAAATGCTTTAAAATGAAAAAATGTTTTTATTTTATGTATATTTTCAGAGTTTATTTTCTTAATATTTAGCACTTGCTTCTTAAAATAAATTGGTTTTGACAATCAAGTTTGTAAACAATAATAAAATTGTCAAACGAAAACGTATGTGCAGTTTTCTTTCCTTCGCTTTTGCTACTACTTTTGAATTCACAAAATCATGACATTCACAGCTAAGAAATAAAACTAATGTTTATTATGTTTGAAAATAAATTTTGCCAAACACATTCGTGTTCGAGTGTACAAATTAATATAACAAACTGTGATGCTGAAATAGCAGTATGGTATGAAATCTTAAATATTTAACATTGCTTGGTTTAAATAATACAAAATGCTTTAAAATGAAAAAAATATTTCTGGTTTATGTATATTTTCGAAATTTATTTGCTTAATATTTAGTACTTGCTTCTTAAAATAAATTGCTTTCGACAATCAAGTTCGTAAACAATAACAAAATTGCCAAATGTAAACATCAATACAATGCTTAGTTGGTTGGATGTTGGGTTTAACGTTGCACTAATATTACGATATGAACACAGATACAATAAAAATAAGACGAGCGATTGCTTAAGTTGCAGAGCTGGAGAAACTTACAGTCGTTGACAATAGGGTCGTTGCAGTCAAATTTTGGTTACCGAAGAATATACGGGAGTGTCCTATCTGTATAATAATCTGTGCTGTCCATCTGTATCTGACTTTAACCTACATTCAGCCTGGATTCACACTTGCCGAACAGTGTTGCGCGGAAAATCTTGTAAATTATTCATCTTCAGAAAGTGACTCTTGAACAGTTGGGCATGTTGGGGGAAGTTTAACAATCATTAACATTATTTTTATTGTTTCATGAAGAATTTTACAATTTTACAAAAGAAATCATGCCAATTATCACTGCAGGAGGTAGTGATAAAATTGTCAAGCTCAGACAATTGATTCTGACGCCCGTAGAAGCTAGCGGCAGCGAGAAAAAAAAAAAAAAAAAAAAAAAAAAATCACGCATCAAAAGAAATCTTAATCTAACCGCGATCGCCGCTTCATGACGCTTCTGGTGTAAATCAAACTTTAGTTTCCCATGCTTCTCTACCACAGTTCTTCGGGCAGAGGCCTCGAGGTTATTCTAACAAATTAGCTATCCCAGATTTCTTATCTCAATACCTCAGCCATAGCTGCAACTTTACAGCATGCGTTTTTATGCTCTTTGAAGATAACACATTTCGATTGCAACATCACTACTTTGCATATTTCAGTTTTATTTAGCACCTTTTATTCAACAACATATTCAAATTTAATAAGAATTGGTTTATTTTTGAACGAGTTATCATTATTTTCGTAATTTTTCCTAAATTTTTGGTATCCACTGTATTAATCCCAGATACATTTTGTGCTACTTTAAAATTCTGTAACTATTTGCAAAATCTCAGCTGAAATTGTTAAGACAATAAAGAAAGTTACTTAAAAAAAAAAAAAAAAAAGAGAGAGAGAGAGAGAGAGAGAGAGTTAAAATCTTTTAACTGTACTTTCTGTTTTATTTTTACATTTATGCATTTTATTTTTTATGACAAAATAAAGTTTGCAACTTTAGTTCACAAGTATTTTTTTTTTTTTAAAAGTACACTTTAAGAATTTAACGCTGATAATTAATATATATATATATATATATATATACATATATATTAAATATACTTTAAACGATTTGAAGCTTTAAGTGTTACTAGGCATCATCTGGGTTATCTGCACAGTTTGTTTAAAGTAACAAGTTGTTTTACAGTAGAAATTGTCTTTGGCATTTACCGATATTAATTGGCATTAAGAAGATCGTTTAAAGTTTAAAAAATCATTAAAAATTTAAAAGGCAAAAAGTTTATCACTGAATAAGCCTATATTCAAGTTATGTTTCTTTTGGGAATAAAGTAAAATAATCTGAGTAACAATCTTGAAAATTAAAATTTCTTTGTTTCGCATTTATTGTAGATATTGTGAAAGATCAACTAAAAGCCTCACATTTCTTTGAGCTCAAACTGAATTTTTTAGTTGAATTCGGTACTTTTTAAAAAATGGTAGATTTGAAAAAAATTCCATTATTTTAGGGGAGGGGGTAAGGTTATTATTTCTAATTCTGTTATTATTTCTAATCTTTATTGTATTTTTACAGCAGTTTTTTGTGATTAAATAGGGTAGTGATTATTAGTAGTAGTTCTTTTTTTCGTTATTTAATCGTAATTACATTTGGAGAAAGTTACTTTAAATATAAAGTAATGTGGAAAAAGGGAAAAGTACTAACAATCCTATGGAATATTAATTAGAATGTTGACAGGTATATATGCATTTAAATGATATTTCGAGTAGGTTGTTCATTTTAGGTTGGACCATTCCATCATGAAAATGGTCTCAACATCTAATAGTCCAACATTTAAAACATTACAATAAGTAATGCTTCACGAAATTTGTGTAAATTAAAATCTGAATGAAAGTAAAATAATCCTTCACAATATGTGAAAATCTCCAATAGGTAATTTTTTTTCCTAATATCTTAAACTCTTTTCACATTTAATTTTTATGCACCACCACAGTCGCCAACTTTAACTCGTTTCTACTACAGGAAAGTTTTAATAGAAATTTTTATTTTATTTAATCAGTGAAAACTGCTACAAAAATATATAAATACATACTATTAAATTTTTTCGGCAGCCAGAAAGGTCTAAAGATGGCAATTATGAAGATTATAAATTATAGAAGTTGGCAAATCTGACTATGCAAGAGGTGTTTGCATTCCGGATTTTTATTTTATTCCTCACCGGTAAATTTTTAATACTGATAATATTGGTAGTTTTATAGTAATGTTTAGCAATTAAATATAGCCCAAAACATAATTCGTAATTACTGGCGGGGATTGAAATAAAAAATCTGGAACACAAACACCCCTGCTATGCCCTACACATAGCATTAGAGCCCCTCTTTACCTATTGCTATCAGTTTCTCTATAAATACAGGGTTCTCAGGGTTTTAATACTGTAAATAATATTTTAATATATAGTACTATGTATATAGTATTGTATATAGCACTATAGTATATATATATATTTCACTGAAACTTACTCTCTTTAATATGTAATTCTCTGTGCTGTGATAACTTCCGTTTAAGTTTTTCGTTAATCTACCTTTTTATCAAATAAGTATATATTTATGGTGCGTTAATATAATTTTCGAAACGAAATATTTCAAGTAAAGAAACTATTTAAATTTAGAGAAGTATCACTCACAATTCCGTTGAATGGGAAAAAGTAACTTCATATCCAATCTTTAGAGATTATGTTTAAAATTTAGTAGGATGACGTATTTCTGAATTTTTTTCTCTTAAGTTATACTATAACTACCATATTTTAATTATCAATTTCAAATTGGACAATATTAATATCTTTTTACTTTCTTCTACATTCGATAGAAGAAAATGAATTTCGAAATTCGTAAAATTTTTCAACTTTCAGTTTCGATAGATTTACAAGTATTAAAGGATCCGGAAACTGATTTAGCTATTTTTATAAAATGTCTGTTTGTCTTTCTTTCTTTCATTTCTTTCATTTCTTTATTTTGTCTGTATTTATGTCTCTGTGCGGTTGACAAAAATTTTGTGACAACTCTAATTCAACAACTAATGCACAGAGTCGTAGCTTGACATAAATTAGTACTCATCAATTTTTGAAAAAAAAAAAAAAAAAAAAATCACCCAGCAGGTGGCGTTTCCACCCGGTTTTTTCATAATTTTAAATGTGACCGTT
Source organism: Salticus scenicus (assembly GCA_963930645.1). NCBI lineage: Eukaryota > Metazoa > Arthropoda > Arachnida > Araneae > Salticidae > Salticus > Salticus scenicus. The sequence goes on from OZ005651.1 coordinate 84,717,685, forward strand.
TAGGACTAAGTTTCGAATACAATGAGAGAAATGGGATTTATTTTTAGCAAATCATCGGGAAATTAAATGAAATATTTATAACAGTAATAGCCAACAAGAATTTTGTATAAGAAGCATGGCTTCCTACCGCTACTTGCCTTTCCCCTGAGATGAAAAGCATCCATCTGGGGTATTGTAAAGTTCCAATGGGATTTTTCTTTTTTCAAAAGAACTCGTCAATACTTTCAAAACGAATTGTTGAACTATAGATCTGTGATAATTTAAAACTAAATTATTTATTTTTTAATAAAATTATTCATTACATTTATTAAAATATATATATATATATATTTTAGAAAAACATTTTCGCTTGTAAGGCACAAAATGTAATTTCTTTAACAATTTGCATTGTACTTCTCTTAGATGAAAATAGTCTACATTCATCATGTAAAATAATTTGAACAAATAATAATTTAAACAAATATTTCTGTATTGCGTGAATTGTTTAAGAGAATATAGAAGAAAGGTTTCTGATAGCCACAACACACTACAGTTCTTTAACGTACACAAACATCAAACCGTCTCAATTATTTATATATTAAAAACAAAAACTATTTTATTTATGAGACAAAACTTTAGTTAAAATACATTTAAAAAACAAAATATACATTTAAAAACATTTAAAATTTAGACGTTTCGAAAACCCGACCAGGTTTCCTCATCAGTATCACTACAACATAATTTGCAAGCATTACATGAATACACAAGGAATTTATAGAAGTACAGACTATTGAGGAGCCAGTGCGCATGCTTCATTGATAGTGTAGATGGCTGGCAGTGTGCCAACTCTCAAGGAAAATACGTGGTTTATAATTATCACAGCCTGAATTTAGAACTTTTATATTATCGAAGTCAGGAATATGATCGGTTTCTATTGAATGGATTACAATTTTAGAATTTTGGTTGCAATTTTTACATGAGCACAGACGGTCATATAAAAATTGCAACCAAAATTCTGAAATTGTAATTAATTCAATAGAAACCGATCATATTCCTGACTTCGATAATATAAAAGTTCTAAATTCTGGCTATGATAATTATATATCACGTATTTTCCTTGAGAGTTGGCACACTACCAGCCATTTCTACACTATCAATGAAGCATGCGCAATGGCTCCTCAATATTCTGTAATTCTATAAATTCCTCGTGTATTCATGTAATGCTTGCAAATTATGTTGTAGTGATACTGATGAGAAAACCAGGACGGGTTTAGAAACGTCTACATTTTAAATGTTTTTAAATATATATTTTGTTTTTTAAATGTATTTTAACTAAAATTTTGTCTCATAAATAAAATAGTTTTTAATACAACAGTTTATTTTCTAATAGCATTAGAAAACTAAAATATATAATCAACTGATTAAACTTCAAATAAAGTAACCGTCACTGTTACTTCTTCTTCTTCTTTTTTTTTTTTTTCTTTTTACAAGAAAAAACAAAAGCAACTGTCATTTTTATTTCTTTAATATTTCTTATGTCGTTCATTCGATTTGTCATGCAAGTTGACAAATTTTGTTGAGTTCTCAGATGTCAAAGTTTTGTCTAAATTACAAAAATATCTTTGTTTTTGTTCATTTACTTTTTGATATGTACCAATTTCGATGTCAAAAATGGTTGTTAGCAGTTTAGTTTTTCGCAGTTCGAATATTTTGAAGTTATTTATTTAATTAATTTTTTTTTTTTTTTTTTTTTTTTAGTGATTGAAGTACTATGAAAGTAATGAATTCTTGTTTTAGGAAAAAAAAAATCTCTTTTATTACACATGTAAAAAATTAATGTTGTTAATTTTTTATGTATTCATTTTCTAAATCTACTTCCGAAAGTAGTATTTCCGAAAGCTATTAATACGTCATTTATGACCAACTCAAGTTTAAAGAAGAAAAAAAAAAACCTTAGGATTTAAAAATTATTATTATGATTATGATTATTATGATTATTATTATTTTTTTTTTCTTAACAGAACTTTTAACTCTGGTTTTTAGGTTTATAACAACATTTTAAGCGATATTTACAGAAAGCGTGTTTATTTATAAATGAATCTAAACAATAATTTAATGATGCAAATATTACAAATAATATAGTTTGTGTGAAATTATAGATGTATATATATAATTTACTAGATATTTTAAAGTGCACATTATTTGAATTTCATTATGTAAAATTAACGTAACAATTGATGCATCACAGTTAAAATGTTTAAATTAAAGGAATTTTGAAAAATATACAATTTTTTATGAAGATTATTTTGAATGTTGCTTTCCCGACAAAACTTTGCGTGTGTGACATTTTTATATATTGAAATTGCAACTGATGATTAACATAGATCGTGAAAATTGCACACTGTTAAAAATTTCAACAGAAAGCTCTGTGTAATGTATTATCTTAAGTCTTACGTAAAATTACAGAGAAAAATAAACGGAGATGTTAAAAAACTTTTTTTATACATTCACTTTAATAACTAATATTAATTTAATTAATTATTGGTGAGAATATATTTCGGACTTGGAACTACTTTTCTAAAGTAGAAACAGTCATTTTTAATTTTAATTAAAAAATTAAATAATAAAATTAAGTAAAAATACAGAATAAAGATTGAGAATCTCGATTATTCACTTATAATTAAGAATTACTGTAAATTTAAAGAGACCCTGGATAAATATTTACATTAAATTTACAGAAATTTTTAACAGTGCATAATTGACATTTAAACAAGCATCCTGAAAGATTTACTTGACTAAAATGGAACACAGCTACCACTATGATTTGACCAGCATTATAATACGGCTTTTAATACTTAGCTCTCATAAAACATTAAAACGGAATTAAATAAAATGAAACACATACTATAATTATCAGTGCGTGCAGAAAAGGCTGCAGTCTATCTATTTCAAACTGGGTATAGCAGTGGTTTTAATTTGTTTGATGGCGCACCTATTAATGCATATAGAAAGGACTCTAGTGTAATGATTATTTAGTAGTCTAACTAATCATCAGACTAGAATTTATTTCTATATACATTCATGGGTTTACCACCAAACGCACTGAAACAACTGCTATCCCTAGCTTGAAATAGATGGATTGAAGGCTTTTCTGCACGCATTGATTCAATTTAGAACAATAGTCTTACGTCCATAAATCGTTTATAAGGTTATCATTTTAACGGAAATTATCGTTAGAATCCAGTGCTTTTCATGACCTGAAGATATTTAAAAATCTGATCAGCAGAGAGGACCCTGTGTGGAAGCCAGTTTATAAACTATTACAAAGATTAAATATCGCTAAATACGCGTTCAGTATTGAAATTGTACAAAGAAATGGTAGTAACAGAAAAAAAATGATGCATTTTTTCCAGTGTTAGATTAAATATGTGTAAATATATTACAAATAAATAAATAAATATCTTCTTAACGAGAAGAATTTAAAATATTTTATTAAAAAAAAAAAAAAAAAAACATAAGTTGTAAATAAGTCGAAATAAAATCATAAATAAGACCGAGTATTCTTATATAAAACAACAATTTTACTTTTAATTGTCAGATAAATTTCAAAATTTACGTAAATAAAACAAACTCTAAATGAAGCAAATTAGGATTTTTGCATGTTTTATTTTGTTTTAACACAATACATTTTTAAAAAAATACATGGTTTTAAAGTAATCCATTTTTATAAGGCTTTCTCCACCAACTGCATTTGCATGACTAATCTCTTCACAAAGGAATGGGTTTGAACAACGGCATTTTAAATAAAAGCAATATTATGTTTGATGAAGGATCCTTCGAAATTATTTCAACCCAAAACAAAAGTTGAACACTTTTACAATTTAAGGTGTTCATTTTTGATAAATTCTAATTCTTTGGTTCTGAACACTATGTCTTTACTTAAATTAAAATCTGAGAGATAAATAAGTAAAATATTTTTATTAAAAATTTACTTGAATTAAGGTAATTTTCAAAGCATCTCTTTTATATATTTAGTAGTATTTAGTAAGATTAAGCATGTATAGAATTTCATGTTACCATTTCTGATTAATGATCAAAACAGATGTATCTAAAGAATTTCCTTAATGTATTACAAATAAAACTGGTAAGCTTAATGCCTATATTCTTTAAGAATTTCTAGTTTATTGGTGAGTTTTACCTTATCAGGATTCCCTGCAATATGAACTACTTCTAATTAAATATAATGAAAAACAAACACGTGCATTTAAGCTTCTGTTCTCGCAAGATTTCAATTGTGGAGCTATTTTAAATGAAATATTTTAAACATAAGTATCTTCTTCTGATGCCTTAAATTCCCTTTTAATTTTGAAAATGCTCTGCAAGAAGATTGATTAATCTCCATTAAAGAATTACAAGATTAATAGCTTTGCTAAACTTTATTACTAATCAATTTATTTAAAATGGAAACACTGATATTTACCATTTGGCTATCTAGTTTATAAAAAATATTTCTTCTAAAATGCTAGAAAAACTTTATTATTATTATTTCATAGACTTAACTTTATACCCTTTTTTTTTAAACTTACATATAGTGCAGTTAAAAAGATATTGCCGGATATGTATTTATTACCTATTTTATTATATTTTACTTTCTCTTACCCATATATATATAGTACAGAAAATATTGTTTTTAGGACAAATTTTTGAAAATGAAATTTTGTTATATTTCCACGTTTTAAGGTCCCTTGAATAAAAAAAAACATGTTTTTAGCGGTTGGTCTGTGAATGTGTGTCTCTGTCTGTTGCCATCATATCTCAAGAACAAATAACAACGAAGTTCAAACTCGGTGTTCTTAATTTGTATCATACAGGGATGCTGCACTAAACATTTCGTTGAGATCAAGCCAATGGTTCGTGTACAGGACCACCCAAGAGTTTTCAAATACATTTTCTATGGACGAAATTGCAGGTAAGTAGAGTTTAACATCTATAGGCTGCACAAAACGAAATGAAACAAATATATATATATATATATATATATATTTCGTATGCATAAAAGCATGTTTCATGTAGAATATAGTATGAAAGTCATTCACCGTTTATTTAAAAGGCTACACAAAAGAATTACTATATAGTGGGACAATACTTGGAAATTGGAGGAAATACATTTCAGGTTGTCATGTGTGTTACTAATATAGGATTATATTTAAGTTTACAATGTTGTGTGTACATTATTAGAAGGTTTTTAATTGAAATTGACTTGGTCATCGTGTCTTCGTGTCACGCTAGTAAACATGGCGCCTTCATTTGAAAGTAAATATAAGCGACTTCGTTTGTTGCTCTTTGGCTCAGTTGGTAAGAGCGTCCCGTTAATAGCGCGGTGGTTGTGAGTTCGATCCCCGGAAGGTCCAGCGTGTTAATTTTTGTAGAAAATTTGTCGATACAAGAAAAGTTTTCGTTGCTTACACTAAGAAATTTTTGAGGAGTTTTTTTAAGAAGATTTTTTTTTTCTTTTTTTTTTTAATTTAGATAATTGGAAAACACAAAACATTTTAGATATTAAAAAAGCACAAAATAAAATGTTTTAAGTAAAAAATACATAAAAAAATATTTTTAGAAGCTTTATACATATGTATATATTACTATTATATGAAATTGGATTTGTCATCAGCTTTTTGTCACGTTAAAAAACCAACACGCTTCCATTATATAGATATTAAAAAAAAAAAGAAAAACTCATTGTATCTCTTAATGAATCAGCTGGTTACAGCGTCATGTTCATAATGCGAGAGTCGTGTGTTCGATCCTCGACGGGCCGAAGTGTTATTTTTGGCAAATAATTAATAGAAAAAGTGTCAATTGATAAAAGAAAATTTTTCGTTGTGTATGCAGTATCTTAATAATTTTTCAAGAGATTTTAAACGACTTTTTATCTAGTTACAAAATGGACAAAATAAAAATGTAAGTAAAAATAAATAAATAAATAATTTTTTTAGAAGCTTTTTTATTGAAACTGAAATTTCTCATCGTGTGTTCGTGACACGCCAAAAAACAAGGTGCCTGCCCTTTAAAGTAAGTATAAGCAAGGCGTTGCATCCCTCGTTAGCTCCGTTGGTAAGAGCGTCCCGTTAATAGCGTGGTGGTCGGGGGCTCGGTCCCCGGAAGGTCCAGCATGTTAATTTTTCGAAGTAATTAGTAGAAAAAGTGTCAACTGATACAAGAAAAATTTTCGTTGCTTACACTAATAGTTTTTTGAGGAGTTTTTTAAGAAGCTTTTTTAAGGGGCTTTTCATATGAAATTGACTTTGACATCGTGTCTTCGTGTCACGCTAGTAAACAATTAAAATAAATATGAGCCGCTCCGTTTGTGGCTCCGTGGCTCAGTTCGTTACAGCGTGACGTTAATAAAGCGGTGGTCGGGAGTTCGGTATCCGGAAGGTCTGTCACGTTAATTTTTGAGGTTAATTAGTAGAAAAGGTGTCAATTGATAAAAGAAAATTTTTCGTTGACTACACAATATCGTAAGAATTTTTTTTTTTTTTTTAGATATTAGAAAACGCAAAATATTTTAGATATTAAAAAAGCTCAAAATAAAAAGTTTTAAGTACAAAATAAATACTTTTAGAAGTTTTATATATTTATATTATATATTATTATATGAAGTTGAATTTGTCATCGCGTTTTTTGTCACGCTAAAAAACAAGACACTTCCACTTAAAAAAAAAAAAAAAAAAAAGTTAATTGATAAACGATAATCATCCGTTGTCTACAAAATATCCTAAGAAATGTTAATTAGTTTTTTATAAGAAGCTTTTTCCTTTCTTGTAACTAAAAAGCACAAAATAAAATTTAAGTAAAAAATCATTTTTTAAAGTTAGAAGCTTTTTATTGTGAAGCCCTAAAAAGCATAAAATAAAATTTATTCTGGCAAAGACATGCTACAAAGAAATGAAAGTTTCAACACTAAGAAAAATTTAGAGAAAAAATATAGGTACTTTCCTTTTGCAAGAGATGAAAATTTTTTAATGTTCAAAATATATTTTAAAAAGCTTTCGAGACGTTCGAAATTTCTGGCCTAACGAATGATTATACAAAAACTAATAACTAAGAATATTGGTCTCGAAAGCTTTTTAAAATATTTTGAACATTAAAAAATTTTCATCTCTTGCAAAAGGAAAGTACCTATATTTTTTCTCTAAATTTTTCTTAGTGTTGAAACTTTCATTTCTTTGTAGCATGTCTTTGCCAGAATAAATTTTATTTTATGCTTTTTAGGGCTTCACAATAAAAAGCTTCTAACTTTAAAAAATGATTTTTTACTTAAATTTTATTTTTAGAATATACACAGGACTGCCAAACATTGTTTTTTGTTGAATGTAATTATTGGAAGTGCTTTACTATAATGTTTTACTATATCCAGGAAAACTGTTCAGGAATTTAAATTAATTCCTCATACCCATACGGTAAATAAAGTGTTTTTTAAGCTAAATATTCTGCGCTTGTTTTTGCATATTTATACGTTTTGAGGTTCCTTGAATATCAAGTCAAATTTTTAACGTTTGGTCTTTGTCTATGTCTCTTTACAGAGTAATTTAAAAACAAATAATTTTAGCCAATTTCAAAGCTGTATTTTGAAGTTAATATAAGATTGTTATTTGAAAAGTTTGACCGATATTTATAAGTTTGAAGGAATGGTGCGGGAAAAAGTTGTCTAAGTAATTTGGAATGAGCTTTTAAATTTAATAAAAGCTTTGAATTTTATATTAATCTCGGTACAATATTCAAACGCGAATTGAGGGGGGCGATGGCCCTCACACAGAAATATTTGTCAAATAAAGCTGTTCCGAAGCCTAATTTGAATAGTTTTTAACGTAGGTTTATATAATAGTACTCGTTATCTTACCCCTTAATCTCCAATCTGTATTTATAGCATTAAATTTCAGGGTAAAAGAAAGTCGTGTGATTGCCACACCAGATTATTTTTTTAGTTTTTGGCAAAATATGGGACAACCAAAGCGTTGCAGCTTCGTGTCTACTTTAATAACCTGACGAAAAATCATGTTTTATTTCGACTCGAAACAATTGTTGAAAGTTATATTTTGCATTTTGTGGTGCTTATTTAAAGTTTTTTACTTGTTACATTTCAACGCCAATCCTCTGGTGTATTTTTGTTATTAATGTATTTAATTAGTCATAATATAATGTATATTATAAAATTACAAGTATAATTAAAAGTTAGTTATAAAGAGCACCATATAGCAAAACAAACAAGCAGATTGTAACAAAGTTCAGTAGGTGGAAAATTCGTGAAATGTGCTCAAGGATCCTAAAAAAAGTTAAAAAATGTCTTCTAGATGACGCTTTTCGTGAAGAAACGGAAAGTGTAAGAGAGGAAATGATACATACAGAATGTATAAATATTTGAAACGTTTACTGATTAGTTTTTCATCCTGTGTCAGTTATTTGGTGTCTTAAATTTTCCATTTGTCTCATGAGTAGTGTCCCCTGGTGGACATTTCATAATTGTTATCCTTTTTTTTTTTTCTTTAGAGCATCTCACAAATCGTTTAAAGGTCAAATTTCAAGATATTCCACTCGCTTTTTTAGCAGCAAGATCATGTAAACGATAGTTTTTCGAATGGCGTAAGCGGGAGAAAAAACAGGCGCTGCAAAACTCCTATATACGGCTAGTTTGAAATGAAAGAGATCGAGACAATCCGACATTTAATATCAAATATGCGATATATTGTTATGATTTTTTCAAAACAGTCTTTTATTTTTGGCCTTAGTCTATCCTGAAATTATTACATTTCTACATGCAGTGTGTTTTGAGATCTGAAACCTCAATTTGTTTGTTTGTTTATTGATAACATCAGATTTGTATAATTGACTCATAGTCCTCTTGTAAATCTTCGTCAGATAAAGAGAGATAGCACATGACAGAATTACAATACGAAGAAAATGGAAAAACACTCAGGGCCAGCGCGGGAATTGAACCCGCTCTCCTACGATCGAAGGCGATTAGCAGTGTGGGGACATAACCACTCGGCCACGGAACGCCCGAAATCTCAATTAAAAGCCAAATGGGAAAAAATGATGGTGTAAGTTTTGAATGGACTGAAATGATGAAAAATATCTCAAAACGGCACGAGCGATTTTCTTTTAATTAATGTATGATGTTAATGAGATCTTTCTAAATCCAGTAACGTTTCCGTTTTTTTTACTTCAGGTTTTTTTTTTTTTTTTCAGGAAAATTCTTGTTGTCTATATAAATTGTTTTAAATATGGAACCATATTACTCTGACAATAACATGTGTTTCTTCGGTGGAAACGCTGTTATGCGGTTCTTCTTGTGAGGCTTGGGTTGGTTGGTTGACCGACTTGAATGCGGCCAATGAAATTTAAATTTTCCTTTTTCTTATAGCGCAAAACTGCTTTATTACATATACTTTAAATATTATTGTATATATACTAAGTCAAATTTCACTTAAATATATTTTCTCTTTTGTTATGAAGAAAAAAATTTTGATTTTAAAGTATCACATTTCGTCACAAAAAGTATTTATATAGTATTTTAAATAAGGACGTATTTTGTTATTACAGATAGTCTATTTCATTATTATTTGTGTGATAAATTAAAAAAAATTAAAGCAAAAAAATTTTTAATCATTCATGATCATCATCATCGGTTTTATCATGTATTCATGCAACCTTCCGCGAAGCGGTGTTGTGTTTGGGAATTGCGTAGTTTGGGTTGGTTGGTTGGTTGGGTTTTACGTCGCACTAGTGTTGCGCAGATGGGCAATTGGCGACGGTCTGTGACTCACCCCTAGAGGTGGTCAGGAGACATGCCATCGCAATTTTGATCCTCCACGGTAGGGATGGCTCTCCCTCTTCGGTGACCCCTAGAAGTATAAATTTTTATGGGAACATGGAGGACACTGCGGCCACGACAGATTTTACGTTTGGGTTTATTCACATAGTGGTTTAAAGGTAAGTCTTTTGTAGTTTTATTTCTTAAAAATTTAGTTATTCATGATTTGGTATTCCGTTTTAAATATTAAAATTTACCCACTTTCGATTCCCTTTCCGTATCGTTTAGTTCCTTGTCAAGAGTAAGAAAATATTCAGTATTCCGAATGAAATATGCTAACGCAGACTGTTATTTTTACCTATAAAATGGATGTTAATAAAAATGTTATTAATTGACACATTGATTGGATAAATAATTTTCATTACAGTGTTTTAATAATTTAACAGAAATATATTTTCACAATCTCCATGTTTCAATATCCAGACTTTAACTCAACAAATTCGTTGAAAATTTTATTGATTAGCAGCGAAATAATAGCATATTAAGCAATTAATTTTGATTGAACTATTAAACTGCCTGATGTGTAAACTTTGTATTCCCCCCCCCCCCCAAAAAAAAAAAAAAAAAAAAAAAAAACGCTTCTCAACAGTATAAAAAGTATTTGAACATGCAATTATTTCAAGTTTTATTTATTATCTTTTTAATCTGTATTATTAAGCTGTGTTATTAAGCTGTATTACTGAGCTGTGTGTATCTTTTATACTGAGAGAAGACTGTATTTTAAGGAACAGTGCTTTGGGAACTTAAAAGAATAAAACTAAATGGAAAATTCACCTTGCATTTGCGTAAATTTTGCTGCAAACTTTATAGACCATGCATCGTATATTGCTGACAGGTAAAAAAAAAAAAAAAAAAAAAAAAACTTTGACTGATAAGAATTTGTAAAATTTCCCCCACCCTGTGTATGTAAATGTATGATGGCCCCACAGATTTTTGCATAAAAAGTTTGGTCAAATACTTATGTGCGCAGAGAGTTTTCAATTTTATCTGGCTTAACGTTTCAGTGGTGAGCTGCAAAATTAGTGTATAATTTGGTAAATAGCGTTTAAGGAAAGCCAGAAAATTGAATTATTTTGTTTTGCAGGGAAATAATTTTTATAATGGCAGTTATTTTTAAATAACTTAATAATTATAACGGTGAAATAATTCCATATTTCAATATTAGGCCGCAAAATAATCGCATATTTTGATATAAATGACCTTGAAAAAAAGATTGAGTTTCATCGATTTGCAGCAAAATAAGCCTATTTCCACAATTTTCTTTTCAAACATATATTTGAACTGTTAGCGGCAAAATGGTTGTACATTTCAATAACAGGTTAAATAATTATTGCATATTTTGGTGAACCTCTTTGAAAAAAGCAAATTTTTTGATTGGCAAAGAAATAATCATGATTTGTTTCAATAATTTATGTTATTAAACATAAAATTTGTCAATTTGTGGCAAATGATTCTGCATTTCCAAAATAGGCCATAAAATTATCATGGATTTCAAGAAATAGCTTAGGGGGAAAAATTAATTTATCGATTAGAGCAATAAAATAAACTCTTATTTCTGTAATTAATTGTCATGAAGCATAAAGTTTCTCAATAAATGGCAGTATGGTTTCATATTTTATTAATACGCCACAAAATTATCGCTCATCTTAAAAAATAGTTTTGAAAAAAGGGCAAATTTTATAGATTAGTAAACAAATTAATTGTGTATGTTGACGATCAGAAGCAAAATATGACATTATTTTAGGAATAGCTTTAAAAGGAAAAAAAAAAAAGTCATGCAAATTTTATTGATTAGCAGCAAAATAATAGCATATTAAGCAATTAATTTTGATTTAACTATTAAAATGGTAACTTTACTGCTTCATAATCAGAAGTTTTCCGCAAAATTTAAAGCAACTATTTCCGTTAACGGTCTACCAGTTAAATTTCATTATATTATAGAGTGATTTCAAAATCTTAACATTAAAAAGTATTTCAAAATTGCTTTGTACATTTTGGTTAATTGTTCAGAAAGTATTTTTAATTTTCACAAATTTACTTAAATTTTTGCACAAATTGTTTGTAAAATTCACAAATGGAATGCCATTTTCAAAAGCCAAGATTGGCCGCTGGTTAAAATAGAAAGAAATTTAATTTTAGGTTGCATAACCTGTATATTTTGTTTTTTAAAATTTAATGCTTGTTAAATTATTTTTTAAGTTATACTTCTATTCTGAAATTTTACTTATTTAGATGAAATTCTTCTATTATTCAAACAAATTTGTTGAGTAAAAGTTTGGATAATGAAACATGGAGAATATGAAAATACATTTCTGTTAAATTATTAAAACATTATAGTGAAAAATGTTTAGCCAATTAATACAATTTTTATTAATATTCATTTTATTCATTTGGTTAAAATAACAGTCTGCGTTAACATATTTCCTTCAGAATAGCAAATATATATATATATATACACACACACTATGAAATGAGAAACCTGTAAGAGTTTCTAGAAATGTTCGCTGACGGCGAAGGTATGCAAAACCTGTTACAAACATTTAGGGAATGTTCTGCTTGTATGGAAGTGGTCCCCTAATGCTACTTGTGAATAATCAAAAAGAACATTTTACTCCGAAGTTAACGGATACTTTGTGCTCAATAATGTATCCATACATAGTGACAATATCGTTCGAGATAGGTTTAGTAAAAATCAATCTGACTTCTAACAGTTTCCGCAAAGCTCGGATCTTAATCCAGTGGAAAATGTTGGAGATATGTTGGAAAGGAGTATCCGTCATCTCCTCTTCCATCCAATTTACAGGACTTTAAAGTCCGTGTAGCCAATGTATTGTAAACTCTGGACAAAAATGCACCGCAGAAACTTGTAGAATCGCTGCCCACGCGAATGCTGGCTGTTATTCATGCAAAAGGAGGACCAACGTGCAAAAGAAGGTCCAGTAAAATATTAGAGTCATTCCATGTCAAATCAACACAGCTAAAACCCTGACCCCGTCAGATTTTTATGAAATTGGGCTCATTTATTTCTCATATTGAGAAATGAATGTATACCATTTAATTAGTCCCTATCTCGTTTATTTTTTTATATACAGGGCTTCAGAAATGCGTAAAAAATGCAAATTTTCGAAATTGAAACTGATATATGTTATTCAAGTTCACTATCGGTTGTTCCCTTTTGAAAATGGAGTTTATACCTTTACTGGTTAGTATACAGGGACACTCGAAAGTAGTTCAAAGCATTGTGTTCTATGAGAGGTATTTCTATAAATCGTATTTTCATACTATTACTGTACACATATCTCAATGAAATTGAAATATGTTATTGCAGTTCGCTATCGGATGCTCCTTGTTGAAAATGGAGTTTATACCTCTACTGGTTTGTGTACAGGGGCACCCGAAAGTATTTCAAAGCATTGTGTTCTACGAGAGGTATTTCTATAAATCATATTTTCATACCTTTACTGTACACATATCTTAATGAAATTGAAATATGTTATTCAAGTTCACTATTGGATTTTTCCTGTATAAAATGGATTAAATACCAACTCTGTTTTATATACAAGGACACTCAAAAGTATTCTAAAGCATTGCGTTCTATGAGAGATATTTCTATAAATCAAATTTTAATGACTTTACTTTCCACGAAGATTTAGGAAATTGAAATATGTTATCTATTTGCACAAAAAAATGTATTACATAGAATATAGCATGGTTAGCATTAGATTTACAGGGTGACACAAAAATATTCTGTTATATTAAGAGCTATTATTAAAAATTTGCCAGAATTCTACTTTCGTTTACAATAAGGGTTTTTAACACTTCCTAACATTTTTTTAAGTGTGAATATGATATCAATTTGTGTATATGTACGTCTGTCCGTCTGTCTGACTGCCCACGCTCTAACTCCCGTAAATATTTATGGAATTTTTTGAAACTCATATATGTTATTCAAGTTCCCTATCGGATGTTTCCTATTGAAAATGGAGTTTATATCTCTACTGGCTTGTGTACAGGGACACCCGAAAGTATTTCAAAGCATTGTGTTCTATGAGAGGTATTGCTATAAATCATATTTTCATACCTTTACTGTACACATATCTTAATGAAATTGAAATACGTTATTAAAGTTCACTATTGGATTTTTCCTGTATAAAATGGATTAAATACCAACTCTGTTTTATATACAAGGACACTCAAAAGTATTCTAAAGCATTGCGTTCTATGAGAGATATTTCTATAAATCAAATTTTAATGACTTTACTTTCCACGAAGGTTTAGGAAATTGAAATATGTTATTTATATGCACAAAAGAATGTATTACATAGAATATAGCATGATTAGCATTAGATTTACAGGGTGACACAAAAATATTCTGTTATATTAAGAGCTATTATTAAAAATTTGCCAGAATTCTACTTTCGTTTACATTAAGCGTTTTTAACGCTTCCTAACATTTTTTTAAGTGTGAATATGATATTAATTTGTGTATCTGTACGTCTGTCCGTCTGTCTGTCTGCCCGCTCTCTAACTCCCGTAAATATTTATGGAATTTTTTGAAACTGATATATGTTATTCAAGTTCACTATAGGATGTTACCTATTTAAAATGGAGTTTATACCTCTACTGGTTTGTGTACAGGGACACCCGAAAGTATTTCAGAGAATTGTGTTCTATGAGAGGTATTTCTATAAACCATATTTTCATCCTTTTACTGTACAATATCTTCATGAAATTGAAATGTGTTATTCAAGTTCACTATTGGATGTTTCCTATATAAAATAGATTTCATACCACCACTAGTTTATGTACAGGGACACTCAAAAGTACTCCAAAGCTTTGCGTTCTTTGTGAGATATTTCTATATATCAAATTGTAATAACTTTACTTTCCACGAAGTTTTATGAAATTGAAATATATTATTTATATGCACAAAAGAATGCTTTGCATAGAATATAGCATGGTTACCATTAGATTTACAGGGTGACACAAAAATATTCAGTTATATTAACAGCTATTAATAAAAAATTGCTAGAATTGTACTTTCGTTTACATTAAGCGTTTTTTACACTTTCCGACATTTTTTTAGTGTGAATAAAATTTCAATTTGTGTGTATGTCTGACTGTTCTTCTGTCCGACTTTCTGTCTCTCTGTCTGTTTTTCTGCGCTCGAATTCCCGTAAATATTTATGGAATTTCTTTAAACCGATATATTTTATTGAAGTTCACTATCGGATGTTCCCTATTGAAAAAGAATGGATACCTCTTCTCGTTTGTGTACAGGGGCGCCCAAAAGTATTCGAAAGCATTGCGTTCTATGAGAGGAGTTCCTTTAAATTATATTTTAATACCTTTAATGTATAGAATCTTTAATGAAATTTTAATATGTTATTCAATTCCCTATCGGATGTTTCCTATGTAAAATAGAGTACATTTCTAACTGGTTTGTGTACAGGGGCACTTGAAAGTACTCCAAAGCATTGTGTTGTATGAGAGTTATTTTTATAAACCAAATTTTAATAATTTTATTTTCCACAAAGCTTGATTCAATTGAAATATATTATCCGTATGCACAAAAAAGTGTGCCTGTAATATAGTATGGTTAGCATTAGATTTACAGGGCCACACAAAAATAATCAGTTACATTAAGGAAGTATTAATAAAATTTGCTGGAATTGCACTTTTGTTTACATGATTGTTTTAATACTTTCTTATAATTTTAGTGGGAATATGATTTCAATTTGTGCACCTGTCTGTCAGATTGTCTATCTTTCTATCTGTTTGTCTCCGGCTCCTATCATCCGTGAATATTTTGAGAATTTTTTAAAAATGATACACTCAAGTTCCCTATGGAATGTTCCCTATTTAAAATGTCATTAATAGGTCCTGTGCAACTAGTTTGTTTACAGGGACAACAACAACAATAAAAAAAAAAGCCAATGTATTACGTTTTAGGAGAGAATTTTTTAAAAGTTATATTTAAAAAACGTTCTCCTACAGAAATCTTAAAAACATTGACATGTATTATTAATATTCTAAAATATTGTTTTGTATAGAATATGATATGATTAACTTTCAGATTTACAGGGCTACAGTAAAATATTCAGAGAGTTTAAAAGCTGTAATTATAATCTAACGGCTGCATTTTCTTTTGCGTTAAGCCTTTTTAACACTTTCGAAAATGCCTGAGAGTAATTTTAAAATCAGTTAGTCTATCTGTATGCTTTTCAGTCCTTCTGTCTGTTGTGCGATAACGTAGGCAAAGAATATTAATAGTTATTCGATACAACAATTGCGTACAGTTGAAAAGTGTTACTAATTAGTGCGTACTGCATGATTTTTCTTTCTTGTTTCTTTTTTCCCCCATAGTAATGAATTTTAAATAAACTTTTAATGCAGCATTAAGAAATGGATTAAAAACTAAAACTAGCTAACAAAACTAAAATAATTAATCAATTGAAATTTCATATTTTCTGAAAATTGTAAATTCTTATTTTCAGATAAATCTTGCATTTGTTTGTAACCCCCCTCCCTCCCCCCCACACACACCTTCTATTTTATTGCAAACTTTGAATATCAAAAGATTTATCTCCAATGTTAATTATATATATAATTCTCAATTCTTTTCACAAATGATCTTATACTTTTTGCACTTTCAATAACCTTTATCTCCCCTCCCCCCTACTGTTTAACTGACACGCATCAAAGAGATTAATATAAATCTGCTTCAGATTTAATCTCAATTCTTAAAAAGATGACTAGCTTTTTTAAACCAGAAACGTTTCTAAAACTATATTCTGTAGATAACAGAATAATCTTTAAAAAATTGCCTTTTTCAATTAGTAGTATCCCATAATGGGAGATCCCTTAGAGGATGTATGAGTAAACAGTTATTAGCTGTGTTTTCAAAACATTTCAATGGAAAACACTTAAATTAGTATTCAATAACTTAATTGCTGTTATGAAGAATTAAAAAAAAAAAAAAAAAAAAAAAAAAAAGCCTTAAAATTACAATTGGTAAAAAATCTGTTTTTTCCCTTCATTATAAATAATCTGAAGGCGTTTACTTGTGATCATTGCTCATGATTATTCATCAGTAATAAGAAATTAACACTTTTTGTTACTTCACCTTATCTTGTATGTTTAAATCTTTTTAACTGTGTCTTTGAATAGCTTCAGTGGATAGCAAATTAATTGTCGAAAATAGTACAATCTCTTCCCAATAGGTCTATCTCTTTGCCTAAATCTTTACTTAGTTTGATACTATGATACAAAGTAACATTTACATAAATTTTACTTACAGTTTTGGATAGCGTGACGCAAAAGACAAATCAAATTATTGAAATAAATAATTTCAATTTATAATGCAAACTCGGAGAAGTGTGATTATTTGACAGTATAATTGAAAATTAAAAGCACTGTTTCAATGTGGAAATATATTTTATTATTAGGTAATACAAAAGTAATTTCAATGGAATCTAAAAACAAACCTTTTAAAGTAATACCGAGGCGTCACTAGAATTTTGATATCATTCCTTTTAAAACCTTTATTTTGAATTTGAAATGCGAATGAAAAAGCATCAGTGAGTATATTTATATATCTGTCTATGCTGAGTTATAAATCTTATGTTTACATTGTAAATGTAAATAGAAGAAAAAAGCAAATGATCAAATAAGAAAATCTATGTATATTTCAACTAGTAGCAAAGCGTCACTTAAAATTTTATATCATTATTTTTAAGATCCCAATTTCAAATTCTTATAGCCATAATGTAGTTGCGTCACAAACTTTTAACCCGTTAAGGGTTTTCGTGTTGATGTTGTTTACAGATATATTTTAAATATAATCATTTTAAATTTTGGTTGACTTATTATTATTACAACTAAATTTAAAAGATGTGTCTCATGATAATTAAAAAGAAAAAAAGAAAAAAAACTGAATATTTTGCGTGAAAAACGGATTTCTTTAATTGAATTTGTTTCGAATAGAAAATTTTTTTCCCGTGAATTCGAGATTACACGTCCTTCCTTCCCAAAACACTTACATAACACATCGGTCCAACATTTCCGGGACTAACCCACAGATGGCATTGCAAATGAAATATTTGTATGTGAGTAAGGTAGTAATAACCTTCAAAAGATACACGTCAAAGTTTCGTGATATTTCGGTCATTCGTTATCAAGATATTAAAGTTTTAGTGACTCTACATTTGATATTTTCAAAACGATGAACAAAGCTGAATTTCGTGTGTTGATTAAACATTGTTTTGTGATTGGTAAAAAAACTATTGAAGACTGTTGAAACTTAGCAACAGCTTAACGCATTCAACATTTTTTTGTTGTTTAATGAACACACGAAATTCAGTTTTGTCCATCGCTTTGAAAATATCAAATGTAGAGTCATTGAATGTTTAATATCTCGGAAATGAAGGGTCGAAATCTCATGAAAATTTGACGTGTATCTTTTGAAGGCTAGTACTACCTTACCTACATAGAAATAATTCATTTGTGACACACTCTGGAGGTTAGTCTTGGGACTTTTTGACCAATGCGTATATCATTATTTCTAACACTTAAATTATAGCTTCCTTACAGTATGTCTTACTACATTCCTTGGTTTATTTAGTTTTATTAGCCATGTTCTTATTTTAGCCCTTTGTTTATTTTTTTAAAACTTTATTGTAATTTATTTTAAATATATAATTATTATCATAATTTGCTTCCTGACTCCTATGAATTACAATATTTTAATATTATATATAAATAAATATATATATATATATATATATATATATATATATATATATATATATATATATATATATATATATATATATATATATATATATATATGTATATATATATATTAGTCAAAAAATATTGACTATAGCACTATGCAGTTTTCACTGAAATGCACACAAAAACATGGGATTTTTTTAGGTAACCAAAGATTTCTTAGCAAATGTGATGTAGAAATCACATATATTTTAAAAATTCTCTATTTAATTTTAATTCAAATCTATTTTATCGCTTTTTATAATAATTCACTCGTGTATTCAATATTAATCTTTAGTAACTGCCGAATTCTTCCTCTATCAGTAAAATAAAAAAATAAATGTAAAAGATAATCAATCTCCTTGCATATTCTCATAATCATTTCCTATCATAAAGAGTAACACATGGCTCATTTTATTTATGTTCCTCCCAAATCACAGTAGCCTTATTTCTAACGTAATTTATTCAGTTAGTCAAAATTATCCTTCAACACAATTAAATTATAGCTATATTTTATGTATATCTATCCGTTGCGGTTAACTTTTCTCAGGATGAATCTCTGGCGAAATTTGTGATTTTTGATAGGGTTATCATATTATGGCAATCCTACTCTGTATTCAAAATTGTTAGCTTAATTTCAGTGTAACGTACCTTTAAAAAACCACTTTTTATGTGTTCTTGCTGCCGATGAAATTAAATGCCAATATGTAACAATAATTTGAATTTGGCTGAAACTTCATCATTCTTCTCTGATCGCTCCTGCTTAGAAGATACGGATGTAGTACCTAAAATATTTATACGTTAGGGGCACCTTCCCTCCTTATTTTATACAGCAAGTCAATAAAAAAAACTGTGCACAAATTTTGTCAAATTTTTATTGATTTCTGAATTTATCATTTTAAACACCTCTGGATAGAATCTTGGTTATTTTAATGTGGAAGAATTGCAAATTGTTGCTAGCGGCAATCAACGCAAGTAGAAGAAGTCTTTTTCACCTATACGAAAATATGGCCTAATGGAGATCATCGAATTGGAAACTTCTGTTTACATTTTATCTACCTGCCACTAATTCAAAAAAAAAACTTCGCTACATATTTGTCACTTTATTAAATCAACATGACAAACCTGGTGCCGTGATCGTATAGTGGTTAGTACATTGCGTTTAACACTTTGATACATAAAAAAAAAAAAAAATCTTTTATTATAAATATAAAAAAAAAAAAAGTAGTAAAAAAGAGAAATTCACATTACACTACAGGGATTTAACATGCACATTGTTTTTACTTCAGGCATTATTATATGTCACTTTAGTAAATCAACATCATCATATCTTATTAAATATTCATTTTCTCTCACCTATGTAAATACCAACAATTTATGCAAAAAAAAAAAAAAAGTCAATTCTTATCTAATACAGCAATGCCTAATTATTATTAACACACTTAATTACCAATGCTTATATGTTGCTACTATGCTGTGTATATATTATGTGTTTATATCATGTTTTCTAAATGTATGCATAAATGTTATAAAAAAAAAAAATTATATATACACATTAAAAAAAAAAAGAGCTCAAATTTAAGCATATTTAAGTCAGATAAGCTGGCATGTGACCTGTTTTGTTGGGCCCAATGTTAAATAAATGCATATGCTTGTTTTATTAATAAATAAATATATATATATATATATATATATATATATATATATATATATATATATATATATATATATACAGGTCATTTGAATTTACCAAATAAGGGTAAATATAATGTGGACTATTACATATGTCCAGATATTTAATATATATATGCTACAGCTGTTTTTATTATGCGAAAGATTATGCATAATTTGATGTGGATCCTTTGTAATTATTTTATGTCATGACTATATTTTTTTTTATTTCTTATATTTTTGTATGGGATGTGTGCCTCGTATAATATTCATTGAAGGTCTTTATATTTTTACATTTTTAGAGAAAATTACACTCATATAACAGTAATATCATCTAGTATTATAATAAATATTTTACTCATGTAACAGCAAGAACATATAAAAAAAAATTTTCTTCCTTCGTAAAATTTTTTCTGGGTGAAGGGGAGAAATATGTGATGTAGAAACCACATATATTTTTAAAATTCTCTATTTAATTTTAATTCAAATCTATTTTATCGCTTTTTATAATAATTCACTCGTGTATTCAATATTAATCTTTAGTAACTGCCGAATTCTTCCTCTATCAGTAAAATAAAAAAATAAATGTAAAAGATAATCAATCTCCTTGCATATTCTCATAATCATTTCCTATCATAAAGACTAACACATGGCTCATTTTATTTATGTTCCTCCCAAATCACAGTAGCCTTATTTCTAACGTAATTTATTCAGTTAGTCAAAATTATCCTTCAACACAATTAAATTATAGCTATATTTTATGTATATCTATCCGTTGCGGTTAACTTTTCTCAGGATGAATCTCTGGCGAAATTTGTGATTTTTGATAGGGTTATCATATTATGGCAATCCTACTCTGTATTCAAAATTGTTAGCTTAATTTCAGTGTAACGTATCTTTAAAAAACCACTTTTTATGTGTTCTTGCTGGCGATGAAATTAAATGCCAATATGTAACAATAATTTGAATTTGGCTGAAACTTCATCATTCTTCTCTGATCGCTCCTGCTTAGAAGATACGGATGTAGTTCCTAAAATATTTATACGTTAGGGGCACCTTCCCTCCTTATTTTATACAGCAAGTCAATAAAAAAAACTGTGCACAAATTTTGTCAAATTTTTATTGATTTCTGAATTTATCATTTTAAACACCTCTGGATAGAATCTTGGTTATTTTAATGTGGAAGAATTGCAAACTGTTGCTAGCGGCAATCAACGCAAGTAGAAGAAGTCTTTTTCACCTATACGAAAATATGGCCTAATGGAGATCATCGAATTGGAAACTTCTGTTTACATTTTATCTACCTGCCACTAATTAAAAAAAAAAACTTCGCTACATATTTGTCACTTTATTAAATCAACATGACAGCAAATTAATTTAAAAATTTTTAATCAAGTGGCGCTTTAATTGTAAAATTATTATTATTTTTTTTTTTTTACAGTGTCGCAGAACATTTAACGACGCAACGATGAACATTTAACAACATTTAACGACGTATAAAGAAAGGCTCAGTATGACGGCCGTCATTCATTAGAATGACTGTGCATGAAGAATTCTCCTAAAAAAAGCTTCAGTATTCGCAATATGCCGTTATTCGATCAGGCGGATCTGTTTAAAATGTGAGAGGATACTGTGAAAACAGCGCGATAAGTTGAGGAAAAATTTAACTAATATTTTTTCTTATATATATATACAAAAAAAAAAAAAAAAAAAAAAAAAAAAATCCATGCGCTTTTCTGTACATTTTAGTGAAAACTGCATAGACCTACACTCAGTACTTTTTGAATAATGTATTTTTCATTTTTTCTGCGATTTTTGGATCACCTGGTATATTCTAGTTTTACATTTATTTGAAAATACTAAAATAATTCCATTGATTATAAAATCTATTATAATTATATTCGAATTTGCCATCTTACTTGTAAAAAAAGAGAAAAATATAAATATTATTATTATTTGTTTTATTATAATATTTTATTAATATTATTTACATATATATTAAAGGGAAAAACAACATTATTGCTACTGGTAAACACATAGTTCTAGCAATTCACAGAGTTTTTATAAGTTTCTCTATGATGTTTTCTTTTAGATTTATAGCGCAATATGGATGAGGACAATCCGAAACATAAAGCGAATATCTGATATAACTGTCACTATCAACACCATCTTTTATAAAATTTGGTCTCAATTTCTCTTCATCAGCACAAAACAAGGATCAGTCAGAAGTTTATAACCCAAAAATAATTTTCCCCACGTTCTCTTATTTTTTTCCCCCTTAGTAACCTTGTCTTGTTTTCTCTACTCCTACTTTTTCTTTTACGTTGTACAGTTTTTTTGCAGAGTGCGCGGAAAAATTGAGATTTTTGTCCGTTTACTCCTGAATGGACCAAAGATTTTATTGACCCTCATGTTTGATAGCGTTTCTTCCCTCCCTATTGGATGTTCTTCAGTAAGGTAGTTTTATAGGAGGTGTTTTTTTACGTTTTCTTGTGAGGTTGTTGATTTGTTAAGGGGAGAAAAAAAAGGTGTTCTGTTCTTTATAACTGAAAGAGATAGAGCTCAAACATCTTTTATATATAAACGTCTTTTCTGAGATTTTTCGCAAGTTTATTAATCATAACAGAAAGTTTAAAGTGTTTATCGGTTTTCATTTTTGTAGAATATTCTTTTGAAATTTCTAAATTTATCGATAGAACTTATAAATCACATTTTTTTTTTTTTTTTTTTTTTCAATTCTTAATACTTTTTTGATATACCTTAATGTTAAAATAGTTATCAAAATTAGTGTTACTGATTCGGTTTTTGAAAACGTTTGAAAAAATTTACACAAGATGAAAGAATGTATTTCCGTTTTGTTTGTTTGTGTGTGTGTGTGTGTGCAGTATGTTTTATGCTATGTAAAAGTTGTAGTTCTTAGATTTGTAATTTTATTATAACAAAAGCACACACAATAATATAACACAATAAATTTTATTAATGAAATTTGATAAAATATTACAAAAAAAAAAGAGGTGTTTCTAGGTTTATTGAGTGATCTTAGATAGTTGAAATGCATAAGAGAAGGGAAATGTTGCTTTACAATTCCTAAATCTGGGTTATCTTCTTATCCACTAATTGTATACATGCATATATTTATCGTTTATGTAGGTCTGTACTTCAGATAACAATGTTTAGGAAACAGACTGTATTGATATTTATTGTTTACCAATGTATATGTACTAATATAACTTATGTTGCTGTTGTTATAATATATATATATATATATATATATATATGCGGCTTCGTGTTTTTATGGGAAAAGATTTCGCCTATACTATCTATCTATTAATACGCAAACATGAAATTTGCCGTACGCTTTTAACATATTAATTATAAGAGCAGTTGTTAAAAAGTGTAATCGTTCAAAGGTATGGTTAATACGAGTTTGCGAAAAGAAAAAAAAAAATGTCAAGAAGGCATTTAAAAATACCTTTATACTATTATACACTTTTTTATTTTATGCACGCAATCTTTTGTTTTTAAAATTGATTTCATTTCAATATTCTGCGTTCCTTATAAATGGCTGTTATCCGTATCTTATTACGCAAACATAAAATTTGTCGTACGTTTTTAGAATATTTTTAATAAGAGGAGGGACTTAAAAGTAGTATTGTTTGAAATATATGTTTAATGTGGTTTGCAGAAAAAATATATTCTTATATGATGTCAAGAAGGTATACTAAAAAAAAAAACCGCTTTATTTTTATACTTTTTTCATTTTATACGCGTTACCTCTTGTATTTAAAATTTCTATAGAATTAAGTTGTTAAAACTTCGGGATTTAGCTTATTGTCTGAATTTATTATTATTATTATTATTTTAAACGTAACGCCACATGGGATAATCAAACTTTGCTTTTTTTCTAACGTTTCTTTATTATTTGTCTTTTCACAAGAGAAAAGTGAGTATTTTTTTCTATATATATATATTACTTTTATTGCCAATAGAAGTGATTATATATAGAGAGAGAGATAGATAGATACAGTTAGATAGAGATAGATATGTATTTTTTCAAATTGTTGACATTCTTTGTTTTCTAAATAGACATTATTTTTTGCTATTGAGATGTCCAGAAGAAAAACTTTTACCGGTTGGATTGGGCAGTTATATACAAAAGTTGATGGGGATATGCATCGTCATGTAAATAAAGATGCTAATTATCATCATCATCATCTATATATATGTATATGTATATATATAATAATGATGATCTATTAAGCATAGTAGAAGCCAAGCAACAGATACACGATCACTGAAACGCCAATGACCAATAAGAATAAAAATTTCTTTATGTAGGAGAAGTTCAAAAAAATGAAAAAAATTCATCATGGGATGAAATACACATATTTAAAGAAACCAGATTTATTAATTAATAGCCTGCAAAACAAACGAAACAATAAACTAACACAACAATTCTTAACCCTACAAGGCTCAATTTTTTTTATTGCGTGACAAAAATATATAGGTTGTAATTAAGTGATCAGAAGATAGGGAAAATTTATAAAAATAAAAATAAAACCATATTTTACTGAAAAATAAACTTTTCAGCTCAACGTACCGTATGTGGAACATACATAAAAATATGATTTACTAATACGTTTACTATTGTAATATAAAAAAAAAAAAAAACTTACCTCTGCAAAATATACACTTCGTTATAACACACAGTATTTTTTTTCGAGTCAAAACTGTTCAATAACTATTCTTTTTTTTATTTTTGAATTCAGACAAACGACTAACGTATCACTTTCATTCAAATTTCACACTGAGTGCACTATAACAAAAACACGAACGACATCTTTAGGTAAAGATTCGTATTACTACATTGCTACATGTCAGTAGCTTCTATCAAGATGTCAAGAGATGTCGCTACTAATAGTTTTATAGCTAAAGTCGGTGTTCCACATATGGAACTGGGTGCCTTGTAGGGTTAACTTAAAAACATAAACTATATCGAAATTTATGAAAAAATATTTTAAGAAACTTAAGAAAGGAAGGAAGGAGGCAGGCGGCAAGACTTGTGACTTGCCTGTGGGGTTAAACTAATTTCATGCCGGCAACACTCCCCAGCCAGCCAAGGCCAGAATATGAGTCATATGGATTTAAAAAGAGCAAAATTTCAAAGCAGATGAATGATAATGAAACTACGAAGCAACAATGAAATTTATTGATTGATTACAATGTGTTTAATAGTATGATTAGAATTTTAAGAATAGTTGACAACTCAAAAAGAAGAAACTGAAATTTTAATGGAAAAAGAAAGATTGCATAATAATACAAAGTAAATGCAACAAGCCTTCTGCTTTTTTGTTTTAATTTTAATTTCACAATCCCACCTAACCATCCAACCTTACAACACCACCCCACCTCCGTAATCAAACATCTGCCCACCGAACCGCCACCATTTTTATTGTCTGTTATTATTTTATAACTTTTTTGTTTATATATATATATATATTTATTCATTTATTTATTCAAGGATAAAGGAATTACTAAGAACATTGTTTAAATAGAAATTTTGAATTTCTATATTTATTATTTAAGGCTTACTTAACCCCTTAACTGCCTCGGGCGTACATACACGTCTTTCCTTTGTATTGCACTGCTGCCCTTAAAACTAGTCCCACGGCTTTAAAAAGCAATAAAATGACCTTGAATGCGACCTTGATAGTATTTTCAAGGGATTTTCTTATTTCAGAGAAGAGGGGTGTGGGAGGAATCTGAAAAGGAATGTTTGTGGAACAATGAAAGCATAACTACGCGTGATTGTGTGAAAACGGTGGCACTGGGAAGCGAATCTCGTAAGTTTTCCTCGGCAGGTAAGAGGTTAAAAAAACATAGGTGCCAAGGCTTTGTTTCTTTCAACGAAAATTTCATATCGGAAAGTTTTTATAAATGTTTTCTGTTTACTAGATTTTATCTATTCGTCGAAAGTAAATGTGACAGGTTTCTTTTTAATAATAATAATAATAATAAAAGATTTTTAAAAAGAATGCCTTTTTATCGGCGTCCTAAAAAGTAGTAAATAAGGCAAAATTTTCTGTACTCAAACCAATTAAAAGATCAAAAGCATTTATTGATGGCAAGGATTAAAAGCATTCATTGATGACTACATCCTACTATACAATAGCATACTTTGTCATCAATGAAGGCTTTTGATCTTTTAATTGGTTTGAGAATATTTTGCCTTATTTACTTCTTTTTAGGACGCCGAAAAAAAAAAAAAAAAAAAAAAAAAAGCATTCTTTTTAAAAATCTCTTTTTATATTACTATCTTTTAAATTAAAATTAAAAAACCGAAATTAAAATTTAAAACCGAAATGAAGCAGGACGCGAAGGTTTTGAAATCCTTCAAATACTGTAAAATCTTCTGAAATTCTGAGTTAATTATGGGTCACTCACTGGTCACTCATATTCATAAGAATGACACTTGAGTCAAAATATAGCAGGAAAGTGTCTCGAAGACGACAGAATGACAGACAACCCGGGTGAATAAAAAAGCATTCTAAAAATACTGGTGACAAATCCGAGTTAAAAACTAGAAATGTTGGCAGGTATGAAAAAATTTGGTGGAATTTAGACCACTGGGCTATAGCACTTTTTATAAACGCGCCAGTAATATAGTTCTCTAAATTATATGTGAAGCTTTAGTATTTTTAACATATCATCACCATTAATGGTGGAAAAAAAAGTTCTTAATTATTAAATAAAGACTCGGTGCTCGAAGCATAGAACAAAAGGGGGGGGATACAACGTATAAAACGCCAAAAACATATCAAAAAGTCAGTCCATTAAATGCATGCTCTGATGACTTCATGCACAATGCTACCGAAACAGTGGCAGAGTTGCCAGTTTTTATAATATATTCAGAAGCATTGCTAGTAGCCCATAGCTGCCAACATTTTAATTAATTCCGGAGTAGTTTTAGCCCCTCTTTTATTTCGCACCACTTTATTTATAGAAAAATTTTCTCAAATATATAACTTCCATAAAATAAGGAAAAATTACTCTTATATAAAAATATATAAGCAGTGCTGCCAGATTTGAGGGAAATTTTTATTCAACTGCCACCGTTAAATTTTACTTTTAACAATTGCCTAATCACATCGAAAATTTCTTTAAAAGATGTTGCGAAACTATTAACAAACCGTTTCAATTAAAATTTAGTGGTGGCTGTTAAATAAAAATTTCCCTCAATCTGGCAGCACTGTATATAAGTAGTGTGAAATAAAGGCGGGGCTAAAAATACTCCGGAGTAAATAAAAATGTTGGAAGTTATGGTAGTTCTTTTTTTCATACCACTGTTGTCTTGAATAATTTTCTTTTTATATATTAGTTACATACTGGGGAAAATTACTCTAGAAAAGTGCTGTGGTAAAAAGACAGTACTAACAATGTTCCGAAATAAATTATAAAAGTTAGCAACACTGTAGTAGTCTGCATTTCTTCGATTTATATCTTTTAGGTCTTCTATTCGATGAAATATTTTCCTTTCAGTTAAAAGTTGGTGATAGTTGAAATTTTTACAGTTCTAATGGTTTAAAATTTATTTAATGCAAATGATGATTAAATAAAGGAAAATTCATAGGTGCCAACTCTCCGTTTTCTTTTCAACGGAAACTTCATATTGGAAAGTTTTTAAAAATGTTTACTGTTTAATTAATTTTATAAATTAGTCGAAAATATATTTGGCATATTTTATTTTAATAAATACTGGTGATAAAAACCGATTTAAAAATAGAAATGTTGGCAGGTATGAAAAACTAACCATATTAAATCATTTTGGCTGTTTTATTTCTAAAGAGATAAAAGTTAAAAGATAAATAATTAATAAACAAATTCTATAAAAATTTACAGTTTCATACTTTATTAAAATTACTGAAAATTACTCTTTTGCAAAGATTAAATTAATTATTTATGTAAGTAATCCGCAGAAATAATTTAAAAGTAAACAATAATTTATAAATAATTATAATTATTATTAATAAGTACAAAAATTTGAATAAACATTATAAAATAAAAGAACTCGCAGCAGTTGTTTCGGGTCGAAAGAAAACACGACCCTTCGTCAGGCGTACAAAGTAGGCATGAGTGCTACAATGCAAAAAAAAAAAAAAAAAAAAAAAAAAAGGGCTTTGCAGCACTCGTGCGTGCGTTGCCGCGCTTTGTTTGTATTGCAGCACCCGTGCCCACTTTGTTCACCTGACGAAGGTTCGTGTTTTCTTTCGACCCGAAATAATTGTTGCGAGTTCTTGCCTTTTATAGTATTTATTCCAAGTTTTGTACTTATTACTTTTAAACGCCAGCTCAGTGGTGCTTTCTTAAAAGTTTTTATAATTATTATTGTTAGTTTTAATTAAGATAAAAAGAAGATATTTCCAAATAATGTTAATGTATCGAAATTTTTTAGAACAGCTAACAATGTCTGATATCAGTTTATGCATTAAAGTGAATAAAAATGTCAATATAACATATACTTATATGGAAAAAAAAAAAAAAATTAGAACTGCAAAAATATACAGGCGAATTTTTCGATTTTCAGGAAAAAAATCCAAACCCATAATATATAGGAAAAATATTATACTTTCTTCAAATTTTTAAAACTATAAAAACTGTCTTTAAACTAAGTGTTTTCTAAAGAAAATAAAATCATTTGGTCACCTGATTATATTGGGTTAAAGCAAAAGTTCATCCAGTTTTTAGCTCTAGAAGGCAGTGCATCGCAAAATGGAAGTATCTTTTTCACAAGTGAAAAGTTTTGATACTGTTTCACAGATGAGATACCAGTGAATACTTTCAAGTATTTTTCTTTTCTTTTTCTATTTTTAATTTAAGTTTTTAAAATGGCAGATTGTAAAAAGCATTTTGAATATATTACTTTTCCCTATAAAGTCACAAGTTTTTCGCAAAAGCAGAAAAAGATATGTGCTATATGAAGTGAAGATACCGTACGTGATTTAGAAAATTTTGTGAATAGAAATTCAATCTTAACGATACCCTTCGTTATGGACAATTGACTGAGGCTGACAGCAGTGAAAAATGCTATTGAATGAAAGCGAGCGGTGTAGAACAATAAGAGAGATAGATTATGCCAACATGGTCCGCTTAGTAGAGGACCGATATCGATAAGAACGTTTCCGTATAAGTTAAGTGAGAAAATTTTAATAGGCTGAAAATTTGCATGCTATTCTTCTTTGAAGCGCACAAGAGTTCATTCATTTTTAAAA
This sequence comes from Salticus scenicus, assembly GCA_963930645.1. Classification (NCBI taxonomy): domain Eukaryota; kingdom Metazoa; phylum Arthropoda; class Arachnida; order Araneae; family Salticidae; genus Salticus; species Salticus scenicus. The sequence goes on from OZ005651.1 coordinate 84,747,250, forward strand.
GAGATTGTTACATATGAAAAAAAAAAAAAAAAAAAAAAAAAAAAGATTTGGGATTAACACTGTTAATTGTAAAATTGTGTGTTTAGTGAATTAAATTGAGTATTCGACCAAGAATTGGCTTAAGTTAGCCTACAGAAAGTGAAAAAATTAAAATTGGCCATTATTAAAATAGACCATTCATATTTTTTTTAGAATATGAATTTATTACTAATTTTCATAATTAAAATAATGCTTATTACTTCAAAATATGCGTGGCATATGTTGGGTCATTTCATTTTAAAACATTAAAAAAAAAAAAAAAAAAAAGAATTTAAGACGTTTTGGGAAAGATATGAACAAAGTCTGTCCCATTCATTTAGCATTAGCATTGTACAAACTACACCTTTTTCTCGAATGATTTGATCGAAATAATTAAAAAAATATGCCAAAAATGGGTGTTGATACTTGAAGAAATGAAGTTGGTGCATGTTTTGATATATAGACTACTCAATAAGCAAAATCTATGTATACACTGTAAAAAAAAAAAAAAAAAAATAGGTAGAGATTTGTAAGATATTTGGATAAAGCAATGTTCCAAATTCGAAAGTTCTGTTTATAACCCAAAACGGGTCAGAAAATCTATGTATTTTGAGTTTACAAACTTGTTATGTATGGTTCACTATCTTATTTTGTATTTCTGTCTATAATAAATAAAGACGTTTTAGAAAGTATTGTATCACTCACCTCTTATTAAAAAAAAAAAAAAAAAAAAAAAAAAAAAATCTAACATACGTAGGTAATCTAAACAAAATGTAAACATTTCGTATATGTATACGTATGTACACTGCAAAAAATAAACCCCAAAACAATTCTATCCCAAATTGGTCTCGTATCCAATTTAGGTTGAAATTTTGGGTTATAAACATAACTTTCCAATTTTGAACATTGCTTTACCCAAATACATTATAAATTTTTACCTATTTTAGAATTTTTTAGTACGACAGGACTATTTCTTTCAATCTGGCATTTTGCGTCGTTACCAGTTTATAATGCTCCACTTCGAAAACACCTATGTGATTTAGCGCAAGTCGATATTTATAGTCACAATTTGAACTAATACTTTTTTAGTGGTGGGAATATGATTTTACTAACAGCATGCTATTTCGCCGCGTATTTTTGAATAGCAAAGTTGTAGTTGCTGTTTTTAAAACACCATTGTAAATTCGTTTTTTGATTTTAATCTTGCTTACGATTTTCGAGATTTTAATTTCCAGTGAGAGTGATTAAATGTAGTAGTTTTTTCTACAACTAGAAGTTTGTGGAATTCATACCGAAACAAATTTTCATAAATAATTTAACGATACATTCCTTTACTCATATTCCATTATTTGAATAAAAAACACAAATTTTTAAATATTCTTTTTTTATCATTTTTGACTCATGTTTCCGAATGTTAATTATAATTAACATGTCTTTTTATTAGCACGACAGGACTATGTCTTTCAATCTGGCATTTTGTGTCGTTACCAATTTATAGTGTTCCACTTAAAAAATGCTTTCCAATATCCAGTTCTACCATTTGATTTCTTTCTCTATCTTAAAATTTTTTGTGAAATTCCATATTTCCCGACTATTCCATAATACCCTCCTCTCTTCTATATTTAATGTCAATCTTAACACTTTCACGACCGCATGTTTTTGTCTTTTCCACAGTAAGGTCCGCCTATGGGCATTATTCTTCCAAGTTACAATATCTTAGAACAAAATTTTCCGTATTCACGTTTATATTACAAATGTATATACGTTATAGTTACACTCTTTCTAATCAAAGCATTTATATCCATAGTATATTGATAGTACACATATTAATATTGGGTATATTTTTAAGAAATAAATAACATAAATTTCGAAAGAAACGCCCACTGGTGGAGTTAGAGATTTTCAAATAACGTGAATCTACGTCAGCGGTCGCGAAAGTGTTAATTAATTTTTACATATTAGAAAAATTATCTTTCTATTTTTATTATCCACCACATAACCTAAAAAACACATTTTGAAATAAAAGTGAATGCTATCGCAAGGTTGTCAAATAAATACTACAATTTTATTTTTTTAACACCACTAATTTTGGAAAGTGTCAATATATTGGTTTAAGAAGGGTTTTAGAGGTTCCTTAATCGAATACCGCTTTTTATAATTTTTATAATAAGCTTCCGTAATGGTTTGCAGTGTTTTTCTTAGATTGAATAATAGGAAGTTTGCAGTAAAGTAAGAATGGTATTCAATTCACACTTTCGCGACCTCATGCTTTTGTGTTTTTGAGAGTAAGGTCCACATGTGGGTGTTATTCTCCCAAGTTACAATATTTCAGAACAAAATTTTCTGTATTCACAAATAGATTAGCGATCTATATACATTATAATTATATTCTTTCTAATCAAAGTATTTCTATCCATAGTATATTTGATTATACAAATGTGAACATTCGGTATATTCTTATAAAATATATAACATATAATTCCGAAAGAAACGCCCACTGGCGGAGCTATATATTTTAAAATTACGTGAATCTACGTCAGTGGTCACGAAAGTGTAGGGCCCCTAAAAGCCCTAGTTCAGTTTCAACTTTTTGTTTCAGTTTCAACTCAGTTTCAACTTACTTTCCGCTTTTTTTTCAGGACACTCTCATGAACAAGAAATTTTGAAATTTATTGCTACCACTATTTTTATAAAATAATCTCTATCATGTATAATCATGGTACGTTACTTAAAATATGACAGAAGCATTTGTGCATGAAATAAGTGGTGGAAAAAAAGGCAATTTTTTTTTTTTTATCTCTGAGAGTGTCCTTTAAAAATGGCAGAGAGTACGACCTCTGTTTTTTTTATACAGCGAAAGTTTCAATATAAAAATTGAGGTGTACAAAAATAATATTGTAGTATTTATCCAGCAACCCTGGTGATATGTATAATTGCCAACATTTTAATTTATTTCGGAGAATTTTAACCCAGCTTTTATTTCGCATCACTTTATTTATAGACAAAATTTCTCCAATATAGCTCAGGTGCTCCAGTAATTGACATCTTTCCCGAAATAATTAATAAATAAGAAAAAATAAAATAAAATAGAAACAGATGTTTTACATATAAGAATTTTAGCATTGTATGTCAAACAGTGAAGCATAGGGTGCCAATAACTGGTAAAATGAAAAACTAGCATTGTCAAACACTGGAGCATAGGATGCTAATTACTGGTAAAATGAAAAACTGGCAGTGTCAATTACTGGAACATTGAATGCGTGTAAAATAAAAATTCATAAAATAATAATAATAATTTTCAAATGCATATATTTTTATATATATGTATTTCTGAAAGTCTTTCATGCCATATATAGTAACTTAAATTTTCCAAAAATAGTTTCTGATGACTAAAACATTAAAAACATCAGAAATTGCTCTAAAAGCGTCAATCACTGGAGCATTTTCCCTTGAACTTCGATAAAATAAAAAATCACTCCTAAAAATAAGTGGTATGAAATAATTCGGGGCTAAAAATACTCCGTAATAAATTAAAATGTTGGCAGTTATGAATATGATACTTTGCGTATGATGACACACAAGAATGCATAATAAGTCTATTTCTATTATCTGCTCTTCTTCTTCTTCTTCTTCTTTAAAGTTCCACGAAGAATTAAACTACGAACCTTTATTACACATTCAATGTCAATCTCCTTTAATTTTAATGATTCAAGCGACAGTCTGCTTAATGTAGAATCACTCCTGTCTAAGTTAACTGGAAGATTTGGTGATTAAATTAATTTCAAATAAGTTTACTTGATTTATACAAATTAGATGTCAAATGTGAATTTTCAAAGATCTCGAATTTAATATCCCAACCGGAAATGAACATTCCACTTAACTTAAGTACGAATTAGTGTCCATAAATTTAATTCGTATTTTCGATAACGTTCAGAGCTGCAGTTACTGAAATCTTAAGAGTTGGCACCCGTGAATTCTTGGCATAACTAACGATATCTGAGCAATATATTAATACGATATCATTCAACTCTGTAGAATAACTTATTCATAGATTTAAGTTGTAAACTCAGTGAATATTTAATGTAGTTTTGTCATCATTTAATATCTTTAATTTTCACCGAATTACGTTGAATTTTTTTTCAAATTTGATAATTTCTGGTTTTTAATTAAATAGTTTCTTAATTTCTAAAATTTTAATTTTTTAAAATAATATTATTTTTTCTACATCTTTTAGAATTTCCATTTTAAAAAATTAAAAATAGGTTCCTGGAAGTTTATTTTAGATTGGTGGCAGGAAAAACAATACTTGTTTTGTATGACATTTCAACAGCTTAGATAAAATTAGGATTTAAATTTACCGATCCTATGACTGATTTGCAAATGGAGGTTAAGGTAATTTGAAATATCTTACAAAAATATCAAACACAGAATTAATTGTTATATATTTTTACACCGTTCTTTCGTAATACATTCAAGAAATATTCGTAATACCAACCTAATTAACATAAGTTATAAGGCTTTTAATTTCAAAATATTTAATAGTCGAAATATAGTTCGTTGCAGAAACGCTTTTGGAATTTTAAGGTATATATAAACAGATTTGAAGAAAAATTTGAATACTAAAATATTACATTAGAAGTTAAAATTATATATATACACTGAAGAGCCAAAAAACTGGTTCACCTGACGGAACACGATTAGGCTTTCGGCTCTGAAAATTTATATCAGTGATGACTCGTTGAACAGATCGTACACTGACACTTGTTGATGCCCCAGCATTCAAATCTGAAACAATTTGAGGAAGGGTTGCACATTTGTCATGTTTAATGATTCTCGTCAGTCGTCAGTGGTCCTGTTCTTTCACGACCTTTATTCGGCCTCAGCGATGTCGGAGATTTGATGTTTTACTATATTCCTGATATATATGGTCACTCGTAAAATGATCGTACTCAAAAAATCCAAATTTCTTAGCTACCTTGGAAATGATAAAACCCATCTATCGTGTAAAAATTGTAATGCCATGTTCAAAGTCGTCTAAATCTTGATAACCTGCCATTGTAGCAGCAGTAATCGATCTAACAGCTTTGATAGACATCTGTTATCTTATATAAGCACTGCCGATTGCATCGCGTTATTTTAATTGGTTCCATACCTCTGTTATTTGCATATGGACGCCTATAGCAGTTTTTTTTTTTTTTTTTTGGCTCTTCAGTGTATATATATATCAAAATATTTATTTAAAAAATTATCTTTGCATTAAAAAAAAAAAAAAAAAAAAAAAAAAAAAAAAAATGTATTATTTTGACCAATTTTTGCTTGCTATTTATGTAAATTTTACGATTATGTTATAAGTAATTTTCATTATAAGAAGATCAAAATACATAAAAATTTTCTGCATAAACAAGTTTTCAGATATTTTACGACGCGTAATCTTAACCCAAAAATCTCAAACAGAGTGCTAGTATATTAAAATTTTAGTTTTATCGGAACGGCTCAAACATAGAAAAAAAAAAGCCAATAAGACATTTGGTTTTTTTTCTCCATTTTTTAAAACGTAATGCAAAACTATAATTCCCCAAAATATTTTCCAATGGAATAAGAATTATTTTTAATTGCGTATCTGAGATATTAGATGCAAAGAAAAGAAAAATGCACTTTTTATAGAATCGGATACAGATTCTTTACAAAAACACACGGGAACATATTTTATAGAAAATCTGAAGCTTATTAATAAGGTCCACGATCGATTTGCTGAACTTACAATAGACAGCAAGTATAATCTGCAAATACTAAAATTCATAAAACTAAAAGAGGAAAAATGAAATGTAATTCATAAGCATATAAAAATTTCCAGGAAAAAAAAATAAATAAAGAAATAAAGAATTAAGGAATAAGATCTTGTACCAGATACATAGCTGCCAACGGTTCAGATTTTTGGATGATGGTACTTTTTACAAAAGTGTTTTAAAAGCTTTTGAAACAATACTACATGTTTTGTTATAGGATTAAATAAAGTGAAAATTTCTGTAAACTAATTCCAGTATCAAAATTTGGAACAGCTTGCAGGTACGCGAACATATTCCATACCCCCCCCCCCCTCCCCGATGATTTTTTTATGCTAATAAAAAAAAATTATGATGTTTCTTGTTTAAAGAAAGTGTTAAAAATAATAAAAGATTATTTTTAACACTTTCACTGGTATTTTAGCGATTCCTTAATCGAATACTACTTGTATATATATATATATATATATATATATATATGTGTGTGTGTGTGTGTGTGTGTGTGTGTGTGTGTATGTGTGTGTATGTGTGTGTGTGTGTATCAGGGTTCGTACGGTCCTTGGATATCTTTTTATCCATCATTAATTTTGCAGAGCAATTTTTGTTATGAAAATTACTTATAAATTAAAAACAAATTTATTGTTAAAAACTACAGGTGGAAAGCCTTTGGAAAAAGGTATGTCCCTATTATGAAACCTGTTTATTATTCCTAAAATGCCTCTTAGGTAAACGGGATTCAGCATGCCTAAATTCGTCTGATTTCGTCTAATTTTGAACTTTTTCAATCTGTCCTTTAATTACATCGATTTTTGTTCGTGTACATATAGCAATTTTTGTGTTATTAAAACAAAGAAATGTATTTATTTATCTTTCGACTTGGTTCATATCTAAAAACTAAGATCTATTTCGACTAACTACCGATACTGTCAACTAAAATTACAAACTGAGCTCATAGAAAAGGTATATTTTACATTTTCGTTTGAAATTCAGTGCTTGCAAATGCAGTTATGCACAGTGTGATTGCGTTTACTTAAAATTTCATAAATTTTACATGTTCACAAATTAGAGGTTTGGAAAAATGATTTGCTTACTAATACCAAACGAAATTAATTGTTTTACTTAGTGTAAAAAACTAATTAATAGTTTTGAATACTTTATTTAGTACTAAATACATTCAAAACTCCACCACTTAAAAAAACTGTCTTCTCAGTTGTAGAAAACAAATATTTTGTTTTTACAAAGAAATGCCATGTTTTACAATAGAAATAGAAACCTATTCTTAATTCTTTAATTTAATGTATGCATGTACATTATATTCAGGAAATTTAATTTATTATTACAAACATCTACATTTTTTATAAATAAAAATTGCAAATAAAACATACAAATATACACTTAAAAAGTAGTCAAATAAGAAAAATAAGCATTTTATGTGTTGCGAAACAATACGTTGAACATTTAAATTTTTGTTCCCAGTTTATAAGGAAGCCACACTAAAATAGTAAAAATAATGGCGATTAAAGTTCAATCCACTGCAACTTAGAATATGGAAACAACTGTGTGTTGGGGGAGGGGGGGGGGAGGCAAAAATCCATAGAAAACAGCATGAAAAGAAGAAGAAAAATCACAAGTCTGTGAAAAATAAATAAATAAATGAAATAAATAAATAAATTGCTGACACCAATGAGAAAATTCAGGAAAAATAGGTAAGGTGGACAGGGAGCCCCGAGGTTTAGGCCATCGTTAAGGTTTGGCTAACAAGGGAAGTATGAATGAGTAAAATTCCGATTTAAACAAAACCGAGCTTAAATTAAAGAGCATGGTCGAAAACATACGGTAGCGTACAAATTTGCTGTAACAACCCCCATGGAGCGAGAAAAAGACCCTAAAAGTTTTAGTTGTTTCAGTAAAAACCTACGGAAGAGACTCCGTCAGCAAGACGGTGTGAGACAGTGGTTAGAGTATTCAATTCCAGTGCGAAAGGTCGTGATATCGAACCAAGGCGACTGCTCGTAGTTTTTTTTTTTTTTTTTTTAATATTATCATTATTATATATAAATGAAATAAAACAAAATATTAAAATAAATGAATAATTTTAGAGAAAATAATTATGAAATTAAAAATAAATATACTCTATACAAAGATATTATTAAGGAATATAGGGTAAAATTATCTCTTAACGGGAAAAAAAAAAAAAAGATATATATATATATATATATATATATATATATATATATATATATGCTTAAATTTACAAATTTAGTGTCAAGTTAATAATGACTATGATTAGAAATAAAAAAATGATCAAAGCATAAGCATTTTTCAATTTATAAGCGCAACGTATAAACGAAAATTTATCACAATAACGACTATATAAGTAAAAGTTATTTATTTTTCCGCATGAAAAATAATTCAAGATGATCAGCTTTTGGAGGCGCTTTATGCTCTAGCAACGTTGGGAAAAAATATTAATTAAGAATTTATATAAAGCAAAAATAAATAAATAAATAAATAAATAAAGGTAATATTTTTCTTTGAATTATTCATTTATTTAATTTAGAAAGAAAAATTAAAAACATTTTTTCGCTTGAAATAAAACGTTTTAATAATTTAATAGAAATTCTATTCATTTTTATGTACGAAGAATAACAAAATTAAAAGCAGACGTTCACCATTTGCTACTAGCGGCTTTGACGTAAAATATTGATAAAAAAAATAACTGAAACTTTAGGAAAGAAAAAAAAATGTGTAAATAAAATTTATTTTCTCTTAAACTCGTCACTTATATAGATTACAAAGATAAATTAAAAAATTGAATTTTTTTTTTTTTTTTTTCAGTTGAAAAAAAAATGTTTTAATAATTTAATTAAACATTTAAATATATTTTTTAATTAAATTTAATAATTATCTTCCTTAATTTTTTTCCTTTATTTTATTAAAAAAAAAGTATGCATATAATATATCTGTATATGCATATTTGAGAAAGAAAAAAAAAAAAAAAAAAAAAAAGTAAGTGCTTCCGCGGGGCTCGAACGCAGGAACTCCGTAACACGAATCCAAGACCTTGCCACAGCACCACGCTTCTGCGAGATGAAGTCTTCTTTTTTTCGATTTTCAAAAATGCATCTAAAAGTTTAAGGGTCATTTCTTGCCCCCTGGGGAGTTGTTGCAGCAAATTTGAACACTATCCTATGTTTTCGACCATGCTCTTTAGTTTAAGCCTGATTTGGTTTAAATCGGAATTTTACTCATTCATACTTCCCTTGTAAGTGCTCCCTCGGGGCTCGAACGCAGGAACTACGTAACACGAATCCAAGACCTTGCCACAGCACCACGCTTCTGCGAGCTGAAGTCTTCTTTTTTTCGATTTTCAAAAAAGCATCTAAAAGTTTAAGGGTCATTTCTTGCCCCCTGGGGAGTTGTTGCAGCAAATTTGAACACTATCCTGTGTTTTCGACCATGCTCTTTAATTTAAGCCTGATTTGGTTTAAATCGGAATTTTACTCATTCATACTTCCCTTGTAAGTGTCGCGTAACATATAAGAATTTTGTCTCTATATTTATCACAGTAAATATTACACATTTGTAATTTAAGGATGGAATGGGTGCTCCAGTGACTGACATCTTTCTCGAAATAATGAATAAGAAAAAAAAAAGCACATGTTTTACATATAAGAATTTTAGCATTGTATGTCAAATCATAGACTCTTAAACTGGATGCCTGTCGCGTCTCTCGGAAACTTGGCAACAGTTCAAGCGGTAGACAGCACCACCTGGTTTAGATTGCGCGACTTTTGTATTCAACAGCCACCAAAAATTTTTTAAAGTGGGATTTAATATGCATAAGAGGCGAACAGAATCGAAGAAACGTCGAGTGTATATATCATATATGACTTCTTAAAATTATTGGTGATAGTTGAATAAAAAAGTCGCTCAATCTGTACAAGGTGACGCTGTCTACAGCTTGAACTGTTGCCAAGTTTCCGAGCAATGCGACAGGCATCTAGTTTAGGAGGCTATGGTCAAACACTGAAGCATAGGCAAGGACGTACCCAGGATTTTATTTCGGGAGGGGTCCAGAAGCAGAATTACATTTTCATTATGGCACGTGATATGAGACACAGTCTGTTTTCAGAGCCCATTTACCTATTATTATAACATTTAAAGTTTTGCATTATTTTGCCCCTTCCCGTCATCTTTTGTCAATTATATTTAGAGCTGCCACCAATACTTATGCAAGTAAAACTCAAACTTTAGAAAAAGTTTCAAAATTCAATTTTTTAACACTTTCAGGTGCGCACCTAATTTTAAATCATAACTGAAAAAACTCATCCTGGGTATTTTTTTACAAAGTTTTACTTTAATAATATAGAGGAAAAACTTTATTTCTTTTGTAGTGGACTTGTTCGTAAATTCTAGTGATAGTTTATTTTTAATGACTGAAGTTGCCTTAAACAAACAGTAAGGAAGCAAAAATGTTCATTAAAATTAATGAACAATTCAATTGTACTTGCCCCTGAAATGTTAAATACAATTGAACGGTTCATTAATCTCATTCAATTGTAAAAAAAAAAGAGAGAGAGATTTTTTTTTTGTGTGTGTGTGTGTGTATATATATATATATACTATAAAGGCAATTTCGGTCGAAAATCAATTTACCTTTTTCACAGTTTTTTTCCTCGTTTATAAAACATAAAAAACGCCATTTAGAAGATCTGCGAATTTCATAGCTTTACTAAAAAATTTGCTTTGAAAAATGTATCAGAATCTCAGTATCTGGATTAAAACAGTCTTAAATATCCCATCTGGGGTCTTCGCTACGTCTGGAACCGCCAAAAATATGTAAAAGAAAATCAAATTTTTTTAGAAGGAAAGGGAGTGAAAGTATGTGACGTGAATAAAACACATAATGCATACTTATAAGTCCTTTGTTAACTTAGTGGTTGTACCAAAAATACTTCGACTGATGTTGATAGCATTATCTTCAATATATTAATTAAATGAGCCTTAGAAATCTGGAGAAATAGCTAAAAAAATGTTCGGGAATAAAAATTATCTATGAAAAATCATAACGTTTCCCTGTGAGATTTTGAAAATGTGTCCAATTGTGGAAGCCAGTGCTTCCTCCTCACCCTACTAACACTCTCCCTGAATAACTAATCTGATCATAACTGGAGGCCGTGTACACTGGTTTTGTATGCTAATGCTAAAAGTTGCAGTTTAAAATTTAAAAATTTTAAATGTCAACATATGTTTCAACACCTCTTGGTATTTTTTTTCAAGACTGATTACTACAAGTAGATAATCTGATATAAAAAAAAAAAACATTGCTTTTATAATATGCTGTACACTATCTCAAATTTTCAAATACCCTGTAGTGTGCTTAAAAGAAATGTCCATACCACTGAAAATTTACGTTGAACAATTTCTACTTATTTTTCATAATACAATGTATATGAGCAACGTTTTTCAGCCCTGAAACCAGTCTTGAAAAAGGCAAGGAGAGATACTGAGACATAAGTCAACATTTTAATTTTTTAAATTTTAAGCTGCACTTTTTACTTCAAATTCAGAAAGACATATTTATTAAATTATCTTTCATTGAGCTTTATTTCGGGAGGGGTCCGGACCTCATGGACCCCCTCCCTGGGTACGTCCTTGAGCATAGGGTACCAATAACTGGTAAAATGAAAAACTAGCATTCTCGAGCACAGGATGCTAGTTACTACTAAAATGAAAAACTAGCAGTGTCAATTACTAGAACACTGAATAAGTGTGAAGTAAAAATTCATAAAAAAATAATAATAATTATCAAATGCATGTATTTTAATATATATGTAGTTCTGAAAGTCTTTCATGCCATATATATTAGTAACTTAAGTTTTCCAAAAGTAGTTTCTGATGACTAAAACATTAAAAACATCAGAAAATGCTCTAAAAGTGTCAATCACTGGGGCACTTACTCTATTTCATTTTTTTCTTTTTTTTTTTTTTTAAAGTAGTAAATCACCACGGTGGTGCAATGTATAGATGGATTACAACACAAATTTCAGAGATGCGGTTCTGAAGGAGCTGTGAAATCGTAGATAAAAATTTAAAAATTATTTTTTATGCAAAGTAATGTTCCTAAGAGTAAGATTGGAAAAAATAAAAATTTAGAATGATAGATTATTGGTGTTAATCTTCTAGACAAATATGATAGTTTACACTTATGATCGTTTTGTGATTTTTCTAAAGCTTAGTGTGAGTTAAATTATCTAAAATTCTGTAAAACATGTTTATTGTAATTGTCAGTATGGCTATAGTTTCTGTAAAAGTGAGATATTAAATTCTTTTGAAAACTGCGATTGTTTCATTTGCATATTATTTATGTTAAGAGCACATGTTTATTTTAAAGTTCTCGAAAATATCAACGTGCATTTGCACCTAGAGTAATTCAATCATTTTTTCCATGATTTTCTTTGTGTGGAAGAAAGAGATAACAGAAAGTTTATGGAAATATTGATCAGATAAAATTGTGCACAATTTTAAATTATTCTTCACACAATTGCATGTGACAGAGATCATAAATCGAGTACTGAATGATTTTCTTTTTAAGAACTAAATTGGTTACTCTCATCTTCCGAGAATAACTATCATAAAATATACAAATTTGATTCTATTTAAGATAATTTATATTAATGCAAAAAGGGTGAAGTGCAATTTAATGCATTTTAATACTTTTGTGCATTCTAAAAATGCTGCTGATTTTTTATTGTATATTTAAGTATTTCAGCAATTCGAAGATATTAAGAAGTTCTGATGCTAAAGATAAACAGGCAAGCCGAAGTTGTAAACAGTTTTCAATGACGCTTGTTTGGAAACAACTTAGCTGTCAAAGCTGGTTGATAGCAAATATTTCCAACCCCGTTGAATAACTTTATAAAAACTTGCCGGATATGTTGTGAGGTTTGCGCTAATGCAAACTCCATCTGAATTAATTACTTAGATAGCTAAAGGGATAAGTAAAGAGAGCACAAGACTTGAATTAAACAATAAATAAGAGTTTTATTTAAACAGATTAATGGGAGGGCGGTCTGTCAATCAAACTAGCTCAGTCAGCGTATTTAATTACTTTATCAAAATATATGTATCAGAACTTAAATTAGATAATTCTAAATATCTCACCCCAGCAACAGTCGAAGGTGTAGCGACGGATGCACTCTTTAACTCCGCTTCTGCGTCTTCACTGTGGATCAGAGGATTCCCTGCTGAACCTACTTTACTTTTACGAATGCTAGTAGATACGCGTACCAACTTTCATCACTACTTAATCTTCCCACAACTAAATCTCCATTACTTCTCACCTCAATACTCGCCAAAATAAGAATCTCTACAATTTACACCAGAATCCACTATAATATACACCACCATCCACAATAATCTACTAAAGCCATCTCCATCTTATACTTCTTCCTACTAACCTCCTTTCCCTTCATTTCAATCAATACTTTTAAAATCACTTCACATTCACCTAACTCTCACTGCTAATTCCTTCGTTGCAGCACCCTGCCGACACAAAACTAACCCGACCTCAACTTTCGCCGAGTCACTGGCGTCGAAGTGATTTAACCGTCCCAACTTTGTACTTTGCTGGATCTAGCTAAATTTCAAACAACTGTGGAGACGTTCTGTAGTCTCAACCTCACAATGTGACATTTCGTACGTTTCCGAAGTACTGAAAATGAAACTTGAAATTTTGAATTTTAAATTAAAATCTTAAAATAGGACAATTTTATTTCTTTTAAATCGCTGCTCTTATTTCGTTCATACGAAAATTTAAACTTTCCTATTGTAGATAAGGATAATCTTTTTTTTTTTTTTTTTTTTTTTTTTTTTTTTTTATAAATGTGTGAGGTTGCAAGTAGTTTTCGTAAGAAGTTTGCAAATCGAGGTTTAGTTTGCGAGATTATCGAGTCGGATCAGTGGTTTTTACTCTACTCTGCTTGTTAAAACACTCTAGGAAGGTTAAATAGGTGTTGCGAATTCAAAAGAGAAGTTCGGACTTCACAAATTTCGTATTTAACACTTCAGATTTAACAAATAAATTAGTTTCAGAGTAGGTTTGCTGAAAACGGCGTGGAATGCAAATTGTAAATTATTTAACGTAAAAAAATGTTAAAATCATGCTTGGTGTAAATATTAAGTTCAGCCTTAGTGGGCTTAGATCAGCTTTAGTTTTGACTTGTGAACAGTCCAGTACGACCGCAGCAGTTTGAGGGTCTTTTATCCGTGGATAATAGTTCTTGGAGTCAAAGTATTTGACATATAGTATTGCGGAGCATAACCAAGTTTGACGCATTGTTTCCTAGAGATGGTAACATCAGTTTAGTTGTTGTTTTATAGTTAAGTGAAATGTCGGTCAGTGACTTTGATTAATCTGTAAGAGTTTCAGATTGTTCAGTGTTTCTGTTTAAGTAAAGAATGTAGGATATTTTAATGTAATAATTTACTTGATCATCTGCAAAAATAAAGCAAATATTATGAATAATATTTTATACTGTATGTTTTTAATAATAGGATTATGTTATTTATTGAAAAAGAATAGGAATTTATTTTCCTGTTTGAATTTAATTAATTTTTTATTTACTTGAATAACTGCTATTTTATTTTCGCTTTCACTGTTTGTTTTTGATCGCATGCAAATAAAAATTAATTATTAGCAAATGGGTATTATTCACTGATATATGACTACACAATGCTAAAAATTCAATCAGTAAAGAATCTCTGGAATGGTGATTTCCAAAAACACACAGCTCTCTTTACTTTGAAAAATTTTTTTGCAGTGATTATAAGTGATATTCAGTCATCTCGATACTAAATATAAAATGATTTTATAAAAGTTATCGACAAAATTATAAGCAGTTTTTTTACACTTTTTCGGAAAAATGAAAATCTTATGGCCTCATTTCGTCCTCGTTTCATCATGATGTAAATTATTTTGTATTCAGTTTCAAAAAGATGACTTATTATCTAAAGTGAGTTGGTATAATTATACTAACTTTTAATATAAAAGAGTACTTTTAGTATAATGTTCTCTTTTCTATTTAGATTGATGTTTAAATTTTAAATTTTGTGCTATAAAATAATATGAGACTTTTTTCGAAAATTGCATACATCTAATTTTACTGAGCGCTAATAATTTAAATGTTTTTATGAATACATAACAATATAATTTGATATGAATTAAAATAATGTAATCATAAATGTCATATCCTTTGCTTATAACAAAATTAGTTACATTTTAATATTTCTAAATTAAATATGATTACCTTTAGTTGTATGCGGTAAACTACAGTATGTTATTTCAAAACATTATTACAGTGCGTGTCAAAATTTAAGTAGAACCGCTTTTTTTTAAATAAAACAATACATAATTTCGTCATTCAAATAATCTACAATTTATATGTTAATAAATGCTATCTCAAAAACATATTGAACAAAATTCTGTTTCTATTTTAATACGGACCATGCAGTTTAAGAATTGTGCAAAAATAAATATGCCAAAAGATTAAGCACGGAATAGCTTTTCTGCAAACTTTATAGAATGGCGTACGCCGTTGTACACGCAAAAGATTTTTAAATTTTTAAGGCGTATCGAGCTGTTACTTTTGATCTAATACAAATGACGAAGTGAAAAAAAACATTAAAAAGAGACTTGGTGCTTGTGAAATAAACTACAGGGAAAAGACTCTAACGAGTAGAGCGCCAAAAGAATCAAAAGCGAAAATGCACCCAGTTGTTTCAGTAGCAATGAGTATACCGTCATCAAACAGCTCTGTCTCTGTTCTCCGTTTTGGTTTTTTTCTTTATCGTTTTTCATGGTGAAGTCTATTCCAAGTGCAAAAAATGTCTCCCACAAGGAAGAATTAAAAGTCAGGAGTATGGTTCGGAAACTGGTGCATTAAAAAAAAAAAAAAAAAAAAAAAGAAAGAAAGAATTTGTAAACTTTTGGTTCGTGTAAATATGAAGAATAAGAAACTTGTTCAGAGAGACAAGTAAGTGACTATATGTTGCGACGTTTGACCCATCAAAATCATAGATTCAAAAGGGAAATATTCTTTATTTTATTTTTTCCATTCTTTACCATCTGTACTCTCTATTATGTCTATATCTTATTATGTGGCACAAACTATATCATATTCTATAAAATTCTATTCGTATGACATTTTAGAGAAAATCCAAGGATGCCTTTATTTTGCTTCAGTTTAAAAGAACATCTATTGTAAAAGAAATATTTATTAATAGAATATTTTTAATCTTAATGCAAATTTTAAATATAAATTAATATTTCATATAGGTTCGTAAAATTGAATATCATGTGAAAGTGTAAGTATCACCTATTGGTCACATGGAATACCAAAATAATGTAGTTACATCACTGTAACGAAAGTGCAGGGTAAGAGATAAATATAGTTGTATATGTATATATATATATATATATATAATAGAGATAAATATAGTAAAGTAAAAAGCAATTGCTCTTTTTACAATATAAACAAAATGCAAAAAAAGTTATATTCTGATTTTTTTTTTTTTTTTTTTTCAAATTACAGATTTTTTAGTGTTTTATTATTTTAAACTTTTTCCAGCGCTATTTATACATCTACACTTTCGGATTGGTAAAATAAATCGTCATGAGTACCTTTTCGAAAATATTATTTAAATATTTCCGAAAGAGGTAACTCTACACCTCTTTGTTATTTAATTTCTGTAGTAAAATAAGTTCTGTAGTAAAATAATAAAAGTAACTTTTTACTTAACTTGACTTCTACAGTCAAATTAACCCGTTAGTAGTCGCTAGTTGGTCGATTTGCCGCCCATCCCTTCAGTTTTTATGCAACAGCCATCAAAAAATTTTAGAAGTGGCATTTTATATACATAAAAGGCGAATCGACTCGTATAATCGTCGAATAGGTATACTCTATAACAAGAAAAGTGACGCACCAAGAAGGAGTAATGCAAACTGAACACAAATTGACATACATACAGGTTTTGATGGAATCAAGCATCAATTCATCATTATCGTCGATCCTACTTGCAACTGGTACTTCAGTGACTTCAATTACCCTTAATAGGCGGCTCAGTGGGGTTGAGCTCAGTCCCCGGATCTCTCTTCCACTGAGGACGTTTGGAGCATTATAAAAAAGGTCCTACAACAAGCTTGAGATTTTACCAATCTAACGCAACAATTGGACAGAATTTGGCACGATACTTCACAGGAGCACATCTGCCAACTCTATCAATTAATACCAAGCCGAATAACTGCGTACATAAGGGCCAGAAAAGGACCAACGCGTTATTGACTTGTTTATTTTGTGAGGCCGTTTCTCTTGATTAAATCATTCAAATTTTCTGAAACTGTAATCAATTTTTTTTCTCCACATGTACATCACATCTACAAATTTTTGTCCCATTCGGACCACCCATTCCACCCCATCTACCAATTTTTGTCCCCACATCTTCTTGGTGCGTCGATTTTTTTTTTTTTTTTTTTTTTTTTTTTTTTTAAATAGAGTGTACATAAAATGCCACTTCTAAAAATTTTTGATGGTTGTTGAATAAACACTGAAGAAATGGGCCATCAATCGACCAACTAGCGACTACCAACGGGTTAAATAAAATGCCCCCCCCCCTTTTTTTGACATACGCATTTTTGTTTATATACAAATGGAATAAAAATTTGAACTGTTCAAAACAGCACACAGACAGGTCTTTAATAAGATCAGCGCACACTCTCACCATTATTCTTTAACAATTACATTCGTCTTATAATAAACAGAAATTCCTCGTTAATGTAAGGGGACAGTTATTTTTATACAGGGTGTCTACCGACACAATTTCTTAGGTGACTTTTCCCCAGTTATATTTATATATTAAACTTCTATAGTATGTTTTCGAGCTTAATTAAGATAAAACTTTTAGCAAGAACATAGTGGTGAAAGAGTCGCGGAAAAAAGGCGAGCCAGTAGACACCATGTTATAAAATAGTGGTGTCTAACTAGCGATGCATAAATTCGATTCTCCAACACCACCAGTTGTTTCATTAAAACAACTTCATAATGAAAGTGTGAAATTTATATCATAAATAAATAAAAAATTACTGTCAAAAAATTGTGGTAAGAGGTCATCCTGACCTTAATCAGGCTTTGCACACAAGTAGATTTTATTAGTCATTTTTTAATTATCATGTATGATTTTTCTCTTTTCATTCGTTTCAGATCTCATTATCTATCTTCTTTTCTTTTTTTCAGAACTTTTAGCATACTTATGGAAGAACGTTTGAAAACAAAGCGCGAAACTTATGCACATTAAATGTTCGGTAAGTAGGTTCTAATTATTTCCTCAAAAACCTGATATTTTATATACTGTAATTCTTATTTAATTTTAAACTACATTGTTATTTACCTTCCAATGTACAATATATATACAGGGTGTTCCAAATGTCCCACACCCCCTCCTAACTCGAAAATGAGTCGGAATTGTAAAAAATAGCGAAACACGTATTCAATAAATTGGAGAGAGACCTTTTTTGGTGAAAAAAGGTTGGACCTGGGAGCTAGAGGGGCTGCTAGAGAGGGCAAATTTAAATTTAAATTGAAAGGTATGTCTTGTGGTACATCCTTGGAAACGTCTCTTCAAAACAATGAATTTGATATAAATAGTTTCGTCCTACGATGATTATTAAAGGAGATACATGAGGTTTTAGACCTTTGAAATGTGTATTTTATACTTATGTATCGCCTTTAATAATCATTGCAGCACAAAACTATTTACGAGGTGTGGCTATTAAATAACGAGACTATTGCTGATACAGATGAACTACATATGCGACAAATCCGAACGACCGACAGTTGTGCAGCGTAAAGCCTGCTCTTTCGATTGCTGCGCCTCCCGAGTTTGTAGAGAAATCAGTCTGGCCGTAACCTTCGTTTGTGTAAGAGGTGTACGTTTCGTTTTGCCGAAAACATGATAAGTGTAAAAATAGAGCAATGAATTGTTATGAAATTTCACGTGAAACTTGGTAAAACCGCTACTGAAACTTGTCTTTTATTAAAACAAGTTTATGGTGATGAATGTTTATCACGTGCGCGAGTTTTTGAGTGGTTCAAGTGTTTCCATGATGGCCGAAAAGACGTTGGAGGTGATGACAGCCCGGGTCGCCCTTCCATGTCCAAAACGGATAACAATATCGAAAAAGTCGTTAATCTGGTTAGATCTGACCGTCGGCTATGTGTCTTGAGGTGCTTGCTCAACTCCGTGAAAGAGTAAGGAGAAAACGACTCGAATTGTGGAAGAAGAAGTCATGAGTTCTCCATCAAGACAACGCGCCGGCTCACACTGCATTGTCTATCAAGATGTTTCTAGTCAAGTACAACATCCCAGTTTTAGACCATCCGCCTCATTCTTCTGACCTGGGCCCCACGTGACTTTTATCTGTTCCCCAAAGTCAAATCTGCACTAAAAGGAACATGATTTGAGTCAGTTTAAATGAAAGGAAAAGCGGCACGCCTTCGGCTGGAGCTCACAGAACAAGACTTCCAGCACTGTTTCGAACAGGAAAATTCGCATGGAGCGTTGTAGGGGTAGAGGAGGGGGTGTATATTGAAAGTGATAATAACTAAATATGTATAAATTTAAAATAAAATGTTTTACAGCAATAGTCTCGTTATTTAATAGCCACACCTCGTATGTCGTATATCGAATTCATTGTCTTGAAGAGACATTTACAGGGATGTATCACAAAATGTACTTTCCTGTTTGAAATTTTAAAGTTGCCCTTCTTAGCGAGCACTCCTACTACCCCCTTGCCCGGGCCCAAACATTTTTGGGCAAAGTATGTCTTGTGATACATCCCTGGAAACGTCTCTTCAAGTCAAGGAATTTGATATAAATAGTTTTGCACTGCAATGATTATTAACAGGGATAGTTTTGACATACAATGATTATTAATGGAGATACATGAGTTTTTAGACTTTTGAAATGTGAATTTTATACTTATGTATCCCCTTTAACCCTGTGTTAGGCGCGCGGGTGACATACGTCATCCATGACATTTCGAATGTGTGTATTTTTTATTCCGTTTCTCTGTAATAGATGACGGTTGTAGTACCTTTCATTAAAACCTTCATAATTCTTATTATACCATTACTCAAGGTCAGTATTCTGTTGCATGCGAAAACAAAGCAATCAAAGTGTTCTGGTTGACACCTGTCACCCGCGCGACTAAACTCGAAACTAAAACTGAAAGGTAGGTGTTCTTTTTATTTGTTATTTCTCGTTCTTTTGTGATACTTTTTGGGTTTCATCTGTTAAATTATCCTAAAAAGAAATATATGTAATTAAAGAATTGGTAAATAGTTAATATGTTTGCATATTTGTTTATGCTCTCATAACACATTGAAATATATAATTTTCACAAAAAATTACATTTTAATTTTTTTTTTCTTTTTTTCTTTTTCTTTCTTTATCGTTTTCTTTCTTTATTTATTTACTGAAAAGAGCATTTATTCCACTTACTTTTTATTTTTTTTTCTGAGTAAATCGAAGATGCTACACTAGTTTCATACTGCACTAAAAAAAACAGTTGTCCAACTTCTGTCACTATGCATCTTTCAGATACAATTACTACTGGAGATGAAAGAAAACCAGAGATTATCACTTTTTACAATATGACAAAAAGTGGTGTCGATACTTTGGATAAGCTGTGTAGAAAAAGCGATGTCTCAAGGAATACACGACGATCGCCAATGGTTCTTTTTTATAATCTTTTGAATGCCGGTGCAATCAATGCATTTTTAGAAACAGCTTGTTGAGAATTTATTAAACCACAAACTGAACGCCGATCAGCAAACACTTGTCTTCCGCGAGAGCTAAAGAGTCGGGCAAATGTTCTTCTTCAAAAGATACCTCAAAAATCAGAATGATCAAACACTGAGGGCAATCGTAGTCGATGTTATGAATGTGGAAGAATAAAAGACAAAACGACACAAAAATGGTGTTCAAAATATTTTAATTAAACATGTGGTGAACATTTGAACGAAGTGTGTGGAAATTGTTTTGAAATTTAAGTCTTTTATGTATTTTCTTTACTTTTCATAATTGTATTGCTCTAAAATTTGTGTAACGTTTAAATATAAATTTTAAGTGTGTATTTTGTTGTTTTAGAAAGCTATTTTAATTTTTAAATTTTTAAAAAGTAGAAAAGTAGTATATTGAAAATGGGTGACATATGTCACCCGCGCGACTAAACGCGTAACAAATTTCCGCGCGCCTAACGCAGGGTTAATAATCATTTCAGGACAAAACTGTTTATATTAAATTCATTGCCTTGAAGAGACGTTTCCAGGGATGTATCACAAGACATACTTTGCCCAAAAATGTTTGGGTCCGGGCAAGGGGGTAGCAGTAGTAGTGCCGCTAGGGAAGGCAACTTTAAAATTTCAAACAGGAAAGTATGTCTTGTGATGCATCTCTGGAAACATATCTTCAAGAAAATTAGTTTGATATAAATAGTTTTGTACTGCAATGATTATTAAAGGGTATACATAAGTATAAAATCCCCATTTCAAAAGTCTAATAACTCAAGTATCTCCTTTAATAACCATCGTAGGGCGAAACTATTTATATCAATTTCATTGTTTTGAAGAGACGTTTCCAGGGATGTATCACAAGATATACCTTCCTATTTAAAATTTAAAGTTGCCCTCCCTAGTGCCCCCCCCCCCACCTTGCACCCTCGGGCCCAAACTTTTTACACCAAAAGAGGTCCCTCATGAATTCATTGAACACATGTTTCGCCATTTTTCATAATTCCGACTCATTTTCGTGTTAGGAGGAGTGGGGGGGGGGGGGGGGGGGGCATTTGGAACACCTTTATATATATATTGAAAATCTACTGTTTATAAATAAAAAATACCATTTCTTCAATAAATTTCTTCAATAATAATTTTAAATCTTACAAAACATATTTTTTTTTTCATATATTAAGGTGTTTCTCAGACATTTGTGAATGGCAGTATTAAATCCCATTTTCTATATTTTGCTGCAATAAATTCTATTTATTTAAAGTAATGTCGATGTATTTTTAGATTATATGCGTGAACTGTTTTGCTAAACTTTATGTGTTTCTAGACGCAGCAAAAAACGAAAAATTGTTATTAAAGTCAATCTGATTTTTATGTGTCATATCAGAGATAAAACTACCATTAATCTTAATCACATCAAATATATAAGAGAAATACATTTTCTTTTTAATGCACAAAAAACGTCTCAACAAAATGCATACAAAGTATTTATCACATTTTTTTTCATCCATTTAAAAATGTTATACGAGATATTTCAACTGAAAATATACTTTCGACCATAGTTCATATATTTTATTGTAGAATCTCCTTATTTTGTATTTTGTGTCCTATGATGAGGTTTTATTTATTTTATTTTTTTATATATTTTTGTTAGCACGAAATAGAATTGAGTGTTTGAAAACACCGGTGTTTTTTTAGCTATACGGACTTCATCTTTACGTCTGCTATGTGAGATAAGAGAAGCAAAGAAAAAAGACAAAAGGTGCAAAATGTTTTTTAGAATTTCTTTCTTTCCCATCAGTTTTTGTCAACATTCTACCAAAATAAATGAAAAAACATCGTGCAGAAAAAAATTACAGTTGTAGATAAGTACACTTTCAAACTCTGAATATTTTTTGCTAGACACTTACAGACTATATGTGCCTGTGTGAAACTGTTAAGCTCTATACGATACTTAAGAGATCAAACAAAGTAGTTTGAGATTTTGAACAGTGCTAGAATAAATTTACTCTGTTTTTTCTGATAAAAAAAATGTGTTCTAAAAATTTTGGAAAATAAAAGAATGAATTTTTCTGATATAAATTTCAGAGTTTTAGAAATCCTTGTGAAGCAGCATTTTTAAAATTTACTCAATTGTAAATAATCTTTATTCACTTTTGTTTTCTTTTTGTGAACCAAATATTTGGTAATAACCGGTGGAATAAAAAGCGATGTTAATTCGCTTTAGAAAGCGTTGTTCAAATGGATGCATTCAATACATTAATTATAAATAAATTGTTTTTTAAATATATTTTTAAATTTAAATATAAAGGGAAAAACACATTTTATATCAAATTTAATTTTGATAATGAGACAAAATCTTTTATGCGTATAATTTAAATATTTTTTCGCAAAAGTTAGTGTAAAGAAATTGTAAAAAAATATTAGGAACTAAATACCTATGTTTAAATTTAAGTTAATGTTTTCAAACCTTGCATATGTATGTATATATATATTTTCTGATATCGGAAATTATTAATGCAAAAATATCTCTTTATTCATTATCTGAATATGAATAACATACCATTAAAATAATTTTAACGTCTATTTTCAAAGAAATAAATAGTTGGAATTGCATGTTGATATTTAAAAGGATATATTCATGTATACCTGTTTGTAATTTGTAAATCGAAATTATAATTACATTTGCGTGCAAAAGGCCAAGATCCCGCAATGGTCGAAAAGTCCCACTTTTTGAGGTCTAAGGATGACGATATCCGTTTATTTTTCTTCTTACCTAATGTTGTCAGCCGAATCATTCTTATCATATTCTGCAGAAAATAACGCTAATTGACTCAGATGGGTTATGCTCAGTTCCCAATCATATATTTTTCCCTCGTGAATTTTTATTATAGGTCATACTATTTACATGATATGAGTAATGAACCCTTCTGTCTTCCTCTTGGCCAGGCAGTATAGTATCTAAATTATTTGTTTACCATTTTCCCACATAAAAACATTTACTCTATCCCAATTTCCTGTGCAGTTTTATAAACGTCAGTTTTAAATTAAATTTTCAATCTCATTTTTAAATTACATTTAGTTAAATTTTCACGGAATTGCATGCGTGCTGGAATGCAAAAATCTCATAATGCAAATTTATGCAAAATTTTCAAAGTAAAATGTTGAAATTTAGTTGGTGTTCGGCCATATTATTGTAAATGATATTTTATAACTCATCTGATTTGTTTACGATTTTCATTCTTCGGATAATGTCTGCACAGATTTCTAAACTAACAAATTGACTAACACAGAGATAGACACCGCATCGATTTTATGATATTCTGATTCCTCATAGCTAAAAACTTTTAAAACTTTAAAAAACTGTGGTTGAAAATATTCATGAATGTTATAGTTTCTCATATCAATAATGTGGCGTGGAACTAAGACTGATTATTTACTCGAAGAAATCGTTATTTACTGGAACAAAGAAAATCTTATCTGAATAATTTTAAGCTTGAGAAGAATTATTTAAGTATTTTTGTTTTTAAAATTCTGAAATTTTTAATGTGTTATATGCACGTTCAAATGAAATTACGGGAAAAAAATTATATATAATTTCGATATATTCATTATTAAATTTTAGATAAATTAACTCTACGGAAAATTTTATTTTTCTGGAAAACTGAAGCAAGTAATTAGACTTGAGATACCAAAGTAGCAATGCAAAGTAGTTTTTATAAAAACTAAGTCATTCTACTATCTATAAGAGAAAAATATCTTGCACTTCTGTGAATGGTCGAAGGACTTTTGAAATCGCTATTTAGCTCTTAACAGAGGAATATTTCTTTAAATACAAACGGGAAAATATTTTCTCTCGCGCAATAACACATTATAATATTTTTATTAAATTATTGTAATAAGAAATGAAATGAAAATAAGCATGAAATATGGTTTTCATTCATTCTTTCTCTCTCTTTTTTTTTTTAATACACTGCTCGACATTGAAAATGCAACACCAAGAAGGAGTGGTCAGAAATGTATGCAAATTTTAGAGTAGACGCACGTCACTGAGTTATGTAAATGATGTGAAATGCGCAGCTCTCCGACGCACGTCAAGTAAGATATAAGGGATGGAACTTGCAGAATGGGCAATATTCGTGTCGTTATTTCTGCCAGAGGAATTATCGAAGAAATTTTATTTTTGTCTCGGAGGATACGTGTAATAGGAGAGAATGCCAGGCCGCCGTCAACGAAGACACTTCCAGCTGATAGACGATTTTACGAGGGGTATGGTGATCAGACTGATAAGGGGGGGGGTTGGTCCTTACGTCAAATCACAGCTGATACCCACATGGATGCGAGCACGGTGCATCGGCTGTGGCGAACATGGTTGGACAAGGAAATGTGGCAAGATTGAGGGGTGCAGGTGCAGACAGAGTGACGTCAGCACGCGTGGATCGACGCATCCGCCGACAAGCTGTGGCGGACCCGCAAGTCACTTGTACCTCGATTCTTCAGCATGTGCAAGATACCCTGGATGTTCCCGTGTCGACCCGAACCATCTCCCGTCGATTGGTTGCACGTGGCCTGCACTCACGGCGTCCACTAAGAAGACTGTCATTGACCCCACAGCATAGACGCCAACGTTTGGAATGGTGCCGGACTAGAGCGACGTGGATGACAGAATGGCGAAACGTCGTGTTCTCAGATGAGTCCGCTTCTGTTTATCCAATGACAGTCGCCGCATACGTGTGTGGCGTGGACGTGGCAACAGATCTAATCCGGCAGTAACTGTGGAACGCCCTACCGCGCGACAACGTGGCATAATGGTTTGGGGCGCTATTGAATATAATTCCATGTCACCTCTAGTTCGTATTCAAAGCACTATGACGGCCCAACGATACTTGGATAATGTACTGCGGTCGGTGGCAATCCCCTACCTTCAGGGGCTGCCTAATGCAATTTTTCAGCAGGATAACGCCCGACCACACAGTGCTCGCATTTGCCAACATGCTCTGCAATGTATACAGATGCTTCCCTGGCCACCGTACTCTCCTGACCTGTCACCAATCGAACATGTGTGGGATGTGATTGGACGCCGTTTGCAGACTCTGCCCCTGACTCGTTCAGAAGACGAACTGTGGCAAATGGTTGAAAGGGAATGGAGAGCCATCCCTCAGGACACCATCCGCACTCTTATTGACTCTATGTCTAGACGTGTTTCTTCGTGCATCGCTGTCCGCGGTGGTCCTACATCCTACTGAGCCGACGCCGTTCTCGCTCTGTATTCTGACTATCATTTTGAAATAAAGATCACTTATTGTTCCTTGCTGTCTCTGTCTTTTTTCCAAATTTCATCACTTTCTGACCACTCCTTCTTGGTGTTGCATTTTCAATGTCGAGCAGTGTATATAAAAATTCTAACTTCGAAAGATGTACATACAAATTGCAAAACAAACGTTTTCTTAAGCGGCATTTCGTTTAAATAAATAGTATGTGTACGTTTTATTAATTTAACTTCAACATTTTGGCTCAAGTATATTAGCTTTTAACAATTAATAATATAAAACTAGATGGTCAAATATAACTGATTTCTCATTGAATTTATATTTTAAAATAAATGAATACTGACATTTAGTATGTTCTCTGTTACTTCCTATATGAATATTTACGTAAGTATTGCAATGATATTTGAAATAAAAAGATATTATAAATTTATTATGATATAACCAGATCTATATTTTTTAAGAAAAAATTGTACATAAAGGGCACTCAGTTATTTTACCTGTTGTCTGTTAAAAAAAAAAAAAAAAAAAAAAAAAAAAAGCGCAACTTTACATGAAGAAAAATATATTTCGTTTTCTTCACTTTACTTTCAGTAGAGAACATGCAAGGGCAAAAAAAGAAAATCAGAATTCATGCTGAAAAAAGGTTTCTTTTTATGAATATAGTGACTTGCTTACTTTAGGGTGTTTTAGCTGTAGATATGCTGTTATGACTTAAAAAGGTTTTCTTTCTAAAAGTCAGGTGCAGAGAAAAAAAAAATGGCTTATCTTCATGCAAATTTTATAAAATGTATTTTGCGAAATTTTACATGCATATAAATTTGAATATAATTTTAAGAAAGTGTGTAACGCATGTTTTACTTTTTCATTAGTATGTGTCAAAAACATAATAACAGACCAGAAACATAAAAATGTTAGCTATATTTCAAAAACATACTTTAAAAACTGATAAGCATTTTATTTATTTTATTTTATTTTTTTATTTTTTTTTATGTATTATTTAACATAGAATCAAAAGCATTCGTTGCTATGGGAAATTGTAAGTGAGAATTTTATTAGCTGTAAGTCATGTATTCTACCAATGAAATTAAGAACTCCCCACCATTAATTCTTGTCTTTTAGACTTTGGTGCTGAAGTTGTCAATGAAACGCCTGTGTTCTATTATTGACATACCACCATAACAAATGTATGTTGTAATACAATATAAGAACACCAAAAATAGCGAAATCAATTGGAAAAAATTCATAGAAAATCAATACCCATGAGAAAATAAAAGTAAGGTTGCACAGTAATTCACAAAAAAAAAAATAAAAAATACAGGGATAGGAACTTGGTGCAGAACTCACAACACTATTTCACAACACTAATATTTGTTTTTTCGTCTTAAAAAAATAGGGAGAGGGATATTTTAAACAAATGTCTGCATGAGCTCTACGTAAAATTCCTATCCCTGGATTTAAGGGGATGGTTGACATTAAAAATATTTTTTTTTAATGATTGACCAAAAGTTAATAAATGGGTGATTCCACTGTCACGTGTGGGACAATTAGACTGAATTTTTACTAACATTTTTATAGTTATTCAAATTACTTAAACCTAAAAGTTTGAAAATTGCTGACCAAGTGAGAATACTTTTCTTGTATGATTTTTTCAAGAAACTTTTTTTTCCATTGTATTTTTTAATTATAAAATTTTTAATGAAATATAGCTGTCACGTGTCGGACATAATACTGGACACATGTTTTCAAGCTCTTTGCTTTTAGCAAAAGATCCTCTGAATCTAGTATATTCATGCATTTACAGATTTTTTCAATATATACACTGATTGATTGCTAATTATTTATTATGTTGTTAGATTGAAAAAGTAAAGTCTAGTAGGGGAAAGTTTGATAAAATGGGATAGTCGGACAAAACGGGATACGTCGCCTAGGGACCCGGCTAGTACTGCTATCGAGCGGATGCTGACATAAACTTGTTCTCTGTCATCATTACATCATTCTCAGTTCGTCCCGTTTCGCGACCACAAGTTGATGGAAAGTTGTAGTTCTTAGAACTTTTTTATTCTTTTTTCTTGGCACTTTCTACATTTACGTGCGTTGTTTTCTACATTATTCTGCCTACATATATGGGAATACAATTGCGGTGAATATTACATTTGATTAAGCATTTATTAACGAATATTCTCATGTGTAGTCTATCGAATTTTCCTTTCACATTTAGACAGCAACCATGTTTATTTTGAAAAGTGTCGGAGTTGGACAAAACGGGACACTTATAAGTTGGATAAAACGGGATACAGTTTTTTATATACTTTTCTCAAGGGACATCCTAAGAGTAGACCTGCCAACAAACCTGTCAGGAGACAGCCTACGGACAGACCAACCTGCAACATCCTCAGGGGAGAAAGGATTAGAACTCTCATGTTATCGACCTAAGCTACCCTTTTCCATCTCTCCAAAGTTTGTTCTACCTGTACATGAAGTGAAAGGAACTCGCCCAGAAAACAAGGCTGATAAGAGAAAAAAGAAACTGTAGTAATAACATGATCTCCATATAAGAGTGAGTTAGAAATGGAAGAAATAGAAAGGATGATAAAACTACAAGAAAGAACCAAGAAAATTAAAGAAAAGGCTGCTAAGAAATCCTTCAAAAAATTCCAAAAAGAAGTTTATAAGAAAAGGAAATGGAAAAGAGGAAGAAGAAGAGCTACCAGGTCCAGCCAAACCTGAAAGTAGGCCTATAAAAGAATCCAAAATAACGCCTAATCCTGATGTTAAAATTCAAAACATAGAAAAGTTTAATAAACCTTCAGCAAGCAGCCAAGAATGCATGTCGTCATTCTCTGAAGATGAAACAGAGGGAGGAGAAACCTTCACATATTGTAATACACAGTACGTCGATTCTAAGGCTGGTGAAGTTTGGATACAATGTTCTGGAGGCCAAGAATGGGCTCACGAAGCCTGTTCGAATGCCTTTTTATGCGACTTTTGTTCTGCTATAGGCCTAAATAAAAGGTCTTCTTTCCCATTTTGTAAATAAAAACATAAGAAACTCTTATTTTAAGTCTCTGATTACTGAAGACATTGTTCTTTCAAGTGGAAATTTTGCTTTACAGTTTTCTGCCTGTTAATTATGCTTTTCAGTTAGTTTTACACAAAAAATTAAACATTGTAATCCCTATCCCATTTTATCCAACCCAGGTATGCTAAAACGGGATGCGTAAGAGTTTGGTAAATACTTTTTTTTACTATTTTACAATCATTACAATTAGTTAAAAATATGTGTTTTGTGTGCTTCAATAAATGTTGTAGTTATAAAAAAAAATAAAAAAAATGTGTGGGTTTTCTTCAACACATTTTCCGTAGTAAAAAAAAACAAGAATGGTATCCCGTTTTGTCCAACTTTCCCCTACACGTAATAATTTTTTTTAATAAGTGTCACGTGCTGGACATTCGTGTCACGTGTGGGATATCGTGCAATTTCCTGACTTTGTGGCAACTATATCTCTGGAACTACTTCTCAGAATTATATATAAATTTATATGTAGATGCGTCTTGACCTAAATTAGTGCCTAGAAACTTTTGGTT
This sequence comes from Salticus scenicus, assembly GCA_963930645.1. Lineage (NCBI taxonomy): Eukaryota > Metazoa > Arthropoda > Arachnida > Araneae > Salticidae > Salticus > Salticus scenicus. Next base: position 84,776,752 of record OZ005651.1, read on the forward strand.
TCAACAGGTGGCGCTGCTATACAGCGATTTCTGTAATTTAAAAAGAGGCTATATCTCAGGTTCTATTGCGTATAATCAAACAAAATTTGACATGCAAGAAGGTGATTATGAGACATGTTGATTCAATGTTAATGCTTATTGGCCAACAGTTGGCGCTATTATACAGCGATTTCCGAAGTTTAAGGGAATTCTATATCTCAGGAACTACTGCACAAAACTGCATATAAATTTATTTGTAGATGCACCTTGAAAAAAATTAGTACCTATCAAGTTAACCGCTCAACAGGTGGCGCTGTTACACAACGATTTCTGCAATTAAAGGAAAGACTATTCCTCAGGTTCTATTGCGTATAATCAAACAAAACTTGATAAGCGAGAAGATCATTATGAGACATTATGTTGGTTCAAGTTGGATGCTTACAGGCCAATAGATGGCGCTTCTATACTGGAAATTTCCTCGATTACGGGAAGGCTCTATCTCAACTTATATGGCATATAATTGTACGATACTTGATATGAGAGATAACCATTATAAAAACGCATTTTTAAGATGTTATTTATAGACAATAAAACTGTCTTTCTTTGGATATTTATTGTTAGTTTTCTCTAAGATTAAAATTATTTGCATTCATCATATTAGATAATTTTAATAAATAATAGTTTTAATAAATTATTCACCCTTAGTGAATTTGTATAGGAAAATATAGAAGAAAGTCTTCTGGTGGCCACAACATACTAGTTTATTCTTCCATTACGTTTATGAAAAATTACCTCATTCTTTTTGGTAATGATTTTAACTTTCATAGCTTTAAAAATGCATCCTATTTACTAACTATGATTATTTAAAAAATATATATATTAATGTTATTCATGTGCTTATTTCAGAATTATCTTTGTTTGAAATGTGCTACACGTTACGTCACGTGTGGGACAATATAAAATGTCTTTCAATTAATTTAAAAATTGATATTATTTAAAAATATTTTCAGAAAAGTTTACACATGATACGGTTCCTCATAAGCCACCTTCTTTTCAAAATACAATTCTTGGTTCAGCAACAATTTCAAAAATTACTTTCATTCTGTCACGTGTGGGACATAAATTTACAGCGACTTTGATTTAAAATAATTTAACCTGCAGCACAGTTCTTAAAATACTGCATAAAATAAAAAAGATACATAACGATTTTAAACTATGATAGCAAAAATCCCTAAATCAAGAAGAAAACAGTATTAGATTGCTTTGATACATATTATTTGAACTTTGAAAAACAAACTGAATAACTTGTACCATTTAAAAAATAAAATAAAAAATCGTATACAAAATGTCCTGTTTTCCGTGGAATCACCCAAATTTTGCATACATATGCATTGATATATAGCAATATTAAATATATATTAAAATTTCTCGAAAATTATTTTAATTTAAAGAATAAAATTCAAAATTTTAAATTCATTGAAAATATTTTGTAGCTCCCTCCCCCCCCCCCCCCAAAAAAAAAAAAAAAAAAAAAAAAAATCGAAAATTGCAAAAAAAAACAAAAATAGGTTTGTAGAAATATCCTCAAAAAGACGAACGGCGGTTCTCAACATCTTCGTACTTTTATTAGACGAGTTCCACTCGAAAGTCCGGAATTTTCTAAATTTGCGGTCGAAAACCATTTTCTCTCCTTCCCCTTTAAAAATCCAAAATTTCTAAATCTCAGTTTTTTTTGTTTTGTTTTTTTTTTCTGTAATCAAGTCTAGTCTCTGCGTCTGCAATTTATTCACCGTGAAGTAATTTGGAGCCGAGTTATGCTTATAAACGTGTTTTTGCGTTCTGCCCCTCCCCCGGGGGGGGGGAGGAAAGAGGGAATTTCGAAAAATCCCGTCTGAGTGTGGGTCAGTGTCCTTAGATCAACTTGCACACCAAAATTTGTGGCTCTTTCTCCCATGCAATCGACACGGCTCTGTTGAGTCAGTGACTCATTGTGTTTACTCTTTTATATATATAGACGGAAAGTTTGTTTGTATGTGTAATCTCCGGAGCTACTGAACAGATTAAATTTTTTTTTACTAGTTAAATGTTACCCTATCTCTAAGTGGTACAGGCTATAATTAATTTTCATAAAATAAATTTTTTAGTTCGAAATTTCATTATTTTAATTAAAATCCCCATAAAAGCCATTAAAAAATAAAATAAAAATAAAATAAAAATCTAGTTGATGCCACTTACACATTCACTTTTTTTTTTCTTTCTTTTTCTTTTTTCTTTCTTCTTCTTTTTTTTTTTTTTTTTTTTTTTTTTTTTAAATGAAAGTGAATATATTTACGTGTAAATAATAAAACTAATTTAAAGCTTTGTGTAAAATTAAACTTGCACGGTAAAATTGGCATCATCATAGCTTTAAAAGTATTTATTTATCTAATGATATAATTTATTTAAATAATATCTGTGGATATTTTTATTATCATTATTACTTATAAAGAAAGCGCCGCTTTGTTTGCAGCACTCGTGCCTGCATTTTTCTCCTGACGAAGGGTCATATTTTCTTTCGACCCGAAACAATTTTTGCGAGCTCTCATATTTTATGGTGTTTATAGAAAGTTTTGTACCAATTAAGATGTAGTGGGCCTTGGTTGTCTCAAGCAGTAAGGACACGGACCCGAGATATTGCAGGTGAGGAAGACGATGCCGAAGGCACCGTGAACCCGAATAAAGTTTTTGAGAATTTCAATGGATTTTTTTTTTTTTTTTTTTTTTTTTTAAGTTTTATTTATCAAGTGAAAATAACTTTTTTTTAATTATTATTATTGTTCTTGTTCATTTAAATATAGTGATCAACGAAGCAAGCAAAGCGAGCTAGTGAATTATAAAAGTAACATAGGTGCCAAGTGTCCTTTTTTTTTTTTTTTTTTTTCAGCAGAGACTTCATACCGAATAGTTTTTATAAATGCTTTCAGTTTATTTAATGTCATTTATTCGTCGAAATTATGTGTCAGATTTCTTTTTAAAAGTACTAGTGAAAAATCGGATTTAAAAATTGGAAATGTTGGCAATTAGAAGGTAAACTTCTGTCGAAAATTTCCGGTTCTTTCAGTTAAGAATAATATATCCCATCGCTCATGAAATGATTAAAGGATTTTTGATCAGTAATTCAAAGAAAATTAAATGATTTTTTTTTTTTTTTTTTTTTTTTTTTTTTTTTTTGTGTGTGTGTGTGTGTGTGTGTGTGTTTCAGGGATTAATTTAAAAATTTAAAGAAATGTGTATCAATAATTGTTCATATGTCAATAGATATCCACTTCAGAAACTGAAAACCAGTATCTTATGAAAAAAATGTCAAACAATCAAAATAAGCATTTATTTTTTGTTATTTTACTTAGTTTTTTATGGCATGTATGTGATTGGGGTAAAAGAAAATTTGGCTTTGGAAATAACAATATTTTTTAATTAAATATTTTAGAATTTACGTAGCTTCAAAAAACGAAAAATAAATTTGAACTCTTAGCTCTATTGAAACGTTAAGTACTTTTACAATTTAATTTACGTATGTTTAAGATTATTATTGTTGTTTTTCTTGTTGTTAATTTTTAAAATCGATTTGTTATTGCTAATCTTTTGAAAAAACTTGTAGTACTCAGACATCATATCCATAGACTATATTAAAAATTTATTGAAAACCTCAATAGATCAAACAAAAAAGAGCCAATCAAATGAGTTTCTTTTTATCAGTACGACGTGAAAATTATTTCAGCAAATCAAACGAAAATGATTGATGATTTAAAAGATAAGTTTTCATTTTTCTCAGACTGACAAATCAGTTTCTTTGAAGGCCGATTTTTGATGCAGATAAGGAATTCTTATACGTCCAAAAAATTTTGCTGCAACTGATATCATGAAATAAAAAATGATATAAATGTACTATTTTATGTGTAAAATATATGTTAGATATCGAACATTGAACACAATGTTTCAGATCAAAATAGATCAGAATTTTGATAATTTAGTTCGTAATATACTGTATTTAAAGAATGAATCATACCGCTTTCTGAAAGAAAGATTAGTCTCGGTAACAGTTTTTTAAATTAAATGTAAAAATAGATTGAATTAAGAAGGCTAGTATTTTGTGTATGGTATTAAATGTCATAGTTAACCAAAATTCTGTACTTCAGCAACAGAACCACACGTTTTATGCGGAGATATGTTGGGTAGGCAAAAAATCCGTAGGAACTTTAAAAATTCGAAAAATTCGAAAAATTACCGAAATAAAAAACGGATTGCAGGATTAGCGTTGCTTTTTTATGATAAGAAACATAACTCTAAAAACAATCGGTAGGTGGATCTTACATACACATATCGAAGAAGAAATACACAAATAACGAATAGAATGCCTCAAAATCTTTATTACAGCAGTATGCATTCCACATGACCACCTCCACAGGGGATACATTGCAGACGAGACATCCAGTAATGGCAGAGTGCAGCATATCCAAATGTATAATGACACTTCTTGGCGTATAGCATTTCTTAATTTCAACATATTTGATCGATCGGACCCATATAACAGGTCTTAAAATATCCCCAAAACCAGAAATTTGTCGGTGCCAAATCTGGAGATAAAAGAAGCCATGGGAACTTACAACGTCTGCTAATGGTTTTGGTCTTCCCCGAAGGTCTACATCAGGAATGCCTTGACTAGAGTAGCAGTGAGACTAATTGTTTCACCATTGCATAAACGTCACGGTAGAAAGCGCATATCTTTCACAGAAACATGGCATGACTTTCTTGGGCAGAAGCCTTTAAATAATACTGCGCATTCACTGCAGTCGTTACTCACCCATTTATTGGGATTGCGTTTCCAAAAAATTTCAGTTGCGGCTTCTTTGTTGGCGAATATGTCTAATTTAGTCTCTCTCTGTTTCTTGTAATTATAATCAGTACAAAAACCCTTAACGGGTTAAAAGTTTGTGACGCCGCTACTTTATGGCTATAAGAATTTGAAATATGAGTCTTAAAAATAATGATATCAAATTTTAAGTGACGCTTTGCAATTAGTTAAAATATACATAGATTTTCTTATTTGATCATTTTCTTTTTACTTTTATTTATATTTATAATGCAAACGTAATATTTTTAGCTTCAAGATCAGACAGATATATAAAATACACTCACTGATGCTTTTTCATTCATATTTCAAATTCAAAATAACAGTTTTAAAAGGAATGATATAAAAATTCCAGTGGCGCCTCCGTGTTATTTTAAAAGATTTGTTTTTAGATTCCATTAAAATTACTTTTGTTTTGTCTAATAAAGTATATTTACATATTGAAACAGTGCTTTTAATTTTCAAATATACTGTCAAATAATTATAAATTAAAATTATTTATTTCAATAAATTGATTTATCTTTTGCATCACGCTATCCAAAACATAGTATCCAACTGAGTGCAAATTTGCGCAAAGAGGTAGTGTGACGTAAAGAAAACATTTACACAAATTTTACTTGCAGTTTTGGATAGCGTGACGCAAAAGATAAATCAATTTTTTGAAATAAATAATTTTAATTTATAATGCAAAGTCAGTGAAAGTATAATTATTTGACAGTATATTTGAAAATTAAAAGCACTGTTTCAATATGTAAATATACTTTATTAGACAAAACAAAAGTAATTTTAATGGAATCTAAAATCAAATCTTTTAAAATAACACCGAGGCGCCACTGGAATTTTTATATCATTCCTTTTAAAACTGTTATTTTGAATTTGATATGTGAATGAAAAAAGCATCAGTGAGTGTATTTTATATATCTGTCTGATCTTGAAACTAAAAATGTTACGTTCGCATTATAAATATAAATAAAAGTAAAAAGTAAATAATCAAATAAGAAAATCTATGTATATTTTAACTAATTGCAAAGCGTCACTTAAAATTTGATATATATTTTTTTTAAGGCTCATATTTCAAATTCTTATAGCCATAAAGTAGCGGCGTCACAAACTTTTAACCCGTTAAGGGTTTTTTGTACTGATATCATTACTTTTTAGGGGTTATTGATCAAAAAATTAAAACAAGTCCTTCTGGCTCCTAGGAAGGGTAAACAGATTTATCTTTTATTATGAAGTTGCCACCATTTTTTTTTTTCGAAATGTCAGCTGCAATTTATTAATGGACTTAGTGGATTTATTAATGAAGGCTTGTATATATGGAGTTTTAAGCAAATCGGTTCATAGGACCTTTCTAATGTAAATTTGAAATTTTCATGGGGCTGGCACAGAGAAACAAGGGGGTAGATTAAGTTGGCAAATGAACATAACAAATACATTTCTGAGATAAATCCACACTACAAATTTAGTTTGCATTAATTCAGTATTTCAAACGTTATCATGCTGACAAATTTTCAAGTAGCCTGCTACTTCGAAACAAAATGAAAAAATATTGAGTGGGATTCTCAAACTCTTTAAAAAGATACTAATAATAATAATAATAATAATAATAAGTGCGAGATTTCAAATTTAAGTTAGAATTACGTAATTTACATTTTGCAAGTTTCTTTTTAGAGAATTACAAATGCAAATTAAACAATTAAAAAAAAATCAAGTTAATGTTAAAAATGGAAAATTAATTATTTTCTTTTCCTTTTTGAGGCTAAGTATAGATACTGCTCCAATATTCACAATTTAAATTTTCATCAAAAGTGCAGGTAAAAATTATTTCATAAAAATATTTGGGGGGAAAAAATAGACAAAATATAAATTAAGCTCTACATTTCTTAATTTTAGAAATAAGATAAAATCATTTGGAGAAAAATTTTATGGAAAATACAAGTTAAGCTAAAGTTAATACAAGTTAAGTAAAATACAAGTTAAGCTTAAGTTTTATGGAAAATACAAGTTATATATATGTTTCTTTTTAAAAATTAAAAACCTCTTTTTAAAATACAGTTAGAGTTTATTCATATATTTACTTTTCAGACTTTAAAATGATACATATTTTAAGTATTAACATAATCAAACTATTTTTTTTATTATTATTTAAAGCAATAATGGCTAGGGGATGAAAGAGGGGATAAATAAACTGTATATATATATATATATATATATATATATATATATATATATATATATATATATATATATATATATATATATATAAAAGAAAGAAAAAAAACATGAAAATAGAATTAAAATTCATGAAAATTGTGTCAAATAGCGATTATTTAAAAACATGTCAAAATAAACAAATAACATCTTTACTTTGAAACCCATAATAATTTATTTAAAAAATATAATTCTCTCTCCCTTTCTTTTTTTTTTTTTTCTTTTTTTTTTTTTTTTTTTTGTAATTAATTAATTTCTGCATGAAAAATTCCATTTCATAAATATATTTACAACTACCATCAACAAAAAACCCTCCTTTAATTTTAAATAATTATTTCTACATGTTTCTAAGCAATTAAAAGTGGCTTTTTTTTTTTTTTTTTTTTTTAAGAAAAATAAATTAAATATGGGAATGTATATAGTGTGAATATAAAGCTACTAGATGGCGCTATCTAGTATATTAAAACCATGAAATTATTACCTTCATTATTAAAACCATATACATTCCTGTATTTAATTTATTTTTCTAAACAAGAAAAACTCTTTCAATTGCTGAGAAACATGTAGAAATAATTATTTAAAATTAAAGGAGGGTTTTTGTTTATTGTAGTTGCAAATATATTTATGAAATGGAATTTTTCATGCAGAAATTAATTAATTTAAAAAAAATAAAGGAAAGGAAGGGAGAATTATATTTTTTAAATAAATTATTATGGGTTTCAAAGTAAAGATGTTATTTATTTATTTTGACGTGTTTTTCAATAATTGCTATTTGACACATTTTGCATGAATTTTAATTCTATTTTCATTTTTTTTTTTTTTTTTTTTTTTTTTTTTTTTAACACGCTTTTATTAGCTTTACCTGTATGTATGTATGTATGTTTGTTTGTATGTATAATGTATGTTTGTAACCGCTCTGGGAGCAAACAAAAAATCTATATTGTAAAAAAAGACTTCCCTACGTGAACGCTGTGGCTGTGAGGAAAAGCTCCCCGCTACCAACCTAAAGGTCTAGCGTTCAAGCCCAGTCAGAAGAGATTTTTAAAAAATGGTTTTTGTTTAATTCTGAATTATTTTAATTAAAGATTTAAATGTATGTAAATATTATGCCGTGTCACTCACATGATTTTCTCTTACCCTGCATTTTAATACTAAGATAGTTATTTAGTGCTTTTTAGTTCACATTTCTATAAAAGCGTGTTCTTTAATTTTTTTTAAAACTATAATATTATTTAATATACAGTGTATTTATCCCCTAGCCATTATTGCTTTAAATAATAATAAAAAAATTAGTTTGATTATGTTAATATTTAAAATATGTATCAATTTAAAGTGAAAAGTAAATATATGAATAAACTCTAACTGTATTTTAAAAAAGAGATTTTTAATTTTTAAAAAGAAATATATACATATGCGAAAGTGTATGTTTTAAGTTAAAAACAAAAGATGGCGCTAAAACTCCATTTGCTGTAGGGACCCTATATATAGAGAGACTGGACATTGACCGAAAGTCAGCCATTTTAGTGCCAATTCGGAGTGGTCCCCGTAGAACGTGATGCTTTTTCTTCGCGATTGACACTTTACTATACAACATAAATGAAAGAAAATTGTACTAAATTTGTGCAGAAAGTAATGCAGAATATAAATATATAATTTTTTTCGTCTTAGAAAAAAAAGAATTTGAAGAAAAACGAATTTTGTTTTAACCTTCGACGTGGTTAATTTTTCAACTCCGATCGGAAAACAAAGGAATTTTTTGTTGTATATTTCTATATTAAGCAAAATACGTTGATTGTGAAAGTAATTCTACCTTACTTTTTCTAAGGACAGAAATTCTAATTCGAAAAAGTTAGAAAAATTTTAACAAAAATGTGGTAATCTTAGTTTGTGTCAAGTAATTCATGAATAAATGTAAAACTACGGCAGAAGAACAGAAATTATTATTTATTATTTTATAAAATTAATTACGAAATATTTTTACAAGCTAAAAATGCATATTTATTTCAATTACTCATTACTAAAAATAATGACTTAATTAAATATTAAAAATAAAGATTTAATTAATAATAATTTGTAAAAATATTAACTAATACCTTTAGAAATTAAAAAATGTTTTTATTTATTTTATTTACATTTGCTTATTTCGTTGATTTTTTAATTTTTTTAATTTTTTTAAAATATTATGTAAATAAAAATAATAACTTATTTAAATATTATTTATAAAATTTATTATGGCAATTATTATTTAAAAGAAATGTATATTTCATATGCTATCAAATAATATACAACTTATTATTATTATTATTTTTTTTATATATCAATTTATTTTAAGAAATCTGATACATTTTGCGTACTAGCAAAGAATCAAAAATATCTTTTTATATAGTTATTTTAAATATGTATTTTAAAATATATCACAATTATACATTGAGATCTAACATATTAAATATATTGCAAAACAGGACTGAAAAACTAATAGCTAGCAAATAAATAATGTACTTATCTCGTATGTTAGGAAATAAATACGTAAAACAGCATGCAATAAGAGAATTCAAAGTATTTAAAGCATGATAAAAAAATAAATAATGCATTTTTATCTATTAAAAACATTCCAAAATTAAAGCATTTTATCTCCCAACAAAGTAAAAATGTAATAAATAAGTTCTTTTTCGATTATGGCGTAAAGTAATCGAAATTTCTCCTCAGCGTAATGATAAGCAATGGAGCAACTGGCACTAAAATGGAGAATTTCGTCAAAAAGCCGGCACACCAATGTTCAGTCTATCTCTATATAGGGTCCCTAATTTGCTGTTTTTTCCCATTTCTGGTGCGGAAGGATACATGAATAGGAATCGCAAACCATTGAGCTACTATAAAATTGATGTTTATGAATGATTAAAAATTTTTCGCTCTAAAAAATTGTAAATTCATCATTATTATGATAAAATGGAATATCTAAAATTACAAAATACTTCCTTATTTAAAATGTTATCTAAATACTTTTTAGACTAAATAAGAAATTTTGAAATCAAAAATATCTTTTCCATAGAAAAAAAAAAGCCACCCCCTCCCCCTCACCTAATTTCGCCGTAAATTATCGTAGAAAGATGCGGCTGGTACCTATCGATCTGTAATAACGTCTAGTTTTTAATGGTGTAGTTAGAGTTTGCTTAAAGGGTTATCTACATATTAAAACAGGCATAAACTTCATTATTTTTCAATTACGCCTATTTTTGACCACAAATTCAAATTTCTGAGATCAAGGCAGTTCGGAAAACCTACCTATTTATATACTTTAAATCATTTCTAAACAGAGTTACACGTGAAAAGTGTTAGGGGGAAAAATTATCTCTAAAATTTCAACAGTGTTAAAATTTTCATTTCTTTATAGCATGTCTTTACCTCAATGATATTTTATTTTATGCTTTTTAGGGCTTCACAATAAAAAGCTTCTAATCTTAAAAAATGATTTTTTACTTACATTTTTATTTTGTGCTTTTTAGTTAAAAATAATGCTTCTTAAAAATTTAATAAAAATTTCTTAGGATATTGTGTAGACAACTAGATATTTTCTTTTAGACACTGACATTTTTTTTTTTTTTTTTTTGTAATTATCTGAAAAAAATAGCACGTCAACCTTCGAGGATCAAACCCACGACCAACGTGTTATCAGCATGACATTCTAACCGAAAGTCAAAGAACAGTCAAAAAAAGTCATAGATCATGCTGGAAAAATCTAAGTAATGCAAAAAAATATTTTTCTTGAATGAATTTCGAAATACTTTGAAATGTTAAGAATTTTTATCTTGTGTAAAAGTGAAATATCTACACTACATTCTTCTTTAAAATTTTCTTATTGATGGAACTTTTATTTTTTATAGCATGTCTCTGCAAGAATAAAATTTTATTTTATGCTTTTCAAGGCTCCACAACAAAAAGTTTCCAGCGTTTATTTTTCTTTTTCTTTTGCTGTTATTCTTTTTAGTTACACAAAAAAAGCTTCTTAAAAAAACTAATCAAAATTTCTTAGGATACTGTGTAGGCCATGAAAGGTTTTGTTTTTAACAAATGACATCTTTTTTTATTAATTATCTACAAAGAAAGTAACACGTCGGCCTTTGATGACCAAACCCACCCACCACCATCGCGTTATCAACATGACGCTTTAACCAACTGAGCCACTGAACGACGCAAAAATTTCTTACATTCACTGTAAAGTGGAAGTGCTTTGTTTTTTTAGCATGACACGAAAATGTGATGACAAAATTCAATTTCAAAAATAAGAAGTTTCTAAAAAATATTTATTTATGTATTTTTTACTTAAAACTTTTTATTTGTTGGGTTTTTTTTTTTTCCTATCAAAAATATTTTGTGATTTTTTAATATCAAAAAGAAAAAATGTTTTTTAAAAAACTCCCCAAAAAAGTTTTAGGATACTGTGTAAACAACGAAAATTTTCTTGTATCAATTGACACTCTTTCTACTAATTATCGGCAAAAATTAACACGCCAGACCTTCCGGGTACCGACATCTTGATCGCCACGTTATTAACGTGACGCTCTAACCAACTGAACCAAGGAACGACAAACGGAATGGCTTATATTTACTTTAAAATGAAGGCGCCTTGCTTACTAACGTGACACGAAGACACAATGACGAAGTCAATTTCATATAAGAAGCTACTAAATAAGTCTTTATTTAAAAGAGTGAGTAATAATAATACTTATATATATCCATTTTAAGACTGATAAATCGTTTTTTTGAAAATAGTATATTATATGTAACCACAAATTATCATAAGAAAAAATCAATCTCAAATAAATTATGACAAGCATTTATCTAAAATGTTTTTTTTTTTTCCTCTACATATGGAAAAAATAAAAAATAAATAAATAAAAAAAATGTGCTAATTGATTGTAGAATTGCATTTGATTTCTTAGCTAGGAAAAATGCGGAAATTCGAGCATTGTAATTGAACCTCAAATGTCAAATACAGTGACATTTTAAACAATCTGTCATTAATTGTATGCAGCGAACTCTTTTCAACTCTGTTATTCGGAAATATAACACCTATACATATGACAGGGTGCTATGTAATAGCTCTCAAAACACACTTGATAAATGAATGGTGTTTGTTTGGTTTTATTCGAAATTTTCATACGAGCATGTAACGAAGAGTTATGAGGATTTAAATTAAGATACTGAATTTAGCATTTAAAAATGATGGATTATGGCGTTTGTCTAACGTATTGAAATGTTTATTATTGTTACGTAGAGTGTAAAGATTCTCCATCTTAGGAAAGGAGACTGCGAGTTGAGAAATGAAGTTTGGTTGACGTTACAGGTAGTGTTGTATATTAGTGTTTTAAAATGAGGAAATTGTAAGATATAATTGCTGGTGAATAAGGATAAAATTTGAATTTCTAGATTGATAAATCGTGTGATGAATTTCATATGGCTATTTTGCTGTATCCTCAAAAGATTCAATTCATTTAAGTTGATGATTTTGAAATAAAATTATAAGTATTATTCTTTAAAAATTATTCAGAAATTAAACACAGAGCAATGATATAGCTGTGATATAGAGTATTATATCTGTTCTTAAAAAAAAAAAAAAAAAAAATTATAAATCAAAGCGTAGCTATAAAATGTACACAATTAAATATAATATAATTAGAAAGAAAATTATTTAATATACTTTTTTTGTTTCATGAAAAGAACTATTTTGTTCTAATATTATATTTTTAAAAAATCTCCTTTTTAACTTTAATATTTTCGTAAATTTTGTGCTATTAAATAACAAACAATTTATACAAATAACTTTTTTTCCGAAAATTTTTTTATATGGTTGTTTGAAAGTTATTCAAAATATAAAGCATAAGATTAATACTTATAGTGTTATGTTCGTTAAATTTTTTATTGACATTTTGTAGATAAATTGAAATCTACAGAACATGTTTCAGAATCATCATTAAATGTAAAGATTTTCAGACATAAAATATGTAAAAACAAAAAAACAACAATTTTATTACTTTACCCACAATGGTGTATAAGACAATAAATTACGATTTTTTTTTTTTTTTTTTTTTTTTTTTTTAATACCAATTGGAGACTTTATTTAATACCAAATGAAGACTTTATTTTTCTTAAATTCTGAAATATCAGATACCTTTATGGAAATACTTTTTCAACACATTGCTGGTGACAATTCAAGAAGAAATATCGAGTATAATTCAATATATATTTTTTCTTTGCATCTAACTTCTGTTTTTTAGTAGTAAATGTCAAAGTTATAAAGCTTTTGCACTCTTTTTTTTTTTTTTTTTTTTTTTTTTTTTTTTAACGTAGATATATGAAAACATAACTAAGTTAATAAAAGGCGTACAATTCATTTAAGGACATTTATTTCAGTTATTAACAATCTCTATACAGCTAATTCTGACAAATAAACAATTTGATGTTCTTTGATTTTTAAAACCACTGAATGTACTTGTTTTTAAAGAAATATATTTTTTATTGTCTTTCAATTACCATTTTAATTTTTATCATCTATCTATATATATAATAAAATAAGATGTTTGTGTGTGTGTGAATGCGTATGTGTATCCGGAGCATCATAGGAAATCGGCTGATCCCAGAGCTACACAAATTTGCCTGGAGGTTTTCAATGACCTCTACTGATGCACCAAGCCCGATTTTCGAAATTTTTATTAGTTTTCTTTTAATTAGAAGTTTTATTTATTATTATTATTTTTTAATTGAAATTGGATTTTGCCATAGTGTTTCCGTATCACGCTAAAAGGCAAGGCGTTTCCATTTGAAAGTAAATGTGAGGTATCCCTTATGTTCATCAATGGCTCAGTCGGTTAGAGCGTCAAGTTGTTAATGCGATGGTCGGGGTTAGATACTCGGTAGCGGATGTGTTACTGTTTTTGCAGATAATTAATAAATGAGATGTCAATTGTAAAAGAAAATATTTCATTGTCTACACAGTATCCTAAGAAATTCTGATTAGATATTTTAAAAGCTTTCTTTTAGTTACTAAAACGCACAAAATAAAAATTTAAGTGAAAAAAAAAAAAAAAAAAAAAAAAAAAAAAAAAACACTGAAGCCCTAAAAATTATAAAATAAATATTTATTCTTGAAGGGGTATGGCTATAAAAAAAATCAACGTGTCATCAATAAGTAAATTTTAAAGAAAAATGTTTCACTTTTGCAAGAGATGAAATATTTTAACTAATCAAAATATTTAAAAAAGAATTCAAGAACAACATTCGAGATAAGATTTTTGATTTTTTGATTTTTTTTTTTTTTTTTTTTTTTTAATATGAAAATAATTTTTTTATAATAGCTTGAAAATTAGCCACTTAAATATTAGTTCTAAATTTAATTGTTGCCAAAAAAGTTTTCCAGTTCATTGTTTTCGACAAAAAAAGAAATATATTTTCACGCGAATAATGAAATTTTGCTGTTGAATAAGGAAACTGAAATATTTAATAGATGTTGAGATACAGTCACCTTTGAAATCATAGTTCTTAAATAATAACAAATGTACCTTTCGCCGATAAACACCCAAATTGAAGTACCCGGAATAGACTTTTCAACAGGCAGTAGTAACCTTGACTCGATGCAGTGCGGACGGAAAAAGACCTGCCGTAATCAGCAGGTACAGCATGTTCTCCATGAGCTTCCACTAGTAAACGATGATTTTCCGGAGCAGAATTTTTAAGATGAAAGCAGAAGAGTAACAGTCCTGCAAATGCTGTTTTTAGTTAAAAACCAAACCTGGTTCGACGTGCTCATGTTTGCATTCAAAATGGTGGCAAACATTTTCAACATTTTCTGTGAGGAATGATAAAGTAAAAAAATTGAATTAAATTATGTTTTTCAAAAATAAAATTATTACAAGATTTAAAATAATTGTGCGTCTCCATTTCTGTTTTACCTCATAAATAAAGCTGTAGCAGTCCAAAAGTGTTAGAAATTGTCTCACAAAATTAAACAAGGTTCAGACAATCATACTTCAATGTTAGAATAGTAGCCACACCCGTCAGGTTTACGGGTTATAAGAAAAACCCACGGGTACACTTTTAAACTGATCACCCAGTATATCTATCTATCTATCTATCTATCTCTCTCTATATATATATTTGTCTCGAGAAACTCGAAAAAGCTCTAAAGAGTTTGATGAAACTTTGGGATTAGATTTTTTTGGGGATAAAAAAACGATTGGGCCTATCCTCATGAGCAGGAAAATTCTCTTTCACTGTTAACCCTTTACCATCCATTTGCAACAATGGCAGAAATTGGGTTTACTCGGAAATTATATTAATTTCCGAGTTTTACAACGATTTATTACAATTTTCATGAAAGTTTGAGGTTAGAGGTATCAAATGATTGGGTTTTTCCTCATCTTCAGGAAAATTTGAGGTCGTTCAACACTTTATCGGCCACTTAAAATATATGGTTGAAACTGGGTTTTTTTGGAAATGTGTATAACACTTTCAATAAAAATTTCGGATTATTATTATTATTATTATTATTATTATTATTTTTTTTTTTTTTTTTTTTTTTTTTGTGGGGAAAAAAAAAAAAAGTATCTTAATTTTTAAGAAATTTTGCGTTTGCTGTTAACCCTTTATCCGCTGCTTGCAACATATGGCAGAAATTGTGTTTACTCGGAAATGGATATAATGATTTATGAAATTATTGCGTTAAATGTTTTTTGGGGTGATAAAACAATTTGACATATCCTCAACTTCAGGAAAAGTCGTGTTCGCTGGCTGAACCATATGACAGAAATTGTGTTTACTGGGATATAACGATTTTATTTAAAATTTATATATAGGGAACACAAGAGTTTACAAATTAAAATAAGCACAGAATTTTGACATTCTCTTTAGAATATTTAGCGTTGACCGGTAATCCGAAATGACAGAAACTTGTTTTTATTTATTTATTTATTTTAAGTATTCGAATGATTTTATAAATATTTAGAGTTAGCGTGTTTATGACCTGATATTTCGATCATAAATATCCTCATCTTCAGTCTAATTAGCATTCTATAGTAACCCGCAATGTACCCGGGACAAATGCGACACAAGTTTTGTTTTGTTTTCTTTGAAGTCGCTGAAATGATTATATATATATATATATATATATATATATATATAAGAGTTTTTTTAAAAATCGGTTTCATTTATCTCCTTCCGAAAGGTTAGCCGTCGCTGGCCTCTGCTTGAATGATTTTGATAAGAAATAATAGTTTGAAATTTAATATGATAATTCAATTTAAATTTTTCTTATTTCCAGGAAAATTAGCTTTCAGCGATAACTCACTCTCCATTCTGGGCAAACAAATAAGAAATATAATTATCTGAAAACAAATCACTGTATCTACACTACAAATGGTTTCTAGAACGAGATCGAGGGAACATGGTCATCCAGGAACTACTAATTAACTAATATTATTCGAAGGAAGAGCCTCTCTGTGTATGATTTAATGAATATCCATTATATAATTTATACAGAATGAAATGCTTCTAAAATTCATACTTAATATTCCATAACAAATAACTGCCGTTATATTCTAATATGTCGCCTAAAATTTGAGAAAAACGCAGAAGTTAAGAGAATACAGCCTTAAATATTTTAATTCATAAACCTAAATTTATCTTACGGTCTTCTCCCGAATTACTTCACATTCCTTTATGGAATTATAATATCCAGAATTAGTATAATTCGCCCTCTCAACTTTTATGTGGTTTTTGTTTCTGAAATTTCAGTTAAATTTAACACTGTATATTTGAAAAGAAAAATGGCTGCTGTTTGTCATTCTATTTATATAGTGTCAATCACACACAGAGACATTTTACTTCTACCACTATTTTCTAACAATAATTACTAACCTAAAACTGCTGTAAAAATACGATAAAGCTTTCTGTATGGTAATAATGGTAGCAAAAAAAAAAAAAAAAAAAAAAAAGGTGGGGGGATATCAGACTACTGTAAGACAGTCACTATCATGTGCCATGAAACTCCTCTATAGAATACTAAAAATAAATTCTAAATACACTTCATTCTTTATCAGTTTTCTTGTTGATTTACTTTAAACCATGCAGAAAGAAGATGATTTTTCAATGTAGCATTCTTTTAAAATTAAAAATCAGATTTTTTTTTTTTTTTTTTTTTTTTTTAATATATTAATTTTTTATAGTTAAAATTTACTTCGTTAGATGACTGTAAAATAAAAATGCTTTTCAAAGATTTTTGAAGGATTTAGGTCTTTTATGAATCTTTTATAAGTATATTACAGATTAAAATTCTGGTTACTATTCCGTTATCCCCCGGAATGAAATGCATAATCATAGTGTTGTCAACATTTAAATAATTTTCTACGCTTTAATATATTGAAGTTCACCATTATAAAATTCTGGAAATGAAATCTTTTGAAAAAGCGGAAACATTGGAATTTATGCATTTTTAGTGTTAATAATAATAATAACAATAATAAGCAAATAAATAAATACGCAAATTTAAAAAAGAATGATCACATGTTCATTAAAACCTTTAAGACTATTTAACGATTTTAAACGTAAGTTATAAGTTACAGAAAACATACAATGATGTTAAAAAAGCACATCTTACACTCTCTCGAAAGAAACATCCTGCGAATATATATATATTCGCAGATTTATTGGAAACTAAGAATTCATTCATATTTTAATGTTAGTTTAAATTTATGATAATTTATGATTAATTTTCAATATATATATATATATATTTAAGTTACAATTCATTATATTTAAACAAAAACGAAAAAAAAAACCCACATAAATTAGGCAGTTTTGTGTGCTTAAAACTGTACACTAAAAAGAAAGTCTTGCTTAAAAATAAATTGTTAGCTCTTTTATGTAATTCATCTGTTTTAAATAATCTATCAAGCTATTTTCATCACCGGTAATTCAAATAATAAAATTTTGCAAACTTCCACCTTTTACTCCATCCATCTCCCGAAGAAAAATGAGATTTTAATAACGAGATGACTTAAGTGAATTAATGAATATTAGGTCAGAAATAATATTACACTCCCCAATTTATGGCCACTTTGAGAATAGCTAGTCAATAGAAAAGATATGAATAATTAATTCAGTTTCACTGAAGGAGAAAGAATAGATATCCGGTATAGAAAACTTGACTAAGTGCCAACAATTATCTGTCACTCATACTACACAAAGTAAAGACAATGCATTTTAAGCAAAACTAAAAGTCTCGAAATGGGAATAATCAAATGAATATCCCAACAAATTTTGAACAGTTTTTAAGAATTTTTTTAATGCAAATCCTAATTAAAAAAAGAAATCGTCTAAAAATATTGCTTAACATTAAAAGAATGCACAAATTCTGTGAAAGCTAAACACTGTTTTGTAACTTGGTATACTTTTAATTATGATATTTATTTTGGTATCTTGCATTAAAACGACGACAAAAATTTTATCCGCATGCTTGAATTACGTGAATATAGTTTCAAAGAATTAGCATAAATGTAAATGAATATAAATCTTAAGTTTATAATCTTATATGTTAAAACCCAAGGCTATTTTTTAAGAATAAAATTGTAGTATTTGAGCATGCGCAAAAAAAAAAAAAAAAAAAAAAAAACTTTGAGCCAATCCGAAACAATTACAACCCTCATATTAGATAAATGGGTGATACGAACCAACTGACCCAAGAAAGAAAGTAGTGTGATTTTGTTTTTTCTTACATATTGTAGCACCTCACGCGAAAATTTGGTAATTTCAACATCATTTATAATGCCTTTCGTGCATCTCATCGGTGTATTTATCTTTTAGATATGTCATTTTTCAGCAGACGAAAAATATATAAATTCGAGATTTGATTTACTACTTTATATTCAAGAAATTAAAAAATGTATCTATATAGTTTTAATTATCGCATTGGAAGTAATTTTTGTTAAAATGATATGCAAAATGCTAAGCGGCGCTTAATATTTTAAAGTCTGCGATTGAAAACTAAGAAACTGCCAAAATATGGACGTAAAATTCCTTACTTACAACTCGGGAAAAGTGCAGTTAGGCCAGTGAAGATTTAAGCCAAGTAACCCCTATTTAAACTTAAGATAAACTTGCCTTGCAGAAATCAATTTGTTCCGTAAATTATGCATTAAACACTTCAGATTTTTTCTACTTTTTTCTCCTTAAAAATATAATTGCAGGTTTTCTAAAGAAACTTCGCTATTGTCATATTAAAAACCGCTTTTTAAGGCAACGGATTCTACTTCTTTATTTACAGAGTGTGTTTACACACTTTTAGAACGATTTTGATGAATTATTAAGAAAAAGTAACTGTTTTGAAAAAAAAAAAATCTGTCAACAGTTTATAATTCGAAATGAGAAATATCGTCTGCTACTTTTAAATTTATTCTTTTTCCAAAATATCGCATATAAACAAGCTGTGAATTGAGGGAGATGTTTTTGCTCTTTCCGAAGAGAAATATTCTTCTTTCATGATTCAAAAGCGTTGTGATATGCATGGTATTAAAACTTTTACGTGAAAAAATAAGCAACATTATTAATCGGATAGGAAAAGTCGTCAGTCATTAATTCTGCAATGACAGAAGACTCCAAACGAATATCCGAAAAAGGTACGTACTGTTTCAAACCTTTCTAAAGTGAAAACGCTGGTAACAAAAGAAAATCCACCGACGCTGAAATCAACTGAAAAGTCTTTAAATACATCTGTAGCAACAATAAATAAAATAATAAACCAAGATTTAGAACTTAAAAAGCTAAAAAACCTAATGTTCACCAGCTTTTGCCAAGGCATGTGGTTCAACGCAGAACATTTTGTAGAACCCTATATGAAAACTATTTAGCAGGAGATAAATGGAAATACATAGTGACCTTTAATGAAACATGGGTTTACCTAAATGACTGCAACAGAAAAATGCCTATTTATTATCGAAAACGAAGAGAAAAAAAATGCACAATCCTGGTTCCGTCAATGCACAGATAGTTTCAGTAAAGGATTTATGATAGTCGCAAGGTTCTCTTACAATGGGAAATTAAAAATAATGGAAATGGAAAAAAAAATGTTAAAATCAACTCTCAAAGTACTACCAAGAGAATATTTTACTCCCGATATTTCCAGAAGAAATTACATTTTTTTATTCCAATGACTTTCGTAGTTGGAAACTTCATCTAGACAAAGCAACAAGTCATACTTCGAAAAATAACACTGCATTCCTTGAAAAAATGAAGATTGATACAAGTATTGAATCCTTTCAACATATTCCTACAAAGTCCTCTGATGTTTCACCTATGGACTATTGTGCCTTTGGTTTACTGAAAAGAGCTCTTTCTAAGCGCAAACTCACCACGATTGATGGACTCTGAAAAGTCGTGAAAGAGTAATGGAAATCAATACCTATGGAAATTTTGCGAAAACCCTTCTATCTTGGAAATTACGATGCAGACTTAGGATCCAGAAACAAGGCTATCAGACTAAACATTTAAAGAAATAGTCTTTACATTTTAAATATTAATTAAACGGCATCGAAATCGTTCTAAAAATGCGTTAACACACGTATCTTATCTAATGATGAAGTTAAAACTGCACAGTAAAATTTTGTATGCATATAAACATATCTGAATTTAAAACCATCAATGATAACCAAATATTAATTATTGACTAAATATTTTTAAGAAATATCAATAAATTATTCTTCACGGATAATAAAACTCATAAATAATAAACAAATAGTATTATTTTTGCATTTTGAAATGTTTATTTAGTACAGATGGATAAAATATATTTTAAAATTAGTAAATTAATTTTAATTCTGGTTGGCAAACAACTTTAGCAAATCTTTATTATAAGAGAAACTCTATAAAACTTTTTTTAACTGATTTCTAGAATATGCATAAAAATCGATGATAAATAAGCTTAGCACATCACATATATTAAATATTTTAATTGACTACAACTGCTTTCTTCAGTTTCGTTTTCGTTATCGAAGCCCATCATATGTAAATCATTTTACAAATCAAAATTTAATAAATGTAATATTCATACAAGTAATATTTATTTTCCAGTCACTGAAAAATGTTTTGTACACAGTTAATCTTCTCCTCAAAACTAAAAAATAAGCGCAAAATATGATTACTTAGCAAATATTTCAATTATAAACTTTAAATATAGTTGAAAAAGATTTTTTTTTTTCAAATGATTAATTTTTAATTTTCTTTATAGCAAAATTATTATAACTATACACATAAAATGAAAAAATAATTTTTACAATTAATGTCTTCATTAATAGAGGTAAAAAGTTTGCACTGAAAATGTTTTATTTATAATTTCATATCGTTTCCCCAAACTTTAGAGGTTTCAGTTACAGTCTGTTTTTATAAAAGCTTTATAAATAATTTTTAATTTATAAGTGGTTGTATATCTTTTTTTATAATTTTACTTATTTACGCTTTATTCAAAGGGAAAAAAATCTTACACTCAAAATGTTTTTAGATGTTAACAGGCTGCCTTTGGGAATTTCTGATTAGTTATCAGAAACTTTTTTTTATTGATTTTACATGATCAATGACTATCATTGAGAAACATGGATATTATCGATTTAATGCCCGAGGAAAATCTCAAGAAACTGTAGTTTTCTGTTACTTTTCATTTATAATGAGTACCTTAACGGAACTTCTGTCTTTCCTTGATAATATTAGAAAGTTTGCGGTTAAATATATTAAGTATTTTAACAAAAAAAAAAAAAAAAAAAAAAAAAGAAAGAAAGAGAAATACATAGTTGAAGAAAAAATGAAGAACGAAAAAAATGCATATAAATATTTTTTACTATTTTTGTAGGATAAACTGTTTTAGTGCAAAATAAAGCATTCTAAACTACAGAAATATTTCTTTTTAAGAGAAATTTTTTAATTACACCATGAAAAATAGAATGTGTAAATACTTACGTGATTTATATATATATATATATATATATATATATATAACTTGGTAATTCTTTACAACATTATCTAAAAGTCACAAATTTTGCATCGCCTTTTGATCAGTATATACCTAAAATTTCGTTTCTTGCAGTGTACAAATATTTCAAAAAAAGTTTATAAAACATGCTAAAATCGTATTTTGCATGAAAATTTCTTCAGAAGAATAAAATTTCATTCACAAAAATATTTTTCTTATTGATTTCTTATGATCAATAACTATCACTAAGAAACATAGATAATATTGATTTAATGCCCCCGGGGAAAATCTCCACAACTGAAGTTTCCTATGCTTTTCACTTATAATGAGTGCCTTTAAAGAAAGCACTGAACTTTCTTGGCAAAAGTCTTTACGGTCAAACATAGCCATTATTTTAACAAGCAGTGAACTATAATAACAAAAATACTTTTTACTTCGGTTTCTTTTTAAATTTTGGGGTTATGGTTGTTCTATGACGGTTTTCTTTTTCTTTCTAAGGTATGATAAAAGTTCTGAGATATAGAAGATTTTGATAAAAATTATCAAAAATAAAATTGTACCTGTTTACTTTCAAACAATACATTTTGAATTCTATAGTAATGTATTTAAAATTGTATATGGCAGTAAATACTTTTAAGAAGGTACGTAGGGTACAATATATTTATTTTTCGAACTACATTAATTTAAACTTCAAAGCAGTTTTATACTTTTTGTTAAGACAAGAACAAATTACTAAGAGGGAAGTCAACCATTTTTTTATTATAAAAAATTGAAAATATTGTAGATCAATTAAGTTTTAGCTCTTTTTATAATTCTGATGTAAAATTTTAAAAAATATAATCAATGTATTGAATAGGTATGTATCATACTAGAATTTGAACCTTTTTTCCTATTAACTTCCGTCTGGATACATTTTATATTATACATTTTAATAATTAATATTTTTTCTTAAAGAAGTATCTCCAATAAAATTTCAGCAGGTTTTCTATTTGCTATAATTTGAAAAACTTTTTACATTTCGGTGCTTTTTCTATACCACGAATTTTGTACAGAATTTTTTATCATAAAATAAGGCTATAAATTTTAAAAGAAGTTTATTGTTAAAGAATAGCGATAGAAAAAGTCTTAATAAATGATAAGTCTGTGGGAAACTTGTTGCAGTCATAAATATGATCGATTACACAGCTATATTGTATGGTTTTATATTTTACTTGTTTATTCCATGCACATATCTTTAATTAATACATAACTTCCAGAACTGCCGATTTTCTAATAGTACCAATATTTCAGAAAACAGAGACGTCTCGTGAATGACATTTCGGGGTATCTCCATACGCATGGCTAGAAACTTTAAGAAGGTGTTTACAAATACCTTCTTAAAATTTATATAAATGTTGTCCAGAATAAATTTCCGGTGCCAACTGTTTAATTTAATTCAATAGAACTTTCTCACCAACCCAATACATTGTTTCTCCAAATAAGTGAATCAACCAATAAGAGGAATAAACAATCCCTTATAACGTACTATTTCTAGCCATCCGCGTTAAAGTAGTTCAAAACGTCATTCACGGGACGTCACTGTCAAAAAGTTACCTTGGTCTAATTCAGGTTTCTTACGGTACCACCTTTTTTGCGAGGACTTTCCACTATTTTTCTATTACAATAAACTTCTTTATAAATTTATACGACTATTTTATGACAGAAATTGCCAAATAAAATTAGTGATACAGAAAAATAAGGACCTTACGTACCATGTAATTTAATTACAAAACTTTTATTAAGAAATAAGGTAAAAATATTTATTTTGTGAAATTGGTATTGGAAATCGACAGGGTTTGGAGCTATTTTAATACATTTTTTATAAAGGTGTTATGCATACTTGCCAACCATCTCATTAATAATCGTAACATTGTTACGCCCATTTAAAACACGCCCTTTTTTACACACCATTTTAATTTTAGAGTAAATTTTTCCAAATGTAGTTACGATTAAACAAGAATAAAATTACACCAAAAAAAAAAAAAAAAAAAAAAAAAAAAAGACTGGTGTGAAAAAAAAAAGCGGGTACTAAAAGTGTTATGATTCATAATGAGATGGTTGCCGAATATGGTTATGTTTTGAGAATATTTAAAATTGTTCAATATTAAACCAATATATTAAATATTGCATAACTTAATAATGTATGCTTTTATGTTCATCTAAATAAAGTTGTTTATTTGTTATTTTATACATTCTCCTTATGCATATACAGGTTGGTGTTCAAAAATTACAGCAACAAACTTTAAGAGTAGATAGGGCACATCATAATGATTCAGAATCGTACAGGAAACCGCATCCGCAAATGACAACTTAACTCTTTAAGTGTCGGGTTTTGTGGGGCATTTTTTAACAGATGTGGGTGGTACAAACATACATCTACAAACTTAAAGTGAATTTAGATAGCAGCTGAAAGAATGAGGAATACATAGCTTACAGGACTGGTTCTTTGAAAGATTCTTTGACAAGACGTTCTTTTGACAAGATTCTTTGAAAATGTAATTTAGTTTTAATCTTATTCAAAGTTTATCTAAGATTGATGATATACATATAAGCAATTTTTTTTTTCTTTGACACACAAAATCATATTACACACAGTACATTTAGAATGTGCTTCCTTTGAATGCTATTTTTTGAGCAAAATTCGCTCTGACCTCGAAAAATAACAAAGGTTGGCAGGGGTCGTACTCTCCGCCCTCTTTTCAGGACACTGTCATGGAAGAGAAATTTTTTCATTTATTACAACCAGTATTTTTATATAATAATCTCTAAGACGTATAATCACGGCACATTACTATAAATATATTAGAAATATTTCTGCATGAAATTAGTGGTGGCAATAAAGGCAGAAATTTTTATTGATGAGAGTGTCCTGTGTTGGTCATTGTATAGCCTCCTAAACTAGATGCCTGTCGCGTGGTTCGAAAATTTGGTAACAGTTTAAGCGGTAGACAACGCCACCTGGTACAGATTGCGCGACTGTTTTATTGAACAGTCATCAAAAAAATTTTTGAAGGGGGATTTGATATACATAAAAGGCGAATAGAATCAAAGATACGTTGATTGATTATATATAGCATGATTGATTATATATAGCATATATGACTTCTTAAAATTATTGGTGACAGTTGAATAAAAAAGTCGCTCAATCTGTACCAGGTGGCGCAGTCTACCGCTAGAACTGTTGCCAAGTTTCCGAGCCACGCGACATGCATCTAGTTTAGGAGGCTATGGTCACTGGCATCTGTTTTGGGAGCGAACTTCATTTGACACCGAAAAGTTCTTTTCCCTCCTCGTATTGTTTCCAACTTCTAGTGAACTATTTTGTCCATTTTCAAGAGGTTTTAATCGTTCTCTAGGTTCTGGTCTAGAGAGTATAAGCGAATACTGAGTCACTCTTCTTTTATTTTCCAAAACATTTGCTGGCTTAATTATCACTTTATACGTAGCATAGGAGTTGATCAGAGTCATTTAAATCATTGCATAAAACAGTGGTTGGCACCACTTTTTACTTTCTCTTACCCATAAGGTAGAGAAAGTATTGTTTTTGGGTCAAATTTTCGAACGCGAGATTTTGTTATATTTACACGTTTTGAGGTAAACTGAATACGAAAATCATGATTTTAGCAAATGGTCTGTGTGTATGTCTGTGTGTGTGTCTGTGTGTCTGTGTATCTGTCTGTTATCAGCATATCTCAAAAACAAATTATGGCAGAAAGCTCAAACTTGGTATTCTAAATGTGTATCATATAGGGATGCTACAGTAAGCTTTTCGTTAAGATCAAACAAATGGTTCGTGTACAGGGACAATCAAGAGAATTCTAATACATTACGTCTATGGGGGAAATTGCAGGTAAGTAGAGTTTAACGTCTATAGACTGCACAAAAACAAATGAAACGAATATAGATTTTTTGTAATAGAGATA
The DNA here is from genome assembly GCA_963930645.1 of Salticus scenicus. Lineage (NCBI taxonomy): Eukaryota > Metazoa > Arthropoda > Arachnida > Araneae > Salticidae > Salticus > Salticus scenicus. Next base: position 84,802,799 of record OZ005651.1, read on the forward strand.
GTTAACTGAAAAAAAAAATTGTGTATGTAGGAGCCCCGCCTCCCCCCCAGGGGGGGAAGTCCCCCCTCGATGGGAGTAAATTTTCATGATGGGTATCTTTCAAAAGAGCTCGCCAATACCTTTAAAACGAATGGTTGAACCATCGATCTGCGATAATTTAAAACAAAGTTATCGATTTTCTTCACTTTTAACGAAAAAAAAACTTAGAAAAAAAAATCGTATTTTTTTTTTTTTTTTTTTTTTTTTTTTAATATTGAGAATAAAATGGACTTTTTTTTTTATATTTATTGTTACACTAATTCTCTAATATGGAAATCGTTTGCATTATCATAAAAGATAATTTTTTCAAATAATAATTTTAATAAATTATTTTTTAAAAAGAGAATTATTTTTTAATAACCGAATTAAATTTTATATAAATCTAGGTGCATTAATGAAACGGAGGGTTGAGGGGGGCGGTAGCCCCCCTCACACAGAATTAATTATCATATGAAACTCTTCCGAAGCCTTATTTGATTTGTTTAACATAGGTTTACATAACATGGTTATCTTACTTCTTAATCTCCAACCTATATTTCTGTACTGATAAGTATAAAGGATTTAAGTCCATATTCTTGATTTTTCAGGAGACGAAAAATAAAGTTAAAAAAATTCTGTATAAAAACGTATCCGTTCAATACAGTTTTAACCAGGATATTATCATAATATACAATTTTGTGAATAAACTACATACATTTAATTTTGAAGTTTGTTTATTTTTAACAGATTTATAAATTTTTGAAAAAATGCCTGCAGGACTTAAATCCTTTGTTTCACTCAACCCAGGACTTAACTCCTTTTTACCACTTTGACTTGTACATTCATTTAACATTATGATTATGCTGACAGTCCAAATACTTGGCTGCAGCATTAAAAAATACTGGATTTATGACCTCAGTAGATGTTCAAAATAATTTGAACCTAATAGAAATAAGATCTTATCAATTCTAACTTCCTCAACATATTGATTCATGACTTTAATAAGATATATGAACAAAGTTATGCCGGATTACCAAATGCTTTCATCTTAGAAATCTAAGATTAATGAAATGTTATAAGGTAAGGGTCCATGGTAAATCCAGGTTCGGGAAACATGAACGATCAGCATTATTGAAAGAACTTATTACCTCAAACAAGGAATTGAATACAATATCATAGACTATCATATTGAAGATAGGAATTATTACACAATTATTGAAAATTAATGCTCAAAAACCTTCAATGTCTATGAAGTAATTAAATAAAGATAATATGCACTTGATAATATATACCAAATAAAAAAAAATATCTGATGTACAATACTACTCAAGCTAAACTGATTGAGAGAGAAATCAGTTTGAGAAATGATGAAATATTTTTGTATTTTACCTCTAGAAGCTGTTGTTATAAAATTTCATTGTCCTTTTTTGTTATAAAACTTTTGAAGATTAGAAGAATATAAATCATAATAAACGATATGCTGTAGTTGAAAATAGTTAATAATAATAATAATGATGATAAAGAAAAAAGAACATAATAATAGATTAAAAAATAAAACAATAGATTAAAAAACAAAAATATGTATCACCCTATTAAATGGCAACAAAATACGTCATTAATAATCCACAAGCAAAACACTAAAGTTAAAACACACTGTAAAAAATAGTTCCTTAAAAATGAGCGAAATTGTCTCAAAATAGCTCCGAAACAATATATATACTTAAATTTGAAAACCCATGTACTCGTTTTTGAGTATAATGAAAAATTCAAAAATAGGGTTGAACAATAAGAATCCCAATATCCATATATTTGACATGCCAATATACTCAAAAATGAGTACATGGGTTTTCAAGTTTAAGTATAGGGGAGACTGGGGCACAGTGGACCTAGGGGCACAGGGGACCACCCCTATTTAAATATCTCAGTATTTAACTCTTATAGTTTATATTGAGATTCATAGATGGAAGCATGGTACTACTTCTACACATCCAAAAAAAACATGGTAAATGCTATGGTAGCCATTTTATACACCTTTTATGTTTTGAGCTGCTCAAAGTAATTTTTCAAGTTTGAAGTTTTTTTAATTTTATCAGGACAGAACTATTGACTACAAGTATTGGACAGTTGTTAAGAAAAGCTAAGATATTGTTGTTTTTAAATTTATAAAAATTTTTGGCATATTTATAGTCTATATAGTATTTTAATATTATTATTTATTTTGTTTGGACATGGGGCACAGTGGGCCACCTTCCAATGTGCCTAAACTCCAAATTATATTTAACACATTATTTATTTTAGTTGAATTTACATATACAAATATAATGTGACTCAAAATAATTAATAAAAAAATAATAATCTTAACATTATATAAATTTCTGAAAAGGGAAAATAGTTGAATAGTAGTATAATAATTATGAATATCTAAATTTAATAACTATTTGAATTGTTTAATATTAAAAAAATAAATAAAATGAATATGGGATATAATAAATAGTAGGTTATATAAATTTATTGTTGTTGTTTTTAGGAATAATATGTAAAAGATAAAAGTAGAATAATTTTAGTTAAACCTATCTCACAAATATAATGTGAAGTACTAATATCTCAAAATAATTAATAAAAATATTTGAATAATAACATAATGTTTAATTACATATTTCATAATTTTTATAACTATATAACATTAATAAACAAATTAAAAATATATCTTATTGTTTTTATTGATGACACGTAAAAGACAAAGGAAATCTGATATAGAATTCTTACTCTAATTTGATTTCTTATTTATTTATTTATTTATTTTTTTATTATTCCTTTAAATTTTGGTAATTGTATTTCATGAAAATATTCGAATTATGTTATTTAGACTAGAATTGCATAAGAAACTAATTTTAGGGAAAAAAATGAGTAATTTATATTAATTAAACATGAACAACAGAGGTTGGTCCACTGTACCCCGGGTTGTGGACCACTGTGCCCGGGTGATGGGGCACAGTGGTCCACTTTGTGAGTGCACACAATTTATTTTTTTATTCGTAATGTATTAAAAGTATTGTTATAAAAAATTAGAACATGTCAAGCAAGGTTTAAAGAATGTTTGCTAATTTTTTCAGGTACCTTGCTTTTTTATTTTTGTTGAAAAAAAATTAAAAGTGTAAAAGTGGTCTACTGTGCCCCAGTCTCCCCTATATTGTTTCGGAGCTATTTTGAGACAATTTAGCTCATTTTTAAGAAACCATTTTTAAGAGTGCACCAATTACAAAGCATTAGGATTAATAGAATATTGACTATCACAATATTATATTCGTGTTTCCTGCCACTGAATCATGGGTCATGGTGATTAATAGTCATTTTCATCAGTATCACTAAATTCTAAGTCAGGGTCAATGTTTTCTGTGCTAGCTGGTGTTCGTAAAGTTTTGTAAAAGTTATGGAATACTGGAGGCACAAGAGGAAGCAAAGTAAGTTGATCTCTCTTCTTCTGCACTGCGATTGGAACAGATTTGTTATACCGTTTTTGAATCTGGGTAATTCGGAGATTTGTTTTGCCTCGTCGAAGAATTCTAATTTTTTTGAAAGTGCCTTCAAGTAGACTGTCCCTATAAAATATCTGATCCCCTTCCTGTCAATACCAATCATTGTACCTCTTGTCACTTGAACGGCTCTCCATCAATATTATTCTTTCGCACAACGAGAGTATTTATTGACAGTAATGCAAAATCAAAAAAATCATCTTGAGTCATCTCTCTAAAAGTGAATTTATTTTTCTTCCCTGTAGACCGAAAAAGCTGATAGCAATCATGTGGGTGGAGTTTTTGAAATACCATACTTTTCTTTTCTCTCTCAATAAGAGCATGGTCTACGTCACATTCCATGTGCGAGTGACCTGAAATTAGAAATTTGTGATTGATGCTGGAGAAATGAGGGAAGTCAGCCATCGCATTCAAAAACATCGCTGACACATGGATGTTTTTGTTGTGTTGATGTGTCAGAATAGAAAGTTACACTTGTAACAGTGTCAGGTACATTTCGTAGGTAGTCGTAAAGACATGAAGCAATTTCGTTAGTTTCACGACCATCGTGCCACATGTAATGACATGACTTACCTATGGCATTGTCACGTATAGTCAAATTAAAAGTTCAAAGTTGGCGTTTGTTGAAAGCTACAGATGATGACAGAAATGGAGTTGCTAGACAGTGTTGTAAATCAAAAACTAAGCACAGTTTTGAGGTATCAGTTTTGGCTTCTGCTTTGCCAAGCCTTTTCTGTTCATAAGCTAAATCTGCTTTTCTCTGATGTTAAATGTAGTAAATTATTGGTAAAGGATGATGTAGTAAATTATTTATATATATTAAATTCCAATTGAAAAGTGGGTAATTTTTTTATCGATACCAGTTCTACATTTATAAATTAAAGCATAAAATACAATAATAAGCAATTGAATAATTATAATCTCATTATTACATTGGATTAAAGCCTGTTGACCGCCAAGTGGCACAGCGCAAAAAGAGAAAAGTGGACTTAAATCCTTTATACCAAAAACTAATCAGAAGACTCGATCAGGAAAAAGGGATCATGTTGACTTATACCCTTTATACCATTCAAGTGATTATCAAATTTCATTTCATAAAGGGAACAAAATGACTTAAACCTTTTATACCAAACATGAATGCTAAATTTCTCACTTGAATCTTTTTTACCAATGCATTTTCTCAAAGACTAAATGACATGGGCTTAAATCCTTTATACCAATCGATGGAGAATTTTTTTCTCAGTCTGACTATGTACTTAACTCAAAATCGACATTTTTGGACTTAACTCCTTTATACTTATCAGTACAGATTTATAGTATTAAATTTCAGGGTAAGAGAAAGTCGTGTGAGTGACACACCAGATTATTTGAATTTCTGTCTCTGTCGTATCAGGAACGCAGCATATCAGCTTTATCGATAGCTCCCATTTGCCCATATTATTCTTTTACAAAATTAACAGCGGGTATATCTAACTTAGTGCCATCCTTCAGTGTTCTTTTATCTGCGCATGTTTCCTTTTCAAGATAATTTGATAATACATGAATACACTTAGCAACTTTCCATTTGAAGTAATAATTCCTTTTTCATTGATCTGATAATCAGTCTCCACACTGTAAAATCATTGTTTAAAATCTAAATCTAAATCTACAACATAAATATCACTTATAAATACACATAACCTTTTTCGAAAGAAAAACATAAAAATCAACCATAAATATTTACAAAATAAAATTTTACCTTCATTCATCATCCGTTATGACCCTATAGTACTTATAAGTGCCAGTCAAAAAAATATGTAGTAGAGGTTATACAAATATACATAAATGCATTTTAATTGGAACATTATCATTAATAATGTATTGGCAGTCAATAAAAAAATATTTTTGTGTCTTATCTTCAATTTGCGAGATAATCATAGCATGTAACATTTATAATTTTTTCCGGTGTACTGTTATTCCCGCCCTTTTTTTACACCAGTATATTTTTAAACAATTTTTCCTCTTGTTTGATCGTGATTGCATATTAGAGGAATTTTCTCAAAAATCAAAGTGGTGTGAAAAAAGGGCAGGACTAACAGTATTCCGGAATAAATTATGAATGTTACCAGGTATGGATAATATATAAATAAATTCAAACACAGGTGTTGAACTCATACAACGGCGTTTAAAAATTAAAAAATGACGCTATAAGACGCCACGTAGAACGAATACAACTTCATGAAACCATTAATGCCGCTTAGTGAGGATAACAAAGATTATGTAGATTTGATGCGTATACATAGCTGCCAACCATCTCATTAATCAGCGTAAAATTGTTAACGCCCCTTTTTCCATACCACTTTAGAGTAATTCTCTCCATAGCCGCCTAAACTAGATGCCTGTCGCGTGACTCGGAAACTTGGCAACAGTTCAAGCGGTAGACCGCGCCACCTGATACTGATTGCGCGACATTTTTATTCAACTGTCACCAATAATTTTAAGAAGTGATATATATAATCGACGTTTCTTCGATTCTATTCACCTTTTATGTATATCAAATCTCACTTTAAAAAAGTTTTGATGGCTGTTGAATAAAACAGTCGCGCAATCAGTACCAGGTGGCGCTATTTACCGCTTGAACAGTTGCGAAGTTTTAGAGCAAGCGATAGGCATCTAGTTTAGGAGGCTATGTTCTCTCCAAATGTTGTTACGATTAAATAAGAGTAAAATTACTCTAAAAAATGACTGGTGTGAAAAAAAGGCGGGTACTAAAAATTTTACCCATCATAATGAGATGATCGGCAAGTATGCATATAAGTGCCGATGTCATTCCAACTTCATAATGAATTTTATTCAATTTTGTATCTAATGACACTTTGAAGTATCGTCAATAGATAAAAGGTTAAAGCCTTCTAATTTTATTAATTTTTCATAATCATGTGAATAAATTTCAGTTTTCTTCCACAAATTTACTTATTCTTATCTTTGCAAATGAATGAGCTTAAATGATCTTTCCAGGGAAATCCGTTTTCTTTATTGGTCATATTAAAATAAATTTGAATATCTAGTTTCAACTCAACAAATCGCACAAAGTGTTTGCATTTTGGCTATAAATATTTCCATAGAGAAATACTTATTGCGTTTCTGCAATATTGGGACTAAGGCCAAGGGTGGTATGTCTTCTGTGAAGATATTTCTATAGTGACTTATTTATTTATTTATTTTATTCTTTTCATCCTTGACATCGAATTTGGTTTATCATGAACATCTGAATTATATTACTGATATTTTCATTTCTATTTTATTTAATTACATAATTTTCTAGCCCTATTCAGCACATTAAAACTGCCACAGGCGACTTTGTTTTATTATTATTACTTTCGTACCACTATATTCATAACATAAAATTTATAACTAATTTATGCAAGCAATGTGCCGATTTACCTACAAAAATATTTTATAAATTTTATTTTTGAAAATTGTTGTGCGAAAAGAAAAGAAATAAAAGTCGCCTGTGGCAGCCCTGTATTAAGTGGATACTTTAAGATGCTTTTCTGGCTACTGTAATATTACAAAATTATGAAGTACTTATCCAATTTGAATGAAATTTAATATACAAACAACTTGTGCGAATAAAAGTAAACGCCTGAAATTACAAAAGAAAACAAAAAGATATATCACACGTCGAAAATTACTACTTTGTTGAGCAATAAGTGCAACTATTCTACACGGTGTTGCAAAATTCAGGGACACTTTTATTCTATATCAACCAGTAATTTTTAATTATAACGGTTGTCTAATCACTTCGAAGATTAACCCTTTATTATGTAAATCAAATATCACTCCTCAAAATAATTGGGGATTACTGAATATAAAAGTCCCTAAATTTGGTAACACTGACTCGAATGGCATGAAATCAAGCAAATTTTGAATGTGTGCCTGAGGAAACGTGCTCAAGTTTGCTTGTATGTGAAACCAAAGTTCATCCTTAGTATCTATAAGAGGATGATCACTGACGAAACTCCAACTAACGAAACTACACACACGTACAATCGGCGACATAACCAAGGAATAATCTGTATCCGTTGTGATTAAAAAAAAATGTTTTGAACATTCCTTGCAATATGTAAGCAGGCATTGTATTTTTTAAATACTTCGTAAGGAATGATTTAAAGGCAGTGCATAGCTGCCAGTATTTTAATTTATTCCGGTGTACTTCTATCCCCGCCTTTATTTCGCACCACTTTATTTATTGAAAAAAATTCTCCAATATATAGCTTTGATAAAATAAGACAAAATTACTTAAAAAAAAAAATAAGTGGTACGAAATAATGGCGGGGCTAAAAGTACTTCGGAATAAATTAACCGTTAACGCTCGGCATATTTTCCTATTTGGACAGTAAGACACGCCTTTTGGCGTTCCTTTAAAACGTCACACGTATAGTTTCCAACCTACTACCTTTTGGCTACCAAAAAATTGAAATAATTTGTTTTATTTTACTTCGTCATTAAATAAAATAAATCTTTCTGTTAAAATTTTCCGGTAGCCGAAAGGTAGCCTATAGTTACACGTTTTAGAAAAATAACATTTCATTTGCAGAGGAACACCTTAAGGCGTGGCTCGATTTTTTAACCCTTTGCGGCGCAGGGTAATTTGGATCATTTAAATTACACTGCCACCGGAATTCACGAACAAAATTAAACGAAAAGAAATTTTAAATTTTAAGTTAAAATAAAATAAATTTTAAGTTAAAATAAGTTAAAATACGTTATAAATGTAAAATTTTGCTAAAAGATTTCCAGGATGAGTTTCTGCACTTGGGAATTACAATTAGGTGTTCCAGGAGCTGGAACACTGTGCCTGAAAGGTTTAATGTCCCCTCAGAAGGGGCATACGAGTGATAAGGGTTAAAATATTGATAGTGTAAGGCAGTGTTGCCAAATTTAGGGACATTTTTATTTAATTATCACCACTAATTTTAAGGAGGATATTTGATACTGGTCATGTATATGGTACATGCTGGTTAGACTTTGAAGAATCTTTGAAGTGACTAGGTAAAAATTACAATTAAAATTCAACAGTGGATATTGAATATAAAATTCTCTAAATTTGGAAACACTGCTTAAAGGAAAAATAAAAACGACTTCAGGCTGTTGAACTCATTGACGTTTCCGTTCCTGTTAATGTTACGCACAATTACTAGCTTCTGAGATCGCCAGTGATTTGGCAGAGCATTGAGACAATGATTGAAGGATTGCGGATTAGATACTCGAGCCGGCCAATGACCGTCATGAACATTAATTGTGGCTAGTGCACGTAAAATTCGTCGTCATGTACCGTAAAACAATAGTTATGGGAGTTGCCGAAGTGTATGACTATCCCCTTTACGGAGGTTCAAAATTCTGATATTACGGTTCTTGACTACTAACCATATTATTTTCCCACTGCCTCGATGTAATTGGATGTTAAACACGCTAACCAGGACCTCTAATACTATGACGTTGGATAATACACAGCAGAAAGTAGTGTTCGCTGGTTTAACATCTAATTAGGATGCAACGATCACTGTACCCAGATTTGCCAACATTTTAGTTTATTCCGGAGCATTTTTAGCCCCGCCTTTATTTCCCACCACTTCATTTATATAATACTTTACTCCACTATATGACTACGATAAAATAAGAAAAAAAAAATACTCTTAAAAAAAGTGGCATGAAATAAAGCGGGGCCAAAAATGCTCCGGGATAAATTAAAATGTTGGCAACTCTGCTGCACTAAAGCAAGATTCGTCAGAAATTCCAAGTATTACCAATTTACATGCAAGTCTTTCTCTTCATGATCCGATTATGGCTGCAGTAGTCCCTCGTGCAGTATATGTTGAGAAATTGTTGAATCACACAAAGATAAACTTAAAGCAGTTTATCATCTCTCTTCCAATTGTCGAGAAGAAACTCAAAAGAATCCGTCAACGTCATGAGAATAGATGTCTGTCGTCTCATACTGACTTCAGCTCTTGGCGTCTACTCCCAAATTTTCCAGTTTTCCAGTTCATCTTGAGCCCATTGTTTTCCCACTCGTAGCACTGTGTGGATTTTACCTTTCATATTGTCTACTATAGGAGCTCCTAGCTCGACAAGAGCTTCTCCATAAAACCCGATCATTTTTCCCTTTCAAATTCGTAACTTTCTGGAATATTCCCTCTTTCTTCCTACATGCATAGTGACTTCTTATGTTACGTGTTTTACTAGCAGATAACCATATATTATTTTAAATGCCTGTACGGTCAACTGTACGGTCCACAAGTAGTTCACAATGCGCTACTTAGCACACACATTCATGATGACTCTGTAATCATAATTGTATTTGATTAGTAGACCCTAATTTGTATTCGCAAAATATTTCGGATCAATCAGGTGATTTCCTCGTGGTGGTGCTATTTTTACAAACATAAGTTTCAGTTTCAATGTAGTCTTATAATCAGAGCCTGATTAAGGGGGAAGCACACATTATCTCCGCTGTCACCGGAATATTTTTACAATTATTTTTTACTTCATGTCATAGAAATTCCACGCTTTGACGAGGAAATATTTTTTATAAAAAATGAACGGTGTAAAACAAAACAATTTACTCACCGTTATTAGACACCAGAATTCTTTTAAAATAATTTTTAATGAGAATTTTCTGTTTATTATAGGATGAAAGTATTTGTTAAAAAATAACGGTGTAAGTATAAATAATGTGTGCTTCCCCCTTAATCAGGCTCTGCTTATAATTCAGGTATGCCATAAGTGACTTTTTTTTATTATTATTTTTGCACCATTATTTTCATATAATAAAATTTATAATATAATTGGTATGAAAAGAATAAGAAGTTGCCTGTGGTAGCCTTGTATTTCTTCACAATCGCAGAAATATTTTTCTCATCGTCAGAAAACAAAACTATTTAGCTATAAAACATTTCAAACTAAGACAAAAAAGGAAATATAAACGAAATTTCTTCTAAAATCAATTATTCTTATGCTGTTTATAAATTCCTGTAATGACTCATGTGTTGATTGCGAAAACTTATGAGATTTTATGCGAATTTAAGCCGTTTATTTTTCTAGATTTTTGATGTTAAAAAAAAAAACATTTTTTCCAAAATGCTGGTAACTATAAAGTTACTCTTATTTATTTATTTATATATATATTTTTTTAAGCAATTTTCGTATATTGCGCATACCTGGTAACATTTATAATTTATTCTGGAGTACTGTTATCCCGGCCCTTTTTTCACACCAGTGTATTTTAACAGCATTTTTCTTCTTATTTAAACGTAATTACACATTGAAGAAAATTTCTGTAAAATCTAACTGGTGTGAAAAAGGGTGGTGCTAACAGTACTTCGGAATAAATTGTAAACGTTTCCAGGTATGATGTCGTGAAAAGATTTTGAATTAAATAACAATGTCAACTCTTTTTGTTATTATTATTATTAAATAAATTTGCTAAGTTCTTTTAAAAAAGGATATTAGGAAAAATATATTAAAATCCATATTTGTCGATTTAAATTGCATCTGAAATTAAACATAGTATAACAGAGAATACATCTAGAATACTATAAAATATTTTATTTGGATTATTGTAATCATTAAACATAAAACTTGTTTATTGTAGTAAAATTTACTAAATATAATTTGCATAAAAAAATTTTTATGATACAATTGCTATTCCTTTTCTTTCAGATTTTTGCACTAACTTTACAATTTTTTCTGTAACTTTGCTCAATCTTCAACGTGGCGACAACTACCCAACTGCTATCAACTAACACACAAGGTAAGACTTACAGAACTATTGTTAAGTATTCATTCCTTTAAATAGGTTTAAAAATTAATTTGGAAAAGTAGATTTAATTTGTTAAAACCACACACACAAAAAAATAATTTGTTGATAACCATAGTCGCCAAATCTTCTGTGTTTTGACTACCATTTTTCTTTTCTTCTTCTTCTTCTTTTTTTTTTTTTTTTATAAATGTTCTGGTTTACTTTAAAACTTAATTTTTGAATTTAAATAAGATTAAGAAAACTATTAAAAAAAAATCATGTTATTTTATAAAGTTGAAGCATATTTAAAATGGAGCGTCTCACACAGTTTTATCTTATACAGAGTTGCCAACATTTTAATTTACTTTGGAGCATTTTTAGTTTCGTTTTTATTTCATACCATGTTATTTATAGAATAATTTTCTCGAATGCATGACTACGATAAAATAAGAAAAAAAAAATCTCTTAAAAAAAGTGGTAAGAAATAAAGGCAGGGCCAAAAATGCTCCGGAATAAATAATAATGTTGGCAACTCTGCACATATGATCAAGCTCGTTTAAGACTACATTTATTTCTGACATTATTACTTATCTTATATAATTTTGAAATTTTTTTAGAGGATCAAACATATATGTGAAAACGCAAAAATAAATTTCTCAACAGAATTTACATCATTTAAAAATATACATTTGCATCTTGAACTATTAATTTTATATATTGTAAAGGACAGTGTATTTTCAAGCAATGAGAGATCCATTATAATGTAAGTTTATGAATTAAAACTGCTGTATAACATAATGTACAGCAGTACTTAAAGGAATACTATTTACTTTTTTTATAGTAGTTAATCGTTGGTTTGAGAAATATTTTTGTGTGCATAAAAAAATCTGGTTACGAAAAGGATAAAATATACCGTAATTTCCGGTGTATAATCCGCAGGTCAGATAAGTCAGTTTTGCGCCAGAAATTTTATTCTATAGATAAATTTATATTTGTTCCAGCTGTTTCTTCGAAAATGTATAGATTTTTCTGTTAAATAGAATTTCTGGTGAAGAAATGACGTATTTTGCATGCATCCGCATGTAAAATTACGTCAGGGCCAAAACACCGGAAATTACGGTACATTTTTTATTTTAATCTTGCTAATTGACCGAAAATATTTTTTTAAGGTTGAAATAAAAGTTAAGATTCTTCTTAAAGTTGTAAATTATTATGTCTTTAACACTTTAAAAGCTAAGAAAAAAATTTAATATAAATAAATGTTTATATCTCCCATCCGTAGCCGACAGGTACTGCGCATTAACTTGGTAGATTTTAAGTGCTGGGTTCGAACCTAAGTCGTATTCGTTGATTTAGCCTTTCGGAATTTTCCATAGATTTCACCAAAATTTGAGTGAATATGGTATAGGACTCTTTAGAAAGATCCTTACTGAAGGCATCCTACTCAGACTTATAGGTGGCGGATAAAATAATAGAAACAATTTCTCTCTCTCTCTCTCTCTTTTTTTTTTTTTTTTTTTTTTTTTTTTTTTAAACGTTTTATCGAATATTTTGAAAAATACTTAATGCGTTGTTCTTGAATTTTGGGCATAAGGAAAACATATCTTTCCTCATGTGTTTCAGCAAAGATTTTATCATAAAGGCCCTTAGGGAACTAATAACAAATCCAATGAAATAAAAAGTACTTGCGATTACCCTGTATATGGAAAAGCGTCGATTCATCTGCAAATTTTAGGTGTGATTATTTTTCTACAAATTTCATGAAACTTTTGGAAAACATGACAAGATCTAAATCATTATAGTATAGATTAAAAACATATGTTTAATATTTAAAGAGATATGGGCAGCTGTAGTAAATAATTTATTACTGCGCATGCGCGGATTGTAGCAAAAAAAAACTTTGACATAGTTTATTACTCAACTGTATAGAGCACCTTATAAAAAAAATCCGGTTAAATATCATAAAAATGTACAGAGATATCGGTGATTGAATGTGCTGTTTTTTAGCTGTTTTCAAAAAAGGTCTTTACGATAAGGGGTCATTCACGAAGAAAATTTATATCAGAAAAACTTTGTTACACAATGAAACTTAATACAATATTTGCGATTCATTTTTCTTTCTTTCTTTTTTTTAATATATATATATATATATGTATATGTATATATATAGGTATGTATTACATACCTATATCAAAATAAATAAATAAATAAATGAAGTTTTATTAGTTTTTTTATAGGTATGCATTACATACCTATAATAAAGAAAAATTAATTGTTTGAAAAGAAAAACGAAATCTTTTTCTGATACAAATTTTTATTTGTGAATGACCTCTTTTAGTAAAAACCTTTTTAGAAAACAGCTAAAAAACAGCTTATTTAATGACCGATATCTCTATGAATTTTTATGATATTCAACTGGATTTTTTTTTATAAGGTGCTCTATACAGTTGAGTATTAAACTATGCCAAAGATTTTTTTGCTATAATCCACGCATGCGCAGTAATAAATTATTTACTACAACTGTCCATGCCTTTTTATATATTAAACGTATTTGTTTTAAACTATAGTACAATGATTAAGGCATATATTGTCATGTTTTCCGAAAGTTTCATGAAATTTGGAGAAAAACTTTTGGAGTTATAAAGTAAAAACTTGCGAAATTTTTTTGCATTTTTTAATAAGATATTAATAATTCTTTAAATATTCAATCTATCTTCACAAAACTTTACACACGTATAAAATGTACAGGGATGGAACACGGGCGCAAATTCATACCACTATCAATGTAAGAAAATTTTCTACTTCTTAAATCAACGATATTATAGTTAGAGAAATTTCTTAAACAAATTCCGGTATGAATTCTGCGCCCGTGTTCCATTCCTGAATGTAACATTTATAATCATATGTAAAATTAGCAGATACATCGACGCTTTTCCAGATTCAGGGTAATCACAAATGCTTTTCATTTTATTGGATTTGTGTTGGTCCCCTAAGGGCCTCCGTGACAAAATTTTTGCTAAAAAGTATGAGAAAAGACATGTTTTCCTTATTCCCAAAATTCAAGAACAACACATTAAATATTTTGAAGATATTCGACGTGAAAAAAAGAAAGTGTTTCCATTATTTTGTCCAGCACCTGTAAGTTCCAAGTGTAGACAATTGATCTTAATCAAAACACAGTTTTATCCATAAATATTATACAATTTGCTTTACTTTTATCTGCAGAACATAAATTTACATTTTTTCAATATTTGTGTCTTTAAAAACTTATACGTTATTTGATTAAATAGTATTAAATAACAAGTTAATATTTTTACCAGACTTACCATTAAATAAAGTTAACTTTATAAAACAGATGCTGCTTCCATCTTAATATAGTTTATTTCAGTTTTCCCAACCTCGAAAAAAACTTTTAAACTAAAAACACAATTTAAATTATTATCTATTCAATAAAGCTCTGTAATGTAATTTGAATAACATATATCTGTGTGTGTGCACCCCGTAGGTAAAAATCACCTTTAAAAATATATATATAACTTTTAAGGAGAGCAACTTTTTTTTTTTTTTTTTCAACTTTAAATGCATGTTTAAATGTGCTTCTTTGCAACTAAGTTTAGTGGTGTGTCATTATCAATTACATAATACACTGTTTTAATAAAGCAAAAAATGTGCATCAAGGACATGTTGTTAACTCTTTTCACAAGAAGGTGGACATGTGTCTTTTGGCCTCCGGGGTACAAATACATATACAGGGTGGGCAAAAAGTCCGTAAATAATATGCATATGAGATAGGCGATTATAAATACTTACGCTCTTGATCCGGCTATGGGGATATTTAAAATCCTGGGTGTATCGATCCCACCCATCCAATCTGCCGGAATTGAAAGATGCAATTCGCCGAGAGCTGTCATATATACAACCGGGCATGCTACACTCTGCCGTTGGTGAATTTATGAGACGTCTGCAATGTGATATCACCTGTGGTGGACAGATACCCAGCTGCCAACCTAATCCGACAAATTGTTAGTACCGCCCATTTTTCTACACCGCTTAAATTTTGGAGTAATTTTCTTCACATATATTTACGATGAATTAAGAAAACAAATAATTTAAAAATTAAGTGGTGTAGAAAAATGGGCAGTACTAACAATTTGCCGGATTATGTTGGCAGCTCTGTATATATATATTTGTTTATTTATTTTTTAAAGTTCTTTTCTTTCATTATTTATTTGTAAAACATAAAAAGAATTAATAAATTAACTGACAACTGTATGAGTGATTGTGTTTTATTAAATAACATATCTTTTTTTTTTTTTTTTTTTAAATGCTCAAAAAATATCACCAGAAAACAACGTCAATGCTCTAACCACTGAAATCAATTAAATGTAGTTCTTTCGAAAAAGAAATATCTAACATAATTTTTGACGCATAAAATATTACGACGCTCGTTTCATCATTTTTAAAATATATATCATTATAGTTGTGAAATAAGTTGGAAAAAAATAAGAATGGGAGGAGTCTTGATAAAATCTTATCAAAATACACACCCCTTCACTACGCTGAATTGCATATTTGGAAAACAAAATTGGATTTTTTCGCTGATCTTAAATTTTCGTAAAACATTATGTGTGAACAAATTTTAATAGTAAAACACGTTTTTTGTTTTTATTCATCCTTTAATGATACTTAAATTGGCATTTACAAACGCTACAGTAAGGCGTGGTTTTCATTAATTAGGTGTGTTTTTATAGATTATTAGAAAATTTCATATTTTATTTCTGTAGAAAGAGCTATCGAGGGTAAATAATTTAGGCACAAAAAAAAACACATTTATGCATTCACTTTCGCTTTCTGCTTACTTGGTTTTTTTTTTTTTTTTTTTTTTTTTTTTACTGCACGGCGTGGTTTTCCAGTTGGCATGATTGGGTTTCAATTTTTTTCAAAACTAAAATTAAATATTCACACAGGAAAAACTCTTATTGAGGCCTGAAATAGCGATAGCAATTTAAGGATGTGTTTCAGAAAATGCTTCAGCATTCAAACGGTTAAGGAGGTAGGAGGGAAACGATTTTCGATAGCAAAATCCTGATTTTTGAGTATAACTCGTCCAATAATAGTACAAAGATATTGAAAACGGCCGTGCGTCTTCTTGAGGGTATTTCCAAAAAGAAGCCATTCAAAAGATTCTATTCCGAAGACTCCAAAGATGCTATTCTAAAGACATTTACAAAGATTCCATTCCAAAAACAAGCAGAATTCTATTTCCAAAACCTTTGGAATGAAATTTTTTGGAATGGAATCTTTCCAAATGTCTTTGAAATGGCGTCCTTTTGAAAATACCCTCAAGAAGACGCACGGCTGTTTTAAATATTTTTGTACTATTATTGGGCGAGTTATACTCAAGAATAAGGATTTTGCTAAATTTCCCATCGAAAGTTGTTTTCCCCCCTCCTCTCCCTTAAAAATTCAAAATTACAAAATCGCAGAAAATTATTTGTCAACATTTAAGTTGTTTCCGGAGTATTTTTAGCCCCGCCTTTATTTTGCGCCACTTTATATATAGAAAAGTTTTCCACAAAACATAACTTCGGTGTATGTGTTCGGAGAGTATTAAATTCTAGTTAGTTTTTGTGATTCAAATGAATAGATTTATAACGAATTTACTAAACAAATGAATATTTAAAAATAATGGGGTTTTAGGTATTAAAGAGCAATTTCGGAAATTGGAAGCAACTTTGTTCTTACTCTGTATATGCTTTAAGCACAGTAGACTAAGTACTTTTCTTCTCACACCTTTTATATATATGTGAGAGTCGTGATTTCTTTTCTGTTTATTTTGTAAGAGACTTAACATATATTTAAATACCTCCAGTAACGTTTATAAATAGCTGCTTTATTAAAAATATTTATTATTTTCTTTTGTAAATTGATGCTTTTGCTATAATTTACTTAAACTATTTTATGAAATGGCGCAACATTTTTGTTTATAGGCATAATTTGATTTAGCTCACTAAGATAACATTCACCTATTGAAAAACAATCCCTTCAAAGATTGGAAAATGAATAATCTTGAGCCATCTGTTTCCACTTCTGCAAAATATATTTTCGCTGTGACGTTTCCTTTGCCTTAGAGCAATTATCTGTGAGCATGGAAAAATTATTCTCCCTCGCTTTACTAGATTATTTTTAGAAGAAGAAGTACTTAGTCTTTTAACATTTCTACCATTAGATATTCTTGTCAAGGTTTGCGGCGGAAGTGCTATTTAATATAAAATAACAAAGCTCAAAGATAAATATAATGTTTATGACCTAATCCTAAGTTTTTCTTTTGTAATAATAATGTATTTTAAGACAGATCTGTGAAAGTCAAAACAAATTTTTTAAATTTTCATAGTAAAGCTAGTAAATTTTTACTACAAAGAACAATACCTACGTTCAATGATCACATGCAAATTATATTTATTCCCATCAAAAATTCTACGTAAATATGTCGTATTTTTTCCAGCTATAGCTATTTTAAGAAAATCCTAAAAGTTCTTCACATTAACTTATATAAATTTATTAAAATTTAGATTAATGGAGTTTTTTGAATGAAATAGAGTCTTTTAAACTTTAAAATAACAATAACTGAAAATATTTTTTTTTTTTTTTTTTTTTTTTCAAATAAATAATTTTTTATTATTGTGGTTTAAATAGTATTTTTCTTTAATCTGCTATTTAATTACACACTTTATTAAAATAATATTAGAAAATATTTTTGAAAGAAAATGAAAAGGGATTTATTATATATATATATATATATATATACTAAGTAGAATTTTAAAAAGCTACATTTTCATAAAATTAAAAAAATATCTTAAGTTGAAAGAATAAAATCATTACAGACAACAAATAGTTCATTTTATAAAACATTTTTCATATATACGCAACAAATAAGTTAGTTTTAGAAAAGGCCATTCTTCTAGTAGTTTTGATGAAAATTATAGTAAAAGTATGTAGATGCTATAATGTTCTTCTTAAATTGTGCTTAAGTGGTCCTACATATTAAAACTTGTGTCATCTTCAGTTTTTTTCAAGTAAGTAATATCTATAACGTACACAAACATCAAACCGTCTCAATTATATATATTAAAAACAAAACTATTTTATTTACGAGACAAAACTTAAGTTAAAATTTATTTAAAAACAAAATATACTCATAAAAATAATTAAAATCTAGACGTTTCGAAACCCACCCGGGTTTCTTCATCAGTATCATTTACAACATAATATGCAAGCATTACATGAATACCCAAGGAATTTATAGAAGTACAAAATATTGAGGAGCCAGTGCGCATGCTCCTATGTGCAAATCACGTATTTTCCTTGAGAGTTGGCACACTGCCAGGCATCTCCACACTATCAATGAAGCATGCGCACTGGCTGCTCAAGGTATAATGTATTTTAACTTAAGTTTTGTCTCGTAAATAAAATAGTTTTGTTTTTAGTAATATCTATTTTTGACTACCTATTCAAATATCTAAGATCAGGGAAGTTTGTAAAAATGTGTACTTTATGGGCAATTCCATGTAAAATCAACTTAGCTAAAAACCTGACCCGCCATTGGGATCATTAATTTGTTATATAGAAAAATGAACGTATGCAAGTAATGAGTCCCTATTTCTCTTAGTTTTTGATAAAGAGGGCTGAAAAATAGGTAAAAAATGCAAATTTTCAAAATTCTTCTACTACAAATGTACCGATATTTTTTTTTCCTAATTAACATAGAAATATAAAATTGGTATAATTAGAAAGCTTATAAAACAGGCTTTTAAATGCTATATCATATGCATATAATTTTTAAAAATTTCATTTTAAGGCCAAACATTTTGATCTTTGACCTTCAATATCTCAAAAAGTACATAACTAATTTTCTTTTAAAAGTTATATGTTATTCCTACGTTTATTGTCTATAATTATTGTGAACTTCCAGATGGGACGGCCATGGAGTGCTGAGTTATAAATTAAAAAGTTCCATCAGTATTTTTATACTAACATAAAAGTTTTACCCCCCCCCCCCCCCCAAAAAAAAAAAAAAAAAAAAAAAAAAAAGAAATTTGCAAATGTAATAAAATACACAATGTAAGTGAATTTTGATTGCAACTTTCAATTTATCGCATTTAATATTTGTACCCTATCTATCAGGGATTAGTGATAATTGAGACCTAGGTACTATTTAGTTCTCCTGGGGAGAAAACTAAAATAAGGCCTTTTAACAATTAGAGTAATTTTTGAAAGGATATTATTAATATATTGTTTTTATTATTATTATTATTATTATTATGTGTCAATCAAAATTAATACAGTGAAGACACATAAAAAAAAAAAAAAAAAACGTTAGTACTGTGTTGTGTAAAGGAAGCTTTTAAACAATTCAAGGATGAGTATCCAGATTTTAAAACTGGATTTTTACATTTGTAGAGCTAAAACGAAAACAAATGCATTTTGGCTATGGAGTAAGTGGAAAACATTCCGTTTGTGTTTGTTATATGCATGAAAATGTTACATTAATGCTGATTTAGTGCAATTTGTAGAAACTCCTTAAAGAAGAAAATAATCAATTAAATTCATAGAATAATTGCATAAATTTTATTGGTTTGTAATCCCGCAACTGCCACTAGAAAAACTTAAACTCTGTCCCCTGAGGAAATGTTCCATGCTTGTTCATCTTTTAAATTAGAGGTAAATTCATCACTGAAAAATGTCCCAAGTCTTCGTAAATATATTCGTACTAAGGATTTTTTTTTTTTTTTTTTTTTGATAAATTGGAAAAAGGGATGTTTTATTATTATTATTTAATCATTTTAAATTCATATTTTAATTTGATTGTAAATAATTTCTAGTTTCAATCTTTTAAAAATCAAAGAATAAAGACTCCCCGTTTCCCCACAAGCACATCAATGTTAGCTGATCTGTACTGTTTGAGCCTTAAATTGTTGCACTTAGAAGCACATTTAAAAATAATGCTCAACCAACAGGTTAACATTTCAAAATTGCAAGCTTTCATAATTCATTTTTTTTATATCACATAATTATTAATTACAAAAACATTGTAACTAACAATTTTTCTTTTAGAGAATTTCTATACATGCTAATTTACATGCCCACCCGCCTGTGCATGCAGGCTGTAATAAAATTACGTAAATTTTCAAAGAAATCATTTTACTAAATCGTTGTTCATAGAATTTTTTAAAAATTATTTTGTGGTAATAAAAGTGCGTGTGTGTTTAGAGAGCGCCATGATTGCGTACCTTTAATTGAATGTAAAATATATTACGTATTTCTTTCCGATAATAGATTTTGTACGGTAATTAACTTTCAATGACGAAATACCCCACTTTTGATTATACCGGCCAAAATTCTAATTTATGTTTCGCAGCATTGTTAGCACCATACCTGCCGACATATTAACCCATTTTATCCCAATTTATTTATTTTGCTCAAATTTGAGAAAAATTATATTTTTAAGGTCAATTAAACCTAAATAAACTAAATACAATAAAATTTGTACGCAGGACATTGAAATAAAGATGATGAAATTTGCACTTATATGTTTTAGTGTTCTCTTCAATAGTGAAAAGTGTTTTCCGAGTATAAAGTTTTGCTTTATCTGTATAATACTTTGTTATTTACATGATAGTTCTACAGATAAAAATTTCCACCGCAAAGAGAAGATAAACCATGCCCTCTAATGTAATGATTAAACAAAGATTCCAGGTGGAGGAGGAGGAGGAGAAGGTGAGACATATAACACGCTAGCAGAAGCTTATATATACCATTATATATTCCAGCTGACAAAATATTCGCACCAAGCAAATTCTGATTTCTATATGCTATTTTTCAGCTGTCCTTTAATAGGACAATGGGATAAAATAGGTTAAATAGGACCATGATTAGTGTCAGAAAATACTAGTGGAAGCAGAAGTATCCATGTGTGTGACTAGTTTTGCCAAATTCAGGGACATTATTATTCGATGTCCTCCGCTAAATTTTAATTGCAACGGTTGCCTAATCACGTGATTTATCGTCTATTATATACATCAAATATCACTCCTCAAAATTATTGGTGATAAATGAATAAAAATGTAACTAAATTTGGCAACACTGTATGTGACTAATACTTTATTTATACGGAAATAATCTAAAATATTTGCAAAGAACAATAATAATTTTTTTTTTTAGAAATCAGCAGTATTAAAATGATAATATTCCATATTTATCACAAGACAAATTTAATTAAGTGAGCACAAATAATTAAAAAAAAAAATGAATAATTTTTTTATTATCGATCATTACGTTTAAAATATTAACCAAAACGTAGTTATTTTTTTAGGTTAAAACCGTTTTCCCACCATTGTTCTAATATTGGACAATGGTATGTGACTAAAACTTTCTTCAATAAATAATGTTTAAAATATTGAGTTTGAAACAATGCAGATTAATTATAATTTAAAGCTCATCTTATATTTTAAATTAACTTTTCACTCTTTGTTATGATTTTTTGAGCTTGCCCTTTTTGTAAATTTTTATTATGGGATTCATTTTACACATAAAAAAAACTTTAATAAACGATCCTGCAATACTAGTTCTACATAGCGGACATTTTTTTAAAATTTATTCCGTAACGATGTTAGTACCCGCGATTTTTCACAACACTTTCTTTTCAAAATTATTTTCTGGAAGATATTATTATGGTTAAATAAGAAGAGGAATACTTTTGAAGAAAAGTGGTATGAACTAACAACGTTATGAAATGAATTACAGAAGTCAGCAGCTGTATGCTAGTAAATAATCACTCTAGTATTTTTTAAGGATGTGTACGTTCTAAAAAACAAGCCTCGCAGCGTTTTAAAACTTGTTTTTAAATTTCATTGTATTATCACCATTATCGCGGGAAAAAAAAAAAAAAAAAACAATCTTGAAAATATTTGAATGTTTTACAGCTAAAATATTATGAAAAAATATTTTTTTTAAATAGTGGTGACAATGTAATAAAATAAGAAAATGCAATAAAATTTTATGAACGCTACGAGAACTGAATGTGATATCGAAAATCACATATTCTAAATTATATATTAGAGTTCAAAATTTAATTCTTTAATTCATTTTTTTTCTTTATAAAATGCGAGGTAGTTTCTGCGGTTACTCTTAGGGCAAAAGATATGCCATTCTCTCTCTGTTGCTTTCAATTAAAATAATAATAATAATAAAAGTAAGAGATGTGTTTTGCTCGCGTAATGCTGCGGAAGGGCAAATCTTTTCAACTCAGTTAAATAAAATAGAATCTAAAATATTTCCTAACGGTGTCACTTTTGAACATAAAACAGATCATTTACATCAGCTCTATAAATAGAAATTTATGTACTTTATATCAGCCAAAGGCTTAAAATAAGAATTTAACCATAAATTTTTGTGGTTGAAGTTCAGCATACTTTTGCCAGTCTTCTTACGAATTGATAACGGCTTTTTGGCTAAGAAAAGAATCGCCAATATATTTTTTTAAAAATATCCTGATTTATCCGCAACTGAAAAAAGTGGGTGTTGTTCTTGGCGACAAATCTTGTGGTTTTTTATTTGAAGTTAACGAGCCAAATTTTTAATCACTACTGCCTCTGCTCTTGGACTAGAAAGACCGTGCTTTTTCTCTAATACTCCCCGTGTCCATTCGAATATCCATTCACCCATTTGTTTTTTATAAAAAACTTTTATTTTGATGTTTTCAAGAAAATATTTGTGATGTGAATTATTTCTGAATTTCTCTGTTTTTGAATCTGGAAAAAAAAAAAAAAAAAAAAAAAAAAAAAAAAACATGGTATTGGACTCCAGTAAATAATTGAATTAAAGATTTCGCACTCCTGAGTTATTTGCATGTCATAACGCTTCTTGAACTCATCTTCACGGCTACTACAGGAAATCAATACTACCTACCAAAAAAAAATATAACAGATAATGTGGTGCTTCATGCCAGGCGAAATCTTCAAAAATTTAAGCAAGAATGTAAAATGGACACGGGGAGTATTAGAGAAAAAGTACGGTTTTTCTAGTCCAAGAGCAGAGGCAGAAGTGATTAAAAATTTGGCTCGTTAACTTCAAATAAAAAGCCACAAGATTTGTCGCCAAGAACAACACCCACTTTTTTCAGTTGCGGCTAAATCAGTATATATTTTTAAAAATATATTGGCGATTCTTTTCTTAGCCAAATAACCGTTATCAATTCGTGAGAAGACTGGCAAAAATATGATGAACTTCAACCTCAAAATTTTATGGTTAAATTCTTATTCTAAGCCTTTGGCCGATATAAAGTACATAAATCTCTATTTATAGAGCGGATGAAAATTATCTGTTTTATGTTCAAAAGTGACACCATTAGGAAATATTTTATTCTATGTGTTTTGCTCGCGTAATGCTGCGGAAGGGCAAATCTTTTCATCTAAGTTAAATAAAATAGAATAAAATATTTCCTAATGGTGTCACTTTTGAACATAAAACAGATCATTTACATCCACTCTATAAATAGAAATTTATGTACTTTATATCGGCCAAAGGCTTAGAATAAGAATTTAACCATAAATTTTTCTGGTTGAAGTTCAGCATACTTTTGCCAGTCTTCTCACGAATTGATAACGGTTTTTTGGCTAAGAAAAGAATCGCCAATATATTTAAAAAAAAAATATATATATATATATGCTGATTTATCCGCAACTGAAAAAAGTGGGTGTTCTTGGCGACAAATCTTGTGGTTTTTTATTTGAAGTTAACAAGCCAAATTTTTAATCATTTCTGCCTCTGCTCTTGGACTAGAAAGACCGTGCTTTTTCTCTAATACTCCCCGTGTCCATTCGAATATCCATTGACCCATTTGTTTTTTTATAAAGAATTTTATTTTGATGTTTTCAAGAAAATATTTGTGATGTGAATTATTTCTGAATTTCTCTGTTCTTGAATCTGCAAAAAAAAAAAAAAAAAAAAAACATGTTATTGGACTCCAATAAATAATTGAATTAAAGATTTCGCACTCCTGAGTTATTTGCATGTCATAACGCTTCTTGAACTCATCTTCACAGCTACTACAGGAAATCAATACACTACCTACCAAGAAAATGTAACAGACTGAAAAGACATGTACTTCACGAATATTATTACTAAGTTTGATAAAACGAACATTGGCTTTAGTTTGAAATAATTTTAAAAATATATTTTTGGTTGAAAATTTCAGAGGTAGTTTCTACGGCCTTTTCTGTTAAGGAATAAACGTCACTTTTGCTTAAATTATAGACTGGTAATGACGTTACCTAATATTTATTGTATTTTAGTACTCTTCGAGGAACTGTGGCAGTTTTCTATGAAAAAGCAACCCCATCATCTATTTCTTTCCCGTTTGAAATAATTTGTTGATGCTAGAACTGTCCAACTATGTTCAATTTAACAATTTAACAATCGTTTATTTTTTTTTTTTTCATCTGTACATCATATCTTAGACATCGGTTTTCACATTGATATCTATATAAAAGTGACATTCACTATATAGAGTAATGTTAAAGTAATTATATTATATTTTTCCCTGAAGAATGACACGTGGAACCCCGGGAGTTGGTTAATTCACCCGGCGGATGGAAAAATGGGCAAGTTTAACCGCTGATTACTTTTAATTCACAGGCGTGTTGTACCCGCGAAAGTGGGAAAGGAAAGGCAATCATAGGGAAAACTGCTGGCGTGGGCAAATTGCACCGCAGATGTTACTTCTTTTTTAAATAGCTAGTTTTAGAAAATAAGTACATTTTAAATTTAGATAAATTTCCTACACTTTTTCCATGCTTAAGACTGGCAGGGGCTTATTGCTCCTGACACAGTTAAAAAATTAGCAGGTTTTGTTTCTCTTGACATAACTGGATATATGTCCTTCGATTTAACCCTTTCAGGGGCAAGGAAATTAAGATAATTTAAAACCAAGTGCCATCAGAGTTAGAGAACAAGATTAGAAGAAAAGTAATAAATTAATGTTTTCGAATAAGGTAAAAAAGTAAAATTTATAAAAAAAATTCTGGGATGAATTTTTGCAGTTGTGAACTAAAACTAGGTGGTATAAAATATATACTACCTCCTCTGAAAGGGTTTTAAAGTAGCACTTTTTAGTGAGTTCCATTTCCCCTGTTTGTCACATCACCTAAACAACTGATACTTTTTTTTTTTTTTTTTTTTTTTTTATCAAACTGTTTGTTTTATTTCTTGGAATTATAATAAAGTGTAGTTTTTAAAGATTCAAATCATGAAATTTTTGAGTTTGTAACTTTTGATTCATTCTTTCCATGTTTTCCATATTTTTTTTAAGATTTTAATATATTTCTATTGTTTTTCAGTGCACAGACATCAGCCTGGATTTGTTTATTGTAAAAATACAAATATTTCAATTCGGTACAATAAAATTTGCAATAAATTTCACAGACATTAGTAATTTGCTTCTCCTTGCTATGTGAAGTCAATATTAATAATGGCTAATAATTTTAATGAGGGGTACAGGATTAGGACTAGTGTTGCCAGATCTGACGGATTTTTTTTTTTTTTTTTTTTTTTTTTTTTTGTAATCACCAATAATTTTTAAATGTAACGTTTACCTAATCACTTGGAAGATTGATAGTCTATTATGTATATGAAATATCACTTCACAAAATTATTGATGATTACTGAATAAAAAATACGCCAGATCTGGCAACACTGATTAGGATTCCGGTGCAATCCACTCTGAATTTGATTGACAGCTGTTGACCAGGTGCAACTGACCTTTGTCCGTAGTTCCCTTCTCGCCCTTCAAATGAACCCATTATCTGGAATTTTATAAATTCTTCGAATAACGGAAAACTGCTGGCGTGGGCAAATTGCACCGCAGATGTTACTTCTTTTTTAAATAGCTAGTTTTAGAAAATAAGTACATTTTAAATTTAGATAAATTTCCTACACTTTTTCCATGCTTAAGACTGGCAGGGGCTTATTGCTCCTGACACAGTTAAAAAATTAGCAGGTTTTGTTTCTCTTGACATAACTGGATATATGTCCTTCGATTTAACCCTTTCAGGGGCAAGGAAATTAAGATAATTTAAAACCAAGTGCCATCAGAGTTAGAGAACAAGATTAGAAGAAAAGTAATAAATTAATGTTTTCGAATAAGGTAAAAAAGTAAAATTTATAAAAAAAATTCTGGGATGAATTTTTGCAGTTGTGAACTAAAACTAGGTGGTATAAAATATATACTACCTCCTCTGAAAGGGTAAAGTAGCACTTTTTAGTGAGTTCCATTTGCCCTGTTTGTCACATCACCTAAACAACTGATACTTTTTTTTTTTTTTTTTATCAAACTGTTTGTTTTATTTCTTGGAATTATAATAAAGTGTAGTTTTTAAAGATTCAAATCATGAAATTTTTGAGTTTGTAACTTTTGATTCATTCTTTCCATGTTTTCCATATTTTTTTTAAGATTTTAATATATTTCTATTGTTTTTCAGTGCACAGACATCAGCCTGGATTTGTTTATTGTAAAAATACAAATATTTCAATTCGGTACAATAAAATTTGCAATAAATTTCGCAGACATTAGTAATTTGCTTCTCCTTGCTATGTGAAGTCAATATTAATAATGGCTAATAATTTTAATGAGGGGTACAGGATTAGGACTAGTGTTGCCAGATCTGACGTATTTTTTTTTTTTTTTTTTTTTTTTGTAATCACCAATAATTTTTAAATGTAACGTTTACCTAATCACTTGGAAGATTGATAGTCTATTATGTATATGAAATATCACTTCACAAAATTATTGATGATTACTGAATAAAAAATACGCCAGATCTGGCAACACTGATTAGGATTCCGGTGCAATCCACTCTGAATTTGATTGACAGCTGTTGACCAGGTGCAACTGACCTTTGTCCGTAGTTCCCTTCTCGCCCTTCAAATGAACCCATTATCTGGAATTTTATAAATTCTTCGAATAACGGAAAACTGCTGGCGTGGGCAAATTGCACCGCAGATGTTACTTCTTTTTTAAATAGCTAGTTTTAGAAAATAAGTACATTTTAAATTTAGATAAATTTCCTACACTTTTTCCATGCTTAAGACTGGCAGGGGCTTATTGCTCCTGACACAGTTAAAAAATTAGCAGGTTTTGTTTCTCTTGACATAACTGGATATATGTCCTTCGATTTAACCCTTTCAGGGGCAAGGAAATTAAGATAATTTAAAACCAAGTGCCATCAGAGTTAGAGAATAAGATTAGAAGAAAAGTAATAAATTAATGTTTTCGAATAAGGTAAAAAAGTAAAATTTATAAAAAAAATTCTGGGATGAATTTTTGCAGTTGTGAACTAAAACTAGGTGGTATAAAATATATACTACCTCCTCTGAAAGGGTTTTAAAGTAGCACTTTTTAGTGAGTTCCATTTCCCCTGTTTGTCACATCACCTAAACAACTGATACTTTTTTTTTTTTTTTTTTTATCAAACTGTTTGTTTTATTTCTTGGAATTATAATAAAGTGTAGTTTTTAAAGATTCAAATCATGAAATTTTTGAGTTTGTAACTTTTGATTCATTCTTTCCATGTTTTCCATATTTTTTTTAAGATTTTAATATATTTCTATTGTTTTTCAGTGCACAGACATCAGCCTGGATTTGTTTATTGTAAAAATACAAATATTTCAATTCGGTACAATAAAATTTGCAATAAATTTCACAGACATTAGTAATTTGCTTCTCCTTGCTATGTGAAGTCAATATTAATAATGGCTAATAATTTTAATGAGGGGTACAGGATTAGGACTAGTGTTGCCAGATCTGACGGATTTTTTTTTTTTTTTTTTTTTTTTTTTTGTAATCACCAATAATTTTTAAATGTAACGTTTACCTAATCACTTGGAAGATTGATAGTCTATTATGTATATGAAATATCACTTCACAAAATTATTGATGATTACTGAATAAAAAATACGCCAGATCTGGCAACACTGATTAGGATTCCGGTGCAATCCACTCTGAATTTGATTGACAGCTGTTGACCAGGTGCAACTGACCTTTGTCCGTAGTTCCCTTCTCGCCCTTCAAATGAACCCATTATCTGGAATTTTATAAATTCTTCGAATAACGGAAAACTGCTGGCGTGGGCAAATTGCACCGCAGATGTTACTTCTTTTTTAAATAGCTAGTTTTAGAAAATAAGTACATTTTAAATTTAGATAAATTTCCTACACTTTTTCCATGCTTAAGACTGGCAGGGGCTTATTGCTCCTGACACAGTTAAAAAATTAGCAGGTTTTGTTTCTCTTGACATAACTGGATATATGTCCTTCGATTTAACCCTTTCAGGGGCAAGGAAATTAAGATAATTTAAAACCAAGTGCCATCAGAGTTAGAGAACAAGATTAGAAGAAAAGTAATAAATTAATGTTTTCGAATAAGGTAAAAAAGTAAAATTTATAAAAAAAATTCTGGGATGAATTTTTGCAGTTGTGAACTAAAACTAGGTGGTATAAAATATATACTACCTCCTCTGAAAGGGTAAAGTAGCACTTTTTAGTGAGTTCCATTTGCCCTGTTTGTCACATCACCTAAACAACTGATACTTTTTTTTTTTTTTTTATCAAACTGTTTGTTTTATTTCTTGGAATTATAATAAAGTGTAGTTTTTAAAGATTCAAATCATGAAATTTTTGAGTTTGTAACTTTTGATTCATTCTTTCCATGTTTTCCATATTTTTTTTAAGATTTTAATATATTTCTATTGTTTTTCAGTGCACAGACATCAGTCTGGATTTGTTTATTGTAAAAATACAAATATTTCAATTCGGTACAATAAAATTTGCAATAAATTTCACAGACATTAGTAATTTGCTTCTCCTTGCTATGTGAAGTCAATATTAATAATGGCTAATAATTTTAATGAGGGGTACAGGATTAGGACTAGTGTTGCCAGATCTGACGTATTTTTTTTTTTTTTTTTTTTTTTTTGTAATCACCAATAATTTTTAAATGTAACGTTTACCTAATCACTTGGAAGATTGATAGTCTATTATGTATATGAAATATCACTTCACAAAATTATTGATGATTACTGAATAAAAAATACGCCAGATCTGGCAACACTGATTAGGATTCCGGTGCAATCCACTCTGAATTTGATTGACAGCTGTTGACCAGGTGCAACTGACCTTTGTCCGTAGTTCCCTTCTCGCCCTTCAAATGAACCCATTATCTGGAATTTTATAAATTCTTCGAATAACGGAAAACTGCTGGCGTGGGCAAATTGCACCGCAGATGTTACTTCTTTTTTAAATAGCTAGTTTTAGAAAATAAGTACATTTTAAATTTAGATAAATTTCCTACACTTTTTCCATGCTTAAGACTGGCAGGGGCTTATTGCTCCTGACACAGTTAAAAAATTAGCAGGTTTTGTTTCTCTTGACATAACTGGATATATGTCCTTCGATTTAACCCTTTCAGGGGCAAGGAAATTAAGATAATTTAAAACCAAGTGCCATCAGAGTTAGAGAATAAGATTAGAAGAAAAGTAATAAATTAATGTTTTCGAATAAGGTAAAAAAGTAAAATTTATAAAAAAAATTCTGGGATGAATTTTTGCAGTTGTGAACTAAAACTAGGTGGTATAAAATATATACTACCTCCTCTGAAAGGGTTTTAAAGTAGCACTTTTTAGTGAGTTCCAGTTCCCCTGTTTGTCACATCACCTAAACAACTGATACTTTTTTTTTTTTTTTATCAAACTGTTTGTTTTATTTCTTGGAATTATAATAAAGTGTAGTTTTTAAAGATTCAAATCATGAAATTTTTGAGTTTGTAACTTTTGATTCATTCTTTCCATGTTTTCCATATTTTTTTTAAGATTTTAATATATTTCTATTGTTTTTCAGTGCACAGACATCAGCCTGGATTTGTTTATTGTAAAAATACAAATATTTCAATTCGGTACAATAAAATTTGCAATAAATTTCACAGACATTAGTAATTTGCTTCTCCTTGCTATGTGAAGTCAATATTAATAATGGCTAATAATTTTAATGAGGGGTACAGGATTAGGACTAGTGTTGCCAGATCTGACGGATTTTTTTTTTTTTTTTTTTTTTTTTTTGTAATCACCAATAATTTTTAAATGTAACGTTTACCTAATCACTTGGAAGATTGATAGTCTATTATGTATATGAAATATCACTTCACAAAATTATTGATGATTACTGAATAAAAAATACGCCAGATCTGGCAACACTGATTAGGATTCCGGTGCAATCCACTCTGAATTTGATTGACAGCTGTTGACCAGGTGCAACTGACCTTTGTCCGTAGTTCCCTTCTCGCCCTTCAAATGAACCCATTATCTGGAATTTTATAAATTCTTCGAATAAAAATTTTGTCAGGAAAAAAAAAAAAAAAAAATTAGCCAACGAAATATTTCCCATTAGCTAAGAGAAAACGTATAAAATAATAACTTTTGACCTATCATGCAAATTTGAACAAAATTATTCAATTACTATAAAACAAGTATTAATGTATCTTAATGTGAAATTCTATTGGTCGAAAAATGTTGTTCCAATTTTTTTTTCTATTTAATATATACAGAAATAAATAAAATAATTATGAAAAGGGAATTTTGTAAAGAAGGCAATTAAAATGTATATTTACCTTCATGACTGACTCACTGATTAACTGACTGTCTCTGTAACGCCGTAAAAAGGCATTAACACTGCATAAATTTTACATGCACACGTAATTAAATGTAATCAATGTATGCAGTGAAGCAGCAACTGATAGCCGAATTGTTAAGAATCTGGACTGCCGACCGATAGGACGTCGTTCAAATCCTCTCAGTGACAATTGTGATTTGTATGAGTATAGGATATATTATTGTGTTGAGTGAATTATTTTTATGATATTTTAACATGTTTCACAACGCTCCCTGGTGGTAAAAATATGAATTTATAGTCTATAATGAGTTTGCATATTTTCAGGAATTCATGATCTTCAAAATAACAAAATTTCTACAGATATTTAAGAAAATATTTTATATATATATATATTTGGATGTTTAATAGTACCTACACATAAAAAAAAAAAAAAAAAAAAAAAAAAAAAAAAACTGTTAAAAGTACAGGAAAAATCTGGCAGCTGGGGTGCCAGTGTTTCTCTGTCAAATATACAGTTTAAAACCGTAAAATTGTATCACTGACATATATTTTACACAGGAATCCTGTAAATCAAACAGGTTTTTTGTTAAAAGTACAGTTTTGTTCTGTATATTTGGCGGAGAAATACTGGCACCACAGCTGCCAGATTTTTCCTGTACTTTTAACAGTTTTTTTTTTTTTTTTTTTTTTTTTTTTTTTTTTTTACAGTGTACGTAAAATAAAAGGGTATGAATTTTCAAATTTACTAATTAGTTAATTAAAAAAAAAAAATGTAAAACTGCATGTCAATGTAAAAATTTGGAAAAAAAAAAAAAGAAAATGCATAATTTTTTCTTACATTCATATTTTTAATATTTTTTCTCTTAAAGATATTGCAAAATCCTTCCTTAATTCTTTTAGGTAGATTCTATTAAACATTCAAAGGAAATATTAAGTATTTTCTTAAATATCTCTAAAAGTTTAAGCATATTGAAAATCACGAATTCATGAAAAAATGCAAACTGAGAAAACGCAATTTAAATATTTCAAATCTGTAAAAAATATGTCAGAAACCATAAAAATTGTTACATGAATATGTATTTTATCAGACAAACCTAATATATTTCAATTTACAAGTATTAAATGGAAATAGAAGCTTTTATATGCAACCTTCAATGGTGCCAAATCCCCTTAAATTCACCAACTTACAATGAACTAGTAATTAAACCCTTTCAGGGGCAATAAATTTCATTTCTTTTAAAATCAAATGCCACACAGTTTGAAAACAAGATTAGAAGAAAAGTAATAAATTAATATTTTCGCATACGGTAAAAATGTAAAATTTTATAAAAAAAAAATTGGGATGAATTTTTGATGTTAGGAACTGAAATTAGGTGGTATAAAGTATATACAACTGCCCCTGAAAGGGTTAAATAACAGGTTACCGACATCTCGATTACTTTTACTATTTTTACAAACGATTTCTTTTTACAATTAGTTTCTTTTTGTGTTACGCATAACAAGTTCCAGGTTACTTAATGTTAAGTAATATAAGTTATCTTTCAAAAACTGGTACGCAAATTATTTTTCTTAAATTAAGGATGCTTTTCAAAATAATTTACTCGAATATGCATACATACATATATATATATACCTTAATTTTTAGAAATGTATTTTTTAGAAAAAAATCAAATTTGTGAAAAAGGGCGCATAATTTTACTTCTTGATACGTAAAATGATCTATTGCATTAAAATTCAAGGAGGATTTTATCATTTTTTATTTTAAGATTTTATTATTTTCTTGATTGTTATGTAGATGTCACTATTTCGTATAGAAGTTATTGCTTCTATATTTTTTTCTGGATACGTAACATTTAAACATACACATTGCTTAATCATGTTTTCAATAACAAGAGTTGAACTCTCCGCCTTTTTTTTTTAGAGCACTTTCGTGGATGAGAAATTTCCGCCTTTCTTACTACCGCTTGTATTATAGAAAATCTCTATCCTGTTTAATCACGACACATTACTATGAAAATACTATAAAATATTTTTTATAAAAATAGTGGTAACAAAAATGTCGTAAATTTTTCATCTCTGAAAGTGCCCTAAAAACAGGGCGTAGAATGCGACCCCTGGAATCAGACGCATCTCATACACGAACATACCTGCCTGTCAACACTATTTAATAATCCGCAGTACTGCTTGTACCCACCTTTTTTCATACCAGTCTTTTTTTAGAGTATTTTTGTTATTACTTAATCGTAATTAAATTTGGTGAAAATTACTCTAAAAATAAAGTGGTGCGGAAAATTGGGCAAGTATACTGTGGAATATTAATGATGATGTTAGCAGGTATGTGCTGGAGCAGCAGACATGCCAACATTTTAATATTTCAAGAGCATTATTAACCGCAATTTTTTCACACCGCTTTTCTTAAAGAGTATTTTTCTTCCTATTTAATTGTAATTACGTATTGGAGGAAATTTTGTAATGAACGAAGTGGTGTAGAAAAGTAGGCGGGTAATAACAAAACTGCGGTGTTTTTTGTTTTGGGACTAAGGCCGATTGACTAATTCAGGGTCCTAGTCCTCAGGGGTACTACCCGTCGGGGGGGGGGGACTTTCTAAGGAGTCCTAGCCTGTATTTACGGAAGTTTCGGAGAAAACCACAGAAAACTCCAAACGGATAGGCCGAAGAGCGCGACCTGGGATCGAACCCGGCACCTTACGTTTATCAGCTTTGAGCGCAGAGCCGCTCGGCCTCTGATGAACAAAACTCCGGAATAAATTAAAATGTTGGCTTGCCTGCAATAATACTAATGATAATTGGATACAAGTACAATGAAAAGAAAACTAAGATGCATCAAGTAAATTATCACATGAATTTGAATAATAGATTTAAAGAAATGAAAAACGAAGCACTCAGACCTGGATTAAAAATTCAAAAATTCCTTTAAGTGTTTGATCTCAGTGTCGTTAATGGAAATGTTGCAACTTTCAAAAATTAATTATTTAATGTGCCTTTAGCGGTTTTTTTTTTTTTTTTTTTTTTTTTTTTTTTCGATTAGAACTCTGGCGAAATTAATGAAGAAATCGGAGCGCGACTTCATCACCATGACTTCACGGGTGAAGTGGACGTTTTGGGCTCCCACTCCAAGTTATTCAATTACCTCAATTCTACCTACCTATAGTGGTGTTAAATAAGTCAACAATTCGTATATAATAAAATTCATCATAATATCTAGAAGAAAATGCTTGTTTATTTGGACTAACGAACAATGTGTTATTGACTGAACACATCCGCAAGAACTAAAGCTGTTTTTCAAATGTAACTTCAACAACCACCACCCCATCTACAAAATCTTCTTCACAACTTTTATAGAAATTTTCTATTAAGATTTTCTGGTCGCCAAAAAGCGTAAAATTTCGCAAATATGCTTATGCTTATCAAGTAAATAATACTTATGAAAATACCCACTCTGATTTTACTTATAGGGCAAAGAAATATGAATTGAAAACAGAAAAATTAAATATATCATGTTAAGTGGATATTTTTTTTTCACTGTGATAACGAAGGCAGTTAATTGTAGCAAATAGTTAAAATATGTACAGTCTGGAGGAAAAGACCGCAACACTCGATGTAACTCCGTTGCTAATCAATGCAAAAATGTAATAGGTATCACTCGACTGGGAAATGTTAGTACTTTCAGAAAATGATGTGAAAATTTGAATTGGGGGTCGTCTACATATTAAACGTGCACCAACATTGATTTTTTCAATGGTAACACCCTATTTTTATTTTATATTTGAATTCCTGTGGTCGCAACGATGCAAAAAAGTATATTGCTTGTATATTTTACTTATTTTTGTATAGAGTTATAAGCGTTCAAAGTTTGCTAAAGAAATGAAACAAAAATGATGATTTTTAGACATAAGTGTTAGAGATGAGACGGGCTCAGCCCGAGCCCGTAAGCCCGAGCCCGAGCCCGGGCCCGAGCCCGATCGGGCTCAAATCTTACGCAAGTCTTCGGGCTCCGGGCGGGCTCGGATTCAAGTTAAAAGTTACGTTTATTTTATTCTTCACTAACTGGAAAATGTAAAAAAAAAAAAAAATATATATATATATTATTCATTTTGAGAGCACTTTTAGTAATGCCATAATAGTCATGATAGGTTATAAATCACAAAATAGTCTTGCAAACCTTAGCAGCTTTGACTTTCCTTTTTCTAAATAGAACTTTTTTTTCAACGGGATGCATATTATGTCAGAGTGTTATACAGTAATCCTTCCTCCTTCATTATATTGGGCCTCATTATATCACTCATTCGGATAAATTTTTTGTCCCCTAATAGGCGCGTTATAAACAATGGGCTGCACTATAAATGTATATTATATAAATATATACATGTATAAAGATACGCAGACATTATAAATTGTTATAATAACATTTATAGTTATTTAAATTGAGGATTGATATTAAAAAAATTAATTTGAAAATGAAAATGGTATTTAATTTTACCATTGTGTATGCGTTGCATAGCGTACCACTTTCAATATCGGGCTCGGGCGGGCTCGGGCTCTGATCACACAAAATTTTTCGGGCTCGGGCGAGCTCAGTTCAAAAATGTTTCGGGCCCGGGCGGGCTCGGATTGCCAAAATAGAGCCCGAACTCACCTCTAATAAGTGTTAGCATCAAGAATTCCGGTTTTTTAAAGCCCTGCCTTTTATCGTTCTTCAAATGAAAACAATACAGAAAAGAAAAGTAAAGGTGACTTTGAGTATTCGTGTTAAACCACTTATTTTACGTTGACAAAAATATACACAAGTGGTGAAAAATATACACACTTCATCTGGTGATAAATTTTGAATCCTTTAACCCTTTCAGGGGCAATGAATTAAAGATCACATAAAATCAAATGCCACCAGAGTTAGAGAACAAGATTAAAAGAAAAGTAATAAATTAATGTTTTCGAATAAGGTAAAAAAGTAAAAATTTATAAAAAATTTCTGGGATGAATTTCTGCAGTTGTGAACTGAAATTACGTGGTATAAAAGATATACCACCGTCCCTGAAAGGGTTAAACGAACGCTAGCATACTTGCCAACATCCTCATTAATATTCCGTAGTGTTGCTAGTCCCGCTCTTTTTATCACATCAGTAAATTTGTAGAGTAATATACTCCAAATGCAATTACGATCAAATAAGACGAAAAAGTACTCTAAAATAATACTGATGTAAAGGGAAAAAAAAAAAAGGGGCGTGGCTAATGATACTACGGAATATTAATTAGGATGTTGGCAAGTATGCCTTAGAAAAAAAAAATATCTAAATAGGTGGGGTTTATTGTTTAAAATAGAAAAATAGGTTGAATGTAAAAATTGCAAAAAAAAAAAAAAAAAAAAAAAAAAAAATGGAATGCAAGTCAGACTTGTAAAATCGTTTCTTAACTTTTTTCATAGCTAAAGGCTTAATCTTTTACTTCATATATTGCTTTATTTTATTTTATTTTTATTTTTTGTAGGGGGGAGGATTATTACTTTAAGGATACTTTAATATTTAAAATTGTATAAATATATTTTAACTTTATACATATTTTTAAATATACTTTAACTTTTATAAATATATATTAACATTTTTGTCTTTTTGACAGTAAAGTCCGCCTACAAGTGTTATGCTCTCAAAATAAAATATTTCAGAACAAATTTTCTGTATTCACAATTATATTACAAATGGATATACATTATAATTATGTTCTTTCTAATCAGTATATTTCTATCCATAGTATACTTTATTGCAAAAATATGAACACTGGTTACATACTTAAGAAATAAGTAACACAAAAATTACAAAAATAACGTCCAGTGACAGAGTTACAGATTTTCAAAGGACATGAATTTACGTTAGCAGTCACGAAAGCGTTAATTAAGATATTATATCTGTACTGATAAGTATAAAGGATTTAAGTCCAAAAATGTCGATTTTGAGTTAAGTATATAGTCAGACTCAGAAAAAAATTCTCTATCGATTGGTATAAAGGATTTAAATCCATGTCATTTAGACTTTGAGAAAATCCATTGGTAAAAAAAGATTGAAGTCAGAAATTTATCATTAATCTTTGGTATAAAATATTTAATTCAATTTTTCCCTTTATTAAATGAAGGTTGACAATCACTGAATGATATAAAGGGTATAAATCAACATAATCCCCTTTTCCTAATCGATTTTTCTGATTAGTTTAACTTTATTTTCCGTCTCCTGAAAAATCAAGAATATGGGCTTAAATGCTTTATACTTATCAGTACAGATATTTTCATAGAAATTATAAAACGATTAGTACGTAACATTATTTTTTATAAATCTTTTTTTCTTGAAATATTTCTCGTGTGAAACAATAAAATTTTGTCTATTTCTTGTATGATCTTAATTTTATTTTTCTACATTTACAGATAACCCCCTAACACAATTCTGATTATAACTCTATGATTGCTAAAGTTAAAGTATACAGATACTACACTTTTCCGCACTCCCAGACTCTCAGAAATTCGAATATGAAGTCAAAATTGGGTGTTGCTATTAAAAAATCAAAGTTGGTGCTTATTTCAATATGTAGATAACCCCTAATTCAAAAATCGACAACATTTTCAGAAAATACATTTAATTTCTTGTTGAATGGTGTCAATTAAAATTTTCTGCGTCAATTAATAACGAAATTACAGCGAGTGCTGCGTTTTTTTTTTTCCCGACTGTGCATATTTTTATAAATTATATGGTCTTTACGGCTTTTATGAGTAAAAGCTGACATGAGTTGTTTTGTCTAAATTGAAATTTTCTTTAAAAAAAAAAAAAAGTTCAACTAAACTTAAATATTCAGGCAAAGCACTTTTTAATATACGAACATAACATAAAATAGGTATACCAATTCTTCCGATTTTTTTTTCCCACCAGCATTTCTTAAAAAAAATTCTTCTTTACTTCAAGATAAAAGAAACGTTAATTAAGAAGAATATAGCCATTTTATAATACTGGTGTGAAAAAAATTCGGAAGAATAGTCATCTATGGTGTGTCAATCGAAATTTTTAGAAACATCTAAAAATAAATTTCACGCTTTTCATATTTATTTTTCAGTTTTTATCATCATTTTCTAAATAGATATTGTTATTTTTGTATTAAAAGTCTCTGAGCCTTAGATCTTGCCCGCTTTTAAAGAAATTTTACAGGACAGTATATTCATTTTTTTACTTATTTATTCGTTCATTTATTTATTGTATTGTACTGTATTATATAATTATGCTCATTCTACTCTGCTAAAATACAGAAATAATGTAATGAAAGAACATCTTTTTTTTTTCCCCGAAAATATCCAAAATATGCTTTTTTAAAATTACTTAAATTTTAATTGCATCAGACGTGGAAAATGAAAAATACAATAAAGAAAAAAATGTATTTATTCAAAATAAATGATTTTGCACATTGTAAATATTCTATTCGGGGAAGTTTGTATTAAATATGATCATCAACAATACGAAGTATCTCATACTGAAAAAAAAAAAAAATGTATTTCTCAGGTGATAAAAAGATTTTTTGTTGCAGCTTAGTTCACATAGAATAAGTTCTTGCATCAAATAAAATATTGGTATATCTCTCACTCTGATGAAACGAGAAAAATCTACCCGAGGCGGCAATTAATGTGGAAAAGTATATCATAAGAGCTAGTGATGATCAGGTTTTTTTTTTTTTTTTTTTTTTTTAACATAGAGATATTGGGTAACGTGAAAAAAGAAGAAAATTAAATAAACCTGAGTTAACTTAACAGAAAACTATCATTTATAGAAAAAATATAAGGTTTTTAGTTTAATTGTTTGTGTAGGAATTTCTATTAATGGTTAAACAAAAAAAAAATATAAAAATCAGCAAAACTATTAAATGTATGATTTCTTTTTATTTACATTTTAAATCATTCCTTAAGGGGTTACATGGGTTTCGAAGGTTTACAAATATATATATATATATATATATATATATATTTGTAAACTATTTGTATTTTATTATCGTTATTTTATTTAATTTTATTATTATATTGTATTTTATTGTATTTGTATTTTATTATTATTATGAATAAAAAAATTTTTCAGAATTTTGAGCATGTAAAAGATTAACATTTAAACAATATTTTGTAAAATATATATATATATATATATATATATGTATTTG
Organism: Salticus scenicus; assembly: GCA_963930645.1. Taxonomy (NCBI): domain Eukaryota; kingdom Metazoa; phylum Arthropoda; class Arachnida; order Araneae; family Salticidae; genus Salticus; species Salticus scenicus. The sequence goes on from OZ005651.1 coordinate 84,842,045, forward strand.
AAAATTCAGCCGGTGTACCCTAGTTTCTAGGGACTTTAAAAAAAAATGCGGTTGGCAGAAATTCTCAAAGGCTAATGCATCGGTCTTATAGAAATTTTGTACACTTCTTTAAAACAGAACTGACTATTGCTTAAACGAAGGATTTATGTTTTTTTTTTTTTTTTTTTTTTCTATTACAACTAATTTTACAACGCTATCCATGCGGTAAATCGTGCAAATAGTACTGTTTTTGCATAGAATTCTGTCAAATTTTCAAATTTCATTTTTTTTTTCTTTAATCTTTCGTTGGATCAATTCTATTTTGAAGTTGTGTGTAAAACTTCAATACGATTGGTGGATTAGTTTCTGAGAAATCGCACGCTGTGCTTTTATATGCCAACTTTTTGAATAAAAATTTTTATTTATTATGTTACAAAAAAAAAAAAAAAAAAAAAAAAAAAAAAGAGAGAGAGAGAGAGAGAAAAGATGTACCTTTTTGTTGTTGTTTTATCCTTTGAAAGCCATGTAACCACTTAAAATAAAGCTTGTAGGAAGGATAACTTGCACCATAGCTGACAGTATTTTAATTTATTCCGGAGTATTTTTGTCCCTGCCTTTATTTCGCAACACTTTATTTATAGAAAAATTGTCTCTAATATATAGTTTCTATAAAATAAGAAAAAAATATTTTTAAATAAAAAGTAGTATAAAATAAGGGCGGGGCTAAAAATAATACGGAATAAATTAAAATCATTGGCATCTGTGCACTTTATCCACATTTTTTAATTAACACTTTCGCGACCGCTGACGTAGATTCACGTCATTTGAAAATCTGTAACTCCACCAGTGGGTGTTTCTTTCGCAATTTGTATGTCATTTATTTCTTAAGAATTAATATGTTCATATTTACAATATTACACAATATTCATATTTTTACAACCAATATGCTATGGATACAAATACTTTGATTAGAAAGAGTATAATTATGATGTATATCCATTTGTAATAGGAATCTGAATATAGAAAATTTTGTTCTGAAATATTGTGACTGGAGAGAATAACGCCCACAGGCGAACCTTACTGTCTAAAATGCAAAAACATGCAGTCACGAAAGTGTTAAAAGAAAGTTTGATTTTACAGAGCTCAAAGTCTCCACCCATTTTTCAGGACACTTTCAGGGATGAGCAAATTCCAACATTTGCTACCACTAATTTAATACAGAAAACTTTACCTATTTTTGCAGTAATGTGTCTGGATTAAATAGGACAAATATTATTGTATAAAGATTGAGGTAGCAAAATAACCGAGAATTTCTCATTCTTGAGAATGTACTGAAAAAAAGGTGGAGCTCGAGATCTGTATTTTACTATAAAAATGTAAACTTTGTGCATCCTGTACAAGCTGATTAAAAAAATCAAAAAGATCAAATACGATTTTTTATTTAAAAAAAAATTTAGTAACCTTTTACAATGATTTTCAAAGAAAATCACTGCAAATAATTATTGAATTTTTCTTAAAAAAAAAAAAAAAAAAAAAGTGGTATTTAATTAAAGGACCGCTAAATGCCGTGAAATAATTTGCTAAGCATTTTATCAAAAAAAAAAAAAATTTTTTTTTCTGTCTATGTAGAGAAACTCAAACTTTAAATTTTAAATTAAATATATTTGTTCGTAGTCCAGGCAACGAAGGCCAAAATTTGACGAATAGAGGAAAAAAATCGTGTAGTTTTGAAATTTTACATACTCATAGCCGAGAGGGTCCTGAACAACATACTAAAAGTCCCCGCCCGTGGGGGGTGAGCGGGGGGCAGGGGGGGGCATTTAAGGGGGGCACTTTTCAGTTTTTATTAAATATCTTGAAATCTATCGCATTTAGAGAAAAAATGTCAATTACAAAATTAATCTACGTAAAATTTCCTACAACAATGTATATTACATTTGGTTTGTACGATTATTAGTTTAGAAGATATAGGGAGATGAAATAACACATTTTCTTAAAAAATTCTTTTTTGCAATAGTAAAATCAACTAAAGTGTGCAATTAAAAGGTTTCTTGTCAAATATTTTCTAATGTAAAAAACAAATATATACATAGGGAATATGCAAGGATAATACAGCATGTTTTGCAAGTTTTAAATAATTTTAAGGCTAGTAGGCGCAAGTGGCGGTTTGAGTAAAAATCTGGATAAGTCCAGTCAAAATAGGAAAAATAGAAAAAAAAAATCGTGTAGTTTTGAAGTTTTGCACACTCATAGCCGAGAGGGTCCTGAACAGCATACTTAAAGTCCCCGCCCGTGGGGGGTGAGCGGGGGGCAGGGGGCATTTAAGGGGGCAATTTTCAGTTTTTATTACATATCTTAAAAACTGTCGCCTTTAGAGAAAAAATGTCAATTACAAAATTAATCTACGCAAAATTTCCTACAAAAATGTATAGTACATTTTGTTTGTACGATCAAAAGTTTAGAAGATATAGGGGGATGATATAACACATTTTCTTGAAAAATACTTTTTTGCAATAGTAAAATTAACTAAAGTGTGTAATAAAAAGGGTTCTGCTCAAATATTTTCTAATATACAAAATAAATATATACATAGGGAATATGTAAGGATAATACAGCATGTTTTGTACGTTTTTAAATAATTTTAAGGCTAGTAGGCGTAAGTGGTGGTTTGAGTAAAAATCTAGATAACGAAGACCCAAAATCGATCAACATTAAAAAATATCGTGTAGCTTTGAAATTGAGCACAATTATAAGGTTAAGTTTACTGAACAACATACTAAAAGTCCTCAACCCTATTCTGTGTTTTTTATTTAATTTTTTATGTTATTTGCAATAGTAATAAAAACTATATTTTGTAATTAAAAAGGTTCAGGTTAAATATTTTTTACTCATACAAATAAATATTTGTATATAAATATTTGTATGTGTGTGTGCGCGCAATGCACCAAGTTTAAAGAGTGTAAGATAAATGTAAATTTTTTATACTTTAAAATAAATAGAGAGTAATCTAAATATTTATACTAAAATATTGTTAATTTTTTTAATGCATGCTTGCTATAAGTAATTTTAAAGTATTTTAATGCATCATAACATTCACATTTTATGTATTTTATATCTACTATCACTTACAGAGGATTTAAAGAAAATGCAACTTTTAGTATGTTGTTCAAGACACTTAACCTTATAACTGTGCTCAGTATCAAAGCTATAAGATTTTTTTTAATGTTGATCGGTTTTGGGTCTTCGTTATCTGGATTTTTACCTAAACACTACTTGCGCCTACTAACCTTAAAATTATTTAAAACGTGCAAAACGTGCTGTATTATCCTTACATATTCCCTATGCATATATTTGTTTCGTACATTAGAAAATATTTTATCAGAACCTTTTTAATTTCACAATTTAGTTGATTTTACTATTGAAAAAAAAAAAAAGAATTTTTCAAGAAAATGTGTTATTTCGTTCCCCTATATCTTCTAAACTATTAATCATACAAACAAAATAGAATATACAATTTTTTTTAGGAAATTTCACGTAAATTAATTTTGCAATTGAGATTTTTTTCCCCCTAAATGCGATAGTTTTCAAGATACTTAATAAAAACTGAAATGCGCCCCCTTTAAGTGCCCCGCCATGGTTAGGGACTTTTAGTATGTTATTCAGGGCACTTAACTTTATAACTGTGCTCAATTTCTAAGCTACACGATTTTTTTTTTTTTTTTTTTTTTTTATGTTGATCAGTTTTGGGTCTTCGTTATCTAGATTTTTACTCAAACCGCCACTTGCACCTGCCAGCCTTAAAATTATTTAAAACTTACAAAACGTGCTGTATTATCCTTGCATATTCCCTATGTATATATTTGTTTTTTACATTAGAAAATATTTGACAAGAACCCTTTTAATTGCACACTTTAGTTGATTTTACTATTGCAAAAAAGAATTTTTCAAGAAAATGTGTCATTTCATCTCCCTATATCTTCTAAACTAATGATCGTACAAACAAAATGTAATATACATTTTTGTAGGAAATTTTGCGTAGATTAATTTTGTAATTGACAGTTTTTCTCTAAATGCGACAGTTTTTAAGATATGTAATAAAAACTGAAAATTGCCCCCCTTAAATGCCCCCTGCCACCCGCTCACCCCCCACGGGCGGGGACTTTTAGTATGCTGTTCAGGACCCTCTCGGCTATGAGTGTGCAAAACTTCAAAACTACACGATTTTTTTTTCTATTTTTCCTATTTTGACTGGACTTATCCAGATTTTTACTCAAACCGCCACTTGCGCCTACTAGCCTTAAAATTATTTAAAACTTACAAAACGTGCTGTATTTATCCTTGCATATTCCCTATGTATATATTTGTTTTTTACATTAGAAAATATTTGACAAGAAACCTTTTAATTGCACACTTTAGTTGATTTTACTATCGCAAAAAAGAATTTTTCAAGAAAATGTGTTATTTCATCTCCCTATATCTTCTAAACTAATGATCGTACAAACAAAATGTAGGACACATTTTTGTAGGAAATTTTACGTAGATTAATTTTGCAATTGACATTTTTTCTCTAAATGCGATAGTTTTCAAGATATTTAATAAAAACTAAAAATTGCCCCCCTTAAATGCCCCCCTGCCCCCCGCTCACCTCCCACGGGCGGGGACTTTTAGTATGTTATTCAGGACCCCCTCGGCTATGAGTATGCAAAATTTCAAAACTACACGATTTTTTTCTTCTATTTTTCCTATTTTGACTGGACTATCGTGTGTGTATAAGGTATGTGCGATAAAAATTGTCTCTAAACTCAAATATTTGTTTTATTTTAGATTTCCATATAATAAAAGAAATATTTTACGAAAATATTATCCTTCAAATAAATCTCAAACAACTTACAAATTACTGTTCATATTTTACTTCATCCTATTATTGCAAGAATTTTAAAGAAAAAAAAGAAACCGCATTCGGAGAATAGTGTCTTATAAATTTAAAAAGAAAGGGAAGTTAAATTTTTATTGTGATTTATGGAATCTGGCCTGAAAATCCTTACTAAATAATTGACATTTGCAAGATTTTAAACATTCCATTTTTTTTCTTTTTCCTTGTTTTAGTATTTATTTATTAATTTTTATTATTCTTGAATTCTGACTTAAAGAAAAGTTTGAAGAATGTATCTGAGAAAGTTTTTGTTCAAACTTTAACTAAAACTAAAATAAAGAGGTTCATATAAGGATGCTTTTTTTTTCTTTTAACAGAAGATAATTTTCTAGTTTAACTTTGAATCGAAAAATTTTCTTTAATAAATGGACTGAGTCAATTTGTAGCTTTCAAAGCAAATTACCATTTGAATTAAAATCGTAGCTTTAAACGAAATAGTAATTCAACAATTGGAATAGAATAATTGTTTTGTGGTATTGGTAGCCTGATGTTGGATCAATGTCGATTAGCAACACGAGGGATTGAGGCTTGATTAAAACATCCATTATGTGTCAAGGTTGCTACTTTTCGCATTTTTTCCCATGACACTTCCATCAGTATATTACTAACGTTTATAGTATGTTTCGACTATAGATTATAGAGATAATTGCTATATAAATAAGGATGGAAAAGCCAAACCGTAGAAACCCTGGTGGATGACTTTTTAAAGATTCTAAGCCTGTATGTTCACGCAAATTTCGTAGACATCCAACCAATTTATTATATTTCGGCGCATCATTAGCACTCGACCTTTCTCTACACCGCTTTTCTTGAAGGGCTTTTTTTTTTTTTGTTTTTGTTTTTGTTTTTTCCTATTTAATCATATTTAAACATTGGAAAAAATTTCGCGACAAATAAAGTGGTGAGAAAAAAAGGCGGGAAATAACAGTGCTCGGGAATAAATTAACCCTTTGCGCTCGGCATATTTTCCGTAAGCCCCTCCTTTTAGAGTTCCTTTAAAACGTCACACGTATAGTTAATCTTTCTGTTAAAATTTTCCGGTAGCCGAAAGGTAGCCTATAGTTACATGTTTTAGAAAAATAACATTTCATTTGCAGAGGAACACCTTAAGGCGTGGCTCGATTTTTTAATGCCCCCTCAGAAGGGACATACGAGCGATAAAAGTTAAAATATCGAGATATCTGATTTTGAACAAAAGCACAGGAAACTCCTAACGGCTATGCCGATGTGTGCGACTTAGACTTGAATAGCGAACCTGTTATCTACCTGCTTACAGAACAGATGCTTTCGATCACTAGTGGAGTCTCGAAGTATTTCTCATATAAAGCAAAAATAACACATTGTATACTAAAATGCAAGAAAATAAAAATAGAATTATTTATTCGAAAAATTTCCCATGTTTTTAAATAAAATTTGAATGTGGCTGGAAATAATTCCAGTTTGTTAATAATTCACTATAGATTATAATTTCTAAATTCTAAACTTTTAAATAGCTTTAGAACATCATACCATTGCAAAGATATTCATCAGAGGATTACCACTACTAAATGCGATAAAATTATTTTTCAGTATTTTCTTTCTGATTTCATATAATTGTTTATTTATTTTACCTCATGTTAAAAGTTATTTTAAATTACGAAAATTAACTCAAACGCGTTAACCCCCCCCCTCAAAATAATAATAATAATAATAATGAAATAAAAATAAAAAACTCGACATATATATATATATATATATGCATTGATGCCAATATTTTAGTTTATTCCGGAGAATTTTTAGCCCCGAATTTATTTCATACTACTTCTAAGATTCTAAGACGGAAAGAAGCCGCTCACCACTATGCAGTGGTTTTGAGCGTTTTTAACCTTTAGAGAGGGGCTCCAAAGCCACTGTGGAGAATCAGAAGAGCCCGTCTCCAAAGGTTAAGCCTCCCCCGTTGTTTATTGCATAGCAAATAACAACAAAAAAAAAAAAAAAAAAAAAGAAAAGAAATTACAAAGGTCGCCAGAGCAGAGCTCTCCCGCGACAAAAGGCGACAAAGTTGCATGAAAGTGAAAAGGACCGGAGCCAAGTGGAAGTCTATTTACAAAGTTCATTCATGTAATGTACAAATTTCACAGTCTTTATACAATGTTCTCGCAGTCTTTATATCAAGCCCAAGTTGGTTAGCAACATCATGCGCAGGATGATTGCTTTCCGAGAGCACTTCAGTGGAATTCTGTAGCATCAGACATGACCAGTATTCGCCATGTAGGAGAGGAGGAAAAATTTAGGAAAGATAGAGAAGGAATTTAATTTGTTGAGTTTGATAAATCTTGAAGGAAGGCATAGATGCGCTTTAATTTGAGCCGTAGGGGCTTTTTAGTTATTATATTGTTCAGCCAGGTTGCTGGTCTAGGGTTAGGGTTCCTTAAATGGTAAGGTATTGTAAGTTGACAGTGAAAGTAGTAATGTTGTGCAGTCCCCTCCTCACCGCATGAGCATAAGGGTGATCGTCGGCAATGAAATCTGTGGAGGTATTTGGGGAAGGGGCCATGACCTGACAGAAAGGCAGATATTTCCGGGGAGAGGTCCCAAATATTGAGTGAGACATTTGGTATTAGCTCGTGAGTGTATCTCCCTTTTGGAGACACACTCCAGAGACTCTGCCAGTCATTAATTAGTTTTTGATTTAGGTGATATTTTATGTAGGAAGGGGGAGCTGGGAGTGAGTAGGCTATGTCTCTAGATTCTGTTGCTGATTTTGCAAGAGAGTCCGCTAGTTCATTTCCGACGACCCCCCTATGGGCAGAAACGTGTGCTAGGGAGATTTTGGTTTTTAATTTTGAGAGCTTTATTTTAATTTCAATTACTTGTGGGTGTCTGCTCTTATGGCGAGCTATGGCCTGCAGGCTCGAGAGGCTGTCACTGAAGATTGAGATTTGATTGTAGTCTGGAGAGTTAATTTCTGACCACTCAACTGCCTTCAGGATGGCAAAGAGCTCAGCCTGAAAGACCGAATTGTGGTCTGCGAGCCTGCCTGCCCACTGATGGAGAACTTTGTTATTGTTTAAAACGCAGAGTGCAGCTCCCACTCCATGATCGGTTTTGGAGCCATCAGTGTAGATCGCCAGTTGAGCAGACGCCGAGAAGCTGTTTTTTGCACAATTTATGAAAAGGGAAGCAGCATCCTGTGCTGGGTGTATTTGCCAGCTGTTAGAAAGCTGTTGAACATGAATATTAGGGAGGAGAGTGTCTGTGAGAATGGAATTATTTAATTGCAGGACGTTAGTTTTGTTAAAGTTGTATTTTAATTGGAGGTGAGCATGTGGAATACCAGTGATGACTGTGAGGGCATCAGTAGAGATTGTTTTGTAACCTCTAGAGATTTGGACCAAAAACATTCTCTGTATTGAGTTAAGTTTATTCGACGCTGCTTTGGTGAGGTTGCCCCCCCAAATGCCAGCGCCGTAGGTTAGGATCTTTTCTATTACTATTTTATACCAGGTTTTTAGGAAGAAGGTGGATATACCCCACCTCTTCCCTGCCATTTTTGCTGAATTGTGGAAGATTTTAGAAGTTTTTATCTTTAGGTCTTGTATGTGTGCCAGCCAGTTTAGGTTTCTATCTATTGTGATTCCCAATATTTTTAGTTGTGAAACATGACGGACACTGACGCCATCGATCCTCATCACTGGGTTCCGTTTAAGGAGTCTTGGGAAGGAGAAGGTTAATGCTTGCGTTTTCGAGGGTGAGAGTGTTAGATCTGATTCTATTAATAGGGAGCTGAAGAGGGAGAGGGCAGCCTGGGCCTGTTCCTCCAGAACTTTTCTCGTTAAACCTGAGAGAATCACAGAGAAGTCATCAGCATATGCGAGGGTTTTAAAACCCTCTGAGTTCATTTTTAGAAGAATTTTGTTGGCCACCAAGTTCCAGAGGATCGGGCCTAGGCACGATCCCTGGGGGCAGCCCTTAGACTGTGGAAAAACACTGTAGTTAGGGCCCCAGTTAATCAAGATTTTCCTGTTGGAGAGGTAAGAGCTGATGACTCCCGCAAGATTTCTCGGGCAGTTCAGTGTTTGTAGAGTGTGTAGGATGTGTGACCATTCGATGTTGTCGAAAGCCCCTTTAATGTCAAGTGAAATAAGAGTGGTGTACTTTCCAGACTGAAAGTTAAGAGCGCAGGAGTTTAAAATTTGCTGCAAAGCGAGTTCACATGATCTGCCCTCTCTGAACCCGAATTGGTTGGGGTGTAGAAGATTATTGGATTCCAGGTAGAAATTTAGTCTATTGACAATGAGCTTTTCTAGTAATTTGCCTATTGTTGGGAGCAGGCAGATCGGTCGATAAGAGGAGGGTTCAGAGGGAAGCTTCCCTTGCTTCAGAAAGTACACCACTTCACCCCTTCTGAGAATTTCTGGAAAATATTGTAGTTTGAGGCATAAGTTTGTCCATGTGTGAAAAATATATGTGAGTGTATTGAAGGAGTGTCTAAGGATTCTGAAATCTATGCTGTCAGGGCCAGGGGCCTTATTTACGTTAAAGCTATAAAGAGCAGCCCGGATTTCTGTCTCCGTGAAGACTTCGTCCATGGGACCTGAAAAAATTGGAATATGGGGGCTGGTGAATTTACTCGGAGGGAAGAGAACTGAGGTGATATATTCTAGGTTGTTGTGTTTAGAGGAAAGCGCTGGAGGACGTTCAAGTTTGAGTTCTGTTGGTGTGAAAAATTTATTGCTATAGAATTTCTGTGCAGTGCCATGAATGTTTGTTTGTGTTGTGCAAAAATGTTTCCATGCGTTATGTTTTGCAATGTTTATTTGTTTTTTGAATGTTGCCGAGAGTTGGCGGATTTTAAGTTTGTGTTGCATTAGATCTGAGGGGTTGATATATTTTTGTTGTCTCCGGAGTGCTGTCAGGCGGTTACGCATGGATCTGAGTTGAGGGGACCAGAAATTGTAGGTGAATTTCCGTCCCGATTGTTTGAGCCTGAAGGCTGAAGTGGCAGCAGCATGTATTGAGGAGATAATAGAAGAGGTTGCATTTTCTAAGTCTTGGGTGTTCCTTACTGTATTAATGGTGCCAGTTAGTTTATCGGTGGATATTTTAAGTATTTTATTAAATTTTGAGAAATTGCCACGTTTTGTAGCAAACCTTCGAAGAGTTGATTTAGTTGGTGAGGATTTTAGGGTATATGTTATGTATTTGTGATCTGAGCAATTGGCTATATCCAGGACCGACCAGTCGTTCATTTTGGCGTATGTTTTCGGGTTTACTAGTGTGAAATCAGGCCAGCCTTTGGCATCACATTTTTGGAAGGTCGGTTGTGAATTTTCAATGTTAGCTAGACAGAGGTTATTTATTGTGATGTATTCTATGAGGCTGCTTCATCTTGCATCCTCACGGGGAGAACACCACAGAGGTGAATTTGCATTGAGGTCGCAGGCACATAGAAAGAGTGTTTTGTGATTGATTAAGTGCTGCCACTCCTGCATGCAGTCCTCGAAATCTGCAGACGGGGCTGCGTATGCGCTGCCAAGGTATAATTCACCTTCATTGGTGGTCATAGTTATAAAAACACAATGCTCCCCAGTGAAGAGGTGAGTGTAGGTGAGGTCTTGTGCTGCGATGACAATGTGTGCTGAGTGTTGGACGGACTCAAACCTGCACCAGGAGGAGGGAAAACCATACAGATCACCCTCTTTAGTGCAGTAGGCATCTTGCAGCAGCCCGACATCAATAGATTTCTTCTCCATGAATTCTCGTGCTGCCGAGTTTGCCGCCCTACAGTTATTGAGGTTGATCTGCAGGATTTTCAGGTTATTGAACGAGGTGAGAGGAATTGAGGGTGCTGCTACTGGGGGAGGAGAGGAGGAAACTGATGATGAGGACATTGGGAATAGGACAGAAGGTAGAGTTTAGAAAGGTTGAAGGAGCTTACCTACTGGCTGAGACTGGTTGATGTCTGGGTGGAGAGTTGACCGCCTGGTTGTATCCGTAGGCAGGGTCGTAGAAGGATGGGAATTCTCCATATTGTGAAAAGGAGGGGTCTTGATATCTCCAGTAGCGCATGTGGAATATAGAATCCCTTGCTTGTTGCTGAGAGTTTGGGTAGATTGGTTCTCTTAAGAGTGATTGTTGTTGGTAGCTTGAGTCGTGGAATTGTTGGTGAGGCTGGGGTCTTGGCAGTTGTGATGGAGCTGGTGGTGGAGGGTATTTGTCTTCTAGTCTGGTTCTTAGTTCTTTGTAGATTCTATTATAGGTTGGACATTCTTTTGAGTAGGACGGATGTTTAACGTTGTGTTTTGTACCATTGGTGGAGTTCTCCCTCATGCAGGTGATGCAGGCTGGAGGGTTGGAGCAACTGTTAGTTGGTTCATGTTGCTGACCGCAGTGGGCACATATGGGCATAGAGCTGCAGGTACCAGCAGAGTGCCAGAGCTCTTGACATCTTGAGCATCTCTGTATGCTAGTGAAGGGTCTCACCCGACATCTAAAGAGACCCAGCTGGAGGGAGCCGTCTCGTAAAAGGTCTTCCGCCATGGGTTCCGGTATCGAAATTATGTGATTGATTTTGTTGTTGCTTTTTGAATTTCTCTTGGCTATGTATTTGATTGAGCTTGTGTGTTCTATTGGTAGGTTTAATTGTTCTAAGGTGGTAACTTTAATTCTGGATTCCTCTACACCCTCTGGAACGTTTAGTAGGATGATTTTGATGTTTTTGATGATCTTCTGTTGTACTCTTAGGTTGTGTAAAATATAGCGGTTGCTGTTTAACTCTTCCTGCAGTCGTTTGGCTTCACTAGGGGAGTTGCTGGTAATATCAATGTGTTTTTGCTTGATTCTTATTTTTAGGTTGTTGGATGTGGTTGTTAAATTTTGCTCTTTGATGGCTTTTAATATGTCTGACCCTGAATGAAAACTCTTGGTAGAGGTGACCGCCAGGGTGCTTCTGTACCAGTGTAGAATTCGTTCCAGGTCGGAGTGGGGTGTGGGGCTAGTAGAAGATGTAGTGCTAGTAGAAGATGTGGTGCTGTTGGCTGTAAATGTAGGAGTAGTTGGGGATGGTGAGGATGTGGACGCTGACGCGGAGTCTTCCGCTGCATTTGTTAATATTTTGTGTGCTGTGGGAGGTTTTGAGGCTGTGCCTGTGCGTTGTTCTTCATTTTCAGAGTTGCCCACTGGGTCAGGATTACTTTCCAGAAGAGATAGGATAGCTCCTTGAGATGATTGTATTTCTTGCAGGATTGATTTTGTTCTTTTAAATTGGTCATTAATGTTGTCGTTTAGTTTCTTTAAGTCTTCTGTGTTTTTTGAGACTTCTTCTGATGAGGATTGGGCACTCTTTGAAGTTGGGGAGGAAGCTTCTGTTTGAGAAAGGGCTTGAATTCGGAGAAGTGCGCTTTTTAATGACACAAGAGGTGCCTTGCCACTTCTTAGCCTGGTTACTTTAATTAAGTCTATTGCTGCTGCTGCGATTTCAGAAATGGATGTGTAGCTTCTGAAGTTTATATTCCGCTTCGGCCGTACTTGTGGTGTGCTGGGCACATGAGATGTTCGTGTATTTCTTCGGAAAGTGTTTGCATTTTTGATGGGTCTTTGTGATCTTAAAGAGTGCGAAGATTTTATTGAACTCAGTGACTGAGCAGATTCGTCACTCGAGGGGTTAGGAGGATCTTGTTCCTCAATCTCCGAGGAGTTTTTGGATCGTGGCATTCTGTGTGTTTATTTTCCCTTTTTTTTACAGATCGTCACAAATAAGTACTAGTGCAAGATTAACACTTTTGGATTAAATATATTATTTTCACAGAAAACAATTAAGCTGCGCTTAGAAGATTGATTGAGCAGGAGCAGTTCTAAGAGAGAACTAACAATAGATAGTGCTTTAAATGATAAGAAAAACGAATCGTCCAGAAGAATGGATGGGGTTTTCCCAGCCGTACCATGTCTCAGAAAAAAAAATAATAAAAAAAAATAAATAAATAAATAAAAAATAAAAATAAATTGAATTTTTAGGTATTTGATTTCTTTTCTGAGAGTTTATGAGATTTAGAGAATATTGAAAGAGTAAAAAAAAAAAAAAAAAAAAAAAAGAGGAGGGGGGGAGAGATGTCTGAGCAAAAGTTAGTAAAATTGAAAGAGAAATTAGTTTCATGATGGTTCATTTGCTTCTGCTAAAGGCTAAGTGGACTGAGTTGGTGTCGATGCTTGATGGTTTTAATTTAATTAAAAGGTGATAGTGTGTTAGTTGGGTTTGGGATTGGAAAGTGTGTTAAGGCCATGCTCTCTTCCCTGCATCAAAGGTGGATGATTCCACTTGTTTTTAATTTTGAAATTAGTTTGGAGCTTTGGAATTAGAGTTTTGCTGAACGTATTTTGTTTGAATTAACTGAGAGTTAGATTTTTTTTTTTTCTCAGGGTTACGGTGATTCAAAGAAGAAATGCGCCTGGATTATAGACCTAAATTAAAAAAAAAAAAAAAAAAAAAAAAAAAAAAAACTTAAACTGTGACCTTTCCTTTTCAATTAAAAAAAAATAATAATAATAAAAATTAGTAATGCATTAGAGTCTGATGAGTGGGATGATATTCTTTACATCAGTTAAATTTCGTTGTTGTTGTAAGGCTTGCTTATGTTTTATTTCTGAAAATTGTTTAGAGCGACGTAATTAGAGTTTCTTTAACCTTGTTAAGTTTTCTATTAGGAGTTAAGTGAATACGAGACTGTTGAGTTAGTTGAAGTACTTTTCAGTAATTAGGCATGGATGTTGTGAAGCCTTTCACTTGTTTCTATATGTGAAAAATGAATCACTGCGTCAATAGTCGATTTTAGTTGTGCGTTATTTGTTTTCAAGAGCTGTGATTAAGTTGATGTTTTAGAATTTGGTGATATTGTTTCAGAGGTGGGATATGCACCTAGTAAGAATCCCTGAACTTTAAAACGCTTAACTGCCCCCGCCGACACATCAGGGCTGCAGACCCGCGTACTGAGTCTGATGAGTAAGCTGATGTTCTTTGCTTCATTAATTGTAAAAGCTTTTTCTTGATTTTATTTGCGAAAATGGTTTTGAACTTCGTAAGTAGAGTTTTGTTTGGGTATTTTGATTAAAGATCTGTGAGTTAGAAGTTGAATTTATTATGTTAAAATTAGGCTGTAGGAAGTGCCGGGGAGGGGGGAGAGTGGTTGCCAAGTCCGAACCCTTCGGGCTCCAAAGAAGGGGAAGGCGAGCACTAATGCAATGTGCTAAAAGGGAATAACTGGACAAGCTCTCTTTGAGAGTTGCTAATGATGAACAACCACATCAGAAACTTTAGTAGGAAAGGTTGAGTTTAGTGGCAAAGAAATTTGATAATGGTTTACGTGACTGGTTTAAAACTTAAATGTAGACAGGAAGGTGTGTAAACGAGGTGCCAAAATGGGATGCGGGTTAGGTTGAAGCTTAATTGTGAGTGTGTTGGTGAGTAAACAAAGTGTAGAAAGTTAGTCTAGGACTGAACTTTTGAATGGTTTAGAACTACAGATCCTCGTGCTGTAACAACCGTTTAATTATGTCGAAAAAAGGTAAGAGTTTGAGTTTGTGAATGAAAAATGCTTTAGAACAATTTTAATAATATTGTGTAAACAGAGTAAGGAGGGAATGGATAATTGATAAAGATTGTGAGAGTCAAATAACCTAAGAGAAAGTTTTTGGGGTTTTGAGTGGGATGAAGGCTTTGTTGTGAGTTAGATGGTGTGTAATTAAAAGTGCTAGTAAGATGATCAGAAAGCTTTACTAGAGTTAAAAATTGGGCCCGCTGACCAAAGGGCTAATCAGCGAATGTAAGCTGTCGCTGAATGGTACATTCAAATGAGAAAGGGGATGAAAATGCTTTAGAACAGTTTTAACGGAATACCAAAAACTATAGTGGGAGGGGTGGAAAATAATCAGAATGAAGGGCAATAGAGACAACAAAGGGGTGAGATGGCAGAAGTGACCAGCAGGTTTAGAATAATTTTCATGATGAAAACCAACATAAATTTAAAAAGTTGTGTGGGAAGTATGTATTGGAAAAGATAATTGATGCTTTGCGGGTTAGGTCGGGAGATTAAATGTGAGTGTGTTGGTGTGTAGGCAATATGTAGGAAAGTTTGTCTAGAACTGAACTTTGGATTTATTTTAATTATTGATTTATTTATTTTAATCCACTGATCCTCGGACACTGAAATGCGTTTACTTGTGTCGAGAAATAGGCAACAATTTGAGTTTGTGGTTGAAAAAGCTTTAGAACGATTTTTATAAAAATGTGTTTAGGGAGGGTTAAAAATACTCCGAAATAAATGAAAATATTGGCAGCTATGATATATCAGAGTGGTTACAGATACGCCTTTTTACCCTGATTCTTCCACCAGAATATCTATATGATAATTTGTACTTAACTAATGGCGCAAACATGCTATCAGAGTTGCCAATTTTTTTAAGTTCTTCCGAAGCCCCGCCTTTTTTTTCATACCAGTAATTTTTAAGAATGATTTTCTTCGCGTTCAATCGTAGTCAGATATTGAAGTGAAATATTTCAAAAAAAAAAAAAAAAAAATTGCGAAAAGGAGGCGGAGCTAAAAATACTCCGGAATAAATTATAAAAGTGGACAACACTGATACTATTAAAAATTTCGAAAAAAAAAAATATATATATATATATATATATATATTTATATAGGGTAAGTGCACCAGTGATTGACACTTTTAGAGCAATCTCTGATGTTTTGAATGTTCTGGTCATCAGAAAATATTTTTAGAAATCTTATGTTAGTACATATGGTGTGAAAGACATTCAGAACCACATATATGTTAAAATATATACACTTGATAACAATTTTTTTTTTTTTTTTTATGAATTTTTATTTTACACCCACACAATGTACCAGTAATTGACACTGCCAGTTTTTCATTTTATCAGTAATTGACCCCTATGTTCCAGTGTTTGACACTGCTAGTTATTCACTTTACTAGTTATTAGCACTCTATGCTCCAGTGTTTGACATAAAATGTTAAAATTCTTATATGTAAAATATATGATTTTATTATTTTTCTTATTTATTAATTATTTCGGGATAGATGTCAACTACTGGAGCACCTACCCTATATATATTGGTGGAAGAATCAGAAAAAAATCACCCTGCATGTCATAATTTTTGTTTCACTTATGTATTTTAATAATTATATATATATACATATATAATTTATTTATTTATTTATTTTTAGAAATGAGCATGGTTCCCACTTCCAATACGTCTCAAGATTGGGGAGGAGGCCCTCCGACAGGAGGTGCTTCCTTAGCTGGTAACAGCACGACAGATGCTATACATCATCCTTACAGAATAGGAATCTATGGATGGAGAAAGCGATGTTTGTATTTTTTAGTCATCATCCTTTTTTCTATGGTGATTATAAATTTAGCCTTAACTATTTGGATTATCAGGGTTATGGATTTTTCTATCGTAAGTAATCACCGTAAGTTATGTTTTATAAATGTTTGCCTCTATCTTTTACTGTTCAAATATTTTACGTTCAAACTTTTTGTTAAAATGTTAGAAAGATATATTTGTCTCATACTAAGAGCAAAACGACATGCACTTAAAACTCAAATTTAAAATCACATAGATTTAAAAAAGAAGAAAAAAAGTGCTAAAATGTAATGTCTACGGAAATTAAAATAATAAATAACTTCACTTAACTCCATACACTGTTAAAAATTTCAACAAAAAACTCTGTGTAATGTATTATCTTAAGTCTTACCTAAAATTACAGAGAAAAATAAACGGAGATGTTAAAAAACTTATTTTATACATTCACTTTAATAACTAATATTAATTTAATTAATTATTGGTGAGACTATATTTCGGACTTGGAATGCTTTTTCTGAAGTAGAAACAGTCATTTTTAATTTTAATTAAATAATTAAATAATAAAATTAGGTAAACATACAGAATAAAGATTGAGAATCTTGATTATTCACTTTTAACTAAGAATTACTGTAAATTTACAGAGACTCTGGATAAATTTAATAAAAAAGCACCACAAAACTGGCGTTGTAAAAATTATTACTTACAAACTTTGAATAAACACCATAAAATGCAATAAACTCACAACAATTGTTTCGGGTCGAAAAAACACACGACCCTTCATCAGGCGAATAAAGTAAGCACGAGTGCTGCAGTCAAAGTGCGTTGCTGCTTTGACTGCAGCACTCGTGCTTACTTTATTCGCCTGATGAAGGGTCGTGTGTTTTTTCGACCCGAAACAATTGTTGCGAGTTTATTGCATTTTATGGTGTTTATTCAAAGTTTGTAAGTAATAACTCTGGATAAATATTTACATTAAATTTACAGAAATTTTTAACAGTGTAAATGGAAAACGTTAGAGAAAGTATCAAACTTCAAAATATATTTTTTTCAAGAATCCTTCAATTTTGCTGATGTAGCGTACTTTTTAATCAGTAAAAAAAAAAAAAAAAAAAAAAAAAAAAACGCTTCGGTTATAATATATATATATTAAGAAATTAAATTAAATTAAATAAGCTCAAATAAAGCTATTTTATGATGCGAAAATTTCTCTTACAAGACTGCCACAGGCAACTTCATAGGCGACGTTTTTTATATCCTTTTCGTACCACTATTTTCAAAAAATAAAATTTATAATATATTTTCATAGGTAAATCTGCACCTTCCCTGCATAAATTTGTGATAAATTTTATGTTATGAAAACAGTGGGGCAAAAATAATAATAAAAAATGTCGCCTGTGGCAGCCTTGCTTTTACATTCACTCTTAATAAATAATCCTATTATTGCAAATCTTATAAATTTGTAATTGGAGCAAAATGAAAAATAATTCAAAACCAGATATTTTTTTTCAGGGATAGGAATTTGGCGCAAATCTCATACCAATTATTAAAAAAATAAATAAATAAATAAATAAAACCCTCTCCTTGTCAAATCTAAGATTTATTAAGAATGTATTTTTTTTTTTCTAAATACTATACAGAAGTGCAAAATCTGTGCCACACACAAATTCACTTCCTCGGTTTTTTTTTTTTTTTTTTTTTTTCCCTTTTCACTACTGCTTTTATATATTTCCATTCGTTTTTCCCTTTTAAGAACGAAATGTTTACATAAATTTATAAGTCTAATTCTAAAATAAATTGATTTTAGAAACATCTTTTGATACCACGAAACTAAATTCAAAACTGGTGTAACAATCAATATTTAAACTTCAGAACTTCTTCACACACCATAAAATTTAAGCCAGTACAACTGGTTTTGAAAGGATGAAGCCTTTCTTCTTTAGGTGCAAAATCACATGCTACTGCCTTGGAGGCAAAAATAGTCTTGCTTTTGCCGAAGAAGTTTTGAAGTTTAAATACATCTTTTGATAATTAATGTCATCATTTTTACTGAAATAATGTACAATCAGGAAAGGCGAAAAAGTAATGCCGCAGTCATCATATAACTATGTGGCTGGGGACGGTCGATTGGTAATAACTTCTAGTTATTAATTCTGTAGTTAAACTTTGTGTTGGGGATCGTTTATATATTAAAACTTGCATCAAGTTTATTATTATTATTATTTTAAGTGGCAACATCCATTTTCGAAGCCATATTCAAATTAGATCAAGGCAATTCAGAAACAATATATATATATATATAGGGTTCCCACTGCCCGAATTTTTTCAAGGACTCTCCCACTAGTATTATCTTAAAGTAAGTTCTTCTTAACAGTACAGTGTACATTTAAGAAGAAATTTATTATAGATAATATTGGTGGGAGTGTCCTTGAAAAAATAACAGGCCGTGGGAACCCTGATATAAATAGTTTATATACTTTTAATTAGTTCTTGGTAGAGTTACAAACGAAAATGCATTAGTAGTTCTTTAATGAATTTGAAAAAGTTAAATTATGATCTCGCCCACAAAACTACTATATTCATACAGAGGATAACCAGAAAAATGGTAAGAAAATTTTAAATATAAAATAAACTAAAGTTATGCTAACAAAGAAATTGCATCGCTATCTAAACTTACTTGAATAACTACTTTAATTCCTAAGTATGCAACGTGTAAAATAACTGCTTTAATCTATAAATAACAAAACGAAAGTAAAATAAAAATAAAATAAAATAAAATGTGAAAGTCTTTAAAATTTGTCAAATTGTGTGTAAAGAGATTTTGTATACGGTATACGTTTCAATGTAAAGTATATTGAAAAAGATGATAGTGAAGAAAATTTTGATTTTGATAGACTCGTGAATGATTGTGCTACTGTTGTAAATATTGAGGAATATACGTAAACAGCACGATCAGCTACTTACAAATTTTTATTAAAAAAAAAGAAAATCAGTTTATTTCAGTAAAATATTACTTACGAATGTATAAAAAGATGAAAAGCATTTCGGGGAATAATAAAATTGAGACATTGTTAACATAAGTATTCTTTTTAAATTTACTTTAATTAGAAAATTTCATTTTATATTTTCATAGGTGCCAACTTGTACTGTTTTTTAACACCAGAAATTCTTTTCAAAAAAATAAATAAATAAATAAAAATAAAAATAATTTTTTTTTATCATGTTTAATCAGAGAAAACTGCTTAAAGCCATATTTAAAATTTCGATAAAAATTTCCAGTAGCAAAAAAACCGTACAAGTTGGCAACTATGTATTTTGGTGAAACTTTTAGAAAAATGTAATTACTTTACGCAATATCATAGATGCCAAGTCTCCCGTTTTTCAAGGGAGACTTCAAACCGGAAAATTTTTAAAGCTGTTATCGGTGATATTAATCATCGAAAATATATACAACATATTCCTTTTAAAATTATTGGTGACAATTCTGATTTAAAAGTTAAAAAGGTTGGCAGCTCTGCAATATAAAGAGAAAAATAATGCTTGTTAAACGAATTCTATAAAATAAATTGTTTTGTTTCTGCACTTTAAAGAAAATATGTTATTTATTTTTTATGCATTGTTTGAATTATTCTAATTAATTAGTATATAACACAGTTATTAATTACTACAGTACTGTACTTTACAATTGCTACACACTGAAGGCAGCACGCCACACACTTGAATTTAGAATGACAGATAAAACATGCTGTAAAATGTAAATGAATAATTTTTCAATGCATCCATGCAAACCAGGAAGTGGCAGAGGCACCTACAATGTGTATAAAAGAAGAGATTGTACTGAAGGTTTCTCATACAAAAGTTTCATTTGAACGTTGTTGTTTGATATGAAAGATGTTGTTATGCTTTGTATAATAATGAAAAATGCCTACCAGCACATCCCATGCAGCCACTGATATCCATTAGACATCTAAATTACAACCAAATGATCCATAAAAAGTACAAAATATCTAAAAAATTTCTATTAAAAGTCCTGGATATCCTGTACTAATTATAGATATCTATTAGATGTTTAAATATAGACGAAATTTAATCATGCCTTTTTCGATGTCTAATGGATGTAATCTGTTAGATTAAAACAAGATTTAGATATTTTCAATATCTATTAGATCTAACAAGTCCAATTATTGGATATTTGGAGATTTATCGGATATGTAACAGACATCTAATAGATGTAAAAAATAGTGACATTTGTCGTGCTAATAGATATCTGTAGGATATTTATAGAAGTTTAATGGGTCATTTTTTAACTTTTATACGTGTTTATAGATGTCTTATGGATGAAAGTTGCTCTGTGGGATGTCCGAATTTGATAAAGGTCGAATTGTAGCCTAATGGAATTTTGCTTTATCGTACCGAGGTATTGCTGTTCATGTTAGTAGAGAACAATGACTGTCTTCAGAATATGCTATCGACGATTTCAGAACGGTCGTACATAACGCCGTACAAAATATCACCCACTCCGCAATCACTAACATCTGAAAATAAAAGACAGACATGTTATCCGCATGATCTTAACAGATTTCACAGCCACATCACGAACGCTGAGTTAAGAAAT
Organism: Salticus scenicus; assembly: GCA_963930645.1. NCBI lineage: Eukaryota > Metazoa > Arthropoda > Arachnida > Araneae > Salticidae > Salticus > Salticus scenicus. The sequence goes on from OZ005651.1 coordinate 84,862,932, forward strand.
GGGGTCGTTTACAAGACAAAAAGTATCTTCACGAACAATTCGACGACGTTTGCAGTAGCATAAACTGTCATTACGGTTATCATGGCTTCGGCTACCCTTGACGCTGGCATAACAGACAGGATCGCCCCCAATGGTGTGATCAACGACGAACCTGGGTCCAAGAGTAGTGTGACGTCGTCTTTACAGACCAAATACGGTTCTGTTTACAACATCAAAATCATCAAATGCGCATTTTGAAGTATCGCAGAGAACGCACATTGCGAGTTGTTTGCTTTCGATATCGTCATACTGTCCAATCACCTGGACTGATGGTATAGGGTAACATTGATACACTTCTCGATCACCTCTTATTCGCATTACTGGCACTGTGAATAACGGCTGTTAGATTTCTGTTAAAGCATGTGGCTCGGTCCTGTCCTTGAGTTATCTGTAACGCTATGTGTTGGCACGACATTGCACAGCCGCATATTGCCCGTGTTTTCCGAACCTTCCTTGATACACAATGTTTTCGTCTGTTAAGCTGACCGGCTCAGTCTCTTGATCTCTCACCAACTGAAAACGTCTGGTCAATGGTTGCCGATGGACTGACACGCCACCACTCTTCAGTTATTACAGTTCCTGAACTTGACACTGTTCTAAAGCTGCACGGATTGCTGTACCCCTGCAAGCCACTCAATCTCTGTTTGACGCCATACCGAGGTGAATAAATAATTACTGATAGAGGTTTCTGCTCTGGTTACTGATATCTCAGGATTTACACCTCCATTTTTTCTGAAAATTTAATTACTTATTTTTCCTACTATATTGTATGTATTCAATAAATATCATGTCTTTTGCATTTTTTCCTGGTGTAGAAATTTTAATAACAGCTATGTAAGTTTAAACGAATACACTTTTATAAATAAAAATGTAACATTTTCTTGAATTTTTAAAATTATAATTTTTAACTACTATTAAATTTGATTTGTTGATCAAATTTAAATTGAATTGAAAATTTACATAAGCCTCCTGATTTTTCTTTTTTTTTTTTTTTTACTTTTTCGACTATTCTCCTTAATTAAAAGACATTTTTGTATAAAGTACAGTCACCCAAAAAAAAAAACGCCACCCCCCCACCTAATTTTGCCGTAAATTATCGTAGAAACATGCGACTGGTACCCATCAGTTTGTAATAACGTCTAGTTTATAATGTTATAGTTAGGTTTTACTTAGGGGGTCGTCTACATATTAAAACTGACATCAACCTCATTTTTTTCAATGGTAACCCCCATTTTTTATAATTTATTTGAATTCTTTGGATCAAATCATCACGGAAAATGGTATAGTTTATATATTTCGCTCAATTTTTCATAGAGTTATAAGCTGTCAAAGTTTGGGGGTGCTAATGTTAAATGAATGTGACAAACATTAAATCATATCTTCCGAAATAATTATGATATTTAAATTCTGTTTTTTTTATTCGTTAGAATGAAGTAACCCAAACATATTCCATGCAAATTTTTGCTAAAAATACATTTTTTGAATTATGAAAATTATTAATAAATTCATATTTGAAAAAATTATGAATTATGACCTATGTTAATTTTTGCACGAATAGAACGGGCATCATCAAAAACATGGGTTTCCAAATTTACAGCTCTTTCCTAACATTATTTTTTGAGTTACAGTGATATTTCACTTTTTATTTCTGTTAGGGGGCCGTCACTTGTTATAATCTGTATCCTCTATAAGTAAATGCTTGTATATAATTTGACGGAAAACTATTTTAATTTACCTTTATGTTATTTTTATTGTTTCCTAAGCAATATTTCGATGTTTATTATACAAATTGGCATATTTTTGTAAAGTTATCACAATGTAGGCGAGGGATTGTGAAAGAATTTCAAAAGGAAAGAAGCCCCGCCTCTGATTCGCTGAAACACTATTTAAAAAAAAAAAGACAAATTTGCATATTCATATTTGACTCTATATGTGACGCTGGTATGCATAAATCACAATGGTATTTACTACATCGATTATTGAAGACAAAACTTAAATGATTTAATTACAAATATGCAAAATTATTTTGCTTTATATTATAAAGTTTCAGAAAATTTGTGAAAAGGCGTGGCTATTTACATTAAGCCTTGATATGGAAGCTATGTTGCTGTTTTTCGATGCTGCGAAATTTACAAAATATATTTGTGTTAATATACTATACAGATAGAAGAATAATTATATAATATCAACAAATCTTCTTTAATCAATATGTTTATATACATTACTGTATGGAATATTTATATATGAATATTGTATTTATTTTTAATGAGAGATATAAACACAAAATACTAAAAAAAAAGAAGAAAATGTGTTATAAATTTTTATAAATCAAGCAAAATATATATGCATACTTGCCAACCTAACCCGTAACATTGTTAGTTCCCGCCCCTGTGTGTACACAATTTAATTTTTAGAGTAATTAACTTCAAATACATTTACGATTAACTCATTGAGCGCCACGCGAATTCTTATGGAAATCCCGCTCAGGCCACACGTGCTGTTTAGAAGCGTGTTATGTTTATCGAGTTTCAATAAACCCCATTAGGCCTTAACGATATAATCTTATAAAAATCCTATTAAAAAAAAAAAAAAAAAAAAAAACATGAAGTAAATTTTAAATAAATTGTCAGTAATTACTTAAAACTATGTAAGTTCTGTAGTTTTATATCATATTTTACACTGCCGGCTGACTTAGCCTAAATGGAAAGATCAGTGTCAGCCACCGATGGCTGACACAGCTCTAAAAAGACTGATGTGAAAAAAATGTACGGAAAGGGGCGGGACCAGTAATCTTCCGAGATAGGTTGACAAGAATGTATATACATAGAGCAATGCCAGAAAATGTTCTTTATTTTTCATGAACCAGATGAATGGTATTTTTTTTCTGAATAGTCTATGTATTAAATATAATGCTGCTTTAAATACCCTTTAAATGAAAAGTTTTATTACATAAAGTAATTTTCTGGCACTCTACAGCTCCCAAATGACACACAATACAAAACCCCGCCCCCAGTGTTTAAAGGGTATTAACGTTTAATATGCTTTATATTCGTTTTGATCTTTCCTTCTCCTCCTTATCTTCTTCTTTTTTCCTTAAAAAAAAAAGAGTTATGTAACATTTTGACCTTTTCATGTGAAGATTTAGATTAAGGGTAGTCAGCCTTTCTACAACCACCGTCCACTTCGGCATCTGTGTTAAAGTGTAGAATTTTAGAACACCCCATTAAGTAGTAGGATTTATTATTTTACATATTAATTTGTTACACATTATAAAATATAAAAGCAAAAGAATATCGTGGAGATTTATGTAAAAGTTTTTAATAATGTCATGAAAAAAAAATAATAATAATTAATTAAAAAAATAAATAAATAAAAATAAAAAAAAAATCTGTTTTAATATTTTAAAAAAGTCAATTAAAGAAAATGAAAGTACTGCAGTATGAGAACAAACTCCCATTGTCACTGTGAAACGGCCGTGGGAACCAGGTTGAGTGTCGCCGTTTCAGACAATTATACGGCAGCTTGAGTTAAAATAATTTTGAATTTTCAAACAAATTTAAAACCATTCATCTTTTTTTTCTTTTGATAGATATTTTAATATCTATTCAAGCTATTTAATTTTCTTCGTATGAAGTGAACTATCTGATGTTTAATCAATAGAAACCAATAAAAATCTTTTAATTTACAAACTAAAAGCTTCATTATCGTGCCCTGCACAGACAAATTTATCTAATAATTAATGTATTTTTAAATACTTTCTTTAATTTTCTTTTCTTGAAAAAAAAAATAAATCTATGAAAATGTTATGATATTAGATATAATTCGGATCTTAATATTAATAAAATTCTTTAGTCAATGTTAGAGTTGTTAAAATAGTAGAAAAAAATCTCTTTTATATAAATTTTTATTTGTATAATTCAAACCATTGCTGGAAACGTAATACACTCAGTTTGCTGAATATGTTCGTAACAAACAGCGCATATATAATTCTGTCTAAAATTAAAGCACAAACACATTGTCTGAAATAGTTAAAAATGTCGCTATCGGAGAACAATGGTCACAAAATATTTATTTTGCACACAATAAACATAATTCAATTTCAGTTAGAAAATCCTGGCAAATTTTAATTTTTAACAGAAATTTGAATATGTTGATTACATATTACGATCTTTTAATATTATTTCTTAAAACGTTTAAGAAATAACTCTTTTCAAACAATACTAATATATTGTTGTATTTGTATTTTGTTTATTTTATATATTTATAAATATAGTTTTTGTATCTTATAATTCAGTACGAAGATGTAATTTATTATGTTACACAACCTTTAAATCTCATTTTTTTTTTTTTTTTTTTTTTTTTTTTTAAATTACCTTTTATGTTAACTTTTGTGATCTCAAAGGTTTTGAAATACATGAGCATATTTCATCGTAAGAATCATTTTATTATTATTAATGTTGTTTTTGTTGTTGTTCAGAATAATTTGTGCTTATACATTTATAACATCTAAGAATTTAAATGAGTAAGATATGGGAAAAGCATTGGGTATTTGTATTTTAAAAAAAGTGAAGAATAATTTAAGCTAGAGTTTCAGAAAATATTTTCTTTAACATCCATAAAATAATAATTTTGTCATTTCGAATTGCAAAAAAAAAAAAAAAAAAATCGATTTATTACAATTTTTTTCATAATCTCTTTCAGAATGGTATGGGCCGGTTAAAAATATTTAAAGATGGTATCCGTCTGGACGGCCAGTCTCATTTTTTACATGCCATTTATGCTGCACAGATACAATCTAGAAAGGTTAGTTTTGTATATTTATATATATAATTTTCGATTATATAAGTTTGAAATTTGAACTAGTTTTTTTTTTTTTTTTTTTTTTTTTTTTTTTTTTTTAAGCTCTAACAGATATTTCTATGAATGTTATTTCTTGCACAGTTCATACTTATTGTTCCTTAATATAGACTAGTTGCATAGTTTATATATATATATTAGTACAACAAAATAATTTCATATTAATCTGTTAAATCAGGTGTACATCGGTCTGTATATTTAAATCGGTCTGTATATTTTCCCTAATTCTTCCGCCACTATATTTATATAGTAATCTTTTGTAGTATATTTTAATGATCAATAAAGGAAAAAATTTCTAGATAAATATAATGATGGAAGAGTTAAAAAAAAAAAAAAAAAAAAAAAAAAAAAAATGACGGATTCATAGTAATCCTATGAACGTTTTAAAGTTGTCTTATATATTTAATAAAGGGTTACAATTATATTATAATTTAACTTTTTAACTTTAGTTTTAGAGCTTTAATAGCATAGCTGCCAAGTTTTTCCGATTTTCGGGAAGACTTTACCCCAGAATTATATGATAGTGAACTTCGAGATCTTTAATCTCCGAAAATTAACATAGTAAGTTTGTCTAAAAATATAGTGGTGATTATCCTTATTTTAAAATTGTAAATATTGGCAACTACGTTTAATAATAACCTCATACTTGAACCTTTGAATTTGACATAGTAGAAAAACGGTAGATAATACAAACTTTCAATTAATATTTCGGTAAAAATTATCAAAAATTATAAAAACTGTTGAAAATTAAGCCATTTAGTGTAAAAGAAAAAGTTATTTATTTGTGCATCATTTGAAAAAAATCGCATTTCCATATTTATCTGGTTCGTAAGATATTTTCACAATATAATCATCATATTTAAGCCTAGTTGCCAACTCTTGCGTTATTTGGTTACCAACAATGTTGTAAAGAAATTTTTATTTTATAAGTGAAAACTGTTACAAAAGTTCGTAAAAATAATTTTATTGAAATTTTCCTGTAGACAAAAAGTGTAAAAGTTGACAACTGTGCATAAGCATATGAGCATTATATTTCAAATAAATTGGATTTTCTAAAAGAAAAAAAAAAAAAAAAACTATTAATTTGCAGTGCATTTACAAAATTTTAAAAATGAACGAAGAATCTTACTTTTTATTTTGGTTCATGTTATAAGAAAAATAAATAAAAAAATTGCATCACTTAAAATTAAAATGACAGTAAGGCTTTCATTAATTCTGATTTGTTAATTTCTAAAAATTAATTATATAATTATGGATTTCTAGAAATGGACTGTACTATCAATAAAAAATAATATATATAACCTTATTTAAATAAATATAATAACATTTTTTACTCATTTTTTAAATATTAAACAGTACAGTAGAAGAAATAATCATACTTCGAACTTAGATAGTAATATGAAAAAAATTATACATAAAAAATAATATTTATGGGTAAAGAAACAAATTTTGGAATTTTCCAGTAACTCTATTTTAAGATTTTGTAATAATGATTGTTTCGATCATTTAAAAATAACTCTCTCTTAAAGGTACAGTCGGGGAAAAAAAAAAACGCAACACCCGCTGTAATTTCGTTATTAATTGACGCAAGAACATCTAATAGACATAATTCAACAGGAAATTAAAAGCACTTTCAGAATATTTTGTCAAATTTTGAATTAGGGGTCATCTACATATTGAAATGAGCGCCAACTTTAATTTTTTCAATAGCAACACCCAATTTTGACTTCATTTTTGAATTTCTGAGAGTCTGGCAGTGCGGAAAAGTATACTATTTATATACTTTATCTTTAGTATTTATAGAGTTATAAACAAAAATGTGTTAGGGGGTTATCTGTAAATGTAGAAAAATAAAATTAAGATCCTATAAGAAGTAGACAAAATTTTAATGTTTCACACCGGAAATCTTTCAGGAACAAAATAATTATAAAAATTAATAAAACGTTGCTTTTTTTTTCTCAGTTTTTTAATTAACATGAATTCAATTTTTAGATTTGTATATACTTCAGTACTCCTTTATATAATTTTAGGTCTATTTAAATACATTATACTTGCGATTGGTCTACAGCACCCTTTGGAAAAAGTGCAATATTTTTCAAATAAAAATGTCTATTATGGCTATACTGATCACCATTGAAGCTTAAACTTTCTTTCGTAGGTAGGTAGCATAATATACGAAAGGAAATAATATAGATATATATGCAACAACGCATAAACTAAATCTTTTCGGATAAATTATTGTAAGGGTTCATGAAGTAATTATTAAACAATTTTAATCGCACTTACCAGTTTTGGGTAAGTTAAACTCTTTCGAACTGTACGATTGGTTTTATAATTTCTATGAAAATATAATTTCTTCAATAACCGTTTCGCGACTGCTGACGTAGATTCACGCCATTTGAAAACTGTGTGAGTGGGCGTTTTTTTTCGTAATTTGTGTGTTACATATTTTTTAAGTGTGTACCCAGTGTTCATATTTTTGCAATAAAATATACTATGGATAGAAATATATTGATTAGAAAGAATGTAATTATAAAGTATATCCATTTGTAATATAATTGTGAATACACAAAATTTGTTCTGAAATATTTCATTTTGAGATTATAACGCCCGTAGGCGGGTCTTACTGTCAAAAAGACAAAATCCTGCGGTCGCAAAAAAGTGTTAAAATATATTTATAAAAGTTAAAATATGTTCTTAAAAATGTATAAAGTTAAAATATATTAATAAAATTTTAAAGACTAAATTGTCCTTAAAATTATAACCCCCCCCCCCTACAAAATAAATAAGTAAGTAAATAAATAATATAAAATAAAGCAATATATGAAGCAAATGATTAAGCCTTTTTTAACAGTGACGGTATTTAAGAAACGATTTTACAAGTCTGTCTTGCATTCCAATTCCATTCGTTTTTTATATATGACAATTTCACATTAAACCTATTTTCCTATTTAAAACAGTAAACCCCGCCTAATTAGTTAATTATTTTTCTCCTAGTGTTCGTTTAAAAGGTTCAAAATTTATCGCCAATTAATCGATGAAGTAAATACCACTTGTGCATATTTTTGTCAACATAAAATAAGGGGCTTAACAGGAATACTCAATGTCACATTTACTTTTCATTTCTATATTGTTTTGTTTTGAAGAACGATGAAGGCGGGGCTTGTCTTCTTTAGAAAACAGGAATTCTTGATGCTATGTCAAAAAATCATCATTTTTGTTTCATTTCTATGCGTTTGACGTTGTTGGTATACAATTTGACCCGTAAATAAAAAATAAAAATATTTTGTTTAATTTTCTTTGTTATTTTTTAAGATTTGATTCGTTATCTCATGCAAAACTTTATAAGAGACGGCCCCCTAAACCCCTCCAAAAGAAATATTTATTTATATCTCGAAAACAAATAACTGGAATGAGCTGCAAATTTGCACACCCATATTTTTCAGCATTAGGATTAATTTTATGTAAAAATTTATATAGGTCATAATTCATAATTTTTATGAATATGAATTTATTAATATTTTTCAAAATTAAAAATATCTTTTAGAATCAAAAGTAATGATGGATTATGTTTGGGTTTCTTCACTGTATCTCGTAAAAAAAAAATTATACCGATCAAGTTATTTTTTGTGAAGATATTAATAAAAGTTTGAAATATGAATTTAACATTAGCACCTTCAAACTTTGAACGCTTATAACTCTGTGAAAAAATAAGTAAAATATACAACCAATATACTTTTTCGGGTTGTCGCGATCCCAGGAATTCAAATATAAAATAAAAATGGGGCATTGCCATTGAAAAAATCAAAGTTGGTGCGCGTTTTAATATGTAGACGACCCCCAATTCAAAATTTCAATTCATTTTCTAAAACTACTTACAATTCTCCGTCGAATGATACCTATTACAATTTTCTACATCGATTAGCAACGAAATTACGTTGAGTGTTGCGTTTTTTTTTTTTTTTTTCCCCGACTGTACAGTCACCCAAAAAAAAAACGCCACCCCCCCACCTAATTTCACCGTAAATTATCGTAGAAACATGCGACTGGTACCAATCAGTTTGTAATAACGTCTAGTTTATAATGTTATAGTTAGATTTTACTTAGGGGGTCGTCTACATATTAAAACGGACATCAACTTCATTTTTTTCAATGGTAACCCTCCTTTTTTATAATATTTTTGAATTCTTTGGATCAAATCATCACGGAAAATGGTATAGTTTATATATTTCGCTCAATTTTTCATAGAGTTATAAGCTGTCAAAATTTGGGGATGCTAATGTTAAATGAATGTGACAAAAATTAAATCATATCTTCCGAAATAATTATGATATTTAAATTCTGTTTTTTTTATTCGTTAGAATGAAGTGACCCAAACATATTCCATGCAAATTTTTGCTAAAAAAACATTTTTTGAATTATGAAAATTTTTAATAAATTCATATTTGAAAAAATTATGAATTATGACCTATGTTAATTTTTACAAGAATAGAACGGGCATCATCAAAAACATGGGTTTCCAAATTTACAGCTCGTTCCTAACATTATTTTTTGAGTTACAGTGATATTTCATTTTTTACTGCTGTTAGGGGGGCGTCACTTGTTATAATTTGTATCATCTATGAGTCAATATTTCTATTCATTTTGACGAAAAACTATTTTAATTTACCTTTATGTTATTATAATTGTTTTCTAAGGAACATTTCGATGTTTATTATACAAATTGGCTTATTTTTTTATAAAATTATCGCAATGCAGGCAAGAGATTGGGAAAGAATTCCAAAAGAAATGTAGCCCCGCCTCTATATTGCGGAAACAGTATTAAAAAACCTAGTTTGCATACTCGTATATGACACTATATGTGACGCTGGTATGCATAAATGTCAATGGCATTTACTACATTGAATGCTGAAGACAAAATTTAAATGATTTAATTGGAAGTATGTAAAATAATTTTGTTTTATAATGTAAAGTTTTAGAAATATTCTGTAAAGGCGTGGCTTTCGTTGCAGAAGGGAGTTTACTCGATTCTGAAATGTTAAGTCTTTGTTCCTAAATATTACATAACTTTTTCTAGTTTCTCACTGCTAAAATTCTATTTTATCCCTTTTGTCTTTAACTTGAATATTCTAGGATTCGTGCACTTCAATTAAGTATCATGACAGTAAAAAAACGCGGTAAGACGAGGAATATTATTTGAAAGAGCAATACGCAGTGAACAATACTTTTGTTTTTTCCTTTTTTAAAATTAATATAATTGATTTTTATTAATTTTTATCAGTTGGTTGGTTGTAGGATTTAAGGCCGATTGACTCCTGATGTGTCCTAGGCCAAGAGGGGGAATGCCCTCCGTGGGGGTCTTTCTAAGGGGTCCTAGCCCGTATTTACGCGAGTTTCGGAGGAAACCACGGAAAACTCCGAACGGCTAGGTCGATGAGCGCGACCTGGGATCGAACCCGGCACCTCCCATCTACCAGCTTTGAGCGCAGAACCGCTCGGCCGCTGGTGGGCCCCTAATTTTTATCAGAATTTTTAAAACAAATTTTCTGTTTTAATCTTGTGAAATTTTCGCATTTGCTTACTCTACCGTTTATGTTATTTAAATTTTATCGCATGACGTAACATAATAAAATATAAAACTTCTATTAAATGTTTATTTAATACTGAATAATAAAGTGGTATTTTTTTTTCTTTAAGTATTAAAATCTATTATTGAAACAAAGTGCAATATTATTTATTTTCTATCATTCTAATCACGGCGTAAAACTGTCGTCACATTTATTACGGAAAAAGAATTTAAAACAAAGTAATATGTCTTATTACTTTTAAAGATACAGATTTCACACATTTATAATTAAGAATTCAAGTACAGTAGACGATTGCAGAACGGGGAATATTCGTTCTAGGCAATAGGAAACCGTTTTTTCCATATCCATGTTTATTTTCATATGAATATACACAATAATATGAATATACACTCTTTCTAGTGAAAAAATTTGTTTCATACTATTTTGTTTATATAAATATGAATATAAGGAATATTCTTAAGAAATATCGTAACACACAAATTGTGAAAGAAACACCCACTGGAGGAGTTACAGATTTCCAAATGACGTGAAACTACATCAGCAGTCGCGAAAATATTAAATATCCTTTCTCAGGTTTTAGTTTAAATCTTGTTATGTATATTTTTGTATATTATCTATTGTTGGTTTGTACGCCTAAAATTAAATGTAAAACTTTATAGTAACACTTTCATGCGAGGCTTATTGTATAAAATAAAAATATACCCAAGAAGAAGTAGATAATAATTGTTAGTTAGTAGATTTTAATTGTTTTTATATATATATATTTTGATTTTTAAATGTATTTTAACTTAAATTTTTGTCTCTTAAATAAAACAGTTTTTGCTTTTAAGAAGTAGATAATTCTTTTTCTTAAATATTAAACACCTTTTTTTTAACTGCTATTAATATTATTATCATTATTACTACTGTTCTTTTACCTTGGTATTTAGATTTTTGTAATTCAATATTGTAGGGTTCATATCATTCAAGCTATTATTTTTCTTCGTACGAAGTGATGTATTTAACTTTCAATAATAATGTTTAATAAATTGAAACCAATAAAAATCTTTTAATTTATAAGCTAATAAAGAAAGTTCTGCGAATTTGAATCGTTTTTTATTTTATAATAAACACTCCTGAACTTTTTTTCCGGTGTGAAATTTTATAAATAATGAATATTCGGTAGTTGATCACGATTTATTTTTTCTAAATGTATAGACGGTCCCCTAACACATTTTCACGTGTAACTCTGTTTACAATTGATTTAAAGTCTATAAATAGGTACGTTTTCCGAACTGCCTTGATCTCAGAAATCTGAATATGAGGACAAAAATAGGGGTCGTCATTGAAAAAAATGAAGTTTATACGTGTTTTAATATGTAGATGACCCCTTAAGCAAAATATAACTACACCATTAAAAACTAGACGTTATTACAGATCGATAGGTACCAGCCGCATGTTTCTACGATAATTTACGGCGAAATTGGGTGGGGGGGTGGCGTTTTTTTTTTGGGTGACTGTACATGTCCTACTAACAGTATATGTAAAATTTCAATATTCCACTTTTCAAAAGCTTTTAATTTACAATATAATGCAAAAAATAAGGATTTAACTTTTGTTAAAAAAGAAAATAATAATAATAATAATAATAATAATAGTAATAACTTTTAGAACAAAGTTTTTATAGACTAAAGCCTCTGATACTAAACTAGTAGCTTTAATAAACTAAACTAGTAGCTTTAATAAATATACATTACGTGTAGTAATGTATATTTATTACATTAATGTATTTATTAATGTACATTTAAGAAATGTTTTTAAAATCGTCTCTTTCTTTAGCAATTAAATTTGACTTTAATATTAAGCATGCATTATAGAACACAATATTATTATTTTATTTGGAAAACCATAACGATATTTTTCCTGCCGCCAAAGTAAATATTTCTTAGATAATTGTTTAGTTAACTGCTTTTTAAATATAAATAGATAATGAATTGAAAATCTTATTTTTCTACGCAATCCGACACAAGCGTTTATAATAAAGCACAGTGAATCATCTGAAATTAAAATAAAAACTCCTAGCGTGTTTAACACTGTAGAACTAATGAACTATAAATGGAGATATAGATAATATATAGCATAACTCATTTGTTTCTATAAAATAACTAGAATATTTAAGTTTATTAAGTTTAACACTTTCGCAACCGCACGCTTTTGTGTTTTGGCAGTAACGTCCGCCTGTGGGCGTTATTCTCCCAAGTTACAATATTTTAGAACAAAATTTTCTGTATTTACATTTATGTTACAAATGGATATGCATTATAATTACACTCTTTCTAATCAAAGCATTTGTATCCATAGTATATTTGATTGTAAAAATATGAATATTGGGTATAGTCTTAAGAAATTAGTAACATACAAATCGCGAAAGAAATGCCCACTGGAGGAGTTATAGATTTTAAAATGACGTGAATCTACGTCAGCGGTCGCGAAAGAGTTAAGAAACATAATTTCATGATTAAATTGATTTATTATTATTATTATTATTATTATTAAAATAAGAAGAATTTAATTACAAAGTTCTATATCTGGAGTTATACATCAAAGTTCTATATCTTTATGTACATATATTGCCTATTATTTATGATTTGTTTTGATAATGTTCTGTAAAATACCAGATTCATCGAAAAATTGACCTCTTTGATGTGTCTGTTTCTAATTATTTTTAAAAGCTTCTGAGAATAGCTCTAGCAATATCTTACCGACACGTGTTATTATTGTCGGATGTCATAATTAATATAACAGTTTTTATGTATGAAATATGTTGGGACGTCACGACATAAAAGCACAATATCAAAGATTTATTAATATTCTTATTTCTACGAAAACACAACTTCGTGTGGCCAGTTCCACAATTATATAAGCAATAACCCGTTAGTAGTCGCTAGTTGGTCGATTTGTCGCCCGTTCTTCAGTGTTGCCAGATTTTTTTATTCAATAGCCACCAAATATTTTTAGAAGTAGCATTTGTTATACATAAAACGTGAATAAAATCGAAGGAACGTCGATCACATCACTTCTTAAAATTATTGGTGAGAGTTAAATAAAAAGTGCGCAATTTGTAATAGGTGGCGCTGTTTCTAGCGACTACTAACGGGTTAATGTAATATTGATAATTAAACTAACTGCAGCTGCACATTCTTCTCAGAGTTACTCAGATTTCAGGTGAGAGAACGTTGTGGAAAATGTAAGTAATAGTAGACTGGTAGTAGAGTTTTAAGTAGAGTTCGTCTTGAATAGGTACCAACAATAGGCAGCCTATGAGTTCGATTTCAGGAGTATTTAACACTGTTAGCTGGAAGGAAAGCAGATTTAAACCCAGCTACCTAACTAATAACATTGCGCAATTACGTCCATGAATTTCAATCACGAAAGTATTGTGGTCGAAAGTCTTTTCGACAACTTGATAGGTGCATGGTAAAGGTTTTGAAGCAGATTTTCCCACCATCGTGACGTAAGAACACATTCAAGTCGGTGTTGGTCGTACATCATTGAAATGATTTTTTTTTTTTTGCTCCTTTACGAACAACTATTGTACGAACTGCAATAAAGTATCTGTTGGTGTAGGGTTAACCCTTTCAAGGGCAGAGTAATTTTGTTCATTTAAAATCAACAGCCACTATAATTTACGATCAATGATATAAGAGAAGAAATTAATGAATTTCTCCCATTAAGTTATAAAAGTAAGATTCTGTAAAATATTTCTGGGATGAGTTTTTGCAGTTGAAAATTAAAATTAGGTGATGCTGTAGTGGCATCACTGCCCCTGAAAGGGTTAAACAATTCCTCCAGTAATCTAAGTCTCTTTCTATAGACTAATTCTACTGTTAATAAGTACAAAACCTTGAATAAACACCATAAAATGCAATAAACTCGCAATAATTGTTTCGGGTCGAAAGAACACACGACCCTTCTCCAGGCGAACAAAGTAGGCAAGAGTGCTGCAATCAAAGCGGAAAGCAGCACTCGTGCCTACTTTGTTCACTTTACGAAGTGTCGTGCGTTCTTTTGACACGAAACAATTGTTGCGAGTTTATTGCATTTTTTGGTGTTTATTCAAAGTTTTGTACAGTCGGCAGCAAAAATATCAGAGCACTAGCAATAATCCCTGTCTAAATCAAGTACACATAATACTGCTTTGTCAGATAAATCCTTGTCGAGTCGTGGTCTTAGTCAGTCTAAGAACATAATTCGACAAGGATTTATTTAACAAAGCAGTACTAAGTGTACTTTTTTGATATCGGAAGTATTGACTAGTGCTCGGATACTTTTGCTGCCGACTGTACTTATTACTTTAAAACTCCTGTTCTGTGGTGCTTTCTTATTAATTCTGCTGTTGCCTGTTTTATATTTTCTTTATAGGCAGCACAAAATTTTTGTAAAATTATTGACGAGGTTGCGTCCTACTACTCTTTATTATGGCCTTCCTTTCAATGTACGAAGTAATTACTCAATCATTTCATTATTTTGCGGATGATAAGGGGAGGAATGAATCCGTTTGGTCCCCAAAAATTGTGATAAAGACTGGAACAAAACACTTTCGATTTGCGGTCCTTAATAGATTGTGACACGTGATGGACAACCAAACCTTGTAATTCAATGAATATAAAAGTTTTCTGCAAATGTTTTTACGTTGATATCTGGAACCGAAACTTATTCAGGCCACCGAGTTAATCTGACTACCACAGGAAGAAAGAAAGAATTTCCCCGAGAATGTGCTAATGGACTAAATGGACTAACTAATGGACTAACTCTTAGGTCAGAAAAGAAACCTAATGGGATTTTAGTATGCCGGCTGACATTAGCCTTTTAACGTTGAATACATTTTCTCGACCAATTAATGCAATATTTGTTAATGAAAGGCCAGGTAAATAGGGATTTTAGTAATGTATCTAGTACCAATATGTGAGATATTGTGAAAAGTTAAAAAAAAAAATGTTTTCACGGAAGGGTTCAGAAATAAAAGGTTTTGAATTACCTGTTGATAAATTGCAGTTAAAGGTGTGTGTGTGTGGGGGGGGAGGGTTTGGTCTGGTAAAATAATTTTCATTAAGTGTAAACATAATAGATTATGTAGAGATTTAAAACGTAAATCCTTTCAAGGGCAGAGTAATTTTGTTCCTATAAAATCAACAGCCACTAGAATTTACGATCAATGATATAAAAGAAGAAATAAATGAATTTCTCCCTTTAAGTTATAAAAGTGAATTCCTGTAAAATATTTCTGGGATGAGTTTTTGCAGTTGAAAATTAAAATTAGCTGATGCTGTAGTGGCATCACCGCCCCTGAAAGGGTTAAAATAAACGTGGTCGTTAATTTGTACCTCCGAAATTTCATCATAAATAATAGGATTTGGCATTGTTATAGCAGCATTTCTAGAAAGCGTGTTCGCTGTTATATTTTCCGATCATTTTATCTGTTATAAATTATGATGTGAAATCTAACTATTCTCGTTTGTCCTCGAGAATTCTTTTCCGGCGTTGTTGGAAAGCGTGCGTAAAAGGCTTGTAATCGGCAAATAAAGTGAAAATCTTGCTTCAAGCATATGACGAAAATAGTTGATAGCAGCAAATGCGGCAATTATTTTCTTGTAATGACTGCGCTGTGGTTTCATTCAATTTGACATATTTTCTTCGAAAAAAAAAATGCATGGGGTTGTAGTTTATTTTCAACTAATTGTGAAAATGCTTCCCACTGATATACTATGCATGTACCTGCAAAATTAACTTAGCTTTCGGCTTTGGGTGAACCAAAAGAACTGAAATGGATATATATATTATATTCACTTTTGAAATTGTGCTTTAGCTTCGTCCAACCCATTTAATTTTTGCTTTGTCGTTTTTTTACGCACCCTTCAAGGTTCAGGTTTGTTTGGTGTTAAGCTAGATTTAGTAATTCTTGTAAGTATCTTCTTAAAATCCATCTTTCTCTTTCATTCTTTCTATAAGTTTAGCCATTAAGATATTTAATGGATATTTTATTATGCAATTTTAGAGGTTTTCTGTCACTGTTTCAAAGTTACAATGCAAGAAAATATGTGATTAGACATTTTCTTTTATTTATTTTGATAAGGACCCGGCTATCTAGGATCTATAATAATCTTGGATCCTCTAATTCAACTGTGTTCATTTTTCTTTTTTTATGTGTACATTTCCTTCAACTCATTGTTGTACGGAATTCTCCTGTAACATCTTTAATTTTTTATTCCTCCATTCTTTTGTTTTTTTGTACTTGGTATTTATTTTGATCGCACTACATTACATATGTTCTAACATTCAGTTTTTTGGAAGTTGTTATTTTATCATTAATTAAAGATCATCTACTATACATTTCCTTTCAGTTCAAACCCATATTTGTTTTCTAGTATAATAATCATTGAGTTATGAGTATTAAAAACAGTGGACAGATTACTAGTGATTGCTTTTAAAATTCAAAGATTTATTTCGTCCTGCTTGCATGTAACAGTTTTTGATTCATTGTACACATTTCTATGAATAGGAAGGAGTCCAAGGAATTAACTTATAATTTTTAAATTATTTTTTGATAATTGTTGGATATTTTTTTTTTCATTTACTGCATTAAAAATTTCGGTAAATCCAAGTATTTACAATATCAGCGACTGCATGTTTTATAATCGTCTGGCATAAACTTCGATACCTCTATACCTTAGAGTCTTTTTTGTAGAGATTTTTTATAGTAATTTCAAATCATATACTTATGGTGTTATTATGAGTAAGAAAAAAGAAGCTTTCTTCATAAAATGTGCAAAAAGATTATGGATATACAATAACATTTGAAACTTCCTTGGCTTGTTTTTCTTTGTTAAGTAATTCATGCGTCAAATATTTTTAAAATAAATAAGTGATTTTTATGCACATAAATACAAGTTATTATTTTTTTATATATAAAGAAAAACATTAAAACACATTTAATTGCAATCAACATTTCATTATTCTAGTTCAAATAGTTGTATTTGTACTCATTTACTACACAAAAATATAAATCAGAAATAAACATTGTTGCCTACTTTAAGTACAGTAACACATTATCCTATCAATAGTGAAATGTCAAAGTTTGAAGAAAAACTAAAAAACATAAACATGATGAATTAATTCTACATTTCACTTTTTTTCCATATAATAATGCAACATAAATATTTAAAAAATAACAATAATAAGCTTTTATTTCAAATTCTACTAAAAACGCATTTTGAACTAGAGTTCGTGGTCCAGTGCACCCCCCTCCTCCACCTAAGTCCATTACAAATTGACAGTGGCGGTTCTACATTAAGGGCCAGCGGGCACGGCCCCACCTAAATTTTTTCTCGATTAAAATAGTAATAATAATAATAATAATAATAATTTTGTTTTTTATAACTATTCAAAAACATATATACAAAATAACTACGTCTATCTAATTTTTTCTTACTCTTCTTTCATTATCATTTATTTGTCAATTTATTTTTTCAGCTGTCACAGATCACTAATGACTCCCCTTCCTTATCTAAGAAAATAGGGCCGTTTTCAGCCGGCCCGAAATTGGCGTGTTTATTTGTACAGTTTATTCTACTAGAAGATCGGGTTGACATATTTGGCGACTAATTGCTTTATCAGTTTAAGCACGCTGTAATTTTCTCGTCGTTGGACCAGCAGAGTCTTGGCCCTTTGGAACAAAACTATAGGGGAAATAACTGTCTGTTAACCATGGGTAATATTTGGCGACTTCTGCATTACGTTTTTCTTTTTCTTTTTCCTCATTGATTTTTCGGTGAATTTTTTAGAGACAGTTTAAAATTTTAGTGTTTAAAAAAAGAAATCTGGTAATAGTCAAAAATATTTTCTAGACTAGCCTTTGAGATAAAAGCTTGTATAAGAATTTAAGACCTCTTTAACTAAAGTGTTTTGAATTTAAATGAGGGGGGGGGGGGGGGAAATAAAAATAATATGATTTTTTTTTTTTTTTTTCTTTCAGAATAGTGTATTAAAACTTTTATGTAAATAAATTGTAAAATTTTTAGATAAATAATTAATGGATTTACATGGATAAATGGATTAAATAGCTGCATAAAATTGTGATTTACTATTATATTTAAAAGATTTTTCTTTTAAATGCGATTTAACAGAAATATCCGCAATATGTTTCTTTTTTCTTTATTTTCTTTGGTTTCTTTCTTTCTTTTTTTTTTTTAAAGATGGTAGCCCGTTTTATTTCTTTATTTATTGAAAGTTAATTTAAATTATCTAAAATTAAGTGAGAAACATGTTTTTTTTTTTTTTTTTTAAATATGTATCCACATTACATTAATCATGACTTTCTAAATTCAAATAGATAAGAAACATGAATATAACACTTAGAATTCTATAATTAAAAGAATTAGGGATATAATTAGCGCAAGCTAAATAATATTACATTCTGAGACATTTGAATTTAAATTTTAATGGTGTGTAGTGTTAGGGTTAAAGCCAGTTGACTAAAAGACGGTCCTAGACCTGAGTGGTGTACTCTCTGTAGAAAGTGTTTCTAAGTGTTACATATCCCTTTTTATTTGAGTTTTGAAGAAAACCATAGTAAACTCCAAATGTATATGTCGACGAAAGCGATCTGGTATCGAACTTGGAAATTTCCGTCTACTAGCTTCCAGATATTTAAATTTTGATATTCCAATGATCAGAACATTGCAGAATTTTTCAATTGTATTTATAAAACTATTTTTGAGATAATTTTATGCAATGTTTTCCATAGTGTTGAAATTCGCCATCATAAAAAAAAAAAAAAAAAAAAAAAAATCCGAAATTTCATTTTACATCCCATTTTAATAATGTTTGTTTTCATGTTTGAATAATGAATAGTATTAAAGTTAAATTACGCATCATACGATGGATCGGGCCCCACCTGTGAAAATTTGCACGAGCCGCCACTGCAAATTGAACATGTATTGTCGCAGGAGTTGCAAATGTATGCAAAATTTAAGCTACATCGGATTATAAGACCGGGGTTAAAAATAAAAACAAATTTTAAATTAGAATTTCGGTCTGAGGTCATTCAATCCATTGTTGCCAAATTTAGGGTCATTTTATTCAATATTTACCGATAATTTTGAGAAGTGATATTTGATATACATAAAAGATGATATAATCAAAGAAGTGATTAGGCAACCGTTACAATTGAAATTTAGTTGTAGATTTCAATAAAAGAGTCCCTAATTTCCGTTAGTAATGAACCATTTCTTGCCATCGGAGTTACACATGCATGCAAAATTACAGTCCAATCAAATTGTAGGAAGTGGGTTAGAATTCGTATGAAGATTTGAAACTGATGGACAACAAACGAAATTAAATAAAAGCATGTAAATATGAAAGGCAGAAGGAAATTTCTTAAAAACGGATATAAACGAAATAAAAGGTATTAACTTATTCTGAACTTCATAAAAAATGTAACCGATAAAATGACAGAATAATGGAACTACTTATATTCAGTGTTGCCAGATCTGGCGGATTTTTTATTCAATAATCACCAATAAATTTTTAATCGTAATGTTTTCCTAATCTCCTTGAAGAGCGATAGTCTATTATGTATTTCAAATATCACTTCTCAAAATTATTGGTGAATACTGAATAAAATATCCGCCAGATCTGGCAACACTACTTGTATTGAACTGGCTTCATTCCAGATCTAATTGTACAGTCAGCCAAAAAAAAAAAAGCCACCCCCCCCCCCCACCTAATTTCGCCGTAAATTATCGTAGAAACATGCGACTGGTGCCGATCAGTTTGTAATAACGTCTAGTTTATAATGTTATAGTTTGATTTTACTTAGGGGGTCGTCTACATATTAAAACTGACATCAACTTCATTTTTTTCAATGGTAACCCCCTTTTTTTATAATTTATTTGAATTCTTTGGATCAAATCATCACGGAAAATGGTATAATTTATATATTTCGCTCAATTTTTCATAGAGTTATAAGCTGTCAAAGTTTGGGGATGCTAATGTTAAATGAATGTGACAAATATTAAATCATATCTTCCGAAATAATTATGATACGAGTATTAAATTCTGTTTTTTTTATTCGTTAGAATGAAGTGACCCAAACATATTCCATGCAAATTTTTGCTAAAAAAACATTTTTTGAATTATGAAAATTATTAATAAATTCATATTTGAAAAACTTATGAATTATGACCTAGGTTAATTTTTGCAGGAATAGAACGGGCATCATCAAAAACATGGGTTTCCAAATTTACAGCTCGTTCCTAACATTATTTTTTGAGTTACAGTGATATTTCACTTTTTATTCCTGTTAGGGAGCCGTCACTTGTTATAATCTGTATCCTCTATAAGTAAATGCTTGTATATAATTTGACGGAAAACTATTTTAATTTACCTTTATGTTATTTTTATTGTTTCCTAAGCAATATTTCGATGTTTATTATACAAATTGGCATATTTTTGTAAAGTTATCACAATGTAGGCGAAGGATTGTGAAAGAATTTCAAAAGAAAAGAAGCCCCGCCTCTGATTCGCTGAAACACTATTTAAAAAAAAAAAAAAAACTAATTTGCATATTGCTATTTGACTCTATATGTGACGCTGGTATGCATAAATCACAATGGTATTTACTACATCGATTATTGAAGACAAAACTTAAATGATTTAATTACAAATATGCAAAATTATTTTGTTTTATATTATAAAGTTTTAGAAAAATTGTGAAAAGGCGTGGCTTACGGTACAAGAGAGGAATATATCCGATCCTAATATGTTAAGTCTTTTTTCATAAGTAATAAATATCTTTTTCTAGTTTTTCGCTGCTAAAATTCTATTTTAACCCTGTTACACTTTTTTCTCATTTCAATATTCAAGAGTACGTACGCCTCTAGTTAAATATCATGTTTTAGAAAACACGGTACAGCGAAACTGATTGCATGAAACAGCAATTATGCATTCGACAATCGTTTTATTATTATTATTATGAATATTTAATAATTTTAAAAAGATTTTTTACCATGAATTTTCTGTTTAAATTTTGTTGTGACATATTTGCATTTGGTTACTGTACCGTTTGTAAGATTTGTGTTATTTAAAATTTATCCCATAATGTAACATAATAAAATATCAAATTTCTATTAAAAGTTTTTTTAATACAGAATCAAATAGTGAAAAATTGTTTTTTTTTTTTTTTTTTTTTTAAGTTTATAAGATCTATTATTGGATCATAGCTCAATAGTATTTATTTTCAATTTCCTAATAACGAAATCAGAGTCACAGTTATTATGGAATAAAAATTTAAAACAAAGGAATAGTCTTATTACTTTCAAATATATATATATTGATCTTACAGAATCCTGAAATTTCATTTAAAAGACTTTAATCGTCTAAATTTAAAAATTCAAAATAAAATAAATTAATCTAAATGTTTTTAAAGTTGAAACGGGAAGATTTCAAAATATATGGAAATTGGCATTTGTGTTTTGAACATTTTGGTGCGGCAGATATTAAAAACAATATTTTAAAGATTAGCTGCACCCATACTTGACAACATACTTATTAATATTCCGTAGTATTGTTAGCTCCGCCTTCTTTTTCACACCAGTATCGTTTTAGAGTATTTTTCCTCCTATTCAATCGTAATTGAATTTGGAGAATATTACTCTAAAAATTTATTGGTGTGAGAAAAAGGGCGGGACTAAGAAGACTACGGAATATTAATTAGGATGTTGGCAAGTATGGCTGCACCTGAGCTTAAGAGAGGGCGGATCCAGCTATTTAGCACAAGTGATATCACCTGACTAAAACCAGAATAAACAACATTTTAATTTATTCCGGGGTATTTTTAGCCCATTGTTATTCTTTTTTTTTTTTTTTTTTTTTTTTTAAGAGAAATTTATCTTACTTTAACATAGATTTTTGCTTTTTACCGCTATACACATGTGACCTTCAGCATTAGCATTTAAATGAGGAGTCATCATCTTCTTCCAAAGCAAATTTTAAATAAACTTAAAATCATATATATTTGTGAAAATCCAAACAGATTTTTCCTACTAAGAAAGCCATTCCACACTGAAATACATGCGTAATCGGTCACTTATACGCCAGTTCACACCACAATATATTGGTAGGTAGGTAGGTTGGGTTTAATGTCGCACTAGTACTGCGCTATGGGTAATTGGCGACGGTCTGGGACGCACCCCTACGATGGTCCGGAGACACGCCATCGTAATTTTTATCGTTCACGGAGACGATGGCTTCCATGCTTCTGTTCCCATACATTGTTGTTCAGATTTTTTATTTATTTATTTTTATTTTATTTATTTAATTTTATTATTATTATTTTCTTGATTTCTTCCCCCCCCCCTTTTTTTTAATAGAGTAATGTAACATTTTGACCTTTTCAACTGAAGATTTAGATTAAGGGTAGTCAGCCTTTCTACACCCACCGTCCACTTCGGTATCTGTGTTAAGAGTAGAATTTTAGAACATCCCATTAAGTAGTAGGATTTATTATTTTGCATATTAATTTGTTACACATTATAAAATATAAAAGCAAAAGAATATCGTGGTGATTTATGTAAAAGTTTTTAATAATGTCATGAAAAAAAATAATTAATTAAAAAAATAAATAAATAAAAATAAAAAAATCTGTTTTAATATTTTTAAAAAGTCAATTAAATTAAATAAAATGAAAGCACTGCAGTATCAGAACAAACTCCCATTGTCACTGTGAAACGGCCGTGGGAACCAGGTTGAGTGCCACCGTTTCAAACAATTATACGGCAGATTAAGTTAAAATAATTTTGAATTTTCAAACAAATTTAAAACCATTTACCTTTTTTATTTTTTTCTTCTGATAGATATTTTAATATCTGTTCAAGCTATTTAATTTTCTTCGTATGAAGTGAACTATTTGATGTTTAATCAATAGAAACCAATAAAAATCTTTTAATTCATAAACTAACTCAGAGAGTTTTGTGAACATTTTTTATTTTATAATTAACATTTCTGAAATGTTTTTCCGGTGTGAACTTAATAAATAATGTATACTGGGTGGTAGGTCATGATTTATATTTTCTAAATGTATAGACGGACCCCTAATACATTTTCACGTGTAACTCTATTTAGAGTTGATTTAAAGTATATAAATAGGTATGTTTTCCGAACCGCCTTGATCTCAGAAATCTGAATATGAAGTCAAAAATAGGGGATGCCATTGAAGAAAATGAAGTTAATGCCAGTTTTAATATGTAGACGACCCCCTAGGCAAAATGTAACTATACCGTTATAAACTAGACGTTATTACAAATCGATCGGTACCAGTCAAATGTTTCTACGATAATTTACGGCGAAATTAGGTGGGGGGGGGTGGCGTTTTTTCTTTTGGCTGACTGTACATAGTCTGCGCTGTTTGTTGCGTTAACACTAATAATTGACGCAGTAAAACTGCGCTTGGTGCTTATATCTCTAAAATTATACAATACTGACATTTAATACAAAACAATTTAAGTACATAATTTAAGTTTATTACAGGGCTATCGATACCAGAGCTAAACTGAAAATACACCACGAATTAAATGTTGGGAAATAAAGAATAGATTGTGAAACATATGCCTAGTTACATTTAATTTCATTTTAAATTTTGCTCATCTTAAAATCATTAATATAAACTTTATATGAATTTCTTTAGAATCAAAGCAAAAGATAAATCATTCATTAATTACTTTGAAAAATAATAACGTGTTGCCAGAGATGTGTAGAATAACATTTGTACAACAAATATAAATTTTATCTGAAGAAGAAAATTCATTTATCAGAAAATATTAAATGCAAATTTAATTAAATTAATTAAATTAAAACAATAAAATTGCTATTTACATTATCATATTTTTGTTTACAAATTTTACTTTAAATGTTTTAAGATGATTAGTTACAATTGAGAATGAAGTTATATTACTGCCAGAAAAAGATGCAGAATTTTTATTTTTGAATGGTCGGAAATGAATCTCTTTTTTATCCCTCGCATATACATTACTAAAAACTATCATATATGTTGTAAAATGGAAAATATATGTAGTTTTGAATTTATTTTCGTTGTATATTTTATTCATCTTAAATTCATGAATTCATTCTTAAATTCTTCATATGAATTTTTTTAGAATTCACAACAAAAATAAATCATTTATATTCAGTTTAGAGAAAAGTTGCCAGAAATAAATAAAATAACATGTGCACAACAAACAAATTCACTCTGTAGACGAAAACTCAGAAATTTTTAATTACAAATTTAACTAAATGAGTTAAACTAAAACAATGTTAAAAATATTTTAAACATAAAATTTTTTGGTAACAAGTTTTACTCTAAATGATTTAAGAAGTTTTTATTAAAGTAGAAAAAGAAACTATATTATTACCAGAAAAAAATGCAGTATTTTTATTCTTGAATGATCAAAAATACATCAGATCACCTCTCTTTTTTTCCAGCTTTATAAATCAACGTTAAAAACATTATGAAAGTCTTTCATTTTCTTGCTAAGATCATTACATTGTTCAAATTCGGAATATTTTTAAGGAATGTATATATATATATATAAATATATAAAGGGTGATTCAAAACCCAGTGTACAAACTGTTAAGGGAGGTAGGGCAGATCATGACCGCAAACATCATTTTAACCCTTTAAGAACTGAATGATTTTGGTTTATTTTCAACAGTGAAACACAAAAATGAGTGTAGCTTTTGTATATTGTATTTTCAACTAAACGTTTTTAGATTTTAACATGGTTCGTATAGTCCTTGAATTTTCTTGATTTTTTTTTCACCGCTAATATTATATAGCAATTCTTCATATGTAAAAAGCCTTAAAACATAAAAGAAAATGTACTGTATAAAAATACTGATGGAAGAACCCTTGAAAAAAGGCGTGTCCGTATGAAGAATTATGTTTACATAAAAAGAGGTGATATATCAATATTGTGTAGATTAAAACGTTTAGTTAAAATGCAATTTACAAAAATCATGCCCATATGCCAGTTTTACTGTTAAAAATTATCCAAAACATACAGCTCTTAAAAGATTCAAATGATGTTTGCGGCCATAAGTTCCAATGCAGATTACAATCCTTCTGATGTACAGTCACCCAAAAAAAAAACGCCACCCCCCCACCTAATTTTGCCGTAAATTATCGTAGAAACATGCGACTGGTACCAATCAGTTTGTAATAACGTCTAGTTTATAATGTTATAGTTAGATTTTACTTAGGGGGTCGTCTACATATTAAAACTGACATCAACTTCATTTTTTTCAATGGTAACCCCCATTTTTTATAATTTATTTGAATTCTTTGGATCAAATCATCACGGAAAATGGTATAGTTTATATATTTCGCTCAATTTTTCATAGAGTTATAAGCTGTCAAAGTTTGGGGATGCTAATGTTAAATGAATGTGACAAACATTAAATCATATCTTCCGAAATAATTATGATATTTAAATTCTGTTTTTTTTATTCGTTAGAATGAAGTGACCCAAACATATTCCATGCAAATTTTTGCTAAAAAAACATTTTTTGAATTATGAAAATTATTAATAAATTCATATTTGAAAAAATTATGAATTATGACCTATGTTAATTTTCGCACGAATAGAACGGGCATCATCAAAAACATGGGTTTCCAAATTTACAGCTCGTTCCTAACATTATTTTTTGAGTTACAGTGATATTTCACTTTTTATTCCTGTTAGGGGGCCGTCACTTGTTATAATCTGTATCCTCTATAAGTAAATGTTTGTATATAATTTGACGGAAAGCTATTTTAATTTACCTTTATGTCATTTTTATTGTTTCCTAAGCAATATTTCGATGTTTATTATACAAATTGGCATATTTTTGTAAAGTTATCACAATGTAGGCGAGGGATTGTGAAAGAATTTCAAAAGAAAAGAAGCCACGCCTCTGATTCGCTGAAACACTATTTTAAAAAAAAAGACTAATTTGCATATTTCTATTTGACTCTGTATGTGACGCTGGTATGCATAAATCACAATGGTATTTACTACATCGATTATTGAAGACAAAACTTAAATGATTTAATTACAAATATGCAAAATTATTTTGCTTTATATTATAAAGTTTTAGAAAATTTGTGAAAAGGCGTGGCTTACGCTACAAGAGAAGAATAAATCCCATCCTAATATGTTAAGTCTTTCTTCATAAGTATTAAATATCTTTTTCTAGTTTTTCGCTGATAAAATTCTATTTTAACCCTGTTACACCTTTTTTCGCATTTCAATATTCAAGAGTACGTACACCTCTAGTTAAATATCTTGTTTTAGAAAACACGGTACAGCGAAACTGATTGCATGAAACAGCAATTATGCATTCAACAATCGTTTTATTCTTATTATTATGAATATTTAATAATTTTAAACAGATTTTTTACCATAAATTTTCTGTTTAAATTTTGTTGTGACATATTTGCATTTGGTTACTGTACCGTTTGTAAGCTTTGTGTTATTTAAAATTTATCCCATAATGTAACATAATAAAATATCAAATTTCTATTAAAAGTTTTTTAATACAGAATCAAATAGTGAAAAATTGCTTTATTATTATTATTATTATTATTTTTTTTTTTTTTTTAAGTTTATAAGATCTATTATTGGAACATAGCTCAATAGTATTTATTTTAAATTTCCTAATCACGAAATCAAAGTCACAGTTATTATGGAATAAAAATTTAAAACAAAGGAATTGTCTTATTACTTTCAAATATATAGATATTGATCTTACAGAATCCTGAAATTTCATTTAAAAGACTTTAAACGTCTAAATTTAAAAATTCAAAATAAAATAAATTAATCTAAATGCTTTTAAAGTTGAAACGGGAAGATTTCAAAATATATGAAAATTGGCATTTGTGTTTTGAACATTTTGGTGCGGCAGATATTAAAAACAATATTTTTATGATGAGCTGAACCTGAGCTTAAGAGAGGGCGGATCCAGCTATTTAGCAGGAGTGATATCACCTGACTAAAACCAGAATAAACAACATTTTAATTTATTCCGGCGTACTTTTAGCCCACTGTTATTCTTTTTTTTTTTTTTTTTTTTTTTCTAATTTCAACACTAGCTACAGTACGCTTACGTCCTATTTACATTAAGCCTTGATATGGAAGCTATGTTGCTGATTTTCGATGCTGCGAAATTTACAAAATATATTTGTGTTAATATACTATACAGATAGAAGAATAATTATATAATATCAACAAATCTTCTTTAATCAATATGTTTATATACATTACTGTATGGAAATGTTTATATATGAATATTGTATTTATTTTTAATGAGAGATATAAACACAAAATACTAAAAAAAAAAAGAAGAAAATGTGTTATAAATTTTTATAAATCAAGCAAAATATATATGCATACTTGCCAACCTAACCCGTAACATTGTTAGTTCCCGCCCCTGTGTGTACACAATTTAATTTTTAGAGTAATTAACTTCAAATACATTTACGATTAACTCATTGAGCGCCACGCAAATTCTTATGGAAATACCATTCAGGCCACACGTGCTGCTTAGAAGCGTGTTATGTTTATCGAGTTTCAATAAACCCCATTAGGCCTTAACGATATAATCCTATAAAAATCCTATTAAAAAAAAAAAAAAACCCATGAAGTAAATTTTAAATAAATTGTCAGTAATTACTTAAAACTAGGTAAGTTCTGTAGTTTTATATCATATTTTACACTGCCGGCTGACTTAGCATAAATGGAAAGATCAGTGTCAGCCACCGATGGCTGACACGGCTCTAAAATGACTGAAGTGAAAAAAATGTACGGAAAGGGGAGGGACCAGTAATCTTCCGGGATAGGTTGACAAGAATGTATATACATAGAGCAATGCCAGAAAATGTTCTTTATTTTTCATGAACCAGATGAATGGAACTTTTTTTCTGAATAGTCTATGTATTAAATATAATGCTGCTTTAAATACCCTTTAAATGAAAAGTTTTATTACATAAAGTAATTTTCTGGCACTCTACAGCTCCCAAATGACACACAATACGAAACCCCGCCTTTTTCCAGTGTTTAAAGGGTATTAACGTTTAATATGCTTTATATTCGTTTTGATCTTTCCTTCTCCTCCTTATCTTCATCTTTTTTCCTTAAAAAAAAAGAGTTGTGTAACATTTTGACCTTTTCAAGTGAAGATTTAGATTAAGGGTAGTCAGCCTTTCTACACCCACCGTCCACTTCGGTATCTGTGTTAAAGTGTAGAATTTTAGAACATTCCATTAAGTAGTAGGATTTATTATTTTGCATATTAATTTGTTACACATTATAAAATATAAAAGCAAAAGAATATCGTGGAGATTTATGTAAAAGTTTTTAATAATGTCATGAAAAAAAAAATAATAATAATTAATTAAAAAAAAAAATAAATAAAAATAAAAAAATCTGTTTTAATATTTTAAAAAAGTCAATTAAAGAAAATGAAAGTACTGCAGTATCAGAACAAACTCCCATTGTGACTGTGAAACGGCCGTGGGAACCAGGTTGAGTGCCGCCGTTTCAGACAATTATACGGCAGCTTGAGTTAAAATAATTTTGAATTTTCAAACAAATTTAAAACCATTCACCTTTTTTTTTTTTTTTTTTTCTTTTGATAGATATTTTAATATCTATTCAAGCTATATAATTTTCTTCGTATGAAGTGAACTATCTCATGTTTAATCAATAGAAACCAATAAAAATCTTTTAATTCATAAACTAACTCAGAAAGTTCGTTGAATTAGTCATTTTTTTATTTTATAACTAACATTTCTGAAATTTTTTTCCGGTGTGAAACTTAATAAATAATGTATACTGGGTGGTAGATCGTGATTTATATTTTCTAAATGTATAGACGGACCCCTAATACATTTTCACGTGTAACTCTATTTAAAATTGATTTAAGGTATATAAATAGGTATGTTTTTCGAACCGCCTTGATCTCAGAAATCTGAATATGAAGTCAAAAATAGGGGATGCCATTGAAGAAAATGAAGTTAATGCCAGTTTTAATATGTAGATGACCCCTTAGGCAAAATTTAACTATACCGTTATAAACTAGACGTTATTACAAATCGATCGGTACCAGTCAAATGTTTCTACGATAATTTACGGCGAAATTAGGTGGGGGGGTGGCGTTTTTTTTTTGGGTGACTGTACCCTACCTCCACTAAAATTTTGTACGTTCGGTTTTGAATTATCCCGTATATATATACATATATATAATAATAATAGAGAGAAAGTTTTAATAAATAATAGATTCTTATAACACAAATATGAAACAGAAAAAAAATTGCTTACTTTATATATAACATTTTGTTAAAATTCATTTCCGAGTAAAATTTAAAATGGAAAGATATTGATTGAAGTAGCCGGAAAAAATTAAAGTGCATAGTATATACGTTATAGATAAAGTAATTTTATAGTGTACAATAATTTTAGTTTGAAAGATATGACAACGGAAAATGCTTGCAAAAGTTTTACGAACCATATACAGGATATCATACACAACGAAAGAAATAAGTTACATGTATAATTTATAAATTAATAAATTTCACTGAGAGAATAACAAGTTAAAATAAATTGCTTTCTAAAGTAAAGTATTAAAGTAAATTGCTTTCAATTGTAAAAGTATAAATAAATGGTTTTTTATAAGTATAACTGTAAGTTTTGACTGACACCATATATATTCAGTAAAACTTCACACTCTTCATACTTTCGCGACCGCTGACGTAGATTCACGTCATTTAAAAATCTCTAACTCTACCAGTGGGCGTTCCGTTCATAATTTGTATGTTATTTATTTCTTAAAAATATACCCAATATTCATAATTGTACTATCAATATACTATGGATATAAATGCTTTGATTAAAAAGAGTGTAACTATAATATCCATTTGTAATATAAATGTGAATACAAAAATTTTGTTCTGAAATATTATAACTTAGGAGAAAAACGTCCACAGGCGGACGTTACTGTGAAAAAGACAAAAACATGCAATCGCGAATGTGTTAAAACATAGCCTCCTAAATAAAATGCCTTCCGCATGGCTCGTAAACTTGGCAACAGTTCAAATAGGGACCCTGGATAGAGATAGACTGGACATTGAATAAATATGGCGGTCATTTGTTCAAAAGCCACTCAATCGGCGTAAGACGTAATTTATTTTTACCAGGGTCTGATACTTTCCTTTTAATTAAAATCTCGATAAAACTTTGTTGTTTATCTATAGAAAGCCTTGCAGAGTGTCATTTGAAATTTTGCAGAGCATAATGGTATCATAAATAACAGGCTCAACAAACATGGCGGATGATCTGGCGGGTCGATGTCCAGTCTCTTATCATATCTCGGAGGAAGGGTAAGAATCTATCATTCATCCGAGTATAATAGGGTCTCTAAGTTCAAACAGTAGATAGCGCCAACTAGTACAGATAGCGCGACTTTTTTATTCAACTTTCACCAATAATTTTAAGAAGTGATGTATGATATATATTATCGACGTTTCTTCGATTCTATTTACCTTTCATGTATATCAAATCCCACTTCTTAAATTTATTGGTGGCTGCTGAATAAAAAAGTCGCGCAATCTGTACCAGGTGGCGCTATCTACCATTTGAACCATAGCCTCCTAAACTAGATGCCTGTCGCGTTGCTCGTAAACTTGGCAACAGTTCAAGCGGTAGACAGCGCGACCTGGTATAGATTGCGCAACTTTTTTATTAAATAGCCACCAACAATTTTTAAAAGTGACATTAATCGACTGGAATCGAAGGAACGTCGATTATCTATATCATATACCACTTTTAAAAATTCCTGGTGGCTGTTGAATAAAAAAGTCGTTCAATCTGTACCAGGTGGCGCTGTCTACCGTTTGAACTGTTGCCAAGTTTACGAGCAACGCGACAGGTATCTAGTTTTGGAGGCTATGCTTGAACTGTTGCCAAGTTTACGAGCCACGCGGAAGGCATCTAGTTTAGTTAGGCTATGGTTATACCAACGTTTAAATTTATTCTGGAGTATTTTTAGCCCCGCCTTTATTTTAAACCTCTTATTTTTTAAGAGTAATTTTTTCTTATTTTATCCAAGTTATATACTGGAGAATTTTTTTATATAAATAAAGTGGTGCGAAATAAAGGCGGGGCTAAAAATATTTCGGAATAAATTAAAATGTTGGCATTTATGCTTAAAATTATTAGTTTTCTAAACCATAATGCTGGTGTTGATTAAAAACAAACAAACAAAATAAATATATATATAAAAAGTAATACAAATAAAAAACCGTAAAATAGTTTAAGATATTTATTCAGTTCAAAAAAGTCCTACAAAACCAAAAACACCCTACTTAGATGACAGGTTTAAATAACAAAAATCTTTACGGAATCAATTTAAGCTAGAAAATGGAACAAACCGCGCGATTATTGCTATATTGCTTGTTTTTTTTTCTTTTTTTTCAAAACAAATATTGACCCTGTCGTCGGATCTATTTTAGGATGCCTTTCCAGTTTACCTTTTTTTCTCCGCTAAAGATAAAAATATACATCATCTTAAACTTTAAACATGTGTTTCTAGTCGTTATTTTGTGTAACTTTGTGTAATGAAAATTTACGTGATTTCAACTGTTTCGAAGCAAATATTATAAGGATAAATTAAGATTTATATATCTTTTATGTTATTTGTTTACAGATAATAAAAAAAACGTTTAAGGTATATATATTTTTGGGACTTTGCAAATGTTTGTAAGGAAAACAATTTTAAATCTTCATATTATTTTTAGAATATTGAAAAATAGTTATCTTAAAACAGTTTCTTTCCTGGTGTGTATGTGCGTGTGTGTGTGTCTGTATTGCGTAATTGAAAAGAAAAAAAAGGATTATTTAAGGTAAATAAATTTCATAACTGAAGAAATATGATTTTTTAAAATTTAATTTCTTTTTCTTTTTATTATTTTTTAACATAATTATAACAAAAATACAAAAATATAAAGGAAAACAGAAAAATGTTGTACTCATTTATTCCAATAAAATGCACCTTATTAATGAAACTTTAAATGTAATATTTATATAAGAAAATTAATAAACTTAATTAAATAACAAGAGGTAATATGTCGTAATCATATATTTTAATTAAATGATGCACGTTATTAATGAAAATGTAATCGGATATTTTATATTATGACATTTATGCTAAACTGTATTATATAACATACACTATAGCTTATTATTTTGTGAGATTTATATAAGTCATATTAACACACGAAATAAGAAAATGAACAGTATTAATTTTGTATTTTGCTCTAACTCAAAGACCAATTCCCATGCTATCCGTGAACAAAAAAAAAAAAAAAAAAGAGAGAGAGAGAGAGAGAGAGAGGGAGAGATTGGCGATAAGACTCGTTTTGTCGCCAATAACAACTGTTTTTAAAATTCGAGTGAAAAAAATACTTTTTTTTTTTTTTTTTAATTCGACATTTTAAGGTACGACAGAAAATATAATTCTTGAGTAGTTAGCGTAACGTAATTGTAAATTTTATTGGTTGTTTTGTAACAAGCACAACATAGTACTACAATTTCTTTTAAATGTGTAATGTAAAAACAGAAAGTCTTTTACATATACAGGAACCAAGTTGGTATTCGCTCGTGTTAGTGAAAAGCGAACTTCTAGGAAATTGATTAGTTATCATTTGCGAAAAAACTTATGGATAACAATAGAAGAACGAAGGGAAGTGGAATTTTTTTTTTTTTTTCAATCAATTGAATTAAGCAAAGAGCTTTATATACGAACACGTTGAAGATCACAGTGTTTATATGCTTTTAATTCACGAATAATACTCTGTATAATAAGGAGCAGTGTTGCCAGATCTGGCGGATTTTTTAATCAATAATCACAAATAATTTTTAATTGTAACGTTTGCCTAATCACTTCGAAGATTTATAGTCTATTATTGTATATCAAATACCGCTTCTCAAAGTTTATAAGGAGTTTGATTGAAAGCAGACGTATAGCATCAAAAATGTATTTTTCATGGATTTAATAAATTCAAACTAGTGTCAAGTTCTTGTATTGCCAATGAAATGTCGGAGTTCGTGTTATATAGTGTTGTGATCATATTGTATTCGTTTTGTTGTTTCTTGGGTATTATAGACTTCGCCACATTAAAATCATGAACACATTATCCAGATTTTCTTAGACGATGCTGCTGCAGTTTTATCTAACCAAGAGGCTGAATGACAAACTCTTTGTAATTTTGAGGGATTTTTTTTTTCTTTGTAATATTTTATTTATTTTGCATCTGTATTTTACATTAATAAAAATACTAACAATATTTATACTTTTATTTCCTACTTTTTTGCAGCTATTGGTACATTTACAACATAATTATACAATCTTTACGTATAGGCAAATATCCAAGTGGTACCATTTCCCCCCTATTGTACATAATATAAGTAGGTACCAATATGCCATAAAATTCATAGAGAGTTATCTGGGACCAAATAAGGAACTGATCCTCACCAATGTTGACAACTTGTAGGGATTGTTATATTAAGTATTAATCACAATTTTTAAATTGTAATATTTGTCTAATTAACTAACACATATATCAAACATCATAATTTAAATTTATAGTAGTTTTTAAATAAAACTATCCCAACAATTTGTCAATACTGGCAGTGTTGCCAGATTGAGCGAATTTTTTATTTAATATCTACCGCTAAATTTTAATTGTAACGGTTGCCTAAGCGTTTCGAAGACATCTTACAAAAATGTCTTTATGTGATTAGGCAAACGTTACAATTAAAATTTTGTGGTGGATGTTGAATAAAAATTTCTGTCAATCTGGCAGAACTGAATATTAGTCGTCACCCCACGTTTAGTAATTTTAAATTGAAATTAAACATTTATAAATTAGCAGCAGTTTAAGACTGGGAATTCTTTAGTTTGCTTATAAATAGTTCATTTCTAAACATAATATGCAAGATGTAACCTCAAGGATAACATATTATTCAGGTAAGAATTTTCTGCCATTTGGACGTCTTTTACGGGAAATCTTTTATGGTGATGGGACAACAGAGAATACTGAGGTAAGTTTAATTTTAAAATGAACAATGCATTTGATGGCTTTCTATATTACTGAGCTGTCTTACCATTCTAAATACATACTTGTCATTATGAATCGCATAGCTGCCAATATTTTAATTTATTCCGGAGTAATTTTAGCCCCGCCCCTATTTCGTATCACTTATCATTTAAAAGTAATTTTTTCTTATTTTTTCGAAGTTATGTGCTGAAGAAAATTTTTCTATAAATAAAGTGGTGCGAAATAAAGGCGGAGCTAAAAGTACTCCGGAATAAATTAAAATATTAGCAGCTATGGAATCGTAACACTTTTAGTACCCGCCTTTTTTTTTTCACACCAGTCTTTTTTTACAGTAATTTTATTCTTTTTTAATCACAACTACATTTGTAGAAATGTACTCTAAAATTGAAGTGGTGTGTACAAAAGGACGTGCTTTAAAG
This sequence comes from Salticus scenicus, assembly GCA_963930645.1. Lineage (NCBI taxonomy): Eukaryota > Metazoa > Arthropoda > Arachnida > Araneae > Salticidae > Salticus > Salticus scenicus. The sequence goes on from OZ005651.1 coordinate 84,898,019, forward strand.
GGGCGTAACAATGTTACGATTATTAATAAGATGGTTGGTAAGTATGTAAATACTTTAAGGCAATGATCCGATAAATTCGAAACATGCTAACAACAATGGAATGAATTTAATAATATGTTCATAGTTCATCGGACCGCTATATTCACAATATTATATAGCATAATTTTTTATGACAATCTAACGCAAATTTCAGTTTATCCTTAATAGGGCTTATAACTATCTTTTACTTGCAGATGATATTGCATTCTTTCCAGATGATATTGTAGTATTCAAATTCTTCTAGGTAGGTTTAAAATACATAAAATTGATGTAATAGGACATGCAATGTCAAAGTATTTGGATGTATTTTATTTTATTTTATTTTTATGCATGTTTTTCATAAAGAATCTTTTAATTTGTATTAAGAAATAGAGTTTGCGAACGATTATTGATATAAAAAGAAAGTAGTTTTAATGTGTTTATGGCAAAAATGTAAGCATCTTATGAGATGTTTCAAAATTAGCTGACAAATATTACTGATTCGTAAAATTGTTCAATACAATGCACTATGGATCCTGTAGGGATCATAATGCCTTAAAATACTGCACAACTAGTGTCCGGAAAAAATATATTTTGACGCATGAAAGGATATTTATTCTCAAAATTTTTAGTAAACTCTTCTATGAAATGTCTATGAAAGTCGCAAAATAAAAAAAAATGAATTAACCGTTTTAATTTTGTGATGGCTGTGATATTTTATAGAATGATCGTAGCAAGTAGGAAATATGTCTAAAATTTCAGCTCCGGGCTTTCAAGCTATATATTGTTATACTTGAAAATTTCATGAAATTTGCAATGATTATTGAGCATGATCTAACGTAACTCTTCCAAATTATTACAGATTAATACAAATCGAGGCCTTCCAGCACAATCAGGATGGATTTAATGTTGATTGAATTCCGTTTACACTTGAGAAACATTTTAACCAGAATGGTTTCATAAACAGAAAAAGAAATCTACTTTTAGAGTACCAACATTTTTTGTTAAGCACAGTCCTCAAACTTTTCTGTTTATGCCGCATTATCCAAAAAAATCAGCAATGCTTCATTTTTCTTGATGAAAATAATTAATACAAAGTGTTTTGTTGTAGTTGGGCATCAATTTGTTCTCTGACTACAAACATTCAGGCTTCTAGTCAAAACAATGTTCATGCATGCTGAGAATATAAATGACTTCTTTGAAACAACCGAGTTATTCCTCTGAATTACTCAAAATTTATTGAAAACAAAAATTAACTTCAACATTCCCCGATATAACCTTTCTTAGCAGGACAAATAGTGGTACACTGTTTTCAGCTAACACTTGCTAATATGGACGAGCCTGAAAATTGAACTTTTAAGTCTGTGCATCTCTTATTATTCCTATATTGCAAAACACCACTTTCATTCTCTATTTTGAATTATCTGTGGTATACAAAGTGCACTTTTCGAAAGAATTCTTAATCTATATAGAACAAATTCTTGCAAAAGTAAAAATAATCTTACCACTATTTATAGTTTAATTTTCAGATTTCTTCTGAGATCACTGCGAACAGCGTTGTATTATAGCAGCACATTCATTTAACTTTGAACTTTCGTAACAGACCTCAACAGATATTACTATCCCTTTCAGGCCCCGTGTCACGCTTCGATGACACCAATGTCTAAATTTCAACTGCAAAAACTCATCCCGGAAATTTTTTAGCAAAATTTTACTTTTATATCGTAACATAAAAAGTAATATACAGTCTATAAAAGAAAAAGAAAAAAAAAAGACGCACCGAGAAGCAGTGGGGGCAAAAATTGGTAGATGGGATGGGATGGGATGGAATGGATGGTCCGAATGGGACAAAAATTGGTAGATGTGATGTACATGTGGAGAAAAATAATTGATTACTGATTCAGAAAATTTGAATGATTTAATCAAGAGAAAAGGCTTCACAAATTAAACAAGTCAATAACGCATTGGTCCACTTCTGGTCCTTATGTACGCAGTTATTCGGTTTGGTATTAATTTATAGAGTTGGCAGATGTGCTCCTGTGACGTACCGTGCCAAATTTTGCCCAACTGGTGCGTTAGATTGGTAAAATCCCGAGCTGGTTGTAGGACCCTTTTTATGATGCTCCAAACGTCCTCAGTCGAAGAGAATTCCGGGGATTGAGCTCAAACTCATTTCACTGAGCCGCCTATTGAGGGTCTTTGAAGTGACTGAAGTACCAGTTGCACGTAGGATCGACAATAATGATGAATTGGAGCTTGATTCCATCAGAACCTGTATGTATGTCAATTTGTGTCTAGTTTGATTACTCCTTCTTGGTGCGTCGCTTTTTTCTTTTTTTTTTTTTTTTTTTTTTTTTTTTTGTAAAAGAGAATATTTCTCTTCTTTTAACACTTTCACGACCGCTGACGTGAATTCATGTCATTTAAAAATATGCAACTCCACCTGTGGGCGTTCCTTTAGGTTACATTATCATACTTGCCAACCATCTCATTATGAACCGTACAATTTTTAGTACCCGCCTTTTTTTTCACACCAATAATTTTTTAGAGTAATTTTAGTCTTATTAAATCGTAACAACATTTGGAGAGAATTACTCTAAAAATATAGTGGTGTGAGAAAAGGGGCGTTTTTTCAGGGGGCGTTAACAATTGTACGGTTATTAATGAGATGGTTGGCAAGTATGCATTATCATAGCTGCCAATATTTTAATTTATTCCGGAATACTTTTAGCCCCGCCTTTATTTCGCACCACTTTATTCATAGAAAAATTTTTTTGAATACATAACTTCGATAAAATAAGAAAAAATTACTTTTAAAAAATAAGTGGTACGAAATAGGAGGGTCCAAAATTACTCCGGAATGAATTAAAATATTGGCAGCCATGCATTATATCTAAAAAATATACCAATATTCCCCAATATACAAATTTCTACAAACAATGTACTATGGACACAAATCTTTTCATTAAAAAGAATATAATTGTTATGTCTATTCATAATATAAATATGAACAGAGAAAACATTGTTCTAATATAATGCAACTTACGAGAATAACTCCCACAGGCGGAGCTTACTGTCAAAAAGACAAAAACATGCAGTCATGAAAGTGTTAATTTTGTTCGTAAATTTTAGTAGCAGTGTAATTTAAATATTAACAATTACCTTGCGCGTCAAAGGGTTAGAGTTATTTGCTTTATATTTCGTCAAATCCTCATTTCTAAGGTATTTCATAATTAAAAAATCCTATATACAATATTTACCATGCAAAAATGTTTCAGATTCGAGTACTTATGCTAACTTTTCTCTTTTTGTTCACTCAGCTGTTCATGTATTGCATTTGCATGATAAAAGCCATCAGAAACAATATAAGCCCATATATTATGAAAAAAAGTTTTCAGAGAGATGATTCGATAATTACAAGTATATAATAAACAATAATACTACATATATATACATATATATATATGTATATATATATACAAGGTAGCTATTAAGTATACGGAAAAAGTATTTGATTATAAATAATTATGAAATGGAAAACGAATTTAATGCTTCTATTTTTGCAACAATGTCTAATATTTATTTTTTAATATGAGTTTTTAAAATGGCGGTCATCGGCTTTGATACAAGCTGTAATCTTCTTCGGAAGAGGGATGCAGCTGCGGCGCAAGTAGTTTGGATTTAAATCATCCTATATTTTGCTAAGGGCTTTCTTGAGTCTATCAAATGTATGATTTTCTGTGTTCACAATTGGTTTTCTAAAGAACCCACGCACTGAAAATTCCATTGAATACAAATCAGAGTTGTTGACATCGATTGAAGCAAACGTTGATTTGGCTCCATGGGCCAGAGGTGAAGGATCTTAGGTGGGTGATTTTGTTTCCATGGAAGTACAGCTTTCTCTAAAACATCTTTTTGATAAATTTTTAAATTATTTTTAACGTTTTCTTCGATAAAAACCAGTTAAGTCTCCCATTGTTGCAAATCTCAGCCCAAAACATAAACAAAGACCTTGTTGCATCTTTTCGTTTTCTGGTGTTCTTGAGAGGTAGCTCCAAAAGTCTGGGATAATTCTGAGAGTTTTTAGCGAATTAAACAGTAAAAACTTAGAAGCGCCGCACTTTGAAAAAAAAATCACGAAACTTCTTTATTTATCTAACAGATTTTGCTTTCCCTGAACGCTCAAAAACTGCTCGTTGAGTAAATCCAAATTATTTTAATAAATAATATTTAAAGATAAAAGCATTACAGCAACGAAAAAGTGGTTATAATAAGTAGCCAGTCCATAAAATCTCCTCAAATTTTTTCCGGATACTTAATAGACACCCTATATATATATATATATATATATATATATATATATATATATATTAAAAATATTTTAAAACATAGTGAAAGCCGAGAAACAAATACAAGATCATATATTATACAATGTAGTTCAATAGCAATATCATCTATAAACACCACACCTACCAAGTGTTACGCTTTTTAGCAATCGAAAAATATTAATAGAAATTTTTCCTACATTTCTGTAACAGTTTTCACTAATTAAATAAAACAAATAAATTTATTAAAATTTTCCGGTATCCCAAATGCGTAAAAATTGGCAATTACGGTAAATAGTTTACATAGTGAGCGTTATTAAATTATTAATTAAAGTTAAAATTACTTTTGCAGCATAAATAATTTTTGAACTGATATTAATTTACATTAATTTATATTTAGAATAAAAAGTGACAAAGATTAAGTCTATACATACAGATTTTTCTATTAATAAAACCACTTAAAATATGGTACATTTCATACAGCGATACCTATGAAGTAAATGTCATAAATGCAATCTTTAAATTTTACTAATAAATGTTTGAATAATCTTCAATCATTTATATTTTCAAAAAATAAAATTTAAAATACATTTTTGCAGGTAAATTTTCACATTGATTGCATATATTTATTATAAATTTTATGTTATGGAAATAGTTGTATGAAAATAATAATAAAAGAAGTCCCTGTGACAGACCTGTAAATTGAAATAAAAATAATTTAAGAGGTGCATCTAATTAGAAATACAAAATTGTTAGTCAAGATTTCAAATATCTTTTAAGAAAAATAGCGTAAAAATAAATAAATAAATAAATAAATAAATAAAAGAATGAATTGAAAAATAAAAGAAGAGTCATTCCATGTCAAAGCAACACACACACACACACACAAAAAAAAAAAAAAAAAAAAAAAAAAAAACAGTATTTTTCACCTGCCCCCCCTCAGATTTTCATGAAATTGGGCTCATTTATTTGTCCTATTGAAAAATGAATGTATACTAATTAATTAGCCTCTATCTCTTTTAGTTTCTGATATACAGGGCTGCAAAAAATGGGTAAAAAATGCAGGTTTCCGAAATTATTGTACTACAAATGTACCCATATTTTTTTTCCTAATTAACTTAGAGATAAAAGATTGATATCATTAGAAAGCACACAATACAGACTTTTAAATGATATATCACATGTATATATTTTTAAAATATTTCATGTTAAAGTCAAACATTTTGACCTTTGACCTTCAATATCTCAAAAAGTACATAATTAATTTTCTTTTAAAAATTATATGTTATTTTTACTTTTATTATCTATAATTATTGTATATTTCAACATGGGACGGCCAACGGATGCAGAGTTATAAATTAAAATGTAACCTTCCATCAGTATTTTCATAATATCATAACGTAAGGTTTACGCATATTTTGCTCCTTAATTAACTTAGATATATAAGATTGGTATCATTTGAAAGCTTATAATACAGACTTTTAAATGATATATCATATATATACATTTTTTAAATTTTCCATTTTAAGGTCAATCATTTTGACCTTTGACCTTCAATATCTCAAAAAGTACAAATTTAATTTTCTTTTAAAAATTATATGTTACTCTTACGTTTATTATCTATAATTACTGTAAGTTTCAACATGGTACGGCCATGGGACACTGAGTTATAAATTAAAATGGAACTCTACCAGTATATCCATATTAACATAACGTACGTTTTACAAAAGAAAAAAAAAAAAAAAAAAAAAAAAAAATGGCCGTCCCATGTTGAAACTTAAAATACTTATAGATAATAAACGTAATAATAGTATATAATTTTTAAACGAAAATTAAATGTATAATTTTTGAGATATTGAAGTTGAAATGTTAAAATGTTTGACCTTAAAAGGAAAAGTTTTAGAAATATATACATGTGATACACCATTTAAAAGCCTGTATTATAAGCTTTCTAATGATACCAATCTTATATCTATAAGTTAATTAGGGATCAAAATATGGGGGAAAATTATGTTGTGATAGTATGAAAATACTGATTTAGGGTTGCATATTAATTTATAACTCAGCATCCCATTACCGTTCCAGGTTGAAATTTGTAACAGTTATAGAAAATAACTGTAAACAGTTACAATTAATAGCTTACTTTGCGATGTTTACAATAAAACTTTCAAAGAAGTGAACTAATTTTTGTTTTTTAATTATTTTTAGTTACTTTCTACATAAACAAAACTGCTTTTGATATTTTGTAGCGTAAAGAAAAAATAATAATTTTTAATCGAATATTTTAATTGTTTGAAAAGTTTTATCACGAAAGATGAACAATTTTAAAATGATATTAATTTAAAAATAGATTAAATACGCATAATAAACTCTACATATTCTTTATTACACAAAAAACATATTTTCTATAGAAAGAAAGTATTAGTTTTGAATGAATAGCATACAGTAAAGAAATCGCAGGATTCTTTTGAAGAATTTTGGATTTTCTGTAACATTTTCGCCAGCAAATTCCTACACTAAATGTGACTTCTGTTTTTCCCTTGGCATTTTAGTAGTCATCTCTCCCTAATATCCTTTTCGCATTTTTATTTATAGCAATTATGACTTCAGAATTACTTACATAGAGTAGTGCACATCATACATTAACATATAATTAATTTGTTTTAAAGCTCTAAAATATAGTTCTTTCAGTAATATTTTTGAGAAAACTTAATTATTTCAAGACTTACTTTTTGCTTTCAGATGCAAATTGTAACAAGAGACGATTTTCTCCGACTGTCGAAAAATATTGCTTAGCTACATCTCAAAAACTAAGGATTTAGAATGACGCTTGCACAGTCAGGAAAAAAAAAAAAAAAAAAAAAAGCCAATCCCTCCCACCTAATTTCGCCGTAAGTTGTCGTAGAAACATGCGGCTAGTACCAATCGATTTGTAATAACATCTAGTTTATAATGGTATAGTTAGATTTTTCTTAGGAGGTCGTCTACATATTAAAACTGACATCAACTTAATTTTTTTCAATGATAACCCCCATTTTTTATAATTTATTTGAATTATTTGGATCAAATCATCGCGAAAAATGGTATAGTATAGTTTATATATTTTAAATGAATGTGACAAACATTAATTCATATCTCCCAAAATAATTATGATATTCAAATTCTGTTTTTTTTTTTTTTTTTTTTTTTTTTTTTTATGCGATAGAATGAAATGACCCAAGCATATTCCATGCATATTTTTGATAAAAAAACATTTTTTGAATTATGAAAATTATTAATAAATTCATATTTGAAAAAATTATGAATTATGACCTATGTTAATTTTTGCATGAATAGAGCGGGCGTCATCAAAAACATGGGTTTCCAAATTTACAGCTCGTTCCTAACAAATTGGATTATTTTTTGAGTTACAGTGGCATTTCATTTTTTATTGCTGTTAGGGGGTCTTCACTTATTATAATTTGTAGCCTCTGTGAGTAAGTATATGTATATATTTTGACGAAAAACTATTTTAATTTACCTTTATGTTATTCTAATTGTTTTCTAAGCAACATTTCGATGTTAATTACATACTTGCCAACATGTTAATTAATATTCCGTAGTATTGTTAGCCACGCCTTCTTTTTCACACCAGTATCTTTTTAGAGTATTTTTCTTCTTATTTAATCGCAATTACATTTGGAGAATATTGCTCTAAAAGTTTTCTGGTGTGTGAAAAAGGGTGGGACTAACAATACTACGGAATATTAATTAGGATGTTGGCAAGTATGTTAATTATACAAATTGGCTTATTTTTTATAAAATTTTCGCAATGCAGCCGAGAGATTGGGAAAGAATTACAAAAGAAATTAAACCCCGCATCTATATCGCGGAAACAATATTAAAAAAAACTATTCGTATATGACTCTATATGTGACGCTGATATGCATAAATATCAATGGCATTTACTACATCGAATGCTGAAGATAAAATTTAAATGATTTAATTGGAAGTATGTAAAATAATTTTGTTTTATAATGTAAAGTCTTAGAAAATTGTGTAAAGGCGTGGCTTCCATTGCGAAAAGGAATATACCAGGGATGGAACACGGGCGCAGAATTCATACCGGAATCCGTTTAAGAAATTTCTGTACTTATAATATCGTTGATTTAAGAAGTAGAAAATTTTCTTACATGGATAGTGGTATGAATTCTGCGCCCGTGTTCCATCCCTGAATATACCCGATTCTGAAATGTTAAGTCTGTGATCTTAAATATTGCATAACATTTCGTAGTTTTTCACTGCTAAAATTATATTTTTACCCTGTTGTCGTTTTTTTTTTAATATTCTAGGATTCGGGCACCTCAAGTTAAATGTCATGATTTAGGAAACGCGGTAAGACGAGGACTATTGTTTGTAAGAGCATTACTCAGTGAACAATACTATTTTTTTTTTTTTTTTTTTTTTAATAATATAATTATTTTTTATAAGATTTTTTAAAACAAATTTTCTGTTTTAATATTATTGTGACATTTTCGCATTCGTCTACTGTACCGTTTGTAAAGCTAATGCTATTTAAATTTTATCGCATGACGTAATATAATAAAATATTAAATTTTTATTAAATGTTTTTTAATACTGAATGAAATAGTGTGTTTATTTGTTTATTTTTATTTATTTATTTATTTTTAAGTTTATAAAATCTATTATTGAAACAAAGCGCAATATTATTTACTTTCGATAATTCTAATCACGGCGTAAAACTGGCGTGACATTTATTATGGAAAAAGAATTTAAAACAAAGAAATGTGTCGTATTAATTTTAAAGATATAGGTCTTGGACATTTAAAATTAAGAATTCAAGTAGAGTAGACGATTGTATAACGGGGAATATTCTTTCTGGGCAAAAGAAAATCATTTTACGTGGAATATACTTTATCAGACCAATTTATGCAAATTCAGTCCAATACAGATTTTTTTTTTTTTTTTTAATTTTATTTTGTTGTTTTGTTTTGTTTTATTTTTTATTGTTTTCTAAGTAAGATTTCCATGTTTACTATACAAATTATCCTATTTTCTTAAAACTAACGCATTGCACGTGAGAAATTTTGATGCCATTCCAAAAGTATAATAAACCCCACCCTCTGGCTTTTTCTGAAACAATTCTTTACTTTAAAAATGTTTTTTTTTTTTTTTTTTTTTTTGTTTCCTTAATTTTAGTTTGTTTCACTCTTTATAGAAATCTAGCATATGTAAAGGAGTGAAATTTACCGTTCCGATTGTTGATGATAAAATTTCAGTTATTTAATCATGAATTTGTGAAATAATTTGATGTTTTAGAGAAACGTATAAAGGCGTGACAAATTATTCAAAATAGGAATGATTTTGAAGAGTATCTCTTTTATCGAATATTAACACTTTCGCGGCTGCATGTTTTTGTCTTTTAGATAGTCTGTTCCGCCTGTGGGCTTCATTTATAATTTTCATAATTAAAGCAGGTTTTAGAGTCAAAAGAATGCCTAAAATATGCTTGGACTATTCAGCGTATTTCTTTAAAAGAGGATTAAGAATTAAAAATTAGTTTGAGAAGATGTGAATTTAAAGATGCCGTGTACATTTACTATTAGTGTCTTACAATTTTCACTACTTTTGCTCATTTAAGATTTAAGTAAAACTATACGAATAAGAGACATAACATAAGCATTGCCTTGATATTCAATAATACATACCTACTCTAAAATTTCGCAAGATTTAGTATTGATACTTTAAAAATTTAATACAGACATTTCACACGTGATGAACTGTTCTTAACCTTTAAATACTTAAAAACAGGACCGTCTCCTATTTTTACGAGACTATTTGTTTACGAAAACAATTACAGAGCTGACAAAAATTGAGTATATATATATATACTATTTGCGATTCCCGTGTATTATTAAAAAAGTTAAATGATCTATAACAGTGTCTGAGGTTAATATAGACCCTCAAAGTTACCGACTTTTACTTAATCCGAATATTTCTATTTTAAAATAGTTATTTTTGTCTGACTTAATTAAAAAATTTCATACTTTAAATTAATTTTTTTATAAAAATAGTAATATTCAAAATGCGTAAAAATTGGAAACTATGAATCATAAATAATATTCTGATACATTCGTGTAAAAACAAGCCAAATTAAAAAAAATAATAATAAACACTTTTTTTTATAAATTCAACAAATTTCACCATGTTTTTTTTTTTTTTTTTTTTTTTTTTTTTTTTTTTTTTTAATATGCATTTTTTTTTTTTTTTTTTTTTTTTTTTTTTTAATAACGACATTTTAAATTAATTTAAAAGCACCGTGGAAATAATATATTACAATTGTAACACAAATACATAAAACATTTCATGAAATATGAGCATTTCTATAAAATATTTTTAAACTGCGCATGTGCGAAAAACAAAAAAGAAGAAAATAATCTGGTGTGTCACTCACACGACTTTCTCTTACCCTGAAATTTAATGCTATAAATACAGATTGGATATTAAGGGGTAAGTTAATGAGAACTCTTATGCAAACTTATTTTAGAATAATTCAAATTAGGCTTTAGAACAGCTTTATTTGACAATTAATTCTGTATGAGGAGGCTAACGCCTTCCTCGACCTCCTGTTTCATTATTGTACCTACAATTATATAGAATTTAAGTATGTTATTTAATTCAAAAGTTCATTTAAAATTATTCATTCAGAGAACTTTCACACGCAACATTTTTTTTAAACTTATCAATCTTGATCAAACTTTTCTAGTAACAAACCTATTAACTTTAAAATACAACATTTGGATCGCCTGAAATTATTTGTTTTTAATTTACTGTAAGAGACACAAAGATCAAACGTTAAAAATTTGACTTCGGTATTCAGGAAGCTTCAAAACGTGTAAATATACAAAAACCAAGCGATGAATATTTAACTTAAAGAAATGCATTATTTACCATATGGCTATTTGGAATTAATTTAAATTCCTGAGCAGCTTTCCTGGACATGGTAAAATATTATAATAAAGCAATTCCACTAACAATAAAAAAAGAATGTTATAGCTTAAATATTGGCAGCCCTGTATATCTTCTGAAGGTTATGTACACACCACATACTGCACATAAATGTAATCTTATATTAATAACACACAACACAACCTGAAATACACTTCCATCAATTTTCAAGCATTGCGATACTATAATCTAGTTCTTTTGTGCAGCCCTGTAAACGAACAGTGAATGATTTCCATACCATATTCTACATGAAACATTTTTTACGCACATAAAAAATATTTATTCGTTTCATTTAGTTTAATACAGTCATAGATATTAAACTCCACTTACCTGCAATTTCCCCCATAGACATAATGCATTTTAATTCTCGTGGGTGTCCCTGTACACGAACCATTTGCTTGATCTCAAAGAAAAGTTTAGAGTAGCATCTTTATATGATACACATTCAGAATACCAAGTTTGGTGTTTCTTCTATTATTTGTTCTTGAGATAAGCTGATAACAGACTGACATACATACATACACACACACGCACACACACAGACTAACAGCTAAAAACATTATTTTTGGATTTAGAGGACTTCGAAACGTGTAAATATAACAAAAACTCAATTTCGAAAATTTGACCCAAATATGTGTAAGGGAAAGTAAAAATTGGTTTTTACATAATTTCCACCAATTACATACAATCAGCACTTCCTGTAATATCTATAGGATGGTATTGATTGGATGGAATGGACTGATCTTACGCATAGTTCCCAACTTAGCAATTTTTGGCTACCGGAAAATTTTAATAGAAATATATATTTTATTTCATCAGCGAACTGTAACGGTTTTCATTGATTAAGTAAAAGAATATATATATATGAAAATTTTCCGGTAGCCAAAATGTGCTAAAGTTGCCAACTATAATTTTATGTGACATAAAGTGGAGGCATTATATAATAGGCGTTATGTCGTTTCCTCGGGAGGAGTGTTGCCAATTTTAGGGACTTTTTTTAATTCAATATCTACCACTAAGTTTTAATTGTAATATTTGCCTAATCGCAACAAAGATTAATCGCCTGTCCTGTATAATAAAATTATTGCTGATTATTGAATAAAAATGTCCCTAAGTTTCGCAACACTGCTCAGAATTAGTTTGTTCGTCTATAATTCGTATAGCCCACCATTTAGTTTTAAAAAATGTTACATCTTCGTATTGATTAAAATGTATTTGCATGCTCAAGTACAATAATTTGGGTCTTAAAGAAATAGCTTTGTGCTTTAATGTATAAAATTTTTTGTAAAAAATTAAATTTAAACTTACTCTTAATTTTTGTAATTGCAAATCACAATTTTTATTAGTTAGACGATTTAATTTTTTTTTCGGGGGAGGAGGGGGAGGGGGGCAAATTTTTCTTCCTCTGAAATTTTTAAATATCCCATGAATATTGCATACAACTCTTTCACATAAAATGAAGTACTTACAAAAAATTTTCCATTGTAACTGATTAAAATATCCAATTCAGTATCGAAATTTTACACAATTTTTGCAACAAGTGATAAAAATCTCTACAAAACTTAAGCCAATGGACTGGTACAGTGCCAAGAAAAAATCAATATTAGAAAGAAAAAAAAAATCTCTATAATTACATGTTTTAACCCAAAGGGTATTGACAGATTTGTCGATACCTTATCGCAAGTTGAATGAAAATGCAAATCCGGTATCTGTCATTTTTCTTGCCTGTTTCTTTTTTTCTATAAAATAAAATATGAAAAAATGAATAAGAATTTTTTTATTAGATAAATCGAGATTTAAAAGCCTCGTTTCTTAATTTTAACAGTTAAACAAGGATATGGAAGCAAAAGAAGTATATAATATAGAAAAATATAGAAGTAAACAGAAATATTTTTATAATCACCCTGTATTTAAGAAGTTATGTGTGATATTAACTGTGGAAATGTAAATGTATCTAAATGTGAGCGCATATAAGCCTAATGATAAATTGTTTTATTGAAATTTTTAAATTTCATTTATATTAACAAGTCTGGCCTGTAAAGAAAGTGAGCTGTGTAATAAATTTAGTATATGAATATTTTAATATTTTTATTCATATAGTAACATAGTTTTGCTTTTTTATTAATTTAAGATATTCTTCTTAGTCGTATTTTTAGATTTGTGTTAATTACTATATAGGTTTGTTTTTGAACGCACGAACTTATTAGAAAAAAATTTACCACTTTAACATAAAGAAAGAAAAGCATACTCAGATAATTAAGCACATAAAAAAATGCACATATAAAAACACAACGGTGTGAAAATACTTGCTTTATATTTTTCATACTTTAAATATTTAAAAAATAAATAGTTCGATTCATGCCTCATTTGAACAGAAAATTAATTACGAAGGTAAAAATTATAATATTTTTTAAAATCTCAATAATTTTTCTATAAAGTACCCCATTTTTACAGCATTTTTTATCAATTAATAAAATGAGCCATGGCTTTAAATTTAAAAACAAAACATTTAATGCAACACAATAGTTTTTCATTTAATAAAAATGTTAAAATTATTTTTATCCCTAATTCATATAAAAAGTTTCAGCTTCAATCAAGTTCAATAATATAACAAAAGTCGTTTGAAACTGCAGCTGCTTTTTAACACCACTCCGCTAGTAAAAAAGCGGTGTCATAAGTTTAAAGCCTTTTCTTAATATGTCTGTTTGTCTATGCATAGCCTCCTAAACTAGATGACTGTCGCGTGGCTCGGAAACTTGGTAACAGTTGAAGCGGTAGACAGCGCCACCTGGTATAGATTGCGCGACTTTTTTATTCAACAGCCACCAAAAATTTTTTAAAGTGGGATATAATATAGATGAAAGGCGAATAGAATCGAAGAAACGTCGATTATATATATCATATATCACTTCTTAAAGTTATTGGTGATCACTTCTTAAAATTATTGGTTTTTATAGTTGAATAAAAAAAGTCACGCAATCTGTACCAGGTGGAGCTGTCTACCGCTTCAACTGTTGCCAAGTTTCTGAGCCAGGCGACAGGCATTTAGTTTAGGAGGCTATGGTCTATGGTACTGTATATTCAAAATAAAGAGACCGACTACAATGCTTTTATTATTATTATTATTTCAACGCTGATATAACCAGAATGATTTTTAGCTATGCATGATGAAAATTTCTTTGACAGATTTTTTAAAATTAGTTAAAAGTCATGTTTTTGCCTCCAAGGTAGTAGCACGTGTTTTCTGCAGCTGAAGGAAAGAGGCCACGCCCTTTCAAAACTGGTAGTGCTTCCCTTTATTTTATGGTGTGTAAGGAAATTTTTATATTTAAAAATTAACTAAATTGTGTTTTCAGGCGAGTTCTTCGATTTACCAAATCATGTTTGATAGAATATGCGAATTGGTAATTTTCCAACTTCTAAATCAATTTAAACTATATATATAGTATATATATATGTGTGTTTTGTTTTTGATTGGAGCCTAGGAACGCCGTTTTTAAAAATTACACATTTTAATCGACTTTGACACAAATCAAAGATTTCTTGCGAATAGTGATTATGAGTTCATAGCCAAAAACTCTTTAAACTCGGTTGAAAATTAGAGATTTTTATAGAAATTTTTAAAAATTACCATAAGAAGTGATTTTTTTTTTTTCTTTTGGAAGATCATTCTGCTTTGATATTTTAAAATTTCCAGCTGCCAACTTTTGAACTTGCAACTCATGTTAAATAATAGATGATTTTTTCCCGAGAATAAAAGGCTTAAAAAAAAAAAAAGAAATACAGTTTTTAACTGATTTTGACAAAAAAAAAATTTGGTATGAGTTCGCAATTGAAAAATCGTTAAATCTGGTTGAAAGTTAGAGATTGTCGGATGTCATATTTATTATTATAAATAAATCAGCACATCACGACATAATTAACCCACATCAAATATTTATTCACGTTCTAAAAAACAGGAGTAGAGCTCCGGCCTCGTAATTGGAAGATTGCGGGTTCGGTACTCGAGCCGGCCAAAGACCGTCGTGTACAATAATGGTGGCTGGTGCACGTAAATTCTGTCGTGGCCGCAGTGTCCTCCATGTTCCCATCAAAAATTATAACTCTGGGGGTCACCGAAACGGGAGAGCCATCCCTTCCGTGGAGGATCAAAATTGCGATGCCATGTCTCCGGACCACCTCTAGGGGTGAGTTCCAGACCGTCGCCAATCGCCCATCTGCGCAGCACTCGTGCGACGTAAAACCCAACCAACCAACCAACTAAAAAACAAATATAATATTTTTATTACAATGGTAACGTAACTCTAGTTGCCACTTGACAATGAATAATAAGCAATAATAGAATTTTTATAATTCGAATAACTGCAGTCTCACTCTCCCCCAGCAGTTTTTCATCATTTCACATGAGAAAACGGACAGTTAGTCCTGAGCGGGTAACAAGAGGTCTTTGAGGTTTTTCAGTAGTATTGTCTTTAACAGTGGTGGCTGGAAAGAAAGCAGGCTTAAGTTTTTCCAATGACACTTTGCATTTCGGTTCATTAATATTAATTACAAAAGTTCTTTGGTCTTTTTTAACACTTTGAAAGGTACATCGTACGGATTTTGAAGTGACTTTTTCACACCATTGTGTCTTAAGAGCACATGGGAACAGTCTTTTAGGTGTGGGTGAAGGAAAATTGTTTTATTTCCGTGACATGAAACCGGTACTGGTCGGATATTGCTGAAGTGGTTTCTAAGTTCCTCTACAGATTGCTGTGGAGAGTTATCTGTTGGCGTGGGGTCAAATATTTCTCCCGTTAGTCGAAGGCTGATTCCATAAACCAATTCTGCTGTAGTTGACTTAATGTCTTCTTTATAAGCAGCACTGAGCACTAGTAAAATTGTAGGAAAGCTTACAGCCTACTGATCTGTGTTATAGGCTTTTAGGGCAGCTTTCAATGGACGATGTAATTCCTCCATCATTCCATTTGCTTGCGGATGATAAGGTGAAGAAAAAATTCATTTGATCCCCAAAAATTGAGACAAGGACTGGGACAAAATACCTTCGAATTGCGGGATGGACAACCAAACCTTGTAATCCAATGAATTTAAAATTTTTCTGCGATTGTTTGTACACTGATATTTGGAATCGGAATTGCTTCTGGCCATCGAGTGAATTTGTCGATCATAGTGAGACAGTAAGAATTTCCTCGAGAAGGTGGTAGTAGCTTAACAATATCCAAGTACACATCTTTAAATCTCTTAGTTTGGTCAGAAAAAGAACCAAACGAGGTTTTAGAATGCTGGCTGACTTTAGTTTCTTTACATTGACTATATTATCTCGACCAAGTATTACAATCTTTATTAATAGAGGGCCACATGAATCGGGATTTTATTAATTTAGTAGTACAACTATTACCAGGATGTGATATATTATGAAAAGTTAAAAAAAAAAAAAAAAAAAAAGTTTACGAAAGGGTTCAGAAATATGTGGTCTTGCATTACCAGTTGATAAATCGCAGTAAAGGAAGGTTTCTTAAACTTCTCAACATTGTTTGTTTTATGTAAGACATTTATTTATATATATTAACAAATAAATATATTTTTAAATGAAAAATATTATGAATTAAATTTTAAATATTTAAACTAAATGTTTCTGATTATATAAAAAGAAAGATAAATCATGTTGTTCTCATGTATTATAAAGAACTTTTCAAGTGTACTCACCCGTAACATGGTTTAACCTTGAATGAGGTATGACACCTCAAAATTCATTTTGTTTTTAATCATGTTGAAAGAAATATCAGAGAACTTACTTACCTTAATTTAAATTGGAAAAAAAATAGATTGATTTTGTGTATTAACATTTCATACCCATCATAAAGTGTGCTAAAAAAATTTAAGGGTATTGAAAAAAGGAAAAAGATTCCATGAAAATGCACTTTGTGAGCAATTTCCACATATATATTAAAATACATTTGATAATTTTCGTCCGGTTTCGTAAATCAACCATTAAAGCTAATCATAACATATCGTACAGGAAACATGCTTTTTGTGTTTGAATTGTGTATGTTAATTTTACTGTGTTTGTGCAGTATATCAGGCTTCAAATATATAAGTTTCATTTATCGTCATACATTTAAAATTTTTTACAAGTCTTTCTAAGCAAGCCAGTACTTCCATTTAAAACATTTTCAATAGGAAATATGTCCGGAGATGCCAACCCTCCAGATTATTGCATATCAGCATTTTTTGGATTATTATTATTATTATTTTAATCACAGAATTTTCGATAACAGATAAAGAGTAAAACACTTCCCAGAAAAAAAAAGAGGGGGGTATAAAATAATCGAGAGTTGGCAATTCTGTATGTTATAGAAAAATTTAATAACTTACCACATTTTCCTGCGTATACTCCACAGGCTACTAAATGAATTTCACACCGAAAATTTTAATTAACACACAAAGCTATTTTTGAAAGAGGGTTTTATCACGCACAAATATACCTTTGTTTGTAAATAAAACTTTCTGGTATAAAACTGATTTATCTCTCCTGCGGCTTATATGAAAAAAAATGCGTTATACGTACCTCGCAACATACTAAAGAATATTCTGTAGTGTGATTAACATCCGCCTTTTTTTCACACCACATTTTTTGGAGAGTATTTTTCTTCTTATTAATTCGAAATTGTATTTGGAGAAAATTGCACTAAAACTAATGCATAGCTGCCAATATTTTAATTTATTCTGGAGTACTTTTAGCCCCGCCTTTATTTCGCATCACTTTATTTATAGAAAAAATTTCTCCGATATATAACTTCAATAAAATAAGAAAAAAATACTTTAAAAAATAAGTGGTACGAAATAAAGGCGGGGCTAAAAATATTTCGGAATAAATTAAAATATTGGCAGCTATGCTAATGTGATGTACAAAAAAGCGCTATTAACAATGCTACGGAATATTAATTAGAATGTTTTCGGGTATGGGTATATCAGTTAAAAGGAATTCTAAAAATATATACAGAAATGATAACGAAAACAGACAAATTAAAGTCTAACAGGTTTCAACAAGTTAAAAAGTTTAAAAAACTGAAATTACCCTTTAACACTTTCGCGACCGCTGACGTACATTCACGTCATTTGAAAATCTGTAACTCCGCCAGTGGGCGTTTCTTTTGCAATTTGTATGTCATTTATTTCTTAAAAATATACACAATATTGATATTTGCACTACAAATATACTATGGATATAAACACTTTGATTTAAAAGAGTATAATTATAATGTATATATATTTGTAATATGAATCTGAATATAGAAAATCTTGTTCTGAAATATTGTAACTTGGGAGAATAACGCCCAGAGGCAGACCTTACTGTGAAAAAGACAAAAACATGCGGTCGCGAAATTTTAAGCAGTTTTACTTATGTCCTTTAATTAATGAAACTTTTTGTTTACCCCCGTAAACCCATAGTTAGTACTTAACATACCGTATTATATGAAAGCATGCATTTATGCATGTGAATGGTTTTGATATGTTTCGTGGAAGTTATTAAAATATGCTCTGAGGAAATTCCTCTTATAAAATGCAATGTATTCGAATTCTTTTGTGTGTCTCTATGTACAAACCAGCTGTGCTATTTATTTCATTCTCAATAGAATATATGATGCATCTAAATAAGTAACATATTAAATTTTAATCATTTAAAAACTTTTAGGGAAATGCATACAATGAATTAGGAGAATTCAGAAAATTCTTTTCATTTTGATTAGAATGTTAAAAATATTAATAATAAGTCATTTTGCTGCCAATAAATATTAATTACTAATAGTTTAAGTTTTTGTCTAGAGAGAGGAGTGGGCAAAGTTGTAATTATGGGTCCATAAGCAATATATTGGGATTTATTGAGGAATTATATCGGACAAGAAGACCTATGCTCTACTTAAATCAAATGTTTTTAATTTTATATCTTTTTGAGATTGCATACTTTTTCTTACTCACTTTTCAAAAATTTTGTGTAAACTTATGATGCTCTATTTATACAGATGGCAATATTTCATACTTTCGTTGAGCTTTCACAGTTAGATAATTAAATTTAAAGTTATTTTCATTAACGGATTTTATTGATATATCACACAGACATAACTGTTTATTATTATTTTTTTTTAATTCTTTACATATTCGATGGAATATTAGTAGCATGATCAGTTTTTTTTATGAATAAAAACTGTAGTTTATTGCCTGTGTTCCGATTGACGTAAGATTTTTTTTTTTTAACTTACAGTTTTAGTGACAAATTAGATGTGGAAAATTTTCTTTAAACACTCGTTATGATCAGGGCCGTAACTACCATTGGGGCAACCGGGCAGGGTCCCGGGACCCCGAGCATAGAGAAGCCCGAAGTGAGATGATAATATATATATTTCTTAAATTGGCAATTTCAATTTTAAGGAAAAAAAAACGAACTATACTAACGATGTTTACGAAGTACAACATTGCATAAAATATTAAGCCCCTATCCAGACCAGATCGTCTAAGTCTTAAAATTGAAAAATTAAAAAATCCCAAACTGTAGGAGGCTAGTTTTGTGTAGGCAATCCCAAGAGTACGGTAACTTTACTTTGCGAATAAATTTTTAAAAAAAATTTGAACTTCTGATTTTATGAACAATTAAAAAACGAACATGCGCTGTGTATGAATTATTAAAAGTAAAAAAAATTATATATCCATAGCTGCCAATATTTTAATTTATTCCGGAGTACTTCTAGCCCCGCCTTTATTTCGCACCACTTTATTTATAGAAAAAATTTCTCCAATATACGGAATTCGATAAAATACGACAAAATTACTTTAAAAAAAATAAGTGGTACGAAATAAAGGCGGGGCTAAAAGTACTCCGGAATAAATTAAAATATTGGCAGCTATGTATATATGTCACACTGTCACTGAATGGCTTCCTATTGAGACACAAAATGTTTTTGTTGAATTAATTTCCAGGTAAATAATTTTGTATTTGGTGATTGGGCACAAAAATGCCGTATCTTATTTGTCAATCGGCCATAAGAACGCATATGTTGCATTAGTTGACAGCGGAAAATTACTTTTTCCTGTCCTCCTCCTGAAAAAAGTTTGAGTTTAAAAAAAAAAAAAAAAGAACCTTCTAAAAATCAATGATCCTGAATTGGACTTTTGACGAAAATTAGAGAATATATAATAGATCCTGCACAAGCTTCAAGCTTCAAATTTAAAAAGGATGAACTTTAAATGGATCTTTTATAAAAATCGAATGATTTTATAAAGTTTTTCGAAAAATTCGGACAAAAATATTTGTTTCGGTAATCAGCAAGAAAATTTGTAAAAATGTGGCAACTAAGTTAAAAGGATCTACCAGACACTAGAAAGTATCTTAAAAATTTAATTTTCACTTTCATTCACAGACATAATGTGAAATGAAGTGACATATAGAGGAAATAAAAAATTATGTTTATTGAGTTTTTGGTACAAAACAAAATATACACAATTTGAGCATTTGGGTAAAACAACAAAAAATGTGTAATTTGTTCATTGAAAGTATATGTTATTATCTACTATCTGGGTGACCAAGTTTACTCGGTCTCATTGTAAAAATATTCGTAGTGTAAATACAGTTATTTATTTTCTGAAATGCATTTTTTATTTGTTTGTCCTAGACAAGCGCAGGTACCAGTGAAATCTGATTCTCCTGGAGATAAGAAGAATTCAAACCAAATTATCATCTCAAACCCCTAACATTTTCTATTTATTTTATTTTATTTTATTCTTATCAAAATTGGTCAAGCAGTTTTCTGCTATATTTTGTTCCAGGCAAATCACGGGTCACCAATGACTTCTAATAATCTAATTTTCTTGAAGACGAGGGTATTTGATATCGAAATGTCGAAGGAAACTATGTTTCTACCACTATTTTTTTTTTTTTTTTTGGGGGGGGGGGGGGGGCAACGCATGAGATACCAGTGAGCGCTAATAGTTCTCAAGAGGCAGGGGCATGACAACTCGATGTACAATGTGTGCAGCGCATGCAGGCGCCAGCTGAGGATAGATTGCTTGAAACAAAAATTATGTACATATTGCTTTATTAAATTAGATTTCATAATGCCGGTCTGAAACCCTATGACAAGTGGGGTCAAAATAGGCGCCTTGAAAAATGTACTGGTAAAACTTGTGTTTCATAAATAGTTTAGGGGGATTATTGGAAAAGTGTGTTTAAAGTGGAATACTTTGTAAGGATGCGCCTACCCCCAACAAAATTTTCTCTGCACTTTTTAGCATATCAAAGCATTTTTTCGAAATTTAAAAAAATCCTTTAATCTATCCCCTCCCCCCCCCCCCACACACGCACACACAACACACACACTCCTCTTCTGTCAGAAAAAGACCATTGAGGCGAGTAAAAAGACAATATAGTTCGATTGCAAAACTGAAAATTTAATAGATCCGGGGATTTCATTTAGAGTACTTATATCCCTTTTGATTTACAGGGATTTTTTTTCTTAATAAAAGCAATACGTTATTTCAGTTTATACTTTCTTCTGAAAGTTAGCCTATAGTTACACGTTTTAGAAAAATAACATTTCATTTGCAGAGGAACACCTTAAGGCGTGGCTCGAATTTTTAATGTCTCCTCAGAAGGGACATACGAGCGATAAGGGTTAAAATAATTCTTCTACATTTCCCAAATCAAATTCATGGTCATAAAATTATCGAACATCGAGTATAAAAGTTGGGAGAGGGGTTGGCGTCCCGAGAAAACTGTGGGTGATTGGGTAAAATGGAGGTCATATTCGGATTCAGGGGGTCATTTTACATAAGAATCAGCAGGAATGGTATCAGGGCTAAAAAGAAAAAATATCTTTTGCAGCGCAGTGTTATCTTAAAACAGCAGTAGGCCCTATGTATCTATTATGGAGCAAATTTTTGATATTGCAAGCGCACAAAACACTCTCTAGTGTTGGTATTGCTCGATAACCACATTGCCTATCATTATGGTTTCCATGTTTCTGATTTTAGTCATAGCTGTCAACATCCTATTTAATATTCCATAGTATTGTTAGAGCCCGTCCCTTTTTCCACACCATTTAATTTGTAGAGTAAATCCCTCCAAATGTAATTATGATTAAATAAGAAGAAAAGTACTGCAAAAAAAGACTGGTGTGAAAAAAGAAGTCGGGTACTAACAATACAACGGAATATTAATTAGGATGTTGGCAGCTATGATTTTAGTAATAAATTACAGCTCACGGTTCAGACCATTGACGTCAAGGAAATAAGGAGGTATATAAATGGTTTTAACTGAATTCTATTCACGCAGTGTCGATTTAGAATATACTAAATATTCTCAAAATTCTTTTATGAGCTCCAATACCAAAGATACATGCAATCAGTATTTCGTTCCATTAGAATTTTATAATTTTCTAGGAAAATTATATATACGAAATTATGTAATAGCTCCAAAAGAAGTGATGCTCGATATTACTGCATTACATTATAATTACTGCAAATAAGATTTAAAAAAAAAAGTATATATATAATTTTTGTTATTATTCTGATAAGTATATATCCATACGTGGTGACATTTATAATTTATTCTGGAGCACTGTTAGCCCCGCCCTGTTTTCACACCAGTATATTTTAAAAACATTTTTCTTCCTATTTAAACGTAATTACATATTGAAGAAAATTTCTCTAAAATCTGACTGGTGTGAAAAAAGGGCGGGACTAACAGTATAAATTGTAAATGTTACCAGGTATGATATATCATTGAAAATGATTTCATTTCTCAGAAGTCAGCCGTTGGAAAACTTGCATTTTCTTAGAGAAAACTGTTGCAATTAAGTGAGACTTTGTAAGGTATGAGATGTGTGAAGTTGGGGGAATGAAGGTCACCAGTCGGTAACGGCGCTAAGAATTTGTAGTTTAGGTGACAGTATCGAATCGAGTTGGGAACATGAAGGTTGTCAGTCAGATTAAGTGTTGGTGGCGTCTCAGATGATAGCATCGAGTTGAGTTAAAAATATTGAGTTGAGAATGTGAAGGTCGTTAGTTTTAACCCAGGATCAGGTGGCAATATTTGATTAAAATATTAGACTGAACTTAGAAGTGTCGAACAGGGTTAAAAGAGGATTGGTGTAGAGTGTTTCTAGCTATTGGGAGTTAACTTGTGAAATTAAGAACAGGTTTAAAGGAGGTTGTGAAAGTAGATAACAATTGAATGTAAGTAATTTTAGAGTCATTTGATATAAAATGAAACGAACCGTTTAAAGAAGATTTTATTATTTAAATACACTTTCGAGTTAAGGAGGTGTGTGCTTGCTAATACGCGGAAAAGTGCTTTCGTATTACGATAGAGCGTGCCTTGCAGTAAACTGGATAGTGTTTTCGGAAGTAATTTGCTGACATTGTGTTTGTTTTTCGTATTATTGTAACTGAAAAGTGAGCCTCCTGCAAATAAGTTGCAAGTGAGGTTAGTGTTTAGTAACTTAAAGACTATTCGAGAGCAGTTTCTACGAAGCACCTTTTGGTGAGAAAATTTAAAAGAGCTTTACTTAGTATTAGAATAAGTATTCTTTTGAATTTAATTTAGAAGTTACTTCCTCGTCTTAAAGTGCAACCCCTCTTCCCTTTTTGAGTTAAAATAAACGTTAGTGTTAATAAGTTTGGATTATTACTGACTTTTATTACACACCTTTTGACATGCAGGGAAATGATCGAGTAGTTGAGGCTGGTAACCAGCCATTACATCTTTGTTTCACTAGCGATAGAATAAGTAGTAAGAATTAGTAATTTTAATTCTAAGCTATAATATAATAGCTGAAGGCTGATGCATGTTACAAATAAATATTTTATTCGTCTCCATAACAAAAACAAGATCATTTCTTAGAACAACACTTTTTTTTTTTTTTTTTTTTTTTTTAAGAGTGTTGCCATTCCAGCTTTATGTTTTACAAATGAATTATTTCAGAAATAATTAATTTATAACAAACGATAGATGTTGTAAAGATATATATATATATTGTACTATTAATTTAAATGTTATTTAAAAAAAATTTTTTTTGAAAGCCAAAGATATATTTGACAGTCAGTTTTGAAGTTTTATCAACGTTACCGAGCACAGAACAATTTCCTTTTCTCGAGATTAAGTAATGATAAATCATACGATAGTATAAAACTTATTTGACATTGAGAAAAAGTATTTTAAAAATAAATAGTATTTTATATCATTATGTAAATTTAAATGCCTCTGCTCTATATTCATTATGTATCATATATTTTACTTAAAAATTCTATAAATTTGGCTATAAAAAGTAAAGTTTCTTTATAAGAAACCACATTATTTTGATTAAAAAATCCTATCATTTTCTTTTTAGTTCCCTATCATATTAAAGATATGGAGAACTTAGGTAATCGGGAAATTTTTCTACCTGATTTCTCTCTCTCTTTCTCTCTCTTATTATTATTATTATTATTATTATTATTATTAATGTTTTTAGTCATCTTCAGGTATGAGGACTCCGAAAATTACAAAATCGGTGTGGTGTTCATCTATAAGACTAATATCTGTAAAGGATAAATATAATAGTAAAGGATAGTAATATCTG
Organism: Salticus scenicus; assembly: GCA_963930645.1. NCBI lineage: Eukaryota > Metazoa > Arthropoda > Arachnida > Araneae > Salticidae > Salticus > Salticus scenicus. The sequence continues at coordinate 84,922,983 of OZ005651.1, forward strand.
CTATTAAAACAATTTTTGAAATTTTTGAAAAATAAAATCTCTATCTCAAGTTCAATTAAAACTAAACTGTATATGAGGAAATCACAATAATCTAAAATACAAAATAATTTTAAGCCTTTTCAATTTTTTTACCATTTTGAAACATCACTAACATTTATGAAACTCTGATAAAGCACATCTATCAATACTAGTAGGAGTTATCAAAATATAGTAGGAACATCTTTTTTAAAATAGAAAGTACGCGAATTCATAGACCACTATTTTAAGCCATATCTTAAACTGTAATCAGAATCTTTTTTAACTAACTGAAGAAAAGATTATTATCACGCGATAATGATTTGTTTCCAGAAATAGGAAATGCCTAACGCACTTTTTGGGGAAAGAAGAATATTAATCTGATAAATCAATTTATATTTTAAATGGAGATCATGAATTATTATAGATAATTGTAAATTATTTAGATGTCATATTAACAGTAGAGTTTTAAATGTTCTAAAAACTGAAAAAAAAATTAATAGAAAGTTTTAGTTAGGTTATTTTAGGGATAAATTAAAAAATAATAACAATTAAAACAATGATTTTAAAAATAATATTATTTATATGAGAAAATTTTAAATATTTCAAGACATTTCAAATACAGATCGACTTATTCTTTAACAGAGCTGGGATGAAAAATTGACGCAGAATTCATACAACAATAAATGAAACAAAATTTTCTTCTTTTTAAACCAACGATTTTATAGGTAGAGAAATATTTTAAACGAATAATGGTATGAGCTCTGTGCCCAATTTACATCCCTGAATAAAGGAACATGTTAATTTATTATTTTGTATTATTATTTTAATGAAATTAAAGTATGTATCATTTAAAAATAATATGCAAAGTTATGCGCTAAATGTGAAAACAGTTACTAGGAATATGCACTCACATAAACATAGCTGCCAAATTTTACGCTTTTTTAATGCTACTCCAAATGAGTACATATATATTTTTAAATTATTATTTATTTAATCAACGAAAGCTTTTACAAATATTTATGAAAAATTTCTATTAAAAATTAATGGTCACAAAAAAGTGTAATATATTTATATATTTTGATACGGTAAATAATAATCAAAACACATGTTTAATAGTTCAAAACAAACGATTTAGTTTTTTTATGAACCTTCAAATAAACAAGAGTATGTCTATAAATTGAACTTTTGATTCTCTGTGGCACTGTAGCTCATAAACGAATGCACCGAATCAAATGCGAGTTTATTTATTTTATTTTTTTTAAATTGCTAATTTATGGTTCTCGGCTTACGGGAGGCTTCCTAGCTATGACTGATGAAAATCTGTTTCATAGATTATTTAAAAATTAACTTAATATTTTTCAATCCACTATCATAGCTGCAAACTTCTAACGTTTTTTTGCTACCGGAAATTTTTAAACGAAATTTTCAATAGGTTTTTTACAGTTTTTTGTAACTGAACATTATAAAATATTGTCACATAGATGTCGTGAAGAGTCAAAGTGAACACTCGAAGTGAAGTAACAAACGTAGTTTATTAGCAGAACAAACTTGTAACACAGCTACACTCGGCTGAGAACATACTCAAACTGAGGAACAAGTCGCTTATATACAATATTCGAATATTCCGGAATATAAGATTAACGCAAATTAGAATATTCTAGAAACTGCTAGAATAGGAAATTAAATATGCAAAGATAATTTTAAGAATTTAGAAATATTTTTTTAGAGTTTTAAATTTACTTGCTCCAGGGTGGAATCGAACCGAGGCCGTCTGGGTGCCACTCCAAAGACATACCTCTACGCTGTAAAGAAAGCTGACTTTGTAGCATTGCCCTCCTTTCAAAGGAGGAGACAAAGCCTGAAGGAGACATTGCCCTCCTTTCAAAGAAGGTCCTAAAACAGCGCCTCGCTGTTTTAGAACCTCGGGGTTAAAGCTCTAGTCCTCGAACGCGTCATGGGCAGAGCCTGATTAAGGGGGAAGCACACATTATTTATACTTACACCGTTATTTTTTAACAGATACTTTCATCCTATAATAAACAGAAAATTCTCATTAAAAATTATTTTAAAAGAATTCTAGTGTCTAATAACGGTGAGTAAATTGGATTGTTTTACACCGTTCATTTTTTATAAAAAATATTTCCTCGTCAAAGCGTGGAATTTATGACATGAAGTAAAAAATAATTGTAAAAATATTCCGGTGAGAGCGGAGATAATGTGTGCTTCCCCTTTAATCAGGCTCTGGTCATGGGTCCCCTGTAATTACCGTTCGTTTTAGAAGGAACATTATCATCCTGATTTTGTGTGTCTTCGTTCTCAATCTGCTTGTCCGGATCATAGTAGTGTTTCATACGTAATACATGGACAACTTCTCTTGGTTTTCTTCTTCGCGAGGCAGGATCAAAATCTTGCACCTCATAGGTGACGTCTGATAAACGACGTAAAACCTGATATGGCCCAAAATACCTTGTTAAAAGCTTTTCGGAGAGGCCGACTTTCCGGACTGGAGTATACACCCATCGGAGATCTCCAGGAGCATAAGAAATCACTCGGTGTCTGGAGTCGTAGCGTCGACGTTCTTTATCTTGGACTTTCAGAGTTTGCAATCGAGCTAGCTGCATTGATTCTTCAGCTCTGGCAATCATCTTGGTGATGTGATTGTCGTCGACGTCATCAGGACAAAATGGTAACATTGTGTCCAGCGTCGTTTCAGCCTCACGTCCGTGAAGTAAATAAAATGGCGTGAAACCCGTCGTCTCCTGTTTAGCATTATTGTAAGTAAAGGTTACAAATGATAGAATTTCGTCCCAATTCTTCTGTTCTGTATCCACGTTCATGGACAACATGTCGACCAAAGTTTTATTAAACCGCTCCGTCAGTCCATTTGTTTGAGGGTGATATGCTGTCGTCATACGATGATCGATATTACCCAATTCGACGAGAGCGGTAACAAGTTTGGTTTGGAAGACAGCTCCACGATCTGAGATAATTAGTCGGGGAGCTCCATGTCTTAGGACAATTTCTTCGAGCAAGAACTTCGCTACTTGTTCGACTTCAGCCATCGGTAAGGCTTTCGTTGCAGCATATCTCGTTAAGTAATCCGTGCAGACTATGATCCATTTGTTTCCACGAGTAGATTTCTTAAATCTTCCTAGAAGTACAATTTTTATTAAAATCACACAATCAACTGTGGAAGAAAATCATATTTATTGAAATTTTATTTTTCCGACTGAGTGAAAATAATGCCTGGACCGGGAGTCGAACCCCGGATCATTGACTTACAAGGTCAAGGCTCTACCAATTGAGCTATCCAGGCCGGCAGTCGTAAAAATAAAATTTCAATAAATATCTTCCTAGAAGATCGACCCCAATGCGATGGAAAGGTGTTATAGCTGGAGGAATGGAAACTAAGCGTCCAGGAGGTCGTTGAGGAACGGATTTTCTCCTCTGGCATTCTCGACAGTGCATCACATATCGAACGACATTTCTGTACATCCCAGGCCAGTAAAACCTTTTGCGGAATCTGTCACAAGTTTTCGCAAAACCAAGATGTCCTGAGGTGGGAGAGTCGTGGAAATGTCTCTGTATGTTCACTTGTAGATGTTTGGGAATGACTTGCAGCCACGTTTTTCCATCAGGGTCAAACTTTTTTGTGCATAGTACTCCGTCAATTAATTCAAAATCTCTTTTATCCGCGTTGGAGCGGTTATTCGAAAGAATAAATTTTGCGAGATCTGGGTCTTTCTTCTGTTCAATCGCAAGGTTCATACTCGTAGTCACAGCTAGAAATTTGTCTGGCGTCTCAGTTTCTTCGTCCACTGGATTTCTCGAGAGTGTGTCAGCGTCCCTGTGCTTCTTACCGGTTTTATATATCACTGAGAAATCACGTTCTTGAAGTCGAAGGGCCCATCTTGCCAGTCTTCCCTGAAGGATCCTTTAGACTCATAAGCCAGCATAGTGAATGATGATCTGTTACAACAGTAAAATGTTTTCCGAATAGATACGGCCGGAATTTGTTGATAGCCTATACAATGGCAAGGCATTCCCGTTCTGTGGTGGAATAATTATTTTCGGCTTTTGTCAAGGTTCTTGAGGCGTAAGCTATAACTTTTTCGGCATTGTTCTGAATTTGAACGAGGACTGCAGCAATACCATACCCACTGGCATCTGTATGAATTTCTATGGGGGCGCTTTCGTCGTACATTCCTAATACTGGATCAGAAGTGACAGCTGACTTCAGACTGTTGAAGGATTCGGTCTCTTCATGACCCCAATGGAACTTCGCATCACCTTTTAGAAGCAACTGCAAGGGTTCAGCGTGGTAACAAAAACCCTTAATAAACCTTCGGAAGTATGAGCAAAATCCAAGAAAGCTTCGTATATTATGTAAATACTTCGGAGATGGAAAATTGCTTAAGGCTTTCACTTTGTCGGGATCTGGACGGACGCCATTACAAGAAACAAGATGACCCCGTATTTTTACTTCTTTGGCCGCAAATAGACACTTATTTGGGTTGAGTACAAGACCAGCTTCCTGAAGACATTTCAAAACAAGTCTTAGTCGGGTGAGATTGGTCTTCAAAAGTTTCTGAAAATACTAGGATGTCGTCTAAATAGCAAAGGCACACAGTCCATTTTAAATGGCGTAGCAAATTGTCCATCATTCTCTCGAAGGTCGCAGGGGCATTGCAGAGTCCAAACGGCATGACTTTGAACTCATATAAGCCTTCGGGGGTTATGAATGCCGTCTTCTCCCGATCCGCCTCGTCTACTTCTATCTGCCAATAGCCAGAGCAGAGGTCCATAGAAGAAAAGAACTTGGCGCCTTTCAAACAGTCTAGCGTATCGTCGATACGAGGTAGAGGAGAGACACCTTTTTTCGTGACCTTATTGAGCTTCCGGTAATCTACTCAAAAACGCCAGCTTCCATCTTTTTTCCTGACGAGCACCACGGGTGATGACCAGGAACTTTCAGATGGCTGGATGATACCTTTATCAAGCATTTTCTGAACTTCCTCACGAATGACGCATCTTTCGGTCGATGATACCCGGTAGGTTCGTTGGCGGATTGGAGCATGATCACCTGTATGAATCCTGTATTTCACATTCGTCCGTGAGGCTGTCGACTTGTCAGTCTTCTCGAAAATTCCAGAAAACTCTTGAAGCAGTTCTGCTAACTTGGTTCTTTGTTCTTTGCTCAACTCGGGAGACATCATCCGGGAGCAATCCATTGGGGAGTCTGACGTGTATCGTGTATTCAGGCCATCCGTCGTGTCGGCAATCGCACATAAATGTCCTTCATTCAGGAGTTCGGCTAGACCTGAGCACATTCCTTTAGGAATGACTTGGTTCCTGGACTGAAGGTTGGCGACCCAGCTTTCACTTTGCCCATCATGGTATAAGGATAGCATGGATTGTATAGCGAAATTCTTCTCGAAGAGCAGATGTTTATTGCCGTCTATGACTACATTTACGTCTCTTCGTACTTGGCATCCTGAAACTGCTATTTTAGTTAAAGATTGGAGCTTGAGAGTGTAGTCTCTTGTGGCATACAACTTCCAGGCGTCCGTCGCTGCGAGGTCTTGGCAAATGTCTTCTAAAATAATTTTACTCTGTCCACAGTCTATCACGGCTTTGGAAGCTTCTAAAAAGTCCCATCCAAGGATTATGTCATGACTACAATGTGGCAAAACAATGAATTCAAATGGCAGCTCTCTGTTATTTATGTGAATACGTAGAACTCATTTTCCCATCGGCCGGACAAAATTTCCATCGGCGACTTTGAGCATAACGTTCTTGGCTTCAGAAAACAGAACCTTCTTTAGAGATCGACGATACTTATCGGAGACGACAGAAAATGAGGCTCCAGAATCCACTAAGGCTCGTAACGGCTTTTTATCCACGATTACGTCCAGTTCATTACCAGTCATCTTTGCAGCCGACGGAAGATTTTGATTACATGCGGCCTCACCTCCTTGGAAGGCCGCTCCGTTTAGTTTTCCTCATTATTGCGGCTTGGAGATCGACTTGATCGACGATATGGCGATGGTGATCTGAAACGGCGTTTTGGAGATCGGCCTCTAGTTGGACTAGGAGTTGAACGGCGAGTGAAGCTTGGTCGGCGAAGTTCTTCTTCTGCGTCAATTTTGTGGGGGTTCTGTCGGCGGCGTCGATAGCTGTCGAAAATAGCCTTTCTCTCTCGGCAATAACGCACAACATGTTCAGGATGTCCACAGAGGAAGCAGACTGGTCTGTTGTCAGCTGTTTTCCAGAGGTCAGTTTTTCGCGTCTGCGTAGTTGATCTCTGGAGAGGAACTCTGGATCCCCTGGCATATGTTAGTCGTCGTGGAGTTTTAGTTGGTGTTGCTGAAACGGGGGCTAGAGCCCTTTGAACTTCGTATTGGACTATTTCTTCTAGGAATTGCAAACATGGCTCTGAAGGTTCTTTCGTCTGGCGGATCAGTCGATGGATTTCCTCTTGCACGATCTGGCGGGCAAGGGATACCAGAGCTGGTTCCTCCTCCAAGGCTGTCAATGGTACGACGTTTGGAAGCCTCTCAAATCTTTGTCGTCCAATCCTCTTCTGCTTCATGTACTCGATGTAGTTGCACCATTTAATGAAATCAGTTGTGGTGCTGATTTCTTTCGTCAGCAGGGTCTGATAAATGTCCTCCGCAATGCCTTTCATTAGGTGAGACACTTTTTCGTCTTTGAAGGATTAATCCTTCATTGAAGGATTAATTTCCTGCCATAGACCTAAGACACTCTGTATATAGGACTTTGTACTCTCTCCAGACCGCTGTGCTCTGCACTTCAATTGTTCTTCTGCCTTCCTGGTATACTTTTGTCGGTCGCCGAAAAGTCCGCCTAATTCCTTCTTGAACACCTCCCAGGAATTCAGAGTATCTTCATTGTTTACGTACCACTGCTTTGCCGTACCATCAAGTAAGAAATAAACATTGGCTAAGCACAGCATGTCATCCCATTTGTTGAATTTAGCCACTCGATCGTATTCTTTAAGCCATTTCAGAGGGTCTTCTCCAGGCACTCATCGGAAGGTCGATGGGCTCCTCTGTTGCTGGTAGGTAGGAGTCAATACAACGGGATTGTCCTCTTCTGGCACATTTGTTTCTGGCATTTTCGTTTTCTTCTTTTTGCTGTCTGGAAAATAAAGTCCGTACTCCGAAGATTGTCCTCTTAAACGGAGATTTCTTCGAATATTGTCACTGTTATCCACGTTTCCAAGGTTTATTTACCCGGCGCCTCCACCAAAATGTCACATAGATGTCGTGAAGAGTCAAAATGAGCGCTCGAAGTGAAGTAACAAACGTAGTTCATTAGCAGAACTAACTTGTAACACAACTACACTCGGCTGAGAACATACTCAAACTGAGGAACATGTCGCTTATATACAATATTCGAATATTCCGGAATAAAAGATTAACATAAATTAGAATATTCTAGAAACTTCTAGAATAGGAAATTAAATATGCAAAGATAATTATAAGAATTTAGAAATAATTTTTTAGAGTCTTTAAATTTACTTCCCCCGGCTGGAATCGAACCGAGGCCGTCTGGGTGCCAGTCCAAAGACATGCCTCTACGCCACGGCGGCTGTAAAGAAAGCTGACTTTGTGGCAATATTTTGCAAAGATATACTGGTATCTATTTTCTAGGTTTATAATGGGAGGTAGTTTTCAATTTTCCATATTCTAATGACTATCCGAGTTTGTCCTGGTACGTATTTATATATTCTTGTATTATTTATAGTCTTATATTTTACATTGATGTATTATATTTTGTGCTTGATTTCTTAATTTAATTGCTTTTAATGCTTTGTATTAATTAAATTCGTTTGCTGTATGGTCTTGCTTCCATCTGCGAGAAGTTGGGGGCTAGAAACGTGTTTTTTGCTTAAATTACCAGCGTTTCATCAGAAACTTCTCATATTCTTTTCCCTACATGGGGGAGCTTCCCTGATGAAGACCCCATGTGTTTTGGGCTTAATATTTTATCTGGCTTTAGTTATTTTACTTATATATATATACATAAAGTTTAAACTTTTATTGTTAGATTTTTCAAGAGAACACATTTAAGTGAGAGCATTAGATCTAATTGCTATCTAACCTGTTGGGATGAAAATATTCTAATTAAAATTGATTTTGTTGTGAATGGAATGGAATGCATATCTGCCAACATTTCCGTATTTTGAACACCGGTACTTTTTAAAGAAAAAGTTTTATTTTGTAGCAGATTTCTATGATTAAATAAGATAAACATTTCTATTTGAAAATCCCGCTACCTAAAGTACGGGAGAGTTGGCAGGTATGGTAATATAATGCCTTTATTTTAGTTATGTAATCCCGTATTTACACTTTCTTCGTTAGTTTTTTGTGTCTTCTTAATCCTGCAGATTAAAATTTTTGTTTTCATCTACAATACCTTATGTTTCTGATCGTCGATCGTTGACACCTTTTTAAAGCAATTAAGGAAGTTAATAATAATATAAAACAAAAAGATGAAGAAAAAAGAAGTGTATTAATGATAACCTAGAATAAATTAGAAATATTATCATATCTGAATGTGATGTTAAAAATAGGTGTTAATATTTAAAAATTAAATTTAGTGCAATTGTTAATACACTAGCGTTTCCTTATGAAAAAAAAAAAAAAATAACGATATAAGTTTTTTCGTTCTGTTTTCAAATAATATTTTTATATCCCCCAGTGTCAATTAAAAAAATGATCATTCTTTTTAGTCTGGTACTTAAAACAATTAAATAATGATAGTTTAACAAACCCCTTTTGAATTTATTTCTTTTGATAAAATAAAATGTCTTGTTAATAAAATAATAATAATAATAATTTATTAATAAATGTAATAAGTTATAAATAATAATTGTAACAAAATATAACTGAAGTTTTCAGATTTCTTTTGATGAAATGTGTCACTTCCCAACCGCAAATAATCATCCAAGAAATTCTTTATAAAATTTTAGTCTTTTACCTTGTCCGAAAACATTCGTTTATTACTTTTCTTTTATTGTTGTTCTCACACACTGGTGGCACTAGATTTTAAACGAATTTGAATTATCTGCCCCTGAAAGTGTTACAATAAGCCAGAGTTACAGTATGAAAAAAAGAAAAATTGCATAAAATGATCGAAAGTTGATGATAATCACTCTGATTTTTTATACTGCTCTGTACGATTTTAATTAATTACAAATGTGTTTTATTTTATGTAAATGTCTTTTAAGGATTATATTATTTTAAATCTTTGATTTAAATCTATACATTATAGGAACGATTTATACAACTGCAAACATTTCTAATTTATTCCGTAGTATTATTAGTATTCGCCTTTTTTTTTTACACCACTTTATATGAAAAGTAATTTTCTCTAATGCGTAATCACGATGAAATAAAAAGAACATTATCTTGAAAAAATGAATAAAATGCAGATAACAAAAGTGCTACGGAATAATTTATAAATATTGGCAGCTTTGTTTATAAAAAAATAAAAATAAATAAATAATGGTAAAAAAAGAAAAAAAAAATGTGTTATAACGGCCCTCTAAAAATTAATGTCAATTTATTATTTGTTTTTTAAGTAATGGTTTAAAATATTAAAGTATTTAAAGATTTTTTTTTTCATGATTGTTTAGAAATATATAAGCTAATGAATTGTAAAAGACATAGAGGCCAACTTGTACGGTTTTTTATAATCCCTATTTATTTGTAAAAAAAAAAAAAAAAAAAAAAAAAAACTGCCAAAAAGTATATTGAAAATTTTCGCTAACTATAAAACGCACAAGTTGGCAGCTGTGAAAAAGAAATGACAAAGAAGGAAAAATATCTAATAAAATTAAACATAATCCACACGTCTCATTAATATATTAAAACCAAAGTAACATTTAAAATGATATAAAGAATACTAAAATTTTAAGGAGGAGGGCTAGTGTTTAGCCGAAACGTCTGTCTTGTATTTCAATGTTTTTTAATTAAATGTATTTTTTTTTATTTTAAAATTTTAGTATTATTTATCTCATTTTAAATTTTACTTTGGTGTTAAGAAAAAATATCATTTGTAAAAAAGAAGTTGTAAACTACTTATTAAAAAAAAAAAAAAAAAAAAAAAAAAAACATAACTGCCAACATCCTAATTAGTATTCCGTAGTACTGCTAATACCTGCTCCTTTTTCTACACCACTTAACTTTTCGAGTCTCTTCAAATGTAAATACGATTAAATATGAAGAATAATACTCTAAAAAAAGAGAAGTGTGAAAGAAAACGGCGGGTATACTACGGAATTTTAATTAGAATGTTGGCAGCTACGTAAGAGTCAAAATGTTCTATTTTGTATTTAATTTTATCAGAAATAAAAATATTATCAAAAATTACACACACTGTGAGACGTAATGTCACTATGACGAAGAAGGAAATGTTGAGCAACATCGGTCATACCAGCTGTCATTTAAGTAGTGATTACGGTGTCATTTTAATTCTTCATTTATTTTGCTTTTCACAAATACAAATTTTAAATAAATCAATTGAAAATTTCACAAAAATATATTTATTTTTATTTTCTTTTTCAAAATTATTATCAAACTATTTAAAAGTATTATGGAAATAAACGACATAGCTTCGACTTTAATTGCGAATTTGGGGGTCCAAATATATATTTATCGGAATTTACGGAATACTTATTAAAACTAATTTATGCAAATGCGTAATATTATGTATATAATGTATATAATATATACCATAGCCTCCTTAACTAGATCTCTGTCGCGTAGCTTGGAAACTAGGAAACAGTTAAAGCGGTAGACAGCGCCACCTAGTACAGATTATAGGACTTTTTTATTCACCAATAATTTGAAGAAGTGATACATGATATATATAATCGACGTTTCTTCGATTCTATTCGCCTTTTATGTATATCATATCCGATTTTTAAAAATTTTTGGTGGCTGTTGAATAAAAAATTCATACAATCTGTAGCAGGTGGCGCTGTCTACCGTTTCAACTGTTGCCTAGTTTCCGAGCTACGCGAAAGGCATCTAGTTGAGGAGGCTATTTATATACATAACTGCCAATATTTTACTTTATTCCGGAGTACATTTAGCCTCGCCTTCATTTCACACCACTTTATATATAGAAAAATTTTCTTCAACACATAACTTCTATAAAATAAGAAAAACTTACTTTTAAACAATAAGTGGTACGAAATAGGGGCGGGGCTAAAATTACTCCGGAATAAGTTAAAATGTTGGTAGCTATGTATATATAATACCAAATTGCCATCAAAAATATATTTTTAATATTTTTAATATCGCTCTCCATTTTTATAAATTTGCTTAGTTAAATATTTCATTCTTTGAAAATTTTTACTAGAAATATATAATTTGTTATGGTATGGTACGAGAAACATCGTAAATCATATGATCATAGTATATGATTTATGATTATATGTAAGTAGCAATACAAAGAAATTTTTTTATCATTATAATTTTATTTTCATTTTTTTTTTTTTTTTTTTTTTTTTTTTTTTTTATCATTAAAAGAAAAAAAAAGCGTCATTACTTTTTAGCAGATTTTTAGAAGACTTAATTATTAAAAGTATAAATTTATTAGTGCCTGTACAATGAAAGTGATTTTCTAATATTCTACGCTTCACTATTTGCTGAGAGTCATTTTTGTTTTCGTATTCATATACATAAATACAATTTCGCTGCCTTTAATCCTCATAATCTTTTAAAATCCAATAAAAGTTCCTACTTTTTTTTTTTTTTTCTTTTGATCCTAAAATCTGAAATTACTTCCAATCTAGGATCAAGCTCTGAAAATAGAGTCTTCCAGAAATATAACAATCAATGCAAGGAATAAAGATGGTATTATTACAAATAGATTATCTTTAGGTAAGTCGATTTTTGCTTTTTGTATTTCCTGAATGTATGCTATAATTATTATTGCTTGATCGTAAAACTGTAAAAATAACATAGCTGCTAACATCCTAATTACAGTCTGCAGTATTGTTAGTACCTGCTTTTTTTTTTTTTTTTCACGCCAGTCTTTTTTTTTTTTTTTTTTTTTTTTTTAAGTATTTTTCTTCTTATTTAATCGGAATTACATCGCCTGACAACAATCTGATTAACACTTTCGCGACCGCGGACGTACATTCATATCATTTGAAAATCTGTAACTCCGCCAGTGGGCGGAGCAATGCAATTTGTATTGGAATTTGTCTTATATTTGTCTGCAATTTGATTATACAATTTGTCTTTTGCAATTTGTATGCCATTTATTTCTGATAAATATATCCAATATTCATATTTGTACTATCAATATATTATGGATATAAATGCTTTGATTAGAAAGAGTGTAACTATAATGTATATCCATTTGTAATATAAATGTGAATGCGGAAAATTTTGTTCCGAAATATTGTAACTTGGGAGAATAACGCCCACAGGCGGACCTTACTGTGAAAAAGACAAAAACATGCGGTCGCGAATGCATAGCTGCCAATATTTTAATTTATTCCGGAGTACTTTTAGCCCCGCCTTTAATTCGTACCACTTTATTTATAGAAAAAATTTCTTCAATACATAACTTCGATAAAATAAGAAAAAAGTGCTTTTAAAAAATAAGTGGTACGAATTAGAGGCGGGGCTAAAATTACTCCGGAATAAATTAAAATATTGGCAGCTATGCGAATGTGTTAATATTCCGTAGCGTTGTTAGTACCCGCCCCTTTTTCTATACCACTTTAATTTTACAGTAAATCTCTCCAAATGTAATTAAAATTAAATAAGAAGAAAAATACACTAGAGATTCACTTATCCGAGGCAATCGAAAACTCAGATAATACGAACTCTGCCGTGGATCAAGGGGGAAACCATAGCCTCCTATACTAGATGCCTTACACGTATCCCGGAAACTTGGCAACAGTTCAATTTTCTTACTTCATTAATTTTTTTTTCTTTCATTAATTTTAAGCTTTATGGTATGTTTCCCCATAGCCTCCTAAGCTAGATGCCTTCCGCGTGGCTCGGAAACTTAGCAACAGTTCAAGCGATAGAGAGCGCAACCTGATACAGACTGCTTGACTTTTTTTATTCAACTGTCACCAATAATTTTAAGAAGTGATATATGATATATATAATCGACGTTTCTTCCATTCTATTCGTCTTTTATATATATCCCACTTTTAAAAATATTTGGTGGCTGTTGAATAAAAAAATCGCGCAATCTGTACCAGGTGGCGTTGTCTACCGCTACATCAATTATACATTTAAATGTAATTAATTTAAAATGCAATGCAATACATACATACGTACATAAATTATAAAAAACAATACTCTATAGCAAAATTTGTCAAAGTTATCTATGCCATCTGTCAAAGGCCACGCCTCCATTGGGACAAAACTTTTTCTTGACTACTTCGTTTAACCCGGAACTCGGATATTCGTGGCTCGGATAACTGCGGCTCTCACTGTACTATAAAAACAGAAAATGAACGTGAATACTAGCCGTACTCTACTGAATATTAATTAGAATGTTGGTAGGTATGTATTTGGAGAGATTTACTCTAAAAATTAAGTGGTGTGGAAACAGGGGCCGGTAATAAAAATACAACGGAATACTAATTAGGATGCTGGCAACTATAGAATAATACTAGTGATTAATGCTAATAAAATAGTTTAAAGTTATTTTTTAAGAAACATTTTTTACTTATGATGTTGAACTATTTAACGTAAATATTTTAACATAAATACAGGTTGTTCGTCAACTATTTTTGCCTTTTCAGACAATCATGTTAACCACTTAACAGGGTCTTTTTTTCTAACTTTATATTTCAATTCACGTCACTATTGCTGCATTCATGCATACTTACTACTGTATTCATGTAATCTAATCTGTGAATCGTCATGTTTTTTGTTTGTTTTTTTTTCGAAAATTATTGTGAAGAAATATTATGAAAAAATACCGGTGTTAGTTTGTGAAAACTCTTACACAAGTAGTGCCCGTACGGGCAAACCGATTAAAAGACAAGACCGTTTGGCTTTGTTCAAATGGCTACTTTATTACGCTGCAATTTTTATAGAATAAATAATCCTAAATGATATCCAATACCTGAATTAATATTCATAGGTGTCAACTTGTACGTTTTTTTAACACCAGTATTTCTTTGCAAAAAATTTTATGTTTAATCACAGAAAACTGCTAAAAGACTTATTAAAAATTTCTATTAAAATTTTCAGGTAGCAAAAAAACGTACAAGTTGGCAGATATGAATATATCTGCAAATATTAAAAAAAAAAAAAAAAAAAAAAAAAAAAAAACTTTTGTAGAAGTGCATATAAAAGAATATGGTATTGTTTGCATTTTAAAAATATTTTTATTTTTAAAGCTATTTTTTGATCACTTAGTATATTTTTTATTTAATCAACACATATCTGATTTGAAAATCTCATAATGGTCGTATGTTGCTGTTTACCTAAGTTTAACAACATCTTTGAAATTAAATTAATAAAAATGAACGTTTTTAAACGACAGTTTTAATATGCCATAGATGTCTTTAAAATTTATATTAGAAGCGTTTTTTCCTCTTTGTAGATTATGTACATTAAATTACTATAAAAGATTTATTTTGTTTTATCCAAAAATTATAAAACTAAGCACTATCTAAAAATATTTATATTAAAGAAGTATTTTGGTATCGTATGTTTTTCTTTTTACAGAAGCAAAAATTTAGACATTTTACGGTATTTTCATAAGTTGTTAAAATGTAGAATTAATAATATTCGAAGAAAAGGTTTTTGAAGTTTTAAGTAAATGGAATACGATTATTTTATTATTAAATATAAACAACATAATAAAAAGTAATACATATCGCATACTTATGCCATTTAAATTGTAAGTATATTTCATAAAATTATTATTATTTTAACTTGTTCATTTTCTTCGTAATTTTATTTTGAAGTAAGTATTCTTTTAAAGTAAATTTTGCTTTTGTATATAATCATCTTTCTTTTTAAAATATCATGATAATGTTTCTTTCATCCAAAACACAGTATACTCTTATTTTCTAAAAAAAAAAAACTTTTACATACAAGATTTGTAATTAGTACATTTCGTTGGAAAATTAAACATAATTACTCAAATTTGATATTAATAGTTTTGTCATTAAAGTCTAAAGTTATCTAAAATATAATTATACACTTCAAAAGGAGCGTTAAATACATAACAATGTTTTCTTAAACTTGAATTTAAATTTATTACGCTTGAATCAAAGAAGAAAGTTTATGAGACAGAAACATTTCAAACACCTTCCTTGTCTTTTAAGTTGAATAAACATGTTTGAAAATTTCAAAACTAATAAATATTTTTTTTATTTTTCAATCATTAGTTTATAATTAAAAGAGGCATACCGTTTTTGAAATATTCATTTATATATCATGTATTACAGTTTGATTTACCTTTCTCTACCTAATTATCAACATTCTTTTGACGATATCTTTTCTCGGATGCCTAAAGTGTTTTCCAAACAGAAATATTAAATTTTGTACTACAAGTTTTCTATATTATTAATCTTTGAACTTTCCTTTTGTAAATTCCTTTTTAGTAGATCGTTCACGCATGAATTTAAATTTATATTTTTCAACGGGTATATCAGGCGCATAACAATCTTTTGCATAATATTTTGAGTAATCTGATCGTTGGAATTTTTCCAATTTCACCTGAGGCATCTCACTTCATTGAAAGTAACCAAACCTTGACGAAAGTGTGATCGAAAAGTTTTATTCATTACCTAAAGCAAATTTATTGAATGCGATATTTTTCGGTAAAAGAGGTACTAAAATATTGAGAAATTTAATACAAAGAATTTAATTACAATAATGATTGATTTTAGTTTACATGAATTAAATTAAGAAAATTATTGGTTATCAATCTGATATTTTTTCTTTACTATTTTGTGCGGAGCGGCACTTACTACTTGAATAATTTTAATCGTTGATCAAAATGCCGGTATACTAGAGATTGAGATGGCGTGTGTGTATGGAGGAGGGGTTACCTGAAAATCGTATCACCTGAGAAATTTAAGTTAATATTTTGAAGTTAAGGGCCAATTAAGGAATTCGTGTTTATTTGAAGACTGAATATGATTTTCTTCAGCTACGATTTTTATTTTATTTATTTGTTTTCGGCTTATATAGTGTTGTAGAAGCAGAGCCTGATTAAAGGGGAAGCACACATTATCTCCGCTCTCACCGGAATATTTTTACAATTATTTTTTACTTCATGTCATAGAAATTCCACGCTTTGACGAGGAAATCTTTTTATAAAAAATGAACGGTGTAAAACAATCCAATTTACTCACCGTTATTCAACACCAGAATTATATTAAAATAATTTTTAATGAGAATTTTCTGTTTATTATAGCAGGAAAGTATTTGTTAAAAAATAACGGTGTAAGTATACATAATGTGTGCTTCCACCTTAATCAGGCTCGTGTAGAAGGTCGAATGAAAAGAAAACTGCTGAGGTTGAAAAAAAAAAGTGTAGACTTTATATATATATATATATTAACTGTTTTTACTGATTTAACAAAAATTTCTGTAATAAATTTCCAGTAGCCAAAAAGCGTAAAAGTTGGCAACTACATACCTGCCAACATTCTTTTAATATTTTGTAAAATTGTTAATACCCACCCTTTTTATACACCACATTATTTCTAGAGAAATTTTCATTAAATGCAATTAAGATTAATTAAGAGGAAACATACTCTAAAAAAAAGACTGGTGTGTAAAAATACGGTCCAGCAATTTTACGTAATATTAATTAGAATGTTAGCAGGTATGCAACTACATGCCTGGTAATATTTATAATTTATTCCAGAGTACTGTTAGCCCCGCCTTTTATTCAAACCAGTATATTTTAAGAGCATTTTTCTTCCTATTTATACGTAATTACATATTGAAGAAAATTTCTCTAAAATATGACTGGTGTGAAAAAAGGGCAGGGCTAACAATACTCTGGAATAAATTATAAATATTACCAGGTATGCAACTATGATATATCTATATATCAGGCCTCGCAGTTTTCCTAAAATTTTGACCCCGTTTTATTACATTGACACCACAATTATCATCAAGAATTTTTTTGTGAATGCTTTAAAGATAAAACGTGTCTAAACGTTATATGAAAATGAATTATTTTATTATGTTGCTGACAGTATAATAAAGTCAGGGTAAAATTTTCGAAACGTTGCGATGTCTGATATATATATATGAATGTGTGCTCCTATAAAGCAATATTTAAAGTGATATACATTTTCAATAAGGTGTATTTGTTATGATAAGTGATTATATTACTAAATTTTTAATTCATATCTGTAGAAAAATGTAAACACACCGTGTCACTAATTTTATTTTTGCATTTCTTTAAAAAGAAACCGTATATTTCTCTTTGAAATAGATGGTCTCTATTTTTATTCCACAAAAGGAAACAATGCTTTATTCAAATATGAATATAATTTTAATAATATTTCGTGAACTTGTTGTGTTGAGCCTTGATAATAAAAATAATAATAATAATAATAATAATAAAAGAAGAAGACGTAAAGAATGTATTACGAATGGTATTATAATTTCAGAACATAAATTATTATCTCTTGAGTATATATATATATATATATATATATATATATTATTGCCTTTCTTGAGTAATTATATGAAGAAGTTTTTAAAAGAATTTATTCAATATCGCTGATTATCTTCAAATTATCTTAAAAAAAAAAAAAAAAAAAAAAAAAGGTCAATGTTGTTGAAATTCAGAGTTTGTGTTACTAAGCCTTAAAAACAGTAATTCTTAAACACTATAATTTTTAGATACATAGATAATGAGCTAAAATATAATTTACATGCTTTTAATGGGCTGATTTCACTTTAAAATTTCATAAAGCGAGGCATTAGTAAGTACCCATTTATATATATTAACTATCTGAATTTTCTTTTCCAAGGTAATTTTTAAAAGGTAAGTAATTTATTTATTTTACTCTTATTTATAAGCAGAAGTATTAAGATTCTGTGTTGAAATTATGAGAATGTCATTAAGTTTGGTGTGTTAAAATTATTAATATTGTAAACATTACATTTTTAGTAAAATGAATGTATAATTTTTTTAATTAAAATTAAATTCTTATCATTAATCGTGAACTAAATTTAATTATTTTAAAATATTCTAATTTAAAACCTTTTTCTTTTTTCTCATAATAAATAAAGAAAATCAACGCAATTATTAATTTCTAATTTCAGTCTATGTTTTTCTCTATTACAGTAATTGTTATTCTATTATCTTAACTCTATTTAGAATAGAAATTGTTATAATGCTTATACTGTACCAGCAAGATACAATCAAAGCTAAATACATTTTTTCTATCATGTCTATCCTATCTGGTAGCCGATTGGTTAGCGTTCTAGTCTTTAGTTGTCAAGTGCCGGGTCCAAATCCCGGTTCAAGCTGAAATTTTCGTAACGTTTCAAATTCCCCTTCAAGCCGTATATCCCGGCATAATGAGTCTTAATGTGAAAAAACAGGAAAAATAATCTGGTGTGTCACTCACACGACTTTCTCTTACCCTGAAATTTAATACTATAAATACAGGTTGGAGATTAAGAGGTAAGATAACGAGTACTGTTATGTAAACCTATGTTAAAGAATTCATATTAGGCTTCTGAAGAGTTTTATATGATAATTAGTTCTGTGTGAGGGGGCTACCGCCCCCCTCAACCCCCCGTTTCATTAATGCACCAACATTTATATAGAATTTAATTCGGTTATTAAAAAATATTTATCTTTTTAAAAAATAATTTATTAAAATTATTATTTAAAAAAATTATCTTTTATGATAAGGCAGACGATTTCTATATTAGAGAAGTAGTTTAACACCAAATATCCAAAAAAAGTCCATTTTATTCTCAATATTTAAAAAAAAAAAAAAAAAAAAAAAGTACGATTTTTTTTTCTAAGTTTTTTTTTCGTTAAAAGTAAAAAAAATCGATAACTTTGTTTTAAATTATCGCAGATAGATGGTTCAACCATTCGTTTTAAAGGTATTTTCGAGCTCTTTTGAAAGATACCCATCATGAAAATTTACTCCCCTCGAGGGGGGACTTCCCCCCCCAGGGGGGGAGGCGAGGCTCCTACATACACAAAAAAAATTTCCCCAGTTAACTGTCTCTATTACAAAAAATATATATTTGTTTCATTTGGTTTAGTGCAGTCTATAGACGTTAAACTCCATTTTCCTGCAATTTCCCCCATAGACGTAATGTATTAGAATTCTCTTGATTGTCCCTGTACACGAACCATTCGCTTGATCTTAACGAAAAGCTTACTGTAGCATCCCTATATGATACACATTTAGAATACCAAGTTTGAACTTTCTGCCATAATTTGTTTTTGAGATATGCTGATAACAGACAGACACACAGACACACAGACCATTTGCTAAAAACATGATTTTCGTATTCAGGGGACCTCAAAACGTGTAAATATAACAAAATCTCGTGTTCGAAAATTTGAGCCAAAAACAATACTTTCTCTACCTTATGGGTAAGAGAAAGTAAAAAAAGGGAAAGACACAGAAAGTTTGTAGAGCGTCACCTCAAACCTAAACTTCTCGTATCTGAGTTTATGGCTACAAAACAAAGCAGATATTTTCTTTTCTCATAGTAAATATATAACTTTTCTATTTACACAAATGAAATCTTCTCTTTCTCTTTTGTGACTAAGTAAGCAATTTTCTAAATTCGTTTATGTAACCTTATAAAAAATTCGTTTAACTTCTGTAAAATTAATAATTTATTTATCATTATCGGCTATTTATTTTTCATTTGTTACAGGTGTTTACTTTTTTCCATTACTGTGTGCATATACAGAGCTGCCAACCTAATACAGAGAATTGTTAGTAGCATCCCTTTTCCCACACCAGTCTTTTTTTAGAGTATTTTTCTTCTTAATTCATCGTAAATACGTTTGAAGAGAATTACGCAAAAAATTAAGTGGTGAAGAAAAAGAGGCTGTACTAGCAATCCTCCGGATTAGGTTGGCAACTCTGCATATAGCACAGAGCTGCCAACCTAATCCGGCAAACTGTTAGTACCGCACATTTTTCTACACCACTTTATTTTTAGAGTAATTCCCTTCAAATATATTTACGATGAATTAAGAAAACAAATACTCTAAAAATTAAGTGGTCTAAAAAAAAAAAGGGCGGTACTAACAGTTTGCCGGATTAGGTTGGCAGCTCTGATAGTATAATGTAAAATGTGCTCTCCTGATCTTCTAATAATAAATACATAGACGCGTACAATATTTGATTTGATTTCAACGACAGAGTAGTACTTATATATTGAGTAGTTATATTGAATGGTGTAAAAATTAGCTCGTTGCATTTAAAGTGTGTTTATCTAGTTTTCCTTTCACTAGTAGTAAACTGAAAACTTAATAAATTAACGCATATATTCAACACTTAGCTGATCTAAAATCATATGAATATTTAATAATCCTAATTGTCGTTGTTATAATTTCTAATTTTTAAAATTGAATAGTTTATTATTAAATAATTCAGTAATAATCACAAGTATGTTTTTCTTATGATAATTTTGATTTTGAATTTTATGCCATGCATTTTTATGATAATATTGTGATAATTTGGAAAAAAAAAACTTTAGGCAAGCATAATAAATTTTAAATTAAGAACAACGTTTTTAATTTAAAAATGGTGTTTTCTAATTAAGAGTAATTTTCAAATAATATTAAGATAAATAGAGAAGCAAATGATTACTTAAAGTTAACTTTTAATATCTCAAACAGCTGTTTGTCAGATTTAAAATCTTCATTTTACCGCATTTAGAATGGCTGGTTGTTAAAACAGTTGTTAGGGAAGTAATTAAAGTTTAATCCAAATATGACGAGGTAAAATGTTTTTCTTATTTTAGTTTGAAGATGAGGCAAATTATCATTCGAATTAATCAGTCATGCTTATTAAAACTTGCCTGAGATAATTTAAATATTACCTTCTTCGCGTTTACTTTAAATTGAAATCCTGAAGTATATTAGAATTCTATTTGAAAACACAGTTAAAATAAATTAAATCAAGGTCAAAGCCATGGTTTTGTGACATCTCTTTTTAACTAAATGTTCAAAGACTCCAAAAACAGCATGCTAAATTTAACCGGATATTCATTGTTCTTATAGGCTTAAAACGTATAATCAAAAACCTTCAGGGTTTTTCCTTTTTAATTCTTGATGGAAAATATCATATTTTTCTATATTTGGTTTGTAATGAGTGAATTGAGGGTATATTAAGAAATCACGACACCAGATATAAGAGAGAAAAAACAAAACAAGAAGGAGTGAAGTTTTGTTTGCAATGCATTAAATTTCAGGGGTAGAAAACTGACGCAGAATTCATACCGGTATCTGTTTTAAAATTTTCTCTACTTATGAAATCGTTGGTTTAAAAAAAGAAAATTTTATTTCATAAATATCGGTATTAGTTGTGCGCCAATTTTCCATTCCTGAAATTTATATGTACGGTTCATTGTAAAAGTGGTATAACTCCATATTTAAAAATATATATATTTTTGCTTAATTGTATCACATTTTGTCACATCTTTCATTATAAAAAAGAAAATAACTCCAATAATTGCATTAAAATCCTATAAATGGCATTACATGTTTTTCTCAGACAACTAAAATGTCTAAATATTCATTATAAAAATGAAGTTTCTAAGTTACTTTACTTCAAATTATTTTTAATATAACTTATAAATTCTTATAACTATGATTTGTATTAAACACAAAAATCAATAACACTTACTGAATCTTGACTTTTTTTTTCCTACGCATAAATTTGAAAAAAAAAGCTCGTTATTTCAAAACCAATTTCCAAGGAGATAATTCACTTTTACAATGAATGGCGCATATAAGGTAAAGCTAGGAGAGATCGCGCGGTAGGAGAGATTGCGCACATAGGGGATCGGAAGGAAAGAGTAAAGTAGGCGAGTTGAAATTTTAGGTGGCTGTACAATATCAATAGTGAAGTACAGACTTGAATTTGCATATTGATTGCTTTAAGAGTTTAAGATAAATTGTGGTTATTTTGTCTCGTTCTCAAAAATAAATGCTTGAATTTTCATATCCCTAAGAATTTCAATACAATGGTAGTAATACAAAATATTTTTAAATTAAACAATTTCTTATAACCTATTGACCTAGACTAATGGTAGAAGAACCACGATTTCCTCTAAAGGTGAGTAATTATTTAATAAAACATTGCGCAATCTCTCCTATCAAAATGGGAGAGTTTGCGCTTTTGCTGTTTAGGAACGATTGCTCATTTAAAATGCTATATTAACAGGGATTTTGCAGCTTATTGGTGATAACAAGACAATGATCATGAGTTTGTTCAATGCATGGAGCTGTGCCAAAACCTAACTTCGACAAGTGATTGGACTAATTCAAACCATTCGAGACGGCGCACCACCTTTATGGAGACTATCCACAGAAACTGAAATTGAACATTGTTTATGTTTAGGAGTAGTACAATCTACAAAAGCCACACCTCTGATGGTATATACCTCTAGAATGCTGTTAGCATATGAG
The DNA here is from genome assembly GCA_963930645.1 of Salticus scenicus. NCBI lineage: Eukaryota > Metazoa > Arthropoda > Arachnida > Araneae > Salticidae > Salticus > Salticus scenicus. The sequence continues at coordinate 84,945,678 of OZ005651.1, forward strand.
AAATTTATCGCAAAGGATTTAAATGTCATTGTATATTTATTTATTTCTGCAATACTTTCAAGTATGATGCTCAAGTTTTCAGTTTTCAATGCAGCTGTCGGCTGCTTAAATAGAAGAGATAAAATTAAATGCAAGCAAAAAATATCAGTCTACTCAATCTTCTTTTTATGGCATGGGTTGTACTCTTCGCCCTTTTTTCAGGACACTCTCAGAAATAAGAAATTTTCAAATGTATTGCCACCACTATATTCAGAGGGGAGGTTGGGACAGGTTGTACCAGTTTTTTTAAAATTAAATATATTGTGAAATGTATTTATGTTTCCTGTTTCTGATTGCTGTTTTCAATAGCATACATAACCATCTATCATATTCATAAAAAATAAACCTTTGTTAATGTCGCTAGTTTTAGCCCCACAGTTTGCCCCGGATTTGGGGCTACTTGTAACACAAGTGGAGCAAATTGTAATTGATACAAAGAGAACCCTAACAATAAAAACGACTATATTTCAAAATGTTTTCTGTTATCAATCATTTATTAATTTAATAAAAAAGAAAATTAATAACTATTATTAAATTATAACCTTCTTGGTATAGTAAAAATGAATTATATCAAATGGATTTTAGTAAAATAATGATAAAATTAACATAGAAGCCCATCTTAGTCAGAGTTGAAAATTATTCAAGCAAATGATATTTTGTTTCTCTCATGCATTTAATGTGTGCTCACATTTTGTAAATTAAGCATTATACACATTCTTCTGCCACGGAGCGGGTTTACCAGAGCTCAAACTCTCCGCCCTTTTTTCAGGACACTCTCATTGGTGAGAAATGTCTGCTTCTTTTTCTACCACTATTTTTATACAATATTCTCTTATTCGAGATTAAACTGTGATTATAATTCGTGATTAAATAATCATGGCACTATAATATAAAAACACAGAAAACATTTCTGTATAAATATAAGTAATGGCAAAGAAGCCAAAAAATTTTCATTTCTGAAAGTTTCCTGATAATGGGCGGAGACTTCGAGCTCTTGTTGTAGGCATTTCCACAAGCCACTCCTCTCACATGTTGCAACTTGCCCTATCATATGATTTTGGACATTTTGTTTATTTATAAAAAAAATATATAACGATTTATACAAAAAATTAAACATATATTTTATAACTCAACAGACATACGAAATAAATAGCTATAAACATTTCTTTAAAGTATAAATTAACATACTTTTCATCGAAATTTACAAAATATATTTTTTTCCCACTAACTAGCGAAAATGAAGCACGTGTACAGAACCTCTCATTAACCATTTTCGTGGACTACCGATTGTGCTTACATTATAAATCGCTTCATAAGAATTATGTTTATAAAAAGTATTTAATCACAAATGTTACGAACTATTTCGTAAATTGCGTGTTACTTCTTACCCCTGTGACAACTAGCCCCACGCTTCCCTATCTCTATAATCTTGGCACATTACTCTAAAAAAATCCGGAATAATTCTACATGAAATTAGTGGTGGCTAAAAAGGTGAAAATTTCTTATCTGTGAGTGTCCTGAAAAAGGGCGGAGAGCACGACCCCTTTTTTAAGGAATGTAATCGTCTAAAATAAATAAAATAAACGTAAAGGATTTTAAAGCGTAAAGGATTTTAAAACGTAAAAGAAGTTTTGGATGAAGATTTTGGGAAAAAAAAACTTTAATAAATAGCAAATGGTGGGCGGATTCTGCGCTTAAAAATGGCGGGAGTAGCCACATATCATTGCACGCACGGTGTGCTAACTTTTTTTTTTTTCCTTCTGGGTCGGAAATGCCTGTTTCAGACGGATACACCGTCTCGAACAGCTTGACTTGTGGCAGGTGGTTGCACAATATCTTTACATGTACAGTGATAAGTGCAGTGATTGTGGACAACAGAGATTCGGTGGTCAAACAAGAAACTATCCTAGCAGAAAAGGTAATGCACTAATTTTAATCTCGTTCTTTATATAGTTCTGTTCTTTTAATATATTTTTTAAATATTTTTTTGTAGTTCTTTTTAAATTTCTTTTATTATTTTCTGATTTTTTTAATTATTGAATTGAAATATCCACTCCCAATGCGAAAATATTTGTTTACAAATACCTTACAACAATGTCATTTAAGTGAATTAGTATTATCGATAACGTAATTGTAGTTATAATTAAGCGCAATCTCTCCTACCCATGTACGCAATCACTCCTTCCCTGTAAAGAGAGAGCGCAAAATAGTTCTCTTGGTTTTATCACTACAGTTGTTTTAAATTAGAACAGAGCAACAAAATAGCAGTGGAAATGCATATAAAAAGGATCAATTCAAAGTTATGCAGTAACAGTTCAGCAAAAAATTAATATTTGGAGTTTTTTTATAATTTTGTTGAATTGTGCGCAAACTCTCCTAGATTTACCTTATCCCAGATATGCTAACGTTTTTATTTATTCCAGAGCATCGTAAGTACTTACTTTTCTTTCACACCACTTTTCTTGAAGAGTATTTTTCTTTATAATTAATTGCAGTTACATAATGGAGAAAATTTCACGACAAATAATATAGTGCGAAAAATATTGAGTACTAAGAGTGCGCCAGGATAAATTAAATTGTTGTAATATCTGATATCCTTGTTACTCTTATCAATATATGGATGCTGTGTCCTCTTCAACATTATCTTTCCTTGAGTACCTGTCCCACCACAGCCGGAGCGGTTCTGCTCTCAAAGCTGGTAGACAGAAAGTGCTGGGTTCGATCCCAGCTCGCGCTTTTCGATCTAGCCGTTTGGAATTTTCCGTGGTTTCCTTCGAATCTCGTGTAAATACAGGCTAGGACCCCTTAAAAAAGCCCCCATAGAGGGCATTTCCCTCAGTGGCCTAGGACCCTCGTGAAGTCACTCGGCCTTAATCCTAAACACCACTCCTAGAATTCCTACTAACTTATTTTTCTGGGGAGTTTGCATTGAGCTACTTCAGATTTTGTTTTTTCAGAATTGTTGAATATGGATTTTATTGTAAATTGAAGCGCATGGTGATGTTCTATATCTAGAATATATTTTACATGAATTCGCTTTTATTACTTTGTGATAAAGAGAGCAAAATGCTTTTTAGGTTGTCCTAGTTTATGTGTGTAGGTGATTAATTATTGTATAAGGATCTTCTTTCTACGTTTCACTATGATAATTTAAAAAATAAATAAAAAATATCCTGAACATCGCATGATTTCCTTGTAAATTTAGTAAACTAAATTCACTAGGATATCATAAAAAAATAAACTTTTAGGTGAGAGGTAGAAGTAATATAATGAGTATAAATTAAGGTGCACAACCAAACAATACTAAAGTTCAACTTGCTAAAACTAACTGCTATTGAGCCTAAGTGCATATTTCCAGATGATCATGTAATGATAAAATATTTGAGCAGTCTTGAAAGTCTTTATCATTATTATTATTGCAGGGATGGAACACGGGCGCAACATTCATACCACACTCAATGTAAGAAAATTTTCTACTTCTTAAATCAACGATATTATAGGTAGAGAAATTTCTTAAACGGATTCCGGTATGAATTCTGCGCCCGTGTTCCATCCCTGTTATTGTTGTTTGTTGTGAGTTTTATTATTTTCCGGTATTCAAATGTGTACAAGTAAAGAAATGAAAGTTTTCGCTTTCATGGGTAACATTTCCATGAATTTTTACTTTTCATAGATATTTCAATGTTGTGATTAAAAAAAAAAAAAAAAAAAAAAAAAAAAAAAAAAGAATAAAAATACACACGTTTTGCTGCACATTTAGTTTATTAATTTTTCAATATTTTATTGAGAAAATCAAAAGATTTGAGCTAATTTCTAAAGATAATGTCGAGTTTAATTTTTGATTGACTGATGTTTTTTTTTTCATTTTATAATATTAGCCCCGAATGTTCTAAAGTTTGAAAAAATTCTTTTAAATATATATTAACAATTGAATAGTTTGAAAGTAGATGTGGATACTGTAACCTGGAATAAAAAATTGCGAATACTTTTGAAAGTTATCTTATACTTTTTTTTTCTTAATTATTTGCAGAGAGATAAAAAGAAAAATGTACGATATCTTAATCTAGATAGCATAATAAAACTATGGTCGTCTAGAAAAAGGAAGTTACCAGAAACATTTTACAAAAAAAAGGGGGGGGAAAGGGGGGGAGGAGGTGAGGGGAAAAGAAAAAAAGAAAAGGAAAGAGTAGATTAAAATTTTTTAAATATTTAAGCTATCAAAGATGATTATTATTCTCTCTCTTTTTTTTTTTAATAACATTAATTAAATAAAACTAAGATTTTAATATTTCTATTTTATTTTAGTTGACAGATTATCAGGATATTCTATGTCCAACGCAATGGAGATTGCAAAATTCGTCTACTGCAAAGATATTTTTATAAAAAAAAAATAATAATAATAATAACAGGGATGGAACACGGGCGCAGAATTCATACCGGAATCTGTTTAAGAAATTACTCTGCCTATAATATCGTTGATTTAAAAAGTAGAAAATTTTATTACATTGATAGTGGTATGAATTCTGCGCCCGTGTTCCATCCCTGTAATAAATAAAATAATAATAATGATAATAATCATCTAAAAATATTTTTTTCTATATCACAATATTTTATTTACGAATAATTAACACGTTCTGGCTATAAGTTTCCACTTGAAATGTTATTATTTCACTTATGAAAGATAAAAAAAAAAAATAATAATAAGCTTTACATAAATGTTCAGACGAGTTCATACACGACGATAATTTAAGGAAGGAGAAAAGGAATAACATTTTTTTTTTTGCATTGAAATTCTTTTTATTTTCTATGGAAAATACTAATTGTTATCTCATCAGAGTCAGAATTACCTAATCTGAAAGCATAATTATTGCTCTGTTAATTGAATTTAGTAAACATTCATGATACTGTAGGGTATTATTAAATTTCATTGTTTCACATTCAGGTAAGTTTAGTTGCCATAACATCATAACACTGCAATATCTGTGCTAAGTTAATTCAATTACTGCAATTACATAAATTATTCCTAATAATATACCTTATTATGATTAAAAATTATGATTTACCTCATATTATTTCAAATATGTATTACATAGTATAATTTGATATGCTGCTTGTAATAATGTCTTGTTTTAAACATATAGATAAGCTAATAAGTAATAACAATTGTTCTTAATTTATTTATATTAATTTGAAAATAATTATAAGAGTAGTATTAGTATTAATCAAATCTTTATAAAAGCCTTAACAAAAAAATCGTTGAAAATTTATGAATGATAAAATTATGAATTGTACTTAATACGGAAACAATATTTTTAAAACTTTTTATTTAAGAAGTCACTAAGAAAGCGTAACTTTCGTCTACAGAACAAAAAGGGTTGAATAATTGATAACACATAATTTCTATCAAGAAACCATATATTTCTTATATATGTATGAGTAACGTATATAAACATGATTTGTACTAAATAAAATTTCGATTCAACCTTTTGTACCAACAAGTAAGTTCATTCCTTATTAACAAAATAAATTATTCGTAATCTATAAAAGCATTATTATTCATTTTAATCTATTATAAGAGACATGTATTTTAATATATGTAATTTTTTTTATGTTTTCAGGTTCTAGTTCTATGACATCTTATGCTGAAAAATTTATTATTAAAAATAGGAAAGGCGAGATACTATTTCAAGCTGATGAAAAAGAAATAGCAATTTCTGCAGAACGCTTAAGAGTTACTGGTATGTGAGAACTAACATTTTTGGAAATAAAATTTAAATTACAGAGTAGAAAAATCAAAAATTTAAATGTAATACTTTCTTATTTTTAAAGATTTGTATAATTTTAAGGAGATTAAAAATGCTAAAAGTATTTTGAAAGTAAAAATAGAAAAGAGTAATTTTTAAATAGAATTGTGAAATGTTTTCAATGCAAAATTATGTAGCAAGTAACCACAACATGTTTCAAAGTTTTTTTTTTTTTTTTTTTTTTAAACAAATAAACAATTAAATACTATTTAAATTTCAACTACCTCTAATATCTTCACTAGACAACTTTCGCTAGACATCATTTAATGTCGTATTAATACGACATTAAATTTAATCCATTGGAGGAGAAAGCAGTTAAATGATTTTCTCTCATTTAAATGCTAGGGCAGCAGATAATACTATCAAAGTTATGAAAGAAGAAAAAAAAAGCATTTTTTTTCTTTCTGCTAAATAGTAAAAGAGAGATTCTGATAAAAATTTCCAAGATGAATTTTAGCAGTTGGGAATTAGAAATAGCGTTCCCGTGGTGCATACGCTGTGCGTTAAAGGGTTAAATAATAATAATAATAAAATAACAACTGCACCTAAAAGCTTATGAAAAGGAAAATCTGAAAATAGACTTTAACCATACTAAAAAACTAGCAAAATAAAACAATAACAATTATCCTTCAACCACATTTCTTGACACCATGGAACACTCTGCGCAAATGTTGACTCAACGAGTCCAGTGTTGAAATAGGCGTAACAGCCATTTCATTGTGAGAAAATAAGCGATAAGAGAACATTGAATGACTGGATGTTTTCAAATCCCAATCAGTTGGTCAATTTGGCACCCCACCAAGCTTTTGGACCCGGCCTCTCTACAAGTACAGGGATGGAACACGGGCGCAGTATTCATACCACTATCAATGTAAGAAAATTTTCTACTTCTTAAATCAACGATATTCTAAGTAGTAAAATTTCTTAAACAGATTCCGGTATGAATTCTGCGCCCGTGTTCCATCCCAGCAAGTAAGATAAAGTGATCCCTCGGACGCACACACACACACACAAAAAAAAAAAAAAAAGAAAGAAAAAAGAAAAAAAAATGGAAAAAAAAATGAAAAAAAAAAAAAATACAAAACATGGAATGGCATTGGAAAAATGGCATTTTTGGAGCTGTTCGCCAATCCACACTTCGACGCTATCAAGCATACATTACGGTTGGTGATCACATTTTGAACACTTACTGTAAATATCGTTGCAAAGAAGCACTTTGTTTTCACTATTTGTTTTTATGCGTTTTTACTTTCTTTTTTTGCACAATGTTTTTTATTTCATATTTAATTTTTTGTGTTATGCCTATACAAAAGATTTATGTTTTAGTAAACTGTTCAACCCCTTAATGTTTGTTACATGACCGAAGAAATATTCCTATCAGAAACTCCACCTACGTTGTAACTTTTAAATTCTGTGTGTTACAGTATAGCTTAAAAATGTTCACAATATCAATATTTATTCAAGAAATGTGCATTATTCGAGAAAAAAACTTTTTATTGTGTACGGCCTTTTGTATGATAAACAATTATAAATACAGAGCTGCCAACCTAATCCGGCAAATTGTTAGTACCGCCCCATTTTCTACACCACTTAATTTTTAGAGTATTTTTCTACTTAATTCATCATAGATACATTTGAAGAGAATTGCTCTAAAAATTAAGTGGTGTAGAAAAAGGGGCGTTTTTCAATAGGCGTTAACAATTTGCCGGATTAGGTTGGCAGCTCTGTAAATAGAATCTCTCTGTTAAATAATACATCATTCAAGAAGAACGGCAGTAGGCGGAGCTTTCTGTTAAAAAACACAGAAAATACATGGTCCGTAAAGGGTTAAAATGACGTTTGGGGACATGGATTTCTATGCAATTCTGAGTCCTTATGATGTGTCCTACTTCCCCTCAAAGTTTGTCCCATCATCGTTGAATCACTGTGTACATTCATTGAAATGTAACAAAATTAAAAATTTTCGAAAACTATTATAATGAAAAATATATATATATATAATTCAAAATTTTAACGTTTTTGAAAAAAAATTAAAATGCTCCAAGTGATTTAGTTTTAAATTTTCCTCTCGATTTTACATTTTTATTGTTTATCTATAAATTCTGAACATATTTGGATGTTACTTTGTGATTGGATTGATAATTTATTTAATTATTTATTTTTATATTTTTATGTTTAAATGTTAAAAATTTTTAGTATTCACACAAGAAAGTATTTGAAAAAAATAATTTATTAATCAATCCACAAAGCAATACGCAGAGCTGCCAACCTAATCCGGCAAATCGTTAGTAGTGCCCCTTTTTCTGCACCACTTAATTTTTAGAGTATTTGTTTTCTTCATTCATCGTAAATATATTTGAAGAGAATTACTCTAAAAATTAAGTGGTGTGGGAAAAGAGGCGGTGTTAACAATTTGCCGGATTTGGTTGGCAGCTCTGAATACGCAATATGATTAGAATAAACTGATAAACTATAATAATATAAAATCAGAGGGGAGGATATTAAAGTTTAAAAAAAAATAAAATAAATAAATACATAAATAAAATTTTGAATTTCATTTCATTTCATTTTAATTTTAAATTACTTAATATTAACAAATTTCAATGCTATATATGCTAACTTTCATGATTTTAAAGCAGCAATTCCAAAGAACGATTTTCAACGTCCTGTATCCCCCTAACAGGAAAATATAATGGGCCAATGGAAATTGTGGACAGAAATACGGAACTTCATGTCTGCTACAGCTAGTCCGCTGAAGACTGCCAGCAATAAAATGAAAACATCATGTTTGCCGCAGCTGGCCGTATACTGGCCAATAAGAATTTTCAACTTATTGTTGGCTGCCAATTGGGGCTCACTACTTACACCCTATTGCTAGCTGCCAGAAGCGACCCGTCACGGATTAACTTATTTCCATCCTACTACAGGCTGCTAACAGTGTGGTTACTTGCTGGCCGGCGTAACAGATACCCTTCGGCACCGTTAACTTTTGACACCAGTGGGCTAGCTGCGACTTTTGTTCGTAGCCAATTTTTGACTTCGTGTTGGCTATCATCTGAGTTTTTGTTGGTTAAAACAATTTCAGAAATGAAAAGCTGTCTTTTTTTTATGAATGGTTAAGAAAATAAAGACCGACTAATTATAACACTTCCGACGCTGTATAGTAATTATTAGTATCTTTGATACCATACAAACAATTTTTTAGTAATGGTTAAAAATTATGTAATAATTCAGTAATTTTATGCGCATTTCAATGACTGTTTTTAAGTATGTGTTATAAAACGATAGCTGTACTTATAGCCTATAAAAGTCCCTTCTGGTATATTAATTTTTCTTTTCAGCAGCATACAAAATAATTATATCTCTTTTCTCATAAGTATGGGTACTTTTATTATGTATTTTGTATTTAATAGTTTTTGGTGTCATTGGCTTCAAAGAAATAATTTGATATGATAAAAATAATCCTCAACCCTTTGTATCCCACCGGGACTTTAACCCTTTCAGGGGCGGTGGTATATATTTTATACCACCTACTTTCAGTTCTCAACTGCAAAAATTCATTCCAGAAATTTTATATAAAATTTTACTTTTTTACCTTATCTGAAATCATTCATTTATTACTTTTCTTCTAATCTTGATCTCAGACTCTGGTGGCATTTGATTTTAAATGAAATTAAATTCATTGCCCCTGAAGGGGTTAAAGTCCCATCAAAAAATTTCCTGAATATAGCCTAAATTTACTGCAGAATTTTATTGGGATTTCAATATCCCTATTGTTTAAGCTTTCTTTTACAATAAATAAATGAAAATGAAAATGAAAAAATTGTAACAGTTTTCTAAATTTAACACTTTGGCGATCGCTGACGTAGATTCACGCCATTTGAAAATCTCTAACTGCACCAGTGGGCGTTTCTTTCGCAATTCGTATGTTATTTATTTCTGATAAATATACCCAATAATCATATTTGTACTAGCAATATACTATGGATATAAAAGCTTTGATTAGAAAGAGTATAATTATAATGTATATCCATTTGTAATATAAATGTGAATACAGAAAATTTTGTTTTGAAATATTGTAACTGGAGAGAATAATGCCCACAGGCTAACCTTACTGTGAAAAAGACAAAAACATAGCGGTCGCAAAAGTGTTAATATGAGATGTTTCTCATGCATAAAGAAATATAATAAAAAGTTTTCAAACTATTTTTCCAAAAATAAGGTAATTTGGGATATAAAGGGTTAAGCATAAATTAAAAACTTTAACTTTTTCATATTTTTTGCTCAAAAATGTATTTTTACTGTTTTTATACTTTTATTTGCCTCACCAATACTTATTTATTTAATTCATGTCTTTAAATAAGATTTATAACCAAAATATAAATTTTGGAATATTACCTTATTCAACATAGGTTCTGGCGGAGTTCGTTTTGACGGCTCAGTCCAAACGCCTTATGTCAGAGCGGAGCCATTTCAGCAACTAAAGTAAGATTATGTATGCTTTATAGTAGTCAACATTTTTAATCAGTTTAAATTTTCATAGTAAAAGAAATAAAGAAAAAAGTCTTATTTCTGTAACTTTCGCGGTATGTATGTCCGTGTTTGAGTATTTGTGTATATTTATTTATTTATTTGTTTAAAACATATTTTATGGTATATATGTAGTCACTGCGCGTTAAATACTATAAAAGCACATTCTATAAAATAAAAATTGGCGTACAGTGAAAGAATTATGTGAATGAGATGAAAATCGGTAGATGTGATATAATGCATTGAAAACGAAGGGATAACATTATCAGAGGAATTCAATGTTATATGCATGTACAAGACCACACCTGCCAACATTCTAATTCATATTCCATGGCATTATTCGTATCCGCTCCTTTTACCTCACCACTTTATTTTTAGAGTAACTTTCTGCAAATATTATACCAATTAAATGAGAAAAAAAATACTCACCCTAAAACTGGTGTGCAAAAAAAGGCGGATGCTAACAATACTACGGAATATTAGTTAATATGTTGGCAGGTACGTACGAAAGCCGAACGAAGTCATTGATGTGTTGATCCACCTCTGGACCTTACGGAAGGTTTTATCTGACAGGATATTTTAATACAGTAGAATTGGCAAATACACTGCTGCAGAAATGCTTGTCATTCTCTATGTGACAATCATACTCCTTAGAACAACAAACTACTGTTTAGGGGAAAAAAAAAAAAAAGGAGGTGGAGGGATGATAAAACACAATTTTCTCTCTTCAAAATGTAAATTGTCTCATATTTCGTGAAAAAGAATTTTTCTGAAGCGTCAATTAAATGGCAATATTAACCTCACAGTTTAATGTAGAAAACACTATTTTCATGCTAACTTGCTGTAAATATGGCGACATTTAATGACTACATAAATTTCGAATTGTACATGAAGTACGATTTTATGCCTTACAAGTGTTCATGTATTTGTTTAACAAAACTAATTGAAGAATTTTGATGATCAGAAAAAAAAAAAAAAAAATCCAAATTAAAAGGAATTTTGATAAATGTTAAAAACTTTTTGATTTATCTGATGAAATGTTACATTTTCGGAAATATTAGTATAAGTAAAAAATATGAAAAATCTTACTTGAAAGCTTTTCAGAAATATATAAAATTTAAAAGAAAAGAACAGAAGAGATATTTAATGCATAATGTATTAACGTCTATAGGAATTTGTATTTTATACATTAAAATCTAACATACGTAAAAGCTTTAAGTATTTAGCTAATAAATATTTTGCTACTATATAAAATCAACAGCAAATTTATATACTAGGCGTACCAGTTAATAATGAGGATCGTTTACAACAGCTGGAGTTGTAGTAGAATGCTTTAAGTGAGAGGTGATGTGTGGGCTATTTTGTTCCAGTGTAAAAAAGAAAAATCTAGTGGGGCAAAGGTGTTAATTTCATAGATAGATTCACGCTGAAACATAGCAAAGTTTGGGACAAAAAAAAAAGCATATGCAGGATGTGTTTATTCATTGCTTTATTTTGAAGAAAAGTTCTGCTGAAAGTGATCGTATACTGCGGGAAGCTTATAGTTATCATACTTCATCTCAAGATACGTGTGAACGATGCATACCTGCCAAGTTACTAATTAATATTCCGAAATTAATTGTCAGCACACGTCCTTTTTTTCACACCAGTCTTTTTTTAGAGTATTTTTCTTCTTATTTAATCGTAATTATTTTTGAAGGTAATTTCTTTAAAAACAAAGTGGTGTCCCAGCTAAAAACAAATTGCAGAAAAAATTAAAAAAAAAAAAAAAAAAGAACTGCACAAAACTTCAGATAATCTTGAGATATTTGGAAGAATAAAAAGTTTAAGGGGGGAAGAGAATTATCTGCTTCCAAACTGCAGTTATTCTGCAGATTTTTTGATTTTTTGTTCCAAATACCTTCAGATTATCTGCAGATTTTCTTTTTTAGCTGGGGTGTAAAAAGGGGTGGGTTCTAATAGAGCCCCTCACAGAGCTGCCAACCTAATCCGGTAAATTGTTAGTACCGCCCCCTTTTTCTACAACAATAAATTTTTAGAGTATTTTTATCTTAATTCATCGTAAATGCATTTGAAGAGAATTACTCTAAAAATTAAGTGGTGTCGAAAAAGGGGCGGTACTAACAATTTGCCGGATTAGGTTGGCAGCTCTGCCCTCAAATAAAATATATAGGCCGACGCATCCCCGCCATTTTTTTTTTTTTTTTTTTTTTTTTGTCTCAGAAGAGTTTAGCATTCTCGCTTGGCATCCTTATCGCTTTCTTGTGATTTTAAGAAATCTGATCTGAAGTTACGATCTGTCAACAAAAGCAATAAGCAACAATAATATTCCTAACAACACATTTTTTTCACATTACATTATCAGGATATCCTGTGGATGTATTGGAAATAAGATGTGTTATTAGGGCTTTTTCTGTTTCTTAGGAAAAATTCCAAAATGTCACCAAAACTCAAATACACAGCAATAAAAGGTCTTCTTAAATCGATTTATCAATATTAATATAAATAATATGATTAAAATGACGCATTTTTCTGTATTTTTACATTAACATATGTCAGAAATACAAAGGAAAATATAAGTAATGTTGTTTTATTCTTCTCAAATTATCTTATGGAAATCTGAACATTTTATGTTCTTTTTTTGAATTGATTATGGCAGTTTATCGTTAAACAAATCTCATATCGTACTTTATTTAGCTAAAACTATGAAATATAATAAAACGAATACTCTAAAGTTACACAAGACGATAAAAATAATGACTACCGTTTATTTATCAATGAAACGCGCTGGGTACATGTGGCAACCCTAAGGCAATAAAATGCCTGTTTCAACAGCTCGTATATATAGGAGCCTTAGGTATTAACAATCTTCCGAAATATTAAGTAGTAAGTTAGCAGGTTTGACAACGGTTTAAATGCTTTAACCCTTTCAGTGGCGATTAATTTTAATTCCTCATTGCAAAATATTGTCCTGGAATTATATTTAAAAAAATTTTTACTTTATCACTAATAGAAGTAAAAAATTATTTATTTCTTTTATTTTATACTTTTTCGTAAATTCTGGTGGCAGTTTATTTTAAATGAGCGAAATTACCTTGCCCCTCAAAAGGGTTAAAAGAGATGATTTTGATATGAACGACAATGAACGGGCCAGGTCAACCGAAAAAGTTTGAAGACGAACAACAACAAGCATTATTGAATGAGGATGCGTGTGAGACCATTAACAGTGACTGCTACCGACAACAAATAGTCAATCTGAACTATATTTGGATCGTCAAATATTTACATTGGGCAACGAGATAGGGTAAGGTAATTTGCCTCATGATACCCCACCATCACATAATTCAAACCTTAATAAAGACATGTTAAAAGCATACTTGCCAACCATCTCATTAATAAAAGGAAGATTTTTTAGTACCTGCATTTTATACACACCAGTTTCTTTTTTTTTTTTTTTTTTTGAGTAATTTTATACTTAAAAAGTTAATTAAACTAATCTTCTTACATACTTCATGCCTTGGTCGTAACGCGTTTTCACTGGGGTCCCTCAGCCTGCATACCGGCACTCACAGTGTTGGAAGCTCTGCGCGTGTGCCGTTTCGCTCTCTTGGCGTCTCCCTTTAAGATATGGCGCCACTGTCAGTTGAGCCCTGCCGCCTCCTTGCCTTTACAAGAATTAGTAAATAAATAATTTCGAAAGCTTAACCCTTTGAGTACTGAATTATCTGAAGATTTTTATGCCCATGGGACGGATTTAATTTAGAATTTTTGACAGTAAGGTCCGCCTGTGGGCGTTATTCTCCCATGTTACAATATTTCAGTATTCACATTTTCTGTATTCACATTTATATTACAAATGGATATACATTATAATTTTATTCTTTCTAATCAAAGTATTTGTATCCATAGTATATTTCATTGTAAAATTGTGAATATTGATTATATATTTAAGAAAAAAGTAGCATACAATTTGCAAAAGAAACGACCACTGGTGGAGTTACAGATTTTCAAATGATGTGAATCAACGTCAGCGGTCGCGAAAGTGTTAATTTGTAAAAGTAATACATTTTATTTGGAATATACTTATATTGATGATATAAGTATGGTTGTAAGATATCATAAAAAACGCCAGGAAAGTGTTTACGATCAACGCCCACTGGCGGGGGTGCCGCAAACATCAACGCCTACTTCTTAAATTCAGATGACGAGTCAGACTCGTCCACCGTAACTTCGCCCAAATAAGCAGATGACGAGTTTCACTCGTCAAATGTACCCAAAGGGTTAATTATGGTTTTGAAAATTCGTAATTTTTATGATGTTGTCGAAATGGATATTTATGTTTTCCTTCTGGTTGGCTTTTGTTAACGGTAGTAATTTTTTCTGTAGCGATATCATGGCTATGTTCTTTGATTCTGGTTTTTATTTTTATTTTTTATTTTCCAATATATCATTTATTATTACCTTTGCTATCAGTGTACGGAATTTTGTATATACCGGTGGTTTCTAAAGGGTGGATAGGACCTTTGTCACTTCTGATAATTTGGGAAATGTTGGGATTGGGTTTCATAGGGATATTTATGTTATTTTTAGCGGCGATATTTATAATTTTACATAACGAACCACGATCGTATGGAATCAAAATCGTGAAACTGTTTTTCTTTTTTCTTTTTTTTTTCTTTTTTTTCTTTCTTTTTTTTTTTTTTTTTTTTTTTTTACATTCCGGGATATTATTGAGATTTTTGATACGTTTTTTGTACATTTTTTAATTACAAAAAATTTACACGAAATTATTAATTTTACTAATTCTTACAATGGCAAAGATGCGGCAGGGCTCGGCAGATAGTGGCGCCACATCCTAAAGGGAGAGGCCAACAGAGCGAAACGCCACACGTGCAAGCTTCCAACATCGTGAGTGCCGACGAGCAAGCTGGAGGACCCCAGCGAAAACGCGTAACGGCCAAGGCATGAAGTATGTAAGAAGGTTTTTTAGTTTATTTAAATTTTTAGTATAGAGCTTCATGTAAAGAATATTATTTAAAATTTTATACGTGTTTAATCGTAACTACATTTGGAGATAATTACTCTAAAAATAAAGTGGTGTGGAAAAAGAGGCGTGTACTAAAAATCTTCCGTTTCATAAATAGGATGTTGGCAGGTAAGTAAAAGGTCTTGCCCGAGGAATGCCCGCCGTAGTTGTCAGAGAAAAGGAGAAAAGCAGATAAAGATTACAAAATAACAATAAGTTACTAGAAAACACGTTTAACTTAAAATTAGTACATTTCCTTTTCAGCTTGAATGGTTTCTTGTTTGTTGAACTATTCTCTCGTTTTCCACAAAATCGTTGCACTTATTGTTGTACAGAGTGATGTTATCGTGCAACCGCCGGCCACAAGTGAACCTGTTCGATGCACTTCCGAGCCAATAAATAAATAAATAAATAAATAAAGTAGCACACCATGTGTACAATGATATATGGCTAGTCCCGTCTATTTTAAGCCCAGAATCCGCCCACCATTTACTACTTATTAAAGTTTTTTTTTCCTCAAAAACTTCCGCACAAAAATATTCAAAACACAAAACCTAAATGTCACTTGGTTATAAATCTTCTCGATACAGCTTTAATTTTCATTTTCATTTAATTAATATAGTTTATTTTATCGAAATTTAGACGATTACATTCCTTAAACAGAAGTTTGAATAGGCTGATACTTTTTGCTTGCAATTACTTTTATCTCTTCAATTTAAGAATGCGACAGCTGCACAGAACTTATGCATCATACTTGATAGTATTGCAAAGCTAAACAAATATATAATAATATTTAAATACTTTACAATCAATCTCTCATAGGTTAACATTAGCATTCAAGAGGTAAATCCCATCAGAGGTGTGGCTTTTGTCGATCGTGCCACAACTGAATAATGTTTAATTTCAGTTTCTGGAGACAGTCTTCTAAAAGAAAAGTCTCGAATAGGTGGAACTAGTCCAGTCACTTGTCGAAGTTATTTCCAGGTATAGTTCCAGACATCCGACGAACTCATCTTCATTATCTTGTCATTACCAATAAGCTACAAAATCTCTATTAATATAGAATTTTATAAAAAGCGATGCGCAATCTCTTCTAAATAGCAAAAGCTCAAACTCTCCCATTTTGGTAGGAGAGATTCCGCAGTCTTTTATTAAATTATTATTAGCTTAATTGGTAGGAGAGATTGCGCAGTCTTTTATTAAATTATTATTCGCTAAATTATTAAAAGAATCTTGGTGCTCGTGGCGTTAGTCTAGGTTAGTAGCTTATGAAAAATTGTTTACATTAAAAATATTTTGTACTACTACCATTCCATTGAAATTCCTAGGAAGAGTTATTAAAATTCAAGCATTTATTTTTGAAAACTAAACAAAACAACCAAGTTTTATCTTAGACTCTTAAAGCAATCAACATGCACATTCAGGTGGGCACTTCACTACTGATGTTGTACAATCACCTGAAATCGCAACTCACCCACTCTACTTTTTCCCGCCGATCTATGTGCGCAATCTCTCCTACCGCGCGATCTCTCATAGCTTTACCTTATTTTTCAAATCTATTGACATTCAAAATAAAGTTACTATGCTATAAGAAGCTAGCAGATCATGGGTTGAGTATTTGTATTTGGGTATCTCGACTGATCCGTATTACATAATTTTACAATAACAATTCACCATTGTCTTATAAATTTCCCCCACAAACATCCATGCCTCAACCGAGATTATCCAGACGACGACATAGCACACGTAACATATTTATGTTTGCAGAACTAGTTAGTTAGGAGCTTGCGCTCTGTTACTGAAGGAATTTCTCACATTCTCTCACAGGATCGCTGCAGTCGTATTTTTTACTTTTATGCAAATAATCTTGCAAGCTAAATCTAATGGAACTGCAACGCTTGTATGTAAGCAGCTTTGCTCTGTACTCTCCTTACCATCGGCCAACCGATATCTTCTTTATCTTCTCTGTATGGCTATGATTTATCTACTATACAGGGTTGCCAGACGAGCACTAAATTTTAAGATTTACAATCTATTGGTTCAATTACACTAGTTTTAGTTTTTTTTTTTTTGTATAAAGCGTTTGCTTTAATATAAAATTAGTGGTGTTAAAAATAAAATTGTAGCAATCTCATTTGGTAAACCTGTGTAGTCATCTGGTAAACCTGTATCTATTTTTGTCAACATCACTCTGAAACGGATGTGAGTGTGGGACCTTAGTACAATCGTTGTAATTTGATTAAGGTTGCTGTGTACCCACTATCTTGAATATTCAAGTTTCCATGTTAACCTATGAGGAAATTTTGCCCTTTAATAATTAATACAAAAACCAATAGTTTTGCAAAATATTTGTCAGTGTTGTAGAGAACAACTTTTCACACCTTTCTACAGTTTTTTTTTTTTTTTTTTTTTTTTTTTTTGAAGAAATGATTTTTAATACATTTAAATTAAATTTATTCTGAAAAAATTTGCATATGTTTCATTTTAGACGTCAATAGCTTTATTTCAGTGAGGAAAATCTAAAAAGAAAACCTCTACCCAGATGTACATTTTTTTTGGGGGTGTCGTACCACTGTTATTCACTTTTAAGTATTTTTGTATTAATTATTAAAGGACAAAATTGTCCCATGTGTTAACATGGAACCTTGAGTATTAAAGATGGCGGGAACACCGCAACCTTAAAGCACATTTGCATAGAAGTTGTGTTTTAACATTGGAATATGCTCTGTATTATACACGATTTGGACGTTCCACTGCAACTTGCTTGAGCTCTAGCTAGTCAGTCATTAATCTCCCCCAAAATTTTTCCCTTGTCGCAAATTTTCATGTTTTAGAATTTTCCAAATCTGTAGCCCCTCATAAGATGTTTAATTGTTAAAATAACCCTCCCCCAGAGCCTGATTAAGGGGGAAGCACACGTTATTTATACTTACACCGTTATTTTTTAACAAATACTTTCCTCCTATAATAAACAGAAAATTCTCATTAAAAATTATTTTAAAAGAATTCTGGTGTCTAATAACGGTGAGTAAATTGTATTGTTTTACACCGTTCATTTTTTATAAAAAATATTTCCTCGTCAAAGCGTGGAATTTCTATGACATGAAGTAAAAAATAATTGTAAAAATATTCCGGTGAGAGCGGAGATAATGTGTGCTTCCCCCTTAATCAGGCTCTGCCTCCCCCTCCTAAAAATCAAGTTTATAGCCAAAAAAAAATCGCCGAAAAATGATAAAAAATAGGGGGCCGTTCCTAAAAAACGGTGAGTGATAGGGCAAAATGGGCATCATATTCAAATTCAGGAGGTCATTATACATAAGAATATGCTCAAATGGTATCAAAAACAATTTTCATGAGGAGCAGTGTTATCATTTTCCTAATCTATTGTAACGTGTGTGTATAAGTGTTGCCAGATTGCGCAACTTTTTTATTCAACAACCACCAATATTTTTTAGAGGTGGTATTTGATATACATAAAAGGCGAATCGAATCGAAGAATCGTCGATTATGTATATCAAATATCAATTCTAAAAATTATTGGTGGCAAGTAAAAATGGCTACAAAGCGTAATTTGTAAAAAAATATAAAAACAGATGACTAAAGTTTACATGCTCATGTTGCTGTATTGTTTTACATACTTATACAACATATAAGGCAGGGCGCGAAATTTTCGCTTGCCAGCTCGCCATTGGTGAGTGGAATTTTTACTGTGGCGAGTAAAAATTTGGTCTAGAGATAGATACAATTCTTACACGATACCGTAACAGAAAACATTTTTTTATAGATTTAAATATGGCAAAATCTTACCATCTTATAACCTCATATTTAACCTCTTCTTTTTAGATTCTCGGAGAACCGAGTCTGTGTGTGCGCTGAACGAGATTGCCCCAGCCTGGAAAAGGAAAAATACTTAGTGCATGCATAAAAGCTTTTATATCTTCGGCAGTTTTGTTTCTTACTCTGTTATTTCTCCAAGCAGAGTGAGAATAGACGAGTAGAAAGCCTCTTTGTCCGCCGTCCACTATCCGAGAAAAGAGATATGCGAAAGTTTGCCTTTGCGATATTGTCACATGAAAATGAGCCCGAGCCATTTTAAAATTACTGCCTATGTTTATTTTGTTGAATAATGATTAAAAAAAACAAAAAAAAAAAACAGTTCATATTTTTCAGTTTTTTACTGAAACGCCAATGATTTGCGCTTGTAATGATTTGTAAGCAACGATTTTATCGGAAAAGTTATTCCGAAATGTCTATTTCAAATGACAACAATGAACAAGTTATATACATCGACATTCTGTCTAATTACAAAAATAAAATGGACGAAAAAGACATTTCTAATATAAAACGTTAAGTAAATAAATAGATAAATAAAAAAGCTTAATCTTTCATAATAAAACTATTTTTACAGGATATTGTTTGACAAAGAATTTTTTTTCTTCTTTTTTTCTTTAATGACTCTTTGCATATATGTTATTAGATATTTTAATCTTTTTCAAATCTCAAATACAATACATTATAATGATTTTTAATTATAGATGATTATGAAACATGACGATATAGGACACACTTTTAATATATATAATTCTAGACATATTTGTAAAAGCATTTCAAATAGTTAGGAAAAATAAAAAACGTAAAATGCGTAAAAATGGAAAAAAAATGACAAGCCTATTTCGTGGCGAGTAAAACTTTTTTTTTGGTGAGTGTAATATGAGTTGAAATTTCGAGCCCTGTATAAGGAATTATTGCAATTCCGATTTCCGAAATTTATTTTGCTTTTAACATAGCTCAAAATCGAATGGTCATAGAATGTCACAAATTTATATTTGTGGCAGTCTGACGTCTGGCTGTACACTTCAGTCTTGAATTGAACTCCCATTTTTAGATATCTATGATTTTACACGATTTTGCATGACGTGTGTATATACGAATGTCTGTGCATGTACGCCTGTATATACGCATGTTTGTGTATGTGCGCCTGTATCTCGCATAATTCAAAAATGATTAGATGTAGAACGTTTTGAGTTCGTATACAGTTGTGTTATAATATCTAGTTATGCCCCTCCTTTTTTGGCTATTCTGTGACTTTTCGTTTTGGAGATATTTGCGAAAATTATATTCATAATGACCAAAAAAAAAAAAAAAAAAAAAAAAAAAAAAGGCCATTGTATTATAACTAAAAACACAAAAATTTTGGCCATTATATTTGGACCTACCTTCATGGAGATTTCAACAGAAGCTGGTGACGGAGCCCGTAATGATATTGTTATAAAAATTTTCGACACTTTTTTTTTTCTTGCGTGTAGAAAGTAGTTTCTAAAGACATAATCAGATTGTCGACGAATGCAATTTATTTAATGACTATTCTGGAAACAGTTGAATAAAACTGTTTTTAGTATCACAACAACCAATAATCAACGATTATTCTCGAAAAAAAAGAGAGAGAGAGAGAGATGTCATTCGTTCCACAAAAATAGTTAAACAACACTAAATTGCAGAACCGGTGTACAATCAATATTTAATCATAGACTTCTTTACCCGTCATAAAATTAATGAAAGCCCTGCCTATTTTGAAAGGACCCGGCTTTTCGTTTTCAGTTGCAAAACATGTGCTACTACTTTGGATGCAAAAGCAGGACTGAAAGCAGGGCAAAAACCATCGAACCAATAGGGAGCAGCATGCAAATCTAGTCAATCAAAAAACAGGATACAAGAGAAACAAACTCAAAAAAAGGAGAGAAGGGATTTTTAAATAATTTATTTATATATTTTTATTTTATTTTATTTAAATAATCTACATTTAATTTTATTGTTGTTTTTCATTTATTTGTTTAATTTATTTAGGTATTCTTTTATATATATACATATATTTGTTTTATTTATTTATTTGTTTGTTTTATTCATTTATTTATTTTTTAATTTAATTTTATTTTATTTTATTTTATTTACAAAATGAAAGAAATTATTTAATCGAATTTAAAAAAAATTTCCAAGCTGTAGACAGCAAAGTGGAATAAAATTTTTCATTAACAGTTTTATTGCTATTAAGGTAGATAGCTAAATTTCCCAGGAAATCCAACTCGGAAACGCATTTGGCCAAAAGATAATTTTGGCTAGCTGAAAAATAAATATATGGTTAGATTCCCAATATAATATCCCTTCGCAATAGATGATTTAGACGTTTCTTGTTTAGTAACATACCGATAATGTTCATGTAAACGGCATTCAAGATTTCGCGTAGTTTGACCGATGTAAGGCAAATGGCAATTATTACAAGGGACTCTATAGACAGTGTTGCCAAACTGGGGACTTTTTTTTATTCAACTATCACCAATAATTTTGAGAAGTGATATTGGATATTATAATAGACGATTAATCTTCGAAGTGATTAGGCCGTCGTTACAATTAAAATTTAGTGGTGGATATTGAATAAAAAAATGCCCCCAATTTGGCAACACTGATTATAAATACCCCAATTAGGAAGCTCGGGAACATGGAATTTGGTTGAAGGGAACTGAAATTCATTAACAAGTTTCAACATAAAATGAAAATTATAGCATTTTAAAACTTTTGCTAATTTAAAACATATGGTCTAATTTAAGCATAACTGAAACATAATTTGACTAATTTAAACATAACAACTAAATAAGTAAATAAAAACAATAAAATTAAATATTAGGTATTTAAATAAAATAAATTAAAAATACGTAAATAAATTATTTAAAAATCCCTTCCCTCCAATTTTAATGTTTGCATGTTTCTCTTGTATCCTGTTTTTTGGTTGTGTTCCCCTCTGACTGGTCTTGTATGCTGCTACCTATTGGTTGGTTATGTTGCTCCTCACCTTGGGGTTTCGCCTTGATTTCTGTCTTGCTTTTGCCTCTAAGGCACGTGTTTTGCACCTGAAGAAGGAAGGCCACGTCCTTTCGAAACTGGAAATGCTTTCATTAATTTTATTGTGTATGAAGAAGTCTTTAGGTTTACATAAATAAACAATATTTAACACACTACAGAGTAGGAATTTCGCTTATTCAGGAATAATGATTAACCACTCAGTTCAAAACCTGTATAGAAGTTGAATTTATCGAGAGTCTTGTCAGTGGTTTATAGAATATTCGAGGTAGTTTTGCGCTATAAACCGATTAATCATTCCAGGAAATTAAAGAACTCGACTTCTATTGAAGTTAGAGATTCCAAACTTTGGAAATCCTAAACTAAAATATTTCGCCGAATTTCCTAATTTGATGCTAAGTCGCAAAGTTGCGGCCAACGCTTACCTTCGTTGAAGGGAAAAAACAGTCATCTGTTTTCACTACTGCTGTAATATGGTGTCGAAAATAGTACGTAAAGAAATAGGCAGTTTCTAGTATATAATCATCATTAATGACTCTCTTTTTTTAGTCTCGTTAGTGATTTATAGAATTTTTGTGGTAGTTAGTTGAGCGCTATAAGCCAGTGAAGCATTCTGAAAAATTCCAGACCTTTGTTCTTATTTATGTTAGAGCTTCCAAACATTGGCAACTCTAAATCACAAATTTCCGCCAAATTTGATTGTTAATTGGCCAAATTCAACGCCAAGTTTCTGAAATCGACGCCAAAGCCAAATTCTGCATTGGCGACAATCTAGACGACTTGACGAGATTAGTGACCGAATTTGGCGGAAAATAGTAGTTCAGTTCAGGGTTGCCAGAATCAGTAACTCCTTTCTCAGTTTTAACGGAATTAAATGTTTTTTTATAATGTATATCTTCTCGCCACTAATTTTCGCCACAATGAAAAAAAGTAGGCCATCGACTCGCGAGGGAATTCTATTGAACTCTAAGCTGTGCATTTGCTAAACAGAGATTTTGTAATAAACTAGTGGATTAGTATTCCTGGATAAACTATAGGGGAAAGGTGGGTAAGAGTACGCACCTAGTAGATATTTCGTTATAAGAAATGAAAAGATAGAGTCTCGAAAATATACAGAAACATAGTTTATTACCTTAGAAAGGTGTGAAAAAAAAATAATTACAGCTTAAAGGAAAAATACATTTGAAAAATGCATTGAAAAATGCAAGGGGAAAAAAATCCCAAATGCGCACTCTTACCGCCACGTCATGTAAGATATAGAAAATTTAGCAGAAAATTTAGTACTTAGAAAATTTAGCAGTAATCGCATACAAATGCTCCAGTGCCTTCATAACTAGAACATTCCTCATGCCACCACTCCTTGCATAATCCACACTGGATCCAATCTTCACCATATGACTGCTCACAGCCAGGGCATATTGTCACTTCATCATTTGCCAAACTTGTTGAGGGAACAGGGTTTTCTTTAGAAAACGGAATAAGTTTTCTCTTTCCTTTCAGACTTTTTACTTCTTTTGTTTTACCCCCATTTTTATTTTTCGTACGGTCTCGGTTGGCTTTTGCTTCTTCCAATTCTACCTTTTCCTTTTCTTTTTTCTCTAACAAATTTTTTATTGGAGAAGAAGTCATGATCTCAGATTTTTGAGATGTTCTTTTTCTTTTAGTTCCTCGTAGTTCATTACAAGGAAGTGGTAATATTGATTGAATACTCACATCTTTCTGAGAAGTGGAAGGTAAGAGTTCATCCTCTTCAGGTGCATTGGCAACGCTGCAATCCTTATTCAAAAGTGCTGCAGTTACAAGTGAAGGAGAATAGCAGTCATCACTTATAATATCAGAATCACATGGTTCAATACCTGTGATTCGGAAAGCTTTTTCTGCGAGTTGAAACCTGGCTGTGTCGCTATAAGCTTTTTGAAAAACCCCTGAAAGTTCGTACAGGGTTATTATTTTTCCTGGGTTTTGCATGTGCCATTTTTCAGCTTCAGGTGAATATAAGACTTTCAAAGTGGCAAAGAAACCTTTATCCAACGGCTGTATCACATGACTCGCATGTGGTAGAAGAGTAAAAAATGTTATGTGGTTCTTTCGACAAAACAAAACTGCAGGGAGTGAGCAATTGGATGCGTGGTTATCTGCTATTAGCAGAATTGGATCTTCTTCAGACGGTTTAGCATGTTTGACAAAATGTTTCAGCCAGTCAATGAACAAATCAGAATTCATCTAACCAGTGTCGCTGATTAAGGGCAACATTCCATTGGGTGCGTCTTTGTATAAAAGAGGATTCATTCTCTTTCTAGGAAAAATGAATGCAGGCGAGATGAAAATTCCTGTAGCACTCATGCAGCATACGGCAGTGACTGTTTGGCCTCTTTCTGCACTAGAAATTTTATAAACAGTTTTTCTGCTTTTTGGTGTTATAAGCGTTTATGGTCTATTAGGGACTGTTGAGATACCAGTCTCATCCATATTGAATTTCCTACGAGCTGGAAACTTTTTCTCCAGACAACAGTTCTTTAGATTATTATAGAATCGTGTCACTTGCACTTTATTGAAACCCATTGCTCTAGCGACACTGCATTGCTCTGGATTTCGAACAGAAAGATTATACTGTTTACAAAACGATTTTAACCAATCCTTACCAGCTGATTTCTTCTCATTATTACATCTGCCGGCAACTCCATTCAGATCAGCATACTCGTAAGCAATTTTCATCAGGTGCTTTCGGGTTGATTAAACCATAAAACATGCTATCCAAGTCTTTACATTGTTGAGCAAGTCCCCTTTCCATCTCATCTGTAAAAACTCTTTTGAATCGTCCAAGTGAAGTGGGATCCGTGCCCTGAAAAAAAAGTAAAAGAAAGGGTTATGAGTTAAGTAATAAATTTACAGTACAAAACATCAAAAAATTATATCTCCAGTTCAAAGTAAAAAAATTAAGTGTGCTTACATGTATATCATGAATCAGAATAACTAAAAAAATACTTACAGCCTTAAGACTTTTTCTTAATGTGCACGCGTTAATTCCCAAATGATTCGCCACTATCCTTTTACTTTAACCATCCTCCAATCTTTGTTTAGCTTCTTCCATCAACTCACTCGTGAATACCATTCTATCGGACTTCCGTTTTATAAAAAATAAAGTTCAAGTAATAAAAATTAAGCAAATTGAAATAGCGGAATTCAAATAGTGTTACTTCCGAAATTAAGAAATCATAATTTTTAATATTTAAAAATAGTAAAAATCACAGAATTTAAAACCATAATTCCTATAATATACTGTTCTAAATCTTAGTTCTTTTTATAATAATGATAAAATAAAATTTTAAAGTTTTGCTTTTTTTAAAGCTGCTTCAAATTACCGAGCGGATAAGAGTACGCATAAATGGTTTGTGCGTACCCTTAGCCGCTGATGTATTGCTTCTCTAGATCATCCATAGGTGTCAGTGGTATTCACTACAGTTAAATTCTAGCGTGGCCATGTTACTCGGAAGGAAACAAACTTCATAAGAGTGTTTATTTAAAAAGCAGGAATTTGTTCTTTATTTACAAAAAAATTACGATTTCTTCACAGAAAACTTACATGCTAACACAACGAAATCATATCTTACCTGATAAATAAAAGATAGCAAGGATAAAAATAATAATGCTCTTTAGCGAGGAGAGAACACACGTGTTGATTAATCACACTCGCTTCTGCTTACACTGTTGCAAACAGGGGAAAAAATTCCTGCGTACTCTTAACCCTTTAACGTTCACTACTTAATTTATTTTAAAAATTTCTAAACTAATTTTAAAAATGGCTTTTAGACACATAACTGATCATAAATATTTAAAAAATAAAAAATTAGCATTGTTCCTTTTCAAAAAATTTTCGGTTTGAAACATCTGTAAGTAAACCTTATTAAATTCAAATAATACTTAATTTAATAAATAAATCACTTTATAAGTAAACATTATCGACAACAAAAACTCGTAAAAGTTGCATAGATCCCAACATTTCAATTTATTCCGGAGTATTTTAACCCTTTGCGGTGCAAGGTAATTCGGATCATTTAAATTATACTGCCACCGGAATTTACGAACATAATTAAAATAGAAAAAAATTTAAATTTTCACATTAAAAAAAGGGGCCTTTTCTGTTATGTTATAAATGTAAATTTTTGCAAAAAAATTTCCGGGATGAGTTTTTGCACTTGAGAATTAAAATTAGGTGTTCCATCAGCGGGAACACTGCGACTGAAAGGGTTAAGCCCTGGTTTTTAAGAACACAAAACGCGAATGTCAACGTATTTGGCGTCGAGATTTTCAATTTGCGCATGAGTCGCGACGCTCTGTTCTACGGTTTCAACGCCAGCGCTGATATCAAGCAGACTCTGATTGAAGCGTCGCGGCGTCGGAAAAGTTAACGTTTGCTTCTTGTGTTTTTAAAAAACAGAGCTTTACCCACCTTTCCCCTATTAGTTCTCTGCGTTATATATAATCCTCAAGTCGTGACTTTTTTGGTTGGAGTAATAATGTTCTTGGCTTGTTTTCAGGAATGTTCATTTGCTGGAATTGTTCTATATATTTATGAACTAGTTACCTCACACAAAAATGTCAATGTTTTCGTAAAAATATGCATATTCCAGTGAGTGTATAGAGCATACCTGACAACATCTCATAAATAATCGGATGATTTTTAGTACCTACCTTTTTTTCACACCAGTCTGTTTATAGAGTAATTTCATACGTATTTAATCGTAACAAAATGTAGAGATAATTACTATAAAACTTATAGTGGTGTTTAAAAAGGAGGGTTTGTTAAAAAATCTTCTGATGCACAATTAAGATGTTGGCAGTTGTTATAAGGAAATCATGTGGTGTCTACCTGAGATATTTATTTGATTTTGTAATTATAAAAGCTGTATTTTCCATTTCTGTAACTTTATTTGTATATACAATTTTGAATTTAATGTGCTTTTATGAGTATATATGAGAAAAATTACCATTTCTCTTTTGACTATAAGTTTAATCTGTCAACAAACTTCTAGAGATTTTGGTGCTTTTAAAGCTATTCCGGAGTCTGTTTTTGATTTCGTGTCAATTTTTTAATTTCAATTGACACTTGATTTTAATTGAATATTTCTTATTATGCTCTAAGCCCTATTAGATTAACGGATTTCTGAAAAAATAAAAAATAAAATAAAAGGAATGCTTTAGTATGGAAAAGAAAATATTTTACGCATAAAACAATTTTAGTGTTTTATCATAGCCTCCTTAACTAGATGCCAGTCGCGTAGCTTGGAAACTAGGCAACAGTTGAAACGGTAGCCAGCGCCACCTGGTACAGATAGCGCGATTTTTTATTCAACAGCCACCAAAAATTTTTTAAAGTGGGATTTGATATACATAAAAGGCAAATAGAATAGGAGAAACGTCGAATATATATATCATATATCACTTTTTTAAATTATTGGTGACAGTTGAATAAAAAAAGTCCCATAATCTGTACTAGGTGGCGCTGCCTATCGCCTCAACTGTTGCCTAGTTTCCGAGATACGCGACAGGCATCTACTTAAGGAGGCTATGGTTTTATGAACGGTAATTTCAAAGGTTTTAAAAATGATGTTTATATTTCTTTTAGAATACCTTAAAAATCATTTATCCAACAATTTCTTTTCTTCTCTTTTTTTTTTTTTTTTTCTAGAAATGAAATCTTTATTTAGATATTAATCTTTCATAGGCTTGAATCGCCAACAAGAACGCTCAACATAAAAGCTCCTGAAGGTGTAGGTATCGAGTCCAGAGCTGGTGATATAAGTGCATCGTGTTTGAAAGACCTGAAACTGCAATCTAAAGAAGGAAGTGTCAGTATCATTAGCTTATTTATTTATGTATTCATGTGAAATAGACCATGTTTTGAATCTTTTCATTATCGTCTCTATTTAAACTTATAACCGTAAAGTACATTTAATTGAACTCCTTAAAATTATATTAAAAAAAGCCTTATTTAGTTATAGTTAATAGAAAATTCGTAGCATTCCAATAAAATTCTATAGATTCAGGTTACATAAAAAAAGCTACTTTTCATATTCACTTATATTATTTGACGTAATTTTTAAATAATGATACGCTACACTTAAATCTAACTGAAGATGTTAAATCTATAAAATATGTATATACAGTCGAACTTCGTTAACGGGAACACTGCTAACACGAATTACTTTTAACATGAATTGTTTCCACAATCCCCGTCAAAATGAAGATTAGTTTAGTTATTTGAAGGTTAGTTACTGATAGCATGAACTACTGATAACATGAACAAATTTTTCATCCCCTTGAGATTCACGTTAAAGAGATTCGACTGTATAATAGTTGTTAAAATATGTTAATAGTATACATATATATATATATATATATATATATATACATATACTTTTTTTTTTGCCATATTTAGCATTACTCTAAAAAAAGTATAAGGATGACTATAACATAAACTTTTCCAGTGTTCGTACAAACCTGCCTTTTTTGTAGGACTTTTTTAACAGTCTTTTGAATAATACATTCCTTCTTACTAATAGGCTCATATAATAACATAAACTGATATTTCCAACGACTTTACGAACCTTGTTTTAAATACATATTTAATATAAACATTAATCTTCGTTAAAGGTCAGTCCCTCTCCCCTCCCCACCTAAAAAAATTAAAATTTTGATTTTAATATATATATATATATATATAATATTAAAAAAAAAATAGATATTGAAATTCCAAAATTATTTCTTAATGTTGTTTCAACAGGTTGCGCTGCACGGTGTAACCCCACTATGGTTCGAAAAATAGGTTATTTCGAAAACCTTGTAGACGGTCGTTGCAAAAATTCTCAATCGACTTTTGATGTGTATCACTCACAAAAACGAGATGTCGAAAATAAAGAATGAAACTCTTAGTTATACTCTGAACGCATATGACTCACCATTCACAGATCAATTTCTTGGGCTGTCTGGTAAACAGTGATCTTCAATAGACTTTATGAAAGAAAGGTGTTTGTATCAAACGAGTAAAACTTCAACAGTATCTGTTTCAGTACACGGGGAACGAAAGCAATTCTATTTTCTATAGATTATTAGAAAAAAAAAAAGCGGTATTTCACAGGGGTTGCCAAGGGTTCTGACGTTATCTTGCACGAACCATGAAGAGCTTGGTCATGAAATACTGAATGCTTGTAGATTGGAAAGGAATTGTTCCAAAAACACAATACGCCATTCACTGATTATCATATCTCTCAATAATATAAAGAGCTAGTGATGTCTGATCGCAAAATAGTCCAATTAAAATTAGGCTTTAACTGAGAACAATTTATTGCAAACATCGAATCCATCATAATAAATAGATTATGAACTCTTTCTTTTAGCTGCACAAATCAAACCAGTGTCATTTGGTGGTATTGGAACAAGTGTAAAATATTCTTCAGTATTATTTAGTGTGCCGAAGGACTTGAAATCAGATTCACTAAAACTCCTTGGATACGTTCCTTTGGATTTTGCTAAATAACAACAGAAACTGTACCGTAGTTGCCAACATCCTAATTAATATACCGTAGTGTTGTTAGTCCACCCTTTTATTCACACCAGTAAATTTTTAGAGTAAAATTCTCCAAATACACTTACGATTAAATAAGAAGAAAAATACTCTAAAAAGATACTAATGTGAAAAAGAAGGAGGTGCTAACAATACTACAGAATATTAATTAGTATGTTGGCAAGTATGCTGTACTGATGTTGTTAAGAGAAAGCACAGCTTGGCTGCAGTCAACATTTTCCACAAACATATCGTAATCACTGTCTAATCATTAAATTTTGGCAAAAAGCATAGAAATTATTCACACATCAAGACCTGCTGAAGCTTTTATTTGACTATCATAATTTAACTTTTTTGTTGTGAGGCTGCGATTTAATATTAATTCTGAGATCAGTTGCATTACGGTTTACTGGTTTACATATCTTTGGAAAAATAATGACTTTGATATCGCTTGAACTCGTGAGAATTTATAAACAGAAGCATTAGAAATCCGTTTGCTGGCATTGTGAAAACAAGTCTACCCCTTGCATACATGTAGATGCTTAGGCGACGATAGCTGCATTTTTTCCGAATTTCAGAGATAAAATGGACTTTACAACATCTTTATCCACTTCTTTCAATACAATAATAGTCATCATCATAGGTGCAAAGTCTCCCGTTTTTCAAGGGAGACTTCAAACCGGAAAATTTTTATAGCTTTTTTCGGTAATACAGTCGGTAAGAAAAGTCTCCGAACACTAGCAAAAATTCCTATATAAAAAAAGTAGAGTTAATACTGTTTTGTTAAATAAATCCTTGTCGAATCCTGTTCTTAGTCAGTCTAAAAACAGGATTCGACAAGGATCTATTTAACAAAACAGTATGAAGTGTACTTTTTTTATATAGGAATTTTCGCTAGCGTTCGGAGACTTTTGATACCGGCTGTACTAATCGTCGAAAATATATATAACATATTCCATTTAAAAATACTGGTGTCAATTCTGATTTAAAAGTTAAAAATGTTGGTAGCTCTGTCTTTCATGTTCAACGTTTCGACAGCAGAATTTCGTGTCATACAGCGTCATTTTTTGACAAAATTTGTAATTAATTTTGAAAAAATAAATAAATAAATAAATAAATTTTTTACAGATTAGAAAAAAAAAAAAAAAAAACATACTGCTAGTTTTATTCTCTATTATTTCCGTTTATTACTATTAAAACTGGGAAGCCCAGTATTGTGGAACCCAGTAACGTTTTATTTGCATACATTGAAACTTAACATTGACGATATAGAATTAAGAAAAAAAGTATGGATTTAACCGTTTGCTCTCGAAGCTTTTTTCGCACGGGTAATCCAACAACTCGAAACTATTTTCCAGATATTTGGTAACCGGCATATAAAACTTCCTAATTTTTCCGGTAATAATTTTTCGTTCTAGAAAATATTTCTTAAAAGGGCGTGGCTTGAGAACAGAATTAGAATTGTGTAAGATTTCTTTTCAAAAGTATAGAAGTACAGCAGGGGTCCTAGTTTCCGCCTTTTTTTCAGGACACATTCAGGAATGTGAAATTTATGCTTTTTTTACTACCACTATTTTTATAAAACAATTTCTACGTTGTTTAACCATTTCATATAACTTTAAAAATACAATCAAAATTTCAGTTAAAAAAAAAAAAGTGGTACCTACAGAGACGAAATCTCATCCTTGAAAGTGTTCTGGAAAAAAAGTGGGGACTATGAACCCCTGGTACAGGGTACCTAGCGTAAAATGCAGCGAAATATAGGACCTGGCTGTCCTTGTGTTATGCTGACCGCGTAATAAAAGGCTAGCATAATGCAAGTTTATACCCCTTTTACGAAGGCCGCGACTTCTATTTTGTCAGTGGCCTCTTTTACGTCGACCACATTGTATTCTCCAAATATGCGGGCCTGAAGTGTGATGGAAAATTAATCTTTTGCATTAGAACCTTCTTTTAGTAAGCTTACTGAGCTACCCGACATATTACAAGCATTAGTATATATGAATATTATGATTTATAATTTTCCATTGTGTTATATTTTGCAACGCAGTCTTGGCCATTTACCATGGGCCAAGGCAAGCAACGCTCAAAGACACTTAATATTAAATGCAGGTGGAGTTTATTTCTTAACGAAGTATTACACTTGTTATAGCACCTTTAGTTGTAGAATATTATTGGTGTATATAAGATACGTAGTAACTTAATTGGTCATGGTGCCTCTCGAGCGGCGTTCGAGTTCGACGTTCGTCACCTGAGAGGCGACCTTCGAGAGCAAACGGTTAAACTATAGTAAGTAAATTCAAGTGAATATAGAACACATTTTTCTATAAAATTTTCAATGCAAAGACTTACAATAATTTCTGAATTTGCTCTCAGTACTTTATTTAAACAATGTATAATTTTCATCTATCTTATCTTGTTTTTTAACTATTATTCATTTTAATATTTTTACTTAAATTCTTGTTATTATCTTTCAGATTTGGCTAGATTCTGAACGAGTCGAACTACGGAATTTGAAAACTGCTATACCTACCACAAGAGGGAGATCATACTCCGGAATTTACCAACTATGTGCATGTGAAAATGGTCGTTTATTTGTTGCTCCACCAGAGAAATCCTGTCAAGCAGATAACGTTGTCTGCAAATAACAATAGGCTTATTACAGTAACCCAAGTTTGGATAATTTCAAATGACCTGCAGACGGATGTGCTGACCATGAACTACTAGAATGACTGTTGTCTAACTATACAAGGCATGTTAAGATGTTTGAAAGTCTAAAGAGTTTCTTCTCAGAAGCGTGTGAAGAAATGTGTTTTTGCTATCACATTTTGCACATTAACTTTAAAGCTGAAGAAATTTTCTTATCCAAATGCATGTCCAAAAATATGATGGACAGCTACTGACTAATATAAATTTATCAGGGAAGAATATGTAATAGTAATCATTTACTAGGGAATGACAATTTATATACAAAAGAAACATTACTTACTATTATATGATTAATTTCTATAATTAAAATTTTTATTTTACTGCAAACTGTGTTTCATTTATTTTTATATATATTTGTGAATATTTAAAAAACAAGTACAGCCTTCTGAATATTTAAAAATAAACTTTCCAATATAGAATATAATTGTTTTTTACATGGATATCTTCTGTTTATATTTTAACAATAATATTCAATTGCACTTTTTTATTTAACACATTCAAACCAAACAAAATGCCATACATAAAAAATCTAGACACAGACAAAATTGCTGTTTAAAACATTGTCTTATCGTGTGCATTCTCTGTTTTTGTAGTATTTTTAAACATTGGGAAAAATGATAAAAAAAAAAAAAAATTAATCATAAACTAATAAAATCAAGTTTTTTCCCAAATGAATATGGTTTTAAAAGATATGAAATATTAATATTAAAAACAAGATATTTAGAGTCTATACGTATTGTAAAGTTAAAAACCTTTATTTATTCTTTATTTTTAGCCCAATATTAGAAGACTATTATATAAAAACATACCTGGTAACATTTATAATTTATTCCTGACTTGTTAGCTTCGCCCTTTTTTCACACCAGTATGTTTTTAAAACATTTTTCTTCTTATTCTATCGTAATTATATATTGGAGAAATGTTCTCTAAAATCATACTGGTGTGAGAAAAGGGCGGAGCTAATAGTTCTCCGAAATAAATTATAAATGTTACCAAGTCATACTTGCCAACCATCTCATCAATAACCATACAATTGTTAACGCTAAATTTTTCACACCACTTTATTTTTAGAGTAATTCTCTTCAAATGTTGTTACGATTAAATAAGAACAAAATTAATCAAAAAAATGACTTGTGTGAAAAAAAAGGCGGGTACTAAAATTTGTACTGTTCATAATGAAATAGTTGGCAAGTATGCCAAGTATTTACAAGTAGAGGAGAAATAACTGAATTTTAACAAATATAAAGTTCTGCCATGGAATAATTTAAATGTTATCAAAAATTTTGAAATATAATCGATGATTCACTAAGCTAGTAATTAATTAGTCAGACACAAATAAAAAAAAAAGAGCATGTCTGCGTTTACAGTTTCATATAACGACATAGCTGTCAACTTATACGGTTTTCATCTACCAGTACATTGAAACTTTTAAAGATTTCTGTAACAGTTTTCAAATACTGAATAAAATAAAAATATCTACTCAAGTAAAATGGTATTAAAATAGCGTAAAAATTAGCTGCTATATTATCTTAATTTCTAAGAAGCATCCGTCTTTTTTTTTTTTTTTTTTTTTTTTTTTTAATTATCCTTGCTTGAAACTTCAACTCAAACGTCACTCGAGAGGCGCCATGACCAATTAAATTACTATATATCTTACATCCACCAATAACACAGGTCCAGATGTAAAATTTTGATTTTATAATTTTGACTGATCTTTATGTTTTTGATGTGGTGAAACCGAAAATGAAGTCAGTTTTTCTCTATCACGTATAGATTTTTGTCAATACAGGGTGCCTAAATATAAAATTTCTTCTGTTACGCTTCCACTAATACATTTATATGGTAAGTTTCATAGTATGTTTTCATGATTAATTAACCATAGATACCTATTGTTGTAATAGCGCAGCAGTAGTGCGACGTAAAATTATACAAACCAACCAACCAACCTATTGTTATGATGGTATATGTAAGAAACTGTGTCGATAAGCACCCAGTATTGGCAAAAATCTGTACGTGATAGAAAAAAATGAACTGCATTTTCGGTTTCAGCACATCAAAAAACATAAAGTTCAGCTAAAATCATCAAACCAAATTTTGCCAACTTCAATTTTGTAGGCCTGTGTAATGTTCTACAACTAAAAGTACTATAACAGATGTAATACTTCATTAAAAAAGAAACTCCACCTACATTTTTTATTAAGTGTCTTTGGGCGCTGCTTGCCTTGGCCATTGGTACCGTAGTTTTCTGCGTATAATGCGCAGGTTAGATAAGTCAGTTTTCCACCGGAAATTTTAATTGACAAATATAATTATGTTTGTAGTTGTTATTCTCTCCTTGAAGTCTTAGAAAATAAAGATTTTTCTGTTAAATAAAATTACTGGTGGCGAAATGACATATCTTACCTGCGGATTATACACAGAAAATTACGGTAAATGTCCAAGAAGGCTTTGCAAAATATCACACAATGGAAAATTATAAATCATAATATTCATATACAATGTTTGAATTATGTAAATATACATCAAATATAGAAATAAAATGTTTGTATTTAAAATTCTTATGTTTTATAATTTGCCTTTTTTTATTAAAGCTATTATCGGGTAGCTTATTACGCTTACTAAAAGATGGTTCGAATGTAAAAGGTTAATTTTCCATTACACTTCAGGCCCGCACATTTGGAAAATACAAAGTGGTCGGCATAAAAGAGGTCACTGACAAAAAAAAAAAAAAAAAAAAAAAAAAAAGGCGCAGTCTTCGTAAAAGGGGTATAAACTTGCATGATTCTAGCCTTGTATTACGCGGCCAGCATAAGATAAGGACAGTCAGACCTTATATTAAGCTAGATTAGATTAAGCTAGACTAGCCAAAAGGCGGAAACTGCGACCCCTGCTGTACTTCTATACTTTTGAATAGATCTCTTACACAATTCTAATTCTGTTCTCAAGCCACGCACTTTTAAGAAGCATGTTCTAGTACGAAAAATTATTCCATCAGTACCGGAAAAATTAGGAAGGTTTATATGCGGATCACCACATATCTGGAAAATGGGATCGAGTTGTTGGTTTACCAATGCGATACATGCTTCGAGAGCAAACGTTCAAAAATAAACTACTTAAGCTGTTTTCATTCATAAGCAAACACACTATGTTCTGTAAATTAATATATTTTTTTATCGTTAATATTTTTGTACTCTTTTTCTGGTATGAATCTTATGATCTACCCCTTTCTGTGGTAGATCATAATTCATTTTTCCTAAATGTGTAGACGGACCCCTAATACATTTTCACTTGTAAATGTATCAAGAATTGATTTAGAGTATATAAACGGAACATTTTCCGAACCGCCTTGATCTCAGGAATTTGAATGTGAGATCAAAAATAGGGGTTGAAAAAAATTAAGTGTATGTCTGTTTTATTATGTAGGTGACCCCTTAAGCAAAATCTAACTATACCATTATAAAATAGACGTTATTACAGACCGATCGGTATCAGCCGCATGTTTCTACTATAATTTACGGCAAAATTAGGTGGGGAGGAGGACTTTTTTTTTTTGGCTGGTTGCACAGACAAACGCCTAAAATTGCAACTCGCCCATTCTGCTCTTTTTTGCTAATCCCCTATATACGAAATCTCTCCTACCGCGCGATCTCTCCTAGCTATACCTTATAGTGGTAGCAAAAAAAGTGGAAATTTTTCGTCTCTAAGTGTCCTGAAAAACGGGCAGAGACTTCGAGCTCTGTTGTTAAATTGTTTTAAATTATTTTCAAATACAGTATTTATTTTCTTACACCTTAATTTGCAAACTTATAGCATGGAATATTATATAGTATGGAAATGCAGGTTAAGAGAAAGTCGTGTGAATAACACTCGAAATTATTCTTCACTTTATATTTATTATTCGCTTTATATTTATTATCATTATTCTCACTTTTACATTTGATTTAACTCTTGTTCTTTAATAAAGTACTCATTTGACAGAGGTAGTAATCGAGATTCAATCATTTTACTATTATCTACGTTCTTATAGTGTCCAAGATTAGTTCCATTATTAGGCTAAGTGTTTCAACTGTGATAATTTCAGGAATTTCTTCAGAATTGTGTAAAAGTCGGCCGCCTGTAGAGTTATTTGAATTATAAGTCCGTACTAATCCGTACTATTTGTCCGTACTAATTTATTAATGGTAAAAGAGTTCGGAAATCTTCCGACACTAGTTTTATAGTCCATAATTATATTATTACAAACCATAATTATATTGTAATAAATTATGAGTATGTTACGAAAAAAAAAAAACTGCTCAATAAATGATATATCGCGTCCTGACGATGTAAATATTTTTAGACAATGCAGAATTTTGTAATTTATATGGAAATTTTAAATTATACTTAAATAATCTACAGGATGATTCAGAGGACATAGGACAAAGTTGCAGGGGAGGTAGAGAACATCTCAAGGATTCAGAATTGTATAGGAGCCCATGTTCATAGTTGCCAATTTAGCACTTTTTGGCTACCGGAAAATTTTAATAAAAAATTTTATGGAAACCGTTACAGTTCGCTGATTAAACAAAATAAATATTTCTGTTAAAATTTTCTGGTAGCCAAAAGGTGCAAAGTTGGCAACTACACCCATGCTTCCAAATGCCATTTTAACTCTTTAAAAACAGGTTGTTTTGGGCTACCGTGTACTACTGACTCTTCCTACTGTGTAAATTATTAAATCTTGCATGCTTCATTATTTCGCAAAATCATACACAATCTTCCTATTTTGCAATCATTGTGATAAAGTACATCGATAAAAAGGAATTTATTTATTTATGTAAACATTAGCAGCTAAAAACTCTTTTAAAAAAGGGAACATTGGAGAACCACGCCCATATCCACGCAAAAACACCCGGTTCTTAAAGATTAAAATGGCGTTTGGAGACATGGGTTCCTATACAATCCTGAATCTTTGTGATGTTCTCCACCTCCCACGACCTCGGAATCACCCTGTGTAATAATAAAATCAGGAAATATTTCATAATAAAAAAAATTTGTGATATATTCACGTTTCACACACCATGAAAGCAAAAAATAGCTTTAGAAAATTTTCTGTGCGGGTGTGTGTCGTTGTGTCTGTATGTCTGTAACACTATTTTTGTCAGGATATCACAAAAGAACGGTTAGACGATATTCAACGACACTTGGTAGAGATTTAGGTCTGTACCCAATTTAAAATTATATATATCGAAAAATAAAAAAATTTAATTACATTTGGAGATATGGATAAAAAGTGCCTTCGCATGCACTATAAGTTTTTGTCAGAAATCTTTTTAAAATTTATGTTTCCCTTTAAAAGTTATATTGGTTTGTATATAAAACATATTTTATCGCAAGCAACTGTGATGCACAGGCAACATTTTTGTATATTTTATTATTTCGTGCTTTTTATGTAATTATTTTTGTAAAGTCCTTATAAATGCTATATTTAGTTCCTTAAATTAAATAATCTGGTGTGTCAATGACACGACTTTCTCTTACCCTGAAATTTAATACTATAAATACAGGTTGCAGATTAAGAGGTAAGATAACGAGTACTGTTATGTAAACCTGTGTTAAAAAATTCAAATTAGGCTTCAGAATAGTTTTATATGATAATTAGTTCTGTGTGAGGGGGGCTTTCATTAATGCACCTACATTTATATAGAATTTAATTCGGTTATTAAAAAATTATTCTGTTTTTAAAAAATAATTTATTAAAATTATTATTTAAAAATATT
This sequence comes from Salticus scenicus, assembly GCA_963930645.1. NCBI lineage: Eukaryota > Metazoa > Arthropoda > Arachnida > Araneae > Salticidae > Salticus > Salticus scenicus. The sequence goes on from OZ005651.1 coordinate 84,983,961, forward strand.
ATCTTTTATGATAATGCAGACGATTTCCATATTAGAGAAGTAGTATAACATTAAATATACAAAAAATGTCTATTTTATTCTCAATATTAAAAAAAAAAAAAAAAAAAAAAAAAAAAAAAAAAAAAAATGATTTTTTTTCTATATATATATATATTTTTTTTTTTTCGTTAAAAGTAAAAAAAAATCGATAACTTTGTTTTAAATTATCGCAGATCGATGGTTCAACCATTCGATTTAAAGGTATTGGCGAGCTCGTTTGAAAGATACCCATCATGAAAATTTACTCCTCGAGGGGGGACTTCCCCCCAAGGGGGGAGGCGAGGCTCCTACATACACATTTTTTTTCCCTGTTGACTATCTCTTTTTCAAAAAATATATATTCGTTTCATTTGGTTTAGTGCAGTCTATAGACGTTAAACTCTACTTAGCTGCAATTTCCCCCATAGACGTAAGTATTAGAATTCTCTTGATTGTCCCTGTACACGAACAATTTGCTTGATCTTAACGAAAAGCTTACTGTAGCATCCTTATATGATACACATTTAGAATACCAAGTTTGAACTTTCTGCCATAATTTGTTTTTGAGATATGCTGATAACAGACAGACAGACAGACACACACAGACACACACAGACACACAGACATACACACAGACATACACACAGACCATTTGCTAAAAACATGATTTTCGTATTCAGGGTATCTCAGAACATGTAAATATAACAAAAACTCACGTTCAAAAATTTGACCCAAAAACAATACTTTCTCTACCTTATGGGTAGTAAAAATAACAATTGGATGTATTATCTGAAAAAAGAAAAAAGAAAAGAAAAGAAAAGAAGAGACGAGAAAGAAAGAAAATTCTGCATGCATTCTTTATACTCAGAATTTAATTTAGTACAAGACTTATTTTAATCTATTCTTCTACATAAAGGCATGCAGTAACTGTGTTTTAATCCCCAGCATTACAAACTATATTCATTTCTTCAAATTTAGTTCGTATGTCTTTAGCATAAGAGTCCCTTTTGGCGGCTTTTAAAATTTTGTTGTCATTTTGACGATTGATAAAAATGGCTATCGCAGTTGCGTAAGTAAAGATCTAGTCGAGAAACGTCCGAGCTACTACTGTGCCAAATTTCAAATTTCGCCAAGGGGTTCGATACTGAAGCTGTTCCATTTCTTTAGAAAGATTTCCCTCAATTTTATTTTAATTACTTAAAAAAAAAAAAAAAAAATGCACGTTCCTTTTTTTCGACATAAAAAAAGGGTATTTACTTATTTATTTATTTTTGGGTCATAAATAATAAAATCTTTCTATATATAGTTTTTACAATTTTAATAAATTTTTAATAGTCAATTTTATGTAAAAAGTTAGATTACTTTCAGAAATTTCTATTTCTTTTATTAAATTTAAGACTTTTCTTGCCTTTTTCCTTTACTTTAATTGCTTAGTAATTGCAATCATTATTTTAGAAACTTTAACTTTATTTTCAGTAATAATGTGTTAGCATGTACATTTTTTTTTTCGTCATAATGAGAAACATAAAATTCAAGGTGGAACACTTCTAATGGCGACAACGCAAAATCGTAGATTGAAAGAAATAGTTCTATTGTACTAAAAAAAAAAAAAAAAAAAAAAAGGCAATATTTATTTCATTACAATTAATGGGAATTATATTTATGTCTAGATTATTGTATTATATGAAAAAGAATAAACCTAAAAAACAAAAAAATTAATCTTTTTCACAAGTTTTGCTTGCTTTACCTTTTAATAATAATAATAATAATCAAAACAAATAATCGCTAATAACGCGATAATTGTCAAACGATTTTCTCTGCCATCAGTTGACTCTTCTTTGACGACACTCTTTCTTATATTTCCGAAATAAAGCAATGCTCCGTCCACTGCAACAATAGATGGATAAAAGTTAACATGTTATTGTGTATTAGTTCCCACATTCCAAAACAAAAAATTTTTGTACATTTGCTAATTTTAAAGTGATTTGAGAGTAAAGTAATATTAATTTATCAGAAAGAACTCTGTTCTTTAAATGACTTGGGCACAGCTTTAGTACAATACCCTCTTCCTGACGTTTGAATTTTTGTCCCATTTTGGCGATGAATTAAAATGGCAATCGCAGTTACGTTAGAAAAAACCTTGGCGAGAAACGGCCGAGTTACTTTTTTGCTAAATTTCAAATTTCGCCAAGTGAGGCTATTAAAGCTGTTCCAAAATAGTATAATAATTTTCTCTATTTTATAACGCATACATAGTAAATGATTCCCTGCTATCAATAACGTATTCAAATATCGCCATATATTATTTGGTGAAAATTCAATGAAAAAAAAAATAATAAACTAATATATTTTTAGTGCAGTTAAATATTGAAGAAAAGTTGCAGCTTTAGTATAGAACTCTCTTGGCGACTTATTTACTAGCTATTGTACCCGTTTTTCTGAACGTAAATGGCAAAATAAATTATGTTTTTCGGGCGTTGAGAAAATTTACGCGCAAATCAGTACACAAACAATTATGCAAATTAAATATGTATATATACATACTTGCCAACGTACTAATTAATATGTATTGTTAGTCCCGCCTTCTTTTTCACACCAGTATCTTTTCAGAGTATTTTTCTACTTATTCAATCGTAACTGCATTTGTAGAATATTAGTTTAAAAATTTACTGGTGTGAAAAAAAAGGGTGTGACTAACAACACTACGGAATATTAATTAGGATGTTGGCAAGTATGTATGTATATATGAGTGAAAATTTGCAAATTGTGCTGATTAACTATAATAATCTATTCTCTATCTTCTTTAGCATAGTAGGCTTCAATTAAGATAAATATTTCTTTTAATAGCATACTGTGAATTATAATTACACTGTAAAAAATGAACATGCTAGATTACATCACAATGTACGAGTAAAAAAAATCACCAGCACCATGTGCGGTTTTCAAGTGTAATGGAAATAAATGCCTACTTGAATTTTCAAAGAGGGTGTTGTAATTTTACAACACGCTGTGCTGTATTTGTTTTTTTCATTCGAAAAAAAAAAAAAAAAAAAAAAAAAAAGATTATATTAGTTTTATTTTATTTTCTTTATTTATTTTAAGCTGTTTGTGTTTTAATTTTTATTTCTTTTAAAGTTATATTTGTTTTATTTTGTGTTTTTTATTTCATCTTTTTTATTCTGTCAATATAAATTTAAACATGTTATGCATTTTTAATAGGAAATATAATATGTATAATAACTTTTAATAAATTCAGTTTATTAAAGGAATATTAGAATTGTAATACAGTAACGATTTCTTTTCAACATAAAAATATTTAACCATTTAAATAAATAATAAAAATGTCTTATATTGCGGATTCTATTAAAAAAACTAGTTGGCATAGGTGGACTCTGCTCAGTTCCCCATCATATGTATGTTCTCATAAATTTCTTGTACAGGATTTATTATATTCATGTTAAGAGAAATGAATTTGACCAAACGCTTGGCACAGTGGCAGAACGAAATCCTCGCCTAATAGGCTACCCACCATTCAGTTCGATATCTTATTCTAATCTATTAATTTATTTTATTGGGATCAATTTCGTAGTTTATTTTCATGCTACTATTCCCAATGCAACTTTCCTAAAAATGCGTACTTTTATGAAATATCTCCCCATTTTGCTATGTTGATAAAATCTTAAATTTCGAATAACTTACGAAATTTTCCTATTAGAATATTTGTAGTCAATCATGTTCATACAAGTATCATAAATGCTATTTTGAAATTGCCTGATATATTTATGATCCTTAAAATGGACGTTTATGCTCGATTTTGCCTTATTCTGCCATTTTAAGTAAATCGTAAATTCCAAATAACTTACGAATTTTTTAAATTGGAAAAATCATACTCTATGGTATTCATGTCAGTATCCTAAATAATATTTCGAAAGTGGTTTGACATCTTTACGAGGAAAATATCCCTCACGATTGACGTTTATTTGAAATTTTGCTCTATTCTGACATGTTAAGAAATTCGTAAATTTCCAATAACTTACGAAATTTTTATATTGGAAAATTCATAGTCATTAATACTCATGCCAGTGTCCTAAATAATATTTCAAAGTAGTCTGACATCTTTACGATGAAAATATCTCTCAAAATTGACGTTTATGTGAAATTTTGCCCTATACTGCCATGTTAAGAAATTCGTAAATATCCAATAACTTGTGAAATTTTCAAAGTAGCATGTTTATAATTACTTATGTTCATTCCGGCATCAAAACTGATATTTTAAAACTGGTTTGACATTTTTACAGTAAAAAGTTACCATTTAATGCACGTTTAAGTGAATTTTTGTCCTATTCTCCCATGTTAAGAAAATCGTAAAATTCGAATAACTGCTGAAGTTTTTAAAATCGAATGTTGCAAATGAATAGGGTTCTTGCCAGTGTCGAAAGTAATATTTTAAAACTGATCTGACCTCCCTACGACAATTTGTTCTTGAGATATCGTGTACACAGACTAACAAACTAACGGACCAACAGACGAACAGACTAACAGACACCCTACAGACAGACACCATAAAAATTTTGTCATTTTCGGATTCCTCACACCTGAAAACGTGTAAAAAAGTAAAAAAACCGAGGTCGAAAATTTTCACGATTACCTTCCCCATACCTATAGTATGATGGGGAACTAATAATTATGTATCAATTTTTAATCCGCAAAAGAAATATTAAATTAGTCAAATCAGAAGCATTATTTAATAAGTACTTGAAATAATTATAACTACTTTAATATTTTTTAGAACGTATGAAAATTAAAATGACAGTTTTCAATGCTTTATTAAACTATATTTTGCAGAATACTTAATCTATACAATTTTAGCAAACATATTAATTTTACAAAAAAGAAAAAAAAAACTTTATTAATACATTCTGTGTAATAAACTACAACAAAATTATCTATAAAAGCGAACAAAATTTCAAAACTAAAAATGTAATCATGATGCATAAAATAAAGGAAACTTGAAATTTAAAGAAAGAAAAAAATATTTTAGTAGAATGCTAAAAATTGCACAAAAGTTTCATATTAAGTATTTATCAAATAATGTTCTTATTTTGAATGCCATAATATTTTTTCAGAAATAGAAACTAATACATAATTTTTTCCCCCAGTAAGTAATAGTAATTTAAATCATTTTTAAAATAAATTAGTTTGGAAAAGTTGTTGTTTAATAATTTTATTTCGGGAGGAAATAATTACTGTGTCGTAACTTTTATTACTCATAATTCAAAATGGAGTTTCATGAGAGAGAGCTTTTAATTAAGATTAGATTTCATTAATAAAACGTAGACCCTTATGAAACTTATGTTGACAGAATGAAAAAAGAGAAGAAATAAAATCAAAATTAAAACAATTATAACTTACTTGTTTGTCGTTGGACCTAATGTGAGTTCTAATCACAGATTCGATCCCCCATTTTTTCGTTTATCATAGCGGAGCAGAAGTCGTAATGAATATTTACAAGTTTTAGTTTGTGTTTGAAGCTCATTCGCGTATCTGTGTCACATGACCGTTTGATGTCATAGATAATGTAAGAAAACACCACGTTCTGATTGAAATTTTTTTACAACTCGAGTGCTTGATTTTAACACATCACAAGATGAGGGATATTCGTTGTAACTTTACATTTTTTTTTTTTCTAATAGTGTAAATTCCCATCAGAAGAACGGGCACAACGGCTAATAATAAATAATATTAAGTGTGCTTTTACAGCGCAGGGGGAAAAAAAAAGATTGAACATTAGTTACATGGAATGCGCATTTTTATGTTAAAAATTTTACTTGTGTAAATTCGTAATATTAAAGTCAGTATTCGTATAATTTTTTTACGTAATTATTTTAATATTTTACATTAAAAATGCTAGTAAATTATTTACGAAATATTTTCATTTTACTTATAAATTAATTTATTTTAAAGAGGAAATACAAAAATTATTTCAAATGTACGACGGATTAAACTAATCTCAAAATAATAATGCGTATAAAATACAGCTGCCTATTTAACTAATAACTTTCTACCTAAAAAGGTTACGAAAACATTATCATGAGCCATTATTAAAACATTGAATTCGCATTACATAGTATACTACATTATAAAACCATTAGTGATGTAAAGAGATATAATGAAAAATTTACATAATCACAACTTGTTGTAAAGATGAATATAAGAGTAAACAATGCTTCTAAATTATATTTATATGCTGGTCATAATACAAATACAGTATCAATGAGTGCACATTTGCAAATACCGATTTGCAGCAAATAACTGTGATTTAAACAAATAAATAAATAAATAAATAATACTATCTTATTTTAAAATAAAAAAAATTTACATGCTTGAACATTTTAATATAATGATAATATAAAAGAAATAAAAAAATCGAGATGAATAGTATTTGTTGGACATGGAAACAAGTAGTTACCGCAAGATTTTACATGCAAGAACAGAAAATCTTACATAGACACTGAAAAAGTTATACAAAGATTACTCAATGAAGTATTAGCTAATTTAAATATCATGAAATTTTTAAAAATATTAATATAATGATATTGAACCAGAGTTGCCGACTTTTATAATTTATTCCGGTGCATTGTTAGCACCGCCTTTTTTTTTCATACCAGTAATTTTTAAGAATGATTTTCTTCTTATTCAATCGTAGTCAGATACTGGAGAGAAATATTTTACAAAAATTCTGGTGCGGAAAAGAAGGCGGAACAAAACATGCTCCGGAATAAATTAAAAAAGTTGGCAACTCTGTTGAAGTTTTGATGCATTTTTCTTATTTCAAATAATTACTTTAAAAATAAAGTGGTGTAGAAAAAGGGGCGTGAACAATTTTACGCTTATTAATGAGATGGTTGGCAGGTATGGATACGTTCAGTGCGTCTAGTTTTTAATGGTGTAGTCAGATTTTGCTTAAGGGGTCATCTACATATTAAAACACGTATAAACTTCAATTTTTTCAATGACGACCCCTATTTTCGACCTCATATTCAGATTTTTTAGATCAAGGCAGTTCGGAAAACCGACCTATTTATATACTTTAAATCAATTATAAACAGAGTTACACGTGAAAATGTGTTAGGGGACCGTCTATACATTTAGAAAAAATAAATCATGATCTAACACCCAATATACATTATTTATTAAATTTCACACCGGAAAAAAAGTTCAGAAATGGAAGTTACAAAATAAAAAACGATTCAAATTCGCACAACTTTCTATGTTAGCTTATGAATTAAAAGATTTTTATTGGTTTCAATTTATTAAACATTGAATAGTTAAATACAACACTTCATATAAAGAAAATTAAGTAGCTTGAATCATATGAACCCTACATTGTTGAATTACAAAAATCTAGATACCAAGGTAAGAGAACAATAGTAATAATGATAATAATATTAATAGCGGTTAAAAAAAAAAAAAAAAAAAAAAAAAAAAAAAACTGTTTAATATTTAAGAAAAAGAATTATCTACTTTTTAAAAGCAAAAACTGTTTTATTTAAGAGACACGAGTTTAAGTTAAAATACATATATAATAAAAAAATATATATATAAACAATTAAAATCTACTAACTAACAATTATTATTTACTTCTTGTTGGGTATATTTTTATTTCATACAGTAAGCCTCGCATGAAAGTGTTACTATAAAGATTTACATTTAATTTTAGGCGTACAAACGAACAATAGGTAATATACAAAAATATAGATAACAAGATTTAAACTAAAATCTGAGAAAGGATATTTAACATTTTCGCGACCACTGACGCAGTTTCACGTCATTTTAAAATATGTAACTCCTTCAGTGAACGTTTCTTTCACAATTTGGGTGTTACGATATTTCTTAAGAATATTCCTTATATTCATATATATATAAACAAAATAGTATGAATACAAATACTTTCACTAGAAAGAGTATAATTATTATGTATATCCATATGAAAAGAAATATGGATATAGAAAAAACGGTTTCCTATTGCCTAGAACGAGTATTCCCCGTTCTGCAGTCGTCTACTGTACTTGAATTCTTAATTTTAAATGTGTAAAATCTATATCTTTAAAAGTAATAAGACATATTACTTTGTTTTAAATTCTTTTTCCGCGATAAATGTGACGCCAGTTTTACGCCGTGATTAGAATAATAGAAAATAAATAATATTGCGCTTTGTTTCAATAATTGATATTAAAAACTTAAAAGAAAAAAAATACCGCTTTATTATTCAGTATTAAAAAAACATTTAATAAAAATTTTATATTTTATTATGTTACGTCATGCGATAAAATTTAAATAGCATAAACGGTAGAGTAAGCGAATGCGAAAATGTCACAAAAAGATTAAAACAGGAAATTTGTTTTAAAAAATCTGATAAAAATTAATAAAAATCAATTATATTAATTTTAAAAAAGGAAAAAGAAAAGTATTGTTCACTGCGTATTGCTCTTTCAAATAATAGTCCTCGTCTTACCGCGTTTTTTTACCGTGATGATACTTAACTTGAGGTGCACGAATCATTGAATATTCAAGTTAAAAAAAAAAAACAAAAGGGACAAAATAGAATTTTAGCCGTGAGAAACTGGGAAACGTTATGTAATATTTAAGAACAAAGACTTAACATTTCAGAATCGAGTATAAACCTCTTTGCAACGGAAGCCACGCCTTTACACAGTTTTTCTACAACTTTGCATTATAAAACAAAATTATTTTACATACTTCCAATTAAATCATTTAAATTTTGTCTTCAGCATTCGATGTAGTAAATGCCATTGACATTTATGTATACCAGCGTCACATAGAGAGTCATATACGAATACAGAAACTAGTTATTTTAATATTGTTTCCGCAATATAGAGGATGGGCTTCATTTCTTTTAGAATTTTTTCACAATCTCTCGTTTGCATTGCGATAATTTTATAAAAATGATCCAATTTGTATCATAAACATCGAAATGTTGCTTAGAAAACAATTAGAATAACATTAAGGTAAATTAAAATAGTCTTTCGTCAAAATATATACAGATATTTACTGACAGAGGATACAAATTATTATAAGTGACGGCCCCCTAACAACAGTAAAAAATGAAATATTACTGTAACTCAAAAAATAATGTTAAGAAAGAGCTGTAAATTTGGAAACCCATGTTTTTCATGATGCCTGTTCTATTTATGCAAAAATTAACATAGGTCATAATTCATAATTTTTTCAAATATGAAATTATTAATAATTTTCATATTTAAAAAAAAAAAAATCAAAACTATGTATGGAATATGTTTGGGTCACTTCATTCTATCATATAAAAAAAAACAGAATTTGAATATCATAATTATTTTGGAAGATATGAATTAATGTTTATCACATTCATTTAACATTAGCACCCTCATAGTTTGACAGCTTATAACTCTGTGAAGAATTGAGCAAAATATATAAACTATACCATTTTCCGCGATGATTTTGTCCAAAGAATTCAAATAAATTATAAAAAATGGGGGTTACTATTGAAAAAAATTATATTGATGACAGTTTTAATATGTAGACGACCCCTTAAGCAAAATCTAACTATATCATTATAAACTAGACGTTATTACAAATCGATTGGTACCAACCACATGTTTCTAGGATAATTTACGGCGACATTAGGTGTGTGTGTGGGGGGGGGGGGGGCGTCTTTTATTTGGCTGACTGTACATTATAAAACCAGAGCTCGAATTCTCTTTTCTTTCCTTGAAGACACCTTCAGGGATGAGAAATATTAGCCTTTTATGTTACCACTATTTTTATACAAAAATGTTATTTTTATAGTAACGTGTCGTGATTAAATAAGATAAATATCGTTGTATAAAAATAGTGGGAATTTTCCATCGATGAAAGTGCCCTAAAAAAAAAGGGCTGAGATTTCGAGCTCTGATAAAATACACAGAATTAGTATTATGCCGACCACGCCTTCTATTTCACGGGTTTCTTATATTTCACTTTTTTTTTTTTTTTTTTTTTCAATAAAAATACTATAATGAGTTTATTAAATCAAAACGTTTTTTCTCCCCACCCTCGTACAGTATTGCCAATTTTATGGACTTTTTTATTGAATATCTACCAGAAACTTTTTATTGTAAGGTTTGCCTAATCACAACGATTAATCGTCTATCATGTATGTCAAACATCACTCCTCAAATTTATTGGTGATTATCGAATAAAAAAAAGTCCCTAAATTTGGCAACACTACCCCGTGCACCACTCTTCATAAAAACAGGATATTTTCAATATTCCGAAGACAAGTCCTTACATATTCCGATTTTTATAGAAAAGAAACACTGTATTGATTTATTGATCAGAATAAGATTTCCTAAGAGCAATAACTATATTCATGATTTTATTCAAAATATCACTCTTAGTTTTATTATATCACGTCTATAGTTTGGGCATAGCTTCCTAAACTAGATGCCTGTCGCGTGGCTCGGAAACATGGCAACAGTTCGAACGGTAGACAGCTCCACCTGGTACAGATTGCGCGACCTTTTTTATTAAACAGCCGCCAAAAATTTAAAAAGTGGGGTTTTATATACATAAAAGGCGAATAGAATAGAAGAAACGTCGATTATATATATCATATATCACTTCTTAAAATTATTGGTGACAGTTGAATAAAAAAGTCGCCCCAGGTTGCGCTGTCTACCATTTGAATTGTTGCCAAGTTTTCGAGCCACTTGACTATGGTTTGGGCAAATTTTTCATCACAATAGTATATTGATATAAAAAGAGCAATATATATATAATACTTCATGCACTATGGCTTTTAAACATTTCCAACATTTTGTAATTTAAATAGCGTTTAACTCAATATATTTATTGAAGTGTAAAATATTGAAAATAGGGATACATGATTATTTTTTTCTTGTGATCCTCAAATAATACATGACTTAAAAGTAACATATCTTCTAATATGTTGGTTTAAACACTTTTAATGCTTCCGTGATTTAAAGTTATGCTACTAGCTATTTGATTCTTTAATAACAGCTTTTAAAGCAATCAAACATACTAACGGTGAAAATCTAGCAATTTTCCACTTAAATTTAATTAAACATGTCTTTCTCCATGAGCATTAATAGCAGTGTTCTCACTTTAGTGATATCTCTGGCTAGTATCACTTAAGATTTTAACTTTATGGTTGAAAATTCTCTGTTTGAAATTATCGCATTTGAGTTATTGGTAATTTATTTGCCGGAATTCATTGATATTATCGTAACTTTTATCAAGTTGAATAACGACATGTTGTATTACTGTTAAACGAAGATAATTTTATTGCAAATAAATATCATACGCATTTCCAGTAAAATTTCAAAATTTGACTTTAGATTTAATTGGTTTGTTAAAAAACTAAGAAAAATAATTAAAAGCATTTGTTAAACTATTATATTATTGCATTCGATACTATATATTGGTTAATTGAAGCATTAAAAAAAAAAAAAAAAAAAAAAAAACGAGAGAAGCCATTTATTCAGATTAAAATAATACTGTTGATTAATTATAACTAGACTCATGCATAAAGAATTGACCTGCATCAAAAACATTTTACTCAAACGAAACTAAGTTTTAGCATGCATAAAATTAAGGAAAAGCTAACTCACCTCCAGGGACTGATTTAGACCGGGGCACACATTATTTACACTTACACCATTATTTTTAAGGCAATACTTTCCTCTTATAATAAACAAAAAATTCTCATTAAAAACTATTTTAAAAGAATTCTGGTGTCTAATAACCATGAGTAAATTCGATTGTTTTACACCGTTCATTTTTTATAAAAATAATTTCCTAGTCCAAACGTGGAATTTCTATGATATGCAGTAAAAAATAATTGTAAAAATATTCCGGTGAGAGAGTGCCCCGGCCTAAATCAGGCTGTGCTCACCTCTCTCCTGCATTTCCTGTAGTCGCTTGAAAAACCATTTTAGGCCATACAAGTCAATAAAGATGAAATCCGATTGCTTACTATAGTTGTTTTTAATCAGAGATTTTCTTTCAGTATTTTATGAATAAAAACAGAATCTTTCACAAACTTTAGCACAGGTTTAAACATTCAGAATACGTATAAAGGCATTTTTTTATGCCTTGAATGAGTTATAAAGAATAAACAGAAGAATACTTATTGTTTTAATAATATAACAATTAATGGATTACTTGGCTGTACGAATTCAGCCTGAATATCAGAATGTCAATTCAAGAATAAAGTTACTTCAGTTTTTTCGAATAGTTCAGAGAGAAAAACAGAATCAATAATAAAAAAAAGAAAAAGAATGAGTTTTTTTTTCACTTTCTGGTCACATGACTGTCTACTTCTGATCGGCTGTCGCCTTTACCGCTTCCCATGAATCAACAGGCTGGGCGGGGCGGGAAGGCACCGGAGCAGGTGTCGAAATACTTGGAAAAGGGATCACCTGCGTAACCGGTCGAATCAGAGTTCCAGCAGAAGAGGTCTTAAGTTGCAGGACCCTGGCGATTCCGTCAGGTCCGGGAATCAACTTGATGATTCTGGCGAGATCCCAATGGAGTGGAGGTGATACTTTATTTTTCAGGATGACGAGTTCCCCTGGAGAAAAGTTGTGACGGTGGTTGTTGGTTCTTTTGGATCTATACAGCAATGTTGGCAGGTATTGTGCTTTCCACCTCTTCCAAAACGTTTCCTTCATCTGCAATAAGAGCTTATACCTAGAAGAAAGACTAAGAGAATTGTTTGTTAATGGCAGTTCTGGCAATTCTAATAATGCAGTTCCAATCAAGAAATGTCCTGGTGTTAAAGCTGCGATATCATTAGGAGCATTGGACAATGGTGTTAGAGGCCGCGAATTTATAACAGCCTCTATTTGACATAGAAGAGTGGACAGTTCCTCAAAATTTAAAATTGCGCCTTGTGTGATTTTTACCAAATGATGTTTGGCTAATTTTATCGACGCTTCCCAGAGTCCCCCAAAATTTGGAGCATACGGGGGAATAAAGTGCCAGGTTATTTGGTGTTGGGAAGCAAAATTTTGTAATTTTTCTTCTTTGAATAAAGAAAATAGCTGTTTTAGGTAAGAATGGGCTCCGACAAAATTTCTGCCATTGTCCGAAAATATGTCAGAGGGGTATCCACGCCTACCTATGAAGCGTTTCAAGGCTGCGAGAAAGGCTTCTGTAGAAAGATTTGAAACACATTCAAGATGCACTGCCTTTGTCGCCATACAGATGAAAAGGGCAATATATGATTTAAAGGTTGTCGCTTTTCGTTTATGTTGACATTTTGTCATTACTGGTCCCGCGAAATCGACACCAACCTTCGAAAAGGGCCGAATGGGTGTGATTCTTTCTGAGGGTAGATCCCCCATCTTTGGAATTATTGGCTTAGCTGACAGTCGAAAACAGAGTATACACTGTCTTAATACTGATTTTACGGTGGAGCGTCCGTGGGGAATCCAAAATTTGTTTCTAAGGAGTGAAAGTACTAAATTGGGACCAGCATGGGAGCTTAAGTTATGATAATATGTTATTATCAAGGAAGTAACGTGATTTGCTTTGGGAAGTAATATGGGGTGTTTTTCTTGAAATCGTAAGGATGGGTGGTTCCGCAGGCGTCCTCCAACACGAAGAATGCCTGCTTCATCCAGAAAAGGATCAAGACAGAATAGATGGTGTGAAGGTTTTAAAAGTTTGCCTTTCTTTAGTAAGGCAATTTCATCACTAAATTCTGCATTTTGAATAATTTTTACAAGCCACATTTCCGCTTGATTTAGCTCTATGGCCTTTAAAGGACCACTTTCCTTTGATTTGGTTTTAATTTTATTGATAAATCTCAAAACATAAGCTAGAATTCTTAAAAGTTTTAGATAGTTAGAGTATTTCGTGATATGTGATATGAAAGTGTTATTAGAAAGTGTAGGCTTAGAACTTGAATCTGTCGAATGTTGATGAGTTTGTTTCTGAACGGAAACTGAATGTAATGTGCACATTGGTGGTAGCTCAAAACTATGGAGCCATTTTGGCCCTTCCCACCACTCAGTTCTAGCTTTCAACTTAGCCGGGGACAATCCGCGTGTGGCACAATCGGCCGGGTTTTCTTTTCCTGGGATATGTCTCCAGGATTTTAGTTGAGTAAGAGCTCTGATTTTGGTAGCTCTATGGGCCACGAAACTATTTCCTTTGTTTGAAGGGTTATTTATCCAGTTTAATACAATAGAAGAGTCAGTGTACCAGTATGTCGAATGAGTAAATTTAAGGAATTTTTGAATGTTGCAAATTAACTCAGCTACGAGTACAGCCCCACACAATTCTAATTTCGGTAAAGTGAGTTCTTTTATGGGTGCGACTCTAGTTTTAGCAGCAATTAAATATACCTGAATCGTGTTCGTTATGATCTTTAAATATGCGACTGCCGCATACGCCCTCGGAGAGGCATCACAAAAGCCATGCAGTTCAACTGTACAATCTTTAGTATTTGAACCTACATAGCGTGGAATGGACATAGATTTAAACTCATTAATTTCATTATAAAAAGTTTTCCATTCTTGCAAAATATCTGGAGGTATAGGCTCATCCCATGTTGATTGCAACTTCCACAATTTTTGTAGAATGATTTTTAAGATAATAGTAGATGGCGAAATAATTCCGAGGGGATCATAAATTTGCGCAATTACGGACAGCAACTGTCTTTTTGTATTAATTTGTTGATCAGCTAAGGTTCTAACTTGAAGAGTATCTTCACTTAAATCCCAGAACATTCCTAGTACTCTTTGATTTATTTTTTCTTTATCCTCAAAAAAATGAATGACCGAATTAGCCTTATCTTCCTCTGGAATATCAGAGAGCGCTTCTGGATGGCTACAAGCCCATTTCCTAAGTTTAAACCCTCCAGCTTGCATTAGAGCCTGCAGCTCCATTATTCTACCTTTTGCTAATTGAAGGGATTGTGCCCCTGACAATAAGTCGTCGATGTAAAAATTTTCCTTGGCAATTTCTGCTGCCAATGGAAAATTTTGTCCCTCATCCTCACATAATTGCTTAAGGGTGCGTAACGCTAAATAGGGTGCACAAGCTGTTCCGTAGGTGACAGTATTCAATTCGTAAAAAGATAATTGGTCATTGGGAGATTCTCTCCAAACAATTCTTTGGTAGATTCTATGTTTCCTTTCAATTAAGATTTGCCGATACATTTTAGCTATGTCTGCACTGAACGCTACAGGGTTGGCTCGAAATTTTACTAAATTGTCAAAAATATTCGACTGCAGTTTAGGACCAATATATAGAATGTCATTTAAAGATTTGTTATTTGTTGTTTTAAACGAGGCGTCAAATACTACACGTAATTTTGTTGTTTCAGAGTTTTCATTTACCACCGCATGATGCGGTAAATAATAATGTGGCGTTTCATTAATTTCAGCTGGATTTAATTTTGTCATATGACCCAAATTTATATATTCGTTCATGAAATTCGAATACTCCATTTTTAATTGTGGGTTCTTTTTAATTTTATTTTCAATGGAAAGAAATCTTGAAATAGCACCTGACTTACTGTCACCTAGTGCCTTATCTGGCTTAAAGGGTAGGTGAACGACATATCTTCCCTGACTATTTCTTTTAGTTGTGGTCACATAAATATTTTCCACAGGATCATTTTCTATCTTTTTTGATTCTACATTTGGAATTGATTCTGTATCAAAAAATTGTTTTAAAGTGTTGTTGATATCATCATCAATAGTTATATGACACGTTAAACTGATATTTGTACATTGAAAACTGTTTATTCGTCCTGAAAGGAGGTAACCCAGCTTTGTGGGGAATGCTGTAGGAGTTCCTGCTGGCCCTTGAATTGGACTGCCATTGCAGATTGAGGCGACTATTTCTGCCCCAAGAAGAATATCGATTGGACCACTGACGTCATAATTGGGATCAGCTAGTTGTAATCCCTTTATGTGTGGCCAATCATGTTGCGGTAGTTGGAAATTAGGGAGAGGTGAGGTAACCCTATCAACTATAAAAGCGCTGACTGAAAATGACTCCGACGAAAAATGCGGAGTGAATTTAAATTCTGTTTCGTTGAGAGCAGTTTCTGCTAAAACGCAATTAATCCCTATTATACTATGCGACGTGCTCCGTAAGGGCAAATTTAGTCGCTTAGCACATTCCTTAGTAATTAATGAATTTTGACTAGCATTATCTATCAAAGCTTTACAATGCATAATTTTTCCTTTATTCGATTTAACCTTAATTAGTGCTGTAGATAACAAAACATTACTAGAATAAAACTGAGCACTATTAGAAACTGATATATCTGGCGATACATGATTCGCCCTTTCAGAATTTGAATTTCTACCATAAACATGTAGCAATGTATGATGTTTTTCTGCACAATTTTTACAATTAATGTTTATCCTACAATTCTCCAGCCTATGATTTTGGCGTAAGCAATTTTGACATAACTTATTTAATTCAACAAATTTCCATCTTTCTTTAACCGGTTTTGAATTAAATGTCGGACATTTAAATAGCGCGTGACGCTCATTACAAAGAATGCACGTATTTTCCTTTTTCACAATTGTACTCAATACGTTTGATTTCTTCGAATTAGTGAATTTTACTTCTTGTTTACATTTTATCTCTTCAACACCGCGCGCTTCGCGCTCAACGAATTTCCTAAAAAGATCAAGATCAGGCAATTTATCACTATCCAACATTAATTCCCATCTCTGTTTTAACGATTCATCCAATTTCCCCATCATGAATTTTATTATAATTAAGTCGCTTAACGCATTAGAATCTAAACCCAAAGTTTTTAAGTTTCTGACGGCTTCGTTACAAGTATCTAATAACTCAAGTAAAGTTTTAGCATTGTTTGCTTTTACAATTTTCATAGAAAATATTTTGTTAATTTGACTCAATGCCAATTGTCTCTTATTTTCATATCTTTCATTTAATATTTCCCAACATTGATCTAAATTTTCCTCTTTTAGAGCGAATCCTCGAATTAATTTAGCTGCGTTTCCGCGCACTGAAGAATGTAAATATTGCAATTTTTCAATTTTGGATAATTGATTATTTTGTAGAATTGTCGAATTAAAAATTTCTTTAAAAGAAATCCAATTTTCGGTTTCACCAAAAAATTTTGGAAGATCAAATTTAGGTAATTTAATAAGAGACGATTTACCATTTTTCTCATCTTTATTTTCCGCGTGAGTATCTGAATCGCACGCATTTACTTCTGTTTTGTCCTCTAACTCCACCAATAAATCAAAAACCCCTCCCTTATATCTCAAATACATATCCATATAATCCTCATTCTCTTTAGCGGATAAATTTTTAAATATTTCCGCGATTTCATGATCATACGATTGAACTTTGTTTTTTAATAATTTAACCTTAGATTGTTCATCTTTACTACACCCCTTTACTCTATCTCTAAAACTATCGATTTCCTTACATAAATTTTCAAATAATAAAACTTGCTTAGATAATTTCGGCATTTTAGAATATATAAGTTTAAATACACATAACTATAGGCCTTCGAATTACAGAACAAACATTCAAGAACAAAAATAAATCATTTTAAGAATAAATGATTACGAATAAGAATAAGAATAAGAATATCAAATACACATTAAATATATATAGTTTTTTTTTTTTTTTTTTTATATATCTATATAAATCATCGATAGACTCATGGCTCTAGGACGGACCAAAAACATGTTGATTAATTATAACTAGACTCATGCATAAAGAATTGACCTGCATCAAAAACATTTTACTCAAACGAAACTAAGTTTTAGCATGCATAAAATTAAGGAAAAGCTAACTCACCTCTCTCCTGCATTTCCTGTAGTCGCTTGAAAAACCATTTTAGGCCATACAAGTCAATAAAGATGAAATCCGATTGCTTACTATAGTTGTTTTTAATCAGAGATTTTCTTTCAGTATTTTATGAATAAAAACAGAATCTTTCACAAACTTTAGCACAGGTTTAAACATTCAGAATACGTATAAAGGCATTTTTTTATGCCTTGAATGAGTTATAAAGAATAAACAGAAGAATACTTATTGTTTTAATAATATAACAATTAATGGATTACTTGGCTGTACGAATTCAGCCTGAATATCAGAATGTCAATTCAAGAATAAAGTTACTTCAGTTTTTTCGAATAGTTCAGAGAGAAAAACAGAATCAATAATAAAAAAAAGAAAAAGAATGAGTTTTTTTTTCACTTTCTGGTCACATGACTGTCTACTTCTGATCGGCTGTCGCCTTTACCGCTTCCCATGAATCAACAATACTCTTTATTAAATTTTATTTCCGAGGGGTTATATTTATATCTATTGACAGAGGAAAATGTCTAATAATTTCAGTAATTTGGAATTGATTTCAATTGATGGAAATACACATTTAAACAAAATATAACTTAAAAACAGTTAAGTAACTTATTTTTCATGTTGAATACGTTCTTTTCTATAAGGTAATTTCGGGTGAGTTGCCCCACCGGTAGAGATGCCCCACTTAATATAATTTCGAAACGCAATGATAGATGGATCTGCGAGTCCGATTATTATTTCAGATAGATGTTGAATGGTGTGCTGTGGAAGTTACGTGAATTTATTTCTTTGTGTTCTGCTGTCACAACAATATTTCAAGTAAGTACCATGTTTTTTCTACTCTGTTATAAGAGTGATGTTGCATTGTAAGACTGGCACTAGTTAATAAAAGTGAATTTTTTTTATATAAGTTTAAAAATCTGTAGTAAGATGTTGATCAGTCGACTTCGGCCATTGTGCCGCCATTTTTGCTGTATTTTAATTTGGATAGTTGGCGGGGTATCTCTCCCATACCAAAAGGATAGATGCCCCAGATTATATTCGGGTGAGATGCCCCACATACTTTTACAGCGAGAAAAGTCATTTAATTGTTTAAATTTTAAACTAATATTGTTTTTATAAAATGTGTAATATTTGTAAATCGTTAAAATTTTTAACTTAAAAATATTTTTTGAAATTATGAATTTAGATTAAAATTCATCAAATAACATTCAAATTCGCGTGATCTCTAGAAGTGGCAACTCAAAACGAAATCACAAAAAAGCAAATTGAATCGAAATAAGAAAGCAAAAAACGCTCAGGTATGTCAGACTGACCTTTGACATTTAAACTATAACGTAAACAATCTTGGGCGATAACGAAACTGTAGGTGGGTGGTTAATTGTGCCGGTAATTGAATATTATTGTATTTGTTAATGCAGTTGTTTCATGCTTCTTGTTTGTTTCAGGAAAGATGACTACAGTATATAAAAAGAAAACAGTATATAAAAAAGAAAGATGACTACAGTATGTACAAAAGAAAAAATACTGGAACAGCTGGTGGGACCTGGACAGAAGACCATTTAAAAGAGGCTCTTGAGACTAGAAGCAGGGGAAATTGGTGTCATTGAAGCTGCTAGGTACTATGGAATTCCTTCTCGGACACTTCGTCGTCGAAGAAAAACAGATAACCAAAACAGGCTCTTTGGGGACCATTGACCACTATTGATCACTATTGACCAATGTTAAAACCTTTTATTATGTTTTTTACAGGTAGGGCATCTCTCCCATGTGAGTGGGGCATCTCACCCGCAACTTCGGGAGAGATGGCAAAATGTAGTGCTGCCGCAATTTTATTTTTTTTTAAAGAAAATTTACAATATGGTATAAAAAAACTACTTAGTAGTAATAAACAATATCTATTATGTATTTACCACAAATTTTCGTTGTCATTGTTACTACCCGATTTATTTTATAGCTTCCTTTCCTTAAGTGGGGCATCTCTCCCGGAATTACCTTACACTTTTTTGTTTATATTTTACTTAAAGAAGAAAAGTTAAATTTTAATTTATTCAAAAATGTTATGGGATGTATGTAATGTGAAATGGAAAATATTTAACCCTTCTACAGTGTAGCTAATGTCAACATTTTCACATAGCTATCCTTATAAATGCATCACGTTCGTATCTAAGAATTAGAAAAAAAAATTGAATAACGTTTAAATTTAAAGATTTGCATGCATTTTTATTTGTTTTATATGCATGAATACTTTGTACTTTTCATCTATATATATATAAAGCTGATTGTTTATTTTTTAGTTCGCTATAGAAATCTACACCATTCAAGCGACCGCTACGAAAAATGGCACACTGATTAAGCAGGACAAAATCTAGTTAGCGCCGTATTCTTCAGTTCAGCCGGATAATTGGTTCAAAAGATATTAAATAAAAACCCCATTTTAACTTTAAAATGATTAATTAAAATAATAATAATAATAATAAAGACTTTTTCTATTAGCTTGATTCGCACTAAAATGTATGAAAAGATTAAAATGAAGTGTTGCCATCTATATTTCATAATTTAGTTAATTTTAAAAAATTTAATTGTCGTGTCGAAAAACTATTTGCACCCCTGGATTCAGAAAAATCGCCCCTTTTATTTGGTACTGATTCTGTAACGATAGGACTGATATTTCTAATTTATTTTCTCCTTTTTCCGTTTTTAACCCGGATTCGGCAAAATTCGGTAGGTTGTTTATGACAGGGAATGTAAGCTAAAAAAAAGTCTTTAAAAAAAGAAAGAAAGATTTTATGCAAAATAAAGAAATAATTTATTTTATTTTATTTATTTATTTATTTATTTTTTCTGGAAGTAAAATAAAATATTTTTAATTTTGCATGAATAATAATTAAAGAACTGGCATAAGATATTAAAGAAAAAAAAAAGAAGAAGAAAAGAAAGAAATTAGATCATAAATAAATTAGAAAAAAAAAATAGAACTTTCATAAACCAAATCATTTTTTAATTTGCGTATATTTTCATAATAGTATATAATTTCGAGTCGTTGCTATAGGAACGCAGACGACTGAAATGAAAAGAATTTTAAGTACAAATGATTACGGGTATAAAATGAAAGCGTATAAAAAATGAAAGTTTTTAAAAATACCTTCTTATAAGCTTAAGAAAATAATTTTTGTATTCTGCAAATCTGGCTAATCATACCTTTTGAAGAATACCACTTTCAATCCTTTACTCCCATAATTAATATATAGATTAGAGAAAAAAAATGTTGCGTTACGAAAGTTGATGCATGTTTTAAAATCAGGAATTCGTGTGTGGATAAATGTTTTTATAGAGATATTTGGCATTAGCTTAAAATTTTTATTTAATTAAGTAGTATTTTTCTTTCCTACAGTAAAATACGTTTCGTTTTCATTGTGTACCTTATGAGGTCCTTTTATGTTCTCACCTTAATTATAGTTATAGTTTGGATTTTATTAAGAATTTTTTTTTTTCTAATTGTCATAAAAAAGTTTCTCTCTCTCTCTCTCTCTCTCTCTCTCTCTTTATGAACAGTTTTAGTATCGGACCCCTTTGGCAAAATTTTAAAATTCGCACCGAAGTAGCTCGAATGTTCTCGCCATGATCTTTAGTTACGAAATTGAGATAGCCATTTCAATTCATCGCAAAAATGGCTTAAAATATTAAGTCGCCAAGGGGGTTACTGTCACATACTAAAGCTGTGCTTTTTGTAATTATTTATTTATAGGCTCATTTAATTTGAAATCACCTAAAATAAAAATTAAAAAAAATATTGCCTTCATGCCAGCGATATTATTGAAATTTTTTTATTATAGAGTACATAAAGAAAAATGCTAAAAAAAAAAAAAAAAAAAAAAAAAAAAAAAAAAAAAAAATCAGATTTTTTTAGTCAAAACTAAGAATACGGGATCATATCGAAATTTATTTAAATTTAACAAAATGGCGTCAATGAGCATGATGGTTTCTGAGTTTCAAACCCCTATAGCATTTTTATTTATTGACCAATTTTGTTCATTTTGGTGTCATTAGAAAGATAAAAGTACAAACTATGAAATAAAATTATCCAAATGCTGAAAATATGAACACAATATTTTACAAAATTGTAATAAAAGCATTTTTTAAAGGAATTATTTTTACGTTAAAACCATGAAGCTATCTTCATGGTTAACACTCTACATCACACCACTTTATTTATTTATTTATTTATTTTTTCACATAATGTAAAATAACATATTTTCCAATATTTAAAAAAAAAAAAAGAAAAAAAAAATCAATAGGGTGTTCATTGTACTTTGTGACGAAAAATTAAACAAGTAAAATATATAAATATTTCATTAAATTCCGTTTAATGGCTAACTGATGTGCAACAAATGACCCTGCCTTCTCATGAACGGAATTAAATTGCAACGCAGCAGTTCAACTTGTCGGCCGATATGCACTCAAATTAAAACAGCATAGTTTTACATTACGTCCTTATCATATATCATATTTGGAGAGTTTATACACTACAGAAGTTGAGGTATAGCCTTGAATTAAATGGAAGTGAATCACAACATAGCAGCACCACCTATTGGGTAATATATTCCAACAGCTAACTAATACCAATTTAAATCAAGGTCTAACCAATTTGATAATCGTACTTAAATTCCGCCCATTGGTTCATGAGATACTACAAAATTTCCCTAGCACATCATACACGCGCAGTCATTCTCTAAATTGAGCCAATCATCTTTAGAACATTTCCAAAGATGTAAATTCATCGGAAACCGGAAGTCAAAAGCATTCACGGTTCCAATACTTTCTTCTATATCATTTTATATGACAGCACCATTTACTGATTAACATGAACAAAATTTAATCAATATAATCAATATTCAATCGTGTTCAAGAAATCTCAAAACGTGTAAATTCATCGAAAACCGGAAATTGAAAAAATTTCCGAATTTTATACATTCTTCACATATATGCAGAAGATATAGTAAAAAATCCACTTATATAAAAATACGTAGTCAATTTTAGTTAGTTTAAATGCATTATGTTTTAGCTAAAAAATATGTCTGCAAATAAGGGCTGACGTAAACCACACACACATACACAAAAAAAAAAAAAAAAAGTGGAACTTTCATAAATCAAATCTTTTTTTAATTTGTGCATATATACAATAGCATTGCCTCCTAAACTAGATGCCTTCTGGGTGGCTCGGAATCTTGGCAACAGTTCAAGTGGTAGACAGCAACACCTGGTACAGATTGAGCACTCTTTTATTCAGTTGTCACCAATAATTTTAAGAATTGATATATGATATATATAATCAGCGTTTCATTTGATTCTATTCGCCTTTTATGTATATCAAATCCCACTTTTAAAAATTTTTGGTGGCTGTTGAATAAAAAAAGCCGCGCAATCTGTACCAAGTGGTGATATCTACCGCCAAGTTTCTGAGCCACGCGAAATGCATCTAGTTTAGGAGGCTATGTCAATAGTACATAACTTCGATCTGCCCACTCATACACTCATAATCATTTTTATCACTCTAACGGACTTTGCCACTTAGAAGTCGAGAGTTTAAGAATGCTATATCGATATAAATTAGTGTGTCCATGGTTTTATTTGGATTTTAAGTAATTGCCAGATTTAACAACTTTTTCCGTTAGGAATTTTTTAATACAAAAGAATATGTGTATAAATTTAAAATATGCATGAAAAATAAAAGTATTTTATATTACCTTCTTGACATTATCTATAATAATAAAAAAAGATGTCTGTCTGTCTGTGTATCTATACGTTCAGCCCCTATTGAACGCAGAAGTACAAGAATTGACATACAGATGCTCAGGAGCCTTCCCGAGGGGCTCCTGAAAACAGAATTTAAAAATTTTAATTAGTTGTGGAGATATTAATTAAAATGCCGACCTATGTCTAATCAAAAATCGATCTTACCGCAATTGCATTAAAATAGATATTTTATCGGAGTTAAATGCAGAAAAAGTGGAAAATAAATTAGAAATATTACTCCGATCGTTACGAATTTGGTACCGAATGAAAGCGACGATTTTTCTTAATCTAAGAGTGCAAGCGGCTTACCGATACAACAATTAGATTTCTTTTTTGTTAATTTACTAAAGTATAAAATTTAGATGGCAACATCATTTCAATTGCCTGGGATGAAAACGGATCGCAGACGACTGTCTGGATGAAAAAGGAAATGATTGTAATCAATTAAGATGTCACATGTTTTATAGTGGGGAAAAAATTGCAATTTTCAAACTTTTTTTTTCAAATTTTCATTCACGTTACATTTAAATTGATATTCGGCCGAGACAGCATATTATAAAATTACAGTTTAATTTTCATGAAAGTATGTGAATAAATAAAAAAGTTACATTTTTATTGGGAATTATATTTATCACGACTCATGTGACGAAAAGACAATGTAAGATTAAGTTGTCTTATATACATTGCAGTATTTTAAATTGAGATATGCTGTTGAAATTTCGTACTATTGAGTTTTAATGCCCAATAATTCGATTATAAATATTTTTGAAAGTGTAGAATTATTAGGAAAAGCTTAAGGGGGAGGGGGAAGGAAAAAAAAAGTTTTACAGCGTTTGAAATTCGTATTATTAGATTTTAAAGCAAGATAAATCGATTGCGGATATTTTGGAGTGTAAAATTAGTAGGAGGGACGAAAAGGACTGGGTCGAAGGAGGAAAATGTAGAAAATGAACGGATGTTTCGGAGAAAACAACGGAAAAAACGGAGAAAACAACGGAGAAAACAACTTGTGCTACATTGCTCACGTTGTAGCATAGCTAGTGAGACATACGTTATATAGTTCAAAATACGGTTACTTGATACTTTTTGTTTTGTTGCAAAGATCTCGGTATGAAGTAGGTCCCATTGTAATATCTTTACAATCTAAAGAAAATAAAACGCCATCTTGTGAAAAACAGCGGAATCAGCGCTCCTATCTCAAAAACTGTTCAAGATGGGAGAAAAGTTAATTACGAAGTTGTAGAGCATCATAGATTTACTACGAAAAGACAGTTTTTAGACATTATTTCTAAAAATAGAACGCTTAAAACGTGCAGTTGTTTCTTCACAATTTCCTACACTATGCACACTTGAACTACGTTCCACACTTTGCAGTGTAGCGGATGACAAGTATACTCTGCGGTTCAAAGTACTGTTACTGTAAGCGGTCACATCGATTAGTGCAAAGTCGTTTTCAACCAACTTCAGAAAAAGGGGTGTTCTTAATTCGAGCTATGTGTTGTTGTTGGTGTTTGTAAGCTTATAACTTCGTAAGAGATACTCTAATTAACCGACTTCAAAAAGGTTCTCAATTCAAACCGTATGTTTTTTTGTGTTTATTTTTGTTTGTTAGCTCATAACATTTGAACTGATAATCCGATTTTGGTACTTTTTGTTTTATTGTAAAGGACTTGGTCTGAAATAGATCCCATTGCAATATCTTTACGATCAAAAGAAAATAGAGGGTGCCCAAAAAAGTCAGTCCCGACTCTTAACTACTGAACAGCTGCTGCTATAGTCATAAAAGTGGTATGTAGGTATAGTAAAGTGGATATGTGCTGCACGATTCAACCGCCTACAGCGCCACCTGGTGGGAAACAGTGGAGTTAGCGTTACTATCTCGGAAACAGTTCAAGACAGGGGAAAAAAATGAATTATAAAATTGCAGATCATCGTCGATTTAGTACGAAAAGATAGTTTAGACGTTAATGCTAAAAACAGAAAGCTTAAAACGTGCATTTGTTTGTTCTTAATCTCCTATTTTGTGCACACTTGAACGACATTGCATATGTTGTAGCATAGCGGGTGACATTTATGCTATGTAAAATTGAAAGTATGGTTATTGTAAGCGGTCACATCGATTAACGCAGAGACGTTTAAAACCGACTTCATAAAGGAAGAGGTTCTCAATACAAACCATGTTTCTCATTGTTGTTGTTGTTGAAATTTGTTAGCTTATATCTTCGTAAAAGATGATTTAATTTTAATACATTTTTTGTTGTCGTAATGATCTTAGCCTGAAATAGGCTTCATTATGATTTCATTACGACATAAACAAATTACATGATAATCACAAAAGTCTGTTCTCACTTTAACTGCTGAACGCATGCAGCTACACTGGTAAAAGAAGTATGTAAGTATCGATGTTGAAACTTCTGTCCGTCAGCTGCAATGCATATTTTGCTCTTTGTTTGAACTTTACGCTGCGCAATTTTCAGCGCAGCGAGTGACACGTATTCACTGTAAAGTTCAATATATATGCCTAACAGAATGTTTGGTTACGAATACAGCGTATCCGTTCTTTACACTTCTAAAGACTTTTTTACTTAACGTATTTCATTCAATAGATAGTTTTTTGCTCATGTACGATAAACGCAAGAAAAATGACACACAAAAAATGCAGCATTTAACAAAAATCTGTTTAAAAATAACTTGACTAGAATAAAACTGGCACAACTGTCTATCGAGTGGATAACTTTCTAGATGGAGATGTAACTTTTTTGTTCACATTGGGTGCATTTCATGTATTTTTCAGTGACATAAACCATTTTTTGAGTTATGTCACTTTTCTTGGAAGTTGTAATTTGTGAAACGGCCTTCGAACGTCTTTTGATGTTTTGCTATTTGAATAAGTTTTCACTGAAAAGAGAAAAATAAAATCTTTTTGCAAAAAAATAGAACCAACTCCAAAAATCAACTACTATTCAAAAAAAAAAAAAAAAAAAAAAAAATGTATGAAATGAAACTAAATTGCGCCTAAAAGTATAAAATAATTTCCTTCGTCAAACAACCTATAACACTACAATTAATCATAACTTTTGAAGTCGGCGCAAAATTTTATTCAATACAAAAATTAATCCTATTCAAAATACACATCTCAGATTGTCACCTGCAAAACGCAGCCGAAAACTACTTTGATTCAAGAAAACAAATAAGATTTCGTAAGCAGCAAAAGTTGGCGAAGATGCTAGTATCTGACGTCCTTGGTGAAAGAAAAATCGCAAAATTATCTGGCAAACATATTTAATTTCTTTGGGATATCATGATTCATTTGATAAGGTATATTAAGAGAGTAATCAAGAATAAGAAACAATACTTCGTACAAAATATATTATGAAAATATACATCTTGCGTGTATATTTTTGCAATACGTTTTGAACGCTAAATCCAAAAGCCACCAAGGATGACAGTTATCAAAGTTATACCAAATTTGCAAAGGAAACTCTAACTTCGTAGAAACATAAATACCGCATTGTGAAGAATGTTCACTGTTCTGTGTAGATGCTACCAATGGGCCAATTGTATGCCGTGATAAAATAATAAAGGAAACATGAAAATGGATCATTCGAGACAACAGCATTTGTTGCTACCGATCTAAAAACAAACCTTTAAAAACTAATTAAAATTTATTTAATTTTGCGCCGACTTCAAAAGTTATGATTAATTGTAGTGTTATAGGTTGTTTGGCGAAGGAAATTATTTTATACTCTTAGGCGCAATTTAGTTTCATTTCATACATTTTTTTTTTTTTTTTTTGTTTTTTTTTGTTTTTTTTGTTTGAATAGTAGTTGATTTTTGGAGTTGGTTCTATTATTTTGCAAAAAGATTTTATTTTAAAAGTTATTTGAATCGGAATCGAAGTGTATATGTTGCAAATATCTGTCACCAGCGGGCGCTTTGATATTTTAATAATTCAATATCTAGAATTCTATTAATGATTAAATTAGTTATAACACATCATTGGAAATATTGCGGACTTTTAAACCGATAGAAGCCGTTAAATTCTGTACGGGAGTTTCAGAGAAAACTACAGAAAAGTCAAAACACTTTGAAAGCTTTGTTGATTTGGAATTGAACAGTAGGTTACAGAAATTTCGACAGCCAGATGGCGCTGTAATATTTTAAATTTTCAATATTTCAAATTCTAATTATCATTAAATCATTTTTAATGCATCATTCGAAATATATTTTAAAGTACTTTTATATTATCGAAAGTGGAATTCGAGATTTCCCCTGGTTTATATGTTTTAAGGTGTCCTCTGAGATTAAAACAATTTTATAAGTAATACATCATTTGAAAGCTTTGTTGATTTGGAATTGAACAGCAGATTACAGAAATTTCTACCGCCAGATGGTGTTGTAATATTTTAAAATTTTAATATTTCAAAATCTAATGAGCGAGGAAGGTGTTGTAAGTTCCAAAACGGGGATAAGGCGCCGCAGGCGTCACCGAGCGGGACTTTTCTAAAGTCAGAAATTTGAAAGATCATAAAATGGTGAACGAACAGACTGTTTCAGATATTGAAACTGGAAGAGGGCGCCGCAGGCGCTACCGAGCGGGAATTTACTGCGATTAAATTTTTCAATAAAGCTGTTTTCACTATATGTCAATAAGCTGTTTTAAGACCTGAAATGGGAAAAAGTGGTCGCAGGCGCCACCGAGCGGGAGTTTTGAAAAGTCGGATTTTCCAAGGATCGCGAACCAGCTGGTCTCCGAAGGCGGCTAGTAAAAAAATAATTTTGTATTCTGCAAATCTAGTTAATCGTACCTTTTGAATGGTACCACTTTCAACCCTCTACTCCTATAATTAATATATTAAAAATGTACGACAAATTTCATGTTTGCCTGTTAATATATTAGGTAATTTTAAAATAATTTCTGAATAGATAATATTATATCTGAATCAAAAGTAATAAGTGACCAGTGCTTGTGCTTGAGATAGGCGCATTCACTAAAATACTTTCATATGGAACCCAATGAATATCAGAATGAATAAGCTGAGGACATTCTACCTGGGTTCATAAATTTCATCTTTGCATCTCGATGTTCTTCACTGATCTCCAGTATTGTTCCAAGCATACTTGCCAACATACTCATTAATATTCCGTAGTACTGTTAGCCCCGCCTTCTTTTTCACACCAGTATCTTTATAGAGTATTTTTCTTCTTATTTAATCGTAATTGTATTTGGAGAATATTACTTTAAAAATTCACTGGTATAAAAAAAAGGGCGGAATTAACAACACTACGGAATATTATATAGGATGGTGGCAAGTATGGTTCCAAGCCACCAGTTATTGTCATAGATAGCTGTAACAAAATTTTCTTCTTTAATAGTGATATATTCTTTGTTTTGAAGTCCAAGAGGAACTTGAAAAAAATTTATTAGATGATGCAACATGCTTTATAAGCAACCTTCTTTCATCCAGTGGTTAGAAAAAACGATTAACTCTTGTCCTATGAATTCTCGAACAACTTTCACATCCTTTCTCTAACATTTTGTGAAATTTGCCACTTCCTCAGCTGTAATATAAAATGCGTATATTCCTGTAACAGAAATTTTGGCAAATGTAAACATTTCTGTTGGACTTAATATATGATTGTCATATGGACGTTGCAAGCTTGCTCGTTTGACTAAACATTTTATAGTACTACCAATTCTAACCTATGCATTTTTATCATGACGTGTAGCAAGCACTAGCTCTATTCGCTTATATACTTTCGGCTCAGATATAATATTATCCATTCAGAAATTATTTAAAAATAATAATAATTGTTAAAATTTTAAGAATGCATGTTGTGTGGTTAAAAAATCAGTTGTTGTACATCAGTTAGCCATTAAACAGAACTTAATGACATATTTATGTATTTTGCTTCTTTAATTTTTTATCAAATAAAATCTTTTTGTCAAAAAATAGAACCGACTCCAAAAAGCAACTACTATTCAAACAACTAAAAAAAACAAACAAAAAAGCTAAGAAATGAAACTCAAAATTGCGCTTAAAAGTATAAAATAATTTCCTTCGCCAAACAACCTATAACACTACATTTAATCATAACTTTTGAAGTCGGCGCAAAATTAAATAAAATTTAATTAGTTTTTAAAGGTTTGTCTTTAGATCGGTAGCAACAAATGCTGTTGTCTCGAATGATCCATTGTTTCCTTTATTATTTTATCACTGTATACAATCGATCCATTAGTAGCACCTACATAGAACAGTGAACATTCTTCACAGTGCGATATTTATGTTTCTACGAAGTTAGAGTTTACTTTGCAAATTTGGTATAACTTTGATAACTATCATCCTTGATGGCTTTTGGATTTGGCGATCAAAGCATAAGGCAAAAATATACACGCAAGATGTATATTTTCATAATATACATTGTACGATGTGTTCTTTCATATTCTTTATTACTCTTGATATACCTTATCAAAATAGTCATGATATCCCAAAGAAATTAAATATGCTTGCCAGATAATTTTGCAAATTTTCTTTCACCAAGGACTTCAGATACCAGCATCTTCGCCAACTATTGCTGCTTACGAAATCTTATTTGTTTTCTTGAATCAAAGTAGTTTTCGGCTGCGTTTTGCAGGTAACAATGTGAGATGTGTGTTTTGAATAGGATTTGATTTTTGTATTGAATAAAGGTATCAATTTTTATTTAATTTTGCGCCGACTTCAAAAGTTATGATTAATTGTAGTGTTATAGGTTGTTTGGCGAAGGAAATTATTTTATACTTTTACGCGCAATTTAGAGTTTCATTTCTTAGCTTTTTTGTTTGTTTTTTTTTAGTTGTTTGAATAGTAGTTGCTTTTTGGAGTCGGTTCTATTTTTTGACAAAAAGATTTTATTTTTCTCTTTTCAGTGAAACCTTATTCATATAGCAGAACATCAGAAGACGTTCGGGGGCAGTTTCACAAATCACAACTTCCAAGAAAAGTGACATAACTCAAAAAATGGTTTATGTCACTGAAAAATACATGAAATGCACCCAATGTGAACAAAAAAGTTACATCTCCATCTACAAAGTTATCCACTCGAGAGAAAGTTATGCCAGTTTTATTCTAGTCAAGTTATTTTTAAGTTGATTTTTCTCAAATGCTGCATTTTTAAGTTGTGTCATTTTTCTTGCCTTTATCGGATATGAGCCAAAAACTGTCTATTGAATGAACATACGTTAAATTAAAATGCCTTTAGAAATGTAAAGAACGATTACGCTGTATTCGTAACCAAACATTCTGTTAGGCATATATATTGAACTTTACAGTGAATACGTGTCACCCGCTGCGCTGGAAATTGCGAAGCGTAAAGTTCAAACAAAGAGCAAAATATGCATTGCAGCTGACGGACAGAAGTTTCAACATCGATACCTATATACTGCTTTTACCAGCGTAGCTGCATGCGTTCAGCAGTTAGAGTGAGAACAGACTTTTGTGAGTATCCTGTAATTTGTTTATATCTTTATGAAATCATAATGAAACCTATTTAAGGCCACGATCATTACGACAACAATAAAAGTATTAAAATTAAATCATCTCTTACGAAGTTATAAGCTAACAAATTTCAACAACAACAACGAGAAACATGGTTTGTATTGAGAACCTCTTCCTTTATGAAGTCGGTTTAAAACGTCTAATCGATGTGACCGAGTACAATAACTATACTTTGAATTTTACATAGCATAAATGTCACCCGCTACGCTACAACATATGCAATATCGTACAAGTGTGCACAAAATAGGAAATTGTGAACAAACAAATGCACGTTTTAAGCGTTCTGTTTTTAGCATTAATGTCTAAACTATCTTTGCTACATCGATGATGCTCTGCAATTTTATAAATCACTTTTTCCCCCTGTCTTGAAACGTTTCCGAGATAGGATCGCTAACTCCACTCTTTTCCACCGGGTGGCGCTTTAGGCGGTTGAATCGCGTAGCATATGTCCACTTTACTATACTTGCATACCACTTTTATGATTATAGCTGCAGCTGTTCAGCATATAAAAGAGTCGGGACTGACTTTTTTGGGCACCCTGTATTTTCATTTGATTGTAAAGATCTTACAATGGGACCTATTTCAGACCAAGACCTTCACAATGAAACAAAAAGTATCAAAATCGAATGATACGTTCAGAAGTTATGAGCTAACAAACAAAAACAAAAAAACATACGCTTTCAATTGAGAACCTTCTCCTTTTTGAAGTCGGTTAATTAGAGCATCTATTACGAAGTTATAAGCTTACAAACACCAACAATAATACATAGCTCGAATTAAAAAAACACCCTCCTTTCTGAAGCTGGTTGAAAACGACTTTCCGCTAATCGATGTGACCGCTTACAGTAACAGTACTTTGAACCACAGAGTATACGTGTCATCCGCTACGCTGCAAAGTGTGCAACGTAGTTCAAGTGTGCACAGTGTAGGAAATTGCGAACAAACAACTGCACGTTTGAAGCGTTCTATTTTTAGCAATAATGTCTAAAAACTGTCTCTTCGTAGTAAATCGATGATGCTCTACAACTTCGTAATTAACTTTTCTCCCATCTTGAACCATTTTTGAAAATAGAGCGCTAATTCCGCTGCTTTTCACCAAATGGCGCTTTATTTTCTTTAGATTGTAAAGATGTTATAATGGGACTACTTCATACCAAGATCTCTACAACAAAACAAAAAGTATCAAGTAATTTAAACTATATAGCGTATGTCTCACCAGCTACGCTACAACGTGAGCAATGTAGCTCAAGTCTGTATAGTGTAAGAAATTGCGAACAAAAAAATGCACGTTTTTAGCCTTGTATTTTTAGCATCAATGTCAAAGCTATCTTTTCGTACTAAATCGATGATGCTCTGCAATTTTAGAATTCACTTTTCCCCCCTGTCTTGAACCGTTTCCGAGATAGGAACGTTAGCACGAATGTCTAAACTATTTTTTTGTACTAAATCGGTGATACTCTTCAGCTTTGTAATTCACTTTTTCTTTAGAACCCTTTTCGAGATAAGAACACTAACTCCGCTATTTTCCACCAGGTGGCGCTGCAAGCAGTTTAATCTTGTACTGCATGGCCAGTTTGCTATACTTACATACCATTTTTATCACTAAAGCTGCAGCCGTTTAGCAGTTTAAAAAGTTGGGACTGATTTTTTTGGGGCACCCTGTATTTTCTTTAGATCGTAAAAATATTACAATGGGACCTATTGTAGACCAAGACCTTTTCAACAAAACAAAAAGTATCAAAATCGGAGCATCCGTTCAGAAGTTATGAACTAACAAACATAAAAAAAACATACGGTTTGAATTGAGAACCTTCCTTCTTTTTTGAAGTCGGTTAAAAATACAATGAAAACCCTATCGAGTTTTTTATATTGAAAAGTATGTCATTTTACATTATGTGAAAAAAAAAGTGTGACGAGATGTGGGGTTTTACTGTAAAAAAATTCTTGAAATTTGCAAAAATATATCCTTCAAAAATGCTTTTATTACAATTTTGTAAAGGTTTGTACATATATTTTCAGCATTTGCATAATTTTATTTCATAGTTTCTACTTTTATCTTTATAATGGCACGAAAAGGAACAAAACTGGTCCACAAATAAAAATGTTATAGTGGTTTGAATCTCATAAACCATCATGCTCATTGACACCATTTTGTTATACTTAATTAAATTTCAAAATGACCCCTTAATCTTAGTTTCGACCAAAAAATTCTGGAAACAATATTTTTAGCCTTTTTCACTATGTACTTTATAATAAAAAAAAATTTCGTAAAAATCTGTTATATAAAGACAACAGTGATGTTGACGATACTTTATGAGTGGACTGTATATCAATTTAATAATTACTATTCTGAAGCTATTACTTCACAAACATTTAATTAAACTATTATACATATCTTATGTACATATTTACAGTTATTAGAGGACGTATTATTAACGTATTTCAACTATGTTGACACCATAGTCAACCCAAACCATAAAAAAATGTGAACCATATCACCGAACAAGATGAACAAGAGAGATGTTACTCTTATAACGAAAAGCAATACAACTACTCCGCTAAAGCGGGAAGGCAGGTGAACAAGAGATGCGCGCCAAGGTTGGCGCATATAGCCAAACTAAGGTGAGCGGCAACATACCGGCCCACCTTGAAAGATTGTTTCAAAATTAGAGTTCTAATATCTAATACCATAATTACAATTAATTAAACGAAAATATTATATATGCAATTTAAATAATAAAACTTATACAAGAGAAATATTAATAACATTGTAAACAATAAAATAATACAATGAAATACAATAAGCAAATTAAGTTTAACTAAATACATTATTCATTTTCAAACAAAGTTTTTTTTTTTTTTTTCCCTTTTCTAAAGGTAAAAGAGCAATTTTTGAAATAGGTCGTTTATATGTCCCATTTCTTGTTTTAACCGAAACTACGCGTATTTTGTTATCCTTTTCTGGAATAATTTCTACTATTCTACCCAAAATCCAACTACATATGGGCAAGTTTTCTTCCTTTAATAGTACCATATCCCCATTTTTAATGTTGTCAGTTTCAATTCTCCATTTGTTTCTTTGTTGTAACGTATTTAAACAATGACATTGCCATTTTTTGCCATATCCCTTGAACTATTTTAGTTAATTTTAGCCAAATATCTTATCGATTATCTGGAATGCCAGAGAACTCGGGTTCAATCACCGCAGTGATGCGTCTACCAACTAAAAAATGGCCGGGAGTCAAGACGTCCAGGGGGGTAAGGGGTCGAGAATTGAGGATTCCCTCAATTTGACAAACAACGGTTAAGAATTCCTCATATGTCAATTTAGCGTTTCCTACGGCGCGTTTCAAATGATACTTAAACGATTTTACGCCTGCCTCCTATAGCCCTCCAAAATTTGGGGCACGGGGTGGCAGAAATTTCCAATTAATACTCTCTGAATTAAAAAAATTAGCAAGGTTTTCATCAGGCTGAGCAGCTAATCTATGTAACCTTTTTAATTCATTATTTGCACTAACAAAATATGTTGCATGATCACTGAATAATGTTTGGGCTTTGCCTCGTCTAGCAAAAAATCTTTTTAAAGTTGCGATAAAAACTTCGGATGTTAAATCGCTAACTACCTCTAGATGCACTGCTTTAGTAGGCATGCAAATAAAAATACAAACAAAAATTTTGTTACAAATTCCTTTTCTTTGACCCCGATATTTAATTAAAAAAGGGCCACAGAAATCTATACCGGTACAAAAAAATGGATGAGTCACATTGACTCGTTCCTTTGGCAAATTTCTCATAAGTTGACTGACCGTTAAAGGTTTAAGTTTATAACACGTAATGCAGGTACGAAATATTTTCCGAGCTAAAGATCTCCCACTAACTATCCAATATTTTTTTCTAACGTGGTATAACAAGGCTTGAGGTCCTACATGAAAGAATTTTTTATGGAAATGTTCCATAATCATGGAACATAATTTATGGTCGTGGGGCAACAAAAGGGGATGTTTACTATCAAAATTTAAATTAGCATTTTCCAGCCTTCCACCCACTCTTAGGCGTCCCAGAGAATCTAAAATTGGATTAAAACAATTTAATTTACCTGACACGAGCTTCTTTTTCTCTAAGCAGATCAATTCTGCGGCAAACTGTGTATACTGTACCTGTCTAATTAAATGCACTTCTGCGTCGTTTAATTCGGTATTGCGGAGTGGTCCAATAATTCTGTTGGCCATTGCTCTTGCATTCCTAATAAATCTAAAAATAAAACTACATATTCTAATTAATTTACAAAAATTATTTGTTATTGAAAACAAATCATTATAAAATTCCTGAGAGGAATCCGTAGATTGGATAATTCCACAAAACACTGCAGGGTTAGAGTCACGCTGGGGATTATATTTCAATTCACTCAACACAACACTATTATCACTGGGGGACAGATAGTCAGAGTCATTGTTTATAAAATTATTGGATTTACTTAGAAAGTCTGGTCCTTGCCACCATAACTGATTATCCATTAAATCGGTGGCAGTTAGACCTCGAGAAATTAAGTCAGCTGGATTTTCAGCAGAGGACACATGGTTCCATTGAAAGTTTTCAGAAAGTTCTTGAATTTTGGCAACCCTGTTGCCAACAAATGTTTTCAATTTCCAAGGCTCGGTTTCGATCCAGGCAAGAGCTATTCGAGAGTCTGTATAGAGATAAATATTGTTAATTTGTAATCTCAGAGATTTCAAAATTTTCACAATTAATTTGGATAATAAAACACAACCAGATAACTCGAGTCGAGGAATGGAGATATTTTTTAGAGGGGTAACTTGAGATTTGCTGCTAACCAAATTGGAGACAATTTCAGAATTATGAATAGACTGGATATACACGACTGCTCCAAAAGCTGATGACGATGCGTCGGCGAATCCGTGTAAATTTATTTGTTGTGCTTCAGGATGTAAAACATAGCGATTTATTCTAAGTTGTTCAAGAGCTTTTAACGAAGTGGCGAATTCTAGCCAATTTTGAGCAATAGGGCTTGAAATAGGGTCATTCCAGTCCAATTTGAGTTTCCATAGTTCCTACATAAACAACTTGGCTTTGACAATAACAGGAACTATGACACCCAATGGGTCGAAAATGCGAGCAACGTCTGATAAAATGCTTCTTTTTGTCATAGACTTTAACTGATAAAAGTTTATTTTGAATGTGAAAGCATCTAAATTGGGTTCCCAGGCAACCCCTACGGCTTTGGTTTCCTTATCAGAGAATGTGTACTCATTTAATGTCTCGTTAGAAAGGTCAAGTAAGGAAATATGATTTGCATTCCATTTATGTAAATTCATTCCAGCGCCTTCTAACAAGTGTATAAGTTGTTTTTGAAGCTCCCTAGTAGATTCTAGCGATTCTTCCCCACTTATAATATCATCCATGTACGAATCATGTAGCAAAATATCGGATGCTTTCGGATATTTCTCGGCTTCTTCAAGAGCTAATTGCTTCAACCTTCTAATGGCTAAAAAAGGGGCACAAGCGATACCGTATGTTACGGTATTAAGTTCATAGGTTTCAATTTCTGAGTTCACATTATTTGTCCATAGAATTCTTAATAATTTTCTCTGATCCTCGGTAATCATTATTTAGCGATACATTTTTTGAATATCGGCCAAAAACACAAATCGGTGTTGTCGAAAGCGTAACATGATTTCATACTAATCTTCATTAACGACAACTTTATACGTTATGTCATTTAATGATATTCCACTAGTTGTCGGACTCGAAGCATTAAATACAACGCGAAGCTTCGTAGTAGATTTTTCGGGCCTATAAATGCCATGATGGGGCAGGTAATGACAGCCAGACTCATTTAAATTATCAACAATTTTTGTCATATGATTTAAATTAGTGTATTCTTTAATAAAATCACAATAAAGATTTCGCATTGTTGGACTCTTTTCTAAACGATTCCATAACTGCTTGAGCCTTTTTTATGCGATAGATTTAGACTCCACAAGAACACTAGCATCTTCCTTCAAAGGCATGGCTACCATAAATCTTCCCGATTTATCTCTCCGATAAGTTTCCAAAAAATGTTTCTCACACAATTGTTCTTCCTGACTAACTGGACGTAAGTCAATTTCAGGAGCTTCTATTTTCCAGAATTTCTGAATATTTTCATCAAGATAACCATTGCATGCAGTAACACCGCAAAAGGTATTTTCAGATACATTGTGTTCTATGGTTCCCGCAACAATATGTCCAAAAACGCTATTCTGAAAGGTAAATTGTCCTATTTTAAATTTATCTGCCTTTAATATTTCATAGAAAAATTCAGCACCAACTAAAACATTTATTTTAGATTTTTTCCAAAATTCACTATCAGCTAATTCAAGGTCATGTGGCAGATTTAAACTTCTTATGTTTATATTGTGTGAAGGAATTAATTCTGTTATTTTAGGTGTAATTAAAAATTCAATTGGTTCACTAAAGGAATAATCTTTATTTGAAATAATGGTACGTACTGAAGATTTCACATTTGTCATCTTACCATTAATTCCTGAAATATGAATATCGCATTTCCTTTTTTGCAAATTCAATAAATTAGCGAGTTCTCTCTCTAATATGTTACATTCGCTTCCATTATCAAGAATTACACGAACCGGAACCTTTTTTTTATTGCAACTTTCCAAACAAACTATACTTGTTGACAGCAATGCATGTTTTTTACTTTTTAAGATGGGATTATTAATCTCGTTATATAATGCCATCGAAACATCTTTTTTTTAATTTCTGCAATTCAGAATATGAATCATTCGATTAAAGCAGGTACAAGGAATCTGTCTGTGCCGCCGTCTGGCTTGAGTTAGGATTTTGTGTTTGCGGTTTGGATAGGAAATTATTACTTTTTGTTCCCGGCAAAGAACGATGTAGAAGTGTATTATGTCTTTTAGAACACATATTACAAGATTGGTTACTTTTACAATTTGATACCTGATGCTTGGATTTCAAACAATTAATACATAACAAATATTTTTTGACTGTTAGGAATCTTTCGTGTTCATCTAATTTTAAAAATTCACAACATTTTGACAAAGAATGATTTTTTTTTACAAAGGGGACAGTTTTGATCATTAAAAGAATCATTTTTAGAAAAGAAAGTTTTAATTCTAGTACTCTTTTCCGAATTCATTAATTTCGGTTTAGTATGCGAAACACATTGTAAGTTTTCCAACACCAAGCATCGTTTTTGTAAAAAGTTAATGAAATCGCACCATGTTGGCAATTCTGTAGAACTTAAAGATAATTCAAATTGTTTTTTGGTTTCTTTATCGATTTGTTTAAGAACCAAATTTATGAGTAAGGCCTCCGTAAAAGGATTCAATTCCAATCCTATACCTTTGAGTGTTCGAATATTTTTTTGACAACTATCTGTAATTGTTCGCAAATTTTTAACTATATCTTGAGACAGATTCTCTACATTTAATATCTCATTTAAGTGTGAGTTGACTTCTTTTGTTTTGAAATCTGTCTTCCAATGCTTTAAAAAGCGAAATATATGAATCGTCTTCAGTAATTACATGTAGTGCTCTTCCACTAAGTGTAGATTTTAAATAATATAGTTTTTGATTATCTGAAAGTTTATCATTCTGATCAATTAAGGTTATAAATTGATCTTTAAAATTAAACCATTCATTATACTTTCCACTAAATTTGGGTAACGGAATTTCAGGTAAACGAAAATTGATAACAGGGTTATCTACTTTAGATTCATTTGAAACAATTTCATTTTTACTAATGTTATTAGAGAGTAAGAATTTTCGAAGCCTTACCTCTAATTTTTCTGTCTCTTCTTCCAATTCTGCGAAGGCGTTCAATTGAACTTCCAGTTCCGATTCATCAGCTATTTCGTAATACTAGGTTTTCAAGTTGTCCAGTTTAACCACTATTTTTTTTAGGTAATCCTTCTTTATTTCTAGAGTTATAATGTCTCTATTATCATCATCAACATTATCCAAATATGTTGATATTTTTGTCAATTGTCCTTTCAAAGTCCCACGTTGTCGATTAAGGATAACCACTTTATTTTTATCCATAATTAACTTTCATCAATGAACACCACCACTATTTCATTATATTATGTTTGATCCTCCTCCGGGTCTACTAGACCAAATGTTGACGATACTTTATGAGTGGACTGTATATCAATTTATTAATTACTATTCTGAAGCTATTACTTCACAAACATTTAATTAAACTATTATACATATCTTATGTACATATTTACAGTTATTAGAGGACGTATTATTAACGTATTTCAACTATGTTGACACCATAGTCAACGCAAACCATAAAAAAATGTGAACCATATCACCGAACAAGATGAACAAGAGAGATGTTACTCTTATAACGAAAAGCAATACAACTACTCCGCTAAAGCGGGAAGGCAGGTGAACAAGAGATGCGCGCCAAGGTTGGCGCATATAGCCAAACTAAGGTGAGCGGCAACAAGTGATTTCACTTGAAATGAGTCTATAATATTTTCTATTAAATACTTCGGAAAATGTTTCATGCATTTCGCTTTTTATACCTCTGTTCAGTTCTTTCGTTGGTTTCAAAATTCTATGAATACTTCTTACTGTTGTGTAAACCTGCTAGTTTTTATATAAACTTGCATACATCATTTGTAATTGCTTGCATATATCGTGAAAGTTACAGAACATAAATAAATAAATAAATACAAATATACTTTCTTTTAGGCTGTGGGAAACATTTTACTGTAAATTCAAGTTACGTACTATATAAATTTAAATCATGTGATAATAAAGTTTTCATTTTTATATAGCACTTCAAATATTCTTTTAATTTAAAATAAGAGTCAAAAGCAGTTACGATAAAACAAGAGGTTTCAAGAAAATTCATGTAAATCTAACTTTTAAAGTGTTTCACATGGAAAATAAGTAAAGGACTTTAGATCATATTTTTTGCAAATGAGTCAATAGTCAATGCCATTACATTTATTTAAACACTAACCTACAATTTTTTATATTTTCTATGCATTTTAATAAATTTTGTTTAAAACTTAAAAACATTTCAACTCTGAACTTGTGTTTGTTTTTCTTTATTATTCACGAAATAAGCTTACATAGCTGCCAATATTTTAATTTATTCCGAAGTATTTTTAGCCCTGCCTTTATTTCGTACCACTTTTTTTTAAATTCATTTTGTGTCTTATTTTATCGAAGTTATATATTGGAGAATTTTTTTCTATAAATAAAGTGGTACGAAATAAAGGCGGGACAAAAAGTACTCCGAAATAAATTAAAATATTGGCAGCTATAAGCTTATGGATTAAGTTTCTGTAAAAATAATCTGATAAAAAGGTAAAACAAAAAATGAATCTTTTTAATAATTTAAAGCAAATTCAAAACTTTTTAAATACCACTTTAATTAAATGGGGATATTAATTTTACTTAATTAGTGAAAACTATTACAGAAATGCATAAAATATTTTTATATAAATATTAAAAGTCAGAAGCTGTGAAAATATAAATGGCGTATCCAGAAGTAAGTCTCGTTTGTATTCCTTTACACTGCATTGCATAAGTGACAACTCTACCATTTTTCAAGGGAGACTTCATACTGGAAATTTTCAATTGATTCCAGCTTATTTAATTTTCGAAAATATATGTGACATTTCTCTTTAAAAAGTACTGGTAATAATTTCTAATAAAAAATTAGAATATTTGGCAGCTATGGCATCGCTAAGATCGTGATGTGTGATACTCAGACCTGCCAACCTAATCCCCTAATACGGAGGATTGTTAGTACCGCCCTTTTTCTCCACGCCAGACCTTTTTTAGAGTATGTTTCTTATTTATTCATTGTAAATACATTTGAAGAGAATTATTCCAAAAATTAAATGGTGTGGAAAAAGGGGCGGTCTTCTTCAT
Source organism: Salticus scenicus (assembly GCA_963930645.1). Lineage (NCBI taxonomy): Eukaryota > Metazoa > Arthropoda > Arachnida > Araneae > Salticidae > Salticus > Salticus scenicus. The sequence goes on from OZ005651.1 coordinate 85,025,128, forward strand.
AAAATTTGTGGTAACAAAAAAGGCAGAAATTTCTCATCTCTGGAAATGTCCTGAAAAAACGGTGAAGACTTCGAGCTCCGCAGTAGTAAAAAAAAAAAAAACAGATGTGAGACAGTTCAATAAAAGACGTGATAATGAACCAAGTGACATTGGGGTAGACGTCCATTTAAAATTAACGAAATTACTTCCGGCATTTTTGAAAATGACATCATTGCTTGGTGGAAAGAAGTTCAACAATCCCGAGATCACTGAATCTGACCAGATCAAAAAGTATATTTTTTGAAATTTTATTTTTCCGACTGAGTGAAAATAATGCCTGGACCGGGACTCGAACCCCGGATCTTTGACTTACAAGGTCAAGGCTCTACCAATTGAGCTATCCAGGCCAACACCCCGGTCAGCATTACTCACTCAGACAACCTTTAGACAGAAACATCTCTGGTCTATCATGTAGATAGCTCAACAGAAAATAAGCCGCAGGAAATGGAAAACACCATTAGATAATGGGAGAAAGAAATACAATTTTTATTAAAATCACACAATCAACTGTGGAAGAAAAATCATATTTATTGAAATTTCATTTTTCCGACTGAGTGAAAATAATGCCTGGACCGGGACTCGAACCCCGGATCATTGACTTACAAGGTCAAGGCTCTACCAATTGAGCTATCCAGGCCGACACCCCTATTTTTTTCTCCCATTATCTAATGGTGTTTTCCATTTCTTGCGGCTTATTTTCTGTTGAGCTATCTACATGATAGACCAGAGATGTTTCTGCCTAAAAGTTGTCTGAGTGAGTAATGCTGACCGGGGTGTCGGCCTGGATAGCTCAATTGGTAGAGCCTTGACCTCGTAAGTCAATGATCCGGGGTTCGAGTCCCGGTCCATGCATTATTTTCACTCAGTCGGAAAAATAAAATTTCAATAAATATGATTTTCTTCCACAGTTGATTGTGTGATTTTATCAAAAAGTATATTCTTCCTTGGTTGACATTACAGGCGACATCTTTCTATGAAAAGAAAAGAAAATGACGCTTCTAATTAAAGTGTGTACAAAATGGTGAAAGTTATGTAAAATAATAGTCTAAACTTTAAAAATTTTTACACGTTAAATGTTTTTTCTGTACATTTTTTTAACCTAGCTTACGGACGCATATTTTCGGATACACCTCATATTTAACATTGAATAATATCCGTTTATATTCTTATGTTATTCAATTTATTTCATAATGTAATGTTCATGTAATTTTAATTTGTCACACATTATTGAGCATCAAAAATCTGGCATTTGCTGTATAAAAATAATAACTTTAAATTATACAAGTATAATATAACGCTTACTATTTAAGACATTGTTGACTATTTTAGAATCAAGATTGACATGGCTTCACTTAATCATAGTTGCCAATTTAGCACCTTTCGGCTACCGGAAATTTTTAATAGAAATATTTATTTTATTTAAACAGTGAACTGTAACAACTTTCACTGATTAAGTAAAATAAAATTTTTTATTAAATTTTTCCACAAACCAAAAGGTGCTAAGTTGGCAACTATACACTTAATACTTCTCTCAAAGAAAGATTTTTTTTTAGTTATGTTTGCATCTGGTATTAGTTAAAAAAAAATTGAAGTTTATTTTAAACGTACTATTGTGACTCTACAAAAATATATTGTGCCATTTTTTTACAATTGTGCATTTCTTGCACAACTACATCAAATCCTTATTGTTGTTGTTGTTGTAGGGGTTTTCATTAACACCTATAGCTGCTGTGGCTGTTATCTCAACATTGTTCCATAGATCAAATCCTTATCTGCTGGAGAAAATTAAAGAGTATGATTTCCCAAATTTAGCTTACGCAACACCTGCTCTGTTGAAGCAAGCACATGCGCGCAAAAGTACTTTTTATCCCCTCCTGAAAAACTTTCCAGTGTATTTAGAAATGAGCTCTTACGAGCTAGATATGTTATTTTTCTTCTCTTAATCATAATTTTGTTTTACATTAAATGTTATTATGTTCGTAAAGCTAGTTATCACTTATGGATTTATAGAGCCAACTATTTAGATAATTTTAGCATTCTTAGATTTAAATGATAATGAAAGTTAAGATTTAATAGCAATTAGATTTGTTTATACAACTAACTTTTGATTTCGAGTATTAGTTAGAGGAATTAAAAACTTGATTAACTGTGTGAAAATGTTTAAATTGTCTTTTGCGTTATACGGGACTGTTCAGCGCGCTGTATGTACAGTAGTCTCAAATTTTTTATCAGTGCTTTGTAGCAGCGTATTATACGCGAGCCAACTGTAGCCATTCAGATTAGTTTAGAAGCAACAGCAATACTTTCAATAGATTAATTTCGTTTTATTTCATAGTTAATATTTTTGTACTTTTTTTTCCGGTGTGAATCTTAATGAATAATATCCACTCTATGGTAGATCAGAATTTATTTTTTCTAAATGTATAGACGGATCCCCAACACATTTTCGCTTGTGACTCTATCTAGAATTGATTTACAGTATATAAATAGGACTTTTTTCCCAACCGCTTTGATCTTAGTTTAGAAGCAACAGCAATACTTTCAATAGATTAATTTCGTTTTATTTCATAGTTAATATTTTTGTACTTTTTTTTCCGGTGTGAATCTTAATGAATAATATCCACTCTATGGTAGATCAGAATTTATTTTTTCTAAATGTATAGACGGATCCCTAACACATTTTCGCTTGTGACTCTATCTAGAATTGATTTACAGTATATAAATAGGACTTTTTTCCCAACCGCTTTGATCTGAGAAATTCGAATATGAGGTCAAAAATAAGGGTTGCCATTGAAAAAAATGAAGTTGTTGCCTGTTTTAATATGTAGAGGACCCCTTAAGCATAATCTAACTATACGTTATAAACTTGACGTTATTACAAATCCATCGGTACTAATAGCATGTTTCTACAGCAATTTACGGCGAAATTATTATTGTTATTTTTTTTTCTGAATGTACAATATTAAATATTATTTGTTTAATTATTCGGAATGCAAAGATATATTTTTATCTGGTTTAAACATAAGTTACTTTCACTATATTGTATCTATATAAACGAATTGATATGAAAATTCACGTAAGATATTCGATATTACGATCATTTAAAGAATATTATTCTATATATATACCAGTATATTTTAAATGAAATGAAAAAAAAGCTATTTAATGCGCAAGTTAGAATAAAGCTTGTTTTACAAACAACTCAACTTGCAGTCACATTTGAATTTTTGAAGTTTGAATTAAAACTGACAGATTTTCTTTTTCAAAGTACTAGAATTTTAAAATTAAATACCTGGCTAAATTATTACGTTTTTTTTTTTTTTTTTTTTTTTTTTTTTTATATATAAGACAAAAATTCTGATCATAGCCTCCTTAACTAGATGCCTGTCGCGTAGTTTGGAAACTAGGCAACAGTTGAAGCGGTAGACAGCGCCACCTAGTACAGATTATAGGACTTTGTTATTCAACTGTCACCAATAAATTAAAGAAGTGATACATGGTATATAAAATCGACGTTTCTTCGATTCTCTTCGCCTTTTATGTTGTCGGGAATCCCCCGTTCATTCTTCTGCTTTCAGAACAAATGCCTTTCCAGACAGACGGGCGCCTCTTTTTCGAGAAAGGTGCTTCTTAGAATCAGAATCAGAACAGAAAGGACCTCGAATAGAGAAGGGGCTATGCTAAGATCGTCTTGTTTACAGACGCCCCGGTCCTAAAACAGAACTATTGAAACTTTTAAGAATTAGAATAAATATTTAAGAGCTAATGACAATTTAAGACTTTAATGTTAAGAAAGACTTTAATATTTAATTGTAAATACTGTAGATAGTTTTTGTTTTTTTTTTTCGTTTTTACATATATGCTAACAAAGCATTAAAAATTCTGTTTTCATCTAAGAAGTGCTACATTCATCGAGTTTATAGTTTCTTTAATGGATGATAGTTGCCCCATCCACACCCGGACCCTTGGATTAGAAGTTTTCAGGTGAGACCCATCCATATTTTATTATTTAGAAGAATAAATATTTTATTAGAAAATTTAAGAATGTAAGAAAAGATAAGATTTGAAATATGCTGTATCGGGTCAGTAAGAATAATTAAGTTTTAGATCAGAAATCTGGTACAGCCATATTTTCTGGCATCCCATACACGGGATGTGGGCAGCTATTATTTATAATTATTTATAATTGAATCCATTATTTATAATTGAAAAGATAGATAATATTATAAAATTTTAAATTTTTGTATTTGTTATGGCTAATTTAGTAATAGCCAAAAAAGAGAGAGCTGTTATAAGAGACAGTATTAATAAATTTATAGAGAAATTAAAAACTTTATTTGATGATATAGATCCAGATGCTGTAGAATTAGAGGAAACTATAGAATTATTAAATGAAACTACTATAGAATTAAAGAGTAAAGATGCAGAGATTAAAAATTTAACCCAAGAACTCCAATTAGAAGCCGAATTAGAAACGGCAAATGATTATCGTGAAAAAATAATTACTTGGCGATTTCGAGCCAACAGAAAATTAAAAGAACTAAAGAAAAGAGAAACAAGTATTTCATCAACAGAAATTGAAAGAAGAAATACTTCAAAAGAAGCAATACACAGCAAATTACCACCGCTAGATCCAGTTAAATTTAACGGGAATGCAGCCGAATGGCTGACTTTTTGGTCGTCATTCGAAACGGCTATTCATATTAATGAAAATTTAGATCCTGTAGATAAATTTAATTATTTGAAATCATTTTTAGCACCTGACCCCTTAAAATGTGTAGAAGGATTCTCTGTCACCGCGAGTAATTACATAAAAGTAGTAGATATTTTAAAAGAAAGATATGGCAAACAAGACCTCTTAGTAAATGTACATTTGAATAAATTATTAAATATTGCCCCACTAAAACATTCAAGTGACATTAAATCACTCAGGAAAATTTACGATGAAATCCAAACTAACATTAGAAGTTTAGAATCATTAGATGTTTCTTTGGATAGCTACGACAGTTTATTGTCACCGATATTACTAAAAATATTACCTAAAGATTTAGCATTACAATTTAATATGGAATTTCACGGTGTTAATTATGGCGTGAAAGATACATTATCTTTCTTAAATAAACAACTCGTATCGCGAGAATGCTTAATAACTACCAGACAAGAGGATAGCGGCGCCAGTCATTTCTCTCCCCGAGCTCAAAGATTAGATAATCAAAATCGTAGAGATGGTTTTCCCCCCCGCGTTAATAAATTTGATACTCAGAACCGGAAACTGCCTACTGCTTGTGATTTATTAAATGAGAATAAAAGTGATAGGTGTAATTTTTGCTCAGAATCGCATTTAAGTAACAAATGTGTCAAAACTCGTAATTTACCATTTGATGAAAGAGTTAATCTATTGCGTAAGAAAGGATTGTGTTATTTATGTCTCCAACCTTCGCATTTAGCTAGACACTGTGTCTCAAAAACTTTATGCAAGTTATGTAATCGTAGACATTCAGACATAATGTGCAATGGAAATAAAGATTTGAAACAGGAAATAAGTAATTACGAAAGAAATGATCAATCTAAATTGGCGTTATCGAATCATAATTTACAAGCGAATGTTTATTTGCAGACGTTAATAGTAGCAATTTCTAACAGAGATGATAGTAAATCATCATATATTCGGTTAATTATTGACTCCGGATCTCATAATAGTTACATCAGTAAGTTTGCAGCTGATAAGTTAAAATTAAAAAGAATGAATAAAGAAACAATCAGACATGGTCTTTTTGGGGGCATGGAAATGTCAGCTGAACATAATCGTTATGAATTTACGATCGGGAGTTTAGATAATAAGTTTAAGTGTAAAATACAAGCACTAGATCAAGAAAAAATATGCACAGGCGTGAATTTATGTCGCGATGATAAATTAGTAAAACTCTTAGAAAAGGAAGGTGTATATTTATCAGATGTCCCTAGAAATAATAAATCTTGTTTATACCAGAAAAATCCAGACGAAGTACATATACTTTTGGGAGCTGATATGTCCGCTAAACTGTTCACAGATGACATAAAATATTTTCCAAAATTGGGATTAACTACATTTAGAACTAAATTGGGTTGGACCATTTTGGGCAAGACAGAGGGTCACAAGAGTGAGCAGGACAATTCTTTGGCGGGCCTATCGTTGTCATTACACGTGTCAAACGCCAGTTTATCAGATTTATGGCGCCTTGACACTCTAGGAATTACTAATGAAGACAATAAATCGAAACAGGATTTAGAACAAGAAACCAAGAATTATTTTCTAGAAACTGTTAAACGAGATAAAAGCGGTCGATATGAAGTCAATTTACCATGGACAGTTGACCATTCGATTTTATCAGATAATTACTCGTTGTCAGAAAAGTGCCTGTAGAAGACGGAAAATAAATTAATCAAATCTGATAGGAAAAAGGAATATGGGGAAATTTTTGATTTCTGGGAAAACAATCAGATTATAGAAGAGGTATTGGACCAGAAAAGGGACAAGGTACATTATTTAGCACACAAACCGGTGGTTAAAGAATCTAGTGAAACCACTAAAATTCGTCCAGTATTTAATGCCTCAGCACACACTAGAAACAGTCCCTCCCTTAATGATTGTTTAACAAAAGGACCTAATCTTGTAGAAATTATACCGAGCATTTTGAATAGATTTCGCAGATACAAGATAGGAATTTCGTCCGATATAGAGAAAGCATTCCTGCAAATTAAAATAACAGAGAAAGATCGCGACTTTTTGAGATTTTTTTGGTTTAATAGTGAAAATAAATTGAAAATTTATAGACATTGTCGTGTGGTTTTCGGCCTAACTTCAAGCCCTTTTTTGCTTATGGCAACATTAAATCACCTTTTAGAAAATGTTCCCGAACAATGGCGAGAGACAGCTAGGCTCTTAAGAGATTCCTTCTATTTAGATAATTCCCTCATCAGCCTGAATTCGATTCCAGAAACAGAAAAATTCATATCAGAATCTCAAGGAATTTTGGCTTCGGCACATTTCAACTTGAGATGTTGGCGATCGAATTGGCCCCAAGTTATGATCGACAAAACTGAAGATGAACCTAGGTTTGCTCCCGTGTTAGGATTACTCTGGGATTTGAAAAATGACAGTTTAGTTTGTAAAATTGAAGAACCCCTAAGGATAAGTGAACCCCTTACAAAAAGAAAACTTTTATCAGTTACCCAAAGAATTTTTGATCCTGTGGGATTCACAGCACCTGTCAGTTTAGTTCCCAGACTAATCCTTCAAGAAACGTGGATTCAGACGGTGAAGTGGGACGAAGAGCTCCCTGAAACTTTAAAACAACAATCTTCTAATTGGCTGAAAGGAATAAATTTTTTATCCCAAATTAAAATACCTCGGTGGCTTAATATTTGCCCAGAGAAAGAAAAGAAAACATCATTACATGTTTTTTCTGATGCAAGCAAGCGAGCATATGCCACTTGCGTATTCATAAGAGTAGAGACCTTAGAAGGAATCAAGATCCAGTTAATCAATGCTAAAAGTCGAGTTGCACCTATTAAGAAATTGACCATACCCCGCCTTGAACTGTTATCTTGTCTTATTGGTGCTAGGTTGGCCAAAAATGTGCAAAACGATTTAAATTTACATGTAAATACCATATTTTGGTCAGATTCAACCACTGTTTTAGGTTGGATTAGAAGAAAACAAGAATGTGGTACATTTGTACACAACAGAGTATTAGAAATCCGAAATCTGACCGAAGTTTGCAATTGGAGACATGTACCCGGAAATTTGAATCCTGCGGACCTCCCGTCTAGAGGATGTTCCTTTGAACAACTACAGAATCGAGATGGTGGGAGGGTCCGAATTGGCTTTATTTACATGAAAATGAATGGCCTCAAATAGAAGAAGACCCAAACGAAGAACTCATAAACAGCGAAAAAAGGAAGACAATCATAAATCTTTTAGATAAAAAAGAAGATAATTTCAATCGATTTTATCAGTATTTTTCCTCTTACAAGAAAACAGTTAGAACCATTGCCTGGATATATAGATTTTATCATAATTCGAAGACTACTGAGAAAATATCCGAATTGGATATTTCAGTTGAAGAATTTTCGAAAGCAGAAAATGTACTTCTACGATTAGTACAACAAGAATCTTTTTCAGGGAGAACAGATCCAAAATTAAGAAATTTAAGGCCTGTCGAAGATAAAGCTGGTCTCTTAAGAGTAAAAACCAATATAATTCAAAGAAACGACAGTGAAAACTTCAGATATCCTGTGATCTTACCTTACAAGCATCCCGTCGTCCAAAGATTGATATTCGAGAAGCATTTAGAAAATCAGCACGCTGGAGTCAGCACTCTAATGACACTACTTAGAGAAAATTTTTGGATAATGAAGTCTAGAAAGTCCATTTGAAATTCAATAAGAAAATGCGTAATTTGCAGAAAACTTCAGACTTCCAAAATAGATGTTGAACCTGGAGTACCACCCGAAGACAGAGTACGAGAAGCAGCCATCTTTGAAGTGGTAGGCGTCGATCTAGCCGGTCCTCTTCATCTTTCTGATGGATCAAAATCGTGGATAGCCTTATTTACTTGCGCTGTCTACCGAGCCATACATCTTGAAGCCATTACGTCTCTGTCTACAGAAAGTTTTATCCAGTCTCTGAGAAGGTTCATAGCAAGGCGAGGCAGACCCTACATCATCTATTCAGACAACGGGAAGAACTTCCTTGGAACCAGCAATGCTCTCTCGAGTGTAGATTGGGAAACCATCTGCAAGGTAGCTTCCACCCAGAAGATCAGATGGAAATTCAACCCTCCTGCAGCACCGTGGTGGGGAGGTTGGTGGGAGAGGCTTGTTGGAATGGTTAAAGGAATCCTGAAAAGAAACTTAGGTCGTGCATCTTTGAATTACGAAGAAACTTTACACCATGCTATGTGACTGTGAACAAGTGATTAATTCACGGCCTATAACCTATGTTTCCGAAGATAACACAGATCCTTTACCTTTAACCCCAATGATGTTCCTAAGAGAACTGCCAACATCAGGAGTACCTGACCTGGATGCTTTAGATTCTAAAGATCTTAACCGCAGAGCCAGATATAGGCAAATAATCAGAGAAAACCTAAGAAACAGATTCAGAGCTGAATATTTAGGACAATTACGTCAACATGCATCTAAGACCAAAAGATTCAAACAATTGAAAGTCGGCGATGTTGTCCTATTAGAAGATTTCAATAAGAAACGTGTTCACTGCCCTTTGGCAAGAGTGATAGAAATTTACCCAGGCAAAGATAATGTGATACGTCTAGCTAAGGTGAAGACCGAAAATGGATTTTTTCTGCGTCCATTGCAAAGATTGTTTCCTTTAGAAATTGACAGTACCGAACTTAAGAATCACCCCACTTTACATAAATCTGTTCAAGAAAATTTAAGTCCTTCGACTTCCGAAAACAAGAACCTCTCACAGAAACCGATACTCAACCCCAGAGAAAAGGAACCTGTGAAAGACCCTCCAGAACCTACCAGTTCCAGAACCCATGATCCCACTTCCCATCCCCCGGTGGTCTCCCGAACTGGCCGTGTGGTGAAACCCCCTCAACGACTTCAACTTGGATTGTTGAGTTCCTCCGATTAGTCGCAACTCAAGGTGGGAGGATGTCGGGAATCCCCCGTTCATTCTTCTGCTTTCAGAACAAATGCCTTTCCAGACAGACGGGCGCCTCTTTTTCGAGAAAAGGTGCTTTTTAGAATCAGAAGCAGAACAGAAAGGACCTCGAATAGAGAAGGGGCTATGCTAAGATCGTCTTGTTTACAGACGCCCCGGTCCTAAAACAGAACTATTGAAACTTTTAAGAATTGGAATAAATATTTAAGAGCTAATGACAATTTAAGACTTTAATGTTAAGAAAGACTTTAATATTTAATTGTAAATACTGTAGATAGTTTTTGTTCTGTTTTGGTTTTTACATGTATGCTAACAAAGCATTAAAAATTCTGTTTTCATCTAAGAAGTGCTACATTCATCGAGTTTATAGTTTCTTTAATGGATGATAGTTGCCCCATCCACACCCGGACCCTTGGATTAGAAGTTTTCAGGTGAGACCCATCCATATTTTATTATTTAGAAGAATAAATATTTTATTAGATAATTTAAGAATGTAAGAAAAGATAAGATTTGAAATATGCTGTATCGGGTCAGTAAGAATAATTAAGTTTTAGATCAGAAATCTGGTACAGCCATATATGCATATCATAGCCCACTTTTAAAACTTTTTGGTGACTGTTGAATAAAAAAGTCGCGAAATTTGTACCAGGGGGCGCTATCTACCACTTCAACTGTTGCCTAGTTTCCGAGCTACGCGACAGGCATCTAGTTAAAGAGGCTATGTTCTGATACTGAAATTTAAAAATTATTCTTAAATGTCGCGACAGGTCTTGCAGAATGATTAATATAGAAACCGAATATAGATATTTAGTTATCTTTCAAGCAGTCATTAGAAATGTAGTGTTTGTGCATGAAAAAAAAAATATTTTGCTGTATCTTTAACCAATCACACATGTTTTTTTTTTTTTTTTTTTTTTTTTTTTTTTTTTTTTCTTTTTCAAAATGCCTGACATTCTGAATTTGCAGGCGCATTTGACTTTCTAATTTTCGTATTGAAACTTATCGGATGTTTCTCAAACTAGTAAAATTTAAAAAATAAATACCTCGGCGAACCCGATCGACAGAAGAATGGAAAAAAAAAATCTTACGTTTATTTAGAAATTCACAAAATTCTGATGCTGAATTTTCAAAATTGTTTTAAAATGTTGCTCCATGTCTTGTGGATGCCTAATACAAAAATCGCAATTAGGTTATTAGTTACGTTTGTAAACAGTCATAAAAAATGTAGTATTAATGCATTTAAAAAATATTTTTTTATATCTTTAACGATTTTTATATACATAAATTTTAAATTTTAAATTGACAAACATTTTTTTAAGAGGCGCTTCATCTTAAAATATATTCCATTATTTTTTTTACTTTTAATGTTCTTAAACTTACTCTATTTGAAAAAAATCTATAAAGTAATTTCCCTCTAGGTGTTTTAAAGAATGTGTCATCATTAAAATGTAATATAAAATTCATTCAAACAAACTTTTTTGTTCCATAACCGTAGAAATACTCGTATTTGAAACTTCACCTGCGTGGTAACTTTTAAATTATGTGTGTTACATTATATCTAAAAAATTTTCACAATATTAATATTTATTCACGCAAAGTGCATTATTCGGAAAATTTTTTTTTTTGTATGATAAACAATTATAAATAGAATTTCTCTCTTAACCCGTTAGTAGTCGCTACTTGGTCGATTTGCAGCCCATCCTTCAGTTTTTACAGATTTTTTTATTCAATAGCCACCAAACAATTTTAGAAGTGGCATTTGATATACACAAAGCGCGAATAAAAATCAAAGAAACGTCGATCACATCACTTCTTAAAATGATTGGTGGCAGTTAAATAAAAAGTACGCAATCTGTAATAGGTGGCGCTGTCTATAGCGACTACTAACGGATTAAATAATACACCATTCAAGAGGAACAGCAGTAGGCGGAGCTAACTCGTAAAAAACGCAGAAAACACATGGTCCGTAAAGGATTAAAATGATGTTTTGGGACGTGGGTTTCTATGCAATTCTGAGTCCTAATGATGTGTTCTACTTCCCTTCAACATTTGTCCCATCATCATTGAATCACCCTGTATATATATATATATATCGTTATAGATTTCCTTTTTGTTTTGCTTGTTTCTCACTATATTTTTAATTTAATATTAGCTTTTTCATATGTTTGGCTACCGTGTCACTCGTGCTTGGCATAATTTGCCATTTTATTTTATTTTATTTTATTTCTTTCTTTCTTTTTTGAACATAAACCTAAAAAACATAACCCCCTTTGAACATAAACCCCTTTTTTCAACATAAACCTAAGTGTAATAAATGTTCAGAAAATTTTATGAATCACAGCCTGTCTTTTCTCTTGAAATTTTATCTAAGATCAAAGCATGGATATACAACATTTCAGAAATGCAGAAATTTTGAATAACTTATTATCTACATTTTCAGCCTAGAAGACTGAAAATACTTCTTCTAACTCCATTTGCACGCAACATAAAATTCTGCCCTTATTTGTAGAGTGTAAAACTTAAAAGAAACTTATCCAGTTTTCATTAATTAAGGCAGTTTATGTAAAGTTTAATAAGAATTACTTAGTTTCTTTGCCAGTCTTCTAGAAAGTTTTATTTACAATACAATGTTTTGAGCAGATAAGATTTATTCCAACAGTCACTCAATAACAAAGAAATTTTCTCATTCCCTGATACAGTATTAAATTTTAATTGTTTGAATATTTGGAATGCTAAAGACATTTTTATCTGGCTTTAACATAAATTGGTTTCGATTTATACTTTTTTTTTTTTAATATAGGAATCAATATGAAAATTCACATAAGGTATTCAATATTACACTTGATCCATTAAATATTTTTATTGTCTTTAAAACCAAATATATTTCTAAACGTATAATATATATATATATATATATATTTAATATACAATTATAATAAATCTTGTTTTACAAACATCTGAACTTGCAATTACATTTGACGTTTTGAAGTTCATATTGAAACTCACAGCTTTTTTCTCAAAGTATTAGAATTTTAAAATTAAATATCTCGGAGAACTAAAGAGATAAAAGAATGAAGAAAATTAATACTACGTTTGTTTAAAAAGACAAAATTTCTGATACTGAAATTTAAAAATTATTTTATAATGTCACGATAGGTCTTGCGGTAAGACTAGTATATAAATCGAATATCGGTTATTATTTATCTTTGCAGGCAGTCTTTACAATGCAATTCTTGTGCATATAAGAAAAAACATTTTGCTTTTTTTCAACCATTCTGATTTTTATTTTTTTCCAAATTCCTGGCATTCTGAACCTGCAGTCATAGTTGCCAAATTTAGCACTCTTTGGCTACCTGAAAATCTTAATAGAATTTATTTTATTTTATTTAATTAGTGAAGACGGTTAAATATATATATATATATATATATATATATAAATTTTTATTTTTATTTTCCAGTAACCAAAAAGTGCTAAGTTTGCAAATATACCTGCAGTCACTTCTGACTTTCTAAAGTTTGTATTGAAACATATCGGAAATTTCCTAAACTACTAGGATTTTAAAAGTGTATATCTCGGAGAACAAGATAGATAAAAGGATGAACAAGTTGGTATGTTTATTTAGCAGCCACAAAATTCTAATTTCAAAATTTGTTTTTAATGTTACGACAGGTCTTGCAGTAAGTCTCGTAGAGAAATCGCCTTTAGGGTATTAGTTACCTTTGTAAACAATCGTTAAAAAGGCAGTGTTTGTTCATTTAATATACATATATATATTTAACCATTCTAATTATACACATTGAAATAAAAATTTGCGCACCAAGAAGTAATTGTTGGACCGTAACGAAACTTGGCATGAAGGTACGTAACAGGCAGATATGCAAATGATTAGAATTGCAACGTGATTGCACATTGCGTAATTCCACCAGAGGGCTTTGAACTTCGTTCTTCTTGGAGTATAAGCAGAGCTTGTTTGGTGTACATAATTTGTTAAAGAGGGACGCTTTTTAAATAAAGATTCCGTTACGCCACCATCGAAGACAACAAGAGCCAGTGTCTGAGTCCGAGAGGGGAAGAATTACCAGTCGATCGGCACTTGTCGCATATTTGTATGATGATTTGCGGCAAAATTAGTTTTTTTTTTTTCTTATAATGACAGTGCTGAATTAAATGGCTTTAATATGAGCTTCTCTGCATCTATTTAGATGTATTTCCTCAGATTATTCTAAATAATTGCAGAAACAACCCTGCCATCTTTCGCATTAGCGCTATCATTTTTAAGTAACGTTGAAAGTTTTTTTATCTGATTTTTACGTCTCTTAAAATAAATGTACTACTCATTTCATTCTTCTATCGATCGTTGTTACCGAATCATTTGGATTTAAATTCAGGAAAAATTCTGTGGCACTTCTTTTAAGAAATTAACTTTTTTTTTTTTTTTTTTTTTTTTTTTTCATGTATTGGGTTAAATAGAGTTGCAAATAATTGGTTTTTTACTTGGTTTGCTTGGTATTTTTGCCAACTCAATAATATTTAATTATTTTAATATTTGAATTTACAACCAAAAATATTACACATAAACTGCTTAAAATATACGCAGGTTTAAATGTTTTATAATTGTATCTCTTTGCTGGTCCAATTTAATTTCACGTTTTGGTCAGTGTTGTCAAATGTAAAGACATTATTTATTCACACATCCGACACTAAAATTTAACTGTAACGATTGTCTAATCACTTCGAAGGCTAGTCCTCTATTATGTATGTATATAAAATCCGTTTGTCCTTCCGCTTGCGTCACTCGAAAAACTGCCGTTTTTCATGATATCACTCTTCAAAATTATTGGTGGTAGTTGAATAAAAGAATCTCGAAATTTGGCAACATGCTTTAGAACGTTAGGTTCAGAAAAGGGTTAATTATTATTTATCTCAATTTATGTGAATTATTTTTTATAGTTTACGCCCATTTTAACAATTGGTTTAATAATTGTGTTAATTCAAACTCCAAAATGCACCTTTTCTGTAAAATATTAAAACCTTATTATAATTAAAATTACTATATCAGAGTTGCGAACATTTTTAACTTTTAAATCAGAATTGACACCAGTATTTTTAAAAGGAATATGTTATATATGCAGGGTGTTTAGAAAGTCCCGGACCCATTTTGATGTTTAATAACTCATAAAATAATGAAGATAAAAACAAACTTATGGCACTTATTGATGAAATAACTCATATATTTTCTTTTCAGGTTTGAATATCTTTACTTTTGTAAATGACGTCTGCTCGTGTGGTTAATTTCAGATAATTTCATTTTCCAGTCTAAATATCTGTACTTTTCTAAATATCGTCTAAATATCCTTTCATGTTTCTGGCATTGTTAATCGCCATAATGTGCGCATATGGGGATCTGAAAACCCCCATGAATACCGTGAGGCACAAAGGGATTCCCCAAAGGTTAATGTGTGGTGTGGACTAATGCACGACCGCGTCATTTGGCCTTTCTTTTTTACAGAAAAGACGGTCTCATCAGTCGTATAGTTAGACATATTGGAAAACTTCGTATTTCCACAACTGGAAGAACTTCAACCACATGTCTTTTTGCAACAAGATGGTGCATCACCTCATTGGGGTACCATCGTTCGTAGTTCTTTGAATGACCATTTTCCAGGAAGATGGATTGGGCGAGGAGGTCCAATTCCTTGGCCACCCAGATCACCTGATATAACGCCGCTGGACTTTTTCCTTCGGGGATTTGTAAAGGACAATGTTTACAGGAGGAGAGTGTTGAACATTGATGACCTAAAAGTCAGAATTACAACCGCAATAGCCTCTGTGGATGCCGACATGCTTGCCGCTAAGTGGCGTGAAATTGACTATCGACTTGATATTCTCCGTGCGACGAAGGGGGCACACGTGGAAGTTCATTGCACAAGGGTCATGAAACTTTTTGAGTCTATCTAACCATTTATGTTATTAATTTTAATCTATCTTTATTATTTTATGAGTTATTAAACATCAAAATGGGTCCGGGACTTTATAAACACCCTGTATTTTCGACGATTAATATTACCGAAGACAGCTATAAAAATTTTCCGGTTTGAAGTCTCCCTCGAAAAACGGGAGACTTGGCACCTATGCATACTATATATATAATTTTTTGAAAACATGTAATTTTCAAACTTTTAAAATGATGTACGAATGTTCTGCCTTTATTTTACAATAATTTGTATTACAATGTAAGTAGAGGCATATATTCAATTTATTATATTTAGAAGAAACAAAAAATGCTCTCCGATCTCACTTTTATTTGATATGAGAGTTTTTATTGTTCTACCAATGTTTAACACCTTATTAAGGCAGTCGATACTGAGTCGGCAAATATTTAACGGTTTCTTTTTGCTGACGTTGGCATTTTGTCCTTACGTTTCCATCTCATTGAAAAAGATTCTGCTTTTACCACCACACAATTCATACCGAAATGAGTCGATTATCGAATGTGTTAAACAATGAATTTGGAAATATAGTATTTGCACATTATATTTCAAGGTATCTGAAAATTTTATATTTCGAAACTTAAAGCATTCATAAAAAAAAAAATAAAAAAAAATGTTTAAATAGCATTAATAAATTTATGTGCCGGACATTCATTTAAAGATTATTTTGAAATATAAATAATTATAAAGAACAGCAAAACCTTTAAAAACTAAATTTTTCATTTTCTACAAAATTTTTAAATTAATTATTATCCTTTTAATAAAATCTTCAATTGCAATAATATCATCCACAAAAAAGAACAACAATTAATTTTATGTCTGTTTTAATTATATTTCATGGTTTATATACAACTGAGAATCAATGTTGAATGTATATAATTTATTGATTAACTCTATTTCTAAATGAGTAGCGTGATAATATGTATACACAAATGCAGATTCATTATATTTTCCTGACTATATGAATAAACTTTTGTGTACTTTAATTTCTAATTAACTAATTTTATTCTTTAAACTCTAAGATTATAATCTTTACGTGTAAATATTTACAAATGTAATAATTATTCAGTTGCTGGCTATGCCGCTATATAATAATTCTAAGGACGAGTATTTATCTTACAAATATAAATCACGTAATACATTTTAATGATTTATGATATGGTTAGATTCATTGTTAAGATTCAAGTCGATGTTATGCTATTATTCATTAGAACCGAACAAAATACAACATAAATATATAGAAGATAATTTAAAACTCTATAGTCTACTATTAGCATTTCTGTATATTAAATAAATGAATGACCTTTTATTTAGTAAAATACATTTTTATGTTATATTTCATAGCTTTCGTTTAACCTTTACATGCATTGAAGAATTGTTACACTGAAAAAAGTAGTTTTTAAATAATTTTTTCAACTTCATGATAAAATCGTCAAATAAATGAATGACCCTCAAATTAAAACCATTAAACACATCTTCGGCTTAAAGGATATATAAATTAGCTTAACAAAAACTTCTTCTAAATACTGCAAGAAATATTGTAACTCTTATTTCAATTTCCTCTTTCAAAAGAGTTGTTAAAATTAGCTTAACGTCTTTCTTTATATTTTCGGAATTATTTTTAATCAAACAATATTTATTTTTGCTTTTATTTACACACCACCATATTAATTTTTACCTATTAATCTAAGTTAAATTATTTAAATTACTAACAAATAAAAAATGCAGTTTGAAAACATTGAATAATTAAAGAATATTTTGTAAGATAGCTTAGTTTAGGCGTATCCTTTAGCTTGCTTGTATAAACATACATATTTATTGAAACAGTGATAAGTAGATTGATGTATGTTGGTAAAGCAGCGCTACGGTCTTCCTTTTTTTTCTCATTAAGGGTCATTAAACCTATATCGATATGGAGAGAAATATTTATAGAAAAAAATAGAGATAAAGAACAACTTTTGACTTTTTAATCATAGTGTATCATGTAACACAAAATTACTGCAGGCTATACGAGAAAAAAAAACTTTAAGTGTTTAAATCAAATCTAATTTTCTATTAAATATACACAAAGAGTAATATTTTTTATTTTCAATGTAAAAATGAATAAATAAATAAATAAAATGCTATAGTGTTTTGAAAATGACGACTTTCTTGCGTGTAGAAACTGTTTCACAAATGAGCAGGGAGGTTATATTTCATGACTTACTTTATTAAATGAATATTCTAAAAACAATCCAATACAACTGTTGCTCATACCACAAAAGTTCTGTAAACAGCGCACGTAGCATAACCAGCAACGATCACCAAAAGCTTATCACACAGCCGTTATTGGACGAAACGCTCAGTTTGAAGTCTGAACACAAACTGACTTTCAGCAAAAATGGATATTAAAACAGGAATAAACTACTACGTCAGAAACGCCAAAGAAAAATTATTGAGGTGCATACAGCTGTTTCGGTAGCCTAAAGCGTACCGTCTTCAGTGCGAAAAGAATTCTGAATCTGGAGAAGTGCTCGTATATATAGGAGAGGGACCGGAGCGAGCACTTCTCCAGATTCAGAATTCTTTTTGCACTGAAGACGGTACGCTTTAGGCTACCGAAACAGCTGTACGCACCTCAATAATTTTTCTTTGGCGTTTCTGACGTAGTAGTTTATTCCTGTTTTAATATTCCAACGCCAAGTCTCCTGCTGTTAAAAATGGATATTATTCTTTTATAGTTTTGACGAGCTTGCTGGTGATTCGAAATGGTTTATCGTTCCTAAAAGATATTGGACTCCCAGATTTTGCCGATGCTAGGCTATCATATTCCTCCAAGTTTGCCGCCTAGACCGATTTTCACCGAAATCGATAAACTGCCTTAATTGAAACCGAGCCTGTAATTCAGCAAGAGCAATTCAAATGCAAGAAAAGAATTATAATCCTTCACTATAATATTTAATTAAAATACTTTAAGTAAAATTAGGTTTACTTTCTGTAAAAACAAGATTGCTTTTTTTATGAAAAAATGTTGTATAACTTACTTTTTTAGATAATTTTTTATGCAATGCTTTAATAATGTTTTTCTAAAATAGTTTAAATTATTAAGAAACATAAACGTATGTTCTATGCTATGAAACTGAGCATATTTTTCAATATATATATTTGTGGAATTTGTGAAATGCCAGAGAGGAAAGTGGAGTAAAATATTAAGCTTTATTTTATTGACGTCAATTTAATATGTGTCACTTATCAAAAGCAGTATAATATACATTTAAGGAATTTAAATGTGCAATTTAAATTTATATAACTAACTCTATGCACACGCTCCATCAATCTTTCAACAAATACATTAATTTTTCTCAAAATTTCGTGTACAACTGACCAAAATACTGTAAATAATAAAAACATTATCAACCGTGTTAAAAAAGAATCAGTTATTGTTTTTGTCAAAATGAACCATTATTGCTTTTGTGATAAACCTTTAGGGTACATTTGTTTTTGTAAGAATTTTCTATGGAAATGAATAACTTGAAAAGGGAAAAAGTTTAAAACAGTATAAAAAACGTGTTTGAAATTAGTACTTTTCATATTACGTACTTTCTCAGAAAATAGTTGCTTTATTAAAATCTAATGCATTATTTTATGCTGAAGAAAAAGAAAACAAAGAATGTTGTGTAACATTTTCGTAAAGTTACGTGAACATTTGAAAACTTGTCGTAAAAGGAAAAGTCAAATGAGGACAAATAATTTATGTAATAACAGATATGATAGAAAAACTGTTTATTTATCTAGAAAAGAAAAATATTTAAGCTTGTAAATTTTTTTATCATGAATTTTTTTATAATTTTTTTATAATGCCGTTCATGCTTGTTTTCTCAAAAACCTTAGTGTTTGTATAATAGTGGTGATTCCACAACAACAACATAAATAGTTTAATAACCTCATCATTAAACCCGAGGCTCTATTTTTGGAATGTAACTGTGAAATGACTGTCTGGATACGTGAAATGGATGCCACTAAAAAAAAATTAGTGAACTTCCGGAATGCGCCATAATATTATCTTTCACAATGTATATGATGAAATATAAAAATCTGTATTTTGCATTATTTAATACTATTAGGTTAAGGGGACATACGAATACTTTATATACCCTTAGAACTTCAAAAAACATCGATTTAATTATAGTCTTTTTTTAAGTAAATTATTGTTAACTAAGCTTCATATAAGCTTCATATTGTTAACTAAACTTCAAGCCTATAAACAGCATCCTACAGTGCGAACGGGTGAACGGAATGCAACGAAATTTAATATACAGACTATACACGAGATGCGCTCACAGAATTTCGAAAATATTTTTTTTTTTTCAAAATGTCCACCAGAGGGTGCTTTTTCTGGAAAAACATTAAATTTAACACAATAAACGGCCAAAACGGAATACAGAAAAAATAATAACAATCCAGAACAAGAATTATGAGTAATAAAATGTAAAACCGGAAAACGTTGTCAGTTCTAGAAAAAAAATGTTGAGCTTTGCATGCTTGCGAAGAAGACGAAGCTTTATGCAAAACAGATTAGAGTATAAAACGTTTGCAGACGTTGTCATGTTTTATGTCGATGTTTCCAGCTGTAATGATGACAGTATCTTTAGTTGGACATGCGTTATTGGTGAAGCTGTTTTACGAAAACAAAGGGAATGCTTCTGCTGCAGTTCGTGAATTTCGTCGTATAAAGAACCTACGGCGTGGACCAATGTCTACTAAAGGTATCCGGGCGATGATTAAGAGATGTTAAAAGGGACGGGGAAATTAAGAGTTCAACCTGGAAGAGGCCGTAAACCTGCCACACCGGTACCGTAATTTCTGGTATATAATCCGCAGGTTATATAATCCAGTTTTGCACCAGAAATTTCAATTGATAAATAAATTTATATTTTAACGAGCTCTTCCTTCGAAAAAGTATAGATTTCGCTATTAAATAAAATTTCTGGTGGAGAATGGCACATCTTACCTGCGGATTATGTACCAGAAATTACGGTACTTGTTGATGAGATCAAGACATCTGCTGCCCCACAGTCATAGACATCAGAGTTTGGGGGCTGTAGCGCACATGGAGTTTCTTAACAGAGAGGCTATTCTTACAGCACCGTCCGGAAAGTGCTCAGAAACATAATGCACTACTTCCCATACAAGATGCACCATTCCCAAGAGCTGCTTGGTAGGGACAAGCCACAACGTCTCCCATTCGCAGTCAGTTTTCTCAACAGAATGATTGTTGATCTGTCAGGGCCTTGGAATATTCTGTGCAGCGACGAGGCTCATTTCTACCTCAATGGGACAGTTAACACACATAATTGCCGCATTTGGACTAAGGAAAATATGCGGATGCACACTGAAATTCCCCTACTTTCTTCAAAGGTGACTGTCTGGTGTGGATTCACGGTGACTTTCATTCTTGTATTCCGATTGCAGTATATAGTTTTAAGAGTGTTTGTCCAACTTATCTGAAAGTGGGAATAATTTTCGTTAAAAACTCTGTATATTATCAATAAAAAAGCTGTTGATTTTTTTTTTTTTTTTTTAATTTTAAAATGAATGCTTATATCTCCCTTATTTAACATGCTATCGTCACACAAATTCATCCACAAATTGAACAGAGTCTATAATAACATGTCCTAAAGTTACAGTTCATTTCGTTTACTTAACGATACAGGGTGATCACAAACATTAATAATTTTGCTTAATTTGTTCCTTGCCCCCTAATTATTGTCTTATACCAATCTTCACTGAAAAACATGAGGAAGACCCAGTTATTTACATACCCTATGTTTGAAAACATTTCATTGAGAGATAAGTTTTTAATTTGAAAAAAAAAAAAAAAGTTATCGTTTGCAAATCTTGCTGAACTTTTGAACAGGAGTGTATTTAATCAAATTGAAATAATTAATATGAAATATTACATTGGCAAAGAATTATGTACTTTAAAGGAATTTAACCCTTTGCCAGTCCTGATGTTCTAAAACACTCTAAACTGGGTTGCCAAAATTAGAGACTATTTTATTCAACTGCCACCAATAATTTTGAGGAGGAGTATTTGCTATATATATAATGGACGAATAACATTCGAACTGATTAGGCAATCATTACAGTTAAAATTTAGTGGAGGATATTCAACAAAAAAGTGTCTACGTTTGGAAAAAATGACCAGAGGAGTGAAATAAACTCGGACCGACAAAGCGTTAAAGCTCCATACAAAACGAAGAAAATTTGCAATCTAAAATTAAACGAATTAATTACTAGTTAAGAAAAAAGTTAAGGTTAATAAAATTTGGGCGTAGATTTTTTAATAATTTCTTTTTTTAGAAGTACGTTTGAGATATATTATCAAATCTTTATCGACCACATAAATAAAATTTTTCTAAATTTGTTTTTAAGAAAATTGGTGACTTTATCATAAAATGCACCATTATTAGTAATACTAACTGTTTTTTTTTTTTCTGAATTGTATTTTAAAATATAAATACAATTTAAAAATTTAATTAAATTTAAACTATTAATATTATAAAATCCTTAAAAAAAAAAAAAAAAAAAAAAAACGTATTAATTGTTTAAAATAGCGTATCATGTCAACTTCAGACATCAGCGTATCTGTTAATGACAAACAAATTAAGTAATCAGAAATGTAATTTCCCTCAGGCTTACATGTTGTTTTACAATGACTTTTCCTTATACAAGCATGTATGACTACGTAGTTTCATTAGAAGAACATATATATTTCTTGATATTTTTTCTTCAGACAATATTTATTGGTCCAGCTGTCAGATTAATCTAAGGTTTTATTTTATTTTCGGATTATTTTTATTTTTATTTATTTATTTTGTGTGTGAGTGTATGTTTGTATATTATTAGACATTTTACGGTTATTTTTATCGTAATCTGAAACCCGTTTATTAATAACAATCTTTGTAAAAGTATTTTGCTTTATTCTGGCCAATTTTTATAATATTTAAATTTTATCTGTACGTCTCACCCATTTTAAATTTCTGAAATAACTGCTCAGAGTTGACAATAATAACATAAAACAACGAAAAAAGTGCCCACTTAAATTTGAATATTGTTCAACTTGCTTTTTGAAAAATTGCCCCGTTTTACGTTAGAAAATTTTGAAGTTTGAGTACTTTTCTTCTTGAAATAAAAATGTGTTAAGAGCGCAAAGTGATGTTTATTTTTATCTAAGGTAGACGCGAATGCCTAGAGAAAAGAAGACTAAAATAGTGCCAACATCTGTCTCATTATTGACTCAAAAAACAACCAGGTGTCGAGATAGTCATTTCTCCATTAAGCACGCCTCATGATGTTATAGTGCGATATTTATAGCATTAAGTATAAATTTGTAAAATCACTCTGTCTCAACGGAAACTGTCAGTTTATTTCTTATAAATATTTAACAGTAATCTGCCTACAGTAGAGTTATATAATGAAATATGTTATTATTGCTCAGTGTGAATTATAATGTTTAATAATATCTTTTGAGTTGTATGTGTTCCTTGCTGAATATTCACGTTGTGTTATAAACTAATTTAAGAAACTTTTAGCTTAAACTATTATTTTCTATAGACCTACACTGATGTTCAAGTAAGATCAGAAATAAAAATTTACGACACTCGAAAAATGATTGACTGTTGATGTTGATAATTTTGGGGCAAACACTTTTAAAACAATATACTGCAATCGGAATACAAATATCTTAAATATCTCATGAAATACAAACATTTTTATGAAAAACATTTTTACAGCGCATGTGCGAAAGCTAAAACATTTTTTATTGCATAGGTTGAAAGCTAGATGTATTGGGCACTTTTATCAAAAGTGCATTTGAATAGAACAAAAATTAAGCGAATTGTACGAAAAAGAACGGGATAGATTTTAGATATTTTCCAAAATTTGAAATTTTTTTAAGGGGTTTTCACATGCCGCGTAATTAATTTGAAGATCCAATTACTTCAACTACTTTCCAACGGTTGTTTTTTGGGAAAAATCCCGTATGATCTCACAAATCATAGTAAATAAACAAAAATATGTTAGAGTTACAAGCTTATAAGGGTTTTTTCCCCAAGAAACACCCTTTGGAAAGTGGTTGAAATAATTGGATCTTCAAATTAATTACGCGTTATGGGAAAAAACCCTTAAGAAATTTCAACTTTTGAAAATTATCTAAAATCTAGCTCGTTCTTTTTCATACAATTCGCTTAATTTTTATTCTATTTAAATGCACTTTTGATAACAGATGCCCAATACATCTAGCTTTCAACCTATGCAATAAAAAATGTTTTATCTTTCGCACATGCGCTGTAAAAACGTTTTTCATAAAAATGTTCGTATTTCATGAGATATTTAAGATATTTCTTTTCCGATTGCAGTAT
Organism: Salticus scenicus; assembly: GCA_963930645.1. Lineage (NCBI taxonomy): Eukaryota > Metazoa > Arthropoda > Arachnida > Araneae > Salticidae > Salticus > Salticus scenicus. Next base: position 85,049,233 of record OZ005651.1, read on the forward strand.
ATTATTTTAAAGGTGTTTTTCCAACTTATCTGAAAGTGGGAATAATTTTCGTTAAAAACTCGTGTATTGTAAATAAAAATATGCTGATTTTTTTTTTTTTTTTTTTTTTTTTTTTTTTGAGTTTTAAAATAAATGCTTATATCTCCGTTATTTAACATGCTAGCGTCACACAAATTCATCCAAAAATTAAACTGGATCTATATCAACATATCCTAAAGTTACAGTTCATTTCGTTCACTTAACGATACAGAGTGATCACAAACATTATTAATTTTGCTCAATTTGTTACCGGCCACCTAATTGTTGTCTTAAACCAATCTTCACTGAAAAACATGAGGAAGACCCATTTCTTTAAATACCCAATGTTTGAAAACATTTCATTGAGACATAAATTTTTGAATTGATAAAAAGTGAATGTTTGCAAATCTTGCTAAACTTTTGAACAGGAGTGTATAAATAATGGCGGCAAAAAAAATCTTTACACTTGAGCGGCAAGAAAAAAAAAAAACTTTACAGGTCAGTTGCCGTTCTCGCCTTAAAAATATGTTGAACTCCAGTGATGACACGTGATGTTAGTCGATCACAGACGACCTTTCCCTATCTTGTCAACACTTAGTTCACCCCGTGGACTTTTAGAGTTAGGCTGTACGCTCTTTGTTCCCGCCAGCCAGTATTTTTTTCATTTGTTAAAAGTTTGATAACCTACATCAGTATTCCCTCTCCATGCAATGGGTCGGATTAAGCTTAAAATGGAAGAGAAATCTCATGCCTTGACTCTGCTAGAGAAGGGAATCTCTGTGATTGATGTATCCAGAGATCTGGCATATCATTCTGGATGTCGCCAGTTGTAGCCAGATATCCATGCCTAAACGGCTGAATTCGGCAATAAAATGTAAAGATGAGATAACAAAATAGTGACCGACTAACGCCATGTGTCGTCACTAGGGTTCGACACATTCTTATGACGAGAACGGCAATTGACATGTACAGTTTTTTTTTTTTTTTTTTTTTGCTGCTCAAGTGTAAAGATTTTTTTTTGCCGGCACTGTATATATATATATATTATTAACTCAAAGACAGCACAATGTTCAATCAGAATGAGCGCATAAGCTTACTATGAATTTCTTATACTTTTCATATCCATTGATTAATTTTAGTAACTTTTTACAAAGTTAAGTTTTCATACTTTTATGATATGATTATTCGTGGATTATCTATAATTGAAAACTAAACTTTAGGAAAGGCAAAAAAAATAGAAAAATCATAAAAATTCGGATTACTATTATAAATATGTTTTAATGCATGTTCTTAACATAGTTATATCTTAATTTTATCCAGAAACATTTTCATTGTGCTTTGATATATCTGGTTAAGGCAACCAGTCATAAATCTAAATCTATTGTTATATTTAATTCAAGCTAAAACCAGAATTAGATTTATTTCATTAAAACGCAGATAATTTAAATATCAGTGAGAGTATTCCCAAAAATTCGTAAAACAAAAAATTACAAGAACATGAAATTGTTTGAAAGGAAAAATTGCATTTAATTCTTACTTATGTATTATTAAAACGTTCCTTCATTTTTATTCATATTCCCTTTGTTCCAATTTATTAGATATTTTATTTATAATATATTCCAAATAAATTCATTGTCGAGAAAGCTACAGTAGATTATACATTACTAAAAGGTTCGGAGAGAGTTGTAGGATGCATATATACATAGCTGCTAACATCCTAATTAATATTCCGTAGTATTGTTATTACCCGCCTTTTTTTTTTCCCACTAGTCACATAGAATTTTTTTTTTTTTTTTTTAAGAAATTACATTTGGAGAGAATTACTCTAAAATTTAAGTGGTGCAGAAAAGGTGTATAGCAAGAGCACATACGGAATATTACTTAGTATGTCGGCAACTATGTATATATATATTTATTTAAAAAAAAAAAAATCCTTTGACTTGGTATAGTATTTTCTCAACAAATATCTCTTGGTATAAAATATGTAAAAACCATGACCGTAACAACTTGTGCGTAACTGCAATCAACATCTAAATGTGTTGTTCTATGATTCCAGATAGCAGACAATGGTGGTGGATATGTTAAAAACATTTTGTTCTTATTTCACAAGCGTATTTTGCAGTTGATTTTCATTCTTTTTAACGATATTGAGAACTCGTATTTAGATAAAGAAGTTCTTTTGACTCGGCAAAAGATAAATGTAAAACGGTCTATGCGACGCATTTTGGTTGCGTTTTGAAATTAAAGTAGGGGTGTACAAAATTTAAGTTCATAAGTATTTTATAATCTCTATGTATTACTATTATGTTAAATCTAAACTTTGAATATTAGGGTATGAAATATTTACAAAAAAAAAATCTTTAAGATCTTTAATTACTCATTCTAAATTGCTAGACACTTTAAGAAAATCTGCTCATTTATAAAACACGAAAACGATATTTACATATACATCGCAGGTAAAGAAAAATCAATTATATAAATAGAAATCATATTCACGAAAATACATTTCCTTTAGGCAGCGTGAATCTTCAAATTTTATAAAAAAAAACACGCATCTCATATCATTTTCTCACATTTTTAACTTTTGATATTTTATTGCTAAAAATTTAAAAATTAAATTCTTTTCATGTTTTCTACCTGCTTCCATATATTTTTAATATCGTTAAACATCAACAAATCTAACATTGTAAAATAAGTGCCTATCAAACAAAAACTGAAAATAACCTTCACGCAAGAAATTCATAAATCAAAGAAATACATTATTCGTCTTTTTGGAAAATAACAAAATGAAAAAGCATGCATGAAAGGAAAATGCCGATTTTTGCCTTTACAAACGCATGTGTTTGTCGACGCATAGATCAGATTATATCATGTTTCGGATATTGTTTTGGCAGAAGAAATATATGAATGTCCTGAGATATATTACAGATGTAAAAAATGAGTTTCGTATTTCACTTTCAGGAACTTTTTCTTAACAGTTGTTCTGGATAAAAAAGGCAATATTTCATAAGTTAAATTAAGATATTTACAGAATCTTGTATTTGTATCGATATGCTATTTCTGTCATTGCATGTGTCAAATTACGTGAAATGTTCACAATATTTTTGAATAAAAGAAAATTTAGTTCTTCTATGTGAAAAACGTTATTTGAATGTAATTATGTTTGAGTTAAAAATTCATCCATAAATTATGTTTGAATAGTTGTCATACTTTTTAAGGTATTGGTATAAACGTTTACAAATAAAATCATATTTCATACATGATGGTACTTTTAAAAGGCTATTAAAAAAAAATGGAAGTTCTTTATTACTTTAAATTTTAATTACATATTTTAGAGTAACTATTTCATGATTTAGAAACTATTTAACTTTTATAAGAAATATATTTAAAAGGTCAGTACTTTTAAATTCTTACAGATAATGACAGTCTCTTAAATATTAGTACAGCAACATATTCGATGAATTAACAATTATTTTACGTTAGTTGTTCTTTAAGTAAAACTACCTTTTTAATTTTAGACGTCACTGAATGCAAATAAAGTAAAATTTTAAACTTCTTTCGAAAAAATGATACTGTATTTTAGTTTATATTTACTTTCATATAGAAAATCGCTTGCATATAGTTATTTAAAGTCGACTTCTATGCAGTAATGTACAAAAATCGGTAAATTTAACATTTTCATAAAAAAAAGATTTATTTGTAACTGATATTAAAAGTACGATTGAAAACAATAGCGTATGAGATACATTTTATCTTTTAAAAGTAATTTAAGAATACTTTTTCAGTCTGAAATCGAAAAGATTTTCCGTTTTTTTTATATTATCATACCTGCCAACTTTTTAAATTTATTACGGAATGTTGTTAGTCCCGCCCTTTTTTCACACCGTAATCTATGTAGAAAATGTTCTTTAACCGTTTGCGGCGCAGGGTAACTCAGATTATTTAAATTATAGTGCCACCGGAATTTATGAACAAAATTAAAATAAAAGAAATTTTAGATTTCCAGGTAAGAAAAAGGGCTTTTTCTGCTATGTTATAAATGTAAATTCTTGCTAAAAAATTTCCGGGATAGGTTTTTGCACTTGAGAATTAAAATTAGGTGTTTCATCAGCGGGAACACTGCGACTGAAAGGGTTAATATATAATTACGATTTAGTATGAAGAAAATGACTCTAAAATGGGGAAAAGCGGCAGGACTAACAACATTTCGGGGTAAATTAAAAAAGTTGGTAGCCTATGTATTATATACGTTACAAAGAAAAACAAACCTAACAGCTAAACTATCTAGAAAAATCAACGCAGATTTCAATACTATAGAGCCCACCAGCGGCCGAGCGGTTCTGCGCTCAAAGCTGGTAGACGTGAGGTGCCGGGTTCGATCCCAGGTCGCGCTCGTCGGCCTAGCCGTTCGGAGTTTTCCGTGGTTTTCTCCGAAACTTGCGTAAATACGGGCTAGGACCCCTTAGAAAGACCTCCACGGTAGGCACTCCCCCTCAGGCCCAGGACCTACAGCAGTCAATCGGCCTTAATCCTAAACACCAACACCAACACCATCAATACTATAGTTTATTAAAAAGAAAAGAAAAATTAGTGACAAAATGTTGATAATTAAAATGCTAGAAACAAATTAACTATTAACGAATTCATAAAGAATGTGTAAAAAATGTTTTCTGGAGAACATTTTATTTCCTTACTTAGTTATCTATAATTCTAATCATAGATTTAGTATAATGACAAATTTTATTATATCTTTACAAAATGAAAAAGATATGTTTAAATAATAACCAGAGCTTGAAGTCTCTGCCCTTTTTACGGGACACTCCCATTGCTGAGAAATTTACACCTTTTACGCAGCGTAGCCAGATCTCGCCTTTTTTTTAATTTTGCAGTCATCATTAATTTTGAGATGTGACATTTGATATACATAATTGACTATCAATCTTCGAAGTGACAAACGTTACAAATAAAAATTACTGGTGACTATTGAATAAAAAAAAGGCCAAATCTGGCAACCCTGCTTTTATGATACCACTATTTTCATGCAATCACAGTGTTCCCAACTTTTATAATTTGTTCCCGATCATTTTTTGCCGCGTCCTTTTTTCAAACCGGAAATTTTGAAAAATGATTTTCTTATTATTTAATCGTTGTCACATATTAAAGAGAAATAATCTACCAAATTTCTGGTGCGAAAAGAAGGCGTGACTAAAAATTCTCATGAATAAATTATAAAAGTTCGGAACTCTGCTTCGAGCTCTGATAATAAGATATTCAAAGGTCGCACTCATGAATGATAAATTTTCAAATTTATTGCCACCACTTTTTTTATTAATAATCACTACCCTGTATAATCATGGCACATTACTACATATACCTGAAGTATTTCTACATGAAATTAGTGGAGACAAAAAAGGTGAAAATGTCTTATCTCTGAGAGTGCCCTAAAAAAAAAAAAAAAAAAAAAAAAAGACGGAGAGTACGACCGCTGGATATCTCTTTTCGAAATAAAAAAATATATACATATATTAATTTTTAAAACTGATTTTTAATTTAAGAATTCCTTTTTTCATATTCAGATATAAAGTCTTTTCGAGCTATTTTGAGTTACCTATAGAATTTTCCAATTAACAATTTCATAATTAAAATTCCTAGTTAATACGTGAAATGTTACACTAAGTTTGTTAATACATTAGTAGCACACATATTTGAAGATACACTTTTCATTCAGTCTTCGAACATTGAAAGGAGACTGATTTCTGTTTTATATTCAACATTTATAATAATAATGTTTTTAATGTAGGAATTAAATGAGCAGTGATGTATTGTAAAAAAAAAAAAAAAAAAACAGAGGCTATATGCCATCTCCATCATAAATATTACTTTCATATTCATGAACAATAATAAAAAATATAAATGAGTAAATGGGATCAAAGTATACAATTTAAAATATTGCAAATAACAGTGAAAAATCAGGAAGTTACACAACCTTGAGAGCGAGGATCGTAAAGATATGAAAGATGATTCCTTTCACTGAACAAATTTCTGTGTTGCTTGATGAGAAATATGCTAACCCCAGGCCTCGCAACGTTCCAAAAAAATTCACTCATATTGTTACAACGATCTTCAATAAGAAATTTTTCTTAAATATTTTTGAACGTTTTAATGCCAAAACATTATGCAAAAAAATATTGTTTTAAAATAGTGGTGACAATATAATAAAATGAGCGCAAAGTTTTAGGAACGCAGCGAGGCGTGGAAATCTATATATATTCTTTCTTGGCATCAACTTTTCTTGATCTGTTCTCATCAGAAGAATTATGATGATTCAACTGTCAAGAATTGATAAATATTTCCAGTTGGAAAAGTTCTATAAATGGCTCGTTTGGACAGATTACCATTGAGTTCAAAACATTCGAGATATATATAGGAGATATCCATATATTCCGTAGTAACTTCCGTAACATCTACACATGAATTTAAATACAACACCAGAATTGCCAACATATCTAATTTATCACGAAGCATTCGTAATACCTGTCTGTTTTTCATACTACTTTATTGAAAGAGAAATTGTCTTTTTATTTAAGCGTAGCAACTTAACAGAGTAAATTACTCTAAAGAAAGTGGTGTGAAAATAAGACGTGTACTAACAATGCTTCGGAATAAGTTAGCAATGTTGGCAACTCTGCAACAACAATTCCTAATAATCTCCAGTGTAATTTTTTTTTTTTTTTTTTTAGGTAAAGACGTATATGCAGAACTACAAACTTTTTAACTTTTTCCGTAGAATTGTTAGTACCGCCCTTTTTTTTTATACCAAATTTTTAGAAGAGTAATTTTTGTTTATTTAATCATGATTACATATTAAAGAAAATTACTGTGCAAAGAAAGTAGTAGGAAAAAGTGGAGGATTTTAACAATGTTACAGAATAAATTAAAAATGTGGCAGCTCTCTACATATAATGGTGTTTATAGATCTAGACCGTACACGAAAAAAAAAAAAAAAAAAAAAAGTAACACAGGCATGCGGAATTTGTTTAAAAAACAATAAAAGTGGAATATACGGTGTATACCACCGTATACCCTTCCTTACAGTCCTGTAAATAAAGCTTAAGTCTTTAAATGCGAGTTTCTCACCATTTCATATAGTTTTACAGATTTTCTTGCAGAAAACGTGGCAACCGATATCGTTTTACTCAATTTAGGATTCATTCAGTCAGTGTTGCCAGATTGGGGACTTTTTTTATTCAATTTCCACCACTAAATTTTAATTGTAACGGTTGCCTAATCACTTCGACGATTAATTATCTATTTTGTATATGAAACATAACTTCTCAAAGTTATTGGTTAGAGTTGAATAAAAAAAGTCCCCAATCTGGCCACACTGCACGCAGTGTTTCCACATTTGGAGATATTTTTTTTTATCAATATCGACCACTAAATTTTAATTGATTAGTTGCCTAATCACTTCGAAGAATAATCGTCTGTTGTGTATATATAATATAAATTCCTAAAATTATTGGTGACTATTGACAAAAACAAGAAAAAAAAAAAAAAAGTCCCCCCAGTCTGGCAGCACTGCACATTTGATATAAGTTTTGGAGCCACAAATTTTAGAGTACATTTAGTGTAATTTGTTAATAAAACTGAACTAAAATTCAAATAACATGGCATGATATATCGCTTTAATTTTTAAACTCTTTACAAATAGCATGTCAGAGAATTTATAGATGTTTGTATAGATTCTATTGCAATTTTCAAGTTAATTAAATGTTCTTAATATGATTTTACACTCAGCCAGCGTAAAAATGTTTGGTAACCACTATTTCCAATTAGAAATTTTTATTGTATTTTATAATTTTTCTGACTAAATAGAATAAAGCTTATTGTTAAAAATAGTCGTACAAAATTCAGTTTTTCAGACGGAAACTCTTTCATCCAGTGTTACCAAACTTGGGTACTTTATAATTAATAGCCACCAACAGTTTTGAGAAGTGGTATTTGATATTGATATACACTAAGGGACAAAAAAAAAAGACTGCAAAGAAATTGACTTATACCTGTTTTATTTAAAATAACTTCAAAACTAATGATTAAAACAAATAAAACTGTTATGTTTGTGTAATACGGAAGTCATAACATGATACCTATGTACATTATTGATTTAATAATTAGCTTTATTACACACTACGAAGTATTTAATAAAAATTTACAAACAATTTTCTTTTTAAACGTAATATAATAAACATATACTTTGTATTCTATTATGATTTATTATATGAAACAAACACGTTATATTTTAATGTATGAAATATAACTATTTATTTGTTAGATCTAAACAATAACTTAATAAAAATATGTATTCTGCATTGGATAATTCCACCTTTATATGGAATTACTGCTTTAATGCTCAATGACATATTATTTTACAGTTTTTTAACGTGAAACACAGAAATTTCACTTTACAAAATATCATAAATAATTTTTTCTAGTTCTTGCAAAGTTGTAGGCTACAAATTTCAAAACCTCACCTTCTTATTCACCTTCTCATTTTCCAGCGGATTGAGGTTAGGACTATTCGTAGGTCTAGTAAATAAGAAATTCTACGATATTCTTTGGGAGATTTAACTTTAAGTATAAAAAGTTATGATAAATTAAGAAATTATAGATGCTCATGGGGATGGATAGGTAATTTTAACAACTTGAATCAAATAAATGTACCACAGGCGCCCTGTAACAAGCTGCATTATCATCTTGAAATGCTGATTGCGTAAAAGTCTGAAATACCTTCAAAATAGTCTGTCAGGCATCAATTTTTTAATGGCCGAGTTTTATTTCGGGTTAATTGATCCCTTGAACATGAAAATTTGGCCGACTCATTGAAAAATTATGTACTTTCGTATCATAATGTACGGAGAATGTGTCACTGTTTTAGAAATGCGATTTTCCTTAAGTCGGTCACATTTTCGACATCAGACCTGGTTGTTTGCGTTAGCTAGAAATAAGCATGACTCATCAGAGAGAACCACTTTAGCCCAATAATTAACTGACCATTTTTTACATTTTTTTAACCCTCTGAATTCGTGCTTTCTTAATTCTTTTCTTTAAGAATGGATTTTTTTTTTCAGATTTTCTTACACTTAAACTTGCTTTGTTTAATCGTTGTTGCACTGTATTTAAAGAAATTGTTTTACTAAACACTTTTTCTGAATATCTTCTATGTTCTAAATGTAATATAAACTGATTTTTTAAGCACTAGCTTTTTAACTTGCGGTCATTTCGTTTGGATGAGTAACGTGTCCGCCTAGAGACACATTTCCAGGTTAAACAGCCAAAACATTTTATATGTTGCTAAAAACCAGCTCACCAATATATCGTTAAAATTTAATCATTTTGAAATTCCGCGTATTGAAATATTTTTTTTTTTTTTACTCTAAAATTAATATTTTTTGTGGTATCGTTAATTACCTCATTATTGCCATTTTTGAAATACTTTCTAATATTACAATTTTTTGAACAATTGTATCTTGTTTTTAATACTTCGCTCAATCTTAAATTGTACGTGGAACAAAACGTAATAAAATCTGTTCGAAAATTTACTTTTAAAACGACAAAATTAGGGATTGCAGAAAGAGAAATGGAAAATATCCAAGTGCGTTTTCTTTTTTTTTTTTTTTTTTTTTTGGTCCCTTACAAGGAAGGTCTCCTTAAAGCGCATACCCAGAATATTATGAAAAAAATTACAGAGAGACTACATACATAGGTAATACGAGATCAGTCAAATTTATCTGCGGAATTCCAATAGATAGTCTACAAAAAAATAAAATATCTTCGAATATTTGGCGCAAAAAGACAAAAAATGCACGCGATTTGGCGAGCAACACCTTTTCCATCGAAATGCAAACAAAATGCGATTAAGAATTGCTTACAAAACAAACCTTTCTGAATAGCGTTATAGTAAATATAGTTTGAAAATAATCGATAGAAGAGATCGAGATAAGTTGTATTGTATATGCATGCGGTTTTTCATAAAACTTATTTCATTTTAGCTTTGAAAAAAAAAAAAATATATTTCGAGTTGCAAATATTTAAATTGCATGTCAAATACATGTTGTACTTGTCAAATACACAAGTTTATACATATCTTTATTTTATTTTCTGCTTAATTGGTAATAGAAAAAAACTTCTGTATTATAAACAATATATGGAAAAAAATATGACACTCACAAATGTTACAGAAAAAGAAGTTACGTAAAAAACCGCATTTTTGAAAAAAAAAAAATGAGTTGTAATATTTAAGTTATGAAAAATTTGAAAGCATTTCTGATGTCCTTCATCTAATGAAATATCGCAAAATTCCAATGAAATTTCCGATGAATATACTACTTAAACGTCTCTTAAAGATGAGAAACATCAAAATAAATATATATATATATATATATATATATATGTATATATCATGGGGATGGGGCTATAAGAAGAGGGCTGAAAATTGCTGACATAATGTGAAATCTGGAAATCCATGTCACAGTTTAAAAAGTGTTTAAACAAAGTTTCATTATGTAAAAAGATTTACGTGAATTGTATCATTGGAAGAAACAAATAGAAAATATAACTAATCGTAAAGAAAAAATGAGAGAAATAAAAAGCATCTTTTCTTGGAAAGGAGGGAGGTTAGAATTATATCTTCAAATGAAGCATCTTTCAATAACAAAGCATATGCTCATAAAAAAAAAAATGCTTTTGTGTATTTCTGCTAAACCAAATTTCTGTTATACCCCCTCCATCTCCTATCTATTATTAATATTTTAACTCATAAAGAGGTTAAAAATTTTAATTCTTTATAATTTTCAATTAAAATTTCCTTAAAGTTTGAATATATTAACAAAAGATACACGGTTCCAAAATTGCAGTTATACAAATGTATTATTATTTTGTTTTAAGTTAAACTTATTTAAATTTGTTAGGTGTAAAGAGTTAAAAAAGTTATTTGGTATATTTTATCTAACCAGCGTAACAAAAAGTAAATTATAATAAAAAATGTGCGAATTTCTAACATTAATGTTTAACCTATACTGAAATTTGAGAATTAAATTAAATTTAAGATTAAAGTATTTTTTATCAATTTAAATTTTTATCAAAATTACTGGTTCTAAAATCGGTATTCTTCGAAACCGCTAAATAGCGCACTGATAATGATTGCCGTTTACAATTGTTTCATTTCCAAAGGGTTATGCACGTTCTTTTTAATTTATTATGAATTATAAATAAATGTACGTACTGTTTTAATTTAAGCCGTAATATTTAAAGTTCAAGTAAAACTTAAGCTTCGTTTAAATATTTCATGTTCTAAAGCTTGTATAATTCAATCGTTAGATTTACTTCTAAATATATATATGACAAAATTGTAGTTATAAAAGTGTGTTTACTTAAAGTAAACTTTATTATACTAGTTTAGCATGAAGAATATGGAAAATGTATTTCCGTAATTTAACAAAAAACCGTTTTTCATCAGCGTTCATTGTGTCGCCAACGAGCGATAAATAGCCGAGAATCGGACTTTTTCAATATTTTTTTACGGATAGCATATAGTAATTGCGCGTACATTTTTTTTATAAACATAAATAACCTCATGAGAAGATAATTCTGTAATTTTTTCAAAATTTTTTGAGTATGCGCCTATGGACACCTTCCTTGTTAGTGTCATAATCGACGATTAATCTTCGAGGTGATAAGGCAACGGTTGCAATTAAAATTTAGAGGTGGATATTGAATAAAAAGTCCCCAAATCTTGCAACACTGCTTTCATTTTTGGCACAAAGTTCTTAAAGTAATAGTTTACAAATCATACCGAAATCTACATATAAAGATGTCAGCTGTTATTATGTGTTATTAACTGTTATTAATGTTATCATTTTAACTACATCAATATATTAATGCTATTTTAACGAATATATATATTTATAAATGTAACATTGTCTCGGAGAAAACATTAATTTAATAGCGAATCTGATTCTAGTTTTTTGTTTCAAAAAGCCATCATATCTGCCAACATTCCAGATTATTTCATACCACTATTTCTGGAAAGTTTATTTTGTCTTATTTAATCCCAGAATCTTCGATAAAAAATATAAGAAATAAATACATAAAAACTTTCCAGAGATAGTCGTATGAAATAATCCGCAGGATTGGCAGCTCTGAGTCCTTAAGATAAATGTGAAAAAAAAAAAATCACAATACGATACAGTGAATGTTCTTCCAATGTATGCTATTAACGTGAAAGATTATTTCAGAGCAATTTCTTTACACTTGCATTAAATTAATATTTTAAAATAAACAGGAAAATGAATCCATATGTTTTTCAAATGAATTAAAGACTGAATAAAAAGCCGTTATTCTAAAAGAAAAATGTTTATATTTCCTAGTAAAATAATTTTTTTACTAAATGACATGTTTAATAAAATACGAATTGTGATAACCAAATATACCTCATATTGATAAAGAACGAAATTTTCGAAATATACTCCATGCAAGAAAAATGCAATTTCTTTGTACCGTTGTATTACCTACTTTTTTTCTGCAGCTAAACATTTAAAGATATTTTAAAATAATTTTTAATGTATTATTAAAAACTAGAAAAGCCCCGGTTCGGAAACGAACCGAATTCTGAATGCGGGAAATTTTTAAAATCAAACTTGAAATGTACAAAACTTGGCCAGATGCTTCTTGCGTGCCAATAGATCAAAGTTTGTTAATGAAATCATTTTTAAATTTACGAAATCAATGAAGGTAGTGAACGAACGAAGGCTTTGCCCGCTTCACTAGTCACTATATTGAAAGTAAACTTTTTTCTATATCGTTTATTAAAAATAATAATAATAAATAAATAAATAAATAAATAAATAAATAAATTATGAAATTGCTCTAAAGCCCGCTTTGGTCCCCCCGCTGCCGCAGCAACGACCCACTCATTCGCAGACTCTCTCGGGTGCCTGTGTCTATTGTCTGGGACAATAGCTTACCAGTGAGCTTCCACTTGAGTACTTATTAGATGACCTTTGGAAACGGACATTATCGAAAAAATTGAAGTAGCAATTTTATATTTGAATCCCAGTTACATATGAACAACACTATACGTGGTGTACATAATATTTTCTTCCACGTTATTTTCTATATTTATTTGATTTATTCGATCAACCATAAAATGACAACAAATTCGCGCCAAATATAATATTACAATGTGCTATGATCGATTACGTCTATCGCATGAGACAATTTTTGGGGTTATAATAGTAGTTAGTATATAGAAAAACTAGTATGTTGTGGCCACCACATGACTTTCTTCTATCTTTTATCTTTTCCTATACAAATTCACTCAGTAACAATAATTAAAAAAAAAAAAAAGTGGGACTTTGACAAAATTTTGGGTAAAATGTGAAAATTATTCTAAGTTTGTCAAAACACGGAGACCGTGGGACTTTGACAAAATTGGGGGGAAAATGCAAAAATTTGTTTAAGTTTGTCAGAACACGGAAACTGTAGGACTTTGACAAAATTAGGGGAAAAAAGCAAAAATTAGTTTAAGTTTGTCAGAACACGGAAACCGTGGGAGTTTGATAGAATTAAGGGGAGAGGGAAAAAAAAAGTGGGACTTCAACAAATTTTCACATTTTACCCAAAATTTTCTCAAAGTCCCACTTTTTTTTTTTTTTTTTTCCTCTCCCCTTAATTCTATCAAACTCCCACGGTTTCCGTGTTTTGACAAACTTAGAATAATTTTCACATTTTACCCAAAATTTTGTCAAAGTTTGTCAAAACACGGAAACCGTGGGACTTTGACAAAATTAGGGGAAAAATGCAAAAATATGTTAAAGTTTGTCAAGACACGGAAACCGTAGGACTTTGACAAAATTACGGGAAAAAAGCAAAAACTAGTTTAAGTTTGTCAGAACACGGAAACCGTGGGAGTTTTATAAAATTAAGGAGAGAAAAAAAAAAAAAAAAAAAAAAAAGATTTTTTTTCTAAGTTTTTTTTTCGTAAAAAGCAAAAAAAATCGATAAGTTTGTTTTAAATTATCACAGATTTATAGTTCAACCATTCGTTTTAAAGGTACTGACGAGACCTTTCGAAAGATACCCATCTTGAAAACTTTTGCCCTATATCACCCTGTTAAAAATTTAGAAAAAGCGGGATGGCAACGCAACCTGTAAGACGATTTTTACCAAAAGTTGATAGGCACTAATTTATGTCAAGGTGCAACTACATACCAATTTGTATGAAATTCTGTGCAGTGGTTCCAGAGATACAGTTGCCACAAAATTTTGTCACACACACACACACAGACAGACAGACAGACAGACAGACATTTTCTAAAAATGGTAAAATCGTGTTCTACATCTCTCAAAACGTGTAAATCCATCAAAAACCCGAAATCGAAAATTTTTACGAATCCAATACTTTCTTCTATTGAAGATAGAAGAAAGTAATAAATAATGAAATATTTAAACCTGATTATGGTACAGCCTTAATATAGCTCCCCTTAGCGACTTTTGAAATTTTATCGCCACTTTAGACAAAAATACATACTTTATGTGATTATTTTTTCTGTTTCTTCCTTTTCTCTTCTTTTTCCTTGCCTGTTCTTTCTTTTCTGTTTTTCAATATTTTATAATTTAGTTATATTTTCGATGTGCTACTTGGCTTAAAGGGGCTTTTGCGAAAGTAGAGTCCTTGGCGAAAAATGTCCGATCTATTTCAGCATCAACATTTAAAAATTTATCCAGGATTATCCGTAAATAAAGCTCTTTAATATAATGCTGAATTAGCTTTCATGCCAAGCGCGATTCCTCCGCGCAAAAAACATTTAAACAAAAGGGGGAAAAGAAATCTAAAATTGAGGCATATTATTATTATTATTATTATTATTATTATTACTTTTTTTTTTATTTATTTTTTTTTTTTTTTACTCCATTTTCATATATATATTTTCATATGCATGAGCAAATTTAATATCTTATAATTTTTTATTTTTCGCGTGAAAGCATATTTCATTTTATGCTGAAACAAAAAAAAAAAAATTACAATTTGTTTTTTCTTTTTTCTTTGCAACAAGTAAAATTTAAATGTCCAATTTTTAAGCTATTACCAGGTTATAATCTTCATATTTTAATTAATTTTTAAAAATCTAATCAAAATTTCGTTACAAATAAGGTACCAAATAAAAGGGCCGATTTTCTGAATCCGTCGGATTAAACAGCTTATCGATCGGACAATTAGATTTCTTAAAATTAAGTAAAGTATGAAAATTTTGTGGCAACTTGCGTCCACACACAGACAAACAGAGTCCAAGATAGCTCTTAGCCGTTTATATATATATATAGATTTGCTGTTAATGTGATGGAGAACATGTTAAGTAATTTGATTTTTGGTACTTTACTTATATCATTAACAGTGCAACATAATACGGTGCAAATCCATTTCGACCAGTAGCTAAGTAAATTAACTTGTTGTAACACCTTTACGCGATTAAATTTAACTTAAAACATTTTAAATTAATATCAAGTTATAATCCATAAAAATTCCACTATTTATTGCTAAATCAGTTAATGTAACAGTTACACTACTATATAAAAAAATTTATTCTTACTTGTGAAAATAAATAAACATATAAAGTATTCTTAAAAATTATTAAACTGACAAATACAATTATTCTACTGTTTATGAATGCGCAATATTACTTTTATTTTATTTTATACTAGCAGGCTTTGCCCGCTTCGCTGGTCACTAAATTTAAAGGAAACTCTTTTCTATATAGCTTTATAAAAATAAAGTAAAATACTAAAATTGCTCAAAAGCTCGCTTCGGATCCCTGCTGCCTTCGGCAGCGATTTGGTCATCCGCTAAAACTCGGGCGCTTGTCCCTATTACCCGAGACAATGGTTTACCAATAGGCTTCCATTAAGTCCTTATTAGATAACAGTTTCGAAATAGATAGTATCGAAAAAAATGAAGTATCCCCTTTATATTTGAATCCCAGTTACATATGAACAACACTATACGTGGTGTACATAATATTTGCTTTTACGTTATTTCCTATGTTTATTTTGTTTATCCCCGATCAACCATAAAAATGATAACAATTTCACGCTAAATATTATAATATGCTATGACCGGCTACATCTGTTGCATGAGGCAATTAATTTTTTGTGGTTATATATAATTCATGGTTTGTAAGCATGATCATAGTACCGCCTTAATATAGTTCTCTTTGGCGACTTTTGAATTTTTGTCACCATTTTAGATTTAATCCCTTGTAAAAATAAGACTTAATATACCTTGTAACAATATGCTATGAGCGCTATTTCTGCCATATTTTAGACAAATAAACTTTTAATGGTTATATATATTTCCCATTAAACATATTTTTATTTAAACATATTTTATTTATTTAAATATTGATGAAATTTGAACTTCAATTTGGTCTAGTGTTGTACAGGCTGTATACTATATGTTTGTGTTTGTTTAAGAAAATTTAAAAAAAATTCAAAACTGCAATTTTTAATCTCACTTAAAAAAAACATGTGACTTAATTAGTAGCACATTTAAAAAAATTTTCCAAACGGTTTCCATACAATCTCCTTCTGTTGCCACCTAAAATACATACATTAGTTAATTTAAAAAAATCTAATTGTCCGATCGATAAGCTTTTAATCCGTTGGATTCACAAAAATTGCATCTTTCATTTGGTATCTTATTTGTAATGATACGACTGATATTTCTAATTTTTTTAATTTACTTTCCTCATTTTAAATAAATGTAATTTTTATTGTTCACGGTTTTTTTTTTTTTCTGTCGAAAAAATAATGATAATTTTTTTGGCAACAATTAAATTAAGGAATAAAATTAAATATTTTAAATAAATGTAATTTTTATTGTCACGGGTTTTTTTTTTTTTTTCTGTCCAAAATATAATAATTTTTTTTGGCAACAATTAAATTAAGGATTAAAATTAAATGGCCAATTTATCAGTAATTAGAAGGTTTTTATTTTAACATTTTAATTAATTAAAAGAAAACTAAAACAAAATTCGAAATTCGGGCTTCGAGGTGCATCAGGAGAGGTCATTACGAACCACCATGCAAATTTTTGTAGCTCAGCCATCAGCCGTTTTCTTAAAAAGCTCTGGAAACCATACACAATGACACACACACAAACATCTTATTTTATTATATGTATAGATTGACTATTAATATTTTTGATCTTAACAACAATATTTACTGAATTCGGTTCTTTGTCTTCAATATCACGTGATTGAGCACACGACTATTTTATTTATTTAACGTTCATTTATAGTTCCATTAATTTTTGGAACTTTCGTGCAACTTTATCTAAATTGTTTTTTTACTCCATTTTCATCTTTCCATTTTTTCATGTGCATGAGCAAATTTAATATTTATTTATTTATTTTTTTTTTCGCTTGAAAGCATATTTCATTTTATGTTGAAAAAAAAGGAATTTTTTTTGGCAACAATTAAAAATTTAAATGTCCATTTTAAAAGCTTTTACCAGGTTATTATTTTCATATTTTAATTAATTTAAAAAAATCTAATCAAAATTTCGTTACAAATAAGGTACCAAATGAAGGGTGCAATTTTTCTGAATTCGTCGGATTAATTAACTTATAGATCGGATAATTAGATTTTTTTAAATTAACTAAAGTATGAAAATCTGGTGGCAACTTGCTCCAACGCACGGACAAACAGAGTCCAAGAAAATATCTTAGCCGTTTATATGTATAGACATTATGTATGAACAACAATAATACGACAAGAAGTAATCCCATATTTAAAGAATCGGATGTTAAAAATTAACCTAATGGAAAAAAAGTAAACGTAATAGAAAAATTATATTTTCTGAAGCAATGAAAGAAAACACCAATACAACAATACCTACAGTCGGTAACAAAAGTGTCCGATCACTAGCAAAAATTCCTGTGTAAAAAAAGTACACTTCATACGGTTTTGTTAGATAAATCCTTATGGAATCATGTGCTTACACTGACTAAGAACAGCATTCGACAAGGATTTATTTAACAAAACCGTATGAAGTGTATCTTTTTACATAGGAATTTTTGCTAGTATTCGGACACTTTTGTTACCGACTGGACTTCTAAATAACAATTATAAGAAAATGCATTTTTTATGTATTTCGCATTAAAATATCCGGAATTTCTTTAAAATCATAAAACCAGATAATATTAAAGAAAAAACCTCTTTCCATATTTTCCCAGGAAATTTTATTTTATTCAAAATGAAATTAATTAAAACAAATAAATAAATATTTTTTTGCCTATAAATGTTTTTCAATGCGGTTTTCATCAATACATCTTTAAGATGTTTATTTTATCCATATAGGAAAGAGGAAACCAAACAATTAGATAATTTATTGGTTCTCTAAAATGACTTTAAATCAGCACCACAGAAAAGCTCTTAATAGCATACTTTGACCAGAAATAGGCAATTTCGTTAAAAATAGAGTAATTTTCTCCCATGCTTTCATTTTTATTAAAAATTCGCGTGAAGTATTCCCCTAACGGGGCGTAAATGAAAATTATAACCTATTGATTGTTACATTGATGCAAACGTTTTTTGCCTAATGAAAAGCCTAGTTAGACTAAAATGAATTTCTAACAAAATTTTGATATTGTTGTGCTATAAACATAGTAAGTACTTTCACTTCTTATATTGTAGGTGTGCATTTCAATTCTTACATAGATATTGAAATTTAAAAAGAATAGGAATATGTTATTTTATTTAATTTTCATTTTATATAGTATTTATTTTACTTTATTTTTTATTTTTAATTTTAATTAATTAAACAATTTTATTTATTTATTTATTTTTGAAATGTTTTTAGAATCTATAATGAAAAAAAAAATCTAATCGTTTAATTTTAAAAATGGTTTTAAAAGTTGATACAACTTATTTTCCGTTATCTCTATGTATAAAGCTGATTGTTTGTTTGCCCGGATTTTTCGTTCGCTATGCAAATCCACACCATTCAAGCGACCGCTAAGAAAAATGGTACATTTATTCATCAGAAATAAATCTAGCTAACACCGCATTTTTTTAGTTAATCCGGATAATTATATCAAGAGATACTAAATAAAATCCTCATTTTAACTTTAAAATGATTCATAAAAAAATAATTTAAAGAAAAAAGAAAGAAATAATAAATAATAATAATAATTAAGACTTTTTCTATTAGCTTGATTCGTACTAAAAAGTAGGAAAAGATTAAAATGAAGTGTTGCCACCTAAATTTAATACTTCAGTTAATTAAGAAAAAATCTAATTATCGTGTCCAAAAACTTTGCACCCCTGGATTCAGAAAAATCGCCCCTTTTATTTGGTACCTGATTTGTAACAGTAGGACTGACATTTCTAATTTGTTTTTCCCTTTTTCCGTTTTTAACCCGGATTCGGCAGAAATCAGCAGGCGATTTATGACAGAGAATGAAAGCTAAAAAATTGTCTTTAATTAAAAAGAAAGAAACATTTGATGCCAAAATAAAAAAAATAAAATACACGTTTTTTTTCTCCGGAAATAAAGTAGTATATTTTTAATTTTGCGTGAATAATAATTATAGAGCTGACGTAACTCATAAAAAAAAAAAAGAAAGAAAGAAAGAAAGAAAGAAAGAAAAAAAGAAAAGAAAGAAAAAAAGAAAAAAAAGAAAAAAATTAGATCATAAATAATGATGAAATGATTCGAATGTATGATTCGAAAGGTATGATTAACCTTTCGAATCATACCACTTCCAATCCTTTACTCCCATAATTAATATCTTAAAAGTGTACCACATATTTCATGTTTGCCTATTAATATATAGATTAGAGGGGCGGGGGGTGTTACGCTATGAAAGGTGATTCATTTTTTTAAATCAGGAATTCGCGTTTGGATAATTAGTTTTATAGAGATATTTGACTTTAGCATAAAATTTTTACTTAAATAAGTAGTACTTTTCTTTCCTACAGTAAACTAAATTTTTCGTTTTTATTGTGTAACTCATAGGGTTCTTTTATGTTCTTACCTTAATTGTTGGCCGAAGTGGGAGAGCCATCCCTTCTGTGAGGATCAAAATTGTGATGGTATGTCTCCGGGCACCCTCTAGAGGTGAATCCCAGAATGTGGCCAATTGCTCATTGCGCCGTGAAACGCATCAATCCATCCATCCTCACCTTAATTGTAAATAGTTATAATATGTATTTTAGTAAGATTTTTTAATTTGTATTTTGTAAATGTCATAAAGCAAAAGTTTTTTTTTTTTTTAAATCAAGAATTCGCGTGTGGATAAATATTTTCATAGAGATATTTGGCATTAGCTTAAAATTTTTTTTTACAGTATATTTCTTTCCTACAGTAAAATAAAAATTTTCGTTTTTATTGTGTACCTTATGAGGCTCTTTTATGTTCTCACTTTAATTGTAAATAGTTATAATTTGGATTTTATTAAGATTTTTTTTCTAAATATCATAAAAACAGGTTATTTTTTGATTTTGTATGGAAGAGCTTTAGTATGGAATCCCTTTGGTCAAATTTGAAATCTAGCACCGAAGTAGCTCGGACGTTTTTTGCCAAGATCTTTAGTTACGCAATTGAGATAGCTATTTCAATTCTCCGCAAAAATGGCTTAAAATAATTAAAGTCGCCAAAGGGGTTCCCTACTAAAGCTGTGCTTTTTGTATATAGATATATATATATTTTTAATTATATATATCTAATATATAAAATTCTCGTGTCACAGTGTTTGTTACCATACTCCTCCAAAACGGCTTAACCTATTTTAATGAAATTTTGTATGTACATTCGGTAGGTCTGCGAATAGGTTTTTATCTATTAATGAAAGTTGTAACTTGATTAGTTCTTTCTTAATTAATTTTTAACCAAATCTTCCAACAACTTTTCTAACTAGATGGCGTGAGTTGTCCGTTGGATGTATGAATGTTTGTTACTCAATCACGTCACAACGGTTAAACGAATCTGGATAAAATTTGGTACCGAGATAGATAATAATCTGGAATAGGACATATGCTACTATTTAGGATCTGGATAAAATTTGGTATCGAGATAGATAATAATCTGGAATAGGATATATGCTACTATTTGATTAGATTTTTTAAAATTAATTAAAATATGAAAATAATAAACTGGTAATTGCCTTAAGCCATTTAAATTTTTAATTGTTGCCAAAAAAGTTTACGAGGTATTTTTATTTATTTCATTTTTTTTTCAACATAAAATGAAATATACTTTCACGCGAAAAATAAAAATTTCTAAATGTTAAATTTGCGAATGAGAAAATAACGTCTTTATAACTAAAATAAAATAGTAATAGTAATATGATCTGAATTTTATCACATAGCATTTTTTTATATACCTCAACTTTATATGTAAATATATTGCACGGATGAATCACGCTAGGCATAAAAGATAATTCAGCATTATATTAAAGGTATTTACTTATTGATAATACTGGACAAATTTTTAAATTTTGATGCTGAAGTAGATCGGACATATTTCGCCAAGGACAGCCACTTAAAGCCAAGTAGCTCATCAAAAATATAACTAAATTATAAAGTATTGAAAAAGAGATAGAAAGAAATAGGAACAATAATCACATAAATTATATTTTGGTCTAAAACGGCGACAAAAATTCAAATGTCGTCAAGGGGAGCTATATTAAGTTTGTACCATGATGAGATTTACATATTAATTAATTAATTTATTTTTTTATATACCAACTACTATTAACTAAGAATGAAGTATATATAACCACAAAATAATAATAATAATAATTGTCTCATGCGATAGACGTAGCCGATCATAGCATATTGTAATATTAAATTTGGCTTGAAATTGCTGTCATTTTATGGTTGATCGATTAAGTCAAATAAATATAGGAAATAACTTGAAAGCAAATATTATGTACATCACGCATAATGTTGTTCTTATGTAATTGGTATTCAAATATAAAAAAGCTAATTCAGATTTTTTCGATACTGTCTGTATCGAAACTGTCATATATGATAAGCACCCAAATGGAAGCCCACGGGTAAGCTATTGTCGCAGGCAATAGGGACAGGCACCGGAGACTGCGAAGACGAACAATTCGATGCCAAAGGCAGCGGGAACTCAAAGCGAGTTTTTGAGCGATTTCAGTATTTTTTTTTCTTCTTTTTTTTCATAAAGCTATATAGAAAAGAGTTTCCTTTAAATATAGTGACCAGCGAAGCGGGCAAAGCCTGCTAGTATATATATATATATATATATATTATCAAAGACTTCGGAAAGTGTTTCATGCATTTCTTTTTTACGCCTTTGTTCAGTCTTTCATTGATTTCAAAATTCTATAAACACTTCTTCAACCTGGGCAACGCCGGGTAAACCTGCTACTATAACATAAAATACAAATAACAAATAAAGTGTGAGAAAAACATATACCTTTGTAAAAGACGGCTATTAGCAATAGAAAACGTTGCAAATTTGCTTGATAGATGCATATTCAAAAATTAAGAACGTGCAAGTTTTGAGTATGTAAGAAAATTAGAAAGTGTTCTTGATTTTATTGAAACTTTTCTCTTAAGTATTTCACGAAACGTCTTCTTCTTTCTTTCTTTCTTTCTTTCTTTCTTTCTTTTTTTTTTTTTTTTTTTTACTTTATTATTTAATTAAATCAGCTGTAATTTTTATCATATTTTTTACTCATTTTTGCATCAAATGCTTCAATCTGAAACAAATATTATTAATATAAGCTGTAATAAACAAAATTTTTGCTTTCACTGATTTTTGTGCAATGAATTATTATTTTGGAAGAACGGAATAAATATACAGACAAATTTGTAAGACGAATTTCAGGGAACTATCAAAATTCGTTCGTCTTAACCACAATTCGGTTTAATAGCCATAAAAAAGAAATTAAAAAACTGGAAAGATAAAGAAAATATAATGCAATAAAATTCTTTTATGAAAACTTACTATAATTTCACATTTATAATATTTTATTATAGATGCTTGCTTTGTATTTTTATTACGTCCTTCATTATAATACAACTGAAAGTTTTCGATATAATTAAAGTATAGAGCAAAATTTTCATCTCCACGTAAAAAATAAATAAATAAATAAAAAATAAATAAAATAAAATAAATAAATAAATAATATCTAAAATGGTTGTTGTTACATACAAATTCGATTTTCTGATACCAATGCTTTATTAGCAGATTCTAAATCATTTTCTTCCTTCTCAATTTTTTTTGTATTTCGTAATAAATCGATGATAGCAAAATCACGCACGCAGTTCTTCTGATGTTAAGCTAATTGTTATCCATGATCGTTATTTGTTACATTTTGGGGTAACAGTCCTTTTTTTTTTTTTTTTTTTTTTTAAATTGAGCTACCTGTTATAACAAATTATTTTCACTTAATTTAGCTCCATGAGCATTAGCTTTTCCTGGAGTTATGAAAACGGAATGTTTAAAGCAGTTTTTAATCGTCGTTAGAATTACTGAGTTCCATTCACTCCTTAGAATTTTTAGAGAATCTGAGATACAAGCAAATGTGAATACCACTATTTTTATACAGTAATTTTAGACTTAACTATCCTTGATATACGTTGATATCTATACGGTATCTAAACTTTCCTTATAGCAACCCTGCCAACATATTCCTTTCAGAGTTTCTAAGGACACGCCTTTTTTGTAAGAGTCTTCCACCAGTACTTTTTAATGATAAATTCCTTTTTAAAATTACAAGATTTTATTATACCAAAAGTTGCAATATAAAATTAACGTTTAAAAAGATCAAATAAAATGTAGGAGCGTATGAGCCCTGCCTTTCAAAACGAGCGTTCTCTTCGAATGGTGGGATTGCTCTTTTAATCAGGTTTTTCCGACAGTGTTGCTTAAAAACCAGTAAGGGCCAAGTCTCCCATTTTGGGAACATTTGATTAAGAATTTTTTTTCTCTAAAAATAATTAAAATAAATACAACTTTTTTTTTCTCATTGAATATTGACGTGATTTGAACCAATGGTAATTTTTTCAAAAGGATTGTAATGTAAATTTATTTATCTTTTCCATTATTCAAACAAAATTGCCTGCTTTTACTGCATAAGAAATAAAAAGTCACCAAAAATAACTCATTGTAGTGCAGTGGTTTAGAAACATTGAACATGAAAGAAAACAAAATTATAACAAACGGAGATCAAAAAAACTAATCTAAAATGATTTTGCAATTTATCTACATCTATGCCACCTTCATTAGGTGCCAAGTCACCCAATTTTGAACTATATTATTTCTTGAAACAAAATATGTATTTTAAAAATTATTTAAACTACGTATGATTAGAAATGAATATTGAAACCTAATACATGCAAAAATTCAAACATTTTCAATGGAATTCATACAGCGGCGTTTAATAGGTTAATGTAACGAGTGACGCCTTGGACATTAGGCTGCAGCTTAAACATCGTGTTTGGAAGTAAAAATACTAGTTTAATCGTTTTTAAATCCGGTACATCAGGTACTGTCATAATATAAGGTTTATGAGGCACTACGTTCTTCCAGAATTATGCAATTTTTCCGTTTTTCGCAAATTTTCGAATTGTATATTTTTTAAATATCTTTTAAAACATTTAATTAAAAACAAATAATGTGGCTTTTAAAATACACATTACTCCTTTTCCATAAATGATTTTTTTTTCTAAGTTACAGATGTACTTTTTTCAATGGCATTACATACTTCATTCTAAAAGCGCATTTGTAAATATTAAATATTTATGAACTTTAATTGTTAAATATATTTTGTATACGTACTCTTGAATTTCGAAATTTTTTTATTATTTCGCTATTTTTTTAACATCATGCCTCAAAAAACGTTTTATGATTTAATTTTTGTAAAATAAATGTAGCTTATTGAAATATGTATTTTAATTTATCATAAAAATTTAAAATCATTTAAAATAACTTAAGAAAATAAATAGTTTCAGCATATCACTTGACTTTTATAAACTTTTTAAAAGATTTTAAAACCAGACAGATTTTTCGCTTTGATATCACAGGTCTACATCTAAAATTTTGATTTAATAACTTTGGCTGATCTTTATGATTTTCGGTGTGCTAAAACCGAAACTGAAGACAGTTTCTCACTGATTTTTATCAATATAGGGTGTTTACTGATACAATATCTTCTGTGACTCTTCTACCAACATAATTACATGGTAATTTTTACAGTATGTCTCCATAATTAATTATAATTAATCACGGAAACATACTAAAAACTACGTCAAATTAAGATTTTGTCTCGAGAGACACTCTACATTGATAAAATTCTATACGTGATAGAGAAAAACTGGCTCTAGTTTCGGTTTCAGCACACCAAAAAGCATATCTATCAGCCAAAATTATCAAATCAAATTTTGCCAACAATATTTTTGTAGACCTATGTATTTAATGAAATAATTACTGTCACATTATAGATGATCAATATTTTAGCCTTTTTTCGCAGATTCCACGATTTCGTATGAATTATTATAGTTTTTTATATTTATGTAGTATAATAAAAATGAGATGCATATAAATACGCTAGTAAGTTTTAAAATTAATAATAAAATAAGTCTTATTTTCATAAAATGCTTATCTAGACTCAATAAAATATCAATAGTAAATATCCCTAGATAAATATAAACCACAAATAAAATATTTATTATTCTCAACGAAGCTTCATAAAGTGTCTAATATATTTGAAGGGAAAAAAATATCTGAATTATAGCGTAGCATAACGATATAAGAAAGATATTTATTATTCCATACTTACAAATAAAAACGTTCCTTGAAGTATAATGATATAAGAGAGGAGTAAAACTATCATTTACTCAAAGCATTTATCTGGTGTGAGCCATTTGGATATGAAATATATTGAAGAAACCTACAGTTGTTCATTCATGTGCATGAACAAAACCATCAACTGTGAAATGATCAGAAATAATATCGACTTTCACAAAATAATTTGAAACATTCTCACATAAAGAGAATATCAAAAGTATTGTTACTCTTACCTGTATTTATTTATTTTTCTTTATAAAATTTATTTTAAACCAATAAACTTACATTTTTATTTGATAAAGTGCTAAATCGCTTAATAGTATATAGTTCACAATTTATACAGGGTTGCTATGGCCCCGCTTTTACCTGATTCTTCAACCACTATATTTAAAATAGCAATTTCCCCCATAATTGATCGTACAAACATACTATAGTAGATTGGTATATAAAAATTGTGGTGAATGAGTCAGGGAAAATATACAACCCTGGTATATAACGCATGCCTCTTATTGATGAAATAGTGAGTTTATGCCATACTTATTCCGTATCAAATGAAGATAATGTATTGTTAATAAACTAGAATTTACCTGCTGTTTCACCACGAATTGTTAAAAAAACACGCTCTAAGACAAACAAAAAAAAAAAAAAAAAAGAAGAAGACGCACCAAGAAGGAAAAATGCAGATTGGACATAAATTGACGTGCATAAAAGTCTCCACGGAAAATGCAAAATTTTAAAGTTTGGCGGCCAGTGAATGAACATGTAACGCTGCAGCGAATCTTAACTGCGCAACTGGCAGGATATTAACGGGTAGAAATTTCGATTGTAGGTCATAATTTTATTCTGTGCACTCAAATAAACAATAACTATGCCTTCCATACAGGTAAGCGAACAATATGCGCAGATGTCAGCATTTCAGAGAGGACGTGCATTTGGGCTCAAAGAAGCCAGTTGGTCTAATCGACAAATCTTTCGAGATTTGGATAGGACTGATGCCACCATTAGACGAGTTTGGCAGGATTGGGTGAACATGGCCTGACACAGTTTTAGGAAGGAGGTGGTTGGCCTAGAGAAATGACAGATCGTGAGCACAAATTACTCGGCACTCGGAGCCCCAGATTCATCTTTATCATCGATCCAACTTGCAGCTGGTTCTTCAGTAACCACAAAGACTATATTTCAGTTGAAAAAAAAAGTTAAAGTACAGAACGCCCTTGCGGGGACTCGATCTCAGGACCTCCGTATCACAAGTCAAGCACGCTACCACTGCACCACCAGTTCGAACTACGATGCGTGTTTTGTTGGTTTTTATACAAATAGCTAAAACTATTAGGGGATCATGTCTCGCCCCCATGGGAGTTGTTGCAGCAAATTTGTACTCAACCCTATGTTTTCAACCATGCTCTTTAATTTAAGCTTGGTTTGGTTTCAATAGCAATTTTACTGATTCATACTTCCCTTGTTAGTTAAAGCTTATACTTCGTCATGAATTCTAGAGTATTGTAATAGCATTGATGGATATTTTGTTTAGTATTCCTGTTAACATTTTAACCTTTTTACGGTTTTGTATACGTTTACATGAAATGTTACTGTTAGCATTTTAACGTTTTTACTACTTTGTATATATTTATACGAAATATTACTGGAAGCATTTTTTAATGTTTTGTGTGTGTTTAGTATATTCAAAATGTTAGAATATTACAATTGCGCGATATTGCACCTGAGGAAAATTGCATCGAGCTTTATCAGTTATTAGTTACTCCCATTATTTATTTAGTTTAGTTTTGAGTTTTTATTATAATAGTACGAATAAATTTAACCTGAAGTGATTATTTTATGTTTATATCCATGATCGATTATTTTTTGCGTAATCTTTTCTTTTTGCATGCTTTCACGCTCTTAACCCCCCGCTTAAAGTATATTACTTTGTATTTGTTAGAAATGTTAAATTCTTATGTTTATGTTATTAGGAGAAGAATAATATTATAATACTGAAAATTGAGGAGGTGGGGGGATTGTTATTACTGCATTTGGAAAGGAAAAGCTGACATAGCAAAATCAGATTTTATATCAAAACATTATTTGTGAAATTGTTACTGAGTGGAAGTTCCACAAAGATTTTGTTAGAATTTTATCTATTTAAATTATACACATTTTCCTTCAATAAGCAAAAAATATAGTGGTAATATGAAACTAACATAACGTGCATAAACCATGTAATTGTAAATTGTATGTTATGGATGCATTATACAAACTACTGAGTTCTCTTTTTTTTTCTCTATATATTAAAAAAAAGTTACTGTCACTTGCGTCAAATTTTTTTGTCTGCGACCGCATCTTCTAGCGGAGGGCAGGGTCCTTCGCGTCATGAGAGGTATCAATTTGTTCCGAATACTCCAAGGACGATATTTCAGCTGCTTAGAAATTTCTATCATTTTAATTAAAGAACTTATTAGCTAAAAATGACAAGTTTATGAAGGTACTCTAGTTGCCATTTTGAAGAAAATTTCCCCCAGTGACGTTTTTCTTTATCATGAAGTCAATTTACACAGGAAAATTAAATTGATCCATGATTGTACGTAGGTAGGTTCGATTTAACGTTGCAGCAGTACTGCGCTACGGGTAATTGGCGACGGTCTGGGACGCACCCCTAGATATGTTCCGGTCACATTCCATCACAATTTTGATATTTCCCGGAAGGATTTCCCCTTCCCCCCCGCTTTGGTGATCCCCAGAGGTATAGTGTGGGTAGGAACATGGAGGACTTTGCAGTCACGACATATTTTATGTGCACCAGCCACGATTAGTATACACGACGGTCTTTGGCCGGCTCAAGTATCGAGTAGCAATCCAATCACGTGCTCGACGCTTTACAGACTAGGGTACCGCGGCCGAAACCATGGATGTAAAAAAGAAAGAAAATAAATATCAACTTGTTTTCTCTACTTTTAGAAATTAACTTTTTTACACGGGAAAATTAAAATATGATCCATGGTTGTAGGTAGGTAGATAATCAGGTAGGTTGTGTCTGACGTCACACCATTACTGCGCTATGGATAATTGGCGACGGTCTGGGACGCACCCCTACACTGTTAAAAAAATGCAGAAAAAATACAGAAATTCTCTGTAATTTCAGAAAAAAAGTCGTAAAATTCGTTTTGTCTACGTAATTTTTCCGTAATTTACGCCTTTTTTTCTGAAATTACAGAGAATTTCTGTATTTTTTCTGCATTTTTTTAACAGTGTACGGATGTTCCAGAGGCATGCCACTACAATTTTGGTCCTACGCGAAGGGGATGGTCCGCCACTTCAGTGGCCCCCAGATGTATAATTTTGATGGGAACATAGAGGATATTGCGGCCACGACATATTTTACGTGCACCAGCCACCATTAGTGAACACGACGGTCTTTGGCCGGCTCGAGAACCGAACCCGCAATTTTCCAATTACGAAGGGGTACCGCGGTCCGGATCTAAGGTTGTAAAAAATAAATAAAAAGGGTCATATACTAAAACTGCAATGCAAAATGGTCGAGATTTTATGAATTTCTTTCTATTAAAAATATCTATAAATATTATATATTTCAATTTGACATTGAATACGAGGATTTCCATAATAATTTTCTGCTTTTGTCTTGTAATATGCACTATTAATATTCCTTTACAGTGAAAGAAAACACCGAATAGGCGGGCAGAGCTCTGCATGTGTTAATAAGTAAAGTGAGTCGTGGGGAGGCAAAGCCTCCCTCGGGGGTTGGTGAGCGGAGCGAGCAGGGGGCAGAGCCCCCTAGTCCCTAAAAAAAAAAAAAAAAAAAAAAAAAAGAGTATTACTTTACATACTGTAAAATGCTATGCTCTGAGTTAATAAGTACCATCATTCTATATAGTTTGATTATTTTCGGTGCCATATCGAAATAATGACTATGCACAAAACAATTTCCATTAGGTACAATCTCGCGAATATTGTAAGCACATGTAACATTTTGAATATACTAAGTGAGATATACATGTAGCAGAAAAATATGTAAACTGTAACATTTTAAATAAATATATAAAAAGCAGAAAAAAAAAATAAAATAAATAATAGTAGAATTTCCATGTTTCCAGTGTTAAAAAATATGCACAATACTCTATAACTCATACAACTCATACAGCTTTACGCATAGAGGGAAAACAAGGCAAAAGAATGTGAGGTAAAGCTACGAGAGATCGCGCGGTAGGAGAGATTGCGCACGTAGGGGATCGGCAGGAAAAAGTAGAGTGAGCGAGTTGCGATTGCAGGTGTTTGTACAACATCAAAAGTGAAGTTTCCACTTGAATGTATATGTTGATTGCATCAAGCATCTGGGATAACATGATTATTTTGTCTAGTTTTCAAAAATAAATGCTTGCAATTTCATAACACTCCCTAGGAATTTCTTACAAACGGTAGTAATGCGAAATATTTTTAATTAAACAATTTCTCACAATCTTGTAACCTAGACTAACGGTACAAACACCACGATTTGCTATAAAGTCGAATAATTATTTAATAAAACCCTGCGCAATCCCTCTTACCAAAATGGGAGAGTTTGCGCTTTTGCTAGTTAAGAGAGATTGCGCATTTTAAATTCTATACCAAAGAAGATTTCGCAGCTTATTGGTAATGACAAGACCATGTGGATGAGTTTGTTGAATGTTTGAACTGTACCAGGAAATATCTTCGACAATAGACTGGACTATTTCAACCCATTCGAGACGGCGCATATTTTTGGAAACTTCGCAGAATCTAAAAATGAACATTATTCGGGAGCGGCATGATCCATAAAAGCGACACCTCTGGTGGGATTTACCTCCCTAACAGCACAAAATGTTCCAGAAACGTAACAGTCATATAACATTGAAACATTAAAAATATTTCAGAAACGTTTAAAAACGTTCAGTTTGCTTTCCGATTAGTTTCAAAAACGTAGAAATGTCCGCGATCGTAACAAAAAACCGGATACGTAACAGAAACCTTTCAGTCGCTTAACAGAAAGAACATCGAAATGGACGAATGTTTCAGAAAGGTATCAGAGAGCATACTTAAATGTGTTACGTTTTTGAAAGATTGTAAACTTTTTGCAACATAACTGAAACATTCTATGTTGTATGGGTTTCGAATGCGAATGTTATAAGAAATTTATCGCAAATTATTTAAATGTTATTTTATATCTGTTTAGTTTGCAATATTTTCAAGTATGATGCTCAAGTTTTGTGAAGCTGTCGGTGGCTTAAATAGAAGCGATAAAACTAAATGTAAACAAAAAATATCAGCCTACTTAAAATTCTTTTTAAGAACATTAATTGTCTAAATTTCAATAAAATAAAATATATAAACGTAAATGATTTAATAAAATAAAAAAAAAAAAGATTTCAAACCAAGTGAAATTTAGGTTTTGTATTTCGAGCATTTTTGTGCGAAAGATTTTGAGGAAAAAAAAAAAACTTTATTTAATATTAAACGGTTGTGGGTAGATTCTGGACTTAAAAGTGGGAGGAACTAGCCATATATCATTGAACACACGGTGTGTTACCCGTTTTTTGGCTCGGAAATACTTTGCATACCCAGTGTGCAATCGCGTTTCGAACATTTTAACTTGTAGCAGGTGATTACACGATTAGCTTCACCAACAAGAAGTGCAAAGATTGTGGACAACGAGAGATTCGCCCAGAAAACAAGAAAACAGTGAAGCTGAAAAGGAAATTTACTAATTTTTAAGTTACACGTGTTATCTAATAACTTTATGTTATTTTCCAATTGTTTATCTTTATCTGGTCTTGTTCATTTTTCTGCTTCTTTAATAATTTTTCTTTACATAAATATTTGTAATTATTTTTCAATTTCTTTTATTTTTCTGATTTTTTAATTATTGTATTAAAATATCCACTCCTGATACAAAAATGTTTGTTTCCATATGCCTTACAATAATGTCATTTAAATGCAATTATTACTATTAACAATTTAATTAAGCGGAATCGCTCCTTCCCATGTGCGCAATCACTCCTACCCCATACGGAGAGATTGTGCAAAATAGCTGTCTGGGTTTTATTACAGCTGTTATTTTAAATTATAGCAGAACAACAAAATAGTAATGAAAATGTAGAGAAGATTGTTCAATTCAAATGTATGCACTAATAATTTAGCAAAAAATTAATATTTGGATTTTTTATAGTGTTTTGATGAATTGTGAGCAAACTCTCCTAACTTTACCTTATATACACCTTACTGTGTTTGAAAATAGGAAATTATAAACTTTTTAAGGTCTTGATGTTGTGGGTTGCATTTCTTCAACTTCTGTAATTAACTGCGCTTATATAGTTCCTTATCCGTTTAAGAGTGTGCACAGGGGCTGCGTGATGCTTACATCTACCAGTTATGAGAAGCATTGAGCCATTGTAGCACTAAGCCTGAATTAAGTCGTCACAAGCCACTTAAGCACTACGCCTAGCATGCTCGACAGATGGATTTGCCGTTAGCTGTATGGGCATCTTTCAATTTTAGTTTTCCTGTCGCCTGCTTATGGAAGTACTGATTTTTTCTAGGTCGAGAGTTTTGCAATTTTTTTCAAATTAGCGATTAAGAGTTATTGTTTTTTTTTTTTTTTTTTTTTTTTTTACTTCAATATTTTAGAGAGAAAATTCGTGAAACCGTGCTGGATTTATTTGCGAAATATGATTATTTGAACAGAATTCAGATGTGGGGGAAGGATATGTATGTGGGAGAAGGGGGGAATTTTTGTTTGTCACATCTCTAAAAAGAAAAAAAGTAATAAAATTATACTTTTAAAAAATTAAAAAACACGCTTTTATTGAAATGTGAACTAAAAAGCACATAATATCTATCTTTATAGTATTAAAATGCAGGGTAAGAAAAAATTGTGTGAGTGACACACCATATTACAGATTACAGGGTGATTACAAAATAATTTAGAATTAAACAAAAACCATTTTTAAAATATCTTCCCTGACTGGGCTCGAACATTAGACCTTTAGATTCGTAGCCCGGAGATTTACCTCACAGACACAGCGTTCACGTAGGGAGTGTCTTTTTTTACAATATAGATTTTTTATTTGCTCCCAGAGCGGTTACAAACATACATACAGGTGAAGCTAATGAAAGCGTGTTAAAAACAAAAGAACTTTATAATGAAGACAGTTATGTGCACAGATGTGTTTACCAAATTCTGGTAAAAATTGGAAAGTTGTAAATCAGGTCACATTTTATTTAAGTTCGTATCTCAAAAACTATTTTTTTAAATTCACCATATATACCATCTTGCAGGTGTTTTTTTTTTTTTTTTTTTTTTTTTTTTTTGTATCTGTTTATTCGTTACTTGCATGGAAATTGTTATGTTTTCTGATTTCATAGTCCAATTTTAAATCTGCATTCGATTTCTAAGGGAAAAAAAAAAAAAAAATGGTTCTATAGGTTTTTTTTGCAAAATCCCCATTTTATCTACCTTTTAAATATCCTTTCATATGTATTAGTTGGTTTCCAGTGTACAGATGTGTTTGCGAAGTTTCAATAAAATTGGATGGGGTGCCATCATCGGCATCTAATAAAGGTTGATTTTCATTAATTTTGACCCATCAACATACTTTCAGTAGATTAGTTAATTGGCAGTTGAAAATGATATAATTTTTTCCATTTTAATCATTGTATGTATACACGTATAGATAAATATCACAGAGGAGAATGAAACCAGTGTGACAAACTTCAATACTGTATCGAATTTTGCACAGAGTAATGCAAGGTGTTGGACACCTCGACACCTAATGACGTGTTGACACACGAACACGTTGGCTATCTGTACTTCACCTGAATTCAGAATTTTCGAAAATTTTGCTGCCTCTAAATTTTATGATAAATTATTTAGTTTTTAGTAAAATTTTTATTCTAAAAGTTTAATTTGCCTTATAATGTATTAAGAACTCACCTAATATCATTTACTATTGGTATGAATAAACACTTTTTTAAAGTTTTTAATTGAAACATAATTTAACTAAATTAATGTTTAAACTGCTCAATGCATGAACAAAAAATTTGACAATATTTCTATAAAAACTATATCAACATTTTTACTTTTACAAATATGAATTTTTGCCCATTTCTTGAATACACTGTTAACTTTATTGAATAGATTATAAAAATGTTCTTATTTAAATCATAAATGAGATTTCAAAATTTTATTAGATGTAAGTTTCAAACTTAATTAACAATCTCACTTAGAAGCGTACACAGGTATTGTTTCACATTATGTGGCTATGTATAAAAAATAACGCGTTTAAACGAAATTTAAAATCTAAAATTCCTTAGAAATAATTTCAGTATTCAAAATTTTGCATAATAATTTTCTGATAGGATCACTCTGATTTTTAACAAAGTTTCACAATTAATTATCCTCAACTTAAACATGTGAAGAACTAGAAATAAAAGATTTAAACAATCTGAAGCAATGAAATAATATTTTATCATGTCCAATTAAAAAAAAAAAAAAAAAAAAAAAAAAAAAAAAAAAATGCAAGTTCGATTTTTAAAAATCTTTAATGCATACAATAAAAAATAGCTAGTTAGGGTAAAATTCCTTTAAATGTATCAAAATAAGTTCCTTTTATTATGCATTATAATTAATAGTTTTGTTTGTTTAAAAGAGTTTATTTCACACAATAGCCAACGATTTTACGGTAAAGATGCATGTGAGGAGTGCATACCTGCAACATACTAATTAATATTTCGTAAAATTGTTACTACCCGCCCAGTTTTTGCACCACTTTATTTTTAGAGATTTCTTTTTTTTTTTTTAAACGTAATCAGAATTTAATAAGAAGAAAAATACTCTAAAAAAATACTGGTGTTGAAAAGGAGGGTAATAACACTTTTACAGAACATTAATTAGAATGTCGCCAAAAATAAGAGTGATGTAAAGTATCTAATATTTTAATTACAAATTAAGTGCAGTCAGTTCTTTTAATGTTTTAGATTATCTTTACTGCACATTAAACTATTTTATTTACTATATTACTATGATGTCCAAGCTATGATTAAGAACCAGAAAACAAACACTTTATAAAAGACATATGCGTCACATATTATGAAGTATTAAATTACTAAGCATAATTATTTTCACAAAATTCGTGAGAAAATTAAGTTCTCAGCACAAAGTTAGACAACATTCAAGATGGTAAATGGTTGCTCCTGTTTAAAAGATGACATAATAAGTAACAGACGTTTTAAGACTAATTATACAAACTAAATTTTATAATGAAAGCAATCCTGTAATACAAAAGCCAGTTCGTGTCACTGTAGATTATTAATTTTTATAACATTTTAATTGATCTGCTATGAGGATAATAAATTTTTTCGGCATAATCTTTTATACACTTTTATAAATATTTATTTTAAAGAACTAAAGTTAATGGCTGCTAATTTTTTAATTAAGAACTTAAAATAAACAGTCTAAATCCGTAATTTTAATTCATTTTAATTTAAGAATTACTTAAAGTTTATTTCTAAATTAATTGAGAGCATTAATACTCTTTGTTAAACAAGATTATGTAAATGACAGAAGTAGTTACGTGTTAACTGTAGTTCAGAATTGAACATTCTTTGTCACCTATTATTTATTAATACTTAAATATGAAGATTTTGTTTTATAAGCTGTACTGAATATGCCTTTGCACACTGTACACGGTTTGACACACTAGCCACTATAATGTTTAAAATAAGTATTGGTCAAATAAAATTTCAACCATATTTGATTGATTTGGTCCGAATAATACGCATATTTTAATAAGATTTTCTGCATAATTTTGATGTTATTTGATAAGTAAACTTGATTGAGTTGAGTATAGTTTTCTTCCATACGATGAAGAATATATATTTTTTAAATCTCAATCTATACTTAAAAAATAAATAAATATATATATATATATTATACACATTTTCATATTTTTCTCAGACCAACCTTCAGTGATTGTACCATGCAACCCAAAAAGTTAAATACTCTACTGGTAGCAAGGACGAAACGATGAATAATTACAAGATAAAAAGAACTTTTTATATACCATGCTTTTACATTTTTTGTTGAATCACATAAACGCTACAGAAGTCAGCGGGAACGCGAAACAATCGGCTAAATGTATTAAAAAAATTCATTTTTATCGTGTTTTGAGTTATTATAAAATTTTCAAATGGCCGGGAAGTAGTATACATAGCCGGGAAGTTAGTTAAAAACCGATTGCAAATTTTGTACTAGTAATGTTGCCTAAGGCAGCGCGAACCAGAAACAGTTGGCTAAAAGTATTTAAAAAATGCATTTTCACCGTGTTCTGAACTATTCTGAAAGTTTCAAATGTCCAACTAGTCGATAAGTTAGTTAACTAAATTTTCCGTTGAATCATATAAACGCTGCCAAAGGCAGTAGGGACCAGAAACTGTTGACTAAAAGTACTAAAAAAATGTTTTGTCACAGTGTTCTGAGCTATCTTAAAAGTTTCAAATGTCTAGCTAGTCGGGAAGTTAGTGAAAAATCGATTGCAATCTTTGTACTGGTAACGCTGCCAAAAGCAGCAGGAACCCGAAACAGTTGGCTAAAAGTATTAAAAAAATGCATTTTCACCGTGTTCTGAACTATTCCGAAAGTTTAAAATGTCTAACTAGTCGGAAAGTTAGTTAAATAAATTTTCTGTAGAATGATAAAAACGCTGCCATAGGCAGTAGGGACGTGAAAGTATTGACTAAAAGCATTTAAAAAAATGCATGTCACCGTGTTATGAGCTATCCTGGAAGTTTCAAATGTCTAGCTAGTCAGGAAGTTAGTGAAAAATCGATTGCAAGCTTTGTAATGCCAAGGCTGAACTGGATCCGACGCTCCACCGCAGCGCGGATACAAGGCTATAACAATTCTGAAAATAACAAAAGAATTCAAAAGACACAAATCTACGTAAGATTTCTCACCAGATGGCGCTGCGTACGTAGGTCTTTACGCGGTATATTTACATGGAATTATTAGGACGATCTTGAGTATTTATTTTGTTTTCTTTTCTATAGATTGTGAAATTATCGAATATATGTTATATTAGGATTCTGATTAAATGTTGTTTTAAATAGTAACTTGTGGCAAGAACTTGATTTCAGTCAATGAAGAGATAGATTATAAACTTCGTGAATATGTCATACTACTATGTTCTATTTTGCAAATCGAATTCCAGAAAAAATAAAGACTATCGTTTGATGAATTTTCTTCGGATAATGATGGTTAAAAGCCTGGTTAAAAATTATCTGTCGTAAAGAATATTATGCAATCGATAAATCCAATTCGTCACGTGTTTTGTAGCGAACATTTTAAAAATGAAGCTTGCATACAGAATTAAAAAAGACGACGGCTGAAGCCTATGTCTGTGCCTTCTGTTTTTCCAGTATATCCTTTGTATAAATTATCTTCTGAGGATAAACTTAGACGAATTTTAAAGCGGCAATTAAGGGAACCTAATTCTAATGCATATGCAAAACAAAACGTAAGCATGAAGAAACCCCAATTGTAAAAGTAGAAAGTACAAGATGCAGAGCTATTGTTGAATTTTTCTCTAACTCTGAACTAAACATGCCACCTGTAAATACTCTTAAAGATCAAGGAATTTTGAATAATACTTAAAATGTATAAAATTTGAAAGTGGATACCTCAAATTAAATGCTTAAATCGCCTCTATCTTAAAATAAATTATAATAAAGGAGATGATGATTCTGCAGTTGAAAGATTATCTAAACAGCTTGCTAAAAGATTGACATGTATGTCATGTTTTGAAAATGGATTCTGTAAAAACATTTTTAGCAATTATCAAATTTGCTTTTTTAGAAAAGAGTTAAATTAAAAGTTTATTAAAATGGTATTATAGTAATATATTTTGCTTAAATCATTACATTGAGATTTACTGTTTAATGAAGAATTAGTATAAAAAATCAATTGTGTATCTATTTTTTTTTTTTCTCTAACACTTGAAACATATGTAAAATGTGTTTTCAACTTTGCTGGATTAAAAAACATTCCAGGATCATCTCGTAAGTAATTGAATAATTTATTATTTTTTCAAGAATTTAAAAAGATTGTTTCAAAATTCTCCTTTTCGAAATTATATTTGTACGAAAATTCATGTTGTGTTAGACTACTATATTGTTAAATAACTTTTTTCTAAACTACTTTATTTAACTTTTTTCCAAAACCATACTGTATATAGATATGTGTGTATACAGTGGCGTACCCAGAGGTATGTGTGTGTGTGTGGGGGGGGGGGGGTGATAGACTACAGCCCCTCTTGAAATTTGTAGAAAGTTTTAAAAAATGAAGATTAAGAGTAAGAGTAATATTTATGATTTCTGTATGCTATGAAACATTATCGAACTTAACTCATCCCTTCTCGAAATAAAATCCTGGATACGCCACTGCAAGGTTTTAAGAATTTTTTTTTTTTTTTTTTAAAGCCCAACCTGGGTGGAGTATTTTTTTAGGTTTAATTGGTTTTTTTATGTTAAATGTAGAATAACACAATTGGGTTTGAATTTCAAGTTTATTTAAAAAGAGAACAGTTTTAGACTAAAAGAAAACTTATTACAACATAATAGGAATACTAATTTATTATAATTAATTAAAAGTTAAATTACCTTCATATTCTTAATATTTATGTAAAATGAATTATTTCTTTCTATACAGTATTTCATGGTTGGCAAAAACCAGGGTGTTTTTTTTTTTTTTTTTTTTAAGCCAGGTTTTATTAGTATATGTTTTCTAGTCATATTATACCTATTCGTAAATAAATTTGCCACTTTAAAAAGTAATTAATATTCCAACATTAATTATTGCTTCATCTAAAAATAATTTAAGTTATTAATAATAAACAGGGATGAGATTTTTCAGCTTTTTTTTTTTTTTTTTTTTTTTTTTTAGGTTGTGGTGATTTTCTTTCTGTAATAATGTATACAAGATGTAAAGTTTGTACTTTCAGACATGGAATTTTATGTTTAAAAATAAAACAATCAAATCATTTATTTCTGTAACACAGGCTTTTTCCACCTAAATTCTTATATTTTGCTTTAATATTTATCCTTTACATAAAGTGTTTTTTTTTTTTTTTTTTTTTACACTTTTATCGATCTCATCAATGAATTAAAAAACTGTTATATAAAAGAGGATTAATTTTTTTTTATATTCAGAACTTCTAAAAATATTCCAAAATTGTAGTATTGAGTGCTCATTAAAACGATGTAAATGGTAATAACAGGATGATTGTGAGTTGACAATTTTTTTTTTTTTTTTTTTTTTTTTTTTTAGTGAATGTTAAACCTAACATGCCTT
Organism: Salticus scenicus; assembly: GCA_963930645.1. NCBI lineage: Eukaryota > Metazoa > Arthropoda > Arachnida > Araneae > Salticidae > Salticus > Salticus scenicus. The sequence goes on from OZ005651.1 coordinate 85,088,502, forward strand.
TCCTATAATTTAATGATAACAAATTAACTTAATAACAATAAAATTCTTAATTTAATGAATTAGGTAAAAATTAAAGAAAACTTGAATACAATAAAAAAAGAGTTATAGGAAGAAATTTAAGAAAAAAATATGCTTTTGGATTATGTAATGGAATATTGCAATCCATTTGAAATTTACATATTGAATAGAATTTGCATTTAATATTTTAAATAAAATTAGAAGTTTTATAGCTTTTATTGAAACTAAATTTTCTATTTCAAGAAAACAATCTTCATCGGATGTAGAACCTTTTGCGATTAGAATTATTTCAACATTTTTCAATACTTGGATATTAAAATTTTTAATATCATTTTCTTTATTCAAGAGCTGTTACATTTTAATAAAATAATTCTCAAAATGCCCTTGAATGGAGAACTTTTTGCATGAAATTTTAAAATCAAAGGTTTTTTTTAAAAAACTGGCTGGACAAATTCTAATGCAGCTTCTTTTTTATTTGATAATTTAAAAGCAGTATATCTTGCTTTTGGATTTAGTATATAGATAAGAAAATTGGTTGCTATTAATTACCATATTATAACAAATACCACATACATATTTTTTGTAAAGACTGTTTTGTTCAGTTTTGCATAAAACAAAGATGAGAGCAATATTTTTAATTATACAATTTTCACTTTATATCTTGTACAAAATAAATGTACATCCATTAATATTTATTTTATTTTACTTTACTGTGTTTAGCGTTAGACCCTTTAATTTATAATTTTTTAACATAATTAATATAGACATTTTTTCTTCTACAATTTCTAGATTCCCCCTCCCCCCTCCCATACATAATAACTTTTAATAAAGCCTGCTAATCACATATAAAACACATAACTGAAACCTTCTCTAAAGCAAAAGTACAAATGAAATAATCTGAATTAAAAGTCATTTACATAAAAATGACACAAGTCATAAAAGAGTAAATTTGAGTTTGTCATTGAAAAATGTGTATGTAGTACCCCAACATGCATGAAAAACAAAATAACAAATAGCTTAAAAATGAAAATTAATTTAATTTTGTAATTGGTTATTCATTACATAAAATTTAAAATCAAAACAAACAGTCAGTCTCATTTTCTGATAAAAGATCAAATAACCCTTTCAGACCCAGATCATACAATCGTGCAGGTTAGACATCCACTTACATTTTTGCATTTGGAACAGTCGTATCTAATAAAATCAGGAAATGAACGATCGAGCTAATTAGCAGAAAGTGTAAAGTACAATTTTCAATCAACAAATTTTGGTTATAGCCCATATATATATATATATCTGTAGTGATAGGTATAAAGGAGTTAAGTCCAAAAATGTCGATTTTGAGTTAAGTACATAGTCAGACCCAGAAAAAAATTCTCTATCGATTGGTATAAAGGATTTAAATCCATGTCATTTAGTCTTTGAGAAAATCCATTGGTAAAAAAAGATTCAAGACAGAAATTTAGCATTAATCTTTGTATAAAATATTTAATTCAATTTTTTTCCCTTTATTAAATGAAGGTTGACAATCACTGAACTGTATAAAGGGTAAAAATCAACATAATCCCTTTTTCCTAATCGATTCTTCTGATTAGTTTTTAGTTAAATTTTATTTTTCGTCTCCTGAAAAGTCAAGAATATGGACTTAAATCCTTTATACTTATCAGTACAGATATATATATATATATATATATATATATATATATATTTTCAGTTTGCAAAAACAGAACAATGTAATGTTTTAAGATAAAAATGTTTCCATTTGCCATTTTTTTCTAACAACACACTTTTTCTTTTTTATTTGAAAACAGTGTTGTATGTTTACTCTTTAAATAGCTGTTGGATAAATTCATTTTTATCTCATACAGATACGTGTAAAACATTTTATAGCGAAAATATAAATAATTAGAAATATATTCTTTTTCTTCTTCTTCTTTTTTTTTTTTTTTTATGTCACGTTTAAAAAATAATATCGGTAATGAAATTTTTAAAAAAATTTCATTAATGGTTTGTTACTTAGCATTTCATGTTTAGTAATTTCAAGATTTTATCTTTTAGCCTTAAAGAATTAATTTTATTTTAATACCTACAACTAAATAAATTTAATTATTTCTTTAATCAATCCGATTATTTTATTAAAAGCAAAATTTTTAAAAATTCTAAATTTCCACGTAAATTAATACTTATACAGAGCACACTTTTCAAAATTGCCTGTTTATTATAGCTTCTAAAAGAATATTCTCGATTCTCTTCAAGGAGGTTATTCTCGAGAATTTTACAACTCTAATTATGTATAATAATGTGAAGTAAGCAGGGTTTAACATGGCAAAAAAATTACTTTAGCATTTTAGCGAAAATAGACAAGCACTATTTTAGCTTTTTCGAAAGTTAATTCTTTGGATACCATTGATTACCTTTACTTAGCTTTGTTATCCTCAGTTTTATTTTCTATTTTTTTGTTCATTGATGATTTTAACCAAGCATCCATATTTGTGACTTTAAAAATATGAATCAGGGAAACTATGTTTTGATTTTAACAATAGAAAAAGAGGTACTCATATCATATGTGTGAAATGAAAAAGCAATTGAAAAATTAAGTGAAGTGTAGTGGTAGATAATCGTGAAATACTAGTGCTAAGAATGCTTCTATGAATGAAATTCTGAATTCTGACATACTTTTAAATATTTTTTCATTTAAATTTAATCATTAAAAATTAAAAATAAATCCAAATTACTATATAAATAATCATTCCCAAAAATTTCAGTCTTTTCGTAGTTTTTGCCTGCAAGTATTATAAAAAAAAAAAAAAAATCTGAGTTATTATATAGAGATATCTTATACAGTTATCCAGTTTTAGCTTTTTAGCGAAATTCTGACCAACATGTTTTAGCAAAATATGATACCTTTTAGCAAAATGCTAAAAAAAACTAATGGCAGTTTAAACCCTGGAAGTAAGAAAATATATATGTAAAAAAATAATAAATTATTTTTAAAAAGTGAAAAATTTTATTAGATTAAAAAAAAAAAAAAAAACTTGAGTGTTTTTTTTTTTTTTTTTTTAATTGTGTAAACCCCCCCCCCTCCCCCCCAAAAAGGCCATTCTTTTTTAAGAGGGGGGGGGGAGTTTGTGGGCGGGTCCGAAACCCTGTGCTACTGTGTGTATATATACATGTGTGTGGAAATAAGGATTCTACATAGTCCTTAAAAAAATCTTCTGCAAGCCCTTAAAAAGTCCAAAAAAGGAAGAAAGGAACAATTTGACTGATGTGCAGCCTTAAATAATAGTATCCTGCAGACACCGAAGGCCTATATTATTTTATGGGAAAATTTATTTCCACAGTTACTCATTACCTGATGTATTTTTTTAAATTCCGTTTTCATATTTAAAAAATTCGTAACTATTAAATTAGTATCAATTAAAAAGAGAAAAAAAAGTTTATTTTAAATTTATATTTTTAGTTCAAAAATGCAAATTTTTACTAAGTGCATTTTTCTCAATTTTTAGATGCAAATTGAAATAAAAAAATCAATTTTTGAAAAATAAGTGCTAATTTAATGATTATGAATTTTCTAAATGTGTAAACTTAATTACATATATTATATATATATATTTGATAATGAATAACTATGGAAACAAATTTCCCCATAGAATAACATGGGCTATTGGTGAGGTTAGATATTATCTGCTCTTAAGATGAGTTAGCTATTTCACTTCAAACTAGTGAGAGCTAATACGTAAATACCGAATTGGTATGTATTTTGCATTATATTTGGGATAGGTTTATGAGTTTTTTATATTAATACAATAAAATACAGACCTTAGTAATACAATTAAAAAAAAAAAAAAAAAACACAATTCCAATGTTAAATTTTTTTTTATCAACATAAAGTTTCAGTAAAATAATTTGGTGGTTAAAAATTGCCAAATAAAACATGAAAAGTAATCATTCTGCAGTTTTGGAAGTATCTGTAATATTTCTGCACTAATAAGGGTATGCTTAACACTACCGAAACAGAAGTATGCTTAACTTTTATGTTTAATTTTTGTTCTTAACTTCGTAGGAAATTTGCCTTGATATTACTTCAAAGATAAAATGTAAGATTAAGGGGCAAGGCAAAAGTCAAATTATACCAATGAAAAGGGGGTTTAAAAAAAAGGGGGGGGGGGTTAAAGATAAGAGTTTCTACCTACTACATTATAATTAGAAGTGCACACAAAGTTGCATTTATTTAAGATAATAAGAGAGGAAGGAATATATATATTTATTTATTTAATAGAAACCATTTAAATACATTTCTGTACTAGAAACCATTTAGACAAAATAAGCTGCATGAATTCAAAGTAGAAGAGCAATTACTTTGAACTTCGTTTTGAATAGGAGACTTGAGAATATTGTTTATTTTAGAAAATGAAATAAAAATAAATTGACAAAATATACTAAATCTTTAGCTTTAAGCTGTAACAGTACTATTTTTTATTTATCTATTTATTGTTAAATAAAATATTGTCAAATATTAAAATAACTATTTATATTAGTAAGCAATACACACACACACACGCATGTATATATACATTCGTAAATAAAAAAATCTGCAATATATTATATGTTGATGGTCAAAACATATTTTTATGAGAAATTTCAAATGTGTCAAAGTATATTTTTATGAGAAATTTCAACAAATAACATTTTGTAGATGAAGAATAAACAGAAATTTTAATGATCCAGCGCAGCGCCGATAAAAGATCGCGTCTTATGTTTACGTTTGTAATTCAGCTTTTGCCGCTTGGTGCGCTTTTACGTTGCAGGTTAAATCCGAAACTTGTCTGGTGAAAATGGGGGAAATGTTAAAGCCTTGAATCGGCGCGAAGGAGCGTCGGATCCAGTTCAGCCTTGGTAATGCTAACGCTGCCAAAGACAGCAGGAACCCGAAACAGTTGGCCAAAGGTATTCAAAAAATGCATTTTCACCGTGTTCTGAACTATTCCGAAGGTTTCAAATGTTTAACTAGTCGGAAAGTTAGTTAAATAAATTTTTTGTTGAATGATAAAAACGCTGCCATAGGCAGTAGGGACTTGAAAGAATTGACTAAAAGTATTTAAAAAAAATGTATTGTCACCGTGTTATGAGCTATCCTGAAAGTTTCAAATTTCTAGCGAGTCGGGAATTTAGTGAAAAATCGTTTGCAAGCTTTGTACTGGTAACGCTGCCGAAGGCAGCAGGAACCGGAAACAGTTGGTTAAAAATATTTTAAAAATGCATTTTTACCGTGTTCTGAACTATTCCGAAAGTTTCAAAAGTCTAACTAGTCGGTAAGTTAGTTAAATAAATTTTCCGTTTAATCATACAAACGCTGCCGAAGGCAGTAGGGACCTGAAACAGTTGACTAAAAGTATTAAAAAAATGTTTTGTCATCGTGTTCTGTGCTATCTTAAAGGTTTTAAATGTCTAGCTAGTCGGGAAGTTAGTGAAAAATCGATTGCAAGCTTTATACTGGTAACGCTACCGAAGGCAGCAGGAACCCGAATAATTTGGCTAAAAGTATTATAAAGATGTATTTTCATCGTGTTCTGAACTATTCTGAAAGTTTTAAATGTCTAGCAAGTCGAGAAATTAGTTAAATAAATTTTCTGTCGAATCATATAAACGCTGCCGAAGGCTGTAGGGACCTGAAACAGTTGACTAAAATGATTAAAAAAATGTATTGTCACCGTGTTATGAGCTGCCCTGAAATTTTCAAATGTCTCTAGCTAGTCGGGAAGTTAGTTAAATAAATTTTCTATTGAATCATATAATCCCTGCCGAAGGCAGTGGGGACCTAAAACAGTTGACTAAAAGTATTTAAAAAAATGTATTGTCACAGTGTTCTGAGCTATCCCGAAAGTTTCAAATGTCTAGCTAGTCGGGAAGTTAGTGAAAAATCGATTGCAAGCTTTGTAATGGTAACGCTGCCAAAGATAGCAGGAACCCGAAACAGTTGGCCAAAGGTATTCAAAAAATGCATTTTCACCGTGTTCTGAACTATTCCGAAAGTTTCAAATGTTTAACTAGTCGGAAAGTTAGTTAAATAAATTTTTTGTTGAATGATAAAAACGCTGCCATAGGCAGTAGGGACTTGAAAGAATTGACTAAAAGTATTTTAAAAAAAATGTATTGTCACCGTGTTATGAGCTATCCTGAAAGTTTCAAATTTCTAGCTAGTCGGGAATTTAGTGAAAAATCGTTTGCAAGCTTTGTACTGGCAACGCTGCCGAAGGCAGCAGGAACCGGAAACAGTTGGTTAAAAATATTTTAAAAATGCATTTTTACCGTGTTCTGAACTATTCCGAAAGTTTCAAAAGTCTAACTAGTCGGTAAGTTAGTTAAATAAATTTTCCGTTTAATCATATAAACGCTGCCGAAGGCAGTAGGGACCTGAAACATTTGACTAAAAGTATTAAAAAAATGTTTTGTCACCGTGTTCTGTGCTATCTTAAAGGTTTCAAATGTCTAGCTAGTCGGGAAGTTAGTGAAAAATCAATTGCAAGCTTTATACTGGTAACGCTTCCGAAGGCAGCAGGAACCCGAATAATTTGGCTAAAAGTATTATAAAGATGTATTATAATCGTGTTCTAAACTGTTCTGAAAATTTTAAATGTCTAGCAAGTCGGGAAATTAGTTAAATAAATATTCTGTCGAATCATATAAACGCTGCCGAAGGCTGTAGGGACCTGAAACAGTTGACTAAAATGATTAAAAAAATGTATTGTCACCGTGTTATGAGCTGCCCTGAAATTTTCAAATGTCTAGCTAGTCGGGAAGTTAGTTAATAAATTTTCTATTGAATCATATAAACGCTGCCGAAGGCAGTGGGGACCTAAAACAGCTGACTAAAAGTATAAAAAAAAATGTATTGTCACAGTGTTCTGAGCTCTCCTGAAAGATTAAAATGTCTGGCTAGTCGTGAATTTCGGGAAAATCGATTGTAAGGTACGTTTTTGTAATGCTGCCGTAGGCAGCAGAAACCCGAAAATTTGGCTAAAAGAATTTTAGAAATGCATTTCTACCGTATTCTGAACTATTCTGAAAGTTTTAAGTGTCTATTTAGTCGGGAAGTTAGTTATATAAATTTTCTGTGGAATAATACAAACGCTGCCGAAGGCAGTAGGGACTTGAAACAGTTGACAAAAAGTATTAAAAAAAATGTATTGTCACCGTGTTCTGAGCTGTCCTGAAAGTTTCCAATGTCTAGCTAGTCTGGAAGTTAGTTAAAAATCGAATGCAAGATTTGTACTGGACAAACAAACAAACAAGAATTGAAGTTAATAAAAACTTGGTAAAATAGGTCCCTCCTTGACTACCTTTTCTAGGCTTTGGTGTATGATTTATTCCACATCTTCTCCAGAGTTGCAAACTGTTACGATTTATTCCGTAACACTGTACACGCTTTTTTTTTTTTTTTCTAACACCAGTATTTTTTAAAAGTGATTTTTTTCCCTATTTAATCGTAATCGCATACTGGAGAATATTATTCTACATAAATTGTGCTGTGAAAAAAGAATGAGAGTAGTGTATCTAAATTTCTCGCGCCTGGCATTGTAGAGGACTTGTAGAAGACCCCTCCCAATTCTTGGAGGGGTGCCAAATTGACCGACAGGTTGGGATTTGGAGAACATCCATTCATTCGGCGTGCTGTTATCGCTATTTTCTCACAACCGCAAGGATTATCACTCCTATTTTAACACTGGACAATGCTCCGGAATAGATTTAAAAATTTAGCAACTCTACTTTTATGTTTTATTTACTTTTTTTTTTTTTTTTTTTTTTTTGTGTGTGTGTGCGTGTGTTCTGACCTTTTATTTATTTTTATTTTTTATTTTTTCAGTGCTTTTAGTCAGCTGCAGCAGTCGCCTTACTTGCTCCCTCTCGACCACAGCTGATTCATAAATATTTTACTGGTATCCAAGCCTATACAACGATTAAAATGACCCATTCGCTGACTAACATTCTATAAGATTGGGCACTTTATTTTACTTTAATTTATTTTCTAGTCTTATAATTATTAAGAGTCTGCTCAGAGCCTGATTAAGGGGGGAGCACACCTTATTTCCGCTCTCACCGGAATATTTTTACAATTATTTTTTAATTCATGTCATAGAAATTCCACGCTTTGACGAGGAAATATTTTTTATAAAAAATGAACGGTGTAAAACAATCCAATTTACTCACCGTTATTAGACACCAGAATTCTTTTAAAAAAATTTTTTAATGAGAATTTTCTGTTTATTATAGGAGGAACGTATTTGTTAAAAAATAATGGTGTAAGTATAAATAATGTGTGCTTCCTCCTTAATCAGGCTCTGAGTCTGCCTCCTTTTAATTTTTTCTTACTTAGTATTGTGCATCTTTTTCATGTTGATCTGTATTGCGCTGCTATTACTATAGATCATAGTTGCAAACTTAGCGCCTTCTGGCTACCGGAAAATTGTAATAGAAATATTTATTTTATTTAATCAGCGAACTCACAGTTTTCATCGATTAGCCCCATTACTGCCCCGGGCGTATATATACGTTTTTCCAAAGTACGATCCTTTGTAATATACTCCTACTTGTGAAATTACTGACACGGTTTGATAATGCAATAAAATAACCTTGGAAGTGATTTTTACAGTGTTTTCGAAAGACTTACTCATTTCAAATTTAAGTGAGAACGGTGGCACTGGGAAGCGAATTTCGTAATTTTTCCTTGGCAGGTAAGGGGTTAAGAAAAAAACAATATTCAATTTTTCCAGCAGTCAAAAGGTGCTAAGTGGAAAACTGTGCTACAGATGTCTCCAGGCAAATTTCATTTTGTGAATACTTTATCTCGTAATAATAAGTGTCAATGTAATATTAAAATTAACATATTGTTACTTGATAGTTTCTATTAAAAGGTAACTACCGTTTTAACGTTTAAATATCTGTGACAGTGAAGGAAGTAATATACAATGATAATAATATACGATAAAAATTTTCATCGTTCCTGACTATTTCCAGTTTTAATTATACCAGTTTCATTTCATCATAATATTAAACTAGTAGTTTTGCCTATTTCCAACGTTTCATATGTAATATTTATTTATTAAGGAAACTTTCACTTTTATTTATTTTATATTCTCTCATGTATGCGGGTATTGCCTCCTAAACTAGATGCCTGTCGCATGACTCGGAAACTTGGCAACAGTTGAAGCGGTAAGTTGGGACAGATTGCACTACTTTTTTATTCAATTGTCACCAATAATTTTAAGAAGTGATATATGATATATATAATCGACGTTTCTCCGATTCTATTTGCCTTTTATGTATATCATATTCCACTTTTAAAAGTTTTTGGTGGCTGTTGAATAAAAAAATCGCGCAATCTGTACCAGGTGGCGCTGTCTACCGCTTCAACTATTGCCAAGTTTCTTAGCCACGCGACAGGCATCTAGTTTAGGAGGCTATGATACGGGTGTTGCGGTTGCCTGGTTGGTAAAGTATTAGACTCATAATCGAAGGATTATGGGTTCTGTGCTAGAGTCAGCCAATGATCGTCGAGTATATTAACAGAATTGACAAATATTATAATTTATTCCGGAGAATTGTTAGTACTGCATTCTTTTCACTGTTTTTTTTTTTTTACAAGTGCATTTTTTTTTCTTATTTTATTGTAGTTACATATTGGATAAAATTACTCAACAAATAAAGTGACGTTAAATAATGTTACGATTTACAATGCTCCGGAATAAATTGTAAAATTTGACGATTCTGTACTAATGGTGGCTGTAGTAAATTCTATCGTGACGGCAATGTTCTCAATGTTCCTTAAAATAATACGTCTGGTAGTTTATCGAAGCCGGCGAGCCATCCCTTCCGCGTATTATCAAAACTATGAAATCGTGTCTCCGGGCCACCCCTATGGGTGAATACCAGGCCTTGCTAATTGTTCATTCCGTAGATCTAGTGCGGTGTAAAGTGCAGTTTCCACTGAGGTTCGTTGGAAATGTTTCGAGCGGGCGCTATTCAGAATCCTTTGATGTGGTCAAGCGGTTGGACCCGGTTCGATGAGGTTGGTTCGAAGGGAAAAGTCCTGGCCCTAACCCCCAGCTGAGATAATTGAGGGGCCAGAGGCAGATATCTTTGTCAATTTTGCATGCCTTTCTTTGAAGTAACTGCGCAGTCTGACAAAAAAAGGTTACCACTGATGACAAGACATTTGGCTCTTTGTGTCAAAAGCGTGATTAATGGTTTTCTGAACCTCGAAGCTCCAACTCCAGTGGAAACCGGCCTTAAAACTCTCGTATCCTCAATCTCTCTCTGTATATGTAACAACTATTTATTACTGAGATATATTTATGTATGAGAGGGGCGGAAATACGCTAGTCCCCGCGTTGTGTATGTGCTTTCTTCTCCCGATATAAGAATGACATGACCGAAAATGCTCATTCAGCACTTACCACGCAATATACATAGCGTAACATAATTCTTAAGTAGCCTTTTTAATTATTTATTAATTCTATGCGCAGTATTTTCTGACAAAACTATGGATTTTACCATCTTAATAATGCATATTAATTCCATGATGCTGATTATAGAGTTTAACTATCCTAAAACTCACTTAAAATAAATGTCATGCATAGATATTAATGTGTCAAAAAATTTTGTGTGTATATGTGTCTCTGTAGGCGGGTCGTAGGTACTATATAAAATAAAAATTACACAGCTTATTCCATGTAACATATAAATATTTCTACCATATTTTAAAGGAATCGAATAGAGTGTTTTTTTTTTTTTTTTTTTTTTTTTTTTTTAACAGCTATCGTCATAAATACAGACAAATTAAATCTTGAGTCTCAAAAGGACTAAAGGTTTAGCAATAAACAAAATAATTAAAAAAAAAACTCAATCATTCTAGGAAATCAAGTAAATTTCATAATTAATATATATACAGTTTGGCTTCCTTTAGTTCATTTTAAATTTGAGTTAAAAAATTTAATCCAAATTAAGATATTATACAATTTTAAGTAATGTTTAAATTCCAAAATACGAAACAAGATATATCAGTTTATATCAAATACAGAATCGTCTACATTTGCCATAAAAGTGTGATAAATAATACAACCTAATACTAGTAATATTAAGAAAAGTAGACCCCTTTAGAGTTTTCCTTGAATTTTACTATGATAAGTATATATAAGCTTTATAAGAAGCTTTATAAAATCTTATAAAATTTAATTTTTGTTTAAACATTAGATCTATACTACCATACACTACACCCAATTTCTTAATACTTTTCATGAATTAATTACGTACGTCTTATCCACCACATATATCCCGTTGAAACTGCCGTTTACTTACAATTTTTTAAACGTTATTATTTATTGATTCAAATATGTTATTTTCTACACATATATTTCATTCATCTGTACATTTATAAGGTCAGAAAACATTATTATTTCTCAAATATCTCGAGAAGTCAAATACTCAGAAAATGTTTTCCATGAAATTTTTCATGGCAGATAAAAAATGTGATTGATGATTTCAATGAAATGTTTTCTCCCTTTTCTGGATGATACAATAGCACAGTTAGATCATAAATACACAGAGAAAAAATATTCTATACGGCGAAACGAAAAAAATGTTTTTCGAAATTAATTTGTTGTTTAATCAGATAAGACATTTATTCTACATCATGTTTAAAGAAATGTGAACTAGAAATATTTATCTAAATAATGAAATTATTGTTCAGAATAAGAAGTAGAGTACAAAGCCTTTTATTGTAATTTAAAGTTATAAAGGAAATATAGTCCATAGATGCCCATATTTTAATTTATTCCGGAGTATTTTTAGCCTCGCCTTTATTTCACACCACTTTATTTATAGAAAAAAATTCTCCAATCTTCGATAAAATAAGAAAAAATTATCCTTAAAAAATAAGTGGTATGGAAAAAAGGCGGTTCTAAAAATACTCCGAAATAAATTAAAATGTTGGCAAATTAAAATGTTCTATAGCTTCATGGTTGGCATCTATGAATATACATAATGCATTAAAGACCTTTTTAAGGAAAATTGAGTGTGCTGTAATCTTCATATTTTTAAATAACGTAATTTTATGTGACACAACAATTTTTATTGTTAATGAATGAGATACACAGCTTACTATACTTTAATTTTTATTGTTCTTTTAATTATTATTGTACTCATAAACGAATTAAAATCTGTGGCAGTACGTATATGTTAAATGTAATTTGTATTGCTATCTACGTTCTGTGATGATTCAATTCGGGTAATTATTTTCAAAATTTATTTTGGTTAAAAGCATACATATGGCTTAATTTAATATTTACTGAAAAATATGTTGCGTACTCAATTATGAAAGAAGACGATTTTTTAGCATGTCGTTTTAATATAAAATACCGTATTTTTCAGCGTAAAATACGAAGGCCAAATTAGTCAGTTTTGCACCAGAAATTTTAATTTACTGATAAAGTTATATTTTTATGAGCTGGCTCTTCGAAAAAATATAGGTTTTTCTGTTAAACAAAATTTCTGGTGGAGGAATGATATATCTTATATGCGGATTAAACACCGACAATTACGGTATTTATTTGAAACTGGTGTATAAGGATATTAAAACTGAAAGCTACACATGTCTAAGACCTGATTAAGAGCACGCTTACCATTATTTTTTAACAGTTACCTTCGTCTTACAATAAACAGAAATTCCTCGTTAAAATCAGTGGCAATTATTTTTTTAATTAGTCGTGTCTAACTGACGATGCGTAAATTCGATTTTTCGACGCCGTTAATTTCTCATAAAAATAATTTCCTAATTAATGCGTGGTATTTCTGTCATAAATAAGTAAAAAAATATTTTAAAAACATTTTGGTGAGTCTTGGTATTAATCTAGATCTGCGCATGTTATAAAATGTATCTCTGCTATATCGAAAATTAGAAATTCAAAAATTTTCGAATTTATTTCTACAAAATTTTGTAATGAAATAATATTTTTTAACTTTAAAGCTTATCATAAAAATATGTTTTGTAAATGTAAGATTTCGTATTAAATATCAACGTTGTGTGTATCTAAATTATGCTCTGTAAGTTTATATGTTTGTTTATTAAGCTAATTTGACAACAAATAAAATAATATTCAACTGTAAAAGCATATATTTATTTTTAATTCAAAGGTAAAAGTTAGTACATGAGTATGATTCAAAAATATGATGGAATTTGGTCCAAATAATGATATTTCAGGAATATTATCAGAGTTCTTAGCACTTTAATTTATTCCGGAATATTTTTGGCCCCGCCTTAATTTCATATCCCCTAATTAATTTTTTTTTTCTTATTTTACCGTATCTATGTACTGGGAAAATATTACTCTATAAGTAAAGTTGTGCGAAGTAAAAGCGGAGCTAAAAAGGCTCCACAATAAATTAAAATGTTCTATGTATTAACTTATTTTGAATTCAAAGAAACATTTTAACGTTTTATAAGTTACATTTAATAAGGGAAACATTTTTCTATTAATTTCGCCATTCCATTTCATACACGTTTTGGCAGCTTCTCCGGTATTAAACAAAAAATCACTTTAGAAGTAACGAATTATTATTATTATTATTATTATTATTATTATTATTTTAATAGCATAAATGCCAAGTTTTTCCTCTTTTAGTTGTTTTGATTTTTTTTTTTTTTTTTTTTTTTTTTTTATTGAAAAATGGAAAAAAAAAAAAAAAAAAAAAAAAGGTTCAACTTGTTTAGCCCTTTGCCGGCTGTAACGCTCTTTAGAGTATTGTAAAATTTAGGGCCTCTCCAATTTCTTTTTAACACTTTCGCGACCGCATGTTTTTGCCTTTTTCACAGTAAGGTCCACCTGTGGGCGTTATTCTCTCAAGTTACAATATTTCAGAGCAAAACTTTCCGTATTCACATTTATATTACAAATGGATATACATTATAGTTACACTCTTTCTAACCAAAGCATTTATATACATAGTATACCAATAGTACAAATATGAATATTGGGTATATTTTTAAGAAATAAATAACATGGAAATTACAAAGGAACGCCCACTGGTGGAGATATAGAGATTTTCAAATGACGTGAATCTACGTCAGCGGTCGCGAAAGTGTTAAGTACTGTAACAGTGTTGCCAGATTTTTGCGACTTTTTTGTTTAATAGCCCCCAATAATTTAGAGGAATGATATTTGATAAACATAATGGACGAATAACATTCGAAATGATTAAGCAACAGTTACAGTTAAAATTTGGTGGGGGATTTTGAAAATAAAAAATCCCTAAATTTGGCAACACTGACCAGAGGAGCGAAATTAAACAGAACTGGCAAACGTTTAATCCTCTCAGCGTTCTTCTAAAACAATACAATATAGAAAGAGAAAATAAAAAGTGGCTTTGCATATTTAACCCCTTAATTTACGCTGGCAAAAGTACATGGTAGTGGCATTTACCTCATCGATTGCTGACGATAAAATTTGAACACTTTAAACAAACACTCGAGCGTAATATGAAATGATGGACGGGGCTTAGTGTTTAAAATAGAAAAATAGGTGGATGTAAACATTGTCAAAAAAAAAAAAAAAAAGTTCTACATCGACACACACTGAAATGCAAGACAGAGTTTTTAAATTTCTTTGTCGATTGTCACAGTTAAAGAGAAATCACTAAGTTTATACTACTTTTTTATACTACTTTATTATACTACTTCTTTTTTTTTTTTTTTTAAGCTTACATTAGTCTTTTTTTTTTTTTTCAAAGAAACTTAAAACAAATCGTATAATTTCATAGAGTTAAACTATGTACGATTTAAAATGTTTAAGATAGTTCATAAAAGTAAAAAGTATTAAACCGATAACTTACAATAATTTATCTGAAAAAAAAAAAAAAAAAAGCAGTTTCCGCGTGATTATTGAAAAAAAAAAAATCCGTTACTTTTTTTATATTCTTTCCGTACTACTATTTCCAAAAAATAAAATTTATAATATATTTTTGCAGTTAAATCTGCTCTTTGCCTTCATAAATTTACTAAAAATTTTGTGTTGTGGAAATAGTTGTACGGAAATTAAAAAAAAAAAAGTCGCCTGTTGCACTCTTGTGATAGACACTTTTTAATTGAAAAATATCACACAATTTCCAAACAGTACTATATTCATACATGTATTATACAGGTTGGTGCATATAAAACCCGTGAAATACATGTCGTCGTCAGTGTAATCCAAATAAAAGGCGTTTAATGATAACAACGTTTTCTTTTAACATACCAACTAACACTCTAATTATGAATTCCGAGTATTGTTAGTACCCGCCCCTTTTTCCATGCGACTTAATTTTTATAGTAATTCTCTGCAAATCTATTTCCGATGCAATAAGAAGAAAAACACTCTAAAAAAAGACTGGTGTGAAAAAAAAAAGGCGTTACTAACAGTACTCCAGATTCACAACTAAGTTGTTGGCAGGTATGTTTTAACTACGCGGGGCCTGTTTTACGGAACCACCGTGTAATTTACATTTGTTGCCCAATTAAAGTCATTTGCAAACGTTTGAGACCAGTAGCCGATTTTCAGTATTTTAACACATTGCATCATTTGTGCAGATTATTGCGTCATCTCATGTTCTGATTGAACCAGACGCATTCTACTGCTATAAATAAAGGTGCCCGTCATGTTTATCGCCGATTGTTTATTGGATTTTGTCGTAGACAGTGCTGTTGTGAAATTATTGTAATGGGTAAAAAACCTTCACTTACTGTTACAAAAAAGTCAGAAACTTTGGTTCTGCATATAGTTGGATTTTCTGAACGTCAAATAAGTTCGAGGGTAAATGTGAGCAAGACCACTGTGCATCAAGCTATTAGTAAATTTAAAATTTCGAGAAAATTTGTGGATCTTAAGAGTAATTTCTTTTTCATACTGGGAGCAGTGTTGCCAAATTGGGGACATTTTTTATTCTGTATCCACCGCTAAATTTTAATTGTGACGGATGCCTAATCACGTCGAAGATTAATGGTATATTCTATCATAGCTTCCTAAAGTAGGTGCCTGTCGCGTTGCTCTGAAACTTGGCAACAGTTGAAGTGATAGACAGCGCCATCTGGTACTATGCAGCGATTTTTTTATTCAACAGCCACCAAAAATTTTTAGAAGTGGGATATTATGTACATAAAAGGCGAATGGAATCGAAAAAACATCGATCATATACTATTTCTTAAATTTATCGGTGACAGTTGAATAGAAAAGTCGCGCAGTCTGTACCAGGTGGCGCTGTCTACTGCTTCAACTGTTGTCACGATTCTGAGCCACGCGACAGGCATCTAGTTTAGGAGGCTATGATATTAGTCTCTTAAAAAAATGAGACTGAGATAAACATTGAAAAATATATTAATTAAACATTCTAAAATTCAACGAATTGGTGCAAAAATTCCAAAGCATATAGTCGGCAGCAAAATTATTGAAGCGCTAGCAATAATTCCTATTTAAAAGATGTGCATCTAATACTGTTTTGTTAAGTAAATATTTGTCGAGTCATGATCTTAGTCCCATGCTGTTTACAAAAAAGTAAGTTCATGATACAAATTAACTATCAAACTGAAAAAATTAATATGAAAAGTGCGGATGTGTGCTTCAGTAATTTTGGTTCCGACAGTATTTTGTTTTACTTCCATTCTAAGATTCTAAGACGGAAGGAGGCCGCTCACCACTATGCAGCAGTTTTGAGTGTTTTTAACCTTTAGAGAGGGGCTACAAAGCACCTGTGGAGATTCAAAAGTGCCCGTCTCTAAAGGTTAAGCCTCCCCCGTTGTTTATTGCATAAGAAAAAAAAATGAGAATGGTTGCCAGAGCAGAGCTCTCACGCGACAAAGGGCGACAAAGTTGCATGAAAGTGAAGAGGACCGGAGCCGACTGGTTGTCCATTTACAATGTTTACACAAATAATGCACAAAGTTTACACAGTCTTTATACCAAGCCCAAACAACCTATAATCAATGTTGGTTATTAGCAGCATCATGCGCTGGATGATTGCTTCCCGAGAGCACTTCCGTGGAATGCTGTAGCATCAGACATGACCAGTATTTGCCATGTAGGAGAGGAGGAAAAAATTAAGGAAAGATAGAGAAAGAATTTAGTTTGTTGAGTTTGATAAATCTTGAAGGTAGGCATGGATACGCTTTAATTTGAACCGTAGGGGCTTTCTAGTTATTTTATTGTTCAGCCAAGTTGCTGGTCTAGGGTTTGGGTTCCTTAAATGGTAAGGTATTGTAAGTTGACAGTGAAAGTAGTAATTTTGTGCAGTCCCCTACACGCCGCATGAGCATAAGGGTGATCGTCATCATTGAAATTTGTGAAGATATTTGGGGAAGGGCCATGACCTAACGGAAAGGCAGAGATTTCCGGTGAGAGGTCCCAAATATTGAGTGAGACATTTGGTATTAGCTCGTGTGTGTATCCCCTTTGGGAGACATACATCTCCCTTTGGGAAACATACTCTAGAAATCCTGCCAGTCGTTAATTAGTTTTTGATTTAGGTGATATTTTATGTAGGAAGGGGAAGCTGGGAGTGAATAGGCTAGGTCACTAGATTCTGTTGCTGATTTTGCAAGAGTGTGCTAGTTCATTTCCGACGACCCCCCTTATGGGCAGAAACGTGTGCCAGGGAGATTTCAGTTTTTAATTTTGAGAGCTTTATTTTAATTTCAAGTACTTGTGGGTGTCTGCTCTTGTGGCAAGCTATGGCCTGCAGACTCGAGAGGCTGTCACTGAAGATTGAAATTTGATTGTAGTCTGGAGAGGTTTTTCTGACCACTTAACTGCCTTCAGGATGGCAAAGAGCTCAGCCTGGAAGACCTAATTGTGGTCTGCGAGCCTGCCTGCCCACTGATGGAAAACTTTGTTATTGCTTAAAACGCAGAGCGCAGCTGCCACTACATGGTTTTACTTCCATTCTAAATTTATTCGACTTACAGAAGTCTCTTACGAATGTGGCTAACCATACGTAAATTAATCTCCATTTCAAAGAAAAAATTAACGCCTCATAGAAACGAGCTATTTTCCAAGGTATACAGCAAAGTATGAAGGGTATAAAACAAAGGTTTGCAACAGGTATTAAAAAAAGTCATAGGAGTAATATTCGTATACAGTAACCGCCGCTTAATAAATTCACTGGTTAATAAAATCAGCGGCTTAATCTGATCAAATTGCCAGGACCAGAATCAAAGCATTACAAACTACTGTTAAAGCCGCCGCTTAATAAAATCAGCATCGCCGGTTAATGAACTCAAAAATATCTCCTCAGCAGCCAAAAATATCACTTATGCACACTAAAAAAGAAATTTTTATTTACTTTTTTTTTTTTAAATAGAAAAATAAAGCACAAAAAACCCTCCGTTATCGCTCTTTGTCGAAGATTTTACATTTGCAGCACTGTTAGAAATTAAACACGCCCATAACTTATCTCCATAACAATTTCAAGGAACGTATTCTTCAAAACGCAGTAAAAAGTTACAGATTTAATTTGGAATTATATATATATATATATATATATATATATATATATATATTTAATTTCTAATTATTAAAAGGCAATTTCTAAGTCTTATTTTGAAATTACTATAACTCATGAGGCTTACACGGAAAGATTTTAAATTTGTAAGAACAGCTCATGAACTTTTGGTAAAGTAATGATAATTTTCCTCAAAGGAAAGCGTATGGGAACTTGGAATGCGTTTAATTTACTTATATTAAAGGAACAACTAATTAATTATCTATCAAAAATTAATTAATATTGTTTACTATTTTCATTATTTGTTACATTTTGAAGTTTCTTTCCAAATTCAGGGAAGTAATACCTTTTCCTTAAGTGCAGGAACGTTCGCCGGCTATAAAAATCAGCCGTTAAATAAAATCACTTTGGTTGAGAACGAATGTGATTTTAATAAGCGGCGGGAACTGTATTTAGTTGGATTCGTTATACGTATTCGTATACGTTAGTTGGATTACAACATTTATGAAAGTATTTTCGATAATAGTTCTTCATTGGAGGAACAATCCTAATTTCCTTCAAATAAAACATTATTTGATATTAATTGGAGAAAAAATTCGGTGAACGTCGGTATACTTTCCCTTCGATCAGTTTTGAGAAACAAAATCTTGCATTAATCGCTGCCATTTACGATCAACAAATAGATAAGAAGAATGCATAAAAAACTAATATATTTTCGATGCAATTGAATATTAAAGAAAAGGTACAGCTTTAGTATAGAACCTTCTTAGCGACATTTTATTTACTAGCTATTGTACCCGTTTTTCTGAACGTAGATGGCAATAGAAATTATTTTTTTGGGCGTTGAGAAAATTTATGTTCAAATCAGTACACAAACAATTATACAAATTAATATATATATATATATATATATATATATATATATTTATTTATATATATATGAGAGAAAATTCATAAATTGTAGTTATTAACTATAATAATCTATTCTCTACATTTATTAGCATATTATAGTAAGCTTAAACTAGGGTAAATATATATATATATTTTTTTTTTTGAAAACTTCATAAATTATACGAAATTTACGACCTTCTTAACGCGGAAGAATAGGGCAAATTTTGCTTAAACGTGCATTAAAAAAATGTTTTTATCGTAAATATGTCAAACCAGCTTTAAAATATTTTTTATGTTGCTGGCATGAACACAATTAGCTATAAGCATTCCACTTTGAAAACGTCGTAAGCTATTCGAAACCTATGAATTTTTCAACATGGCAGAATATAGGGTAAAATTTCGCGTCCATTTTGAAAGAAATTTCAATCGTAAGGATGTCAAACCACTTTTAAAATATCATTTAAGATATTGGCATGAGCAACTCTGGCTATGAAAATATTATTTTGAAATTTTCGTATGTTATTCGAAAATCATGATGTTCTTAACATGGCAAAATAGAGCAAAATTTCACTTAAACGTCTAATATCAGGAATATTTTCCTCATAAAGATGTCAGACCACTTTTAAAATATCGATTATATTATTAGCAAGAATATCATTTACTGTTGGTTTTCTTATTTAAAACATTCGTTATAGTTATTCGAAAGTTACGATTTTCTTCACGTGGTAGAATAGGGTAAAAAATCGCATAAAATTCCATTATGAGGAACATTTTTATTGTAAAAGTATCAGACCACATTTAAAATATCTTTATGATATTGTCTTAAACATTATTCACTATAAATGTTCTAATTTAAAAGCTTTGTAAGTTATACAAAATTTAATTTTTTCTTAACTTTGCAGAAAAGAGCAATATTTCAGTGCAACTTGCATTATGACGAATCATTGCAATGGAAATAGTATGGAATTCTATGAAAACTAAAATACGAAACTAACCCTAATTATAGCAAATTAGGACATGATAAATGTATCGAATTGAATGATGAGTAGTCTACTAGATACAGCATTTCTGTCTGAAACAGTACTTAGCTATCGGCCAAATTCATATGTCTTAAAATGAATATAGTAAACTTTAGTAAAAATTTATTAGAGTAAATATATGATGAGGGACAGAGCAGAATTGATCTCAGACGAACAGATTTTTTTCTCAAAGTTTATATTTTTATATTAATACATTTCAACTGACATAAATATACATACAGGGTGGTTATAATTAAAATTCCACTATAAACAACATCCTACAGCGCAAACAGGTGAACGGAATAGTTCGATAACAAGATGCGCTCACGGAATTTCGAAAAAAAAAAAAAAATTCCAAATGTCCACCAGAGGGCACTTTTTCAGGAAAAACACTAAATTTAACACAATAAGCGAACTAAACAAAATGCAGAAACAATATTAAAAATCCAGAACAAGAATTATGATTAATAAAATGTAAAACTAGGAAAAGCTGCCAGTTCTAGGAAAACAATGTCGAGATTTGCACACACAGAATCGCCGAATTCGGGCTTAGGATGGATGGTTGGGTTTTACGTCGCACTAGAGCTGCGCAGATAGGCAATTGGCGACGGTCTGGGACACACCCCTAGAGGTGGTCCGGAGACATGCCATCACAATTTTGATCCTCCAAGGAAGGGATGGCTCTCCCCAGAGGTATAATTTTTTATGGGAACGTGGAGGACATTGTGGCCACGACGGATTTTACGTGCACCAGCCACCATTAGTGTACACGACGGTCTTTGGCCGGCTCGAGTACTGAACCCGCAATCTTCCAATTACAAGGCCGGCGCTCTACCGACTGGGCTACCGCGGCCTTGGGTTTAGGAAATCTGCGGATGCACACAGAAAATCCCCTACATTCTCCAAAGGTGACTGTCTGGTGTGGATTCATGGCGACATTATTCCTTGGGCCATTCTTCTTTGAGTAAATAACTGCACGTGCTTGTGTCACATGTTTCGTTTTGGGCCGTCGGTACCATGGCATGCTGCAGACGTTTGATGGTCCACAGCTACAGCAAAGGCGGATCCTTACATCGACCATTTTCATGTAGGATGGTGCGCCTTCCATGAGTCCGTGAAGGCGCTATTGCTCCAGTACTTCACAGACGAACGTGTTATTAGTCGCTTCTTTCGTAATCCATGGACACCACGTTCGCCGGATCTAAATCCGTGCGATTTCTGGTTATGGGGCCACTTAAAAAGTATGGTGTATCGTGGAGATGTCGCGACGTTGAATGACTTAAAACCTCCATAAAGCTTCATGTGCGAAGCATCGCAACTGATCAGTTACGATCTGCTGTCGAACGCACTGTCCATCGACTTGAAATTTTGCAGGTGAATGAGGGTGGTCGCATGTAGCACCTTTCCCTACATCGTCCTAGACACGAATAACAACTGCTCCTCTTGTGCAATTTTGTCCTAATCTGTTCTTGTTTCTGCAAACTGAACTTTTTTTTTTTTCTCAAACAGCGTACTTTTATTTTTTCCTCACCTTTACTTAATGAGTTCGATGACCAGGTGATCATAAAGTAGTCAATAAATGTTAATATGCTTTATGTATTCCGTTTTGGTCGTTTATTGTGTTAAATTTAGTGTTTTGTCCGGAAAAGGCGCCCTGTAGTGGACATTTTGGAACTTTTTTTTTTTTTTTTTTTCGTAATTCTGTGAGCTCATTTCGTGCATAGTCTATATACCAAATTTCATTGCATTCCGTTCACCCGTTTGGGTTGCAGGATGCTGATTATAGGGAAAGTTTAATTATAACCATCCTGTACTTTAGTAAAAATATGATTAAGAATATAAAAAAAAAAAAAAAAAAAAAAATTCTTAACGTAATTCATTTCTGGAAGATGGAAAATTACTACTGAATTCTTCTTCAGTATCAAATAAAAAAGCACAAGCATCGCAAATAAAAATATAGAGTACTGATTAGAAATTTGTTTAGTAAGACTAAATTAGAAGCCACGTATGTATGAAGGTAGGTATACTTAAAGGAAGTCTATTACTTATGTAGAATATTTTAGTTTATGTTTAAGTGTACTTTTAAAAACCTTATATTTTTGTACAGTATGGATATGCAAACCATTTAAACCAAAATTATAAATTTATGAGGAAAAAATAGCAAATATCAAAGTAGAGTGGTAATTAAACAAAATAAGAAATGAGAATGGTCATTTTTAAAAATTAAATCTCATTATTAGACTGGAATATACGACTTAAAGTATATTTTAAATCATTACGAACATCCATGTTTAAATTGGGATTCGAACCTAGCACCTGGCA
Organism: Salticus scenicus; assembly: GCA_963930645.1. Taxonomy (NCBI): domain Eukaryota; kingdom Metazoa; phylum Arthropoda; class Arachnida; order Araneae; family Salticidae; genus Salticus; species Salticus scenicus. The sequence goes on from OZ005651.1 coordinate 85,111,271, forward strand.
ATTAAAAGTCAGGCCGCTAACCATCAATGTTGACAGTAGAAAGACAATTTTGGCAAAAGTTTAAAAATTCGTATAAATAAATAATAATACTTTCGTTTTCGTACAATAAGCACATATATTTATTGTCATATTATTTTTCAGTTGGCCAAATTCAATCACTCATTCTGAAAAAAAAAAAAAAAAAAAAAAAAGACGTGAAAATGCTTAAGTAACTTATTTTTCTGACTACTAAAAACATTTAAAATCTAAAATCTATATAAAGAAAAAGTATGTGCGTAAATATAGAACCTAGTACAGAGGACACAATTACACCTAGTGTGTACAATATTGTACCTAGTACAATATAGTCTTGTACTATAAAATACTAGAAAAACACATTTTGGAATTCTTATATATAAACAAAAAAACTTTTAGGTATTAAATACAAAAATAAATAAAATATGCGTTTTGGGGCACATGTTTTTAATCTCTATCTTTAAATTTTAGTTTAAATTACTTTACTTATTTAAAAAGACTAGATTTTTAAATTTTTCAAAAAGAAATTTGTTTTCAAACTTTGTCAATTCTTGATAAAGTTCCCCATAAAGCCTATTTTGCCCGAATGGATTAAGTTGAATCATTTGAAACACCTGCAAAATTAATAAAAAGTATGTCTTTTATATTCAGTGAATAAAAATGAAGTTCTAGAGAATTATTCAATGAGAAAGATATATATTACTTGTCTCTAAGCATTAAAAAGAAATAATAGGGATGGAGAAGTTTAAATTTGATCACATGCCAAGTGCTTTGTCTTCTTGTCATCGGTTATTATAATTTTTTAAAGATAGAAATGTGAAGAGTTCACCTATAATATTTTTGTCTCCAATTAGAAGCAGTATCTTTCTGTAGGTACTGAGTTAAATATATTCAAAAAATTAATATAAGATGGTTTTTGTTTGACTCATGTTTTTATTATTAATTATGCAAGGGAAGAAGTTTGTCATAATTTTAAAGTTGTCATACTTTATTTAAAAGAGACCGTGTCTTTAGCTTTCTGAAATTTTTTCTGTAAAAGAAGTTTTTAATACATGAAAATTTCTTTATTGTGTACATTTTATTGATTAATTTTTATGAAAAATCTTTTATTTGGTCTAATGGTTTTAAAAAGTTTTCTTTTCATTTTTTCTCTTTAGTTGGAAGAAATAATGATGCATACATTAAATTTTTCAAATTTAAAAGAAAAGTCAAGTATACATTTTTGTACAATTTAGAAGTTACCAATACTTTTCTATATCTTTTTAAAAACGCATAAAAGTAAAATAGTAAATTTTACGAGAGTTATATTTAACTTTATTTGCTCATATACAGAAAATTGCTGTTACTTTCTGGAAGATTGTTCTTAAGTTTTGTATTTCAAATAAAAGGTTATGAGTTTTTAGGCATTAGAAACTTCTCCAAGAGACAATATGACTTTTCATATCAAAAAGTCACAATAAAAACTTAAAAAAAAGAATTTAAAGTAAAAGTTTAAAAACTTTTATTTCGACTGAGTTGCTAATTGTCTAGATGTATCTCTGACGTTTTATGAGGTTTTAAATAGAAAATTTTACATATTTCTGTACCTCTCGAGACTTGTTTTTTGTTTTTAGCTATTATTAATAAGAAGAATTCAGGGATGTGTTTAGCTTTACTATGAAGAAATTAATTTCTGCTTTTAACCATTCGACTATTTATACTACTGAGATTTCCACAGGCAAAGTAAATGAAGAATAATTATATGATTGCATCAAAAATTGATTTTTCTGAACATCTGTTCTTATGATAGAAGTTTATATTCAAAAAGTATTTGTTACAAAACTATGCTACATATTTAAACTCCAATTGCAGAGTTGCCAGGTTTGCAGATTTTTGAATACCAATAATTTTTTAAAGCAAAAATAGCATTCTTTAATAACGAAATTTTGTGATGAAATATGGTGAAGATAACTTAAATAAAATAGTGGTTGAAAAAATCCAGAGGATTGGCAGCTCTGTATATATAGATTTCAAATATGTAATAAAAAACTAGCAAACACGTGCGAAATTTTTGGGTTTTATTTATTTTCTGACGAACATTTAAAATTTGAAACTCGTAAATCTTTTACCAATATCCCCACCCAATTTAAAATTTTAATTCATCAGGATCCAAATAGCTGTTAGAACGAAATTAATATCGTGGAAGAAACGCTAATTAGAGTTAAATCAAAATAATTCAAGAAAAGTTTTTAAAATAAAATTCATGTTTTACGACCCAGTTTTCATACCACAGCTTTAATATAGGACATATTTCCATATGATATATTTTTCATATACTTATTCGCATGCTGCATTTTTTATATTTGCTTACTACATATTTGCATATGAAATAAAAAATATATTGATAAAAATGGTTTTGTCTTCGCACATCTTTCGATACTTTATATTACTAAAGTTAAATATTATTCTTATTATTATATAATTTAAAATTTTACATACCTCATGATTTTGAATATTTATTGAAAATTCTACGTAGATATATTTCAGCTGTTGCAATTTAAAATAGAAATTGCAGTAAGATAACGAACAGTGCAAGCATAAGGCTGTTTTGTAAATTTTAATACTTCCATTAAATTCTCCATAACTGCGTCAATTATTATTTTTAATTAAAAGTTGAATAAAATTTTTCCTGTCACATATGCTGACTAACCAATATTCTGGTCATTTATTGATTCTCTAAATCGAGAATAATAAGTGATGGAAAATTAATCTGGAAAGATCGAAAGTATTTATTCCATTTCATTCATACTTTTAGTACATTTAACGCTTCAAATTAAAGCATTAATGTGTGCTACAAATATTACTAATAAAATACTATTAAAAAGTATACCCTAGAAAGATTTTTTTTTTTTTTAATTCTTTTAATTTCATCACACTTTTTATAAATTGATGGTTACACTCATCTTAGAAAAAATAAAATGCCTACTATTTACTTTCTCTTACCGATACATATGGCAGATAAAGTATTGTTTTTAGGTCAAATTTTCGAAATTGGGTTTTTGTTACAGTTACACGTTTTGAAGTTCCCCGTATCCGGAAATCATGATTTAGCTGTTGGTCTGTGTGCGTGTTTGTTTGTCTGTTACCAGGATATCTCAAGAGCAAAAGTCTAAATTCGGTATTTTAAATCTATATCATATACTGATGCTAAACTAAACTTTTGGTTGAGATCAAGCAAATTGTTTGTGTACAGGGCCATGCAAGAGAATTCAAATACATTACGTCTATGAGGGAAAATTCTGGTAAGTACAGTATAACATCTATAGGCTGCCCTAAATAAAATGAAATGAACTATTTTTTATATGCATAAAAGCATGTTTTGTGGTATGGAAATCCTTCATAATTCGTCTACAGGGCTACCCAAAGTATCTGGATATATTAGAGGCTATACTTGGAAATTGCTGGAAGTGCATTTCATTTTGTGTTAAGTGTTTTTCATATAAGACTAAATTTAAGTACACAATTTTATGTGTATATAGTTTATAGAAAATATACAGGGCTCCCAAAAATTAAGCTAAACGTTCCTATCTATTAAATGTAATTGATGGAAGTGCTTTGCTAAATTTTACTAAGTTGACAAATATTGCTCAGGAAGGAAAATTAATTCTTCATACTCATACTACAAACAAAGTATTTTTTGAAATTCTATTTTCAATTTTTTTCCTAATATTCGAACATGAAAGAACAAATTTTAACTGTTGGTCTGCATGTATACTTGCTATCAGTATAACCTAAACACAAACAAATGCAGAAAATTCAAATTTGGTATTTTGAAGTTCATATTAAGTTTCCACTTGAAACTTTTCATCAAATCTGACAAAATTGAAGGCAAATTAATAACAACTCTGATATTTAAAAATAAAAATAAAAGTAGGCATTATAATTAAACAGAAGTTTGAGGGGGAAGGTAGCCCCCCCCCCCCCCTCACACAGGATTACATTCCAAATAAAACTGTTCCTCAACCTATGTTAGATTATTTTTAAAGTAGATTTAACTATAGTATTTTACCTTACTGATCTTACGATTTAATCTGCAAGCTATCTTTATAGTATTGGAATGCAGGGAAAGAGGAAGTCGTGTGAGTGACACACCATTTTCTTTTTTTTTTTTTAGAAACTTTATGGTGGATTTTACTCATTAAAGAAATTTCTAAAACTACTCGTATTATGTAAATTGTAAGAATTATACTGCATGTTGTTCACATATTTGTGCATTCCAAGTGTGACTATAGAATCTTCATATTAAATCTAATATTATTTTTCATTTAAATCAAATAATTGCTTTAGAAAAAATTCATTTTTATTTTTGTTTAATGTTACAATTTACATAAGCACTTTACTGATTGTCTTATTAGCAGCTAAAAGTTGCGCATTACACAGAGTCATTACGATAAAGTATCCCCTTATAATGATTATTAATTTAATAATGGAGCATTTACTGCTATGTTTGCCTAGATGTAAGGCAGACGACGCTTGGCTATTATAAATGTAATTGCATATTCGTATTTTGCGTTTTCTTCACAATAGTTGTAAAAGTATTTCACAATTTCTGCTACCATTATTTAGATATAGACATTTTGTTGTATTTTTACAATAACATTTTCCGATAAAATAGAGAGAGATCGTTAAAAAATATAGCGATGAATAAGAATGGAAACTTTAGAGGTAAATTTGTTCATCCCTGTCTCACAACATAAACATAATTATATTATTCTTGTTATGTAAAGTGTAGTTTGATTCTAACTTTGAAATCCCTTCTGCTGATACATTTTACTTTAATAAAAATAATATATTATAAAAAAAATAATTTCAAACCTTTAACATATAATACTTATTTAAATTTAGAAGGGAAATATATATATATTCTAAACTGAAATCAAGACTACACCTTCACTTTTAAAAGAAATTTTCACTTAAAGTACGTAGTAAAGCATCATATCAAATATTCATGACTCAAAATTTGCTTTATTAAGTGGTTTATATTTTCTCTAGCTTCAAGAAATATTTATGATAGGTGGTTATTAACTAAATGATAGAAGGAAAACGTTGTTATTTCCAAGCTGGCAGGTAAATTGTTTAAAATTTCGAAAAACAATATTTGAAATGCAAAATGCAAAGCATAAACAAACGTTGTTTAAGTAAATTTTGCTCACGCCCATTAAATATTCGTGATCAAAATTTAAAATGAATTAAAAGTTCATCCTTATTTAGATTTGTAAATTTAAAAGTATTATCTTTATTTTGTTTTATTATGTTATAACTACTGATAAAAATAATAAAAGCTACTGCTTGTTCATAAGATACACAAACTTATGCTTGGTGTCACGAAATTTCTTAAAGAAAATAACTTATTATTATTATTATTATTATTATTTATATACTCTCTAATGTTCTCAAAAGCATAATCAAAGTATTTTACTGAAATGTAGACACAATATGAAAATAAAACAAAATAATCCAAAGCATTGCAGTTAAAAAAATTGCATTATGAAAGTTGTCTAAATTAATATTATATGTATTATTATACATATACATATACAATTTGATTATTTTAAACCAGGTACATTAAAATTTAAATGACCCGCAAATCTACCCGAGGGAGAAGAATACATTCTTAGAATGTACTTTCTTAGCTGATATTCAAAATATTCGCATGCATAAGAGTAAACCATAAAAGACGAGTGGTAATGAATATTTCTGAAAATTAATTAAAACGATATCGAAAATTTATATTCTTTGATTTTCAAGAAAAATTACATATTTGTGTCCTATACTCGTATAAAATCAACCAAATTTGAGATAAAAATATATTTCGTAAAACTTGCAAATTACATTATTAGGTGTTTGGAACTTTTCACTACTTAAAAGTAATCGCTTCCATAACAGTTTTTAAATCAAAAACTCTATGAGTAATTATTATGCTACACGTTATACATTTAATACTTTTGAATGCACCAACAAAATTTAATTATCAAATTCTCTGAAAGGACTTTTGATTCTAGCTGATATATGTGGATTTTTTTCTGTAAATGCGTTTAAGCATCTATTCATTTTCTATTGAAAATTCATTATGTGTAATGGATGTTAATGAAAGCGATTTTTTGATAATAAAGCTAATTTTGTTTAATGATATTCAAACTTGATAATATTTCATAAATACTTTAATTGTAAAAATAAAAAAAAATAAATAAATAAAAATAAATAAATAAATAAATAAATAAATAAAATAAAATAAAATAAAGTTTGGAAAGAAAATAACAAGGTTATAATTTTCTATATAATATACAAATTTTTCATAGACTGTATGGAATTTTAGCAAGTGGCCAATAAAGGTAAATTCATAGAGATTAATATAATAAGGATTTAAAAAAAAAAAAAGTAGAGGGACTTATTTATTTATCTATTTACTGTATATCTGATTTATTTCTTTTCTCAACACCTTAGTGTGATTTGCTTGATTTATAATAATTTTATTTTATAAACATTCTTTTCAAATTAAATATTTGTATTTTATTGAAAGGAGACTGAATTAAACAGCTGTCTGTTATTTTATTATATATTTTGGTATGCAAGACTTTTTTTTTTTTTTTTTTTTTTTTTTTTATTATTATTTTTTTATAAGTATTTTAATTTATATGTTTCAACAATAAATTTATTTAATCAAATATTGTAATGTATTTTCATTTTGTTTTTATCCCCTACAAACTGATATAATTGTAAATTTTCATTTTCATTTTATAGTCTGCAAACTATTGTAATATGTAGATGTTATGAAAATGCAATTTTATTTTTCTTATTATTCAGGATTGCTTCGACCGTATTTTTTTTCACCTGACTCTTCCACCACTATATTTATATAACAAATTTCCCTTTGGTTGATCGTAGAAACATACCATAGAAGATATATATATAAATATAATACTGGTACAGTCAGGGGAAAAATACGAACCATAGCTAACAGTTTTTACGGTTGCTGCCAGTAATACAGCTGCCATATTTTACGGTTTTTTGACAACATTTTTTCTTAGTAAAATATTCGTAATATTTAATCACAGAAAACTATTTGGAAATTTATAAAACATTCCTATTAAAAGTTTCTGGTAGCAAAAATCTATACTAGTTGGCAACTATCTTGTTATTATTTTTATTAAGAATTATGAAAAATTTTCTTATTTATTCTTTTTTTTTTTTTTTTTTTTTTTTGTTGTTGTTCTTAAAAGAGTAATTAAACTTTTATTATAGTGTTAATTTATTTAATTAGTTACAAACAGTCAGATTGAATCAGATTTATCCATAAGCCATTACCGAATAACAACAGCTTTAAATTAAAATACCTTTATAATTTTTGTTTTTTCAATATATTTAACTGACATTTGAAAGTTCTTGTTATGCGAAAGTTTGAATCCCTTTTAAACTAATACACTTACCCATTTCCGCCACAAAACAGAATATCTTCTTTTATACAAAATACGCTGTCAAACTGTAATTTTAGGCTTTTTTTTTTTTTTTAATTTTATATCCATACATCATATCCTGATACTTTTTTCCTTTTTTTCAAATAATAATAATAATAATAATAATAAATAATAATAATAAATAATAATAATAAATAAATAAATAAATAAATAAAATAAAAAATAAAGAGTATCAGGATATGAGAATATGAGAATATGCATATCATAAGATGTGGATTCACATTTGTAGTTGTTATTGGGTAAAAGGAATTAATAAAAATTCAGGTACTTCAATTAATTTACAATTCTAGTTATTTTTTAACTTTTCCCATAGTAAATTCAGCAACTCCAGTGCCGGTAAAACTTCTATATTTTACTTAGGAAATTGCTTTTTCATTCCATACGACAAAAGCATGAATGTTGAAAAGGTTTATCTTACCAAAATAAATTGAATTCTGATTTCCTTTCGCATAGTGAATATGCAACTAAGATGTCAGCTAGCGAAATATTTTGCAAATATATTTCTTTTTTTTTCTTTCTTTTTTTTCTTTTCTTTTTTCTTTTCTTTTTTTTTTTCAAATGAAGCATAAATATTTTTATACTGTTAAATATTAAAATGTATTATGTGGAGTCTTCATTCTCAGTCAAATGAAAAACAGTTAAATACCTATTGTTGATGGCAGTTTTCAGCGCAATATACAAATCATCTCAACAAACAGAAATAATTGAGTATATTCTCGATTTTTATTTCAGCCAAACATATAAGTAGAGCAGAGCTTTATTTTTTAGATTAGTTAAAAATATAACAGTCTAATTAAAAAAGGATTTAAGATATTTTTTCAAAATAAGTTAATGTAGTTAGGCACTTGAGCAAAAATTTACAATAAAAATATGATAATAATAATTGTTATTTCCTTTTATAATGGTCTCCGGACCACCTCTAGGGGTAAGTCCCAGACCGTCGCCGATTGGCCATTGCGCAGCACTAGTGCGACGTAAAACCCAACCAACCAACCAACCTTTTGTAATGTTATCATATAATTCATTACAGTATAATATTACATCGGGGTGTTTTTAAAATTTCCTAAATTGTTTTTAAAAAATGCATATAAAATTTATTGCGGGAGTTGTCTGGATAAAAGTATGAGAAATATTTATTTATTTTTAATTAATCTAAAAATATTTATCATAGTATTTTTCACTAAGAATAGAATTCTACAGAAAATTTTAAAATTAATTTTCCTAAGACTGGTTTAAAATACATTGTAATTTGTGAAAAATATTAATATTCAAGAAACAAAAGTAAATTACTTGGCATAATTAAGTGTAATCTAACTGTAATCAGTAAAACTAAATAAAAGATCAATCTATATTAGTAAAGCAAAATATTAATATACAGTGAGTTTTAAAAACTTTGTCCACGTTTATTATTACTTAAATTATTATTACTTAAAAGTTGCGTAAGAAAAGGTACGAGATTTTAGAAAAGCATTCGTAAATTTCAGGGGATTTAAACTCAATAATTAAAAAATTAAAATTTTTATCTGGTTACCATGCAAGAAATTTCTAATAGTAAAGTGTACCCCATACCTTTGGTTTGTTATACAAAATTTTAACAATGTGCAGAAATGCTTTTTTTTTTTTTTTTTCTTTATTCCATAGCATCCTTAATATTGTCGATTTTTTTTTTTTAAATCATTTTTTAGAAGAGTAATTTTCTTTTATTTTACCGTAATTATATATTAAAGAAAATTACCGTACAAAGAATGTGGCGTGAAAAGAGACGGGTGCTAACAATGCTACGGAATAAATTAAAAAGTCAGTAACTCTGAACGTGTCATAAAAAAGACATATGGTAAGAGAAATAAGATCACATAAATCACTTTCTTATGTCTGGAAAAAGTTTGCTGAAGGCAGAAAATCCTAGTGGAAGATCGTATTACAAGGATTATGTACAAATTGTAGGTGGAAACAATGATAATATAAATACATATCGATATTAAATTTCATTTTTCGGGAAATCCCTCAAAAACTTTGTTTAAAAATATTTCTAGAACTTTTTATGTTATAGAGCTAAAATTTTACAAATCACTTTATTAAGATATAGCGTATATTATACGCAATAAATTTTTTTCTGTATAGTAGAAGTAAAAAAGTTTAAAATTATTAATCTTTAAATTGTTATTCTTTAAATTGATTTACCTTAAATTTTTGATCGAATTTAAGAAATTCTATGTAATTTTTTGGGGTAGTTTTGTAATTTTTTATGTAATTTAAGATCATTGCATAAGGAATCAAAGCCGAGTTAAAAGTTTTATCAATACCTATATGCTAAATATACATGTTACAATTTGTTATAATTTAAGATATGCATGTTACTATTATTCCAATATTATACTTTTATCTGAAGTGAAGCTAGGTTACATTTTTAAATTTACCAGACTAATACCTTATTTTTTCGGATGTATATTTTAGAATTTTTTTTTTTTTTTTTTTTGTAATTTTTCATTTAGAATTAAATATTTTTATTGTGTTATATAAAAATTTCATAATCAAAAAATATTTGTGATAATAAAAAATAAATAAGGAATATACAAATACATAAATGTTTAAATTTTGCTTCTTGATTAATTTAAATTTATTAGGATTAAAATAAAATCTTTAGATAACCATGTACGATACCACTCTTAAAATATAAATCAATGTTCATAGACTTACCACTGAAATGAAGACTCGCTAGTTGCATGCTTGAAGAGATTTCTATTTTATGGTTAAATGGCATTAGGGGATTTTAATTAAACAGGAAATGTCTTAAAATTCGTTTTACTTTTTTTTAAAAAGGAGAACTTAAATGAAGAAAAAAAATAGTTAAATGTTACTCTGAATCATCTGTAAAATTAGGATAGAAAATTATTGAAGAGTCTATGAATTAATAAAAATTAAGTACTTTATGAGAAGTAATAATTTCCTTTCGTGAAAAACCTTGATCGAAGCAATATTAAATATGAGATTAAAATACGATAGTTCATGTTTATTTTTTTTACCAAATAAGTCTTAAAAATACACGTTTCTTTAAAGGTTAAATTTTTAGATTATTCTGCTTGATAGATAAAATGAGATTCGAAAGAAAATACTTGACCTTTGCTTTAAACTGAGTTTAAACATAAATCTGTTACACAAATTTTAATTTTGATCGTCACGAACAAACTCGAAATAAATAAATAAATAAATGAATAAAAAGGGAATACGTTTACTGTTGTTACAGAATTAAAAGGGCTATAAAGATTATGAAAAAACTACTTGAAATATTTTCGATTTTGCTCGTTTTGTCAAATATTTTAAAAGATATTGACGAATTATCTTGAAACTTCAGACGTGTAAAGTGCTTGTTAAATTTCATATACTTTAATCAGGAGTTTGTTCCTTGAGTAAGAAAGGGACCAGTAGAATATTACAGAGTTCAGAGTATCCACCTTTTTTCAAGACACTTTTATTGATAAGAAAATTCCACCGTTTTCGCTACAACTACTTATATGCAATAATCTATTCCTGATTTAATCACGGCACTTTAATATAAAAACACAGTAAATATTTCTGTATAAATATAATAGTGGCAAAGAAGCCAAAAATTTTTTATTTCTCAAAGTGTCCTAGAAAAAAGAGCGGAGACTTTGAGCTCTGATATTAAAGAAAAAAAATCAAAAACCTTTGTGAATTTTTTGTTGTACTTGGTTCTTTGTAATTACAGTAGAGCACCGATTATCCGAACACGTCGGGACAGACCCTAGTTCGGATAAGCAAAAGTTCGGATAATTGGACAGACAATGTTAGGGATATTGTGACGATAGAAAACCACATGTACAGAGCTTTATCAACTTCATCATCATAAGATCTTTCCATAGATTTTCGTTTTAAGCTTCTTTACTCACTTTCAAGTGCCGTTGTAAAATTTATTATGGAAGCTTGATTCTTTTTAATTTCTGATATCGTAGACTTTCCTAAACCATACCCCACAGCTAATTTTGTACCTGCTTCGCCATTTTTAAGCCTTTCCAATATCTTTACTTTTCTTCCAATGAAAGAACAATTCTTTTTCGCTTGTCAGATATCTTATTTTCATCTTAGTTAAATTGAAATGAACCAAACTGTATCAGATCACAAGTGTAGTTAGTTAACTCTTCCAAGAAACATGTCTTTCAATAAGCTGGACTGCAATGGCTTGTGGGGTCCTTCTTTTGCATTGTTCTTTAAGCTGTTACTTTTCCGAAATCAACATACCTCAATAGTTAGATTAACGAGTACTGAAAATTCTCGAGTTAAACGACTGACAACACAGACATTTCCATCGACTGTTCACAACTCTCAATTGCTTAATCCCATCCATCACTATAATCACCCACGCCCTACGATTTTAAGGCATACGGCTATGGAGGGCTATTATGGAGTAAAAAGAATTATGAAAGGGTCACTGCGAAGGTGACAAAAGTAGGATACGTTGCGAAGGAGAGGTGATATGAACAGGAATTTTGTGCTTTGATCTTGGTTATACCCCCTTTCATCAAGCTTTAATCTTTCACCTAAATCTGAAAAGGAGGAAGGGAGGATGTTTGGATACTTGGAAGTTCGGTTAGGCATTTTTTGGGGGGGAGAAATAGGCTGTTTGGATAATTGGAAGTTTGGATAAAGAAAAATAAATAGTGAAATAAGCTGTTCGGATAATTGGAAGTTCGGTTAATTGAAGTTCGGATAATCGGAGTTCTAGTGTGTATTGTTGTATTAAAAAAGAAAAAAATGTATATAGCAAAATTTTTTTAGAGGAGCCGTATAAAAATTTAAAAAGTGTAACATTTTGAGAAGAGGCGGAAAGAAATTTTTGTTAACATGGTCATATTTTCTACCTTATTTGAAACACTTTTGCAATTTACATTATTCACTTACTTCTAATAGGTAAAGAAGAAAATCGTGTTTTAATTTTTTGGGACACCCTATATATATATATATATATGCAAAATTACATATCTGCATTTTATAGTTTCTATATATGCAACGAAAAAGATATAAAATCGAAATAATTTTAAAATTTGCTTAAATTTAAAATATTAATGTTTTAATAACTCGTTTGTATAAAAGCATTAAATGCTCAAGCATTAAAAAGTTTATTATTATTTATTTTTATTATTATTATTTAGTAAAATTACAATTTTAACAAGTTTCTTATTAACAGATGATCATGGGACATTTTATGCATTCATGTATGTTTTAAAATATACAAAATCAAAGTGCTTTTATTTTAGATATTTTTATCCTCAATTCAATTTATTTACTAACTAGATATGTAAAGTCTCAAAACTCTTAATTAGTACTTGAATAACAGATATGAAAATATTATTATTTTAATTTTCATTAAAAATTTTCATTAATACTTTTAAGATTATTTCTTAAATAGTTTAGTGAAAGAATAAAAGAAAAAAAAATCGGTTATTTACAATATTTAAGGAAACGTCTCAGTTTTAATCTCCTAACCAAGGTGATGAATGCCGGGTAGTAAATATGTAGATTTCAAGTCTTTTTTTTTTTTTTTTTCCCTTCTTTTAATTGAAAAGGAGATTGATGTTTCGTGATCCGATGGAATTGGTAATTAACAAAGAAAATTATTAAGCATTAGTTTTCTGAGAATGTGGCATGTGTACAAAGTTTTCCCCCCATTTTATTTAATGTTAATTTGTTATTTCGCATTACTTTGAAAGTAAAAAAATATAATATTTAAAAGTTTTGTAAATTCTATATTTTTTATCCATCCAAATTAAGGTAAGAATCTGCGCACAAGTTTTGGTAATAAATTAATGTAATACGGGTGAAAACGGTAACATTAGAAAATTATTTAAGGGTGGAAAATGTGTTTATATGTTTGTATCTTAGTTTCAGTAAAGAAACTACGCACTAATGAAAAATTGATTGGAAAAGACAAACAAGATTTTTGACTTTCTATGGAAATCTTTCTTGTATTTTAATTATATTATTGTTCTATTATTATCTATATGACATGATTATTTGTTTTAAAACTTCATTGATTTTGTTCTTATCTTTCGACAATGTTCGCCAAGTGTAATTGACAGTATACTTAAATATTTAATTAAAACAAAAATATTATTTTCAATCTATGTATCTTATAAAGTGATTTGGAAAAGATTGACTATATATGAAGTAAAGTATATTTTATAACACAAATGTATGTTTTAATACATGGGGCATTGTGCTTACGCATCGCTTTATTTTATTAAAGGTAAAAATGTATAATTTGTTGCTGTGGAAGTTATAATACAAGTATTTATCCCTTTCAGGGTCTTGCATAGTGTAAACGCAAATTTTAATTCCCAATTGTAAACATGACCACGGAATTCGTTTTATAATTTTTTTCCTTTATGTTATAACATATTATGTTATATGTGTATTATGTTATAACATGGAGAAATAACTTCATTTATTTATTCTCTTCAAATATTGTTGGTGAATTCTGGTAGCTTTTGATTTTAAATGAGAAACTTTGCTTGCCCCTCAAAGGGTGAACCCATTTAAAGGAGTGGTAAGAGTTTTATTAATACTTTCGCGACCGCTGACGCAGATTCACGTCATTTGAAAATCTGTAACTGCACCAGTGGGCGTTTCTTTCGTAATTTCTACGTTATTTATTTCTTAAAAATATACCCAATATTCATATTTGTACTATCAATATACTATGGATATAAATGCTTTAATTAGAAAGATTGTAACGATAATGTATAATATGTTTGTAATATAAATATGAATACGGAAAATTTTGTTTTGAAATATTGTAACTTAGGAGAATAACGCCCACAGACGGACCTTACTGGAAAAAAGACAAAAACATGCGGTCGTGAAAGTGTTAAGAATTCCTCTTCCATTCTCACTGAAGATGTGTGCGTCAGCGGCGGCTCGTGAACCGAAAGTAGGTGAAGAGCTAAAAAATAACATTTAAGTAGTTTTAATGCATAATTTTTATTAAGCAGAATTTTAACTCAAAACTAACTAAAAATACTCATTGTATTTAATTGTAAACTTATATTCTATAAATGAACACAGTGTAAAATATTAGGTAAAGTGCCTCTCCACCTATTTACGGTCTACGAAACGCCACTGGTGTGGGTAAATGTCCATCGTTTTGTAAGCAAATGGCTGATCGCAGAGCATACTTGCCAACATACTCATTAATATTCCGTAGTACAGTTAGTCCCGCCTTCTTTTTCACACCAGCATCTTTACAGAGTAATTTTCTTCTTATTTAATCGTAATTGTATTTGGAGAATATTACTTTAAAAATGTACTGGTGCAAAAAAAAGGGCGTAATTAACAACACTACGGAATATTAATTAGGATGTTGGCAAGTATGGCAGAGCTACAGAAATTTGCACGGGGCTTAATATTTCATAATAATATTTCAGCTTAATATTTCATAATAAAAAGATTTTCACAGTGTATTGTTTAACAAAGAGTTTTTTTTTTCTTCTTCTTCTTCTTTTTATTTTATTTAATGACTCTTTGCATTTATGTTATTAGACATTTTAATCTTTTTCAAATATCAAATACAATACATTATAATGATTTTTAATTATAGATGATTATGAGACATGATGATAAACGACACACTTTTAATATATACAATTTTAAGCATATTTGAAAAAGCATTTTAAATAGCTAGGAAAAATAACAATACAAAGAAAAAAAAAAATGCACAAAAAGATAAAAAATGAAAACTCTATCTTCTGGCGAGTAAAACCTTTTTATCGGCGAGCGTAATCTGAGTTGAAATTTCGGTACCTGACATAGGCATATTATTACTTTTAATTGCATTATTTAATTCAGTTCGTTATAGTTGTATGATATTTGTAAAAATAGAAGAATACAAAAGTAACTGAATATTTATTAAAAATAAATAAGAAACCTCAAAGTAAAATGATTACTTATTCATCTTTGAAGACATAATAGATCTAATTAAGGTTAACTTGGAAATTTTTAAGTATAATTTATAGCTAACACTTCAAAAATGTAGATTTCGTAAATCAGTTTATTATGAATGGGTACAATGGACCATAGTCCATTGTATTCCAGTTCTTAGTGGTACATTTTACCCCATGTGGAATTCTGACAACAAATGTTAAAAAAAAAAAAAAAATATTTTTTAAAAATATTTTAGTTAGTTTAAATATAATAATAGATGACCTTAGCTCTTTATTGTGCTGAATAACCCCTTTCAAGAACGACGAAAAGGAAAAATGATTAGATAAAAATAGTTACTTTTGGCCACCACAAACTAAATTTCTCGAATAAAATGGCAAATTTGTCATTTAGACATGAGGTTGCTAGACAAGTTTCATCACTGCAGTGCTGTTATCTATGTACCAAAATACGAACTATAAAATTAAATAAATAAAATAAATAATAGGGGATGGTCCATTTTACCCCATGGTCCATTGTATCCCGGTCTACTCTAATAATTCCCTTAACCCTTTCCGACCGAAAGCGTACGATCGTACGGGTTAGACATCCACCGCATCCACTCACATTTTTGCATCTGTAATAGTCGTACGTAATAAAATCAGGAATAAACGATCGAACTAATTAGCAGAAAGTGTAAAGTACAATTTTCAATCAAGAAATGTTGGTTATAGTCCATATTATTCTTTCAGTTTGTAAAAACAGAAGAATGTAATGCTTTAAGGTAAAAATGTTCCCGGTCGGAAAGGACTATAGAGAGAAAGAGATGTAAAATCATAGTTCCTGTGAGCTATTATGAAGATTAAGCCATTCATTAGTAACAGAAACAACATCCTTAAATTTCGATAATTAACCCGACATATTTTATGGGTTGTGTTGAGCTACAGAATGGCTTTGTGGTAGTGAAAAGTTACAGAGGAAACGTGAAAGAGCCGTAATATCTTTCCAATAGCTTCGAAAGCTGACAAAAGCTTCAAAAGCATCGGTTTGAGATTTCTTACGAGTCATTCACTTATAACTAAGACATGTGATGATGAGAAGCAGATAAATAAGATGTCACTATTTTTAAAATGTGAAATAATTAAGCCCAAATGCAAATGAAGTATGTTACAATTACGTTTAAAAACATTTCTGTTACTTTTAATAGTGATAATTACATTTGAGATGATTACATTGAATAGGTTTTTATGATCTATATACAATAAAGGCCACTACAGCAGCGATATCCAATCGTGATTATAATTTTAGATTAAAGTCCTTTAAAATGTAAAATATTCCACTAAAAATATACAACCGTATTACAATTTATGTCTTTTAAAATATCAGGAATAAATTTTCAAAAGTTATAAAGATAATCTTAATGCTAGGATAACGATTGTTATAGATCATTTCTTCGCTCAAGGAATGAATTATGAACCACGATGAAAACAGATTGCACATATCAAAGATCAAGCATGCGTGAAGACAAAATGGTCACCGTGCCATAGTGACAATCATTCAAGAACTACTTTATTCTTTGATAGAGCAAAATTTCTTTCTCATATATAAATTATCAATATTTTATTTCAGAATTTATATAAAAACTTAGTTATTTGTCAATGTTGCTTAAAATTAACTCACAGATTTAAATATTCTTGTATTAGCTGCGTCACAGTATGTATTTAAAACAGTTCGCATTTCAAAAACAATAAATAGATAACTAATTTTTTTTTTTTTTTTTAATTTTTTTATTTAGCAAATTGGTGTTCATTGGTTGATTGGTTGTGAGGATTAAGGCCAAATGACTGCTCTAGTGTCGGGGGAGTGCCATTCATGGGGGGAGGTCCTAGCCCGTATTTACGCAAGTTTCGGAGAAAATCACTGAAAATTCCGAACGGCTAGGCCGACGAGAGTTACCTGGGATCGAACCCGGCCCTCACGTCTACCAACTTTGAGCACAGAACCACTCGGCCGCTTTAACAAATTGATATTATTATTATATCAAAACTGAAACTCCTTTTAAATTAAGTTTAAAAATTATATTTTAATTGACTTTGAAGGTTTATTGAAATGCATGTTTACTAAACTCCTCGTTTATTGAATGACATATTTACAGAAAACTATATCTATTGCATTATAACCACGAATACATAAAATCTAAAATTTGAGAAATTTTCCCCGAAAATATTAAAAACAATGACCTAATTTATAGGTCGCTCTCAAACGTAGAATTAAAGAAAAAACGAAACGAAAAAGGTGATGTTATATCAAGCGCCCCTTAAAATGGACTTTTTAGAGAAAGTGATATTATATGTATATGAATATTTAGAATAAAATAAATATATCTTTATAAGTATATGTGTAATATATACTGCAGTTTTCTTGCACTTTATATTCCTTGAAGTTTAAAAACATTTTCAGATATATGTATTTTTCCCATTAGAGCAAGTGAAAACAAGGCTATATAACAAATCAATTAACGTTAACATAACGACTAGCGAAATTTATATCAACTAATTATGAGTTCGGTATTAGTATAGTCTTCATTTATAATCAGCTTACATACAAATTATACAACCACGTTCACACAAATCAGCAAATAAGACTACTTTCTGTTATAGTTGAAAAACGTAATTCAACATTATCTTTTGCTTTACGATAAACTTGCGGAAACAATCAATGTATTTATTAATAAGGTTGGATAATCCACATAAAAAAAAAATAGTGTTCACTCTCTCACGGTACAATATACACTTTTCTAATAATTGAAGAGCTGAGTTTGTGAAGATATTAAGTGACATTTTTGAAAAAAAATATAGGCTTATTGGTGGAAAAACTTATGGTCGCTTTTAAATATTAAACATTTACTGGTACTTTTTCTTTTTCGAAATTTTTTTTTTATCATACCATGAAATTTTGCCTAAATATAAAATTTCTTATCATTAAGACCAATACTTTCGAAATGAAATTCCTTTAATTATGACCGTATAATGTTAATTTATACATGTCTAATTTTTATACATAATTTTTAATAATAATAAGACCATTATTAATACTTCATGAAATTAAACACCCAAACATAAATATTCAAGCACTGTGATTTTCTTAATATTATAATAGGAAATAATTATCAGTATAGTAACATTCTAAAATAATTTAACTCTTACTTATCAATATTTTACTATTTTTGATAATTCATGAAAGTTTTCGCTTTTTTTACGTAACATTATTTTTATATATTGTTATCTATCTTATTTGAATACCAAAATTACTGTAAAAATACGAGGAACATTAGCGTATAGACATAGTCATAGCTAAAAAGCAGAACTTTTTCAACCCAGTTTAGATTCAAAAGTATAAAAAGTTTCATATATGTGTGTGTGTGTGTGTGTGTGTGTTTAGTAGACTTCTCTTTAGAAAGGTCATAAAATAAAAAGAGTGTTTTATATAGGGCGATTTCATTACTATGATTAATCTGTGGATTTTTATTTTCAGAGAGAGAGCCTTTTTAAGTGAAAAATAAATTTTCAAAGTAGTTAAACATGAAAATTTGTGAAGGATGAAACACATAGACATCACATGAAAATTTGTGTATCACATGAAAATTTGTGAAGGAGGAATTTTGTGTATGGGGGGGGGGAGGAGATTAATATGGATCATTTCAATATGGAGAACGATTTGGATTATGCTGAAATTATTCTGTACAGATGCATAGTTGCCAACTTTCACGCTTTTTGACTACAGGAATTTTTTTAATAGAAAGTTTCTATATATTTTAGTGACAGTTTTAACTGATTATAAATAAAATAAAAAATTTCTATTAAAATGAAGACAAAAAAGTAAAAAATGACAAATATGCATATATCTATGGCATTTCACAAAAGTAAGTACTGCCTGCTGAAAATATAGTTAAAGGATCTTCATTATGGTAGAAATTATTAATAAAAGTCTTCTCTTGTGCTCATTGATGCACCCTGTATTTTTGACTGAATAGATAATATAATGTGAACTTTACTTTCTATGCGAAAATTGTTTATTTTGATGTTATATAACATAGCGTATTTGCCATTATTTTGCCTAAATGGACTGTATTTAATTTTTATAAACTTAAAACCAAAATTTATATTGATAATTTTTTAGAATTATATCCGTGATACTAATTAATTTTGAGAATGGAAGTGAAAATAATAGATTAAATTAATTTGAAAAACAATCTATACTAAAAAATATATTTTAGACATTAGACTTTATTCTTCCGCTTATCGTTTCTCTTCAATATATATTTTTCAGTCGAAGACTGCCAGATACTCTTTATCAGATGAGAGTGTAGTGAACCGTTCATTGCTAACTGACGAAACAACTAATAAGCGATAAAGAAAGTGACAGTTTTAGATACACCGAGTTAGTGAACTCTAAAGATATTCATTTAATTTAATTAAACGGAGAAAAAATATCTGCCATGAGGTCCATGTTATTATTTTTTATAGAATCGGAGTGTAAAAATTATTTCACTATAAAAATTTTTTTTTTTTTTTTTTGTTAGATGTATAAAAGAAATATCAAAATTCGACAAAATATTTTTGTATAGAAATTTTAATCGTTTCTAAATGTTGACAAGTTTTTGAAATGTAGGATCCCGTATATTAGTTTTTAAATTATTTATAAACATGCGTGTGATAAATTATAAATAAAGGAAAGTGTCGTTTATGAACACGCATGCGTACCTAAATATACAGCACTTTATTTGAGGAAAGGAAATAGTTTTACTTCAAAATAAAACAGAAACAGCTATATAAATAACTTTTAAATAAGAAAGTTATTAAATTCGTATCAATTATTTCGCAATTAGGATTCGTTTAGATTATTCACTTATTTTTTTTAATGGTGATAATGAAAAATAAATTAAAAGTTATGAATGAGGAAAGGTTTTCTTTAATTATATGGAATAATTACCCGCTCAGAAGTTATCTATTCTGTTGAAAATACAGTATAATTTAAAAAATAAATAACATTATTCAATTATCTTTATACGTGAAATTAATGGAGCGTGCACAATGGTTAATTTGTTATAACAAATAGAAAATAATAATATTAAATACTTAAACAGTAAATCTGAAAACAGACTGAGTTATTGAGAGCTCAACTGTAAAAAATATGTTTATCTGAATTTAATCAAATTTAGCTTACATGCAATTCCGGACACCGAATTTAAATTCAAGCAACAAAATTTTATTTCCATTTTTCTGGATTCTAACATAAACTGAATTGAAGAAGTCAATGAATTACAAGAATCGCCATTTCTATTATAAATTAAATTTCTTCATCGTTCATGGATGGGGATTATGTGTTTGCCATTAAAGTGTTAAACAAAATAATAATAATAATAATAATAATAATAATAATAATAATAACTACAAGAGAAATAAACAGTTAAAAATTGTATCGTGAGATTTATTTGTGTTCAACAAGTTTGAAAGATTAGAAGAATTTCGCTTTTTTTATACTATCACAATAAAATCGCAGGATGCAGGTAACTAGTAACATAATGTCAATTTGATTGTGTTATGATTCCTTCGTGTATAATATTTTATAACAGACCATGCTGACATATATTTGAATATGAATTAATCCATCTTAACACTTTCGCGACCGCTGACGTAGATTCACGTCATTTGAAAATCTGTAACTACGCCAGTGGGTGTTTCTTTTGCAATTTGTGTGTTATTTATTTCTTAAGAATATACTTTTTATTCATATTTTTACCATCAAACATACTATGGATACAAATACTTTGATTAAAAAGAATATAATTATAATGTATATTCATTTGTAATATAAATGTGAATACAGAAAATATTGTTCTGAAATATTGCAACTCGGAAGAATGACGCCCACAGGTTAAAAAGACAAAAGCTTGGACAAAGACTTAAAGACTTGGGCAATGACTTAAGTTAAAAAGACAAAGACTTATTGTCAAAAAGACAAAAGCATGCGGTCGTGAAAGCGTTAATGAGTATGGTAGATTGGAAAATACTATATTTTTTTAAATTTGAATTAATAAAATTTAATACCATTGTTAGATATCTTTATGCAGCAGTAGAACACTAGATAACACCCACTTGAGTATAATCCAACACGAAACACGTTGTGAATGTACAAGCACACATACAAACACAAAATGATAAAAGCTGGGGTGCTTGAACGGGTATTTTCTGAACGATATGGACCTATATTCAAATGTTTTACGTGTTCCTCGTCCTGAGAAGATAAAAATTAATTTAATCATTCAATAAGATATAGTACAGCTTACCATCTTCAATTTTTATCCAAAAATTACTGCACAAAACCCAGATAAGTTCGTTCATCATTGTGAAGTAATTGATAAGAGGAGCTACTTTCGAAAGGAAAACATTCGATACTTTACATTGAAATTATTATATAGATGCCCTATGTAGTAGTATAGGGCATATCCAGTCGACTAGATGTGCAGAAGCACTGATGTTTCCTGCTGTGTCATCTTCTCTTGCAGTTAAAACAGCCTCAACTTTATGAATATCAACATTTTCTTTTCATCCAACCAATACACACAATATTCCATTCTTTTCAAATCACAAAACCATATTTCTCAATCATAAAACTCACTTGTCTTTCCAGAAATCCTTTATCATTCGATAATTGCAAAGTGATGCGACAGCTTATAATATCTTATAAAACTGCTTTAACAGCACAGCATTTTTAATATTATAGCACTGTTACAAAGACGATGATTCAGTAAGCACCGATTTAAAAAAAAACTGTTAACACATTGGCGACCGCTGACGTGAATTCATGTCATTTCAACTTCTACAGCTAGTTGCCGCTGACGTAAATTCACGTCTTTTAAGATTCTGTTCCTGGTTACCGCTGTCGTGAATTCACGTCATTAAAAAAATTTATCGAAATAATACTTTAACACCGGAATTATTATGCAGTTTTATTCTATTAAAATTATTGTTTGATAGAATTTTATTGTGATTATTCTTTTGCGCTTGTATTTTAATGTAGCTATACTTTAATTTTTAAATTTTTAAATTTTTTTTCCGTGGTTATGGAAAGGGAAGTTGCCGATGAAATGTCCCAAGATGAAGATGAATCTGATGATTGTGACATGAACAGTGATAGTGTTATGGACAGTGATGTATTGATACGACATAAAAAAAAAAAAGAAAAGAAAAAGAATACACAAAATCTCTGACAGTGAATGTAGTTCTATTGAGGAGAAACCGAGTATTGAATGAAAAAAAAAGCAAGATCATAAAAGAAACTTAGAGATGTTTATTGGCGAGCCAGGTGTAAAGGTGTTTCCAAATGACCCACGACATATAAATGAAATCACTGGACTATTTATTGGTGATGCCTTTGTGGAAATTATCGTGACAGAAACTAACAGATATAATGATCATATACACCGCAGTTATAAATCTCAAAATAAAACAAACAAACAAACAAACAAAAAGGAAAAATGTTACAGTAGTGGAGATAAAAAAATTTCTGGCCTTAAATATTTTGATGGGGCAAGTCCAGAAATCGTTAATACATGATTATTGGTCAAGGAAGTCCTTCATTTGCAACGCCCTATTTTTCAGAAGAAATGTCAAGAAATAGATTTCTACAAATTTTGCAATTTTTGCATTTTTCCAACAATGTAGAAATATCGTCAAATCCAAACAGATTATGCAAAATTAAACCCATAATTATTATTATTTATTTTTTTTTTAGATAAGTTAAACACAGTGTACAAACCTGAACGGGAATTATCTTTGGATGAATCCATGATACCTTACGGTGGAATATATTGTAATAAGGAAAATGACAAAGTATGGAATACTAGTTAGAGAGTTGTGTGAAGCA
Source organism: Salticus scenicus (assembly GCA_963930645.1). NCBI lineage: Eukaryota > Metazoa > Arthropoda > Arachnida > Araneae > Salticidae > Salticus > Salticus scenicus. The sequence goes on from OZ005651.1 coordinate 85,134,661, forward strand.
AGGAGTGGCTATATCTGCAACTTTAAACTTTTTTGTAAAAAATGTGAAAAATTGGAAGAACCAATTTCCCTTGTTTTAAATAAAAATGAAAACGTTTGGCACCATGTCTACATGGATAATTACTATAATAATGTTGCAATAGCTGAAAACCTTTTGAAAAATAAAATTCGAATTAGTGATACATAAGACGAAATAGTGGTTTTCCAAAAGAACTAGAGAATATAAAATTAAAAAGCAAGGGTGCAAGAGTTTCAGTCTCAAAATAAAAGACTGTCACCAGCGCTCGTTATCAATAATTTCTATTACGCTCAATCGCAATAAATTAAAGCAAGAGTATCACACAAATTATTCATAAAAATACACTAGCGTAAGTTTTCCATCTAGAGACGGAAATTCTTGCACCGAAGGGGCGAATTAGATTTTAGGCGGAAAGATAAACGCGATGTTCGAATGAGTTCTGACATTGTAAAGACTAATAAACTAAATAAAAAAAAAACTGGACAAAATTTTTATAAGCCTCAGTACATAGTAAAATACAACGAATATATGAAAGGAGTTCATCGTGATCAGTATTTGTCATATTATTCATTTTTGCGAAAATCAATCAAATGGACAAAAAAAAAAAAAAAAAAAAAAAAAAAAAAAATCATGTTTCTTGTGCACTGTGCCCTTTTGAACTCTTTTATTGTATATCGTAAACTGAATCCACATTCTGATACATCCTTTTATAAATACTTACAAACTCTTGCAGAGGAATGGATTGCTTGTGATTCCGAGTATCGTGATCCGAGAAATCTGCCATTCACTAGCTCTGTAGGAAGAACTCGAACACCTCGTGATGATCTACCTCATAGAGGTTCGGGTGACACGAAAAAGCATCTATTGGAAAGAATTTCTTCAACTGGGAAAAAAGTATCCACAAAAACGTTGTAGAGTCTGAAAAGTTCATGGAAAACATACTGATACTTCATTTGTATGTAAATCTTGTAATGTTCCTTTGTGTAAAAGTTATTGCTTTATGAGTTATCATACAAAACAGAGATATTGAATTGTACTTATTATTATTATTTTTTTTTTTTTTCGAAATCTATGTCATTTGATTACTGGTAAACATTAAAATAACACGTAGTTATTTATTTACCTAAAATAAAGGCATGTAAAGTTAGATCTTTATTCGGATCGATGCATAATAAATTACAAATACTTCATTTATCTGCTGTTTTTATTTTACGTCTTAATATATAAATTGTTTCAAATGTTATTATATAATTCAGAAATATACTGTTTCCAATAAACTATTAAAATCATAAAGTAATCACTGTTTTTAGTTCAATGTGTTTAAATATATATATATTTTGAATTTTCATTCCTCTTAAAAAATAAATAAGTGAATCATTTAATCTTAATAAGAAACATAAGATTATTGAATACAGCACCTAACTTAAACGTACATGAAATAAATCATTACAAAGACCTTTAAATTTGGCAAAACAAAATCAAATGCAATTTTAAAAATTCCTTATTCCCCCAGACGCAAAGATTATCACCCCTATTTTATCACTAGACTCGCACTTGCGCAGAAACGTCCGTGGTTTCTAGAATTGCGGTTAAACAATACTTTTGTTTGATGTGGATTAAATTATCCCCAGCATAGTTCTAATATTATATGACTAATCTTCATATAATTACAAGAGTAACATTTCAAAACTTTATATCTAATTTTTATTCATGTTTAAATATCGAAATTTTGCCGTAACTAGCTTGAGTTTAGTCAGTATTCCCTGGTATTCAATATTAGAAAAGGGAAAAAAATGCCGGTCGCGAAAGTGTTAATATAGCTTTTATATAGAATAAAAACTATATTTTGTTAGAGCAATATAATATTTCTTAGATTAATGCAATATTTATTCGACACTGAATGTTGTATTCAAAATTATTCTTCCAATCATCATTATCAAAAAGTTTGTAATGACTTTATTTATTTTCCTATCCGATATGGACATTAAACCCGCTGAGAAAACTGTATACTAAATATTTTGAATTATTATATAAAAGCAACTCTTTTATCAATTATTTAAATTAAATTTTAAATTCTAAATTCCCCGAAATTTACTCATATCCCACAATCTTAGGCGTTTTAAAAATTAACCTCAAAATTTCCAGATACTACGAAAGTTCATTTTGTTAAACTATAACAATAAAATAATTATATTAAATCAAATTTATTTTTATTTTTTAAACTTGTGCGAGTTTTAATTCATATTACATCGTATTATACCAAATTTTCTTATTCTTTGTGTAATTTGTGATTTAATATAATATTGTTTAAGGCATTAATATTTTTAAAATAACATATCTCACAGTTTTTTTTATATATATGAAGTGTATATATCTCTTGCTTTTCTCTCTATTGTTTTATTTTTTGGAGAGAAATATTCGACGCAATAAAAAATTCATTTAAATTTAAATTTAAATTATATATAATTTTGAAAATCATTTGTTAAAATTAAAATATTATACTGCAAGACTCAAACAAAAATTATTCATCAAATAGATATTCATAAATTCGAAAAAAAAAATTAATGTTCAAAACATTTACAATTTTTCGTAGTAAGGACATTTTAAAAATAACATTTACAGAAAATTTTGAAAATAAAAATCACAGTATGCCATTATATTTCACCAGACTGAGCAAAAATTCGGAATTTCAATTCATCTTTAATCATTCACACAATAAAAAAAAAAATGACAAAACTGCCAATAAAATTTGATAAATTAAGCGTTACTTCAAAACATAATTTTCGCAGGTAATGTGTTATTTATGCAACACAGAATTTTAGTCACACAAACAAAAACATTTGACTTTCATTGTTTTACCTTTGATCGAATTTGTGTGAGTTAACGAACCATTTATGTCTGTAATTGACTTGCATCAGACAAAATAACAAAATCAACTCACAAAGTGAAAAAAAAAAAAGTAAAACAAAGCTGAAAGTTCGGTTTGCTTCTGCATCATTACTAATAGTTTAATGTTAATTTCTGTTAAGTAGTTCCGTCAACATAAAGCTTCAATTAAGAAGTAAAAATGATTTATTCTATGAAGTAAAAGATCATTTTCTTCAAATGTTACATTATGGTGAAATCTTGAATTTAGAATAACGCATTATATGTCATAGATTTGCGCAATTTTAACTTTTAAAATATCTATTTTAAATGTATTTAAGCTTATTAACATAAAAATGACAGTTCAGTCATTTCAGTATGTAGATTGTAGAATTAAACATAGTTTAAAATTAAAAAAGAATGTGATTAACAGGGATTAACAGGGAGCGGTCCCCGCTCACCGCGGAAAGAGCAGTGTCGAGCGCTTCTAAGGGAACCGCTCCGTTTATTGAAACAATCAACAACAGCAAAAAAAGAAAAAAAAATTACAGAATTAATCGCCAGATTAATGAATGATTGGCGAGAAGTTCGAATTCGATGCAGAGTACATTGAGAGGTAAGGTTCAGTGAAAAGAGTTCGTGATTTACGTTGCATTGTTCATTTTGTATAAAACATTGATTTCTTTTCGTTGGGTACTTTATTAATGAATGTAGGTAGTCCATTCTTGGTCACAGATTCTAAGTTTTAATCCTATTGCCGGGTAGCGCCCCTCGTGACAAGAGGCAATAGGACCTCAGGGTGATTTCACTGTTGCAGCTACTTGAGTTGAGACTTGGAAGGCTCAGTTGAATCAAAGTGGAGAAATTTATTGTAGTGCAAATTGAGCCAGTAGGTCGAGGAAATTAAATTAATCGGTCAGATTTGTTATTTCCATTAATAGTGAGAAAATTTTGTTAAGTTTTGAAACTAGGCAGGGTCTTGTTAAAATATTATCCAGCCAGTTTACTGGTTGAGTGGATGGGTTGCGTAGGTGGTAGGAGGAGGTGAGAGTGCTTGTGATTATATCATATAGGATATGGTACTTTTATTTGAATTTTAATATGATATTTTATATTCTTATTTCTAATAATACGCAGCTGTGGTAACGCAGGTCAATAGCAAAAAAAAAAAGAAATACTTTAATCATCAGAAAATGAAAGTACATTTTCTAGATCAGTTTTGCAAGCTGATTACTTATTTCTAGGCAATTTTCGTACAAAAAGTAAATCTTGTGATTAAAAGGTGATTTAAAGTTTCATGAACATAGAACTTATTATAGTGAATATTGTTCTGCCATCTACGATTGTTCCAAAATACTTTCAATGCTATTTTATGTTATACACTATGCTCGAACTGTCACGGTATAACATCCAGCAGTAGTTGGCATCATACTTTCATCTCAGAAACGTTGGTAACGAATCTCCATTGCCTGAATGTCTTGATAAAAATGCTCACCTTGTTCCTATTGACCATACAAAGGTTCGCGGGCAAAAAACCTAGATGAGAGTCCAAGGCGTGTATTTTTAATGACACGCGACAACCTGTTGTATGATATTCTACAACGTACAAAATATGCCATCAGTTTTGTATATATTTCAAGCATGGTTACCATGAGAGTTTCACGAGAGTCATTAAATGCTTTTCAAGCTTTAAGCTCTGGCAGTGTAGAAGATTTTTCAAACCTTTTACGTTTAACGAGTACCTTATATTAGAGCGTACAAATATGCTTTCCTTACGTTTAACAGGATTTAAATTTCGACTTTTCGTTAAATTATTCATTTTTAGCCAATCAAGTGATCCATAAACTACTGTAGATGTTATTGTTTTGAACTGCCAGTGCACACCTGAAATACAAATTCTGTATTCTCGTCGGGTCTTCTATTGTTTGACCACATTATGATTAAGGTGTTCACGAAGCACACACGTAATAGAAGTTATTATGTTTTTGCACTTTCTCAGAGACAATATCAGTTAATATTGTCTTGTTTTTCCAAATCTAAAAGAATCAAAACCTCAGTTAAACTTACCAATATCACCCCATTCTTCGCTAAGGAAATAACTGCACGTAGTCCTGTCTCATATTCCATTACGGGCCATCGATACCATGATATGCTATAGACTTTTATTGTGCTGCAACTACAGCAAAGGCGGGTCCTTACATCGACGATTTTCATGCACGATGGTGCACCCCACATATCCATGCGTCCGTGAAGGCACTATTGCTCCAACATTTCACAGACGAACTTGTTATTAGTCGCTTCTTTCGTAATCCATGGCCACCACTTTCGCCAGATCTAAAGTCGTGCGATTTCTGGTTATGGGGCCACATAAAAAGTGTGGTGCATCGTGGAGGTATTGCGACGTTGATTGACTTAAAGAACTCCATAAAGCTTCATGTACGAAGCATCACATCTGAGCAGTTGCGATCTGCTGTTGAACACATTGTCCGTCGACTTGAAATTTTGCAGGTGAATGAGGGTGGTCGCGTGGAGCTCCTTTCCCTTCATCGTCCTGGAAACGATTAACAACTAATCCTATTGTGCAATTTCGTCCTAAACTGTTCTTGTTTCTGCAAACTGAACTGTTTTGTTTTTCCTTACCTTTACTTAATGTGGTTCGATTGCAAGGTGATCAGAAACTAGTCAATAAGTGTTAATATTGTTTCTGTATTCCGTTTTCGTCGTTTATTGTGTTAAATTTAATGTTTTTCTGGAAAAACATTAAATTTAGTGGACATTTTGGAACTAATTTGTTTTGTCGAAATTCCGTGAGTGCATCTCGTAAACAATCTATATACCAAATTTTGTTGCATTCCGTTAATCCATTTGCGCTGTAGGATACTGTTTGTAGGGGAAGTTTAACTATAACCGCCCTATATTATGTTATCGAAGATTAAAAAAAATGTATTTTTCAATAATAAACATTTATTAAGACAGTTTTAATTAAAAATAAATACGAAACGAGAAATGCACGCATTAAAAAAAAAAAAAACTCATAAAAGTAAATTGGAAATTTTCTCGATGGGATTTACAACCAATCACAATGTTTCAACACTAGATTGCTTTTAAAAACATTTTTTTTTTTTAATCTCTCAAATTCTCCATCGGTATTAAATACATATTTGCTGTGGCATATAGAATTTTGAAAAGTAAAACAAAAGTTGAAAGAACTAAAATTACCCTGCTGAAGTTTCCATAGCATTAAACTTACGAGCCGGCCAAACATCGCCATGTTTATAAATAGTGGCTGATGCATATAAAATTCGTCGTGGCTACAATGTATTTCTTGTTCCGCAAAAGTGATATGCCTGGAGGTTATCAAAGCGGGGAAGCCATCCCCTCTGTCGAGAATAAAAAATTTGATAACATACATGAATATCACACCCTCCAGATCGTCGCCAATAGCCCCCTAGGAAGTTCTAGTGTAACGTTATAAACATACAACCGTAACATTAAGAATACCGTCAATGGTGCTTAACAGCCCAACGGATTTTTGCTCTTAAATACACTACCTTTGCGCAAATGAACACTTTCGATTTGAGACGTCTTGTTGAATATCTAAAAAAAATTTCACGAATTTTCTTGAAACGTTGAGCATGTAAGTAACAAGTTATATCTCATGTACTTGTACTTTAGTAAACTATTTGCTGCGAAAGCGAAAAAAGGACCAATAAAAAGTTAAAGAAAAGAACGTTTGGGATCATTCTTATCCCTTAAATGCCTGATTGTTTTTAAATCAATTTCTTCTTTCCTCTCTTAAATAAATCACGGGAAAAATACTTTTAAAAATCATACTTTATTTAACTATGGTTTGCTGCTAAAAAGCAATTTATTGCCAATCGGCAAACATAAGGCATTGGAGCTCCTATATTATTCTAATAATACTTTAGAAGACAAATTTGGGTAGGTTGTTGAAAGGCAATACCCTGCATTTAAGGGTTAAGAAAGTAATGCTTGAAAACGTTTTGGCTACATCATGAAATTATGAAGCTTCTTCTTTTACATGAATTTATTATTATTTGCCTGGTAGTATATTTATTAAAATATAAAGGTTTTTTTTAAAAACTGCAAAATACTATATATATATATATATTTTATATATAACATGCAGGGCATTAAACCCAGTTCAATTACATTTTCTGAAAATTTGACATACCATATTTGGCACAACACACTGCAAAGAAAATATAAAAATATTAAATACCTATTGAAATATGAGCATTTTTACTAAATAGTTTTTAAATGCGCATTTTAAGAGAATTTCCTTTGCATACTTTATTATCCAAATGTTTTGAGCTATTTATATCAAAAACCAAAGCAAATATCTAAAAAATAAAAAATAAAAAGTTACCGTTGATAGAATGAACTGAATTTCAGTTCCTAAAAATAAATAAATAATAATTATAATAATAAATAAATAAATAAAACAAAAAAAATAAAAATAAAAATATAAGGGTGGGGGGTCCCAAAATTTTGTTTTGATTCAATTGATAGTGATATAATGTTCGTTGATTGTAAATAAATATTGATGGATATATATATATATATATATATATATATATATATATCTTGCGGGTGGAAGATTAACTACAATTCGTTTTATTCTAACAATGATAAAATTTTAAATTTTCACAATATATAATTCAATACATATTGGCTTGTAAATTATGTAAATGAAGATTATGCATACGCTGTTATAAAATATCTAGTAAAGATGTTCATATTTCATCAGTTATTATACATTTTTATATTTTGATTGCATTATTTTGAGAACAATATAGTACGTGAAGTTTCCTAAAAACGACATTTCATTGCATTTAGTACCCTGCATGTTTTAAAAAAAGAGGCCTTTTTTTTTTTTTTTTTTTAGAAACATTTATATTTCTAATAACATAAGAGCATGATTCATATAAATGAATACTGATAATTAGAAGAAAGCTCATAATAAGATGCTACTGCTAGAACGCATGTAAAGCAAACATTTTGTTTTTCTTTGATTTTCTGGTGGTCCCTTTTTTGCTTTAGGATGAAAACACTTACTGTATTACATAAGGTATAACATATTATTTACATTTCCAAAGTTGCAGGGTAATTTATCAATAATTTATCTAGACATATGATAAGAACTTCTAAAGTCGAAAGTCTCGGTCATTTATGGAAAGGGAGTGTATGTACCAGAAACAGGCTCAAGAGATGGATTAGCCCCAGAAGAATTGTTTGCGTTTTAAAAGACTAAATAAAATAGCAAAATTATCAATAAATATTGAGAATTAAGAATTGTAGCATTTGCTTTCCATGTTCCTATCTTTTTATCGTTCGAGGACAGTCAGTCTTTCGTGAATTTCTTTCGAGTTATCAATTTTAAACAACTAATTCTCGCAAATTTTTCTAAAATTAAGGTGCTTTAAAGGTAACAAGGCCATGCAATATTAAGTTAAAAGTAATATTAGTTAATAGCTATTCATAACTTACCTATATGAAGTATGCCAGTGCGTTACTATATGTAACAATTTTTGTAGTGTTTAAGTTAAATACTTCATTTCTTAAGACAATGTTGCTAAATATCATCCTGAAGAATTTTTTTTAGTTGTAAAAAGAATTTTTTCAATGTGGGGAACGCTTATCATGCACTAATGTAAAAAATAATTGTTAACTATTCTACCAGGCTACCTAATTAAGATTTTATTTTGTAAAATATTTAAAATAAACTTCTTTTATGTAATGTGTTTGCAATCCTTTTAAAATTATACAGTATATTCCGCAATTTTTATTGTAATATATATATATATATTAATTTTGAAATCATCATTATTGATTATTCAAAATTAGTGTTTATTTTATACTTTATACAGTCGTGCTGAGTAACATCCCGCCTAAATAATAACTGTTTTTTGTTTGTTTTTTTAATGTCTAGTTAGGATGTCTAATATCTCTGTTATATACGATGTTGCCAGATCTAGCGGAATTTTTATTCAATAATCACCAATAATTTAAAAAAGTGATTATTTTATATACATAATAAATGATTAGTTTTCGAAGTTATTAGGCAAACGTTACAATTAAAAATTATTCGTGATTATTGAATAAAAAATACGCCAGATCTGGCAACACTGGTTATATATAATTACATATAAATAATCTCAAGCTGAGAGTGAAATTGTAAACACGTGTCATTTTTATAATATAATTAGATACACTTTTAAAAAAACGTCTAAAATACATTTATTAAAAAGATTAAAATCTTATAAAGCTTTTCACCCTAACAAATTAAGGCATCATCAGGGATTTAGTTATACACATCATAGAGCAGTTTTATATACATTTTTTTTTTTTTTTTTGTACCATATGGTCAACAGTTAAGTCCTTACAAAAAACAAAGTCAACTGGAAGCTACACTTAGAAGCTGGAACTATTGTAGTATGAGGATGTGCTACATTTAGAGGCTGGAATTATTCTAGGATGAGGAGGTGCTGCACTTAGAGGCCGGAACCATTGTGGGATGAGGAGGTGCTACATTTAGAGGCTGTAATTATTGTAGGATGTGGAGGTGCTGCACTTAGAGGCTGGAACTATTGCAGGATGAGGAGCTGCTACACTTAGAAACTGGAACTATTGTAGGATGAGGAGAAGTTATACTTAGAGGATTACTCATCCTGCAATAGTTCAAGCTGACTGATTCTGCTTCGAAACGAGAAGAGACAATGATATTCTTAATTTCGTGAAAGGCTACAGAATAAAAGCTTTATTTTCGTGGTTAGTCGTAAGACACCGACATGACTGACGTCCTCGCATTAGGGGAAAAATAGGGCGTTCTGAAGTGCGTGATGTGTACAGCCGGCAGCAAAAGTATCCGAACACTAGAAGTAATCCCTGTCTAAAAATGTACACTTATTACTGCTTTGATAAATAAATCCTTCTCGAGTCATGTTCTTAGTCAGTCTAAGCACGCATTTCTGAAAACCTTATTTTTTCCCTAATGCGATGACGTAAGTCATGTCAGTATCTTACGACTAACCTCGAAAATAGAGCCTTATTCTGTATCCTTACACGAAATTAAGAAAACCATTGTCTTTTCTTCTCGTTTCGAAGCAGAATCAGTAGACTTTAGTCAGAACGAAAGACTCAGTGTGAAATGTGACGCCATTAAAAAATGAAAGTCGTGCTCTGGTAGGCGCATAACATTTTTTCTTTTTTTCTTAGCCTGCTAGCGCTGGTGAGTTTTGTGCTACAGGTACCGTTTCAACGCAATTTGTGGATTTTGCTATATAGAGATTCCAAATCAAAATAATAATAATAATAATAATAATAATAAAAAGTAGGTGTTGCCATTTGAAATTTTCGAAATTATGTCACTGTAGCCATAACTGTTAGAGTTTAACTGTTGTTTTTTATAAGATTTATGAGCGCATAGAACAAAATACCTTGCACCAAACTTTTATTCAGTTTCTGTGAACGGTATGATAGCTACGGTCTCATATATTGGGATAGTTTTTTTTTTTTAATCACCCTGTGTGTCATTCAATAGATAGTTTTTTTTCTCATATAGAATAAAGGCAAGAAACGTGACATAGCTTAAAAATGCAGTATTTGAGAAAAATCAACTTAAAGATAAGATATTGACTAGAATAAAGTTGACACAACTGCATCTCGAGTAGATAATTTTTTAGATGGAGATGTACGCTTTTTCATCATATTGGGAGCATTTCATATATTTTTCAGTGACATAAATTCGAAATTACCATTTTTTGAGTTGCGCCACTTTTCTTGTGAGTTGCGATTTGTTAAACCACCGTCGAACGCCTTCTCTTGTTCTGCTATATGAATAAGTTTTCACTGAAAAGAAAAAAAACTAAAATCTTTTTTTTTTTAATTGAACCGACTCCAAAAAGCAACTACTATTCAAATAACTAAAAATAAAAGAACATGGGCATAAAATGAAACTGTAAATTGCGCCTAAAAGTATAAAATAATTTTCTTCGTCAAACAATCTAAACATTACAATTAATCATAACTTTTCAAGTCGGCGCAAAATTAAATAAAAATTAATACCTTTATTCAATACAAAAATAAAATTCTATTCAAAATATGCATCTTGTTTTGGCATCTGCAAAACACAGTCGAAAACTACTTTGATTCAAATAAACACATAAGATTTCATCAACTACAAAAGTTAGTAGAGCTGCTGGTATCTAGCGTCCTTGGCGAAAAAAAAATCGTTAAATTATCTCGCAAACATACTTAATTCCTTTCAGAATTCATGGTTATTTTAATAAGGTGTATTAAAAGAGTAATCAAGAATATGAAACAATACTTCGTACAATATATGTTATAAAAATATACATCTTGCGTGTATATTTTTGCATTGGAATTTGATCGCCATACTCAAAAGCCGCCAAGGACAACAGTTATCAAAGTTATACCAAGTTTGCAAAGAAAACTCTAGTAATTTCGTAAAAATAAAAATACCGAATTGCAAAGTATGTTCACTGTTATGTGTAGATGTTACTAAGTTACTAATTGTATACAGTGATAAAATAATGAAGGAAACATGAAAATGGTTCATTCGAGACAACAGCATTTGTTGCTACCGGTCTAAAAACAAATCTTTCAAAACAAATTAAATTTCATTTAATTTTGCGCCGACTTCAAAAGTTATGATTAATTGTAATGTTTAGGTTGTTTGGCGAAGAAAATTATTTTATACTTTTAGGTGCAAATTACAGTTTCCTTTTATGCCCATGTTCTTTTATTTTTAGTTGTTTGAATAATAGTTACTTTTTGGAGTCGGTTCTATTTTTTTACAAAAAGATTTTATTTTATACTTTATACAGTCCATTTGTGCTGAGTAACATCCCGTCTAAATAACTACTGTTTTTTTTTTTATGTCTATGTTTTAGTGTCTAATGTTTCTGTTATGTATAATTATATACATTTTATTATTAAAAGATAAATAAAAATAAAAACATAAATAAAATGTGATATGTATTAGAAACTTTCAGTCAATAATCGTGCAATTATTTATCAACAATTATGTTGCATGTTGAACTTTCGCTTGTGTTTCAAACTGAATAAAAAATTACGTATCTAATTACATTCTAAGTAAATATGTAATACAAAGATACAACAAATAAAATTTAAATTTTATGGTTTTAATTAAGAGAAGATCATTTACCAAAACCCATTAAATTTTATTCATATCTTGGAACAATAATTCCATGTTTCTTTCTTTTTACTTCTTTGTTAAATAAAAATAAATAAAATTTTTAAGAAATATCTTTCTTGGAATATTTTCAAGCCTTAAGGGTGTCTGGAAAATTACATTTGTTTTTTATTGGCATTTTAAATTTAAAATGTTAATCAAATTCTTCAAAGATAATGATATTTTCCCTTTAACATGCATCATTTAATAAATGTCAATTAAAATAAATCTAAATCAACAAATATATTTCATAAATCTAACGAATTGTGGCATTTAATTTTCATTTAATCAAGAGGCAAAATTTTAAACCGGGTTTATATTTAATATTATATTTAAGAATTAAAAAAGTGTGTTTTTGTTTCTTTTTGTTTTATCTATTATATGTAACACGAAATTAAAAACTTTTTTCTATTATCTTCCCAATAAAAATTATAAATGCATGTGTTAATTATTTAAATAGGTATTTTAGTGTTAGATTATTAGCATAATATATTTAATATTAATTTTTTTATTCGTACCAAAAAACTGATTATAAGGAAATTAGAAATAATTTTTTATAGGAATGATTTTAATAATCGTTTATGTTATCCGTTAATTTAAACAAGAAAATTATTTTTAAGGCTACAATTACGTTCAAAGACATACAAATTGACGCACTAAGATAGAGTTATTCGAATGGAACGAAATTGTGCATGCATATGTCTTAAGATAGAATATGCAGATGATTAAGTTTGTCGGCCATTGTCTGAATAGCTCGATGTCCAGCGCATTCTGACAAAACATCAGAATCCTGTAGTAAATAAATGTTATTTTAAATATAGGAAATAATTTCCATTGACTATTATTAAATCGACTTACATGATCTCTACCAATGCATTGCAGATGGGTTTGCCAACGGAATAAGTAGAACCACCATTTGGCAAAGCATGCTTTATTGGAGTAAAGGAGGTAAGATGGTCAAATTGAGAGATCGTCTGACATTCCACTCGAAATGGTAGCTATTCAATGACTTTGACAAGAGTGGGTGGCCTAAAGCTATATGGAGCGTCAAGAAGACCGAGATCAACAACAGTAGGAGCATAGAATGATTGTCATATTGGGTTCACAGCACTTGATTATAGTGGCCATATTATCTTATCTTTATAGTATATTAGCATTAAAACATATTACAATTTGCTTATACTATGTAAATGATAACTCAAATTGTAACAATTAAGATAAATGAATTCCTTGCTACAATTTTTCAAAATATAGAAAAACGATTTCAAAATATGGACTTTCTTGAATTTCGAGAACGTATGGTCACGCTATACTCTGTACGTCCTAATCAACGAACACACGGGTAACTGGATCAGCAATTCCATAAAATAAGCGTCACAGAGAACCAGTGGTGGCTCGTGCACCGAAAATAGGTGAAGAGGCAAATTGTATTTTACACTGTATTCATTTATAGAATATAAATTTACATTTAAATAAGCATTTTTAGTTAATTTTAGATAACACCATGCTTAATAAAAATGATGCGTTAAAAATACTTGAATATTACTTTTGAGCTCTTCACCTATTTTCGGTTCACAAGCCGCCACTGCAGAGAACCAGGGTTGAAGCCATAGAGGTTGATTAGCCGAATGCCACTCACTGTTACACACCACCAGGCCAATCTATGTGGTTCCATGTGCATTCGACCTGGAATCACAGGAACTTAGGTTGGTAATAGCCCTGTTGGCATTTGTCGTGCTCTTAGTCTGTGAATTGCGGGTTCGATGCGTGAGCCGGCCAAAGGCCATCTTGTACATTAATGGCAACTAGTGGACCGTCGCCAATAACTCACTAGGTATAGTGCGACATTAATCAGTCCAACCTAATCCACAAGAGCTGGAGAATAATTGGTTTCAAGCTTGATTCCGCTTTGAATTAACCCCAATGACTTGCGGAAATGCATCTGGTGGTATCCAAAGGTAAGAAGGAGGAAAATTCACATGATTATCGTCCGCGCTACAATACGGTAATCAAGAGTCAAGGAAAAAGGGACAACTCATTTGGTAGGTGGACCCCCTTTAATTCTTTGCTTGTACACGCTTACAGCGCAGATAACACGTCGATGAGGATTTTTACGTCTCATTGTGATGTCTTGCATTTATGGACCCCTTGACTTACATATCAACAGAAGAATGCGCAGCTGCACACGGAAAGCTATTTTACAAGTTATAAAAAAGGACCACAGAAATGGCATTTAAAATAATAATTACAAAATTTTGAAGAAACACCACAAAATTCAAAAACTCGCAACAATTGTTTCGGTTCAAAAGAAGACACGACTCTTCGTCAGGCGAACAAAGTAGAATCGAGTGCTGCGTTGCCGCTTTCTTTGCTGCAGTCGTGCCAAATTTGTTCACCAGACGAAGTGCTGTATCTCCTTTCGATCCGAAGCAACTTTTACGAGTTCTTGCGCTTTATGGTGTTTATTCAAAGTTTTTGTACTTATGATTCTAATGGTTGCTTCTTGCTTTTTCAATATTTCCTAGTGGATGCACTAGCCAGATCATTTTTATCTTTTATAGATCGTGCCGATCTAACTTGCCAATATGAACGCGTATGGAAAATAATTCAAATAATAACGCAGGAGGAAATTTACAATCTTTATGAGTCCAGTTGAATAACAGCTTTTATCCTGGCCCGGAGGGGATAAACGCTTTATTGATTTTTAATTTTATTATTTTTTTGGTATTACCTGTATTGATATTTATTGATAACACATATACATCAGATTTGTATGCTTGACTCTAACTCCGCTTATAAATCTTCGTCAGATAAGGACAGATAGCACATGACAGAATTAAAGGACGAAGAATTGGAAAAACACCCAGGGTGATCTCGGGAATCGAACCCGCTCTCCTACGTTCGAAGGCCATTAGCAGTGTGGTGAAATAATCACTCGGCCACGGAGGGACCATAGCTGTATTCCCACCAAAAAGAAAAATCTTATGCTACTGTTATCTTTCGTATTCAGAATATGTGTATCGCACTTACCCATTTTAATTTCTTTCGGATAACTGCACGGCTCGTCTACATTTGTGTTTTAGGATGTGTTTTCATTTTAAATTAACTACAGTTAGCATATTTATTTCCATAGCAGATTGAGCTGTAGGGTATTTACTTTATTTGATTTCTGCATTTAAATAATTTCAGTAGTTTTAAAACATTGTACTAATTAATAGGAAAAGAAATGTATTTCTGAACTCAAGTGAATCATTCAGCATGAAGTGTTCTTTACTGTAATATTTTTTAAATCTTCTGTTAACTGAAATTCTGGTATTTTTATTAAAAAATACTTTTTAAAATCTTTTAAATAAAACCAAATTTTAAATTTATTTTTAAACAAAATGAGTTTTTTACAGGATGTTTTATCAGCAGTGCAACAAACTTGTAAGAAGTGTAAAGAGCGCTAAGACGAATCAGAGGCCCAGGTTCCAAAATGAAGGCGTCATGCGGTAGAAGGGGTTAAACTGGATGTCGCGTGTACAGCGATATTGCTAGAAATCAAAATTTGAAAAACAGTTACCGAGACAGTAAGGTTAAAGAGTATTGAAATAAACAACGGGGCAATATAAACCTCTCAAAAGGGCCTGCGGACTGTAACGACACGCGATCTCTGCTTGTAACCTGACATTTCCCGCATAGATGTTCTTCTAATCATATACGTTCTTCGCATGTGTGCACAGATGGTTGTTGAAGACTGCTTGTTTAAAGAAAATTAACATGCATCGAGAGCAAACTACGAGGACGCCAGACAATTAGGAGAAATTTCTACGTCATGCAAAACGCAATCCGGATACGATTACACAAGCTGTATTCCAACGCTCGAGTAATCGTTTTCAGATACAGTGGATACAGTGCGATAGGTTATTCCCAGTCCATTGTATCCAAAATAATAACAGAAAAACATATGTGATTTTACCCTCTGTAATGCGTCAGTCGTCACATCATTGGGACCTACGTGTCGCTAAATATAGCATTATTGACGAATGAGATAAAATTTACAAAAGAGGAAGCTTTCAATCAACATAAAGCTCAATTGTGGGCTTTGAAAATACCCATTTTTACGCGGCTACGTGCAGCTCAAAACAGTTTGTCTGTTAATGTTTAAGCCCGAATTGTTGAAGGCCACTTCATTTGATAATTTCTTCTTCCCCCTTCAATGGAAAGAAAGACATACTTGATCTTCATACAGCAAGTCCTGCCCAAACTATTTAAAGAAACATCTGTTCTTCATTCGCTGCGCCGTTTTGTATTGTTCCAGCATGATTTTCATTCCTCATTAATAACGATCGCATTAACACAAACATTACATTTCAGTAGAAATAGATATTGCTGTGCTGGTCCTATTCATTGGCATGCAATAACATTTAAACTATTTTGTCTGAACTTTTGCTGAAATCAAATGAAGACTTTGGTGTACGAGAACCCCACGGTTTGAGTTGAATACCATGTCGTTCATATCTCTGTAGCTACCAGGAAGATGCGATACAACTCAAAAATCCTCCAAAAGGTTAGGAATTCCATGCAGCGCCACTGTGAATTCTACATGACTGTTTCTGTTCGGAATTTCAAACACCTCCCAAGTTGTAGCTATTTGCCGATGTGAAAATTAGCATTAAGATGGTTTCTGTTACACTGATAGTCTTCTGTCACTGATAGTGTTTCAATTCTGTTCTTTTGCTTTGATTCTTTTAGCCATAGCTCGCGTAAAAGGTATTTCAAGCCATGAAATGCTAAGTGATTTCATTTGTGCCCCCTACACCTCTTGTAATTTAGTCACACTGCAACTATTTTGAATTAAATTCAAGAACATAATTCCAATACTTGCAAAATAATCAGTAGATGAATGACCCTTCTGGTGCTCAGTCTTCAGAGAACCTGACAAAGGCCCATTAAATGCGGCTAGGGAGCCCTTTGATTTGTGCTTTTCTGTGGGCAACGGTAAGGTTTTTGTGCTTTTAGAGGAGAAATAGCTAAAGGTACCTTAAACTAAATTTCAAATTTTTCAAACCCAGAGCCGTGCATTCTATGCATAGTAAAGAAATTCACTGACACCCTCTCTAAAGTAAGGCTAGAAGACTAAGTTCCTAATTTTCCCCTTACTAAGCTAATTTATGTAAATATCGTGTACACAAATACTCCAGCTCAGATTCCTCTATCAGATTATATGGGGCTTCGTAGATATGGGGAGCTTCGGACGTGCAAGATGGTTGTTTCAGAGACTTGACTTCGTTAAATTGTGACGAGAGCTAAAAGGACAAAATGGATCTCCTTGGGCTTGTGCGGCCTAACTTTACAAACAAAAACCGAAAATCTTATCTTCTGCCCCTGAAAAAAATATATATATGTTCTTGCTTGAAATTTGAAAACTATCATAAAATGTTTATTTCACTTTTTTTTTTTTTTACGTGAATTACGAAACCAAATCTAAAAAATATATAAAAAAGTTTTTGAAACCTATTTTCAATATCATTCCTTCTTTTTTTTTTTTTTTTTTTTAACTCATAATTTTCTGAAATGCTTTAACTGTCGGACAATCATAGAAAAACCATCTTAATCTTTAATGTTTTAAAAGTTAAGAGGGTTAATTTTTTAACGTACATTACACTAAATTTGTGATCACCGTAAAATAGGCTACAGTGAACTGTTTTAAATGGTGTTATTCTACTTCTATTTATAAGGAAACTATTAGTAAAACCACCAATGAAATAAGAAAATAAATTAAAAAAAAAAAACTTATTAACAGGATCAAAAAAAATTCTTAGGCCTCAATTTATTTCTAACATATATTTTAATGCACATTCACTATGCCTATAACTTTTTATTAATGGTGTAACGCGTCTAAAAAATTTCCTTCTCCCCCCCCCCCCCCACCTTTTTTTTTTCGTTTTTCCTTATATATCAAAATTTTGTTTTTTCACCAGCTTTCAAAATCTTCTACACGTATGTTATTTTCCAAGTTTCTTTTTCTTTCTCTCTTTTCTTTTCTTTTTTTTTTTTTTTTTTCCTTTTTGGTTCACTTGATTTTTACCAAAAATTTTAAACTTGTTTCTACTTCTCCATTTGGTTAAATAATTGTTCTTCGTCCTTTCTTAGTGTGTCATAAAATCTTCCAAAACCTTAATCGCCTCTTAAATCATCCTATTATAAAAATCCGTTCCGAATCCTTCTAGCGCTTCCATAGCTCTACGTTTTAATCTAAAACTTGAATCTATATTTCGTAAAAAAGGCTTATCTTCGTCCTGTTTCGGGGGAAAATATGATAACTATTGTGTTTTCTTTTTTTATAAAAAGTTTTCATCGTAATTTCTTAGGCTAATATCTTTTCATTCAAATTATTCTTTTCTTTAAACTGTTCAAGCACAGCCTCCTAATTTAGATGCCTTCCGCGTGCCTCGGAAACTTGGCAACAGTTCAAACGGTAGACAGCGCGACCTGGTACAGCTTGCGCGACTTTTTATTCAACTGTCACCAATAATTTTAATAAGTGATATCTGATATATATAATCGACGTTTCTTTGATTCTATTCGCATTTTATGTATATCAAATCCCACTTTTAAAACTTTCTGGTGGCCGTTGAATAAAAAAGTCGCGCAATCTGCACCAGGTGGCGCTGTCTACCACCAAGTTTCAGAGCCACGCGGAAGGCATCTATTTTAGGAGGCTATGGTTCAAGTATTAATATTTCGAAATTTTTTATAGTTTATATGGGTTTTACAGGGTACTCATATGACATATTGTAAAAGCCAACACTCTTAAAACTTTCTAAAAGATTTTCCTTAGTAGCTATGTATCATCAATCTCCTATAAATTCAACGAAATCACCGAACTTCAAACTGTGGTTCTCTCTTTGCCACTTTATCAGGTATATAATGTAAGTTCCTTTTAAAAACCCAAAAGTCCTCATTAACGTTCCATTGCCAATTCCTCTGCAAATGTGACATATATCAATAGTGACAATATTAGAGTACCTTAATTTAAAAAAAAAATGCTAAAATATATTACAATTACAAAATTATGGAGGTTTAGTTTTTACTAGGCAAATGAGGACTAAAAAACAATAATTATAATAAAAAATTTCTTTGCTACAATTTTTTGAACTTACTAAAAAGTATTTCAAAATATATACTACTCTCTTCGAATTTCGAGGTCATAGAGTCACAGTACCTATATCTATCAATAAAGGTAGTCAAACCTTCGTAAGAGGATCTCTATTCATAAGAAAAGGAATCTAAAACTATGTGGTTGTTGTTTTATTTATCAGAATAATTAATTAAATCTTTGCAACTTTTACTCTTCCTCAACTTTTATAATCTTGATAAAAGAAAATAGTACCACATTTGCTTCTATACAGTGTGATTCATAAAGAAATATACGCTTTCCAGATGCTGTAAAACAGTAACAGGCAAAGACACGCACCACCTCAGCGAACTGTAGATGTACTCCTAAAGTTTGTGTCCCGCCCCTGACCGAAGTGACGTAGGCAATAGCGTGTGTGTTTTGTAACTGGTCAGTCGAAATCGCGGTATCTGCACTGCAGAAGGCTTTTTGCGTTCTTGAATTTAACAAAACGGAATATGCAATTGTTGTTTATCCCGATTCGAAAAAGAAGCTCCAACTAGAAAATCTATCTATCATTGACATGAATATTTTAAAACTACGGGCTGTTTGGGCAAAGGTAAAAGACTTGGACGACCAACTATATCGTAAGAAGTCACCGAGTCACGGACTACAACATGGCACTTACCCAAAGGCAACCCAGAAGTCCTGACCTAACACCTTGTGATTTCTTCCTGTGGAGGTACGTAAAGGACAAGATATTTGTCCCTCCATTTCCTGCTGATCTACACTGTAAAAAGAAAAAAAATGTAAAATCACGGTATTTGACCGTATAATTTCAGGGAAAATGACCGTTTTGCTACCTAAACGGTCATAATCCGTAAATTAATATCTTGAAAGCATAATTTAGGAAATCACCGTTTTGCTAGCTAAACGGTCGTAGCCCGTAAATTGATGTTTTGCAAGTATAATTTTTTGAATTTTTACGCGAAAAAGCCGTTAATCTACGCAAATTGCTCTTATCTTTCACCAAACCCTTTTCTTACGGGAAAACCCTTCAGTGTTATAATTTCAGTGACGTTATGAGAGAACGCATCCATTTTCAAACTGAAACTATGATTGTTATTTATATTGATTGAATGTGTTTAATTATGCACACATGACGCATAGAAACATCAATTGGTTTTAATAAGTTATTGTTTTTTTTAATTTAATTCAAAGAATTTCCATCTGACTGAAACTGAATTATTGATATTGATGAAATTGATTTTCTTTGTGTATTCACATGAAAACATTAAAAAAAAAAGCTTAAATGGTTTCTTGAATTCAAACCAGAGTTGTAAAACACAAACTACAATCTAATAGTTGTTATATCCACTAAATGCATTTCTTTTTCTTTTTCTTTTTTTTACATACAACATTCTAATTGCTCTTAAACCTTTAGTTAAGCCTTAAGAAACGGAAAACTTTAATTTTGTTTCCACAATGCAATTTTTACAATATGCTAAAATAAAGTTTATTTCAATATGAGATAAATATGTAATTAGCCATTTGAAAATAAGTCTTATGTTTATTATGTATGATCTCCACTGTTAAAAAACAATGCTGTTTTATCTGAATATGACCATTAGATATGTACATGTACATCATATATAACAGGTTCTGCTCTCAAAATACTTCAGTCCTTCCTCCATTCAATGGAATGCAGCTTAAAAAAATTCTTCTGCTATTCTAAAAAGTGCAAATGTGCCTAACACTTCATTAACACAGTTTGGAATCAGTCGTATAATGAAAACCTGTTTGGTTGAGTATAAGAATAATGTTCTAATTAGGAGCACCCACTTTGCACCCACTACAAAGGCCATAAAGATCGGAAACCATGAAAAAAATCATATTAATTGGAGATACAAATTCTCTCTGTTCATGTAAAAGATTTATTATTATTATTCAAAGCTCATTTGGGGTCTCGATTAATTTTCAGAAATCTCACATAGTTTTCAAAAAATTCATTTTGTTTTAGAAGAAGGGTGAGAAATTTTCACCCATTATTTTCCTCTAATGATAACCTTGAAATAAGACTACCTCTTTAGTGCTAATGTTTACGAATAAAAATGATTTCGAAAAATAGTTAGATTTTCTTTCTCAAAGATCAGTTTCATAATCTTTATAGAAAAAAAAAAAAAAAAACTTTTGTTTTTCCAATATGAGAATTGACTGACTTCTTAATTTTGTCAAAAATAGCAAATTGAGATTTTTAAATAGTCTTAAA
This sequence comes from Salticus scenicus, assembly GCA_963930645.1. Lineage (NCBI taxonomy): Eukaryota > Metazoa > Arthropoda > Arachnida > Araneae > Salticidae > Salticus > Salticus scenicus. Next base: position 85,156,150 of record OZ005651.1, read on the forward strand.
AGAAAATACTTTTTATGCATAATTTGAACGTAAACAATATTCAATCACTGTAAACAATTTCTGTAAAAATAAAGCACTTTTTTAACATAAATATAGCATAGGTTTCTGTACATTTTTACAGCTAGTTCTGTAAATATAATTGAAGATTGGTTACTTCACACTGTGCTGTAAATCAGTATCAAAATTTTTCCAGAAGTCTTTTGGTGCGTATGACATGATTTATAAACCAATTAGTGCTGATGTAGACGTTATCTGTTTTTGTAAAGAAAAGTCATTGTGATCCCAATGGCGCGATTGGCAAAGTGCTGGCCTCTGGATCAGGAGATTGTGAGTTTAAATCCAAGGCTACCCAAGACCGTTTGCTTCGCATGAAAAAGTATCTAAAATAATTTTACGTGTAAAAAAATAAATAAATTGCTTAATGTTGTGGTATTCTCCCTGCACGCATGTGTAATGATTGCAGGAAATATTTTTAAAGCATTCGAGACGCTCAAACTTTAACTTTTAATTTTACGGTCAATGCTACTTTTTTTTAGAGGTTGGTTGTATGTTTCATCACAACGTAAAATTACTGGCGATACATCATTCCTCGTCTAAATGTTTTTTTACGGACTTTGTCTGAAATCTCTGCTTCCGGGCTTTGCCTGTAATTTTACTGCAGATTTTTTTACAGTGTAGCGGAATTGAAACAGCGTATCACAGCCACTAATAATGAACTTTATTCAGATAGCTTAATACGCATTTGGACGAAAATAAAATCGATTACCAGCTCGATGTGTGTCGTATGACTAAGAGGTCACACAAAGAACATCTGTGACTATCTCTAACAAAACTTAAAATAATCCCATACAATTCTGTTACAGAGGTAACATATAATATCTTACATTGTGCTGGATTTATAATGCATTGAAACTTTATAATTCTTTATGAATCACCCTGTATGCCATATTTGCTTTCACACCATTAAAAATGGACAGTTATACAGGGTGTTTATAAAGTACCGGACCCATTTTGATGTTCAATAACTCATAAAATAATGAAGATATAAACAAACTTATGGCATTTATTGATGGAATAACATATATATTTTCTTTTCAGGTTTGAATATATTTACTTTTGTATATGTCGTCTGCGCGTGTGGTTAATTTCAGATAATTTCATTTCCCAATCTAAATATCTGTACTTTTCTAAATATCGTCTGCTTATTAATTGCATTTTTCTCTCTTTTGTTTTTGGCAACTATTGCCATGTTATGTTTACTTTTGATGTGTTTGTTCTATGTAGTACTTTTGTATGTGATGTTTTATTCGAGCGGATATTAAGGAGAATGCATACACCACAAGAGAAAGCACAGATTTTATGGTGGCACATAGAAAAGAAATCGATAGTGCAAGCACAGAGAAATTGCAGAAGAATTTACCAAAAAGATCCTCCATCCAAAATCAGCATCTTGCGGTGGAAAAATAATTTTCTAGAAACTGGAAGTATCGCAGATAAGATACGTTCCGGACGTCCCTGCACAAGTGATTTTGATGTTGACCGTATCAGAGAGACATTTTTACACAATCCTAGAAGATCTCTGAGATCAGCGGCAAGAGAATTGGATATGCCAATTTCGACGGTGTACAAGGTTATTAAGAAAAAAATAAGACTGCAGGTATACAAAGTTCAAATTGTTCAAGTTTTGGAACCGGACGATAGGCCTAGGAGGATGGCCTTTGCAACAGATATGATAAGGAGGATAGAAGATGATGCTGATTTTCTGAAGCGCATAACGTTCTCCGACGAAGCATCCTTTCATGTTTCTGGCATTGTTAATCGCCATAATGTGCGCATATGGGGATCTGAAAATCCCCATGAATACCGTGAGGCACAAAGGGATTCCCCAAAGGTTAATGTGTGGTGTGGACTAATGCATGACCGAGTCATTGGGCCTTTCTTTTTTACAGAAAAGACGGCCTCATCAGTCATATACTTAGACATGTTGGAAAACTTCGTATTTCCACAACTAGAAGAGCTTCAGCCACATGTCTTTTTGCAACAAGATGATGCACCATCTCATTGGGGTACCATCGTTCGTAGTTCTTTGAATGACCATTTTCCAGGAAGATGGATTGGGCGAGGAGGTCAAATTCCTTGGCCAACCAGATCACCTGATATAACGCCGCTGGACTTTTTCCTTTAGGGATTTGTAAAGGACAATGTTTACAGGAGGAGAGTGTCGAACATTCATGACCTAAAAGTCAGAATTACAACCGCAATAGCCTCTGTGGATGTCGACATGCTTGCCGCTATCTGGCGTAAAATTAACTATCGACTTGATATTCTCCGTGCGACGAAGGGAGCACACGTGGAAGTTTATTGACAAGGGTCATGAATTTTTTTGAGTCTATCTAACCATTTATGTTATGAATTTTAATCTATCTTTATTATTTTATGAGTTATTAAACATCAAAATGGGTCCGGGACTTTATAAACACCCTGTATATTAAAATAATTCTCTTAAATAGAGAACATTTCTGTAAATTTTCTTCATAAAGTTTCTTTTTTTCTGAAATTACAGAATTTTACTTTAAAATTATATCTCAGTCTTTCAAAAGATACATATTTCTGGAAACATAAATTCTGTTGCCAATGATACATATTTTATCTGTTGAGCATTTTCTTGAAGGCTATTTGGGAAATGCTGAATTGAATTTTGTATTATTTCATATAATATAATAAATAATACTGTTACAGCAACAAAACCTATTAGTGCAGTAATCTATTACTGGCAATATACTTTTAAATAATGAACCCTTTCAACTTTTATCTCTCTGCACGGAGGAACAGTCACGTTTCTAGCGATACGCTAACACAACACTACAGTTCGCAGCAAAATTATTGAAGCACACATCCACACTTTTCATATATATATATTTAGTTTGATCGCTATTTTTTATCAACTCGCTTTTTTATAAACTGTATAACACTAAGATCATGACTCGATAAATATTTACTTAACAAAATAGTATTAGGTGCCCATCTTTTAAGTAAGAATAGTGCTTCAATAATTTTGCAGCCGACTGTAGATAATTAGATAGCGTGAGAGCTACTCTTTAAACAGGAAATGGATGAATCAGTGAAATAAACTTATCAGCGTTCATAATATCTATATTAGTTTGGTAGATTTCATATTAGTCAAATACATTTTTTATGTAATATGTTCGATTATCTCACCCCTTTCTAATATTTTCTTGAATGTATTATTTTAAACCGATTATTATTGAACATTACTTTAGTCTAAATGTTAGTTTAGACTAATATTCTATAAATTTTAACACCAAAAATAACATAATCATTTCACCATTTAACGTAATAATACCACTGCGGTATTAATTTAAATAATTATGACTTAGCTTAGAGGTTTGTTAGGTGGTTGCTTTTTTTACGTCGCACTAGTGCTGCGCTATGACCAATTGGCGATAGCCCGGGACTCACTCTAGGGGTTGTCCAGAAGCATGCCCGAGGTGGGTAGAACGACTGCGGGTTCGATACTCGAGCTAGCCATAGACTGTCATGTACACTAATTGTGGCTGGTGTACGTAAAATTCGTCGTGGACGCAGTGTCCTCCATATTCCCATCCAAATTATACCTCTGGGGGTCACCGAAGCAGTAGAGCAATTATCTCCGTGTAGGATCAAAAATGGAATGGCATGTCTTCGGACAATCCTTAGGGGGGTGTTCCAGGCCGTCGCCAATTACCCATATTACGCCGTATTAGTGCGACGTTAAACCCAACCAACCGACCAAGTAGAGACATGCCATTACGATTTTGATCCTCCATAGAAGGGCTTAGCTTAGAGAAAGTGGTTATTTGAGTCTTTGCGTTTTATGTTTGTGTAATAGTTGTCGCCCGCTATGGGTCGTTCTGCTGATGTCTCTCAAGGTTTTTCATAGTGTGTCGAGAGAATGTATTGCAGAGAGGAAAGTGTTTATGCTTGAAATTGCTGATAGAAGGTGCGACAGCTGAAAGGGAATTAAAAATATCTAACCGCACGTGACGTTAGAAAATGTTTTATTTATTTATTTATTTGTGCTTTTATGTGATATTCGAGCTGAGTTTGATAAATAGATTACGCATTCAAATTTTTAATTTTAATGATTATATTTACCTGATTTTTTATTGGGATTATCTTTCATGTTTTAATATGAGTAAAAGGGCTAAAAATAGTTATTTCTGGTGGTATGTCATACTTAAAAATCCGGATAAAAATTACATATATTGCTGTCTTTATAGACAAAATTTAAACATTGAAACAACTGGTGTACAATAAATGTTTAAACATCAAAACTTCTTTACACGCCAAAAAGTTAATACAAGCACTACCAGTTTCGGAAGGACAGGGCCTTTCTTCTTCAGGTGCAAAAAAGCATGTGCATACCTTCAAGGAAAAAGCAAAATTTTAAAGTTTAAATATTAAAATAATTGTTTATAATTTAAGAAAACTTATTCAAAGCTGTCATCCCATCTTGCATTTGCTAGATATTAGGAGAGAGTGTTGTATCTTGGGACACTTTTCTCATTTTAAGTTTAACTTCTACAATTAAAGTTAGTTTATATTCTAAAGACAATATTTAAATACTCCAACATTCTCCTCTATAATACATTTTTTTTTTTCATTTTTAACAGTTAAAAAATAAAATAATAAAAATTGCTAGCCATTTTCAGTAGACAGTGTAAACTGTCCCAAGGTACAACATCATGTTGCACCTTGGGACATGCTTTAAGATTCATGCAGTAGTCTTGGCCTAAACTAGTTTTATGCAAATAATTAAAAAAAATTACATTTTAAAGTATTAAATAAAAAAAAAATACACTTGCAGATGCATTACATAAATAATAATAATAAATTTGAAAGTTAAAATCTTATTCGTTAATTAATCAAGTATCGATAAAGTCCCTATTTTAACATTATACGATGCGAAGTCAACTGTGAGATTTCCCGTTCGGACCTCAGTGGGAGTTTAATACTCAATATCTGATAAAATATCATAATTTTTATATCCATAAATAAATTTGTTTTTGTCCCCTATGAACTTTAAAACCTCATTGTTAATGACCTCCAGCACTTCAAATAAAAGTCGTATCACAGGGGTGTTTCTGGGGATGCAAACATAGAAGTTAATATGTGAGGTCTGCGCACCGGCTTCTGCAGACCCTATGACGGCGTTTCTCCGTCACCGCAATAACGAGATTCCATAGCTGCAATGGCCGTGTAGAAGTACACAAAAAAACTGTAGATAGCAATTTTTCTTTTTCAGAAGAAGTAATCAGGCAGAATAAGATTAACTTGCATTTTATTAAAAAAATCACAAAAAGAATTCCTCTTCAAGCATGAAGTACATCTTTTTTTGAAGCACAGTCTCCCACGGAAATTGAGACGGGGGGAGAGGAGGACACCACAGAAAAACGGCTTACTGTATCAACGTCAAAATCGCAAAAGCTTCACTAAATCTGTCAGCTTCCTAGAAGTTAAATTGCAACCCCAAAGATTGGCATCGTTAAAATGCAGCCAAAAGAATGCCAAACTGTTTCTTTGTTCTTCTAACATATTCATACTAAATTTTGAATATAAAAAGTTCGTTACAAATATTAAATCGATTTGACATTGAGAAGCCATGCCAAATGACCTTCAACTCTCAATGAACAAAGACGGCGACGCTTAGACTATCAAACAACATTATAAATCTATTTTTAGAATTATAATGACCCTCTTGAAATAATAATAGGTTTTTAACATAAACAAACAAGGGTAATAAACATGAAATCAAATGATTATTTTATTTTATTAATAGCTGTATATGCTAGAAATATGTTGATAACGGCTTTCTAAATTACCCTCTGAAAATAAATAATTATGGCTAAATTGATTCAATCCATCCGGGGAAAATGTATAAACATACTATTTTTCAAAAACCCTGATATAAAAATTGCTTATTTTATTCCTAGATCAATGTGTTTGTAATGATAGAAGAACAAATAAATGAAAATTTTGATTTAAAAATAAAACGGGAAATTCTCTATAATTAGATAAATTTAAAAAGATTTATTTTATATAATCTATATTAATCCCTCCTTTTTGTTATATATTAAATTTGGATAAATAAATAAGCTTTTAAAGGACATATGTGTGAGAACACTCACACAGACCCCATCTTAATTACTACTTAAGTTAGGAAATAATCAAGAGACTCTTTATAAAAACTAAATAATTTTATTCCGTCTTCGAATAAGTGTAAGTTGAATGTATAAAGGAAACTCCCAAAATATTTAAATAAGTAAGTTAAACTAATATAAGTAAATAAGATCACCACTGGTGGCTTTAATAGATGACTTTAGAAGCTTGAAAGAAACTCTAGTTGAAACGAAGAATACCTCAGGGCTAACACAACTCCGGCAAATAACTAGCACTCCAACTTAAACTCAGTGTTACTCTAACCTTTATAAATTCCTGTAGCACATCTACTCAATTCGTTATCGCTCTTCACAATATAATTAGCTAGCTTAATACGCAATCGCTTAAACGCTCCACAATAACTCCAACACCAACAAACTTCCATTCAAACATATCGCTATTTAAACACTTTCAAAAACAGAACACATCATTCACTTCGTATCTCAATTTATTTCTCTAAAATTACTCATATTCAATCATCTTTCTTCAAACTGCGTAGCTCCTAATTTCCTTTTTGTCACTTCATGCCAACCCAAAACCACCTCTACTCGACACCTTCAATCTAGCGATTTCACCACTACTGTCGTCAACTACACTGGCTCCAGCTTATACTTTCCCAACCTCTGATCAACATAATACCTTCAATACTGATTTCCTAATATTGATTTCCGACCTTTATTTACCTTAACCCGACGCTACATCTACCTTACAAATATATTAGTATTAGTATTATTTCAGATACGTTTGTAAAAAAATACTTTTTCTGTATCTATTTTTCTATGTCTGTGGTTTGATCATAGTCAATATTGTCATCATCTGAACTTGATTAAATTGGTTTATCAATATCAGATACTGAACTGCTAATTTGTTGTGTAGGTGGTTATTTCCCCCCATTCTGGATTCATTAGTTTTGTTCTCTGCAGTTTCAATTTCACTTTTAAAGGAGAATCTGTTAAATGCAAAGAAAAATGTGAAAATGAAGAAAAATGTTTTGCTTTTCTTCTTTTGCCATTCTTTTTTCGAGCTGAAGCTTTGGGAAATAACCAAATCATTATTGGTGATGTCACATTTTGAGAATCTGAAGATGAACATGCTACATATACAGCTGTTAACTTCATTTGTCGCATTTACTGTTGCAGATTCAGCAGTTTCACTTAACACTTCAGTTGATTCAATTGGTATATCAGATATATATAAAGTTATATTAAAAGATTATTAATGTTAATTATTATATTAAATTCTTATTATTAGAATGTCACATTAAAACATACTAAAAGATATTTCTACTAAAATGATACCCAAATTATTAAAAACTATGTGTATGACAAATGTTGTTCCTTGTGTCATGTCCCAAGGTACAACATGGTTTATTGTCCCAAGGTATAATCACCACACGTTTTAAATAAAACCAAAATGGTGTTCAATCATAACGCAATATCATTAATTTCTCATAACCAAAACATTTAAAAATCTTAATATAGAAATTTTGATCATTAACCTGAAAATTCATTTCTGATAGATTGGAGTGGAAGGCTGGATTTTCAGGTTGATGATCAAAATTTCTAGATTGAAATTTAATGGTCTATGGGAGGTGTGCTATGGTCATTATTGTCACTTGATATAGCTGCGTTTGCAGACTCGGTGACCTTGCCAACGTATATCATGTGAGAAATGCCGAGCTGGTTATCAGCCAGGGTAGCTCAGTGGTTAGAGCATCCACGCATTAAACAGAAGGCCCGGTTTCGATTCCTGGCTCTGGTATTTTTCACATAGTTCGTATAAAAGTCAGCCTTCCACTCCAATCTATCAGAAATGAATTTAAAAAACTTTTGTTCAATATCCATTTAAAATTGAGTAGAATAGTTTTACAAATACTAGTTCAGAAATCGAAATTAGAATGAGAAAAATAATTACTTTTAAGTGACGAAATTTTCTGTCACTCTTTAAGTCCTGTGTTCAGTGTTTCTGATGCTGCTTTTTACTGTGCTGCTATCTATTTGTTAGAGTCCCAGTTAGAAATAAAAAAAAAATCTGATGTTGCCAATAACCTTTTAGAAATTGCCAATGTCCCAAGGTACAAGCGTCCCAAGGTACAACACTCTCCCCTACTATGAAGAATATTGATTCTTTTGCCAATTTAGACTATTTAAGATTTTCCTAAAACCACGAGAGACAACTTTTCTGTAGGTTGGGATTTGGGATGTTATACCCTTTTTTAATAACTGTTTTTTTATATAGTGATTGATATGGTTTATATACTACACATTCTTTGTTACGGAAAACAGCAATTGTGTCACTCGATATTATTTGAAATATTCTGTTTTCGCATTTAAATAGAATATTTTGTTTGTAGCAGAATCTTATGTTTACTTACTCGGGACGATCGTGCGTGTCCGTTTCTTAAAACGATAACTACCAGTATTTTTTAATAGCGTTTTATATTATAATAAATAGTAGAGTTCTACTATTATATAAAATAAAGATTACTGTCAAAAATCTTGGAGTTAAGAACAAGCTATATCCACTATGCACAGCATGTGTATATATTGTATTTACTGAAATCTGAAATGATTAGACCAATCATTAGCCACATATCGACTGAGGAATAATAGGTTACCAAATATAATGTGGAACTGAGTAACTTATTTGTAAAAAGTAACTGTTTATTTCATCTCTAGTGTTAAGTGAAACCCAAAAGTGTTTTTCCGCAGCTGCGTGGTAATATCATTACCTACTAAGCGACGGATCCTGGGTGGTCGACCAGAACAATTTTACTTAAAGCGAGTTTATTATTATTATTTTATTTATTTATTTATTTATTTTCTGATTGCCCTGCAGAAAAAAATCTCTAATGTATACGAATATTTTCAGTATTGCTCTGTCACAGAAAATTTATGTTAATGTGTTTTATTTTCTTTCTTTTTTTTTTTTTTTTCGTAGCATAGGACCGGCTTATGATAATTTCGCAGCCAGATATTTTCTGCAATACAAAAGTATTTTTTTTTTTTTTTCTACAGCACCCATTGTAAATTATATAATTTATTTCTTTCAAAGATTAAACATTTTTTATGTACTTTGAAGTGTATTAAAACTACCTAGAATAATAATTTCTTATAATTAAAATATTTTCAACTAAAAAATTAATGCCAGGCAAGATTTTGTCAGTTTCTAAAGCGTCGGCTGCACGCAGTTTTTTAATGCATATTTTGGCTTCTGAAGTAACAATTATACTTGGATAGTACAGGTTTTGTGCTAAAGTAATATATAATATTGAGATGAGCTACAAAACTAAAATAATAAATAAATAAATAATAATATATATTCTTTTGTTATAAGTGACTGTTTGAAATGCCCAAAATTACATTAGTCTTTTGACTTTCAAATTTAGTGTATTACATAAACATTGAAATCTTTATAAAGCTAAAAATAATAATAATAATAATAATAATTTAGTTCGTAACAGAAATAAATTAAAAATTCATTTTAAATAATGTTTTTTAATTTAAATTTTCTCGAAACTTTGAAACTAAATCACCAGAAGTCCAAAAATATATTTTGATAAAAAAAAAAAAAAAAAAAAAAAAAAAAAAAACAATAGCCCTTTCTCTATATTATAGGAAATCAAAGAATTGTCTTTGCAAGATAATTTGATATCGAAAAGATTACAAAAATGAAATATTATCATTCATAAAAGGTGACCATATTATCTTCACGCATGCTTGGTCCATAAGACGTACAATCCATTTTCATCGGCTCTCATAATTTATTTTTGGAATAAGGATGAGTCTTGGCTGAACGTTCGTAGTTATCCTCAAATATATTAGAACCTCAATATTTTCTTTACATTTTTTTTTTATCACAATGAACTAGTTTAAAACTGTTTAATATACACTAAAAAAATTACCTATGTATATCGATTTAAATAAATAATTGAATTTTTTAAACGCTTAAGAAAGCCTGTATTATAAACCTGTCAAAAAATTCATTAATCCTATCTTAAAAACTGAGATATGTAGAAAACTTTAAATAGAAAATGTATTATTTTTAGAATAGATTGTTACATACGCAGTTTAAATGTAGTAACTATAATTTATTTATTTTCAAAAATAACGATTAACACCAGAAATAATAAATCAGTTAATTCTAAAGCTTACATAAATGATGTCAAAGGACAATAGAAATTTTTTATTTATTTTTATTTATTTTATAGTTTTCATATTTAAATGAATATATAATCTTTTGATAATTAAAATTTTATTTAAATAATTATCTGAATTAAGGATCACATTTCCCTATAACTAAGCATTTAAGATTTAGTGAAAAAAATATTATTATATCTCAATATTTTAAAAGTAGTGAACAACTATAAGACAAAAAATTTTAAAATCGAATCCTCATTTCAATCTATCAATCCATATGAAGACATTTCTTTAATTTTGGGAATAATTAAATAGATTCTAATTATATCACATAGAGCAAACTGCATTTTAAAAATATTAAATACAAGAGAAACTGCTCAGCAATATATATATATATATATATATATATATATATATATATACAGTCGGTAACAAAAGTGTCCGAACACTAGCAAAAATTCCTATGTAAAAAAGGTACACTTCATACGGTTTTGTTAAATAAATCCTTGTCGAATCCTGTTCTTAGTCAGTCTAAGAACATGATTTGAAAAGGATTTATTTAACAAAACCGTATGAAGTGTACTTTTTTTACATAGGAATTTTCGCTAGTGTTGGGACACTTTTGTTACCGACTGTATATATATTAAGTATATCTGAGGAATGATTTATATAAATTGATAGAAGAGAGATATGACTGTCCTCAGATGAATGCTGTACAAGAGTTACTCATGTATTATAGTCTTAATTTAAGACTATAATTATTGCATTATTATTATTGCATTATTATTATTTATTATTTACTATTATTATTGCATTTAGTTTAAGACTCTTAAACTAAATGCACATTTATTTAAAGACTATTAACTATTATGAAAAAAAATAAAATAAAATAAAATAAAATAACTGAGGAAAGACAATAAGAAATATGAAAGTTTGATAATCTTTTTGAAATTTTTTGTAACAACTGTAAAAGACCTTTGATTTAAAAATTCCTCAACCATTTTGCAAGAAATTAAGTAACTGAGAGTATTTATTTTAATGTTATTCCGCAAATTTCATGCAAACAATTTTATTATGAATAACAGCACTTGAAAAGGCTAGAACATGATATGAATAAAAATAAAAGCACTGGTTTTTATTCATAGGTAAAAACTGGCACTCAAGTTAAAATACTTGAAAATATCAGCTAGATGTTCAGGAGAAAGAGAAAAAAAAATTATCAGGTTGAAGTTTTTATTGTCGATAAAACTACAGTGGTGTGCAAAAATTACAAACGAAACAGTTTTTCAAATGCAGTGCATTCAGAAGTTTTCAGTATTGATTCAAATCATACCATAAGATAATTAAGCTATTAGAACATGAAAACAGTGTGCAAAATTATCTAAATAAGGAATTAAAAGGACACAAAAGCAATTTATTTAAAAATATTTTCATGCACTATTGAACAGAACACAGAAATGTCCATGTCACAGGAGCATAGATACAAAAATTTATTTTTTAATAGTAAATATTATCACTCTAAACTAAGATGTAGGACTTTAGTCTGTCCATACTGAGAAAGAAGTTGGTAAGGAGCTTTTAAGGTATCTATAAGTTTCTTCATAAATTATTGGCGGCTAATCACGGGTTGTCAAGAGCCTCCTAGAAACTGCTCACAAATGTTTTCTATGATTTAGTTTTGAGAACCCTGCAGACAAATCTGTTCGTTAAATGTCTTTACTCTCCAAGAACTTTGCCCCTAACAATTTACGATATAATATAAGAAAAAAAAAAAAAAAAAAAAAAAAAAAAACATAATAGAGACTACGCAGGATTTTCTAAAGTAGATTTATCGTTTATTGAATAGCGGACTACTTGCAGAAACGATAATTAAGAAAATAAATGTTGCTTTTTAAGCTCCATAAAAAGCTTCGTGGCAGTTTTATCTACATGAGTGCTGGATTCATCTTATAGATTATTGTTTTGGTTCCCCTTCTTAAGAAAAAATGTGTTTAAAATTTTCTGTTGCATAGTAGAAGTTGAAACCCTTCATTTTTAAACAGAAAAGCAAATTAAAGTTTCCAACAGCGAGCTTTTTTTTTTTTTTTTTTTTTCATTAATATGTTTCTACCACATTCTTTTACTTTTTAAAATCCACTGAAGACCTCATGGTTTATTCCACAGAAATCAGACATAATATACGCATCTGCGTAAAAAATTAATCTTAATGAAATACTCTTGACTTTTGAACAAAATAAGCAATGAACTTTTATGCATTGATATGGACATCAAACTGCAAAGACCGAACTTGCTTTTAAATATTGGTCATATCTCATAAGGAAATCTCCTTAAAGCGCATACTCAGAATACTCTTAAAAATATATATATATATATATATACTGATACTCGTTTTGGCAAAAAAAATTCTACTGACACTACTTACATTCGTGTAATATAAGATCAGTCAACTTTATCTGCGGAATTCCAGTAGATAATCTGTAAAAAGAAATAATAAAATGCTTTTAAGTATTTGGCAAGAAAAAGCCAAACCAGCAAACGATTAAGCGAAAAACGTACTTTCTCGACAAATGTAAGTAATTTTAATAGAATTTAAAATTGTTTTCTAAACAAATGTTTACCACTTAGAGTAATATTGCATAACTTTAAAATTATCAGATAAAATGCTGAATACTTTTTATATAAGCTCTTTTTATATACCAAAGTGACTTGTTGTTGAAAGTACTTAATTTTACTTCTTAAAAATGTTTGGACCATGTAATAAACAAATGTTTAAGTCACATACACTTAAGTTATACGTAGATTTATTACTTTATCGCACTGGAAAAATCTTTCGAATTTTGCATTTTGCAATTATTAATTTATATATTTTTAGTTAACTTTTAAGTTCTTATTTTAAAATCTGGAAAAGTTAATTTAAGTTTAATGTTTAGCTGAAAATAAAGGTTTTAGAAATTCCCACGCACAATGTTGCAAAGATATAATTCGGAAATCTCGTTCGTTTTGCATTTTGGACCTCAAATTATGAAGAGTTATAATACAATGGAACTATTCAATAAAAAATATTTCAATAAATCTTTCATTCTCTTTTTGGTGTAAATTATCTTATTGTTTCCAGTATCTTTTATTCTCATTTATAAAAATATATTTTGAGAAATTATGAATATTTTCATAGAAATATATCTTTAATGAATGGAGCCGACTACAGAAGCAGGAACATTTTTTGTATTTTAGTAAAAATTGTGCTTTTCTTATAACAAACACCCCCCCACCCACCTTCCCCCCCTCCACACAAACGAATAAATAAAATAAAATAAAGTAAAATAAAAGAGCATAAGCAATAAAAAATATTTTGTCTTTCTTTTGATAGAATGAATATTAAATAGGGTCACGTCTTTAAATTAAGTACATTTCAATATCAATCAGTATTCTAATACAAACGAATTCGTTTTTGTGGATTTTTAGTTAATCAAAGGATCTTTATTTCATTTTCCCTCACATTATAAATAAAATTTTATGTGTGTTTAAAACTTATAACACTTCAAAATGTCTCATTAATAATTGGTTTAAAAATTGAATAAATCAATGTTGTATATATACATATTTTACAAAATTATAATCATAGAATTGTATTTATTTAATTTACATTTATTTAAGCTGATTTAGCACGTAGAATTGAAAAAGTTTTTTAATACATTTTATCCAACACGTGCAATAAAAAAGGTTATGACCAGAAAAATGTATTTTATCAATATTAATGTATATGCTATGCTGAAAATTGGGCTTTAATGTTGAGTTGAAAATAATTTTAATGAATTTAAATTTTTTTTCTATCCCAGTGGATCCTAGCCTGTATTCCATGAACATGCAAATAGCGTTTCGATAATTGATTGGTATTTCTTCATATGTAAACTGTTACGTTCTTTTAAATTTATTACGTGATAAAATAGGTATATAATGTTTTATTTTAAGCTATAACACGCAAATCTCAAATAAGTTTTAAGTTGAGTGTTCCGAAATTAACAAAGGATGTTGAGTAGGAAAGGTTGTTAGATTTCAATTTACACATTTATAATAAATTTATATGAAAAAAATGTAGTTATAAAAGTGTTTATTTGAAGTAATATTACTTAAATTATTTTTGTGCGAACGTGTAAAGAGTATACAAAAAAAAAAAAAAAAAAAAAATTCCTTAAAGACTATTCAAAAAAACAAAAAAAAATTAAATAAAAAAAAACTTTTGTTTAAAATTTTTGTGTCGCCATTGTTTACAGACGATCTATGCAGATTCCGCCAAAATTTTTTCTGTAAACACACATAACTTGAGAAGAATCTTCTGTAATTTTTTCAAAATTTTAGGAGTATGCACATATGGAGACTTTCCTTGTCTGTGTTACAAGTTCAATATACGTGTCGTCTAGTTCCAAGATTTTTATTTCAACCATTCATTTTGAAAATATTGACGAATTCTTATGAAAATACCTATATTGAAAATTTTCTTCTGGCTAATTTTCCATTGGGGGAAGCGGGAGGCATCGATACTCCTACATGTGTAATTTTTTCCAATCCTTTTTACTTTTCCAGTGATTCGTTAAAAATTGTTTTTATTGTGCACACATATACGAAGTTTTTTCCTGCGCTTCCATATTAAAATTTAAGAAAAAACTGGATAACAACGATACCTGTTTGGAAAAGGTTTGTAGGCACTAACTTATGTCAAGTTGCAACTACATATAAATTTATATGAATTTGTGTGCATTAGTTCTTGAGGTAAAGTTGCCACAAAATTTTTCACACATATACATGCACACACAGACATTTTCTAAAAATGGTCAAATTATGTTCTGTGACTCTCAGAAAGGGGAAATTCATCGAAAACCGAAAGTCAAAAATGTTTAAGAATCCAATACTTTTTAACACTTTCCAACAAGTTTCAAAAGTATTAATGACTTTGGTTTGTCTGTTTGTCCGTGCTCTAACTCCCATAAATATTCATTGAATTTCTTGAAACTGATATATGTTATTCATAATCACTATTCGATGTTTCCTATTGAAAATAGAGTGAATACCTCTACTGGTTTGTGTACAGGGACACCCAAAAGTATACCAAAGCATTACGTTCTATGAGAGGTTCTTCTATAAACCAAATTTTAATAACTTTATTTCGCACAAATCTTAATGTAACTAAAATATGTTATTCTTATGCACAAAACAATGCTTTCAATTGAATATAGTACCATTAGCATTAAGATTTACATGACCCCACAAAAATATTCAGTTACATTAAAGGATATTATGGAATATTTGCTGGAATTGCATTTTCGTTTACATTAAATGTTTTTAATACTTTCTAGCGATTTTTAACTGTGAATATGATTTCAATTTGTGTATCTGTCTGTCCGACTGTCCTTCTTTCTATCTGTGCGTCTGCCCACCCCGAGAGTACTTAAATATTTTCAGATTTTTTTTTTTTTTTTTTTTTTTTAAATGATGTATACTACTCAAGATTTTTATGCAATGTTTCATATTTAAATATGCATTAATAGATCCTGTTTAACTGGTTTGTGTACTGGGGCATTCAAAAAATGTCAATGCATTGCGATTTAGGACAAACATTTAAACAAATCACATTTAAATAACTTTCTACTATAAAAATATTAAAGATATTGACATTTATTGTCACATGCAAATCACATAGCGGGAAATTAACGTGCACGTTAATTATTATTACCTAATACGTTAGAATGTCATTATATGATTATAATTTTTATTATTTCGTTAAGCAAAACGTAAAAAATAAATTGTAAAATTAGCTAAAATTAAGGCATTTAAACTTTGATCTTTTTAATCAGTCCTTGGAAAAGTTCTTTCCTGTATAATGCTCAAACTGAGTATATATTTTTTTAAAGATTGTAAAAGCATTAAAAAAAAAAAAAAAAAAAAAAAAAAAAAAAAAACTTCCTTTTCGGTAACCAGTTTATTTATTAGTTAAAAATATATAGTCTGTCCCAAGAGTATATAGAATGTTGTATTTTGTCTATAATTTTTGTTGAAAATGACGTATATCGATGTAACTTACTGAGTAGATATGTTAAGTCATTTAAAATGAGAAGACCAGGAAATGAAATTGACCAGGCAACCCTATGCCATTTTAAAGAGCATATTAATCTCTACATTTTAGTACCGGTTTCCTCTTTACAATTGTAAGGTTCGAAAATCGTTTAAATTTGACCCCTATTTTCGAGGCAACCTCCGAATCTTGACGGTTTTGACCAGGCAACCCTATGCCATTTTAAAGAGCATATTAATCTCTACATTTTAGCACCGGTTTCATCTTTACACTTGTGAGGTTCGAAAATCGTTTAAATTTGACCCCTATTTTCGAGGCAACCACCGAATCTTGACGGTTTTGACCAGTCAACCCTATGCCATTTTAAAGAGCATATTAATCTCTACATTTTAGCACCGGTTTCATCTTTACACTTGTGAGGTTCGAAAATCGTTTAAATTTGACCCCTTTTTTCGAGGCAACCTCCGAATCTTGACGGTTTTGACCAGGCAACCCTATGCCATTTTAAAGAGCATATTAATCTCTACATTTTAGCACTGGTTTCATCTTTACACTTGTGGGGTTCGAAAATCGTTTAAATTTTGACCGGAAGTGAGGTTGTTTCTCTTAAACTTGACGTCTTTGACCAGGCAACCCTATCAGATTTGCATTGTAACAATGAATTATATCTATAAAAAAAAATCAGCTTCACACCTTATAAAGTCAATTTTTTGCAGTCGCCGCTTGGACTATGAAAAGATCTCTGCAGTCGAGAACTGGAGTCGTCCAGAAAATGTACACGAACTCCGAAGTTTCCTGGGATTATGCACTTACTACAGGAAGTTCGTGAAGGGTTTCTCGAATATTACCAGACTACTCCACAAGCTGACGGAAGCTAAACAGAAGTTCCTGTGGACAGTTGAATGTGAAAAAGTGTTCAAGAGACTTAAAGAGGTTTTAATATCATCGCCCATTTTGACATATCCACAGCCCGACAAAGAGTTCGTACTTGATACAGATGCCAGCCAGAAAGTGTCGGTGCTGTTGTGTCGCAGGAAGTTGAAGGCCAAGAACATTTCATTGGCTATTGGAGTAAATACCTGTCTAAACCGAAGCGAAATTATTGTAACACCAGGAAAGAGCTACTCGCCATCGTAAAAGCCATAGAACACTTCCATAATTACCTCTATGGCAGAAGATTTCAGCTCCGGACTGACCACGCATCTTTAACGTGGTTACTCCAGTTCAAGAAACCGGAAGGCCAGATTGCCAGGTGGATACAACGCCTGCAGGAATACGACTTCGAGATACGTCACCGTAAAGGGACTCTATATGGTAATGCAGATGCCTTGTCACGGAAACCCTGTTCGGAAAGCTGCAAGTACTGCTCTAGAGCCGAACAAAAATATCAGCAGATAAATCAAGTTACCTGCCAAGCTACAATCTCAACACGATCGACATTAGACCAGTGGAGTGACCAGGAACTCAGAAAATCCCAGTTGGAAGATCCTGACATAAAACTAATATTTGAATCGAAGGACACAAACAGCAACCTGGCAGAACATTTCCAGATTTAGCCCCATTACGAAAAGTTATTTTGCACTCTGTGACTCTTTTCATATTAAAAACGGCTTACTGTACAGAAAATGGGGATCTGATGGTGGAAAAAGTTTCAGATGGCTGATTGTATTACCAAGATCGAAGATTCCAGATGTTCTAGAGCAGATGCATAGTAACCCAAGCGGAGGCCATTTTGGGGTGATGAAGACTCTGTAGAAAGTTCAAGAACGCTTTTACTGGTACAAGGCAAGAGAAGACGTGGAAAAATGGTGTAAATTCTGTGTCGCTTGTGCGGCACGTAAAGGCCCAAAGTAACGAAGCCGAGGAAGACTACAACGATGTAACGTAGGAGTACCACTTGAACGGATTGCACTCGACATCTTGGATCCTTTACCACGGACCTTCAGTGGAAATAATACATCCTCGTCGTGATGGACTATTTCACCAAGTGGCCTGAGGCATCTCCCATTCCCTATCAAGAGGTATGAACAGTCGCAGAGGTCCTAGTGCAGCAGTTGGTGTCGAGGTACGGCACGCCACTTCAACTTCACACCGGTCAAGATACGAACTTTACCTCTGCCGTTTTCAAGGGACAGTGTCAATTACTCGGCATAGACAAAATCCAGACAACACCCTTACATCCCCAGTCGGATGGCATGCTCGAAAGATTTAACCGTACCATCCTGAACAACCTCTCTCTTCTAGTATCAAGAAACAAGCAAGATTGATACTTAGAGTTGCCATTGTTCCTGCTGGCTTATCGAAGTGCTGTCATGAAACCACCGGCTATGCTCTAGCTCAGATGCTGTTTGGACCCGATCTTCGTCTCCCATGTGATCTCCTGTTTGGTTGTCCACCAGATGCGCCTTCATCGCCCAAGGAGTACATCCAAGAACTCTAGGCACTATTTGAAGACGTACACAACTTTGCTCCGGAGCGGATTCACATGGCAACGGAGAAAACGAAGACAAGGTACGATCCAAAGGCTACACAACATAAGTTCTAGGAAGGAGACAAAGTTTGGTTATGGAATCCTGTTCGACGCAATGTACTCTCTCCTAAGCTACAGTGTAACTGGGATGGACCTTACACAGACTTAAAAAGACTGAATGATGTAGTTGTTAGGATTGCTAAAACACTTTCATCAAAAATATTTGTATATAAATATTTGTACATATTTTTAAATTTTGTAAATATTTCTCACTTGATTTGCAATCTGTATTTCTATTTTATCGTTATATCCAACTTAGTTTTTGTATTTTAGATTGTTTCATTTGTTTTAGTTTCGCCTGTTGACCAAGGGTTGCACTGCCCGGGACGTGCAGTCCTTGGGAGGGGCAGTGTTACGAAATTGTAAATAATTCTATTTATTTTTGTATAAATTCTTTCAAAGAAGCTTAGTAAGTTGATAAAATGCTAATTTTGTGCATTTCTAGTTTGTTTAGCGTTAAAATAGCCTAAATTTTCCTTAACAATGCATTAAAAAGCTCCAATAAGGCAGGTAATGGATTTGTCGCCAAATTTGGCGGCTTTTTCCCTCCTTGGTGACTTTTTTGGCGACTTTGGTGAGAAAATCCTTATTATCGATACACCAAATATGGAAGCTGTAACTTGATTGGCTGACAACTTTCTCGAATTTTCCACACTTTTCTACATTTTTCTACGCGGGTATATAAGGAGCTGTTTTTAGCCAAGGCAGTTCAGTTCTCTGTCAACTTCCGCCAATGTTGCATTGCTATTGAGCCTCTTTGAATGAGTCTTTTTTTATGTGTTACTGCTATACAGTTTGTACTGTGGATTTGCTATTGATAGCTGTTATTTAAGTTCTGTTTATTGGTGGAATTGAAGTTGATACCTAGTTTATAAACCTGTATTTTTTTTTAACTTTCTGTAAGTAAAACTCCTGAATTTTTACAAGTTTCGCCTCTGATTCTCGGACAACTTACGGACCCTCAAGTACGCAACAATATGCTTTGTTTTTTTAAACTTTAATTGTTATGTTTTACATTTTCTATTTTTTCTAAAATTCTAATTTTTTTCATGGCTTTTGTTTTTTAATTAAAATAAATTAATTGCATTTTAAAGATAAGAAAGAATGAATACATAATTTAAATTAACTCAGTGGCAAATTAATCGTATATAAAATGTAATACAAATTTCCAGTAGGTATAATTTTTATGCATTAAAGAGCTATTTATCTTTTTTTTTTTTCCAATGCATAAAGCGTTAATATATATATATTTTTTAGCTTTATATTCTACAAACTTTTCATCGATTTTACAAAAATAATATTCTAAAGAATCTCACATTATAATAGAGAATAAATTTATTTTCTAATCAAAACTTTCTATAAAAATTTGAAGAACAAAACCATCCATCATTTTTAAATGCATCCATCATTTTTTCGATATGTACGATTAAAGTTTTAATGCATTTTTCTTGCAGTAATTAATTTTTAAATACTTAAGTCAAAAATACTTTTTACGGGCATTTTTAAAAACTTTATAAGAAGGTGGTTTAAGGAACAACAGCTATATATTCTTTAATTCAGAAAACTTTAACTACGCTAGACAGAAAATTTATTTTTTTATTCGTGAATATTTTATATGAATACATAAAAGAAGTAATAAAAAATATTTTATAAAAAAATAAATATTCGTAATCTGAAGTAATATTTTTAATAATTATTCTTTTTTATTTTATAATTTAATGAGCAGAATGCAATTTTTAAAAATTATTATTCAAATGAAGTTAAGGGATAGATTACAAAGATATAAAATTTAAAATCAAGGATTATTGACTCTATTATACAGAAATTCCATTCTGAATATTTTTAAAAGGTAATATAATTTTCAGGTCGGATAGTATGTGTGTAACTTCTTTACAACTTCAAATATAACTGTTACACACGATGTTAATTGTTAATTAAACGTTAACACAACTTTAAACTTACCAGATAAAAAATAAAAAATTGGATAGGAATGAAATTACGCACGAGAAAAAAAAAAAAAAAAAACGGGGTAGTCCCACTTGACATTTCGAATATTTATAGCAATTATCACCATTTAAACACATTTCAATCAGTGAATAAATTCAGTAAATACACGAAAATGAAAAATATAAATAGAGTTTGAGTACTTCGCTCTAAGTTTCTATGTTTGTGCAATGACCATAATGTATCTAAACTCTTATGAGCGTACTGATAAAGGAATATAAACAGTAAGTGCACAATTTCCAGTAACGATAATTACGTAGCAAAACTTTAAAATATATATCAGTTTTAGTCTCTTTAAAATAATTTATTAAACTTCAAATAATTGTCCTCTATAAGAGGTAATATATTTAAATTAGTTACTTTTTTCCTGTAAATAACAAAAATACGCATATTATTTCCCATAATAATCATATATTAGAAAAGCAGTGTAACATGGATAAGTGTTTTCATTTTCATTTAAAAACTATGTAACAATGCTAAAACGAATTTCAAATAATTTGAGTCTTTAGATCGCAATGCAAAATAATTCTACTTTGTATCTCTGTAAAAAATCCATAGCCTTACACTAATTTAAGGATGCATAATTCTTGTAACAATGAACTATAACATGCCTACCCAATGCCATCTGAATTGGATGTAGAGTTTAACCCCATTGGTCTTCAAATAGAGTCCATAGGCCGTGATCAATCTCTCTCTCTCTCTCTGTATATATATATATATATATATATATTAGGGTGGTTCTTGAAAATTAACATTTAAATTTCTACAAAAATTTCAAAATTTTAAAACAAGTTTTAAGGGTGGCGACCGAGGTTTAATAAAATTAAAAATTGACAAAATTGACATATTTTGTAATTTCATTATAAATAATTATATTTTAATTACATTAAAAATCGAGACAATGTATATTAAAATATTCAATTTAAAATATTAAAATACACATAACATAAATTTAAACGTTTCGAACCTCATTTTACGCGCCACATCAGTAAAATGCATCAAAAGTAAACGATGAAAAAACAATAGATTTCCTTTACGAAAGTACAGCATATTCAGCAGGACTTGAGCATGCCTCATTAAGCGGTGAAAAATTCGGTTTCGTATACCAAACTTTCAGGAAAATTCTTGAATGATAATTTAAACAGTTAGATATGATTATTTTAGTGTTGTTAAAATCATGTAGGTGGTCGGCTTCTATGGCATGCTGAACTATTTTAGAACGAATATCGCAAATTTTTGAAATTTCTTTTATAATCGAGAATTCGAGTATGAAGGAAAATGCCAGTTTCACCAATATAAACAGAACTGCAAGATTTACAAGGAATATTATAAATAACCTCTGTACGCGAAAAGGGGGGGGGGAGATACTGATGAGAAGCCTAAAATAAGGCTCGAAATGTTTAAATTTATGTTATGTGTATTTTAATATTTTAAATTGAATATTTTAATGTATACTGTCTCGATTTTTAATGTAATTAAAATATAATATTTTATAATGAAATTACAAAGTATGTCAAACTTGACAATTTTAAATTCTTTTCAAACCTCGATCGCCACCCTTAAAACTTGTTTTAAAATTTTGAAATTTTTGTTATTATTTTATACATAGAACAAAATAAGTGGGAGCCCCATAAAAAAATTAAAGGTTAATTTTTAAGGATCACCCTAATATATGTATTGAAATACACATATTTGAAGAAACTAAAATTTATTAATTAACAACTTGCAAAACAAACGAAGCAATAAACTAACTCAACAGGATCTTAACAGAAAAACATAAACTGAAACAAAATTTATGAAAAAACAATTTAAGAAACCTAATAAAAAAAAGGAGGACTTGCCTGTGGAGTTAAATAGTTTCCTGCCGGCAACACTCCCCTAGCCTGCCAAGACCAGAAAAAAAAAAAAAAAAACTGTACTGAAATTAAACCTTAAACACCAGTTGCCATTTTGAAACTCAATCTCCACCAGCCTCGATAACTGACATCACTTCACTTCGGTATTTTTTATTTTTTATAAAACCTATGAGCAAATATATATGTCACATCCATTTTTTAGCATATTTGCATTCTACCAGGCCCTTGAAAACGTTAGAATGTAAACAATGCTTTTTTCTCATTTCAATTTCCAATAATTGATTTCGATTTTACTTTATTTCTTTTTTGGTTTGATTTGGGTAATCTTCGCTTATGATCCGAATAATTCTTTTAATACTGAATTTAAATCATCTTTAAATTTCAAATGTTTGCACTGATAATATTGTATTACTATATATATATATAAAACTTCAATCATAAAATCCATGCAATTCGTTTGACGGTAACTAATATACATAATTGCCAATTTTCAGCTTATTCGAATAAAGATTATAGATGTTGTTGTTTTTATTCATATAGGGGAAAACGGGGTACAATGGACTATGGGGTAAAATAAATCACCCCTATTATTTATTTTATTTATTTGTTTTTATAATTTGTATTTTGATGCATAGATAAAAGCATTGCAGTGATCAAACATATCTAGCAACTTCATGTCTAACTCACAATTTAGTCTTTTTTTTTTTTTTTTCTTTTTTCGAGAAATTTAGTTTGTGGAGGCCAAAAGGAAATATTTTTAGCTAAACATTTGTTCTTTTCATCACTCAAGAATTAAGATCTGGAAGAGGTTATGTTGCACAATAAAGAGCTAAGTTCATCAATGTTATCAATTATTATATTTAATCTAACTAAAATATTTAATTTTTTTTTTTTAAATACATTTGTTGCCAGAGTTCTACATGGGGTAAAATGGACCATGGTCCATTGCCTCTGTCATAATAAACTGATTTACAAAATCTTCATTTTTGAAGTATTAGCTGTAAATTATACTTAAAATTTTGAGAGTTAACCTTAATTAGGTCTATTATGTCTTCAAAAATGAATAATAGAAGGCAATTTACCTTGAGGTTTCTTCTTATTTATTTTTAATAAACATTCAGTTACTTTAGTATTCTTATATTTTTACAAATATCATACAACTATAACGAACTGAATTGATTAATGCAATTAAAAAGTAATAATACGCTTATGTTATATATATATATATATATATATATATATATATATTTGAGAATTTTATGATTTTCACATAAGAACAGTTTCACAGATAATGTAAAGTAAAGAAATGAATATTCAGCTATGGAGCAGGCAATATAAAGGGATGTGGATGATAAAAAAACCTGTTTGTTCAGCCTTCAAGACATCAGGCGTTTCATAAACAACTCTTACACTCTGTGTATAAAGGCATAAAAATTCTAAATTACCTAAACTGGTAGTTGATAATAAATCTACTATTATATTTAGGCCAAACTATGCATATAAGAACATAATTTCGAAGGATGAAGAAGAAATGGTGGAAAATTATATAACAGACGCTTGTACAATGAAGTACATCTCAATCACTAAGTGAAAAATAGTATTTTTCGAATTGCATCCTTTGCCGATATCTTCCTTGCACAAGGCGACAACTACATAAATAAAGGTGCATTAAACAATTTTAACTAATACACCAGTAAAAAAGATTATTGAAGGACAAGCATAAAGTAAAAAGTAAATAAACAAACAAACAAAGCCACTTTAGTTACAACCAGAAGAAATTAAAAGAAAAAAAAAAAATTAACTTCTGTTAAAGATAAACATGAAACTAAAGTCTCACATCATGTTTAAAGCAAAAGTATGTATAAAATAGTTTTAGTGTTTTTAGGATATGTCTGTTTATAGTGATACAAAATTCAGTGATATGAATATAATTTCAGAGCAAGAAGCTAATTTTAATACTAAGAAAAATAAGTGTAAATAAATTTTTGTCAAAATTTGACAAAAAGACAATTTTTGCATTTTGTCGGTTTATTCACAGAAATAAAAGATAAAGAATCTGTTTTTGTGAGATTCATGCAACGAAAACCTAATCAAGATATCAACATTTTTCCTGAGAATGTTGATGAATCTTTTGTAAATTTTCAAGCTATTGTAATGACGAGTCTTCCAGACCTTACAACTTCACAAGAAAACAGCAGACTTTCAGTGACACAAAAATCTTTTGGTGTATCATCTTCTAATTTTAATGTTCATTAATATACATTATTTGTATGATTCGAAGACATAAATGATCAAATATAGTATATTCAACATTTTATACTATTAAAAATCACAGTACACTAATATACTTTTTTAATTTTACCTGTGGTCCATTGTACCCCATGCCATGGACCATTTTACTCCGTGCTTGGGGTAAAATGGTCCACTTTGTCAGTTGCTATTAAAAAAATTATATTAAAAAAAGTAAGCGTATTTATTACTTTTTACTGAGTGCAATATGAACTCCAATATATAAGTAATGTGCACACATATTTTCAATAGCTAAAAATCATTACTTTGTGAGCAAGAACTTAAAATTTACAAAAGTGGTCCATTTTACTCCGTTCTCCCCTACATGCATATATATATACTCGTGTACATTCCTGCGTATGTTTAAGTCGTACATTAATGTGAAAATAGTAAAAATGAATTGATGATCCTTTCAAAACCATAGATATATCAAAATCTCATTGTCGGATGTTTCAAGGATTACAGTTGTTTCTTTATAGTGTGTATGATATCGGAAATTAACTTTACTTTTACTTTTACTTTACTTCTTACTTTTATATCGTTAGTACTTTGTTGGAAAACTACATGAAACCTTGAAAAGTCTGTATAATAACGCTACCTACTGACCGATATGAATTCAAGTTGAATCAGTCTAGTTTTTTATAAAAATATTTCTTGCCTAATGATTGGTGCACTTATGCACAATAGAAGCTAAAACGTAGCCTTTACTTATAAAGACAGAAGTATGTATTGTAAGGCCACCTTTTGGTTGATAATCACTCAAATAAAATCAGTGTATTTTTTAGTAGTAACCATCTACATTCAAGTTTGCTGCAATTATGCACTATACAAGCTGAGATATATTTTAGTAAATCGGCAAAATTACAGCATCGCAGCGTTCCTTAATGACTTATATGCATCGAAATTGAGTCAGCGTAATTTTTTTTATTATCAGTATTACATATCAAAACAGGTACATGTAATCAATGTAGAAGCTGAGTTATTGTCTTTTCGTAAATGAGGGAAAATGCCGCATATTAGCATCACCTAGCAACCGACTTGCAACCAAATGTAATCAGAGCGTTTTTTTTCTACTAATTTTCTCACAAATCAAGTTTGGCGCTCTTATACTGCATAGAAGCTGTGATTAAGGGAGGATTTTACAGCACAAAAGCATTTCTATTGAGCGGTACGCACCAAAAATTGATAAGCATTTGCAATTAAGTGTAAATTTTCATGAATTTCTGTGCATTAAATTTTTACCAAGAATTACCAAGAAAGTTTTGTCACACACACCAGCACACAGACACACAAAAAAGCATAATTCCAAAAAGGGGGAAACTAAATTCTTAATCATGAATACAATTTAATAAATTATATTTATTATTTTTTTAATTATTTCTGAAATATCAATATTTCATAATATGCCATTTAATTACTAACTGTATAAGTCTATTATTTTTCTGTTAACAGATACTACTTTGCAAGACTTAAATTTTTATATGTGATCACATAATTTAATTTATTTATTTGAAATGTTAGCATTTTGCCGGAAGATTTTTATGATTTCAGCTTGTCATTTGCAGATAAAATTACATCTTATTAAGTAAATAATTCAAAACAATTTAGTGAAATGTTTGAACTATCACAGATTCACCAATGTTTATCCTTCTTAATCCTGCTTTCACATATTTGTTTAGAGAGAAAAATGAAGTTTTGAATAAGTTATTGAAAATATTCTTTGAAATTTAATTGATAGAGGAATTTAAAAGCATAAAATTAATTAAAGAAAAGTATTATCATTTTCATGTGTCAGGTTAAATTAAAAATAATGTTGTTTTCGTTTTAAAATTTCATTAAAATCTAGGATTGAGGAACATATAAAATTTGTCATTATTTTAAATAATGACTTTGTGGGAAACAATATGTGAAGAACCACTGAAAAAAAAAAATAATAAGATTAAATAAATAAAAAGAAAGAACGTTGAAAGAAAAAATAAATGCAAATAGTTATGATTTATTGATATACTATTAAAAATCCTTATTTTTAATTTCTTTTATATTTTATAAGAAGAAAGTGCTAGATTCGTAAAAATATTTGACGTCCGCGTGTCCGTGCGTGTGTACCTAAAAATTTGTGATAAATCAAGATTAAGAATTAATGCACAGAATTTCATGAAATTTTAGTCAAGTTCCATCGTGATATAAATTACTGACACGCAATTTTTGGTTTATACCGCCCTGAAGGTAACGCTGACGTAACGTTTATTTAATAGTTTTTAACGTGACATCATTGGAAAATGTGTCGTATAAATGTGCTCAATGTGGGTTATTATGTTACAAATGGTTGTCAATTAATATATATGCCAGTTAATGTGTCTGTGTGCGTGTGTGATATATATATATATATATATTGTTCAAATCTACATTAAAAACTAATGTACAGAAATTCATTAAATTGTACATTTAGTTGCACCTGTTTCTGAATTGTTTGTGCATACCGCTCAATAGAAAGTCTTGCTGTATTGGAAAATTCTCTTTTAACGGAAAGGTTATATCTCAGCTTCTATAGAGTATAAGAGTCACAAGCCTGATTTATGAGAAGAGTTGTAGTAAAAACTGTGCTGATTAAATTTGGTTGTAAATCGACTGGTATGTGAAGCTGCTAAGCAGCAATTTCCCCCATTTACGGAAAAGTAAAATCTCAGCATCTATAATAATTACATGAACGTATCCTGATAAGTAAGATTGTTATTCTGGAAAATTACACTAATCGTTATCTATAACAGCAAGAGCCGACCAGGATTAAACTTTTGTATGTATAAGGAGCATCACTTTCTTTTCCTGAGGGACCCCCCCCCCCTCCCTTCCAATTGAGAAGCGTGTAAATTTTTAATACGAATATTTTTCAAAGGAACGAGTCAATACATTTTACACGAGGGGTTGATCAGTATATCTGGAAATTTCAAACAAAAATATTGATTATTTTTAAATTTTGAAAAAAAAAAAAGTATAAAGTGCATTTTCTGTAAATGCTTTCAATAGTAGAAAATTAAGAGTTCAGTCTCAATGGTGGAATATGCGTTCGAGTCTGGGGAGCCGCGGTGTAAGAAGGAGTAGAATGTCGTGATGTGGTGGTGATGGCACGGTGGAACCGCAGTGTGAGGAAGAATGAGATGATAAGATCTTGAAAAAGAGGTATTAATAAGAGATTTCCTCAGAAACCCCCTTCCTACAAAGGACACTCTACTTAAGGCCGGTTTCCACATGAGTTGGAGCTTCCAGGTCCAAAAAACCATTAATCACGCTCCGCACACAAAGAGCCAAATGTCTTGTCATCCGTTGTAACCTTTTTTTTATCAGATTGCGCAGTTACTTCAAAGGAAAGCATGCAAAATTGACAAAGATATCTGCTTCTGGTCCCTCAATTATCTCAGCTGGGAGTTAGAACCAGGGATTCTCCCTTTTCGAACCAACCCTAGACCCAGGTTCAAACGCTTGATCACATCAAATGATCCGCTTGACCACATCAATAGTGCCGTTCGAACCAACCTCAGTGGAAACTGCACTTTAGGAACAGATACCTAGTGCAGGCGATTGCCCTTAATCTTAACACAAGCGAAGAAATAAGAATTTAGCTTTTGGGGACCACTTCTGCCTTTTTTTGTTATTCTTGCCTTTTTCTCATGTCAATCAAACAAACACACACAAAACCCCTTCACAAAACACAATTCTGAAAAGGGATTTATACCGACAATCTTAACTGAAATAAATAGATTAAAAGACTTCTTCACACACCATAAATTTTAAGCTAGCACAACCGGTTTCGAAAGGACATAGCCTTTCTTCATCAGGTGCAAAAAAACACGTGCTACTGCCTTGGGGGCAAAAGCAACCATCTTTTTGCACCTGATGAAGAAAGGCTATGTCCTTTCGAAACCGGTTGTGCTAGCTTAAAATTTATGGTGTGTGAAGAAGTCTTTTAATCTATTTATCGATTGTACACCAGTTTTGAATTTAGTTTTGGTAATCGTAACTGAAATTTTAAGCTTGCTTTCACACCTGAGATTACAAAATTATCTTTACAGAAATAACATAGATATCTCTTTGAATATAAACGACAGGGACCTCCATTGAAGCTCAGTAGTTTTGATTTAAAGAACACATTATAGATTTCTTCTTTTTACGCGAGTTCGTGAGAAAGCATTTAATGACAATAGAGGAAGCAATCGTTTCTAGAATCTGGACGTTTCTACGCCCACCTTTGACAAGACGAACTCATATCAGATAAGCCCCAGATAAACTCACAATATCCCAATTTTAATCTCAGTTTCCAGTCCCCAACAGATATACATATACAATGTTACTCTTTTTCCACAGCTTTTAAAATGAAAGAACTAAATATAAGAAAGGAAATATTTTAATACTTTTACATTACTATTTTACTTTCATATATATATATATATATATATATATTATCCTGACATCTCGTTCAATTTTACAAACTTTTCAAACCTTTGTCTAAAATAAATTACATTAAGAAATATGTTTATCACGGATCATACAAAAATTCATAAAGGCCTCAATTCTCGCCGTGATAACTACCTTCCCGCTCCGAAGAAAAATAAATAAAGTAGCAATGCCAGGAACATCAACAATCTAACCGCCGTCAGGAATAATATGCGACTAACATTGAACCCACATAAGAACAATACAAGTTTTTACGTATTCAGCGGAAGTTTTGCAGAAGATATAGATTTTTGTCAAGTTTCATTTATCTGTATTTAATCCATTTTACACAAATTTTATTTTATTCATTTTATTTTATTTATTTATTTATTTTTATTATTTATTTATTTTTGATAAGAAAACGAAAGAAGATCACGACCCGAACTAAACCTACTCCCAGGGGAAGCCAACAACTCACAACAAGTATCCATATCGCCTAATATCATACATCAACCCAAGGAATGCAAATTACCAACTACCAGCTCCTTCCGAGCCCGTGAAAAGCCGCGGCTTTTTCCACTAGCCCCCTACCACCACCAAGAAAGGGTTTTCCCAAGCCGTGCAAAACACTACATTACATAACTTCCAACTTAGATATTAACTCCCACCAATTTACTTTAACATGAAAAAACAAAGATGACAATTACCAACATCAAACTAAGTCCGTCCACCTGACAAACAGCCAAGACCTTGCAATGGAACCAACAATCACAATGTTATAACAAAGCCCTATATCAGAAAGAAAGACACTTTACAGGCGT
Source organism: Salticus scenicus (assembly GCA_963930645.1). Classification (NCBI taxonomy): domain Eukaryota; kingdom Metazoa; phylum Arthropoda; class Arachnida; order Araneae; family Salticidae; genus Salticus; species Salticus scenicus. Next base: position 85,186,503 of record OZ005651.1, read on the forward strand.
AGGTTCAGAATTGTATGTCCCTGAGAATTTCATAATTAATTGTTTTTCGGATAAAAATGAGTACACGTACATTTTTCTAAAGTGCAATGTCAACCCCACCGTCACAGCCTTTTACAGGATACCTTATATACTACAAAATTTCATTTTTACATAAAAAAGTTACATGGTTAAGCAATGTGTGATTAACAATAAATACGAAAATATAAATGGGAAACGTTACAAAGGGCACAATCTTGCCAAGGGAAACCTTACAGGAAGCATAATATTGACATATCAATGCTCGTTGTAAAATTATAATGTTCACTGTTTGATATTGTTCACTTTGTCATTAATGTGTAAGAGTTCGTTTTGTAATATCACAGTAAAAACTCGCAGAAATGTTCAAAAAGTCTCATTGTTTGTAGAAAAATTGTGAGAAAAGACTTTAAACAATGATATCTTGAATTAAAAATGTCTTTAGAGCACAGTCAAGTCGTGCCATAAACGTGACAAGCAATAATATTACATAAAACATGCACATACAAAGGCTTTAAAAAAAAATGTGCAGCCTCGTTTTCTCCAAAGCTATCAAGACAAACTTTACACATTTCAATATAAGAATACTATCTAAAACGGTGATAATATATAATAAAAGAATTTAAATGGCAATAATAATAATAATAATAATAATAATCATACTGCCAAAATACACCAATATAAATTGTGCGCCAAAATTACGTTGAAAAAAAAAAATGAATATAGTTAGATTGTTTACAAGTGAGTCAACCAATGATAGAAATTTTTCAAGTGAAGTGAAAACGAGAATATCTATACAAAATGCAATCTCTAACATATATAAATACTAGGATAATTATTCACTGCACCATAGGAAAAAAGTACAATATAAACAAAATCCAGCCTTACATCCTACATCCTCACAATTGGTGATTCAGGTGAGTTTATATATATATATATATATATACCGGGTGATCCAAAAGTCACTAGGCTTTTTAAAACCTTATGATTAGTAAACTATTTACAATAAAACAACGCGGTTTGCACAGAAGTGCTCAGAAACATAGGGATTTTTGTTTTTAATGAAAAAAAAAATATTACATATTAGTTATAATTTTTCTCAACAAGTGGCGCTAGTGTTTCATGTAGAATACAGTTTTATCATGCGTTAAATAAGCAGATGAGTTAATTGCGCATTATATCATAACATTCCAAACACTTTCTGTCTGTCACAGGTGAACGATATGAAACTCTATTAAAAAATAAAGCCATCCCTTACTTGCAAGAGAGGCAAGCACTCCATTTAATGACATTTATGAAGGATGACACAGGTGATTGTGAGTTCAAATCCCGGGTTACCCAAGACAGTTTCCTTCGCGTGGAAATTAATAAATTAGCTTTTGCTTGTAAAAAAATAAATGAGTTTTTTAGTGTTGTGGATTTCTCCCTGCACGGATGTGTAATAATTGCAAGAAACTTTTTTAAAGCATTCGAGAAACTCAAACTTTAACTTTTAATTTTACGGTTAATGCTACTTTTTTTGCAGGTTGGTTTTATGTTTCATCACAACGTAAAATTACTGGCGATACATCATTCATCGTCTAAATGTATTTTTACGGGCTTTGACTGGAATCTCTGGTGCCGGGCATTGCCCGTAATTTTACTGCAGCATTTTTTACAGTGTATTTTGTTTGGGGAAAGTAAAAATTAAAAAAGTTCCTTCCAAAATGTGCCTTTAATCATCCATAAGGTGTTTGTTTCACAGGTTTCTTCTTTTTCGCTGTAAACATGTATTTTTTGTCTTTTCGTTAATGAATCTGTAGTAAACCATTGGAATCTATTGTTTCCTATCGGCTAACAACTTTCTTGTTTTTAATGAATCCATTTAGGCCTAAAAACACCATCTATAGGCACATTTTGGAACTTTTTTTTTTTTTCTGACGCTAAACAAATTTCCATTGTCTCATAGTTTTTCTGGTAAAATATCAAGTTTTTCTGACTAGCAGTTTTAAAATTAGAGCGCCTTAAAATCACAACTTTAATTATAATCACCCTGTACATCTTTCAGTATAGGAAATCGTGAAACACCTATGAAGTGCTAGCTGATTGTGTTTTGCAAAATCGAACAGAAAATTTATGTACTATTTAGGATGAAGAAAACGTAAGATATGTAGGTAAAATATATTACATGTCCGGTGATTATCTATCTAATGATTAGCTGACACTTTTTATAGATTTATTGCATGTAAATTTTCATAGATTTACTGCATAATTACTAAATATAATTACTATTAATTTGAAAGAAATTACTTATTATAAAATTATATTATATTATAAAATAAATATTATAAAATTATTAAAATTATATTTATGTTATATATATTATTATACATATATACATGTTAAAAATTATATATTATTTGCTATATTTCATACAATATAAAATTATTATGAATATTTAATATTAATTAAATTATTATTAAATTTATATTTCAATTAATTCTGCTCTGAAAGCCTTTTTGTATTTCATAATATGAAGAATGGTTTCCAAAATGTAATTTTCCAGACCAGGTTAGCCATACATATACAACCATGAGGTTTTGAAAAAGGGCATGATAAAGACATATCAAGAAAATAGAGAATCTTTAATTATTACACAATCCTTAGAAACCGTTATTGAGTACTGGAAAACATTAAATGGTGCTATTAAGAGGGGAAAAAAATCTGAAAGTATTAATCAAGAAACAAATGTGTTAAATTATTTATTACGGTGAGATTCTAACTGTGAATTCAGATAGAAGGTGCGATGGATAATAAAATACCTTCTCACATGCTTTTGTGGTTAGGCGTCCTCCCTCTTTTTCTTTTCCTTTCCCTTTTCTCATCAGATCAGAATGTCAATTTAGAAACTATCTCATTGTAGATACAGATTCTTTTGCATTCCATGAATGCCTTGACATTTCTCAGAATGTTCAGAACAGGAAAAAATATGAAGTAAAATTTTTATGAAAGTTTTTGAGTAGTTTTATGATACAGTTTCTGAAAAACGTTCGAGACAATGAATATACTAGTAGAATTTCATAAAGCACTCACACACACATATACATATATTAAAAAAAGACCTTTTCAGAATAAACAACTATACATTTTTATAGTTTATTAGTGTTTTGATCAATATTAAAAACATATATATCTTGTCTGTTATATTTAATCACTATGTAAGATTTTACGTTAATAAAAGAATTTATTATATATATCACATTATACAATTAATGAGAATTTCTGAATATCTTTAATTAGAAATCCCCCCCACCCCACCCCCTCAAAAAAAAGAAAAAAAAAAAAACTAGAAACACTAGTTCGAATGATTTACACTTACTTGAAATTATTTTTAAGAAAAATTTAATTAAAAATAAAAAACACCGATCGAATATCGAAAAAAAAAAGAAAAGAAAACATTAAAAATGTGTATTATTGAATATTTAATAAATTTTAAAAAATTAGTAATAAATATACTATTTAAGTAATATTTATTCATTTTTTTATTAATTTATTGTGTGTTTTACTGTGTTTGGGAAATAATTAGTTACAATTAAGAAAGTTTATAAATAATTTGAAATAGCGAATTAAATTATCAGGAAAAGTTTTGATTTCCACAATCTTTTGTAAGAAGTGCATAATTTTTTTTTCTGAAAATAAATAACTAAATAATGTTCATATACTTTGTGATTATAATAATGGTCATCAATAAGAAATACCACCATTAATATATCATTTTCTGCATTAGTAATAACATTTTTTAGGATAAATTCTTTATTTTATTTTATTTATTTATTTATTCTTGTTGATTATGTAAATAAGTTATTATTTTTATTTACATATAGATAAATCTTTATAATTTTATTAGTCTATAAATGATGCATTTTTAACCAAACTATTAATTCTAAAAGAAAAAATTATGTTTCTAAACAAATCTTTATCTTATCAGCTAGTAATGAATTTTGTTATTGAACTGTTCTAATGTCATTAGAGAAAAACTATACGTATGACACACTTTCATCATTTTGTACGCTGTATAGAAAAATATTGTAAACACATTTATGAAAATTACTTTACAAGAGAGAAACCTAAAGTTAATATAATTATTACTGTTGCTATTGCATAGCTGCTAACTTTTCTAATTTTTCAATCAGATTTATCACGAATATTTCAAAAAAATATGTCACATATATTTTGAGTGATTAAATAAGCAGAAAACAATTATAAAAAAAAATTGCAGTAATAAGTCTCCCTTGAAAAACAGGAGACTTGTCACGTATGCTATTATTACGCTATCTTAATATAATATTAGCGCAGTATTATAAGAATACACAGAAAATGTAGAAAAAAATTCCAAAGTGATAAATGAGATAATATTTTTAAAAAACTTAATTACATGAGAATTCTTTTGTTTGAATAATGACCTTTATTTTCATGACAGTTGATAATGATTTAAACCAATTACACAAGTCTGCAAAATCGTACTTTTCATTTCTTTTCTCCCCGTATTGGGTGTCTCTAATGTCTTCTGATACTCTGAATTCAGAAATGATTGTCTTATCTGCCTATCACGTAAGAAAGTTTCACGAAGAAAGGATATAGATCGGAACAATTCTACCAGAAGCTATAACAAATTCGAAACAGTTTATGTATAAAATACATTAAAATAGTCTATTATTTACACATTATCTTTTAAATGTGTTTCTTTACATCAAAGCTCCCTTTAGAGATTTTTACCTCGTGCACGGTTTGAGGGCCATATGCGGGAGGGGAATCTCTATGCAGCATCCAACAATAATTTCCTAACATGTTAACATTCCATTGTCTCTGATACCCCCTCTACATTTCTTTAATGTTTTGATGAAATAGCTCTCACTAGCAAACCCAAGTTCGGGAACGAACCGAATTTCCAATGCGGGAAAAATTTCAAAATCAAACTCGAAATGTACAAAACTCGGCCTAATGCTGCCTGCGTGCCAATAGATCAAAGTTTGTTAACGAAATCATTGTTTAATTCATGAAATCAATGAAGGTAGTGAATCAACGAAGGCTTTTCTCGCTTCACTGGTCACTATATTTAAAGGAAACTCTTTTTTTCTATATCGCTTTACAAACAAAAATAAAATTTAAAGAAATGATGAAATTGCTTTAAAGCCCGCTTTGGTTCATCGCTGCCTTCGGTAGCAATCCACTCATTCGCAGACTCTCGGGTGTCTGACCCTATTGCCTGTGACAGTAGTTTACCAGTGGGCTTCCATTTAGGTGCTTATCAGATGAGAGTTTCGAAACGGACAGTATCGAAAAAATTGAAGTAGTCATTTTATATTTGAATCCCAGTTTTATATGAACAACGCTATACGTGATGTACATAATATTTTCTTTCACGTTACTTTCTATATTTATTTGATTTATTCGATCAACCATAAAATGACAACAATTTCGCTCCAAATATAATAATACAATGTGCTATGATCGGCTACGTCTATCGCATGAGACAATTAATTTTTGTGGTTATAATAGCAGTTGAGTCAGTTAATAGTAGTTGGTATACTTTTAGAAAAATAAATAATGAAGTAATGAAATATGTAAACCTGATCATGGTACAGCCTTAATATAGCTCCCCTTGGCGATTTTAAAATTTTTATCGTCACTTTAGACAAAAATACATAATTTATATTATTATTATTATTATTATTATTTGTTTTGTTTCTTTCTTTTCTTTTCGTTTTTCTTTCCTTTCCTTTTTCTAAAGAAAAGTATTTTGTTTAATTTAAATCATTCATGTTACTATTAGAGACGATTTTAGAACAATATTTCTATTCGTTGCCTAACATACATTATTAAAAATTTCAGTTCAAATTTAAACCATTTGATGGTGTAAAATAAGATGAGCCACAATACAAGCAAATCAGATATTATTCCTAACTTTCAATACATTAGTTACTTCACTGATCTTGAAAATTATTTTTATGTAGAAATTTTAGCAGCAAACTGACATAGATGATTCTGAGAACACTTAGCAAATAGGTTCACTGCACAAAAAAAAAATAATCTACTTCTTGTCTTTTTATTCTATCTTTGTAAAGAAATTTTGTGAAAATAAAGCGTTTGCATATCATAAACGTCATACAGGTTACTTTAAAATTTTGCTGATAGTTATGTAAATACAACAAAGTATGGTTTATTTTATATTATGCTATAAATTAGTGGCAACGATTTCGTAAAGTTCTTTTTGAGCGTATCACAAGATTTATTAACTATCTAGCGTCAATATCTACCTTATGGTCGGCTGGTTTAGTTGGCAGGAAGCTGACTTAGAACCGAAGATTCTGAGTTCGAGTCCTGGATAAGGTAAGAAACTCTATAGGTAGGTTGTGTCGTTGAAGGGGAAAACAGCCGAAAATATTGGAGGTTTGTTAAAAAGCAGTATTTAAAAGGTGTTCTATTTTATCATTATTTATAAATGAATCAACGACTTGTTGATCAAAAATGTTATAAATTAATAGTTCACTGAACAGTGTCAAACTACTGAAAACTTTCCCCCCTCTATTGCGAGTGAAGTTAGGCAACCAAAATTTAGTTCAATAAACGCTTCAATTTAGTGCATCTTCAACAGTGACAAAAATTTACCCAAGTACAACCTCCCTTTAAGGCGTGTTTTTAAATTGGAGGGTTTTTAAATGGGCTAAACCTATATATTCTTCTTATAACGGAAACATGACTTCTAGATCGTATTTTAAATGATAGAGCAAACCCTATAATTTTTCCGGACATACCACATAAGTGTTAAAAGTAAAGAAAATGATAAAATTATTCAAAATACATTTATTTTTAGATATGTAGTAGATATATTTTATGATAACTTGAAAATATTTTTGAGAACCTATAATACTTATTTCTTACTATATATTATTTTTATTTAGCTATTGCAAGCGATACTTCTTCATAATTTTCGAAGAAAATAAGCTATTTTAATTATTTTTATCCAATCTTTATAGTGAAATTTATCAATTTTTAACAAAATTATTTGATTTTTATGTATTTTCTGAATGTTTTCTCTATTAATATATCTATTTTGCATAATATTTCTCCTTAAGAAAATTTTAGGCATAAACACGATTCTTTTAATAAGACAAAATTCTTTCCTTCATAGCATCATTCATATTCTTCTATTAAGTAAACAATAACCCACTTGTGCATTTTTGTAAGCACTCGCACAATCATTATATTAAACAAAATATCATCTAATTCTTACCACATATCCTTTCTGCATGACACGTGAGCTGCCCAATTTTATCGACTTCCTTTATTCAGCCTGTGCAAATGAATCCTGTCTATGTACATCGGCAAAAGGATCTGCGAAGGAGGATTGTGAATGGATCTTAGGATAAGATATAATCTTCAATCAGTGGCTATATTTTCTTCGTTATTTTCCTCCAAGAAAGAAAATATATTTGTATTATAAAAGTGCTACCTCGTGTATTTGAAAGATATTGTATATAAAGCATCCGGATAGTAAACTCTTTAGCTTAGTTAATGAGAATTAAAGAAAAAGTGCTTTCAAAGTAAAGGATAATTAGATAAAAATATATTTATATATGTTCTTCGCATTTATATATTTATATTATTAATAACCATCATTAACAAAAGATTGCGCAATGAATATTAATTTACTAAGAAAACCATCAATAAAACGTAGATACATATGATTTGTGATGAATTATTATTCCTAAGTCTACAATTAAAAAAAATTAATTCAAAAATATAATTGTTAAATTAACACAATTTAACCTGCATATTTGGGACGATCTCCTTTTGGAAAAGATATAGTTATTTGGAGATCCCAACGAGTTATGAAGATAGTTTATTTAACATTATTATTTAATAATATATATATATATATATATATGTATATTAATGAATTAAAATTTGCTTAAAAAATAGAAGAGGAAGAAGATACATGCAGTATATTATTGAAAATCTTCAAAATAATTAAACGGAAATTTTTAGCAATTTAAAAATTTTATTTGCGAACGAAGAAAATAAACTATCGTTTTAAAAGGAATACTTAATATGTATATATATATATATAAATGAAAAGTTGCATCGAAAATATGTTTTTCAGATCTCCATGTGAAGGAATTTTGCTAGACTTCTGTTTTTAATACACTAAATACGGTAACAAAAAAAGGGCTATCTGGAATGTCGATATGTAATTCAAACGGTCTAAGCATGATTTTTTTTTATTGCTTCAAAGTCAATTAATATAAGCCTGAATTTGAATACAATTAAATATTTTACAATATGATTCTGACATATAACAACTATGAGAATCATTGAAAAATCTTCAATTGAGAAATAGATAATGAATTCACTGAAAAAATAATTACCAGATAAAAAGAATTTCTTATATACCATGTTTTTGAATTTTCTATTGAATCATATAAATGCTACCGAAGACAGCAGAAACCCGGATCAATTGGCTAAAAGTATTAAAAAAATTCATTGCTATCGTGTTTTGCGCTATTATAAAAGATTCAAATGGCTAACTAGTCGGGAAGTTAGTTAAAATCGATTGAAAGCTTTGTACTGGTAACGCTACCGATGGCAGCAAGGTCCCGAAGCAATTGGTTAAAAATATTTAAAAAATGCATTTTCACCGTGTTCTGAACTATTCTGAAAGTTTCAAATGTCTAGCTAGTCAGGAAGTTAGTTAAATAAGCTTCTGTTGAATCATATAAAAGCTGCCGAAGGCAGTAGGGACCTGAAAAAGTTGACTAAAAGTATTAAAAAAATGTATTGTCACCGTGTTCCGAGCTATCCTGAACGTTTCAAATGTCTAGCTAGTCAAGAAGTTAGTGAAAAATCGATTGCAAGCTTTGTACTGATAACGCTGCCGAAGACAGCAGGAACCCGAAACAGTTGGCTAAAAGTATTTTAAAAATGCGATTTCACCGTGTTCTGAACTATTCTGAAAGTTTTAAATGTCTAGTTAGTCGGGAAGTTAGTTAAATAAATTTTCTGTCGAATCATATAAACGCTGCCGAAGGGAGTAGGGACCTGAAACAGTTAACTAAAAGTATTAAAAAAAAGTATTGTCACCGTGTTCTGAACTGTCCTGAAAGTTTCAAATGTCTAGCTAGTCGAGAAGTTAGTGAAAAATCGATTGCAAACATTGTACTGGTAACGCTGCCGAAGGCAACAAGAACTCGAAACAGATGCTAAAAGTTTTTAAAAAAAATGCATTTTCCCCGTGTTCTGAATTATTCTGAAAGATTTAAATGTCTAGCTAGTCGGGAAGTTAGTTAAATAAATTTTCTGTCGAATCATATAAACGCTGCGCATGGCAGTAGGGACCTGAAACAGTTGACTAAAAGTATTTAAAAAAATGTATTGTCACCGTGTTCTGAACTGTCCTGAAAGTTTCAAATGTCTAGCTAGTCGGGAAGTTAGTTAAATAAATTTTCTGTTGAATCATATAAACGCTGCCGAAAGCAGTAGGGACCTGAAACAGTTGACTAAAAGTTTAAAAAAAAATGAATTGTCACCGTGTTCTGAGCTATCCTGAAAGTTTCAAATGTCTAGCCAGTCGGGTAGTTAGTGAAAAATCGATTGCAAGCTTTGTACTGGTAACGCTGCCAACGACAGCAGGATCCCGAAACTGTTGGCTAGAATTATTTTAAAAAATGCATTTTCACCGTGTTCTGAATTATTCTGAAAGATTTAAATGTCTAGCTAGTCGGGAAGTTAGTTAAATAAATTTTCTGTCGAATCATATAAACGCTGCGGAAGGCAGTAGGGACCTGAAACAGTTAACTAAAAGTATTAAAAAAATGTATTGTCACCGTGTTCTGAGCTGTCCTGGAAGTTTCAAATGTCTAGCTAGTCGGGAAGTTAGCTAAAAATCGATTGCAAGATTTGTACTGGATAAACTTTCGTTCAGCATTTTACTAAACACAGCATTATACCCAACATACTCAGCCTGATTTTGTTCAAGGGCAGCAAGTTTTCGGATGATCAATTTCTACGAAACCGTTTAGAAATAGCTGAGTATGTTGAGCGTGCTGATCAAAATTGGCCAATAGGCAGGATTTTTTCCTGGAATACGGGAATACATCACGCTCTCAAGTCGGGGGAACCCTACGGACAGCTGACCGGTTTATCGTTTGTTCAGCATGGTGCGTATAATGTTGTGTTGAGTATGTATGCTCCCGTGTGATATGGCCATTAGAAATCAGTTTATTCCACAAATAACATAGTAATGAATAATCAAGAAAAAAATTTCTTTCCGATATGAAAGCAGTGAAGGCAAGGCCAAGCTTGAAATCTCTTAAACTTGAGCGGAACTCTTTTCACGCTTGGTTGGGCTGGGTGCGGGACTATATTTTAACTTTTATCTCGAAGCCTGTACCATATTTTTATTTTTATTTATAACCATACCGGTAGCTTGAAATATGGAGCGATTATTATGAAATGTACTAGTAATATGTCTTTCACTTTATACGTATCTAATTTATATTTTAGAAGCCGAGCATTCTCTCGACATAATCTTTGATCATATATAATCAAAACTGGTTGAAAAAACTAAGTAAATGTTATGCTTACGCTGATTACAGTTATACTCTTTAAAGATAAGGACTTCTTTTTTCTAATCAGAATTTTCAGCAGATATTTATAAAAAAAAAAGGGAGGGGGCTTTTTTTTTTTATAATAATATACCAAAAAATATTTTCATATTTTAAATTTAATATGCGTTAATTTTAAATAATTCAACATATTCGAGAATAGTCTATATAAAAATTCATAAAAAAAAAAGTATTCGGCCTTAAAACGTTTGATAGACTCATAAATTATTTTACTTTTGGCAAACATTTTCTGAAACCTAATACTGAGTTAAATTTATCATAGCCAAAGATATTGAAAAAAAAAGCGTAAATTTTTCTTACCAATAAATATATAGTAACGTCTTTGGTAACATATCAAAATAAACTGCATCATGGATCACTAAGAAAAATATAGTATATCGCAAATTTTGTCACTTACAAGCCATACATTGGAACTGTCTTTCACTTTTAAAAGAAGAAATATCTTTATCTATAGTTTAAATCAGTATGTTAGAAAAGCAATCTGTCACTTTCAGAGAAAAAACTACAAAAGCTTATCTTTGAAATCAGCATTCACACATGATGAATTTCACTTTCTTCATATCTATCGATATTTTTTCGCCCCAAATTATCGTCTTAATAATGTAGTAAGAAATTAATCAACCGAACATTTAATATCTATATTAGTTATATATTAAATGCGACTTCTTTTTTAAGCTTATGTTTTTTTTTTTTCTTTTTACATATATCTTTATTACTATAATTGTACATATAATATTTGGGATTATCTTTTTACACCCTTTTCTTCACTCACCTTAGAAAAGTTTTACCACATTTATGTAAACGGTCTCGCGATTTTAGTATCTATAAAGTCTATTTCTGTACAAATAAAATGTTATTGTTGCTTATTTCACTATTTCAATAGTGAGTTACTACTAAAAGTCTTAACAATGCTATAAACGTTACAGTTAATAATAGATAACAATATCTGTAATTTTCAAACTTACAAGGGAAGTATGAATCAGTAAATTTTCTATTGAAACCAAACCAAGCTTAAATTTAAGACTTAAGAGCATGGTCGAAAACATAGGGTAGAGTGTAAAATTTGCGGAATAACTTCCCATGCATCAAGATATGACCCTAAAAGTTTTAGCTGTTTCTATAAAAAACAATAAAACACAAACAGGAGAAGTTGGTGTAGTGGTAGCGTGTTTGATTCGTGAGCAGAAGGTGCTGTGACCGAGTCCCGGCAAGAGAGCTCTGCATTTAAATTTTTTATTTCAACTAATTTTCTTTTTTTTTATTTTTGATTAAATGAAATTATTATTTTAAGAGAAAATATTTATATTAAAAAGGTTTTTCTCAGTGCAGACAAAATATATTTTTTCAATTTTTAACCATTTTTATTTTTATTTTTATTTTTATTTTATTTTATTTATTTATTTTTTCAAATTAAAAGAATAATTTAAAGAGAAATACTTTTACTTTGTTAATGAATTGTGCTAGTATTTTAAGTAAATTTTTAATTACTATTTTTTATCGATGTCACTAATAACAAATGTTGATCGTCTGCTCTTAATTGTCCTATTATTCACGCTTTTTTTTTTTTTTTTTTTTTCATGAAAGAACCTGAATGAAGAACAAGAGCCGCTGCTTTACTACTCGACGTCGCATTTAACTTTTATATCAAATATTTTATTAAACAACTGTCGAATTAGGTAGTGTCGGAGGAACTGTCAATAAAATTGAGCACAGTGACAAATTTTCTCAAATTTATTTAACTAATTTATAATTAGTTTTCAAGTCAAAAATTTCAAAATCTAGGCGAATATGATTTTTACAAATAAAGTAATCTCGATGAAAAGCCAAATATTTAACAAAATGTTCGTTATGAACAATATTTGACGGTGAACAAGTTTGTTATGAAACAAATATGATGAATCTTCTTATGTTTTTCTGTTCTCATTGTGAAAAATGCTTATGCTTTCATCAATTTTCTACTTTTAATCATAGTCATGTTTTCTTTTTTATAAATAAATAAATAAAAATCTATATTTTTTAATTTCTTGGTAAATACTTTATTAATTGGTATACTCACAAAAAAAGACCTTAATATGATAAATATTTTCACTTGAATTAATAATTTAATTTAATCGAAAATGTAAAAAAGAAAAAAAAAAGTTGAAAGAAAAAATTAAAGTACAAAACGCCTCCGGGACTCGATCTGAGGACTTCCTGCGTGCGAGTCAAATACACTTCCATTGCACCATTTCTCATGCTACGTTTTGTGTTCTGTTAATTTTTGTAGAAACAAAACCCTTAGGGTCATGTCTTGACCCGTTGGGGAGGGGGGGGGGTCGCAATTTTTGCAATCTAGCCTATGTTTCCGACAATATTATTTAATTTAAGCTTGGTTTGGTTTCAATAGCAATTTTACTTATTCACACCTCCCTTGTTAGAATTACTAACATGATAAAAATATATTTAACCCTAGAACACCAGTGTAACGTAAAATTTACGTATACGTAAATTTTACGTGCGCTCTTCCTTTGTTGGTATACATTTTTATAGTTTAAATTATTTTTTTTTAAATACAAATAATTATTTATTTAATGGAATGTTAGTAATATTGAATAAAACAGCAAATAATTAAACATATTTAAAAACAACATAATGTAATAGAAGCAAATAAAACAACTTTTACATGAGCACGTAAATTTTACGTGCGGTCTTCCTTTGTTGGTATACATTTTTATAGTTTTTAAATAATTTTTTAAATACAAATAATTATCCATTTAATGGAATGTTAGTAATATTGTGTAAAACAGCAAATAATTAAACATATTTAAAAACAATGTAATGTAATATAAGCAAATAAAACAACTTTTTACATGAGCACGTAAATTTTACGTATCTCAAGCGATAGCGGCATATATGAACACGCTAGTGTTCTAGGATTAATTTTACTTTTCGATCTTTTACTTATTTTAATTTCTGCAGCAGATTTCGTATTATAGTTATAATATTGATGTTTGTTGCAATATTGTATATATCATAATGTTACTTTTCCTATTTTTTTATTTAAAACTAATCGTGAGAGCTATTTTCTTTAGATAATACATTTCATATGCATTTTGTTAATAAATGCGTTTTGATAAAACCAATCCTATTTTGTTTTCTTAATTATATATATATATATATATATATATATATATATTATTTACTGCAGGTACACTCCATAGGACATATTAAATACATATATTGGTTATAATTTATTTTTTATTTGTATATGGGTCGTTCTACAGAAAAACCTGCAATTTAACGACATAAATTTCAAGATAAAATCTTTAAAAAGTCTTGAGGGACAGCTTATGGTATGAGAAAAATACACTCAAATAAACAAGAACATTTGCGTCAGACCAGCACACACAAAATAATATTTTATTGGTACAACAAAAAGTTTACTAAATAAACCATTTGTTTTTTGTTTATATAGTCTTAACAAAAATTTTGGTACTAGAATGGAAAGGAGCACATTTTTGGTACATTGCCTGTTCAGAGAAAGGTCATTGGAGTAAATTATCGGACTATCCAGGGACAGTGACTTCTCTTTCAAACATATTCTTTTGGTCAATCGAAGCAAGTTGAACTGGTTAACAGTACAAAATGATAAAATAAAACTAAAAAATCACTCAACAACATAAACTTTACTTTCCAAAGGAAACATTTGTTTTCAATGAAGATGGTTTTATTTCCTTTATTTCTTAACATACTTTTCCTCTCCTACGTATTTCGATGATTAAAATTTGAAAACTGATTATTTTTCATTTCTATTCTTATCGTAGAAATGTGATTTATGTTAATTTCAACCCTGTAATCGATTCAAAAGACATATTTATCGTCTTCCTGTTACACAATTTATGTGCGCGTGTGTATATTAAAAATAAAGTATCGAAAAACCATATGGACACATTTGATTTTTTCTGAAGTTTGTGATAAAAATGTCCCGCACACTCCCTGAAAAAATAAAATAAAAAAATAAATAAACAAACAGATTAAAGTATTTTAACTATTTAATTTACTATAAGATTAAAAAAAATATGCTGAAGTTTAGCCTGAATTCCATATGACATCCCTCTCCAACGATGTGCGGGTTAACAAAATATCTTCAATAAGAAAATTTATATGAATAAAATTTAGACCTTCTTTATTTTGATTCACTATATGAAAGACGAAATTATTAACCAAACAACATTGCCGAACCTTTACAATTATATTATTGGGGAATTAAATATAACAGGGATTAAATATAACAAGGATTAAAGAGTTCTGCTTCTTTTTCCATCAGTATTTCCTAAAAAAAATTCCTACCTATAAAATCACAAAAATAACTGTAAAAGTATGAAACAAATTTCTGTGAAGAAATACTGATGGCAGAAAATCGGAACTCTTTCATCCCTGATATAACTCAATAACAATTTTAAGGGGGGTTGGCACCATTAACGGCACCACTGAAGTAAGTTTGGTATAAAAGCTTATATTTCCATTTAACATTTGAGAAGCAAACATTTAAACCCTGTTTTCTACAAATATTAAAAAAATGAATTAGTAATTTTTCTTTGAACTCAACATAAAATAGTTTCTCTACATCTTCATAGATATGTCTACATATCCTTCTAGTAACTAGTAATACATCTAAACAAACGATAATTAGGATTTAAGTTTAGTTATTTTTTAATTTATTAGTTTTTTGTGCTTTCTGGAAAATTCTATCCGAAGAAAAAAACATGGCTTGAATACTTGCTCCTTTTTATGAATTGAACTATATTAGATTTGTTCAATGAAATATATATTCAGGCACCAATTATTATGGATTTTGATATATTTTTTTACAGATTTCAAATCTTTTAATTGGGTTTTCTCAGTTTGCACTTTTTATGAATTCATGATCTTTAAAATGCTAAAACTTCTACATATATTTAAGAAAAGACAATTTTTTTAGATGTTTAATGGAACATAATTAAAAGAATCAGGGATGGGTTTTGAAATTCACTAAGCAGTTATCGAGAAAAAATAAAAATAAAAAGTGCATGTCTAGGTAGGAAATTGGAAATAAAAATCATGCTTTTTGTGTATTTTTATTTTTAATATTTTTTCTTTTAAAGATACTTCAAAATTTATCCCTAATTCTTTTAAATAAGTTCTATTAACAGCCCCCCCCCCCTCCCTCCAAAAAAAAAGAAAAAAAAAAAAGGTATCAATCTTTTTCTTAAATATCTGTAGAAGTTTAAGCATTTCAGATCATGAATTCATGAAAAAATGCAAACTGAGGAGATGCAATTTAAAGATTTAAAATCCGTAAAATATATATTAAAAATCATAAAAATTGTTGCCTGAATATATATATTATTGGAAAAACTTAATATAATTCAATTTATAAATATTAAATGGAAATATAAGCTTTTATAATGAGATCTACTTCAGCGGTGGCGTGAAAGGTGTGAAGTCCCCTTAAATTAGTTTTATAGCAACACTGTTGATTATGACCCAACATTTACTAAAAAAATAAGAAAAAAATTACGAATCTAGAGAAACATGCTAAAACTTTTTATTTAATACTACATGGTATAAATACATAATAATATATGTCACACCTATCACCTCTGATATATTTTTGTAGACACTGGTGTATGTTCGTTTTTGTATAGAAGCTGAGGCCGGATGACTGCAGGCGAATTCTAGACCTGAAAACACTAGTGGAACAGTTTTTTTTTACAATCATTAATATTTTAGATCTACGTTGTCCACAGAGGTGATAGTTTTATTTCCTTAAATAATTATGTTATGATTAATATTATAGGTTTGTGCCACATACAAGACTTAAACAATGATATTTCACTCAGGGTTGCATATTGAATAAAAGACGTACTTTTAAACTGTTGCATTAAAAAAAAAAATAACAGATGTGATGTGACAAGCTGAGTAGATAACCAAACACCATAAATAGCAATTACTTTCCTAAAAACTTTCAAACGTATTTAAAGCAAAATGTTAACGTTTTCTACATGGCTGCTTTTTTCATTTGTAATTAAAACAGGAGCGAAAAATCATGCGGTATGCATTGATTATTAACACTTTCCAACTGTACACACTTGTATCGTATATCTTTCAATGTTCTTTGCCAACGTTATAACACAACGGACTGACAGAAGCACAGGCATACAGATAGACTAATTGGATTCATAATCATTCTTAAACATTGTTGCAAAGTGTTAAAAATGCTTTGCACAAAAGGACGTGCAATCCTTAAACTAATTGCAGCCCTTAATGTATCTGAATTTTTATTGTAACCTGTAAATCTGAATGTTAATCATATCATATTCTATACAAAACATTATTTTGGCATATTAACAATATATGTCAATTTCTTTGTGATTTTACAGTAGAAAGTTATTTAAATGGGTTTTATAGTGTCTCCCATAAAAATTAATTTTGGATGCCCCTTTACACAAAGAGGTTGTACAGGACCTATTAATGCCATTTTAAATAGGGTGAACTTGAATAACATATATCATTTTTTAAAAATTCTGAAAATATTTACGGACGCTGGGGGTGGGCAGACGGACAGATAGACAGATGGACAGACGGACTAACAGATACACAAACGGAAATCATATTCACACTTAAAAAGTATTATAAAGTTTAAAAATGCTTAATGTAAACGAAAATGCAATTCTAGCAAATTTCCAATAAAACCCTTCAGTGTAACTGAATATTTTTGTGTGACCCTGTAAATCTAATGCTAATCAGACTACATTCTATAGAAAGCATCTTTTGTGCATATAAATAACATATTTCAATTTCATTAAGATTTCTGTTGAGTAAAGTTCTTAAAATTAGGTTTTTAGAAATATTTCTCATGGATTGCAATGCTTTGGAATACTTTTGGTTGCCCCTGTACACAATCCATTTGTGGTATTTATTCCATTTTCAATAGAAAACATACGATAGGGAACCTGAATAACATATTTCACTTTCATTAAGATTTGTGTAAAATAAAGGTATGAAAATATGGTTTATAGAAATACCTCTCATAGAACAGAGTGCTTTAGAATACTTTCGTGTGTTCCTGTACGTAAACCAATATAGGTATTCACTCCATTTTCAATTGGGAACATCCTATAGTGTACTGCAGTAACATATAGCAGTTTCAAGAAATTCCATGAATATTTACGGGAGTTAGAGCGCAGACAGATAGACAAACCGAAGTCATTAATACTTTTCAACCTTGTTGGAATGTGTTAAAAAGGTAAATAATACCTCCCCCTAGTGATTTTTTTGTTTTTATTAAAAATTTCCACAGAAGGGATGCAAAATTTTGTGACAAGCTTTCGTTTAAAAAATATTCCTTTTAACAATAAACGGAGAAAAATATTTTATATGATGCTAAATTTATACATTTTCTAAGGAAAATACTCTTACTTACATAATTTATCGCGTAAATCTCAACATATATAACACTTCAATTAATACAAACCTGACTTGCGACAGTCTAAAGAAATATTTTTTCACCTACTTTAGATACATCTTTTTGTTATTTATACTTTTTTAATTTGAAGAAATTTTAAATTATGCAAAACACATTGTATTTTTATATGCAAAACTAAAATAATAATTTTAACAGTAGTTAAAATATTATTGCTTTGTAACTGGAAAGTGTAGTTTTCTGTAGAATCAACCATATTCTTAATGCAGTTCAATTTATTAAAAAAATAATAAAATTATCTAAAAAAAAAACTGGCTAATGCCTAAGTACTACAGATTTTGTTTATTATTCATTTGTAAGTCCATGTGACTATGTCAAAGTTTGGTCAGCTGAACTCCCAACTGCTTGCCAATTAATATTTTCACACGAAACGAGCTTTACATTGAAAGAAAAAATTTAGTAAACCATTTCTTAAAGTTATTTCAATGACTATGGAATAATTACTATATTTTTTTGTAAAATGCAGTGTATACATTTCATATATATAATGTAATTATTTATTGCACACAAGCGCTTCATATACATATAGGCTTGGCAGATTGCAAAATATTAAAAATGGCTGGGATTTTTACACTGAAAATTTAAATAATTTTTAATATACATTGAAAACGTATATTGAGATAAATCCACTAATGCCTGTCGAGAATTCCATATGTTATTGTCTCATCTGCCAAGCTCTGAAAAATAAAAATCAGTGAAAAGCATATAAAATATTTTATTTTTAATTCTACCGAAACAAAAATATTCATACAAAGATATAAAACAAACATTTATTCTTCAACCATTTTTCTTGCGACCATAGGAGCCTCTGTGTAACTGCTGACTCAACGAGTCCAATGTTAAAATAGATGTGATAACCCTTGTGTTTGAAAGAAGATAAGGGAACGCCGAATGACTGGATGTTTACCAAAACCCCATTTGTCGGACAATTTGGAACCCCTCCAAGCCATTAAAATCGTCCTCAGAGCTAGGCGCGGGAAACAGGGTTGCACTATAGCTATCATATTTTTAGAAGCTTATTTCCAAAATAAGCATATAAAATATATGCAGTAACCATTTTATACACTGACTCAAATAATTGAAAAAAAAAAAGTTTTAAGCATGCTGATATACTTTGATCTTAAATGATATAACACAATTTATTCGTATATTTAAAGATTTTATAGATTTACAGTTTTCAATTTCTAGCTTTATAGAATGAAACGAGACACTATTCATTTATCGTGAAAATTGCATTCTGTAATCATAACCACTAAAATTTAAATTGCCTTATTTTGACTCGTTCGTTAAATACATTCTAAATTTCCTTTTTAAATATGCATAATTTGAAGTTTTAGTGTTTATTCAAGCATGCATGCTACCAAATCTGGATTTAGTTTGATTATAACATATCAATTTTCAGTAGTTTATTTAAGATATTTATCTGTATTATCAAAGAAAGCAGGTTTGTTTAAACATTTCCACAACAAGTTTAATTTAAGAAAGTTACAATATTCATTTTAATACTTAATCTTTACTTCAAAGAGTTATTTTTCTCAAGGCTAAGTATATGTAATACCTTAACATATAAAAAGTATTTCGTGTTTTGTGTATTATTCCCTTTTTGAAATAACAAAATATATTCCAAAGATTTTGAATACAGTAGAGTCTGATTACTTTACGAAACTGCATGATGTTGATGAAAGTTAATATATTCTGGTGTGAAAGAGGATTTTGAGCTTTTAGAAAGAGGATTAAAGATCATTATGGCTAAATGATGCGAAAGAAATTTGTATTTTTCAGAATAAGGAACAAATAATTCTTAGTTATTTTGCGTTATGTAACTTAAGCAATCAACTGTTAATACACAAAAATTTCTGGTTATTTTCAAAGAAATAGAACACTTCATTATACGCTTTCCACATAATAAAAACAGAGAGATACTTGAAAGATGTGAAGTAATTATTATCTTAAAGTGATACAATTGTTTAACTATAAGAAAGATTTGTGTTTTTGGAAATTTTATAATCAACATTATTTACTTTTGTAGCACATGTAAAGGAAACAGCATTGTGCTTATTTCACCTAAAAAGAAATACACGTCATAAGTATACTTAAATATTTGAAAATCATTTTACTGTATTTTTATTAAAATTACTTCTTAAAATTACTACCTAAATAATTTAATCAAAATATTATTTTTAATTAAGTGTCTCGAAATAATACCTTTCTTTGAAAATTAACAAATACAACATAAGTATTGTGTAGCATGAAATTATTATATGTCTGAGAGCGCTACAACTCCATATATATGTAACTGTAACAACGATTTGATAAAGATTCGATTCATTAGCAATTACAATACACTATCTGCCAATAAGTATTTAGACATTTTCGTGTTTAGAGAGGTGTTTTTTAGATGTCTGAAAAAATTCTTTACGAAAATTTCCTTACTACTTAATCTTGAAACTTTGGAAGTAAAAAGAACATGTTATACCTCATATAATTTCAGCAAAAGTTTTATTTTGAAGAGAAAATAAGAACAAGTAAAAAAAAAAAAAAATAATCGAAATGTATCGGAGCACCTTGTAAAAAAAAAAAAAAAAAAAAAAAAAAAAAAAAAAAATGCTTGAAATGCGTTTTGGCTGTAGCATATGATTATGAGGTTTCTTCTAATTATCTATATAAATTTTTATGAGGGTATCACATATAATTATGGAAATATAACGGTTTCTTTAAAAAACTGCAAAACATTTTGTCACTTTTTAAATTATAACACACAAGGTATTATTCCCAACGCAAAGTCATAAAAAAAAAAAAAAATTGGCATACTACTTTAGACACTCATACTGCAATCAGAATTTTAAAATGTTAAACACTTTATGAAATAGAAGCATTTTTACTAAATAATTTTTATCTTACGCATGCACAAGCATTAACGAAATTTTGTTTCCATGAGCCAAATGTACTCAGCAAATTATATGCAATCCCCAAACAAATATCGTGTAAAATAAAAAATATTACCATTGGTTGAAACAAAATAAAAAATGTGAGTAAAACCTCTTTTATTTTAGATTTTATTTTGAGAGGAACTGAATATCAGTTCATTCTATCACCGACAATCTTTTGAATTTACGCGATATTTGTTTGGAGTTTTAATGTAAGTAGCTCAATACGTTTGGTTATTAAATTACGCAAATGAAATTTCGTTAAAGCTTGTGCATGTGTAGTTAAAAATTACTTAGTAAAAGCGCTCACATTTCGTAAGATATTTAAAATTTTTCCATTCCTGATGCTGTATTCTGTGTCTAATGCAACATGCCAACTTTCCTAAAATTGACTTTGCATTTGGGTCTAATACTCTGCGCATTATAGTTAAAAAAGTGGCTTTTTTTTCAATTTTTTAAAGAAACCATTATATCTCAATGAATATATCTGGTAGCCTCATAAAAACGGATACAGATAATTAAAAAGACTCTTTTAAAATGTGTGACCGAATTTGCTTACTCAAAAACGAACAAAAAATTTTTAGGCATAATTTAAGAGGAATTTCTAGGAAAAAATCAAATTTGAGTAAAATCAGTCTTTTCTGATTCAGTCAAATTGATCGTTAACCCCTTAACGCGCGCTGTCCTCGCTGTAAGGACGCAAAATTTAAGTTCCAGCTGCAAAAATTCATCCCGGAAATTTTTTAGCAAAAATTTACGTTTATAACATAGCAGAAAAAGCCGGTTTTTTTAACCTTAAAATATTTTTTTTTTTTTAGTTTAATTTAGTTCATGAATTCCGGTGGCAGTATAATTTAAATGATCCAAATTGTCTTGCGCCGCAAAGGGTTAAACTGTCAGCTCCTTTTTGATCGAATTTCGATCACTTTTCATTTGGTTCAACAAAATTGCGTAATGATGGTGACATCTATCTATCATATTTTAAATGACACATGGAAAATATTTTTTAGATATATATAATTTATCAATTTATATATTGTTTTAAAAATATGTTGAGGGCTTCCGATAATTAGAAAAGTAAACTATCAAAGATTTTTTTTTTTTATGTATAAATATAACAAATGTTTTATATACAACTGACAAGAAATAGTAGAGTTATCAAATTACGAGTGTTATTCATAAAAATCTAAAAATGAGAAGTGGATGTCTTTTTAAAAACTGCTTCTTAAAGAAATATATGAAGTATAAAGAAAAAGAACAATGTATTTATGTAATGTAGAAATTTATTTATGTCTAAAGTTATTTAATATTTTTATTATAGTCATTGAAACTAATTTATTAAAATGCATGTAAATCGTTCAGAAAATGTATTACAATGTTTTAATTAGAATTAAACTCAACATCAGGAATAATATGTATAAACAAACAAGTACATACTGTTTTTTCAACTCATAGTTATTCAAAAAATTCTGCAACATTGCGTAGAAGAATTTATTTTTCCAAACGAACTAAATTATACAAAATTAATTTGCAAGCTTTTAAAATGTGTGCTTGTCATAGAGTTTCTGTTTTCAAGAATTTTTTCTCAATTTTAAATCAATAGTGCTATTTAAATTAAGCTTATTGGGTTTCTCATAGCTTTATGTTATGTATAAAACAAGTAAACAAGTAAAAGTTGATAAATAATATTTACTCCCCTTGAGAATGATTGAGAACGGCTATACGGCCATTTTTTGTATGAAATCAAGGCGTCGTGTTAGCGCGTTCGTCTGCCACCAAAGGGGACTTGCGTCCGATTCCGGCGGAGAAATTCCGATATTTTTTTCCAGCATCACACAGGTTCACTCAAATTTGGCCAGATTTCTCTCAAAAATAACTTGTTTCAGTTGGCTCAAATCTGACCCGCTTATAGCAGCTCAATAATTTGAGAGGTTTTCTCTCAACGTGAGAAATTGCCTTTCAACATGTTGATTGAGTGAAAAATGGCTCAATTTGAGAATTTTCCCTTTCCATTTTTATAGAGGAGCCTCATTATCACATGCTACCGCAAAAACGCATTTTATTACTTACTTTTTACAGGGTGATCCAAAGCATTTTGATGTTTTGCATTTTTTACTGGTTCTTTTTTCTCTTACGGTCAAAACTTTTGGTGAAATATTTAATGTATAACGTGGTCTTTATACCCACAAAGTTTCAGGACAATTCGTAAAAATGTTATCTAGATATTTGACAAAACGTCTAAATTCGAAAATGTCCAAATACTTATTGGTTAGACAATAAAAATTTAAAGCTTTTAAATGAACTTGATGTTTTGAAACAATTCTTATATTTAACAGCAAACTCATACATTAAACAGTACTGAAATTAAATTTATCGATTTCAGTGTTTCTCTAATTTATATTTAGTACTTCAAAAGAAATAAACCCTAAACCCTCATATACTATACTCATATTTGCCAGTTTTAGCCCTTTTTGACAACCAGAAAATTTTAATAGAATTTCTTTATACATTTCTGTAATGGTTTACACTGATTAACCCTTTGAAATGCGATGTCCATGTTATTGTATCCCAACTAATTTTTATTGCCAACTGCAAGAACTTGCTCTGAAAATTTTTTTATAACTTACATAGCTGCCAACATCACTAATTTTTAAATCAAATTTATCAACCAGTAATTTTAATAATTAATCTTTCAGACATGTTTTCGACAAATAAATATAATTAAATAAGCTGAAAACATTTATAAAATATTTCCGGTATGAAGTCGCTGTTTAAAATAACGGAGACTTGGCACCTATGAAGTTAGAGGGAAAAACTTTGTTTCTTCTCTTCTCAATATGTTCATAAATTCTGATAGATTTTCATTTTAAATGAACAATATTACTCTTTTCCTTAAAGGGGTAAATTAAATAAAAATTTCCATTACAGTTTTCCGGTAGCCAAAGTGCTAAAGTTGGCAACTATGACTATGATTCTTTTTCGCAGTGAACACACACAAGTAAAACGGTTTTGAATAAATATGTTTAATATAATTTTAAATTTTACTCTAACTTTTTCCAAAGTTTAGTTTGTAATAAAAATTACTGGTGTCTCAGCGTCCTATATTTTAAATTTCACTAATGTTTATAGTAAAGTTTTCCTTATTTAGTCGCAATTTATTAAATTCGACAATTAACTAAACCAAATTTCATTATTAGAAAAATATTGGTATTCATTATATAGGATGCTGTAAACCTTAAAATAAGGAAAACAATCAAATTCAACTATTGAAACTAGAAAGAAGGAAAATGGGCAGTAAGTTAAGTAAAACAATTTTTAATCATAATAATTTTCATCCTAGATTTTTCAGGGCAGCGGTAGCCTGGTCGGTAAAATGCTATATCGAAAGCGTTTCGCCACACAAAGAGGAAATAAAAAAAAAAATTAAACAAAAAATTAGAAATCTTAGTTCCACAATTTCACAACAACTTAACAGAATCTCAAACACAGAACCTTTAAACATCTTTACAGAAACCCTAATTTCCTTTATTCAAGCGGCTGCAAATTCCTCCTTTCTATTCAAGAAAGTGAGACGCCACTCTACTCCCTCCTTCTGGTCTCCCCACTTAAGGTCGCTGCGTAATAAACTAATGGCAATAAGACATAAACTGAAATATCTAGAAGAACCAGAACGTCGACAACTACAGATACAACAGAAAAAACTAGCAGCGACCTATAAAAACCAACTCAACAAGGCAAAACACGCAGTGTGGAAATCTTCCTGCTGTTCTCAGACAGAAAACTTTGGCACTGCTCAAAAAAATTTCTCCAGCAAATTCTTCACATCTCATGAGCTAAGATTACAAAGACTACCGATCCTTTCTTCCAAAAAGAACAACTTAGAATATTTAACTGAAACCCTATTCATCCCTTCTTCTCTCCCATCCACGAAGCCTCATCCCTTCCTCTTTACAACCCAGTCGGATAAAGCTTTTACGAAAGTGGAGGTCCGAACTGCGCTCTCAGGATTTAACAATAAAAAAGCTCCAGGTCCAGATAGGATAGATTTTACCATTTTAAAATTAGTTAATTCTTCCATTCTCCAGATTTTGTTATGCTGGTACAACTTATGCTTGCTTTTTCAGTATTTCACCAAAGTTCTTCGTCGAGGAGAGGTGGTATACTTTCTAAATCAAGGGAAGTGTCCCTCTGAACCCAAGTCTTACCGCCCAATCTGCCTGCTTCTAACTTTAGGAAAATTATTAGAAAAATTAATTGTAATCCGCCTCAATCACTTTATAGATCTAATAGCTTACCAAATGAAAATCATTCTGGGTTCAGAGAGGGCAGATCATGCGAAATGGAATTGAAATGCTATCCTCTCTTCCTGCGCATCTAGTTACAACTCGGGAAACTATACCACCCTTGTCTCCTTGGATATTCAAGAAGCTTTTGATAATGTTAATATTAAATAACTCCGTATTCTGAATATTCTCCCATACTTTCAATGTCCGGGAAATATCGCTGGAGTCATCAGCTCTTATCTTTCCAACAGGAAAATCATGGTCAACTGGGGCTCAGGATCCTCAGATCATATTCAAGGAAAGGTTGTCCACAATGCTCATGTCTTGATCCAGTTCTCTGGACATTAGTCGCAAACACCGTACTCGAACCTATGACCTCAAAAGGCTTATCTTCGTCTTCACTGATGACTTCACGATAATACTTTCGGGCAAATCAAGAAGGGATCTGGAATCTCAGGCCCATGATGCTTTAACAACCTTCTACCAACTGCTTACCTCACTCAGTCTCACACTTTCGGCAGCAAAGACACAGGCTCTTACCTTTTATCTTCCCAGGATTCTAAAATGAAAACCGGTGATCAGAGTCAATAGAGTTAGTGTCTCCCATGTAGACAAAACCCGAATCTTAGGGTTTACCATAGATAAGAACCTCAACTGGATTGCATATATCAACAATCTAAAGCTTAAATTACTAAAATTTTATCATGATTCTATAAAACTCGCGGAAAAAAACTGGGGTATTAAATCAAGCATGTTAGAAATCTGGTACAGTGTAATAGTAGAAAAAATCATACCTTACGTGGCTGGAATTTGGGAAGGGGTGGGGAATCTTTAAAAAACCGCAAAGCTCAAACTGTTCTGTCTTCAAATAATATTCTTATTTTAAATTTCCAGGGGGTATAGAACTATTTCCACTGACGCATTGACAGTGATCACCGATACTCCACAAATCTACCTAACAGTTAAATATGAATTTCATAAAATTAACATTCTACAACTCAGTAACACTTCACTGCGAAATGAAAACTTCCCTAATTGAGAAATACAACGTAAAACATGCAGTTGGCATATTCACCCAGCAGCAGATACCTCTCATGCCCTAGACAACATCTCAACTAATGCCTTCTCTCCTTCTGCTCCAGTGGCGGTGTATACTGATGGGTCAAAGACTGAACACGGAGTCGGCTCAGCTTTCTTTGTCCTTTCAGATGGGATCTTGATTCATTAGTGGGCCTAAAGACTGGGAGATTATAACATCGTATTTCAAGACTATTTGCCATTTATCAGTCCCTCCTATGTATTATTGAGATTAAAAATAAATTTTACTCAGTTCCAATCTACAGTGACAGTCTCTCAGCCTTACAGGCAATACATCGACATCGGTCAAAACATCCTCTCATAACGGATATTAAACTTCAAGAAACTACATCTCTGGCTCACGCTTCGGCGCATCGGCGCGTCATGGGCAATGAAAAGGCTGATGAGATGGCAAAAACAGCCACTCAAAATCCGGACATCGGCTTTTCCCTCCCTCTCCCCCCTTTCTTTATCTAAAAGTTCCTTTTCCAAAACCTGCAGAAAGAATGGCAAGCTGAATGGGATACTTCAGACAAAGGGCGCTACACCTATGCCCGCATTAAATCTGTGAAAAATTATTACTTTAGTTTGTCTCCAGCAATTTCAGCCTTTCTGACGGGTCATGGGCCTTTCAGAACTTACATATTTCGTTTTCATTGCTCGAGGACTTCTCGATGCGAGTGCGGAGAGGAAGGCTCTCCTGACCATGTTAACTTTGCATGTCCCCTCTCAGCCCCATTTCATTTACTCAACCATCCAATTACACCCAATAACTGGCTTTTTAACATTTTAGAGCGTCCTTTTTTAAGAACTAAATTAACTAAAATCTTTGTGACCCTAATGGAATTATCCAATTTAACAAACTAAAAACTATTCTTCCTAACTTTTCCAAAGACCCGTCGCAAAATTTGAGCTTTCTTCAGCAGCCTACGAAATTTCCTCATTAGAAGCCTAAATTTTGCCTTTTTAATTAACTGCTGCCCCCTGTCGCATGGGATTTTATATCCGGCAGCAATTGTATATATATATATTTATTTTATTTTTTTATGTTCCTGCAATAAACAACGGGGGAGGCTTAACCTCTAGAATCGAGCTCTTTCAAAATTTCACATTGTAATGTGACATTTGTCGTCAGAGCCCCTCTTTGGAGATTGAAATCGCTCAGAACTGCTGCATAGTGGAGAGAGGCCTCCTTCCGTCCTTGAATCATTGAATCTCGTAATTAGAAGACTGCGGGTTCGATATGCGACCCGGCCGAAGACCGTCGTGTGCATTGATGGTGCCCTGTGTAACGAACATTTTTTTATAACCTCTAAATTGCAACTTAAATTCACATACAGAATGTTCTTTAAATTTTTACATCCTCCCTCTTCCCACATACGTATCATTTGCTTATTGCAACTCTATCGAAACCTTTGATCATATATTATTCGTTCTTTAACGTTAGTGCAGATCTACAATAGCTTGTTTTGACTTTTCCTAATTCGGTTTCTTTTCATGTTACAAATAAATGCAGTTTTGTCGCCATAAGTGGATTCCTTGTCTCATAACACGGTGCGTTAATTTTGCTCAAAAGTTCCGGGTTCTCATTGCGTGTTTTGGCGTTTAGTGAGAACCGTTTGAATTATAATCATGTGGTAACCTTTTCAAAAATTGTATGTATTTATACGTAACATAATTACAACCATTTTTTCTCTACGTTTTGAATTTGGCGTCGACTAGAGCTCTGGCGAAATTAATCGAGAAATCGAAGCGTGACTTCATCATCATGACTTGAACTGATAAGTTGACGCTTTTGGGCTCCCACTCCAAATTATTTAATTACCTCAATTATATCTACCATTTTATAGTAAAATGCTTATCTGGTCACCTATAATTGTGTTAAATATGTCAACAATTCGTATATAATAAAATTCATCATAAAATCTACAAGAAAATGCCTGTTATTTGGATTAACGAGCACTGTGTTATTGTCATCATGACACCTGGTGTCCTCCCTGAAGAATCAAAATTGTGATGGTATGCCCCTGGACCATCCCTAGGAATGAGTCACTGACCGTCACCAATTGACTGTGGTGTAGCCCGAGTACAACGTAAAGCAAACCCAACCAATCAGTCTTAGATTTTACTTCTTTATCAAAAGAATATATATAAATAGTGTATTGCTTTTGGATGCAACATTTAATATTAAATATCGATCGTTTAGTTCTAATTTTATTATTTCCACTTTGCTCTCGTTTAAAACCGAAAAATTCCAGATAGAATATTTAGCTAAGAATTCAAGGTTTGATTATAAAATCCTTTCCAGTAAATAACAAGTTTCTTTTTTTTTAACAACATTTCGGCTATACAGCACATTTTGTTAAAGAGTAAAAATGTTCCTGATGAATGTTCCCAGTAAGAATGTTCTTGATGGTGAAACTTTCCCGAAATTGCAAATTTAGAGATTTCCTAACTGGACCAGAAATAAGTTATAAAAAAAACAAGGTTTCTAAAACTGAAAAATAGCGAATTTTTAGAAAAAATTATTATTCGAGGACTATGTAATTACGCTCATTTAAATACAAGAGCCACCAGAATTTGAGAACAATATTAGGAGAAAGAAAGAAATTAATTTTTTCGACTAACAAAGAGCAGTCACGACATGGAAAATTCAAATTGGGAAGAAATTGCGCAGAATTGTAGTATTCTATAAAGGTAACAACATATTAAAGCTGTAGCGCCCACTAGCCACACAATCTTGGGAAAAATGTCTTTAAAGTTTCAATAATTCTTGAGTAAAAGATATTTCGAAGTTTCCAAAGTAGAAAGTTGATAGTCAATAATATTCATGTCAATATGGTAATTGATATTTTAAAACTAGTCAGACCTCATTATGATTATTTGTTCTTGATATATTTTATACTGAGACTAACAAAATAACACATTAACGAACTAATAATCTAACAAACTGACCGCCCTAAAAACGGACGGCACAAGTATTTTGTGATTTTTCGATTCCTCAAACCTCAAAAAGTGTAAAATTGTCAAAAAACGAGGGTAGACGTTTTCACGAGTATTTAAACGTATAGTATGGAAAGAAACTGTTAATCTAGATATCCTCAGAACAGCCTCAGAATAGGCGATATAATCAGTTACAAAAAGTAAGCACACTAGTTTAATTTTGTAGATTTTATAAACAAAACCTATAATACGTTTTGCAATATGTGTATTGTTTATGTATTAAGTAAATTAAAATAAAGATATTATTATCATTATTATTATTACTATTATTATTATTATTATTTGTATACGCAAATGTACTATGAAAGAATGTATAGTATCATCATAACTCAAAATTATCTGTTTTTTTCTCATTCTCATACTTGCATACTTGCCAGCCTAACCAGGAAGATTGTTAGTCCCGCCCTTTTCAGCCTAATTTTTTACACCAGTCTTTTTTTAGAGTACTTTTCTTCTTATTTAATCGTAAATATACAGGGTAAGTCAAAATGAATATAGCGATTACATTGGCTGTAACTATTTAATGGAAAAGAATTTATCGATAAGATTAACACAGAATGTAGATGGAACTTCAAAATTTTGTATACATACGTTATAAATGTTCTATGTGACTTCCCTTGGTCACACGGACAACATCTAGGCGGTAGTTCATTTCACACCATACCTTCTGAAGCATTTGTTCAGTCACCGACGCAAGCGCATTACAATTGCGTACTTTGAGTTCTTCAATTGTTTTGGGCATGGGAAGCACATACACCCTGTCTTTCACACAAACCCATAGATAAAAATTGCAGGGTCTCAAAGTATGCATTTGTAATGCGCTTGCGTCGGTGACTGCAGACATGCTTCAGAATGTCTGGCGTGAAATGGACAACCGTCTAAATGTTATCAGTGTGACCAAGGGAAGTCACATAGAACATCTATGACGAATGTATACAAAATTTTGGAGTTCCGTCTACATTCTGTGTTAATCTTATCGATAAATTCTTTTCCATTAAATAGTTATAGCCGTTTGTAATCGCTATATTCATTTTGACTTACCCTGTATTTTAAGAGAATTACTCTAAAAATTAAATGATGTACTAAAATGGGCGGGAACTAATAATGTTACGGGTTAGATTGGCAAATATGTACTTGACAACTTACTAATTAATATTCCAGAAGATTGTCAGTACCCGCCCTTTTTTTCACACCAGTCTTTTTTTAGAGTTTTTTTCTTCTTATTTAATCGTAATTATATTTGAAGAGAATTTCTCTACAAATAAATTAATGTGGGAAAAAGAGATATGTTCTAACAATCTGCCGGAATATTAATCAGTAAGTTGACAGGTATGCATTCTCGTTTCTAAACATTTTTATTTCTGTTTGTCTTTATTGGATATTTTTTTAATTAAAATTGCTAAAAATTCTTATTATTTTTAGGTGTTACAAAGTAAAAGGTTTTTTTTTTTTTTTTTTTTTTTTTTTTTTTTTTTTAAGTAAATGCAAAATAAGCTTGAAAAAAAAAATACATAAAGATAAGTAATTACGTTAAGATTTTTTATTTTTTTTTTACTCTCTTGTTAATAACATATCAAATTTTTAAAAATATCTTACGAACCCATACAATTTGATTAATACTTTTAAGAATCTCTTTTGTCTATAACATACTAAAAATATACAGTGAATACAAACTAAAAATATTTATTTTCTGTGTATTAAATCGTCAAAATAACTACTGGCAGTTGATTTTAAAAAATCTACCATTCCTCTTAACCATTTTTGCAGCTTGTTAAAAAAGTAAATTTTATTTACTAAAGCTTTCGCGAAATAAACTAACTCAAGATACTCCTAAGTGTTTAAGTTTTGGTGTGAAACTCTAAGCACTTTCGTAAAAGTATTCAAATCTTTTACATACAAAACATAGATAAATGCTTCTAGAAAAAAGTCACTTAGAACTCTCGTAAGAAACTATCTTCTACACACGTTGAATATAAAAAATTATTTTATGATCATATGAACTAAAAATACAGGCTTACGACCTAAATATATTTTCGTACCCATATCTTTAGTTCGTTTACTTGTTTCATAAACAACATTTCCTA
Source organism: Salticus scenicus (assembly GCA_963930645.1). Lineage (NCBI taxonomy): Eukaryota > Metazoa > Arthropoda > Arachnida > Araneae > Salticidae > Salticus > Salticus scenicus. The sequence continues at coordinate 85,218,060 of OZ005651.1, forward strand.
AAAAGGAAGAGTATTTCTCACAACATTTCTTTCATTTCAAAGTTATGGCAAACTTCTTATAAAGATAAGAGTTTCTACACAATGCTTCCATCAAATCTCTTCTTGCAGCGATATTCAATGAATTCCTGCCTCAAGCATTAGTTTCTTTAGATATTTCTAAAATGAGGGATATTATAGCCTTGTTGGGCTGAATGTAAAACCATCGTAAAAGTATTATGACATATTTGAGGATTCATAATAAGGGAAAAGAAATTCTCTTTTTTAATTTTATTTCTTGGTGTAAGTTACTGATTTAAGTATCATAAAAGCTCATATTTAAAACGTTAAACGATTAATAGAATTTTTTTTTAAATACGTCTATATCTCAGATATAAGAAAATAACAATAAAAGAACTTAGAAACACACAGATTTTTATTTTTATTTTTATTTTTATCTTTACTTATTTTTATTATTTTTTTATGAAGAGTTTAGAATTTTTTTTATTTATTTATTTAGTTATTTAATGGCCATTTTATTTTATATTTAATGAAATAGCGTACTAAAAACAGGAAAAAAAAATTAAATGGACATAAAAAAATAATAATGGTTCTACACTGTAAAAAATATCGGCAGATTTTACATCAGAATGCGCAGACAAAAAGGAGAGCCAGCACATTTTGCTGTTAAAAAGAAATAATTTACAACATCGGTAAAAGAAAAACTCTCTTTACTGATGTTTCCGCTGTAAATTACCCTATTTAACATCAGAATCTACCGGCAAAAATGGGTGCCAGCACATTCTGCTGTAAAAACTACCGTTATTTTTTACAGTATAAAAAATTGAAAAGTTTACATTATTTTTATTTTTCTGATCGAGTAGTTATTAACACACTTTTACATACACTTTAACAACTTCATATTAACACTTTTACTTTAAGAACTTTATATTAACACTTTTACATACACTTTTACAAATTCAGTAAAGTTTTACAATGTTTAATAAAATAGTTTTTTTTTTTTTTTATCATTTATTTCCTTGACCTTATACCCTGAAAAACCGATTTTTCAATTTTAATATAATATTAAATCTTAATTCTTTTATTCTTATTTAAATACTTTTGAATTTGTTATAGATTTTTCAATTTTACAACACATCAGTATTTTATGCACTGTTAAACTTTATTTTTAGCATTTTTTAAAAATATTTTTTTTTACCTTTCGCGTTTATGCAAAATGTCATAACAAAGAACGTTATTGATCAAAATTAATGAAATGTTGGATAAATGCTTTGCTAAGAGTGATAAAGGGATTAATTTGCACACGTAACTATTAATGATTTAGGTTTTTGTATTAGCATTACTAACATTTACAATTTGTAATGTATTTTTAATAATTTTTTGCTTTGCCACTGATTTAAGTTGTATATATTTTTAAGTACTCAAGTTACAAATATGAAAGTAGTTCATTCCCTAGAAAATCGTTTAATATAGGTAATAAAACTTACAGAATTAAAATACGTATCTTTATTTTAAGCTGATTTGATTTAGGAAAGTTATTACTGATTTTTGTAGCCAAAAAGAAAAGAAAAAAGAGAGAGAGAAATAAAAAATGAAATGTAAAGTTTTTAACGTTGTTTTAAGTAGTTTTTAATGATATTTTTAAGCATAATGAAAAAAAAAATCATGTTTTTGAAAAAGTAAAAAAAAAAAAAAAAAAAAAACTCACTGTATGGGTTTATGAACATTTTACTAATCCTTCATTAATTTAGTCTAAGGTTCTCTATTGTTATTACCGTATTACCAGGCTTTAAGTTATTTATTAGTTTTTTTTTTTTTTTTTTTTTTTTTTTTTTTTTTTTTATCTGTAAACTAAAATTTCGAAGTTATTCATGTAATATTGTAGCAGAAATGAACTGCGATTAAAACGATAAAATTTTATTGTATTCATAGTATAAAAAGAATGTGCTAAACAGTGTTACCAGATCTGGCGAATTTTTTATTCAATAATCACCAATAATTTTTAATTGTAACGTTTGCCTAATCACTTCGAAGATTGATTGTCTATTATGTATATCAAATATCACTTCTCAAAATTATTGGAGATTATTAAATAAGAAATCCGCCAGATCTGGCAACACTGGTGCTAAACAATATACGACATGAGCTCATATTTATATACATAGAAGTTTCAAACTTTACATTGCTAAGTACATATATAATTTTTTATGTCCCGGTGAATTTTATACAAAATTTAACAGGTTTTTCCCGCTTCGCTTTAAACGATATTTAAATAAATTTTAAATAAAATTAAATCACTATTAACACACATTTATATAACTTTATAAATAAAAACTAAAAAAAAAAAAAATCCACGAGAATTACTCAAAACGTCGTTTAAGGCGATTATATATAGTTTTAAACTATAAGGTTTCTATAACCTATCCCACTGCCGCTGGTTGTATTTTGCCACCCAATTGCTTCAAGAAATCGACACTGTTAAAGGTCAACATTTTTTTAGCAGTATACATTGTGCTTGTTTATCTTGAATATGGTTTGGGTTTTAAATTATTATCTCTTTAAATAATTGGAATAACGTAACTTAAATTGTCAACTCAGAGTCCGCGATAATTTCGCATCTGATACCTGCCGTGTCTTTCGGCGTTCAACGGTTCTTGGGAAAAAAAAAACGGACACACATGCAATGGGATTTTAATACTATGACTAGCAGGTTATGCCCACTTAATTGGTCATTATATTTTATTGAATTTTCACAGAAACTGGATCACTTTATTTTTATATAACGTTATAAATAAAAATTAAATAGAAAAAATCCATTTAAATCGCTCAAAACATAGTTTATGTTTGTCATACTCTCAGCAGTATGTCGGATCCGGATCCTCACTGCTTGCGGAAATACCTCATGCTCAATACTTTAAATTTGATATTTATTAGACGACAGGTGGTTCTGTTATCATTCAAGAACTACGATTTCACACATTGCAATACTTCAGGGTCTACTAAACAACAAAACATTTTAGTTTTGGCACCCTATATTAGAGTGATTTGGTATTTCTAGACCTCGTTGTGTAGTCCGGTCAATCTAGACATTCGGTGATACGTAAAGTTACAACAATCTGATAATCAGTAAAATTGTTCAAAATATAATTATAAATAAAATTTTGAAATTCCCCACCATTCCGGTGTATGGAAAAAATTTTACTCAAGGTCAAAGGTAAAAAAAATGAGTTTTTTGCGATTTTCAGCAAAACGGTAAGTTTTATCATAAAAATACCTCAAACATAAATTGTAGATCATAAAATTATCTACAAAAAATGTATCAATACTTTTTTTCCTACGAGCCACCGTTTCTGAGATATTACGATCCAAAAAGTTGTAAAAATTGTAATCGTCATAATATGCACACGTTTCCACGCCACCTATGAGGTAGTGTACTTAGTGCGTTATTTTTTAACGTGGTTTCCCCAGTAGGCCTATTCCACGAGTCAATTATGATCCTGTTTAATTTGTAACTATTGAAAAATAACGGAAATTAGCAAAGATTGTAATAAATAAAAGCGATGTCAATAAAAAAAAAGTAATGAAGCTTATTCGTCTGATTCAAATTCTTCTTGTTCTTCTTCTTGATCTTCTTCTGGTTCTTGTTCTTGTTCTTGTTCTTCTTACTCCTCTTCTTCATCTTCCTTTTGAGAGCAAGTAAATTGCGTTAATAGCGACGTATCGCATGTCATCTCGTTAGAATCAAACGAATCCTCCACTGTTGGTGATTCAACATTAGAACACGACCGGCCTTGACAATTTGTACATGCCAGAGAACAAAACAGTCCAACTTCTTTACAACCACATTTAGCGCTGCATCCCTTTTTGCAGTTGCAAAAAATTATGTTCAGCAGTTTTTCCGTCGCAGGTGGGAGTAAAGTTTGAACTGGTTCTAATTTATTGTTGACCAACTTCCAACCCCACTTTGTAGGATCTAGCTGATAACCAAGCCACACTTGAACTTGATAATATACCCGAAAAAGATGTTGATGAGCAGCATCTGAGGTTGGAGGAAGACAAGCTAATTGAACTTGTTTTTTATTTTTAGTATTTTTAACGAAACATACTTATCTAAGCAGGTAGTTTTTTTAGGAGCTCCGTACATAGAAAGAAGAAAGCGAATGCCGTTGGTGATGACTTCTTGTTGAGTTGAATTACTGTTTTTAAAAACTTGAGCACATTGAACTAAATCTTGTTTTTCAAACATTTTGAAAACTGTTGTTTCACCTCTCCTGTAAAATGCAGATGTCGTATCACAGCCAGTTATTGCGAGTAAAAATAGTACATGATTTTGACTCTTTGCAAAAGTAGATAAACTTTTTGAAGAATATATTTCCGATTGATGTTGAGCTTTTCCTGGTTTTAAGAAGAAAATAGATTTGCAGTTGGAGTTCGCGCAGTGAGTAATGTCTCACCAAAACAAGTTATGTAGGATCCTCCTATCGTTTTCCTCCTATCCAATTTTATAGAATAGATTAGTTTTTTCTCCACCTCCGAGTCATATGACCCGTCTTTAATCCTTGGCTAAGCAGTAGCCACGCACACAATTGAACAGGGGACAGATGTTGTCTCGAGGTTACACTGGTGTATAAATGAAGGGACTGGATTTTATTTTACCTGATATTCTTATAGTTATAACTTATTATATTATATTTTAAGTGTAAGTTACAATGACCGATAGAAAAATAGTTTAACATATATTAAAACTCTAGAGATGTATATACGTGGCATACTCATGCATATTATGACCATAACAACTTTTTACAACTTTTTGGATCGTAATATCTCAGAAAAGGTAGCTCATAGGAAAAAAAGTATTGATACATTTTTTGTAGATAATTTTATGATCTACAATTTTTGTCTGAGGTATTTTTATGATAAAACTTACCGTTTTGCTGAAAATCATGAAAAACTCATTTTTTTTTTTTACCTTTGGCCTTGAGTAAAATTTTTTCCATACACCGGAATGGTGGGGAATTTCAAAATTTTATTTATAATTATATTTTGAACAATTTTACTGATTATCAGCTTGTTGTAACTTTACGTATCTTCACTCTTACTTTTTGGTCTAATTTGACCGGACTATGTTATAATAAAATTTTAAGTATAAAGTTTTTAGAATAATATTATTATTAATTATAATATAAAAGTTATAAACTTAATTGTCTCACATTTTAATCAAATTTAAGATTTAACATGTTTATGCCTTTCTTCTGTATTACTACTTGATTACGGTAGAAACAATTAGGGAAAAAACCTTTTCCTTTCAAAGGATTTTTCTCTCTCCACATAAATAATTGTTTTGAAATGGCAACCATTAAAGTGAAATATCACATTTTAATTAATTTAAAAACCTATCTATTGTTTCGCTAAGGAATAGATATCACCAGAATGAGAAAAAATATTCCAAATCGAAATGTACCGATATATAATTTTTTTAAAAAATTCGAAGAATTTAAAGAATAAAAAATTAATAGTAATTGTTGCACCCCTATATTGCCCAGGGTATCCCTCTGCTATGTATCATTTAAATATTTCTTTTTATTCTAGTTTACTTATATATTTGTAGATTTATTGTTATGTAAAAAAAAGAAAAAAAGAGAAAAGTGTAAACACTTTTTTTTATGGCATCGACTTCCTGTTAACAATAAAAACTACCTTTTCATCAGGAAAAAAAAAAAAAATGGTGAAAATATTTAGAAGTTTGGTGCCTAAATTTCACCATTTTAGTAGCGCCATTTTGCAGCATGCGATTAGAATGAGGTAATTTTCAATCAAAATATTTTTTGTAGCTAAATTTGGCCCATTGTCACCATTTTTATAGTGAAACGTTGAACTATTATTCTGAACAGTTTCTACACAATAATTTTAAAACTGTATTTTGACGTCAGTTTAACCAGAATATTTTCGCCCGTGTAAGTTTAATTTTCTATGATTTTTTATTTCAGTTATATTATTCGCGTTTAAATAAATATGTATAGATTTATGTTTAAAAAAGTGAACGTGTAAAGATTTTTTTTTCTTTGGCGTCAGCTTGAAATCTAAATATTTAATAATTTTAAAGGTTTTATGAGGTTTTTAATTAATATATTTATAAAGTATTCAAACAATTTAGTTTAAATAGTTAACACGAAACCTTTTGGTTATTTTGCATCTTTTAGTACCTTCTACATCTTTCTGCATTCCAGAATTCAGGAAGAGATAGCTGGACATACGTGCAATCGGATTTTAATATGTATAATGAAAATGTTTACTTTCAATGCTTTTCAAAAGTCGTTATTGTTATTTCCGTTTCGCACAGATTTATCAAGCTTCTATTACAAACTCTCTCTCTCTTTATATATATAATGTTATACAATATTTTTACTTAGCTCCGAGTAATAACCTTAATTTTACTAAGAAAATTATTATTAGTCATGTTTCGGTACTAAAAGCTGTTCTTGACAAGGAAAAAAAAAAAAAAAAAAAAAAAATCAGCCAGAAGAAACTGGTTCTCTCTCTCTCTCTTTCTTTAAATGTAAAAGTAAAATCCCCCTCCCAATACGTAACATTCCATAAAATTCAGCAACATAATTACTAGATTAAAAATGGCTTAGAGCAGCAATTCAAATTTAATTCACCATATTTCTTAAGCATAAAATGGCATCAATCAGTACTTTAGAGAACATCAACTAAGGAACCATTTAAAATACAAATCAAACATATTCTATTGCGCTATATATCACTCAAATGGGATACGTTTTATTACTGGCGATCTCTTTCCCGTCAGTAAAAGAACATTCTAGATAGGCATTTAAAAGATGACTTCCATAAAATTCTCTTAAATATTTTATATACATATAATATTTGTTCCTATTCAATAAAAAATAAATAAAATATCAATATGAGTTTATACAAATATAAGAGTTATTATAAATGTAAATTACATTAGTATATGGTATATAAATATTCGATTTTTTTTTTAATCATAATTATATACCGAAAAAGATATATTATTTATATACTTAAAATTTCAAAATAGCTGTGTATATGGCATAGCTAATTACAAATACGCGAATTGATATTTCAATAACTAAACAGATAATTAAAATTTACGAAATTTTCTAAACGATATTTTTATTTTATAAGGTTTAAAATTACATCTTTTTTTTTTCTAACACCGCACTTCATACTTTTGCAAATAATGGGGAAAATATATAGGAAATACGAGTTGTTTTCTTACTTTTAACATATTCAGTATTTTTCCAGAAGTAGCCATTTTACATACAAATCTCATTCCAATCTTTAGCTGGACCTACCAGTGGCCGAGCGGTTTTGTGCTCAAAGCTGGTAGACGGGAAGTACCGGGATCGATCCCAGTTCGTGCTCGACGACCCATCCGTTTGGAGTATTTCGTGGTTTTTCCCCGAAACTCGTGAAAATACGGGCTAGGAACCCTTGGAAAGCACGAAGGACGGCCCACAATCCAGGCCTAGGACCCTCGTGTTGTCAACTGGCTTTAACCCTGACGATAACACTAATGTTTAGCTTAGCTATATATGAATGAAAATACTCATAATAAAAACACCATTGATATTTAAAAGTAATAGCTGTTTCGTGAAATAAAACTGAATATTTTAATGAAAGAAAGAAAAATCATGAATCAGTGCAAAACATCTAAAAACAAATACTTATTTTTAATTTATCACCTTTTACTGTGCTAATAAAAATAGCTTTTGAACTTCCGTTTATAATATCTAAATGAAAAGGGGGAAAAAAAAACTTAGTTATTTACCACTCAGTTTGAATAGATTTGATTTACCAAAAGAATAAGTACGTTTGTTAGGCACCATTTGTTTCTATCTCTCTTTTATTCTAAGTTGTTATTTATATACTTTGCTGTCAGATTTCCTGCATTCATATTCCAATTTTTGTGTTTTTGAACCTTGATGATTATGAAAATTTTAATTAAAAAACATCTTAGAATATTTTGCACAAAATATCAATGGATATTTACTGAATAAAAGTTAAATTTAATGATAGAATAGATATTTTGTAAAGTTGTTGCGTAAAAGTGAACGTATAGAAACTTTGTATGAATGATTTTATAACTTTCAATGTACTCTACATTCTAAAAATACTAAAAGTATTTAAAGCTTTAAGTAATTTAAAACCTTTGTGTAAAAAAGTATAAAAGTGCAATAAAATACACCACAAAATTGGTTCAGAAAGGTGATGAATAAATATTTTTAAGTATACACCATACAATAAAGGTTGATTTAAAGTATTGTTCTACAATAGATATATCTATATCTATATTTATATCTATCTCTCTCTCTCTATATATATATATATATATATTGCATATTGAGGTTCAATACGTAGGGACCAATTTAAAGTGGATTCAGAATAACTACAAACATCTATGTTTGAACTAGGATTCGAACCCAACGTCTCGCAATGGGCTGTAAGATGGGCCTTTTCGCCAGATGAAAATTGTTGTTATTATTTCAATACAAAACAGTATCCGCGATTTTTTTTATACCTATGGTGTTTACTAATGAACATGATTCATTAAGTACACTGTAAAATATTTTTGTGTAACTGCGTACACCAAAAATGGTGGCAACTACTTTACACCAAAAATGGTGTAATGCAACCTCTGGTGTAATGAAACACCTTTAGTTTCGGTGTAAGAAAATACTAAAAATTACTGGTGGTTCATTACACCAAAAATTTTTCATTACTCCATTTTTGGTGTAAAGTAGTTGCCACCATTTTTGGTGTACAACTACACAAAATACAGTGATATTAAATTTTAATTACATTAAAAATCGAGGCAATATACATTAAAATAGACAATCCAAAATATTAAAACACACATAACATAAATTTAAACGTTTCGAGCTTTATTAGGCTCCTCATCATTAAAAAACATCAAAAGTAAACGCTCATGTTATGTGTATTTTAATATTTTAGATTGTATATTTTAATCTATATTGTCTCGATTTTTAATATAATTAAAATTTAATATAACTGTACGAGACGTAATGGTTTTTAAATATTTTAAATTTTACACTGATGTTTACAAAATATCTTCCGCTGTACCATTAAAATGCAAATAAATTAGAAACAAAAATAATCTACTAAATGCTATTTAATGTATAATATCACTGTTTTAACTATTATTAAATGCAAAGCAAAAGAATGTTACTATTTACCTATTTAATGATAGAAAATTTTTGTTTTACGAAAATAGCTTTTACCCATATTTTTTATGATCCAAAGTTAGTGTGACAAATTTTATAAAGTTTTTTATATTTTTGTGTTAAAATTTGTGGAGCTTCAATTAGCATTTCAGTATAAATCCTAATATATTATAGATACAAAGATTGCTAACTTTTTCGATTCCAAGGGACTAAATTCACAAATTAAATCCTGTACAGCACTAATATGATTTATAAAGAAAAAGAACTATATTTGCAGAATACTAAATACATTCCGGAAAGAAAATTGACATAACTCAAAAATGCAGTATTTGAGAAAAATCATTTTAAAATAAAGATAAAGATTTGACTAGCTTGCAATAAAACTTACGCTCTATTTCTAAATCTATCCAAATTTCGAAATGGAGGTATGACGTTTTTGGTGCACATTGTGTTGCTTTATAAACATTTTTTAAGGATATAAACTCAAAATTGCCAGTTTTTCACTTATGTCATCTTTCTTGTTACGGTACTTTTTTTTTTTATATATGAAATAAATCTATTTAATATAGAACGTTATGGACTACTATATATATATGTATATTTTTACAAGAAAATCGTAAATTCTTCTCTAATCACAGGAAAGATGCATAAAGGTTTTTAAATTACAATAAAATAGTTATTTAGAGCAAAAATTTAGACAATGTTTACAAAATATATGTTATAAGAAAATGAGACGAACGATTAAACTGCAATGATAAATTTCTATTACCATGTAAAAAACTATATTTACAAATCTTTTAGTATGTATGGTGTTAAATTACGAAACTCTTCAAAAGAGCTATTATTTTTATGTCCATTTAAAACTTTTAAATAGTTAGAAAATTAAGATAAATTTTACATTTATCTATGGATAAGTATCAAATGCATATTTAATGTTTGTTCACAGATGTTTCAAAAATATTTCGTTTATTTTCTTCACTCTCATCTAGAATCTGAAGTCTAGTTTTAATTCACTAACCACATTTACATGTGTATAAAAAAGCAAATGCCATTAAAAAAAAAAAAAAAAAAAAAAAAAAAAAAAAAATCGGAGAATGAAAATACACTTTTTAACTCCCTTCTGTCTTCGAATCACAGCTCAAACACAAACAAAATAAATGTAAAATCGAACGTCTGCTGTTGTGTATAATCAGCCATATTCAGGGCAATAATAATAATAATAATAATAATAGTAATAATAAGAAAAATAATAATAATTCTTTATCATACAGTGATTCATAATTGGATCTTTGCCAATGTCATTAATTATATTTAAAATAAATACATTTCATCATGTTTTAATGTAATTTAATTTACGAAAGCAATTGTAAAAGTATGAACTGCATTTTTAAACGATTATAAATATTCGGATGCAAAAATTATTTATTACTATAACTGAAAACTATTTCAAAAGGAAAGTTTAATGCTACAGTTGAAGATGATAATAAATCAATAATACATGCTGATTAAAACATATTATTAAACAACTGCTTTAGTAACTTAAATATAAATACAAAAACAATGACTATCATTAAAAAAAAAAAAAAAAAAAAAAAAAAAACGATTTCGAATGAAATACAGTTAGGCTTAGTAAAGCGTGCATAACTTATAATAGATATAAATCTTATATTAAAATTCATTTGTATAAACAACAGAGGCATATCTAACTTTATTTTACATTTTAATCTTTGTTTTAACAGAATAATATATAAATGTACATACCTGGGATATGCAAAGTTAAAAAAAGGCGTTTGTGGATTTTTCATGGCGACGTGTAAATGATATTTCAAAACAAAACAACAACTGACGATGCCACCAGACAGTTTTCAAACGAACTCCAAAACTGGTGTTCCGAGACAGGAGCGTGCCTGTAAGCACAAAATTTCTGGTGTATGGACACACCGATAATGGTGTTTGACGCAAAATAATTTTCATTTACACCATTTTAATTGTAGCTGAACCCTTATTTTGGTGTCAACACGAAATTCAGTGCTTGTTTACCCAATGTTTAGGTATTTGAACACCAGTTTTGAGGTGACATTACTCCACATTATTTACAGTGTAGGTAAATATATCGAAAGAGAATAAAGGGATAAAACAAATGAAAGATCATTGCTATTGATATATATATAATATATTTCATAATTTAAGAATTTTTTTTTATTTTAATTTATATACGGATTTTTAGTTACACGGATTTATTTATTTTTAGTATGCGGATTTTTAAATATCCAACTATTGTATTAGTTAGTAATTGTAGGTATAACTTATTCAGTTTTCACGCACATTATTTGTTCAATTAGATCATATTATCTTAACCATTCAGTCTATAACATTGAATAATATTTATTTCTGAAACCTATCCGTATAGCAAAGAGACACCTGCTATTTAACGAACATTTAAAATAGAATATTTTCTATGGATGTTTTAAAAATTAATATAAATTAATTAAATTATTAAAAATTAATATAATACTTTCTGTCTCTATGTAACATTTTTATAAATTGGAAACTTTCTGACTAATTAGCAATTCTAGGATTTATTTAATATTTCATGTTTAGTTTGTATTTTGATAAAACTTCCAAAAGCTTTGCAAATTTGCAAATGTGTCAGTTTAATTAGTCGATTTAACTTTACAAGAATACTTAGAAACTCTGTTCAAGTATATTTCGACTATATGGGTCTATTTCTAAAGTAAAATTTCATTTAAGGGTTAGATTTCTGTGTTAACAGGTCGAATAAATCTAGAAGACTTAAGAGCTTTGCCAGCTGTTGTGCTTTTACGATTGCCTTAGAACAAATATTCAGGCTCATTTATCTTTCACGTTTCAATCACGTTATGTTGTAAATTTATATTTACAGCGCCAAATTTAACGTATAATGTGATGCAATATTTCATACAGAAATTGTCAATGTATGCTTATTACATAGCTTTTTTTAAAAATATGTTTAATAATGAATTTAATCTTAACGCAGTTATATTAGTCTATATATTCTTATTCATTTTTTGACTTATTTCGTAGTATAAGAATTTTGAAATATCCTATAAATTTAATGTCGTTATGCATGTATATAATAAATTCCTGGTTTGAAATATTAAATCAATAATTAAACGATCGATGTAGAAATTGCAGTCAAAAGTAGTAAGTATTTCTAATGATGAAAGTCAAAAATATAGTTTTTACTAATGTTATAATGCTATATCACTTTCCGACCCGAAACATCTTTACTTTAAAACATTACATTCTTCTGTTTTTGCAAACTGAAAGGAAAATATGGACTATAACCGACATTTGTTGATTGAAAATTGTACTTTACACTTTCTGCTAATTAGCTCGATCGTTCAAGACTGCTCCAGATACAAAAATGTAAGTGGATGTCGTGGATGACTAACCCGCACGATCGTACGGCCTGGGTCGGAAAGGGTTATTATTATTATCTTAATTAGGCCTATAAAGTTAATAAATTTCTGAAAAAAATGAGAGAGAGAGGAAAAGCAATGCGAATGACAAAGTTTCAAACAGTTTTGGTTGGAATAAAAGTTTTATGTCCTCTGTAATGAGGTAATTTTAATTTTAATTGCTAATTAAGTAGAACTCACAATATTAAAAAGTTCAAAACAAATAATTATGCTGTATCTGTTACAATACTTCTAAAGCATTGTAGGCAATGCCAAAAGCAATGTATAGTACTTTTGAGTAATGTTGTGAATATATAAAACATGACTTGACGCCAAACGGATATAGTAAAGTAAATTCACATCAAAGTTAAAAATACCAAAACATAAAGTAAAATTCGCATACTAAAGTTTCGGTGGCGTTAAGCACACCGTCACTAGAAGACGGTGCAGATTATTCACTAATTTTAATAATAATGTGTTCTAATTATTTGGTAAACTGCAATTTTTTTATGAATATTTATGAATTACATGAAATCAGCTGTATAGTTTCTGGTTTATATAATTCTTTTAGATCATGTATACAGACATGCAAAAGTATTTCGATATAATACGACTTATAGATGTCATTTCATTTAACTGCATTTTAGCACTATTACCTTGGATTCAACATAATAAAGTTAACATATCTTACTAAAATGCTTAAAAACATGGTTTCTGTAGAAATTAGCAGTTATAGAATCAGAATTAGCTTACAAAAATTCACATATCGTACGTAATCCTCCGATTGACTGGATATTTATACAAATATTTATGAGTTACGTGGAATTAAATGATTTCCACAAAGGAACTGTAATATATTTCCGTCTACAGTTAGCATTTATTTTACGAGCAGTTGATCATTTGTATAATATATTCAAGAAAATGAATTTAATGTATGCTGTTAAGGTGCTTAAAAGTATGGTTTCTGCAGAATATTGTGTCTACAGATTTATTAAAGGGTTAGGTGGGTTTCGAAGGCTATAAAAAAGCATATTTTTGCTAATTTTTTTTCTAATATATTAAATGAAATATTTTATTCAAACAATTTAACATATCAAAGATACACATATGGCAAGTACTTTGTGAAATTTTCATTTGAAAATTTTGAAAATTCAGCCATTGGGACCTCATTTCCCTTGACCCCTCAGAAAAATGTCCTCTCGGCGTTGTCAGGACAACTCATGACAGATTCATCTGAAATTAAAAAAAAAACAAATATTATCTGCTAGTAGATGTGTATCGTTCATGCTTGGACGAAGAAAAATAAATAAATTTTTGGCGGAGTTAAGAACAAAAAGTCCCATTTTTTGGTAAAATTTGCACCACGTATTGCCTTGTAAAATTAGTTGTGATTAAAAAAAAAAAAAAAAAAAAAAAAAAAAAAAAAGAATTCCTTCGTTCAAGCACTAGATGTTATCTTGAAGAAGTGTGCAAAATTTGAACAAGATCGGTTCATAACTTTTGAGAAATCATGACAACCGACTTCAAAAATACTTTCGAAAAAAAACGCGATTGAAGTTTAAAATTGAAATAACACGCAAAGAAATTTTTTTTTCAACTTACATAGAATTCTGGCACAATAAAGTAAAGAACCTGCTGCAGCGGCAATATCCAGGGCATCCTTTTGCTCTTGCCAATGACGAATTCTTGCTCCTCTAGTTCCAGCATCAGCTTGTTTTTCGGCTATGAGTATGCGATTCTCATTCTCTTTTCGGGCATACTTGTGGCTGTTTCGGCCAAGTTTTAAATCCATACGGTGCATAAAAAGTAATAAAGCTGAGATTCCTTCGTTGAAAGTGCCAGCAGCAACAAATGCAGCAATCTCGACTATTTTTGAACCAGCAGGAAGTATTTTTGGAGTAATTTTCCAAATTAACCGGTTCGAACTTTCATTATTATTCGCGTAAAGCCACCAACACACCGCTCTAAAAGCTCTTCCTTGCTGAGTTCTTCACAAATGGACTTGATAGCTGATGAAACGTCACTTGGTAATGGATCATAATCGTGTTTGAATGATGAAAGAGTGTTCATAGCCGAAGTACACTGCCAATGCACCATGTGTCAAGGCAGTTTGGACATTTATCGTGCTGTGGGTTTTTGTCCGTGGATTTATAATGAAAGTCAGTTGCCCATATAGCGTCTTTCATATTTTATATCGAATCACAGTTTCTTCTTATAACCAGGCCGTAAGAAACTGTTAATTTATCGATCAATTTGCCGGTAAGTTTGCCTTCGCCAGAAAGATTTTTTTTTTCTAATTGTTTTTCCGGTTTTTTTTTCAACTTATTTATTGACCAAACTGCGTAAGCGGGTGCTCATCCTCTTTCGTACGTGTCCTAGGTTCGGCCTTGAGAATTCCGGAATATGTTTTAGAGTCCCCGTCTCCAATATAATTTGTGTACCCGTGGCCGTATTTTTCAAAAAAGAGTTGAAACATTGCAACGATTGATGAGAATTCCATACTTCAACTGGCCCTTGGTGATTGGCGCTACATTTGTTTTTTTCAAAATGATCCTTTTGCCACTATTGAAACGCTCCTGAGTTCAGTTTTCCTTTCCAAGCTTCCCATAATTTACAATACGAGCATTTTACAAAAACATCTAAAACTTTTCCGGAATAATAACCGATTACCGTAGACACTCCATATAACGATGAATAACCCCGCTTTTTCCAAGTGCCATCGCCTGATACAATAACATCTGTCGTAGCTTCAACACTGTTTACATAACTCGTTAATTTCCTTTCTTCTTTTGCAGCTGAGATGAAATTGCTTCTGCAACCGTCTTGATACATTCATGTATTTTATCAACATAAAAATTGTACCGTGATTTATTCAAGAAATAACAACTTATATCTATTAAGCCACAGAATTTTTTACATCCGGCAATTCCTAAGCCTAATATTCGCATAACAAAAATAAACCTGAGATTTATTTCATACGATTTACCAATTTTTTGACACGATAAAATATATCTAGACTCACATTTTTTACATCCTACCAGGATTTTAAAACCAAGACCAAATTTTACACACTGTTTAACTGTACAATTACACACTTTGTTCTCTCCATTTTCCTTTATTATATTAGAACACTTCATAAAAGTAGAAAGTGTTGAAAAAAACAAAAGAAGAGTCTATAATTGCATACTGAAGAGTACCGTCCTCTGGCACGTGCTTTTCGTTTAGAGTTTTGAGTTTTTCCGGGTGCTGGGGAAACATTCATAGTTTATCATCTCTGTAGTTTCAGGATTAAATGATTGTTTCCTTTTTTTTTTTTTTTTTTTTTTTTTTTGGGGGGGGGGAGGGGTCTGTCTTTTCTCTGCGCACCCGATGCTAAATCAGCTCTTGGTAAAAATTTACAACGAACACTTGTAATCTCAGAGAAACCGCGTGGTTCAACAAGCAACAGCCAACTAAAATATTTAAAACTAATTGCCCTTAGAATTTGAAAACAAGCCAGTTAGTTGGTTGATTGGTTGGATTTTACGTCCCACTAGTGCTGGACAATGGGCAATTGGTTACGTTCTGGGACTCACCTCTAGAGGTGGTCCCGAAAGCAAACGAGAAAGACGTACAAACAATAGCTAAGCAGCTGCCCCAATGTACCTGCGACGCGCCAGGCCACCATCGTCGAAATAACATTCTCAAGGCCGACTGACAAGAATCTGACGTCATCACGGATAGACCGTCTTTTCAGCTCGATGTTTAGAAGAGAGATTAAGAGAAGAGCGAATGGGGTTCACTTGTTTTAAGCAGATGTTTAAGTATTTTACAGAATACTATATTATATGCAATAAATATTTCTTTTCCTTTTTAAGTTTTGAAAGCCTTTAATTTATTCTTAACTCAAACAGACATTTTATATTAAAAAAAAAAAAAAAAAAAAAAAAAAAATCGCAATTTTCTAATATTGAATACAAGCTACGATGTGTATCTTTAACAGTCAGATTTCAATATTGTTATTAAAATTTCGATTTAACACTAGATGGAAAAATTCTTAAACTTACGCATTTAATTATTTTGAAATTCAGGTTAAAGATATTTGAATTATCTAAGAGAAAAATATTTTCGTAATTTAAGTTAAAATTAGATTCAATTAAGTTCCCTTAATGATATTACTTTCTGCTATATTCAACAGGAAAAAGTATTAGATTAAAAAAACTTTTTAATTCCGATTTTTGATGGATTTACACGTTATGAGAAGTCGAGAACAAAATTTAAACATTTTTTGAAAACGTTTGTCTCTCTGTGTGTGACAAAAAATAAAATAAAATAAAATAAAATAACATAAATAAAATAACATAAATAAATAAATAAGCCAATATACCTTACAAACTGCTGCACATAATTTCATATAAATTTTTATCTGTTCACATTGACATATATTAATGCCGATCAACTTTTGGTGCAAATCGGTCAACATTCGTGATTTCTCCCATTTAAGAGAAGGACAGATATATATATATATATTTACACACAATAATAAAAAATCTTAAAAAATAAGAATTTTTATTTACTTCTAAAAGTAGTATGAAATTTTAATCCCGTTCACAACCATACAAAATTAAAAAAATCCTTAAATCTTCATTTTTCTATTGAAGTTCTTGTTGTCATTTTGTAAAAAGAATAAACAAATATTCTCCAATTAAATTATTCTCCACTTTCCTAATTATTTGTATCACCTTTAATTACAGAAATCTTTAGATTAAAAAAAAAGAAAGAAAGAAAGAAAAAGAAAGCATTGGATTCTTAAAAATATTTTATTCCTGTTTTCGATTGCCTTACATGTTTAAAGATCTCTAAAACACAACTAGATCATTTTCAGAATATGTTTGGGTGACAAAAAAGTTGTAGTAGCTCCAGCTCAAGAACAATGCACAGAATTTGATATAAATTTATATGTAGTTGCAACTTGATATTAATTTGAGCGTATCAAAATTTTAAAATTTGCCTGACATGTCATCGACACCCTGCTTCAAACGAATCATTGTGAAACTTTAAACAATTAGAGACAGTAGTTCTTCCTATGAATAGCTGAAATAAAAGTTGATTCAAGTTGTTCCAAAAGCAAATACAAAAGTACCTGAGTATCTAAGGTACGCACAATAATTGATAATATTATCATTAAATTAACTAAATGAGTTTTAAAAATCTATATTACAAAGTAAAAGTATTATATTATTTTAAAAATGTTGCTAAAATACATTGCTGTTAACTTTGAAAATGATGTCTTTACTTCACAGCTTCTACTTTACACTGTACTTTATAATATCTGAAATTATTGTAACTAGTAAAAGTAGCTGTATACTGTATAATACTATTGAGACAAATCGTAAAATTATAAATATATCATGTATCTAATTACTAAAAAATTGTCTTTTCCATTAAGAAAAAAAAAAAAAAAAAAAAAAAAAAAATGCTGGAAGAATTTCAGCTTTACACCCTATGGGTAAATACACAATTTTTATTTTATTTATTTATTTTAAATCTTGAACGAGCTGTTTAACAGTATGTATATAATGTAAATTAATAAGTCAAAGAATAAAATTTTTTACTCTTGTTCTTGCATAATTATAATTCATATTTTCGTTGTAACCTAGAAAACATCTAAAATTTTCTTTGATATATAACAAGCGTTTTTTCAAGCAATAAAATTTTTGAGGGGGGGGGGGGGTAACAAAAAATACACAATTCAATAGTAACATAGAATTGCATAATTATCAAATTATTAACAGTAAAAAAAATTCTAACAATTTGTTAACCAATTTTTTATAATCATTTATTTAAATAGGTACTACATATGTTGTTATATTAGTGAACATATTATTTCTTATAATGAAATATTTTTAAAAATTATTTTCAGTAAAATTTGCGGGTTTAACAAATATTTTTGATAGGAAATTTATAATTTTTATGCACCTTTTTTTATTTATTTATATTTTTTTTTCAAAATACAAGCAATTAACTATTTCAGTATTCTGTACCATCAAAATAAAATCTATCAGTATGAAGAATCAAGTGCTTTTTAAAGAGATTCTTCGCTGATTTCAGTTAGTTATATTTTTATATTTTAATTATTTATTTATAATGAAAAATAATGAATTTTAATTGAGGTAATACTTATGATAATATACTTACTAATACATGATAATAATATACTTATGAATAAAAAAGTATTTAATTAAATGTAATTTTAATGCTTTTAAGATTGTACAAATTTATATGGTAAAATAAATTGAAAATTAAAATTCAGTTTAAATCAATATTGTTAAACTCAATTCATAGAAATAATTAATAATGTTTCGATTTAATCAAAAGCATCAAATAAATTGATCTACATTTATATTGCATGTATAACTTGCAATATGATAAAAGGACTATTCCATTCATATTCATACTATTAACTTAATAAGTACTGTCAATAATGCAGGCAAATTAAGATTTTGCCTACATTTTATTTAAAATATTTTAATACTCTGTATATTGCACAAAAGATTTTCAACAGCTTATTTGGAAATAATACAAAAGAGAAAATTTAGACTTTAATAAATTAAAAGGAGGAATAAATATCTATTAGTTATTTTATGATTACTACACATAATTGGATCATTTAATATTTTTAAAATATAACTTATTTGGTTTATTCCATTCTTAAAATCTGCAATGATTCTAACGTTAGAAAGCTCAGTCTGTTTCTGTATAGTGATATTCAATAGAATAGGTTAAAACTCATTTAGCTAATTTAGTAATATTACCAAATATTGCACTTACCTCAGATGCTTCGGTTATTTTTGGATTTGCTTTTGGAATGGCTTGAATTCACTTTTGTTTCAGCTGTTCATCGGAAGGAAAACTGACAACTTTGACACGAAGTCGCAATTGCCTTTGTAATCAGAAGCAAAACATCTATACGGCATGTTTATAGAATGTAATATTAATTGGAATGATAATTACAAAGTACTACATAATCTTTTATGATATATATGCCATTAATTTAACAAAAATAATGTATTTCGCATTAACAACATAAGAACGCATATTATATTTCGAATTCGAATTGGAAGAAACGCGGGAAATACAAGGCACAAGCAGGAAGAAAAGCAGAGGGAAGTCCAATGAAAACGGTCTACTGTCAGTGACGTCGCACTACCTGTTTTGGAGCGCCAGTCGGCCTTCAGTGTTATTTCGACGGTAGTGGCCAGGCTGACATGGCCTAATGGACGGGACCTCCGAAGGCTTTATCTCTTTACTCCAATCGATTTAAAACTTTGGAAGAATATTCTAGACATATTGTATTATTTAATAAGACAAAAAAAAAAAAAAAAAAACTATTTTTTGGAATTTTAAAACCCATCTAACCCTTTAATAAATTTTATTTAATAGTTTACAAGGCTACTTAAAATAATTCCGCCAAGTTATGTATTGTGCATACTAACAACCTAATACAGGATTTTTGATGCTGAGTGGGCAATAAACAGGAAAAAATGGAATACCTGTGAACGTTGTAATTAATTTATCTTGATAAATCAAATTTACAGTGAAACTATAGTTATCCAAGTTTGTTTATATGTTTTATGTCTACCCCTCTGGTGACATGGCAAATACCTATGAGTTAATCTATTTCCTGCCACACACGTGATTTAATATTCTTTGTTAATGATTCGAGAACTTCAGTTATCTGCTGTATCAGATGCTGTAAATCCTTGGGAAATGAAGACACAAACACTTTGTCATTAACAAATTTCTATAAGTAAAATTCACAAGAAGCTAGATCGGTGGATCTCGGGGGCCAAAAAATCAATAGCATATCGTTTGATCCAACATGGTCAATCCAGTAATGGAGTAGACTATTATTCAGGTATTGACGTACATCTGTATGCGAATGTGGTGGGACACCATCTAACGATCTTTCTTCCTCAATCCTCACATGCAATTTTTTTAGCGTGTTTCTATGCAACTGGTTTGATTAACAGTGTCTCTCGCGGCAATTTCGTTACCGTAATATATATATACATATATATATACAGTTTTAGAATTAATTTGCTTCCGATAAATAAATTAATTACAGAAAATTTTACTATGTGGTTCTTTTGTTCCATTCAATATGAAACATTCTGAATATATTTAACAATAAACTTTATCGTGTCGTCATTTAAACATTTTGCTGAGAAAAATACACCGTAAATTTTACTATCGAAATAATAAGATATGTTGTAAAAGAGATGTGGATTATTTTATTTAAGTCGTCTGTGTTTAAAAACAATTTGAGACAAAAACGACGCGTATGAAAGATATGATCAGCCATATGAAAATAAAAAACTAAAAAATCCTCTCGTCATGGTTTTTATTTTTATATCTTATCAAATATTTTATATGATTAAGTTCTAGGGCTCTAAAATATTCTTTCTTAGAATACCAAGGCATTTAAATAACAGTACTTTGCTCTGAAACAGCCACAATATTCTGTTTTAATATTATTACAAAGGGAATTGTATTATTTCAAAAATATTATTAAAAAAATAATTACACGCTTCTCAATTATAGCAATTCTAATTAACTCGGAATTCTGTTTAGAATTTTTTACACTGTGGCTTAAAAATATTGTGTACTTATGATAAAATAAATATTTATTTTTATGTTATTCTTTTACTTTTTGTTCAGAAGTATTTTACCAAACAGATGAAATCAGAAGTATTTTACCAAACAGGAAAGATATCGAGTATGTTTAAAAAAGTAAATCATGTTATGTTTGCGTCATGTTTAAAATTTCTGTTATATTTTAAAATTACTATAATTCAGAATATTTTTGCCACCTGATTTAGAATAAAAGGAAAATTTTTGAAGAAATGACAACATATAGTTGTTTTTCGACAAAAAAATCAACTTTTTAAAAATAAAATACACCCATTTCGCTTTTGAACAATACAATATTCACCATACTGAAACTGAATATAGATATTTAAAAAAAAATTTCTAAAAATTAAAAACTGTTTATGAATTCGGTTCGTCTGTTTGCCCACAAATTTTCATTTTTAAAAATAGTTTTAAAATGAATTGAAACTGGCATATGTTATTACGTTTAATACAGTATGTTTTATTATAAATATAATGAATAGCACTTATAGTTTGTGTGCAAGAACTCACAAAAGGATTCTCATACGTTATGACGTATGAGTAGTACTTCTTTAAATCATATTTTACTTTATTTTACAGCACAAAATTTAACATACAATATTCTACAATATCTACTAATAAGTATTTGAACACTTTTGAATTTAGACATTTTGTCAAATACCGAGAAAAGTTCTTTAGGTATTATTTTGAAACTTTGGTACTGTAAAAAACATATTATACCTCATATATTTCAGCAAAAGTTGTGTCCTGAAGAGGAAAAGGGGACCAGTAAAAAATTAAACAGAAGTCAAAATGTTTTGAATTACCTGTAAAAAATATTGCTTTAAATGCATTTTCGCTATAGCATGTGATTATGAGGATTTTTCTCAGTACCTGTATAAAATTTTATGAGGCTACCACATGTATTCATGGAGATATAACATTTGTTAACAAAAATTGCAAAAAAAAAAAAAAAAAAAAAAAAAATCCACTTTTTAAATTATAACACTCAGGATATTAGATCCAGTGTAAAGCCCTTTTTAGGAAATTTAGCATACTATATTAAACACAGCACACTGCAATCAAAATGCAAAAATATTAAATATGTTACGAAATATGAACATTTTTACTAGATAATTTTTAAATACGCATGCGCTAACTTTTAAAAAATTTCGTTTGTATAATTTAATAGCCAATAGTATTGAGCAACTTATACGAAAACCCAAAACAAATATCGAGTAAATTCAAAAAAGTTATGAGAGATAGAATGAACAGAATTTCAGTTCTTCTCAAAAAAAAAAAAAGGAAGATGCTTTATTAATATTTATTTACAATCAGCGAACACTATATTATCATTATGCATTGATTGAATCAAAATAAAAATGTGAGTAAAACCCCTTATAGTTTAGCTTTTATTTTCAAAGAACTAAAATTCTGTTAATTCAATCTCTCATAAAGTTTTGAATTTACATGACATTTGCTTGAGGTTTTCGTTTTCATATAAGTTTTCATATAACTACAGAAGTTTCAAGATAATTCTTTAAGAATTTTTCTAGAAATTTGAGAAAACGTCTAAATTCGAAAGTATCCAAATACTTATTGGTAGATAGTGTATATATATCTTTAATGTATAACATATATCGATAATGTGTAATATATATTTAATATAAAATATGGATTGATCAACATTAAGAAACAGATTGTAGGGCTGCACAAAAATATTTACGTATATTATTGAATATAACGCAAAATTATTCAATGTACATTTTCAGATTTTTATGCGTTTTTTAGCACATTTCAAGAAAAAAAAAAAAAAGATTTATTGCTTCAAAACTATTAAATTAAATTCAATACAGTTTGAAAGTGTTTCATAATCAAGAAAAGTTGCATAATGCTGTCATTTTACTCTTTATATTTATTTATATTTTTTTTAAATAAAGTCTCTATAACTGTTATTTCTCTTCAGTTGTTTGTCCATGCTGTTATAAATTTACAAAGTGCTTAGATGCTAAAAGGAATAAAAAACAAAAAGCGTTAGTGTTGAGAAAAATTATTAATTTTTAAAATCATCACAAAACTTTCGGACTTTAGTGCAATTATTTCTGTTGTTTCTTATTTATGACAAAGTTACAAATAGGGCTGTGTCGATTAATCAATTAATCGGTTCGGTTAATTGAGCAATACTTAGACCCGATCAATTTTTTAACCGATTTAATCGATACGATTAATCCGATTAAAAAAATTCAAACTACGAATTAATGGAAAATTTTAAAATGCTGTTTTCCTTAAAAATGCTGCCCCGCCAGTGGTCGAGAGGTTCTGCGCTCGAAGCTGGTAGACTTGTTCCATCATTAGTCGCGCTCGTCGTCTATCTGCTCAGAGTTTTCCGTGGTTTTCTCCGAAAGTCACGTAAAGACGGGCCAGGACCCCTCAGAAAGACCCCACATGGAAGGCATTCCACTTATAGGCCTAGGACCCCATTAAAGTCAATCGGCCTTAATCCCAAAAACACACACCCCTACAAAATATTTTTTCACATATTCGTATTTTTACAGCCGGTAACAAAAGTGTCCGAACACTAGCGAAAATTCCTATGTAAAAAATGTATTCCTACGTACGCTTAATACAGTTTTGCTAAATAAATCCTTGTCGAATCGTGTTCTTAGTCAGTCTAAGAACAGGATTCGGCAAGGATTTATTTAGCAAAATAGTATTAAGTGTACCTTTTTTATATAGGAATTTTTGCTAGTGTCCCGACACTTTTGTTACCGACTATACATACATATATACAGTCGGTAACAAAAGTGTCCGAACTCTAGCAAAAATTCCTATATAAAAAAAGTACGCTTAATACAGTTTTGCTAAATAAATCCTTGTCGAATCCTGTTCTTAGACTGACTAAGAACAGAATTCGACAAGGATTTATTTAGCAAAACAATATTAAGTATACATTTCTATATAGGAATTTTTGCTAGTGTTCGGACACTTTTGTTACCGACTGTGTATATATATATAAGATCAAGTTTAGATCCCGAAATTGTCAATGTACTTGTGTGTTTAAGGAATTGACTAAAATAGTACCTTTTTTATTATCTGTTAAATAATATTTTATACATAAACATATCGGTGTTTCATTCTGATCTTTTATTATATGTGAGTGAGTAAAATTTAAATATTTAATTTTTATAAGGTACTTTTTAATTATGTTTTCTTATATCAATATATCAATAATTAAGAGGTAACCACACTAAATATTCCTTGTTAAATATATTCACAAATACATCTAAGCTTAACAGGAAATATATTTCATAAAATATAAAAATGATTTATAAATGCTCAGTCACGAACTAATATTTGCAGTTGCTTTACAAAATTTTGTATTATCTTCGTATTTAAAATAGTTTTTCATTTATCAGAAAAAAAATAAAATGTTTTCTTTTTTCATTATTTTTTGCATGTTTATTATTATTATTTATTGTTTAAGGAACTAGTTAAGTTAACATCTACATCATTTTTATGGTCTGTTCTGTGCTATCCGGAAAGAAAAAGAAAAAAAAAAAAAAAACATAAAGGAGAGTTTCATTCATCGTTCAAATAAAATTGTACAATGAAAAATGAAAATTGATTACAAATCCGATTAATCGACCAATTAATCGATTAATGAACTACGATTAACGCAGTTAAAACTATTAATTTATTCCGCCCCCTAAAAAGTGTTAAATAAGAAAAAGGTAAAACAAGCTTTCTTTAAATGTATTTTCTCTAAAATTGGAATTTTTAAGATTTTCTTCGCATACAAAATAAAGAAAAAGTCTTTTTAAGCCATGTAAAACATGGTTTTAATTAGTCATAAAAGTCTGTCGTGAAAATCTATGAAAAATGATACAAAAATTAAAAAATTTTAATTGAACCAAAATCCTTAGTTGTCAAATTTTACACTTTATTAATAAAATTAATTACAATTAATTTAATAGTAACTTATAATATTAATTTTCTGCGATTGAAGTTTAATATTATTAAATATTGGTATAAAATCGCCTGCAAAAAAAAAAAAAAAAAAAAAAAAAAAAAAAAATGGAGAAGAAAGAAAAGAAACACACTACTAACTTTTTTGGCAGTTATGCTAATCTTCTGTTATTCTGAGAATTGGTTATAGTGCTTAAATCTTCTATACAGATTAAAATAATATCCTGTTTCACCAGAAAGATGGTTCTAATTTAGCTGCAAGCTGCAACCAGTATTTTTAGAAATATGTTGCGCTGTGTTTCATACTAGTAGTGCCATTTTAGTAGTAACCATCACCTGATGATGAAATTCAGAACCGAAGTTTCCGTTGCAACTAAAGTGTTGCCTATTTGGAACCCTCGTTTTGGCGACATTTGAAATTGTTACCTTCGTACATTTTAATACTATACTTTTTCTTTATTGAAAATAAAAGATCATTTCCAGTTACGTCATAAAAAAAAAAAAAAAAAAATCAAGGCATTCATTGAAAAAATTTTTAAGGCACCCCGTAAATTTGTTTAACATTTAGAACTAATTCAAGTTTTGAGAAAAAAGCATCAAAAGTATTAAAAAAAAAAAAAAAAAAAAAAAAAAATGAAATTCTAAATATTATAAATATGTTAATAAATTATAGAAATTATGTTGTAAATGTGTTAATAAATTATAGAAATTATGTATACAACCTAATTAAGAACTTATTATTTAACTTTACAAAATATGCTTCCGATATTTGATTGGTGCAATCATTAATTGTGACTATATGAACTTCCGGAAGAAATTGATATTTCTAAGGGCTTGATATACCGTTTATCTGTTTGTATGAAGAGGGGAGTGACAACATTAAACCCTTTTTTTTATTCTGCAGTATTTGATGTTGATCATTAATTAACCGCTTTTAAGATGTCTTTTTTTATCAGTTAGAACTTTTATGCTGAAAATAGAAAAGAAATACATATTTTCTTCCCTTATAAATAAAACTACATTTTGAAATTTTACGTAAAACTTTCTTCAAACTCGCCTATCTATTACCCAAATGATTAATGTTCTGGCCTTCAGTTGCTAGGTGCCGAGTTCGAATCCCAATTTAGACAAGGATGCTCGTTGTGATGCGGAATTTGCTTAAGGCCGTTTGTTACGGTCTAATAATACATAATGTGAAAAAAATATCGTAGAGCGACATTTCACATTCTTTCTGTAAATTTCTTAAAATATACGAACAGAAAATCCTGAAACTTTTATGCAAAAGAGAAAGTTGTAGATTTTAATTTTACATTTCAAAGTAAACCTTAGTATTAAGAGTAAATATAAAGGAACTAAATTAATTTTTTAGTGGGAAATTGACTGTCATTGTTACGTCGCAAGTTTATGAATGGCACTTATTTAAAATTCAATGAGTTATTTTCAATTTCTAGCAATTTCTTTAAATTATTTTTTTTATATATACAAAACACTCATTACAAATTTCATTAGGTTTTGTTACTTATTTTTCAGATTTTTTTTTCGTAATATACTTTCAAACACACGAGTGTACAATAAAAAAGATTAAATCACAAAATAAAGTTTATTCACATTAAATTTAACTATAAATTTATTGTACTTTGGCAGTTTATTTGCATTTCTTTTTTTCTTAAAAAAAAATGTATAAAATGATTTTCTTTGTTTCATCTTTTATAGCACTTCCTCATAATTAAATTCATTTATCAAATTTATCGCAGAACTAGATTCCTACATAAATCACAAAATTAATTATAATTAGTTTTACTGCCGTTTCTTTGCCCACAAATAGTCATCCATCACTTCCGAGAGCTTCTTTGTTATGCTGAAAAAGCTCGTACAGTTTCTCAGCAATTAATCTTGATAATCTAATTAATGCTGACGTGTTATACGCAATATTTAGCATTTTTTCTGTGAAATTAAAGTAAATACAACATGTTTGGGGAAAGTAAATTGCAATTCTAATTAAGGAAATATCAAGAATCGGATTAATTTATAATAAATTATACGTCTCAGCTTTTTTATATAATTATGATTAAATCGTGTTAGTTTTTTAATCTTTTAAAAGCTGAAAATTCGAGTCGAAAGGCAATAGACTTCATAACCATATGTGGGTATTTTTTTCTTGGCATTAGATATTAATAATAGATTTGTTTATTATTATTATAAAAATTAAACATCTTTACACAATCGCAATTAATGCCTCACTGTGATTTTGTATTTTAGTTAAGTGTTGCTTTATAACTTTTTTCTCAGAACTAAGAAAATATTATATGCATAAAAATATTTTTCGAAAAACAATAAAGGAAATTAATTAGCTGAAATAAGATGATTTAATTAAATATATCCCAGTTATAAAAAAGTTCACTCATCAACATTTTGTGTATTTTAGATTAGAATAAATCCAAATGATAAAAAAAAAAAAAATCTAATAGTGGTTAAATTTGTATTGTAAAATATGTGATATTATTATTCTATTTTCAAATTGGCGAATGGTTGGAGATTTTATATATTTTCCTAACAACTTTTACTATGTAAGCGTTAGAACTTCTTAAAACATTTATAAGTTAAAAAGAATATATATTTTTACATAGGGAGTAACATCGTTCGATATGCTAATATAAAGCCTCTGAATAGAAGATATATAAATTAAAGAACTGGTGTACAATAAATATTTAAACTTTAAAACTTCTTCACTCACCATGAAACAAAACCAAGCGTTGCCAGTCTGGCTTTTGCCTCCAAGGTCCTTTTTGCACCTGAAAAAGTAAAACCACATCCTTTCGAAACCGGTAGTGCTTGGATGTATTTTATGGTGTATAAAGAAGTTTTTTAATTTAAAGAAAATACATTCGTTTAAAAATTGTCTCAAAAAAGTCAAATTATCTTTATATTAGGCAACCATTAGTTTTAACTTATATAACTAGGACTCTCATAATTGGTCCTCAACACTAAAAATTTGCTTCACAATAGTTTATGATGAGCTAGCAAAAGTACAAAATAATTAAGAGTCTCATCCATCTAAATAATTCAAGATTTTCAATAGTTATTTAAATACACTTCCTTGTTTTGTCCTTCCTTTCACGACCAATATAAACTGCCCTTGGGACCAGTACTGCCAGATTGAGGGAATTTTTTGTTCAATATCCACTAATAAATTTTAATTACAACGATTGTGTAATCATTTCGAAGACATCTATACAAAGAATTGTTTGAAGTTATTAGGCAACCGTTTCAACTGAAATTTAGTAGTGGATATTGAATAAAAAATTCCCTCTATCTGGCAGCATTGCTTGGGACATATATGTCCCAGTGGTAGTGAAAGGGTTAAATACATTCTAAATTGCGATTGTTTCACATTTTAGATAATTAAATTTACACATATTCCTTTCTAAAAAAAGAAAAGGAAGAAAAAGAAAAAGAAATTTAATACATGTAAAGTTAAAAAATTTTCTTCTTATAAAAGTCAAATCTAAAATATGACATTTTAAGATACTTTTTTTTTTTTTTTTTTTTTTTTTACATTAACACTAAGCTTTTCGCTATCACAAAATAGCACCTTCAGGTGACAAAAAATGAATAAATAAATAGATAAGAAAAATGTCACCTTAAGATTTCTATTCTGTAATAGAGTAAAGCTTAGAGTTGTTGTTTTTAACAAAATAAAGAAAGAAAGAAAGAAAAAAGAAAAGAAAGAAAAGAAAAGAAGTCTTAAAAAGCAACAGTTTAGGTTTGACTTTTCTATTATAAAGATAATTTTCAAATTTTACGTATATCATTATTTATTTTTTTAACCCTTTAAAGTTCACTACATATTTCCTTTTGAAAATTGTGAAATTAATTTTAAAAATGACTTTTTGACGCATCACTGATCATAAATATACAAATTAAAAAAAATTAGCATTTTTTATTTTCTAGAAATTTTTGGTTTCACAATGTAACCAATGAACGGTAACGGGCTGTGTTTTCTCCTTAACTATAAAAGTTGCATAGAAAAAAACAGATACTTTAGAAATCTAAAACATTTATACTTTGATTTATTTATTAAGAAATTAAAATAATGATTTATTCAGAAAAGAAGCAAGTGTGGTGTAAGCAGTATCACAGCACCAGGCGCCTAGCCAAACATTGTTGCTACAGCTCTGGCTTTATTATTTAATTTTGTTTTGTACTATATTTACAAATTTACGAATTTATACATAAAATTAACTATACTTACTAATTGTTTTACCAGAAAAAAAAAATTATATTCATAATTGCAAAATATTTAGTACATATAAAGTATTTAAAAAGAAAAAAAATTATATAAAGATCTATACCCACATAAATACTTTTATATATATATATATATATATATTCATATAATTCCAGAAAATGATATTTAAAGAAATTGCAGAAAATCCAGGAAATGTTCATTTTTTACTGTTACCTTATGTTTTGCGAAATTCGACCGTTACTGGAGTTTGATTTCTCTCAGAAACCAAACATTTTACATAACTTTTCGGACAGTTCTGTTTATTTATATAAAAAATAAAAGTTGCAATTTATGACTGAGCAGGATTATAGCAAGTTCATGTACTATTATTTAAAATAAATATGTTTTCTTTATTTTTAAAATTGATACAATTTTAGAAAATTAAAGTGACTTTTATATCTGGTTTCATCTGAAATAGCATTTTTTGGATTTTGCTGTAGTGCTGCCTTGTAGTGCTGCCTTTGTAAAAATACTGAAAAATTGCAGGAAAAAAAAAAAAAATAATAATAATAATAATAATAATAATAATAAGCGCTAGTGTCTGGGCGAAACCAATAAACGTTAAAGGGTTAAAGGAATGTGTTTAAATTTGATTTTCTAGAAATTTAAACAATCTCAATTGAAAATGTATTTAAAACAAGGAAAGTTATTTATATAACTATCGAAAATCTTGAGTTATTCAGATGCACTGTGAAAAAAAAAAAAAATGTAAAATCACAGTATTTGACCGTATAATTTTAGGGCAAATGACAGTTTTGCTACTTAAACTGTCATGATCCGTAAATTAATGTTTTGAAAGTATAATTTAAGAATTGGCCGTACGGGAAATGACCGTTTTGTTAGCTAAGCGATCGTAGCCCGTAAATTGATATTTTGAAAGTTGGAATTTTTATTGATAATTTTGGAATTTTTACGAGAAAAAGCCGTTAATCTATGCAAATAGCTCTTATCTCCCACTAAACGAGTTTTTCTCACGAGTAAATGCTTTCAAATGCTATCATTTCAGTGACGTCATAAGAGAACGCTTCTTTTTTTAAACTGAAATTATGATTTTCATTTATACTGATTGAATGTGTTTAATTATGCACACATGACGCATAGAAACAACAATTAGTTTTAATAAGCTATTGTTTTCTTAATTTAATTCAAAGAATTTCCATCTGACTGAAACTGAATAACTGGTATTAATGAAATTGATTTTTTTTTGTGTATTGACACGAAAACATTAAAAGAGAATGTTAAAATGGTTTCTTGATTTGAAACCAAATTTGTAAAACACGAACTACAACATAATGGTTATTTTATCCACTAAACGCATTTTTTTTTTTTTTTAACATTCTAACTACTCTTAACCCTTTAGTTAAGCCTTAGATAGACCTACTAACTATGCTAGTTTATCAGTAATGGTATTAGGCCCCGCCTTTTTTTCACACCAGAATAGTTGCAGAGTTATATTCAGCAATATGCTCTCATGATTAAATAAGAAGACTATTTCTCTACAACTATTCTGGTGTGAAAAAAAGGCGGGGCTTAATACCCTTACGGATAAACTAGCATAGTAAGCAGGTCTAGCCTTAGAAAACGGAAAATTTTAATGTTGTTCCCACAATGAAATTTTTACAATATGCTAAAATAAAGTTTATTTCAATATAATACGAATATGTAATTAGCCATTTGAAGATAAGTCTTATGATTATTATGTATAATCGTTACTGTTGAAAAACAAAACTGTTTTGTCTGAATATAACCAGTAGATATGTACATCATATATAACAAGTTCTGCTCTCGAAATACTGCAGGCCTTCCGCCATTCAATGGAATACAGAAAAAGAAAAAAAAAAAACTTCTGCTATTCTAAAATGTGCAAATACGCCTAACACTTCATAAACACAGTTTGCAATCGGTCCTATAATGAAAACCTGTTTGGATGAGTAAGAATTAAGCTCTAGTTATTTCTGCTTTGAACCCACTACAGAAACCATAAAGATAAAAAATCATGAAAAAAATCGTATTAATTGGAGATACAAATTCTCTGTGTCCATGTAAAAGATTTATTATTATTATTAAATGTTTATTTGGGGTCTCGATTAATTTTTCACATTGTTTTCAAAAGTTTCATTTTGTTTTTTAAGAAGGGTGAGAAATTCTCACCCATTATTTTCCTGCAATGCGAACCTTGAAATAAGAATACCTCTTTAGTTCTAGTGTTTAAGAATAAAAATGATTTCGAAAAGTATATTAGATTTTCTTTCTCAAAAATCAGTATCATAGTCTTTATAAAAAAAAAAAAAAAAAAAAAAAAAAAAAAGGCTTTCGTTTTTCCAATATGAGAATTGACTGACTTTTTAATTTTGTCAAAAATAACAAATTTAGATAATAAAATAGTCTTAAAAGAAAATAACTTTTATGCATAATTTGAACGTTAACAACATTCAATTCGCGAAACTCAAACTTTAACTTTTAATTTTACGGTCGATACCACTTTTTTTTTACAGGTTGGTTGTATGTTTCATCACAACGTAAAATTACTGGCGATACATCATTCATTGTCTAAATGGTTTTTTTTTTTTTTTTTTTTACGGGATTTGTCTGGAATCTCTGCTGCCGGGCCTTGCCCGTAATTTTACTGCAGCATTTTTAATAGTGTAGTACTTGGCTCTATGGAGTAGAAAAAAAATATATTAAAAACACAATAAAATTATGTGAAGAAGATCAAAAGAGATCTACTTACAAATTAAAAATCGTTGCTAAATAATTCGCTTTCTAGTATATCTTCATATTTGACACTATTCCAAGACTCGTGCACAATGCTAAATAAATCTATAGTTGAGAAAGACTTTTTTTATTTTTATTTCATTTTTGTTTTGTTGTTTGTTAAAGGCATAAATACAATAAGCTAGTTAATTTAAAAAGCTGAACAAATATCGTATTTAAAAATAGTTTTGCACTAGAAGTTTGATTAGTCCTTTATAAATAATAACACAAAAAATAATAAGGTAGCTTTGCGAAAATTGTATGAATATCTTACAGTAAAATTCGCCTTAAAAATTTCTGTTCATAGAATGTAGAAATCAATATGAAATCTGTGTTGTTTTCAATGTACGAAAAAATGCTATTAGTCATTAGAAGTTTTCTTATTACGCTATCATAAGTAGTTAGTAAAAAAATAATTATATGATATTCAATATCTTATTTAAGTATTTTTAATGATATTGAGTTCACCTATGAAAATCGATGACTCAGATTAAGGCATGGGGATAGATGGAATTGGTTTAGGTCCTTATAAATTTGGTGGTCATAAATGTATAAGATATAATATACAATTTTTATTTAATATATTTTATAACAGTATAATATTTCTATTTGTCATGCAATTCCAAATGTACACAATTTTTATAAATTGATATTTCATACCTTTTAGAGTGTGACTATTTGAGGTGACGTTAATATGATTTTTTTTTAACTGTAACTGAATCCCGTAAGTTAAATCGAGAATAATTTGGTTATATGCTTATTTTCTTTTTGTGCTACATGTGGTAGTATTTTATTTCGCAGATAATATTTAAAAAATTCTCTTGATGCAAGAAGTGTAAGTAATGTTTGTACTTAAGTTGATTTTGTTAATATTATAATAATAATAAAAAACTTTATGAAAACCAAACTGAATCTAATGCTGCCTTTTAGCCTTTTTTATTCCTCTATTTTTATAAATGGTATTTTTTACCAGTAAGAGATGAAGGTTAGTTTTTTTAAGTATGATTTTTTTTTTAACAATTTAAGAGGATAAGTAAAAAATGAGAGATAAAACTACGTACTTAACTAGATTTATTTTAAACATGAATCTCATAAGCAATTTTCTCTCGTATTTCCCAAATTAAGTGCATGGTTACTGACTTTTCTAATGTTGCAGCGTTTGAATAGTAATCAATCTATAATTTGTTATGCTTATTTGTCTATAATATTTTATACTACGTTAATTTAATAATATAATTGTGTGATTTTTTTTTCACAGTTTGGGTTTTAATATTAGAATTTATTCAAATGGTTCACTTCTCATCTTGTATTTATGCTTCACATCAATTTGCAGTCGAAAGCATTTAGATATGCAACATATACTTCTATCAAATTGTATAATGTTACTGAACTTTATAAAAGTGAGCTTCAATATACCTATTTTCCAGAGCCTCCAAAAAGCTTCGACTCGTCTTAAGAAAGAGTATAATTCAAATCTTTTAATTTAAATAAAACCAGTTTTTTCTTGCACCTTAAATGAAATGCTAATCTGTACATTTGAAAAAGCGTTAATGAAAAGTACTTTTTTTTTTTTTTTTTTTTTTTTCAGATTAATGAAAAAATCGGATGATTAGTCAATTAACATTTTGCCGGCCCTATTTAATTTCACTCCTTTGGTCAGTGTTGCCAAAATTAGAGAATTTTTTTATTCAATATCCACCACTAAATCTTAACTGTAACGGTTGCCTAATCCTTTCGAAGGTTATTC
This sequence comes from Salticus scenicus, assembly GCA_963930645.1. Lineage (NCBI taxonomy): Eukaryota > Metazoa > Arthropoda > Arachnida > Araneae > Salticidae > Salticus > Salticus scenicus. The sequence continues at coordinate 85,252,131 of OZ005651.1, forward strand.
GTCCGTTATATATATGAAATATCTCTCCTCAAAATTATTGATGATAGTTGAATAAAAATGTTCTTAAATTTGGCAACACTGTTTGCAGTATTTTAGAGCGTTAGGGCCGGCAAAGAGTTAAATATGTTTTAAACAGATTGATAGTACCAGTCCAAGATTCAAGAGTGAAAGAGTTTCTGTCTCAAGATGGAAATCTTACACCAGTATTTTTCATAAAGTATTTCTATTGCATCTAGTCACAAAAACTGCCGTAGAAATATTATAAATATTTCTTTATGGAAACAGATGTATCAAGAAAATGCGAACACTTTTACTCCTGCCTAGATTCAGATAGCAGACATCCCCACCATTTGTTAGTGAAGAAAAAATTTTGTTAGAAAATTGTGTTGTAGATATCCCTAAGATTTTGCTTTAAATTACAATATTCACAAATAATTTAAAAACACTTTCAGGAATTTCATAATTTGCCCCTCAAAGGGTGAGGGAGTGTAACGGGCATTTTTCAAATCCCTTCATATCTAAAATTAAGTAAAAATAAAATATTTGCTTTGAAATATAACGAGCACAAATACCTAAAAACACTTTAAAGAATTTTAGGAATCAGAAATCATAAGAGGAAGAGGCTAGCAAGATTTTTTTTTTTTTTCAAATCTCTTCACATCTTAAAAGATTAAAAAAAAAAAAAAAAAAAAAAAAAAAAAAAAAAAAACAGATATCCGCAAGGTTTTTGCTTTAACATATAAGAAATAAAAATTACTAAAAACCAATTTAAAAAATTTCAAGAATTTGACCCCAAATGGTGGTTGGTAGGAAATTTTTTCCCATATCCCTCTATATTTCAAAGATAAAAAATTATAATTATAAAGTTTATTGTACTTATAATTAATATTACAAAGCAAGGACTGAAGAAATTATTACTAATTTTTGTAATCCATGGTATCAAAACTAAAGTGTTTAGTATATGCTGACGTATAGCAATCTGTAAAAGAGTAATGCTTGGATAATAGCAGAGCCACCTGTCACCCTATATTCACCCAAATTGAAGTGTTCGGGTAAGATGGTGCTGAAGGCAATTGGGACACAGTTTCGACAGTGTGAGCGAGAAAATCTCTGCCAAAGCTGGTACCTGAAGCAATGGTTTGAGCGATTTTAAAGGATTTTTTTTCCAACCCTTTTTTAAAATTTTTATTTATAAAATGATATAAATTGGTGGTGATTAGGTATATATATATATTTGAAAATTAATTTAAATATAGTGCCCAGCAAAACGACCAAAGCCTGTTAGTCGGTATCGGATTTCGTTTTCTTTCATTTTAGGTATCCCGAAAAACTTTTTACGAACATTTTATTAAAATGATTATAACATTAAAAAGCACTATATAAGTTTTCCAGAATTATCTAAATGCAGTTTGCCGCATAGCTGTGAAGTCTCCCGTTTTTGCATACAACTATATTTCTTTATAAAAATTTTGGTTAATTTAAAGCTCAATTTTTGCAATTAAATAATACTATGCTAATTAAAAAAAAATAATAATAAATCAAGATGAGAGTGATTTGGTAGCTAACATCCTTTAAATCCATTATTTTATACATTTTAACAATAATACATAACATTATTAGATTACATTTTTGTTAAAAATTTAAACTAAACCGATTTAATACTAAACCCATATATGTATGCAGAACTCGTCTGCATACATATGATTACGTGCATAATGTTTATAATTATTTTGTTCAAAGTTTTTTTTTTCTTTTTAAATCAGATACAAAACGTTATTTTAAATGCAATATTTATTTCAGAAAATTATTTCGGAAACGTAATATTTGACTTAATACATTTATTTGAACTTCTCTTTCAACAAATTTTCGTAATATTGAACAATTTTGGATTTAGACAAAGTCCACCAAAAAGCATAAGTTATTTCTCTAACTTTTTCCATGAACATTTCTTTACTTCAAAGTGGTATTTATTTTTTTCGCCCTGCAAAATGACTTGTGCAATGAAATTTATTTATAGTTATTGATTATACCTGATTAGTTTATTTTAGCAAGTATGTGTTTGTGTGTGTGTGGGTGCGGGGAAGGGGGAGGGGCTTGTCAATGTTTCTCAGACAAGTAATATATTTGCAATATACATGCGTATCCATTATTTTGCTTCCAAAAAAAAAAAAAAAAAAAGTTGTGAGGTAATGTTATGTTAGCGTAACGCTACAAACGAAGTTCGCACTTTAAAGTTCGCACGGTTAAAGTATTTATGAAGGCTGCCCCTTTAAGTTTACAAAGGTATTGAATGTGAATATAGTCCAACGCCCACCTTTTCATTAAGCTCAGGGATGGACCACGGGCGCAGAATTCATACCGGAATCTGTTAAAGAAATTTCTCTAACTATAATATTGTTGATTTAAGAAGTAGAAAATTTTCTTACATTGATAGTGGTATGAATTCTGCGCCCGTGTTCCATCCCTGTAAGCTCTAAATAAAAGCTCGTTATTTATTTTATAAATCTGACTTTGTCGCTACTTCATTATTTAATTAAATAAAGTTAAATGAGATCATGGCGTTCACTACAGTGGCGCCCATATTCGCTTAACAACCCCCCCCCCCTGAGCTAGTATTTTTTGATGGCACGACTAGTGTGCTTCAATTTTTTGATGAGCTTGAATATTTTTTTAATTTTTATAAAATTGATATTTCCGAAAAATATGCTTGGTTAAAGTGTTCCTTAAGAGGCGAACCGATACAGTGGCATGATTTAATCGCCTGCCATTCACTTGGCCCAAATCCAACCTATGAGGATTTGAAAAGTATCTCTAGAGTTGTTTTATGCGCATCCACTTCAATAATAACCTCCAATAGTTTGACATTAATAGCAGAAGTTTATCCACGACCCATCTCATTTTCAGGGTAGTGCTCTCCATTACTAAAGTTTTGGAACCAATGTTGTGCTACACGTTCACTGCCGGTTCTTTGGCCAAATGTTTTGTTGATGCTGCGAGTAGTTTCGGCTGTTTTACGTTTCGTTTTGAAGTCATAAAACAAAATCGCAATAATTTACTTTCTCTCCATCATGATTTTGACAGTATTAAAAAACAAGACTAAACAATGACGATAAATTTTGAATTTTCTGTAGTTTATAATATTTTGCAATATCTTTCGAAATTTACAGCCAATATATGAAGACGTGTTCCTTAATTCATATTTGTAAAACAGGTAAAAAGAAAGAGGAAACTCTTTGATTTACATTACTGCTGGTTACGGATATAACATATCATGGATACCAAAAATAGAGATAAGAATAGTTGAATCTGTTTTTCTTATGCAGTATAATATTATGAATGTAATGTACATATGTAATTTTTAAACGCAGTTTTTTTTTTTTTTCTGTAATTACTAATATTATACGAAGTAAATCAGAGTATTTGCAAATGTAATCCGTTTATAAATGTAGCCAATAACTTCTTTAAAATTTAAAAGCTTGTTTCATAGGTGCCAAATCTCCGTTATTTTCAACAGAGACTTCATGCCAGAAACTTTCTACAAATGTATTCAGTTTATTTAATTTTATTCATTCGTCAAAAATGTATGTGACAAATTCTTTTATAAAAATACTGGTGTATAAATCTGATTTAAAAATTAGCTATGTGGGCAGCTATATTGTTTGAAAGTCATGTCAGTTTCACAATATTAACTCTCATGAATATTCTCTTTTCTCTTATAATTCTCCAAGTAAATCAAACATTTGAAGGTTTATCTCAGAACTACACATGGGAGAGATTCTGAGACGTCACCCATATCCAAGGGTTGCTGCTCTGCTTTTTTTTTCGGACGCTTTCAGGGATGAAAAGTTTCCGCCTGTTTTTCCACCGTTTTTCCTTTAAATACATTCAAATTGTATTTTTAAAGTAATGTGTCAGGATTAAACAGGATATAAGTTATTGTACAAAAATAGTAGTAGCAAAATAGGCATAAATTTCTCATTTCAAATGTGTCCTGAAAAAAAAAGCAGAGACTACGACCCCTGCCTCATATCCCATTGCGCAGTGTGACGCTAATCCACTCAACCCCAACATTTCCCTGGTCTAAAAATTTTGTAAAGACATCTAACGATTATTATGTCTAAAGTGTACATCGGACAATCTTAATGGGGTTTTGTTCAAATACACACTACATTCGATTTTTGGATAAGTCACAAACGTCAGACTTTGGAAATTCAAAGGTTTACACGATAAAGAATATGGCACATAAGTTTCAAAAAAAAAAAAAAGACATACTACTTAAAAAACTCTATCAAACACTGTTAAAACTGCTGCAGTAAAATTACGGACAAAGCCCGGCAGCAGAGGTTCCAGACAAAGCGAGTAAAAAACGTTTAGACAATGAATGATGTATCGCCAATAACTTTACGTTGTTATGAAACATACAACCAACCTGTAAAAAAGTAGTATTAACCGTAAAATTAAAAGTTAAAGTTTGAGTTTCTCCAATACTTTTATATTGAATATTATTAACGTTCAAATTATCATAAAAATTATTTTCTTTTAAGACTATTTTAAAATCTAAATTTGTTATTTTTGACAAAATTAAGAAGTCAGTCAATTTTCATATTGGAAAAACGAGAGCCTTTTATATATATATATATAAAGACTATGATACTGATTTTTGAGAAAGGAAATCTAATATATTTTTCGAAATCATTTTTATTCTTAAACACTAGAACTAAAGAGGTATTCTTATTTCAAGGTTCGCATTACAGGAAAATAGGGTGAGAATTTCTCCTCCTTCTTAAAAAACAAAATGAAACTTTTGAAAACAATGTGAAAAATTAATCGAGACCCCAAATAAACTTTGAATAATAATAATAAATCTTTTACATGGACACAGAGAATTTGTATCTCCAATTAATACGATTTTTTTCATGACTTTTGATCTTTATGGTTTCTGTAGTGGGTACAAAGCAGAAATAACTAGAGCCTAATTCTTACTCATCCAAACAGGTTTTCATTATAGGACCGATTTCAAACTTTGTTTATGAAGTGTTAGGCGTATTTGCACTTTTTAGAATAGCAGAAGAATTTTTTTTTTCTGTATTCCATTCAATGCAGGAAGTTCTGCAGTATTTCGAGAGCAGAACGTGTTATATATGATGTAGATGTACATATCTAATGGTCATATTCAGACAAAACAGCTTTGTTTTTCAACAGTAACGATCATGCATAATAATCATAATACTTATCTTCAAATGGCTAATTACATATTCATCTCAAATTGAAATAAACTTTATTTTAGCATATTGTAAAAATTGCATTGTAGAAACAACATTAAAATTTTTCGTTTTCTAAGGCTTAACTAAAGGGTTAAAAGCAATTAGAATGTTAAAAAAAAAAAAAAAAACTGTTTAGTGGATAAAATAACCATTATGTTGTAGTTCGTGTTTTACAAATCTGGTTTCAAATCAAAAAACCATTTTAGCTTTCTTTTTTAACGTTTTTGTGTCAATACACAAAGAAAATCAATTTCATTAATACCAATTATTTAGTTTCACTCAGATGGGAATTCTTTGAATTAAATTAAGAAAACAATAACTTATTAAAACCAATTGATGTTTGTATGCGTCATGCGTGCATAATTGAACGCATTCAATCAGTATAAATAACAATCATAATTTCGGTTTGAAAAAATGAAGCGTTCTCTTATGAAGTCACTGAAATGACAGCATTTGAAGGGATTTGCTCATAAGAAAATGGTTTGGTGGGAGATAAGAGAAATTTGCATAGATTAACGGCTTTTTCTCATAGAAATTCCAAAATTATACTTTCAAAACATCAATTAACGGTGTACGACCGTTTAGATGGCACAACGGTCATTTCCCGTAAAGTTATACGGACAATTCCTAAATTATACTTTTTAAACATTAATTTACGGATTATGACCGTTTAGGTAGCAAAACGGTCATTTCCCCTTAAATTATACGGTCAAATACCGTGATTTTACTTTTTTTTTTCTTTTTCTTTACAGTGTACTACAAAAATTAAAATCAAATGTGGATTTAATTGAACACGTTTTCAGCTACTTTAGTCAATACGAAAAAAAATTAGTAAAGATTGTTTAATGAATTCCCTCTATCGTAGATTTACATACAGCATTTTCATTTTTTGGTTACCGGAAAATTTTAACAGATATTTTAACATAGTTCTTTAACAGTTTTCACTGATTAAATTAAATAAAATTTTCTATTAAAATTTTCCGGAATCTAAAAAGCATAAAATTGGTTACTATGGATTTTTAAAAGTTAGCTTTAATTTATGCACACACACACACACACACACACACACACACACACCTATATATATGTACAGTTGACTCCCATACAACGCGGGGTGAGGGTTGCCAGATGAATACTATAATTGTGTTGTCTAGTTGCAAAACCAGCCAACTCATTAAATTTGGAAAATGCATATTTTCATTTTTTTAAGTTCTAAATAAGTGTTTTCACCATCTAGAAAAAAGGAACCATGCTAAAGCCGATCCTTCCCTTTGTTATTTGCGTTTGACAATCACGATGTTCTGCAAAAACAGTCAAATCCTAAGACTGGTGAGCTTCAAAATGGGTCATCTCCATGTCTGTGAGATCGCGATTCTGCTCCACCCGACTAAAGTAAAACTTAATGATTAGGTTAGTGTCATCGTGTTTTCTCCCGCCTGTGACTGCTCTTTCTTGGTGCACACACAGTTACTAATAATTGAATTTCGTATTTTCTTCGACAATGGAAAAGGTTTTTAAAAAAAGTATCTTTTAATCAATCAAGGAAGAGGAAAAGTGACCCTATGACTTGGAAAAGGAACAAAGCAAAAATTCAAAGGTAATGTACAATCATTTTGTAATAACATAATACACTCCTACTTAAAAGTTTAGCAAGATTTGCAAATGATCAGTTTTTTTCAATTTAAAAATTTATCTCAATAAAGGGCTTTTGGAGCGTCGTTGAAATAATTGAATCTTCAAATTAATTACGCTGCATGTGAAAAACCCCTTATGAAAATTCAACTCTTGGAAAGTACCTAAAAATCTAGCTCGTTCTTTTGCCGACAATTTGTTTAATTTTTACTCTATTCAGACGAACTTTTGGCAAAAGTTGCCCAATATATCTTGCTTTCAAACTATTTAACAAAAGTTTTTCTATCTTTCGCGCGTGTGCAGGGAAAACGTTTTTTCATAAAATGCTCATATTTAATAAGATATTTAAGATATTTCTATTCCGATTGCAGTATATTGTTTCAAAAGTGTTTTTTCAAATTATCGGAAGAGGGGCTAATTTTAGTTTAAAACTCTATATATTATAAATAAAAAACACGCCGATTTTTTTTTTTTTTTTTTTTTTTTTCGAGTTTCAAAATAAAGGCTTATATCTCCGTAATTTAACATGCTATCGTCATACAAATTCATCCACAAATTGTACTGGATCTAAAGTAATAGATCATTTCGTTCATTTAACGGTACTGGGTTATCACAACTATTATTGATTTTGTTGTCTAAATGTTGTCTTAAACCAATTTTCCCTGAAAAACATGAGGAAGACTCAGTTCTTTAAATATCCAATGTTTGAAAACATTTCATTGAGAGATAAGTTTTTAAATTGGAAAAAAAAAACTGATCTTTTGCAATTGTTGCTAAACTTTTGAGCAGGAGTGTATTAATTGATAACATAATAACACATCTTAGTTAGCATATTATGATTAAATAGTCAAATATTATTAATTTAATAACACACCTATGATTATTCAGCAGGTTATAGCGATGTGTTTTTGTAAGTTTGTTTGCAATTCGAATGATTTTCCACTGTATTAAAGAGGAATTTGGGACCTCGTGATTAATTGGTTTGGGACTGTTTGTGATACATTTTCATAATTTTCTAGATTTATTTTTTGTTATGTATATCAGTTATTTTTTATTGGATTTTTTTATTTTTATCCTTTTTTATTTATTTATTTATTTATTTATTATTATTATTATTATTTTGAACCAGATAAATCAGTTATTTATAAATAAAATTTAATTGAACAAAACATTTTGTATATTTGCAAGACTAAAAATTCAATATTGACATTAAATATATCCAAAACCATATTATGGTTTGTTGCTTCAAAATAAGTTACAAAGGGGGCCAAATCCGAAATAAAAATTTGAATAAATCCCTCCCATTACGTGCCCCTGTCACTTTATTTCAAGTTTTCAAATATACTGCTTTAACGATTATAAAAATAAAAAATTTTTGCTCCTATCTTATTTTGGGTATGTGTGCCAAAAAATCAGCCTTTTCTCAAAATTTTATTTTTAAAGATAGCTGATTTTGCAACTAGACGGCACAATTTTATTTTTTTAACACCATTAATTTTACATGAAAGCAACTGCATTATACAAAAGCTAAATCAGGTGTAATTAAACTAATAGATACTTTAAAAATACTTCAAGAATACTTTAAAAATTTAGTGGTGTTAAAACATAAAACTGTAGTATTTATCTGACAAGCCTGTCTTCGCATTGTACGGGAGTCGGGAGTCTACTGTATATATGTTATACTGATATATATATATAAAAGGTACAGCTAGGAAAACCTGTGCACAATTCAACAGAATAATTTAGAAAAATCAAAAGATAATATTTTTTGTCAAACTATCTATGAATAATTTTGACTTCAGTTGTTTTTAATGTATTTACATAGTTATTTTGTTGCTATTCTTTAATTCAATACATCTCTGAAAAAAAATATATATATATTTTGCGCATTATGTCCTGACAGGATTGTTGCAATTGCGCACATGGGTAAAAGAGAGATTATTTATAATAACTACTATTAATTGTAAACAATAATATTTGCGCTTAAATAACTTTGTTGTAAGGTTATGTAAACAAGGATTATTTTATAATCAGTGAAAATTTTAACCTAATGTTTAAACAATCAAAAAATGAAAAAAAAATATATTAAAATAGAAAAAAAGCAGAAAAAGCAAATCCAGGCAGTGTTGCGAAATGGTAGAGATATGTTTTGTATTTAATAATCACCTAATTTTGAAGAATGCAATTTGATATATATGATAGTCTAACATATAATTAGACAAACATTACAATAAAAAAATAGCGGTGGGTACTGAATATAAAAGTCCCTACAAGCTGACAATACTGTGTCTAGGTAAGATTACAAAATAACATTAATTTACTAAATAACACATTTAACTTTAAATTAGTTTCGTTTTATTTCAAAGTTTCGTTGCATTCTGATTTCTGGCTGAAATAGTCGTCGCCTTTAATCGATGCATTTATTGTTGTCAATGATATAGATTATGTGAAATCATCTGTAACATGTGACAAATTTTATAAAGCTACTGTTAGAAGTTGTGTCTCCTGGTTCTGGTGCAGTCCAGACATTCTAAGCATTCATTCTGTAATTACCAATAAACTGTGTTATTTTTCCTACCACGGAACTTAATGGTAAAAAAATGCGCCACCTCTCCTAAGCAGCAGGTGCGAAATTCTCCTATTTCGGTAGAAAAGATTGCATGCCGTTTAATTTAAACATGGCCATTCTTAGGAAAAACCGTCGGTATTCCCAACCTTAGTTCAGGTTAATAGCTTATAAGAAATAGTTTAATTTCAAAATATTTTATATTACTGTCTTTCTACAGAAATTTAGAGGAAGAGTTCCGAAAATTCAAGCATTTACTTCGGAAAACAAAACAAAATAGAAATGCTTTGTTCTAGAGTCTCAAAACAATCAACATGCGCATTCAAGTATACACTCCACTATTGCTGTTGTAGAGTCAGAAAAGAAAGAACGCCTTTGTATTAATTTTACTGAAAACCGTCGTAGACGTAGAAACATACGATTTGATCAAACAATTAGTAATAATGTCTTCTTTATAATGGTTTATTTAGATTTTGCTTAGAGGTTCGTCTACATATTAAAAATTGCACCAACTTGAACTTCACAATGGCAACATTCCTTTTTCACAATTTATTTCAGTTATTTGTTTGAGATGAAGTTAGATTTTGTGGTAGTTCCGCGAATTACGCATTTAACCACTTTTCGGCCACTTGAGTTAGAAAAAGTAAAATTGTTAGAGAAAGTAAAATTGGCCGAAAAAATCTTTAACGTTCCTGGACCCGTAAAATGTACATATAGGAGCCGAAAAATTCTATGATCTTTTGAGACCAAATTAGATTTATCCCCAGAATACTAAATTAGTATTACAAAACTGAGTGTTTAGGTACATTGTTAGTGGTGGCCTGCTAACAAAGTGTGGAAGTCGTATGTATTGTGGGGTTACAGCAGATAATAATGATATTAGAAAGTGCAATAAAAATTGTTTAGGGAAATTGAAAATATAGAGAGTCTGAGATTTCTAATGGTAAAGAAGAAGAATTTGTTAAAAACATTTTCTTAAAAGTTAGTCTAGAAATAATGAGGGCCGTTACATTCTTAAAATGCCATTAAAAGATCCTTCGTGCCTTGAAGAATCTAAGCTAAAGGTAGACAGTTGTTTGATTTCATTAAGGAAGTGTTTGAGTAAAGAAGATGAGATTTATTCCCTTTATAAATCATTGATGGAGCAATATTTAACAATGGGGCACATGGAGAAAGTAAAGGAAAATGTCGAACCAGACATTAATAATTATATTCCCCAACAGGGTATTTTTCGCTCTGATTCAACTAGCACACCTTTAATGTAGTATTTAGTGCATGTTCCTTAACTGTTAATGGAAAACTGTTAAATTCAGTACAGTTTGTGGGTGGTGTAATACAAGATGATATACTCGTATTTTCTGTTATGTTAAGATTTAGAAAAAATCAATTTGCCTTTGTTGCTTACATCCAGAAGATGTAACGCATGATAGAAATTGACAAAAATCAAAGAGACTTATGAGAAATTCTGTGTGAAAAGAAAAGGAATGAGAAAATTAAAGTTTACAGGTTGTGTACAGTAATATATAGTACGAGTAGTGCGCCATACCTACCTACTAGAACATTAGAACAACTAGCTAAAGATGAAGGAAATGAATTTCCTTTAGCAACGTCTGTACTCTTATCAGACGTATATATGGATGATATTGTGGCTGGGGCTAATAATATTATAACCTCCAAGGAGCTACAACAACAACTTATATCTTTGTTAAAGAATGGTGATATGCTGCTTCATAAGTGGTCCGACAGTCATCCATCGTTTTTAACACTTTCCAACAAGGTTGAAAAGTGTTTATGACTTCAGTTTGTCTGTCTGTCCGTCTGTCTGTCCGGGATCTAACTCCCGTAAATATTTATAGAATTTCTTGAAACTAATATATGTTATTCAAGTTCACTATCGGACGTTCCCTATTGAAAATGGAGTTTATACCTCTACTGGTTTGTGTACAGGAACACCCGAAAGTATTTCAAAGCATTGTGTTCTATGAGAGGTATTTCTATAAACCATATTTTAATACCTTTACTGTAGACATATCTGAATGAAATTGAAATATGTTATTCAAGTTCACTATTGGATGTTTCCTCTTTAAAATGGAGGAAATACCATCATCGGTTTATGTACAGGAACACTCAAAAGTATTCCAAAGCATTGCGTTCTAGGAGAGCTTTTTCTATAAATCAAATTTTAATAACTTTACTTTCCACGAAGTTTTACGAAATTGAAATATGTTATATATATGCACAAAAGATGCTTTGCGTAGAATATAGCATGGTTACCATTAGATTTACAGGGTGGCACAAAAATATCCAGTTATATTTAGAGCTATTAATAAAAAATTGCTACAATTGTACTTTCGTTTACGTTAAGCGTTTTTAACACTTTCTAACATTTTTAAGTGTGAATATGATTTCAGTTTTGTGTATCTGCCTGTCCGTCTGTCTGTCTGCCTGTCTGTCTGTCCGAGCTCCAACTCCCGTAATTATTTATGGAAGTCCTGGAAACTGATATATATTGTTCAAGCTCACTATCGGACGTTTTCTATTGAAACTGGAGTTTATACCTCTACTGATTTGTGTATAGGGACACCCGAAAGTATTTCAAAGCATTGTGTTCTATGAGAGGTATTTCTATAAACCATATTTTCATACCTTTACTGTAGACATATCTGAATGAAATTGAAATACGTTATTCAAGTTCACTATTGGATGTTTCCTGTTTAAAATGGAGAAAATACCACCATCAGTTTATGTACAGAAATACTCAAAAGTATTCCAAAGCATTGCGTTCCATGAGAGATATTTCTATAAATCAAATTTTAATAACTTTACTTTCCACAAAGTTTTAGGAAAATGAAATATGTTATTTATATGCACAAAAGAATACTTTGCTTAGAATATAGCATGATTAGCATTAGATTTACAGGGTGACACAAAAATATCCATTTATATTAAGAGCTATTAATAAAAAATTGCTAGAATTGTACTTTCGTTTACATTAAGCGTTTTTAACACTTCCAATATTTTTAAGTGTAAATATGATTTCAGTTTGTGTATCTGTTCATCTGTCTGTCTGTCTGCCCGCGCTCTAACTCCCGTAAATATTTGTGGATTTTCTCGAAATATTTTATTGAAGTTCACTATCTGATGTTCAATATTGAAAATGGAGTGGATCTCCCTTCTGGTTTGTGTACAGGGACACCCAAAGGCATTTGAAAGCATTGTGTTCTACGAGTGTTATTTTTATAAATATTTTCTGTATAGAATGTTCCCCATTTAAAATGAGATTAATAGGCCCTGTATAACTAGTTTGTTTACAGGGACAACAAAAAAAATGCCAATGCATTACGTTTTAGGGCAGAATTATTTGAAATTTATATTTAAAAATCTTTCTACTGTAAAAATCATAAAAATATTGAAATGTATTTTTAATATTCTAAAATAATGTTTTGTATAGAATACGATATGATTAACTTTTTGATTTACAGGGCTATACTAAAATATTTAGAGAGATCAAAAGCTGTAATTATAATCTAATGGCTGCATTTTCTATTGCGTTATGCTTTTTTAATACTTTCCAAAATGCCTAAGAGTAATTTTAAAATCAACTAGTCTATCTGTATATTTTTCAGTCCTTCTGCCTGTTGTGTGATACCGTAGGCAAAGAATATTAAAAGTTATTCGATACAACAATTACGTACAGTTGGAAAGTGTTACTAATCAATGCCTACTGCATGATTTTTTTTTCTTGTTATGTAATGATTCGGAATCTCCTGATTATGTGTTTAGCAGTGAAATTAAAACACTAGAAATCGCATATAAACTTAATTTATTTTGTTTTGGGTATATCTGTGATAGAGCAAAAATCAATTTATACAATATATATATATATATATATATATATATAACTGTCACAAATCGCAAACATTTTTTATCCCATGGGTCTCATTGGGCCTATAGTTTCTCGAGCTAAAGTGTTTTTTACAAAAATTATTGTTACTTAACATTGACTGGAATGATGTATTACCTTTTAAAGAGAAATTAGAACGGAACACTTTCTTTAGGTCTTTAAAAATGGTGAAAAATATGACAATTTCCAGATTTTTACTTTCTTCTATATGTAATATAGAGAAAGTATTGGATTCGCGAAAATTTTCGACCTCCGTTTTTTGACGGATCTACACGTTTTGGGATGTCCTGAACACGAATTGATAGTTTTTAGAAAATGTCTGTCTGTGTGTCTGTCTGTCTGTGTGTCTGTCTGTCTGTCTGTGTGTCTGTATCATTTTTTTGTGGACGCTGTATCTCTCGAACATATGAATGAAATTTAACCAAACTTGGTATTTTGTTGCACCCTGACATGAACTGGTGCCCATTAGATTTGGGGATCAATAGCTCAACAGGTGGCGCTGTAATCGCATTTTATGCAAATTTTTAACATGGCAGCATAGGACAAAATTCCGTATAAATGGGCATAATGAGAGTTATTTTACACTTGTGATTGTAAAATTAATTTGAATTATTTATGATAGTAGTAGTTAACTAGGAAAAAAAAATTGTGCATGGGGGGGCATCGATTCCCCCCCTGGGGGGGAAGTACCCCCCCGGGGGGGTTAAATTTTGAAGATGGGTATCATTCGAAAGATCTCGTCAATACCTTTAAAACGAATGGTTGAACCATAAATCTGTGATAATTTAAAACAAAGTTATCGATTTTTTTTACATTTAACAAAAAAAAAAAAAAAAAAAAAGAAAAAAATTCGATTTTTTTTTTTTTTTTTTTTTTTTTTTTTTATTATTGTTAGTGATTGAATATGAATTAATTTTCACAAAAAAAAAAAAAAAGAAAAAGAAAAAAAAAAAAAAAATTTTTTTTTTTTTTTTAATATTGTTACTGATTGAATATGTATAGGAAAATATAGAAGAAAGTTATGTGGTGGCCACAACATACTAGTTTTTTTTTTTAACCGACTTCAAAAAAGAAGGAAGGTTCTCAATTCAAACCGTATGTTTTTTTTATGTTTGTTAGCTCATAACATCTGAACGGATGCTCCGATTTTGATACTTTTTGTTTTGTTGAAAAGGCCTTGGTCTGCAATAGGTCCCATTGTAATAACTTTACAATCTAAAGAAAATACAGGGTGCCCAAAAAAATCAGTTCCAACTCTTTTAACTGTTAAACGGCTGTTAAAAATAGTATGTAAGTATAGCAAAGTGGCCATGCAGTACAAGGTTAAACCGCTTGCAGCACCACAAGGGGGAAAATAGCGGAGTTAGTGTTACTATCTAGAAATCGGTTCTAGGGAAAAAAGTGAATTACAACGTTGAAAAGTATCAAGTCTTTGAAAGTATTTGTCAGTTGAAATGTATTTAGTACAAAAAGATAGTTTAGACATTCATGCTAGCGTTCCTATTTCGGAAACGGTTAGACAGGGGGAAAAAGTGAATTATAAAATTGCAGGGCATCATCGATTTAGTACGTAAAGATAGTTTAGACATCGATGCTAAAAATACAATGCTAAAAACGTGCATTTGTTTGTTCGCAATTTCTTACAATATGCAAACTTGAGCTACATTGCACACATTGTAGCGTAGCTGGTGAGACATGCGTTATATAGTTCAAAATACGGTTACTTGATACTTTTTGTTTTTTTGTAAAGATCTTGGTCTAAAGTAGGTCCCATTGTAATATCTTTACAATCTAAAGAAAATAAAACGCCATCTGGTGAAAAACAGCGAAATCAGCCCTCCTATTTTAAAAAACGGTTCAAGATGAGAGAAAAATTAATTACGAAGTTGTAGAGCATCATCGATTTACTACGAAAAGACAGTTTTTAGACATTATTAAGGCAATACAATTAATTAGACAACATAAAGGCTCCCTAGTTCAAAGTACTGTTACTGTAAGCTGTCACATCGATTAGCGCAAAGTCGTTTTCAACCAACTTCAGAAAAGAGGGTGTTCTTAATTCGAGCTATGTGTTGTTGTTGTTGTTTGTAAGCTTATAACTTCGTAAGAGATGCTCTAATTAACTGACTTCAAACAGGAGGTGGTTCTCAATTCATACCGTATGTTTTTTTGTTTTTATTTTTGTTTGTTAGCTCATAACTTCTGAAGAGATAATCCGATTTTGGTACTTTTTGTTTTATTGTAAAGGTCTTTGGTCTGAAAAAGGTCCCATTGCAATATCTCTACGATCAAAAGAAAATACCACCAAAAAAGTCAGTCCGGACTCTTTTAATTGCTGAACAGCTGCAGCTACAGTCATAAAAGTGGTATGTAGGTATAGTAAAGTGGATATGTGCTGCGTGAATCAACCGCGTACAGCGCCACCTGGTGGGAGACAGTAGAGTTAGCGTTCCTATCTCGAAAACAGTTCAAGACAGGGGAAAAAAGTGAATTATAAAATTGCAGAGCATCATCGATTTAGTACGAAAAGATAGTTTAGACATTAATGCTAAAAACAGAAAGCTTAAAACGTGCATTTCTTTGTTCACAATATCCTATTTTGTGCACACTTAAACGACATTGCATATGTTGTAGCGTAGCGGGTGACATTTATGCTATGTAAAATTCAAAGTATGGTTATTGTAAGCGGTCACATCGATTAACGCATACACGTTTTAAACCGACTTCATAAAAGAAGAGGTACTCAATACAAACCATGTTTCTCATTGTTGTTGTTGTTGTTGAAATTTGTTAGATTATAACTTCATAAGAAATAATTTAATTTTGATACATTTTTTGTTGTCGAAATGATCTTGGCCTGAAATAGGCTTCATTATGATTTCATTAAGATATAAACAAATTACAGGATACTCACAAAAGTCTGTTCTCACTTTAACTGCTGAACGCATGCAGCTACACTGGTAAAAGCAGTATGTAAGTATCGATGTTGAAACTTCTGTCTGTCAGCTTTCAGTGCATATTTTGCTCTTTGTTTGAACTTTACGCTGCGCAAATTCCAGCCTAGCGGGTGACACGTATTCACTGTAAATTTTAATATATATGCCTAACAGAATTTTTGGTTACGAATACAGCGTATCCGTTCTTTGCATTTCTAAAGACTTTTTAACTTAACGTATGTTCATTCAATAGATAGTTTTTTGCTCATATCCGATAAAGGCAAGAAAAGTGACACAACTTAAAATTGCAACATTTGAGAAAAATCAATTTAAAAATAACTTGACTAGAATAAAACTGGCACAACTGTCTCACGAGTGGGTAACTTTTTTGTTCACATTGGGTGCATTTCATGTATTTTTCAGTGACATAAACCATTTTTTGAGTTATGGCACTTTTCCGTGGAAGTTGTGATTTGTGAAACTGCCGTCGAACGTCTTTTGATGTTCTGCTATATGAATAAGTTTTCACTGAAAAGAGAAAAATAAAATCTTTTTGTAAAAAAAATAGAACCGACTCCAAAAAGCAACTACTATTCAAACAAATAATAAAAAAAAATTGTATGAAACTAAATTGCGCCTAAAAGTATAATATAATTTCCTTCGCCAAACAACCTATAACACTACAATTAATCATAACTTTTGAAGTCGGCGCAAGATTAAATAAAAATTGATACTTTTATTCAATACAAATATCAAATCCTATTCAAAATACGCATCTCACATTGTCACCTGCAAAACGCAGCCGAAAACTGTTTTGATTCAAGAAAACAAATAAGATTTCGTAAGCAGCAAAAGTTGGCGAAGATGCTGGTATCTGACGTCCTTGGTGAAAGAAAAATCGCAAAATTATCTGGCAAACACATTTAATTTCTTTATGATATCATGATTAATTTGATAAGGTATATTAAGAGAGAAATCAAGAATATGAAACAATACTTCGTACAAAATATATTATTAAAATTTACATCTTGCTTGTATATTTTTGCAATACGCTTTTAACGCCAAATCCAAAAGCCACCAAGGATTATAGTTATCAAAGTTATATCCAATTTGCAAAGGGAACTCTAACTTCGTAGAAACATAAATACCGCATTGTGAAGAATGTTCACTGTTCTATGTAGATGCTACTATTGGACCAATTGTATACAGTGATAAAATAATAAAGGAAACATGAAAATGGATCATTCCAGACGACAGCATTTGTTGCTACCGATCTAAAAACAAACCTTTAAAAGCTAATTAAATTGTATTTAATCTTGCGCCGACTTCAAAAGTTATGATTAATTGTAGTGTTATAGGTTGTTTGGCGAAGGAAATTATTTTATACTTTTAGGCGCAATTTAGTTTCATACAATTTTTTTTTATTATTTGTTTGAATAGTAGTTGCTTTTTGGAGTCGGTTCTATTTTTTTTACAAAAAGATTTTATTAAACAATTTAATAGAATAGAGCTACATGGATTCTTGGATGTATCCGAAACTGCTTTCGGAGCAGTCATTTACATTAAGTCCATGCACTCTTCCGGAGTACCTTCTGTTAGACTACCCACTCGTAAATCAAGAGTTTCAACTCATGAGGCGTGTGATGAAACCACGTCTCGAGCTTTCCGCTGCAGTTTTGTTAACTAAATTAAGGAAGGAGGTATTAGGAGCTCTGAAACAAGAAGTTAGAGAAATTCACTTCTGAACTGATAGTACCATAGTCTTAGCGTGGTTGAAAAAGGAGCCCAGTGAGCCCAAGACGTTTGTAGCAAATCTGCTGTCATTGATTCAAGATCTCACCTTGACTGAACAATGGTGACATGTTATTTCAAAAAACAATCCGGCAAGTATTATTTCCAGAGGTATAGATCTTACTAAGTCCCAACCTTTGGTGGAATGGACCTCCATTTTTACATCAAAACGAGAAAATTAAATGCAATAAGACTGTTATTTTTTTAACAGAAAACAATGAGTTATTTCTTTGAGAAGTAAAACCTTCCTCAGTCAACGAAGTATGTGCGTTAGTTATTAAACTATAACCTTTGGATATAATAAACATTTTTTCAATATTTACTAAAATCCAAAGAGTAATTGCATGGTGTAATCGACTTTTGTATAATACAAGGAATTCATTAAACGATTTTAACAAGCACAGAACAGGTAAAAAAAAAAGGTGTATATTTGTTTGTTTTGCAACTAAGGCCTTACATTTCGAAACTGTCCATGATTTAACAACAGAAGCCTTTTTAGGAGCATTGAAGAGATTTATTGCCAGAAGAGAGAGACTATGCGAAATTTTCAGTGATAATGGGGAAAAAAAATTGTGGGCGCTAATAATAAATTAAGGGAAATTATTAAATCTTTACTTCAAGTTAAAAGTAAAATGTAAGGAAGACATTGAAACTTATTTGGCTAATGAGGGTATTAAGTGGCATTTCAACCCTCCCTCTATACCCCACTTAGGAGGTTTATGGGAGGTAAGTGTGAAATCCTACCATTTAAAACGTGTAGTAGGTGAGACCATTTTGAGCTATGAAAAATTTGTCACGCTCGTGAAACAAATAGAGGCTGTACTTCATTCTCGCCTACTCTGCCCTCTTTCTAATGATTCTAATGGTATGGAGGCCTTAATACCATCGCATTTTCTAGTTGGTTCATCGTTGGTAGCCTTACCTGAACCAAATTATACTGATATTCAACTAAACAGATTGAGCAGAGGCAAATAGTACAGAGATTAACCTAGAATTTGTGGAAGAAGTGGACTTTGGAGTATTTAAATAAATTATTTCATAGACCAAAATGGTACAGGAGACATGTAAATACTAAGGAAGGAGAACTAGTATTGGTCAACCCCCACCCCGTGATTATTCTGGCTTTCTAAAATGGCTTTTAACCCGGGTTATACAAACTCAGCAAAGACGATGTCATTAGAATTATAACTTTCAAAGGTTAAAATGGTATATATAAAACACCAGTTGCAAAAATTGCTACATTGCCTTATTTAAATTAAGTATTATAAAATTTAGACTTTGTGATATTAACAGAATTGTTCGAATAATGTTCTGAATGTGCTATTTTGTTATATTGCTTTTGTATATGATAAATGATATTGTAGTTATTGTGCTTATTCTATATTTATAATTTACATTGAATGTTTGCAACATTCAAGGTCTGGCGGTCTGTTGACGCCGCAACGTGCGATATCAGGTGTGATCTCTAGAATGAATGATCGGCGGCGTTTATGCGCAGCTATGTAAATATTGTTCAGTGTTGTGTAAGAGCAGTGCCTGATTTAAGGCAGGGCATTCGGGGCACGTGCCCTGGGCCCTCACAGTGAAGGGGGCCCCAAGAAATTCCATTATACATTTAAAAAAAATAGTTAAAAGGAAAAATTTCCAAATTTTGTTATAATGATCGTTATTTTTTGTTTTTCATCAATAGAGGGAGGAATTACTGTGCTGTTTTATAAATCGGCGTGATGATCTTTCAAGAAAACTATCAACTCATCGGAAAAACTGCAATATTTTCGCTAAACGCAAATACAACTGCATTCTGCCAACTTGTATTCCAAGCTTTTACTAAGGCTAACTAAATGCGAGGCACGCACCGCAATGCAGATACACCGGGGCGACGTATGTCGATCCGATAGACAAGCGGTGGATCTTGTTTATCCTTACTCTTACCAACAAAATGAAAACTGGAGTGAATTTTCAGACAACTGAATCGGAAATAAGCGGTTTATTTTGTTTTGTGTAATATTAAAGTACGAGAAAAGGGGCCCATTGAACATGAGTGCCCTGGGCCTCCAAGTGAGTAAATCGGTCCCTGTGTAAGAGTTCTCCTGGAAATGATGTATTCGAAGACTCTTAATTTATTACTTAATGAGAATTAAAGAGAAGTATTAAAATTATTGATTTACAGTCCGTTGGTGATTACTGAGTATTTAGTCAACAATGACATTTTAAAAGAAATAAGCCCCGCCTACTTTCTTTCTCTAAAACAATATTTTTCTTAAAAAATATTTTGTGTATTTGTGTTTGACTCTATGTGATGCCAGTATATATAAGCATCAATGGCGTTTACCACATCTATTGCTGAGGGCAAAATTTCGATGATTTAATCATGGATATTCAAAACTATTTTGTTAAGTAATGAAGCGTTTTCGAAATATATTATTTTTTTTTCTTTTGTATTAAATAAATTTTTCACTTTTTACTGTTAATTTTTTGTTTTAATCCTTTTATCCGTATTTTTGTAATTGAATATTGTAGGATTCGTACGCCTCAAGTAAAATGTAAAGGATTAGAGAAACAAAAAGAGAAAGGGGTTTATTACTGTTCAAAATAGAAATACCCGATATTAATTGCTTGACTCCTTTTTAAGTTAGTTATTTTTTCTCGTTTTTTTTTTCACGTTAAATGTTTGTTGTTCTCTTGTTATCGTGCAATCTCTCCTACTACGCCATCTCTTATAGCTTTACCTTATATACATATACCAGCTGAAGTACCTTGTTTTTCCCGAGCTAATCTCAAAAAATAGGATACAATAAGGATAAAAGAAACACCAAATTTAGTAATTAGAAAAAAATCAAGCGGTTTCAAATTTGTACGACAGACCTCCTCTTTTCACACCATTTTGAAGAGATTAGGCAACTTTTAAACAGCGTCATGAATATGAAGAATTTTCATAGCAAATATCAAGTTTCTAGCTCAAGAGGTTTCCAAATTCCACAGTATAACCCTTCTTTTATCCACATCTCACACCTTCTTAATGGGTTTGAGCACCTTTTAATAGCATAATGAATATGAATTTGTATGAAGAAATTTTATACCAAATATTACGTTTCTAGCTAAAGTGCTTTGCATATTGTGTTTGCATACACCTTTTTTACCCCTGCTTCATCCTCTTTAAGAATATTTGGCAATGTTTTAATAGCGTAGCCAATATGAACTTGATTGAAGAATTTTCATGCCAAACATGAAATTTCTACTTATTGGTTCCCGGATTGTATATCATATTAACTTGTATTTCTCGGTTTTCTCACTTGCAGAAGGGAACATTTTTTGTTTAGCGTAAAAAATATAAACTTTGAATGATGAATCTTTATACCAAATATTAAGTTTTTATCTAGAGTAGCTTCCCAAACGCTCAGCATACCGCATTTTTTCTACCTATTTCTACCTCTTTAAAGGCGCTATCAGATAAAATTCTGTATGAGATACTACCTACTAAATATGTCTTTAATGAAAAAACTGGTTAAAATACCATCGTTTGAAACACTTGACTCACGTATAATCTTCAATCACGAACTTTCGACTGATTCTTTCTATTACAGTAGTTACAGTAGTTTTCCGCCTGAACTCCTCCAATCAGAGCATCCAAAAGAAAAGTAAAATATCGTAATTACAGACAATCCTCATTACTTTCAACATCTTTGAGATGATTTATCGCCAAATGTTGTGTCTATTGTTTTTATTTGCGGATTTCATTCATGCTTAAAAAAACCTATGTAGCCCAACAAAATTGTTCAATAGCTTTGAGAGGCAATATCTTATACTTCAGACAATACGAATTTCCGCGTGATAGTAATATTACAAAACTAATCATTTTTTTTACTAGCGTAATGAATATGAACTTGAATAACGAATTATCATAGCAAATATCAAGTTCTTGTTCTGGCAGTTCTAAAATTGCACCCCCGGTTTTTTTTTTCCCTTGGACAGAGCGCGTTTATTAAATGCCACCATGTAAGTTATAGCTGTTAGATATGTTCCACCTTCCTTTCACCTCTACTCCTCAGGCATCTTTCATCATATCATCACGTCGAGTTCATCCGAACACATTTATGTCTACCATCCGACACCTATGATCATGTAACTCACTCATCAAGCTCCAACATCTTCAGGTAGAGGTAAGCAGTATTTTCGACTACCGTAGTACTCCCAAAGGTTATGTAAAGATGATGTATCCCCTGTTTTTTCCCTTTTATTTTAGTAACTTTTTATTGACCAGTGAATCTTTCCAGTTCTAAGGAACATACATGTCTACTCTTTGGAATCTCTCTTTTTATAGCGAATAAACAAGCTTTCACATTTATATTAAGGTAGCGTTACGGACAAAATTGCCCTGTATCTCGTAAATGGTTACATATCGAAGGTTAATTTAATTTTTTTTTTCTTTTAACTGCTAGTTTTCTCGATTTAGCTCTAGATTTTTGCAACGATAACACATTTGATGAAATCCATCTCAAGAAGTATTCCTTATAACATTTTCGTCAACTGTGATTGAAAAAAATACATTTTGTTTTAAATCGCCATGGTTGGTTAAATCCTTGTCACTGAATAAATTTTATGATGGTAAAATAATAAACGAATATTTCTAGAAAATTTAAAAACCTAATTAAAGGTTTGAAGTAAAATCTGTATTTTAATTTAAACATTAATGTGTCTTGAATATTTGCAGAGATAGAAATTTAAATAAATTTTGTACGATTTTTTCGACAAATTATTGAAATTATTAATATAACATATCCCGATAATGGAATTGGCGACTTTATAAATGTAATATATTTGTATTATATTTTGTCTTATTAAATTGTTCAGTAATAATGAATACAGAAGTAGAAAAAAAATAGATTTATTTCTGTTATTATCATAGTCTTAAATTTATAGACAGTCTGTCCGATACCATGCACTACTAACAGTATAATTCATAGTTGTTCAATATGTGCCTAGTTTATTTCGATA
The DNA here is from genome assembly GCA_963930645.1 of Salticus scenicus. Classification (NCBI taxonomy): domain Eukaryota; kingdom Metazoa; phylum Arthropoda; class Arachnida; order Araneae; family Salticidae; genus Salticus; species Salticus scenicus. The sequence continues at coordinate 85,275,219 of OZ005651.1, forward strand.
TAGTTGATTAAAGCTCATATTTTCTTTAATATTTTCCTTCTTAAATCTAAATCTTTTATCATCTCTAACACTTTCGAAAAAGAAATTTTTGGTATGCATTTTCCTTTCAAAAGAGAAGTATTTGATCATTACAGGCAGTATTCAAATGTAAAATGTAACTGAATGTAAAAGATTGCACTGTAAATGTTTGTGTCAAAAAATTATTAGTTTTTCAAAAATTTTGAGGTGTATTTTTATTCATTAGTCTTAGTTTTTTTTTTTTTTTTTTTTTTTTTGCCTTTGAAAAACATCTTCATATTTTATAAAAGATTATTTTATTGCGCAATACACGAAAAGTATTTATTTATTTATCTTATATTATACATATATATATATATATTTATTTTATTTTATTTTATTTTTTTGTTTTTGCAAACAAATATATATTCTGAAAATTTACTAAAAGTGAAATTTCTAGCATTATTTTTTGAATTATATATTCAAATAAATTTTAGATCAACGACTTTTTTAGATTAATTAAAAAAAAAAAAAAAAAAAAAAAGGTAGAAAAAGAAGAAAAAAACACTCTTAGTAATAATTCACGTTATAAAAGAATAAGACTAACAATAAAATTAACAAAAAAGAGATATTTATTTTCTTACCGAGAAATAACTCTTAAAATATCTTTATTTTGTAGACACGAAACTAAAAAAATAAAGTATAATACATCGAATGAAGATGCATTCCTTTTTTTTTCTATGGAGTATTCTGCACTTTCTTAATTTTTCTCTTTTACTGTTGGTATTTTTTTCTTTCTTCTCCCTTTACTCTTCGTAATTTAGAATGCCTATTTGGAGTCCATTTGACGTATGAACCACATTCTTCAACATTCCTGCGTTAAAAGGAATGTAACCAAATAACTGTAATAAAAATACATTATCAATGAAATATTTAGAATTAAGGCAGAAATATCTCTTCGAACACATTTTGGAGATTTTTAAATTTCAACCGCAAAATATATGAGTGTAATATTTATTTATTTGGATCCGTAGTTTTAATCAGTATTTGAAATGTTTCGAGGTAAATTTCATGTTTTAGTTGTTTATTTAAAAAAAGTAATTTCCTTCGGTAAATGAAGGTAAATGGTATTTAATTAAAAAGAAAAATTAAGCGTAATGTATTAATTATTAATTGTGTTTGTTGTGCTTGGGTGTTACATGTCTTCTCATTTTCAGTTAATTTTCTCATTTATGTTTAAAATGGGAAAGATAATTTAATTTGTTTTAGGTTAATTTTCGATTAAATAATTTTGATGTGAATTAAAATAACTAATTTTAATTATTTTAAGGGAGATCCAATATTGTAAAGTGAATAAGAAATGTAACATCTGACGTATAAAAATAATTGTAATTAAAAAAATTGAAGATATACATTAAATTGCATTTTTGGTCTGGTTTGGTTTATCGGTTCACGATTTACTGCATACAAGTCATTTTATGCATACAAAGGCTAATTAGAAGGGCCTCTACAGCTTGGGTTCTGATTCCCTACGAACATCCAATGGAACTCGAACCCGTCACCTATTAACTGAAGGCCAGAGTATTAATCATTCATCCAGCAGATAGGCTTGCAGCATTTATTTTCCGCTAATATCGCAACTTTTTAAGTACTAACGGAATGTGGTTGTTTATAAATAAAGAGATGAATTCATGAACATGTTAAGTGACAGCTTTCAAAAAAATAATAACTAATAAAAATAAAATAAAATAAAAAATAAAAATAAAATAAAATAAATAAGATTAAAAAGATAAAAAACTTTTTATGGTCTCTATTATGTATCAAACGTTCATTAGTTCTACCAAAGTTTCTAATAAATCGATTTTTGTATGATAAAATTGTGCAATTTGATCTCATATTTACAGTTGGTTTTCTCAATTTTTCTAAATTGTTATGTAACATGTACATCCACTAAGCTCTTCAATTTTTATACACTCATGTTTGTGAAAATTGCAACACCAAGAAGGAATGCGAATATAAGAATGATATTTATTGGGCACATACCTTATAGTAGGAAGAGCAATTGTTTAAATTTTCAGGAAGTTTTGGATAATATATCCTGAGAAAAGAGTACATAAAGCAGCGACCTCTGGGAGTAATAACTACACTTATCTGCCTAGGCATTGAATTGAACAGCAATTGGATGACATATTCGTGTGCAACACTTCATAAAGCTTCAACAGGATGCCACAGTTCATAGACCGTAGTTACTGGTCAGTAGTGGCGGGCCACTGGCTTTTTAACGATTAAACAGACATTTGCATTGATGCGAGATCAGGAGAACACGCTGGCCGGAGAAACGGTTGAACACATTCTCTATCAAGGAAGGTCTTGACAATACAGAGAACTTGCGGTCGTGCATTATCTCGCTTAAATGCTGTGCTATGGAAGCCTAGAATATAAGGCAGAGGGGCGGGCCTTAACTCACCAGAAATTTAATGGCCACTACTCAGAGTGCCGAGAATGCAAACAAGAAGTAATCGAGACGTGTATCCCATGGGACCCCATACCAGTGTGAAGATGTCGACAGTGTGACGATGTCGAACCCCAGCTGGAAATGTGCATTATTCACAATGCTGTTAAATATGGATGAGGCAATCTTGATGCTGTAAACAGGATTGTGATTTGTCTGAAAAGCAACTTCACGTCATTCCTGCGTCCAGATTCATCGTTCATCACACATTAAAGGCGCCCATATCAGTGATGCAGTTTTGAGGGTAATCAAAATTTTGGTAACCGCAAACTGGGTCACCCCCTGGAGTGATTGTATGCGGTACCATTGGATACACGTCTCGATCAACTGTTGTTTTCATTCCCGCCACTCTGAATACCCGCCATTACATTTCTGACGAGTTAAGGGTAATCTCTCTGCCCTATATTCAAAGCCTCCGAATATTTAAGCAGGACAATGCACAACCGCATGTTGTGCGTATTGTCCATTCAAAAAATATTAAAAATCAAACAGCTGTGCATATTAATGGATAAGATTACTCATACATTTCTGTCAAAGTGATCGTCACAACAACTAACAAAATGCGCATGCTCTAAAGCAAAAAGAACAAGTGTTGCTGAATGATGGAAGAGGAAAAAACAGAAATATATCTTCCATTGTACAATTATTTAAAGAAAGTGTACAGGAAAAGTGAAGCTTTTGATTTCATTTCAGATAGAAAAACTTTTCTGTTTGAAAGACCAAATTTTCAAATGTTAGAAAAAGTTTTATGTCACTCATCTACATTTTTAAAGCATCTGTTGATATCAAATACCGCTTAATTCACATAGTTTTAACTGTTAGTACTATATCATAGCTACCAACAACTTTAACTTTTACATCCAAACTGGCACCAGTATTTTTAAATGGAATACGTTATATATTTTTTTGACGGCTCATATTACCGAAAACAGCTATAAAAATTTTCCGGTTTGAAGTCTCCCTTGTAAAACTGGAGACTTGGCTTCTATGCTACATAATAAATATCGTGACACGTCAAATAAGCTTAAGACAAAATAGCCCCGACAAAATAGCCCAAGACAAAAGAGCCCCGACAAAACGGCCCCGATAAAATAGCCCCGGCAAAACAGCCTCGACAAAATAGCCCAAAACAAAACAGCCCCGACAAAACGGTCGCGACAAAACGTCCCCAACAATATAGTCCCGACAAAACAGCCCCTTCATAATAGCCCCCAACAAAACAACTTCGACAAAACAGCCCCATAAGGATAAAATGGCCCCGAACACCCTATTGAGTTCTAGCCCATAGATATAGTAATTGATAAATACTGATCCTTGCGTTGCAAAATTTGATTCCTCCTTACTCGGCAACAAACGCTCATTAAAGTGGACGACGTGTAATGGAGCTAGTTATAGTTATACCATCAAAATGCGCGGAAATGTTTCAGTTACTAAAATTTATGGAAGATTTATAAGTTACTAAGGGGTGAAAACGAGGAAAGTTATACAATCAATTTCACTTTAATATCTCTATGTTCTGGATAACGCCGATATTCAGTGAATTATGCCATTTTCCTCTACAATATTTCACACTCAGAAAAATATTAACTATCGTACGTCCGGTGACATCAGCGTGATGCCATTTTGATCAGCAAAGCCCTATCATTTGCCGTTCTTCTGAAACGTTACGTTATTTAAGAAAAGGACTATGTATAGTACATTTAACCCATTACGTGCCGTCGGCATGTATATAGGGCACTAGTGCATAGCGTATCGATTACTGCAGGTAAAATTTAACTGATTTTAAACACGAAAAAAAAAAACATTTTGTTAAAAAATAAAAGTATTTATAGAAACGCCAAAATATGTTAAAAATAAGAAAACATACAAACGGGAAAAAATTATTTTCATCTACTTTTTTTTTAATTAGCAATTTTTTAATGAGTAATTTGAGACGTTTGTATCCTGCAGATGCTAAGATTTAATATTTCTTTAAATTGGGTCAATCACAATTAACAGCACCACCTACAGGACGATATATCTCAAAAGCTAATAAGCATTAATTTAAGTCAATCTTTAACCAAATATCAAACTTAGTTAAATTCCGTCTATTGATTTGTGAGATTCAAAATTTTACTAAATCATCATACACGCATAAAGACAGATAGACATGAAAATGGGTGAATACTATTCAGGATATCTCAAACCGGTAAATTTAACGAAAACAAGAAGTAGACAATTTTCATTAAACTGTTACTTTCTTCTTGTGTATGTAAAAAGTAACTAGTATGGATATCACAAATTTTTCATCTATATCATTCTCTGTAACAACGTCAACTACCGGTTAACGTGCATAAAATTTTAATTAACTAAACTTCTCACAATTGACATTTTACATATGCAAAAATTTAATAAATTTTGATACATAGCCACCTGAAAAATTACAGAAAGGAATAAAAACACCATCTGTCGGGCAATATATATTAAAACAGAACAATTAAAATTAAAACTTAATAAGTATAATTTTCCATAATGTGTTACATACCAAGTTTAGTGCATTTTTTATAACACAGAAACTGAGATATAATTTTCTCGTAAACAAAAAATACTGCAGATTGGCAGCATCACCAGTCGGCCGATGAATTCTTAATTTGTATCAATTTAGTTTTCTAAAGCATCAATATCAAATACCTAGTTTTGTGAGCTTATACGCTGTAGAAACCGAGTTGTAGCTTTCTTTTAAATAGGATTCAAATGCAAAATAGCAGTGCAGTTTTTCGGTCGATGTGCACCCAAATTGAATAAGCAAGGATTTTCATAATGTACATATTAAAGGATAAGCTTGGTACAGTGTACGATTTGAATTGCTGTTGAATAAATGAATTTAGTCGAAGCATAAAAGTGTCATGTTTTGAGTGATCTATGCTAAAAGTTTATCAGCACCAATTTAAATCAAGACCCGACCAAAAATCAATTTTGACGAAATTCTGTTTAGTGGTTTGTGAGTTACAGTGACCACAAAATTTTGCTGGCCTACACAGACAGACTTTTTCTTGAAATGGTGGAACCAAATCCAATAAATCTCAAATCCTGTAAATTCATGGAAAACGTTAAATAGAACATTTTCCCGTATCCTTTATTTTTCTTCTTATGTATATGGAAGAAAATAACAAATCCATTTTTCAAAAGGTAGTCATTTGCAGTTAACTAAAATGCATTATACTTTACATTAAAAAATGACTGTAAATTAAAGCTAATATAAATCCCAGAAAAAAAAAAAAGAGAAAGAGAAAAAAGAAATGAAAATGAGAGAAAAGAAATGAAAAGAAAAAAAATAGATTACAAATAAATTAGAAATAAACAAATAAGGGCTTTCATACACAAATTACTTTTTTAAATTATATTTAACTTCAATAATATAAAATTTTTATTCACCATTTATTCATTCAACAAGTAGTATTTCATTTTTAACACCACTGTGACGGTTGTTGCCAGATTCTTCAGTTGGAATCAAATATCTCTGGTCGAGAACAAGGGCATGATATATCTATATAAATTATGGCACTATCTATGTTTTAGCGTTATAGTAAAAAAACCGTACCTATATGTCATCAAGTAAGGTTCCGGAAGAAAAAGGCACGCGGTTCGGCCTAATTCGGACTTTTTTTTTTTTTTGGTGCTCTTTTCTTTGGAATATTTTCTCGGACCTATTATTCCGGGTTAATATGTCGGGGAACTTTGTCTTGAAACTGTTTAGTCAATGTATATTTTGACATGGGTGTATTTTGTCGTTACTAATTTATTGGGGCTATTTTAATGAAGCTATTTTGTCTTAGGGATAATTTATCAATGTTATTTTTAGGGCTAATTTGTCTGGGGTTAACTTACAAGAGGGAGGGGGGGGGGCATTTTATCTTGGCTAAATTGTAAGGGCTATTTTGCCTAGGGATATTTTTTTTTGGAGCTACTTTATCGAAACAATTATATCTTTTTTTTTTTTTTTTATGGAGCTGTTTTATCAGGGCTAATTTAACATGTTAATTCTGTCCTAGAAATATTTTGTCAGGACAAATTTTAGGACTCATTTAACAGGACTACTTTTTCCTTTGTTTTAACAGTATTATTTTTGTCCTGAAGCTGTTTCATCATGGCTATTTTGACTGGAACTACTTTATCAGGGCTATTTTGCCTGGGGTTATTTCATTAAGATTTTCGGGGCTGTATTGTCAGGGTTGGTTTATCGGAGCTATTTTATGGGGCTATTTTGTCAGGGCTCTTTTTTGGGGGGGCTGTTTTATCGGGGATGCTTGGTCGGGGCTACTTTGTCTATTTTATCTTGGGCTATTTTGTCGGGGCAATTTTGTCGGGGATATTTTGACTTGGGCTACTTTGTCGGGGCTATTTTGTCGAGGTTGTTTTGTCGGACTATTTTTTCGGAACTGTTTTGTCGGGGCTATTTTGTCGGAGTTTTTTTTTTTTTTTTTTTTTTTTTTTTTTTTTTTTTTTATGTCTTGGGTGATTTTGACGGGGTACCAATAAACATATATATGCTCAAATAAATCATTGTAAAAAGTACATTGTTCAAATTAATTAAAGGTTATTATTGTAAGTGTTATACAAAGTAAAGGTATAAGCTAAATTTTCTTTCCAGAAATTAGTAGACGAGAGTCACAAATGCAAACTTTCCTCGTTTTTAAACTTCGTAGTATGCAAATTTTGAATTTGACGTCAAAAATGATGCTTTAGGGAGAGCGAAGGCTTATTTTAGATGAATTAAAGTTAAATAACAATATTGTGCAATATTAGCAAAATCACAAGTATGTGGGGTAAAAAAGGTTAACACTGGAAGGAATAAAGATCAAAATAGACTATAAAAATAGTCGAAGCTCGGGAAGGGATTGGGATCGGGACCGGGACCCTGACGCTGTCATCGAGGGTTTACTACGTCTTGTCGAATATGTAACTCAGCGGTAGCGGTAGTGTATGGGAGACACCGTACTTTATAATGTAAAAAACGAGAGGAAAGAGTCAAAATTCTATGAAAAAAAGGCATGAGATTAAAACGAAAAAAAACTCATAATCATAAGCATGTGAAAAAAAAGGCTAACACCGGAAGGAATAAGAGGTCAAAATAGACTAGAAAAAGTAGTCGAAGCTCGGAAAGGGATTGGGCTCAAGGCCCTAAAGCTCTCGTCGAGGGTTTTCTACGTCTTGCCTACTATGTGCTAATATTGCATTGCAATGTGTTAATATAATAACTTGCCTAATAAAGGCAATGAAGGACAACGACGGTAACACGATGCAACACGTGAAAGACATTACACAGGTCTTCGAAATCGTGTACTTATAAAATTTTTCGGGTGTTTCTAGTGTTTTCAGATACTCTGAATTCAGAAAGGCTTGTCTTTTCTTCTTATCACGTAGGAGTTTTTCAAAAAGTAAGAATGACTATTGAATATCTAAAGAATTCATTTAGAGACCATAATAGAATCGAAACTTTTTATGGATAAAATACATTAAAATAAGCTATTAATTACACATTACACATTGTCTTTTAAATGTCTCTCCTTTTTTTCATTAAAGCTCCGTTTAGAGCTTTTCCGCTTGTGCACGGTTTGAAAGCATTTTCTATGCAGTACCCAATAAATAGTCTGCTAACAAATTAACATTCTATTGGCCCTTATGACTTCTTTCCATTTTTTTTTTTAAATATATATATATATATCTGTATTTTTTTTTTATTCATTCGCATCGCCTAGATTTTTCTGGAAATAACTAAGATAGGCGTTTAGAAAGTTGAGTTTAAGTTCACCTCTGTCAAAAAATCTTATTTTCTGTCAAAATTGTACGTGTTGGAAATTTTTGAATATTTTTTCCTTAATTGACGTCCAAAAATATATTAGAAAAATTACCTTGGAAAAAAAAAAATAAATAAACAGACCTGTTATTCTCAGCAATCGGAGAGTGACCGTTGCGCACATTGCACAGTAGTTGGGAATATCTCTATGCATTACTCTGAGTAAAACTGCACAAGAACTCAATATCTCCATTGGCAGTGCACACAATATTGTGCATGAACAAATGGGCTATCAGAAGACATGTGCTCGTTGCGTTTTCGGTGGGAGGTATTGGACATCCTCCTTACAGTCCCTACCTCACACCGAATGATTTCCATCACTTCGGACCTTTAAAGAAACATTTGAGAGATCAGCATTTCAGAACCGATACTGAGGTTGAGCAAGTCGTCTTGGCGTGGTTGCACGATGCTGATTTCTTCGATATCGGTTTCGATGGTTTGTTGTAACAAATGCCTCGATGGTCTTTTGGAACAAATGTCTCGATAAGTATGGTGATTATGTAGAGAAGTAATATGTACCTGTGCCTTCCTACACTGTATATATTTTTTTTTATTTCCTGCATAAACGTTTACTTTAATTGGGCTTGTTACCTTAGGTTTGAAAACCCCCTCGTATTTTAAAATATGTTTTTAAATGAAAAAGATAAATACACTTTAAAGACAAAAAGAAATGCAGTCATTTATACAGACACGACATTATTTGATTATTCACACACACAAAGGGAAAAAAAGAGCATATAAAAAAAATATAGATAAACAACATAAGAAATTGTCATTAAGAAAATTAATTTTGTAAAAGTAGAAAAAAAAGAAGCTATCTATCTGCAGACGACAAATTATAAATCTAAATTCATTTCTTCATTGAAAATATCGAAAATAACGCTTTTTATCTATTAACAGACGACAAATTTCTCTTTTATCAATAACAAAATTTGATTTTTTTTTTAACACCATGGATGATATTTTATATTCCCTGGTATTTGTGGCGTCATAAGATTGAAAGAAAAACGATTTAGAAAAACTATTTGCATGTTGGCAAATAGAGTACCTTTATTAACCCGATATTTTTAATTAATAACTTCGTTAATTAAGATGATAAAAATTTCTAACCAACTGAAATGTCTTCCTTGTGGTATTCGGCACACACTGATACCTCTCATAATACGGAGGACACTGCCGTTCACGAAGAGATGCGGTCACAGACAAAACAGAAAAAAAAATGACGCCAGCTGCTACAACCTTTTTTTAATATATATATAAACTGAACATCAGAAATGCTGAAAAAATATTAAAACCACCTTTATATTTGTCAATGTGAAAGAGTGTAATATATCATAATAGAGAGAAACATAATGATTGGAAAGGGGTATGGTTATATTTCTAGTAATTTGATTTGCTGATGCAAAAATTAATAATTAAAGTTTTAAAGTTTAGCATAGAGGATGTTGTGGGAAGAAATATTGAGAGTCATACGAATCATTACACAAGCTTAATTTTTCAAATGCTTTCAAATTACAATTTTAAAAAGGATGCATTTAATAACACTATCATTACCAAATACAAAATCAATTAGATTATAGAAATATGCTGAGTGGATTTTATTGTAACTAAACTAAAAAAATGACTAAATTCATCGAAGATCCTAAATATTTATTTATTCTCTCTCACATATTCAGATAACACGCTAAAGGACAATATGTCTACTTTATAACATCAAACATTAAACATAACTCTGTGAAAACTATCTATTTTTACATGACAAGCAATTATATTCATGACTATTTTAATTATTCTCCTTCATTATTTCTAAATTATATTGGCACAAAATTTGAAGTGTGAATACAACAAATATTTATAATGATTGTCTGGTCATTAGTAATAATGATGAAGACATGATAATTATGATTGAATAAGAAATAACGTTGTAATTTGCTAAAAATATTTTCTTTTCCATGCATTAATAATAATTTTATATTAACTTTTGAGTAGATTTTCATTTCTATTTAAATATTGCAATTATTTAGATTAATGATTTTTATATTAAGCGTAAAAATGGAATTTGGTATATAATAAAATATTCAATAACTTTGAACACAAAAAATAGCTTGAAAACAAATAACTTCTAATTTTCTTTGCTTCTCTCTCTCTCTCTCTCTCTCTCTCTCTCTCTCTCTCTCTCTCTCTCTCTCTCTCTCTCTCTCTCTCTCTCTCGCTCGCTCTCTATCCCCCTCTCTCTCCCTCTCTCTTTTTTATTTATTTATTTATTTATTTATTTTTTATTTTTTTTCAAATTTCAAAATATACAATTCTGATCACGGTAGTGATTAATAAAATAAAAACTAAAATTAAAAATAATGAGTAAAAAAATTCCTTTATAAAACGAAAAGACTGGTTAAACACTATAAGTGTCTTAAAAATAATTATTGTTTAAGTAAGATTCTATTCCATACATACAAATCAGTGTTATAAAAATTGTTTTACAAGAAAAAGAAAAAAAAAAGGGTTAGATTAAATAAATCGATGATTTTTTTTAAATGTGGAGGTATAGACCAATAAATTTTACTAATTAAACCAGACAAAGTTTTTACTACTTCAATTTAGCGATTTTAGTATTAATGTGCATTTTTTTTTTTTTTTAAGCAATTTTAATTTCCATGATAATGCTATTTCGTAATAAAAGACCTTTTGTGCAAATTTATTTTAAACGATTTATTATTTCGTTCGATATTTTTAAAAATATATATCATTTTATAAAAAAATTTAATAAAAAGAATGTTGAAACTTTTTGTTACACTTATGTTTGTAAGATAATAATAATAATAATAATAATAATAATAATAATAATTGCAGATTTATCAATGTAGTTCTTGTGTAATTTTTTTTTTTTTTTTTTTTTGTATGATATAGATTACTATCTAGGTACTCAAATATATTACCAGAGCCGTCTTTAGGGGTGTGCGACAGGCGTGGTCGCACTGGGCCTCGTGCTCTATTTTGTACCAAAAAAAAAAAAAAAAAAAAGGTGTTATTTATACATGCTTCTTTATAAAAGTTAAATTTTTCTATAAATTGTATATGTTAGGAGCGATAAACGAGTATTGTAATTCATCTATATTTCGCAAAAGGGTCAGAACCATAATGCATTGTTTTTAGGCTATATTGAAACTTTTGTAATCGTTGTTTAGGCATTGCCAACTGAGTATCGGCGACACTCAGTACTGCTGTACCTTTTCTTACCAATACACACTCATTCAGTAACCACTGTTGATCTATCGCAACCCCTTTTTTGTGTCATGGGGAATAAGAGTGTTACAATACTCATTATTATGATTTAATCTCTTACAGTGTTCAGTAACTGGTCTCTAACACTTGTTCTACTCTTCGATTATAATTTTAAAATTCTTTAGCTGAAGTTTTAAGTATATTTGTGGCAATTATTTCTGAAGCTTAGATACTTACCAAACGATTTTTTAAATATAATTGAAACTTGAGAAAGTATTGGATTTTATAAACCAACTTTGTACAGCAAAAGCTATTTCCCTCATTTAGAAATCATATTTATCCAAGTCTGATTTTTTTTTCTCTAAACACATAATCATAATAATTACCTTTAGTATTTATAATTATTTTAACAAGCGTCATTTATGATAGATTTTCTCAAGAAACTTAACGACATGGAAATTTATGGGGATAGTTTTAAGTTATTATTTAGGTTGTTACATTTATACATTGGAAGTAGTAATATGAATTTAATAATTTGCGTTATTATTACTTCGTTGCTAAGTTTGGTTTTCACAAAATTATTTTTGATTTTTACCAATTTAGAATTTTTCATATTTCGGGAAATCTCTTTGAAGTATCGCGAATTTTATCGATTAGCGTCGAAATAATTGCCTATTTCAGCAATTAATTGTGTTATTGAACGTAAATTTTGACAATCATCAGAGAAATGGTTCCATATTTCAAAAATAGGCCGCAGAATTATTGCGTATTTTTAAAAAAGCTTTCGAGGAAAAACAATAATATATATATATATATATATATAATTTATTCACGAAATAATCTCGAGTTTTGGAAGTTGTTTGATATATAAAAAATAAATTTGACCATTTGCTGCGAAATAATTCCGTATTTCATAACTCGGCACTAAAATTATCGCGTACTTCGGAAACTAATTTTGAAATAATACGAATTAAATCGGTTAGCGACGAATTCTAGCGTATTTCGGCAACTATTTATATTAGTATATGTATAAATTTTTACAATTAGCGGTTTAAGGGTCCTGTTTTTCTATAACAGGCTGTAAAATTATTGCATATTTCAATAAATAGCTTTAAAAAAAAAAAGCGAAAGGGATAATCAAGGAATAACAAAGGAATAATCTCTAATTTCGGTAAACAATTGAGTTATTAAGCTTAAAGTTTAGCAATCAGCGACGACATCGATGAGATATTTCAGTAAAAGATTGCAAAATTTTAACATATTTCGGGAAATTCTTCTGAAAAAAAAGTGGGAATTTTATCGATTAGGAATGTAATAATCGCGTATTTCAGCAACAGGTCGTAAAAATACTACATATTTCGGGAATTGTCTTTAACCCGTTAGTAGTCGCTATCGACAGCGCCACCTATTAAAAATTGCACACTTTTTATTTAACTGTCACCAACAATTTTAAGAAGTGATCTGACCGACGTTTCTACGATTTTATTCGCGTTTTATGTATATCAAATTCTACTTCTAAAAATTTTTGGTGGCTATTGAATAAAAAAATCTGGCAACACTAAAAGATGGGCGGCAAATCGACCAACTAGCGACTACTAACGTGTTAAAAAAAAAAAAAAAAAACTCGAATTTTATCGATTTAGCGGCATACTTTTACCTAAAAATGGCTATCATTTTTGTGACTCTGGTAGTCAGTAGCTATTATTCATATTTTCTTGGTTACAGCATTATCCTACACACAAAAAAAAATATGATTTTGTTCTAGATTTGGGAGAATTTCTATTAATGTTTAGTTAGAGAATTGTTTTTGTGGTAATAAATAGGCCAGTTGGTCCCCCCCCCCTCTTCATAAATAAACGTGTAAAATTATTTTAACAAAAGATCAGATGAATTAACTCTGCACGAAGAAATGAGGCCATAGCGTTTAAAGAGGATTTTACTTCCATAATTGTTAGAAATTCATTGTCCCACTAGACAAATTGTTCAAGTAATAAAATTACTATAATGTCACTGTTTGTCTACTGATAATTAAATAGAAATACTTATAAAATCAGATATATGTATATGTGCATATAAATCTCTGGTTGTACAGTGTGTCCTAAAAGTTCCAGTACTCCAACTTAAAGAACTCCTTGTGTCCCTGATTGTTTTTTTTTTTTTTTTTTTTTTTTTAAATTATTATTAAATTTTATCGTCTGCTTATTATTGCATCAATTCTTTAAATTTTATCGTTTGTTTCTTTTCTCGCTCAAGTTGTGTGAGAATAAAGTTTTATGTTATTTTGTTCTTCATAGTGAAATGAGCTTATCACGCATTCAGAGAATTACGCTGTTTGAAGCTTATTTTGAATGTAAATCGCATGAAAGATGCAAAGATGTTTCGCGATATAAATATCCAGATGGTGCAATACCGAGTAAAAATATGCTATATGAGCTCGTTTGACAATTTCGTAATACAGGTTCTGTGCAGGTGCGTACAGGTTTCTCTACAAGAAGTCACTCCCAGCATGTTAAAACTCGTTTCTAAACACATGCGCAAACGAGTTCAGCTTTGCCTCCTAGAAAAGGGTGGACATTTTGAAGATTTATTATAAATGTAAGTTCTGCATTTTTTTCTCCGTTATTTTAAATGTGCCTTTCATCATTAGCATAAAAATAATCGTTTTAAGGTTTGTTGTTTGTAAATAAAAGATACATCAGCGTCAGTACTGGAACTTTTAGGACACACAGTATTATAGAATACTTATCTATTTAGAAATATATTTTTACTTTCTTCTGTATATATATATATATATATATATATATATATATATATATATATATATGACTCATGTCAAAGCAACACAACTAAAAACCTAACCCCCTCAGATTTTTATGAAATTGGGTTCTCATTTGTTTGTTCTACAGAGAAATGAATTTGTATCAATTAATAAATCCCCATCTCTTTTATTAAAATTCGAATAAACTACTACGTCAGAAACGCCAAAAGAAAAATATTTGCGATGCATACAGCTGTTTCGGTAGCCTTAAGCGTACCGTCTTCAGTGCAAAAAGAATTCTGATTCTGGAGAAGTGCTCGTATATATAGGAGAGGGATCGAATTTAGTTCAACCAATAGGATTACGGGAAAGGTGAAGTGTGTGGCCAATAGGAATTTATGAATGTTAGCTGTGTAAACAGTAGAAAATTTAAGAAAATGTGGACTGAATGTAAAATTTCCAACAACCAGACAAATAGGGAGCAGCGAAATCACAATTTACAAGGTTTTTAAAATTTTTATAAATATGAAAAGCTTCAAAGAAATCGAGTTCATGAATGGATTTAGGTCTGCAAATTATTTTAGCTGAATTAAATTAAAAATTATGATTTTCCTCCCAGCAATGTTTACAAATAGCCGATTTATTGGTTTCTTGTTTGCGGACGTAATTCATATGTTCTTTTAGACGAAATTTAAGACTGCGTTTAGTTTGGCCAATATATGATAAACCACACTGATAGGAAATACTATAAATGCCCCAAGAATTATGCATATTAATGGGATCTTTTAACTGCGAAAAGGTGAGATTATTGGAAGGCGAAAATATTATTTTAAAATCATATTGTTTGAGAATTTTAGCTACGGTTTGATTGGATTTAGGAAAACAGGGTAAAACAATACTGATATTAGAAGAGACTGATTTAGTAGACGAAATACGAGGGAGCTGTAAGTTTTGGATGGCTTTGTCTATAATGGAATGGTCATAACCTCTATCAATTAGAATGGCTATCAGGTATTTAATTTCAGATTTTAATAAAATAGGATTTGAATAAATATTAAGGGCACGGTTTACAAAAGTATAGAAAGCAGCCATTTTTTGGTTAGGTGGGTGACATGAATGTGCATGAGGAGGAAGGGAGACTGCAAAATTTTTACGATAGACGGTGGTTGAAAATCCATTTACAGTGCGAGAGACGAGGGTATCAAGAAATGGAAGCGAGCCATTATTTTCTATTTACTGGACATTACTGTCAATTGAATTTAAAGTTTCTAAGACATGGTCAATAATGTGACGAGGTATGCCGATAAGCGTGAAGGTGTCGTCAACGTAACGGGTCCAAAAAACCCGTTACGTTGGGATCCAAAAAACCCATTTTCGACCCGTTATGTTGACGATACCTTCACGCTTATTGACATATCTCGTCACAATATTGACCATGTCTTAGAAACTTTAAATTCAATTGACAGTAATATCCAGTTTATATAAGAAATAGAAAATAATGGCTCCCTTCCATTTCTTGATACCCTCGTCTCTCGCACTGTAAATGAATTTTCAACCACTGTCTATCGTAAAAATTTTGCAGTCTTCCTTCCTCCTCATGCACGTTCATGTCACTCACCTAACCAAAAAATGCCTGTTTTCTATACTTTTGTAAACCGTGCCCTTAATATTTGTTCAAATACTATTTTATTGAAATCTGAAATTAAATACCTCAAAGCCATTGCAATTGACAGAGGTTATGAACCTTCCATTATAGACAAAGCCCTCCAAAAATTACAGCTCCCTCGTATTTCGTCTACTAAATCAGTCTCTTCTAATATCAGTATTGTTTTACCCTATTTTCCTAAATCCAATCAAACCGTATCTAAAATTCTCAAACAATATGATTTTAAAATAATATTTTCGGCTTCCAATAAACTCACCTTTTCTCAGTTAAAAGATCCCATTGATATGCATAATTCTTGGGGCATTTATAGTATTTCCTGTCAGTGTGGTTTATCATACATTGGTCAAACTAAACGCAGTCTTAAATTTCGTCTAAAAGAACATATGAATTACGTCCTCAAACAAGAAACCAATAAATGGGCTATTTGTAAACATTGCTGGGAGGAAAATCATAATTTTAAATTTAATTCAGCTAAAATAATTTGCAGACCTAAATCCATTCATGAACTCGATTTCTTTGAAGCTTTTCATATTTATAAAAATTTTAAAAACCTTGTAAATTGTGATTTCGCTGTTCCCTATTTGTCTGATTGTTGGAAATTTTTCATTCAGTTCACATTTTCTTAAATTTTCTACTATTTACACAGCTAACATTCATAAATTCCTATTGGCCACACACTCCACGTTTCCCGTAATCCTATTGGTTGAACTAAATTCGGTCCCTCTCCTATATATACGAGCACTTCTCCAGATTCAGAATTCTTTTTGCACTGAAGACGGTACGCTTAAGGCTACCGAAACAGCTGTATGCATCGCAAATATTTTTCTTTTGGCGTTTCTGACGTAGTAATTTATTTGGGTTTTAATATTCCAACGCCAAATCTTCTGTTATTACCTATCTCTTTTATTTTTTGATATATAGGGCTGTAAAAATGGGTACAGAATGCAAATTTTCGAAATTCTTCTATTACAAATGTACCCATATTTTCTTTCCTAATTCTCTTAGAGATAAAAAAAAAAACTGGTATCATTAGAAAGCTTATAATACATGCTTTTAAATGATATATCATAAGTATATATTTTTAATTTTTTTTCACTTTAAAGTCAAACATTTTTACCTTTGACCTCCAGTAGCTCAAAAAGTGCACATTTAATTTTCTTTTAAAAATTGTATGTTATTTTCACATTTATTATCTATAACTATAGAAAATTTCAAAAAGGGACGGTCATGGGGTGTTCAGTTATAAATTAATATGCAACCCTAAATCAGTATTTTCATACTAACATAATGTAAGTTTTTCCCATATTTTGATCCCTAATTAACTTAGAGATACAAGATTGGTATCAGAAAGCTAATAATACAGGCTTTTAAATGATATATCACATGTGTACATTTAAAAATTTTCATTTTAAGGTCAATCACTTTTACCTTTGTCCTTCAATTTATCAAAAAGTACATATTTAATTTTCTTTTAAAAATTATATTTCATTACGTTTATTATCTATAATTACTGTAAGTTTCATCATGATACGGCCGTGGGATACTGAGTTATAAATTGAAATGCAACTCTAATAGTATTCCCATATTAACATAAACCACGTTTTACAAAAAATGGTCATCCCATGTTGAAACTTACAATAATTACTGATAATAAACGTAATAACAACACATAATTTTTAAATGAAAATTAAATGTATACTTTTTGAGATATTGAAGTTTAAAAGTCAAAATGTTTGACCTGAAAATGAAATTTTTAAAAAATATGTGCATGTGATAAGTCATTTAAAAGCCTGTATCATAAGCTTTCTAATGATGTCAATCTGATATCTCTAAATTAATTAGGAAAAAAATATAGGAAAAACTTACGTTATGTTAGCATGAAAATACTGTTTTAGGGTTGCATAGTAATTTATATCTCGGTCCCATGGCTGCCCCATGTTGAAATTTGCCATAATAAATGTAAAAATAACATATAATTTTTAAAACAACATTAAATGCATACTTTTTGAGATATTAGAGGCTAAAGGTAAAAATGTTTGACCTTAAAGTGAAAAAAATTAAAAATATATACTTGTGATATATCATATGAAAGCCTGCATTACAATACCAATCTTTTATCTCTAAATTCATTAGGAAAGGAAATATGAGTACATTTGTAGTAGAAGAATTTCGGAAATTTGCATTTTTTACCCATTTTTCCAGACTTGCATATCAAAAACTAAAAGAGTCAATTGGTATACATTCATTTCTCAAGAGAGCAAGTAAATGAGTCCAATTTCATAAAAATCTGAGGAGATTAGGTTAAAAATGCTGTTTATGTGTGTGTGTGTTTATTTAGCATGGAACGACTCATATATGTATAAGAAGAAAGTATTGGATTCGTGAAAGATTCCAGTCTTGAACGGATTTACACGTTTTCAGATGTTCTGAACACGATTTGACTGTTTTTGGAAAATGTCTGTCTGTCTCTGTGTGTCTATCACGAAATTTATGGTCGCTGTAGCTCACGAACTTTAACCAAACTTGGTATTTAGTTGAACCCTGACCTAAACTGATGCTGATTACATTTGAGAATCAATCGTTCAACAGGTGGCTCTGCGATTTCATTTTCTTTAAATTTTTGACATGGCAGTATAAGGCGAAATTCCGTATAAATGTCCATAATGAAAGTTATTGTATGATTGTAAAATTAATGTGAATTATTGATAATAGTAGTAGTCAACTAGGAAAAATATGTGTGCATGTAAGCGCATCATTCGTACCACCACCCGGTGGGGAGAAACTTTTCAATAAGTATAACTTAAGGAAAATCTCGTCAATACGCTTAAAACGAATGGTTGAACTAAATATCCGCAATAATTTAAAACAAAGTTATCAACTTTTTCCTCCAACTTTAACGAAAATTGATATTTACTCACTTTCGGCATTTAGTGTTATACTTCTCTGAGATAAAAATCGTCTGCCTTCATCAGAGAAAATGGTTTTAATAAATTATAATATAATAAATAATTTGTAGTGAGTGAATTTGTATGAGATTGTATAGAAGAAAGTCTTGTGGTAGCCACACTATGATAGTTAAAATGACTGGATAAAAATGAAGTTTTTCACATGTGAAAATTTAAATTTTGACCAAAATCTATCTCAAGTTTATTACTCACATATAAATAATAGTTATAATAATTTAAAAAAAAAAAAATCTTTTTTGTCAAAAAAAAAAAAAAAAAAAAAAAAAAAAAAGGAGAGAAATATTTTTAGCTTAGGATCATATGAATTCGGTTTGAAGGAATATACGTACGTAAGAAATTTGTACTTCAAAAATAACAGTTCATGGGCTTTGTCGCATAAATAAACGTAACACTAAACGTAAAATTATTTTAGAAAAAAAAATTAAATACATTTACTGTGAAGGAAAGATTATATGTAATGAACAGTGTTGCCAGATTTGGTAGAATTTTCATTCAATATCATCAATAATTGTGTGAAGTGATATTTGATATACATAATAGAATATCAACCTTCGAAATGATTAGGCAAACGTTGCAATTAAAAATTATTGGTGATTATTGAATAAAAATTCCGCCAGATCTTAGAATACTGGCAATGAACTTAAACAAGTTTAAACTTGTAATTTTCTTAAGTTTACAGGATTATTATTATTATTATTGAATAGTGCGGCCGAGAAATAACCCATCCAGCACATCTTAATGATGGCATATATATATATATATATATATATATTCATTCATAAATGTAATAATTGTTTAAAAATACAGGGCGAGTGATTTCGGAAGAAAGTGCCTCGCAAAAATTTTCTCACCGGGCCTCACTTTTCTTAGGGACGACTCTGTATATTATAAATAATAAATAGCCAGTACTTTCTGCAGGACGAAAATATTTAACAACTTTCTTTAATTTACTATCTTTCACAAGACGTAAAAGAAAACAGAACGTTTGAATATGTCAGTGGGAAAGTTGTGTCATTTTCTTTAGTTTATTTCACGCAACCAACCCAATTCTACCAGGTTGTATGAAACCCAAATTTTCCAAATCATCCTCATTAATTAAGGATCCAGATTCACAACTCCTAACGGGAAACAAATCTCCTTAATGGTCATGCCTAGGCGTAATCTTATGACTGATAATAGCTAACAAAATCTTAAGTGAAAAAGAAAACCAAAGTAAATACTTTTATGCGTACGTGAACAAATTTTTCCTTGATTTTTCGGGTCTTCAACGCTTAGATGTGGAACAAGAGACATACTCAGTTATACCCACTTTTTGCCAGTTTTGGACTCTCTTCATCTACAACTCTCCTCTACAAAATCAAAAGCATTAACTTTTGCTAAGCCTCGTCTTCTAAAACAGCAATCCGTTATTGAAGTCAACGGAGTCAGTGTTAACCACGTTTCTCCACTAAAAATCTTAGGTTTAACGATCGCTAAAACTTTTAGTTGGGTTGAGCACATCAGTATACTGAAAGTCAAATTACTTCGATATTATTACAACGCGACTAGACTAACTTCTAAGTCACGGGATATAAAAAGACATTATGTTTAAACAACAATATTTAACTATTCAATAAAAAATCATTACGTGTAGGGTTGGTATTTGTGGAGAAGTACTCACAAAATTAATTTAGCAGTCAGAGACTTTCCTTCATAATTAAAAAATTAAATATTTTATGTATGTAATATTTTTTAAATATTTTTTTTTTAATATTAACAAATACACCGGGTGATCCAAAAGTCACTAGACTTTTTAAAACCTTATAATTATTAAACTATTCACAATAAAATGATGCCGTTTGCACAGAAATGCTCAGAAACACGGGGAATTTTTGCTTTTGATGAAAAACAATATATTTATATTAGTTCCATTTTTGCCCAAAAGGTGGCTTCTATCACTGATAATAGAATTAATTGTCTTTCTTGCAGTTTAAACTACTTGTAGTGTAGGTATTAGGAAAATTGTGGCACATTATAAGTGTGCATAATTTTTTTGGGGGGAGAAATAGAAAGCTTTTAGGGCAGCTCATGTGGGGAGAAAAATGTTAGTGGGGAAATAAATCCCTGGGGCTCTATCTAGTTAGGGGAGTGATTGAATGTATGTGCTGGGTATTTATGATGTCATGTAAAAACTTTGAGGGTAATGTTAGCAATCCTCGGTAAATGTATATATATATATATACCGGGTGATCCAAAAGTCATTAGACTTTTTAAAACCTTATAATTATTAAACTATTTACAATAAAATGATGCGGTTTGCACAGAAATGCTCAGAAGCACGGGGGATTTCTGTTTTTAATGAAAAAACAATATATTTATATTAGTTCCATTTTTGACCAAAACGTGACGCTGGAGTTCAAATAACAAACTTTTAAAATTATAATACAGTTCATTGATATTAATAAAAGTGTTTCAATACCTACAGCTATTCAATTTGATTCTACCACTGGTAATTATAGCCGCCAGACGATTGAAGACACCCTGGACAGCGTTAAAAAGCATGTCAGAGGGTATACTTGACACATGGTGGCATATATCTTTTTTTAACTGCGCCAGAGACGTAGGCCGATCTCTATATACACGTGACTTCAAATAACCCCATAACTAGAAGTCACAAGGTGTAAGATTTGGAGACCTTGGGGGCCATTCATGTGGAAAACATCGACTAAGGACACGGTTATCTCCGAATGTTGACCTCGGAAGTGTCGTGACAGGAGTAGCTATGTGCGGAGGCATCCTGCATAAATGTCATTGAATGGAGTACTTGCCTCTCTTGCAAGTAAGGGATGACTTTATTTTTTAATAGTGTTTCATATCGTTCACCTGTGACAGAAACTGTTTGAAATGTTATGAGATAATGCGCAATTAACTTATCTGCTTATTTAACGCATGATAAGATTGTATTCTACATGAAACACTAGCGCCACCTGTTGACAAAAATTATAAATAATATGAATTATTTTTTCATTAAAAACAAAAATCCCCCATGTTTTTGAGCATTTCTGTGCAAACCGCATTGTTTTATTGTAAATACTTTACTAATTATAAGGTTTTAAAAAGTCTAGTGACTTTTGGATCACCCGGTATAACGTGTTCGAAATCAATTAAAACGTTCAAACTATAAATTATTTTTAGAATTAAAATATGATGCATTTTCATATATTTATTATGTCTTTAAAACAACTATTATACACACACACACACACACACACACATATATATATATATATATATATATATATGTATATTCATTGGTATTTATCATTTAGGATGATTGCATATGTTTGACATTTGAATACATTTTTAATTAAATTTTCCGATGTATATCATAAATTTACCTAAGAAGTTTTATTCGAAATTCTCATCATTTTGACAATAATGATAAATAAATTAGAGAAATCTTCATTTGTCATCTTCATCTATATGTATATAATCTTCATCTATATGTATATGTATATGATATATTGTAAGCTGAATATTTCGTTCATTTAATTAATCACTTATTGATCATGTTCATTTCATTATAAGATTTAGAGATAATTTTATATTTAAAAGTAACTAAAATCATTTTCTTAATATCATATTTCATTAACATAATTATTTTTATTTACAGATTTGTATCTGGAGTAATGACAGTTTGGTAATTAAAATTCTTACATTAAGATAACCATAATAAAAGCGATATCATTTCTATAGAAATTTGGTAAATGGAAAGTTATTTGATATGTAACAATTTTCAAAACGGAGAAATTACATTTTATAAAAATAGAATAAATTTAATTTCAAAGGAAAAGTTAGATATATATATATATTTCTTGAACTAAAACCCTAACACTTTTTCCTCAAATTTCAAATAGAACAATTATCATAAAATCTAACATGTGACTTTAAAATGACTTTAACTTGATTTTTTTAATATTTCAATAAACCACGAAAAAGTAAATAGTTTACGAAAGTATTTCATGAACTTTTGGTCAGAATGTACACCGAAACATTTGCATTATAATTTTCAGAAATATTATTTTAATAATAATAATCCCCAAACATGTGTGAGGCTTCGTTGTCCATCATATGATTTAACTGGTGTACACCAATAAGAGGTTCCTACTCCATCTTTGTCCAGACTTCTTGTAATGTAGCAATCAATTTCCATATTAAATACTTATTTTCGTTATAATTTGAAAACATTTTAATAAATTCTGATGCGAAACATTTTTCAACCTTTTCCTGTTATACTTAAAATCCATATTATTTCACTTTGTTGTGTTCTTGAAACTTTCTCATGACATACAGCGCTGAAAAAAAAAAAAAGTATAACTGAAAAACTGCATTATTATTACAAATGCATATTTAAATTTTACGAAAACTTAATCACAATGCAAAAAAAAAAAAAAAAAAAAAAAAAAAAAAAAAAAAAATGATAATTTCACTTATGTTTATAAAAATATCATAAAATCTTAACTATTTTGTATTTGAAACTTCATTTATTTTTTTTATACATGTAGAAAGTTCGAAAAAATAACAATGCCGTATTATATAACAAACTGCTAATATTGAAAAAAGTCCCTCTTTTTTTCAGTTAATCTAATCATTCTTGAGAACCTAGAGTTTAAAAGCTTTTCCAAAGGGGCTTTTGAGATGCTTTTGAAACTGTTTTAGATGGTCAAGTTAATCTCATTTTAAGTGTTATAAGTTTTACCATTTTCTACAAACGTAACGGCCCAGAATGTTCCATAAATTTTCTGTTGAGTTCAGGTCAGGGCTTCTTGATGGTCACTCACGCAGTTGGACATTATTAGCTTGGAGTCAGGATTTTTTGGAACTCGAAATGTGTATGGATTCACTGTCCTGCTGAAATATCAACTCGCCACTATGAACTCGCCAACACCTCTGGCAATAAATTTTCTGCAAGTATGTCTATAATTTTCAGAAATTGTCGTTGTTTTAATTTAAGGAATTTGTTTTGTTCCGTTAGCAGCGATACCGTCCCAAGTCATCACGGAACCACCACAAAACTGACTCTTTGGGGAGAAAATAAAACAAGTCTTTCTGGCTTATTCGGAAGGGTAGGTTGATTTCTTTTTTCTTATCAAGTAGCTGTCATTTTGTTTCAAAATGACGGCTACAAATTAATAACGAATTAGTAGAAATATTGATGTAGGCTATCTACATATGGAGTTTTAAGCAAATCAGTTCATAAATACCTTTTTATGTGAATTTAAAATTGTCAAGTGGCCGGCGCTTGGAAACAAGATGGTGGGCCAAGTTGACAAATATATCAAATGCATTTGTGAGATAAGACTACTATACAAATATAGTTGGAATTAATTCAGAATCTCAAAAGTCATCGTGATGGAAAATTAAGTGGCTGCCGCGTGGATCAAAATGGCAGAGAAAGTTGCTCAGTGAACTAATTAATCTAAGATATTGTTGCAAATTTGAAAAAAAAAATTATTTAATTATTTATTTATTTATTTTATTTATTTATTTATTTATTTATTTATTTATTTTTGTAGAAATTCTTTCAAAGAGGCTTAGTAAGTTGATTAAATGTTAATTTTCTGCATTTCTAGTTTGTTTTAACCTTAAAATAGACTAATTTTCCCTTTAAAACGCATTAAAAAGCTCCAATATTGCAGGTAATGGATTTGGCGACAAATTTAGTGACTTTTTCACTTGGCGACTTTTTTTGGCGACTTTTGGCGAGAAAATCCATATTTAATTAATAAACTTCATTCAGACACTTATATGGTCTTTGTATACATCAAAATTTAAACAAATTCGGAATACGCTTTTTATAATTTGAATTTGAAATTTTCAAGTGGTCTCCACTTGAAAACAAAATGGTGGAGCAACTTGGTTAAGAAAATCATCCAAGATATTCATAACACAAGTTAAAACACTGTTCAAATTTGGTTCGATTTGGAGAATTATTTCGGAAGTTATCGGGATTTTAAATTTTTAAGTGGTATCCTGATTTCAAATAGCCCCGCTTATCTTAAGATACCCGCCACTTTATTAAAAATGGCGGATACGTTCATTAATAAACTTCATTGAAACACTTATATAGTCTATGTATACATCAAAATTCAAACAAATTCGGAATACGTTGTTTACAATTTGAATTTGAAAATATCAAGTGGTCTCCACTTGAAAACAAAATGGTGGAGCAACTTGGTTAAGAATCTCATCCATGATATCCATAACACAAGTTAAGGCGTTGTCCAAATTTGGTTCGATTTGGAGTATTATTTCGGAAGTTATCGTGTTTTTAAATTTTCAAGTGGTAGCCTGATTTCAAGTGGCCCCACTTAAGATATCCGCCACTTTATTAAAAATGGCAGATAAATTTCATAAATAAAGTTCATTGAGATCCTTATGTAGTCTAGATTTGCATCAAAATTCAAGCAAATCTTGCTTTAAATACGCTTTTTACAATGTGGGTTTCAAATATTCAAGTGGCTACCACTTGAAAACAAAAAGTCGGAGCAACTTGGTTAACGAACTCATCAAAGATATTTATTTATAAGATCAATTCACTGTCCAAATTTGGTTCGATTTCGAGTATTATTTCGGTAGTTATCGTGTTGACAAAATTTTCATTATACATTAGATAGATAGATATAGATAAACGAAATGATTGCAATAGGTCGATTTCTAAAGAAATCAACCTAAAATGGTTTCTCTCAAAAGATCATGCCAGTAGTATGTAAAACCATCAGGCTTATCGAGATTGAATTCTGTTTCGTCCGATAAAGACGGTGTCTTCCTTTTTAAACATTACAATCTCTCGACACGGCATTTCATGTCTCTTAGAGGTGGTTGACGTTTCATTTTATTACATTTTACATTTGGATTCAGTTGGTGCAAGAATGCTTGCAACCATTTGCAATTTTAGAAAAACACCGTTTTGTTTGGGTTACTCACCTAATAGCAGGTCCCACTCGTCGAGGATTTAATGCAGAAGGACGTTCTGTGCCTTTCCAGTGAGCATAACTATCACTATTTTTAAAAAAGTTATTAACTACAGTTGTTTAAAACACAGAATCTTATTTTGTTCAATTGGAGTTATTTTTCAACCTCTTCCCATTTTCACAAATATTAAAATTTCCGACTGCCGAAATCTGTCGGATTTGTTAGATATGCTCCGCAGATAACAATAAAATACTGCTTAAAATAAGTAAAATGAGAAAAACTGTAAAAGTGAGCTTGGATTTATTATTTTTCCAAGTTGTAGTATGTTATAAAAAGAAATAAATAAAATTTAATTAAAAGTAACTATATTCAGCATAACGTTTTAATATGCATAGTTGCCGAAACGTCAGTGGAGGCCTCCATGTGGATAATCCAAAAAAACTTTCTGGTTTTGTCTGTGTGTCTATCTGTCTGTCTCGCGATATCGGCCGCAAAAAACACTTTACTGACTTGAAATTTTGTGCACATGTTCGCTAACCACACAAAATTAGCTGTATACTTTTGGGCGTGTATTCCATTTGTAGTTCATGTACAGGGACACGCGAAAGTTTTTGTTATCATTACGGCCTATGGGCATAATTTGTATATACCGCAACAGCGGCCGTAAAAATCCCCTGATTGACTTGCAAATTGTTACACATGTTTAGGCGCAATACATAAATACCTGTATAATTTTTGGTGTCTGTATTGTGTATGGTTCGTGTACAAGGACACGCTAAAGTTTTTCTTATCATTACGGCTTACGGGCATAATATCATATAAACGCATTTTAACGTGGTTATACTGCATTCAAAAAATTGAAATTAACATACATTTTTGAGATGCTTAAAAATATTTTTTGCGTAGAAAATGTGTGGTTAGACTTAATAATTAGTATACAGGACTTAACAAAAGTGTTCCAAAAATGTCACATAGTCATCCAATTTAAGTTATAGTTCGAACAATTATTCATGAGCTACATAGAATAAGTTGTATAGTTTTTTCTTGTGTATATAATGTTTACGGCTCTTTTACAGGGACACAGAAAAGAATTTAGTGATATTAGAGCCTACGGGTAGATTTTTATTTAAGCGCATTTTAAGAGTTTATGTTGCATTCAACATAATGGAATTAACATACATTATTAAGGTGCTTAAAAGCATATTTTCTCTAGAAAAAAGGTATGAATAGACTAAAAAATTAATTTACAGGACAACAACAAAAGAATTCCTATGACATTCTGTAGTCATCTTAATGATGTTACATTTGATTTAGATACTAATGAATTGCAAATAGTTAGTTGTATAATTTTTGTTGGTGTATATAATAATTCTGGCTGGTGTGCAGAGACACACAAGAGTTGTGTACCATTACGGTCAAAAGACGGTTTTTCCTATAAGTGCATTTTAAAAATGGTTACTCTCCATTAAACATAATGAGATATACATATATTATTTGAATGTTTAAAAGCATATTTTCTGTCGAAAATAGCTGGAATTGAACTGGTAATTAGTTTACAGGGTTGTAACAAATATTTCCGATGTATTATGCAATCATTAGGCATGAAATTTGGTAGAAGTATTTATGAGTAACTAGGAGTTAACATAGGGCTGGGAGTTACAAGGGAATATATATTTGAACATATATACAGATAGATATAGGCAGACAGATACAACGAGAGTTTGAGGGGTGCAATAGCCCCCATCAGAAAAATATCTCGCTATGTAGCAAGTTCATCACATATTATATACCTATATGAACAATTTTTAAAATGGTATAAAGAAAAATTATTTGCTGAGTTGATTTTGTTTGATTTGATGGAAATCGTACGTTGAGGCTCCTGATCTGCAGAACCACTAGTTAAATTTGTTATTTTCTGCACAATGTTTAAATTTTCATAAAATTCAAATAAGCAGTGGCAAAAATAATGGCATTTTTTGCTTGGTCTTAACATTTTTTCCAGCACTGCATTTTGTGCATATCATGTAATTTTTCTCGTCCTGTTACACGACGGTTGGAAGTCCTAAGACTAGGGAATCTCCTGCGTCTGAACCAGCATTCGTGAAATCAAGTGAATTACTTCTCAATGCGCATATTTATAATTACATATGTTATATATATTTTTAAATTATTATTATTATTGAATTTAATTTATAGTCTTGACATCAAATACATGTAGTTTAATATGTTCTTGGGATTTATTTATCCAGATCTGCTTCCGTTTCTCGTAAATTATACGATTTATTTTTAGCAAATAAATGTTCATTTAATAGCTATAGCGTTTTTTCTTTCTCCCCATTTTGGATGTTTCAATTTTTGATTTAAATTTATTTTTGTAAGTAAATAAACTTTCATTTAATAGTGATACCCCCACCCCCTATTTAAAAAAAAAAAAAAAAAAAAAAAAAAAACTAATTTCGTATAACTTGCTAAGAAAACCAAATCTCCGGTTCTAACTAAAGAGATCTTTACTTCGAGCAAATTTTCCATAATTGCCAACTATTACAATTTTTTAAATTTTTTTTGTTTAGGTTATTATTATTATTACTATTATTTTTTTACCTCATTTGCTTGTAGAAAATTCTCCCAAATATTAAAAATTACAGGCACCAGAAAATTATAGTAGCTGACAGTCATGTATTCATAGTTGTAACGTTGAAAATATTAATCCCTGCATCAACATCATGTTAAATTTAATTTTCTTTTTTTACATTTTTTTCTGTAGTTATACAACTCAGTGGATAATACCAGAAGTTAATGAAAGGCACTCAGGAGTTAGTTTTCCTCATTATTAAATTTCACATTTGATTTTAAATTCGCTATTCTCTGTGTTACATTTTTATTTATTGTAATTTTTTAAAGAGTTGTTTACTTTCGTGCACTAATGACCCGTTCGAGTTTTTGAAATGGTTGGATTACTAAAATTGTCTAGATTTCTGATTTCATTTAGTTATTTGCTTGAACTCCATGCTATGAAGGCCAAACTAAAGCATTGGCCAACAGGGCGCGAACTTCGGCCTCATATGTGGTATTTGGGTTTAACTTTTAATCAATTTCAAACACTTAGTTCAAAAGTTTTGAATTTTTTATTTACTTTTCTATTTATTTGATTTATAACATGATAATGGGGTTTTAAAATAAATACTAATATTAAAATTAAGAAAATTAATATTAATTTTAAGTAGCATTTATAACACAAAATCATATTTGTACAAGTTGAATAAAACACATAATTTTAAACTGTTCTATTAAAAAAGATAACTGAAGTAATTTCACAAGCAGAGTAAATCACCAAGCAGTATAAATGGAAAGTACTTACCTACGAAAAAAAAAAAAAGAAAAACATATTTAAAGCAACCTGTTGCGATTTTGAAAATGACTTCTTCTGTTTCGTTTGTCGGTACGAAAAGATAAGCTCCTCTACCTGGTACAGATTTTGTTTTTCATGTTTTAAAGTGGACACAGAACTGATGGAAAATTATAGGGCAATATTTCTTCTTCAAAAAATATTTAGTAATGGCAATAAACAGAACAAAATTATTATCTCATACTTTAAATTCATATACATTCATGTTTGGGAACACCATGAAGTAATTGTTAGAAATTAATGAAACTTAACACACAATCGACAGGTATTGGCGCAAATAAATGATTCAATTTTCAAAGGAAAAACATATTAAGTGTTCAAAATCTGTATTTTGTGTAGCCACCACGCGCTGCAATAGCCGCTGCTATACAAAGTGGCGTACAGTCAAACAGACTTTGAATGTCTGAACAGGGGACAGTCCCCGCTCATCGCTCTTGGAGCGAAGTTGAGCGCAACAGTGTCTCGGGCAACAAGTGTCCGAGACAGAGGGAACTGCTCCGAACGTTTATTGAGAATTCAACAAGCGTTTACAAAATTCGCCAGGCATTGATCCTCAAACGACAGAGGACGATAATTTATTTACAGCAGGTGTGCCGGGATTAAACCCCACGCGACAGAGGGCACAAGGAGGAAAAAATAGCTTTGTTAAGACTTTGCAATGAGAATTTTGATCTATGATTTCATTAGCTGAGTCCATAATTAAGTATTTCTGTTCATTCGTTTTACTCTTAAAGTTGGTTTAGGAGCATTGATAAAAGTATTTTTGACATTTGCATGTTGTTGCCGGGCTTTCGCCTCACGCGACAAGGGTCAACAGTGGTTAA
This sequence comes from Salticus scenicus, assembly GCA_963930645.1. NCBI lineage: Eukaryota > Metazoa > Arthropoda > Arachnida > Araneae > Salticidae > Salticus > Salticus scenicus. The sequence goes on from OZ005651.1 coordinate 85,305,360, forward strand.
TTTGGTAATGTTGCTGTACTAGTTTGGAGTCGTGCTGCAGAACCGAGTGGCTTGGGATGATCACAATTATAGGTTGCAACCTGAGCCAGTAGGAAGAAGCTTGGAGGTTAATCTGTTAAATTAGTAATATCTTCTAAAAGTGCGTAGATTTTATTTAGTTTTTGGATTAGGGAGGGTCTGGTGATGATATTATCTAACCAGTTTACTGGTCTTGGGGATGGGTTTCGTAGGTGAAAACTGGAGGTAAGGGGACAGTTGAAGTAGTAATGGGAAGCAGTGCCTTCCTCACCACAAGGGCACAAGGGTGAGCCTCGTCGGTGGAACCTATAAAGGTATGCTTGAAATGGACCATGACCCGTGAGAAAGGCCGTGATAGGGGGAGTAAGGGTCCAAATGTTTGAAGTGGGATTTGGGATCAGATTATAAGTATATCTGCCTTTGATGGAGTTATCCCATAAGGATTGCCAATTTTGTTTTAATTTTTCCTTGAGTCTAAATTTTACATAGGAAGGGGGGGGGGGGGGGCGGGTAATTGAAAATCAGTCGTTGCATGTTCTGTGGCAGCTTTTGCTAATTGATCTGCCATTTCGTTCCCGACGACACCCCTGTGGGCAGAAACGTGTGCCAGGGAGGTGATGGATTTTAGGTTATAGAGTTTAAGTTTTATTTTCAATATTATGGGGTGCCTGCTCCTGTAGCGGACAATGGCTTGCAGGCCCGAAAGGCTGTCGCTAAAGATTTTAATACTTGGTTAAGGGTGAGCATTTTCCTCAGCCCATTCGACAGCCTTAAGGATGGCAAATAATTCCGCCTGAAAGACTGAATTGTGGTTTTCGAGCCTGCAGGACCACTGGAAGATGGTTTCATTGTTGTTAAGGACACAGAGTGCAGCTGCTACTCCGTGTTCAGTCTTGGAGCCATCTGTGAAGATCGCCACAGGAGCTAGGGGTGAAAAGCTATTAATGTTACAATTGGTAGGAGAAGATGCAACATCCTTTGCCGGATGGGTATTCCAGCTGTTTGTAAGGGATTGCATATTTACAATAGGGAAAAGAGAGTTTGCAAGCTGAGTATTATTTAGTTGAAGAATATTGGTTTTTTCATAGCAGTATTGAAGTTGTAGGTGGGCATGAGGAATTCCTGTGACAACGGTCAGGGCGTCAGTGGAGATAGTTTTATAACCTCGGGTGATTTGAAGGATGAAAGGTCTTTGTACTGAGTCGAGTTTGGTTTTGTTTGCCGCCAACAGGTGACCTCCCCAGACGCCCGCGCCATATGTCAAGATCTTGTCTATGATGGAATAGTACCATATTTTGAGTAAAGAGGTAGAGATTCCCCACCTCTTTCCTACCATTTTTGTGGCGTTATGATAGTGGGACATAGTTTTCAGTTTTAGTTCGTTTATATGAGCCGTCCAGTTGAGGTTCCTGTCGACGGTTATGCCTAAGATTTTGAGGTTTTGGACGTGGCGAACACTGACGCCGTTGATCCTCATCACAGAAGACCGTTTGAGAGCTTTGGGGAACGCGAAGGTCAGAGCTTGTGTTTTTGAGGTAGATAGAGTTAGGTCGAGTTCGTTGAGAATATTACTGAAGAGGGAAAGTGCGCCCTTGGCTTGGTTCTCCAGGTCAGTCCTCACCCTTCCCGAGAGAATTACCGAGAAGTCATCAGCGTAAGCACATGTGGCATATCCTTCTGTATTCATTCTTGTTAAGATATCATTTGCTATTAGATTCCACAGAACCGGACCCAGGCAGGAACCCTGAGGGCAACCCTTAGTCTGAGGCAGTTCTGTGGAGCCATCACCCCAGTTGACCTGGATCTTTCTCTTAGAGAGGTACGAGCTGATGACCCCCGCAATATTTCTCGGGCAGTTAAGTTTTTGTAATGTGTGTAGAATGTGTGGCCATTCAATGTTGTCGAACGCTCCTTTAATATCTATGGAGACCAAAGTGGTGTATTTTCTTAACTCTGGGTTTACGGCGCAGGAGCTTTTAATATGTTGCAAAGCATGTTCGCAGGATCTGTCCTCTCTGAAACCGTACTGATTAGGATGGAGAAGGTTGTTAGATTCGAGATGGTAATTTAGTCGAGTTACTATTAGTTTTTCTAATAATTTGCCAAGAGTAGGTTGGAGGCAGATCGGTCTGTACGAGCATGGTTCAGAGGGAAGCTTCCCTTGCTTTAGGAAATACACCACTTTCCCCTTTCTTAAGGTCTCCGGAAAGTACTCCAAGATAAAGCATGAGTTGGTCCAGCTGTATAAAACGTTAGGGATTGTGTAATAGGTATGTCTAAGAATTTTGAAATCTATATGATCTGGACCAGGAGCTTTGTTAACATTAAAACTTTGCAGAATGGCTTTGACATCTGCCTCGGTGAAGGGGTCATCCTAGAGAGACGAGAAGGTTGGTGCATTGAAGTTTGCGTATTTACTTGTTGGGAATAAAGTTTCCGTAAGGTGCTCTAGGTTGTTACGTTTGGAGGACTGGGCTGGAGGACGTTCCAACTTTGAAGGTCAGCCTGGGAAAGAGCATTCCATATTGTTTGTATGCATACCGAAAGTTCATCTGTAGAAGCTGAAGGACGAAGATCATGAGTAAGACGCCAACCAACGATATCCCACAAACATTCAATAGGCGGCATATGCGGCGAATAAGCAATCCAAGGTTGCTATTGTTCCACCAAAGATCTTATTTTCACTTTAACGAGTGCCTATTAGGTAATGTGCAGATTAACGAGTGTCTAAAAGGTAATGTGCCGATTATCTAGGTAATTCGCAGATTACCTAGGTAATTTGAAAAATAAAACAATTTTCCGCACTTTAACGGATCACCCTAGTTAATGTGCAGATTACCTAGCTAATCTGCAGATTAACTGTTATCTGCAATTTAGCGGTAACATATATTTATATATATATTGTTTGAATTACTAATAAAATTTAATAATCTTTATATTACAACTGAATGCTATGATTATCAATTTACATATATATCCAGTGAGAGAAATATTACTTATATGGTTGTTGTTGTTGCTGTTGTGGAGGTTTTCTTTGAGACTATTCATATAGTAACTAATGTTTATTTTCATTCCAAAGACAAGTTGTATAAATTCTAAAGCCCATTCTTTCGAAAATCAATTCACTCCAGTAAAAAGTTAAAAAAAAAAAAATAATAATATATAGAAGATGTTACAATTTATGTTTGATTCGATTTTATATATGATTATTTACGGTTAATCGTTTGTTTGGCTTGGTGGAGTTTATGTTATTTGTAACCTCTTAACTGCCGCGGTCGTATACACGCTTTTCTGAAGTACGAGGATTTATATTGTGCTGATACCAGTTAAACTATTCATACGTTTTTTATAATGAAATAAAATAACCTAAAAAGCGATCTTGACAATGTTTTCGAAGAATTTATTCATTTCAGAGTTGAAGAAAAATGGTGGCATTGGGAAGCGAATTCCGTAAGTTTCCCTCGGCAGGTAAGGGGTTAAGAATGCTCTGTGTTTGTATGAACTCCTCTGACAATTCCCGATACGTTCATGGAGAAATAACCCTGCCTCGCGAGGGACAAGTTGTCTCACAATTGATTGAAACGACATGAGAACGTGCTTTTGTTTGTTGAATCAAAAAAAGATAAATCATGGGCACCTTATATTGTGTGCAACACTTGTACCTATAACTTGTGTGATTGAATTAGTGACAATGGCCGTACAGTGCTCATTATTAGGAAAGATTCTAAGAATCATTCAACAGACTGTTATTCTTGTATGATACTTGTTTGCATTCGGCATGAACATCTCTATAAAATACGAAACCTACTCAAACATACCGTCGACTATTCTGAATAAATGGAATCGCAATAAATGAATCACTTCTTCTACACATTGAACTATGTAACGACTGTTCGTCTTCAAAATTAGGTTAAAATCGCTCAAAACCGCTGCATGGTGGTGAGCGGCCACCTTCCGTCTTAGAATCTTAGAATCTTAGAATAAAAGAGTTGAAAGTTTTTGAAAGTTTCACTTTCTAACCGTGAATTGTGTATTTCATTAACAGTATATCCTGTTTCACATACTAAAGTTAAATATTCAGTAATATGATAATATTTTGTTCTTTTATAGTCATTGGAATGTAAGAAACCTGATAAGAATGGATTTACAAAATTTTCATCAAAATTTGTTGAACAGTGTTATTTATAATGAGAAATAAATGTGTGTACATGTTTTGAGGTCTTCTAAATCCAAAAACGTTATTTTCAAGAATTAGTGCATGCGTGTGTATTTGTATGGAGGGTTGGGGGGTTGAGGGATCTTCTGATTACCATATTTTCTAAAGTAAACAAACAAAAAGAAAAAGAAAAGATATTTTGGTAAAATTTTAAAAACCGGAAGTGTGTAAGCATTTTAATTTAAATCCATATCTCAAAAATGGCTCTAACACTCTTCTTTAACTTATATATAGAATAATATAGAATATATATATATATATATATATATATATGAATATAAGTTATTTCCTTAATTTATATCCTATATATATAAATATATATATAATATGTTTCCCTTCCCACTTTTAGATGTTCTTTCGTATGTATTTGTTCAATGAAGAACAATTGATATAGGAATCACGGTTTTGTAGGCAAATTTTAGGTCTCATAAGTGGGTGTCTTAAAAAACGACTTTTTCGGGTTTTCTTCAGACTTGTAATATGAACTTCCTTTTATGTGTCATTTCTTATGCATTAGTTGGTTTCCAGTATACAGATGAGTTTGCGAAATTTAATTAAAGTCGGAAGTGGTGCCGCGAGTCGGTATTTCAAAAACGGTTCTAACGGTTTTCTTAAAAATGGCTAAGTAAAGCTCCTTTCTAGTATCGTTTTATATGCATCCTGTTCAGGTAGGTCAGATTTTTATTTTTGAAAATGGATTTTTCAAAGTAATTTTCTATTGTCTTCCTATAAACTCGCTATATAAAGTCTCTTCTAGATGTCTTTAGGACGTATTTGATAGTTGGTTACTACAGGAAAATTGGTAGACGTTCGATTAGTTGTGTCAGTTTTATGTCTTCTGGACTCACGACCACTAAACGAGTTTATGACATGTGTAACTGTGGGTAATAAAATTTGTGTGGTTGTTACACATCAGAATTTTTTTAAATAGTTTTTTTAGTAATCTTTAATGGCAGAAAATAAGACTTACATAAGACAAAAAAAATTATGAATGTATAGTGGTATATTAAAAAGCGAAAATTTCGGTTGCTATAAATAAAATACGTAATTTTAAATTAAATTTTCCTTTTTAATTTTCATCATTTTGTTATTTCTTTATATTCATTCAAGAAATAGGCAGCCTTCTCTTAACTGTAATATATTTTTAATTATTTCACTCACTGTAATATATTTTTAATGTTATTTTTAGAAATATTTTTCAGATTATTTTTCACTAAGTTCTTAAATTATAAAAAAGCTGTATGTAACAAATGCATTGTATTTTTTGTAATATATAGTTTATCAGTAATACAATATGCAAAATTGGACTTTTTGTGAAATGATTAAAATTTTCCTTAGAATTTTTTTTTTATGTTAACAAAAAAAAAATAAATAAATAAATAAATAAATAAAAATAAAAAATTGAAAGCCATTTAATGACTAGATCTTGCTTTCATATTTTAGAAAAATATTTATCAGAAATTGACCGAACGCATTAAATGTGAAGTAAAGACATGGAAAATTACGTAGAAGGGAAAATGGAGATAATTGTAACTCCTATTCATATCTGCGTCCTACTTAGAAAATTTCTAAGCTTTCTAAATAGTAAAATGAGTAAAAAAATGAAAGCTTTCCAAATAACTTCTGAAATCATCAAAACTAAGTGAATAATTTTCTTTCATTCTTACAGTAAAAGAATAACATTAAAAAAAAAAAACCGTTTTCTGTATATAATAAAATATCGAGTTTAATTTTTTGTATCAGATGTGTATAATAGATATTAGGCTTTTTTGAACCTATACCAAATTAAAATAAATATTTAATAAATTAAAATAAATATAATAAATTTAATAAATTAATTAAATATAATAAATAAATTATATAATAAATAAATTAAAATAAAATAAATATTTAATAATTAAAATAAATATCTTTAACATAATTTAAGAGACAAGAATTAAAATATTTTTTATTCACTCTCTCTATATAAAAATAATAATATAGCATATTAAGCAGAAAAATTAAAATTTTAAATATAGATATATATAGCTTTTTACAGTAAATAAATATTTTTGCTTCACTTTCACAAAATATTTTTTGTAGCAAAATAATTTACTACAGAGCATCTTATTCATCACTTTAATTTAAAATATTTATGTAAAAATAATTTACAGTGCATTTCGGTGTTAATGTCGCGTTTTCGATAGCCCGAATAAAATTAACAGAAGAACATAAATTGAACATGTATGTTAATGTTTGTACCGCAAATATTTGCTAAATCTAAAGCTGTAAATAACTTCAGGTTTCTTCACAGGTCTTTACTGACATCTTTTGCATGAAATCTATTTAATATGAAGATAAATTCGCATTAAAGGAGCAAAACTTTTTTTATGGGTAAGCAGTTTAATGCATTTTTTTTTTTTTTTTTTTTTTTTTAAGTTCTTTGAACACAATATTTTTTAATGTATTGAAAATTTTATCATACTTTAATATAATATCAAACAAGCAAATTTCAAAAAGTAAAGTATAAACTAAAAACACTTAAATAATGTAATCTTTCTTAAAGCTTCGCTGTAAAAACAAACATTTACTTCATCATTTATGTTATTTGTGTTTACTACTTTATTAATAATAATATCATTTTTATAAAATACTAAAAATACAAAAACTTTGGGAAAATTACTTATTTTTATCTTTTTTTTTTTTTTTTTTTTTTTTTTTTTTTAATCATCTAAAAGAGAGAAAAAAAAGCCTCTTTTTAATATTTGTTCTTCTTAAACAGAAATTTTATTTGCATTTTCTGAAGCAGTTATTTATTTAAAAAATATATTGCCCTCTATATACGCTTTGACGCATTAAATGCTTTCTGTAGAAAAATTAAGTACTTTTTAGTCTATGTATTTCTTTTATGAAAACTTCAATTTTGGAAACTTACCGAAACTTATTCACCACGAAAAGTCATATTTCTACAAAATGTTTTTTCATTAGATAATTTATATACAATATGAAAAACTCTTAGCATAATAGCATAGTTAATAGCATTTTTATTCTTATACTTTGTAGTACTAACATTGTTAGTAGTACTAACAATGTACAGTGGTAGCATAATTAATAATACTATTTTCGATAATTTGTTGGGAGATAACCATTTTTCCAATTGTTAATTAAGAGCTTCCTTAATCAACATAAACATCATAAATTGTTAATCTTAAGTATATAAATCATTATAGATAATAGAAATGTAATTATAACAGCTACAATATGATGAAAATATAATTATCACAAGCTAAAAGCTGAATGGTGAAACTGCATTTTTTTTTTTTTTTTTTTTTTTTTTTTTTTTCGTTTTCTTTTTCTTGTTATTGCGTTTTATTTTATTTAATTATTTATTTTTTTTTAATACCTTACCTTTGATTATGATTTGCTCCAAGATTTAGTTTAATAGACTAAAATTTAATTTTCATGACAATAGCAGTTAAAAGCTACAAGACTAGCTCAAATTCGGGATATATTTCAAATTTAATATTTACTGCTTAATATTTGACAAAGTTTTTTTTTTTTTTTTTTTAATTCTTAATTTACAAACTTTCTATAAAATAGAAATCAAAACATTATTATATTCAGCTGGTGTCTTTTTATTAATTACCATTTATATTAATTTATTTCTCTCTTATCAAAAGGTTTTGACTAAATAGCCGATTTTCTTTCACGTTTTTTTTTTTTTTTTTTCGATTTCTACTTTGCTGTTTTCTTTATACTATGTTACCAGTGATACATGACCATTTTCCAGAAATTTAGGGTCGCTTGGATGTATTGAAATCAAAAAATATATCTAGTGTCAAATATAAAATAGGCTTACATAAAAAGCTTTCCTTTTTTTATATAATATTTTATATCAGTTTAATTTGTTTGTGTTTGCTCTTTAGTCCTTTCAAATTTTTGTAAAATCTCGTAAATGTAATAATTGTATTTTTATTATAAACTGATTTCATAAAAGATAATTTAATTAAAATAATTTTCTTTAAAATCCTGTTTATTTTATAATTCAGCAAATCACTACTGAAGAATACTAAAAACAGCTTAATATTACTTTTTTTTTTAAAATACATAATAATACTTTTTTTCTCTTCGAAATTCACATTAAATTCTCTTGATGCTTTACAGTGGTGGACATAATTATAAGACACCTATCTAATTTGACAAATAGTGAAAGAAAAGATTCAGAACTTAAAAATGTTTTATCAAATACGTCAAAAACACAAATTTATTCTGTTATCATATATAATTATTTTATAATAATGATATTTTTATACAATTTAAGGAAAAAACTTAAAAACATAACGATCAAAATTATAAGACACCAACCGTTTTTTTCCAAATACAGTGGTCAACATAATTAGCAGACACCAATGGTCTAAAAGAAAATCCTCTAACATAGGTATTCAATATTTGGTGGAGCCGCCATTGTTTTTTATAACATGAAAGATGCGATTCGGCATCGAATATATCAATTCTAACAAAATATCGCAAGACAGTTCTTCCTAAGCACATTTTATAGCATTCTTTAGGTCTTCGACACATATAAACTGCCTCCCATTTCGGTTAACCGCACGAGCTAAGATCCCCACAAGTTTTCGATGGGATTTATGTCTGGGGAGCGAGAAGGCCACGGGAGAACATTGATACTTTGCTCTGATAGCCACTTTTTTGTTTCGTGTGATGCATGAATCAGCGCGTTATCATGCTGGAAAGTGTAATTTTCGCCACAAAGAAGTTCACCATATATGGCTAGTTGATCTTTAAGAAGATTCTTATACTTTTTGGAATTCATTCTTGAATGCATAAAAACAATATCCGTTTTCCCTTGAGCCGAAAAGCCAGCCCAAACCATTACTGAGCCTCCACTCATTTGGCGGCTCATTAGTACATGAGGAGACTTCCGTAAATCATGGCAATAATATTGAATCCCATCAGGACCATCCAGGTTAAACTTTTTTTCATCAGAAAATAACACAGAGTACCATTTGGAGGTCCAGGCCATCGTTTATTTAGCGAAGTTTAGACGCTCCATTTTGTGCCGGCTTAGAAGCGATGGTTTTTTTCTTCAATTATTTTATATTTCACATACGAAGCATTATGCAACACTCTGTGAATGATTCTCCTTGAACAATTCAGTTTCAAAGCATTTTTAATGTCTGTAGTGGTCATCTTATTCTGTGTAGAGAACGAAAGCACATGGCGTCTGTCTCTCGAGGACAAGCAAGGAGTACGTCCAGATCTTTTAATCACCGATCCATTAATTCCTCTTTTCAAAACATTTCTAATTGCACATCTAGAGCGTTTAATAACTTTTGAAATATTATTAATTGAAGCACCAGTTCCATTTAATCTCCAAATTTCGCGAATTTCACTTTCTTTTAAGGTTTTTTTTCTTTCCAGGTACCTCGTGACATATTTGTAAATGCATGAAGTCGGTTATCGTCTGCTTTAGTTAACTGCTGACGTCATAACAGCGTGCAGAAAATTTGCATACTGCACATTATTTTCGAAAAAAAAGCAGGTGTTTTAATTAAAATGTTATGGTGTCTTATAATTTTGCCCGTGGTATTTTTAATTTTTTTTTTATTATTATTAAACTCTCTAAAAATATGATGTCTGTAAAACAATTACGTGTAATAACAGAATAAATTTATGTTTTTCACGTATTTGATAAAACATTTTTAAGCTCTGAATCTTTTTTTTCACTTATTTGTCAAATTAGATAGGTGTCTTATAATTATGTCCACCACTGTATTAGCCTAATAATAATCGGAATGTATATTTTGATTATTATTATTAACTGTTGTGATATTTGTAGAAAACATTTTCTCACCAGTTCTTTAATGTTATATAAAAATGGGTTAGAAAAAAACACATTACTTTCACATACATATTGCACATTTTTATAGAAATATTACATAGTGCAGGCTAAGAAATTGATTTTTAAACTTGATAGGATCTTTTATAAGCCATTAGCAGGTTTTGCCTGTTACGCTAATCACTATACTTAAAGAAAAAAAAAAAAAAAAATGAATAACATAAATCACTATATTTTATATTAAATTACAAATAAAAACTATAAAAAAAACTCCATTAATATCACTTAAAACCTCACTTCGCGTTTCTGTTGCCTTCGGTAGCATCTTCCCCTCTACGTTATATCGGTTCCGGGTCTTCATTGCTTGCGCTTGTACCACAACCGGGCATTTTAATTTAGGTGCTAACTGGACAATAAGTGGAGCTGCTTTTATTCAAGAACTATATATTTTGGACAGACATTTCTTGGACAGATAATCATCTTCACTCAAACGGTAACAGAAGGCAGCACCAGGTAATCTCCATAGCTGCAAATATTTTAATTAAATGAAAAACTAATCAAAAATTTGAAAATTGGGCTTCGTGTTGCACCAGGAGAGGTCAAAACAAACCCCATTGAAAATCTTGTAGCTCTGCGATCAACAGTTGTCAACAAAGCGACCAACATACGTTTAAGTCTAATTTTGTTTTCTTATCATTTTCTCGTAATCCATACGGTTTAGGATACAGTGCAGACACTGAAAGATTTTCTTTTATTAATTGACACATTTTCTATTAATTACCTGCAAAAAGTGACACTCTGGCCTTTCGAAGACCGAACACACGACCTGCGCATTACGAGCATGATGCTCTAACCAACTGAGCTATTGAGTTCCAAGAAGCCATCTTACATTTACTTTTCTATCTCTAGAGTCGACCATTTCAGAAATTTATATATTTTAATTAATTTAATAAAACTAATTAAAAATTCGAAAATCAGGTTTCGATATGCATCAGGAGTAGTTAAAATAGACATCCATGCGAATTTCTGGAGCTGTGCGATCTGCTGTTTGCCTAGAAAACAACACACACACACACACATTTTCCTTTATTATATGTAGATATAACAAAAATAAACTATACAAAATAATATTTTTGAAAGTTCCATACATTTTTATAAAAGTAATTACCGTGGATACAATCTTACTAAATACATAATTTCATTTAGTGTATAATATCATTTCATCATATTTGTTTCAACATAAATCTCATTATATAGTACTTTTTCATAGATTTTTATTTTCATTTCACATTATCAAAATAAATGTTAAAAACTTTTTATTTCACTTTAAATATGCTACATCTTAAAAAAAGAAAAAAAAATCATTTGTACGCAGACAAACAATGAATCACAGAGGGAGAGTAACCCATAAAATCAATCCTCAATTCTTCTTGTTTTATCTTTGAAGTTTCATTCTGAAATCCCTCTCACAAGGGATATAAGGGCCACGAAAAACTATTTTATCGAAGGCCTTCAGTCTTTTGTTTTATCCCAATGGTCTAGAAAGGGATTTCTTTCAAAAACCCTTTTCATAATTGGAAAAGTCTTGAAACTGCTGGATCTCATATTATTCCAATAAAGATAGGTTGTCACGGGCTAGTGGCCAGATAGCCTAGGAAAATTTGGAAGAAACGAACTGAGGTCATCTCACAATTCTAGACTGAATCATATGAAAGGATCTACAGTTTAATTAAAGTGAAGCCTGTATGCCTAATATGGGTAGGATTTATCTGATTGGTAAAAGTTGATAGAAAAAAATATTAAAATATTTTTCTTCTATTTATCAGATCCTTCAGAAATGAGGTTACAAATTAATTCAAGTGTAGAAACGGAATTTTCTGTAGTTTACTTCAAAATAATTAGTAAATTTTAGCATTGGGCATTCCTTTTTTTTTTTTACTTGTTTCTGAATATAGACTCGTAAGTAAAATAAAGATTGGAAAAATCGAACTAACATTTTATAGAAAATAATAGCTATATTTATTTTATAAAATGGAAAAAATGAGATGTTTAACCTTTTTATCTATTTATTTTATTGTACTTTACTTTGTTTATTTATTTATTTATTTTTGGCATTATTGGTATAGAAAAACGGAGTTTCCTTAAACTATTTAAAAATTATTCTGAAACGTACAATATAAACAAACCAGGACAATAACTTTTAATAATACATATCGTAATGATTTAAATTAAATAATTTAAAGGTGTAAATAAATAATTTAAATGTGTATTTCAAACCTAAAGATAATTACAGTTTTTTCTCATTAATTTTTTTAAATTCATTATCAGTTTTAAATTGTTTGAAACACGATTATTTTAAATTTTCTTTATACACATATTTTTCAATCCTTTTCATATTTGAGATATGGCCATATGAATTAGTGAATATAAATTATTACATATTCAAAATTTAGAACGATTGAACCACTTAACCTAGTATCAAAGGGAATCCAGTGTTTAATTTTATTTAATTTCATGAAACATGCAAAATATTTTGACCATTTTCAAAGGATTGGTCAATTTGTTTATTTTCTTGTTTATTTAGAATAACTAGAACGGCATAGACTATTTAAAAAAAAAGATTCAATAATAATAATTTTCTTTACTATATGTTAGCATATATATACATTTTATTATTATTATTATACCTTTTTAAATTTATTCTAAGATTCTAAGACGGAAGGTGGTCGCTCACCACTATGCAGCAGTTTTGAGCGATTTCAATCTTTAGAGAGGGGCTCTGATGGCACTGTGGAGATTCAAAAGAGCCCGTGTCTAAGGATTAAACCTCCTCCGTTGTTTATTGCATAAACAGGGAAAAAAAATTACAGAGGTCGCCAAAGCGGAGCTTTCACACGACAGTGGGCGACAAGGTAACAAAAAATAAAACACACCAAAGAAGAAGAAAAAAAATACAATTAGCTTATATAATAAATAAAATCTCATAATTTTAAATGTACTAAAATTTAAAAAGAGAAAAAAAGAAATACATAAATGCACTTGTTATAACTCAGTTTAAAATATATGTTTGAAATATTACAAATAATCTTTATAAAATTAAAAGTCTTTGTAGGTATGACTTACATCTTCTCTCGAACCACTGAAACGATTTAAATTAAATTTGACAGAGTTATTGTTTATTACCAGGGCTGAAGTTTTGTGGAAGTTTGACATCTCTAGTACATGCAGAATGGAAGAAAGTGCGGTGAAACTCTCTCAAAAATTCTGTAGTAATAATGCAGCTAAAAACTGCGAATTTGATACATAAGCTACTTTCTATGTATATATTCTACCTAAGTGGAGTTTTTTAAAAATCAAAAATTAAAGAGTTAGAGGAAGTGATAAAGAAAACATTCTAAAATTTCGCTTTTGTGAAAATTTCATGCACGTGATTTAAACATTTTACTGTGAGTACGTCAAAATGACGTAAAATGTTTGTACAAAATGAAAGTAAATTAAAATAAAAGTAATTTTCATAGCATGTTAGAATGACGGCTTTTTCAGAAAATCTTCTAAATGAAGTACGTCTAATAATATTTCTAAATGACGTCATTTCTTAAAAATCATTTGATACGAAACGTGCGTTTTCATAGATAAAACTCCTACGTTTTATTATGATTATGTGTGACTTTTATTTAATAACTATAGAATAAGTAATAAGAAATAGTAATCTGAAATGTAAATTATAATATAATATGAAAAGACTGTTGCGTGTTAGAGATAAATATTATATTCATCTGATAACTAAAACAAGCTCTTTTTTTAGTACAACAACTTTTCTTTTTCAAGAATGCTATCATTCCAAGGTTATGTTTTACAAATGAATTATTAAAAAAATGTATTTGTAGCAAACGATTACCGTTCATATTTTCGTAGCTTATTTAATAAATATAGGAATTAAAAGTTGATACTGATTACTATTAAAATAATTCATTTGAATATTGTGACCAACGAAGGGGCTGTGTCAGGTAGGTTTATATATTTATGGTCTACCCAATTTCTTGTTCATAAAAATAAATGAAAAATGTCAATCTTCTTGTTCCTGATATGACGCAGGATTTGTTCCTACTTTTTTCTTAATAAAGAGTCGTTGCTAATTATCTGTACCCGAAACAATTCTTGCGCCCTTTAGCAACTTACGGCATTTGTCTTCAAAATTCCAATTCTTCACTAGATGTAGCATCTTGAAAAATGGACCTCATTTGTAATATATACGGATAAATCGAATCCATCAAAATCAATTATAATTTGACTGGAATTATTGAAAATTTATTCGCAAAATATATTTGTCGCAGAGCAGTATTATAAGTAGGTGAAATGCGTTCGCGAAAAAAACACATGAGGAACGATCCTCAGATGATAATCCGCATTTAGATAAAAGTATTTTGATATATTTCTGAATTACGTGTAATAACTGCAAAAACTCTCAGAGTATTTCACCTTGTTACAGCAGATTGCCTAGAGGCATTATTTTAGCTACACTTATTTTGAGTCTAGCGTACGATATCATCTATCGTTAACATTTGTAAGCAAATTTGGTCTTATGCATCAAAACCTTTCCAAATATGATTACAAATCATTTGCTTTTTCCTCTGATAACCTTTTCAAGTTATTTTAATTTCAGTTTACGGAATCCTTTGTGAAACAAATTCTAAAGATATATAATAATTATATTCATTCGTATTATTAAAAATAAATTGTTTTAAAGGAAATGTGTTGAAAAAATATAACTAACTGAATCTGAATTCAAGCATGTCGTATAAAATTCTTAAAGTAATACAGCAAGTTAAATCAAACAGGGTTTTTCCTAAATTTAGCACTCCCCTATTCAGCCATCACAAATTTCATTACATTTTAGATGATCATATTAATAAATATTTCCTTAATATTTCATTTCTATATTACGAAGCAAAAAACATAAGCAGTGCACTTTCAATTAGATTCCTATTGCCGGTAATATATTATTTTCTCAATTTTATATTGAGAAAAACATCATAAATATAAATTAAACTTCGCAACCAATAATTAAATTATATAATTAAATTTTTAAAGGCTTTAAAGTTTAAAAAAAAAAAAAAAAGTTGTTGTGGCTTATCCTCCAACAGTCTGACGAAGTCAAACAAGATCCATTAGACCGTGAACCCTAAGAAAATCGAGAACCAGAAGGGGAGGGGAGAGTACACTGTTAAAAATTTTTCTGTAAATTTACAGAGAATCTATTGGTAATTAATTATATTAAGTCTTACGTAAATTTACAGAGAATTAAAAAAAAGAGATTCTGTCAAAATGCAGAGAAACTATTCTGTAAATCAATCATAGTCTCTGTAAATTTACATAGATCAAAATATTCAAGTCTCTGTAAATTTAAATCTGTGAAACATCATAGTCTCTGTAAATCTACATATGTAAAAATATGCAAGTCTCCGTAAATTCGAGCATGTAAAAGCATATAAGTCTCTGTAAATTTACCATTGTAAAAATAACCACGTCTCTGTAAGGTTACATATGTAAAATCATCCAAATCTCTGTAAAATTACATATGGAAGAGCATCCAAGTCTCTGTAAAATTACCTACGTAAGAACATCCAAGTCTCCGTAAATTTCGCATATAATATTATGAAAATCTCAGTAAATTTATCCATGTAAAAATACCTAATATTTGAAGGCCCAACCATTGGCTGAGAAGCTCTGCTCTCAACGTTTGAAGGCGGAAGGTGCATAGTTCGATCCCAAGTTGCGATTTTTCACCTACCCATTCGGAATTTTCCGCGGATATCTCCAAAACTTGTATAAATATGGGATAAGACATTTTAGAAAGACCTACACTTACGGCAATCCTCACAGGTCTAGAAACTTAGCACATCCAATCGGCTTTAACTAACGACGATTAAATATTAGTATGTTTACAAGCGTATCGAAGACACTCTAAATTGGCATATACTTAAAATAAATTATATTATTATCAATTTACAAGTACAAAAATATCCAACAGTAAGTTTATCTTCATGAATATAGGTAAGAATCTAGAAAATACGTTACATAAGTACAGATTCTTATTCAACTTAAGGAAAAGAAACTTAAAGTTGGATGTTTTTGCACTTGTAAGTTCATAGCCTTGGGATTTATTTTAAATGCGCGTCAGTTTAGAGTGTTTTGAATAGGCTTCTAAATATATTATTATAATATTATTGTGGTGGTAAAATCACATTGGTTACTTCAGAGTTCTAGGCCTGTATAGAATGCCTTATGTGTAGGTCATTCTAAGATGTTTTATTCCATATTTACAAAAGTTTTTTTAAGAAAACCTTGGAAAATTTCGAATGGGTAGGCTGAAAATCTCAACCTGAGATCGAACTTCGCACCTCCCACCTTCAAACTTTGAGATAAGAACTCCTCGGAAATTTATGGGACAAGAAGACCAGACTTTAGTATATATATAGACATGCTATATATTTTTTATCAAAACTACATTAAAATTCAGAGGTATAAAGTTGGTTAAGCTTGTATTAGATTTGGTAGGATTTGTAATGATGCGCTTCAACAGGTTTTTAACTACAATTTTTATTAATGTTGTGGTACATTTTGCAAACATTCAACTTTTAATAAAAAAATTTAAAAAAGAAGCTGATTTATATTATGGTATTTCTAATAAAATTATCAGAAATAATTGCAAAATATGCTTAATATTGCTCGGTTATATTTAGTCCATATCAAAATAAAAACTTAATCGCCTCATTTATGTAGAATATGACTCAATATGTAGAATATGACTCAATAGTGAAAGATCTCACAGGTCTAAATCTAAAATATTGATTTGATAATTATGACTGATATTGATGGTTTTTGCTCGGCTGAAACCGAAACTAAATTTTACTCTATCACATATTTTTATCAATACAGGGTGCGCTGTTTTTTTTTTTTTTTTCATGACTCTTCCACCAATATAACTATACGGTTACTTTTTAGTATGATTCCATGATTGATTACAATTAATCATGGAATCATACTAGAAACTACCGAAATAGAAGGAATTGTGTTGGTAGACACCCTGTATTGGCAAAGGCTATGTGTAACAGAGGAAAATTGGCTTCCTCTTCGGCTTCAGCACATTAAAAATATATTTATCAACTAAAATAAATTAAATTTTGCCAACATCATATTTGTAGATCTGTGTTAACAACCTCAGTTTCTTCCATTCAAAACATACATCCACTTTGTAAATACACTTAAAAAAAATATTTTAACAAATATATGTATGTATGTATATATATATATATATATATATATATATATATATATATATATATATTACATATTAAAACACTAATCGTTCCAAATGCATTATGCTCTTAAAAAGGTGTAAACTTTCTAAATTGGGGGGGGGGGGGGAAGGAAGTACTAAAAATTTGTTAGGTACACTACCGTTCCATAATGACCGTACACTTTCGATTTCAGACATTTTTTAAAGTATTTCAAAAAATGTTAAACAAATCATTTTGAAACTTCAGAGGTGTGAAAGGAGGACCGGTAAAAAAAAATTAAAGTAAAATGTAAGTATTTGGCTTCACCCTGTAATAATTAATGCTTGAAATACGTTCTGGTAGTAGCATGTGATTATAGGACTTTCTCATTAACTCTAAGTTTATATGTCTCTACCGCATATAATCAGGGAGATAAAGGTTTCTTTAAAAAATTGCAAAAAATTTCCCATTTTTTTTAGCTATAACACGCAAAGCATGAAAAGACAGTGCAAAGTTATTTTCAGGAAACTCGACATACAATAATAAACACTGCATACTGCAATCACAATGAAAAAAATATTAAATATCTAATGAAATATGAGTATTTTTACTAAATTTCTAACTGCGCATGCGTAAATGTTCAGTGACATTTCCTTTTTAAAATTTAACAATCAAATTTATTGAGCTACTTATGTAAAAACCCCAAACAAAAATCGTGTAAACTCAAAAAGTTCTACGTCATAGAATAAACTGAATTTCAGCTGTTCCCCAACAAAGAAATTGTTAACAGGGCTTTCCCAATATTTATTTACAATCACAGAAAATTGCATTACCGTTCATCGAATAAAAATAAAAATGTGAGTAAAACTCCTTATACTTTAGCGTTTCTTCAAGAGAAACTGAAGACCAGTTCATTCTTTGGCGTAGAACTTTGAGTTTACACAATACTTGTTTGGAGTTTTTATATAAGTAGTTTAATGCATTTGGCTACTAAATTATACAAATGAAATTTAGCTAAAACTTAATCATATGCAGTTAAAAATTATTTAGTAAAAATGCCCACATTTCATTATATATTTAATATTATTTTCATTCTGATTGCAGTATGTTGTGTCTAATGTTGTATATTGGGTTTCCCGAACATAGCTTTGTACTTTATTTAATACCTTGCATGTTATAACAAAAAAAAAAAAAAAAAAAGTTCAGCAATTTTTTTAAGAAATCATTATATCTCCCTGATTACATACGGTAGAGACTTGAAAATTTATACAGAAAATGAGGATGAGCCCCATAATCATGTGCTACAGCCAGATTGTATTTCGAGCATTACTTTATACTGGGTGATGCCAAATACTCTTATTTTTCTTTAATTTTTTTACTGGTCTTCTTTTCACTTTTGGCACAAACAAATAACTGAAGTACATGAGGTACAACATGTTTTTTACACTCCTGAAGTTTCAAGATGATTTGTATAGTACTTTTTGAGTTATTTTAAAACGCACCTGAAATCGAAAGTGTCCGGTCATTTATGGAAAGGTAGTGTAGTAAATGAATTTGAATTTTTAAATACTCACATTGATTTTTATATTAGCTAAAGAAAAAAAAAATTACTAATTCATTTCCATATAAAGGTCTCTCTAAAAACTATGCATACAATTTTGGTAGTTAATTAAAAAGGTAAATTTGTGCAACATATTAATGCAATGCATAACTTGTCACTTAAATCAAGACTAAGAGATTTCATGCAAATTTTATTTCAAAC
The DNA here is from genome assembly GCA_963930645.1 of Salticus scenicus. NCBI lineage: Eukaryota > Metazoa > Arthropoda > Arachnida > Araneae > Salticidae > Salticus > Salticus scenicus. The sequence goes on from OZ005651.1 coordinate 85,324,472, forward strand.
TGTAATAAATTTTGAACATTTTTCAATATTCTGTTTTTAATGAAATTGGTTTTTAAAAGTTGTTTTATTAGAAAATAAAAATTCTCATTTCAGATCAGATTTCTAATACGTAATCGTAGAAGTATAGGAACATATTAAAGGTTCGATACCTAAATAATTTTATTTTTTATAATTAATTCATTGCAATGTGTAGAATAATTTCCTTAATTACTTCAGTTTCTGGGATATAAATATTTTTAAATCGACGGCAAGTGGAGGGAAAATGTTCATACGTATTAAATAGTATATAAAGAAATATAGAGTTTTTAATATTTTTAAATATTAATTTAGGGTTCAATGCAGATGAAAATCGGATACTCTTTTATTTTTCGTCACTAGTTCCATAAAATTCAAATTTTTAAAATATATAACTTTTTGTTAAAGAAGCCATTAGGTATTTTGAATTAAAAATATTTTGACTTTTTTTTTTCTTTACAAAAACAAATTTTAAAACATTTTTCTTCTACAAAATAGGATCTAAAGAAGAAACAAATTTTACGCTTTTACACATGAAAGCAGCATCCTGGTAATTTACTAGAATCATTGCAAAAAGCTCACTTAAGAAGAAAAACATCTTTGCTGCAAAGAAAACATACAATTAAAAATAATTAAAAAATAAAACATACTGAATTAGATTTAAATTAAACTTTATTTTACTAACATACACACATTAATAAAAGATAAATGGTGAAAAATTCTTTAACAGGATAAATATTTGGTATTTGTAAATGTCTTTGATGAGGGTATTTTACGGCATTTTCTATTTTCATATTTCTTAGACAACTTGTTTCGTTTCTGATATCAGGATCAATTTCCATCATAACTAGAAAAAAGAAAAGTGATGAAAGTTACTATTGTTGGAAAACACTTTAACTATAAATTTTTAAAACGAAATCTGCATCCTATGACATTTTAAGCAAATAATGAAAAGAAAGGATTGTAATTCCATGGCACTAAAAAAAATTAAGTATACATACGCGAATTTTAAAGTGTATCGTATATACTCCATCTAAATAGAATCTAATAAAAAATCCTCTAAAGAAAATAAAAGTAGATATACATGGTATTTTAAATCATTAATACAGGAAAAAATCACTTATATAATGAAATCATAAGATATTTAAGCACCATTTTATGAACGCCAGTGTAACAGAATATTTTTGAAATATTTTATATTAAAAATAAGTATGAATTGGACTGGATTTGGGAATAAGGCCGATTGACAGCTGTAAGTCCTAGGCCTACTTTGAAAAGACTTTATCCCCGAGCTTTTAAATGACTCCCCCCCCCCTTCCTATATGAAATTTTAAAGTTTGCCCCCGTGTTTCCCTCCCCCCTCCTTTTTTTCCCCTTCTTTTTTTAACAAATGTTAGAAACTGGGGGACTCGGCCTTAGTTCCAAGCGCTCTCTGAACTTTATAATACTCCGAATTAAAAACTGTCCAGTTATTAAAATCTTCCCCTTACAAAGAAGAAAAAAAAAAAAAACATGTTTAAGAAAAATTATTTCTGTCAATGCAAAAACTTGTCTGAAAGTTTTTTGACAATGCATTACTAAGCAGAATCTATCGTCTATTAGCTATATTTCAGTGAAAATGTATTTTTAAATTGCAGTTGCTCCACAATCGTCTGCGTCCGCCTCCCTACATAAACATGTAATCGCAGTCTTGGCATGCTTATGATTATGGTATATTCATCCAGGATAATTCAAAAATACAGTTGGAATTTGTACTTAAAACTAACGTTTTATGTGGATCGGTTATTTTGAGATATAAATTAGTCCGCAACATATAACAGCCTAGATAAAATTTCGTATTAATTTAAACATTTCATCACTCGTCAATTTTCGTATTAATTTAAACATTTCCTCACTCAATTTAATATACACTCTGTACTTTGAATTCTTAAATATCAAACTGTATTCTGAAAAATATTAACTTGTCAGAAAATTTAATTTGTCCCCCAACCCACCCCTCTATTACCATTGCTCGGCAACTGCAACAATAGTTTTCTTTTTCTTACATTGTGTTTTTTTAACTTGTGCATATAAATGCATACATATACACACGCAAGCAGATTTTCAAAATTTTCTGAAAGCAAAATTAATAACATTGGACGATTTAGAATACAAACCGTCCTCCCCTCCATTAAAAAATAATTTTAAAAAATGTCGGATAAAACTCCCATCAATAAAATCTTTAGTTTGTATTTTGATTTTTAAATGTACGTATTTTTTATTATTTAAACTATTAATTATATAATGTAGAAATGACTTACTTTTTCCTCTATTCCTACTATTTTGATTTAAGGTAATCTATATTATTTTTCAGTCTTTCAGCAAATGCCAGCAAACACTTTTAATTACAGGAAGAGGCTGTAAAAAGAATATATAAGAAAACGTATAGAAGTTTCAGACGATATTAAACTAAAAACTAGTAGGATGTGGCCACCACATGAATTTCTTCTATATAATATTACACAAAACTTATACAATAAAAATTACTTATTAAATTATCAAATTCTTTTCAGTTATAAATGCAGAAGATTTTTATCTGATAGAATTATCACAAAATGCCGAAAGATGTCAGTTTTTTTCCAAATCAAAAGAAATGACTTCTTTCCAAGTTTTTTTTTTCGTTAAAAGAAAAAAAAAAAAAAAAAAAAAAGGAAAAATGGATAACTTTTGTTTTAAATTATCACAGATCTATAGTTCAACCATTAGTTTTAAAGGTATTGACGATATCTTTCGAAAGATACCCATCTTGAAAATTTACTCCCCCTGGGGGGTACTTAACCCCCAGGGGGGAGCGATGCCCCCATGCAATTTTTTCCCCTAGTTAACTACTACTATTATCAATAATTCATATTAATTTTACAATCACACGATTAAAATAACTCTCATTGTGTACATTTATACGAAATTTTGTCCTATATTGTCATGTTGAAAATTTAGAACAAGAAAGAAAAATCATGCAGTATGCTTTGATTAGTAACACTTTCCAACTGTACGTAATTGTTGTATCGAATAACTTTTAATATTCTTTGCCTATGTTATCACACAATAGACAGAAGGACTGAAAAATATACAGATAGACTAATTGATTTTAAAATTACTCTTAGGCATTTTGAAAAGTGTTAAAAAGGCTTAACGCAAAATAAAATGCAGCCATTAGATTATAATTAAAGCTTTTGATCTTTCTGAATATTTTAGTGCAGCCCTGTAAATCAGAAAGTTAAACGTATCACATTCTATACAAAACATTATTTTAGAGTAATAACAATAAATTTCAATATATTTATGATTTTCACAGTAGAAAGACTTAAATATAACTTTGAAGAAATTCTGTCCTAAAACGTAATGCATTGACATTTTTTTTTCTGTTGTCCCTGTAAACAAACTAGTTGTACAGGTCCTATTAATGTCATTTTAAATAAGGAACATTCTATAGGGAATTAATGTTTATAAAAATAACACTCATAGAACACAATGCTTTCGAATGCTTTTGGGTGTCCCTGTACACAAACCAGAAGAGATATTCACTCCATTTTCAATATGGAACATCCGATAGTGAACTTCAATAAAATATATCAGTTTCGAGAAATTCCATAAATAATTACAGGAGTCAGAGCGGGGCTTACAGACAGACAGACAGATGGACAGATACACAAACGGAAATAATATTCACACTTAAAAATGTTAGAAAGTGTTAAAAACGCTTAATGTAAACGAAAGCACAATTTTAGCAATTTTTTATTAGTAGCTCTTAAAATAAATGGATATTTTTCTGTCACCCTGTAAATCTAATGCTAACTATGCTATATTCTATGCAAAGCATTTTTTTGTGCAGATGAATAACATAATTCAATTTCCTAAAGCTTCGTGGAAAGTAATTAAAATTTGATTTATAGAAATATCTCTCATAGAACGCAATGCTTTGGAATACTTTTGAGTGTCCCTGTATATAAACCGGTGGTGGTATTTCCTCCATTTTATACAGGAAACATCCAGTAGGGAATTTGAATAACATATTTCAATTTCATTAAGATATGTCTACAGTAAAGGTATGAAAATATGGTTTATAGAAATAGCTTTCATAGAACACAATGCTTTGAAATACTTTCGGGTGTCCCTGTACACAAACCAGTAGAGGTATAAACTCCATTCTCAATAGGGAACATCCGATAGTGAACTATATCAGTTTTAAGAAATTCCATAAATATTTACGGGAGTTAGAGATCGGACAGACAGACAGACAACAGACGGGCGGACAGGCAGATACACAAAACTGAAATAATATTCACACATAAAAAATGCTAGAAATTATTAAAAACGCTTAACGTAAACGAAAGTGCAATTCTAGCAATTTTTTATTAATACCTCTTAATGTAACTAGATATTTTTGTGCCACCCTGTAAATCTAATGTTAATCATGCTACACTATGCAAAGCATTCTTTTGTGCATGTAAATACCATATTACAATTTCCTAAAACTTCGTGGATAGTAAAGTTATTAAAATTTAATTTATAGAAATAGCTCTCCTAGAACGCAATGCTTTGGAATACTTTTGAGTGTCCTTGTACATAAACCGATGGTGGCATTTCCTCCATTTGATACAGGAAACATCCAATAGTGAACTTGAATAACATATTTCAATTTCATTAAGATATGTCTACAGTAAAGGTATGAAAATAAGGTTTATATAAATACCTCTCATAGAACACAGTGCTTTGGAATACTTTTGGGTGTCCCTGTACACAAACCAGTAGAGGTATAGACTCCATTTTCAATAGAGAACGTCCGATAGGGAATTTGAATAACTTATTTCAATTTCATTAAGATGTGTCTACAGTATAGGTATGAAAATATGGTTTTAGAAATACCTGTCATAGAAGCAATGCTTTTAAATAATTTTGGGTGTCCCTGAACACAAACCGCAGTAGAGGTATAAACTCCATTTTCAATAGGTTACGTCCGATAGGGAACTTGAATAACATATTTCAATTTCATTAAGATATGTCTACAGTAAAGTTATGAAAATATGGTTTATAGAAATACCTCTCATAGAACACAATGCTTTGAAATACTTTCGGATGTCCCTGTACACAAACCAGTAGAGGTATAAACTCCATTTTCAATAGGGACAGTCCGATAGAGAACCTGAATAACATATATCAGTTTCAAGAAATTTGATAAATATTTACGGGAGTTAGAGCGCGGGCAGACAGACAGACGGAGAGACAGAAAGACAGACAGACAAACCGAAGTCATAAACACTTTTCAACCTTGTTGGAAAGTAAATAATATATATCATAAAAATATATCAGTTTTAAGAAATTCCATAAATATTTACGGGAGTTAGAGATCGGACAGACTAGAGCCCCTTAAATAAAATAATAGGCCGGCGCATCACGGCCATTTTTTGCCTCCGAAGAGGAAAGCATTCCCGCTTGGCGTCCTTATCGCTTCCCTAATGATTTTAAGAAATCTTGATCTGAAGCTAATCCGGTCAGGATAAGAGCAATAAGCAACAATAATATTCCTAAAAACACAATTTTTTTTCACATTACATTCTCAGGATGTCATTTTATTCTGAGGATATCCTATGGATGTACTGGGGTAAGATGTGTTGTTAGGGCGGTTTCTGTTTCTTTTACAAAATGTCGCCAAAACTCAAATGCACAGTAATAGAAGGTCTGTAAACACTTTACATTCACTTCTTGAATGATTATAGCAGTTTATCACAAAACAAACTTCCATATCATAGTTTACTTAGCTAAAATTATGAAATACAATAAGATAAGTTACTCTAAAGTAATGAAAGACGATTAAAAAAATTTTTTTTGTCGTTTGTTTATCAGAGAAACGCTCTGGGTACATGTGGCAACCCAAGGCAACAAAATGCCTGATGCACCAGCTCGTATATATAGGAGCCTTAGGACAGACAGACAACAGACGGACGGACAGGCAGATACACAAAACTGAAATCATATTCACACATAAAAAATGCTAGAAAGTATTAAAAACGCTTAACGTAAACGAAAGTGCAATTCTAGCAATTTTTTATTAATACCTCTTAATGTAACTAGATATTTTTGTGCCACCCTGTAAATCTAATGTTAATCATGCTACACTATGCAAAGCATTCTTTTGTGCATGTAAATACCATATTTCAATTTCCTAAAACTTCGTGGATAGTACAGTTATTAAAATTTAATTTATAGAAATAGCTCTCCTAGAACGCAATGCTTTGGAATACTTTTGAGTGTCCCTGTACATAAACCGATGGTGGCATTTCCTCCATTTGATGCAGGAAATATCCAATAGTGAACTTTAATAACATATTTCAATTTCATTAAGATATGTCTACAGCAAAGTTCTGAAAATATGGTTTATAGAAATACCTCTCATAGAACACAATGCTTTGAAATATTTTCGGGTGTCCCTGTACGTAAACCAGTAGAGGTGTAAACTCCATTTTCAATAGGAACGTCCGATAGTGATCTTGAATAACATATTTCAATTTCAAGAAATTTGATAAATATTTACGGGAGTTAGAGCTCAGACAGTCAGACCGAAGTCATAAACACTTTTCAACTTTGTTGGAAAGTGTTAAAAATGCGATCACAGCACCACCTGTTGAGCCATTGTTCCATAAATCTAATATGCACTAGTTAATGCCAGGGTCCAACTAAACACCCAGTTTGGCTAAATTTCGTTCATTGGTTCGTGAGATACAGCGTCCACAAAATTTGTGATACACACACACAGAGACAGATTTTCTAAAAACAGTCTAAACTGTCTAATCCTCAGAACAAAATTTTCTGGTTCTTTAAAATTCCCCCCCCCACACACACACACACATACACCTCACAAAGAAAAAAAAATGATGCTTAATATGATTTTTTTTTTTTTTTTTTTTTTTTTTTTTTTTTTTTGTGTGTGTGTGTGTGTGTGTGTGTGTGTGTGTGTGTGTGACTTTTGAAAGTTGTAGTTTTGAATTGGTTCGAAAAATGTAACCTTGATAAAATTTCGCATTCATTTAAACATTTCTTCGCACAACTTAATGTTATGTTTTCAATCTTTGAATTTCAGTTTCTACACAGAAAATTAACAAGTTTGAAAGTGTAATTTAACTTCTTCCCTACTTTCCCTATTCATTCCCGCTGCGGGTAAAGAAACATTAGTTTTTCTATGTTGCTTGTTTTTGTTTTGTTATATCAAATATATAAATATTGTACACACAAACAGATTTTCAAACATTTAAGAAAACAAAACTGAAAATATTGTGTTGGTATCCATACAAATCATTTCCATTAGCCCCTCTCCCCCCCCCCCCCACACACACACTAAAAAATGTTTAGTATCAAAGATCTATATAATTTTCAATAATATTTCTGGTCTTTATCGTTCTAATTCAAATTTAACCTTATTCCTTTCGGAGAAAAACATTGCTCATTTAATAAACTTTTCTGGCCATTAGACATATGCTCTTCTCAAAAAATAAAGAAAAGAAAAGGAACGCTTAAGAAACAATGTTTTAATTCAGACCAAAAATCTTGTCGGAAAGTTTTCGGACTTTGTGTTGATATAACAGTGTAAGTTTGACTTATTTCAACAAAAAAGTATTTTTTTAATTGCAGTTAACCTGTAATCAACGTCTCCGCCCCGCTGTATAAGCATGTAGGTGTAGTTTCGGCAACGTATGGTTAGGAAACATTTATCTAGTGTAATTCGACAATCCAGTTGTTTTTATACTTCAAAATAATTCCGAATTAAATTGAACTTTTTTAAACTTCGTTTTGAATTTATTCACAGAATGTAGCCTGTGTAAAATTTAGTATTAAACATTTCTCTACTCAGCTTGATTCATAAACTATACATTTAATCTTTAAACATCAATTTGTGAGTAGATTGTGCTACTAGTTTGAAAATTGAATCTAATCTCCCTCCCCTCGCCCTTTCAATATTATCGCTGTGGAAAAAAATAATTTTAACGTTTTTCTTGCATTGTTTATTAATTTATATATTAAATGTTAACACTCACAAAAAAAAAAAAAAAAAAAAAAAAAAAAAAAAAAAAAACTAAAAACATTGCTGGGTTGATGTACAACTCCCCTCCCCCGAAAAAATAATGTTTAACATCCAATACTCATATATAATTTGTAATAATGTTTCTCTGTTTTTATGGATGTGCTAAATTGTTTTGATGGATGTGCTAAACTGTGTTTAACCCCCCCACACACACACACACACTTTTTTCAGCCTTTACAATAACTGCTTTCTAACACATTAATATATCTATGTTTATTTTGTATATCTTCTGCTAAAGCAATTTTCTTCTAAACTCTAGAAGAAAAAGCGGCTCAGATTATAGGAAATAATTTCTATAATTTTGCCCTCCGCAGTAAATACATAAAGTATTATGTAACAGAAATACGAAGCTAGATACTACATACTAGATTCTAGGTATTTTTAAATTGAATAACTCTGTTTATAAGTTTCAGGATTTAAATATAAAAAAAAAGAAAACCGCTAATATAACTAACATGAACAGTCATTGTTTTTGTTGATTATTAAAATAGGATAAAAGATTATATAAAATTTAACTTACCTAATTATGAATTCCAAATGAAAACATGAATTGCTTTAAGTTCTTCAATACAGACAACAACAACAAACTTTTAATGTGTAGATACGAAGATAAACATCCCGCAGAAACAATCTAATTTTCCCTAACGTTCCCTTCCCCCCCCCCTTTTTACGTAATAGTACACTGCAATGAAACAAACTATTCAGTATATTTTTGCCTGCAAAACTTATATATATATATATATATATATATATATATATATATATATATATATAGGTATTTACTTTAATATAAAAATAATTTAAGGTTATGCATTTACATAGTTTTTTATTTAATGGATCAGTCAAAACCCCTACAGGGAAAACGTTGTTTTGAAAAGGGAAATATCTGTAAATTAAGAACTGAGTTTCTTGGTTCAATGCTTTTAACAGAGAACTCATGTAAATTTACGGAGAGTCTCAATACTTTTTCTGTACTTTTACAGAAATTTTTGACAGTGAACCGAGTTTCTTGATTCACAGCTTTTAACAGTGAACTCATGTACATTTACGGAGATTCTCAATACTTTTTCTGTATTTTTACAGAAATTTTTAACAGTGTATAGGTCCTCCCTGGAAAGACCCAAACAGTCCAGAAGAGGTTTGCTGAGCTTGACATTAAGAGCATATTGTAAAGATCCTCCTGCCCTCGAAGAACGAGAGCCTGTTTGTGTGACCGCTTGCCAAACTTGATATTGCAGTTCGAAAGGCTCTGTCATAATTGAGAACGAGCGAAAAGTCCGGCTCTTTGCCCGCATACCAGCGATGGCAGGGAGGGATCTTTCACTCCTTCGAAATTTCAGAATTAACCTTAGATTGATGTTCTGAGTTGGTAAGGGTTGAAGAGCAAGGTGTAGAATAACAACAGCCTTCCTTGGATAAGCGATCTGCTTGCTCATTACCATAGATGTCAACGTGGGATGGAATCCACTGAAATTGAACATCATGAAGCTCTGAAATAAATTTAAGTTTAAGAAGGGTAGAAATGCTAGTTTTATCTCCAAATGTGATCCAATTGTGAAGATGTTGAAGGGAGCTGCGACTATCCGAAAGAATCCAGAGGTCTTCGAAATCACGCTCATTGAGAATAGCCTCAAGGTCGTGTTCAATTGCAATAAGTTCGCATTTAAAGACTGGTGAGAAATCAGGGTTACGGAGGCAGATGGACAACTTTTCCAATGCAGATGCACTACCAGCATGGTCATCTAGTCTACTGTCATCCGTATAGATTTTTATGGCGTTATCGGGGATCTTATTTTTAACTTCCAATGTTTACTGCCTAAGATGAGCTGGGATCAAGTGTTTCTTAGTGACCGGAGTAGAAAAACCAAAATGGAAATGGACTCTGGGGAGTCCCTCTGATGGACTCAAACAAGATTTTAAGGAATGGGGCCTCACCATAAGGCAAATGCAGGAGTTCAACACAACTGAAGGGGCTGTGTTTCTTCAGCCATCGATTACTACGCCAATTATTTAGGTATAAAGAGGTTTTATTATGCTGGTCATAGCTAGAAAGTTCGTTAAAATAATTGACAAAAAATTGATACTTAATTATTTTTAACATAAAATCAGCAATATAAGCCTTTTTTTTTTTTTTTTTTTTTTTTTTTTTTTTTTTTTAATGGTTAAATATTAGGTTGAAAAGAAATCGTTACTGCAATACAATTCTAATATTCCTTTATAAACTAGAATTTATTGAAAGTTATTACACATATTATATTTCCTATTAAAAATGCATAACATCTTCAAACTTATAGTGACAGAATAAAAAAGATGAAATAAATAAAACAAATTAAAAGGAATATAACTTTAAAAGAAATAAAGATTAAAACACATATAGCTTAAAATAAGTAGATAACATAAAATAAAATAAAAAACAAATACAACACAGCGTGTTGTAAAATTACAACACCCTCATTGAAAATTCAAGCACGTATTTATTTGCAACACACTTGAAATTTACCGCATATGGTGCTGGCGATTTTTTTACCCGCACATTGTGATGCAATCTAGCATGTTCATTTTTTACAGTGTATTCTTTCTGACAATATGTTCACTGTGCTTGTTACTAGTCCATTCAGGATCTAAAATTTATCCCAGATATTTAGGGAGCTTCTCATAAACAAGGCCCTGATTATCCATCTGTAATTTTGGCTGATAATTGCATAGTCTTTTATTAGTGGTAAAGAAGGTGACAATGGACTTGGCGGGATTGAAATTAAGTTTAAACTCCAAAGCAAAGTTTGGTAATGCAGAGAGAGTGTTGTTAAGATTCCTCTCCATTTTTTTTAATACCTTTAGCCAAATGTTTCGAGTTCCTGCTGCCTTCGGGAGCGTTACCAGTACAAAGCTTGCAATCGATTTTTCACTAACTTCCCGACTAGCTAGATATTTGAAACTTTCAGTATAGCTCAAAATACGGTGACAATACTTTTTTAAATACTTTTAGTCAACTGCTTTAGGTCCCAACTGCCTTCGGCAGCGTTTATATGATTCAACAGAAATTTTATTTAACTAACTTCCCGACTAGCTAGACATTCGAAACTTTCAGAATAGTTCAGAACACGGTGAAAATGCATTTTTTTAATACCTTTAGCCAACTGTTTTGGGTTCCTGCTGCCTTCGGCAACGTTACCAGTACAAAGCTTGCAATCGATTTTTCACTAACTTCCCGACTATCTAGACATTTGAAACTTTCAGGCTAGCTCAAAACACGGTGACAATACATTTTTTTAATACTTTTAGTCAACTGTTTCAGGTCCCTACTGTCTTCGGCAGCGTTTATATGATTCAACAGAAATTTTATTTAAATAACCTCCCGACTAGCTAGACATTTGAAACTTTCAGAATAGTTCAGAACACGGCGAAAATGCATTTTTAAAATATTTTTAACAAACAGTTTATTTATATCCATACAATAATAAATATTTTCATGCATAGGTTTGTTGGTTGGTTGGTTGGGTTTTACGTCGCACTAGTGTTGCGCAATGGGCAATATTTATGCATAGTAAAATACATCTAAACGCTGCTAAGATTAATGTACAAAATTGTAATGGCAAACCGTTTGATTACATTTAAAGAAAGGTTAGTTGCTTGGTTGGTTGGTTGGGTTTAATGTCGCACTAGTACTGCGCTATGGGTAACTGGCGACAGTCTGGGGGGCTCCCCTAAGGATGGTCCGGAGACATGCCATCAAAATTTTGATCTTCCACGGAGTGGATGACTGCCCCGCTTTGGTGACCCTCAGAGGTATAATTTGGATGGGAACATGGAGGACTTTGCGTCCACGAAGGATTTTACGTGCACCAGCCACCATTAGTGTACATGACGGTCTTTGACCGGCTCGAGTATTGAACCCGCAATTTTCCAATTACGATCTCGGTGCTCTACCGACCAGTCTACCATGACTCTTTTTAAATAAAGGATGTTCAAAAATTATTTTTGAATTCAGAAAAATTAAGTTTCCTTAGAAAGTTCGCAAAATAATACCTCTGGATATTACCGAAGCGGGGAAGCCTTTCCCTCCGTGGAGTATTGAAATTGTGATAGCATATATCCAAACCACTCCTAAGAATGAATTCCAGACTGTCACTTTTACCCATTGCGCAGCTCTAGTGTGAACTAAAGCACTCTCGACCTCAAACTTAACTAATTATAAACTAACGACATAAGACATTCTGTGCATCATAATTCTGACCAGTTAAATATATAAACACAGGAAAAGTTCTTCAACGTATAGAACGTCTAGGGTATATTGAAAAATGCAGACAGCTGTTTTGGTAGCATTGAGAATAACGTCATCAGCGCATTTTCATTATTCCCTTTAGCATTTTATAAGTATAGACTTTTCATGTAGTTATATGTCTAGCTCCAAGCCTCTTTTTAATATTCAGTAAAACATAAGTCGGATTATACATACATTTCTTTCTATAAAATAAAACATTATTTCTCTGCAAAATAAATTCTATTATAGTAATGACGATTTTTTTTTCATGGAGTGGGTCAGATATTGTTTACTATTACTTTTATTATTAGCCCATGGGTTATAAAAGTAAGGCATCAGTTGGAAAAGAGAAGGAAGTATTGTAATAAATGAACCAAAATTTGCAAACATTTAAAAATTTTCAACAGAAAAACCTGGCAATTAATCCGTTTTCGGCCGTTCACTTTTAGAATTCATTAAAAATATTGACGATTTTTTAAATTTTTACAAGTAAAAAGCGAAAAATAAATGCCAACATTGAAAATTTCATATCAGTGCGATGACACTATGTTCGGTAGCGTCTTTGTATCCAGAAATTTGATGGAAAATTAATAAAGAAAAATACACATGTATTATGAAATATTTTTGATTAATAAACACAGTTATGGTAAGTTGTATGATACGTATAATAAATTAAATTATTAAACACTTCTAGACACATCTCCTAATACTACTAATTGCATCAATACTGTTAACTTGTACATTCTCCTTTTACGATGTAAGGAATATACAAACTAAATTTATGATTCTAAATTAAAAAACTGACGTTTAACCAATATTTAGAAACTTCTTCACACACCATAAAATTAATGAAAGCACTACCGGTTTCGGAAGGACGTGGCCTTTCTTTTCAAGTACAAAACACGTGCTACTGTCTTGGAGGAAAAAGCAAGACTTGTTTTTGCACCCGAGGCAGTACGTGCTTTGCACCCGAAGAAAAAAGGCCACGTCATTTTGAAACCGATAGAGCTTTCATTGACTTTATAGTGTGTGAAGAAGAAATTTTAAATAAATTTATGATTGTCTGTCACGAACAAAACATACGTGCAGTGATATGACAGAAAATCAGTTAGTCATAGACTTCAAAATATTTTTCTTTCATATATTCAGCATTAAATATATTTACCTTTTTAATAATTTTTTTAATAGTTTTTATTTTACGTTCTTTTTTTTTTTTTTTTATAACGGTATAAAAAATATCAACGTGTTGGTTATTTAAAAATCTTGCCATTACTGCTTCATATAATAATAGACTATATTAATTTTAAAACGTTATACCACATTTAAAAAAAAAAAAAAATGTTTAAATTTGAGTTTCTTTTTTATGCAAAATTCTCTTGTTAAAAATTACTTTCTAGCACCCCCCCCCCTCCAAAAAAAAAAAAAGGTTTTAATTGTAAAAATATGTAAATTTTAACCCCTTTAATTATCACATTTTTACATATATCTAATAAAAATTTAATTATATATAACCTTTTTGTTGGTTAAAAAATTTGATGGCGGATTTTTTTTTCTTTATAATTACCTTTAATTTTGTTTGGGCCTACCTAAAATCTCAAAGATGATTACTTTTACTTTATTTTATATTTTGTAGATATTTTAATTTTAAAATAAATTTCTCTTGAATTATCATAATTCAAGCAGAAAATGGGAACGAATGGTTTGATGAATAATAATGATGGTGAATAAATAATAAGAATAATTTCTCTAATGTAATAAATAGAACAATGACAACTTCATGACGCTGAATAAAATTTTCAAATTCATTCAATGCTTATTCAACACTAATTAAGGCTAACGACTTTTGTTGAGAAAACGGTTTTAGCTTGTTAAATTCTCTCAGCTTTCGCTAAGCTTTGTTTGATATTAAGAAAAATTTAGTTGCGCTTAATTTACATGATAATATTAAACGATTATTTTATTTTATTTTATTTTATTTTTATTTATTTATCTTTTGATTATCGGCTTCTTTTTTTTTTTTTTTCTTTTTTTCTTTTTTTTTTTTTTTTTTTTTTTAATAATAATATTTAAATCCATCAAAAGTTCCTGCGTTTTTCATTTTAACAAAGGAAAGCATTTATTTTATACGTGTATCGATAACTATTTAAAAAAAAAATCTAAACTGTACAAAGTTATAGAGAATGTATTATAGAGCATGTAATTAAGATAGGTATTCTATTATTTTGTTTGATACGATAATCTTTTCATTAATTCAGAAAACCGTGATGGCAAACGTTATATATTTATTTCATTGTGAAGTTGAATGCACAAAACCACGAACAAGAATTAGAGCACTTTTTAAAATCATATTATGTCTTTAGTTCATACGATAATCGAAAGAAATGGATTGAAATATAACAATAAATTTAAAAGTATACTTTTGGTCTAAAACATGAGCACGTGGAGAAAATAAAATCAGCAAAGAGCAAGAGACCAAAAATAAAGGGGATGGGGGGGGGGGGGGCTTAACAGAATGCAAGCAAACAGAAAAAGTATTTTTCAGGTCTGGTAGAAAGATTTACTGACAAAAATAATTTCACCAAAAAATCTGTTCTCGCCATCAGCAACCACACTTTTTCTGGACGTTGAGAACATACGAATACATTATTTAAGAAACTCCTTTGGCGAAAAAGGAGTCAAAGAATTCGTTAAATATATGAATGATAACTACACAAAATCGTTATAGTTTAAAATTTGTTCTCGTTTCTTAACAATGGTGTTTATAATTCTTTATATTTTCGACTCACACAAAATACAGTTTCCTGCAGTTAATTAGAAAGAAACGAACATCTGTGAGCATTCAAAACAATGTTAGCTACTGAAACATTTTTATTTTGTAATGTTGAGATGACATATACATTATCACAACCTTTCACCATCACCAATCATCACCTTTACAAGTGAACAGAAACAAGATTAAACTTTATTCCTTTTCATAATGCCTGATTTCTTTTGCAGTGGCATGCATAATAATATTCACTTTGAATCACAGATTAAAAACAGCAATGCTTTCAATTGAATAAATGCTAATATTTTATGCTTTCCATTTCAAGAAAAATAATTTACTTGAGCTCTCTTTTCATTTTATTAAAAAAAAAGAAAAAAAAAAAGAAATGGAATTTGATAAAAACTATTTTTCTATTTAATTTTCTTTTAATGCAATTTGTAAAAACAGAATATGTGAGATTTTCCATATTCCATTGTTATATAAATCAAAGCGAACGCAACAACTCTCAAGAAATCATGCTTTCTAAGTGATAAGGTACACAGTTAATAGCACGAATATACAATTATTTAGAAAAAATGCTTAAAATTGTTAGTTAAGTAAGTGAAAATTATATATATATATATATATATATATATATATATATATGATTTTCAACTTCTTTTATGATTTTGTCTTGCATAAACTTAATTATTACTTTGTGTTGTAATATATATGCAGTTTATACAATAATTCTTTTGTTCATTTGGGGTATTTCTTTTTTCTATAAAGGTAGATAATGTAGAGCAGAGTTTTTAATTGCGAACAAACAGAAGAATTCCACCTATTTATATCTGATGACTTTCAGCTGTTACCAGGAGTTATTATACCTTTGAAAAAATAAATCTTTGTGAAAACTGTCTTAGAAATGAATGATGGTATAACATAATTTGATACACTGATTACAAAACTTATTCAGAAATATACTGGCTTTGTTTTTAAAATATAATAAAATACAACAATCATTAGAAATTTATTATAATAATTGCTTTTTATGAGAAGGTTTCAAACAATTGATTATGTTGTTTTGAAAAAAAATTTGCTTTTTGCAAAATTGTCACGCTACATAATAATTTTTTTCAAAATGAGAGGAAGAAACAGATCAAGGAAAAAACTTTCGCATTCATGAGTACTTTTTCGTTTTATAATAGCTCCGAGTATTTAAGCTTTAATTTAAATATAAACACTCTTTTTTTTTAGTACATATAAAAATATCTGTTATACTTTTTTGTTGTACTATGTATTTATGTATATTTTTGTACAAATGTATCTTGTCTCATATATTTCACCTTAAAAAAAAAAATTATTAACAAATGGGCAGACAGTACAGAGGGAAATTTTATGTTGCAAAGAAAAAAAAAAAAGAAATATTCTGCCAGGAAAGAAGTTTATGCTGAAACCACTAATCTCTTTTCACACAGGGTTTTATTTATTTATTTATTTTTATTTTTTTATTTATTTTTTTTTTCATTTTTTTTTTTTTTAAGAGAAAGATGAGAATCAGTCAGCATTTAAACATTCACAGTCACTTATATTTCAATTGTTTATTACCCACTAGCAGACATTGCCCGCTTAGCTGGTCACTACATTTGAATAAATTTTCAAATAAAAAAGAAATGAACAGCTATCTATTACATAATTTTGTAAAGAAAACTTAAAAGAAGGGATTCTGTTAAAATCGTTCAAAATCTTGCTTTGAGTATCAAATAGCTTTGGCAACGTTTTATACCAGGTCATAGTTTTTCTTTTCCTCGCACTGTTACAATAAAATTATAAACAAAATAAATTTACAATTATACTAATACTAATTATATTATATTTAAATAAATATACATAAACTTTATTGTTTTAAGTTTTAATTAAACTTAAAAATTAATAAGTTTACTCCTTTTTACTGTAGTGTTCTTTGATATCAAAACACATTAAATTTAAAATGATAAACATTTCCCTTACAAAAGAATTTTTGAGTCTCAACATAAACAACTGTTTTAAAAAGACAACGATTGAACTGAAACATAATATTTTATTTAATTTTAAGAAGTACTATGATAGTCTTTTCACTTAGGAAAACTGAAAATATTTTTCTCAATCAAAGCATAGTGTTTCGCAAAATATCAAAACAGATCTTCTATATTAAAATCGCAATTATACGTACTATGTTTAATCACATGACTTATTACGAAAGAATGAAAAATTAATAGCGTGGTACTCGTTATTAATAAACGCAGACGACTGAAATGAAATAATTACAAGATAAAAATAACTTTTTATGTACCATGTTTGTAAATAATCTGTTGTATCATATAAACGCTACCGAAGGCAGCGAAAACCCGGAGCAATTGGACAAAAGTATGAATAAAACTTTTTGAAAAAAAATAGAACCGACTCCAAAAAGCAACTACTATTCAAACAACTAAGAAAAAAAAATTGCATGAAATGAAACTGTAAATTGCGACTAATAGTATAAAATAATTTCCTTCGCCAAACAACCTATAACACTACAATTAATCATAACTTTTGAAGTCGGCGCAAAATTAAATAAAATTTACTTAGTTTTTAAAGGTTTGTTTTTAGATCGGTAGCAACAAATGCTGTTGTCTCGAATGATCCATTTTCATGTTTCCTTTATTATTTTATCACTGTATACAATTGGTCCATTAGTAGCATCTACATAGAACAGTGAACATTCTTCACAATGCAGTATTTATATTTCTACGAAGTTAGAGTTTCCTTTGCAAATTTGGTATAACTTTGATAACTATCATCCTTGGTGGCTTTTGAATTTGGTGATCAAAACATAATGCAAAAATATACACGCAAGTTGTATATTTTCATAATATATATTGTACGATGTGTTGTTTCATACTCTTGATTATTCTCTTGATATATCTTATCAAAATAATCATGATATCCCAAAGAAATTAAATATGTTTGCCAGATAATTTTGCGATTTTTCTTTCACCAAGGACGTCAGATACCAGCATCTTCGGCAACTTTTGCTGCTTACGAAATCTTATTTGCTTTCTTGAATCAAAGTAGTTTTCGGCTGCGTTTTGCAGGTGACAATGTGAGATGTGTATTTTGAATAGGATTTGATTTTTGTATTGTATAAAAATACCAATTTTTACTTAATTTTGCGCCGACTTCAAAAGTTATGATTAATTGTAGTGTTATAGGTTGTTTGGCGAAGGAAATTATTTTATACTTTTAGTCGCAATTTACAGTTTCATTTCATGCCTTCTTTTTTTCTTAGTTGTTTGAATAGTAGTTGCTTTTTGGAGTCGGTTCTATTTTTTTTCAAAAAGATTTTATTTTTCTCTTTTCCGTGAAAACTTATTCATATAGCAGAACATCTGCAGACGTTCGACGGCAGTTTTACAAATCACAACTTCCAAGAAAAGTGACATAAATAAAAAAATGGTTTATGTCACTGAAAAATACATGAAACGCACCCAATGTGAACAAAAATGTTACATCTCTATCTAGAAAGTTATCCACTAAAGAGACAGTTGTGCCAGTTTTATTCTAGTCAAGTTATTTTTAGGTTGATTTTTCTCAAATGCTGCATTTTTAAGTTGTGTCACTTTTCTTGCCTGTATCGTATATGAGCAAAAAACTATCTATTGAATACGTTAAATTAAAAAGTCTTGAGAAATGTAAAGAACGGATACGCTGTATTCGTAACCAAAAATTCTATTAGGCATATATATTGAACTTTACAGTGAATACGTGTCACCTGCTGCGCTGGAAATTGTGCAGCGTAAAGTTCAAACAAAGAGCAAAATATGCATTGCAGCTGACGGACAGAAGTTTCAACATCGACACTGACATACTGCTTTTACCAGTGTAGCTGCATGCGTTCAGCAGTTAGAGTGAGAACAGACTTTTGTGAGTTTCCTGTAATTTTTTTATATCTTAATGAAATCATAATGAAACCTATTTCAGGCCAAGATCATTACGACAACAAAAAAAGTATTGAAATTAAATCGTCTCTTACGAAGTTATAAGCTAACAAATTTCAACAACAACAATAATGAGAAACATGGTTTGTATTGAGAACCTCTTCCTTTATGAAGTCGGTTTAAAACGTCTATGCGTTAATCGATGTGATCGCTTAAAATAATCATAATTTGAATTTTACATAGCATAAATGTCACCTGCTACGCTACAACATATGCAATGTCATTCAAGTTGTAAGGCATAGCAAAGTAATGCTACAATTAAAACTCGCACTTGATGCGTAACACATGAATACGAAGGTTGTAAGATTCGATTTAAGTAATAGAGTTAGTTCCAATCCTAAGATAAAATTGTAAATTGTAATATGTTAATTTCATAAAGTATTTTGGAAACTGAATAGTATAAAACGAGAAAGAAGGTTGCTTTTGAGAGTGAGTCGGAGAGAGGATGATGGAAGTTAGTTGGAGTTGATTGGAAAGAGAGTTAGCTAGAGGGAGGTAGCTGCTTAGAGTAGTGTTAGATGATGGTTGTCGAGTAGTACCGTGGTTAGGGAATCCTCCCGTGTACGAAAGATTAGTAGCAGCAGGAAAAGTTAACGGTGTAAATGTAGTAGTTAAAATTAATTGTAGTTAATGAAGTAAGGGTAAAAATATTTAAGGAGGCTGTCCATTGAAAGTCATAAAGATATTTTATGTAGTTAAAGTCCAGCGCCCACCCTTTTTATTTAAGCTCTTAATAAAGCTCGTTCATTTTGTTAAATCCGACTTTGTGTTATTTCATAACTTTATTAATTAAGCAAGTTTCAGCATTCAAGTTAAAGCTAAATAAGCATGGAGAAGCCGCGTTCTCCACATTGGCGCCCAACGTGGGGCACTGTACTTTATGGCTATAAGAATTAGAAATACGGGTCTTAAAAATAATGATATCAAATTTTCAGTGACGCTTTGATATTAATTAAATTATACATAGATTTTCTTATTTGAATTTGCTTTTTCCTTTTATTTATATTTACAGTGTAAACGTTATTTTCAGCATAAAATAATATATAGCATTTACTCATTGATACCTTTCCATTCACATCTCTTATACTATGAAAGCATGTGTTTTAAAAGAAATTATATGAAATTCCAGTAACGCAGTGGTGTTACATTAAGTGATTTGTTTTTAAATTTCGCTGCAATTATTTTGTTTTGCATATTAAAGTATATGTGCACATTGAAATATTGCTTTTAATTTTCAAATACGCTGTCAAATATATCACTTTCATTAAGCTTATATTATGTACTGAAATATATTTATTTCAATGAATTATTCTATCTTTTGCGTCACGCCATCCAAAACTGAAAAAAATTTCACAGTTTTTTTCTTTGCATCACGATATCTATTTGCATGCATTTTCAATTTATTTGGATGAAATGACACAAAGTAAACATTTCCATATATTTTACTTACAGTTTTGGATGGCGTGACGCAAAAGATAGAATAATTCATTGAAATAAATATATTTCAGTACATAATATAAGCTTAATGAAAGTGATATATTTGACAGCGTATTTGAAAATTAAAAGCAATATTTCAATGTGCACATATACTTTAATATGCAAAACAAAATAATTGCAGCGAAATTTAAAAACAAATCACTTAATGTAACACCACTGCGTTACTGGAATTTCATATAATTTCTTTTAAAACACATGCTTTCATAGTATAAGAGATGTGAATGGAAAGGTATCAATGAGTAAATGCTATATATTATTTTATGTTGAAAATAACGTTTACACTGTAAATATAAATAAAAGGAAAAAGCAAATTCAAATAAGAAAATCTATGTATAATTTAATTAATATCAAAGCGTCACTGAAAATTTTATATCATTATTTTTAAGACCCGTATTTCTAATTCTTATAGCCATAAAGTACAGTGCTGCGTCACAAACTTTTAACCCGTTAAGGGTTTTTTTGTATTGATATCATTACTTTTTAGGGGTTAATGATCAAAACGTAAAATTAAAGGAGCATGGTAATGAGTTATAACACTGTATTAAAAGTGTTGTTTTATAGGTCATACTCGAACAAAATAACAAACTAAATAAAATTTCAAAATTTTATAAAAAGTGATAAAAAAGATGGACACATGCAACATTACAAAGGCATAATATAGTACATTTTAAAAATGACAAAAATTTCTTATTTATATTTATTTCTTATTATAATTTTTTAGGTATAGATTTGATTTAAAAGAGAAAAATAAATAATAATAGAAAAATCTTTAAAAAGTGAAAATTTTATACTGGTAAATATTTAAGTAGTATAGTTTGTTATGAATTTAATTTAAAAAAAATCTTAATCTATTCAAAATTTTATTATAGCTTAACATTTTGTAATTTATATATTATACATACTAGAAACTTAATGAGCAAATTAATTATTTTCAAATTCTGTTTTAAGAATTTTTTCAAACCGTAGTTTAAGTGATTTATCACCTAATTTTGAAAAAATTACAAATATTTGCATATGATTATCATATTATTTGTCATTTTTATGAAAATAAAGGAAAAATTTTTTGTTGTTGCAATCACCTTTTAAAATAGAACCAATTTTGAAAGTTAACAACGTATCAGCATGAAAACAATGTAAATACAAAGAATATTTTTGATAAACAAATGTCATATAAAATACAAGTACCTAAATAAATAACTCATTTAATATATATATTAAAAAAAGAAAAAAAAAAAAAAATATATATATATATATTTTTTTTTTTTTTTTTTTTTTTTTTTTTTTTTGTTTATTTTTGACGCTTTCCGATAGATGGAGCCAAAACGATTATTTGATATTCAGTATTTCAGATGGAAAAGAAGAAATTCGTCCGCGAAACTGCCGCATCACGGTATTTTCGGAGTAAAAAATAGTTCGATTTTTAAACTGAGTTATAAAAAAAAACAAGAGTTTTCCTAGGGAAAAGGGAGATGTCAGGCACATCAGATAAAAGCGATTAATATCATATATAAATTAAACTAAATTCGCTCGAGCCATATTCGAGAAAAAATTCTTACACATATAGTCCGTCCATTTATAACTTAAATGAGCCAATTCATATCTCGAAATATATTGCACGCAGAAATGTAGCGATTTCAGGGTAGGATCAGACAGAAGGTGAAAGTCTATTTTGAAAATATCAGAACACAACCTTCCATATTTCCTGAGATATTAAGTGTCGGCTTTCAGCGGTTTGTTTGATCTTAAAATTCCTGTATATATAAGTGTCGCAGTTTTCGTTCGTTTTTCCGTTTCCGCTGAGTGTCGTGGCGTTCGTTTGTTTTTGCGCTTGCGTCACTAGAAAAACTGCCGTTTTTCATGATATATATATATATATATATATACATATATATTATTTTATTTCATTCAGAAAAGGGGGGGGTGATTTTTTTTTTCAACATTTAAATTAAATATTCATATTTTCCTTGTTAGTAATAAGAGATATTAGGGAATTGCTAATACATGCAACATTGCGTATAATATACATATATATATATATATATATACATATATATATAACTGTGGTGCTTTTATCACAAAAACCAAGAGAATTAATTAAGAAAAAATAATCTATTAAAGACTGAAGAATAAATTTCTAAAAATAATCACTTTTGTAGTTCTCAGACCTTTAAATTTAAGCTAAATCATGTGAATTAATCGTTCGTAATGCTAGTTTCATAGCAATCCTATCTTAAAGAGAATATAATTATGATAACTAAGGTGGCTCCTTTGCTGTATCTTTTGTGAGTTCTTTTTCCTTTTCATCCCGTGCTTTTACTATGGATTTTTAGCTTCCCTTCCCTTCCCCCTCCCCCCCCATGAATATTACATATTAAAGTGTGTTGATTTAAGAACTTGCTTATTGCCTTAAAAAAATTTAACCGAGAGTTCTCAAATTGAATCCCTGGCAAGGGATAATAGTTTATATACATGCGTATATTTTATTGCATTAAAAAAATAAAAAGTTTTATTTATATATGTATGTATTTTATGCACAATATTCCACATATTAGCAATTCCTTAATTTATTCTATTACTAATAAGAAATATACTAATATTTAATTTAATGGTTAGGGGAGAGAAAAAAATAAAATTTTTTTTTTTTTTTTCTTTTTTTTCTTTCTTTTTTTTTTTTTTTTTTTGTTTCTTTCTCATCGAAATAAAATAATTAAAAAAAATGCTTATATTTCGACTTTTTTTTTTTTACATTTAATTTTATTTATTATTTGCCAGAAGTTAAAATTGTAACTAATATAATTTTCCCCCATAAGTTATCCTTTCAAATATTTTGTTAGAGTATGTATACAAGCAACAAAATAAATATATAATAAAACTTAAGTTAATTTGATAGTATATAATTTTTTTTTAAATTATTAATTTAATTTAACAAAAATGAAATCCCCCCTCCCTTTTTTTTTTTTTTTTTTTTTTTTTTTTTTTTACTTTATTACTAATAAGAAATATACGAATATTTAATTTAATAGTTAGGGGAGAGAAAGAAAGAAAGAAAGAAAATCTTTCTTTCTTTATTTTTTCTTTCTTTATCTTTTTTTATCTTTCTCATTAAAATAAAATAATTTAAAAAATGCTTATATTTCGACTTCTTTTTTTTTTTTTTTTTTTTTCTACATTTAATTTTATTTATTATTTACCAGAAGTTAAAATTGTAACTAATATAATTTTCCCCCATAAGTTATCCTCTCAAATATTTTGTTAGAGTATGTATACAAGTAACAAAATAAATAAATAAAAATGCTTAAGTTAATTTGATAATATATATATATATTTTAAATTATTAATTTAATTTAACAAAAATGAAAATCCTCCCCCCTCCTTTTTTTTCGTTTTTTCAGTTCAAATTAAATAGTTTAAAAGTAAAATGTTTGATCTCTTTTCTGCTTTTGAAAAGTCATTAAACAAAAATTAAACTTTAAACAGAAATATTTTTTCTTTAAAATTATTTATTTAATTTCTTGTTATTGAATGGATTACTTTTAATGGTTACTTTTGAAATATTTATTTGAATTTATACTGAAACAAAAGTTAAATTCAATTAATAATGAAGTAGAAAATAATTGCTAAATTAAAACTTACATCTGGCAAATTATTCATTTTAAATTAATTTATTTTTCTTCATATATATAATAATTGAAAAAAAAAAAAAAAAAAAATCTGAAATCGAGTTAATGGGGTTTGAACCCGGGTACTGCCGGTTTGAAACGAAATGCTCTGTGTCCAAGCCACTAGGAGACGTATGACGATCTCCTTATGTTCTTTATGATTTTTTTCCTTAAATGAGCATTTTTTACAATTATTATATTATGAACGATGAATTCATATGATTTAAATTAGAATTTATAGTTCTGAGGATGTCAAAAATGATTATTTTCAGAAATTTATTCTTTAGTCTTTAATTTTTAGGGTTATTTTTGTTTTATTGTTTCAAGGTAAAAGCAACAGACTTATTGTCACTCGTAATCTTAATAATCAAATATCTTTAAATCTAATCATTAAATGTATACAGACTTCACACAAAAAATTAATAGTTTTGAAAGTTCTTTTCAAAAAGTATGACATACGTACATATTTTTTATTTTTTAATTCATCGGTTTTTTGTACTAAAAATGGCTGATTAAGTTCTCACTTCGTAATCGCGATTTCACTAGCTTTCAGTGGGTGAGATTTCAAAGGTAGATAACGAAGATAGATACCGGCAGTGAGAAGCTTACGATGAGTTCGTTGTAGCACTTTTTGGTGATTGTCGAAAAATGACGTCACAGCACAGAATTCTCGGCTAGAACTCGGCAGTGAAAAGATTACGAAGTGCTCGTTGTAGGGCCCCAAGTGCGAGTTTTAATTGTAGCATTACTTTGCTATGCCTTACAAAGTGTGCACAAAATAGGAAATAGTGAACAAACAAATGCAAGTTTTAAGCGTTCTGTTTTCAGCATTAATGTCTAAACTATCTTTTCGTACTAAATCGATGATACTCTGCAATTTTTAAATTCACTTTTTCCCTTGTCTTAAACCGTTTCCGAGATAGGAACTCTAACTCCACTATTTTCCACCAGGTAGCGCTGTAGGCGGTTGAAACACGTAGCACATGTCCACTTTACTATACCTATATACTACTTTTATGTCTATAGTTGCAGCTGTTCAGCAGTTAAAAGAGTCGGGACTTACTTTTTTGGGCACCCTGTATTTTCTTTTGATCGTAAAGATATTACAATAACCTATTTCAGACCACGACCTTTGCGATAAAACAAAAAGTATCAAAATAGAATCATCCGTTCAGAAGTTATGAGCTAACAAACAAAAACAAAAACAAAAAAACATACGCTTTGAATTGAGAACCTCCTCCTTTTTGAAGTCGGTTAATTAGAGCATCTCTTACTAATTTATAAGCTTACAAACACCAACAGCAACACATAGCTCGAATTAAGAACACCCTCCTTTCTGAAGTTGGTTGAAAACGACTTTGCGCTAATCGATGTGACCGCTTACAGTAACAATATTTTGAACCACAAAGTATACGTGTCATTCGCTACGCTGCAAAGTGTGCAACGTAGTTCAAGTGTAGAAAATTGCGAACAAAGAACTGCACATTTTAAGCGTTCTATTTTTAGCAATAAGGTCTAAAAACTGTCTTTTCGTAGTAAATCGATGATGCTCTACAATTTCGTAATTAACTTTTCTCCCCTCTTGAACCGTTTTGCAGATAGAAGCTCTAATTCCTCTGTTTTTCACCAGATGGCGCTTTATTTTCTTCAGGTAAAGATATTACACTGGGACCTACTTCAGACCAAGATCTTTACAACAAAACAAAAGTATCAAGTAACCGTATTTTAAACTTTCTAGCGTATGTCTCACCAGCTACGCTACAACGTGTGCAATGTAACTCAAGTGTGCATAGTGTAAGAAATTGCGAACAAACAAGTGCACGTTTTTAGCATTGTATTTTTAACATCAATGTCTAAACTATCTTTTCGTACTAAATCGATGATGCTCTGCAATTTTATAATTCACTTTTTGCCCCTGTCTTGAACCGTTTCCGAGATAGGAACGCTAGCATGAATGTCTAAACTATCTTTTTGTACTAAATCGGTGATACTCTTCAACTTTGTAATTCACTTTTTTCTCCAGAACCGTTTTCGAGGCAGGAACACTAACTCCGCTATTTTCCACCAGGTGGTGCTGCAAGCAGTTTAACCTTGTACTGCATGGCCACTTTGCTATACTTACATACCATTTTTATCACTATAGCTGCAGCCGTTTAGCAGTTAAAAGAATTAGGACTGATTTTTTGGACACCCTGTATTTTCTTTAGATCGTAAAGATATTACAATGGGACCTATTTCAGACCAAGACCTTTTCAACAAAACAAAAAGTATCAAAATCGGAGCATCCGTTCAGAAGTTATGAGCTAACAAACATAAAAAAAAAAAAAAAAAACATACGGTTTGAATTGAGAACCTTCCTTCTTTTTTGAAGTCGGTTAAAAATATTCAATGCTATCGTGTTTTGAGCTATTATAAAAGTTTCAAATGGCTATCTAACCGGGAAGTTAGTTAAAAATTGATTGCAAGCTTTGTACTAGTAACGCTGCCGAAGGCAGCAGGGCCCGAAGCAATTGGTTAAAAATATTTCAAAAATGCATTTTTACCGTATTTTGAACTATTCTGAAAGTTTCAAATGTCTCGCTAGTCGGGAAGTTTGTTAAATACATTTTCTGTTGAATCATATAAACGCTGCCGAATGCAGTAGGGACATGAAACACTTTACTAAAAGTATTTTAAAAAAATGTATTGTCACCGTGTTCTGAGCTATCCTGAAAGTTTCAAATGTCTAGCTAGTCGGGAAGTTAGTGAAAAATTGATTGCAAGCTCTGTACTCGTAACGCTGTCGAAGGCAGCAGGAGTCCGGAGCAGTCAGTTAAAAATATTTTTAAAAAATGCATTTTCACCATGTTTTGAATTATTCTGAAAGTTTCAAATGTCTAGCTAGTCGGGAAGTTAGTTAAATAAATTTTCTGTTGAATCATATAAATGCTGCCGAATGCAGTAGGGACCTCAAACAGTTGACTAAAATTATTTAAAAAATGTATTGTCACCGTGTTCTGAGCTATCCTGAAAGTTTCAAATGTCTAGCTAGTCGGGAAGTTAGTGAAAAATTGATTGCAAGCTTTGTACTGGTAACGCTGTCGAAGGCAGCAGGAACCCGAGCAGTTGGTTAAAAATATTTAAAAAATGCCTTTTACCGTGTTCTGAACTATTCTGAAAGTTTCAAATGTCTAGCTAGTCGTGAAGTTAGTTAGATAAATTTTCTGTTGAATCATATAAACGCTGCCGAATGCAGTAGGGATCTGAAACAGTTGACTGGAAGTATTAAAAAAATGTATTGTCACCGTGTTCTGAGTTGTCCTGAAAGTTTCAAATATCTAGCTAGTCGGGAAGTGAGTTAAAAATCGATTGCAAGATTTGTACTGGACAAACAAACGAACATACAAATAAGAATCGAAGTTAATAAAAACATGGTAAAATCACGCAGTTTGTTTAAAATTTAAGAAAATAAAGCACAACAATCAACGGAAATTAAAATATATATACATATATATATATATATTAAAAATCCAGATTTGAAAATTGAAACAAAATATATCGATGAAGGAACATCCATAGTGGTCCAGACTCCTCTGCCCAGTCTTGTAGTTTTGCGACCAATGGCCTGGTTTTTACAGCGCATACAGACAGACATTTTAATTTATATAGATTTAAAAATATATAATATTTCCTGAAATTTTATTTTTCCGACTGAGTGAAAATAATGCCTGGACCGGAAGTCGAACCCCGGATCTTTGACTTACAAGGTCAAGGCTCTACCAATTGAGCTATCCAGGCCGACAAAACCGGTCGGCATTACTCACTCAGACAACCTTTAGGCAGAAAACATCTGGTCTATCATTTAGATAGCTCAACAGAAATATATATAGACCGATTTCATTCCTTTAAACTTGTGTTTGGTTTGCAATTAAGAAAAAAATAAAAAGGTCGTAAATTTATTTTTTACCGTCTAGCGTTGCTCTGATTGTAATCTATATATTTTGTTTGTAACAAAAAATGAGATAAATGTTGTATTTCAAACATTATTCTATTTGTATTTAATATTAATATTATTAAAATATTATAAAATTTTCATTATTTACATTTCTTATAACTATTTTGATTATTAATTTAGAGTTTTCTCTAATTTAACTAAACATTTCAAACATAATGTGGCTTTTTTTTCCCGAGGATCATGAAAGTAAACCACGAAATCGCCTACTGGCAATCGTGTAGCGGAAAAGTACTTAAATTTATGTACAGTACGCGACATAAGTGAAGGCACATATACGAATCTAGATGTTTTTATCGAATATCTAATATATATATATATATATATATATATGAATCGTAAAACTTAAAAGGTAAAAACAACATGTTGTACCACGTATATTACAGTGATAAAAAATAAAATTTTTGGAATCACCCTTGGGAAAAAAAAAAAAAAAAAAAAAAAAAAAAATGCTAAAACTCAGAAAATAGTCGTTGATTGAAAGGTAGATTTTCAAGTTTAGTAATATGCAAAACATTAAGGGGGTTTACCAATACTTTAACTTTGAGTAAACGAACAGTTTTGTGGACATAAAAGAAGGCACAATTTGCACTTTTTCAAATAAAACGGGGGAAATATTTGAAAAATTATTATTTTTAGTAAAATATATTATTCAATGATAGAATAATAAAATGATAACTATAAAATATTAATTTAATGTCCAAATTAATAAACTTCTATATCTGTAATTTATTGAAAGTTCATAAGCATGTACTATAACTACAGTTCAATTCAAGCATTATTTTTTACAGAGTGATTCCAAATATTATATTTTTTAGTTAATTTGTGACTGATCCCTTTTTAGCCCTAGAAATAAAACTTTCATTGGAATATATGTGGTGTAACATGTTCTTTTTACCCTTAAGTTTAAAGAGAATTCACGAATTACAATTTCTATAGATATTTAACAAAAACTTCTAAATTCGAAATTGTATCTTCACTTATGTCGGTGACTGTATGTGATAGTCAGAAGTACTCTGCATTTTTGTAACAGGTTCTGAAGTAAATTATTTTTAAACCTAGTATGGATACTCAGCTATGTACATCTTACATTTTTTATATATTTTACCATTCTGCTTGTTTCAGACATTAAAATTTAGAAAAGCTATAAATATTTGATAAAAAATTCAAACTTCCAGAAACCTGAAATGGAAATCTCTAATTGCTACTACTTGACATTTTTTTGTGAAATTGCAAAGGATTAATATTTTCAGAAAGTGTCGAAATACATCTGATATTTTTCTTTATGTCTAATTTATTTTTGATGGGAAATGAGGTTCATGACTCGGCGCAGTCGTTTTTTCAATACCACTGACACTATTTTTTTAAAGTAATCTTTGTATTATTTAATTGAAGAAAATTACTGCAAATGTTTAGTAGTTAGTTCTATTAAAAAAAAGTGACTATGTCGAACCCAGGACGTTAGCATATGTTACTAACATAATACAACTTTAAAATCCGAACACGCGACATTTCACTTAAGGAAGTTTACATTTATTATTGTACTTTAATAGTTTGTAAGGAAATGTTGACAACTAGTTTGCTTATTTATTCAAATTGTGACAGATAACCAATTACTTTGAAATGTTATTCAGTTTATTATTCAAAGGGTAATAGCAAAACGGTATTCATCTAAATTTTCTGTACAAACCTATGCTGTATTTAATGTGTTTAAAAATTGATTAATATAATGTTGTTCAAGTCTTAAACTGTAATGAAATGTATTTATAAAAGATCTAGGAAATGCTGTATATAAAAATATTTAGACTTACAGCAAGATATGTGAGAGTTTTCTGGACATCACCATCAATTCATTAGCGGACGGCAGATTTTCTGACATTAAACAGTAAAACCTGCTTTTTGGTTTTGCCCTTAGACGCCAATTTTAAAAACAAAAAATTAAATAAATAAATATATATATATATATATTTAGGAATATTTTTATTTATTTTTTCCACAGCAATCGATGCGAGGGACGATTGATCATATATATGTATATATATATATATATAGTAATACAATATAATAATATCAGTGCAATTTTTTTTTTTTTTTTTTTTTTTTTAATTTAAAGATGATTTAACTTCAGTATTAAAACAATTATTCGGATCATAAACGAAGACTACCCATATCAAATCAAAAAAGAATTAAATAAAAATCGAAATGAATATTGGAAATTGGGATGAGAAAAAAGCATAATTTGCATTCTAACGTTTTCAAGGGCCTGGTAGAATGCAAATATGCTAAAAAATGGATGTTTTTCTGTCACAAATAAGGCAAAAGCTAAGAATTTCTTTGTTCACAGGCCCGAAATACCCATAGTAAATCCATAAAAATGAAGATCAAAATAAAACAATTACCTAAAATGATAATCCAAAACCATATAAAATTGTAGATTAAAAAAATAAAAATACAACATTACTTAATAAAATATATTTAAAACGGACTCAACTCAAGCGATACACATGTAAAGAAACATACATAGTCAATCCAGAAAAAAACGAAGATCATAATAAAACCATTACCTAAAAATGACAATCCAAAATGAACTACTGATAACATGAACAATTTTTTTATTCCCCTTGAGATTCACGTTAACGAGGTTCGACTATATATGTGTGTGTGTGTGTGTGTGAATTTATGTAATATTTGTTGACAAACTTTTACAAAAGTGACTATTAATAATATTTTCTGATATATTATACATGTTTTTGTTTTAAATGTGACGAAAATATCCTAGAAGTGAAGGTTTTACATTTCATCAATTCAAATAACATTCAATCATACTACATACTTTCTCCTCCGAGCTATATTTTGTCACTAGTATCATTTCAAACAATAGTAACAATATAAATTCTTAAAATTGCAATATTGGGAGAGACTGTTACAAGGGGCGAAGGGTGATAAATAACTTGTAGGTTGCAATGAAACTGCATACCCAAAATTACCAGAGAAGTGGACATAGAAACGAATATGTTTATTTACTAAATTTAATTGAAGATAATACACAGTGTCCCCAAAAGTTTGAAACGCGCTTTGATTATTTATTTGTTAGAAATAAGCGAACAATATAATTTGAAAAATAAATAAATAAATAAGGTTAAGAAAAAGTCTATATATATATATATATATATATATATGTATATATATATATATATATATATATATATATATATATATATATATATATAATGTATTTATTTATTGATTTGGGGCATTTTTTTTTTTTTTTTTTCATTTCCCATTGCCCATTTACTGCTAATGGGTTATACATATTAATATAATGCTGAAAAATTCCATTGTTCTTGCTTATGATGTTTTTATGCAGAAATGTTTATCTTGGTTTTATGAAGAATTTTATTTAAAGAAAGATAGTGGTAGAAAAAAGGAAGAAAATTTTTATCTCTAACAATATAAATATAAATAAACCTTATATTAATTAAAGATTGGTTTATGTATTTATGCATAATTTTGTCTACATGCAATTATGACAGGAAATTAAATTAACAACATCCATATTGAGTGAATTGAAATAAATCTTTATTAACTAAATTTACTGCAAAAGAAATTTTACATGATTTTGATATATTTTGATTTTGCTGAAATTCTGGCATCATCTTTTATTTTTTAAACCACACACTTTATTATAACTTTTTAGTTTACTCAGATAATACTTATAGTTCCATTCCATTCATATGTTTTTACAAAGCAATTATGTTCCTTCTTAGTTTATTTATTTAAAAGCACTGAGATCTACAATTACCACATAGCTGTCAGCCGTTCCAATTTATGGATACCGTTATTAATTTTACAGATTTATTTTATTTATTTATTTTTTAACTTTATTTAATTACAGAAAATTCCTAAAACGTTTATCAAAATTTTCTATTTAAAAAAAAGGCATCCACATATCGGAACGTTGGCAGCTATGATTACCATGATATTTGTCACAAATGATCCATATTACACCAATTTACAATAACAATGACGAAAATATATATGCATATATACATAAATATATGAATATAAAAACTTAACAAACATCCATAACTTCACTTACCGTCGCTGGAAGCCCAAGCCAATGTTATTCTATGGGAAATTTTATTTACTTATAACTCACTAACAAACACGTATTTTAAAATTCTGTTTTCATATTCGAAAACCTCAATTGTTAAATTGGCGGGCGTTTCTTGAAAACTTTTTTTTTTATTGCAAAATACGAATTTTCAATATGTGAAATTTTTCATTTTACAGTTTCAGAATAAAATATTAAAATTTAAAGATATTCGTTTTTAAGAAACGACCGTCAGTTTAACATTTGTCAATTTTCTGAATATGAAAACAGAAATTAAAAATATGTATTAGTTGAAGAGAGTTATAAGTAAACAAAATTTCCTATACTAGAACAACATCAGCTTGAGCTTCCGGCGATGGTAAGTGAAGCGTGTTCTTAAAAAATAATATTGTGTACTATTAATAAGCAGTTAATAATCAGTTTACTTTAAGAACTTATTAAATTTAAACTGGACTTTAGTTCAAAGCTATATTTAGATATAGTGGATATAAAACTGAGATATGCTATGAACATTGAGCATAAATGGATAAACAAGCTATCAGCCGAGTAACTCGTGTATGACTCCAAAAGAATCGCGCGACCCTCTTCGCAGTCATAATAAAATTTTCCTATGAGTTGTGTAATACTTTATAAGTTCTGAATAATCTGCAGTTATTTAATAATGATATATTTTGATAAAAAGAATTTTTAAAAGGTCATCTACCCCTTCAAATTCTTAAAAGAACTATTTTTAATTTTGTTTAAAAGTGATTTTTTTTTACTTAAAACAAAAAATAATTTTGTTTGCCATAGCTGAAATTGTAAAATTCTACTATTGAATTTGCTTAATAATAAAAAAATTCAGTGTTTAAATTTGATAATCAAAACGCATACACACACACACACACACACACACACACACACACACACACACACACACATATATATACTATATATTATAGAGTTGCACGTATGATATACTTTTTATTGCTTTGAAGGAAATGATTTTAAATTTTGATAAGTCTTTTGTATACATTTTATTAATGAAATTAAACAATAACAAGTTTGGTAATATTGTGAAAAATACTTTAGTATTAAGCATATTTAATGTTTTTTCACTGTAAGCATGTCTTTTCACTGTAAAAGTTCATACCTTTTCTAAATCTATTTATTTTATTCTATTATTATTATTTTTTTTAAACTTGATTCAAAAAAGGGATATTGAAAATATATATATGAAGTTTTAAATGCTTTTCTTAAGCACATTAGTATTTATCATGCGTGCAATTAAAAAAATTCCATGCTCAGAGAATTCTACTTAAATTCAAAATTTTGGATTTTGGTGATTATAGAATAGCAGGTATATATTCCTTAATTATACGAAATTGTTTTCAAGAGTTAAAACTACTTTTCAAAATTATTGTTTTTAAAATAATTATTAAATATTTAATGGATGTTTCACCTTTTAACGGAAATACTTCTTTCTCTAGTCACATGTACACTATTCTGTAATTAGTCATGCAGGGTATGAGGATTATAACTTCATTACAACACAAATAGACAATATGAAATAAAAATGTTATCAAATGACTATGGAAAAGCATCGCACATGGCTCTACTGGATCTTGAATCGCACCTGATCACTGATCACATGACGACGGCCCAAAAGCTTCATCCATGACTTCAGAGACTTGAGTACAATGTGTGTCACAAAAAGAATTGATAACTGTGTCACTGTATGACGGTTCTGAGATTAGAATACCATACGCGTCACAAAGTAACATTCTAACTGTCACTTTGCGACCATTCTGAAACTTGATTTACATAAACGTTATAAAGTTACCTCATAACAAAGTTACTTTGCGACTGTTCTGAGACTTGAATCACAGCACAAAGAGAGATATTTCTGAGACACAGCTTAAAGAGACCCCATAAAAAAGTCACATGTGACCATTCTGAGACCTGAGTCACATACGCGTCAAAAAGTGACTTCATAACAAAGTCACGTGTGACCGCTCTAAGCCTTCAGTCATGTACACGTCACAAGGCGACTACATATCCACGTCACTTGTGACTGTCTACAAACCAGACATATCGACTTCGATGGGACCGAATTTCGACGTCATGTGACTCGTTTTTGTAGTCGATTTCGACTACACATTCCAGTCACTTTGAGACTTCAGTCACATATGCGTCACACGGTGACGACATATCCACGTCACTTGTGACCGTCTAAAAGCGGCCATATGGACTTCACAATGACTTGGATGTGACTGAAATGCAACCTCATGTGACTCGTTTATGTAGTCGATTTCGACTACAGATTCTGGTCACTATGAGACTCCAGTCATATACGCCTCACAAGGTGACGGCATATCCACGTCACATGTGACCGTCTAAAAAGCGGACATATCGACCTCGCAATGACTTAGATGTGGCTAATTATCGACTTCACTTGACTCGTTTTTGTAGTCGATTTCGACTACACATTCTGGTCACTATGAGACTCCAGTCATATACGCGTCACAGGGTGACAGCATATCCACGTCACATGTGACCGTCAAAAAAGCGGACATATCGACCTCGCAATGACTTAGATGTGACTAATTATCGACTTCACGTGACTCGTTTTTGTAGTCGATTTCGACTACACATTCTGGTCACTATGAGACTCCAGTCATATGCGCGTCACAGGGTGACGGCATATGCACGTCACATGTGACCGTCAAAAAAGCGGACATATCGACCTTGCAATGACTTAGATGTGACTAATTTTCGACTTCACGTGACTCGTTTTTGTAGTCGATTTCGGCTACACATTCTGGTCACTATGAGACTCCAGTCATATGCGCGTCACAGGGTGACGGCATATCCACGTCACATGTGATCGTCAAAAAAGCGGACATATCGACCTCGCAATGACTTAGATGTGACTAATTTTCGACTTCACGTGACTCGTTTTTGTAGTCGATTTCGACTACACATTCTGGTCACGGTGCTATTAGGGATGCCGCAGGTAAAGGAAAACACCATTAAACAATGGGAAAGAAATACAATTTTAATTAAAATCACACAATCAACTGATTGGAAGAAAATCATATTTATTGAAATTTTATTTTTCCGACTGAGTGAAAATAATGCCTGGACCGGGAGTCGAACCCCGGATCTTTGACTAACAATCAGTTGATTGTGTGATTTTAATTAAAATTGTATTTCTTTCCCATTGTTAAATGGTGTTTTCCTTTACCTGCGGCATATTTATGTTGAGCTATCTAAATGATAGACCAGATGTTTTCTGCCTAAAGGTTGTCTGAGTGAGTAATGCCGACCGGTTTTGTCGGCCTGGATAGCTCAATTGGTAGAGCCTTGACCTAGTAATTCAAAGATCCGGGGTTCGACTCCCGGTCCAGGCATTATTTTCACTCAGTCAGAAAAATAAAATTTCAATAAATATGATTTTCTTCCAATCAGTTGATTGTGTGATTTAAATTAAAATTGTAGTTCTTTTCCATTGTTTAATGGTGTTTTCCTTTACCTGCGGCATATTTCTCTTGAGCTATCTAAATGATAGACCAGATGTTTTCTGCCTAAAGGTTGTCTAAGTGAGTAATGCCGACCAGTTTTGTCGGCCTGGACAGCTCAATTGGTAGAGCCTTGACCTTATAAGTCAAAGATCCGGAGTTCGACTCCCGGTCAGGCATTATTTTCACTCAGTCGGAAAAATAAAATTTCAATAAATATGATTTTCTTCCAATCAGTTGATTGTGTGATTTTAATTAAAATTGTATTTCTTTCCCATTGTTTAATGGTGTTTTCCTTTACCTGCGGCATATTTCTGTTGAGCTATCTAAATGATAGACCAGATGTTTTCTGCCTAAAGGTTGTCTGAGTGAGCAATGCCGACCGGTTTTGTCGGCCTGGATAGCTCAATTGGTAGAGCCTTGACCTTGTAAGTCAAAGATCCGGGGTTCGACTCCCTGTCCAGGCATTATTTTCACTCAGTCGGAAAAATAAAATTTCAATAAATATGATTTTCTTCCAATCAGTTGATTGTGTGATTTTAATTAAAATTATAATATTTCCATTTTTTTTAGTTCAATTTTTAACACGCTAGGAACATCGCCATATTGTCCTGACGAATATCATAAAAGTGAAAATTTAATCGGTCGCACTTTTTTAACGAATATTTTTGTATAAATAAAAATTTCAAATGCATTTTTCTCAGAGGTATCTCGGGTAGGGATTTTCAATAACAATGGGTATGCTTATATATATATATATACTCTACGGGATATTGAGATTCACACTCTCATTTAAATTGTATTTAAGAACTATTATAATTTTCTTTTATAATAAAACTCTTTGTAATTTTCATCACATATCAGTTAAAATTTGAATAAACCTGCAATAGATAAATATTCACCTTATTACAGTCATACAAATGTATTACTTTCTGTTAAACCTTCATACCATGTTTGTGTATAAGCCATGTTTTCTTGTCAACAGCCGTTTAAAACATACTAAATTATTGTCGTCAATTCATTTTAGTGTTTAGCCTATTGCTCAATAATTTATGTTTTATTTAATATGAAGCATTCAATTTTTCTTAATCATGCAATATATTTTCAGTGAATAGATTTATGTATTATCTTTAACTTTTGCTATACACTGCTTAATGTATAGTAAATTTCTTGAAATTTAACATGATCCTTGTGCTATTTTCAGTCTAAAAGTACTTCTTGAAATTTTTAATTTTTTATTAAATTCAAATTACGATTTAGGGATTTAAATTTCAGTCAGTGTCAATATTACATCTCGTGTTTTTTGGAGTAACTCACATGAATATTCCTAATGCAACGGAAATGCCAATAATTTTGCCTTCATTATTATATTTAATAAGGCATAATTTTAAGTACCTAGACATTAAAATGAAATACATTATCTACTATTTATAGCATTAATAAACAAATACAAAGAAGAAAATTATAAAAACGATTGCCTAATTTTGTTATCTAATACTTCAACTGTATTATTAATGACAATCAAACAATTCTCCTACAAATAATATTAATCTTTCTCTCTCACTGTAAATATATGTACATATATATATATATATATATACTTAAACCGCTTTAACATGTATTGATAAATAGCATAATTTAGATTCATTTACAGTTAAAACAATAGCTTAAATCAGAAGTATAATAATAATGAGATGCAATTGAAAATATCGCTGAAATGAATTCGCTACTTTTATTTTCGTACCTTTTTCTGGTGTCTAGAGACATCTATTTGTAATTAAATAAGTATCGAACCTTTCTACTTCCAAAAAAAGAGCAATATGATATATTCAAGTCATTAAAAGAAGCATTTATTTCTAAATGCAAAGTTAGAATCTAAATGATTAGAAACTTTTCATCAAACATAGCCGAAATATTTATTAATTAAAGAACTTGAAGTATGTTTAGTCAAATATCAATTTAATATATTGATCTGTATTTCATGTACGTGCACCAGACTCGAAGACCTAGCTTCAGATTAATTATTTCTCTTCCGTATGCCTTGTGGCGAAATCTCTTTTAAAGTATTTTCCTCGTATTAGAATTTCTTTCAAAAGATTGAATTACTCATTAAATAGGTTCATGTAATCCTTTTAAATACGTGGCAGATTAACTTCAGGAAATTTTAAAGGAAATGCATATCAAATAATAATGTATAAAATATTAAATGTGTTGGAAAGTAGTTTTCTCGTGTGCATTTTTATTTGACAGCTATTTTGCTAATACGGGTGCGTAAATAAAAAAGTGCATATAGTGATATTATTCGTGTATATAGTAAAATATATGAATTCTTGTTAGTATATTGTTAATCGTGTAAAGTTGCAGAAAATTATTTACATCTGAGTTCAAAGGTATAAATACTTTGAACTATAAAACAAAATTAAAACATGATTTTTCCTTCAGGCAAATTAAAAATATGAAAATAAATAAATTAAATATTATTTAAAGATTTACAGTTTTTGAAAGTCTGCACTATATAAATAGAGTAAAAACGATGCGTAATTAATAGAAAAATTAATCAATTACAATATCTGACTTACTATTTTTAATCGTGAAATGGAATATAACAGGCAGATATAAATTAATTTCTAAATAAAAAATTACCGTTACATTTTTATTTGTTTAAAAAGTGCATTTTTTAGCTTAATACTAATGTTTGTAGAAATACAGATTGCCCAGATCAAATGCTCCTAATTTTGAAAGGTCGCTATTCCTAACAGAATGTTAAAAATCATACACAAAATGTAAAATTAGATAACAAGACGCATAAAGTTTTTAGAAAGAGTCAGTGCATTTCCGTGTGGGCTCCTTTAGGGGCTCTGAAAAGTTTCCAGCCGGCAGTCCACTTCCATCCATGTTCGTTGTAGCATTTCCATAGTCATTGTTGCAACAGCAACAATTATTGAGGCGCGAAGGTTTTCAAAATCATGTATATTTCTTGTGTAGACTTTGACGTAACACCAAAAGAAAAAAGCCAGTGTAGTGACGTTTGGAGTTCTTGATGACCAGGCAAATCAGCCTCCACGTCCTACCTTTCGATAAGAAAAAAAATTATCTTAAATTGTTCTAACATGCTTGCCTCAGTGAGAAAGGGCCCCATTTTCTTGGAAAATAACAGACTGTTGTAAATATTTCATTTGGGGTATTCAGTAAATTTGCAACATGTCCAAGTAAATGTTTGCTGTCGCCAAAGACTCAGCAAAAAATTGTTCTGTGACTGCATCATGTGAAAGAGTACACCGCACATTGATTTTTGCATAGTTACTCCTGTACCGCATGAGAATTTTTTGAGCTCCAATTTTGCAATTGTGCTTAATCAAAATATTGCTCACATGAAATGTTGCTTCATCAGAAAAAAATTTGCGATTTAGAAAATCGTCTTCAATTTTTATGCAAGGTAATATCTTCACAGCAAATTCGACAGGCTGTGCAGGACTGTAACCAATCATTTAGTTACATTTTCTGCACAATCTGAATTTTGTACGCATACAGCCTCAGTTTTCAATGAAACATGAATAATTGATCGGGGAATAAATAATCAGAACCTCATTTCCTAATCGACATGCGACAGCTGCGAATGAACGATTATCGAACATCTTCCACGCATACATCAGAAAGTGAACGCTAATTACCTCCGGATATTGCCTGAACATTTCCAGACAGAAAAGTTTTTGCCATTTTTTAACGGTCTAAAATTTCTTTTATAAACTGTTCGAATTATTCTTTGCACTGTTATTACATATTTGTGTTCTGCATACCAATGGACAACTTGTGCCTTCTACTGCAGTGATGCCACTTTTTCATTTACTGGCTCAGGGCACGTGCACTGAACCGTCACTAGCACCTGTGCAGAAAATAAAATTGCCGTAAAAATCTAAGAATTCAGCAGCTGATTTCGCTTAATAACTCCAGCATATCGCTAACAGAGTTTCTTAATCGACTGTTTAAATTAGGAGCATTTGACCCAGACACCCTGTATATTTCATATAAGATAAAAGTGTATGTGTATTCATTTTAAATGACATATATAGCGCAATTTAGAAATAATATTTTTTAATTAAATATTCTTTTTAAAAAAGATAAAAAGATAGTTTGAATATTTTATTACCGAAAAATTTGAAACAGCAAATATATATATATATATATTATACACAATTATTATGGTTCTTGAATGTGAAATTAAATGCAAATAAAAAGAAACGGTAAGAAATGTATGAATGTGTTATAATAGGTAGTACGTTAAAGAAATTTGGAATCTCCGTATCATGATTACTTACAAAAAATAATAAAAGTAAGGCAAAAAGAGTAAATTTTATCGATGACTGTTTTTGTCTTTATTGTTTGGAAAATTAGCTTATATATATATATATATATATATATATATATATAATTAACATTTTGTATTATACATAAAATAACGTGGGGTGTACAAAGCCCTAGAGCGTTTAGTGTAATAAGGCAAATAAAATAAAAATTTACGTAAATGCGCAGATGAGTATGAAGTTTCAATTTCTGAAAAGAAAAAATGGTACCAAAATTCGCCACTAGGATTAACTTAGGCGTTGCAAGCGTAATGTATATGGTAAATAAATATGTAACTGCCAGTTAAAAGAGTAATTAACAGTTTCTTTATTTATAGTAAACAACGTTATTTCTTGCTTACAAATTTGGCTCAGTACAACCACCAGTTTGACATTTTAATAATTTCATTCGATATATCACGTTTTCAACAGAAGCTCACAGAATATAGATCTTTATTCGTCTAAATTCTAAAGTTATTTTGTCCGTTAAAGTGGAAATTTTAGTGCTGATAAATCAGCTTGACTAATAGAACAATGTATAGAAAAACAAATCATCTATGAATGATGAGACTTCTTCAATCTTTCCTTTAATTTTCATAATCACACTACACGAACACGTTTACCTGTAATTTTTTTTTTTTTTTTTTTTTTTTTTTTTTAACCACAGTCCTAAATATTTCCCTATCAACGACTCTAGGAACTAATATTTTTCTTCCTTTACATCCTTCAGGCTTCCACTTCAACATTCCCCATTCCATCTGATCCCACAGATATTCAATTCCATTTAAATCTGATTATTATCAGTCCATTGCAAGGTAGTGATGTTACGTTTATGCAGGCATTTTTACCTAAGAATGTTATAGAAAATATACATGAAAATAAGAACTATAAAAAAAATATGCAATGTTTCATGGATGTAATACTTAACGACCGAGATAAGAACGACCCTGAAACTGGTTTAGTCACTGTCCAGTTGCCAGGGTAACCGATCAGTCGACTTGATTTTAGGGATTTCCGGTATGTTCTATTCGCGCCAACACTGGAATTTCTCGCCACATTCCTCTCGTTCAGTCGTTCCGTTCAGTGATTTACTTACCGCATTTCCTATTGTCAAATCGTTATGGAATATTATTCTGAGAACCATACAGATTTACAGGACTTGTATTTTTTCCCCCTTAAATCATTATATAGTATAGAATTTTAATAAATTGTGGTCGACTGGCTCACATTTTTTAAAGTTCTTTTTAGTACTGTTAAATTATTTAAAACATAAGAGAAAACAAATAAATATTTGATATGTGAACATATTATTACAGTTACTTCTCCTAAAGCTACTCACAAAAGAATTTAAACCTTCTTATACGATTCAATTTTCTGTATAAGCTCTTTTTTTTTTTTAATAACTAATCTTTTTGAGTGGAAATGCTGTTATTAGTGTATCTTGTATAAAACTGCTAAAATGCTTCCTGAATTCATATACAAGATTTTAAAAAAGGGGGAAAAGAGAGAAAAGAACTTTGATAACTACGCCAAATATGGCAACCTTTCTCCCACATTTAAAACTTGTTCTCCCTCTGATAAGTTGCCCCTTCCTTTCTTACAACCATACCCAGAGCTGTTCTTATGAGAGCCAGACAGTACCATTTCTATGGAGGGGCGATAAACTGTCCTGCGAAATGTGCGCAGATATAAATTCGTAGTAGTCTTTATATAGTTGCCAACTTAGCACATTTTGGCTACCTGAAAATTTTAATAATTTTCTTTTATTTTACTTTATCAGTGAAAACCATTACAGTTCACTGATTAAATAAAATCGATATTTCTATTAAATTTTTCCGGTAGTCAAAAGGTGCCAAGTTGGAAACTATAAGTCTTTAATAGTATACAAGAATTTCTTTTGCACAATATCTTTGTACAACGGGAAGTTCACAGCATCTTGAAAATTGTACCGAGCCTGCCGTTCTTAATTTTACCTATTCATTTATATGAAATACACCCGCAAACTATATGAGAAGATGGATGTTTTCCCCTAGGGACAACATAGTCATGGCTAAATTTTTCATCAGCTCTACGGTGGAGTACTTGTGGACCTCCTGAAACCATTGAGATTGAATTTTGATTCATCTGAGGATATAACTGAGGATTTCATTTGCTCAGAAATCTATTCTGTTTAACGTTTGGCCCCCTTGACGCATTCACCTTAGCAATGGCACGTCTTTGTCTTATTCTCTGCGCAAAGAGTTCCTCACTGAAAAGTTAGTAAATAAATTAATAGACACACTGCAACAATATAGAAAAACGTTGCGTAAAGGGTGCGTTGTTTAGTTCCTAGTACACAGAAAATAATCTCCGAAGACAAGATATATTACCCATCTCGCGGAAGTGTTAAGGTTCCCCTTTTTGCAATAAACAGAGTCTTCTTTTCAGGGCAGCGTTCCTTGAGTCCATTTGAAATAAAATCTTTTTGTAAAAAAATAGAACCGACTCCAAAAAGGAACTACTATTCAAACAACTAAAAATGAAAGAAAATTGGCAGAAAATGGAACTGTAAATTGCGTCTAAAAGTATAAAATAATTTCCTTCGCCAAAAAACCTATAACACTACAATTAATCATAACTTTTGAAGTCGGCGCAAAATAAAATAAAATTAATTTGGTTTTTAAAGGTTTGTCTTTAGATTGGTAGCAACAAATGCGATTGTCTCGAATGATCCATTTTCATGTTTCCTTTATTATTTTATCACTGTATACAATTGGTCCATTAGTAGCATCTACATAGAACAGTGAAGATTCTTCACAATGCGGTATTTATGTTTCTACGAAGTTAGAGTTTTCTTTGCAAATTTGGTATAACTTTGATAACTATCATCCTTGATGGCTTTTGGATTTGGTGATCAAAATGTAAGGCAAAAATATACACGCA
Organism: Salticus scenicus; assembly: GCA_963930645.1. Classification (NCBI taxonomy): domain Eukaryota; kingdom Metazoa; phylum Arthropoda; class Arachnida; order Araneae; family Salticidae; genus Salticus; species Salticus scenicus. The sequence continues at coordinate 85,367,652 of OZ005651.1, forward strand.
AGATGTATATTTTCATAATATATATTGTACGATGAGTTGTTTCATATTCTTGATTACTCTCTTGATATACCTTATCAAATTAATCATGATATCCCAAAGAAATTAAATATGTTTGCCAGATAATTTTGCGATTTTTCTTTCACCAAGGACGTCAGATACCAGCATCTTCGCCAACTTTTGCTGCTTACGAAATCTTATTTGTTTTCTTGATTAAAAGTAGTTTTCAGCTGCGTTTTGCAGGTAACAATGTGAGATGTGTATTTTGAATAGGATTTGATTTTTGTATTGAATAAAGGTATCAATTTTTATTTAATTTTGCGCCGACTTCAAAAGTTATGATTAATTGTAGTGTTATAGGTTTTTTGGCGAAGGAAATTATTTTATACTTTTAGACGCAATTTACAGTTCCATTTTCTGCCAATTTTCTTTCATTTTTAGTTGTTTGAATAGTAGTTCCTTTTTGGAGTCGGTTCTATTTTTTACAAAAAGATTTTATTTTTCTCTTTTCAGTGAAAACTTATTTATATAGCAGAGCATCAGAAGACGTTCGACGGAAGTTTCATAAATCACAACTTTCAAGAAAAGTGGCATTACTCAAAAAATGGTTTATGTCACTGAAAAATGCATGAAATGCACCCAATGTGAACAAAAAAGTTACATCTCCATCTAGAACGTTATCCACTCGAGAGGCAGTTGTGCCAGTTTTATTCTAGTTAAGTTATTTTTAAGTTGATTTTTCTCAAATGCTTCATTTTTAAGTTGTGTCACTTTTCTTGCCTTTAACGGATATGAGCAAAAAACTATCTGTTCAACGAACATACGTTAAATTAAAAAGTCTTTAGAAATGTAAAGAATGGATGCGCTGTATTCATAACCGAAAATTCTGTTAGACATATATATTGAACTTTACAGTGAATACGTGTCACCCTCTGCGCTGGAAATTACGCAGCTTAAAATTCAAACAAAGAACAAAATATGCATTGCAGCTGACGGACAGAAGTTTCAACATCGATACTTACATACTGCTTTTACCAGTGTAGCTGCATGCGTTCAGCAGTTAGAGTGAGAACAGACTTTTGTGAGTATACTGTAATTTGTTTATATCTTAATTAAATCATAATGAAACCAATTTCAGGCCAAGATCATTACGAGAACAAAAAAAGTATTAAAATTAAATCATCTCTTACGAAGTTATAAGCTAACAAATTTCAACAACAACGAGAAACATGGTTTGTATTGAGAACCTCTTCCTTTATGAAGTCGGTTTAAAACGTCTATGCGTTAATCGATGTGACCGCTTACAATAACCATACTTTGAATTTTACATAGCATAAATGTCACCCGCTACGCTACAACATATGCAATGTCGTTCAAGTGTGCACAAAATAGGAAATTGTGAACAAAAAATGCACGTTTTAAGCGTTCTGTTTTTAGCATTAATGTCTAAATTATCTTTGCGTACTACATAGATGATGCTCTGCAATTTTATAATTCACTTTCCTCCCCTGTCTTGAAACGTTTCCGAGATAGGAACGTTAGCATGAATGTCTAAACTATCTTTTTGTACTAAATCGCTGATACTCTTTAGCTTTGTAATTCACTTTTTCTTTAGAATCGTTTTCGAGATAGGAACACTAACTCCGCTATTTTCCCCCAGGTGGCGCTGCAAGCTATTTAACCTTGTACTGCATGGCCACTTTGCACTTATATACCATTTTTACCACTATAGCTGCAGCCGTTTAACAGTTAAAAGATTTGGGACTGATTTTTTTTATCACCCTGTATTTTCGTTAGATCGTAAAGATATTACAATGGGACCTATTTCAGGCCAAGACCTTTTCAACAAAACAAAAAGTATCAAAATCGGAGCATCCGTTCAGAAATTATGAGCTAACAAACATAAAAAAAACATACGGTTTGAATTGAGAACCTTCCTTCTTTTTTGAAGTCGGTTAATTAACTTTATGCGAACATTCTTCTCATGTAGCCCTGGGACACATTGATTTTGCTTTTCTGTTTCTAAGCGAGAGATTAAAGAGATACTCCGCTCTTGTGCTGAACATATTTATTTTGATGTTCACTTTCGGATAATCTGTTTAATGAATCAGCATTTTCTCAGCTACCAGAGATACTGGATTAATCACAGCCGGTCTTTAAGGATATCGCACGTCTAGAAAAACTTCCAATAGACAATGTTTTTTTTTTTTTTTTTACGCAGAGTTAGCTTCATGCAAAAAAACCATCACCCAATGCATATAAATGGCAATTCTTTCTATCCGTGGCCTCCGCTTTGCTCATAAAATCACTGGAAATAAGCCAAGCACAAACTCATGCATTTACTTTATTAACTAAAGAACTTTTCATGTATTTTATAATGTTTCAATTATTTTAAAACGTATTTGCTAGTTTGTACGTAGGAAATGAAGTATTTGCAAATTTTAATTATACTTTTGTATATATAGTGGTAGATATATACGTAGGTAGATAAAAGTTATGAAAAAATTAAAAAAAAAAAAAGTTGTACCTATATACTATATACATATTGTGTAAACTAAAGTCTTAACATTTCGAGTGAAAACTTATTTATGCGAAGTAACATTGCATTCGTATGTTTTGTGTGATCCAAAAAATACATATTGGCATATATTGATTTGCCATTTCATATTTTTTGCAAGAATAAAAAAAACAAATGTGGAAAAAAACTAATTTTTTCTGAGTGTGATAAAATTAGAAAAGGATGATTACTTGTGATTTTATATTTAAAAAAAAAAAAAAAAAAAAAAAAAGACAAATAAATACCTGAAATTTAAAAAAAAAAATGTCAAAACATCATTAATAACTAGTATAAAACATTAAACAATTTTTATATTACTAAAATTGTGCAGTATTAAATTTGAATTATAATAATATAAATGAATATTTGAAAAGTATTTTCTCAAGATAATCTTGAATTTCGTCGTTAAAAATTTGATTTACTTCAAAGATTTTCTTTAAAATTATCTTTAAAATTTTAATTCAATTCTTTAAATTTCTTTCAATTTCTTATGTTTGAAATTTTAATTCAATTCTCGCAAGCAACAAAATGACTTTCTTAATTTTAATTTATAATTTGTTGAAAAAACGTGCATCTTTTTCTTTCGGGGCATTATAAGTCTAAATTTGTTATTTTCAATTAGAAGAACATATGTTTGCAGTTATATAGAAATAGATAAATAGGTTTATTTCCATAAGTGCTTTAATTTTTCAAACGTATGGACTGTATGACTTTTTTGGGGGACACTTAACAAATATAACCTTGTGAAATTCAAATGAAAAAAAAAAGTAATGCATTATCTTCCCTTATTGTAGCATGCATATTTTAACCTAGTTCATGTATCTTCCCGGACATTTGTAAATGCATTCTTATTGAAATGAAGCCACTGGTTTGTACTGCATTCCAAAGCTAGCATTGTGATTTAAATTCTGACAAGTGACTGAATAGGCAAGTTTTTTGAATAAAAAGACTACTCCTTAATAAAACAGAACTAATTTACTTCACAAAAGAAGTTGAAATTTTTTTTCATTTTAACAAAAAGAACTTAAAAATAGCTGCAGCTTGAGATTATCTTACATTCATGTCAGTATATTGGTTTAAACATTTCTGTAATTAACAAAAGTAATCTTACTTACGGAATTATAAAAGTAACTGTTAATAAGAGAAAATGGACACTAAGCACAGTAATATTTTTAAACACAGTAGTAATAATTCCTATGAATATGAGAACTGCAGTTTGTCTTTTTACAATGAAAAACATTAATTTGTAATAATTATAATCTAGAATTCTCCTCTAAAATAATCTAAATTAAATTATTAAATGTGTATCTATGTTTTGTACTATTTCATTACTTATAAAATTAAAATGTATGACATAAACAATATTTTTAAGCTAATTTAAGATATTGCCAATTCACTAAAATATGATTATTCTTTTAGCAAACAGGCAAATTTTAGTCACAAAGAGGATACTTGAAAATGGCAATTTTATACGTTTATATGATGATAACTATAGAACTATACTAATTTTGTATTTTTAAGTAATAACTTTTCAGATGTTCATAAAAGTTTCAAATTATCAATAAATATTTTAAAGAAAGTTGAAATTAAATAATTTATTTATGTAAGAATATAAAACAAAATTTTGTTGTACAAAAATAATTCAGTAAGTTTTATAAATTTAGATGGAAACTCCCTTGAATGCTTTAGAAATTGCTTAAATTAAAGCTAACAATAATAATATTAGGGGGACCGGAAAGTAATGTCGTTTTTACACATGTCGATATTCGGTTTCCATTTATTAACTCCTTCTGTTCTTAAACGCATATCAAAGACACTTCAAAGCTAAAATGACCTGTTTATTTGTAAGTAATTAAAGCTTAATTTTCTTCTTCAATTTATATTGAAATGGCCAGGCAAATACCGAAAGAGGTACATATTCAGTATTGTAGGCTTTTTGAGTTTCGAAAGGGTAGTAACACAATAATTACTACGAAAAATATTTGCGGTGTTTATCCATGTGCATTAAACATTTGTAAATTCTAACGGTGGTTTTCTGAGTTCAAACCCGTAAATTTTGATCTTTCCGACTCGTATTGATCAAGAAGACCAACAACTTTATACAATGACATACTAAGGGCACACGTAAGCGGAAGGAAATCCGTGTCAGACAATCGAGGAACTGTCAAACACTCTTAACAAACCTTGGTCGACCACCCAAGAACATTTGTAGCAGAGTGGTAAAGTAGATAGAGCATGTGTTTGGGCTCCGCAAAAGCTGTCCAATGAAAACAAAGCTAACAGATCGACCACATGCAGCTTGTTGCTTCAGCGGCCCAATACAGAAGCGTTTTTTTTTTTTTTATGTCGCTTGATCACTGGGGATGAAAAATAGGTCCTTTATGATAATCCAAAATGCAAAAGACAGTGTCTCTATCAGAATGAATTGCCACAAAGTACAACTAAGTCGGGTTTACACCACAGAAAGCCGCTTTTGTGAGTTTGGTGGAGTGTTCGCAGGGTTGCTCATTTCGAATGGATGAAACCTGGGTAAATTGTGAATACAGATTTTTAATGTGAACAACTGGATCGAATAAATTAATTTTGAATTAAAAAAAAAGTGCCCAGCGATTATCTACAGAAAAGACGTTATTCTGCAACATGATAATGGAAGCCCGCACTGTGCAAGACGAACCCTGCAAAAAAATAATGTATTGTGGTACGTGGTATTGCATCACCTAACATACTTGCCCGATATTGCACCATCGATCCATTTATTCTTATCGCTACAACATTTTCTAAGTGCTGAAAATTTGGATGATGTCCAAATTGCGACCTCAATATATTTAAAAAAAAAAAAAAAAAAAAAAAAAAAAAGTGACTTTTATTGATCCTGCATTGAAAACTTGCACACTAGATTGCAAAAGGTTGTTGATAACGGGGGTGATTACTCATTGATTAAAAATAAAACCTGTTAAAAATTCATCTGTTTGAATTTATTGTAAAAAAAAGACATAGAAGACTAAGAAAAGATTTTCCTATCTCCCTAATAGAACACAGGTCTCTCCTATTTTTACCTTCTAATAAAAAATGAAAAATTCGCAATTATTCTAATATTTTTTACACGTTTTAAATTCATATTTAAAACTTAACATTCCTCCTGAACTAATTTAAATTTATTGTATTTCTGTGAAATCCCTGATTAATCAATAAAAGACCAGAAAATAAAAAGAAAAAATGTTTAAACATTTGATTTACATTAAAAAGTCAAAACTTACTTTTCACATTAGATCTCTAATGAAATTTGTTCTATTTCTCGTTAGAGACTAAATGAAAAAATACTATTTATTCTAAATATTTTAGAAGTAATTGCTAACTGTGCGAAAATGAAATCCATAAATGCTGCTTAGTATAAAACCTACTTCCACTGATTTTTTTTTTTTTTTTTTTTTTTTAACACATGCATAATAATATATGCATGTAACAAAAATTTTTTTTTAATATTAAACGATATATCTTTAAAAATTATTTATTTATTAGGCAGACTATTCCAGAATGCTCTATCTTCATTTAACCCCCTTGAAAAACTGAAGAAAACTACCCATTTTTTAAATTTCTGGTAATATTTTTTATATGGGTGTGAGGTGCTGGTTCGCTAAGAAGGTCGTTGGTGTATATGTAAGACCCTGGAAAAAATTATAAGGCCGATTAAAAAACCAGTTGAACTAGGTTTTATGCAAATTTTTCGGATGGGAAAGCAACAAAAATACAAAGTATGCAAATGATTTGTTAATTATAATACACTTTAGTTTAAATCTAATTTAAATTAAATGAACTAATTACCATATTAGATATTTTTCTTATTTGCTGATGGAAAAAACTATATGGTCGTCGAATTTTTTCGGGCGACATGCAAATTTTCTACAGTCTGAGAATGCAAGAAATAGAAAAGGTAACTTAACAATGCATTTAGGGTTACCTTAGTCTTTCTCTGTGCTATTGGCAACGATGCCGAGGCAGAAACAATTGTCCGATGCAGAACGCCGTAGAATCCTTGGAACGAAAGCGAGTGGAATGAGTGATGCAGATATTTCCAGGTCTATCGGTTAGTCTAAATCGGCAGTCAATAATTTTTTTTTTTTTAACCTTTCAAAATATAATAAATGCAAACGCTCAAGAAGGCGAAATGCACTTTCAAAGCACAAAGAATGGACCGTTTTTCGATGGATGGATGATTAAAAAAAATGTCTTCTTTAGAAATAGTTCGTGGTTTAAGTCGACCATGTACTAGCCGAACTGTCTGGAGTGTTTTAAGTTCCAATCCAAGGGTACAGTTCGTAAAATTACAACCTCGACAACACTTGACAAAGAAGTATGAATTAGCTCGCTTAGAATTTCTAAAAAATATGTTTCTCTTGAAGATAAGTGGAAAGATTTACTTTTTTTGGATGAGAAAATTTTATTTTGATGGTCCAGACTGTTTTAAAAAATAATGTTATTATATATAAAAAGGTAAAACCCTACTTTTCCAAGCGGCGATATGGAGGAGGATTAGTAATTGTCTGGGGAGCGTTTGTTAGTAATGGTACGTTACCAGTTGTGGTAATTTATACCTAAATGAATGCAAAAAGTATCTAGATATTCTGGGTGATAATTTGCTTCCCAATGCCACTCTAGTTATATCAGGATATTGGATATTTCAGCCAGGATAATGCCAGTATACTGCTGCTTCTTCAACTAAAGTTTGAGTTGAAACAAATGAGGTCCGTCTGCTTGATTGGTCATCCTGCATTCCGCATTTAAACCCATTGGAAAATATTTGGAGCATACTTGCGCAGTCTGTTTATAAGGACATATGACACCATCGAAGGAAAGGCAAACTCATCAATGCGATTAGATATACAAGGAAAAATATCAAAAAAGAAACTTCATCTCGACCTAAATCAACAATGACTGATCGGCTGATAAATGTCATTGTAAAAAAAAGGTCAATTTGTATATTTTCATTCACAACTCCTCGACCTTTTAATTATTTACAAGATGAAATGCCATCAGATTTCTAAATTGTCATTTAATGCTTTGATTATGTATTATATACGTTCATAACCTATGTTTATGTTTTTAATTTCATTTCTAAGAAAAAGTGATATTAATTTTTTTGAGTTTTACTATGTTTTATACCTTTTTTGTTAATATACTTTGCGACCTTATACTTTTTTCCAGGGCCTTATATAAAAGAAGAAGGAGAAGAAATATTGCATTTACATTATATTTATTTTAATTATATTGTATTTTAGTTTCTATTAGTTAACTTTATATTTCATGAAAAATAATAGGGGAGAGTTCTCCAAAACGGGATAGGCGGGCAAAACGGGATATTGAGCCTCGGATCTTGGCTGGTGGTGCTACCTCGCGGGAGAAAGGCTAAACTGGTTCCCGACCGCCATGACAGCTTTCTCAGTTGATCTCTCAACGCTAGCCACGTGTCTCGCAAAGAAATATTTTTTGATAGTTTTCAAGTGAGATTTTTACTTACTTTGTACTTTTTTCGTCTGCAGAACAACTATGCTTGTGCTTCTCCTTCCTTCGGAACAATTCCGGTAAGTACTGTGTTTTGTTCATAGCTCTTTTAACAACAATTTCATGTATTTAAACATTGCTAGTGAGTGACGGAGGTCAGCCATTTATGTTGTCAAAAGCATCACGGTCGGGCAAAACGGGACACTTTTGGGGTGCCCAAAACGGGATACAATTTTGATGTGTCCCGTTTTACCCGACCATTTCCATTAATGTTTTGGCAATGTGTTTAAGTTATTTTAATTGAAATAAGTAATGAATTAAAATATGTATAATCAATTACAACAATTTATTTTAATTTTAAATAATTATATTTTCGAAATAAAATAATTTACTTTACTTTTGGGGTACAAATAATTGGCCTGAGTTATGTAAAAAATTTAGTTAAAGGTTAAAACTGTAAGTCAGAAAAATGTTTTGACCAAAATGTTTTAAATTCAAAAAAGTTGAGTTTTTTTTCAAATCTTTTTTAGGGGGGGCGGCTTATACAAAGATAAACCAGAAACCACAGGTTGTGCGCACTATAATATTATAAAAACATAAGCTAATCACAACTAAACTTTGACCATATTTTCTTTGGCAATTTTTAAAAAGCTAATAATTTATTTTGGTTTCAGAATACAAGATGCCTCGCAATTATCAGCGAACTTCATCTAGAAATAGCTGGGACGAGCCGGCAGAGGCTGGCAGAGGCTGTTCGAGAAGTTTTAGAATTGAGGATGGAAGCTGCCCATTCAATTAATGTCCCCAAATCTACACTGGAGAGAAAAGTGACAAAAGCTCGCTTAAATGCTTTGAAACCAGAAGTGGCTGCTGTAAAATAAGCTGGGCAGGTTTGAAAATGTCTTTACTGCAGATCAGGAAAAAAAGCTAGCTCAACATGTACTGATATTAGAAGAAAGGCTCTTTGGAATTACCCTAACCGACTTGAGAATCCTAGCTTTTGAGTTAGGTGAAATTAACAATATTCAGCACTGTTTTAACACTGTTTTAACACTGTTTTAACACCGTTAAAAAAATGGCGGGTAAGCACTGGTTGTACAATTTTCTTGGAAGAAATAAAACCCTTAGTCTGAGAAACCCTGATGCTACATCGATGGCTAGAGCAAAAAGGTTCAATCGCGTTGCCGTGAAAAAGTTTTATGACCTATTGGCCTCTCTCTATGAAAAGTATAAGATTACTCCCAATGACATTTACAATGTTGATAAAACTGGGATTCTCACAGTTACTAACAAACCTTCTAAAGTTCTTGCATTGCGAGGTAAAAAGCAAGTGGGAAGTTTGACATAAGGTGAGCGAGGAGTCTTGGTCACAGTAGAAACCTGTGTAAGTGCTGCAGGGAATTATCTTCCTCCCATGTTTGTCTTCCCCAGGCAAAGGGAAAACCCAAGGCTAATGGATGATACTCCACCAGGCTCTTTCGCGACATACAACAAGACAGGCTGGATAAACAAGGAATCATTCATTGTGTGGTTCAAGAAATTCGTTCAGATAGCAAATCCTTCCCATGAAAAACCTTTTCTGCTGTTGCTTGATGGTCACTGCAGCCACACTAAAAGTATCGAACTAATAAATCTGGCAAGAGAAAAAAATGTTATCATACTGACTTTCCCTCCCCACACTACTCATCGGCTTCAGCCATTAGATGTTACAGTTATTTCTCCATTGAGCACCTTCTACGAGCAAGAAGTTCGCAAGTGGATGTTCAACCATCCTGGCAGAGGGATTACTATCTACGAAGTAGGAAAGATGTTCAATGCAGCATTTCAAAGAGCAGCTCTTGTCCAAACTGCTGTGAATGGGTTCAGGAAAACAGGCATTTTTCCATATAACCCAGATGTCTTTCCTGAATATATCTTCGCTCCTTCTCTTCCAACAGATCACCCGTTGCCGGATGCTCAGAACAGGACATCCCAACAACCATTAAATTTGCAACAAAACGAGGCCAGATCCGAAGGATCTTCAAGTTCAGTCATAGCATCTAAGAGTTTGCAGTCATCAAAACCACTAGAGACAGTATTGAATGAATCACCTAGTAATGAGGGCACCGATAACACTAGCACAAACGCAAGACTTATCCAACTGTCCGTTTCAACAGGAAACAAAGGACGTGGGCTATGCTATCGTCCTTCACTGCCATTTTCTGTATCACTCAAAGACATTCTACCTCCACCACGAGTGATTGGACCAAGACCTCAAAATAAACACGATAGGAGAAGAGGGAAAACAGCAATTATAACAGGAAGCCCATATAAACTTGAGTTGGAAGAAGAAGAGCGTGAAAAAAAAGAACGAGAAAGAAATCAAAAGCTGAAAAAAAGGGCTGCCAAAACAAGTCTCTTGAATGTTCCGAAGAGAAAACAAACGAGGCGTAAAAGAAAACCAAATGGAGATGTAAAGCAGGCAGATAAATTAAAAAAATTTTACTCTGAACCTGAAAAAAAACCACAATCATCATTTGTAAAAATCGAAGAAAATGGACCTAACATAAGAAAACCTAAAAAAAAAAATCATCAGTTAACCAAGGTTGGACGTCGTCAGCTTCAGAAGATGAAGCTGAAAAAGATGAAGCATGTATTTTCTGCAACGCTATGTATCCTTAATCGAAATCTGGAGAAGGCTGGATACAATGCTGGAGAATGGGCCCACGAAGCCTGTTCCAGAGCAGAAGAAGAAGACGACACATTTTTATGCGATTTCTGTGTTATGTAATTTTTCAAATTTACAATTAAAAAGTTTCTTCCTATAAAAACGTAGCCTATTTTTTGTTCTAAAAACTAAATCAAAAGTAAAATCAGCAAAAACCTAATAACATAAAAATCCCTATCCCTTTTTGCCCACCCTTGGTAGGGTAAAACGGGATCGTGTAAACCAGTATTTTTCACATAAATATTATTGAACAAATGTGACAAAGGTATTTTAAGTAGTTGAAAAGGTGTATACTTTTAAATGACGTCTAGCTTTGGAATGTACCTTGTACACAATAAGAAATAAAGCGAAGAATAGGTAAGCTATCCCGTTTTGGGGTACTTTCCCCTAAAATTTAATATACTTAATTTCTATTATTATATATATCTTAATTTTTGTAAACTTAGGTTATTTTTAATTCGATTAATTTTGGTTTCCTATGGTTCAAATTTAATTTAAATGAATTTATAGATTATGGGTGTGATATGCTTACTCAAATTGGGATAAAATTGCGTGAATTTTAAGTATTAAACAACTTCTATAAAATTCCTTAAATGATAACCCAATTTAACTTGCTTTATATAAAACTATTGCAATAATAAATAGACAATAAGATTTCTTCACACACCATAAACTTTTAAGCCAGCACAACCGGTTTCGAAAGGACGTAGCCTTCCTTCATCAGGTGCAAAAAATACGTGCTACTGCCTTGGAGGCAAAAGCAAAAAGGAAGGCTACGTCCTTTTTTATCGAAGTTGCCAGATTCCTTTTTGGAAAGTACAAAACTCGAGAGAAATATAAATAGGTAACCAAGGAGGATACATTAATTGCTAAAGGCGTTGCTCGATATCGAAAAAGAATCCTTTGAAGTTGTAAGTGGATGAGACGATTTTCTGTAGTCATTGCTTTTAGCCGACTTTTCAGTCTTTGCACGTTACGTTCCGCAAGGCCATTGGTCACCGGATGTCCTGGTGCGATAAATGTTTGCTTCATTCAATTCATACGACAGAAATTTTTAAGTGTTTCATTCGTAAAAATTGAAGCGTTACCAGAAACCATAACTAGTGAATATCCATGCATTGCAAAAATTTCGTTAAGTAATTTTATGGTAATTTCAGCATTCGGAGCTTTCTGTGATATTTCGATTTCCAACGTGATTTTGCATCCACAATGAGTAGGTAATATAATCCTTGGAAAGGACCTGCATAATCGATATGAATTCTATCCCAATTGTTAATTGGTAAATCTCAGTGATGAAGGGGTGCCTTCACAGGATTAAGTCTCACTGCTGAACAATCTCGGCAAGATTTTTACTAAGTTTTCAATGTCCTTGTCGATATTCTTCCATGTACAGTAACGTCGAACTAACTGTTTCATTTTTGTTATTCCAATATGTGTGGAATGTAATTCTTTTAGGACTTCAGGCTGTAGTTTTTGCGGTATTACAATGCCCGCCTGAGTAAATAGGTTTCTAATGCGGCACGTCAAATGTTTTGAGTTGCACAGGCCTGATCAAAAAGATACTCCTCTTGAAATATTAAATTTGATTTAGTAAAGATTAGGAAAAAAAAAAATTCCAGAATAAATAGCCAGAATAAAAAAATAAAAAAAAAAATCCTTTTAAATAGTTTTATTAAAAATTCTTACTGTAATGTTAAATTTCTCCACCAGATGGCGTTAAATTATTGAGTCTGATAACATTTTAAACCAATGTTCTCGCAGTATTACTAAAATTTTAATTAGTTGAAAATTTAAGTTTTTATTTTGAACAGTGTAATCATTAAAATAAAACTAAACAAAAATTTCTCTAATCGAATTAAAATACCTTTATAAGTGTTTACTATCAGGTCAGACTCAATTTAAGGATTCCATGTTACATGAGTGTCTTCTTTTTCTTCATCTGCTATGAACAACTAAATATTTGAATTATTTTTACTTGATGCAATTGGTTACTCCACCTGAATGCAGCTGCCTCGTCCAGTGAAAATATATATATTGTTTATTTTGGTTTTGTGTTTTTGTTGAATCTGAATTCTCTTACTAAATAGTTTTCTCTACTTCTTTCTTCTTCATGTTTGACTTCAACTTTTTAATTTACGATCTGGGACTCGTTAGTAATTTACTGCTATAGCCACTAGCATAACGAAATCGTACATTGATGCTCAAGGGTGAAAAAGGTCTCCCCTGAGGTTTTTTTTTTTCTTTCCACCTTTCTGAACTATTCTTACTTAAAATTTGTCTAAAAAAGTGTCTTAAATGTTTGTTTTGTCACTGCTTTTTTGTATCTTTTGTTTCGGGATTAATAAGTAAAAATTAATTGTTTCAACAATTAAACATCAGTCTTCTACGGTAATTTTAATTTGGTGAAAATTTATTCTTATTGGTCTATGCGGTTTCAGTGATCTTGTATCTGTTGCTTGGCTTTCACTATGTTGTAAAATATTATTAATATATATATATATGTAATTAAATTGTCCACTATTTTCATTTTGACAGTCTGATGCAAAAATAACCAACTGCGTACAAGTACACTGCTGTTTGTAAAAAATGCAACACCAAGAAGAAATGAGAATATTATAATGATATTTATTGGTTACATACACTATAGTAAGAAGAACAATTGATAAAAATTTCAGAAAATTTGGAGTTACATGAACTGAGAAAACAGTACATAAAGCAGCGACATCTGTGAGCAATAACAGCACTTATCTGTCTAGGCATTGAATCAAACAGCGATTGGATGACATGTACGGGTAAAACACTTCATGAAGCTTCAACACGATGCCACAATTCATCGATTGTAGTTACTGGTGAGTGGTGGGGGGCCAGTCGCTTTTCAACGATTAAACAGTCACTTTCATTGGTGCGAGATTAGGAGAATGCGCTCACCAAAGCAACGGTTGAACACATTATGTATTAAGGAAGGTCCGGACTATACTGACAACTTGCGGTCGTACATTATCCTGCTTAAATGTGGCGCTGCGGAGGCCTTGAATATAGAGAGGAAGTGGGGGCGTTAACTCACCAGAAATTTAATGTCCGCATTTCAGAGTGCCGGGAATGCGAGCAAGAAGTAATCGAGACGTGTATCCAATGGGACCCCATACCATCATTGCATGTGGTGGACAGTGTGACGATGTCGAATCCCTGCTAACATTGTGCATTATTGACAATGCCGTTAAATACGGATAAGGCAATCTTGATGCTGTAAACAGGACTGTGATTTGTCTAAAGGGCGATTTCACGCCATCCCTGCGTCCAGGTTCGTCATTAATCACACATTAAAGGCGCCTGTATCAGTGATGCAGTTTTGAGGGTAATCAAAATTTTGGTAGCTGCATACTGGGTCACCACCTGGAGTGATGGTATGGGGTACCATTGGATACACGTCTCGATCACCTCTTGTTTTGATTCCCGTCACTCTGAATACCAGCCATTACATTTCTGACGAGTTAAGGCCCTTCGCTGTGCCCTAAATTCAAGGCCTACGAAACGCAATACTTAAGCAGGAGAATGCCGACCGCAAGTTGTAAATATTGCCTGGATCATACTTCATGCAGGATATGTTCGACTGTTGCTCCGGCCAGTGCGTTCTCCTGATCTTGTACCAATGAAAATGACTGTTTAATCGTTGAAAAGCGACTGACCCCCACCATTCACCAGCAACTACGATCGATGAATTATGGCATCGTGTTGAAACTTCATGAAGTGCTTTACCCGTACATGTCATCCAATCTCTGTCTGATTCAATGCCTAGGCAGATAAGTGGAGTTATTGCTCACAGAGGTTGTTGCTTTATGTACTGTTTTCTCAGTACATATTACTCCAAATTTCCTGAAATTTTAATCAATAGTTCTTACTATAATGTATGAGCCCAATAAATATCATTATGATTTCACATACCTTCATGGTGTTGCATTTTTTACGAACAACAGTTTACATTTTTAATTAAATTCGCCATCTAAGTAACATCTATCTGCTTATAAAACGCAAATTTTGTAGCTTTTACTTAATATTGAATTTGCGTAACTTAAATGTTATAACAAAAAAGCTTCTATACTAATAAAAGTTAAATTAATTTTGCAGCATAAAGCAAAAAGCACTTAACATAATGGAGACGTCATCTTTCACTTAGGTGTCTTATTTTGAGATATTTAACTAGCTTTACTGAACGTTTAAAAAAAAAAATGTTAACTTTTTAAGGACTTTTGCAAAATTATATAATTTTAAACAGTGTATAATATTTTTTTAAATGTTTACTATTGTTCATAGTTACAAAGAAGTGTAAGAATTTAAATTTTCAAACAATATCAAAAAATTGTTTTGTAAAATTTTTCTTTTTAATTAAAAAACATGTATTTATAAGGTTTTATGGTTGTTAAATTCAGAATAATCTAAATGTAGTAATGGAGTACTTTACACAATCTCACATTTATTCCAATTCCTTATACGTTTAATATTTTAAATATCAGGTTACAATAATTTAAATTTTATTTTACTTTAAAAAGTTAAATTTCGTAATAAGTTTAAAATTATGCGTTTGAAATTTAAATTTTTCCAATTCAATAAAAAATTAAAAAGCATAAAATTTCAAAGGTATTTTAAAAGTAAAAATTTTTTTATTCATTGCTATTTACTTAAAAACTTATCTTTACATACAAAAAATATTTGGAATGTAGACAGAATATTTTTTTTCATTCCATATAAATACGTTTTTTAATTTTATATTTTAACTGTATTTTAATTAAATCAAAATTTTTATCATATTTTTTGTCAAGTAAGCCCCTTATTTTTGGTATATTGTTTTGAAAGAGTAGAAATATTTAACACACTAAAAAAGGATCTTTTCGAGGATAATATCATCACGTGTAATAAAAAAATAAGTACTGAAAAAAAAATAATTTTTAAGAAAATTAATTAGAATATATATATAACTTTAGAGTAAAATATAGATATAGGAAACTCAGTAAATTCAATTAAGTAAATTCAACTTGGATCATCTAAATAAAATGCATTCAGAAAATGTATACCACAAAATTACAAACAAATAAAGAAATGAAACTTTTATTTCAAAGAAAAAAAAAATATTAAAAGAAAAGATTTTTTTTTTTTTTTAATCTCGCTTAAATACATTTTGAAAAAAAAAAATCGATTAATTCATTTCGAAAGTTTTAAATTAAATTTATTTTTCAAAGAATTGGGTTACCCTAACTTACAATAAATAGTTTTTGAAATTAAGAAAAATAATTAGCTATTTAAATTTGCTTTTTTTTTTTTTATATTGGTTTGTACACCAGGTAAGCAAAATTTTCTAAATTGTTATTAAAGAAAAATTTTCTGTTCATTAAGGGAAGTAAATTTCATATGTTATATTGATATTAAAACTCAATTGGAGATCTTTTCTACAGAAAAAAAAGAAAAGAAATGTATAATTGTATACGAAATGCAGCTTATTATATTTTTAATAAATAATAAATTGAAATTAGTTAAATATAAATTAACATTAGTTAATTAATAATATAAAATAAATTATTCCTCTTTATTTTAGATTCGTTCATAAAAGCAAAAAACTATACAACTTTCAAAAATCTAATAACACTGCTCTGCACGAAAATTGGCACCAACACCATTTCTGCAAATTCTTATGTAAAATGACCTCCTGAATCCGAATTTGCCGCCCATTTTGCCCCACGCTCTTCGTTTTGGGTTTTTTTTTTTTTTTTTTTTTGGTAACCCCCCCCCCCCCACACACACACACACACTGTTTTTATCACTCTTCAGTAGTTTCATGGCTATGAATTTGATTTGGAGGGGGTAAACGATTATTTTAACTATTAAATATCTTCTAAGGGGCTACAGAGGTGAAAAGTTATAAAACATAAGCATTTGTAGCAAGGAGGAAATTTAGGGGGGGAGGGATTTGCCACTTAAATGATAAATTACATTTATTATATTTTTTAACCTGTTATTAGTGTCTATCATATATTATAGCGGAATGTCTCCGGTTGTGGGCACGGTTTTGATTTTAGTTTATAACATTTGATAGAGCAGGTATTATGCAAACATATTAATACCAATAGAAAGCTAGAGCCCTTAGCTAACGTTTGATGAAGTAACTGTATTGATTCTGTTAACCAGAAAAATTTTATCCCCAATTTTGTGAAGTGACCATTTTTGGCCAAAACAAATTGTGTACACGTTTGTGGGCACACTTGAAAAATGGGAGAATAATAAGAAAACTGCAATAAATACAGAAAATAACAAAATTTCTTTATTTTGGAAGGATTCGGTGGCCAAAATAACAACAAAAACTGGCATCTTCCTAATTTTATTCGTCATCTTCTTCTTTCTCCAAATCATAAGTGCAATGCTTGCAAGTAAAATAACTTGCATGCATATTGACACGTTTCAAATGCACCAGACAATCGCGCTCGTTGCATTTGATTGAATTGGCTCTTGTTAGGCGTGGTGGCAGGTGCTCGAAACAAATGATACAGAAATGGACATCATCATCAGATGGTGGAGGCTCCTTATTTAGCATGCTTGTCCGACAGTTTGGCAAATAAAGTTGCCTTATTTTTTTCAGGCTTCTTCTGGTAGGACACAGATGCTGCGAGGAAGTCCATATTCTAGGGCAGTCGATTTTATGAGTTTCTTATACACTAAACAATCCTTAATGACTTTAACCAGCTCATTAAAATCCATTTATTTTGGGTCGGTTGACTTTTCCGGAGTTGGCATGGCTAAAAATACCTAAAAATGTATAAAAGCTCTAATAAAATATGTTATGTTGACATAAACGACAATATTTGACAATTTATAAGTCAAACACATGCTTTAAATGAAATAAATAATGGTGCCCACACCCGGTTACATAAAGGTGTCCACAACCGGGAATGTGGCAATCTTTTTTATAATGACGGATAAAAACAATTTTCGGTCCATATTTTGGTCAATATTGCATCGCAAAGTATAATGAATATACTGCAGGAATGGACATTATACTCATATTTTTGAATAAATTCACTCCGATTTATCGCACACTGAAAATAGTCACAAATTTCTTTTATGTTGCTTTATTTATTTATTTATTTATTTATTTTTCGATGCTTGCACTTACTAAGCAAATGCGTGTATTCACTTCGGTGTTAGCACAAAAACTGCGTACTTTTCAGCGCAGTGTAATCAATGTCAGACACATCTATATATTATGAATGTTTAAGACTTTAAGACATTGAAACTGTTAAAGTTATTTTCCTTAAAAGAACTTTAACAGTTTCATATTATGTATTTGATTGATTCTCCAGTCTATAAATAACATGTTAAAATCATACTGTAGGTTCATTTCGAGATCATTTTCAGCAAGCCAAAATTATCTTTTATGGCAAACGCGTTTCCGAGTTAGATTTACTGAAAAATTTAGCTATCTTAACCGTGACAAAATTGTTAATGAAAAATCTGATTCCAATTTGCTGTCTACAGCTTGGAAAAAATTGTTTAATTCGATTAAATAATTTTTTTTTTTCATTTTGTAAAAATAATAAAACAAATAAAATAAAATAAAACAAAACAAAGATAAAAATAAAAAATAATAATAATAAATAAATAGATAAACATAAACATAAATGAATAAATAATATAAATAAATGAATGTAATAAAAATAAAATTAATTAATAAATATTTTAAAAATTCCTCCTCCCTATTTTTATGTTTGTTTCCCTTGTACCCTTTTTTCTTTGTGTGTGTGTGTGTGTTCCCTTTTGGTTGGATGCTGCTTCCAATTGGCTGGTTAAATTGCTCCTGTACCTTTAGGATTCGCCCTGCTTTCAGTCTTGCTTTTGTCTCCATGGTGGTATGTTTTTTGCACCTGAAGAAGCGACGTCACGTCGTTTCGAAAACGGTAGTCTTACATTAATTTTATGGTGTATGAAGAAATATTTAAGGTTAAATAAATTTTAAGATGTCGTAAAAAACTGTTCTTCCCAAACTGTCTCTGAAACTTAAAGACTAATTTATATTTATATATTATTAAACTCAAGAATGCGCGAATTGATTTTTAATATACCATTAATGCCAAATACCTTACCGATAGAAACAAAAATGGAACAACAACAACAACAACAACAAAAAAAAAAAAAAAAAAAAAAAAAAAAACATATAACTAACGTAACATAACCAAGATACAATTATACAAATAAAGAATGCATTCAAAAGGAAATATTTTATTTTTGGATAACATTCTTTTCATCGTAGTTGTTTTGCCTCTTCAAAAATTAGATGATGATTTTTTTTCTTTCTTTTTTTTTTTTTTTTTTTTTTTTTTTTTGTAAATTTATATTTTACTGTAATAGGCCATTCAAAATAAAGTTCATTTCAACACTTCTAATATTATTGTTAGTGGCCATCTACAGTCGGCTGCAAAAGTATCCGAGCACTAGCAAAAATTCCTACTTAAAAAAGACATGTACTTAGTCAGTCTAAGAACATGATTCGACAAGGATTTATTTAACGAAGAAGTATTAAGTGTACTTGTTTTACATAGGAATTTTCGCTAGTGCTCGGATACTTTTGCTGCCGACTGTAAACTCTGCATTGGTATCCTGTAAAAATTTCATTTTACTAGATAATTTCAATATCTCATCAACTAAGGTAATATGGCCTACGTATCATTTATCTAGAATTTTTTATTATTATTATATTATTCTAAAATATTATTAGATATTTTTTTTTATTGCCGTTTTAGTAGAATATATGTTAAATTAAAAGACAGTTATACAATTATAATTTATTTAAACTTTATTTTTTGCCGTTAAGGTTTACATTTCCATAAAATGATCTTATACCATACATTCGTCTAATAAAAAGCCTGAAGAATATTTCTCTTTTTAAGGGATAACAATGTTAATGGGGCTTAGATCAGAATTTCTGTCAATATTTCATGATATGTAGTAACTATTGAAACGATACGTTTTAATTAAAAAAAAAAAAAAAAAAAAAAAAAGCAATTGCCATTGTGGTCACCTCAATGCCATTAAATTACTGATTAAATTTTCTAGTAAATGAAATAGCTGCCAACTTGTACATTCTTTGTCTACTGGAGGTTTTAATAGAAGTTTTTTTATAATTTTTTAATACTTCCTGTGACTAAGGTGAAAACTATTATGCAAAAAAAAAGTGGCTTTAAAACACCGACATGTTAACGACTACAAAATGAAAGCAGAAACAATGATTCTTTTTAACTTTTATATTTGTTATTCAACTCTAACATGCAAATAATTTGAAAAATAAGAACTTTTGCTGAAAAAAAAAAAAAAAAAAAAAAAAAAAAAAGTCTTAATGTATTATGAAATAGCTCTTATTTCTTAAAAAAAAAAAAAAAAAAAGTTAGTTTTTAAAATTTAACATATAACATAAAAACAGGACAAATAATTTTACTGAATTTGCTTTTGCTAGTAATACAGCTTGAAATTATATATAAACACCAAAAATTTCAAAGAAATACAACGACGCTTTATTCTACTTTACTACTGTATGGTTGGTTTTATTACTAATATATAGAAGAGAGCGAATAACTTTCGCATTTAAAGTCAGCGAGATAAAATTCATGAATATATTAAAATGCGAATTCTTTCGTTTACGTTAAAAAACAAAAAGAAATAAGATTTGTTACTTTCTGCCGCAAATTTCTTTAAACAATGTTCCCTGATGGAAGTTTAATTCCCCAGCGTACCATCGAAAATCTAGCAACCAACTGCGAAGCATTTTAAAAAGTGAGTAATTTTTAAAACGCTATAAAAATCCCGATGTTCTATTTCTAGAGTAATTAATATTCTGTTATTATATACGTTTAGGTAGGTTTCTTATCTAAGATATATGTGCTGTTTAAATGATTCGCTAAGTAGTGAAACAGAATAGTTTATGAAAGTCATATTTGACGCGATTTCTCCCAAAGGGTGTTCTAATATTTTCTTTTCCGAAGTTCTTGATAGCTATTCCGAACTAATCTCTGGGGTCAAAATGAAATTTAAAATAATCTTATTTCTTTGCTGATAGGTATTAATGTGCGAATATGACGAATACAATTGAATGAATTTTAGTGCCGTACAAGTATTAAAACAGTTTAACTAAAAAAGAGTCATCAGCAAACGTTTTCAATTATTTGTACGCGGTCTTATTACTTTAAACTTCCTTAAAACTTTCCAAAAACTACTCTTTTTAAATTTGTATAACAAACTTTTATTATTTATTAAAATTACACAAAAACTTGTACAGTAGGCAGCAAATGTATCCGAGCACTAGCACAAATTCCTATTTAAAAAAAGTACACTTAATACTGTTTTGTTAAATAAATCCTTTTCGAATCATGTTCTTAGGCTGACTAAGAACAGGATTCGACAAGGATTTATTAAACAAAACAGTATTAACTGTACTTTTTTAAATAGGAATTTTTGCTAGAGCTCAGATACTTTTGCTGCCGACTGTGTGATGTATTTAAGGCTCATTTCAGCTTTTGGATAATTATAAAATTAATACTCTAAATTAATTACAATTAGTGCAACTTAAAATCCATTAAACTCAACTCAACCCTAATTTTAGTATATTTAAAATCATTCATCTTAATTTAAAAGTTAAAAGATTGACTTCATTTCTTTGCTTTTTCATTCAGAGTACAATCTTTATATCATATTTCATCGTTCTAAAATAAACAAAACTCTTTTTCATCTTTATTTTCGTATTTTTAGTTTGAAACGTATTTAATACGTATCACAGCTTCAATCAAGTGTGAAATTATTTAAAAATTTAGCCAAATGGATTTTATCGATAATACAAAAGTTGGTTAAACAATCTGTAGTATATGAACACTGATTTTATTGATTTTTACAATTTATTCTGCACTCTAAAAAATTTCACCGCTAAATTAAGGTCAGTCAATGGCATAAATGTGTTCCAGTCACTGGTTAAAAAAAATAAAGTTATGTCCGTTAATATTATGGACGTTTCTCTCGAAAGGAAATGACCCTTTTATGAACGGTTAGCACTCTAAATTTTATAGCAATTTGTTACAAATACGGGTGCAATACTTTTTCTCGAAGAACGCAGCTGGCCGTATTACGGTCAACTCTCCGAATTTCACTGAAATTTTTTTAATTGTGCAGAGTTATGTTTATAAGTGTAAACTTTTTCTTTACATTTTATACGTAATAAATTTTGGCTATGAGCTAATTGTCAATATGCTCAATGAATAAACTCATGATAAATATTATTTGATTAAAAGAGAATTTAAACAAAATTATATAATAAATTAATTTAACCATGACCATGAATATGGTAAATTTAAGTATTTTGGAAAAGTGCAGAAAAAAATTTTGGCCTTTTGCACAGAATACTCAGAAATCAATAATAAAAAAGAAAAGGATAAAGCACAAAAATGTAATTGAATGTCCAATTATGTTAATTTTGATATACGTATCAAAATGCGAATTATTTATAAGTAAATATAGATTGTTTTATTTTTAATTTATTTATTTAACCAAATTGCTTTTTTTAACCTTAACAAATACAGCCGGCAGCAAAATTATTGAAGCACATATCCACACTTTTCATATGTTTTTTCTTTTGTTTGATCGCTAATTTTTACCATCAACTTACTTTTTTATAAACAGTATAAGACTAAGATCATGACTCGACAAATATTTCTGAACAAAACAGTATTAGATGCTTATATTTTAAGTAGGAATTATTGCTTGTGCTTCAATAATATTGCCGCCGACTATACATTTGAATGAAATGACATAAATAACATTTGATATTTCATATGATTTCTTCATACATATATTTTCCAATAAAAACAAATGACCATAAAACAGTAAAAAAGTATGTAAGAAAATATATAAATTTTAAAACATACAGTCGGCAGCAAAAGTATCCGAGCACTAGCAAAAATTCTTATGTAAAAAAAGTACACTTAATGCTGTTTTGTTAATTGAATCCTTGTCGAATCCTCTTATAGTCAGTCCAAGAACACGATTCGACAAGGATTTATTTAACAAAGTTGTATTAAGTATTACACCTGATAAAATGAAGAAAATTGATCAAATTTAATGCACAAATTTCCGCACAAAATATTAGCATTTTTTGCAGTAATTTAATGATAAATTATGGCTTAAACTTCCTGACTGAAACTTCCTGATGAAATATGACTTAAACATAATTCCAATTGAAAAACTTTGGGAAGTACTTGTACGAGAGGTGTATGCTCATCCCCTTCAGTTTTCGACTATTCAGAAATTAAAACAACAAGTAGGGCAGAGTTAGTCTACTATTGACTAGTTCTACTATTGACAGCAAAATTATTCGAGCAATAATTCCTATGTAAAAAAGGTACACTTAATACTGTTTTGTTAAACAAATCCTTGTCGAGTCATGAGGATATGACTCGACAAGGATTTATTTAACAAAGTAGTATTAAGTGTACTTTTTTACATAGGAATTATTGCTGGCGCTCGAATAATTTTGCTGCCGACTGTAAGCATGGCTGATAGGATTTTCAGGGTAATTCAAAGGAATGGATGCAAAATTTGAATTTAAATAGCAAATACTCGAACAGTCTTTGTATTTTTGAGACAACATATTTCGTTTTTTATATTTTTACAAAATTTCTGTAAAACCTACATAATATTTCTTTGTTGTATTATACTTACATTCTGATTTTATATGCTTATAATGTTTCTCGTGATTATTTTTTCCTTTTATGAACTATTATTTCCCAAAATCACCTGCCTCTATATTTGTGAGACGTATTCAATATATAAGAGAAATATCTAATCATAATTAAAATTTACAAACAGACTATTGGTAAATGCAGGTTTCTGTTTGTTAACAATTACTTAATATTCAACCACTTTCAGCAAAATGTTTCTGTTTTAAATGAAAGAAAAAGTCCTGCTAGGATTTTTAAACTTATATTGCATTCATTTTACTTTAAATCACTATCATCTTTATTTACTTTCAAAAAGACTTTTTCAGTATTCTTTACTTTTAATCAAAATTAATTATAAACTGTACTGTAAGAAAAATTGTTATTGATAAAATAGTCTCAACAATTCATTTTAATGTTAGATAGTAATAGCTAGATTTTTACAGGTTTATGAAAATAATAATATATTATGACTATGTAATCAAAGTACTCTAATAAAAATGAAATTTTAATGTATATTAAAATTTTTTTAAGTAATATAAAATTTCCTTACAAAGTATTTAAAAAAAAAACTATTTATGTTAATATATTTACAAGTTACAATTAATTGTTTCAATAATTTTTTAATTTATATTCCTATAAAGAAATGAATATAAAAATTGTTTGTTTTTCTTGGAATATATATTTCTAAAAGAATAATCTAATTCATAGGAAAATCTACAAGAAATACGAAGGAAGCAACAAATATTTTAAAGGCGATAACACTTAATGACAGCAAACTTGGTACATAAAAATAAAATTATATCTCAAACGTTTGTCAAGAATGTCTATTTCTAATAATTTCTGTTGTTTTGTTTTCACCTCAATATAGAAACGGTGTGAAAGGTATAATGCAGAAAAAATTCCGGAAGGCACGATTTTCGGTTGATTGGCAAATTTTGCATCTATACCAAATTTTGCGATTAAAATATATATGGTGGATTTTCTTTTTCTTTTTTAGCAAAATTAAAGTTAACCAGAAAACATTATGTTGTCTGTATGAAGGTATAACTGAGACAGTAAAATGTATCGTTCAGGAGCTCAAATTTCATCAAATGCAGAAAGATACAACTGTCGGGAGATACAACTGTCGGTTGAATGAAAAATGTTGCATGTAAGCCACAATTTTGTCGATTTTCTTTTTTTCTTATGGCGAAATATGCAGTTGACTGAAAACACATTATTTTATTTAATCACCAAATTATCATTTAGACAGTGAAAAGTAGAGGAAGGTGGCCTAAAATTATCCTAGCGGGCAAAACGATCTACACATGTTTTCTTCCAGACTGATAATGCTATCTACATAGTACATTAATCGTACCAAGTAAAGAAGCAATGGCGGTATTCAAGCGGTCGCAATAGTACGCGTCTGAATAGAATTCTTTGAAAAAGTAACTTTTATAACATCTGTCATAAGGAAACGCTAACTTTCCTATTAATTTAGATATACAGTCTTTCATGTACAGAAATATGGCATGGTTTATCTTGCATATTTAGCAGGAAGCAGATTTGCGATTAGGCCATAACTTATGACGAGACATACTTCTAATATATTTACATAAAATGTAATGAATCACGAAGAAAAATTACAGCTATTAAAACAGGTATTACACAAACAATTACATTTTGAAGACTGATCTGTTTTGGAATTAATACAAGTATAGAGGTATTAACAGATCATTGATTGGACGATACAGTTCACAGGTACAGTTGGTAACAAAAGTATCCGAACACTAGCAAAAATTCCTATATAAAAAAAGTAGAGTTAATACTGTTTTGTTAAATAAAGCCTTGTCGAATCATGTTCTTAGACTCTAAGAACATGATTCGACAAGCATTATAATGCAATTTACCTACTCTAGAAATTATTTTGCCTATTTTCCATTTATCTCCCGATGTGTAAATACGTGCTGCAACTTTTTCATTTAATTGAAATTCTCTTATTATTATTTTTTTTTTTTTATTATTATTTTTTTTTTTTTGTTAAAAGCATTTTTCTGTTGCTTATTTTCAACATGATTTTTAGCATTTGGTACCAGTAAATCTAAATTTGATCTTATATTCCTTTTGAGAAATAATGATGCGGGGCTCTCCCCTGTCGTAATAAGACACGTTATTTTATATTGAAGTAAAAACTCGTTTAACTTAAATTATAAATTTCCTGGTTATGCATTTAAGGACTTCAATCCTTTCTTTGTTGTCTGTACATATATTTCTTCCTGATCAGCGGTTGCAGGATGGTGTGGTGCACTTAATATATGTTTTATACCTTTACTTTGTAGAAAATGTTTGAACTGTTCTGATGTAAATTGTGGCCCATTATCAGACACAAGGGACACAGGATAGCCATAACAGGAAAACAAAGAGCAGAAAGTCAGTTTATGGTGTTCTCAGTAGTTGTACTAGGAACAATGAACACTTCTGTCCATTTGCTGTGGGCATATACCACAATTAAAATCATTTTTCCCATAATTGGGCCAAAAAAATCTACATGTATTTTTTGCTATGGTGTTGTGGAATATTCCCAGTGGTTTTTGCCAATTGTGGGAGGATTATGGGGTACATACAAATGAAACACTTCCAGTTGCAAAGCCGTTTGCAGGCGTTTCAAATGTATGACTGCAGTCGGCAGCAAAAGTATCCGAGCACTAGCAAAAATTCCTATATGAAAAAAGCACACTTAACACTGTTTTGTTAAATAAATCCTTGTCGAATCATGTTCTTAAACTGATTGAGAACAGGATTGGACAAGGATTTATTTAAAAAATCTGCATTAAGTGTACTTTTTTTACATAGGAATTTTCGCTAGTGCTCTGTTACTTTTGCTGCTGACTGTATTTGCAAAAAGCTTGGAAAATTTACGTCATCGAAATTGCAAGCGTTCCGTTTGTATGTAACCCTATGTTTTAATTCAATGCAAATAGAACAATTATTTGCCAATGACTCAATGTCTTTATCGATACCTGGCCACCACACAAAACTACGTACCTGTGTATCATTTTAACTATGCCAAAATGGCCAAACTGTAAATCTTGTAAAACTTTTTGCCTATGAACTGTCGTAATTACAACACGATTTCTTTTTAATATGCAGTTATTTAGTAAAGAATAGTCTTCTTGTTTGTATCCGAAAAGTAGATCATTTGGCATCTCTGTGCCTGAGATTAAATGCCCAGCAAAATTTATACTGGTGGGCTCGTTCTGGCCTACCGCTGGAATCCTGCACTTGCCATCAGTTGCAGATTGCCACATGTAACTGAAGAAGTGGGCCGCTTACGGCTGCCAGCAGTGATGACAGCCTACAGTGAAAAGGCCGGTGTCCCAGAAGTGACATAATAAGAGCTAGCCTTTTGCAGGCTACCAGCACACGACCAACATCATATTTGCCATGTTGCGGCCACAACTTATAAGGCTGGTAACGGGCCATTACTTGCAATTTGAATGCATAGAGAGCGCTGCGATTCGCGTTCTGTTGGTTTGAAATTCCCTCTCATTTCGCTTCGCCATTTCATGCCTAGTCTGTGGCGTGCAATATACGAAAAGGTTAAATCTCATAAAAGTTCAAGAGGTTGATTCAGTTTTTAATTTGATTTCGTATTATTTTTTAATATAATTTTTAGAAAGCCTTTGATTTCAAAATCATTATTAAAATATTAGGATTTCAGTGAAAGTACAGTAAATATGTTATTGGTCAGTTTAAATTATGA
Source organism: Salticus scenicus (assembly GCA_963930645.1). Taxonomy (NCBI): domain Eukaryota; kingdom Metazoa; phylum Arthropoda; class Arachnida; order Araneae; family Salticidae; genus Salticus; species Salticus scenicus. Next base: position 85,394,894 of record OZ005651.1, read on the forward strand.
TAGTCGTTAACTTTCTAATTATATTTTTAATGTCTGTTATTATTATTATTTTAATAGAGCTAATAAAATTATGGATCCTACTTTATATTTGTATAATATAGATGTAGGAAAGTTAGTAGGACAATTATAAATTTGTAATCATTTTATTTTATTTATTTTTACTTTGCTCTGCATGTATAAGAAGAAAGTTATTACATTTTTCTTTTGAGTAACATTGTTTTATGCGTTCCTACACACCGTACTCAAATGCCCACGTTTTTCACAAAAATTGTAAACTGCCTTAATAAATTTACAAATATTTGCTAAATGAGAACCATTTCCGCAACGGTAACAATGAGTTTTATTTGTGCTCGCAGTTTTGTTCACATTTTGTTTACATACGTTATTTTGAAAATAATTTTGTTTCTGTTTCCTATGAACAGAAAGTTTATTCAAATTCAAATTTTTATTTTGTAATTCTACCATATCATTTTCAGTACTTTGCATAGTTATGGCTGTTCTAGGCTTTCTCAAAAGTTAAATCTTCAACCTGCGTCATTAATTTGCTTTGAATTGTTTCATTAATTCCATCTTCGTCGCCAGTTATTGAATATTTAGCAGGAAGAAGATTTTCGATTAGACCATAACTTATGACGAGGCATACTTCTAATATTTTTACACAAAACTTAATGAATCACGAAGAACAATTACAGCTAACAAAACATGTATTACACAAACGATTACATTTTGAAGAATGATCTGTTTTTGCATTAATACAAGTATAGAGAGAGTAACAGATCATTGATTGGACGATACATTTCCAATGTACCTGCATATTTCTGTGATGTCACTTACCAGCACACCAATAGATTGAATCAGGAACACAATGATGAAATACACCACAGTTTACTCATTTTATTTCATTATGTATTACCATAATTACATTTATATACTTTATTTTGCCGATAAAACACAATTTACAGTTATTTTTAAATGGAGGACCATTTTGCCTTTTGGTGAGGTTAAAATGATTCTTTGGATATCTTCAAATATCTATTTTTTTTAGTACTCAATTTGGGTTTAAAATAATATTAAAATATGTTTATAATGCAAGATATACTGTAAAACATACTATCAAATGGCGAAAGTTTTATTTAAAGAGTTATGTTAATTTATACACGCTTTTTCCTTAAAAGAATTATTTTAGACCACTTTTCCCTGCCATTTGACTACTCGAATTTATTCATAATAGGTACAAAAATATAGTTTATATGTCACCTACTCATTAAAATGAACATTTTTTATATTTTCAGCACTATCAATGAAATTAATCACCAGAATATGAAGCTACACCTTCAAATTAAAAATAAATATGAATTAACAATAACCCTTAACAAAATTTAATAAAATGGTTAGAACGGTTTCAATCTGAAAAAATTATTGGCGATGTATAAAATGGTATTTTTATATTAAGGTTTAAATTTAATGCAGTTTTTACTAACATACCAAGTATTTGCAAAATATTAAATAAATCATTTATATATATTCTATCAAATAATTGCGATCTCAACTACATTTCACTACTTTTTTATAAAATATATAATTCATTTTGACTTCATTACTCCCACCCCCCGGGCAATGTTTGGGATTACTAATAAAAAAAATTCATATTAGAAATTAGCAAAACAAAAATAACAATATTTGTTTAATAAATGAAAATATTTAAATTGAATTTAACTTTGTAAACAAAACACCTAATATCTCTGCATAGTTACTATCTGAAGCCCTTTTTGGTTGCTGAAAAACTTTAATGGAATTTTTATGTATCTGTTATATATTTCTGTAACTCACAAATGTCACCGACTAAATAAAATAATAATTTCTGTTAAAAATTTCCGGTAGCGAAGTGACATTGCTGTGCGTCTGCGTCTTTAACTTCTTTCTTAAATGATTTCAAATTTTCCATACAAATATTTATCTTACAATCCTAATCTGATGGTGTTAAATTTCGAAATTTTTTTTTAATTTAAACTTTTGATTCTTTAAATTTTGTAATTCAGCCCCCAAAAAACTTATTTTCTATACATAAAGATGTAAAAATATCAACACCCTGTCTCAAATCTTTGTAGTAGTTTAGAAATTTTTATTTATTTTTTATTTTATTTATTTATTTATTTGACAGACTTTTATTTGTAAAAATACAATCTTCTTTTCAGATTATAATTTCAAGCTTTTCCCAAATAGGCTAAACGTTTTATAATTTGATAGGATTTCTATCGTGGAATAAAATTTTGAGTTAAATAATTCATGAACTTTTATCCGCTAAGGAGAGCAAATATAATCTACTATTAATTATTCATAAAAGCATTTTCGTTCTTTCATATATTCAACGTAGATATTTCTAAAAAGGAGAAGGGAAATTCACTCTGACATGCACGAGATAAAACGGACGGTAAGTTTAACCAATCGTATTATCTGTTGTTTCGATTGTTGCTATAAAATAAATCAAACTCAAAACAAAACTTATTAGCAAACAAATGAGGACATCAGCCACAGGATAAATCAAGTTGAATCATTAGTGCGTCAAAACTCATTATCAGTGATTTAGCAGACGCAATGAACATTTTAAATCTGTCTTTGATGAAATTACTACTTAAAACATTCAGAAAAGTTCCAAAAGTAAATGTAGTACACAATTAAATGGCTATACTTTCAAAACAAATTGAGGGGCACAAAAGAAAGTCTTTTTGCAGTTATATATTTATCAATACAATTTAAACTGCAATATACTTAAAATGTTTAAAACATTTTCTTTTCTTTCTTTTTTTTTTTTTTTTTATTTATATAATGCTAGATGAAATATCAAAACAAAAAATTATTCTTTATTAAATCTAGCCTTTACTGAATTAATACAATGCATAAATGAAGTGAGTAAAAAAATGTATGAATCGACATTTCTACTAACGAATATTTAAATATATGTAGGCATATTTGTAAACTAGTACGCTTTGCCCGCTTCGCTGGTCACTATATTTAAAGGAATTAAAAACAGAATCATTTATATATATATATATATATATATATATACAGTCGGTAACAAAAGTGTCCGAACACTAGCAAAAATTCCTATGTAAAAAGAGTAAACTTCTAACGGTTTTGTTAAATAAATCCTTGTCGAATCCTGTTCTTAGTCCGTGTAAGAACATGATTCGATAAGGATTTATTTAATAAAACCGTATGAAGTGTACATTTTTACATAGGAATTTTTGTTAGTGTTCGGACACTTTTTTACCGACTGTATATGTGTGACACATTTCTTCTACCAGTCAACTGATGGCGCTGTCTCCGATGACCATCTTTCAACGAGATGACGAACGGAAGAGTTAGTTAGCATCCGGCTGACAGTGGAGATAGCTGATCAGGCCATCAGCGCGTAGGCTGATTTGGTCGCTACATTGTAGTTTGAGCACACATGGCTCAGAATATTCGGGTAGAGCCATGAGAGGCTCGGACTTTAGTTCTACATTTTGTTATAGCACGAGAAGGTGCTGTAATGTATCTTTGTAGTAATCTACTAATGGTTTGAGCTACTTGATGTTTGTTAAGCTATGGAATAGGCATAGTGTTTCATCTAAGTGTCTGCTATTATATTAATCCTTATGTGTATTTTATGTTATGAATGTTTCGTCCATACTTCAAATAAAGTGTTGTCCTACAGTTAGATTCTACTCATCATTGACCCCACCTCTAGACACCCAGCCAAGATCCTACACACACACACACACACACACATATATATATATATATATATATATATATATATATATATATATATATATATATATATATATATATATATATATATATATATATATATATCTTGCTTTGTAAATAAAAAATAAGAATATTTCTCAAATGCTCATTATGAGGTCCCGATGCCTTCGTCAACATCTTTCTTACCCGCAAAAATCTCGGATACGTGTTTCTATTGCCTGCGTCAATGCCTTATCCATGGGCTTGAATTTGGGCGTTATGGACAGTTTTGAAATAGACAGTGTCGAAAAAATTTGAAATAGCCCTTTTATATTTAAATTTCAATTACATATGAATAACACTATACGATTTACACATAGTATTTACTTTCACGTTATTTTTTATTTTTATTTAATTTCAGGTTGACCATAAAATGACAGAAATTTTATGCCAAATATAATACTACAATATGCTATGAGTGCTACGTGTATAGTATGAGACTACTAATTTTTTCGTGGTTATATATAATTTCAATTTTAAATATTTTATGGTTAATAGTGATCGTTATATAGAAAAACAAATAAATAAATATGTAAACCTGATCATGGTAGAGAATTATTATAGCTCCCCTTGGCAACTTTTAAATTTTTGTCGACATTTTAGTTTCTCTATGAAATGATATAGTGAAACAAAAATAGATAATTTATGTGGTTATTGATTCTGTTTCTTTCTTTTTATCAATATTTTATAATTAGTTTGTATTTTTGAGGCACTACTTTTGATACGCTTTTTTTTTTTTTTTTTTTTTTTTTTTTACATTTAATTTATAATTTTGATGTGCTACTTTTGAAACGCTTTTTTTTTTTTTTAATATTTTGTAATTAATTTACTTACATTTTTGATGCGCTACTTTTGATACGCTTTTTATTTTTAAATATTTTATAATTAATTTATATTTTTCATGCGCTATTAAATAGGCTGTCGCGAAAGTAGACACCTTGGCGAAAAATCTCCGGTTCACTTCAGTGTCAAAATTTAAAAAAAAAATAAAGAAAGAAAGAAAGAAAGAAAAAAAAAGAAAAAAAAAAGAAAAGGAAAAAAAAAGAAATGCCCAGGATTATCTCTAAGTATATTACTATTATTTAATTTTGATTGATATTTAATTTTAAAGTTATAATGACGTCATTTTGTCATATGCATAAGCAAATATAATTTTTGATAGTTTTGTTTTATTATTATTCACGTGAAAATGTATTTCTTTTTATGAAGAAAAAAGAACTCGTAAACTTTTTTGGAAAAAATTAAATTTAAAACTAATGTTTAAATGGCTAATTTAAATGGCTAATTCTAAAAGAGCCGGTAACACACAAATTCACATCTTCTTTTATTATATATATATAGATATGTAAAGAATGTATATTTATTAATTTAAAAAAATATCATTTCTTAATTTATGCACGTCATGTGTGTTAATTGCTAAATGCGCCAAACTGCGTGAGAATCGCCTAATTTAAAATTAGCGGCGAGAAAACAAAACGAAATAATAAAAAAATAAAATAAAATAAAAATAAATCATACGTTTTAGCGATTATTCTATTATAAAAATATATTTAATAAAAAAGAAAAAAAATTAGATTTATAAAGAAAAAAAAAAAAAAAATACTTATCTGAAGAATTAAATAATTATCTACAAATATTTTTTAAAACAAGTCATATCATTAGAAAAAGGAATACTTTTAAAGCAGTTATAACGTAAATTTTAACGTGCAAGTTTTTTTTTTTTTTTTTTTTTAATAAAACTTATCAATTTTATAGAGAGAGAGAGAGAGAAAAGAAAAGGAAGAAAGAAATGAACGCATAAAAATTTGTTTTCTAGTGGCCTCAGCTAGTTTTTTAATATTTTCACACAGATTAGACTTAGATAATTGTTTTCGAAGAAACATTAAGCGAAATAGCACTGAGAACTCGAGACTTTATTTTTCAACTCAACTGAATTTCACATCGGTTTATATACAATTGATGAACTTTCTAGAAGAGCATATTTTAGAATTCAAAAAGTCTAGAAATTACAAAACATTAACCGAACAATTAACATAAGCATAATTAACATAATGACATAATGAATGAAGGAATGAGAAATAAACAATTTAGATTTAAGCAAAAACCATTTGTAAATAACTTCCCTTCTCGTGGATCGAACTCACAATCTCTGAATTCGTAGCCCGCTGCTTTACTTCGGAGCTACGGCATTCACAGGAAAATACTTGAAACTGATATACGATATTTAAGTTCACTGTCGAATGTTCCCCATTGAAAATGGAGTAAATACCGTCACTGGTTTGTATGTAGTTACACCTAAAAGTATTCCAAAGCATTGCGTTCTACGAGAGGTATTTCTATAAAGCAAAGTTTAAGAATTGACTTTGCACAAACCTTAATAAAATTAAAATATATTATTCATTTGCACAAAAGAATGCTTTCCATAGGATACAGTATGATTAGCATTAAATTTACAGGGCCACACAAAAATATTCTGTTACATTAATGGGTAGTAGGTAAGAAAGGCCGGTTCTAGGTCAGGCGGGGGTGCAAGGGTGCAAGGCGGAGCGAACGGAGCCGTGCGGATGCCGCATCACCCCCTGAGGGGTCTAGATGGGCTGGTATCGTCGTTGAGGCATCCTCTGACTTAATTGTGAAACGTGATGAGGGTATTAATTAAGGCTGTTAATGAATTAATTTTAATGAATAGCGTGAAAGATGATGATGGTTTTAAAAAGAGAATTTTTGTGGAGTAGTGTGAAGACTATTGTTTATGAGTAATGAATTATAAAAATTTAAAAAAATTTAAAAAATTTAAAAATTTTAAAAAAAATTAAAAAATTTAAAATCAAGAAATAAATAAGAAATTAATAAAAAAATATGAATTTAAGAATGAAGGATGTTGATGTGAATATATTATGAAAGAAATAGAGAGATGTGACTGAGGTTCGAACCCGGCACCTTGTAGAAAAAATATTTTAGCAGTTTTCGCGTATGTGTGAGTGATTTTTCTATTATATACCTGTACAAATCTTTTTAAATCTATGAATGCAATTATTCGAAAATGATATTAATTACAGAATAATAATTAAAAAAATATTAATTAAGGATTTCCTTATAAAAATTCACCATATGTTTTATGAAAAAGAAAAAAAAAATGACAATGTACATGAAAATTAAATAGAATGAAAGAAAGAAAGCGTAGAAACATAGAATATGACTGAGATTCGAACCCAACACCTGCTTGAAGTAAAGAAACAGTAGTTTGCAAGTACTTTAACCACTGTTCTTTAGAAATATGCATACGCAGATCTTTTTAAACCAAAGAATGCTGTATAATTACTTGATTGATAAATATTCGTTTTAAAAATAGTTTTCCCGTAAAGTTTCTTCATTTCAACCCAATTGTATATATTTTAATCTACCTCACAATAGATAATATTTTAAATGGGAGATATTAGATAATTCTAATTTTTGATTTTAAACAATTTTCAGCAAAAATAGTTTTTTTACAATTAGTTAATTGTATTTAACAGTTTAAAATAAATTCTTAAAGTTTTTTCACGCCTAACTTTTTTCAACTTGTATCGTGTTGATCTAAAGTAAATAAAACAATAAAGTTTTTAGCTGACTGCACTAATTTAAAACATAATTAAAAAGGATTCCCACCAAGACATTTACTAGTTCTGTGCTAACTTGTTTTCAAAAGATGGTTTTACAATAGCTGAAGAATTTTTCCCCTTAAGGCTTCTCTAGGTGACATTGAGCAATACAGGAACGGACAAGCGGAGGGGGAGGCTTTTGTATCTGCTATTCAAACAATGTTACATTTTTTGGCAAAACACATCGGTTTTCTTATAGAAGTTTTAAATATTTTTATTTCAAGTCTTATATTATACTACAAATCCTCCAACAATCAAAAAATATCAGTTCATTGAATTCATTTAACTGAGTAATACAAACTTTCCTTTAATATCATTTGATCGTACTTGAAAATTTTTCTTTCACATACAATAAATTCTCTCTCACTCTTTAAAAGTATACAAGTTTCCAAACATAGAGATTATTAGAAATTTACATTTATTCGTTTTAAACGCGATCTGCCTGACACTTCCCGAAACATTTTTTGCAATTCATTCCCATCATTAGTTATTTAACCTATATTTCCTAAGAAATATTCAACAATGTGTCTCAAAATAAAGAGTTTTCACTACTTTGCCACACTTTAACATAGCGAAATACGCCACCCTTTAAGCTATCTTTTACTCAGTTTTTCTTTACAAAGTTTGTAAATAATGAAAGTAACTTTGAAAAAATTCAGAGTTGAAAAAATATTAATATATGATTTTAAAAATACATTCATGTTCACGGATGTATACTTAGACTTTACAAATGTATTTAAACATAGTTAAAAAATATTTTGACCAAGTATTGTAGATTACAAACATATAATTATAAACTGAAAAGTTTTCGCACAAATTATTTTACTTGACGTAAATTTAACTATCATTTTTAACAAAAATACCAATAAATTACACTCCTTATAGACTACTATTCATCAACTTACATATATTTTCCTCACCTTTATTAACTTTTATAGTCTAATAATTTTTATACACTTCCCTGATTCTTCACATTATTTTAGAGTAAACCTGTACAATTTAGTGATAAATATGCAAATATGAAAACATTTTAACATAAATTTGGCTTGATTTAAAACAATTTAGTAATATTTTCGAATATATATTACAAGATTTAGAATGTATTTGGTAGAGTTTAAAATATATTTGGTGATTAATTCAGATTTGGCTAGATACATACAGTATAAATGAGGAGCGAACAAAAATATCACCACTTACTAGCTTATTTTCACGGAGTGAAGACGTCTGTTTTTTAACCTGAATTCAGTGAAGCATATTGATAGTTTAAATTGGGTCAAGAGATGGATCTATCTGCGGAGACACCTATTTCAAATCAACAAACCGCTATATTACAAATCGATGACAAGAAGTTATCAAACCTTCTGATATGTCCAACTTGTAATAAAACTTTTTCTAAAAAGTCTAATTTAACTTGGCATGCAATGATTCATTTGGATGTGAAGCCTTTTATTTGTAATGTATGTCAAAAATCATTTAGTAGACCCGACGATTTGAAGAAACATTTAATAATTCATGAAAAGATTCCTACAGAATATGGATGCGAACAATGTAGTGAAAGCTTTAATCGCAAGTATGAATTACTGAATCATATTAGAAAAAATCACAAAAAGACATTATCTATGCATGTTTGTGATGTATGTAGTGAAATCTTCAGATGGAAATATGAGTTATTGAAACACATGAGAAAAAACCATCAAAAGCCTCCACCACAACATGAGTTGTCAGATTCCATAAGAAAAAATCATCGAAAGTCTTCACCGCAACATTTTTGTGAAAAATGCAGTGAAGTATTTAAATATAAAAAAGATTTGCGTCATCATACTTTAGACAAACATCGATCACCTTTAGTACAGGTGCAAATAACAAATTCTTCTGATCAAGATTTACTTAGGGAGAAAACTAAACATTTTAAAAGACAAAACGCTCTCAATGTGTTTACAACCACTACCTTTGACAATAAAAACAATGATATAGATTTATTGTCATTTTTTAATAATTTAAAAACTGATATTTTAAATGAACTGAACTTTCAATTAAATGAGAAAAGAGCACTGAAATGGCATACAATTGTTAAAGTTAAACTTACCCGTACTGTGCAAGAAGGGCCTCAGGAATTTTTTTCTCCCTTTTTTCGATCAAATACTTTTACATCCTTTTCATCAATAAGTATTGATAATGATCTTGAAAAAGCTTTTGCCAAGATGATAAAGAGTTTTGAAGAATTTAATGAACAAGGATCAGACTGGACTTTAGAAGAAATTATCGAATTAGAACTTCATATGGCTAAATTCACCCCCTTTTCTTCGTCAAAAAACTAGAATTTCCAGTAAGATTTAATTATTATAGTATCATATAAGACAAAATTTGGCTAAATTTCTACTAATATTGGCGATAGTTATAAAAATTTGACATGAAATTAGAAAATTTGGCGTAAATTCTTAAGTAAAACTGATGAACGAAGAAAAAATTTGAATTAGTTGCAATCTTTTCTCACTGTAGAGTTGTCTAAGTTCTCATACTTAGTAGTTTTAAACATTTTTAAAGTCTTACTTTTAGAGTGATTTTTTATACTTTGCTAAACTGAAGCACAAAATGGATAATACTTTAGCGTCTGAGGAGACTCACGTTTCTGTTCAACAACCCCCTTCATCAAGTTTTGAGGATGAGAAGTTATCTAAACTTTTTATTTGTCTAACTTGTAATAAGTCATTTAAAAAAAAATCCTATCTTACTAGGCATGTGAAGGTTCACAATGACATTAAACCTAATATTTGTTACGTGTGTGAGAAAGGATTTGTTACTTTACATCGTTTAAAAAGACATATGGTAACCCATAGAAAAATTTCCATAAGATACAAATGTGAATATTGTATTGAAAATTTCAATCGCAAGTGTGATTTATCGAAACATAAGAGATTATTTCATCAAAAAGTCTTACCTAAACATCTATGTATTATTTGTAAAGATGCTTTTAAACACAAGTATGAATTAGAAAAACACAAGAGGGTGCATTATCGTAAACCTGAGTATCTATGTGAGGAATGTTCTATAGCCTTTTCAACTAAACATGCTTTTTCAAACCATAAGCGAAAAAGTCATAAAAAGACTTTACATACATACTGCTGCGACGAATGTACTGATACTTTTACAAACAAACGACATTTTTTAAAACATAAAAGAAATATGCATAAAAAATCTTCAATACAAACTAGATGTGATGAATGCAGTGAAACTTTTCAGTGTAAGTATGAATTATTGCAACATAAGAGAAAGAATCATCTTAAAGGCTTTAACATCCGTAGAAATTGCAATGAACGAAGTACTAACAATGAATTACCAACAGTTAATAATGACAGTGAGAATCTGGACTTGTTAAATTTTTTGGATAATTTTCACACTGAATGTATAAATGATGTTTTTGACTTACCTTCCAACAACTTTCAGAATGAAAATATAGACTTAGACTTCAAAAATTTTTTGAACAATTCGAATGTAGAATATACAAGTGAAAATAATGTTGACAACTTATCTACCAAAGTTGAAAATAAGGACTTAAATAATTTTAACCTGATACAAACCGATTTATCTCTAGTAAACTATGACAATGAAAGTCTGAACTTGTTAACTTTTTTGAATAACTTTAATCCCAAATGCTTGAATGATTTTTCTGCTAACAACAAAAATATGAATTCGGATAATTTTAGTGCGAAGGAAAATGAGTTTGTGACAGATAACTTTAACGATGATAATCTAGACTTGCTAAATTTTTTGAATAACTTCAATGCCGAATGTATGAACGATATCCCAACAATATAGATTTGCTGTTTTGTATTATTGTGAATGAGTTTCAAATAAAAAGATTTCAATGAAAACGGTTTGTTTTAATTTTTATTACAAAATCACCTTTTATAGAATATTTTCTATTATAATACAAACTTAAGTGTCATCTTTTTGAAATAAACCATGTAAAAAGTTTACTTGGATATTAGAGATATACTTTTTTAATTACTGTAGAAGTATTGTTTGAGTATAATATTTAAACACTAAGTAAAATTTATGCACAATAGTAGTTTTATAAACTATCAATCTTACATCGAAGAAGAAAAAACTTGTAAAATTGGTTTTCCACTCAATTGTAAAGTACTTGTAAAAATCTTAAATGAATTTATCTTATTAACAATTTTCTGAAAAACTAACTTATAAAAATTTTTTGATATACTTATGAAGTTAGTATTTTCCTAAGTATCATATTTGAATCTTACTTTGAATATACATATTCAAAGTGATTTGTACTTTAACTAAAATCACAATCTTTATTCCAAAGAGTGTAAAAATAATGTTATAGTAACAACTTAAACTTTTATATATAGATACTTTCACGATTCTATTTTAACTTTTTTATTTTTAGAATACAGAAAATATTTTGTAAGAATTGTGAAAGCTTAATTTTAGAAGTTTGTGAAATTTTACAAAATTTTTTTAACATTTTTGTCAAATGTTTTCTTCATCTCACATCACTTAGAAAAATTAATTGTTTTAGTAGAATTACTAACACAAAGCATTAAGTTAGAAAATTTGTAGATAAACTTAAAAGGTATGAAAAACCATATGTGATGTAATAACAAAAATATATATAGTTTCAAGTTTAAACATGGTTGAACAAGCTTGAGCAGACAATAAAACCTGTTGCTGACGTCATAACGCGTGTGATGGAAGATTATAATCATTGGATACGAGTTCCCCCTAATACACTACGTCACGAACCCATGATGTGACAAAAACAACCATTTTGCTCACACTTCTCACCTTTGTTGGACTTATATTATTTTACTCTGCATATTAACGATAATCTGTAAAAAAACTTTGTCGTTTTTACACTTTGTTGTAAAAAGTTTTCGTCTAAACATCAAATGATATATTTTAGACATCTTTTCAGTATAAGGAAAGTTGATACTTTTCTCATGTATAGTAAAATTATGACTTAAACCACTGTCCTAAAGAAATATTTCAAACATATATGTTTAAAACACTGATGTTTTACCCCAATGAGAATAATGAGTGTGATTTTGAAGTATATCAATCATATATACAGCCTCATGTACATGAAAAACTTAAGTCTGAATTAAAAGAAAAGCATACCCTGAAGTGGTATATGGTTATGAAAGTATCCTTGGAGCGTAAAAAAAAAGATGAAGACATGGAAGAGACACATACATATTTTAGAAGTTCTTGTATTATCGAACTTATTGAAGATACTATTGAACAGCATATTAGCGAAGGATATGCAAAAATTAATATGTCCTTAGAAGAATTCATCCAAAAATTCACTATTTGGAACTAAAAATGGCTAAATACCATCCTCTAGCTGCTAGTAACTATATTAAGCTACCTTCAAAACTTGTTTAAAAAGATTTGGGGCGTCACATATTTCTACAAATTTACTAAGTATTAACTTTTTTGTGGAATTCTCTTCTTTAGTGAAACACTTAGTAAATTTTACACAATTTTTCGTTTAATAACTGAAAAATATTGTAATACTTAGTAAATTTTAGCAAAGTAATCTTAAAATACTTTCACTGAGATTTGCAACTTAGTCAAAATTTAAGATTTTCTTAACATATGATGATCCACATTGTTATGCAAATAGTATTGGATTGTACTTAAAGTACAAACATCTCCAATAGTTTAAAGTCTTTGAGAGAGAAAAATTAAAAGATTTTTATTAAAGACCTAGAAATGCATACAAGTTAATTTTTGTAAAATGAAAATTGTTTAAATATTAGAAAATATACTTTGGTATAATGTAACTTAGTGATATTTAAAACAAATACATATCAATTCATGTTTGCAAAAGATAATTCGATGTTTAGAGTGAAAATTTTTACTTCAAAGTGTATAAAAACGATAAAGTTTTTTACAGGTCGTCAGTTTAATACACAAAGTAAAATAATATAAGTCAAGAATTGTGGGTAAACATAAGTACTTTTTGTTAAATTATGTATTCGTGACAGATAAGGATAAATTTGAAATTAGTAAAACACAACTCAGTGATATGTAAAACTAGTGCATATTAATTCACGAAGGTACATATATGTGTACAAGTTTTTACGTATGAACTTAAACAAATTCACACTACTATTTTTCAAGATTAAGTTTTATTTTTGAATGATATATAGAAATTTTTTAAATTTATTTATTTGGGGTCCCACCTCCATCCGTCACATTTGTAGAAATATGTGACGCCCCAAATCTTTTTAAACAAGTTTTGAAGGTAGCTTAATATAGTTACTAGCAGCTAGAGGATGGTATTTAGCCATTTTTAGTTCCAAATAGTGAATTTTTGGATGAATTCTTCTAAGGACATATTAATTTTTGCATATCCTTCGCTAATATGCTGTTCAATAGTATCTTCAATAAGTTCGATAATACAAGAACTTCTAAAATATGTATGTGTCTCTTCCATGTCTTCATCTTTTTTTTTACGCTCCAAGGATACTTTCATAACCATATACCACTTCAGGGTATGCTTTTCTTTTAATTCAGACTTAAGTTTTTCATGTACATGAGGCTGTATATATGATTGATATACTTCAAAATCACACTCATTATTCTCATTGGGGTAAAACATCAGTGTTTTAAACATATATGTTTGAAATATTTCTTTAGGACAGTGGTTTAAGTCATAATTTTACTATACATGAGAAAAGTATCAACTTTCCTTATACTGAAAAGATGTCTAAAATATATCATTTGATGTTTAGACGAAAACTTTTTACAACAAAGTGTAAAAACGACAAAGTTTTTTTACAGATTATCGTTAATATGCAGAGTAAAATAATATAAGTCCAACAAAGGTGAGAAGTGTGAGCAAAATGGTTGTTTTTGTCACATCATGGGTTCGTGACGTAGTGTATTAGGGGGAACTCGTATCCAATGATTATAATCTTCCATCACACGCGTTATGACGTCAGCAACAGGTTTTATTGTCTGCTCAAGCTTGTTCAACCATGTTTAAACTTGAAACTATATATATTTTTGTTATTACATCACATATGGTTTTTCATACCTTTTAAGTTTATCTACAAATTTTCTAACTTAATGCTTTGTGTTAGTAATTCTACTAAAACAATTAATTTTTCTAAGTGATGTGAGATGAAGAAAACATTTGACAAAAATGTTAAAAAAATTTTGTAAAATTTCACAAACTTCTAAAATTAAGCTTTCACAATTCTTACAAAATATTTTCTGTATTCTAAAAATAAAAAAGTTAAAATAGAATCGTGAAAGTATCTATATATAAAAGTTTAAGTTGTTACTATAACATTATTTTTACACTCTTTGGAATAAAGATTGTGATTTTAGTTAAAGTACAAATCACTTTGAATATGTATATTCAAAGTAAGATTCAAATATGATACTTAGGAAAATACTAACTTCATAAGTATATCAAAAAATTTTTATAAGTTAGTTTTTCAGAAAATTGTTAATAAGATAAATTCATTTAAGATTTTTACAAGTACTTTACAATTGAGTGGAAAACCAATTTTACAAGTTTTTTCTTCTTCGATGTAAGATTGATAGTTTATAAAACTACTATTGTGCATAAATTTTACTTAGTGTTTAAATATTATACTCAAACAATACTTCTACAGTAATTAAAAAAGTATATCTCTAATATCCAAGTAAACTTTTTACATGGTTTATTTCAAAAAGATGACACTTAAGTTTGTATTCTAATAGAAAATATTCTATAAAAGGTGATTTTGTAATAAAAATTAAAACAAACCGTTTTCATTGAAATCTTTTTATTTGAAACTCATTCACAATAATACAAAACAGCAAATCTATATTGTTGGGATATCGTTCATACATTCGGCATTGAAGTTATTCAAAAAATTTAGCAAGTCTAGATTTTCATCGTTAAAGTTATCTGTCACTAACTCATTTTCCTTCGCACTAAAATTATCTGAATTCATATTTTTGTTGTTAGCAGAAAAATCATTCAAGCATTTGGGATTAAAGTTATTCAAAAAAGTTAACAAGTTCAGACTTTCATTGTCATAGTTTACTAGAGATAAATCGGTTTGTATCAGGTTAAAATTATTTAAGTCCTTATTTTCAACTTTGGTAGATAAGTTGTCAACATTATTTTCACTTGTATATTCTACATTCGAATTGTTCAAAAAATTTTTGAAGTCTAAGTCTATATTTTCATTCTGAAAGTTGTTGGAAGGTAAGTCAAAAACATCATTTATACATTCAGTGTGAAAATTATCCAAAAAATTTAACAAGTCCAGATTCTCACTGTCATTATTAACTGTTGGTAATTCATTGTTAGTTCTTCGTTCATTGCAATTTCTACGGATGTTAAAGCCTTTAAGATGATTCTTTCTCTTATGTTGCAATAATTCATACTTACACTGAAAAGTTTCACTGCATTCATCACATCTAGTTTGTATTGAAGATTTTTTATGCATATTTCTTTTATGTTTTAAAAAATGTCGTTTGTTTGTAAAAGTATCAGTACATTCGTCGCAGCAGTATGTATGTAAAGTCTTTTTATGACTTTTTCGCTTATGGTTTGAAAAAGCATGTTTAGTTGAAAAGGCTATAGAACATTCCTCACATAGATACTCAGGTTTACGATAATGCACCCTCTTGTGTTTTTCTAATTCATACTTGTGTTTAAAAGCATCTTTACAAATAATACATAGATGTTTAGGTAAGACTTTTTGATGAAATAATCTCTTATGTTTCGATAAATCACACTTGCGATTGAAATTTTCAATACAATATTCACATTTGTATCTTATGGAAATTTTTCTATGGGTTTCCATATGTCTTTTTAAACGATGTAAAGTAACAAATCCTTTCTCACACACGTAACAAATATTAGGTTTAATGTCATTGTGAACCTTCACATGCCTAGTAAGATAGGATTTTTTTTTAAATGACTTATTACAAGTTAGACAAATAAAAAGTTTAGATAACTTCTCATCCTCAAAACTTGATGAAGGGGGTTGTTGAACAGAAACGTGAGTCTCCTCAGACGCTAAAGTATTATCCATTTTGTGCTTCAGTTTAGCAAAGTATAAAAAATCACTCTAAAAGTAAGACTTTAAAAATGTTTAAAACTACTAAGTATGAGAACTTAGACAACTCTACAGTGAGAAAAGATTGCAACTAATTCAAATTTTTTCTTTGTTCATCAGTTTTACTTAAGAATTTACGCCAAATTTTCTAATTTCATGTCAAATTTTTATAACTATCGCCAATATTAGTAGAAATTTAGCCAAATTTTGTCTTATATGATACTATAATAATTAAATCTTACTGGAAATTCTGGGTACATGACACTTTGGTCCCGCCGTTTTGGTCCCGCCACTTTAGTCCCGTCGAATTGGTCCCGCCACTTTGGTCCCGTGGAAATTTTGGTCCCGCCGTTTTGGTCCCGCCGCTTTGGTCCCGCCACTTTGGTCCCGCCATTTTGGTCCCGATATCAGGAATAATCAAAGTATTACAGAAAAAAGCGAAATTCTTCTTCATATTTCGAATTTTTGTCATTCGACTTGAAAACATGGGGGTAGGAAAATTATTATTATTATTTTTATTACTATTATTATTATTTTGCAACAGAAAGTTGTAGTAACAAATAAAACTGAAAAAACGTCTAAAATTTTGAGATTTAGATTTTTTCTTTGTACGATAGAGGAAAAAGGACAGCAAATACTCATATATGAGGGAACTTCGGGCAAAAGAGAACTTAGATGAATATTTTCAATTGGAGAGTTGAATATTTACGACCTTTGTTGAAAATGATGTAACTATAGGACACATGGAACAGAAAATTTATTATTTCGGATCGAATTTTGAACGATAAAGGTATTAGTTATTAGCGCAGATCTAAGCATTGTTAATTTATCTAAGTCTGCAAAATTTTAGTTTAAGTAAAATACAAGGTTTTCAATCACATTCATATTTAGAGTGCTCGAATAGAAAATTTGTAGAAAGTCAATGCTTTATCGAAGCATCTCCTAAATGTTAGAGTTTAATAATAAAAGAAGATGCGAGGAACCTAAATAATGATCTCAGGAATAATTTGTACAGATCTGCTAAACTTAAGTCATTTTCTTCTCTGTCAATCCGGATATATTTGTCAAACACAGGAAATAGTTACATATCACATAGAATTGGAAAAGCATTTTTATTCCATTATAACCCCTTACAATATTGTTTAAGAAAATGTCCATTAAAAGCCCCTCCCACCCCCCTTTTTTTTTCATATCCGCTGAAACAAAACAGTCAAATGCCTTTTTATTGTCTGTGGGAGAAACAGGTGCGAAACGAATCTCAAGGTGCTACAGAGATTTCAATGCGGTCATTGAAACATAGTCATAGAGACATATCAGACAGATTTATTTATTTATTTTATTTTTAACGTAATATTAAACTAAAAAGATAAAAAAAATTGTACATCAACAGTTAATTAAATATTGGACTACTTACATTTTTTCATTTTTAAAATAAAACCATTGTAATTGAAAGAAAAGTAATTTATACACATATATACACGGTTAACGAAATTAAATATCACGGACAAACAAACATGCATTTTATTATTATTATTATTATCAATATAACACAGATGAATTCATATATAAATTCAAAAACTTCATAAATGATCCCAAGCTTATGCTTATGAAGAAGAGTCTACTGTGGGAGCAGGTCAATAATTAATTCTTTGAAAGAAATAGCATTCTGCCACTAAAAGCAAATTATATTTAATATCGTAAGGTTTTCTTTCTGTCTTTTCCCCTTTTTTTTAAACAAAATTTTTCTGTATTTTATTATTTTTAAAATAATTCAAACTTTATCAACTGTTGTTATTGATAACAATACTTTTAAAATCACAAAATGTTGTCCCTGATAGTAAATTAAAAATCAAATTACAATTGAAGTAAGTTAAATCGAAATCAAATGAAAAAAATATCAATTAAAAAAAAGTGCAATTGCATAAAATAAATAAATAAAATGTTCGTAAAAATATTAGTACAAAATTCTCCGATTCTCAATAGCTAGGCAGCAATCGTAATGTCGAAAATTTATATATTTATGTGTAAGATATTCCTTAGTTAAAGATATTCTAAGAGCACTTCAATTTTCCCGCATCAATAAATATGTTATCATATTAAAAAACTGATATATATTTAAAAAATTGCAAAAAATTGGCAGGACCAAAATGTCTCGGGACCAAAATGGCCAGGGACCGAAATTTCCTCGGGACCAAAACGGCAGGACCAAAATGGCGGGACCAAAGTGGCGGGACCAAAACGGCGGGACCAAAGTGTCCTGCTTCGGGAAATTCTAGTTTTTTGACGAAGAAAAGGGGGTGAATTTAGCCATATGAAGTTCTAATTCGATAATTTCTTCTAAAGTCCAGTCTGATCCTTGTTCATTAAATTCTTCAAAACTCTTTATCATCTTGGCAAAAGCTTTTTCAAGATCATTATCAATACTTATTGATGAAAAGGATGTAAAAGTATTTGATCGAAAAAAGGGAGAAAAAAATTCCTGAGGCCCTTCTTGCACAGTACGGGTAAGTTTAACTTTAACAATTGTATGCAATTTCAGTGCTCTTTTCTCATTTAATTGAAAGTTCAGTTCATTTAAAATATCAGTTTTTAAATTATTAAAAAATGAGAATAAATCTATATCATTGTTTTTATTGTCAAAGGTAGTGGTTGTAAACACATTGAGAGCGTTTTGTCTTTTAAAATGTTTAGTTTTCTCCCTAAGTAAATCTTGATCAGAAGAATTTGTTATTTGCACCTGTACTAAAGGAGATCGATGTTTGTCTAAAGTATGATGACGCAAATCTTTTTTATATTTAAATACTTCACTGCATTTTTCACAAAAATGTTGCGGTGAAGACTTTCGATGATTTTTTCTTATGGAATCTGACAACTCATGTTGTGGTGGAGGCTTTTGATGGTTTTTTCTCATGTGTTTCAATAACTCATATTTCCATCTGAAGATTTCACTACATACATCACAAACATGCATAGATAAAGTCTTTTTGTGATTTTTTCTAATATGATTCAGTAATTCATACTTGCGATTAAAGCTTTCACTACATTGTTCGCATCCATATTCTGTAGGAATCTTTTCATGAATTATTATATGTTTCTTCAAATCGTCGGGTCTACTAAATGATTTTTGGCATACATTGCAAATAAAAGGCTTCACACCCGAATGAATCATTGCATGCCGAGTTAAATTAGACATTTTAGAAAAAGTTTTATTACAAGTTGGACATATCAGAAGGTTTGATAACTTCTTGTCATCGATTTGTGATATAGCGGTTTGTTGATTTGAAATAGGTATCTCCGCAGGTAGATCCATCTCTTGACCCAATTTAAACTATCAATATGCTTCACTGAATTCAGGTTAAAAAACAGACGTCTTCACTCCGTGAAAATAAGCTAGTAAGTGGTGATATTTTTGTTCGCTCCTCATTTGTACTGTATGTATCTCGCCAAATCTGAATTAATCACCAAATATATTTTAAACTCTACCAAATACATTCTAAATCTTGTAATATATATTCGAAAATATTACTAAATTGTTTTAAATCAAGCCAAATTTATGTTAAAATGTTTTCATATTTGCATATTTATCACTAAATTGTACAGGTTTACTCTAAAATAATGTGAAGAATCAGGGAAGTGTATAAAAATTATTAGACTACTAGCAGACCCGGCCACGCGTTGCTGTGGCTATGTTATACGTTGAATTATAATGTAGTAAAATATTCAATATATTAAAATTATTATTTACGAATAAAGACCATCCTTGATAACATCCTTGATCTTAGCAGACTTAGCCCGCTTCGCTGGTCCCTATTTTTAAATGATTCACTATAATTAAAGAATTCTCAAAATTGCATTAATTTTTAACATGTGAAAAAAAAAGAGAAAAAAAAAATCTGATCGGGAAAAATGTTCGACACTCATAATGAATCCATATATTATCGAAAGGAAAATGATATAAAATACAAAAAAATCTTCTCTCATTGGTGGAATAATCTGTTCGGACCCCCAATGCCTGCGGCAGTGTATACCTGCGCAAACCATGCGCACCGTTTCTTCATCCACCGTTCCCGCCCTTCTTAATAACTCTATACTTTCGAAAATATCCGCAATCGATTTATCGGGCCTTAAAACTTAATAATACTAATTTTCAAAGTTCTAACTCTTATTTCTATTATTTTGCCCCTTTGCCCTCCCCCCTCCCACTATTCTAAATAATTTTACAAATTCGAAAATATCTACAGTTTATTTGTAGGTGTCAAAAACCTGTATGCACCAATTTGAACGATCTAACTATATTTTTATTTTTTGCCCCTCTGCCCCCCTTCCCGCCCCTCCTAATAAATTTACAAATTCGAAAATATCCGCAATCGATTTGTTGGTATCAAAAATTCTATGCACCAATTTTGAATGATCTAACTCCATTTTTATATTTTGCTCCTCTGCCCCCCCCCCTTTCCCGCTCCTCTTAATAATTTTACAAATTCGAAAATATCTGCAATCGATTTGTACGTATCAAAAACTTCTATGTACCAATTTTTAGCGATGTAACTCTATTTTTATTTTTTTGCCCCTCCGCCCCCTTACCCGCCCCTCCTAATAACTTTACACTTTCGAAAATATCCTCATTCGATTTGCAGGCCTCTAAAACCTCTCTATACCAATTTTGAACAGTCTATCTGCATTTCTATTTTTTTTTTTTTTTTTTTTTTTTTTTGGTTGTTGTTGTTTGTTTGTTTGTTTGTGAAATCACGTTTTGGCCCCTCCCCCCCCCCTTTTGGGAGGCGAATTTTGCAATAAAAACTATCCTATCTCTCAAGTTGGACCAAATTGCACACAGTGTCCAAATTTCATTAAAATCGGCTCATTAGTTTAGGAGTTCATCGCGGACAAACACAATAAATTTTATATATAAAGATATATATATATATATTAAATTATAAAGTTTTGATCAATGAAGCACAAATAAGTAAAAAACAGGATTAATTTCACTGTATTATCTTCATTATAATATGAATTCAATTTACACTTCAGTCTAAGTAACACGTGGCCGGCTATGCTAACACCAAAAATTTAAAAAGTGGAAATAATTGAATTATACGAAATTTATTAATAGGTTAAAAAGTTGAAGATTCTTTGTGTAGATGGCAGCACCAAATATATTTCAGCTTTCATTTCAACCCAGTCGAAAGGTATCGACATCTGTTAGAATCATTTGGAGTTAACAGATAATTGTGACTGTCAAATAATAACAGACAAATAATTAGCAATAAATTAAAATTGCGACTATAATTTGAGATTTAAACTATCCTATCTCTAAAGTTGGATCGAACTGCACATGGTGTGCGAATTTTATTATAATCGGTTAAGTGGTTTAGGAGTCCATTAAGGACAAACATTGTGACACGAGATTTATATATATTAAGATAAAAGTTAATAAAGGTGAGGAAAATATATGTAAGTTGATGAATAGTAGTCTATAAGGAGTTTAATTTATTGGTATTTTTGTTAAAAATGATAGTTAAATTTACGTCAAGTAAAATAATTTGTGCGAAAACTTTTCAGTTTATAATTATATGTTTGTAATCTACAATACTTGGTCAAAATATTTTTTAACTATGTTTGAATACATTTGCAAAGTCTAAGTATACATCCGTGAACATGAATGTATTTTTAAAATCATATATTAATATTTTTTCAACTCTGAATTTTTTCAAAGTTACTTTCATTATTTACAAACTTTGTAAAGAAAAACTGAGTAAAAGATAGCTTAAAGGGTGGCGTATTTCGCTATGTTAAAGTGTGGCAAAGTAGTGAAAACTCTTTATTTTGAGACAGATTGTTGAATATTTCTTAGGAAATATAGGTTAAAATTACTAATGATGGGAATGAATTGCAAAAAATGTTTCGGGAAGTGTCAGGCAGATCGCGTTTAAAACGAATAAATGTAAATTTCTAATAATCTCTATGTTTGGAAACTTGTATACTTTTAAAGAGTGAGAGAGAATTTATTGTATGTGAAAGAAAAATTTTCAAGTACGATCAAATAATATTAAAGGAAAGTTTGTATTACTCAGTTAAATGAATTCAATGAACTGATATTTTTTGAGTGTTGGAGGATTTGTAGTATAATATAAGACTTGAAATAAAAATATTTAAAACTTCTATAAGAAAACCGATGTGTTTTGCCAAAAAATGTAACATTGTTTGAATAGCAGATACAAAAGCCTCCCCCTCCGCTTGTCCGTTCCTGTATTGCTCAATGTCACCTAGAGAAGCCTTAAGGGGAAAAATTCTTCAGCTATTGTAAAACCATCTTTTGAAAACAAGTTAGCACAGAACTAGTAAATGTCTTGGTGGGAATCCTTTTTAATTATGTTTTAAATTAGTGCAGTCAGCTAAAAACTTTATTGTTTTATTTACTTTAGATCAACACGATACAAGTTGAAAAAAGTTAGGCGTGAAAAAACTTTAAGAATTTATTTTAAACTGTTAAATACAATTAACTAATTGTAAAAAAACTATTTTTGCTGAAAATTGTTTAAAATCAAAAATTAGAATTATCTAATATCTCCCATTTAAAATATTATCTATTGTGAGGTAGATTAAAATATATACAATTGGGTTGAAATGAAGAAACTTTACGGGAAAACTATTTTTAAAAGGAATATTTATCAATCAAGTAATTATACAGCATTCTTTGGTTTAAAAAGATCTGCGTATGCATATTTCTAAAGAACAGTGGTTAAAGTACTTGCAAACTACTGTTTCTTTACTTCAAGCAGGTGTTGGGTTCGAATCTCAGTCATATTCTATGTTTCTACGCTTTCTTTCTTTCATTCTATTTAATTTTCATGTACATTGTCATTTTTTTTTCTTTTTCATAAAACATATGGTGAATTTTTATAAGGAAATCCTTAATTAATATTTTTTTAATTATTATTCTGTAATTAATATCATTTTCGAATAATTGCATTCATAGATTTAAAAAGATTTGTACAGGTATATAATAGAAAAATCACTCACACATACGCGAAAACTGCTAAAATATTTTTTCTATAAGGTGCCGGGTTCGAACCTCAGTCAGATCTCTCTATTTCTTTCATAATATATTCACATCAACATCCTTCATTCTTAAATTCATATTTTTTTATTAATTTCTTATTTATTTCTTGATTTTAAATTTTAAATTTTTTTTTTAATTTTTAAATTTTTTAAATTTTTTTAAATTTTTATAATTCATTACTCATAAACAATAGTCTTCACACTACTCCACAAAAATTCTCTTTTTAAAACCATCATCATCTTTCACGCTATTCATTAAAATTAATTCATTAACAGCCTTAATTAATACCCTCATCACGTTACACAATTAAGTCAGAGGATGCCTCAACGACGATACCAGCCCATCTAGACCCCTCAGGGGGTGGTGCGGCATCCGCACGGCTCTGTTCGCTCCGCCTTGCACCCTTGCACCCCCCGCCTGACCTAGAACCGGCCTTTCTTACCTACTATGGGTATTATTGGAAATTTGTAGGAATTCCATTTTCGTTTATGTTAATCGTTTTTATCATTTTCTAAATGTTTTTAACATTTTCTAATAAGGTTGAAAAGTGTTAAGGACTTCGGTTTGTCTGTCTATCAATCCGCGTTCTAAGACCTGTAAATGTTCATGAAATTTCTTGAAACTAATATATAATATTTAAGTTCACAATCGGATTCTCCTTATTGAAAATGAAGTGAATACCTCTACTGGTTTGTGTACAGGGATACCCGAAAGTATCGCAAAGCATTCGTCCTATGGCATGTATTTTTATAAACCAAATTTTAAAAACTTTACTTTGAACAAATCTTAATAAAGTTGAAATATGTTATTCATATTCATGAAAGAAGGCTTTCTACAGAATGTAGTAGGATTAGCACTAGGTTTACAGGGCCACAAAAAAATAATCAGTTACAATAAGGACTTTTATTGGAAATTTACCGTAATTGCATTTTCTTTTACATTATGCGATTTAAAACTTTTTAATATTTTTAAGTGTGAATATGATTTGAATTTGTGTATATATCTGACTGACTATCCATCTGTCTATCTGTCCATCTGTCCGCCCCCAACGTCCGTAAATATTTCCAGAATTTTTAAAAATATGTATATGTTATTCAAATTCACTACGGAATGTTTCCTATTTTAAATGGCATTAATATATCCCGTGCAACTGGTTTGCGTACAGGGACACAAAAAAAAATGTTAATGTTTTGCTTTTTAAGACAGACGTTTTTATAAATTACGTTTAAATAACTTTCTATTGTAAAAATCATAAAGAAATTGACATTTCTTGTTAATGTGATAAAATAATATTTTGTACAGGATATGATTTTGTTAACCTTCAGATTTATAGGGCTACACTAAAATATTCGGATACATAAGTGCTGCAATTAGAATATAAGAGCTACGTTTTCTTTTGTGTTAAGCATTTTAACAATTTCTAGCAATGTTTAAGAATGATTAGGCATTCAATTAGTCTATGTGTATGCATTTCAGAACGGACAGACAGTATGTCTGTCCTTTGTGTGATTACGTAGGCAAAGAACATTGAAAGTTATACAATACAACAATTACCTACATTTGGAAAGGGTTAATAATCAATGCGTACCGCATGATTTTTCTTTCTTATTTTATTTTTTCTTCTATGCATAAATTGTAAACAAGTAAAGAAATAAACATACAGTTTAGAAAATGCGCTCATTATCAAATTACTAATCAATTTTTATATTTATTGCAATTTTTATATTTATTGAGAATCAATTTCCTGTTCGTAATTAGAAGAGTTTCATGTTCATAAGTATGTATCTATGTAACGAACATGAAATTCGAGGGAAGTCTTTGTTACAAAATTATTCATTGACATTTTTATTATTCTGGTTACGTTCATAAATTAACATTTATATTTTTTTAAACGCCTGTTAAGGAAGTTTAAAAAAAGTGAAGAGAGGGAAAAAAAAAAAAAAAAATCAAGATGCAATTTAACATTTAAAGGCATGCGTATCATTTTTTTTAACCTTAATTCTTTCTAACGCCAATTCATTTAGGTTTTTACCTCCCTATAATCATTCTTTTTTTTTCTTGTATCTTATCTATCAAGGTGAGGTGTTCGAATCCCAGTTTACGCATGGAAGTTCATAGAGGTCCAGAATCCACTTTAGGCCGTATGATCCGGTGTAATGAACTTTAATATGCAAAAAAAATTATGGTAAGGTGACATTCCAAGCCCAGAATTCAAACTCGATGTCAAAACTTTATAAAATTTGATTAATGATTTGATAACATCGAAATTTTATAGTCATATATTCATTTGTTTCAGAATTATGCACATAAGAAGAAACGAGAAAAAAGATCGTTGCTTTAACTTTTAGAAACAAGCACAGCAATCAGATGTCATGAAACTTTGTAAAATATGTAAACAATATAGGATGTAAATACCATTTAAAAGTGTAAGGCACTGTGCTTTTTTTTTTTTTTTACAATTTTGTACTTTTATCAAAAGAAAAATAAATATATATACATTTCTCGCAAAGAAAAGAAATGAACCATACGAAAGAAAAAGCTTCATTTCATCAATCCCTGTGTTTGACGTCATCATATTTTCTTGTTTTGACGTTTGTTTCCGTTGATTAAAGCTCACATATAGCAGCGAATTTGTGTGTTTCTCAAAAATTGAAATCGTAATCTAGTTAACTTTCCACGAAAAATATGTAAAATGAAACTTCGATTTAATTTTTCTTGGAAATACGTTTTTCAGGATTTCCAACATAGTTTGTAAAAACAATTTGTTAAAATTATGTTTTATTTTATGAATGTGGCTGTATATTAAAATATATATTTGTTTTCATCTTAATTAAAAACACAATGTGTACTTTATAATGACACAATTAATATATAATACCATATTTAATAAATGCTGTGTTCTAATTTCGAGGCTTTTGGGCTTATGATTCGAAAATTAGAATATAGAAGAATAAATGAATTGATAAATATAAAATTTAAAGCTATAAATTATATTTATAATGGAAACAAGCACTTTCCAACAAAGGAAAAAAAGATTAAAATCAGAAGATTTGTTAAAATTTTCTGTTCAAATCACGGAAAACATGTACGTGTTGTTTCGCTAAATAACAAAATTTCTATAAAATTATATCAATACATTTTATATTAATGCATTTTATATCAATACATTTTATATTATAGTGTTTTTTTTTTTTTTTGTTTTTTTTTTTTCATGACCGTGAAGCGTACATACGTGCTTTATAGAGATTGCTACGAAAAAGACTTACGTGCGTTCTCTGACTCGACTATTCATCGAATAGTGACTTTTACTGTACGAGTAACAGCTTCAACTGTTTCCAGAATATTCGAATAATTAACATTTCTATTTGACTGTTTTCGAGAATGTTCGTTTTAATTATAGTTTTGTTGCACAGATTCGAGTTCAAAAAATGTTTGATATTGTCAAGGAGATCCCATGCTAAAACTTTAATTATTCAATTAAAAAAAAAAAAAAAAAAAAAAAAAAAAACTTTAAATACTGTGGCCAGCGAAGCGGGCGAAGCCTGCTAGTAGAATATTAAATGCGCAATCTCTCCTAAACAGCGAAAGCGCAAACTCTCCCATTTTGGTAGGAGAGATTGCGCAGTGTTTTATTAAATAATTACTCACCTTTAGAGGAAATCGTTGTACTTGTAACGTTAGTCTATGTCAGTAGGTTATGAGAAATTGTTTAATTTAAAAATATTTTGTACTACTAGCATTGTATTGAGTTTCTTAGGAAAGGTTATGAAAATTCAAGCTTTTATTTTTGAGAACCAGACAATATAACCACGTTTTATCTTAAACTCTTGAAGCAATCAATATGCAAATTCAAGTCGGCACTTGGTATTGTACAACCACTTAAAATTTCAATTCGCCCACTCTACTCTTTCCCTCCGATCCCCCATATGCGCAATCTCTCCTACCGCACGATCTCTCCCTGCTTTACCTTATATTAAAGAAACAGAAAACATGAACAAGACCAAATAAAGATAAATAATTGGAAAGTAACATTAAGTTATTAGATAACACGGGTAACTTAAAAATTAGTACATTTGCTTTTCAGCTTCAATGTTTTTTTGTTTGCTGGCCGCCCACATTCCTTGCACTTCTTGTTGGTGAAGCTAATCGTGCAGTCACCTGTCTAACCTGTTCGAGACGTATTGCACACCGTGTATGCAAAGTATTTCCGAGCCAAAAAATGGGTAACACACCGCGTGTTCAATGATACATGGCTAGTTCTGCCCACTTTTAAGCCCGGAATCCACCCACCGTTTATTATTAAATAAAGATTTTTTTTCCCTCCAAAATCTTATGCCCAAAAATGTTCGAAACACAAAACCTAAATTTCACTTGGTTTGAAATCTTCTTATTTTAATTTTATAAAATCCTTTATTTTTATATATTTTATTTTATTGAAATTTAGACAATTAATGTTCTTAAAAAGAATTTTGTAAGTAGGCTGATATTTGTGCTTACATTTAGTTTTATCGCTTCTACTTAAGCTACCGACAGCTACACATAGCATACTTGACAACCATCTCATTATGAACCGTACAATTTTTAGTACCTGCCTTTTTCTTCACACCAATAATTTTTTAGAGTAATTTTAGTCTTATTTAATCGTAACAACATTTGGAGAGCTTAACTCTAAAAATATAGTGGTGTAAGAAAAGGGGCTTTTCTTCAGGGGGCGTTTACAATTGTACGGTTATTAATGAGATGGTTGGCAAGTATGTTATAGGCTAACATTTGCACTCGAAAGGTAAATCCCACCAGAGGTGTGGCTTTTGTCGATTATGCCGCTCCCATTCATTTTCAGATTCTTGGAACAGTTTCCAAAAAGGTGCGCCGTCTCGAATGGATTGAACTAGTCCAGACATTTGTGGAAGTTATTTCCTGGTACAGTTCCAAACATTCAACAAACTTATCCACATTGTCTTGCAATTACCAATAAGCTGCGAAATCTATTTTGGTATAGAATTTTAAACGCGCAATCTTTCCCAAATAGGAAAGCGCAAATTCTCCCATTTTGATAGGAGAGATTGCGTAGTGCTTTTTTAAATAATTATTCGACTCTAGAGCAAATCGTGATGTTTGTACCGTTAGTCTAGGTTACAAGATTGTGAGAAATCGTTTAATTTAAAAATATTTTGCATTACTACCGTTCGAGAAAAATTCCTAGGAAGTGTTATGAAAATTCAAGCATTTATTTTTGAAAACAAGACAAAATAATCACGCTATATCCTAGACGCTTGATGCAATCAACGTATATATTCAAGTGGGCACTTCACTATTGATGTTGTATAACCACCTTAAATCGCGACTAGCCCACTCTACTCTTTCCTGCCGGTCCCCTATGTGCAGGGCCTGATTAAGGGGGAAGCTCGCTCTTGACACATTATTTATACTTACACCGTTATTTTTTAACAAATACTTTCCCCCTATAATAAACAGAAAATTTTCATTAAAAATTATTTTAAAAGAATTCTGGTGTCTAATAAATGTGAGTAAATTGAATTGTTTTACACCGTTCATTTTTTATAAAAAATATTTCCTCGTCAAAGCGTGGAATTTCTATGACATGAAGTAAAAAATAATTGTAAAAATATTCCGGTATGAGCGAGCTTCCCCCTTAATCAGGCCCTGCCTATGTGCGCAATCTCTCCTAGCTTTACCTTTTGTGAATTTACAATAAAATACATTTGTGTGACGGGATTTTAAATTACATGCTATTACTAATACCAAACTACACAATTTAACATAAAATGTATTATATTTTTATTTATTAATATATATATATATATATATATATATATATATTAATATTTATCAAGCTAATATTTTGTTCCCTTATTGATTTAATTTTGTTTGTATACGCTTAAACTCCAGCCGTTTTTAATAAAAAAAATTCAAAATAACTTAAGAATAATTTTTTGTAAAAAAAAGATTGTTCAAAAGACAAACTATACTAAATGTAAAAAATAATGTAATTAACTTCAATAGTTTATTCAATTTCATACATAAAATTCAGGAGGAAATATTAAAACCTCATAAGATTATAAAAATATGTAGAAACATTACTACATTTAAAAAGAAAAAAAAAGTGTTACTATAAAAGAGACAGCGATGAATACTTAACTTCTTAAATTTAAAAATCTTAATCACATGTTAGTCTAGACGCATAAAATATTTAATTAAAAATGAAATTATTTAAAATGCTATGAGATTTTATTTTACGCTTCATGTTTTAGGTCTTCCAAACTAAGACTATTTTTTACCACATAATTAGAGAGATTTTCTAAAATGTTTTTGGAATCATATGAATTCGAAAGATTTCTTTTCAGGAATTTATTTATCAAAAACACATTTATTATATTTAGTGTCAGTAAGGATCATACATTGTGCAACATATTTCAAATACCGTTGTTATATTTTAATCAGAAACGAAATTACACCTGTTACTTTTTTTTTCTTTTTTTAATGCGCTATTAAATTGCATTTAAAAAAAATAATAGTAACAATTTTCTTATCGCTTGCTTTTTATTATTTATATTTTCATCTTAAATTGCACCTTGATTTGAAGGTCTCAAAGTCTAGCTATTATTTCAAAATAATAAAATTACGGAGCCGCCAACATTTTTAACATTTAAATCAGAATTGACACCAGTATTTTTATATGGATTATGTTATATATACTTTTTTCGACGATGAACATTGCCGAAAACAGCTATAATTTTTTGCGACCTGAAGTCTCCCGCCAAAAATGGGAGACTTGGCCTATGTAATTAGATAATGCAATAGCTTTGCTTTATTATTTCAAATAATATGTAAATATTGAATCTATATATATATATATTTCTTTCAATGTTAATCAATATTTTTCAGTATAATCACATTACGTACAATCCTGAAAAAAAAAACTACTTAAACTAAAATAACAAGAATTTTTAGAACTTGAATACTGGATTATTACACAATAACATAAGTAATTAACAATTTTAATAAATTCATTTTAATTTATGCTGGAGAAATGTAAGCAACAACATTTAAATCCACCACACTTCCAAATTCATAGTTATAGTTGCCAACATTTTAATTTATTCCACAGCATTTTTAGACCCACCTTTAATTCGCATTACTTTACCCGGAGTAGCCAACATTTTAATTTATTCCGGAGTACTTTTAGCCCTGCCTTAATTTCTCCAATATATAACTTCGATAAAGTAAGACAAAATTACTTTTAAAAAATAAGTGGTGTGGAATAAAGGCGGGGCTAAAAATGCTCCGGAATAAATTTAAATGTTGGCAACTATGCTTTACTTATAGAATATTTTTCTCCAATATATAAATACGATAAAATAAAAAAGCATTGTTCTTAAGAAAACAATAGTATGAAATAAAGGCGGAGTTAAAATAAAATCTTGGTATCTCTGCGAATTAAAATATGGATGCCAAGATAATAATAATAATAATAATATATAAAATAATCACAATTCGCCATAAATTATTCCTGAACTCTATTTTATAGGAAAAAACATTGGTATTTTTATACCTTAGTAAAATATGAATTAAGTCATTTTGACTGAAAATATTTTGCTTCTCACTATAAACTATATTCTCGTAAACAAAAATGACCTATGGATATCCGGAAAAAAAAAATAGGCAAACGTTTGTATAGAGAGGTTATAAACATCTATATTATTATGTAAATATATAATCTACTTAATTTCAGGTTTCATTTGCATAAAGTAATATTTTTTATTAAAGAAAATCATGTACGTGAAATTAGAACATCAATGGTTCATAAACATAAATATATCATTAAAAAAAAAAAAGAAGAAGAAGAAGAAAAACGTGCATAAAATGATTAAATTATTTAATTTAAAAATCTTAGTTACTTCTTATTCTAGATGCTTAAAAAAATATAAATAAAAATATTTTTTTAAGTCGAGGAAACTTTATTTTATTCTTTTATAATTTAATCCTCGTTAAAAATAAAAATGATGTTAATACCACTAGAAAAGCATTTTGTGACGCTAGGCTTTAGCTTAATGTGCTTTTAATTACTTTGTTACTAAGAAATCTACAACTTAAATTTTCTATCTTTCTATTTTTTTCTTTAGTGTTAGATTTTAAACTATTGTGCATTATTTATACTTTAAATAGATAGTTATATATAATAGTAATAATGTCTTCAACAAACATGAAAGTAAAATGGATTATATTTTTACGTTTAATAACTCAAGTATTCCCAATGAAATGTCAATTTCTTTCATTTGATTTCTTTTGATGTACAATTCGCTTAGATTTCTTTGTTCATATAAGCTTTTTCACAACGATTTATTTATTAAAGTTTTTTATTAGAGTATCATTTCACATGTGTAATGTCTTACTTCTTTCTACCAGCTCCTAGTTACACATTGATTTTTGTAACCATAAGACCCCTTTTACACACACACACACACATATATATATATATATATATATATATATATATATATATATATATATATATATATATATATATATATATATATATTAGGTCATTGCAAAAGTTCGTGCGGACGCGGATCATTTTATTGCCTCCAAAGATGAGAGCTTCTATCGCCGTGTGGTATACATTTATTATCCGAAAAATGGGCAAAGGTTGTAGAAAGTAATGGAGAGTATTTTGATTAAAAATTGTCATTTGATTTGATGTATTTTTGTGAAATGAAGCAATAAAAAACCGCACTAACTTTTGCAACGACCTAATACATATATATATATATATATATATATATATATATATATATATATCTTCATTTATTTCTAAAATGGTCTTCATTTTCCCAGATTTTTCTTCCTAAAGTGTAAGAAAAAGAAGAAGAAAAATCATGTTATATTACAGAAAGTTTGTGGCAGAAATGTTCCAAGAAAGTATTCGTATGCAATGAAGAACATGCCGAAAGAGATATTCTACAACTAAACAATGCAGTACATGTTCACAAAACAAACCACAGATTTTTTGTATTATTATTATTATTATTATTATTAAATAAAATTCTCCAGTTCGACCACCCAGCATAGAACCAGGGTCCACAGCGTAGAAATCGACTATGTTAGCTGCCACATAGCTGCCACAAATGTCAATATTTTAATTTATTCCGGAGTCTTTTTAGTCCCGCTTTGATTTCGCACCAATTTTTAGAGTATTTTTTTCTTATTTTATCGTAATTATATATTAAAAAGAATTATTCTACAAATAAAGTGGTACGAAATCAAGGCGGGGCTAAAAATACTCCAGAATAAATTAAAATATCGGTAGCTATGATAGCTGCCAACATCATAATTAATGTTCTGTAGTTCTGATATTACCCGCCCCTTTTTCTACACCACTTAATTTTTAGAGAAATTCTCTCCAAATGCAATTACGATTAAATAGCAAAAAAAATACTCTAAAAAAAGACTGGTGTGAAAAAAATGTGGGTACTAACAATGCTACGGAATATTTATTAAGATGTTGGCAGTTACGTGTTACCTCCCAGATACGGAAATACACTGATTGCTGTTCCTTAACACTTCCCAATCGTACCTGACAAGTAATCATGTTACTTGTTAATATCTTCTTCATTCAGCGATAAAATAAATGTGTGGGACTTCAACGAACTGAAATATAAATATAGTTTTTAATACAAGAAATATGCTTTTAAAAATAAATCATTTATGAGACTTCAAATAAATTTTCAAATGATTTATGTAAAAGTTAGCATGTTTAAAAACAGTTAAATTCTTAATCGCCGAACTGTGTAATTTATCAAATAATACTAAAAAGGTTTTATTTATTTTATTTTATTTTATTTTATTTTATTTATTTATTTATTTATTTATTGTGTGTGTGTGTGTGTGTGCTGGAATACTTAAGTTAATGTATTATTTACTTGAACTTTGTGTGTTACAACTTAAAATAAAACATTATATGCAGTTCATTTCATAATAAATGCGGTAAAATGTATGAATGTAACAAAATGCAAAACAACAATTTCAGAGTTTCCAAGTACCTTATTTTATTCCGGAACACTTTTAGCCCAGCTTTTATTTCACACTACTTAATTTATAGAATGTTTTTCTATAACTACGATAAAGTTAGGGGAAAAATAAACTTACAAAAAAAGTGGCATGAAAAAAAGATGGGACTAAAAGTGTTCCGGAATAAATTAAGTATCTTGGCAACTCTGCAGTTTACATGTTAAAGAATACGAATCAATAATCGGGGCACTTTTTGTATGCTTGTGAAAAACTGGTTATGGTGCACTGGTTCAGAACAAAATTTAAATTGATTAAAAATATTTAAACTCAATATAAACCTTTCCATTTCGAATTTTTTTCATCCTTAAAACAAGAAATCTTATATTAGTCACAAGTTTTATTTCAAAAATAAAAAACTATAAATAATCTTTCGAAATAGGAGTAATAGCAGAGTACGAGTTAATGTGGTTAACAAAGCAACTAAAAGGTGTTTATTTGTACTTAATACAACCAGAGATACCATTTAAAATCATAATTTTTCAATAGATAAAAATATCAAAATTTTGAAAAAAGTATGCGTTACAATTATTTAAAATACAAATTCAACATTAAAAAAATAAAAACGATAAAAATATTTGAAACAGTTAAGTCACTTAAGTTGCCCAAAAAAGCAAACTGATTCTGATATTATTATCAGAATAGAGTAAATTATTGGATTTTCGAAATTATAGCTCTTATAACGGAAAACTTAAAATAGGAAAAGTAGCAAAAAAGTCAAAATTAACTCGGACTACTATCAGAAATATGTTCTAACACCAATTTTCAAAGCAGAAAGTCTATCTTTTTATCCAAGCAATCCCCACTCTGTTTAAGTTCTATTAGGATAAGGCTACAAGTCCTACTTTTAAATGTACTGCTTTATTTCATTTATTTATTTTTTAATAAATGAGAAATGAATCTAGAATCGAAACTATTACTTTTAAATGCATGCCACAAAAGTACCCTGACATATCTCCTGTGGATTACTGTGTATTTGGACTTTTACAATATGCCTTTATAATTCTAAGTGGCATCCAAAATATTGGATGGACTCTCGAAGAATGGGAGGGGGGGGGGAGGAGGAGGGCAACAAATAGACCTTAATGTTTCAAGAAATACTCTGTTATCTTGGAAATAAAAATGTAATATGATAGTTTAACAAAAGGAATTAGATTGAACATATTAGAAAATAAAATTCTGATATTTGTTTATATATATATCTTTGCAAAATCGTTACAAAAATGTGTGAAAACCCTCTGTAGAAGTGTAACTTAAACGCATGTGACTGAAACTTAAATATTTGCTAATTATACGATTAAAAAAAAAAATCTTAAAGATAACATTAAATAATATCGAAAAGTCACTTCAGCATATTATACAAGATTATATAAAAAGTAATCAACTATTTTATCTGATAATTTTAAATTAATACAATATGACGCTACACAGTTTGTTTACCAACTGATTTTCATGCGTACTAAAATTACTTGCATTTGGCGAGAAAGTATGTTGTTTGACAAATAACGCGTTGTCTATACTCTGTTCGCCGAGAACTGATAGCGAAAGTAAATAAAGCAATATGATTCTTGGCGATACTGTTGAATGACTGGCTTTCGATTGAAGACAAATGGCGTCTCTCTGACAAGCGAACGACTTCTTTTTTCGTTTGTTTATTTCGTAGCGATATTTAATGAGAATTAAACTTTTGCAGGCGTTTAATGAGAATTATGTAAAATGAAAGCGTGGAATAAAGTCCTCGGAAGTAAAGATAAATGTAGTGAAGCCAGAGAAAAGTTTTTATCCAGCTGTCACAAACTATACTCGCTTACAAGGCAGGGAAAACTAACCTACCGTCAATATAAACAGAATAGCCCATTCAGCGAGAAAACGTAAATGTGACAAACTCTGGTGATAAAACAGCAAACCTTTATGTCTACTTTCGCTATCAGTTCTTCGCGAACAAAGTATAGCTTTTCGCGCTAAATACACGAAAGTAATTTATATTTATACAGATTATAAACTAAGATTTAGCTTATAAATTTAAATGATCTTATATTACCAACGTAACTATTGTCAGCAGATTTTTTTTTAGAAAATTCTAAGTAGGGGAGCGTGGGGCTAGTTATAACAGGAGTAGGAAGTAACACGCAATTTACGAAATATTTTGTAACATTTTTTATTAGATATTTCGATAAACATAAAATTCTAATGACGCGTTTTATTAAGGAAGCACAATCAGTGTTCTGCAGAAATGATTAATGAGAAGTTCTGTACATGTACTTCATTTTAGCTAGCTAGCGGAAAAAAATGTATTTCGAAAATTTTTATTATGTTAAGTTATGTTAATTTGTATTTTAAAGAAGTGTTTATAGCTATTTGTTTACAGTGCGTTAAGAAATTATAAGATCACAAGCATATTGGTGCATTTCTGAAGAAGAGAGCATAATATGCAAATTTTTAGTTGCGTATTTAAAATTGATAGGAAAACGCATCCTATACTAATTCCAACTTTTAAAATTAAATTAAATTTCATTAAAACTTATTCATTTCTCTAAAAATTAAAGACTGTGACTGTTAAGAAATTATAAGACCACCTGAGAAAATTAGCATATTATAACATGGCGTCAAACTCAATATAAAGCGCATGCGTCAGTATTTCGTAAAAACATTACCTAAGAAGCAAAGGCTTAGGTTTTGAATGTGTTATCTACGATTAATTTGACGATGTCTCGAGGTAAAGAATTATCGGAGTGCGAAGTAAGATATTTTTTATTTTATAAAGGTTCTGGTAAATCTGAAAGAGATATTGCGAGGTTAATTAACCGTTCTAAAACTGCCATCCATAATGCCATAATTAGAAAAGATTATTCAAAAAAAAAAAAAAAAAAAACAATCTGGTAGAAAAAATAATTTGACAGCACGTGATAATAGACAAATTTTTCGACTGTCAACTAAAAAAAGTCTTTCAACTCGTAAAAATTCGAAACGTTTCAGCAAGAAAACTTCACATGTAACAGTCTGGAAGAGTTTTAAATTAAATATTAATACGAAATTTATGAAATTGAAGAAAAAACCAAAGTTATTAAAATGCCATCGAGAAGAAAGATCAAAATGGGCTAAAAATGCCATGTCATGGAATGATGAGTGGAAACAAATTATATTTTCTGATGAAAAGAAATTTAACCTTGATGATTCCGATGGTTACAAACACTATTGGCATGACTTGAGGGAGGAACCAAAAGAATGCTTCAGTCGACAAATGGGTGGAGGATCAGTAATGATTTGGGGAGCTTTCAGTTATGAGGGGTTGTGTGATTTACAGCGGATTTCGGGTCATATGAACTCTACACAATAGCAGTCTATGCTATATGATCATATGATAACGTTTGGATCTTTATTAGGTGGTGCTAACTGGATATTTCAACAGAACAGTGCTGCTTGTCATACATCTAAATCCACACAGGAGTGGTTTAAAAAAGAAAACATTAATATTTTGCCATGGCCAAGTCGAAGTCCAGACTTGAAACTCATGGAAAACCTATGGTGTATATTATCTCGCAAAGTTTATGCTAATAATAAACAATTTTCATCTGCTAATGAACTGGAAGTAGCCATTGTAAAAGAATGGTACAATATTTCTGTAACTGAACTTAACCACCTGGTTACTTCAATGAAAAACAGAGTGTTTGAAGTCATCAGGAAAAAGGGAAGACCAATATCATATTAATTTTTTATACAATTTTCTTTTTTGACAAGTGGTCTTATATATTCTTAACAGGTTATTTTTCACTTATTTCTAATATATATTTTAATTAAACATTTATTGCATTATACCAAATTATTGCAAACTAATTATCAAAAAATATAGAGCAATATGTTATTTTATGTATTTAAATTATAATTAGAATATTTATTTTTCTTATTATTTACAAAATTAAAGTGGTCTTATAATTTCTTAACGGACCGTAGTCTGTGTGTTGAATTATAAAATGCATGTTTAATATTTTGTATAAAACGTTATATTTTTTATAAATTAAAGAAATATCCAAAATCATACGATGGAGCAAGTTGAAACAAAATTTTGGGGCAAGTTGCAACATGTTACAAATTGCCTTTTGTGTTTTGATTCATGCAATTAGACATTCTATTTTAAAAGTAAAGAAGCAAATTATTTATTGTATGCATTTTTTTTAACATGGGGAACTATAAAAAGAAATCTGAAAGAGCTTCAAAGGGTCAAAATATATACGATTTTGCTACAGCTGAAATCTTCGAGAGAGGTACAAATATTAGACACCCATCACCTGAAAGAAAAGTATTTGAAAAATAATTTGAAGATATAATTAAAAAGTAACACAAACATAAAAAGAAAAGAACATAAAGAGAAAGGAAAAGATTATAGGAAGAAACAAATTACAGTGCAGCCACATATCCTAAAACTAGTAGTGAGGACGCGTCCAAAATGTTGGAGGGATGCCAGCTTGACCGAAAGTTTCAAATTTAGAAAACATCCAGTAATCCCACGCTCAGTGCTATTGCTCATTTCCTCTGAGTCAGATGACTGTCACCCCTATTTCAGCATTGGACTCATTGAGTTAGCGCTTGCGCAAATGCTTCCATGGTTTCATGAAATGTGGTCGAAGAATAGTAAATAAATAAACGAAAGGATTAAAAAAAATGTCAACTCTAGATTCAGATTCTGAATTAGAGGAGTGGCTTGTGGAGATACCTACAGCCAGAGCTCGAAGTCTCCGCCCATTTTCAGGAAACTTTCAGAAATGAAAAATTTTTTACTTCTTTGACACTACTATACAGAAATATTTTCGGTGTTATTATATTATAGTGCCGTGATTATTTAATCACGAATTCTAATCACAAATTAATCACGAATTAGAGAATATTGCATAAAAATAGTGGTAGAAAAAAAGCAAAAATTTCTAATCAGTGAGAGTGTCCTGAAAAAAGAGCGTAGAATTCGATCTCTGTTAAATCCTGTCTGAGGCAGAAGAATGGGTATAATGCTTAATTTGCAAAATGTGAGTAGACATTAAATGTATGAGAGGGAACAAAATATCATTCGTTTGAATTAATTTCAACTTTGACTAAGAATGACTTGTATGTTGATTTTATATTTAATTTTCTCTTTATTTTACTATAATCCATTTGATATAATTCATTGTTACTGTACCAAGAAGGTTATAATTTAACATTAGTTATTAATTGCCTTTTTTATTAAATTATTAATATATGATTGTTAACGAAAAACATTTTGAAATATTGTCGTTTTTACTGCTAGGGTTCCCTTCATATCTGTTACAATTTGCCCCACGTGTGTTACAATTTCG
This sequence comes from Salticus scenicus, assembly GCA_963930645.1. Lineage (NCBI taxonomy): Eukaryota > Metazoa > Arthropoda > Arachnida > Araneae > Salticidae > Salticus > Salticus scenicus. The sequence goes on from OZ005651.1 coordinate 85,433,895, forward strand.
CCCAAATCCGGGGCAAATTGTAACAGGCAAATAAATTTGAAAAGTATTTTTTGCGCTAAAGTTAGTAAAATTAACGAAAGCTTTTTTTTTATGAATATGATAGATGAATATGTAGGCTATGGAAACAGCAATTATAAACAGGAAAACGTAAATACATTTTAAAATATATTTAATTTTCCAAAAACTGTCACAACCAGCCCCTCGCTCCCCTATACACTTTAACGAGGTTTTCTTTGTGAAGAATTATTTAAAAAAACTCTGTATTTTTACGAGCAAGATTTTACCTAATATTTAAATGTGTTAATTTCTATAAAATTTATTTGAAAGCTTATTTAACATCAAATACAGAATGCATTTTCTAGTATTATTGTAGATTTTAAAATAATATTATCTTATTACTCATTGATGTCCCAAACACTTTTTTTGTCAACAAATGAAGTAAAAATGGATAAAATATGATTAACCTTCATAGAAAATGATTGGAAATTCATAAGTGCATGTTAATGTCATAATTTTTGGTGCAATTGTAACATCTTTGACTGCTTCTTGGGTGGCTTCGATACCCAACTTGTAAAGTACACGTGTACATTGAATGTGTGTGTATTTTTCAGGAAATATGAGTTTGAAAATGTACAGCAAAACGTACTGGCACCAAAGTTTCTAGCCTTTTCCTCTATACAATTATACATTTTCTTTTCAATGTACGCAGATTTTACTGTAAATGATCACCTATGTTGAAAAGTTTTGCCAGCTATTTTACTCAATTTGAATAATTTAACATGCAGCAAATCAGTTACAAAAGAGTCGTCCGCATTTTGAAAGAATTTGACAATTAATTTTATGTATAGAGGAAGTATTGTTAAATTGTTGTTCAGTGCCAAAGTTTGGAAGTTCCATCTTCAATAGGAGCAGAGTTCTTGATGGATTTGGGCGCCAAACTATCTCGAAAGTTCGCCCAATCACGACACTAACAAAGGAAACTCTTTCAAGTGCTAATCGTCAACTGTCTGAAAAAGAAGTACAGGAAATAGTTCAGATTATACTTAATTCACTGATCAAAATTTTAACTGCTGAATTGTAACAGAAAAGCCGCAAAAAAATGTTAAATATTATGTTTTCAACACCAAATATGAAAAAGCCATAGCCAAATTTTATTAACCTCCGTTCAGTGATGTCAAAGAACTTAAAAGTAAGACATAAGGGGAAATGAGAGCTATCTACATGATAGACCAGATGTTTCTGCCTAAAGGTTGTCTGAGTGTGTAATGCTGACCGGTTGTCGGCCTGGATAGCTCAATTGGTAGAGCCTTGACCTTGTAACTCAAAGATCCGGGGTTCGACTCCCGGTCCAGGCACTATTTTCACTCAGTCGGAAAAAATAAAATTTCAATAAATATGGTTTTCTCCCAATCAGTTGATTGTGTGATTTTAATAAAAAATTGTATTTCTTTCTCCCATTGTTTAATGGTGTTTTCCTTTACCTGCGGCTTATTTCTGTCGAGCTATCTACATGATAGAGCAGATGTTTCTGCCTAAAGGTTGTCTGAGTCAGTAATGCTGACCGCTTGTCGGTCTGGATAGCTCAATTGGTAGAGCCTTGACCTTGTAAGTCAAAGATCCGGGTTTCGACTCCTGGTCCAAGCATTATTTTCACTCAGTCGGAAAAATAGAATTTCAATAAATACGCTTAAAGCTTAGTTTCTGACAGACGACTGCTCAGCACAGATGTCTAAAAACAACTGTACTCATTCGAGAGAGGTTCCTTTTACATTCTCGGTCGTGATTTATCAATTTTCGAGATAATTTTGTTCAATAATCCAATTGTTCATTTCGGAAAATTTCCGAACTTGGCTTCTATGAAGATAGATCTTTCAAACTTTCGCAACCCTAAATATCCATTTTTAGTCATTTGGTCTCTATATTGCTAAGTTTGTCACATGACCGACAACCATAGAACCACTCCATGGACTGTCCTTTTTTCCATGGTAACTGTAAATCTGCTTTTTCTACAGCAGTCCCTTTGGTGCAGAAAAGGGGCTTAATCCTTTGGGAAAATAGGCAACATTCGGAATCAGAATGTTAATATCAAAATTATTAGATTTTTCTTTCTTTTTTCTTTAAAATTTTTCTTAATTATATTATAAGTTATTAAGTCAAATAAACCTTATGTATGATCTCTGCCGTGTGTAATGCGCATAATTCCTAAAGGAGGTCCTACAGAATAGTTTGAACCCATGGTTATCGTATCGTCGCCAAACCTTGTATGATGTCCTAGTGATATTTCACTCTTTGATATTTTGGAATGATGGTGTAAAGTGAAAGGTCGAATGAGTGCACTTGGTTCCTAGGTCTCGATTAAATTCCCTCGTCAGGATCATTTTAATGAACCCTTCTCGAAACACTCCGGAAGGCTAGGTCGACGCGCGAGATCTGGGATCACCCATGGTACTTCCCTCAAATCAGCGTCGATAGCAGAACCTCTCGGTCACTGGTGGGGCGGTACTTAACGTAATAGGCATGAGATGTATATGTATTTTACATATTATTAAAGTATATTACTAGATAACGCTGTCACGCAAACTATTTATAATTATTTAATTAATTTGGATAATTAAAAAATAAATAAATAAATAAATAAAATCTAGTATTGTTACATAATGTTTAAAAAAATTGTATGACACTGAAATTTGCATGTTACTCGAGTTTCACTTTTAGGTTTATTTCTTTAGAAATCGAATATTGCAATCACTTCGTTTATCTATCTATCTATCTATCTATAAATAATGAAAATTTTGTCATCACGATAACTCCCGAAACACTCAAAATCGAACCAAATTTGGACAGTGAACTAATCTTATAAATATCTTGGATGAGTTCATTAACCAAGTTGCTCTGACTTTCAAGAGTTGACTTTTCAACCAAGTTGCTCTGACTCAATTTTCAAGTGGCAGCCACTTGAAAATTTCAAACCGACATTGTAAAAAGCATATTTAAAGCAAGATTTGCTTGAATTTTGATGTAAATACAGGCCACATAAGGGTCTCAATGAAGTTTATTAATGAAGTTTATCCGCCATTTTGAATAAAGTGGCAGATATTTTAAGTTAAGCGGGACCACTTGAAAATTTAAAATCCCTATAACTTCCGAAATAATACTCCAAATCGAACTAAATTTAGACACTGTCTTAACTTATCTTATAAATATCTTAGATGAGTTTATTAACCAAGTTGCTCAGCCGTTTTGTTTTCAAGTGGAGACCACTTGAAACTTTCAAATTCAAATTGTAAAAATCGTATTCCGAATTTGTTTGAAATTTGGCGTAAATATACACCACATAAGGGTCTCAATCATGTTTATTAATGACATTTATCCGTCATTTTTAATAAAGTGGTAGATATCTTAAGTTAAGCAGGGCCACTTGAAATCAGGCTACCACTTGAAAATTTAAAATCCCAATAGCTTCCGAAATAATACTTTAAATCGAACCAAATTTGGACAGTGTCTTAACGTTTGTTATGAATATCTTGGTTGAGTTTCTTGAATGAGTTCGTTAACCAAGATGCTCCGACTTTTTCTTTTCAAGTGGCAACCACTTGAATATTTCTAACCCGCATTGTAAAAAGCGTATTTAAAGCAAGATTTTCTTGAATTTTTATGTAAATCTAGACTACATAAGGGTCTCAATGAACTTTATTAATGTAATTTATCTGCCATTTTTAATAAAGTGGTGGATGTCTTAAGTGGGGCCACTTGAAATCACGCTACCACTTGAAAATTTAAAATCACGATAACTTCCGAAATAATACTCCAAATCGAACCAAATTTAGACAGCGTCTTAACTTGTGTTATGAATATCTTGGATGAGTTTCTTAACCAAGTTGCTCCACCATTTTGTTTTCAAGAGGAGACCACTTGACATTTTCAAATTCAAATTGTAAAAAAAGTATTCTGAATTTGTTTGAATTTTGATGTATACATAGACTATATAAGTGTCTCAATGAAGTTTATTAATGAACGTATCCGCCATTTTTAATAAAGTGGCGGATATCTTAAGTTAAGCAGGGCCACTTGAAATCAGGTTACCATTTGAAAATTTAAAATCACGATAACTTCCGAAATAATACTCCAAATCAAACCAAATTTGGGCAGTGTCTCAATTTAGTTTATTAATGAACTATGAATTTTCTCGCCAAAAGTCGCCAAAAGAGTCGCTAAGTGGAAAAGTCGCCAAATTTGGCGTTAAATCCATTATCTGCCATTTTGGAGCTTTTTAATGCGTTTTTAAGGGAAAATTAGGCTATTTTAACGTTAAAATAAACTAGAAATGCAGAAAATTAACATTTAATTAACTTACTAAGCCTCTTTGAAAGAATTTCTAAAAAAAAAAAAAAAAAAAAATTGAATTATTTTCAAATTTGCAACAATAACTTAGATTAATTAGTTCACTGAGCAACTTTCTCTGCCATTTTGATCCAAGTGGCAGCCACTTAATTTTTCAACACGATGACTTTTGAGATTCTGAATTAATTCCAACTATATTTGTACAGTAGTCTTATATGCATTTGATATGTTTATCAACTTGTTCCACCATCTTGTTTCCAAGCGCCGGCCACTTGAAAATTTTAAATTCACATAAAAAGGTATTTATGAACCGATTTGCCTAAAATTCCATATCTAGATAGCGTACATCAATATTTCTACTAATTCGTGAATAATTTGTAGCCGCCTATTTGAAACAGAATTATGGCTACTTGATAAGGAAAAAGAAATCAACCTAACCTTCCGAATAAGCCGGAAGGACTTTTTTTTTTTTTTTTTTTTTTTTTTTTATATCACAAAATAAAATCCATTGTTCTTGTGTCGAAAGTTATAGTATTATTATGCAATTAAAAAGTTTAAATCTACTAAAGTGGATAATTTCTAATTCTTTATAAAAATGCCTACAACATTTTCTTCTTGATAAATTGTATGTAAATTTAAGTCCTTGGCTTTCTTCAGCACGTATGATCTTAGTTATATTATATATATATATATATATGTGTGTGTTTAAAGCACCTGTTTTAAGACTTAAAACAATTTTTGAAATGCAACGAAACTGGAAAAGGTTTTGTAGATAAGGCATAAAGAAGAAGAAAATTAAGAAACGATATAAAAGAACTGGATAACGCAGGACAGAGAAAATGCTTTCTATATAAAAAAAATAATAATTACTTTTCATATCTGCATCCCATTTTTAAAAAAAAATATCTAAAGTATCATAAATAATATAATAGGTAAGAAATTAGAGCAACTTTACTAATTTAAATTTTTTTTTAAGCTAAATTATTGCTTTTCTGTCATTCACATAGTTTAAAGAAAAGAAAAAAGGGAGAAAAAGAAAAGAAAATGTTAGAAAAACCATGAATTTTGATTTTATTTATTATAAGACTGAAAATCGCATTTCTTTTTAAAATGTTTTAAAAATATAAATTTTAAAGAAAACTTACGCTAAATTATAATTGAAAGCATCATAGATGAATGATAAATTGTCTTAGAATTACGAAGTTCAAAAAAGAAAATTCCGTATTCTTTGTAATTGATTTTTTTTTTCTTTTTATGCGTAAGTAAATAAAAGTTTTTTTTTTTAATGAACGACATCGTATTCTATGGAAAATTAGAATTTATTTGTCTTCCGTAAAAAAATCTTTTTAAGAGCTTAAAATTTGCATTTTTTATCAAAAGAAAAGGAATTTTCTCTCATTGAGCCTATTAATATATTTTTTAATTTGAATTTTGCCTTCAAATTATGCATTTAGCGTTTAAAGGTTTTTTTACTTACATTTTTCTTCACATTAGAATAAGTTCTATATTTCGAAATTTATTTCAAAATTTCTTTTAAAAAATTAACTTAATTGAACAGCCTGTACACTTCCAACTCCAAACTAATTTAAACACAATAATTTCTTTTATTTGCCTATTTGAATATATTTTTATTTTTTTCTGTCTCAACTCTATTAAAAAAAGACTTTTTTTAAAGGTTAAAGCTGCTCCAATACAATAATACATGTTAGCTATTACATATGGATTAATTAATTTAATATATTTTAATGAATCGAAATTATAAAAATTAAAATCAAGTCTATAAACTTGCAATATTTGCAATTCTGATTTCATAATTTCTGTAAATTCCAATTAAATACCACAAATTCCAAGAATGTTCACATGCTACTCTAAATAGCTTTTTTTTTTTTTTTTTTTTTTTTTTTTGTTCAGAAAATAAATGATAAAAATATCATAATGAAATATCATCTAAAAATATGATATTTAAATTTCTCTTTATTCTTTCACAATAATCTTTCAGTGCCAGTATATTACGATAAGAAGACAAATTAAAAATATTTGCTTTAACAATCCAGGTGCACAGTAATCCATAAAAAGCACATCAAGAGACTTAGTTAAATGCTTTTAAATAGAATACTTCCAAAATTCTTCTTCTTTTTCTTTTTCTTCTTCTTCTTTTTATTAATGGTGTATCTTCACGCGGTTTATGTTAAAGGTTTAATGATTAAATGTCTGCTATTCACGAAAGTAACGTTTAATTAGCCTAGAGATTACAAATTAGTTTTCGGAATCTTGTGTTGTTGGTGGCAGTATTGCCAATTTTAGGAACTTTTTCATTCGATATCAACCACAATTTTGTAATTGTAATGTTTGCCTAATTATATTGAAAATTTATCGTCTATCATGTATAATAAAGTAAACATCACTCCTTCAAATTATTGATTATTGAATAAAAAATTCTCCAAATTTGGCAACACCGGTTGGTGGCAATAGCCGACTGAATAAGAAAATGTCACTTCGCTGTGAAAAATGTGAAAGGCGTAGTTAGCATTTTTGAGAAATATTGCACATTCTCGTAGCTAAGCTTTCCAAACCACTGAATAAGTTTTCTCTGTGTTTCCTAAATTTTGAAGGTTTTATGATAACTTCAGAAAAAATTTAGAAACTTTTGAAAAAATTTGACCCTTTCAAGAAACATCCAAATTCTCTCTTACAGCCTTTTTGGAAATTCTGTCTCTGTTCCTGTGATTCTTAATAAAGCTGCTTTTTTTTTTTTTTTTTTTTTTTTTTTTTTTTTTTCTTTAACGGTAGATATCTCAAACCAGACTCTGTATAAGTACCTATTAAGTATATTCTCTTCTCTACATACTAAAACTTGTATCAACTTCATTTTTTCGAATAGCAACACCAATTTTTGACTCTATATTCGAAATCCTGATGTCAGGGGGAAAAAGGTATAGTTTATTTACTTTAAATAAATTCTTGATAGAGTTGCAAGTAAAAATGTGTTAGGGATAAATCCCTATATTTAAAAAAAATAATAATAAATAAATTAAGGTATGTCACAGAAATGTATATTATGTCCATTCAGAAAATCACCGGAAAAGAAGTGTGGCAATTTTAAATATACAATAAACTAAACTAATTAAGAAATTATGTGTGCATTTAAACTTACTTGAATAATTATTTTAAATCATGTGTATGCAAAGTTTTAGATGACACAAATGGTAACAAGTGACAACCTCCTAAGAGCAAGTAAAATTGAAATATCACTGTAACTCGAAAAATAATGTTAGGAATGAGCTGTAAATTTGGAAACCCATATTTTTGATGATGGACGTTCTATTCGTGCAAAAATTAACATATGTCATAATTCATAATTTTTTCAAATATGAATTTATTAATAATTTTCATAATTCAATTTTTTTTAATCAAAAATATGCATTGAACATGTTTGGGTCACTTCACTCTAACGCATAAAAAAGCAGAAATTGAATGTAATAAATTTTTGGGAAGATATGAATTAATGTATATCACAGTCATTAGCATCCCCTTATTTTGACAAATTATAACTCTAGGGAAATTTGAGAGAAATATACAAACTGTACCATTTTCTGAGCTGATTTGATCCAAATAACCCCAAAATATTGTCGAAAATGGGAGTTGCCATTGAAAAAAATGAAGTTGATGCTAGTTTTAATAAGTAGACGACTCCTTAAGCAAAATGTAACAATACCCTTACAGGGATGGAACACGGGCGCAGAATTCACACCGGAATGTGTTTAAGAAATTTCTCTCCCTATAATATCGTCGATTTAACAGGTAGAAAATTTTCTTACATTGATAGTGGTATGAATTCTGCGCCCGTGTTCCATCCCTGCCCTTATAAACCGTATAAACCAGGCGTTACTATTAATCGATCGGCACCAGCCGCATGTTTCTACGCTAATTTACAACAAAATTAATCGGAGGTGGCCTTTTTATTATTATTATTATCATTATTATTGTTATTATTATTATTATTATTATTATTATAGTACATTCAGATATGCATCCACAAAACCGTTCATAAAAATGCACTTAGAAACAGGAAATATACGTTTAAAATGTTCAAAAAATTATTAATTATCTGATTTTTTTCATTTCTTTTATTATTATTATTATTATTATTATTTCAAATTTTATAAATAAAACCAGCATTTTCCATTCCGTTCTAGGAAAAAATGAAAATTTACTTATAATTCAACTTACAATAAGGAATGATGCGCTTTTCCAAATTTTTAATAGTAAAATTTTGTTTCTTTGCATCTAGAATCATTTTAACACCTTGCCGGATTATCTCGAGCTCAGCTCGTTCAAGCTAATGAACAAGTGTGCAAGAGCTTTTGTCTCAAGAGGGAACTATTACATCAGTATTTTTTTATCAATAATTTCTATCATATTTGTGCAATAATTTACTGCGATTGAATATGATAGAAAATATTTATAAAGAATACTGATGTCAGTGTTCCGTCTTTAGATTTAAACTCTTGTTTCCCTGTGAATAAATTGAGCCGACAAGGGGTTAAATTTACGTAATGTTCTGTCTACATCAACAGATGTCACCAGAAAATATTTATAATGTTTTGCTTTTGGCAGTTGGACCTGTAATTTTAGTTGCCAACCTCTTAAACCCGTAACTGGCGATGGGAGTCAAAGTGACTCCGCGTTGTTCATTCAAAAATATTAATATTGTTAATATTTTTAGTAATTACATGATTTCCAAAATATATTGCGTTTCCAAAATAAATTTCAATGTTGTTTACAAAAGACGAAAAAGTAAACTAACAATGGAGTCTTTTTGACTCTATGTCTCTGACTGAGTAAGGAAATTCATATCTCCAGTCACGGGTTAAAATTTATTCCGGAGCATTGTTAGTACCGTCCTATTTTCACACCACAATTTGTGTAGAAAAATATTCTCCAATATGTGATTACGATTAAATAAGAAAAAGATTACTCTAAATATACTGGTGTGTAAAAAGGGCGAGTACTAAGAGTGTTTCGGAATAATTCATAAAAGGTAGCATCTCTGCCTGTAATATTTTGATTATTTGTAAAGTCATTTGCTTTACTGCAGCAAATCCTTGATTTTCTAAAATAAAGGGAATTTCATTTTGTATTCAATTCTCATGCTACAGAATGTGAAATAGCATCAATATATTCTTCAGCTTTATTAATATCACAAATTGATAAATAAAAAAAATTGTATGTAACACTATACACTACAAAAAATTTGCAATAATTTCTTTGGGTTGAAACCACAATCCTACATCGGGCGAACAAAGTAAGCACGAGTGTAGTTGTTTGCTGCACTCGTTCAGTCCTGAGACTCCTTGCAATAACCGAATAATTATTAAACATTTTTTGAGAGAGATATCATGGAACTTTTCTTTCGCAGTAAAGACAGAGAGACTTACAAGATTAATGTGTAGAAAAGTAAATCTGTGGAACTAGAAATGCGAATTTCAAAGAGGAAAGGAAAGGTTTTTACTTTTTTTCAGAAATTCACCGAAATATGCATTTAAAATAAGAAATATGTTTTTTAATGCATTTAAATAAAAAAAAAAAATAAATAAAATAAAATAAAAAAAAAAAAAGGCGCTCAAATATGAAAATTTATACGCACATGTGCAATTGAATGTATCCCGTTATTCAATTATTTTATTTTGCGAAGAACCATTCTTTGATGAACATTGAGTAAGCAACAAACAAGAAACATAAAAGACAAAAGAATAAAGAACTTGTTAAATAATAAATAAATTTATTTGTTAATAAGTAAATAAATGTATTTATTTATCTATTGTTTATTTTAATTATTTCAGAGTTTTCCATCTGAAAACGAGTGCATTGGTAAGGTTTTCATTTTAAGCTAAAACTATTCAACAGTAATACTCAGAAAATAATCTGAGTGACTTTATGTCTTTTTGAGTACTATAATAAACCAAATGCAATTTTAATTTTTGCTCAAACAAAATAATAATTTTCGTATTAATATCAAGAGCTACACTGGTAATTTTATTTAGTAATATAATAAATTTATACACTATTATATTAAAACCGCAAAAATATTTTTTTAATCAAGTTATAAATTATATTTACAAATAATTCTTAATCAAATTTTTTTTACATACGGTAGTGGATTTATAAAAAAAAATAAACATTAAAATAGAAAAAATTTAATGTAAATATAAAATAAAAAATATAAAGTTAAACACAAACAAAAAAGTTTAAAGAAGTTGATAAATTACATTTGTCATACAAAGATTTTTTCCCCCCCAAATGCAATAGCAAAAATTGTTTGTTTGAGTATTGTCTCGAATACGGTTCAAATCCAATATCTCTTGCAGAAACTTTATCGGCGAAAGTATTTTGGAAGATACTGTTTAATATTTTAAAAGAAAACAATGACTTCGAGATCTAAGATTTTCCAAATTTTATTTTATTCGTTTAATTTTATTTTTTTATAACAGGAAGCATAATTCTTTTCATTTAATTATAATATATATATATATATATATATATATATATATATATAGCGAGAGAGAGAGAGAGAGAGAGAGAGAGAGAGAGAGTACAGAGCAATTTACTGATTTCTCTATATTTAACATACACCTTTAAAATAATTATATGCTTTTTGTTATTCTTTAAGTCAAACTTAAGCTTGCTGTAACTAAACCTTATTTATTTATTTATTTATTTAATGAGTTGAAGAGTAAACGAAAAATATGTCCAAACGCTGGTTATAATATTAGAATCTATAAAAAGCTATATGTATTTTTTCTAGAAAAAAATATTAGAAAGTCTAAATTTTTGAGTCAGGCTGTATTTCCAAGTAAGAATTACTCTCTTTAATATTACATTAGTTAATCTTGTATGTATATCTGTGCCTCGGAGGTAAATGACACCATGTCCATTTTGTGAAAAGACTTAGCAACACATCCTTTATGTGCATGTTTTGATTATATAGAGGCATTAAGCACTAATAAGCAGTCAGACCTAGAAAAAATCTGATTTACTATTCCCAGATAGACGAGGATTAATTTTAATTTTTTTGAAATTCACTTACAACTAAGAATCTTATACATGATTCGTACAGTCGCTGAATTTCATTGATGGTCTCTGTTAATAATTTTTATAGCAATTTTTGTTATAAAAAAAAACCTTTTAAATTTAAAAAGAAATTTATGGTTTAAGCGTACTAGTAAAAGAGTTTTTGAAAAAAGGCAGGTCTGTATAAGCCCTTCATAGGTGCCAATTCTTTCGATTCTTTCACACCACTTTTTCTTGAGAATTTTTTTCTTTACTTAAAGAAAAAAATTTTGCCATTAAGTAACACAAAATAACTATTTTATAATAATGGTGTAAAAAAATAGAAAGAATTGGCACCTATGGCCCCATTATAACAATGACTTTTTTTCACGTTTATAAAATTAAATCTTCAATTAATATGACATTAAAAAGGCAAAGAGTATAGAAATATTGTTTCAATTTGTTCGTGACGTATATGTATGACTGGAGATAATTTTCTCAAACGGATGATACATTTATTTCAGAGATGCCACAATTAGATATTTTTTTTAATTTATTAAAATGTCATCAATTTTGTCCCACCGTTGCCATCACAAGATAAAATTCTTAAATCTAACAGTCGAGATGGTGTGATAAATAGCAAAAATAAACTCTCTTGATTTAAAAATGAGTAACGATTATTTAGAATTTGATATTGTTGATAAAAATAAATAATTTCAATTTAAAGTTAAAATTTGTTTACTCATTTTAAATTATGTTTATATAGAACGGATTAGAAAAGTATTCTAATTAATTTCTTATATGAAATAAAAAATTTTTGCTCATATAAATATAAAAGTAAAAAATAAATAAAAATCTGTCTTCAGGTTAAAATATATGGTTATCCTAAATATCTAGTAAATTCTGTATTTTAATCATATTTTTTTATGTATTCTTATCCTTGTTGAAGTGTTATACAGTTGGTAGGAGGGCTGTTGGTTTTAGTTGGAGAGAGAGTCGTTGACTTTGTTTAAATAATTTATGTGTAAAAGAAGGTTGTTATTGCTCTCTTTACATTCAATATTATTTTTTATTTTATTCTTGTCATTTAATTTTTTATATGCTCTTCATTAAAATTTGCATTATTTCATAATCTAAAGTAAAATGTCTTTTCATTTAGTTAAAATTCAACAATACTTACCTTAATCTATCAAGAAATATAATTATGTTATATGTAATAAAATGTCACAGATTTTAAAGATAAATTATCATCTATTAATATTCAAAATAACAACTTAAAAGAAGTATCATTCTCAATTTTTCTATATACACTTTTTATTTAAAACGCAATGTTAAATTATTATGCTATCGATATCATTTGGGCTATTTATATTTGGTCTTATAGATGGTGACACTATTCAATTTCGAATAGATTTATTACTCAGCTCTTTACTCTTGAATCTATACCTTTTCTCTTTTATGAAACTTCTAAACTTCTAATATTTAAATATTAAATAATAAACAATCAGATATTCATATTTCTTTTATAATAATTATTATTTTACTGTTTTATTATAAAATTAATAATTATTAGTTTTATTCAGTTTTATTTATTTATTTATTTATTTTTAATAAAATTTAATTTTTTTACGAACTGTATTTCCTAACTGTAATATAAACTGTCTTAATTTTAAAATTGCAAGATTATGCCTCATGGCTTTATTGTACTTTTGCTGATTTTTTTTTTTTTTTTTTTTTTTTCCAGAACTGTAATTTTATTCTGTAAGTTTTAATTTATTTTTCCGTTGTATTTTATCTTCTTATGAATTTTAGCTTTAAATCTCGCATTTAAAATCACTTGTAACTTGTAACGTCACATATTCGTTAAAATTCTTCGTGATTCTAGATTTTATATTGTACGCTTTTCTTCATTTTTCTTATGAATTTCATTTGTAACGTTCTTTTTGATGTAATTGAGCCTTGTATAGTCTGAATTTTTGGGAAATGCATAAAATGCAATAGATATTGAACCTTTTTGCTCACGATATTTAATCAAAGCCCATGAGGACATATTGGTAATGAAAGACTTCATCATAAGGATTCTCTCTCTCTATCTCCTTTCCCCCCCTATTCTTTATTTGATGTATCATTTCTTCCTGTGCTAAGTTTGAAATGGTTTTCATTATATATATACATATAATGTCTTCTCTTAATGTTTCTGCATGTTTTGTATTGTCATCGGAATAATTTTAAAGTGAGTGCTATTCTTTTTTTTTTTTTTTTTTTTTTTTTTTTCATATTAAAATTAAAAAATGCTGGTCAATCTATTTAAATATTTTATTTTAGTTAACTAGTTACTGAATAGGCTTTTTTGGGTTGTGCAAATTATTCATCTGTTTATTTTCCGTTATAATTCTTATTGCTATTATAAAATATTTATACAGTGCATTTCATAAATATAGAAACAGGTGATTTTTTTTAAATAACTGTTCAAAAAATGAAGCAATTATCACGAAAAAAAATTATAAGTATGTAGAATCAGAGTATAAATTTATTGCAACGAAGAAATAAAGTATAGGTTTTACAAATTTTTTGTAAAAAATTAAAAAACAGAATATGCTATCTTAAAAATATAAAGATTTTTTGAATATTTGGTACTTAAATTCAAGTTTTGGATCCATTGTGAATTATCTTGAAAATCCTATTAGACATGCTTAGAAATAGAGCTTAAGAATGTATGGCTGTAAAAAGTACCAACTCCTCTCTAGCTGTTGCTTTAATTTCTTAATAATCAGAAACTGAAGACTGTGGGTATACACCTCTCGAGCAAGTACAGGGTTTGATTGTAAAAAAACTACCCCGATATATGAGACCATAGTTATCATACCGTTTACAGTAACTGAATAAAATTTTGGTGGAAGGTATTTTGAGGTATGCGCTCAAGAATCATATAAAAAATAATAATTAAACTCTAACAGTTACGGTTACAGTGACAAAATTTCAAAATTTTCCATATCCTACTTCCAATTGGAAAATATATCTTGTGTGTGTGTGTGGGCGGGGGAGGGGGGGGGGAGGGAATTGGAAATTCCGATAGGACTATGCGCCGATTCACACCTTCTACTCAACAAAAGCTTGGTTTATGCAGAATCAAGTTGCTGTTATAGACTGGCCAGGCCAGCCATTATTCCAAATCTAAATGCAATTGAAAACCTTTGTAGGGTGCTTACACGAAAAATGTACGCCCATGGACTTCGATCATTTATCAGCAAGTAGAGAAAAGTTGGCTTTACAGCTACACATTCCCCAAACTATATTAGCATGCCTGATAGGATTATCAGGATAATTCAAAGGGATGGATCCAAAATTTGAATTTAAATACCAAATACTCGAAAATCCTTTATGTTTTTGAGACAGCATTTTTTTTTTTTTTTTTTAAATAAAAGTTCTACAAAACCTATATTACATTTCTTTGTTGTAATACACTTACATTCTAATTTCATATACTTATAAATTTTGTAATAATTATTGTGTCATTTTATGAACTGTTATTTCAAATATCATCTGCTTCTATATTTATGAAAAGCACTATATATATATATATATTTATATTTATTTAATTTAAACATAAAGAATATTTCCAATTTTTAGAAATAAATACCATCTAATAGATAATTATTTTTTCAATCTCGTGATATTATTTGGCTAATGGTATGATCATTAGATCAATAAAATTGCTCTACAAAATTTGTGGTGGAGAAATTTAAGCAAATTTATGGACCATATGAACTGCGGGTAATGCATGATAATACAAAAGTAAAGACTAATTTAAACAAACCCCGACAAAAAAAAAAAAAAAAGTGATATAAATATGATGCTTTTGTCTACCTCCATTTGCTTCCGAACAAATGCAAGGATTTTATTGCTGGTTTTATTAGAACACTGATTTAATCAAGATCTTTTTTAGTCACACCTGTGACATCATTCAAATTAGTATTCCACAAAACTGTTAGTACCCACCCATTTTTCCTCACCAATTTATATTTTGAGTAATTTTTTGTAAACCTTTGCCGGCCCTAACGCTCTAAACAGTTTTGCTAAATGTAAACTCTTTTATTCAATTACCACCAATAATTTTAAGGAGTGATGTTTAACATATTTAATAAATGAATAATTATAGCTAACGCCATTATTTCATACTACTTATTTTTTAAGAGTATTTTTTTATCATTTTATCGAAGTTATACATAGGAGAAATTTTTTCTATAAATAAAATGGTATGAAATATAGGCGAGGCTAAAAATATTCCGAAATAAATTTAAATTTTGGCCGCTATCGAATAATTTTTGAAGTGATTAAGCAACCGTTACAGTTAAAATTTAGTGGTGAATATTGAATAAAAAAGTCTCTAAATTTGGCAACACTGACCAGAAGAGTAAAATTAAATAGAACCACCAAAGGGTTAATTTAATTACCATTAAATAAGAAGAAAAATATTCTAAAAAAAAAAGACTGGTGTATAAAGAAAAGCGGGTACTAACAATTTTGCGGAATATTAATCAGAATGTTGGCAGGTATGTTTTTAGCTATGTTTGAGGAATATCTGTTAGATAAGTTTTTAAAATTTAATTAAAATGTGATAATTTCCAAACCACTTTGCATTGGTATTTAAAAATTAACAAATTGTGAGGCGTAAATCTTCCAAGTTCCACTACATCTATATATATAAACAGCTAAGAGATTTACTTGGACTGTGTTTGTCTGTGTGTGGACGCAAGTTGCCACCAAATTTTTATACTTTAATTAATTTTAAAAAATCTAATTATTCGACAAGCAGTTTAATCCGACGGATTTAGAAAAATCACCCCTTTTATTTGGTACCTTATTTGTAACGAAATTTTTATTACATTTTTAAAAAATTAATTAAAATACGAAAATAAAATGATAATAGCTTAAAAATTGGACAATTAAATTTTTAATTGTTCCAATAATAATAATAAAATAATAATAATAATAATAATAATAATAATAACCATCAAACTAAAAAAAAAAAAGTATTTTAGATTAAAATTCAAAGGTATTTATAAATGAGAGCGTCTTCTAACTTAGCATTGATAATTTTTTAACATTACAGATTTAGACATTTCTCTGATATATTTCATATTTCTATTTATGGCAAGAAAAAAATTCATCACTTAAAACTTTTATAAAGAATCGAGTAGCTTTTATCCTTCGTTATTTTAAGAAATAGGTAGGAGAAAAATAAAAACTGAAGCTGTTCCAAATTAAAATAATAATAATAATCTTATTTTTAAAAAGAAACTAAGCATTACTGTTAGATGTACTTAAAATTCGTGTTGTTTTGAACTAGTAAAATGGCATCAAAAATTTTAGTTTAAAAATACTTATATGTTACCAAATACCTTCTTAAAGCGTATTTAAATATTGTCCAGGAAACTTTCCGTGGTCAGTTTCTTTAAATTCAAAAAGCAACAGCATTCTTCGGTACACCTAATATTTTTATTTTTGTATTTATTTTTTTTTTTTTTCTTTTTTAATATAATATTAAAAAATTACCAACTCAAACTCAAACTTAATTATCTTGTTTTATTTTTTATTTCATTTTGCACGCGCCCTTTTTTTTTTTTTTTTTTTTTTTTTTCCTAACTCAAAATTATTTTAAAAAAACTTTGCGATACTATTCGTTTCGAAACAGATTATCAATAATTTTCGTTTCTTTTTCTTAAAAAAAAAAAGAAGATGATGATGATGATGATGATGAAATTCTAGCAAAAGCAGAATTCAGTTTAGTACAGAGGACTATTATTATTTTATTTTTCAAATTATAACATCGCTTTCAAATTATTTAATTATATTTTCCATAAATTTTCGATTACGATAAATGTCCAACTATCGTAAAACTAGTTTCGTAAAAATCCGTAGATTGAGACTAATAGCCTTCAGTCCTAAATAAAAAAAAAAAGGGGGGGGGCTGAAAAAGTTACTATATAAATGGCATCCTTAAATTACTAACTCAAATTCAAACTTAATTATATTGTTTATTTTTTTATTTCATTTTGCACACGCGCTTTTTATTTCTTAATTCAAAATTATTAAAAAAAATCTTTTCCGATGTTGTTTATTTCGAAACTGATTATTATTAATTTCCTTTTCTTTTCTTTTTGTTAAAAAAAAAAAAAAAAAAAAAAAAAAAAAAAAAAAAAAATGATGAAATTCTGGCAAAACCAGAATTTAGTTTAGTACAGAGAACTATTTTTATTATTATTATTACTATTTATTTATTTTTACTTTTATTATTATTTATTTTTTTTTTTTTTTTCAAATTATAACATTGCTTTTAAATTGTTCAATTATTTTCGATAAATTTTCGATTTCGATAAGTGTCCAACTATCGTAAAACTGGTATCGTAAAAATCCGTAGATTGACACCAGAGTTCCCAACCTTTACAATTTATTCACGAGTATTTTTAGCCCCGCCTTCTTTACACACCAGAAATTTTGTAGATTATTTCTCTTTTTAATATGTGACAACTATTAAATAAGAAGAAAATCCTTTTTCAAAATTCCCGGTATGAAAAAGGGGCGGGGCTAAAAGTGCTTGGGAATAAATTTTAAAAGTTGGGAACTCTGATTGAGACTAATAGTTCTCCATCCTAAAAAAAAATTGTATTTTTTTTTTTTTTTTTCCCAGCAGAAAATGAAATATGCTTTTACTCGAAAAATAAAAAAATATTAAATATTAAATTTGCTCTTGCATATGAAAAAATAAAAATATGAAAATGGAGTTAATATATATATATATATATATATATATATATATATTTCATCTATCTTTTGTCTGCTGAGTGTTACAATGGTACTAAAAAAATTCAAATTATATATATATATATAATATACCACAATTTTGGATTTTTACTTTCTTTTGCCCATAAAGTAGAGAAAGCATTGTTTTGGGGACAAATTTTCGAAAGTGAGTTTTTGTTATATTTACACGTTTTGAGATCCCCTTAATATGAAAATCGTGTTTTTAGCGGTTGGTCTGTATGTGTGTCTGTCTGTTATCAGCATATCTCAAGAAGAAATAGCAGCAAAGATTCCAAACTTGGTATTGTAAATGCGTACCATATAGGGATGCTACACTAAGCTTTTTGTTGATATAAAGCAAATGGTTCGTTTACTGGGACACCCAAGAGAATTCAAATACATTACGTCTATGGGGAAATTGCCGGTAAGTAGAGTTTAACATCTATGGACTGCACTAAAGTAAATGAAACGAATATATATTTTTATATGCGTAAAAACATGTATCATGTAGAATATGGTATGGAAATCTATCATCATTCGTTTACTGGGCTACACAAGAGATGTACATTATAGTGCGACAACGCTTGAAAATTTATGAAAGTATATTTCAGGTTGTACCGTGTGTTATTAATATAGGATTATATTTATATGCACCATGTGGAGTGTACATAACCTTCAGAAGATATACAGGGCTGCCAATATTTAAGCCATAACAGTCTTTTTTATTGTTAGTGAAAGTGCCTTACTATAATATTTTATCATGTCCAGGAACGCTGTTCAGGAATTGAAATTAATTCTTAATAGCCATATGGTAAATAATGTAGTTTTTTAATTATATATACTTAGCTTGGTTTTTTGTATATTTACAAGTTTAGAGACTTCCTGAATACCGAAGTCGAATTTTTAACGCTTGATCTTTATCTGTGTCTCATAGAGTAAATTAAAAACAAATAATTTCAGGCGATTCAAATGTTGTATTTTGAAGTTAATACATTTGTTACTAGGAAAGTTTAATCAAGATCGATAAGTTTCAAGGAGTGTTGCGTGTGAAAGTTGTGTGGATAATTTCAAATGACCTTTTGAAGTTAATAACAGCTTTTAATTCTATATAAATGTAGGTAAATATGAAACGGGGGGTTGAGGGGGGGGCGGTATCCCCCCTCACACAGAAATATTTGTCAAATAAAGCTGTTCCGAAGCCTAATTTGAATTGTTATAACGTAAGTTTACTTAACAGTACTCGTTATCTTACTCCTTAATCTCGAATTTGTATTTATAGTATTAAATTTCAGGGAAAGAGAAAGTCGTGTGAGTGACACACCAGATTATTTTTTTTTTCCTTTTGTCTAAATAGTTTGTTTTTGGCACTGATGAATCGCGCTTGGTAGGAAAGCTAATTCAGCATTATATTAAAGAGATTTACTTATTGATAATCCTTGGTATTTTTTTTTTTTTTTTTTTTTTTTTTTTTGATGCTGAAATCGATCGGACATTTTTCGCCAAGAACTCCACTTTCGCAAAAGCCACTTTAAGCCAAGTTGCGCATCAAAAATATAAATAAGTTATAAAATATTGAAAAACGGAAAAGAAAGAACAAGTAAGGAAAAAGAAAAGAAAGAAACAAAAAAATAATCACTTAAAGTAGGTATTCTTGTCTAAAGTGGCGATAAAATGTCAAAAGTCGCCAAGGGGAGCAATATTAAAGCTGTACCATGATCAGGTTTACATATTTCATTATTTTCTTATTTATTTTTCTATATACCAACTACTATTAATTAACTCAACTACTATTATAACCCCAAAAATTGTCTCAAGCCATAGACGTAACCGATCATAGCACATTGTTATATTATATTTGGCGCGAAATTGTTGTCATTTTATGGTTGACCGAATAAATCAAATAAATATAGAAAATAACGTGAAAGAAAATATTATGTACACCACGTATAGTGTTGTTCATATGTAACTGTGATTCAAATACAAAATTGCTACTTCAATTATTTTCGATACTATCCGTTTCGAAAGTGTCATCTGATAAGCACCCAAATGGAAGCCTGGTAAGCTATTGTCACAGACAATAGACGCAGGCACCCGAGAGTCCGCGAATGAGTGAGTCGCTGCCGAAAGCAGCGGGGAACCAAAGCAGGCTTTAGAGCAATTTCATGATTTATGTATATATATATATATATAAAGTGATATAGAAAAAAGTTTCCTTTAAATATGGTGACCAGCGAAGCGGGCAAAGCCTTCGTTGATTCTCTACCTTTATTGATTTCATAAATTTAAAAATGATTTCATTAACAAACTTTGATCTGTTGTCTCGCAAGCAGCATCTGGCCGAGATTTGTACATTTTGAGTTTGATTTTAAAATTCAGAATTCGGTTCGTTCCCGAACCGGGGCTTTTCTGGTATTAAATCTGTAGTGATAAATATAAAGGATTTAAGTCCATATTCTTGATTTTTCAGGAGACGAAAAATAAAGTTTAACTAGCTAAACACAAATCAGAAGAATGGATTAGGGAAAAGGTATTTCGTTGATTTTTACCCTTTATACCATTCATTGGGTGTCAACCTTCATTTAACAACGGGAAAAATTGAATTAAATATTTTATACCATACATCAATGGTAAATTTCTAAATTGGTCCTTTTTTTACCAATGGATTTTCTCAAAGACTAAATGACATAGAATTAAATCCTTTATACCAATCGATAGAGAATTTTTTTCTGAGTCTGACTATGTACTTAACTCAAAATCGACATTTTTGGACTTAAATCCTTTATACTTATCAGTACAGAAATAATCAGTCACGAGTGTTTTAGATTAGAGTTTTATTTTTAAAATATCGATATTTTAGCTGATTTTTAAAAGTGTCAAAAATTGACTATAAATAATAAGTTCACATACCAGAAATCCAAAAATTCGTTTAATAATTAGTTAATTAATAATTCGTTTAATAATTGTATATAAAAAAAAACATAATTAAACTGAAGGCAAAGATTTTGATAAATCTTAAAGTTAGAGGTCTTTGAGACGGTAAATCGATCTGACTTATCCTCATTTCGGAAAAATAACCCTCGCTATACATCCGCGTTCCGTCTGGGTGAAAACACTTCAAAAACATGGCTTTCCAGAAACTACTAGAACGATTTTGATAATAATAATAATAATAATAATAATAAGATTAGTGGTTTTTCAGATGAAACTTCAGACAGAATTATCCTCATCTTCAGAAAACGTAGCATTCACTTTTAAATTGCGCTTCCATGGGTGCATGAGTTTCCGTCTCAAGAGGGAATTCTTACACCACTTTTTTTTTTCAACAACTGAATCCAAATAAATTGCTGTAAATCAGCAGTTAACAGTTACAGAAAATAACTATTTTGAAATAATCTCTATGAGGAAACGGCATGTTTACAAACAAACACTCCGTCAATCAATCTTTGCCACTCTCGAGTGGCAAAAGATCAATCTCTATTGATGGAAATACCGATGTTTTGAACCTTTACCCATAATTTGACTGCGAGTGACGTCACGTGACCTTTCCTTATTACAAAAAAAGACAAGTTTTCCTTTTTCCTTTCTTTTTTAACACTTTTCAACAAGGCTGAAAAGTGTTAATGACTTCGGTTTGTCTGTCTGTCTGTCCGCACTCTAACTCCCGTAAATATTTATGGAATTTCTTGAAACTGATATATGTTATTCAAGTTTACTATCGGACGTTCCCTATTGAAAATGGAGTTTATATCTCTACCGGTTTGTATACAGGGACACCAGAAAGTATTTCAAAGCATTGTGTTCTATGAGAGGCATTTCTATAAACCATATTTTCATACCTTTACTGTAGACATATCTTAATAAAATAGAAATATGTTATTCCAGTTCACTACCGGGCGTTTCCTATTGAAAATGGAGTTTATACCTCTACTGGTTTGTGTACAGGGACACCCGAAAGTGTTTCAAAGCATTGTGTTCTATGTGAAGTATTTCTATAAACCATATTTTCATACCTTTACTGTAATCATATCTTAATGAAATTGAAATATGTTATTCAAGATCACTATTGGATGTTTCCCGTATAAAATGGAGGAAATACCACCATAGGTTTATACACAGGGACACTCAAATGTATTCCAAAGCATTGTGTTCTATGAGAGATATTTCTATAAATCAAATTTTAATAACTTTACTTCCACGAAGTTTTAGGAAATTGAAATATATTATTTATATGCACAAAAGAATGCTTTGCATAGAATATAGCATGATTAGCATTAGATTTACAGGGTGACACAAAAATATTCAGTTATATTAAGAGCTATTAATAAAAAATTGCTAGAATTGCACTTTCGTTTACGTTAAGCATTTTTAACACTTTGTAACATTTTTTAAGTGTGAATATGATTTCAGTTTTCTGTATCTGCCTGTCTGTCTGTCTGTCCGCGATCTAACTCCCGCAAATATTTATGGAATTTCTTGAAACTGATATATTTTATTCAAGTTCACTATCGGATTATCCGTATTTAAAATGGAGTTTATACCTCTACTGGTTTGTGTACAGGGACACCCGAAAGTAATTCAAAGCAATGTGTTCTATAAGAGGTATTTCTATAAACCATATTTTCATACCTTTACTCATATCTTAATGAAATTGAAATATGTTATTCAAGTTCACTATTGGATGTTTCCTGTATAAAATGGAGGAAATACCACCACCGATTTATATACAGAGACACTCAAAAGTATTCCAAAGCATTGCTTTCTATGAGAGATATTTCTATAAATCAAATTTTAAAAAGTTTACTTTCCACGAAATTTTAGGATATTGAAATATGTTATTTATATGCACAAAAAAATGCTTTGCATAGAGTACAGCATGATTAGCATCAGAATTACAGGGTGACTCAAAAATATCCATTTATATTAAGAGCTATTAATAAAAAATTGCTAGAATTGTACTTTCGTTTACAATAAGGGTTTTTAACACTTTCTAACATTTTTAAGTGATAATATGATTTCAGTTTGTGTACCTGTCCATCTGTCTGTCTGTCTGTCTGCCCGCGCTTTAACTCCTGTAAATATTTATGGAATTTCTCGAAACTGATATATTTTATTGAAATTCACTATCGGATGTTCCATATTGAAAATAGAGTGAATATCTCTTCTGGTTTATGTACAGAGACACCCAGAGCCTGATTAAGGGGGAAGCATACATTATTTATACTTACACCGCTATTTTTTAACAAATACTTTCCTCCTATAATAAACAGAAAATTCTCTTTAAAAATTATTTCAAAAGAATTCTGGTGTCTAATAACGGTGAGTAAATTGGATTGTCTTACACCGTTCATTTTTTATAAAAAATATTTCCTCGTCAAAGCGTGGAATTTCTATGACATGAAGTAAATTATAATTGTAAAAATATTCCGGTGTGAGCGGAGATAATGTGTGCTTCCCCCTTAATCAGGCTTTGGAGACACCCAAAAGCATTCGAAAGCATTGTATTCTATGAGTGTTATTTTTATAAATATTTTCCCTATAGAATGTTCCCCATTCAAAATGACATTAAAAGGTCCTGTACAACTAGTTTGTGCTAATGCATTATGTTTTAGGACAGAATTTTTTGAAAGTTATATTTAAAAGTGTTTCTGCTGTAAAAATCATAAAAATATTGAAATGTATTGTTAATATTTAAAAATAATGTTTTGTATAGAATATGATATGATTAACTTTCTGATTTACAGGGCTTCACTAAAATATTCAGAGAGATCAGAAGCTGTAATTATAATCTAATGGCTGCATTTTCCTCATTACCAGAGTTGCGACATTTAAATTTATTCCAGAGTATTTTTTGCCCCGCCTTTATTTAAACCACTTTTATTTTAACACTTCGTGACCGCATGTTTTTGTTTATTGAACAGTAAGGTCCGCCTGTGGGCGTTATTCTCTCCAGTTACAATATTTCAGAACAAAATTTTCTATATTCAGATTCATATTACAAATGGATATACATTATAATTATACTCTTTCTAATCAAAGTATTTGTATCCATAGCATATTGGTTGTAAAAATATGAATAATGCGTATATTCTTAAGAAATAAATAACATACAAATTGCGAAAGAAACGCCCACTGGCGGCGTCACAGATTTTCAAATGACGTGAATCTACTTCAGCGGTCGCGAAAGAGTTAAGAGTGACTTTTTTTTTTATTTTATCGTTGATATTTATTGGAAAAAAATATTCTATAAATAAAGTGGTACGAAATAAAGGTGGGACTAAAAATGCTCCAGAATACAGGGGTCGTACTCTCCGCCCTTTTTTCAGGACACTCTCAGGTATTAGACATGTCTGCCTTTATTGCTACCACAATTTTTATGCAATAATGTCTGCCCTATTTAATCATGACACATTACTATAAAAATACTATAAATATGTCTGCATAAAATTAGTGGTGGCAAAAAAGGCAAAGAACTCTTATTTCTGACCGTGTCCTGAAAAATGGGCAGAGAGTACGACCCCTGCAGAATAAATTAAAATGTTGGCAACTACGTTATTAGAAATTTAAAAGAAATAATAATAAAAGCTAAAAAGAGTGAATTGCTAGTATTTGCAATATTGTGTTTAAAAAAATATTTATTTAAAATAACTTTTTACGTATTTAAAAGAAACAAAAACAGATTATTTTTTGCCGGAGATTGAACTTGGAAACTCTCGATCTGGAGCTTCTAACGCTACGAACGAGCTACATGTTTCAAAGGAGCTTTTTCAGTTACCCTAATTAAATTCTTTTCAAAATAGGACTGTTACAATATTTACATTATTTACGAGGAATTCACGTGATTTAGCATAGAATTTACAGTTCAGACGACTTCAAAAATGATTATTTTTAAAAATTTGTTCTTTAGTCTTTATTATTATTATTATTATTATTATTATTATTATTATTGTTTAACACTTTCACGACCGCATGTTTTTGTCTTTTTAACGGTAAGGTCTGCCTGTGGGCGTTATTCTCCTAAGTTACAATATTTCAAAGCAACATTTTCTGTATTCACACTTTTATTACAAATGGATAAACTTTATAATTATACTCTTTCTAATCAAAGTATTTGTATCCATAGTGTATTTGATTGTACAAATATGTATATAGGGTACATTCTTAAGAAATAAATAACATACAAATTGCGAAAGAAACGCCCACTGGCGGAGTTACAGATTTTCAAATGACGTGAATCTACGTCAGCGGTCGCGAAAGTGTTAATATTGCTCTTGCTGTTTTGAGATAAAAGCAGCACTTCTCTAATCACTCATAAACTTATTAAATCAAATATCTTCAAAACTTTTGAATTACACTAAAATTGAGACACTTATTAGATACAATTAAAGTATTATAGGACACAGCATGAAATAATACGTTTCGAGCCCTTTTACGCCGCTCATCAGTAATATCAGAAAGTATATCTTGAAACAAACGGACAGAACTCCTCTAGAAATGGGCAGTGTATACAGCTGGAACTGCGCAAGCCTCATTAAGATGTGAAGAATGAAGTTTATAAAAACAGCCTTTCATGAAAATTCTAGCATGGTAATTCGATCAGTTAGATACAATTATTTTAACATTATCAAAATCAGATGATCAGTTTCTTTCTCATGTTGACAATTTTAGAACGAATATCACGGTTTTTGAAATTTCTTTTATAGTTCAGAATACGAGTATGGAGGGAACAGCCGGTTTCACTAATATAAACAGAGTTACAAGTTTTACAAGGGGAATTATAAATAATTCTTGTGGGGGGATAACTGGTTTAAAATTAGAAAGAAAATTACGAATCAAAAATCGAGGTTTAAAGGCAACAGATATATTAACAGTAAATATAATTTTTGCTGAAATTTTAGATTCTGAATTTTTTTATAATAAGGAATAGTAGTGAAAAAAAGAACAGAAGATTTAGAAGATTTAATATTATGATTGTCTATGTTAAAGTCGTATTCATTTAATTTTCTTTGAAGCCAACAAGGAGGATAATTATTTTGATTTAAGTCTAAAAAAATTCTTTTTAATTCCAATTGGAAAAGTTCTTCAGTAATTTTAGTATAATTAAAAAGTAATAAAATTTTACGACATGTAATGATTTTTAAATATTTTAACTCATCTTTAAAACAATTGATTAAATGTATGTAGTGTTCACACAAAAAATTAATAGTTTTGAAAATTCTTTCTAAAAAGTATAACGCATGTACATATTTATTTTATTTATTTATTTATTTTTTTTTTTTGATTCATCACTTTCTTTATTAAAAATGGCTGACGAAGTTTTCTGTATTTCATTATCAGAAACGCGTTTTCGGTAGCCGTATACATCTTCAGACTTTTGAGATAAAAATTAATAATGATGAAATATTAATTTTTTTAGTAAATTCTCACAAAATTACATATTTGAAAATTAAAAGCATTGGCTTGAATGGATATTACAATATACACATTCGGTTTTAGCACATTTCTTCGATTCATATCATTGCTTTTATCTGAATCACTATGTGCAAGCATTCAAATAGTCTACGGAACAAATTTATAGGTCTTCATGATACGGGCTTTCTTTGAATCAAATCATATCATTTATTTGGTTTTTAGAAGCTCTCCCATGTATATGTCAAGTTTTCTATCAGATTTTACCTTTATCGATTCAAAATTGATGCGTTTCAATCAAAGTATCCAAGATCTTTGGATATTACATAAGAAAAAAGGGGGGGGGGGATTTGTACTTGTATTATACATTTATAAATTCTGTTTTAGATTTGTATTGTTTAAAATTGTTTCTAGCATCTTTTATTATATGTCTCGATTTCATATTGTTAAAGGGAAATATAAATGTAATAAATGTGAATTTTATTCTAAGAGTTCTTTTTTTTTTAATAAATAAAAACTGTAAAAAAAAAAAAAAAAAAAAAAATGGGGGTATAAATTCATATTATACACAAGTAGAAAATGTCAAGTACTTCACGGCATTTTGATACTTTTTATAATGCTTAAATTAAACGAGGGCAAACTGTGATAGCAGCCCATGACCATAATGAAAAAAATAATAAAACAGTACATTAATTAATAATTAATTAAAGTTCAGTAAAGTCTCGTACAACGCGGTGGCAGAGATGACAAATACACAAAACAGTTTTATTTTTTAACACCACTAAATTTTTTGAGTACCAATCTATTGGTTCATACACTCGATTTAGTTTTTTGTACAAAGCAGTTGCTTTCATATAAAATTAGTGGTGTTAAAAAATAAAATTGTAATATTCATGATACAAACTTGCACCCGCGTTGTACGAAACTTTACTGTATATAATCATGTTTATTTGGAATAAAAGCTTTACATGTATCAAGTACTTCATGTCATTTTGATACTTTTTTAAAATGCTTAAAGTAAACGAGAGCATACTGTGACAGCAACTCGTGACAAAAATGAAAAGAAAAAAGAAAAAAAGAATGCAGTATATTTTACTAAATTTGTGCTCTAATTAAAATTTATATTCATGTTTATTTGGAATAAAAACTTTACATATGTATAAGGGAACGTAATTTAAATGAAAAAAAAATTATCTGATCTTTTCAATAATCGAAGTATTATATTTAAATATTTGTTTTTAATGGCTACACAGATGATTAACAAAATATCATGCATTAATTCAAATATTGTGCGTCAGAAAGTATAAAAAATAGAAACATTTTTCTAAATTTATTTAAAAATATAATG
The DNA here is from genome assembly GCA_963930645.1 of Salticus scenicus. Taxonomy (NCBI): domain Eukaryota; kingdom Metazoa; phylum Arthropoda; class Arachnida; order Araneae; family Salticidae; genus Salticus; species Salticus scenicus. The sequence continues at coordinate 85,461,844 of OZ005651.1, forward strand.
ATAGATTTTTTATTCTGTTTAATCGTTTAATTGGGCATTCAACTATTTATGAAAGTTTTTTTCTATCTCTTTTTTTAAGCTTATTAAAAACAAAATAATCGTTCAAGTATAACAAATATTGCTTTTATCTTTTTATTTAATATTTGTATGATTACTTTTTATGCGCTTGGATTTTTTTTTTTTTTCTTTTAATTAAATTTATGATATTTGTATCCTTAAAAAAAATAAATGAAATATCTCTTCAATGGTTAAACTAAGTATTACGTTATATAAAAATAATAATCAGTTTTTAAGCGCAAGTAAATAATATCTACGACATGCTTATTCTTCTTACACAATTATTTCTATTTCTTATTACTTAAAAATCAAAGAATAAAAACATATATAAAACCAAACTTGTCAAATTTTATAATTTATTCCGGAGCATTGTTAGAACCGCTTTTTTTTCATATCACTTTCTTTGAAGAGTAATTTTCTTCTTATTTTATTTTAGCAACAATGTGGGGAAAATTACTCTAGAAAAAAGTGGTGTGAAAAAACGGCGGTACTGATAATGCTCCGGAATAAATTGTAAAATTTGGCAAGTCTGTTACACAATAGTCTATAATTTATCAAATTTTCAAAATGTGCGTACCTTAATTAAAGGCTTAATAATTATGGGAAAAACAGAATAATTATTCTGTGATAAAAATCTTTTTTTTTTTTTTTTTTTACTTTACTATTATTATTATTTTCTACTAGTTTTTTAAATAATACCCAAGAATCACGGGAATGTTCGGTGAACGTCTAATAACGGTTACATTTGTACAGTCGGCGATAAAAAAAAAAAAAAAAAAACGCCCCCCCCCCCCCCACCTAATTTCGCTATAAATTGTCGTAGAAACATGTGGTTGGTACCAATCGATTCGCAATAACGTCTAGTGTTTAATGGTATAGTTAGGGTTTGCTTAAGGGATCGTCTATATATTAAAAAAGGCATAAACTTCATTTTTTTTAAGACGACCCCTATTTTTGATACCATATTCAGATTTCTGAGGTCAAGGCAGGTCAGAAAACATACCTATATGTGTACTTTAAATCAATTTGAAATAGAGTTACACGTGAAAATGTATTAGGGGTCCGTCTATACATTTAGAAAAATTAAATCGTGATTTACCTCACAACAGACATTATTAGTTACGTTTCACACCGGAAAAAAAAAATACGTAGATGTTATTTATAAAATTAAGAAACGAAGATAATTCGTAGAGCGCTCAGTGTTAGTTTATGAATTAAAAGTTTTTTATTGGTTTCTATTTATTAAACATCGAATAGTTAAATACATCACCTCATACGGAAAAAATTAAATAGCTTGAGTCATATGAACCCTAGAATGTTGATTTATAAAAATCTAGATACCAAGATAAACGAATAATAGTAATAATGATAATATTAATAGCGGTAAAAAAAAAAAAAAAAAAAAAAAAAAAAGTGTTTATTTAAGAAAAAGTATTATTTACTTCTATTAGGTATATTTTTATTTTATACAGTAAGCCTTGCATGAAAGTGTTACTATAAAGTTTTACATTTAATTTTAGGCGTACAAACCAACAATATACAATATACAAAATTATAGATAACAAGGTTTAAGCTAAAATCTGAGAGAGGATATTTAACACTTTCGCGACCGCTGACATAGATCCACGTCACTGGAAATCTGCAACACCTCCAGTAGGCGTTTCTTTCACAATTTATGCGTTACTAACTATATTTCTCAAGAATATTCCTTATAATTATATTTATATAAACAAAATACTATGAATACAAATACTTTCACTAGAAAGAGTATAATTACTATGTATATTCATAATGTAAAATAAATATAGATATAGAAAACCTCGATCTGACATAATGTAATTTGAATGAATAACACCCACAGACGGAACAGACTATCTAAAAGGCAAAAACATGCGGTCGCGAAAGTGTTTAACCCCTTAACGCGCGTTGTCCTCGCTGCAAGGACGCAAAATTTAAGATCCAGCTGCAAAAAATCATCCCGGAAATTTTTTAGCAAAAATTTACGTTTATAACCTATTAGAAAAGGCCGGTTTTTTTAACCTTAAAATTTAAAATGTCTTTTAGTTTAATTTAGATCATGAATTCCGGTGGCAGTATAATTTAAATGATCCAAATTGTCTTGCTCCGCAAAGGGTTAATATTCAATTAAAAGGAGATACTGTTCAAAATCATTTTTATTTTGAGTAATACGTCACGTCTTTATACGTTTCTCTAAAACATGAAATTATTTCACAAATTCGTGATTAAATAACTGAAACTTTGTCATCAACAATCGAAACGGTAAATTTCATTCCTTTATATATGCTAGAGTTTTATAAAGAGTCAAACAAACTAAAATTAAAGAAACAAAAAACATTTTTTAAAGTAAAGTATTGTTTCAGAAAAAGCCAGAGGCTTGGGCTTATTATAGTGTTATGGTGAGAAGTTTAATGTTTATCTTCTCACACTTATTTTAATTTAAATTTACTTTTACCTTTTAAATTTTCCTCATACTACTAAATTACTTTAAAACGCTTTGTGTTATTATAGGGTTCCCAAAATTCTTCCAAAGTTTGTGCAATAAATTGCACCCTAGAATGCTGTGCAACTGTTCTGTTTATTAATACACTATGTATGAAAATAATTTTTATGTATTATATGGCAGCCTTTGTCTCACCCTAACCATCATTAAACTTTACTTAAATCATTATGCATAGACAGAGACTCTCAGAAGACAATCCAACTAACATGATAAATGATAATGAATAAAAAAAAATATATACTGGGCAATTTACCTCCACCCAAAAATAAAACAAAGAAAACTAGAAAAGTAGCATGTGGTGAGAAAGGGGTACGTTAACTTTTTCATTCACAATATAAACAATACTTATTTTATTAAACAATCTGACTTAAACTAAAATATCTAATTCCTAATTTCATTTTATCTTTAGCCTCACTTTCTTTTCTTTCTAGACAAATACTTCCCCTCACCACAGACTACTAAAATTGCCCTTAACACAAAAAATAAATATATGAATTTATTCTCTTTTTTTTTTTTTACTTTAACCACATGTTGTGAGGTGCTGTCTGTTAATGTAAACAAACTGTTTAAATAATGGGTATATAAAACCCGGTTTACTTTCTTTTTCTTCTTAAACCAAAACTCATAAACTCATGAAACAAAAGTTTTTTCACAGACAGCAGCTCACACACTAAGCTCTCAAAATATTATCTCACTAATAAATAGACACTTATAAAAATATTTCAAAGTAAAAGTTCATAACATGTTTCCAACTTTCATATTTATTCCTCTAAATAGCATCACGCTATAAACTGCGTGAAGACACAAATTTATTAGTCTCTTTAATGAATTATTGGATTAAATTGCATTTTGATATTCAAAATAAATGTCATTAAGTACACACAGTCTAGTTCATCTTTTAAGAGTTTTTATTCAATCTCACAGTTGGTAAAGAAATAAAATTCTTAATCTTCTTTTGACATAACAATCACTTTTAATCTTTCAACTTGCCTTACAAACTACATTTAATAGCAGAAACACCAACCAGTTCATTTAATAACAAATCTACTAAGTGCCAAAAACTACTAATAGAAAGACACAAATACATATAAAGGAATAATTAAAACAATAGTTATCCTCTATTCGTTATAGACTAGGGATATCCGGGGATGACTGGAGGTTTCCACAGTCGATTTCAAACATTTCATTATTTATAATTATGTATCTCACGAAAAATTTCTCTTCGCCACAATTTACCATCGTAGGGTTTTTCTCCTGTATGTTGGTGTTAAGGGCTAGTTAAGCTCTGATTGCTACAGGCTTCTTTAAAATATATTTTGAGTCGGTGACCCCCATGGTGACAATCTTTCATGACACACGCCACAAGAATTCCAATTTCTTCTTCTGAGACTCTGTATGTGATTATTTCAGCACTATAGAGCCTTCTTCTTAGGTGTAACAGGACTATGCAGAGCCTGATTAAGGGGGAAGCATACATTATCTCCGCTCTCACCGGAATATTTTTACAATTATTTTTTACTTCATGTCATAGAAATTCCACGCTTTGACGAGGAAATATTTTTTATAAAAAATGAACGGTGTAAAACAATCCAATTTACTCACCGTTATTAGACACCAGAATTCTTTTAAAATAATTTTTAATGAGAATTTTCTGTCTACTATAGGAGGAAAGTATTTGTTAAAAAATAACGGTGTAAGTATAAATAATGTGTGCTTCCCCCTTAATCAGGCTCTGGGCCTATGATAGGTTTTTCTCATTGCCATACCTTCCGGGACCCAGATTGGTGACTCCTTTTACATCATAAGATATATTCAAAAACATTAAGACCGAAAGACCTGACTTCAGGAGTCCATTTCTCTTGTACGATTTCGGAGCCGTCTGGATTTGCAACCTAAAACCCATGAGTAGACCAACTTCAACAGGACATAGAAAAGCGGCTCAAATGCTCTAGATCTTCTTGAAAAAACTGTTTCGCGCAGATCTCCTTCCACTCTTGTGTTATCTTCTATTAATCATAGTCTAGCATGAGTCCACTACAAAGTGAATGTAACAGCCTATAATCAATCGAGTCTTTAACTTATAGTCACACACATTATCGCAGGATTCTCAACAATTTGTGGCTTATGAAATCCCTGACCCCGTATTTTTTTTTCTTCACTTGTAAAATAATCATCATCGCACTTCAACCATCTACAACAGGGACCAGAGCCCTTTTTCCAGGGGCCCTGGCCCTTCACACGAAAGTCTGAACCTTTTATCCTATTCGAAACATAGGGTGTTCAGCCTTCGACTCGATATCCACTCACTCCCGGCGCGCGTCCAGTCTAAGCGTCCCCTGTATTTCCCGCCTGAACTGAGCCAACGTCGTTTTCACCGCTGTTGCCAAAAAACTAAACTCTTGCCGGAAAAGGTTATCTATTCACCCGAAACACCGTCTCACTTCGTAACTATCTCACTCAAACACTTTCTCTTGTTTTTTTCTGACACGCGAGGGGGGAAAACATCCCTGCTTGTCCAAGGTCAATTCTCCTCTTCCCGAGCCAAAAAGGATGCGAAATGTTACTTTTTTTCTCAAATGCGACAAAGAGCAGTTATCTTTTCTTTTCGCGCTGATAGAGTGATTTTTATTTCTCTCCTCTCCTGGACTTTTCTCTTTATTATTTCTTTTCTTTTCAGAGGCAAAATAATTCACCTAGGACGTGATACAAAACTAAGCTATTAAATTATTTCTTTACTAACTATTTTAACCAGTTAAGGAACTCCTTAACAATACTTATAGCATGATATCAAAATTTCCCACCTGCAATGCGTTAATTTTATGAAAATAAGTTACATGTATAGTAAACACCGAAAAATTTCTTAGAAACCAATAAAAAATAAAGCAAAACAACAAAATATAATAAAATAAAAATTTTCTGTTTTGAACTGAATTTGCATAAATTGGTCTGATAAAGTATACCCGACATAAAATGGTGTCCCATTGCCCAGAACGATTATTCCCCGTTCTGCAGTCGTCTACTGTGCTTGAATTCTTAATTTTAAATGTGTAAAATCTATATCTTTAAAAGTAATAAGCCATATTACTATGTTTTAAATTCTTTTTCCATAATAAATGTGACGCCAGTTTTACGCCGTGATTAGAATAATCGAAAATAAATAATATTGCGCTTTGTTTCAATAATAGATTTAAAAACTTAAAAAAAAAAAAAATCTACTATATTATTTAGTATTAAAAAAAAAATTAACAAAAAATTTAATATTTTATTATGTTACGTCAAGCGATAAAATTTAAATGGCATTAGCTTAAAAACGTACAGTAAAAGAATGCTAAAATGTCAGAACAAGATTAAAACAGAAAATTTGTTTTAAAAAATCTGATAAAAATTAATAAATATTAACTATATTAATTTTTTTTTTAAGTGAGAAAAAAAGTATTGTTTACTACGTATTGCAGGGATGGAACACGGGCGCAGAATTCATATCGGAATCCGTTTAAGAAATTTCTCTACCTATAATATGGTTGATTTAAGAAGTAGAAAATTTTCTTACATTGAGAGTGGTATGAATTTTGCACCCGTGTTCCATCCCTGGTATTGCTCTTTCAAATAATAATTCTCGTCTTACCGCGTTTTCTAAATCATGACATTTTACTTGAGGTGCACGAATCCTGGAATATTCAGGTAAAAAAAAAAAAAAAAAAAAAAAAAAAAAAAGAACGACAAGACAAGGATAAAATAGAATTTTACCAGTTAGAAACTAGGAAAGGTTATGTAATATTTAAGAACAAATTTCAGGATCGAGTGTACTCCTTTTTGCAACGGAAGCAACGCCTTTACACATTTTTTTTAAACTTTACAATATAAAACAAAATTATTTTACATACTTCCATTTAAATCGTTTAAATTTTGTCTTCAGCATTCGATGTAGTAAATGCCATTGACATATATGCATACCAGCGTCACAAATAGAGTCTTATACGAATATGCAAACTAGTTTTTTTAATATTGTTTCACAATATAGAGGCGGGGCTTCATTTCTACTGGAATTCTTTCACAACCTGTCGCTTGCATTGTGATAATTTTATAAAAAATAATCCAATTTGTATCATAAACATCGAAATGTTGCTTAGAAAACAATTAGAATAACATTGAGGTAAATTAAAATTGGTTTTGTCAAAATATATACAGATATTTACTCGCAGAGGATACAAATTATTGTAAGTGACGGCCCCCTAACACAAGTAAAAAATGAAATATCGCTGTAACTCAAAAAATAATGTTAAGAACGAGTTGTAAATTTGAAAACCCATGTTTTTGATGACGCCCGTTCTACTCATGCAAAAATTAACATAGGTCATAATTCATAATTTTTTCAAATATGAAATTATTAATAATTTTCATAATTCAAAAAATGTTGTTTTTTTATCAAAAATATGCATGAAATATGTTTGGGTCACTTCATTCTATCATATATATAAAAAAAAAAAAAAAAACAGAATTTGAATATCATAATTATTTTGGAACATATGAATTAATGTTTGTCACATTCATTTAACATTAGCACACTCATATTTTGACAGCTTAGAACTCTGTGGAAAATTGAGCAAAATATATAAACTATACCATTTCCCGTAATGATTTGATCCAAAAAATTGAAATAAATTATAAAAAATGGGGGTTACCATTGAAAAAAATGAAGTTGATGCCAGTTTTAACATGTAGACGACCCCTTAAGTAAAATCTAACTATACCATTATAAACTAGACGTTATTACAAATCGATTAGTACCAACCACATGTTTCTACGACAATTTATGGCGAAATTAGGTAGGGGGTGCAGTTTTTTTTTTTTTTTTTTATTTTTTTTTTTTTTTTTTTGCCGACTGTACAAATACCGTTTTCCTTTCAAGAGAACGTTATATTAGACGTTCAAAAATAGTATAAATTTAGAACGTTCTGAAAAGGTTTGCTTTGTACCATCTATAAAACGCAACATTCTAGTTCTATGAAAAACGTTCAAGTGTATCACCGTTTTAACACGTTCTGTTTCAGTCTGATTATAACGAATATGACAAAATGCCTTTTATCAGTTTTGTTGTTTTATTTTCAGTTTTATGTTTTGTTGACATATCAGTGAAGAATAATCATTGAAAGGCAGTAGTGATGAGGTGGGAGAAAAATTACAAAATTTTAAACTTTAATTATCTTATTTTTGTAATTTTATTTAAGTTTTAAATTGTTGAATTCAGTAGAACACATTACTCTGGATTACTTTTGCAGACATTCATTATTTATTTGCTTCATAAAAAGTTAATAAAAGTACATTAAGTTAACGAAAAAGTATTTTTACTTTTTTTTATATATATACCAAAAGAAAAGTATTGGATAATTGGGAATTTTTGACCTCCAGTTTTCCATAGTTTTTTGCGTCTTAAGATGTCCAAAACACAATTCAACCATTTTAGAAAATGTCAGTCTGTGTGTTTGTCTTTCTGAGTGTGTGTTACAAACATTTTGTGGACTCTGTATCCAGGGATGGAACACGGGCGCAGAATTCATACCACTATCAATGTAAGAAATTTTTCTACCTCTTAAATCAACGATATTATAGGTAGATAAATTTCTTCAACAGATTCCGGTATGAATACTGCGCCCGTGTTCCATCCCTGTGTATCTCACAAACCTACCAATGAACGGAATTTAACCAAACTTGATATTTAGTTAGACCTTGACCTAATTCGCTAAATATCACCAGTATTTTGACCTTGACCGAACTATCAGCTTCGGTGCTGATTAGCCTTTGGGATGTATTGCCTGAAAGTTGGTGCTGCTATGAAGTAAATTTCCCTTATTATGGTGGTTATCTCAGCTTCTACAGTGAACAAATGCACCAAACTTAATATGTGAAATAGATATTATGTTCAATTTGAGTGCATATATAGGCCAACTGGTGGCTCTACTCTCCTGCAATTTAATCCCGTTAACATAAAGTTAATAATTCAGCTTTTGTGGCATAAATAATTATAAATAGACTAAAGTGATATGTGAAAGTGATATCATAAAATTTTGCTCTTTCAGTTTACGTGCATATCGGACGACAGGTGGCGCTGGTATGCTGCAATTTAATTTCATTCACGGGAAGGCAATAGCTCAAATTCTGTGATTTATAAATGTTCTAAATTTGGTATGTGAAATCTTTAAATCTTTGCTGATTTTGTTCGGGTGCATATCAAATATAGTTATATAGTTGACCATATGAACAAGAACTTTTAAGAATCTCATTTAGAACCTACGTTACATTTAAATTTTAAAAAGTTATATATATATATATATATATATAAAGAAGCTTTCGAAGAAACCAAGTGCATAGATGGCAACTTTTACGTAATTTAAATATCACAATTATTGTTAAAAAAGAAAAAAAAAAGATTGGGAGGGAGGGGGGGGGGGCTTTATTTAAGTTCTGAACATCTTCAATTAAATAAGACAAAGAAAACCATTTGCAATAGTGATATTCAAAGCGCGAAAAATTCGACCGTAATAAATTTAATCTGACAAAAATGTAGATGATGCTTAATGATGTAATATTCATCGTACTTACAACATTGGCGCCAGCAGAAAATAAATCCAGCGTTTGTTAAGACTTATTTATATTGGTTCATAAACAATTTCCCATTAAGGAAAGAGAAAAAAGAAAATTACACAGGTATGCGATGAAATTTGTTTCTTCAAGGTGATGTGTTTTACTGGTGTGTTTTTGAATGCTGATTAAGGAAATTCTATTCAAAAAGTTTCATCAAGTACAGTTTTGACAAAAAATGGAACTGTTTGAGCTTAATGTTCCACTTTTTAAACTCCGATCTAATTTATTTCCTGGAAAATCTGGCTGATGTGAGAAGAACAAAGATAGCCATTTCATCAAGACATCAAAGAAATGTAGAGGAGGTATCAGGGACGATGGCGAGTTAACACGTTAGCAGATTATTTTTTATGCTGCATAGAGAATACCCCCCCCCCCCCGAAGACCATTAAGCCGTGCACAAGAGAAAAAGCTCGAATGAGATTTTATACATAAAGAAACACATTTTAAAGATAATGATAGCCTATTTTAATGTATTTTATATATAAATAATTTCGAATTTATTACAGCCTCCGTGTGACATTTCCCGATCTCCATCCTTACTTTGTGAAAAATCCTTGGTGATAGAAAGAAAAGACAAGCATTTCTGAATTCAGCGTATCAAACACATTAGAGACACCCAAAGAAATGCAAGACATTGTTAGTCTTGCCTTTATTCCGCACTACTTTAATTGTATTTGTAGAGTAATTTTTCCCAAAACTATAGCTTCCAACATGTAAGTTTTTTTTTTGTCTTTTTTTTTACCCGAAGATTTTAATAGAAATATTTAATAAGTTTTTTAGCAGTTTTCTGTGATTAAACCTGATAACTTTTTTGCAAAGTAATGCTGGTGTTGAAAAACCGTACAAGTTGGCACCTATGATAATTGTTGTTTCAAGTACGGTCCTTGAATTTGCTTGAATTTCTCCATCAAAAATTTTATAGATTAATTTTTGTTATAAAAATTACCTATAAATTTAATTACAAAATTATTATTAAAAATTATTAGCGTAAAGCAGGGGTCGTACTCTCCGCCCTTTTTACAGGACACTTTCAGGAATGAAAAATTTTAGCCCTTTTTCAGTGCCTGATTCATGGCGGGGCATTCGGGGCAGTGGCGTACCAAGGGTGAGGCGGAGGGGGCGGTCCGCCCCGGGCCTCAGGTCATGAAGGGCCTCCGGAATAACTTAACCTTTAAGTAAATGTATTTGATGAAGTTGTCGTTCCATTATTTTAACCTGAAAAATTCCCTGCAGTTCCTTAAGCTGTAGGTTCCTGTCTAAAGAACCTTAATATACAAAATGTAACCATAGAGCGATAACGGTAAAAAACGAAAAATGTAAAGAATAATTAGGGCAGCACAAGTCCTACCAATGCCCTTGGCCTTCTTCTTGGATGTTTGGCTTCTTAATCAATCTTAAAATTTATTTCAGTGCCTTTTTATAGTAATAAATTTAAGTGTAGAAGTGCGAGGAGTGCCTCTAAATAGTAGGGGCTCCAGTTAGGGGCCCGAGTGAAATTTTCTCCCTGGGCCTCGAGAGTTGTAGGTCCGCCACTGTCGAGGTACGTGCTCCGGCCCGCACACTGAAAGGGCCCCCAAGAAATTCCATCATATATTTTACAAAATAGTTACAATGAAAAATTCCCATAGTTTTGTTATCATGGCCGATGTTTTTCGTTTTTTCATCAATACATGGCGATATTACTCTTTCAAGGAATCTATCAGCCTGTAGAAGGAATTGTGACTTTTTCGCTAAAAGCTACTTAAGCTCACAATATGTCATAAAAAAAAAATTAAGATTATTTTTTAAATTGTTCGTAATACAAGCTTACAACTACTACAGACAATTTAATCCTTGATTACAACTTTTCCATAGTTGAAAAAATGCAAATTTTCTTTACAATTTATGCACTAAGCTCTGAAAAATTAAGTCAAATAAAATCATAGGTAACTCTGTAACTATAATGTACTATAATGTAACTATAATGTACTATAACTCAAGTAAATCTTTCCATGAGATTGTGCATTTCAAAATTCACGTTTTTAGAACAATTAATACTCTGTTGTAAAATGGTAATATGTTAAATTATCAGTTATCTAAGGATAGCCAATCGGTGTTTAATCATTTGGAAATAATGGAAATAAAAACATTTATATTTAAAATATTTTTTCTGCATAGATTAATAGAATATGACTATAAATATTAAAGTACGAGGAGTAAGGCCCAAAAACATAAGTGCCTTGCACCTCAAAGTGAGCAAATCGGTCCCTGCCCTTTTTGCCACCATTAATTTAATGCAAAAATCTTTATGGTATTTTTATAGTAATATGTCCTGTTTAAATAGGATAGTAATTACACTCCTCCTCATATTTATAAGGACACTTTATATTTTTAAATAACTAACGTAAAAATAATTGTAAACAAGATTATACTAAGTGCACTTAATATATCTAGTATTCTAAAAACCAAAACTGTTAAAAATTTTTAATATAAAACAAAATTAATAAAAAATAATGCAAAATGTGTTTTTCTCCACGTTTTTAGATGTTCATAATTATAGGGACAATCCAGATTTTTTCGTTTTATTTAACTTACAAGCGGATAAATTACAGTTGACATGCGAATTTGTTAACTACTGGGCTAGATTAATTCATATATAAGCCTTCAATTTTTCTTGGACGGACATTACTGATAATTCCTGGAAAAAAAGAACGTTCAAGTAGTGAAGTATGATAAATGTGTTTTTTAAGTTTAAGGATAATTTCAATCCGCCGAATTTCTAATGAAATTCGAAGGTCTAAAATTGCTGAAGGAAATGTGATCAAACATTGAACTGCTGGTTCGATAGGAGAGAGATCTGATGCAAAATCAGAGTTGTTTTACAGCGATCGAAGACTCATAATTCCTCTTACTGTTCTACTCATAATGATTGCTGCCGAATTTGCTCGTAATTTTTTACGAAAGGTTAGGGTCTACATTTACGCATGTCTAAAATAATTAATAATACATTAAAATGAATAAAAAACCTGTAATAATCAATCAGCATTTAATGTGGGAAAGAACGTCTGTGTTAAAGTTGAATAAAGACAATATTAATTGGTATAAATGTTGCATTTTCGGATGAAAAACATTTTATTCTTGATTAACCAAATGGTTTTAATTGTTACTGGCACGATCTGAAGATAGCGAAAGACAGAGCAGATTTTTTTTAAAGGCAGATATGAATCGAACATTTTAAAGGTGGATCTATGGTGCTCTGGGGAGCTGCTTTTACTGAAGGCAGAATGAATTTAGTAATTTTTTCTATTATTATGAACATCAAGAGAATATCCGCAAATTTTAAACGTGGAATTATCAGATTTTTTTTAGATTTTGGGGGGTAATAATATTTTTTTCAACAAGACTAACACTTTTGCTCTACTTTTAGAGCAATAAGAAATAGTTTGAAGAAAGAAACTTCTGTATTATTGCCTTTCCCATGGCCTAAAAGTGGAAAAAAACTTATCTTATGATATTAGAAAAGTGTATGCAAGTGGAAACCAATTTTAAATAGTTTAAATGTATTAAGAATATCACATATGGTACATGAAATGGTATTGAAACTGAATATTTTAAAAAAAAATGTATTATATAGAGAATGTCTGACTGTTTAATCCTAAAAAGAGACCCCATAAAATATTAATTTAAAGAATAACTGAAAAAAATTACTAAAATTCGAGCTGTCCTTATAATTGTGAACACCTGAAAAATCATTTTTTTTTTACCATATTTAAAGTTTTTTAAGGTAGAAAAACGATAAAACTTTTTAAATATTGTCTATTAATGAAATTCAAATTAATTAAAAATATATTTGTTTAAATATTAGTGTTCAGTGTTTAGTTAATATAGAAAAACGGGTGTCCTTATAATTGTGTATTGTAAAAAAATAATAGTAACAATAAAGGCAGAAATTTCTTTTCTAAAAGAGCCGCGTAATTTATAAATTAAACCAAAGAATTGAAGGAAATAAAGAAATTTCTTTTTTCTTTATCAAAATAGAAACTCTTATATAAAAACTTTAGTTTCGCTGAAAAGGGGATTAAAGTTACAAAAAAAAAAAAAAAAAAAAAATGAAAAAGAAAAAACATTGCAGATATGGTACGACACAGTGTGTTTCTAAGAGCATAAGACATAGATACAAAACATGGAATAACATTTAGAAAGGAATTATTTGGCCTTTAAACCTTTTTCATAATACTTACATTTGTGAAAAATATTTGAGAGAAAAAATATATATATAAGTATAAAAGGAAACTCAAATGTAGCACAAGCAGTTTAACTTAAATAAATGAAATTACCAACTATGTTAGCCTCGCAAAAGTCGAGCACATAACGTCGTTTTAAAATAAAATTTAAATGAAATATTTGCTTCAGTTTAGTAAAAAACTAATTTAGACTTGTTTTTATCGTATCACCTAAATTTTATTATTATGCTAAAGTTTAGTATTAGAAAAAAAAAAAAAAAAAAAAAAAAAAAAACAGACGAATGTTTTAACTGTTAAGAATTTTCCGAATAGTAATGCATGAAAGAGAAAATAATTTCAGGAACTTTTACACTTGTTAGCTACCAGAAATATTTAATAAAAACTTTTATTTTGTTTAATCAGTGAAAATTATTCAGAAAAATATATAAAAATACCTATTAGAATTTTCCGGTAGCCATACAGTATAAACATTTTTTTTTTTTTTTTTTTTTTTTTAATGACTCTTCTACCACTTTTTTTTTTATAAAGAGAATTATTTTGAAACTTATAGGGTTTCTTTAAGAACGAATTTTACTTTTAAAATAGTGGTAACACCCGAATAAAAGTTGGTAGCTATGCAATAGTCAAACCAACGAAATTGGTGTTACTATTAAAATATGCTTGTAAATTTGTTAAAAGATTTTTGAAAATAACTTTCTTTTTATAAATTCGCAAAATTTACTGATAATAAGATAAATTCCATTTGTCCTTTTTAGGTAGGAATTACATTTTTAAAACTTTTATTTATTTATTTTTAATTTCACTAGAACTCAATTTAATTTCTTTCCTTCAATAACCGCTAAATATTATTTTATACATTTACACGCAACATTTTAGCTTAAATCGTCTGTTACCATTCACAAAGTTTCTTCACTGTAGCAGGGATGGAACACGGGCGCAGAATTCATACCGGAATCTGTTTAAGAAATTTCTCCACCTATAATATCGTTGATTTAAGAAGTAGAATTTTTTTTTTTTCATTGATAGTGGTATGAATTCTGCGCCCGTGTTCCATCCCTGCTGTAGCTTATCTGTGCTCCTTTTTCGACTATTTTAGTTTTCAGAATAGTTTAAGCATACCTACCATTACACTAATTAATAGTTCGTAGTATTGTTACTACCTGCTTAATTTATTTATGTCACATCACTTTTTTTAAGAGTATTTTTCTCCTTGTTTAATCGTAATTAAATTAGGGGAAAATTACTCTAAAATTAAAGTGGTGTGGTAAAGGAGTGGATACTAACAATGTTACGGAACAGGCGAACAGGTATGCATGTATGGTTTGCGTTACGTTTTAGCAATCTGCTAGTCTAAAATTTAAAAAAGCATAAGCCGAACATGTTGGTCTGACTAATAAATTTGTTTTGTCTAAATTGTAAGTGATCTCTCAAACATGTTTGCCAACCATCTCATTATGAAGCGTAGTACTTTTAGTCACCGCCTTTTTTTGTACACCAGTAATTTTTTAGAGTAATTTCATTCTTATTTAATCGTAACACTATTTGGAGAGAACTGCTCTAACAAGGAAACTCTTTGAAGCGGTAATCACCGATTTTCTTGAAAAAAATTCTGGCATAAGATTTAATCATGAATAGCATCTTCCTAAAATATTAGCTGCTGAGTCGCAATAGATAAGCTATAAAAAATTATTAAAAATGGACGCATGTTTGCAATATTTCCAAAAAAGCGCCTGTTTGGCGACTGCATTCTTCGAAATTTCATTGCAATGAAGATTTAATAGATGTAGATGTTCTTCTTTCTTTTTGATAGTCAAACGAACTCCCTACGCTGTCGAGCACATGAGAATTCAGAATAGATTAACAAAAACCAGATAATTTACCAGATTGAGACTTATTTAGTCGAAATTCTAAATAACATTTAATATTTCAGTTAAATAAGCTGTGTCAATAACAATTGCAAGAATATTTACATCAAGTTTTTAATAACGACATTAAAAAAATATATGATCAAAACTTTTTTATAAATTTAAATAAAACAAAACATTTTATATTAAAACACAAAGCTGTTTTTTTTTAACTAAAATGAAAGCATTTCGTATCCGAACACATTTTTCTTGTTACATGCAAGCGGAACGCTTGCAACTTCGATGACGTAAATTTTGCAAATTTTTTGCAAATTCAGTCGGCAGTAAAAGTATCCGAGCATTAGCAGGAATTCCTATGTAAAAAAAGTACACTTAATGCAGTTTTGTTGAATAAATCCTTGTCGAATCCTGTTCTTAGTCAGTCTAAGAACATGATTCGACAAGGATTTATTTAACAAAACAGTGTTAAGTGTGCTTTTTTTATATAGGAATTTTTGCTAGTGGTCGGATACTTTTGCTGCCGACTGTAGTCATACATTTGGAACACTTGCAAACGGCTTTGCAACCGGAAGTGTTTCATCTGTATGTACCCCTTAGTCTGATCATTTTATTGGGCAGTACGAACCTTCGACGAACAAGCAACTCCACAGAATATGAGTTGTGTGGATCCAATATCTCATTAGAGCTACGCAATGAGCAATTGGAGACGATCTATGATTCTACCCTAAATTTCGTCCTGTTTGTTGGTTGGGTTTAACGTCGCACTAGTACTGCACTATGGGCAATTGGCGACGGTTTGCGATGCACTCCTGAGGAGGGTCCGGTACATCGGCAGGTGATAAATGGTTGCATTCTGCGTATGTTATTTATTTTTAATATATGCATACGATTTGTATGTTTGACTCGATATCCCCCTCCTGTAAATTTCGTCGAGATGAGGACAGATATAACATAGGGAGATATACTGTTGTAACAATCGCAGCTATCTTAGATCACAAATCGGATCGAACACTCGGCAGCAAAAGTAACCGAGCACTAGCAATAATTCCTGTCTAAAAAAAGTACACTTAATACTGCTTTGTTAAATAAATCCTTGTCGAAGCATGTACTTAGTCAGTCTAAGAACATGATTCAACAAGGATTTACTTAACAAAGCAGTATTAAGAGTGCATTTTTCTGACGTAGATTATTGCTAGTGTTCGGATACTTTTGCTGCCGACTGTACGATCCGACTTGTGATCTACGATAGCTGAGATTGTTACAATAGTATGCCTCTCATAACCGGATTAAAATACAAAAAATTAAAAAAACACCCTGGGTCGGCTGGGGAATCGAACCCATTCTTTTACACGTGAAGGTGATTAGCGAGGGTGACATACTCACTCGCCCACGGAGGGTCTGCATTCAGCATAACAATTATTTTTAAAACAACAAGATTTCGCAGTTAATAATTCTAAGAAAATTACCTATGAAAAAAAATCACTGCGCAGCACTAGTGCGACGTAAAACCCAACCAACCTTATAAATTCTAATGCATATTTTTACAAAATAAATTACCAGAAATGTAAGAAGCCATAAAGGTTATGCACGTGTTTTTCCAATTTTAAATAATCCCCTCCGTAAAGGATCAAAGTTGTAAACACGTCTACGGACCATCTCTAGGAATGTACCTTAGACTGTAGCCATTGCATATCTGTAGTGCGAATTAAAACTTAAAACCTACTCAACCTCAAATGTCTTAAATATTTTAATTTTGATTTATTTATTCGAGTATTAATTTCAATCAACTATTCTAACAATCAAATGTTCAATCAAATATTATAATTCATGTTGGTCGCCAATTGCCCATTCCGCAGTACTAGTGCGACGTAAAACCCAGCCAACCAATCTATAAATCAGATTAGTTTTTAAATCGTCTGCAAATTTATATAAATGCACATGCCGAGTGCTTCAGACATTAAATTACTCCAGATTATGTATAAGCTGGAGTAATGTAAAAGTAACTCTGAAATTGCACTATTTTAAATAAATACAATATTGAAACATTACATAAAATAATGGAAAATATTATATCTAACACAAAACATAATGGGGTACATACAAATGAAACACTTCCAGTTGCAAAGCCGTTTGCAGGCGTTCCAAATGTATGACTGCAGTCGGCATCAAAAGTATCCGAGCACTAGCAAAAATTCCTATGTGAAAAAAGCACACTTAACACTGTTTTGTTAAATAAATCCTTGTCAAATTGTGTTCTTAGACTGACTGCGAACAGGATTCGACAAGGATTTATTTAACAAATCTGCATTAAGTTTACTTTTTTTACATGGGAATTTTCGCTAGTGCTCTGTTACTTTTGCTGCCGACTGTATTTGCAAAAAAAAATGCAAAATTTACGTCATCGAAATTGCAAGCGTTCCGTTTGTATGTAACCCAATGTCACTTTTTCTAAATAGAAACTTCTAGATTTCAGAAAATATATTGAGTGTTGAGTACGTTTTAACGTCGCACTATAGCTACTCAGTGAGAAATTGGAGATGGTCTTGTATTCACTCATAGGGATATTCTGGAGACATGCCATCATAATTTTGATCCTCCGCGGAGGGGATGGATTCCTTGCTTCAGTCACCCTAGAGCAATAGAAAACACAACCCTCCTATACTGAAGTCCCTTGGCATCACTGAAGGAAGGTTAATGTGATTTGGCGATGACTTTTTTCGTATTTGGCGTTCAAAACGTAAAGTTTAATCATTTTTTACAGCTTTCCTGTTGCGATTCAGCAGCTAATTTTTTCACAAGTGAATTAAGTATAGTGTAAACTATTTTTTGTAATTTTTTTAAGAAAATCAGTGATTACCGCTTGAAAGAGTTCCCTTGTAAGTATAAAGTGGTGTGGGAAAAGGGGCGTTAACAAGTCTACGCTTATTAATGAGATGGTTGGCAGTCCTGCTCAAATAAGTAAATGAATAATAACAATAATAACCTGCATATTAATTAAATTCTATTCTTCTATTTAACACATTGGTTCAGTGTTGCCAGATTTTGCGAATTTTTTAAATTCAAAATCCATCACTAAATTTTAAATGTAACGGTTGCCCAATCGCTTCGAATAGTCTATTATGTATATTAAATATTACATAACAAATTTATTGGTGACTATTGAATAATAAAAGTCCTAAAATCTGGCAACACTGTATTGCTTGCGAATAACGGTAACACTTTCACGAACGCTGACGTAGATTCACGTCATTTGAAAATCTGTAACTCCACCAGTGGGCGTTTCTTTTGAAATTTGAACGTCATTTATTTCTTAAGAATATACACAATATTCATATTTATACAACCAATATACTATGGATACAAATATTTTGATTAGAAAGAGTATAATTATAATGTATAGCAATTTGAAATATAAATGCAAATACAGAAAATTTTGTTTTGAAATGTTGTAACTTGGGAGAATAACGCCCACAGGTGGACCTTACTATCAAAAAGACAAAAACATGCGGTCGCAAAAGTGTTAAACTACCAAAGGTCTGCGCCCTTTTTTCAGGACACTTTCAGAGAGGAAAAATTTCCGCTTTTTTGCTATCACTAATTTCATTCAAAAATATTTATCGTATTTTTACAGTATTGTGTTGCAATTAAATAGGATAGTTGTTAATGCATAAAAGTAGTAGTAGCAAAAAGAAAGGAAATTTCTCCTCCCTAAAAATTCCCTGAAAAAAGGGCGGAGAGTACGACCCTTGAACTAGACTTTTAACACTTTCGTGACCGCTGAAGTAGATTCACGTCATTTGAAAATCTCTAACTCCATCAATGGGCCTTTTTTTTCGCAATTTGTATGTTATTTATTTGATAAAATTATACCCAATATTCATATTTGTACTATCAATATACTATGGATATAAATGTTTTAATTAGGAAGAATTTAACTATAATGTATATTCATTTGCAATATAAATGTGAATACGGAGAATTTTGTACTGAAATATTGTAACCGGGAAGAATAACGCCCACAGGCGGGCTTTATTGTGAAAAAGATAAAAACAAGCGATCGCGAAAGTGTTAAGAAAAAATGAGATCCACTTTTAGACGTTTCTCTAAAAAAAAAAACTACATTACTTTACAAACTGTTTTACATAATCGTGTTTAACAATTTATGTGCTGCCGGTGTATACATTCGCCTGTGGCATTTTCGATATCAGTTGATAAGAAGATAAAATTTAAAGAATTTAATTATGATTAAGTGGAATCATTTTGTTAAATAATATAACATTTTAGAGGAACGTCAAATGTGGGGCTTACTGTTCAAAATAACAAATGTACTGATAACAATATAACGTTAATGTATAAATACACACGGTGATTCTGAGGTCATGGGACAAACTTGAAGGAGAAGTTGGGACCATCACAAGAATTCAGAATTGTGTAGGAATCAGTGTTGCCAGATCTGGCGGATTTTTATTCAATAATGACCAATAATTTTGAAAAGTGATATTTGGCATACATAATAGATTATCAATCTTCTAGGTGATTAGGCAAACTACATGATTTTAAAATTTACACAGTAGGCTGTTCTTAGAGACCAGGGGTCGTACTCTTCACCCTCTTTTCAGGACACTCTCAGACATAAGAAATTTGTCTTTTTTACTAATTACAGGCAGAAGTACTTCTGTTATATTTATAGTAATATGCCATGATTATACAGTGTAGAGATTATTTTATAAAAATAGTGGTAGTGATAAATTTGAAAATTCCACATTCTTGAGAGTGTCCTGAAGAGAGTGTGAACCCTATTAAACAAATAAAATAAAATTTGTGCCCACAGGTTAATAAACCATTCTGAAACCTTGTGATGTTCTCTACCTCTCTTCCACGTTTTTCCCAGGACGTCAGAATCACCCTGTATGTATAAATATTCGCATTGCATAATTTTATGATGTTATCTGAAAACGGTAAATAGTTTTCCATTATTATTTTAAATTGGTGTCTTAAAATTTTACTAAAAATTGAAAAAGGATATTCTTAACAAAAGTGCATTTTACAATTTTGTAAAAGCGAATTTGATCTAAAAAATCTAATACTCATTTTTACGTTAATTGATGTGTTGTCATGCTCATTTATAGACTACTATTTAAAAGTCGCATTCCCATTAGGCGTAATGGAATTTTTTAACATGAAAAAATGACGTAAATTCTGCGCGCTGCCGGCCGATAAAGCGCACTACAAATTTCAAATTAGAGAAGGCTAAATTTGGCATCGCTGTTACGCACAAAAGTAAACAAAAAATGTGTGGGCTAAGACAGAAATATTTTTCCTTTCAGATTTTAAAGTATATGCAGGCATGTTTTCTATCGCCTTTAATTATTTAATTATTTATTTTTATTTATTTATTTATTTATTTTTAATTATTCATTAACATTATGATTTCGGTTTGTCTGCCTCTCTGTCTGTCAGCATGCTGTTTCCCGTAAATATTCATGGAATTCCTTGAAAACGATATATATTACTCATTCCTCGATTTCCAAATTTTTGAAACATGGTAAAAAGTCTTTCCGTGGCCTATTAGCTCAGTGCGTCATGCTAATAATGCGATAATAGGAAGATTGTCAATGAGTTAAGAGATTTTTTTTAAAGATGCGGTGGTTTCATTTTTTTTTTTTTTTTTTTTTTTCCTTACTCACTTTTTAAAAATAAAATTTGATTTGAAACTTATTTAAATGTTCATTTTAAAAATTACAAAAATTTTAAGAAATGTGTTTTCAATAGTATGAAGAGCGGATCTTAAATATAAATTTCACTGTCAACGTTATTGTCTAAAACAATTGCCGAATCATACACATTTAAAAATAACAGTTCAACGTTTCACCAAACATAATGGTGCTAAATAGGCATTTTTAGCTGCAACCAGTATTTTGGTGCTGGTTTTACCATTTCCGATGTGCTTACTACTGAAATGGCACCACCAAAATGGTGAAACATTGAACTAAAATATTGGTTGCTGCTGATCGGAACCATTTTTCAGGTGAAATGTTGGATTTTATTTTTAGCAGTGTAATAGTTCAATCGATTTTACCGTCTGACATTTAATAGCATTATTATCACTCAAAATTTCCTATTTTCAGAAAATATGAAAAATAAGCTATTTCTGACTCTGAATATAAATTTTCAAAATAATTTCATATTCAACTTTAATTATATCTTAATTAAATTTATTCCTTTCAAACAGTAAATTTAACAAGTTTTCGAATTATTATTTTTTTTTAACAGAAAGTTATTTCATCATAAAATATACTTACATAAGTTTCATCGAAAAAAAAAAAATATATATATATAGTATTTTAGATGACGTAGTGGATTAAAATAAGTACTAATATGGAAAATGGCGACTAGTTGTTTCCAAATGTAAATATTCTAAAACCTTTAAAATATATAGCAATTTTAAAATAAAATAATTATATGAAATTCTTCTTTTAATCGCTTTGCAATATTTTTTTACTACGAAATATAAATATGAATGC
This sequence comes from Salticus scenicus, assembly GCA_963930645.1. Lineage (NCBI taxonomy): Eukaryota > Metazoa > Arthropoda > Arachnida > Araneae > Salticidae > Salticus > Salticus scenicus. Next base: position 85,483,676 of record OZ005651.1, read on the forward strand.
AATTGCGGAAAATTTTTGATACAGATACAGTGTAAAAAAAAAAAAATCTCTTTTTAAACATTTTACATTTGACAAAGAAAGAGGAGAGATTTGAAAAGTTACAGGAAATTTTTCACAAAGCACTTAACTGTTTTAAATAAAATTTGGAGTGCTTATTCTTTACATTTTCAAATTTTCATATTCTGTTTAAAAAGGTTTAAAATAGGAAAGCATAGCATATTAAAACTAGTCAGTTACTTGCAATTTAAGTAAAATTTGAATCAACAGCATATTAGAGCAATTTCTGGAACACTATCATTTAAAAAATTAATTTTATCAGAATTTTAAATTATACCGTTCTTTCAATGGCAGCAATTTTCCTGAAAATAATATATATATATATATAATGAATAAGTAATTATAATTACAAGATTAAAAATTACACTTCATGTTGCCAAAGAAATATGTTCATTAAATAAATTTTCGAAACCATTTTTTAATCTAAATTTGCACTCGTCATTTTGCGCCCGTTTCATTAATTTTTAGTTTTTTACTTTATAAAGTGGTTGAATATGTATAAATACTTGTGTTTAATCAACCAGAAGAAACTCGCAAGACCAGGAGAATTTCCTTTATTTGCTAAAACTCTATATCAATGTACAGTTATAAAAAATGTCGTCTTTATTACATGTAAATAATGGATCATAATTAAGAAGTCTCTAGTTCCACGGTTCTCAAACTATGGGTCGCGGCCCCCAGCAGTGGATCCTGAGCCGTATTTCGGAGGGTCGCAGAAAATTTTTTAACGTACTTGTAAATTTCCACAATTTTTATAAATAATATTTTACTAGTTAGCATTGTAGTTTTTATGGTATGAAAATGAAGATAACCCAAATCGATGTGCGTTATTTGCAAAAAATGTACTTACAAATAAAAACAAGTCCTTCCGGCTTATTCAAAAGGGTAGGTTGATTTCTTTCTCCTTATCAAGTAGCCGTCATTTTGTTTCAAATAGGCGGCTACAAATTATTAACGAATTAGTAGAAATATTGATGTAGGCTATCTAGATATGTAGTTTTAAGCAAATCGGTTCATAAATAACTTTTTATGTGAATTTAAAATTTTCAAGTGGCCGGCGCTTGGAAACAATATGATGGACCAAGTTGAAAAAAATATCAAATGCATATAAGATTACTGTACAAATATAGTTGGAATTAATTCAGAATCTCAAAAGTCATCGTGTTGAAAAATTAAGTGGTTCCCACTTGGACCAAAATGGCAGAGAAAGTTGCTCAGTGAACTAATTAATCTAAGTTATTGTTGTAAATTTGAAAATAATTCTTTTTTTTTTTTTTTTTTTTTTTTAGAAATTCTTTCAAAGAGGCTTAGTAAGTTAATTAAATGTTAATTTTCTGAATTTCTAGTTTATTTTAACGTTAAAATAGCCTAATTTTCCCTTAAAAACGCATTAAAAAGCTCCAATATGGCAGGTAATGGCGAGAAAATCATAATTCATTAATAAACTAAATTGAGACACTGCCCAAATTTGGTTCGATTTGGAGTATTACTTCGGAAGTTATCGTGATTTTAAATTTTCAAGTGGTAGCCTGATTTCAAGTGGCCCTGCTTAACTTAAGATATCCGCCACTTTATTAAAAATGGCGGATACGTTCATTAATAAATTTCATTGAGACACTTATATGGTCTATGTATACATCAAAATTCAAACAAATTCGGAATACATTTTTACAATTTGAATTTGAAAATGTCAAGTGGTCTCCTCTTGAAAACAAAATGGTGGAGCAACTTCGTTAAGAAACTCATCCAAGATATTCATAACACAAGTTAAGAAGCTGTCCAAATTTGGTTCGATTTGGAGTATTATTTCGTAAGTTATAGGGATTTTAAACTTAAAATATCTGCCACTTTCAACTGGTTTCAAGTGGTAGCCATTTTCAAGTGGTAGCCTGATTTTAAGTGGCCCCACTTAAGATATCCACAACTTTATTAAAAATGGCAGATAAATTTCATTAATAAACTTCATTTAGACCCTTATGTAGTCTAGATTTACATAAAAATTCAAGCAAATCTTGCTTTAAATGTGCTTTTTACATTGTGGGTTAGAAATATTCAAGTGGCTGCCACTTGAAAACAAAAAGTCGGAGCAACTTAGTTAATGAACTCATCGAAGATATTTATAAGATCAGTTCACTGTCCGAATTTGGTTCGATTTGGAGTATTTTTTCGGGAGTTATAGTGATTTTAAATTTTCAAGTGGTAGCCTGATTTCAAGTGGTCCCGCTTAACTTAAGATATCTACCACTTTAACAAAAATGACGGCTAAATTTCATTAATAAACATCATTGAGACCCTTATGTGGTGTATATTTACGCCAAATTTCAAACAAATTCGGAATACGATTTGTACAATTTGAATTTGAAATTTTCAAGTGGTCTCCACTTGAAAACAAAACGGCGGAGCAACTTTGTTAATAAACTCGTCTAAGATATTTATAAGATAAGTTAAGACACTGTCTAAATTTAGTTCGATTTGGAGTATTATTTCGGAAGTTATAGGGATTTTAAACTTAAAATATCTGCCCCTTTATTAAAAATGGCGGATAACTTCATTAATAAACTTCATTGAGACCCTTATGTGGCCTGTATTTACTTAAAAATTCAAGCAAATCTTGCTTTAAATATGCTTTTTACAATGTCGGTTTGAAATTTTCAATTGGCTGCCACTTGAAAACCGAAAGTCGGAGCAACTTGGTTAATGAACTCATCCAAGATATTTATAAGATTAGTTCACTGTCCAAATTTGGTTCGATTTCGAGTATTATTTCGGGAGTTATCGTGATCACAAAATTTTCATTATAGATAGATATATAGATAAACGAAGTGATTGCAATAGGTCGATTTCTAAAGAAATCAACCTAATATATGCCTCACAAGGAAACATTGAAAAAATATGGAAAAACGTATATTTGGTTCTTCTCTTCATAAAACACCAGAAAGTGAAAAAATTATCGGCTGAAATGAATTACAGCGGCCAAAAAAAGGATCAAAATCAAGCATATTTGGCGATTTCACACTGTTAGGCGATAGATATTGAGTACTTGGCGGAGAAGCAAGACACGGTTCTGTTCGTACACGGCAATCTCGGTGCTAGCGAACTTATCGCCTAACAGCGCTAAATCGCCAAAAATGCTTAATTTTGATACTTTTTTGTGGTCATGGTATTTCATTTCAGCCGATAATTTTTTTTTCGCTTTCTGGTGTTTTATGAAGAGTAAAATTGCATGTATTTTTTTCTAAATTTTTTGAAGACGACACCTTTTGAATGTTTCCTTGTAAGACAGGATCCCTTCCGTGGAGGATCAAAATTGTGATGGCATGTCTCCGGACCACTTCTAGGGGTTTGTCTCAGACCGTCGCCAATTGCCTATCTGCGCAGCACTAGTGCGACGTTAAATCCAATCAATCAGTCAACAAATCAACCTTGTAAGACAGGTTTCCTCGAAAGCGAAACACACAGGTCTTTGATTAAAAATGTCTTTAATATCGTCCCGTTTATGATTAAAACCTCGGCAATTCCAAGATATTAAATTAGTCACTTTTTTTTAGATAAAACATCTACAGTCGGTAACAAAAGTGTCCGAACACTAGAAAAATTCCTATGTAAAAAAAGTACACTTCATACGGTTTTGTTAAATAAATCCTTATCGAATCATGTTTTTAAACTGACTAAGAACAGGATTCGCCAAGGATTTATTTAACAAAATTGTATGAAGTAATGTACTTTTTTACATAGGAATTTTTGCTAGTGTTCGGGCACTTTTGTTACCGACTGTACGTTATTGTCTGATGCAGTAGATATATTGTCTTCTCCATAAGAAACTAATCAAGTCATCTTGTGAAATTTTATTTAAAATAGTAGTTTTTTGAGTATTTGTGGTGGATTTTAAATCACTTTTTTTTTTTCTTTTTCTTTTTAACACGTTCGCTGCCGGTTTCACGTGACTAAAATTTGAAATGACGTTTTTTTCCTTTAACCCGCCGAATATGTTTGACGTGTTGCACAAGAGCGCTACATCGCCAGATGTTATAGGCTTTGTGTTTACCTTTGCTTATTTGCGTCATGTGTTACGTCAATACGCTCTATTACGTCAAACGTGTAAAAATTCATCTGCTCGTTACAAGCAAACTCTGGAGTTAATGAGTAATAAGTTAAATTTCCATAGCAAATAGTTTCATTTGTACTGAGCAGATAAAATATCTCGCTGACGCCATCACTTCGGTTGCATATTGATGATACGTGTTTTATTAGAGAGAAAGTATTCTATTTTGAAATACCCTTCCATGGAGGATCAAATTTTTTATCGCATGTTTCCGGACCACTTCAAGGGCTGAGTCCCCGACCGTTGCCAATCGCCCATTGCGCAGCACTAGTGTGACGTAAAACCCAACCAATCATCTATTTTGAAATATGAATATTTGTGATGTTTGCGTTAGTACTGTTTGGCTGGTTGAATAGAGTTGGAATTTAAGAGGTACTTTTGAATTTAAGAGGTTGGTTTGTTGATTGTGTTTTACGTCACACTAGTGCTGCGCAATGGATAATTGGCGATGGTCTGGGTCTCACCCCTAGAGTTGTCCAGGGACAAGCCATCACAATTTTGATCCTCCACGGAAGGGATGACTCTCTCGCTTCGTAGACACCCAAAGGTATAATTAATATGGGAACATGGAAAATATTGCGGGCGCGACAGATTTTATGAGCACCAGCCACCATTAGTATACACAATGGTTTTTGGCAGGCTCGGAGTACCGAACCCGCAATCTTCCAATTACGAGCCCGGCGCTCTACCGACTGGGCAACCACGGTCCTGAATTTTAGAGGCATATTTTTGAATTTTATGCCAATACTGGTTGCTACAGTACAAAATTTTGTATACTTTTTAATTTCATGCATTTTGAGATAGGGGTATAGTGAACAGATCAGAGTACCATTATAATAGAGAATCGTTAAAATTTGCTATAATTATCCAGTTGCGGATTTATTTTTTCATTCCTAATGAATGAGGACTATAAACAAAATATTAATGATAAATAATTTACTTTATACAACTTTTGAAAACTTTTAAATTTAAAATTCCTAAGTAAAAAAGTATACTTCATACATTTTTGTTAAATAAATACTTGTCGAATCCTGTTCTTAGTCAGTGTAAGAACATGATTCGATAAGGATTTATTTAACAAAACCTTATGAAGTGTACTTTTTTTACATAGGAATTTGTGCTAGTGTTCGGACACTTTTGTTACCGACTGTACTTATAGCTGTTAAATTATTGGAAATAAAAAAAACTATCATCTAAACACTTATCATCAATTACTAAAGCAACACACTTTTCAGGGACATTTGGTGTGATTGTATAATCTAAGTTTTATTTTTGTATTTGTGATTAGTTATAAATTCGTAATTATTTTTTTTTTCTTTTAATTATATTTTATGAAAATTTTCCTTTTGTCCTATGTATTATTATTATTCGGATTTTTTTTTCAAGACGCGTTTTCTTTTTAGGTTAGATCGCCGAAAAGCTCGCTTCCGTATGCCGCCGGTGTAAGGTTGCTATTCGGAACACGATGCGAAATGGCGATTTTTCTGGGCGATTTTCGAAATTTCGCCAAGCGGCAGCCTAAAGTAAACTTTCACCTGTAAAGTGATACGTCACATCCCGCGCTGGCGCGGGATCGGCAGCGAACGTGTTAATTGTTCTTTCGTGGGAAGTGTGTTAGAATGCTTATAAGACACAGATCTATGGCTTTTGTCGGACAGAACGTTTCCCAAATTTTGTATTTTTTTTTTCGGTACTGTCGTGGTTTAGTTGAAGGCAAATTTGAAGGGTGAGTAGTTTGATTAGATTTTTGTTGTACTGAGTTATTTTTCAAAGTTGCTATTGGTTTGCTGATTTGGTTAACGCATTTAGTCTGTGTTGTTATTGAACAATATATATATATATATATATTTGGCTGGGAATAACGGTTGCGTAATATTTACCAATGATAGGCGTCCTGGATTCTACTATTTTTCGTGCTTGAGGGTATGAGATATTTTCTTTTATTTTGATAGTTTGAATTTATTTTCTATTTTCTATTTTTCACATGCTTTTGAATATGCTGGGTGATCTTTTTGTGCAGTTAATGCAATAGATAGAAATTTCGCAATTTTGACGGTCATGCCCCACTGCACTGCAGCGAGCACATGTTGTATTTCCAACGCAAGATGTCATCGAGTTGAAGAAAAGCTGACATTTAAAGCATCGTAGAAGATTTGGAATGTGTAATCAGTCATTCTAGGTATCCAGATTTTATTGAATGCGAAAGCTTAGGTGATTCTAATAACAGGATTAAATGCTTGGTTGGAATATTTTGGCCTCTCGAGAAATTGAGATACGGCGAACAGCAACAACGTTTGTACTTTAATATTTTCCAAGATTTTAGTTTCAGATTTGAATTGTAAGTCAGTTTCAGAAATTACTCCTCGGTACATCAGAAATTACTCCTCGGAAATTACTCCTTGTATTTAAAGTTCTGTGAATAGTGACAGTTATGGGTATATTAACAATGTTTGTACATCTTTTTCAAATTGACGGCTTGTTTGCTGTTAGTCACTGAAATCAACAGCTCTCCTGAGCGAAGATTTTTGATTGCCTTTGGTTCACCTATCATGTATTGCAATGATTTTTGAATGAGGAATGGAGAAGTCTTGGGGAAGTCTCCCTCATTTCGCTATATAACAAAGAATCGTGCCTTTTATTATCAAAAATATTTTTTTTTCAAAGTGGAAGAAAATTCTTTCACGCTATTAGCCCAAGAGTTAGAGTCAGCTTGGTTCGAACCAGACGCATTATTCATTATTCTGATATTTGTTGCCGTATTCAAGAAAAGAAAAATGGAGGGAGAGTTTCCTTTGTCCCACAAGTCAGCGTGTTTCTTCGAACACACAAAGCAAAGGGTTGATGAGATTGTTTATTCTTTGGACACCCATAACCACTCATAAACCACCAGGTCATTGCCCCAGCTCAAGAACCACGTGTGGCAGTCATGTTAGTCCGATGTTTCTCGTTCGAGTGTAGTCACCGTTGTCTAACCTTCGATAAGGGCACCAGTCTTCCAGTGTGATCCCAAGATTAGACTACCGTAGAACCCTTACCAAAATCGCCAAACCAACAGTCTACACCAGACTCTACTTGAGTAACATTTTAGTAGTAAGAATATATATATATAGTCGGTAACAAAAGTGTCCGAACACTAGCAAAAATTCCTGTGTAAAAAAAGTACACTTAATACTGTTTTGTTAAGTAAATCCTTGTCGAATCGTGTTCTTACACTGACTAAGAACAGGATTCGACAAGGATTTATTTAACAAAACAATATTAAGTATACTTTTTTTACATAGGAATTTTTGCTAGTGTTCGGGCACTTTTGTTACCGACTGTACGTTATTGTCTGATGCAGTAGATATATTGTCTTCTTCATAAGAAACTAATCAAGTCATCTTGTGAAATATTATTTAAAATAGTAGTTTTTTGAGTATTTGTGGTGGATTTTAAATCACTTTTTTTTTCTTTTTCTTTTTAACTGTTCTTTCGTGGGAAGTGTGTTAGAATGCTTATAAGACACAGAACTATGGCTTTTGTCGGACAGAACGTTTCCCAAATTTTGTATTTTTTTTTTTTTCGGTACTGTCGTGGGTTTAGTTGAAGGCAAATTTGAAGGGTGAGTAGTTTGATTAGATTTTTGTTGTACTGAGTTATTTTTCAAAGTTGTTATTGGTTTGCTGATTTGGTTAACGCATTTAGTCTGTGTTGTTATTGTACAATATATATATATATATATATTTGGCTGGGAATAACGGTTGCGTAATATTTACCAATGATAGGCGTCCTGGATTCTACTATTTTTCGTGCTTGAGGTTATGAGATATTTTCTTTTATTTTGATAGTTTGAATTTATTTTCTATTTTCTATTTTTCACATGCTTTTGAATATGTTGGGTGATCTTTTTGTGCAGTTAATGCAATAGATAGAAATTTCGCAATTTTGACGGTCATGCCCCACTGCACTGCAGCGAGCACATGTTGTATTTCCTACGCAAGATGTCATCGAGTTGAAGAAAAGCTGACATATAAAGCATCGTAGAATATTTGGAATGTGTAATCAGTCATTCTAGGTATCCAGATTTTATTGAATGCGAAAGCTTAGGTGAGTCTAATAACAGGATTAAATGCTTAGTTGGAATATTTTGGCCTCTCGAGAAATTGAGGTACGGCGAACAGCAACAACGTTTGTACTTTAATATTTTCCAAGATTTTAGTTTCAGATTTGAATTGTAAGTCAGTTTCAGAAATTACTCCTCGGCTTCTATTTAAAGTTCTGTGAATAGTGACAGTTATGGGTATATTAACAATGTTTGTACATTTTTTCAAATTGACGGCTTGTTTGCTGTTAGTCACTGAAATCAACAGCTCACCTGAGCGAAGATTTTTGATTGCCTTTGGTTCACCTATCATGTATTACAATGATTTTTGAATAAGGAATGGAGAAGTCTTGGGGAAATCTCCCTCATTTCGCTATATAACAAAGAATTGTGCCTTTTTTTATCAAAATTTTTTTTTTTCAAAGTGGAAGAAAATTCTTTCACGCTATTAGCCCAAGAGTTAGAGTCAGCTTGGTTCGAATCAGACGCATTATTCATTATTCTGATATTTGTCGCCGTATTCAAGAAAAGAAAAATGGAGGGAGAGTTCCTTTGTCCCACAAGTCAGCGTGTTTTTTCGAACACACAAAGGTTTTACGTATTTATTTCGTTACATGCGATATAATTACATTATTTATTTGCTAGCTATTAGTTTTTAAGTTCTGTTGTGCAACATATTTAATATGTTAGATCTCAATGTATTTTTCTGATATATTTTAAAATACATATTTAAAATAACTACTAACTGGCTTCACCAGCTAGCAGGCCAGAGGCCCATGAAAATTTTTTCCAAAAAACATGCCCTCGGGCGCCTGCGGCGCCAATCGTAATTTGTTTTCTGTAAAAGTCTCATAATATTAAAATATTAAAAATTCAATTATTTTTAAATAAAATCTAAACGTAGCTCTAGTTCAACGTAAAATACACTCAAATCAATTAAAATCAAATAAGCCAATCAAATATCTCGAAATTCCTCATAACGTAGCTGTAGTTCAAGGTAAAATACACTCAGATCAATGACAATCAAATAAACCAATCAAATCTCTCATAATTCCTCATAACGTAACTCTATTTCAACGTAAAATACACTCAAACCAATGAAAAGCAAATAAACCAATCAAATCTCTCGTAATTCCTCATAACGTAGCTCTAGTTCAACGTAAAATACACTCAAATCAATGAAAATCAAATAAACCATTGAAATCTCTTGTACAGTCGGTAACAAAAGTCTCCGAATACTAGTAAAAATTCCTGTATAAAAAAAGTACACTTAATACAGTTTTGTTAAATAAATCCTTGTCGAATCCTGTTTTTAGACTGACTAAGAACAGGATTTGACAAGGATCTATTTAACAAAACTGTATTAAGTGTACTTTTTTTACATAGGAATCTTTGCTAGTGTTCGGACATTTTTGTTACCGACTGTAATTCCTCATAACATAGCTGTAGTTTAATGTAAAATACACTCAAATCAATCAAAATCAAATAAACCAATCAAATCTCTCCTAAGATTCTCCATTCTGCGTCATTATAGAAATGGGAAGTATTATTTTCATATTTTTTATTAATTAAAAGAAAACTAATCAAAAATTTGAAAATCTGACTTCGATGTGCACAATGACCCTACGGAGGGCACCTTTGTGTTAAATCACGTGACTGTCCCAGCTACCGTTTTCGAGAACAGTGAAATATACATATACACAGTCGGTAACAAAAGTGTCCGAACACTAGCAAAAATTCCTATGTAAAAAAAGTACACTTCATACGGTTTTGTTAAATAAATCCTTGTAGAATCCTGTTCTTAGTCAGTGTAAGAACATGATTTGAGAAGGATTTATTTAACAAAACCGTATGAAGTGTACTTTTTTTACATAGGAATTTTTGCTAGTGTTCGGACACTTTTGTTACCGACTGTATATATATACAAATATTGCTTAATAGTATAAGATATTAATATATATATATATATATATATATATATATACTAGCAGGCTTTGCCCGCTTCGCTGGTCACTATATTTAAAGGAAACTCTTTTCTATATAGCTTTATGAAAAAAAAAGAAGAAAAAAATACTGAAATCGCTCAAAAGCTCGCTTTGAGTTCCCGCTGCCTTTGGCATTGAATTGTTCGTCTTCGCAGTCTCCGGTGCCTGTCCGTATTGCCTGCGACAATAGCTTACCCGTGGGCTTCCATTTGGGTGCTTATCATATATGACAGTTTCGATACAAACAGTATCGAAAAATCTGAATTACCTTTTTTATATTTGAATACGAATTACATAAGAACAACATTATGCGTGATGTACATAATATTTGCTTTCAAGTTATTTCCTATATTTATTTTATTTAATCGATCAACCATAAAATGACAGCAATTTCAAGCCAAATTTAATATTACAATATGCTATGATCGGCTACGTCTATCGCATGAGACAATTATTATTATTATTATCTTGTGGTTATATATACTTCATTCTTAGTTAATAGTAGTTGGTATATAAAAAAATTACTTAATTAATTAATATGTAAATCTCATCATGGTACAAACTTAATATAGCTCCCCTTGACGACATTTGAATTTTTGTTGCCGTTTTAGATTAAAATATAATTTATGCGATTATTGTTCCTATTTCTTTCTATCTCTTTCTCTTTTTCAATACTTTATAATTTAGTTATATTTTTGATGAGCTACTTGGCTTTAAGTGGCTGTCCTTGGAGAAATATGTCCGATCTACTTCAGCATCAAAATTTAAAAATTTGTCCAGCATTATCAATAAGTAAATACCTTTAATATAATGCTGAATTATCGGCTAAGCTTTACTATACGGCACCCATTGCTTATTGCCGTTGCCGATGTTTTGATCGCGTGATATGACGGTGATTCGAGACCCGAATCAGAGTATCGGTACTTTTTTCTGTTGTATCGAAACGTAACATTTACTGATTCATGCATCGCTAATTAGGGGTATCCAGCGATGTTTTTTTTTTTTTTTTTTTTTGTTGTTTTAATGCTCGCGAAGTGAGCAAACAGCAGAAAACATAGTGACCGCGGCTCCATGAATTTTCATGCTTTTACCGATTCATGCTCCACGAATTAGGGGCGTGCAGTGATGTTTTTTTTTTGTTTTAATGCTCGCGAAGCGAGCAAACAGCAGAAAACATAGTGACCGCTGCTCCATGAATTTTCATGCTTTTACTGATTCATGCTCCACGAATTAGGGGCGTCCAGTGATGTTTTTTTCGGTTTTAATGCTCGCGAAGCTTGCAAACAGCAGAAAACATAGTGAAACATAAAAAAAATGTTTCATAATAATGAAAAGTATTGTTTCATGACATTTTGATTCGATTCACGACGTTGTGAAACGATTCGCAGTACCGACTCACAAACAAAATCTAAACACCATCATACCACGTGATCAAAACATCGGCAACGGCAATAAGCAATGGGTGCCGTATAGTAAAGCTGTTCCGAATTATCTTTTATGCCTAGCGTGATTCATCCGTGCAATATATATACATATAAAGTTGAGGTATATAAAAAAAATGTTATGTGATAAAATTCAGATCATATTGCTATTAATATTTTATTTTAGTTATAAAGACGTTATTTTCTCATTTACCAATTTACCAATTTAACATTTAGTAATTTTTATTTTTCGCGTGAAAGTATATTTCATTTTATGTTGAAAAAAAAAATAAATAAATAAATAAAAATACCTCGTAAACTTTTTTGTCAACAATTAAAAATTTAAATGGCTTAAGGCAATTACCAGTTTATTATTTTCATATTTTAATTAATTTTAAAAAATCTAATCAAATAGTATCATATGTCCTATTCCAGATTATTATCTATCTCGGTACCAAATTTTATCCAGATCCGTTTAACCGTTGTGACGTGATTGAGTAACAAACATCCATACATCCAACGGACAACTCACGCCATCTAGTTAGAAAAGTTGTTGGAAGATTTGGTTAAAAATTAATTAAGAAAGAACTAATCAAGTTACAACTTTCATTAATAGATAAAAACCTATTCGCAGACCTACCGAATGTACATACAAAATTTCATTAAAATAGGTTAAGCCGTTTTGGAGGAGTATGGTAACAAACACTGTGACACGAGAATTTTATATATTAGATATATATTTACTAGTACGCAAAATGTTTCAGTTTTCTTAAAATAAATTGATATAAATAAAGAAAATAAGGTGCATATTATTTGCTAGCATATAAAATACAAATTTCTTTTAAATAATAAATTTTATAAATAATATTTTAATAAGTTATTATTTTTATTTACATAATATTTAAAAAAAAAAAAAAATTTAAAATCAATGAATTAAACAAATGCAAATAAAATAAATAAAAAAAATTTTAATTTCTAAAAGTATTAGTTAATATTTTTATAAATTATTAATAATCATATTTTAATTATTTGTTAATATTTTTACAAAAATAAATAATTACGTCATTATTAATAATAATGCGTAATTGAAATGAATGAAATATGTATTTTTAACTTGTAAAAATATTACATAAATATTTTTATAAAATAATAAAAAATAATTTCCGTTCTTCTGCCATAGTTTTACATTTATTCGTGAATTACTTGACAAAAACTAAGATTACGATATTTCTGTTAAACATTTTCTAACTTTGTCTCAGAAAAAAATAAGGTAGAATTACTTTCAGAATCAACGCATTTTGCTTAATATAGAAATATACAATAAAAAATTCCTTTGTTTTCCGATCGGAGTTGAAAAAGTAACCATATCTTATCGAAGGTTAAAACAAAATTCGTTTTTCTTCAAATTCGTTTTTCTAAGACGAAAAAGACGACATATTTATATTCTGCATTGCTTTCTGCACAAATTTAGTACAATTTTATTTCATTTATGTTGTATAGTAAAGTGTCAATCGCGAAGAAAAAAGCATAACGTTCCACGGGGATCACTCCGAATTGACACTAAAATGGCTGACTTTCTTTCAATGTCCAGTCTCTTCCGAATACATGGTCTCTAGGAAAGACTAGTTTTAATTTTTATATTAAAATAACACGATCTAAATAAAGCATTAATTTAATAGGAAAAGCGAAATAACTAATTGGTGGGTACTTACTCATTCCCCGAACTATATGGGACCCAGAAATGAAAGTAGACGATCACACCATTCATCAGACTAGGTTTTGAGATTTTCACTTGTTTAATTGGGCATAAAATTACACTTGCCGAATACTGATTTTAATATATCCCTACTCATAACAAGGATACTTTCTGTAAATACTTTATCATAAAAGTATTTATAAATTTCTTTCGAGTTTATGAGTCAGTACTGAACATGATTAGGCAAAGATCACAAAACTAAAGAACATCTCTTTTCTCCGACAGAGAAAGCAAGCCAGTTCGTAAACAGTCAACTTCCGCCAACTGGTGGCGACCGAGAGTCAACGGCGCCCGCCCGCATCCCGGATTCTCCACACACTATTACGTAATTTTAATCCCAGCTGCTATTATCAATTTCAAAGAAACATAAACATCCTACCAGGCAGATCTAGTGTGATATTAATTAAAAATCGCCCCAATCCATAAACATATGCATGCCTTTCATTCTCCCCCTCTCGCAAGCAATCCTGCCAAACAAGCAAATTTCTATAAGTTATCACCTAAACGATTTTATTATCCTATGAAAAATAATCAACACCATAAAATCATCTCTAAGGTAATATTAAGGTATTAATATTAATTATTGTTTAATAATAGCACGATACTATTTATCCTTGACGTTAAAATACACTTGCCTATTAAAATTACTTAAAGTAATGTATTTCTCAAGGAATATTTGTTTGTTTAGATTAATACGTTCAAGAAAATATTAGAGAGTTACACAATATAATAGGGGAGACCGGGGCTAGTAGTGACGTTTTTGTCATTTTTGATATTAGCTGTAAGATTTGAACTGAAGAGAATTATTTAGTATATCATACCATAGAGTAAACCTTGTGTAATATATTTATAAAAATTAATATTATTAACGTTCTTCATACCATAAAATGTATCCTGCGTAACCTCGAAATTTGTCACAACTTGTCCAGTAGCGGGGCTAGTAGTGACATGCTTGGGGCACATTGTGACATACAAATTGCACATAAAAAACCATTGTAGCATATAAAAATTATGTGAAAAAAGTAATTAAATGCAATATTTTAAATAAAATATTTAAAATATTTTCATTTATATCGTTCTTAACACAATAAAATACTTTCATTTTTTTAATAACGCTGTAAACCAAATGAAAATAAAAGTTAAATTACTAACTTTTGTAAACTCTTAATCATTTATAAAACTACATTTAGAGCCACTTAACAGTAGAAATAAAGGGAAAAAATGTGTTAATCAGGAAAGAAATAGAAAATAGATCAACACAAATCTTTGGCCATATTGATCTTTGACTCGGTAGCTTACTACAACGTATAAGTCTATATCCTATAGGCCTACCTATATTTTTAATCACTCATTGTCATCATTTGTTTCAGCGCCTCATTTACAGTTAACATAAACATAATAAGGTTCATTTTTGGTACATTTGACATGATCGTATGTTTTACATGTCGTGCATTGCACCCAGTTTTCTCTGGGTCCAGAAATTTCGAATTGCTCCAAGCAAACTAGACATAAGCAGTCTTCATCATCTTCAGAGCTATTCCATTATTGCTACTTTATTTATTTATTTTTTTGAATAAAGTAAGGTTTTTTTTATTTATTTTATTATTTTTTTAATGCACTGTTTGGCCTTTCCTTATAGTGTGAATATCATGCGTGGTTTTTTATATCCCATTTCAATATACTCTTCCTTTTATTCAAATATCTAAGAAGTGACATTTTGCTTACACTAAACAGTTCTTGGGTTTTCTTTAAATTGCACCATCCGGAATTTACTTCTATCTAAGCCCTCTCATAATCCTTCAAAGTACCTTTAGCTCTTTCGGTATGCTTTTTGTAATTTCACAACATTTTCCCCTGAAATATAAAAACCAGCATTTAAAAATCATGCCGGGGCAAGTAGTGACACTGTCACAACGTGCCTCCTACACTTCGTCACAACTATCCCCGTGTTACGCCATTTTGAACTTTATTCATTAGTTTCCGAAAGCTTGTCATGATTAATAAATGAAATACATGTAGTAAAAGCTCAGAATATGAATATTCAAATAATGTTAGGAAAGTTTGCATACCTCACAAACCCTTGTGGCAATGACGATTCCAACGAAGGTCACAAAATTTACTTTTGCAATAGAAAACACGATAGATAAATTTATCTCGAAAACAACGCAATGCTATACTTCAAAACATACACAGCACATTACAATAATCAACCTATTCCCTCATATGACGCGACAGGTTCTGCAACTTATTAGCTCATTCTGGATGCTCTATGGCACTACTTGCCCCTTGCCACAACTAACCCCGGTCTCCCCTAATCGAAAATATTAGAGCATATTATTTGACTAATATAAAGATTGTGGAATTTGTTGAATGAGAATGGCGAGAAATTACTGACTAACATCACTGAATAGATTATTTCAGTAGCTTCGTTAAATAAAATATCTTTCACTCTAATTAAGTAATCTAGTTATCTGACGGTATTATTTTGGCATATCGCCAGAAGCTCCTCGCCTGTTTCACGTGTTAAGATAAAGCTGACAGTATTATTTTTTAACAGAATATTTTTAGTAATGTATTACCGTGTTAACAGGTTACAATGCAATAATAATATTATTTATTCTATTATGTGAAATAACGCCCATCTCTAGTTAAAACACAAAATAAAAAAGTGTGAGTAAGAACAAAGTTGGAGCGTTTTTTTTTCTTTCTTTCTTTCTTTCTTTTTTTTTTTTTTTTTTTGTATGTGTTTTCAAAATTATATATGTATATAAATAATTTATATATTGTACAAATGTAGGAATATGGAAATTTTTAATTTAACATACAAAAAGTATCATTAGATGAGCGCAATGCTGCTCCTTACTAATGTACATTATATTTCTAAATAATTTATACATATATATATATATATATGTATATATATATTTTTTCAAGAACAATAAGGCAAGAACAAGTAATTACCAAAAACTTATTGGTATTCAGAAAAGAAAAACTAAACCAAAAGTGAAAGAAACAAAGTAGAGAAAGGAGGAGTAAACGTAGGAGAAAATAAAATATCACTCAGGCCAGGGGTACGTGACCCCCCTAAATACCTAAAGAAGGTATTCCCCTGGGGAGCGATTGTTTGGTGTGTAAATAGATTATGAGTGATAGATATTTTCATAATCTCCTCACACACACACTAGAAAGGTTTTGTCAAAATTTAACCCCTTTGGGGACGAGGGAGAGCTGAAAATACGTTTATAAGCGCAATTTAACCGCGGTTTCGATCAATTTGAATGATTTTTTTTTCCAAGATTTTTATATTAAAAAGTGATATGTAAAATTGATAATTCATTTAAATATAGTGACCAGCGAAACGGGCGAAGCTAGTTTAAAAAAAAGTGATTCAGTATCAAATATAGCGCAAAACTGCACAGAGAAAAAAAAATACCGTTTCCATCTACAGCAATTAACTAGTCATTTTCTGAAACCCTAAACTACAAATATAAATTAACGAGCTATTTGTAAAAGGTAAACAAATAACCTGGATAGAAGAAATGTTCGAGAATTTCTAGTCTATACTTTTCTGGTGATGGGGTTGGGGACAAAATATCACCTACATAAATGAATAGAAAACTAAATAATGTGCTTTGTGTTTATACAAATAAAATGAGATTTTATTTGAATGAGTTGGTAATTATTAGTGATGTTATATAAAATTTCATGACAGCACATGCATATTTACCTTAGTCAGAGCACTGACATACAGACAAACCAGTTATGTTTTAATTACCATAACACTGTTTTATTTTTATATTTTAATTGGCATAACACTGTTTTATTTTAAACTATAGGTTTTATTTTACATATTATGAATAATTTTGCATTTAATCCTATATTTCACAGTATACAGCAATGGTAGTTGCAGGATAAAATTGTGCATATATGCATTAATATTTAATTAAAGCTTAATCTTTATAAATTGCCCATCAGCGCAGCACTAGTGCGACGTAAAACCCAACCATCCATCCATCCTTAATCTTTATATTTTGAAAAGTATTTTTAAACATCTAGAAAGGAGTACTAGTAAAATTAAGTTTGCAATATTCAAGTAATTGACTTAGTCGTAGCGCTAAGCGAGGTCTTCATTCTTGTGCTTTCAGGCTGGTCCTGGCATTTAGAGCTAAATTTATATTGAAGGCTTTTGATTCTTAGAACTATATTATATTCTCCATTATAATATATAAACTAAAATTCTATTTTTTGGGTTGCACTCAGATTATAATCTTACATTGCGCATGTTAGTCACTCACATTATAATGAAGTTGACCAAGGATTCTGTTAAAATATATATATATATATATATATATATATATTATATCCCTCATCTGATTTATACCATTGAAGTAGTGCAGAAGGTGATCCTAAATCCTATAAATTACTTTAAGAATCTCAGGCAAAATTATGTTTAATTATTATCAATATTCAAAAACAATTTGCAAAAGAGTTATATTTTTACGAATATTTAATACTCATTTATTATTTATTAAGACAAGTTCGCTCAAATAAGTTTAGATTTACGACGTAGGCGAGGGCAGCATTGGGAGAAAATTGCTGATAGTAATAAATAATATTACACTGATTCAAAATTAGTAGTTACTGCAATACTATTTTATACTTCTGCGTTAATGAATTTGTAATATGTTTTTGAGGATGACATAAAATAATTCTTTCGGATAACAAAAATCTTTTTAGAAAATCACCAGATAGATTTATATAAGATGAAACCTTACAGATCACTAAAAACAGATCAATTCATTCGGTCACAGCATTACATCATACGCTGATATCGTAACAGATTGGCGGCTCGTGAATGACGCTATGAAAGTACTGGCTAGAAACAGTCCAGTATCATAAAAAATTCATACATATCATTCACTTTTGATATTTAATTATGTCTACGTCGTTTTTCAAAATAGAATATGCCAAAAAACATAAATAAACATTCCATTCTAATGAGCTTTTTCTAGACTTTTAGGTTCAGCATTCAAAAAATGTCATTTTCGAGTAGTCACTCAATAAAATGCATTGAAAAACTGGTTATTTATACATAATTTTTATAAGAAAACACCATATATTGCAAAACCTGGCAGAAATTGTTTCAGGAAGTAATGATTAAACAAACCTTCATCAGGTGAATAAAAGTAGGCACGAGTGCATCCTGAAGAAGACAGCGCGACACTTGTGACGAATTTTTCTTTTATTTTTAACCTGTTCAAGGGTCATGATGTTTTTCTAACCCGAAATAACTGGTGCCACATTTTATTATTTACGGTATATTATTACAAGGTTTATTACTACCATTATTATTAATATTATTATTATTAATTTGTACGGTTATAAACGTTGTATTCCATTTCATTGCTTAAGGGAAGAATAAAAAAGTGCCGTAATTTCTTCAGAAGGAAACTAACATATTTAACATTTAATTAAAAACTTATAAAATGCCGCAAAAAAACACATATTAAAGAATTCAAAAAAATCAAAGTTTGATTTAAAATTCACAATTTGTACAGCATTAAAAAAAATTTCCCATATTTAAACTTTAAAAATTGTAAGATTATTTTTAAAATATTTATTTCACTATTGATTTACTTTACATAAATTATGACAAATTTAATGCTATCATTTCATAAACTTCAAAATTCTTCGTATGTGAATGATGAATTGCAGTGTTAGAAAACACGCTAAACTTAGTAAAC
Organism: Salticus scenicus; assembly: GCA_963930645.1. Taxonomy (NCBI): domain Eukaryota; kingdom Metazoa; phylum Arthropoda; class Arachnida; order Araneae; family Salticidae; genus Salticus; species Salticus scenicus. Next base: position 85,502,822 of record OZ005651.1, read on the forward strand.
TGGTGGTTTTAGGGAATTAAGATGGAATATATCTTTATAAAAATCAAATTTTCTATGTGGGGCATATTAAATAGAGAAGATTCTTCAAATTACAATTGCATGCAATTTATTTACCTTTCTTAACAATGGTAATTACCAGCATGGAAATGTAAACAAATATTTAAAATCTTTTTTAAAACTTCAAAGGAATAACAGACTGACAAAAGTTGTTTTATGAAAGATAATGCCTATTCTTTTGAAGATTTTCTGATGAAAAGCTTCTGGATTTTTATCCAGAAGCTTTTTTTGTTTGTAAAGCTTTACATAAAATCCCAACGGAAGATTTAATTGCTGCGTTAAAAATTCCAGTGGAATGTCGTATAGCCATACGATATTACGGAATTTTTAAACCATAAACGATTTGATGGATTAAACATAATCCAAAGAATTTTCTGTTTGCAAATGTAAATATTCTTGAAATTGCTATTGATAAAGGATAAATTGGTGCTATTATATAAATACAATCATGCACATATATATATATTAGATAAAGGACTTAAGTGAATAGTTTCTGTAAAAATCACAACAAAATAATTATATAATTAAATATAATTCAAGTAAACATAAATTAATATAAAATAATACATAACATTTGAGATTATACAACATTGCATCAAAAATTAACTTTTAAATAAATTTCTTTAATGAAGCATAAAGAAAGTGAAAATTTATTAATATTTAAAAATAACAATTGTCAAAAAGAAAAAAAAAAAAAAAAACGGGATCCTTTTTTTTTACACAGCTCGACAGTTTATACCGCTCGGCATGAATATTGCTTCCCAACACTATTTGCGTATTCTTATGTAAAATGACCTCCTGATTCAGAATATGACGTCCATTTTGCCCTAGACTCACCGTTTTTTAGGAACCGCCCACTATTTTTATAATTTTTCGGTGATTTTATGTCTATGAATTTTATTTTTAGGGGGGAAGAATTATTTTAACTGTTAAATATCTCCTGAAGGGCTACAGAGTTGGAAAATTCTAAAACATGAACATTTGCGGAAAGGAGAAAATTTAGAAGGGGGGGGGGGAGATATACCACTGAAATTATGTATTACATTTCTTATATTTTTAATCTATTATAAATGTTATTTATTAAACATTATATTTTTTTTGTTGTTGTTTTTAGGTGTTAAATTAATTCTCTTTCATTCTCCAAGTCAAATTCATAGTCATAAAATTACCGAACAATGATAAAAATTGGGGGAAGGGGGTGGCGGTGTTCCTAGAAAACGGTGGATAACTGGGCAAAATGGGAGTCATATTCGGATTCAGGGGGTCATTATACATAAGGATCAGCAAAAATGGTACCAAAGCTCCATTTTTTTTTTTTTTTTTTTTTTTTTTTTTTTTCAGTGCAATATTATTAAAAATGCCATTCGAAAGTTAATTCATGAAAATTAAAAATTTCTGATAACCATGTTTCGTTAATTTTGCAAGTGCTTTTTAAAGGAAAATAACAAAAGTGCAGAAATATTGACACGTAAATTTTGTGTAGTAAGCGATAATAATGTCTCATTGGTCAGTAAGGATAACTCTGCTTTATAACTGTTTTGAAGATGACATAAAACAATGCATGCAAAATATAACACAAATTAATTTTTGGTTTAAAATGAATACCACCTACCGCCTTACAAGGTCGCACCCAATTTCATCTTCTTCTCTTTTTTTTCTTTCCCAATAGAAAGAAGTAATTAAAATAATAACTTCCAATTTTTATTCTTGCTTTACAAAAAAACGTTGAAACACACACGTTAACTTGAAAATCAGAATTATTATTTATCTAAAGAAATAATAATCTGAAATAATGAAATCGGAATAATATACAGGGTACAAAACATAAAAACATCCCATAAAGTACACTAGGTTCTAGAGACGTCTCAAGTACATCTTAATGTCTCATTTTCATCACATCTCAGCGCGTCTTCAAACAAACATCTCTGAGATATCACGATCGATTGTCTCTGAGATGTACTATTTGAGACATTTGAGAGCCCAAACTGCGATGTATTCGATGTACAGGAGATATAGGTGGTCGCAAAGCTGAGACATTTCCACATCCCTAGAACGCATCTGAGATGTTCCAGAGATGTAACAGAACATCTATGCTACATTGCAATGTCTCAGTGCGATGTTCTTGCGATGTTCCAGAGATGTAAGTGTGTTGTATGGGATAAGTGATCAGTCTCATCTCGAATCGATTGTTTCAACAGTATTTCATACCATATTAATATGCTTCATCTCTTCACCAAAATTGAAATCCAGATATTAGTTCTCATTTTATACCCTTTATTTTCCTGCAAATTTAGAATAAAAAATTTAAAAATTGTTCTTAACAATAATTTAAATGTCTTCGCTTGTACGTGTACATAATCACCAAACAAGAGTTTCTGCAATTAAGTTATCCTTATCCCTTTTATCTGATATTACAGTTTTATCATGGCTGAAATTTTCAGTTATATCACGTACTAATACTTTATTGTGTCCGATTGATTCCCTGGGAAAGAGTAAGGTGGGCTCTGGTCAATTTTTAAAAGAATGAATGTCCTGAGCTTACTCGCCCAATTTTCATAAAACGATTTTTAGCCCAGTATTTAAAAGCATCAAGAACCATTTTTATTAATATGCCCTGTCACCAACACAAAAATAAAATTTATGGTAATAAATATTTAACTTACTACTAAGTCTTCCACCAAATTGCAATTTTGCTGAGTGCCCAAATTTATTAAAAACTTTGACACGAGAAGAAAATTTTAAAAAAGTACCTATAAAATTGAACCAAGGTATTTTTCTCTTACATATTGGACGCTTTTTAATAGCAATCTGGAAAGAACTAAATATACAAAAACTAGGCTTTTATTAAATATATGGGTAACGTTCTGTTATGAGGTGCGCAGTCAAATTAGCGTCAAACATGGAGAATAAAAATACAGTCAAATTCAGTTCTAGTAACATTAATCGGGGAGCCACAATATGTTTAGTTTTAACCATGTTGTACTCACTAAAATACACCAGTTAGCTGTGAATCTGATTACATATATATATATTTATTTCAAAATAAGTTACTATTTAAATATATACATTATCCGAAAATGAAAATTATTCATCATCTATGCTATGTTTGTAAATGTTAGATTAAAATGGTATGTTATTAAAAATAATATTAATTTATTCATAAATCCTTTCAGGAACTTTTATAATAATAAGTAATTACAATAATAAACTTATATTGTGATTATGGAAATCACATGTATATATTATTATTTAAAAAAAAAAAAAAAAAAAAAAGGCCCTATAACTTTTATCTGAAAATTCCCGGAAATGAGTAACAGATTACTATATTAAAAACATCTTTGTTTTGAAATTATTCAGTAAAAGATTTCAGTTTAATCATATAAGTAATCGATTCCGTTAGTGATTTTTAAAATAAATATTTAGTTGCAGTGTTGAAGGATTCAATGATAGATATTTTCATTCAATCCAGATATTTAGATAATATTTTCTCATGCAATGTACATAAGAATTAATTTGAGCAAAATAGAGTTATCTTTCGATGAATATGTATGCATTTTTTTTATTATTATTTTTTTTTTTTACGATAATTTCTAAAAATGTTTTATAACGCTCATCATCTCCTTATTTATTATTGTTATTTTATTTATTATTATTATTATTATTATTATTTCATTTTTAATACGTACTTGGTCTGGTTTCTAATGCTTATAAATAAATTAAAATAGAAAGAATTAAACAAAAAGAATGCAATTTTAAGCAATCTCCAAATTAAATTAAACCCTGACATTAAGACGTTTAAATACAGTGCGTTGCATGAATATAAACGCACCTTAGCTTTAAGAATTAGAATGGTATAGAAGAGTAATAAAAAAATATGAATAGGTGACACTTCATGCAAACTGTATGTGTATGATTCAAGAAATGAAATTACGAGTCAAAACAACGAAAAATCAATATGAATTTTTAGAAAATAATTTTATTGAATTTATGACAAATATTCATGTTGCATGAATTTAAACGCACATGTAAAAAATAAATAAGTGAGTAACAAATATTGTATCTAATACTTTGTAAAGCCACCATGGGCTTCTAGAAGAGCCAGTAAACGCCTTGGCATTGACTGATATAGTGGCATGAGGTCATCCAAGCTGATTGTCATCCAAGCTAACAGAATTGCCGATTTTAGTTCATCTTTCATGTTAAACTGCCTTCCGTTTGCCTAAACACGGCGAACCAGATTACCCCATACGTTCTCCATTGTGTTTAAATCGGGACTTTTTGAGGTCCAATCGAGAACTCTAATTTTATTGTCATGGAACCATTTTTTCACGATATGTGCTATATATACAGATGCACAATCTTGCTGAAAAATATAATTTCTTCCAGATTTTTCGACTGCTTGACGGCGAGGTTCCTTGTGAGCATCTGGACATAATCTACAGAGTTCATACTGTTCTCCACGAACTCTAATTCGAAAGTTCCTTTAAAACCTATGGCTGCCCACACCATGACAGACCCACCTCAAGATTGACGTTTTGAACAGTACATTTCTTCGGTTATCATATCATGCCAGCAGCTATGAAATCCGTCCTGGCCATCAAGATTAAACTTTATTTCATCTGAGAATATGACGTTTTCCCAATTTAGTGTCTAGAATCCATTTTCTTGCCCTTTCCAACCGCATATCCTTGTGCTATTGAGTGAGGGGTGGTTTCGTCTTCCTTTTCTTAAATTTAATGAACGTTGCAGCTTTGATAGTACTCCATATGGTTGTACGATGAACACCCAGCTTGTATTGAGTCTTTATCTTCGCACAGGAAATATTCTTAGTCTTTGCAGCGTTCCATATTCGACATTTGCCGTAACTGGTGAGCTTTCTTGTTCGCTTCTCATACGCTTTTTCCCCATAATTTGCTCCTTTCTTTATATAATTTCGCATAACACTCTCACTTCTTCCGATTCAGCGCCCTATTTCGCGATTGCTAAAGCCTTTACCCCGCATAAAGTCGATTTTTATCCTCTCGTCTACTGTCAAAGTTTTTCCTCTTGCCATCCTGTACAAACTCCGTAAATTTTGCACTCAAGCATTAAAACTGATTTTAGAGAATTTTAGAAACACGACTATTCGTGTTTTAATTTAATTCCGGCAGCTCTGTTAAATTTTAAACCCAAAATACAGAGTGCGTTTAATTTCGTGCAACAAACGAATAACAGTGAAAAATAAGAAAATGCTTAAACATTCATTAAATAAGCTTGCATGAGCATAAACATACTTGCTTAAAGCACCTTATTCAGTTGTTAGTCATATGCAATAACTGTAAGTCGCATTCCTTCTTTTAAAATTTTAAAAATTCTATTTCTGGCTATTGGAAAAGGTGCGTTTATATTCATGCAACGCACTGTATATCAGAATTTAATATTAATCTTAATTTATAATGAATATAATATTCGATAAAAACTACGTACAAAGTCCTTAGCTTTAAATAATATATAATATGTATTCACGTATAAATTTTAGAAATATACTTTCCAGGTTCATCCAGTGATCTATTTCTAATAATACATATATACCGGGTGCGTCAAAAAAATTTATACACACCTTGAACCGTCGTATAAAATTTATGTTCCATTCTACAAGGTTCAGTTGCTGGAAAGGAAAAGCTTTAAGTCCAATTTGAAACATAAATGCCCTTTCTGATGCAAATGTGATTACTGTTCAAAATGGCGGCCTTCAGCATCAATACATTGCTGAGTACGAGTCACCACTGATTCCGTACATCCGTGCCCAATGAGATTTCTGCGCACACCGCTTGAATCTCATTCCAAAGTGTGTCTAAGTTATGTGGTTTACGTTTGTACATCTCACATTTTACTATGCCCCATAAGAAGAAATCTAGCGGCGTAAAGTCTGAAGAGCGTGGAGGAAACTCGATTGGCCCCCTGCGTCCTATCCACTGGCCTGGCAAATTTTGATCCAGGTATGCTTGTGCGTCCTGTTGAAGAGAGATAACATTTCTTTCTCCCAGAAATTAAACCTTGTAGCACGGGAAACACAGTTTCTATGACGGTTCAAAGTGTGTATACATTTTTTTGACGCACCCGGTATATATATATACCGTAAAATTCCGAAAGTAATCCCCCCCCCTTTTTGAAAAGCAAAACGGATAAATTTCAGGTGGGGGGGGGAGGTTATAATCAAGATTCTTTAAAAAAAATTATTTTAAAAAATGAAGAAAAGAGAGGGGAGGTTATATTCGATGGAGGGGGTACTTTCGGGATTTTACGGTACTTACTTAAAAGAAAATATTAAAGGCTATCATTTCTTACATTAAAGTTAAAAAAAAACTGCATAATGATTCCATTGATAAAGTGCATCCGACACTTAGTGAAAAAATAGTTAAATTAGAAATAATATATAAATATTAAAACTTAATTCAAACACACCGTTAATAAAAACCACGAATTAGATTGGATGTAGCTTTGTTGGATGGAGAAAAAAAAAAGGGGGGGGGGTTACTTTCAGGATAACGGATACATTTCACTTTCAGTGAGAAAAAGAGAGGGGGTTATATTCGATGGGGGGGGGTTACTTTCGGGATTTTACGGTATATTTCCATTTCTCATAACGGTCAAACAAAAATATAACAAGGAAATTTTTATTGTAGGTGATGAATTGTACTAAGTTCCTTTTATTTCTTTCTTTCTTTCGTTTATATATATATATACATACATATCAATAAATAATTAAATGGAGAAAAATAGAAGTTAAAATACAAAAACTGGGTTAACTAGAATAAGTAATTAAAATTTTTTTAAAGAAATAAATTTTATGTTCATTATAATTAAAACATTTTTAATTATTAAAAATATATTTTCGAACTAAATTGTTAAAAAGGTGAATAATTTTAGATAACCGTTTTTATTCAGTCTTTATTTAATATAAATTTAGTAAAAATTATTTCCTCCCAAGAAACTTATACTAACTGATACGAACTTGTTATATAACTCATTATAACTCCTTAATATAACTAATAATAGTCGAAAATGGAGAAATGATTAAACAGAGAAAAATTATCTTTTAAAGTCGAAATCTCAGTTTTATTTTTCAATTCTATGAAAAAAAAAAAAAAAAAAAAAAAAGTTGCTAATTTTTAATAACATCGTTATGCCTTACGTAATTATTTTTCTAGCGTAAAAAAATATACCTAGTTAAAAATTGCATAATTTTTTTTCTCTGTATCTCTCCAAGACATCAACATGTGTGACACGTTTTATGAGATAACAAAGAACATAATCCACATGCAAGCACCACTGATGGGAAGGGATTATTATAAAGACATTTAATTTCGTTTCTCATGAAATATTTAATTACGCTTAGATGATTTTCTGATCTTTTTAAAGTGTTATTTACTTTTTTTTTTCATTAAAATGAAAGGAACGTAATCCTTCCTAAAATATCTAATTTATTTTTTATAAAACTTTAAGGCCGCATAAGAGTAATATTTTTGTACGTATATATATATATATATATACGAGTGTCTGTATGAGTTTGATTTTAGAAAGTTTAATTAATTATGCTGTCACTAGAAATCCAACATTAAATAGTTATACAGCAATTATATATATTTTATTTTTCTGTCTCAAACATGTCATCAACAGAGCTTATTTAAGATATTGATTTATTTATTTCAATGAAACACATTCAACTTGTAATTTAGTCTGTTATTCCAAAAGAAATATGTAATATAAAAGAAATTCTGTAATACTTATGTTTTCAACCGCAACAGACGTATTTTATAAAATTATTTTCTAAATTATTCCTTAATTATATAAATCTGTTAATGATATCAAAGTATTATAATGTCAAAATAATTCAATCATTGTTGCTTATTGACTGAAAATCGTTATATATTTAGTTTTTTAGCTAAATATAAATAAACAGTCGAAATTATAATGTAAACTTAGAAAGTATACAAAAATAGATGTTTGTTCTTTCTCTTTTTTATTTTTTATTTTACTATTTATTTATTTAATTTATTTATTTATTTATTTTATTTTATTTGTTTATTTATTTATTTATTTATTTATTTTTGAGTGTGTGTAAATTAAACTCTTCGGTACCAAAAAGGCTATTGTAAAAAAACGTTAAAAGTGACTCTTTTTTAAATTTAAATATCTTATAGATTTATCTTTGTACAATTTTATAACATAAAATCAAATGTTAAAAATATTCCCTTATGATTTATTTATTTTATTTATTTTATTTTTATTTTATTTTTTTTCAAAATCCACATAAGTAACAAAAACCATTTTAATTTTTGAACAAGAAAGCATTTTTTTTTTTTTCTATAACAGTCATCCAGTTTGACTCACAGACATCCAATCGAACTCATTTTTATGACAATATTCTTACAGTACAAAATTTTAATTTTCTTTAGTAATTACCATATGAAATTGTAATCCAACTTGATTTTTACAAGGTCATATTACAACGTAGAGTTAGGTGTATACGGCTATGATTTTAGGATTTTTTTTTTTTTTTTTTTTTTTCACTAATTGTTTATACATTTTCAAGTTTTGAGTGCTACTAGGTTTATTAGCGTAATTGAAATAAAAGAACTTTTTTCATTTTAAAATATCTTTGAGGTCTCAGGTCTTAATCCAATATTATTTTAGTACTTTTCATAGTGGAGTGGTTGTTTTGCCGTATTTCCATATTTTTTTCTTTAAATAGCGCGTGTTTTCGAGATTGCAGTATGCATCTCCGTTGCGAAACTCATTTGACTTTCTTATTGTATGATGAAAAAATCTGATGTGGACACCACATGACTTCCTTATACACTTTTAGAAATATACATAATGATAAAAAACATTGTCATTGGACTCGAAACAGTTGGCTAAAAATATTTTAAAAAATAAATTATCACCGTGTGCCGTTCAGCTTTTCTGAAAGTTAGTTAAAAACCGATGCAAGATTTGTACTGGTAACGCTGACGAAGGCAGCAGGGACCCGAAAAAATTGACTAAAAGTATTTTAAAAATGCATTTTTACCGTGTTCTGAACTATTCTGAAAGTTTCAAATGTCTAGCTAGTCGGGAAGTTAGTTAAATAAATTTTCTGTTGAACCATATAAACGCTGTCGAAGGCAGCAGTCACCTGAAACAATTGGCTAAAATTATTTAAAAAATGCATTGTCACCGTGTTCTGAGTTTTTCCAGAAGTTTTAAATGTCTAGCTAGTCGGGAAGTTAGTTAAAAATAGATTGCAAGATTTGTACTGGTAACGCTGCCGAAGACAGCAGGGACCCTAAACAGTTGGCTAAAAGTATTAAAAAATACATTTTCACCGTGTTCTGATCTAGTCTGAAAGTTTCAAATGTCTAGCTAGTCGAGAAGTTAGTTAAATAAATTTTCTGTTGAATCACATAAACGCTGCTGAAGGCAGCAGGTATTAGAAACAATTGGCTAAAAATATTTTTAAAAGTGCATTGTCAACGTGTTCTGAACTTTTCTGAAAGTTTCAAATGTCTAACTAGTCGGGAAGTCAGTTAAATTGCAAGATTTGTCCAAACCGTTTTTGAGTTATTACCGTTTTTTGATACATTTTGGCCATTATGAACCTAATTTTCCTAAATATCTCCAAAACGGAAAATCATACAAAGTCCAAAAAGAGAGGTGCACAATTAGATGTTATAAGAAACCTATGTACCAATTCGCAACTTTCTACGTCCAACCGTTTTTGAGTTATACGACATACTCACACACACACACACACAGACACACATACATACAGACGTCACGAAAAATCGTGTAAACTCCCTTATATCTCTAAAACGAGAGCTCGTGTTAAGACGACACTTGCAGGTGTACAACTAGACAGCATGACAGTCACACGTATAAATTGGCAACATTCAGCGATCATTCGTTTTCGAGCAATGTGAAATGAAAAATCCATTTCGCAAATCGGGATTACTATACTTCCTTATACTTTGTATAAGGAAGTAAAAAGGATTGGTAAACTTTATCAAATCTAACTGGCTTCTCTAATATGTTTTAAATAGTACTAAAAAATTTATTTTTAAAACAAAACATTTTCTTTATTTTTATATCTAACCATTATTTATAATAGTTTGGTGTAAGTTAATATAGTAAAATTATATCATACTTAAAATACATTGCATTTTTTCATTATTTACTCATTTTTGTTATTTTGTATGAGACTTATGCCAATTTATTAATAATTCGACTAAAAAATAAAACAATAAATAATAACTCTACCGATAGCAGATGAGAAATTTTTACATTTTGCAATTTAAACATTACTTATCGATTTCCTTTATGTAATTTAAATAAATACACTAAGGAACAAAAAAAAAAAAAAAAAAAAAAGCCGCACTGTCTAAAAATTGACTCATACCATTTTTGTTTGTAATAACTTACAAAACCGATGGCTGAAACAAATAAAGCTGTCATGTTTGCATAATACCAAAAAGGTAAAATGATACCTATGTACATTTTCGATTTAGTAATTCGCTTTATTACGCTCTACGAAGTACTTAAGATAAATTTCTACATAAAACTTTCTTTTTAAACGTAATATAATAAACACATACTTTGTATTCTACGTACATTTTTTGCATTCCACATACAACACATGCGTTGTATTTATTATATGAAATAAACAAGTTATATGTTAATAAATGAAATAAAATTATTTCTTTGTTAGATCTAAACAATTATTTAATAAAAATTAGTATTCTGCATTGGGTTAATTCCACATTTATATGGAATTACTGCTTTAATGCGCAATGTCATTGTATTATACAGCGTTTTTATATAAATCTCTGAAATTTCACTGTGCCAAATATCATAAATAATTTTTTCTAGTTCTTGCAGAGTTGTAGGCAGCAAATTTCGAATCCTACTCCCTCTCTCCATCCCCCCCCCGGCCTTTTCATAGACTAAACATTTTCGAGCGAATTCAGATTAGGACTATTTACAGGCCAGGTAAAGAAGAAATTGTACGTTATTCTTTGTGGGATTTAAGTTAAATTTAAAATAAAAGATTACTCACAGAATTATAGCTGCTCATGGGAATAGTTAAATAATTTTAACAATTTGAATCAAATAAACGTACCACAGACGCCCTTTAGCAAGGTGCAATATCATCTTGAAACGCGGTTTGCGGGAAAGTCTGAGATACTTTCAAAATAGTCAGTCAAGCGTCACTTTTATAATGGCCGCGTTTTATCTCAAGTTAATTGATCCCTTGAACATGAAAATTTGCCCGGCTCTTTGAAAAAATAAGCACCTCCGTACCATAATGTAGAGAATGTGTCACAATTTTAAGAGAACAATTTTCATTAAGTCGGTCACATTTTTGTCGTCCTACTAGCTTTTTTCAACAGCTCGAAACAAATTAAACTTGACTCACCAGAAAAACCCATTTCAACCCAATAATTAACTGATATATATATATTTATTTATTTATTTAATTTTTGTTCAACCCTGTATTTTTTTTAAAAAAATTCTTATATATATATATATATATGATACTAATAAATTTTTTAAACTTCTGCTTTTTAATTTGAGGTCATCTCTCATGGATGAACAATATGCCGCCTAAAGACAAACTTCCAGTTTAAACACCCAAAAAGGTTTATATCTAAAAACCATCTCACCAATACTTCGTTAACACTTCATTATTTTTTCATCTCACGTATTAAAATGTTTTTTTTTTTTTTTTTTTTTCATTCTAAAATTAATAATTTTTGTGACATCGTTGATTGCCTTATACTTGCCATTTTTGAAGTACTGTCTAAAATTACAATTTCCCTGACAATTGTATTTTGTTTGTAAGACTGAGCTCATTCCTAAAGTGTACTTGGAGGGCGACGTAATAAAATCTGTCCGAAAATTTGCTTTTTAAACGATAAAATTGGCGGTTGCAGAAAGAGAAAATGAAAATATCCAAGTTTATTTATTTATTTTTGTCCCTTAGTGTAATTCAAATGCATGAAGGTAAAAAATATCCTGTATAAAGAAAAATACTTGCATTTAAGTTAATTCATTTTAAATCCTATTCGGCAAATATATGTATATATATATATATATATATATATATATATATATATATATATGTATATTTGTAAAACAAAAAGAAATGGAAAAGCTATAAATGCATATTTTACGCTTGTTAAAATTTTTATCGGAAGTTTACGTGCAAATTTTATTATTTCTGCGCATGTATCAAAATATCATAAGTGAATACTAACTTTTGAAAAGTTGTGTTTCATTCTTTATATTTCTATTTGTTAATATCTAAGTGTAAGTTTACATCAGCATTTGTTCACAAATTCTAAATCGTACGTAAAATTAACTTGAAAACTTTTCTCAGACAAAAACTGTCATCGTATTTCTAAACTTTACTTATTACAATGTTTCTCAGTTTTCTACTGTCATCTAAATATGAAAAGTTTGTCGACATAGTTTTGAATTACAGTTTGAAACGATAAATAATAAAAAATAAAATAAAATAAAATAAATAAAAATTACATTTTTACATTAATCTCTTTTGAACATTCATAATAAAACTCTAATGAAAGCTCTTGTTTTTCTTCTTTTAATTGCTAATTTTTGCTAATAGCTTCGGCTCAAAATTAAAAAAAAAAAATCAGTTTTTAAAAATAATTAAGGTAAACGCACCAGTAGTGAACACTTTTAAATTTAAACTCGGAAAATAAGGTTTCTAATCCTTCTGAATGTTCCAGCAATGTTCAGGAAGGAAGTTGCAGTGTTCTACTATTAAAGTCTATAACTACAAATAATTCCGGCCATCAGTTTTAAAATAACATTAATTTAACTAAAAAACTATGTTTTGTGATTTTGCTGTTTTTTTCTTATCGTTTTGATTAAGGAAATTATTATTTATTATTATTATTATTTTTTTTTTTATTTTTTTATTTATTTTTTTTTTTTTGCTTTGCCTCTGCTTATTTTTAACTGATTTTTTCTACCTTTTGCTTTTATATGACTAAAATAAGTATGCAGAATTCATTTATTTTGCTATTTTTTAAATATTCTGTTAACATATATAATCGGTAACAAAAGTGTCCGAATACTAGCAAAGATATGTAAAAATGTACACATCATAAGGTTTTGTTAAATAAATCCTTATCGATTCATGTTCTTAGACTGACAGAACAGGATTCGGCAAGGATTTATTTAACAAAACCGTATGAAGTGTACTTTTTTTACATAGGAATTTCTGCTAGTGTTCGGACACTTTTGTTACCGACTGTAGGTTCCGAGTAATTTGCGTGACCGTGTTCGCGTTAATTAGCTATTCTAAATCAAGTTATTAATTTCGCATTAAAAACATCGTGGTGCAAAAAAAAGCCAATCTCTCTGTATAAGATCAAAATGTGAATGTTTGCCACCGGAGAACACTTAGGGAGGACTTCCAAATCAACGCCAATAGACAACTACGTAACTTTAGCGCGACGTCAAACTCCCTCAATCTCAAACTCTGGAAATTGCTGATATTGGAATTATGGACACTCTAAAGATATTTTCACCCATAGTTTCAGTAATTACGATCACTTCACGATTTTGAATAATAAATGTGCGAATACTAAAGCGACCAAATTTCCTAGTGGCAAAGTGGAGAGAAATTGTGTGATGTCCGCAATTTCAGAAAAAGAGATAGGACAAAAGTTTGTCATAAAAATATTTCACATTAAAAAAAAAAAAAAAAAAAAAAAACTATATTTTAGAGTTTTTAAAACACTTTATTTTACTGATGCTAAAATAATTTGTATAAAAATCTTTCAAATAAATATAAAGAATATCATAGACAGCTGCAGTTTTTATAGTACAAATTATGATTGATTTTAAACATAGATATATAAAAAATGTTATAGGTACAGGATTAATATATCAGATTTGCATACGAACAACTAAGTAGATAATTTACAGTAAAGAAAGATATTTAAAATAAAAAGCTCATAGATTTCGTCAATAATTTTATATATATATATATATATATATATATATATATAATTTTAACTTCTTTAAAGAAGTGTGAAAAAAATGAGGAGAGTTGGGGACAAATTTTTCTGAATGTGTTCCGAGTTGCGGTATCCTGGTCATGGTCGGTAGAGCGTTATTTAGGCTGACCAGATCAGAGTACCTTTATAATAAAGAAACATTAAAAATTGCTACAATGATCAAATTATGGATTTATTTTTTCATTCCTAATAAATAACGACTAAAAATAAAGTGTTATTGATTAATAATTTAGTTTCTACAATTTTTTAAAACTTAGAAAAATGCCTTCAAAAAATAGGGCATCCCCGTTTGTCCCCAGAAAATGGGGACGTTTGGTCAGTATATCATTATTGGAAGATTGGCAGTTCTATATTCGAGCCAGCTGAAGACCGTTCCGTAAACAATTGTTGGTTGGTGCACGTAAAATACATCGTTATCGCAATATTCTCCATATTATACTGACAAAACGTCCCCATTTTCTGGGGACAAATGGGGACTTCCTTTTATTTTTTTTGGAAGGCATTTTTCTAAGTTTTAAAAAATTGTAGAAAGTAAATTATTAATCAGTAATACTGTATGTTTAGTCCTTATTTATTAGGAATGAAAAAATACATCCATAATTGGATAATTGTAGCAATTTTTAACACTTCTCTATTATAAAGGTACTTTGATCTTGTCAGCCTATCCATATTCTCACCCAAAATTATACCTATGGAAGTCGTAGAAGCAGGGAAGACATTCCCTGCGTGGAAAAAATTGTGATGGCATGTTTTCAGACTAATTTTATTGGTGATTCCCAGACCGTCACCAATTACCTGTAGTGTAGCACTAGTGCGACGTAAAACCAACTCAAATTTCAACCCCCTAAATATGATCCCCAACGGGGATTCAAACATATGAGGATAAACTGCTAAAACAGGTCTGTCCCCAAGCCATGGGGGACATATTGTAGCATATATTGTAGACTAGAACATAAAAACATGGAAAATACACTAAATGATTGAATTGTTATTATTTGTTATTTTAAAACCAAAATACAAAAAATAGGATTTTTTATGTCTTGTGTTAAATGTCTACCTTCTGGTTTTAATATGAATAGTTCAGAAATACAGCAAATCTTATCTGGTACAGTTTTACAAATTCTACAATGAAAACTTGCCATTTTGAACATGAAACTTTAACTATAAAACAGCACAATAATACCTGACAAGGAATATCTGTTAACTAGAATACCAGAAAGAAAAAAAGATAAGGTACGAATACAGGGTTGCCAAACAGGGGTTGCCAGCAGAGAGGATGGCCAGGAGTCAGGGTTGATACCACGAAAGGTTACCATGTGTGATACAATCGGCAGCAAAAGTATCTGAGAAGTAGCAATAACCCCTGTCTAAAAAAAGTACACATGATACTGCTTTGTTAAATAAATCCTTGTCGAGTAATGTTCTTAGTCAGTCTAAGAACATAATTCGACTAGGATTTATTTAACAAAATAGTATTAAATGTACTTTTTTGACATCAGAATTATTGGCTAGTGCTCGGATATGTTTGCTGTCGACTGTATTTTTAAAATCATAAAAAAAAATAGTGAAATTTGCCGTTTTCTGATGATTTAAATAAAAAAAATGGAACAAACATGGTTGCCGGGACTCAGAGTTGCCAGGACTCTGGGTTGCCAACAGGAAAAGTTACACCTGTGATACTGTGAAAATGATTTAAAAAAATCGTGAAAATTGCCATTTTCTGAAACTATAACAGAATACTTTGACGTGGTGGGACTTTTTTACTTGCAGATATTTAAATAGAAATTGGAATCAATAATAAAAACAATAATTTCACCGTTGTTACCGAACCACTGGAGACCAGAGTTATTTGTCCTGACTGACTGACTATTTCATAATCGCCCACCCCAAAACCTAGAACCAAAAAACATGAAACTTGGTAAAAACATTTATTCTGTGATGTAGCCATCCACTAAGAAGTGATTTCACAAAATTCACCCCCCGAAGGAGCAAAATGTGATTTCAGAAAATCCTTCATATCTCAAAGAAAAAAACAGATATCCGTATGTTTTTTTTTACTTTAAAATATAGTAAACACAAATACCTAAAAACCAATCTCTGGAATTTTAGAAAATCGACCTCCAAAGAGGGAAATGGTCAAGAAGTGATTTAACAGGGACAAAACGCGATTTCACATAACCCTTTATATCTCAAACAAAAAAAAAAAAAAAAAACAGATATCCATAAGATTTTTGCATTGAAATATAGCAAACACAAACACCTTTAAAAAGCGATTTCTGTAATTTTAGAAATTTGGCCCTCAATCAATGGAGTAGGCAAAAAGTGATTTTATATAGACACAGCTTGATTTTACAGGGTGGGTGAAACGTTCTGCAACAATATTAAAAAAAAACACATTTTCCCTTATAGAATTTGTGGATTATTAAATAATTATGTGCAATTCATCGATAAATAAACATTCTTACTAATAATATCTATTTTCCACGTAGGTATTTAATTATGGCTTAAGAAAATACAAGAGAAGCGATAACAGCATTCCATAAGGTTGGCTGGAGGCAGACTGACATCGTCAAACAGCGTAAAATAACTCATTATAACGTATCACGAACGATATCACGGCTCTGTGAGGTAGGCATCACCAGTGATAAACCTCATGATGAAACCTAGAACAGTAGACATACCACAAATTCGTAATATGTACCATCCAGAAAAAGATGTCCTGGAATCCTCGAAGATAAATGAGGAAGATGGCCTCCGAGCTCAACATTAGTACTGAAAGGATAAGTCACATTGTTAAAAATGAACTAAGACTTCACCCTTATAAACTGCAAAAAGCTCATTATCAAACTCAGAAAACAAAAACGTAGTTAGATGAATTTAGGAAGCAAGGTAGAGTTCAAGTACGGTCACATTAGTGTTACATGTCAAAATTATTTGTAGAACAAAACTTAAAAAGTAGACAGGAGAATTCCAACAACATCATGCAGCAAACAGCTTGAAAAATAGAGGTTAACTGAAAAGATATAAATATAATTAGTTTTATTAACATAATGTATGCCAGATTTTATGAAGAATTGCTGAATCTTTAAAATTAAAAGCTTTATTGCATTTAATGATAATGATAGCTTCAGTCAGGAAGTCTTGATTATTCGTGGAGCAGAAATTATTTCTGATTGGGACCATAAAGGAATAGCATCAGGATTATTATGAAGAAAATCAACAAGAGCAGAGCTTTTTTTTTTCTTTAACACTGCGGATGTGTTCGTATATTCTAGCACTGAGGGTGCGACGTGTTTGCCAGATGTAGTAATACAGTTGAACATTAAGTTAAATAGAGATTTTATAGACACCACCTGTAGGCCTGTTAAGATCCCGGTCATTAACAGTTCAGAACATGGTGACAATGCATTTTTTTAATACTTTTAGCCAAATGTTTCTGGTTCTTGCTGCCTTTGGTAACGTTTATATGATTCAGTACAGAAAATTTATTTAACTCTGACTTCCCGAATAGTTAGTCATTTGAAACTTTTATAATAGCTCAAAAGACGATAACAATGCATTTTTTTAATACTTTTAGCCGATTGTTTCGCCTCCCCGCTGCTTTCGGTAGCATTTATATGATTCAACAATCGTATAACTTCCCGACAAGCTAGAAATTTGAAACTTTTAGAAAAGCTCATAACACGATGACAATAAGTTTTTAATAATTTTAGCCAATTTTTTTTTGAGTCCCCGCCGCATTCGGTGACGTTTATATGATTCAAAATTTGTGTTACTTCCCGACTAGCTAAACATTTGAAACTTTCAGAATATCTCAGAACACGGTAACAATGCATTTTTTTAATACTTTCAGCCAATTATTTTGGGTCCCTGCTGCCTTCGGTAGAGTTTATATGATTCAACAGAAAATTTAAAAACATGGTGTATAAAAAGTTCTTTTTATCTTGTAATTATTTACTGTATAAAAATATGATGTTTATACAATATTGATTCATGTTTTGGTTTTGGTCATAACAAAGGTTCACAACAGCATGACCATAAAAATATGAGGGAATGATATTGAATATATATATATATATATTGAATATATATTATGAATATTGAATATATTCATTCACGCTTAAAAAATTTACTACTTCTTTTCTAACATCGTTCATAACTTCTGGTCGTTTTTATCTTTTAATAAACAAAATTACTCTGCTCCTCAATCATTTCAGTGGAGGATCAAAATTGTGATACCGTCGCCAATTGCCCATTACGCAGCAGTAGTGCGACGTAAAAACCCAACCCACCAACCAACTAAATCTTCTCCTCAAATGGTTTAGGAACCCCCAACTGAGAATCAAAACTGAGGTTGTTTGCAAATAAAGTACATTTTCAAAAGTAACTGTTAACTCTAAGAGAGTATAGAAAGTTTTATTATGGGTTTACATTATTTTTTTACACTATTTATTTGTAATATGGCATATAATTAATTACATTGTATTAAGCCGAAATAAATAATGCACACTTACTTTATCTAAATATGTTTTCGTTTGTTTCGTAATTCGTAAACAATTCGTTACAATATCATTTTGTATTGGACTTTTTTCCCCGATATGTTGAAATTCACGCACAGAAAAATGTTTTCATGAATTTTCAAATTTTATGACGATATCTTACAAAATTTACCCTTATGTGCATTGAAAACAAAGGACAAGAGATTTTGAAGAGCAAGATATCGATCTGGCAAATTTTTCTATTGGGCAAAATTAGTTTTCATTGGTACTTCAGTTTTAGAACCGGTTAAACTTATTTCAGGAAACAAACATTTCGAAGAAATACATCTAAACTGGTGAAAGTTCCGATCTTAAACTTCTAGCACTAAATTTGAGATGTGTCAAATACAGTTTTATTTTATTTATTTATTTCATTTACAATCTATCTCAATTCAAAGTACTTGCGTCAGGTACTTGCAATTTCGAAACGCTAAAATGTCGACAACTTTCGCAACAATAAAATTACTGGCTCTATCTACGGGCTGTTTCATTAAATAGAGTGCATTTGTCGACAAGAACCTGCTTATGTCTTTACAAATTGCTTTTCACACGCAAAAATGTCTTCAACTTTCGTAATAATATCATTACTAGCTCTATCATTAGCTTCTTTTGAAATCTATGATGGTAGGTCATATTTAATGGCCAAAACCTTTGCATTCTTGGTCATTATGAATATAATTTTCCTAAATATCTCCAAAACAGAAAATTATATAAAGTCCAAAAAGGGAGGTACACAACTAGATGTTATAAGAGACCCATATACCAAATGCAAAGTTCTACGTCCAACCGTTTTTGAGATATGCGAGATACATTACAGGCTATATCTACGGGCTGAATATTCATTAAAAAAAATGCATTCATTGACAAGAACCTGCTTATGTCTTTAAGCATAACTTTCTACATGAAAATATGTCTTCCACTTTCATAGCAATATCATTATTGGCTCTGCCATTTGCTTTTTTTGAAATCTTTATGATGGTAGGTCTTATATATAGGCCAAAAGCTTTGTATTTTTAGTCATTATGGACATAATTTTCTTAAATATCTCGAAAACAGAAAATCCTAGAAAGTCCAAAAAGGAGGTGCACAACTAGATATTATAAGAAACCTATATACCAATTTGCAACGTTGTACGTCCAACCATGTTTGAGTTATGCGAGATGCGTTACAGACACTAACTACGGGCTGAATATTCATTAAATAAATTTCTTTCATTGACAAGAACCTGCTTATGTCTTTAAGAATAACTTTCTACGCGCAAAAATGTCTTCAACTTTCATAACAATAAATCTATCATTAGCTTTTTTTTTTTTTTTTATCTATGATGGTAAGTCATATATAATGGCCAAAATCTTTGTATTTTTGGTCATTATGAACAAAATTTTCCTAAATATTTCCAAAACGGAAAATCACAGACAGTCCAAAAATGGAGGCGCACAACTAGATGTTATAACAAACTAACTTGTATACCAATTTTCAACGTTCTACGTCCAACCGTTTATGAGTTATACGAGATGCATACCCACATGCACATACATAATTACAGTCGGTAACAAAAGTCTCCGAACACTTGCAAAAATTCCTATATAAAAAAAGTGCACTTAATATAGTTTTGGTAAAGAAATCCTCGTCGAATCCTGTTCTTAGCTAGTCTAAAAACAGGATTCGACAAGGATTTATTTAACAAAACTGTATTAAGTGTACTTTTTTCACATAGGAATTTTTGCTAGTGTTCGGAGACTTTTGTTACCGACTGTACATACAGACGTCATGAAAATTCGTGTAAAATCGTTGATATCTCTGAAACAGGAACTCATATTAAAACCAAAGTTGCAAGTGTACAACTAGGTATTATAACAGTTACACATATAAATTTGCAGCATTCTACAATCATTCATTTTTGAGCTATGCGAAATACAAAATTAATTTCGCACATCGGGATTACTATACTTCCTTAGAAAACTTTGGACGGCCCCTGCCTGCCTGGGCTCTGCCAAGCTTAACGGGTTGCATGCCTTCCGCCGAAGCGAATAAATCGCCAGATCATCGCATAGAAGCTGCCTACACCAGACAGTAATCTTGTCGCTAAATAGAACGAGCTGTGTCCGATTATTCTTCGTTCAGACTTCATCCATCATCTTCAGGAACTAGATGGAACTTCTCCGTCACTTCTGGGCAGCAATATGACTAGAACACCAGAGCTCAGGAATTGCAGGGTAGCGACTTCTACTATACTTCCTTTTACTTTGTATAAGAAAGTAAAAATAGTATAGTGATTTTAATAGCCAAATAAATAATAATAGATATATAGCCAAATAGATAATTTAATAGCCAAAAGTAATGAGCAACTGATAGGAAATCCCCAAACATATAGCAGGTAAATTCAAAAAGTTATGAAAGACAGAATAAACAAAATTTCAGTTCTCTCAAAATAAAAGCTAAACTATAAGGGGTTTTATTCATATTTTTATTTTGTTTCAATCAACGCTCAACGGTAAAAGAGTAATCGCTGATTGTAAATAAATACTGATAAAATTCCCAATAACCTTCCTTCTATTTTTTTTTTTTTTCTTTTTTTTGAGAACTAAAATTCTGTTTATTCTATCCCTCATATTTTTTTTAATTTACACGATATTTGTTTGAGATTTTCATATATGTTGCTAGATGCTTTTGGCTATTAAATTATGCAAATGAAATTTTTTAAAAGCTAGCACATGCGAAGTTAAAAATTATTTAGTAAAAATGCTCATATTTCGTAAGATATTTAAAATTTTTCATTCTGACTGCTGTATGCTGTGTCTAATGTAGTACGCCAAATTTCCCAAAAATGGCTTTGCACCGGGTCTAATACCATACCTGTTATAATTAAAAAAGAAAAAAAAAGTTGTAACTTCATGAATATATGTGGTAGCCTCATAAAATTTATTCAGATTATGAGAAAAATTATCAAAATCACATGGTACAGCCAAAACGCATTTACTTTTTACAGCGTGATCCAAAACATTTTGATTTTGACTTAATTTTTTACTGGTTCCCTTTTCCTCTTCAGAACACAACTTTTGCTGAAGTATATGAGGTGTAATATGTTCTTTACACTACCAAAGTTTCAAGATGATCCCTAAAGAACTTTTCTAGATATTTGACAAAACGTCTAAATTCGAAAGTGTCCTAATACTTATTGGTAGATAGTGCATCACAATCATCTCGAACAAATATGTAGTGACACTTAAATTTACGTTTGTATACAAATATATATATATACAGGGTTTAAACTAGCAAAATTTTTCTTTAGCGTTTTAACTAAACTATGCAATCATTATTTTAGCTTCTTCGAAAGTTAATTTAATTCTTTGTATATTGTTCACCTCTTATATTTGAAATTGGGAATCCCCAATTTTGTTTCCCATTCCTTATTCCTTTTCTTCACTGATGGTCTTAACCAAGCATCCATGCTTGTGATTTAAGAAATACTTTGTTTAGATTTCAAAAAAAAAAAAAAAAAAAAAAAAGCTGTATGTGATATGTGCAAAATGAAAAACGATTGAATAGGGGTAGATAATCGTGAATACTAGTGCTGAAAATACTTCTACGATGCAAATTTTGAATTCTGACATACTTTTAAATATTTTTGCATTTAAATTTAACCATTAAAAATCGAAATTAAATCCAAGTTATTAAATAAGTAACGATTCCTAAAAATTTCAATTGTTTCGTAATTTTTGCCTGCGAATATCTGAATAGAAATTAGAGGGTTTTATATAGAGATATTTTATGAAATTATCCAATTTTAGCAATAAGCTAAATTCTTACCAACATATTTTAGAAAAATGCTAAAAAAAACTAATGACAGTTTACCTTGTATATACATATACAGTTCTCGCCGCTTATTAAAATCACAATCGTTCTAAGGCAAAGTGATTTTATTGAGCGGCTGATTTTTATATCCGGCGAAGGTTCTTGCGCTAAAACTGTATTTCTTCTTTGAATTTAAAAAGAAATTTCAAAAGTTAATGATTCATGAAAGTAATAAATAGTATTAATTAATTTTCGACCGACAATTAATTAATTGTTCATTCAAAATAAGTAAATTAAACACATACTCCATATAAAATTAATAAACACATAGTGCATACAAATTTAGCCAATATTTATGCATTAATTAAATATTAGACATTTTCAAAAGTTTTTTTTGCTTCTTAGTTATTTCAGAATGAGAACTAAAAATTATCTTTTAATAATTAAAAATGAAAAAAAAAAAAAAAAAAAAAAAATAGAGAATAACAGCACTAACTTATTATTTCGATTTTTAGAATAAATGCCTTGGATTTATTACTAAGACAAGTGATGAAGCGAGTTTATTTTGTTATTATGCTGCAGGTGTAAAATTTTCAACAAAAAGAAATATCGAGGGAGATTGTTGTGTTTTATTTTATTTTTATTGAAAAAAAAATTTAAATAAAATTTGTAAAGTGCATAAATACACATTTTTGCTAATGAAGGGAAATTTTTTGAGTTTATTAATCGGCGATGCTGATTCTATTAAACGGCGATTTTAAAAGTAGTTTGTATTGATTTGATTCTGGTCCTGATAATTTGATCAGATTAAGCGGCTGATTTTATTAACCAGTGAATTTATTAAGCGGAGAGAACTGTATATATATATATACGTCAGTTAAATGTATTTAGATAAGGATATACAGTCAACTAATCTAATCTAATTTATTGATATTATTAATACTAGTAATTAATATTTTATTAAATAATTTTTGGGAAGTAAAATTGCATGCTACAAGGAAAAATACTTGCCTGATATCAAAATGAAAACTTGATCTTAATTACTCTGCTGGCATTCCAAAATACAGGTTGATTCAAAATTAGTGTGACCAATTTTAAAAGAATGTAACTATTTATGGTAAATTTTAATCGCTTTACCACTAGTTTTATTTTAAAAGTGAGACGTTTAAATTACCAATCTAGCTATTTTTATTAGTGGGAGTAAATTATGGTTCCGAAATTAGATCCTCACACCCGAAACGAAATTCTAAAGTTTTTGAAGAATGACTGCTCAAATTCTGCTATAAATAACGCATTTAAAAATCAAAAAAGACATTTTTTTAATAGATTACTATCTAAACTTCGAAAAGAAATAAAATTTGGCTGGAAATCAAAAGCTCCAGGGAAAAAATGTGGATGAAAAGAAGTCCTTGGTGAAAAAGAAAAAAAAAAAGAAGCTGAAAAGAGTTATCGCTGTAGAAAATCCTCTGCCTCAAAGAACTTTAGCAAAGAAACTGCAGGTATCGCAATCGACAATTTGTCTTCATATAAAGAAAATTGGCTATAAAAAAGTGAATAAACCAGTCTGTCATCAAATGTCTGCAAAGACCGTAGAAAAACTAAGAAAACGTTCTTGGCCTCTGTATTTAATGTTACGCAAAGGTAGATACATAACATGGATAGCATCGGATGAAGCACTGTTTTATCTGTCATGCAAAACTCGCAAAACGAAGATGGAATATATCTCACCCAAAAAGCGTCGCAAAGACGCAACTGTTTTGCAAAAGGCAAGTTGGCCGTCAGGTGTTATGGTATGGTAGGGAATCAAAGAAAGTAAACGTCTTTACCCCCAAGGGGAAACCAAGATTTTTACCAAAATTTTTTACTAAGATTCTGCACCAAGTCATACTGCAAAATCAACTATAAAATAACTAAAAGATAAAAAAAATAAATTTTCTTCCTCCTGAGAAATGGCTGCCATCATACATTGTGCTCATTGCGATTATTTTTTATGGGGATACTTAAAAAAAAAATTAAGTAGACGTAAAGTAAGAACACTTTAAGGGCATCAAAAAGCAATCAAAGAGGAATTTGGCAAAATACCCCTAAAAATGGTCGAAAAAGCTCTTTTGGCTTGGCCTAAAGATTTACGTAAAATGTACTATGCTAAAAGAAACTACATTGAAAATTTCATGTAAATAACTTAATTTAATAAAAATTTCTGGTGCTCTGAAATTGGTCACACTAATTTTGAATCAACCTGTATAGGACACGAAGCATCGAACGGAATTTTTTGCAGAGCAAGCTGTATTTATATATTGGGATGATTTTTACAGGCAGTATTTTAGAGTTGGAAGTTTAACCATGCTATGTAAAAATACAGTCAGAACGTTTCTCATTTTGATAGAAGAAGAATTGTAGATTATAAAGACTGTCTGCAAGAGGAACCTACTGACAGACGGACATGATTGTAATCGTCACACGGCTTCACAAGAAGCTAAGCTTGTTGTGCGCACGAAAATGGTCGGTTGAATTGCAACGTTAAAAGCAATTTAGAACCCTAAGCGCGAGAAATGGGATTTATTGGGAAAACAAGTTCTTTCAGCACATACTAATAGACATTGTTTGAAGCACCGAGGAATTTCAGCTAAGCACCTATTGAAGAAGTGTAGTGCGACTGCCGTTAATTCAAGACTACAACCATTTGCATTTATGTCTGCAATGGTGCAATGGACACCAAAATGACAAACTAATAGCATTACATTATTTCAAACAAATCGCGTTTGTATCTGCAACTTCAAGATGCCTGATCCGAATCTAGCGGCACCGTGGTGAGAGCCTATATAATGTTTGCATTATGCATCGCCATAGGTTTCTTTCACTAGACATTTATGGACCGGGGTGGTATTGGATTTTATTTGCCTCTCTAATACGCATACATGCGTATTAAGGGGTTCGTTATAATACCATTAATTAACGGTACACCGAACAGACATCGCTAGATCTCTGAGAATTTAAATCCTGTTGTTTTACATTACGTTTAAGTCTTGTCTTCAGTAATATTTTAACAGAACAAAGCGAGACCGCAAGTGATTTACAACGGGCAACAATTTTTCTTTATGCATCTGATCCCACTGCTATATTGCCCTACCTGTACTCTTGATTTGTTTTCATCGAAGACGTCCCGTTGATGATTAGAAAATTATTGATTCACCATATACCACACGTTTCCATGCAAGATCAGCTTAGGCAACGTGTATTAGAGGCATGAAATAACATACACCAAGAACACTTTCAAAGTATCCTTGATTTAATTCCGAAGCGTTTGGTGGAATTTACAGAAACGGGTAGCGAATATTAAACAATATTTTTTCTAAACTGGAAGGTCAGTATATTTTCAATTATTTACCTTTGTACGATTTGTTATTTATCTAATAAATTTGTATTTTCCCTGTTGTCCTTCTTTGTTATACATTTTGGTTAGACTACAGTGTACAAGAATATTTTTGTTTCAAATATTACTTAATATCACCTAAGGACGAAGAGATAATAGAAAACAAAACATTTTATTGTGCTTCACAAATTTTTCTCGCACGAGTACACTTTCCATGAGGTAGATGATGGATAGAACTGAAGAAGGTACAATGGCAAAAGGAATCAGTTGAACCAGACGACCCAGATAATTTAATGTTAACTGTTTCTCAGAAAAAAAAAATTAAAACAACAATGTTAGGAAAACTTGCCTAAAAAAGTTTAAAAAAAAAAAAAGACATGCGTTATAACCATACCTGCAAACATTCTAATAATATTCCGTGAAATTGTTAGTACTCGCCTTTTTTTTTTTTTTTTTTTTTTTTTTTTTTTTTTTAACACTGGTCTTTTTTTAGAGTATATTTCCTCTTATTTAATCGTAATTGCATTTGAAGAAAATTACTCTAAAAACAAAGCGGTATATAAAAAGGGGCAGGTACTGACATATTTACAGAATATTAATAAGAGGCAGGTATGGTTATAACACATATGAATAATTATAAAAAAAAAAAAAAAATCAAATAGTTCAAATCCGACACTTAATCCTTCTACGTATCATGTAATGTTCTTTAAAAAAAATCTGTCGAACAGTTTCAAGCATTTTTGAAACAGCCATAGCATTTTGAATAAATTAAAAATCTAAAAAAGCACGAACTAAAAGTATGTGAATGTAAAGGTTTGATAAAAAGGGAAAATTGAAAACAATTTTTTACTTAAAACAGCTGTAATAGGGGTTATAATAACATGTTTTTGAAAAATTTTCGGGAAATAGTCTAAAATATGAGAATGGTGTTAACATAAAAATCTGAAAATCAATATTATCGTATAATTTTGAAATTTAAATGTGCTGAGTCCCCTTAATTTTTATTTGGACCGATAGTTTTTATGCACAAATGGTATACTTACAAAGCAAGTGGCCATAATGAGCATCTCGGATAATGTATTTAAAATTCCACATATTTTAATAAGTATTTTAAAAATAACATTAAAATGAAAATTATCAATTTTTAAAAGTTTTTTTTTTTCTCAAAGTTCTTAGTGGTAAAGCATTTACAATGTAAATGATCATTAAAAAGTAAGACGATGAAAGTTAATTTTAAATGATATCTCTTGTATAACGATCTAGCATTTCACTCCACAATGGAACAATTATGATTGATAAAATGGGGATTCTATGAAGAAGAATGATTTGACTTTAGCTTCTTTTTAGCTCATTAATAAAATTAAACTCTCTTCTTTAAAGAATATTAACCTTAGGAAGAGCCGGGATGATGTGTATGTTATTCGTTGTTTTTGTCTTGCAATCAATCTTATCTAATATTGGACATACTATGAGACGTTTGAATAGCAGAATGAATACGCACAGTCGAATATATGTAACAAAATAATTTGTAAACTTTCTATTTCTTCCTACTGTTGATCTTACGGTCATTGTTACGGTACCCTACTACCGTAGGTAATGGAAGTACTGTATTCGGTCTGAAAATTCGATATCGAGATTTCAGCTGATTTACACGTTTTAAGGTCCCCTGAGTCCAAAATCGTGATTTTTGGCTATTGGTCAGTGTGTATGTGTGTATGTGTGTGTGTGCGTGTATGTGGAGAATATTTTGGCTATTATATCTCGGAAACTAATAAAAATAGAACTACAAAACTTTAGAATTGAAACAAGTCTGGTGTACAGATGAATTTTCCAAATTTTGGTGAAAATTGAAATATTGGGAAGTGGGACATCGGAAACCGGAAGTAAGACCGTAAGTCCGTATCTCAAATACGGCTCTAACGATTTTCTTCAAATTTGCTGTATAAACATTCTATTAGATGTCCTTTCGAATGATATAGTTGGTTAGTTCAGGAAAATTGATAGGCGTCCTGTATAAATAGCTCAATTCCAGGTCTCCCAAGGACGTTCCTTTAAAAACAGCTGTACGGATTATTTTCAAACTCGCCATATTAACTCACTTTTAAATATGCTTTTGTATGTAATTATTGTTTTCCTGTCAATAATTGAGTTTTGGTAAAAGTTGGTATCTCAAAAACGGCTCTAACGATTTTCTTGGAAATTGTTATATAAATCCATTTCTTTCTTATATATCACGTAGTTATTAGAGGAAAATTAACAGCTACCCTGTTTAGGTAGTTCAGTAGTTTAAGTAGATCTCGAAAATTGGTGTTTCAAAAAATAACTCTACCATTTTTTTTTTCTTATTTTTTACCTCACTACATGTAAGCTTCGTTTTATATGTCTTTACGTGTGTATAAAATTATCTTACCAGAAAAATGGTAGGTTTCTACTTCTTTAGGTCACTTTCTTCTGATCACATTATCCCCAAAAAATGCATATAATATGTGTAATAGTGGGTAATGGAATTCGTGCGGTTGATTCACACCAGATTTTTTTCTTTCGCTTGATAAAAGGTCACGATTAGTTGTATTATTTGAAATATTTTTTGTGTGTTTTTAAATTTCCACTGTTTACTTACCAAATTCCTATTCTTTATCATCCAGTACCATTTCTTTCGACGCACTTTACTTCAGTATGGTTCATATATATACATGGTGATCGTAATTAAATTTGGCCTATTCACTCTGTAGCTGTAACTAAACTGCGGATTGAATCGAAACTTTGTAGATAGACATTTCAAAGGATACGCTGAAAAATTGTGGGGGAAAAAAGAAACCCTCGCTACATGGTGCAGTTGCAGTACAGTCAAATTGATTGAAATGATATGTAATGAATAACTGGAGGGTATTTTAACATTTTCACACATTACGTCATTTAAAACTGTTGTTTTCACATTTTGAAGCATTATGAGAGTACAAAGAATTATAACTGCGGCACTGCAAATGAAGAAAGAAACAATCTGATTTGCATAAGCAAATGGATTCAGATAAGTTCCTGGGTATAAAAGGAAGAGAACGAATGAGTAGCATTTTTTCAGTTATGATTGCTTTTAGTTTACAGAAAGTGCGGCAATCTTGGAACTGTTTTACGAAAACTTGGCTGATACAAAGGACGATGTGCGACAGATGACAAGCGGTTATCTACTGTCGGCTGTTGATCTATCACTGTTCATCCGGTGAACACAAATATATGATGGGGTCCAACATTAAACAATATGCTTTACACCACTAAACAGTCTCTAACAAAAACAAAAATGACTGTAATATGTAAAAACGTTTGTCTTGAAATTTGTAGCTTGTTTGTATTTTTAGGTATGACCTCCACTAGTGGAAATTTTATTCATTTTATTTATTTATTTTTGAAGAATCTTTGAGTGCATCCGTTGAATTGTTTATATACGAAATTTTGACTCAATTCGTGTTTTATTTACAGCTTCAAAGAACGCTGAATAGACTAAGTTTAATTAAGATCAACCTGTATAGCCTAGAAATAATAAAGCATTCATAAAAGTATGCGCTAAACATTTTTAAAATGTGTACTAAAATATGTATTTGAAATTTCCCTTTAAGTTAAGAATTTATATTAAATCATTTAAATTTAATATACATATTTCATCACTTGTCATTATGCTACAAATTCCCTGTGATCGAATCATTAAATTATTATTTATGTATTTATTATTTTTATTTTATCATAAATTTAGAATTTTGTCTTTGTGTTGAAAAAGCTTTCTATCATCGTAATATATTGAGATAATCACTGAAAATTTAGAGAGTGAGTGTTAAAAAAAGAGAAACCCTGTTGCTGAAAGTACATTAAAAAATAACAAGCACATGGCAAAAAACAACTTCTAAAAACTATGCAAATATCACAGGAAATAATTCAAGTTTATTTGCTATCAGTCTCCTAAAGAATAGTAGTATTATATAAGAGTGATAATTTATTCGTTCAATTACATATATATTTGACAGAAAACATTGTTTAAATTATCACGTAATTCTTTATATTTATTTTTCCATTACTTAATAAATTTGATAATCTGAGTACCACTTTCCTTTACAAACATAACGTATAGATATTTAACTCTAAAATATATATCATATATTATATGAGTGTTGAATGATGCAGTTTGGGAGAACAATATCTATTAAGACCATTGGGCATAAAGCTGATCATATATGTTTCTGGTAGATAAACTGCTGAAAATGAAATAAGTATTTTACGGGTTTATCTGATGAAAATAAATGTTTTCTGTGATAATTTTTCTTTTTAAACAATAAAATGTAAGTTTATAATTTACCATTTATAAAAAAAAATGTCTATGCATTAATTATATATATTATTTAAACTGTTACACATTTGTTAATGTATAATAAAAGTATACAAATATACATGAACATGTACATATATATATATATATATAATTCAAATTTTAATAAATTGAATAACGAAGAAGCAAAAGAAATAAAAGAGGAAGTACAATAGGTCAAGTAAAAATATTGAATTTCTTATTACAAAAATGAAATAATTTATAATAAAAAAAGAAATATGACCAGAAAATTAGCATACAAATCATATAATTTTAAGTGATTTTTCCCTGAAAAAGCATGAATGAAAGCAGGGTTGCTATGGTCCCGCCTTTCTCCCACGATTCTTCCACCACTATATTTGCATATCAATTTTTCCCTTAATTGATCGTAGAAACATACCGTAGATCACTATATAAATATTGTGTGGGAAAATTAGAGGAAGAAAACAAACCGTAGCAACCCTGGAGAGTCTTTTCAGGGATGGAACACGGGCGCAGAACTCATACCGGTATTTGTTTAAGAAATTTTGCTACCAATAATATTGTTGATTTAAGAAGTAGAAAACTTTGTTACATTGGTAGTGTTATGAGTTCTGCGCCCGTGTTCCATCCCTGTCTAGAACTAGGCAAGCTGCGCCCACCTAGGCGGTCGGTAGATTGGACCCCTAACTTTAGAAAAGCAATGTGACATACATTATTATTAGTATTATTATTATTATTATTTTAATGTAGAGCTTATAGTTCTTTTACAGGGACACAAAGAAAAAGGTTTATCTTTATGGATTATGAACTTAAATCATTAAGAAAAAGCTGATACACGTGTAAAAACATATAAAACAGAGTTTACATAGAGAGTTTAAAAAAAAAAAAAAAACAGTAGAGCCATTTTTTCAAACACCAATTTCCGATATTTAAAAGATTTATTTTTTAATTGATTTATCTAATTAGGATAACTGTTAATTTTCTTGAAATACATTAGAAAGAATATCTAAAATGAGTTTATGTAACAATTAAAAAAAATCGTTAGAGCCGTTTTTGAAATGCCGATTTTTGCCAAAACTTGGCATACTCGATTGTTGACTGGAAAACAACAATGACATACAAAAGTATATCTAAAAGAAGGTTAATATGGCGAGTTCAAAATAATCCGTACAGCCGTTTCTAAAGTAACGCACTTGCGACACCTGAAATTGAGCTACTTATACAAGACACCTATTAATTTTCTCGAACTAACCAATTATTTATTAAATATTAGAAGGTGACTTGGCGTGAGATTATTAAATTAAGGCAAGCTACAGCCTCTAGGACGCCAAAGGGAAAAATTGGAAAGCAGACAGTTGTTTCGGTAGCATTTAGCGTACCGTGTTCAGTTAGATTTTGTACCTTGCTTTGTTTTAATAACCAACTAATTCATACGAAAGGACATCTAATGGAATGTTTACGTAGCAACTTTGAAAAAAAAAAATAGAGCCGTTTTTGAGATACGGACTTCCGGTTTCTGATGTCTCACTTACGGTTTTCCAATTTTCACTAAAAGTTGGGAAAACCATCTGTACAGCAGACAGTTTCAACTCTGAAGTTTCATATATTTACTAGTTTCGGAAATGTGATAGTCAGAAGGTTTAACACACGCATACACACATGCTGACCAATTGCCAAAAACCACATTTTGGGACTCAGAAGACCTTAAAACATGAGAGTTCACACATCAGGTTCACACATTAGGTGAAAACTCGATATCGAATTTCTAGACCGAATATAATACTTCTATTATCTATAGTAGTCGGGTAATGGAAGTAAAAACGAATCCAGGATATCTCAAAACGCATAATTACATAAAAATCTGAAATTTTACTTGATCGTAAATTTGGAAAAAAAAAAAAAAAAAAGACGCAGGAAACTGCATAATAGATCACTATAAAAGAAAAATTATTATCACATTTTCAAATATATTTATAGAATAGATTCTAGAAGTGAATTACTTCCAAAATTTAATAATTACATAAAAATAGAAAAAAAAAAAATCATTATAAATCAAGATTTAAAAAAAAAAAATAAAAATAAAAAAAAATAAAACCGAAACTATTAATATGTTATATAGTGTTCCATTAAGAAACTGTTCTTAAGACAATAAACTAAGGAAAGAGAACGGTGATAATTGCCGAAACGTCAGTGGAGGCCCTCTGTTGAGACTCAAAACGGTTTTGGGCTGTGTCTGTCTGTCTGTCTGTTTGTCTGTCGCGCGATAGCGGCCGCAAAAATAGCGCTATTGACTTGAAATTTGGTACACATGTTCATAAGCCCCACGAAATCAGCTGTATAGTTTTTGGTATGCATTCCATTTGTAGTTCGTATACAGGGACACGCCAAAGTTTTTCTTATCATTACGGCCTATGGGAGGAATTTGTATGTATCGCGGTAGTGGACGCAAAAATAGCGCTATTGACTTGAAATTTGGTACACATGTTCATGGGTCCCACGAAATCAGCTGTATAGTTTTTGGTATGTATTCCATTTGTAGTTCGTATACAGGGATACGCCAAAGTTTTTCTTATCATTACGGCCTAAGGGAGGAATTTGTATGTATTGCGATAGCGGCCACAAAAATCACGCTATTAACTTGGAATTTCGTACACATATTCATGAGCCCAACGGAATTAGCTGTATAGTTTTAGGTGTGTATTCCATTTGTAGTTCGTGTACAGGGACACGCCAAAGTCATTCTATCATTACGGCCTATGGGAAGAATCTGTATGTACCGCGATAGCCACCGCAAAAATCAAGCTATTGACTTCCAATTTTTGCCGAAACGTCAGTGGAGGGCCTCTGGTGAGACTCAAAAGGATTTTGCGTTCCGTCTGTCCGTCTGTCTGTCTGTCTGTCGTGCGATAGAGGCCGCAAATATCACGCTATTCACTTGAAATTTGGTACACATGTTCATGATCCCCACAAACTTATCTGTATTTTTTTGGTATGTATTCCATTTGTAGTTCGTATACAGGGACACGCCAAAATTTTTCTTATCATTACGGCCTAAGGGAGGAATTTGTATGTATCGCGATAGCGGCCACAAAAATCACGCTATTGACTTGCAATTTGGTACACATTTTCATGAGCCCAACGGAATTAGCTGTATAGTTTTAGGTGTGTATTCCATTTGTAGTTCGTGTACAGGGACACGCCAAAGTTTTTCTATCATTACGGCCTATGGGAAGAATCTGTATGTACCGCGATAGCCACCGCAAAAATCAAGTTATTGACTTCCAATTTTTGCCGAAACGTCAGTGGAGGCCCTCTATTGAGACTCAAAAGGATTTCATGTTCTGTCTGTCCGTCTGTCTGTCTGTCTGTCGTGCGATAGCGGCCGCAAATATCACACTATTGACTTGAAATTTAGTACACATGTTCATGATCCCCACGAAATTAGCTGTATAGTTTTGGGTGTGCATTCCATTTGTAGTTCGTGTACAGGGACACGCCAAAGTTTTTTTTATCATTACGGCCTATGGGAAGTATTTGTATGTACCGCAATAGCGGCCGCAAAAATTCTCCGATTGACTTGCAAATTGACACATATATTCAGGCTCGGTATAGAAATAGCTATTTATTTTTTTTAGGTCTATACTTTTTATGGCTTGTATACAGGGACACGCCAAAATACTTCACATTACGGCGTATGACGTGAATTGCGTATAAATGCATTTTAACATCTTTACTTTGCAATCAAGAAAATTAAACTAGCGTACGTGAGTAAGATGTTTAAACTTATGTTGTTTGAAGAAAATATGTGCTCTTAAGCTTTCTAACTAGTGGATCTGCAGATCAGGAGCCTCAACGTCCTATTTACATCAGACATTATTCAATAGGTCATTTTTTATTTATTCCTTATTGTATAATCGTATATATTGATTCGATCGACTTGTTACCATAATCAGATACATTCCTGAGGGGGCTGCCGCCCCCCTCAACCCCCCGCTGTGTCTCTATTTGCATATCTTATAAAGTATTACGGAATTGTAAATAATTGCATTTATTTTTGTATCAATACTGTGAAAGAGGTTTAGTAAAGTTAATAAAATGCTAACTTTGTGCATTTCTAGTCGTTTTAGCGTTAAAATACCCTAATTTTCCCTTAAAAGCACTTAAAAAAGCTCTAATAAGGGAAGAAATGGATTTGGCGCCAAATTTGGCGAATGTTTCCCTCCTTGGAGATTTTCTTGGCGACCTTGGCGAGAAAATCCTTATTAGGGATATACCAAATATGGAAGCTCTAATCTCATTATGAGATACGAGAATTTTCCAGAACAGTCTGTGTTCGATAGAAAAGTATAAAAGGAGCATATTTTCGCCAAGGCGGTTAGTCTCAGATCTGTGTCAGTTTCGTCAAATGCTTTGATCCTCTTTAGATGAGACGTTCTCTATGTGTTATTGCTAAACAGTTTGTACTGTTGTTTTGCTGTTAACGGCTGTGTTTAAGCTGTGTTTACTGGTTGAATTGAAGCTGATATTTGGTTTATAGACCTGTATTTTTCTGGAACATTCTGTGAATACATCACTGAATTTTTGCAAGTTTCGCCTTTCATTCTCGGACAACATACGGACCCCCCGCAACAATATGTATTTTTAATAAAAGACAGTCTTGTATTATTTACCTGAAATTCATAAATACCAAATTTCATACAAAAAAAATTACATAGAATATCGGAAATTTTTTGCGTAGCCTTTAAACTAATTTCCAATTCTATGCCCACAATTATTAACAAGAAAACATGCTTTTAAAATTCTAATAAAATTTCATTATATTTGATGGGGTGTAACCATGTTAAAATAAACTTTTAAGAAATATCGACTATAGACCGTAATAGTACGAAATTATT
Organism: Salticus scenicus; assembly: GCA_963930645.1. Lineage (NCBI taxonomy): Eukaryota > Metazoa > Arthropoda > Arachnida > Araneae > Salticidae > Salticus > Salticus scenicus. Next base: position 85,537,882 of record OZ005651.1, read on the forward strand.
TTATGTATCCCGGAAAAGTAGCCACAGTCATTATAAACGCCAATAATAAGAATAAACCTAATTAATTGTAACTCATTAATTTTTCAAACTAATTTGACATCAATTGGATGATTACAGTACATACTCGGAATTATTTTGTGTGGTCCCATAAATTATTTAGTCTATACATAACCTTTTTTAAAAGTAAACATAATTTTAAGCATCTTTATAATGTATGTTAATTTTATTAAATTCAATTCAGCATAAACGCATTAAAGTGCGCGCTTAAATTAAAGTTTGTCCATAGGCTCTAATGCTACGAAATTATTTTGCGTGTCTCTGTAAACAAACCATAAACATTGTATACACCAGTAAAAACTATTCAGCTTACTTTGCGTTTAAAATTAATAATTCTTCCAAATTTAACATCGTTTGGAAGACTACGTGACATTGTCAGAACACTTTTGTAAGGTCCTGTACATTAATTAGAAAGTTTAACAGCACATATTTTCTTCAAACAACATAAGTTTAAACATCTTACTCACGTACGCTAGTTTAATTTTCTTGATTGCAAAGTAAAAGATGTTAAAATGCGTTTAAACGCAATTCATCTCATACGCCGTAATGTGAAGTATTTTGGCGTGTCCCTGAGTACAATCTATAAAAAGTATAGACCGAAAAAAATAAACAGCTATTTCTATACCGAGCCTCAATATATGTGTCAATTTGCAAGTCAATCGGAGAATTTTTGCGACCGCTATTGCGGTACATACAAATTCTTCCTATAGGCGGTAATGATAAAAAAAACTTTGGCGTGTCCCTGTACACGAACTACAAATGGAATGCACACCAAAAACTATACAGCTAATTTCGTGGGGATGATGAACATGTGTACCAAATTTCAAGTCAATAGCGCGATATTTGCGGCCGCTATCGCACGACAGACAGACAGACAGACGGACAGACGAAACACAAAATCCTTTTGAGTCTCAACAGAGGTCCACCACTGACATTTCGGCAAAAATTGGAAGTCAATAGCTTGATTTTTGCGGTGGCTATCGCGGTACATACAGATTCTTCCCATAGGCCGTAATGATAGAAAAACTTTGGCGTGTCCCTGTACACGAACTACGAATGGAATACACACCTAAAACTATACAGCTAATTCCTTTGGGCTCATGAATATGTGTACCAAATTGCAAGTCAATAGCGTGATTTTTGTGGCCGCTATCGCAATACATACAAATTCCTCCCATAGGTCATAACGATAAGAAAAACTTTGGCGTGTCCCTGCATACGAACTACAAATGGAATACATACCAAAAACTATACAGCTAATTTTGTGGGGCTCATGAACATGTGTACCAAATTTCAAGTCAATAGCGCTATTTTTGCGGCCGCTACCGCGATACATACAAATTCCTCCCATACGCCGTAATGATAAGAAAAATTTTGGCGTGTCCCTGTATACGAACTACAAGTGGAATACATACCAAAAACTGTACCGCTGATTTCGTGGGGCTCATGAACATGTGTACCAAATTTCAAGTCAATAGCGCTATTTTTGCGGCCGCTACCGCGATACTTACAAATTCCTCCCATAGGCCGTAATGATAAGAAAAACTTTGGCGTGCCCCTGTATACGAACTACAAGTGGAATACATACCAAAGACTATACAGCTGATTTCGTGGGGCTCATGAACATGTGTACCAAATTTCAAGTCAATAGCGCTATTTTTGCGGCCGCTATCGCGCGACAGACAGACAGACAGACAGACAGACAGATAGACACACAGATAGACACACAGACACAGCCCAAAACCGTTTTGAGTCTCAACAGAGGGCCTCCACTGACGTTTCGGCAATTAATGTACAGGACCTTACAAAAGTGTTCTGACAATGTCACGTAGTCATCCAAACGGTGTTAAATTTGGAACAATTATTAATTTTATACGCAAAGTATGCTGAATAGTTTTTACTGGTGTATACAATGTTTATGGTTTGTTTACAGAGACACGCAAAAGAATTTCGTAGCATTAGAGCCTATGAACAAACTTTTATTTAAGCGCGCACTTTAATGCGTTTATGCTGAATTGAACTTAATAAAATTAACATACATTATAAAGATGCTTAAAATTATGTTTACTCTTAAAAAAGGTTTTGTATAGACTAAATAATTTATAGGACCACACAAAATAATTTCGAATATGTACTGTAATCATCCAAATGATGTCAAATTAGTTTGAAAAATTAATGAGTTATAATTAATTAGGTTTATTCTTATTATTGGCGTTTATAATGACTCTGGCTACTTTTCCGGGATACATAAAATAATTTCGTACTATTACGGTCTATAGTCGATATTTCTTAAAAGTTTATTTTAACATGGTTACACCCCATCAAATATAATGAAATTTTGTTAGAATTGTAAAAGCATATGTTTTCTTGTTGATAATTGTGGGCATAGAATTGGAAATTAGTTTAAAGATCACGCAAAATATTTCCGATATGCTATCTAATTTTTTTGCATGAAATTTGGTAGTTATGAAATTTGGTATTTATGAATTTCAGGGAAATAATACAAGACCGTCGTTTATTCAGAATACATATTGTTGCGTACTTCGGGGTCCGTAAGTTGTCCGAGAATGAAAGGCAAAACTTGCAAAAAATCAGTGATGTATTCACGGGAAGTTCCAGAAAAATACAGGACTATAAACCAAGTATCAGCTTCAATTCAACCAGTAAACAGAGCTTAAACAACAGCCATTAACAGCAAATCAACAGTACAAACTGTTTAGCAATAACACATAAAGAAAGTCTCATCTAAAGAGGCTCAAACCAAAGCAAGCATTTGACGAAACTGACACAGATCTGATATTGACCGTCTTGGCGAGAAAATGCTCCTTTTATACTTTTCTGTCGAACACAGACTGTTCTGGAAAATTCTCGTATCTCATAATGAGATTAGAGCTTCCATATTTGGTATATCCCTAATAAGGATTTTCTCGCCAAGGTCGCCAAAAAAATCGCCAAGGAGGAAAACAGTCGGCAAATTTGGCGCCAAATCCATTTATTCCCTTATTGGTACTTTTTTGAGTGTTTTTAAAGGAAAATTAGGCTATTTTAACGCTAAAATGACTAGAAATTCCCAAAGTTAGCATTTTATTAACCTTACTAAACCTCTTTGAAAGAATTGGTACAAAAATAAATGCAATTATTTACAATTCCGTAACACTTTATAAGATATGCAAGTAGAGACACAGCGGGGGGTTGAGGGGGGCGGCAGCCCCCCTCAGGAATGTATTTGATTATGGTAACAAGTCGATCGAATCAATATATACGATTATATAGTAAGGAATAAATAAAAATGACCTATTGAATAATGTCTGATGTAAATAGGACGTTGAGGCTCCTGATCTGCAGATCCACTAGTTAAATTATGGATCTTATTGCCGAAACGTCAGTTGAGACTCAAAACGGTTTTGGGCTGTGTCTGTCTGTCTGTCTGTCTGTCTGTCTGTCTGTCTGTCGCGCGATAGCGGCCGCAAAAATAGCGCTATTGACTTGAAATTTGGTACACATGTTCATGTGCCCAACGAAATCAGCTGTATAGTTTTTGGTATGCATTCCATTTGTAGTTCGTATACAGGGACACGCCAAAGTTTTTCTTATAATTACGGCCTATGGGAGAAATTTGTATGTATCGCGATAGCGGCCACAAAAATCACGCTATTGACTTGCAATTTGGTACACGTGTTCATGTGCGCCACGAAATCAGCTGTATAGGTTTGGGTGTGTATTCCACTTGTAATTCGTGTACAGGGACACGCCAAAGTTTTTCTTATCATTACGGCCTATGGGAGGAATTTGCATGTACCGCGATAGCGGACACAAAAATCACGCTATTGACTTGCAATTTGGTACACCTGTTCATGAGCCCAACGGAATCAGCTGTAAAGTTTTAGGTGTGTATTGCATTTGTAGTTCGTGTACAGGGACCCGCCAAAGATTTTCAATCATTACGGCCTATGGGAAGAATCTGTATGTACCGCGATAGCCACCGCAAAAATCAAGCTATAACTTCCAATTTTTGCCGAAACGTCAATGGAGGCCCTCTGTTGAGACTCAAAAGGATTTTGGGTTCCGTCTGTCCGTCTGTCTGTCTGTCGTTCGATAGCGGCCGCAAAAATCACGCTATTGACTTGAAATTTTGTACACATGACCATGATCCCTATGAAATTAGCTGTATAGTTTTGGGTGTGCATTTCATTTGTAATTCGTGTACAGGGACACGCCAAAGTTTCTTTTATCATTACGGCCTATGGAAAGAATTTGTATGTACCGCGATAGCGGCCCCCATAATAACGCTGTTGACTTGCAATTTGGTATACGTGTTCATATGCGCCACGAAATCAGCTGTATAGGTTTGGGTGTGTATTCCACTTATAATTCGTGTACAGGGACACGTCAAAGTTTTTCTTATCATTACGGCCTATGGGAGGAATTTGTATGTACCGCGATACCGGCTACAAAAATCACGCTATTGACTTGCAATTTGGTACACCTGTTCATGAGCCCAACGGAATCAGCTGTAAAGTTTTAGGTGTGTATTGCATTTGTAGTTCGTGTACAGGGACCCGCCAAAGATTTTCAATCATTACGGCCTATGGGAAGAATCTGTATGTACCGCGATAGCCACCGCAAAAATCAAGCTATAACTTCCAATTTTTGCCGAAACGTCAATGGAGGCCCTCTGTTGAGACTCAAAAGGATTTTGGGTTCCGTCTGTCCGTCTGTCTGTCTGTCGTGTGATAGCGGCCGCAAAAATCACGCTATTGACTTGAAATTTTGTACACATGTCCATGATCCCTATGAAATTAGCTGTATAGTTTTGGGTGTGCATTTCATTTGTAATTCGTGTACAGGGACACGCCAAAGTTTCTTTTATCATTACGGCCTATGGGAAGAATTTGTATGTACCGCGATAGCAGCCGCCATAATAACGCTGTTGACTTGCAATTTGGTACACATATTCATGAGCCCAACGGAATTAGCTGTATAGTGTTAGGCGTGAATTCCATTTGTCATTCGTTTACAGGGACACGCAAAAGTTTTTCTTATCTTTACGGCCTATGGAAAGAATGTGTATGTACCGCAATAGCGGCAGCAAAAATCCTTCGATTGACTTGCAAATTGGCGCACATGTTCGAGCTTTGCATATAAGTAGCTGTATAATTTTTTTTGCTATATTTTTTATAAATTGTCTCCAGGGACACGCCAAAATTCTTAACATTACGGCCTATGGGGTGAATTTCGTTTAAACGCATTTTAATATCCTTACTTTGCAATGAAGAAAATGAAACTAGCGGACGTGAGTAAGATGCTTAACCTTATGTTGTTTGAAGAAAAGATGTGCTCTTAAGCTTTCTAATTAATGTACAGGACCTTACAAAAGTGTTCTGACAATGTCACGTAGTCATCCAAACGATGTAAAACTTGGAACAATTATTAATTTTAAACGCAAAATAAGATGAATAGTTTTTACTGGTGTATACAATGTATATGGATCTTTTATAAAGACACAGGAAAGAATTTCGTAACATTAGAGCCTATGAAAAAATTTTTAATTTAAGCGCGCACTTTAATGCGTTTATACTGAATTGAAATTAATAAAGTTAACATACATTATAAAGATGCTTAAAATCATGTTTACGCTTAAAAAAGGTTATGTATAGACTAAATAATTTATGGGACCACACAAAATAATTCCGAGTATGTACTGTAATCATCCAAATGATGTCAAATTAGTTTCAAAAATTAATGAGTTATAATAATTAGGTTTATTCTTAATAATGGCGTTTATAATGACTGTGGCTATTTTTCTGGGATACATAAAGGAATTTCGTACTATTACGGTCTATAGTCGGTATTTCTTAAAAGTGTATTTTAACATGGTTACACCCCATTAAATATAATGAAATTTTATTAGAATTTTAAAAGCATGTTTTCCTGTTGAAAGGCATAGAATTGATAATTAGTTTAAAGGTTACGCAAAATATTTCCGATATGCTATGTAATTTTTTTTTGTATGAAATTTGATAGTTATGAAATTTGGTATTTATGAATTTCAGGGAAATAATACAAGACCGTCGTTTATTAAGAATACATATTGTTGCGTACTTGGGGGTTCGTAAGTTGTCCGAGAAAAGGCGAGAAAGTTCGTAAGGCGTCCGAGAAGGCGAAACTTGCAAAAATTCAGTGATTTATTCACAGAAAGTTCCAGAAAAATACAGGTCTATAAACCAAGTATCAGCTTCAATTCAACCAGTAAACATAGCTTAAACAACAGCAAAACAACAGTACAAACTGTTTATTAATAACACATAAAGCAAAGCCTCATTCAAAGCGGCTGAAGCAAAGCAAGCATTTGACGAAACTGACACAGATCTGAGATTGGCCGCCTTGGCTAAAAAAAAGCTCCTTTTATACTTTTCTATCGAACACAGACAGGAAAATTCTCGTATCTCATTCTGGAAAATTCTCGTATCTCATCAGCCAATGAGATTAGAGCTTTCATATTTGTTATATTCCTAATAAGAATTTTCTCGCCAAAGTCGCCAAAAAAATCGCCAAGGAAGGAAACAGTCGCCAAATTTGGTGCCAAATCCCTTTCTTCCCTTATTGGAGCTTTTTAATGGGTTTTTAAAGGAAAATTAGGCTATTTTAACGCTAAAACGACTAGAAATGCACAAAATTAGCATTTTATCGACTTACTAAGCCTCTTTGAAAGAATTTATACAAAAATAAATGCAATTATTTACAATTCCGTAACACTTTATATGACATACAAATAGGTATACACAGAAAGATACAGCAGGGGGTTGAGAGGTGCGGCAGCCCCCCTCAGGAATGTATCTGATTATGGTAATAAGTCTATCGAATCAATATATACTATTATATAATAAGGAATAAATAAAAATGACCTATTGAATAATGTCTGATGCAAATAGGACGTTGAGGCTCCTGATCTGCAGATCCACTAGTTTAAACAGGATTAATTTAATCTAAACTGATAAAAATAAAAATAAAAATAAAATAACGATCATATAAATTATAGAATAGACTAAAACAGGATGAATAAATAACGGAATTCTTTGTTGCATCGTTTTTCGTTTTGTTTTGAAGTTCTCGGTTGACACGTTGACTGAAAGTTTGAGAAAATATGAGTTTTCCATGTGATCAAGCAACTCAAATATTCGGGAATTTCGAGTCAAAAATTCAGATATATAAGGTACTTTTCATTTTCAGTTTAGCTTATTAATATATCTTGTTAAAATCTTTATTATTATTTTTTTAAATTAAAATACATGATATTTTTCAACAAACATTCATGTGTTCGTGTCGAATTTTCAATGAGTCGCATTCGGTTTGCGGAAATTTCGCCCCCAGCCTTTCGCTCCCGGGAAATTCCGCACCCCAGAAATTTCACCCCCAGCGTCTCGCCCTCAAATTCTGTAAAATATATATGTAATGAGAAATAAAAATATAAATATACACGTCGTAATTATCGATATATTTCTATTTTACTGTACACTTAAACTTTCTTTTAATTAACAGCGATAAAAAATTCATCGAACAATTTTTGCATTCGAAAACCTTATTTTAATTCATATGTTTTATATTGAAATTAAAGGGGAAAATAAAGTGAATTAATCAATTTTATTATTATTGATAAATAAGGAAATAAGATTACAGCACCAAGAAATTTTTACTTCCATTACCCTACTACTGTAGGTAATAGAAGTATTGTATTCGGTCCAAAAATTCTATACCGAGTTTTCACCTGATTTACACGTTTTAAGGCCTCCTGAGTCCAGAAAAGTAGTTTCTGACAGTTTGTCAGTGTGTGTGTATGTATGTGCGGAATCTTCGGAGAATCATACCTCCGAAACTAATAAAAATAGAACTACGAAACTTCCGAATTGAGACAGGTCTGGTGTACAGATGAATTTTCCAAATTTTGGTGAAAATTGAAAAAAACAGAAATGGGATAGCGGAAAATGGAAGTGGGACCGTAAGTCCGTTTCTTTAAAAAAGCTCTATCATTTTTATTTTTCAAAGTTGCTATATAAACACTCTATTAGATGACCTTTCGAATAATATAGTTGGTTAGTTAAGGAAAATTTATAGGCGTCCTGTAAAAATAGCTATATTCCAGGCCTCAGAAGTGCGTTTCTTTAAAAACGGCTGCACGGATTTTTTTTTTAACTTGTTATATTAACGCCCTTTTAAATATCTTTTGTATGTAATTATTGTTTTCCGGTCAATAATTGAATATGCCAAGTTTTGGTAAAAGTTGGTATCTCTAAAACGGCTCTAACGATTTTCTTGAAAATTGTTATATAAATCCATTTTAGATACACTTTCTCACGTGGTTATTAGAAGAAAATTAACAGTCATCCTACTTAGGTAGGTCAGTTTTAGATCTCTGAAAATCCCGGAAAGGATTTTTTTTTTTTTTTTTTTTTTTTTTTTTTAAAGCTAGCGCAAGCGTAGGTAAAAATTATTTAGTAAAAATGCTCTTATTTCGTAAGATATGGAACATTTTTGCATTCTGATTGCAGTATGCTGTGTTTAATGTAGTATGCCAATTTTTCTAAAAATGTCTTCGCACTGGGTCTAATACCCTACGTGTTATAATTAAAAAAATGGGAATTTTATTTGCCATTAAAAAAAAAAAAAAAAAAAAAAAAGTTATATGTCCATGTGTATGCCTCATACAGATAAAAATCTTCATAATCACATGCTACAGCCAAAACGCATTTAAAGCATTACTTTTTACAGGGTGATTCAAAACATTTTGACTATTGTTTACATTTTTACTGGTCCCCTTTTCCTCTTCAGGACACAATTTTTGCTGAAATATATGAGGTATAACATATTCTTTACACTACCGAAGTTTCAAGATGGCTCCTAAAGATTTTTTTTTTTAGATATTTGACAAAACGTCTAAATACGAATGTGTTCAAATCTGTACTTACGTGTTGTAGAGCTAGTTGTAAAAATTTGAAAATGTTGTTAAGTGCTAATTATTTCGTTGCGTAAATGTCTTTAGCTGTTTTCTTGCAAAGATTTTTATTTATTTCTTTTATTTTTTATTTATTTATTTATTTATTTTAGGCATACTCTTTTCAAATTCTGTGTAAAATTTGTAACAAAGAAAAAAATAAAAGAGTAAACATGTCTTTAAAACTTTATTTTTACTTTTCTAAGGTTAAAAAAAATATTTTAATTGAGTGCGGACAATGTTATTATTATCAATTTTAATACATTCAAAATTTCAGTTCATTTTACATAACAGAAAAAAAGAAACAAAAAAGTTTCCAAGAAAAACAAATAAAAATAATACGACTAACAATTTCTTTAAGCCTTTAAGCTACGTGTTTTTATAAAAACAAAAGTATCAGTAACAGACATATCCATTGTAAAGCATATTACAAAATATAACAGTAAGAAATCCTCTCCAACTACACATGTGTATTACTTAGTCCTTGCCTAGCAAACTTTTATGAAATCACGATTGCTTTTAGAAGATATATATAAACAAACAAGTTGTTAATTTTAGCTCTAAATAATCCTATAACCTCATTTTGAAGCAAATCATGCATATAAATATTTATAATATGAAAAATTCGAACATAAATATTTTTCATAAAAATATTTATTCAATTTTTTAACATGTATATTTAGGAAAAATATATTACGCCTTGTCTTTGTCCGATCCTTAAGAACTTTTATCTAGCTTCAGGAATTGATTTTGCTTGAAAGTATATGAATCAAATCCCTTGTCCCCCAAATCCAGTTACATGAAGTGTTCTTCACTCTTATATAAGTTTCTTATTTTGAAGAAAACTAGCAGAAACCCTTACTTCAGTTTTCCTATAAAGTAAATAAGAATGAATTTCTCTTTAATATTTTATCATGAAAATATTGGATAAAGTGAAAAACAATAAAATAGAAGAGATACTTGTTTTTACATATAGATTCGTTTTTATCGTTCTGTGTTTCAAAAACAATGAACCGAACTCAACTTTTCGTGTGAAATTTATTAATATTGTGGAAATATATATTGCCTGTTTCAAACTTTTTTCTTCTTAAAAAATTCTTAGATATAAAATATGTTTAAGATAAAAGTATTTCTTTGTTTTACTCTTATCTATTTACTCTTTAAAAATTTATATATATATATATATATATATATATATTTACATTGTGGTGTACATAAATTTACAGAAAACTATCACCTAAACCATACGCAACGTCTACTTATTTTATATTTACTTATTTATTTTTATTTATTTATTTATTTATTTATTGAAAAGTGATCTGAAACTTTAACATTGATTTTAGTGAGGAAATTTAAAAATCTGTATAATATGTTATAAAAAATTGTATACACAGATTGGTATTTTACAATGAATAGTTCTTTTCCGCATAGTATAAAATGCATTGTACCATTATATGCAGAAATAGAGATAAAATAATTTTTTATTGTAATGTTTAAAAATATATTCAATTTTTTAAATACCTTATTTTATATGTAGGATTTTTTTCAATTTAAAGGAAAATTGTGATCATGAGAAAGTTGTCTTCAAAACCAGAATCTTCCTATGAAATTTGAAGAGCTGAATAAATTCCCAGTCCAAGTCTCGAACCTAGGTTTTTCACTACCCTGTAACATTTTAAAAAATAACCTATTCCGGTTGACTTTGGTTTAGTATCATTCGCTCAACAAAGAATTAAAAATTTTTAGTTATTTTGTGAGTAATGATGCTATCCAAACATTATTCCTGAATAATTATGAAGTTGTAACTACGATTAAATGTAACTGTTGCGACCTTTTAAATAGTGTGCAATTAGATAATTCAGATGATGAGTACTCCGTTATTGAAAACACGAAGATACTTTATTACACACACACATATAAGAAATAGGATGATCGAACGCGGCTTACATCCAGCAGTAACTGGTAAACTGCGTAGAACATAAACATATATACTGCACATAGAGAGTCAACTGTCTGCGACACAAGCGCCAGTAAGCGAATTCGTAGGGGAAAAGCCCAACAGTCTCCCCCACTTAATTAGAAAACATATTACAAAATTCACAAAATTTAGAGTTAAGATAATATAAAGTCTTTGAAGCGTGCAGGCAATTGTTTGTTCCTTTGTGGTCTGGTTGACACATCACGTTTCGGGTTTCAGACATGCTTGAGGTAGTAACACAATCTCGGGACTTGGTGGAGACGATGGGGAGATTTTGGATTGTCTGGGAATGTCAAAAGTTTGGCTAGGATCAAAAGAGACGGATTTCTGATACCAACGTTGCCCTTAGTTGTTGAGCATGTCTCTTCAGTTGTCGGCCCGAATCTTGCATAATCAGATAATCTCGTGAACCCAAATTTTTTTTTAACCTCGAAATTGCCAGATATTTTGACTATTTAGGAAAAGTCGAACTTGGACTCTCTCCCCCACTTGAAAAGATCTTACACATTTACCGGAATTTTTTGAGGTTGTTGGATCATATGGAAAGATCGAGTTCAATCGAATACCAAATTTTCTTTTGAGATATAATTCAGTTGGTGATTGATCACAAGCTAGGGGTGTTGCTCTATAATGGAACAATATGTTTTGAACTCTGTATGGGACTGACGTTTGTTCGAGTGACGAAGCTTTTAACTTTTGTTTTAAAGCCTGTACATTTTTTTCTGCAAGACCATTTGTTGCTGGATGTCCCGGAGCAATGAATTTCTGAAATATTCCTCTATCGGTACAGTAGGTACGGAATTCTTCACTTTGAAAAATTGAAGCATTATCAGATACAATGATTTGTGGCTAGCCATGAAAAGAAAAGATTTTTTCAAGCAAAAGAATAGCTTTTGAACTGGTAGGTGCATCTCTGATAACTTCAACTTCTGCCCCTTTGGACTTAGCATCCACACACACCAAGGAATAGCAATTTTCGAATGGACCAGCATAGTGTATATGAATTCTGTACAAGTTATTTTCCGGAAGATCCCACGGATGGACAGTTACCTTCGGTGGATTGGACTTCGTCAATGCACAACTTTCACATCCTTTGACTAATTTTTCGATATCACGATCAACGCCTGGCCAATATACATATTGTCGCGCAAGTTGTTTAATTTTAGTTATTCCAAGATGGGTCTCATGAATTTCATTTAATATGCTTGAGCGTAATTTTTTTGGAATTACGACTCTTTCCTTCCGAAAGAGTATGCCATCAAACAATGTAAATTCTGAATCTTCAGAGTGGTTTTTCAACTTCTGGATTATGTCATAAAGTTCCGAGTCTCTTTTTGTTTCAGACTGAATTGTCAGCGATGTTATTTGATCATTTGAAATCTGAAAAATATTTTCATCGCATATTTGATTTGATCTTCGCCTAGAAATTTATCAATTGACGTCTCAGACTTTTGAATTGGAGCTCGAGACAAGCAATCTACATTTTGATTGTTTGTACCTTTTTTTGAATTGCACAGAATAATTAAAACTTGATAAATAGGAATCATAACGGAGCAATCGAGCTGAAGTCATTTGAGGAAGTGCCTTGTGAGGATGAAAGATTCTCGTTAATGGTTCATTGTCAGTAACAAGCTGAAATTCCTTTCCAAATAAATAATTGAAGATATGCGAAACGCCGAAAATTATAGCTAAAGCTTCCCGATCTAACTGGCCGTAATTTTGTTCAGAATAGGTGAGTACACGAAAAGCGTAGGCAATAGGTCTTTCAACATTTTCTGTAGAATGGCTCAATACTGCTGCAATTCCAGTGGGGATTGAATTAGTAGTCAGGACAACAGGTAAACTAGGATCAAATGGCACAAAAATTCGATCACTGCACAGTTCATTTTTTAGCTTTATGAATGCAGATTCACAACAGGCTGCCCATGTCCACGATTCATTTTCCGAAGCAAACATTGGAGTGGATACGAAAAATAGTTGAAAAATCTGGAATAAAACGAGAGTAGTAAGTAACAAGTCCCAAAAAACATTTAACTTCTTCAGCATTTGATGGGCGTGACATTTTCTGAATCGCACAAATCTTTGATGGAGATTTACTTATCTTATTATATTCGACAACATGTCCAAAATATTCAATTTCCTCTTGAAAAGGAAAGAACATTTTTGTTTATTTAAATGCAAGTCAAAATCGGAAAGTCTTTGTAAACAAGCTTCTAAATTTTCAATGCATTCTTCGATTGTTTCTCCATGTATGATTATATCATCAAAATAAGACTCTGTTTTCTTTAGACCTTTGAAAAATTGAGAAAGAATGCGACTAAATTCTGCTGGGGTTGTTTTAACTCCAAAACTAAGTCTATGCATACGATATGTACCCCGATGAGTTGAAATAGTTTGTATCATGCTGCTATCCTCGTCAACAAGAAGATGAAGGTAAGCTTTAATTAAATCAAGTTTACAGAAATACCTGGAATTTCGGAGGCTATGGAGCACATAATCTGTTTGTCTTACTGGATGATTTGATTGAATTAGCCGCTCATTGATACCACATTTATAATCAACATATAGCCGAAAACCACCATTCGGTTTAGGGATAACAACCGAAGGTGAACCCCAGTCACTCGCAGGAATTAAAGATATGATACCATCTGCTTCGAGAGAATCCAATTCCTTGCCCGCAAGTTCTCGGAAAGCATAAGGAACATCACGTTCTCTGGAAAAGATAGGTTTTGCTCCTTCTCGAAGTTGAAGTGAAACTTTAAATTTTGGAACACAGCCAACGCGTTCTTCAAAAACTAGGGCAAATTTATGAAAAAGTGAATCGAAATGCTGAATTTGAGATACTGGTGATATATGTGATATGTGAGCGTCAAGTTGTTGATGTTCAATTCCTAAAGCTCGGATCCATTAACGGCCTAGAAGAGCAGCACATCCCGCTGGAACAATATGATGTTCACCAATAATGTCTTTGTCGCGGAAAGTAACATTCACATGTATTTTTCCTTTGGGTCGAATTATATTTCCAGAATAAGTGCGGAATATGAAATTAGAATTTTCCAAGGGTACATTTAAATTTAGACGATTAAAATCAGTCCCTGAAATTAATGAAAATTTTGCACCAGAATCAACTTCGAACTGTTGTAATTTTCCATTTAGTTGAACGGAGACGATATATTTGTCAATGTCATGAGAGACTTCAAACAAGTCTATAACTTTCAATTAAGGTGAATAAGTGCATACAGAATTGACGCCGAACGTAAAATTAGAATTTTGTTCTTTAGATGTGACAACATGAACAGAAGGCATGGAACTGGGATTCACTAAATTTCGTGAGGATTTAATTAAAGTTGAAATACAAACTTTACTGACGTGACCAACTTTTTTGCATAATTCACATTTCAGTTTAAATTTATTTATTCGACAGTTTTGAACTTTATGATTGTCTTTTCCACATCTGATACAAAGATTTTCGATTCCGAGAGCTTTATAATCAGGTTGCTGGCGTTGAAATTTACAATCTTTAGATCGTGAACTAGAACGATTTCTTCGACATGGAGAGGAGCTAGAAACTTTATTAGTATCATATGCATTAGAAAATGATTGGTGTAGAGAAAATTTTTGAGATAGTTATTTACTTTCGTTTTTGGATGCTTCAAGAGCAATAGCTGTTCACAAAATATCATCAAAATTTGGCACATCTGATTGCAGGATTTGTTCTCGCAACCAGTCATCTCGTAAACCACGTATAAATTCTGTACTGATAAGTATAAAAGATTTAAGTCCAAAAATGTCGATTTTGAGTTAAGTACATAGTCAGACTCAAAAAAAAAAAATTCTATCGATTGGTATAAAGGATTTAAATCCATGTCATTTAGTCTTTGAGAAAATCCATTGGTAAAAAAAGATTCAAGTCAGAAATTTAGCATTAATCTTTGGTATAAAATATTTAATTCGATTTTTTCCCTTTATTAAATGAAGGTTGACAATCACTGAATTGTGTAAAGGGTATAAATCAACAATAAATTTTTCCTAATCGATTCTTCTCATTAGTTTTTAGTTAGTTTAACTTTATTTTTCGTCTCCTGAAAAATCAAGAATATGGACTTAAAGCCTTTATACTTATCAGTACAGAATTGAGCACGGAGAAAAACATCTGCGATAGAAACTGATTTAGCACATTCACATTTCACAGAGAACTCACATTCTACTAAATCCTGCTATAGAGCAGCTACAAATTCCGCAATTGACTGTAGTTCTTTTTGATAGATATTTAAAAACTAATGTTGAGAAACAACCACATTTTTCTTTGGAATCAACATTTGCTTGAAAGATTGCACTAAATCTTTATATGAAAGATTTTTAACTGGTTTCTCAGGCCCAAGAAAGGCTGCTAAGTTATTATAATGTGATGGACCGATTGATACACATAGAAGTTGAGCAATTTTTCCATGTTGCGTAACACCTTTCATATTGCAATAATTATGAAAACCTTCCAAGTAGCATGAAAATTTTTCACGTTTAGAATCAAAGTTTTCAAATGGAGAAACATTAATTAAATTTACTGAGTTATCATTAGAATGTTCTTTTGGAAAATGTTTTTCAAGTTGTGCTAGCATTGCTTGTTGTTGCGCTGTAAATGTAGCTAAGAATATCTGAAATTGTTCTGAATCCATTATTTTATTAAATAAAGTCACAGTTAGGAAATAAAAATAAAAATTGAAATACCTGAATTGAACTTTGAAGCGTACGACAAAACGATACTTTCGTTTTGTGGTTTAGCGTATAATTCGAAATGTTCTTTTTATTCACTCGTCCCCAAATACTGTGTTGACCTTTTAATTTTTTTTGTGCAATTAGATAATTCATATTATGAGTACTCCATTATTGAAAACACGAACATACTTTATTACACACACATAGTATATAA
Source organism: Salticus scenicus (assembly GCA_963930645.1). Lineage (NCBI taxonomy): Eukaryota > Metazoa > Arthropoda > Arachnida > Araneae > Salticidae > Salticus > Salticus scenicus. The sequence goes on from OZ005651.1 coordinate 85,553,833, forward strand.
GAAATAGAATGATTGAACACGGCTTACATCCGGCAATAACTGGTAAACTGCGTAGAACATAAACATAGATACTGCACATAGAGAGTCAACTGCGCCAGACACTAGCGCTCGACACTAGCGCCAGTAAGCGAATTCGTAGGGGAAAAACCCAACAGTAACCAATAAATTTTAGGAATAAATGTCAAATGGTTTCCAAAAAAGTACGTATATTGATTAGGCTAGAGGTAATGGTGGTGGTTTGGTTAAGGTCAATTTTTTGCACTTGAGACCTGCGCCTAAGAAGGGTTGCCCTCCATGGTGGGCCTTTCTAAGAGATCCCAGCCTGTATTTACGTGAGTTTCAGAGAAAACCACGAAATACTTCGAAAGGCTAGGTCAAAGAGCGCGACCTAGAATCGAACCCGGCACTTCATATCTACCAGTTTCGTGCGCAAAACCGCTCAACCACATGAGGGGCCTTGACTAAGCTAGGAATCAAATATAGTTACACAGTTATATTCTAAACTACTAAAGATATAGTTTCAGCATTTTTTTTTCTCATTTGTTTGGAAATTATTCAGTCTTTTCCAAAAAGTAAAATAAAATAGAGAACGTAATCTGCTGTTTAATTTAGTTATTTATGATTTTAAAAGATTTATATATTACAATATTTAATAGAGTTTTGAAAAAAAAATATTAAATGTATGAAATCATACTGACATTGTTAAAAGTTTTTTTTTTTTTTTTTCTCCCTTAAGCAGTTATTCTATATTGTTGTATATATGAATTTTCATATCAGCAAAAAATATGTTTCGTTTTCTAGCAAAATTCTCCATGTAAAGTATGTTTCAATTAAATATAAATATTACTCATCATTGAACAATAATTATGAAACTATCTTACGCTACAGTGCAACTGATTCCTTAACATTGCAATCAGTAGGTGAAAATTAAGAAAATTTAATAAAAGTGAGACAAAAACTTAGACTAGAAGCATTTTTTTTTTAATTGCAGTTTTTAAAAATAATCTAATTCTTTGTCAATTGTTAAATGTTTTCAAATTAATTTTCTATTACCACAGAAAATGTTACATTAATTTTTCAAAACTCATTAACAGTTTTATTCGTAATTTTATTTCGTGGTAACGCTATTTATACTGCAGGATAAATGGTTTTGTTAATTTTTTATGTAATTCGGTGTTATACATATATATACATATATTATTTATTCTTTGTCGTCAGCCTTTTTAAAACTATATATTTATGCGAAAGTCACCTTTTAGTGTTAGGAATTGTTGATTAAAAAATATCAAAAATTAATTACATTTAAAAAAATACATTTTATCTAAACTAATACCAATTAAGTATACCTGTGCTTATATGTTTGAAGGTGAAACTAAATCTTTGCTACAGAATTAATTTTGGTGTATATATTAGCGTACTTGAAAAAAAAAAATACATGAAGAGTTTGATTATTCCAATTAAAAAAAGGGAAATTAATTTTTGGCATGTTTATATTAAGTAATTTATTTATTTATTACTATTATTATTAATTTTATTATTGTTATTATTTATTTTGTTGTTATTATTATCATTATAGATCTCTAACATACTAAATTAGCTTGATGGGTGCCTTAAAAATAATTGTTAATTAGTGAAAAATATATTTCGATTTTCGATTATTTGACGAACTATGCCGTAATATTAAGGAATGCCCTTTTATTCCTTCTTACTCAAATATTTTGATTTTCTAATAAATTCTTACCTTTATGAGTTGCATAGATTAGAGAATGTGTTTTATTTTAAAGGAAGTATTTAAAATATTTTAAAGCATGTAGCATCATTTTACGATTAAAAGGTTAAAAAAATACAGCAATACAACAATAAAAAAAATAATATAAGAAATTCTTATATTTTATGCAGTGATAAACTTCGAGTTATATTCACTCCGAAACGCTAATTCACATTATTCCTTTTCAGCTCTGAACAATATTCGCTCTTTTCGATTGGCGACTACCGAAACTGGAGACGTATCTATTGAAAGCTCAGTGAAATGATTGCCTTCTATTTCTCGCATTAATCAATGCATCGTTTTGTCCACAAATTGCAGAATGATTTGAACTGTTAAATCGATGGATCTACCCAGTCATTAGCATATGAGAAATTATTCACTTTATAGATATCCCATTGCGTCAGCAGTCAGCATTTCTAATAAAGAAGTCTGTTTTATATGAATCATAGTAATTTATTAATAATGGGAATGAATTTGCTATCTTCCTTCAAAAACTAGTTTACATATTCAATCTGTAGATATTTAGTACAATAGATGCGCAATTTTTATCTGTATATTTCATTAACGCGTAATTTCTCATTATGAGATCATACTATTTAGCTATAAAATTGCGCAAATGATTTAAAATATAGGTTATTTTCCTTTTAAATATTGCTTGAAATGTTTCATAGCAGGAAGAAATAGAAAATATACGTAAAATTTTATTTATTATAAAATATTAAAATAAGAAATTTTTGTTCAATTTTGATACAAACATTATAATAACCAAAAAAAAAAAATCATCATAACATATTATGCATTATATTTTAACACATTCTAACTTCATAAATATTTACTCTTTATTTATTAAAATATTTTTTAAATATTTTAAACTGAATTTAAGAAAGAAAAAAGTATTTTTTAAACTAATTATGTCAGTCAAATACATAAGACAATAATTCATGAAATATATATTTGAAAATTCTGGAATCAATGAGCTTAAACTAAAATATTAATCATTCTGTATGCGTTAGAATTGCGTACATTTTTCGTTGGAATATTTAATTTTTGTGATAACTTTTGATACTAAAATCATGTTGTTTTACTTTAAAACTGCGCAAATTTTAAGTTACACTTAAAATATGTTAATGAAAGTAAAATTGATTAGACGGAAAGAAAATAATTACTAATTGATAGTAATTAGATGAAACACTTAAAAGTTTCTATTTAATTTTAAAAATCGCAAAACAAATACATTTTCTAGCATGTTAGCATGACTATTTCATATATTTATGCATTAATCATAGTTTATTTCAATTGTTTTCATATTTTGTTTATTATTTCATAAAATGATTATTTTAAACTGAGCGTAGATGCTCTTTATCTATCCGAGTTTTTAACAAAGAGGAGTGTTTGAAATCACACAGAGCGATGTTCTCATAATTGGAATGAATTTATTTTCTACTTTCTGAAGTTAATTTATACATTCTTGCTATTCACATTTAGTACAAAAAGAACTGCACTTTTCATTTATATATTCCACTGAGATATTTAATTCTATCTTCGCAATAGTTTCCTAATTCTATTATATCCTTCTCATACATTAAATGAGTTAATCACGTGACTTGTTACATATATACATTTGTCTTGGAGATCTCGGAAATGGCTCTAATGATTTTGAGGAAAGTTTTGGGTTAGGAAATTTTGGCGTGAAAGAAAGATTAGTCTTATCCTCATTTCAGAAAAATTCGCATTTGCTGCTAACCCTTTATCCGTCAGTTACAGCATATAGCAGAAATTGAAACTACTCAGAAATGGACATAAAGATTTTGTTGAAAGTTTGCGGTTAAGTGTTCTTTTTTTTTTTTTTTTTTTTTTTTTTTTTGGGGGGGGGGGGGGGTTACAAAAATCGATTGGTCATATCCTCAGCTTCAGGAAAATTCACGTTCAGAGTTAACCCTTTAATCGCCGGTTGCATCATATGACAGAAATTGGGTTTACTCGGAAATGGATATAACGGTTTAGATGAAAGTTTGAAGTTTGTTTCTGTTCTCAAACGATTTTGATTAAAAATAAAATATAAGGACTTTTTAAGATGAGAAATTCATCTGATTTGTCTCCATATTCACGAAAATTAGCGTTGACAGTTAAATCGCATTTCACACGTGCAAAAATATGGCGGAGACACAGTTTTCTTAGAAACTATTTAAATGAATTTCATAAAAATTTAGGTTTATGGAATTTTTGAATTTGCAGTTGGTATGTAAATACAAATATCTGACTCTCTGTTTAGAACATTTAGCGCTCATAGGTAACCCGCATTTACCCTAGGAAAAATAACAAAAACTTTTTTTTTTTTTTTTAGTACTGGAATTATTTTGATAAATATTTAGAGTTACTGTGTTTTTGAGATGACATTTCGATTTGAAATACCCTTATCACCAGTATAATTAGCGTTTACTGGTAACTCACACTTCACTCGGCAGAAATACGGCATAAACTTTGTTTTCTTGGGAAATGCTGGAACAAATTTGAAAAGGAAAATTTTAGTGTGTTTATTTATTTATTTATTTTACTTTATTATTATTTATTTTTTCTTTTGATGAAAAACTGTTCTCACTTGCCTTCTTCAAATAAAATTAGTCGCCGCTGGTCTTTGCCTGGAACAATATATAGCAAAAATCTGGTCTACTGGGAGACTGCTTGAACGACTTGAATAAAAAATTATACTCAGAGATTTGACATGACAATTCGATTTGAATTTTCCTTATCTCCAAGAAAATTAGCTTCCAAGAATTATAGTTAGAGATTTGATATAATAGTTCGGTTTTAATTTTCCTTATCTTCAAGAAAATTAGCTTTCAGATTTGACCTGCGCTCTGCTCCGGGCAAACAAATAAGAAATTTAATTATCTGCAAATTAATCATTGTATCTACATTATGAAGGATTTATACAATGAGACCGAGTGAACTCGGTCATCCGGGCACTTATTCTTTCGCTTTAAAATTACGTGAATTTTAAATTTCTAAAATACGTTGAAAGTTCTTTTTCTTTTCTCCCCCCCCCCCCTTTTTTTTTAAAGAAAAACAATGTTACATTAACATGAGAAAATGAATCATCAATTTAATATATTTTTTATAGTATTTGGAAAAATTTTAATGTATAAGGATACGAAACCCGTAAAACATTATTATTATTATTATTATTTTATTATTATTATTATTATTATTTTTTTTTTTTGGTAATGTTTATGGCTTTGTTTCGTGTAATTCGTGGGGTTCGTCTTCGATGTTTAGTAAATATATTTCAATCGGCATGAAACAAGTATATATTATCAAGAGAAATTATAATATTTTCCTGATAAATTGCAATTATAATTGCAATCATAATTACATAATCGCAATCATAATAATTCATAATTGCAAAGAATAAGAATAACTTAGAAATAATGACGATAAAAATTAAGGAATACTATGAAAAATGAGGATTATACATGAACGTCTATAAGACAAAATACCTATGCATAGGAGGAAATGAGACTGATTTAAATCTTAATTATAACATGAAAATAGAAAGCTGTGAACATAATAGGCATCTTGGAGTAGATATTAATAGAGAAAGCGAAGACTCACAAAAAATTAAACATAGAATTTGTCAAGGAAGAAAGGCTGTGAAGTTGCTAAATTCCATTTGGTGGAGTGAGGAGATCTCTAGGAATAGGAAATATAATATATATAATTCTATTGTTAAGAGCATATTCCTACACGGAGCAGAGGAATGGAGAATTATGGAGACAGAGAAAAAGAAATTTGCTGTAGTGGAAATGGATGCCCTAAGAATATCATGCAGGATATCAAGGACAGAAAGAATACGAAATGAAAAAATTAAAGAAATTATGGGAAAAAGGAAACAGTTTTAGATGATTTTCAAAAAAAGCAACTAATCTGGTATAGTCATATTAAAAGAATTAGCGATGAAAGGTTACCTAAAATCACTTTTAACTATAAAACAAATCAAAAAAGGATGCGAGAAAGACCAAGAAAGAGCTGGATGGATGATATAAAAAAAGCAGTGAGAGGTAGGGTCTGGACGAGGAATGAACCATAGACCGAAAGCTCTGAAGCAGACTTCTTCTGGATTCTGTCGGATGGCAACACTTGACGCCATGAACCGAGTTTTTATATGTAAAGAAAGAAAGGTACGTGTAGCGTAGCTACTATTCTTCTCTTATATTCAACGATTTAATCACTTGACTTGTTATGTGTATAGATATGTCTTGAGGATCTCGGAAACGACTCTAATGATTTTGATGAAAGTTTGGTGTTGAGTGTTTTTTGGGATGTTAAATCGATTGGACATATCTTCGTCTTCTGAAAAATTAGCGCTCAGTGTTAAACCTTTATTTCCCGGTCTCACCGTATGGCAGAAATTGAATTTACACGAAAATGAATATAACGATTTTGAAGAAAGTTTGGGGATAAGTGTTTTATGGGGGGCTAAATCGATTGGACTTATTATCTTCAAGAAAATTCGCGTTCGATATTAACCCTTTATTTGCCTTTTGCGCCACATGTGTGAAATTGGGTTTACTCGGAAATGGCTCTAAAGATTTTGATGAATGTTTGGTGTTACGGATTTTTTAGGGTGAAAAGACGCTTAGGCTTATCCTCATCTTCAGAAAAAGTCTCATTTCATGTTAACCCTTTATCGGCCGATTGCAACATAGGGCAGAAATTAGGTATGCTCGGAAATGGATATAACGATTTTGATGAAATTTTGGGGTTAAGTGTTTTTGGGATGCTAATTCGATATTAATTATCCTCATCTTACGGATACACATACTAGGCGAGACGTAGTAATCCTGGATGATGGAACCAATGCCCCAGCCCGTCCGTTCCCGCTCTTCGATGTCTTTTTCTAGTCAATTTTGTCCTTTTATTACTTCCGGTGTGAGCCCTTTTTTTTTTTTTAACACACTTGACATTGTGAGTTTTTTTTTGTTTTCGTCCCATGCTATTCCTATGGGGTTTTTTAGCTTTTTCCCCCTCTTTTTCTACATTCTAAAGTGCGACATTCGTCACATTCGACGTTAACTTTATATTCAACGTTTGCAATATAGGACAGAAATTGGGTTTGCTCGGAAATCGATATAACAATTTTGATGAAAATTTGGGGTTAAGTATTTTCTTTTTTTGGAGGGGGGGGGGTTGCTAAATCGATTAAACTTATCCTCATCTTCAGGAAAATTTGCTTTCGATGCCAACCCTTTATTCGCCGGTTGCACCATTATGGGAGAAATTGGGTTTATTTGAAAGTGGATATAACGATTTTGATGAAAGTTCGGGTTAAATAATTTTTGGGGTGCTAAATCGATTGCATTTATCCTCATTCTCAGGAAAATTCTCGTTCGATGTTAACCCTTTATTGCCGGTTGCAACATATGGCGGAAATACGGTTTGTCAGAAATGAATATAACGATTTTGATGAAAGTTAGAAATTAAATGTTTCTGGGGGGTATTAAATTGATTGGACTTATCCTCCTCTTCAATGAACATTCCTGTTCGATGTTTACCCTTTGTAGGCCTGTCGTAAATTATAGCAGAAATTGGGTTCACTCGAAAATGACGCGATGATTTTTGATGAAATTTTGGGGTTAAGTGTTTTTTGGGGGTATAAAATCAGTTAGACATATCCTTATCTTCAGGAAAATTCACATTCGTTGTTAACTCTTTATCTACCGATTCCAAAATATGTCATAACTTTAGTTTTCTCGAAATTGACATAACGATTTTGGTAAATATTTGGGGTTACGTGTTTTTTTTATTTTTCTTTCTTTTTTTTTTTTTTTTTAAGAGTAAAAATGGATTAGACTTATCCTAATCTTCAGGAAAGTTTGCTTTCGATGTCAACCCTTTATTCGCCGGTTGCACCAACGGGTTCGCCGTTAACTCTTTATCTGTTGGTTAGTAAATATGACAGAAATTGAGTTTACTTTAAAATGGATATAACGATTTTGACGAACGTTTCGGATGAAGAGTTGTTTGAAATGAAAAATTAGCATGTAGTATACATATTGAAAACAATAATTGTTTAAACTATATACTGATCAGAAAAGTGAGAAATGTCGCATCCTGTTTGCTTTTCTTAGCCACCAATTATGATTGTTTAATTTAAGTTAAAATATATATATAATCTTATGAAATGATGTATACATTCCTTATGCTAAGTTCTAACTATTAAACAATTAATGTTATTGCAGGTAGGTATTTTATCATAAAATATACTTAATAAACATCTAAAGTACTAATTACCTATAAATGTTAAATAAAATATTATGAGTCAAATAAGATTTTTTTCATCAGCGTGAGGGGGAACAACAAAATGAAGTTTCTAACGGAATTTAAGAAAACGGATAACGGAAGATCGGAGAAAATGACCTTGGTACAATGTGAATTTCGAAAAGGCTTAAAACAGTTTATATCTCATATTTACGTCATATAAATTAAAAAATTTGTATTAAAATGTATTGAAATGGGTTGAGACTATACTAAATCGACATATAAACGGATAAGACGTACCAATGCAGATGTATAAGCGATGTTTTACTTTATAAATGTGTGTGTGTTAATTTAATTGAAATTATGATATATGAAAATGACAGTGGAATGTATAAACAACAAAAACAAAAAAATGATAACAGTGTTAAAGAACACGAAGAAAAAAATATTTTAAAAATTATTCAAACAAAAAATTCAATACAAGCTGTATTATCTTCATCAGCAGGTGGAAATATAGCAATTCAAAGAAATTATGTAATCTTAACAGGTTTCAGAAGATATGTGAAACTAGCATACTCCATATTGTTTTCTTTTTTCTTGATTTTTTTTTTTTTTTTTTTTTGTAATAGAATATAAATTATCGCTAAAAAAGAGTTAAATTGAACACGTGCCGTTTGTTAATTAAATTAGAAACACTTTAAACACACGTAAAATAAAATTTTATTTAAAAGATGTTAAAAAATTTTATCCGAAGCTTTTCGCTTTAATAGTAAAGCATCATCAGGGATTTTTATTACTCGTTTCCAATGAGCAGTTTTTTAAATATTTTTTTCTTTTCACAGTCAACAGTTAAGTTTTTTAATAACGTGAATAGCAGCAAAATCAATTTGAAGTCCGGTAAAGGTTGGATCAAGGAGCTAAGAAAAATAAGAGAAGCTAGAACTTTTGAAATATCACACGAGGCTATTGTAGGAGAAAAACCATCATGAATTAGCAGAAATAAACTATTAGCTATTTTATAATATTGTGCCAAATTATTGGCAAAATTGCAGCCTCTTTGGAATTTATTGTATTTTTGCATTTAATTATATTAATAGCTTCGGAAATGTAAAGTTCTTGGATAATAGGTGGCGCTGTAATAATTTTGGCTTTATCCCATATAGGGTTAGCGTTTGCGTTGGAATAAATGAAGTCGACTAGAGTAGAACTAATTCCTTCTTTGATCTTGTATTCTTTTATTTAAAGTCCTCTTAGTTTGTCCAATATAATAGAAAAGTTCTTTATTGTTTTCGATGGGAATTTGATAGATTCCACCAGTGGGTCCATTTAAGTCGCGGTCATGAAGGGTTAATTGTTTAATAGTCATAGGAGAACTAAATGGGATAAATAAATTAAATTTACGTTGTATATAATGTTTAAAGCTATAGAATTCTTTACAGAAAGGGAGACTATTAGCATAACGAAATTTTAGAGTTGAATCTAAAGTGTGATTAATAGGTTTAATTAGCATGCGATTTTTTATTCTAAGAATTGTGTCGTAAAACAAAATTAATTATACCACTAATGAGTACCTTCATAAATAGAAAACAAAAAGTCATATACAATATTCGAAAAATACTATCATTTATAAAAACATTTTGTTTATTCTTGGATAGTCTAGATCATGTTATTTTTAAAAAATTTATTTAATAAGGAAATACTCATCACAACATCCTACTTTTAAATTTATAAGACAATAATAATTTTCTTTCTCTTTTTAACCGACTTCAAAAAGGAGGAAGTTCTCAATTCAAACCTGTTTTTTTTTTTTTTTTTTTTTTTGGGGGGGGGGAGGGGGGTCTTCTTTGTTTGTTTGTTAGTTCATAACTTCTGAACGGGTGCTCCGATTTTGACACTTTTTGTTTTGTTGTAAAATAGGTCCCATTGTAATATCTTTATGATCAAAAGAAAATAAAAATACAGGATGCCCAAAAAAGTCAATCCCGACTCTTTTAACTGCTTAACGGCTGCAGCTATAGTCATAAAAGTGGTGTGTGAGTAGAGTAAAGAGGTCATGCGCTACGTGATTCAACCGATTACAGCGCTACGTAGTGGAGAATAGCGGAGTTAGCGTTACTGTCTCGAAAACGGTTCAAGGTAAGGGAAAAAAATGAATTAGAAAGTTGCAGAGTATCATCGATTTAGTACGAAAAAACAGTTTGTAGATTTTAATGCTGAAAATAGAACGCTTTAAACGTGAACTTGTTAGTCTGAAATTTTCTACTTTGTGCACACTTGAACGACATTGCAGGGTTACATTTATGCTGTGTAAAATTCAAGGTATGGTTATTGTAAGCAGTCACATCGATTAACGCATAGACGTTTCAAATCGACTTCATAAAGGAAGAGGTTCTCAATTTGAACCATGTTTATTGTTGTTGTTGAGGTTTGTTAGCTTATAACTTCGTAAAAGATGCTTTAATTTTAGTACTTTTTTTTTTTTTTTTTGTCGTAAAGATCTTGGCCTGAAATATGTCTTATTAGAATTTCATTAATACCTAAAGAATTACAGGATACTCACAAAAGTCCGTTCCAACACTAATTGCTGAATGGTTGAAGCTACACTCGTAAAAATAGTATGCAAGTATGGTAAAGTGGCCATGCGCTACGAGATGCGACTACTTTCTGCTCCACCTGGTGGAAAGAGAAGGGAACTAGGGTTTTTATCTCAAAAACAATTCAAGGTACGAAAGAAAATGTAAATTACAAAGTTGTACAGCATTACTGATTTAGTATGGAAACACATCTTGTAGACATGAATGTTAAAAACAGGACGTTTAAAAGGGCATTTGTTTGTTCGCAGTTTTCTACAACGTAAACAAGTCAAAAAACCTTTATTTCGATGTTGAAACTTCTGTCCGTCAGCTGCAATGCATATTTCGGTCGTTGAACTTTACGCTGCGCACATTCCAGATTAGCGGGTGACACATATTCACTGTAAAGTTCAATACATGCATAACAGAATTTTTTGTTACAAATACAGTGTATGCGTTCTTAACATTTTTAAAGCCTTTATAATTTAATGTATGTGGATTCAATAGATAATTTTTTCTCATATTGCATGAAGACAAGAAAAGTGACACTAATTAAAAATACAGTGTTTGAAAAAATCAACTTAAAGATAAGGCATTGATTAGAATAAAACTGACACAATCGCCTCTCGAGTGGATAACTTTTTAGATGGAAATGTAACATTTTCTGTTCACATAGGGGGATTTCAAATATTTTTCAATGATATATAAACTTGAAATTGCCGTTTTTTGAGTTGTGTAACTTTTCTTGTGCGTTGTGATTTGTGAAATCACCATCGAACGTCTTCTGATGCACTGCTAGATGAATAAATTTTCACTGAAAAAAAAAAAAAAAATTAAAAACAAAATCGATGCGAATCCAAAAATCAACTACTATTCAAACTAATAAAAAGAAAAGAAAATTGGCATGAAGTAAAACTGTATGTTAGGATTCTTATATATATATATATATTTCTTTTTATATGAATCACTTGATTGCTGATTATTTTAAAATACAAACTTAAAGACTAACACAAAATCACAAGAGTCAGTACATTAACCACCAAGCCACCTTACAAAAGGTTGCTTAAACAAGAAATAATTTCATTCAAATAAATAACAATCAAATGATTAACTTTAAACGCAATTCAGAATCGTATAGTGGTCTAAAAAGATTAAAAAAAAAAAAAAAAAAAAAAAAAAAAAATTAATTTTTGTACATTGCATATGACACCAATCAGAGAGTCAGGTCAAACATCAAAGCTAGAACCCATCCAAATTTTCCACTTAATTAATTATTTACTTATTTTATTTTATTTTATTTATTTATTTATTTTTTTTTTAAACTAGTTAGTGAATATCCTAAAATTTAAACACTGACAGAACTCCCTCATACTATTCAAATTTTAAATTTGAAACCCCAGGAATACAACCCTTTATCTACAATAAATCTGAAAATAAACTAATAAGTAAAATCATCTCTTTATCAATAACCTATATAATCTCCAAATGACCCAGTAATCTAAATTGTGAGTAGATACAATTAATAAAATCAAGTGGAGAACATACAGATTATATTTTCCTAGATGAAATTACTTTCAAATAGCAGAAATTATCACTATTAAAAACCATAATGCATAGTAAGAAAAAAAACTGATATGCACACTCTGGAATTTCAACACGAAAACAATGATTTTCAGTGTTTATCACTCACATATGTATACTATTACAAAAATTCCAAATTTAAATTTTACTTTTAAATTCAAATGAACTAAACTTTTCACTTTTTTCTTACTTACAATTTTAACACCAGGAATGCTACTGATTTCATATTAATTTTCAATACTTATTCTACAACTCAACATAATATTTAAAAAAAAATCATGAATATGTTCTACTCATGAATTTTATTTGAATCTTACAACAAAATGAACATAAATTTTAATCAATTTATTATAATTAAACATTACTACGTCTCAGTGTTGAATAAAATTAAATCAACGTTTAAAATGAGGATTTATCTCTACTTATAATAAAAGAATGTCTCTACACATGCGAAGACACATAATGTGTCTTCGCATGTGTATATCCGCCGCTTTGTAGGCAAACGGCTGATCGCAGAGCTACAGAATTTGACAAGGATTTTACATTTTGATCTGCCCTGATGCATCTCGATGCCCGATTTCCAAATTTTTGATTAGACTTTTTTAAAATTCATTTAAAATATATAAATTTCGTAAATGATCCACTCTGGGGCTAGAAACATAAATGTAAAAAGTCTTTCCGTGGCCTATTAGCTTAGTGCGTCATGCTAATAACGCGATAATAGGAAAATTGTCAATAAGTTAAGAGATTTTTTTTAAGATGCGGTGGTTTCATATATAATTTTTTTTTTCTTACTCACTTTTTAAAAATGAAATTTGATTTAAAGCTTATTTAAATGATAATTTTTAAAATTACAAAAATTTTAAGAAATATTTTTTCAATAGTATGAAGAGCGGATCTTAAATATATATTTCACTGTCAACGTTATTGTATAAAACAATTGCCGAATCATACACTGTTTAAAATAACAGTTCAACGTTTCACCAAACATAATGGTGCTAAATAGGCATTTTTAGCTGCAACCAGTATTTTGGTGCTGGTTTTACCATTTCCGATGTGCTTACTACTGAAATGGCACCACCAAAATGGTGAAACATTGAACTAAAATATTCGTTGCTGCTGATCAGAACCATTTTTCAGGTGGTTGCTGGATTTTATTTTTAGCAGTGTAATGGTTTAATCGATTTTACCGTCTGACATTTAATAGCATTATTATCGCTCAAAATTCCCTGTTTTCAGAAAATATGAAAAATAAGCTATTTCTGACTCTGAATATAAATTTTCAAAATAATTTCACATTTAACTTTAATTAAATCTTAATTAAATTTATTCCCTTTCAAACAACAAGTTTAACAAGTTTTCGAATTATTATTTTTTAACAGAAAATTATTTCATCATAAAATATACTTACATAAGTTTCATCGGGAAAAAAAAAAAAAAAATCTACAGTTTTTTAGATGATGTAGTGGCTTAAAATAAGTTCTAACATGGAAATTCGCGACTAGTTCTTTCCAAATGTAACTATTCTAAAACCTGTAAAAATATATAACAATTTTAAAATACAATAATTATATGAAATTCTTCTTTATCGCTTTGCAATATTTTTTTTACTACGAAATATAAATATGAATTCAATTGCGGGAAATTTCCGATACAGTTACAGTGTTAAAAAAAAAAAAAAAAAAAAAAAATTCTCTTTTTAAACATTTTACATTTGACAAAGAAACAGGAGAGATTTGAAAAGTTACAGGAAATTTTTCAGAAAGCACTTAACTGTTTTAAATAAAATTTGGAGTGCTTATTCTTTACATTTTAAAATTTTCATATTCTGTTGAAAAATATTTAAAATGGGAAAGCGCAGCATATTAAAACTAGTCAGTTACTTGCTATTTAGGAAAAATTTGAATCAACAGTATATTAGAGCAATTTATGGAACACTGTCATTTAAAAAATTAACTTTATCAGAACTTTAAATTATACCGTTCTTTCATTGACAGCATTTTTCATGAAAATTAAAAAAATAATATATATATATATATATATATATATATATATAATGAATAAGTATTTATAATTACAAGATTAAAAATTGCACTTTATGTTGCCAAAGAAATATATTCAATAAATTTTCAAAACCATTTTTAATCTATATTTGCGCTCGTCATTTTGCGCCCATTTCATTAATTTTTAGTTTTTTTTTTTTTTTTTTTTTTGTTACTTTATAAAGTGGATGAATATGTATAAATACTTGTGTTTAATCAACCAGAAAAAACTCGCTAGAGCAAGAGAATTTATTTTATTTGCTGAAACTCTATATCAATGTACCGTTATAAAAATTGTCGACTTTATTGCATGTAGATAATAGATCATAAATAAGAAGTCTAGTTCAGCGGTTCTCAAACTGTGGGTCGCGAAACCCAGCAATGGATCCTGAGCCGATTTTCGGAAGGTCGCGGAAATTTTTTTAATGTACTTGTAAATTTCCACAATTTTTATAAATACCATTTTACTAGTTAGCATTGTAGTTTTTATGGTATGAAAATGAAGATAACCCAAATCGATGAGAATTATTTGCAAAAAATGTACTTATAAATAAAAACAAGTCCTTCCGGCTTACTCGGAAGGGTAGGTTGATTTCTTTTTCCTTATCAAGTAGCCGTCATTTTGTTTCAAATGGGCGGCTACAAATTATTAACGAATTGGTAGAAATATAGATGTAGGCCAATACCATAGAAATATAGATGTAGGCCAATTTATAAATACCATTTTACTAGTTAGCATTGTAGTTTTTATGGTATGAAAATGAAGATAACCCAAATCGATGTGCGTTATTTGCAAAAAATGTACTTGCAAATAAAAATATATGCCTCACAAGGTAGCACTGAAATCGTGTCGTCTTCAAAAAATATTGAAATATATATATATATATATATATGTGTGTGTGTGTGTGTGTGTGTGTGTGTGATTCTGCTCTTCATAAAACACCAGAAAGTGAAAAAATTATCGGCTGAAATGAATTACAGCGACCACAAAAAATTATCAAAATGAAGCATATTTGGCGATTTCGCACTGTTAGGCGATTGATTTTGAGTACTTGGCGGAGAAGCAAAACACGGTTCTGTTCGTACACGGCAATCTCGGTGCTAGCGAACGTATCACCTAACAGCGCTAAATCGCCAAAAATGCTTAATTTTGATAATTTTTTGTGGTCGGTGTAATTCATTTCAGCGGATAATTTTTTCACTTCCTGGTGTTTTATGAAGAGTAGAATCGCATGTATTTGTTTCAATATTTTTGAAGACGACACCTTTTGAATGCTTCCTTGTCAGTAAACTTTATCGGCAAGCATACTAAAAAACAAGGTTTTTGAACTTTTTAAAACAAAAGTCAATAATATAATTTTTGCATTTTACCGAGATGAGCAAAAGCGTGCGTTTCTTATCACATTAGTTATCGAAAAACGAAAACTTTTAAGCCGCACACAATTGGTAAAACTTTTTTACTGACAGTTATAAAGGATACAGTTGAAGTCATGTCAATTCAACGGAGAATTGAGACAATGTCACATTTATATAACACAGTTGATCGCAGAATCAGTGAAAAGTTCATGTGGTCTGAAAATCAACTAATCAGTTTTTTCAGAGTTACTAATTTTTCTCATTACAACTTGTCGAATCTACTAATGTACAAGGTTTGTCGCAGCTGTTTCTCTCTCTCTCCTCCTCTCTTTTCTATATATATATATATATATATATATATAGTGTGTGTGTGTGCTATATGCAGAACAACGAACTCTTTGACGACATATTATTTTGTGTAATGGAAATGGCGGGAATTTTTTCAGTAAAAACAATCCAAATTTTTAAACTAAATGGAATGTGTCGGAGTAAGTACATATGATGCGCGAGCTATGTGTGGTAAAAAAAAAAAAAAAAAAGTGATTTATGTGCTGCAGTTAGCTCAAATACATCTTGGAATCATTGCACCATTTATACAGAAGCATTGGTATCAGAAACTGGGAGCGAGTTGATTTAAAAAATGTTTTGAATATTACTACGGTTAAAACAGTGAATTTCATAAGATCAAGAGCATTACGATCACGTTTATTTGAAATGTTGTGCAAATAGATGGTAAGAGTAACCACAAATCACTTCTAAACACGGAAGCACATTGCAATGAAAACAGAAAGGGATATTAATATTTGTTGAACTCCGTGAAGAAGTTGCAATATTGTGGGGCGAAAAAAAATTATTACAAAAAGTTTGGATTTTGTTTTGATGCTCATGCATTTAGCAGACAGACTTAGAAAACTTAATGAATTAAATTTATACTCAAATATAGGGGAAAACTACAATTGAAGAGCATGACAAAATTCAAGGATTCATCAAAAAACTGGATTTACGATTTTTTTTTTTCAAGTCATTGAAAACCAGAAATATATAAAATTGTGAAACATTTGAAACATTAATAATAGAAAAATATGTGTACGTATCTGGCAGCATAATTAATGAGACTTCAAAATATTTGAACGTTTTAAAGAAATTTTTAATTTTTACTTAATGAAGAAATGGAAAATTTACAAGAAAAGAACTGGATTATACATCTCTTCCAGAAAAACCTTACTACTGATATATCATCGAAAGCCGACGAAAAATTTATCGACCTACCTTAAAATATGCATAACTGAAATTGAATTTTAATCAAAGTAATTTAGCATAATTTTAGTTATTTATGCCCAAAGAATTTTTCCAATTATTTCTACCTATGCTTTAAAGCTATTACTTTCTTTTATATTTTTATACCCTTATGAAGTTTGCATTTTGGAAATGGTAGGAATTAAAACCAAACGTAGAAACAAACTGCAATTATCAATCTTTAAGAATAACTGTAATCTATCTGGAGTCATTACTATATTATAAACATGAATCGAAAATAAGCACATTCTTCACATGGATCTGATTAGAAATCTTTTTTGAAAAATTATGTTTAAAAAATATTCCTTCTTCATAAAAATTCGTTTTGTCATAATAAAAAAACCCTTTTTAAACAGAAACGTGTGTCGTTCGTTGTTATGATATTTAGTAGTTAAATCCGTTAAAATCCATTAAATCCGGCTTAGGGATGAAGCAAATTGGGAGAAGTGGGAACTATTTCAAAATTTTGGCTTGGGGAAAGGAAAACTTCTTTCACACTAGAAGGAAAAACCGTTACCGTGTGCACAGATATGCATTGTAAATTTGCATAAAAGAAATCAGGCATACGACGACTGCTCTTTCCAGTTTGTCGCTTTTTGTGTAGGCCGCCTAAATGATATATATATATATATATATATATATATATATATATATATTGTGTGTGTGTGGAAGGGAGGGGGAGGATCAATTATATCTCCAAATTTTCAATGCACACGTAGGGTGAAGTAGGTCGCTAAAGATTTGGTTTCTTTCTAACAAGTGGGTCGCAATGTATAAAAGTTTGGGAACCCCTGCTGTAGTTGAAGAATTAAATGAAAACTCTTAAACTTTATTGACGATCCATAAAAGTTGGCAAGTATGCTATTCCAAGGCCATCTGTGAGTAACCTGTTAAGCACTACGATTTACAGGCGGAGAAAAAAAAAAGAAAACTTCTTCAGTGCCCAGATTATCGATGGTTTTAATGAGCCGGATTTAAGTGCTGAAGAGACGTGCTTCCAAGAGCAGAGGGAGAATCAATTAAAATATTCGACGACGCGAGGTTTGATTTGCCAGACGAGAAATTAAAAATACTATTTAATTTTCTTTTTTTTTTTTTTTTTTCTTTTTTTTTTTTTTTTCTGTATCAATTTTTTTTTTTTTTTTTTTTAAATTCTTAAATAAGGAAAGCGCCACTTCCATCGCTTTCGTGGATGCTTTGCCACTGCTTAAAGGGGAAATCTTTCTCTATTTTTTTTATTTATTTATTATATTTATCGAAATCAAATGGTAATGTAGTAGAAAGGATTAAACATATTAGATTTTCAATTTACTTAAAATTTATACTAGTTAATTTTATGTATAATATTTATAATATAACTAATTGTAATAAAATTATAAAAATATGGTATTTATTGTTTTATTATTATAGAGAAAGGGCTATAAAAATCGAGTGACTAGGTTTCGCTAATACATGGTGCTAAACTAAAATGTTTAAAGGATACGGAGATATAGCTATCAGTAAAATCGTAGTTCGTTAATAACAGCAATTTCACCCGCCGACGAATAAATAACAAATTTAAATGCCCAGAAAAGTCGTTGCTTCAAGCAATGGGAGCTCGAACACGACGCAACCAACACCACCTGTAATAATGCCTCCGAGCTGAGCTCTACGTCACGGAAGATCGGCCGATTTCATCCAATCCCCACGATCCAACATGTATCATAGGAAGTGTTGATTGGATAAAATCGGCCGATCTTCCATGACGTAGAGCTCAGCTCGGAGGCATTATTACAGGAGGTGTTGACGCAAAATGGGCGGGAAAGACACTGTCGAAATCAGCGAGTACCCGAAGTGAATTTCAGAGGGATTGCAGTGGAATTATTTTTAGTTTTTATCTATAAAATGATATGAAAAATAGCGATTAAATTTTCGGAATTTATTTAAATAAAGAGCCCAGCGAAGCGAACTTAGCTCGTAGTATGCAATAAATTTAGAAAACAAAACGAACAAATAAAAGAATGAAAGAATGAAACCAAACGGGAAATTACCAAAGGTATAATAATGAGAAATCCCATGACTCATATATATTGTCATTGAAGATCCTGGGAGAGTTGGACAATATTCAGAAATTTACGGAGTTTAGTGGATCAGAAAAATATCTAAGGAAGTAACTCAATTAATTTACTATATTAAAATATGAAACTAAACCGAATTACAATACATTTATACCTACTAAATAAAGATATCTTAAAAAATCATATTAAAATAGAATGAACTATATTTTATATAACTTTAATAAACAAGAATAATTAATGAAAAACTAACTCAATAGATTTGGAATATAGCAGCCATTTTTTCGTGTAAAAATAGAATTATATACACATTACAAATTTGATTGAAGAAGTTAATAAATTTAAATTAAAGTAAAATTATTTGTTGTATATTATTATCATACATAAATAATGCATAATAATTTGATATAGAAATTTTCGAAGATAGATCATTTAGTTAAAACCTTTTTAAATAAAAAAATAATAATAATAATAATAATAATCTGCAAGAATTTTGCACGGAAATTTTTCAAGATGCTTTATTGTTCCTCATCAAAACTGTCATATATATTTATCTATTTATTTATTTATTTAAGTGTACATATTTTTATATTCCCCCTACATTGTAACATTTTCTTTCTAAAAGAAAATTTTCACAATCAACTATTTATTTCTTTGATTCATTTTTCGGGGAACTTCGAACTCACCGTCTAGAAAAGCGAAGCCCGACTGGTGACCAAAAGAACAGGTATTGTGATGACATAAGAAATTAGAAGAAAAAACTGTCATAATGCATAATTCTTTAACTTTTTTTTTTCTTAATTATTTGTTTCTTACTTCATATTTGGCTCTCTACAGTCGGCATCAAAATTATTCGCGCGCTAGCAATAATTCCTACATAAAAAAAGTACACTTAATACTGTTTTGTTAAAGAAATCCTTGTCGAATAATTGTCTTAGTCAGTCTAAGAACATTATTCGATCAGGATATATTTAACAACACAGTATTAAGTGTATTTTTGTTATATAGGAATTATTGCTAGCGCTCGAATAATGTTGCTGCTGACTGTAATAATAAATTCGTGAAAGAGTTCAGGCTTTTGATAAAGATATGGTGATTTTTCAGTAATTTTTACTTCTCATACTCAGAAAATGATTTTATCATATTTATTAATCATATAATGATTAATCATATTTATTCAAAATATTATATAGAATTTACAAATTGTTTTTGAAATAGTAATGAGAAATAATTTCAAAAATAAGGTTTAGTGTATTACTAAAAGCTAATAATTTAAATTAACTGCCGAGTTACTATGATTATATTTGTTTTCGCGTCTAGATCCACATCCCACAAAATTTCATATTTTCTGAAAAATTAGAAAAACACATTATTTTTTATTGTAAAAAAAGAAGAAAAAAAAAAGAGTCAAACTAATTTTTGATTCAGTTCTGATAAATTACAATGTAATAATGAAAAAAAAAAAAAAAAAAAAAAAAAAACAGTTAAATTGTATCTCTTAAAAATTAAACTATGGTTAAAAATAAAATTTAAAGTGTAAAAAGTTGGATGATTAATTTACATTGTACATGATTAAAAAGTACATTTTTGTGAACATATTTCAGGTAACAAATGATGTCTTCTTCAAGGTAAACCTCAGGCATTAAATATTTAAAAAATAAAAAGGGTTTATGTTTATTAAATTTGTATTTAAGGATTATGTGAAGTTTCGAAGGCTAAAAAATCATGTTTCTTCTATATTTTAATATAATAAATAAAAGTTTTGAGCATATAAAAGAGCAAGATTTAAACAATATTTTGTAAAATATTTTATTAAAATGTTTGAAAAATTCAGCCAACGGGTCTCGGGTTCCGAAAACATTTCAGAAAACGGTGGACACTATTCCATGCACTAACCTTACTGAAATTTTGCACATGTCATAAATAGAATTAGCCAGTATTTGAATGAAAGTTTTTTTTTTTTCTCGATTGCAACAAATTTTACAAGGCTATACGTGGGGTAAAATGTGCGGAAAATTGAACTGTTGCATACCTGTTCTACAAAAATTTCAAATTTCCTTTAATGTGTCCATCGCTTTTTTGAAGGATACACGGATATCAGGACCGACCAGCTGAATTCTTTAAACTTTTTAAGGAAAATTCTATAAAATATTGCTCTTTTATATACTCAAATTTTTGAATAAAACGATTTATTTATTATATTTAAAAAAAGGAAATATATATATACATAATGATTTTTTTTTTCTAGCCTTCGTAACCCTTTTCATGTCAGCAATTTTAAGCACCTCCATGTTTTTCAAAGGTGTTAAATATAAATAAGTAACCTCATTGAAAAGCATATATTAATTTTATCGTAACTGAACATATTTCTTTTACGTTAAGTTAATGTAAAATTGCTTCTTTAATTTGGAGACAACTATATTTTGTTTATTTACAAAATATCTTGAAGAATATATACTTAAATTATTTATTTACTATCTACAAAGGAATTCTTGAAAGGATGATCTTAAATAGAAAACATTCTCGTAAGAATAAAAGGAATTATATATATTTTTTTATTGATGCAGATTCCGACTATTTATTGCAGTTGTTTAATGACTAGTAATGAGTTTAAATACAATGACGACGCAATTTTATTCAACCCGTATATCATGTCCTTATAAGCTTGCAAATGCGCTTTAGTTCAAATCTGCTGCAATTAAAAGCAACAATTCAAATAAATGAATGAACAATTAATTCGGTTGGTTACATACTCTAATGGCCTTTTATTTTACTATAGAACAGAATGATTTCCTTTTGAGTACCATAACATCATTTCAATTAGATCTGAAATAGTGAAAGGCATAATTAATCTTGATATATATATATATATATATATATATATATATTCGTTCTTTTTATTATAAATGATTTTGTAATATCTGATACATTTGTGAAACTTTTTATGAAACATACTGTTAGATACTTAATAGATTTCGTTACTTAAATATTAAAGTTAAATATCTCATTTTAAGCAAAGAGAAAGTTTTATTAATAAAAGCGCATAAGTAAATTTTATTATAAAAGAATCTATTTTAGTGAAGATTTCGCAACAGGAAAACATATTAAAATTCTACTGAATCAGCATTTGCAGTATCGTTAAACTATTAATTTTAATGATTTAAAACTTAAAAATTAATATAATGATTAAATATGTTAATGCGCTTAAACAAGTTCACTTGTATTTTTAAAAAATATAGATATTTCTAAATACAGATATTATAAAAAAATAATTATCTTAAATTTAACTCGAACTATTAAAGCAAACTACTTTTAAAAACAGAATAATGAAATTTCAAATACCGACTGTGCAAAATTTATATCTTAACTTAAGTTATTGTTGTTGAAGGGTCGTGTTTTCTTTCGACGCGAAACAATTTTTGTGAGTTTATTGCTTTTTATGGTGTTTATTCAAAGTTTTGCATTTATTACTTAAGTTATAAGAAAATGCAAATGGTGAAGCGATCTAAAGATCGCGGGAGTCGGGGTACGTTGTTTGATTATTCTTATTTCATCAAAATATGGATTGATATACTTTTATTGTTTCCCATAACAAATATCCCCCCCCACACACACACACACTAAGATTTTCTTTTTCCAGAAAGTTCTGTTAATAACATTTTTTTTTTTTTTTTTTTTTTTTGTACAAAACCTTGAAAAGTGTATGGAGATGCCTCGTGTTTGTGGGTCTCTTGGACGCATAATGGGGCATGATGCACCATATTACACAAAAAATTCTAATTAAACAGTTCGGAATAAATATTATACAATATAGTAATTAAATAAATTTCTTTTGTACTTAAAACTAAGCACGTTTTTTTTTTTTTCTTTTTTTTTTAAGGATCATTAAAGTCTATTTTTAATCAAAACTTATTAACATAGGTGGACTCTGTTCGATATAAACAATCATATAGATTTCTTTTCATAAAGTTCTACTATAACCATGATAAGATCAATGAACTCAGCAGAACGCATGGCATAGTTGGAGACCCAATAGCATAATAGGTAGAGCTCCGAGCTTGTAAATAAGAGATTGTCGATTCGAGCCGACCGAAAATGGTTTCTGGTGCAGATAAAATCCGTCGTGGCCACAACTCTCTCCATTTTCCCATCCACATTTACACCTCTAGAAGTTACCAAAGCATTTACCTTCTTGGAGGACAGGTACCACGAAAACAGAGTGCCCCAACTTATCCTATTCTCAGGAATTTATACTAAGATTATATATATATATATATATATATATATATATATATATACTAAACAAGCTACAAACACATATTAAATAAAATAACTTACTTTTTCCTCTAAATTCAATTAACTTCTCTAATCTTAATTAAAACAAAAAAAAAAAAAAAAAAAAACTAGTTGGCATAGGTGGACTCTGCTCAGTTCCCCATCATATTTATGTTCTCAGAAATTTCTAGTGTGACACAAATTATAATCATGTTAAAAGAAATGAATTTGACCAAAGCTTGATACAGTGACAGAATGAAATCCCCGCCTAATAGGCTATCCACCGTTCACTTCGATATATTTATCTTATTCTAATCTAGTAATTTATTTTATGGGGGTCAATTCCGTTGTTTAGTTTTCATGCTACTATTTCCAATGCAATAATCCTCAAAATTCATATTTATATGAAAAATTTACAATTTCGCTATGTTGATAAAATCGTAAATTTCGAATAATTTACGAAATTTTCCTAGTAGAATATTTGTATTCAATCATGTTCAAACAAATATCATAAACGTAATTTTGAAGTTGTCTAATGTATTTAGGATCCTCAAAATGGAAGTTTATGCTCAATTTTGCCTTATTCTGACACGTTAAGTAAATCGTAAATTCCAAATAACTTACGAATTTTTTAAATTGGAAGAATCATAGTCCATGATATGCATGCCAGTATCCTAAATAATATTTCGAAAGTGGTCTGACATCTTTACGATGAAAATATCCCTCAAGATTGACGTTTATGTGAAATTTTCTCTATTTTGCCATGTTAAGAAATTCGTAAATTTCCAATAACTTACGAAATCTTTATATTGGAAAATTCATAGTCATTAATATTCATGCCAGTGTCCTAAATAATATTTCAAAAGAAGTCTGACATCTTTACGATGAAAATATCTCTCAAAATTGACGTTCATGTGAAATTTTGCCCTATACTGCCATGTTAAGAAATTCGTAAATTTCCAATAACTTGCGAAATTTTCAAAGTAGCCTATTTATAGTTACTGATGTTCATTCCGGCATCCAAACGGATATTTTAAAACTGGTCTGACATTTTTACAGTAAAAAGTTTCCATTTAATGCACGTTTAAGTGAATTTTTGTCCTATTCTCCCATGTTAAGAAAATCGTAAATTTCTCATAACTTACGATGTTTTTAAATTCGAATGTTGCAAATGAATAGGGTTCTTGCCAGTGTCGAAAGTAATATTTTAAAACTGATCTGACCTCTCTGCAACAATTTGTTCTTGAGATATCGTGTACACAGACTAACAAACTAACGGACTAACACACTAACACACTAACACACTAACAGACACCCTACAGGCAGACACCATACAAATTTTGTCATTTTTGGATTCCTCACACCTGAAAACGTGTAGAAAAGTCAAAAAACCGAGGTCGAAAATTTTCACGATTACCTAAGTTCCCCATACCTGTAGTATGATGGGGAACTAAAAAAAAAAAAAAAGTTATAGACTTCTAAAAATTATTCAATGGTTCTGAAATACAACTTACTGAAATAGAAATGGATCATTGTTATTATATAATGCGTTTTCATTATGGGATTTCCAAGACTATTTCGTATGGTTAGAAAATGAAATAAAAAATATAAATTATATTAAATTAATTAATTCTTGTACAGTGTTTTCCTAGGTCCCAAACATGTCTCAGCCACCTCTGTATACACCCCCCCCCTTCCTCTTGTATTATTAAAACCTCTTTAAGAGAAATCTCAATATACTAATACAGTTTGTCCTAATAATCTGTAGTACTTTAAATAATTATCAGTAAGAAAATATTAGCTAGTGTTTCAAATACCTAGAGTAAAACTAGCAAATGAGTCTTTACCAATTTCTCCTAATTATATAATAAAAGTGAATTGAATAATTTTTCTTATTTGGCGTATGTTGATCTTAACTAATAAAGTCCATTCATTTTTCCATATTTGCAATATGTTCTCTCTAACGCAATACCAAAGCAAAACATAAATGCAGAGATCGAAATTTATAGTGTATTCCTGTATTCATTTGAAGAAATTGTCTTTCGTCTACTACTAAAAAAAGTATTCCTTTTAAAATTTTGGTACATAATCTTTTTTTAAAAAATCTCACAAAACTCTTAGATTGAAGATATCAGAAACTAAATTGGTTTTTTCTCTTAATTTATATTATTTTATACTACTTTCCTAAACTAATTTTATAGTCCTTAAGATTATATTCACTGACCATAAATTACATCTCTTGCTTGTGACTTTTTCTTTTAAGAATTTTCAAAAGTGATGTTGTAAGAGGAAAATAAAAATTTTTCTCATTCTGTATTTAATTATTTTATGAGCACTGGTAGATAGAATATACTCTCTTTTTCATTACTTGTCGAAATTTTTTTAATTCGTTCTTTTTGAATGAAAAGAAAAAAAAATCGTTCAGTTTTGGCTTCGACATAGATATATATATGCGTGTGTGTGTGTGTGTATCACGGTGGTCCTTAAAAATTAACATTTAAATTTTTGTATGGGCACTCACTTATTTCGTTCTATGCATAAAATAAACACTTCAAATTTTTAAAACAAGTTTTAAGGGTCACTACCAAGGTTTAAAAAAATTAAAAATTGACATATTTTGTAATTTAATTATAAATTATTAATACAAATTCATAGTCATCGCCAAATTGAGTCATAGTAGGATATTAGGATGAAAAGACTGTCATTTGCTTCAAGTTTTTATTTCCTGGAATTCATGCTGCGTTTTTAAATTTTTGAAAATTTTAAATATTTTTCCGGTTTTGTGCGATTTTTTAACGGGCCTGGGTAATACCGGCAGGCCAACTAATTTAACATAAAATAGTGATGAAATCAATTTAATAGTTAATAAAAAAAAAAAAAAAAAAAAAAAAAAAAAATGATAATGCAATAATGCAATAATGCAATTTATTATTTTAATAAATGATTAGGTAATAAAATTAATTTCATAAGAACTAAATAAATATTTATTATAAAAGATTACTGATTTTTGTACACGTAATTTTCTATTTTTTTTTTTTTTTTTTTTTTTTTTTTTTTTGTCGACAAAATGGTGCTTTTTCTTGTGTATTAGTATCCATTTTTCTCTACTGTTAGCGCATCCCTTGGTTTCCACGGCAACAGCTGCGATTCAGCTAATGTGTAGACCATCGACTAGATACTAGAGTAGACCCCAGACTAGTAACCTTTTTGTTCCCGAACATCACATCCCCACCAATTCATTCACCAAACCGGTTTTCTACCACTAAACCAACATTCCACTTCCACCAAAGCAGACATTCAACCTCCTTGAAAGCAGGTTTCCACCAAACCTTTTAAAACATGCAAAATTCCAAGAACCAGTTGGTAAAAGAGCGATTATCGCTAAAAGAGGGCGCAAAAACCGCAGTGATGTTTGCGGAATTTTTCTCCATAGCCAATGTAGGGAATCTGAACTTTACTTCTATAACTACTCAATGGTGTAGACAGCAACTCTCAAAGTGTTCCGAGATAGTGAATGGAGTAGCGTAGAGTCTTACTGTGTTGGGCAACTTGAGTGTTTTTTTTTTTTTTTTTTTTTTTTTTTTTTTTTTAAATCAGACATGCTGTCTCATAAACACAATTCACAGTCAATGGATAAAGGATTAGCTTTCCGTGGTTGAACATGAATCACGGGATATGAACCAATAGATTTCTGTGCTTGGCCCTTTATCGCTATTTTGGCATTTGAAATATCAGTTCGGCAAATTATCATTATTATTAGGTAACACGACAGTCCTATAACCAAAACAAATTGTTTTTAAAATAATTTTTCACATATTTCACATTATAATAAATAATAAAGTACTTTTTTTTTCATCATTTCCCACCAAAGTTTAAAAGTGTTCATGAAGAAAATTAAACTTTTAAAAGATATAATTTTAAAAACAAATAGTAATTTATCAACTATTTTTAAATATTTTCTCAATTAAATTTCGACTACACGAAATAAAAAAAGAAGTAAAATAAAAACTGAAATGATTTAGAACAAAAAAAGTATTAAACTACATAAGTAAACAAGAACATTGGCGGTTATGATTTTCGCCAAAGGCAATCTCCAAACCGTTGCCACAGAAATTTATTGAAAATAAGCTTTTACCAAGGGAAACAATGTATAGATGGTTCATATCACATGACTCATGTTGGACCCTGTCAGGGTTACCATTTATCAGTATTTTATTTATCTCGTTGTTTGAGACTTGCTGTCTACACATTAGCCGAATTGCCGTTGTTGCCATGGAAACCAAGGGTTGCTCTGAGAGCAGAGGACAATAGACTATTAATACACAAGTAAATGCTCCATTTTGTCAAAAAAAAAAAATGCGTGTACAAAAATCAGTATATTTTTATAATAAAAATATATTTAGTTCTTATAAAACTAATTTTATTACTTAACCATTTATTGAAATAATGAATTCATTATTGCGTTATCCTTTTTTCTTATTTTTCTTAACTTTTAAACTGATTTCAGCACTATTTTATGTTAAATTAGCTGACCTGTCGGTAGTGCCCAGGCCTGTTAAATAATCGCACAAAATGCGAAAAATATTTAAAAATTGCAAAAAAATTAAAAACACGGCACGAATTTCAAGAAAAAATCTTGAAACAAATGACAGTCTTTACATCCTAATATCAAACTATGACTCAGTTTGGCAATGATTATGAATTTGTATTAATAATTTATAATTAAATTACAAAATATATCAATTTTGTCAATTTTTAATTTTTTTAAACCTTGGTAGTGACCGTTAAAACTTGTTTTAAAATTTTGAATTTTTTGTAGAAGCCTTTACTTTATACATAGAAAAAATAAGTGGGTGCCTCATACAAAAATTTAAATGTTAATTTTTAAGGTCCACCCTAGTGTATATATATATATATATATATATAAATTATTTTGAGCTGTTTCATTTAAAACAAATTTAGACAAAAACAATAAAAAGAAAAATCTGTAATCTTATCTCTTTATTTTCTTTACATTAATTTTAGTCCAAAATTCTTAAAAGGAATAAAATTATGACGTTTTCTAATTATTGTTTTCTATGTGGAAAGCATTGACCTAACTGGCTATACGGCAGAACGGGGGAAGATTGGTTTTTGTAGCGAATAAAATTAAAGGCAAACAAATTATTAGAAACAGCAGAAACTAAATGCACCTAAAAACTGGTATTAAATGTAATAAATAAAAAGCTTTGTAAGCAGATACTATAAATTGCAAAAACGAGTTTCGCAGTTTATGGTATCTACTCACAATTTTTTTTTTTTTAATTATTATTAAAGACAATATATTTACTTTCTTCTTCACTTTTTTGGTACACATAATTTTTTAAGGAAAAGTTTAAATACGTTGTAACGATGATCAAGAAACGTATTGTTCAAATCCTAACATTATTCTTTACAAACAGAATTCTTTAAATAAATATTTTATTTGTAATAAAAGTCGTTTATTATATATTTATTCTGTATCATATTCACATATTATTTAATTTTATGCTGCATTGAGCATAAAAAAATCAATGTAATTTTTTACTTTATACGCATGCATAAAAAAGTGGGTACAGGAAAATAGAATTGCAGAATATTTTTGACAAAACAAAATTGAAATAACTGTAAGTATTCATACATTTATGGAAATAATAAAAATCAAATACATAAAGCATACATTTTTACAGGTAACTTTTCATAAAAACTGATGACAATAAAAATATAGCAAATCAGACAAAACTCTTAAATATATCAGACATTCTATGACACAAGAAACATGAAATGTCATCTAATCAAAAACTTTTGATGACTACTTTTATTTTGTTAAAATCTGTTTTAGAACTCAATACCTTTATTTTTAAATATGAATATTTTAGATTTTCATTTGAACGAAGAAAATATTTTTAAATAAATCAAAATTCAGAGAAGTTTTTACTTTGGTAATGACATAATATTTAAATTAATCCCATTAGCTACATAAGAAAATAAGTATAAAATCTTTAAAAATTTTGAGTAAGTCTTATTACAATTACATAAAAATGTAAACGGCCACTTACTTCTAACTTTTAAAACTCTTCATTTCTGTAGTATGAGATATAAGGTTGATTTAAAGTTAATAATATAAGGTTAACATTTAAATGTAATCATATTTGTCAATCTTCAATTTGAATTTAAAAAAATACTTATGCAATTCTTAAAAGAACTCACAAAAGGGAAAATTTGAAAAAACGAAAATGGTGAATGGCGGTACTATATATATATATATATTTTTTTTTTTTTTTTTTTTTTTTTTTAAGTAAAAGCTAAACATCTTTTGTCTTTTTAAGGAAGGGGTTCTCTTCCCATTTTTTAATACGAGGGTTGCCTTTTAAGTTTCTACAAAAAGTAGGAAGAAAAATAATATTTTGGGAACAAACTGTTTTATTGCTTTTCAAAATATTCGCCTTTGAGATTTATACACTTTTCCCTCCGTTCAAACCAATTCTTGAAACAGATTTTTGCTCTGAAGTTGATATCTCAGAAACATGGTTTTGGAAGGCATCAACAGCTTCTTGAGGTGATGAAAATCGCTGCCCATGCATTTTTTGTTTGACATAAGGGAACAAGAAAAAGTCGTTAGGCGGCAAATCAGGAGACTACGGGCAATGAGACATTAATTCGGTATTTTTATCCTTCAAATAATCAATTGCTTCGCGTTCTGTGTGGGAACTGGCGTTGTCGTGATGAGGAATGATGCGCTGAATTTTTGTTGTTTTTTTCTGATTTCGTTGAGGACTTTTGGCAAACAAATTTCTGTATACCATTTAGCGTTAAAAGTTTTTCGATCCTCTAAATGAATGGTTGCGATATGTCCTCTAAGGCGGCAGAAACAAGCAATCATTTTCTTGGAAGTGCTTCGTGAACGAACAATATATATACGAATATATCCAAGTTTCGTCACCTGTAACGATGTTGTATACGGAATTTGCTGTTCCCAATTTGAATTTTTTTTTTTTTTTTTTTTTTTTTTTTTGCATTTTCTTACACCAATTTACTCGAGCCTCTTTTTGAGCTTCAGTCAAATTGTGCGGAATCCATCTGGAACAAATCTTTTTAAGAGCTAAATGCTCGTGAAAAATCGAATGTATTGAATCTGTGATGGGATGCTTCTATCTCACGATACGTGACATGCCGATCTTCTTCAATCATCTTGCGCACAACATCGATATTGTTTGGAATCACTACCGATTTTGGTCATCCTTCACGAGATTTATCACTGACGTACGCACGACCACGACGAAATTCTACAAACCAATTGTAAACAGTCTTTTCTGATAATGCTTCATTACCAGAAGTTTCACAAAGCGATACTATTCACTCTTGTCTAGTGAGGCCTTTCTTAAATTCATAAAAAATCATCCAACGGGAACCTACACGAGTTACTTCCATTTTTTTCACTCACTTGCTTCTTTTAAACACTCACTGTAAACAAAATACGCAGACGATTTATAAGACGCCACTGATTCCAAGATAAAAAAATGTGAATTTTACAAATATCCTGAAGACAAATTTCAGTAGCGCTTTCAGTTGGTCGTTTGTAAAAACATAAAAGGCAACCCTCGTAAGTTCATCAACAAGATTCTGATTCCCTATTTAACAAACATTTCCCCAAATATGAGTTAAAATGTTTTTTGAGCTAAGTGATTTCTTCATATTGTCGTTTTAATCTTATCTTATACTATTAAGTGAGCAATATTTGTATGTATATTTCACTGATCTCGAAAACGGTAGCTCGGACAGTCACGAGATTTAACACAAAGGTGCATCCCGAAGGATCATTGTGCACATTGAAGTCAGATTTCCGAATTTTTGATTATTTTTTTCTTAATTAATTAAAATGTGAAAATCATAACCTTCTAATTTCTGATAAAAAAAGCCATTTAAATTTTAACATTTTATCCATAATTTAATTGTTGCCAATTTTTTTTTCGATAAAATAATGATAATAATTAAAAAAAAAACGTACATTTATTTAAAATGAGGAAATTAAATCAGAAAGAGTAGAAAATAAATTAGAAATATCACTCGCATCGTTACAAATAAGACACCAAATGAAAGGGAAAATTTTTGTAAATCCGATGCATTAAACAGCTTATCAATCGGATGATTAGTTTTTTCTTAATTAATTAAAATGTGAAAATAAAAACCTTCTAATTTCTGATAAATAAGACATTTAAATTTTAAAATTTTATCCATAATTTAATTGTTGCCATTTTTTTTCGACAAAATAAGAATAATTTAAAAAAAAAAAAACGTACACTTATTTAAAATGAGGAAAATAAATCAGAAAGATTAGAAAATAAATTAGAAATATCAGTCGCATCGTTACAAATAAGATAGCAAATGAAAGGGGAAAGTTTTTTTAAATCCGATGCATTAAACAGCTTATCAATCGGACAATTAGATTTTTTAAAATTAACTAAAGTATGAATTTTAGGTGGCAACAGCAGAAGATTGTATGGAAACCGTTAGGAGAAAAAAAATGAAAAATCTGCTTCACATTAAGTCACATGATTTTTAAAAGGGATTAAAAATTGCAGTTTTCAAATTCTTTTAAATTTTCTCTCACGAACACAAAAATATAATATACAGCCTGTACCCCACAAGACCAACTTGCATTTCAAATTTCATCAATTATTTTGGTTAATAAACAAAAGTTATTATTTTTTTTTTTCAAATTAAGTTTTATTCTATTTTCGAAAAGATTTATGTGATCATAGATATAATAATATATATAGATCTATCATCCCCATATTATCGTGCAAAGATTTTTGATGCCGAAAAAAAGCTTTGGAATCAGCCATTAAGTGGTATTGAAGGAAAAAAAAAAAAGAAGAATGAATTTGAAACTATATCTGGGGCTTTTCATTCACCTTTAGTAAATAAATTATTCATGAATTTTATTTGCTAAAACATTCATGCATATTCCCGTGTGTATTCACTCGGGGAAAGACTGCCATATTTTGGTAAAGTCGGCGTCTTTTCCCGAGTGAAAAGGAATCACTTTTTTGTCCCCAATGATCAATCTATATATTATTACTATATCTATGTATGTGATACGATAGATTAATAATTTGGGTTTTAAAAATTTTTTTAAATAGATTATTTAAACTCTATGAACCATATTTTTATTTTATCAGCTTCATTAACAGATCCTGCTGAGCGATTTTTTAAATTTTGGTGTTGAAGTACACCGAATGTTTTTCGACAAGAAGTTTAATATAGCAACAGCCATTTTAATCTAAGTAGCGCATCAAATATATAAAAACATAAATGATTTATTTTTACACAAAATTTACAGAACAAATGCAGTTTTAAAGATAGGGAATTTATTTCAACAAGCACTATTTTAAACCTAAAAAGCATTAAAAATATAAGCAGAATATAAAGGATTCTTATGTATAAACAAAAAAGAGTCTGATAAAATTATTAGCAAAATAGTCTTCCCCTTTCATACAAAAAAAAAAAAAAAAATCCATCGCTAATATGGCGACAAAAATTCAAAAGCCGCCAATGGAGCGACATAATAAAGTTGTGTAACACGATAATGTTTACCTATTTATTTATTTTTTTTATATAATAATCACTATGCTAATTTATCATACAAACAAATGAACCTCTGTGTGTTACTGCACTCTCACGCTGTCGAACAGAAATATTTGAAAAATTCAAATTAATATTTAAATAAATAAATAAAAATATGTTTAATGGGAAATATATATAACCATAAAAAGATTAATTGTCTAAAATACGGCAGAAATAGCGCTCATAGCATATTGTTACAAGGGATTAAGTCTTATTGTTACAATGGATTAAGTCTAAAATGGTGACAAAAATTCAAAAGCCGCCAAAGAGAACTATATTAAGGCTGTACTATCAGGTTTACAACCCATGAATTATATATAAACACAAAAAATTAATTGTCTCATGCGACAGACGTAGCCGGTCACAGCCTATTGTAATATTTGGCGTGAAATTGCTGTCATTTAATGGTTGATTGGATAAACAAAAAAAAAAAAACATATGAAATAACGTAAAAGCAAATATTATGTTGTCTAAACCCAGTTACGTTTGAGTCCAGTCCGAGTTACATGTGAACAACACGTATAGTGTTGTTCAATAGAAATAGTGTAACTGGGATTCAAATATGAAAGGGAAACTCCAATTTTTTCGATACTATCTATTTCGAAACTGTTATATAATAAGCACCTAAATGGAAGCTCATTGGTAAACTATTGTCGCAGGTAATAGGGACAAGCGCCCGAGTTGCAGTTGATGACCAAATCGCTGCTGAATGCAGCAGGGACCTGGAGCGAGCTTTTGAACAATTTCAGTAATTTATTTTATTTTTATAAAGCTATATAGAAACGAGCTTCCTTTAAATTTAGTGGCCAGCGAAGTGGGCAAAGCCTGCTAGTGTAGATTATATGAACAAGTACAAACCAAATATTTTCTTTATTATCTATATCTATACTCATGACTGGACAGCGTAAAACATTGATGTTGTTTCCACTAAACCATTTTTTAACGTTGTTAGCTGTGTGGCGTGTATAGGTGCTTCATCTTGCTGGAAAATCGAGTTTTCACTACTGACGTCACAGGTGAATGGAAAAAAGTCACTGCTTCATGTTTTTATGTAATCTTTGGAATTTTTCTCTCCACACAGAAGCATTAAATTGATATTTCCACTGTGGCCGACCAAGATAACTGTGCCATCACACAACCGCCACCAACTTACTGAGTACTATACCTTTCGTTTTCTTTTCCCAAACAATACCAATAATATTGATATCTATTTTCGCTGCCAAATTAATTATTTTCTCAACTGAAAAACTACAGAAGTGAATTCTTTAGCCTAAAACATATGTGTCGAAACCTGCAAGAGTCTTATGCGACGTGATAATTCTTCCAGCACGAATAATGGTTTTTCCTTTTTAATTCAAGCGTTTTGAGTGCTTAACGTTGTTAAAAGTTGTCTGAAATTTACATTTGTAAAACCTGTACTTATTTGAGCTTTAAAATTTACGCTATAGTCTTTTTCAGCCCCGTGCTAATTTTTCTATGAAGAAATGTTTCTATTGTTGTCCACTCATTTACATTACGCCAGACTTTTCAGAGTTGCCAACATGTATGGTTTTTGTTACCGGAAATTTTTATTGAGAACTTTTTATAGATTTCGTGAAAGTTTTCTACGATGAAATAGGTTGAAAAGTTTTATTCATAAAATGGAGTATTCAAAAACCGTATACGTTGGCAGCTATGTTATTGAAATTACTTATCTCCCTAATCGATTATAGGAGTTACTTATAGCATGATGTATTTATCTAAAAGAAGTTTAACAGTTTAAAACTAACAAATACAGCAAGTTTAAAGTTAACGAATTGTCAAGACTACATGTACATACTTAAGTGGTATTTTCAAGCAAAAAATAATACTGGAAATTGTTGTTTTTTACAGTGTCCATCTACTGATTTTAAGGAAGTATAGTAATATTTCCTGCAGTTACATCCATTATAATTCTAAGACTTTAATTTTACCCATATAAATAATGAAAATTAATTAATATAAGCATGTTAAAGAGCTTTAATTTATATTTCATTCTAAGTAAATACGGCACTTTAAAGGAATTCAATGATGTATCCGTCTACTTTTTTATACAGTGTAAGACTTTATTCATTTATTTATTAACACGCTTTTATTAGCTTCACCTGTATGTATGTTTGTATGTTTGTTTGTAACCGCTAAGGGAGCAAACAAAAAATATATGTTGTAAAAAAAGACTTTCCCTACGTGAATGCTGTGGCTGTGAGGTAAAGCTTCGGGCTACGAACCTAAAGGTCTAACGTTCGAGCCCAATCAGGGGCGATTTTTTTAAAAATGGTTTTTGTTTAATTCTGAATTATTTTATAATCACCCTGTAATATGGTGTGTCACTCACACAATTTTTTCTTACCCTGCATTTTAATACTATAAAGATAGATATTTTGTGCTTTTTAGTTCACATTTCAATAAAAGCGTGTTCTTTTATTTTTTAAAAGTATAATTTTATTTTATGTGTGTGTATGTATGTTAAAGCATGTTTCATATCACTTATTTAAAATATTCATCTCACAAGTTACTTTTATTTTGAAATTACAAGAAATTGTTTCCATAGACTGTTTTATACTATAATGAAAATAGATTATAATTAATTTACGCATTCGATTTTCATTTGGGAATTTTTACATACATTTTACGATTTTCAAATCTATTCCGTTATAACTCATTCTGTATAAAATTTAATATAGTTTTGTACACCAAATCATAGCTGCGACTCAAGATGACAAACTGAATTCCAACCATGATTTTAGTAATACATTCAATAACCATTACGTTTTGAACTCAATGCTGTAATACAAGGCCCGAAATTTCACCTTAAATTACACTCGCTGAAAAAAAAAGTTACTCGCCACAAAATATGATTAACCTACTCTATATTTTACGTATAAGGTAACCAGAATTTTTATAGAAAAAAGAGGAGAAATTACGCAATGCCTTTTATTTTATAAGAAAATAGAATTTGTAAATAACCTAAATGAATCTTGGTAGTTAATAATTTTTTAAAGAAGCTATATAAAGGTGGTTTTTTTCACATGTCTACATTTTGTTCATTGAAGAAACGGTTGCTTTGTGGGTTCGTTTTTACCAGGAGGACATAAAATGAATTCAACTAACTATTGCATATTTTTGTGAGGTGGTGGTAGTGTTATTATTAAGGCCAATTGTTTGCACTAGGGCTCTAGGCCTGAGTAGGAGAGTCCTCTGTGGGGTCATTCTAAGAGGTCCTAGCCCATATTTACGCTAGTTTCGGAGGAAATCACGGAAAAATTTTAACGGCTGAGCCAATGAGCGCGACCGGGTATCGAACCCAACACCTCACGTATACCAGCTTCGAGGACAGAATCTCTCGGTCACTGGTAGGCCTATTTTTAAGAATATTATTCATGCCTATTCATTTCTATTTTTAAGAATATTATTTTTTTAAGGATATTATTCATGCAAAAGTGGCAACACACGTCAACCCACCGCGTATCCACCGGAGCACCACCTTCTTAATGATTTCATGACAATTTCAATAGTGATTACGTGTTCTGGATCAAAGAACCGTACACATATGGGGAATATTTTTATTTCTTTGTGATTCGAAGAATCTGAATAGACATAAACCATAATATGCTTTGGCAAGTTTATTAGAAAGTTGCACTTTTGCGAACCTAACGCAGAAAAAAGTTAGTGTTCACTGTTCGATACAGCCAATAGCCGATTGAGATTCCCAGTTTTGCGAAAATTTT
Source organism: Salticus scenicus (assembly GCA_963930645.1). Lineage (NCBI taxonomy): Eukaryota > Metazoa > Arthropoda > Arachnida > Araneae > Salticidae > Salticus > Salticus scenicus. The sequence goes on from OZ005651.1 coordinate 85,590,427, forward strand.
CAAATTAAGGACAAAATCTTTTCATTTGAAAAAGAGGACAGAAGACGAAAAACGTAAAAAAAAAGAGGAGTTTTTAATCGTGTAATGCTTTTTTGGTTCAAGGGGGCAGAGCATTGAAAAAGAAGACTGTCTTCTTAGTCTGGTCACCTTACCTAAGATTAACGTGATTTTACGTTTTTAAACCGATAATTTTTCTTTTTTTTTTTTTTTTTTTGTAACACCTTATGCTGTAAGAATTCTATCTACAATCAAACCGAAATTTTACTTGCCACAGTAAAATTTCCACTCGCCATTGGCGAGCAGGCGAGTGGAAATTTCGCGCCCTGCTGTAATATTTATATGTATATGTGTGTGTGTGTACTTGAAGAGGATGAAATATCTAAAAGTTAAAAAACAAAAATTAATAAAGTAAGCAAAGTTAAATCAGAATTAAAACCTTAAATGCGCAATAAAATGCAGCAGTTATAAGATATGTAAACCTAAATGAAAATTAAATAAACAGAAACAGAAAAATAATAGTAAAAACCAGAAAGATAATTAATCCAAAAAGCATTGAGACTATCATCAGGAAGACCCCTGAAATGCAAGATGGAGAAAGAACAGCAAGTCATTTCAAGAGATACTAGCAAAAGTATCTTGGTCGCCTACGTCCCGCTAAGAGAAAAAAAAATCCTTAACTACTGTAGCACGAAATTACGAATGAAGAATTTATGAAATACAGAGGGAAAATAAACAAAATTACACAACAATATATACAAATATAAATGTAAAAACTTATAAAAAGATTGTAAAAAACACTTACCAAAAACGAAAAACATCTAAAAGGAAAAACATTTACTTAATATTTAACAGTTACGAATAGTAATGAAAATTCTTTTAATTCCAGCAATTTGCGAAACGAAATATTTTTCAAAACTTTTGTACTAATACTTGATAACCAATTAGTTTAACTTATAACTTTAAAATCGAAATCTAACCTTTTATCATAAAGACTAATCGTCCAAGACTCCTTAACTAATTTAATTCTTAAATCTAAAAAGGAAATTATTTAGCTATTTTAACTATAAAAGGTTATATTTGAATTTTAACGAGGCTATAATTTCCTTTTTAGATTTCAGAATTAAATTAGTTAAGATGACATAAATAAAATCATACCCGAAAGTTTCCTGAAAAATAATGGCAGAGACTTCGAGCTCTGTTGGCAGGTTATTTAAATCTGGTTTCACAGTAACCAGTATGTTATTTAATTGTTACATCTTTGGTTTAATACTACTTCACTATAATTACATTGTATTTACATACTAATATTAATAATAATTAACCTCCGATATAATTTCCAGTTTTAATAATTTTCAAATTTCGGTTGCATTATATGAAATTATTCTCATACTTTTCCTTTAAAAAAGAAAAAAGAAAAAAAAAAAACTTATCGTCTTTCAATTCAGATTATGATAAATTATACAAGGATAGTTTGAAATTTATTGTGAAAGCATATGATACTATTATTGGATGCCTTATAATCGTCAATACTCGTGAAGGAAGTCTTTGTGAAATTTTCGAAAGACAATACAAGTTTTTATGAATATAACAAATATAGGGTGGCCGAGCATCTTAATTTAAGTAAAAAAAAAAAGCAAACTCTGGAAACACTTGATTTAAATAAAAACTACTATCAGCTACTTTTACAATTTTAATTAAAATTACTAGCTATACTAAAAAAAAAACTATTTACACCTAAACAAGTTTTGTTTCTCAAAGTCTAAACATCGTAGAAGAGTTTTGTTTTGAGATTACGGCATCGCGTGACCTCATTCGTCGATATACATCTTTACTCTGAACTATCACCGTCCGCTCGAAAGAAGCTTCTGTCAGGTTCTGGAATTTACCTTGGCAAGTTGCCAACAGCAGAGAGCGTAGGGGAACAAAAACTAGCTCCTACAGCTGGCCATCACTGACCATTCCAGGCGGCCTCATCTGGACGTCGCGTCGTCTATAATGGAACAGTAGAAGTATGTCTGAAAAGAGGAAGAAAGAAAAGCACTTAGAAAGAAAAGCATCAGTAACTGGTTCATAACGAACTACAAACACAAAGAGGAATTATTGTCTTATAATCGCGTCCAGGACTCTTAATTTGCGTCGTCATCAAATGTTAATCCGTCGTTGAAAGAGTCCATGAACAAGAATTTTTTTTTTTCGTTCCCTCCTCTTTCCGTCTTTAGCACCTCATTTCCTTTTGTTTCGTCATTAGCACCTTATCTTTCTCTCTTTTTTAAAAAACTATTCTTCCCTTTCACTTTTCTTAGATGCACAAAATAAATTCAGACATTTAACATAATTATACACTTGAATTTTTTCATGAAATAAAATAGAAGAATTTTTCGAAAACTTAAAGTAGTAACAATAAATGCGAAAAACAAATATAAGAAATGACACTGATCACACAATAGAATAAAAGGTGTTTTTTTTTTTTTTGGGGGGGGGGGGGAAGGGGTTAGTGCAAAAATTCCACCCATTTTTATTACCCATAAAGAAGAGCAAATATGCTCAAAATGAACACTACCTATTACTGTGCATAATCTATGAACTCTTCCCACCTTTCTGGTAGGAGATGAATCCCACGGCGATAAAATTCCTGCGGTTTCGAGTCAAAAAAGTGTTGGATGGATGGCAGTTTTCCCAGCATCAAGATCATAAAAGATTTTCTGACTGAAGGAATTGTTCAACTCACGAAATAGGTGATTGTCAGTTGGTGCCAAGTCAGGAGAATAGGGAGGGTGGGGTATAACCTCCCAACCAAAGCCCAGTAACTTTTGACGAGTGATGACAGGAACATGTGGCCTGGCGTTATTGTGATGAAGGATAACACCGCGATGATTGATGAGACCTGGCTGCTTTGCTACCAAATTTGAATGCAGTATGTCTAACTGTAGACAGTAGAAGGCAATATTGATTGTTTGGTTCAGTGGCAGGATCTCCCAGTGAATTATTCCGTGCACCCCCCCCCACACACACACACACACTCAATAACACCTTGTTGGGATGAAGTTTAGCTTTCGAAGTCGGTACAGGCGGATCAGAAGGGCGACAAACAGTCCTACGATGTTTTACGTTACGGTACATAGCCCACTTCTCATCTCCTGTCACAATTCGTGTCAAGAATGGGTCTTTTTGTACCGGGAAAGCAAGGAAACACAAGTGGCTATTCGGTCATCCCGTTGATTAGCTGTAAGTTTATGTGGAACCCAACGATCCAACTTTCTCGTAAAACACAACATAACTAGCCGTCTCTCGACCATTGTCCGGTATACGTTGAAAGTCTCCGCTAATTCTTGCACGGTTGGATTCGGGTTGTTTCTTATGGCTTGGTCAATATCGTCGTCTCCAATGCGTGATGGCCGTTCACTCCTAGCCTGATCTTGGCAGCTTCTGTCTTATTCCCTAAATTTACGAAACCATCGACGACATTTGCTTTTGTCTATTGCATCCTTCCTATAAACTTGACAAACATTGCGACATGCTGCGGCTGCCATACTCTTTTTATAGGACTTTATAACAAACAATGTCCTTCTCGCTTTCCATGTTACACCCTCTGATGTTTGTTTTTTTTAGATGATTAACATTGTGAGACACGATGCATTTATATGTGAGGCATCCACGCGTTTGATTGGCCGACGATTTGCGTCATTACAATGTCATGTGTGACATCAATTCCATTGCAAATTTGCATATCCAAAATCGGGTAGAACTTTCGCACTCACTCAATATATATGTACACATTAAATTATATACACAGTACTCTTACGTTATGTCAGGCCAATGTTTGAGGTACTTGGCACACGTGTTGGTACGTATAGGTCCGTCAGTGAACCCAATCTTATCAACATCATACGTACCGTTGCTTTTCACCTTCGTGATTTTGTACGAACCCAGTTATTTCGCTTGTAACTTCAAACCGGAGCCTTGTTGTGTTCTTTTTATCACGACCACATCGTTAACTTAAAAAAAAATTTCGGGGTTTTTCGTGGTTGTAATACTTTCGGTTTTCTTCTTGCACCTTTAAAATCTGTTTTTTCGCTTCCTGTCTCAGCTCTCTGCGATTACTTGTGAAATCTGATCTTAGTTCTTGGTCAAGTAAGTCTAAAATTCTGGTGTCATTTCTATGTTTCATTTTAGTACCGAAAAGGAGTTTGAAAGGAGTCGTGTTAATGCTTCACTGGAAGTTCATTGCCTGTTGAACGTCATTTACGTACAAATACCATTTAGCGGGGTTTTTTACGGAGAGTTTGGATAAAATTGAAATGATGATAGAATTAGCTCTTTCTATTTGTCCATTAGCCCGTGTTAATCCTATCGTTACATGTATGTTTTGTATATTTTCCTCGGTACAATAGTCTTCGAATTCTTTGGATGTGAAAGCTTATCCGCGATCTGAAATTATGCGAGTTGGATTACCAAATGTAGCTTTCTGTATTTCTAGTTTTGAGATAACTTCTTTGGCATCCGTTGATTTTGTTGGATAGAGCCAGATAAATTTAGTAAAGGAGTTTATAATAGAAAATATGTGTGTATAATTTTTATTAATATTTTCTAAGGGACCTAAGTGATCAACATGATATGTATGCAAAGGAATGTCATTTTCCCCGATCGAGTGTAGCATACCTTCCTGTTTGCCGCGCTTTCGATTTGTTAGAATACATGGAACACAATTTGTTATACATTTTTCTATTTTTTGTTTTATTTCCGGAATAAAAAATTCATGTGCCAGACTCTCCTCTGTGCGTTTTGCAGCGTACTGACCCTTTTCATGAGCTGTTTTAATGATGCTTAACTGCATATTCTCCGGAACTACAATCAAATCATTACCGTTAAGCATGGTTCTACCTTCATGCCGTTAACACTTTTGTATAAGGTGTTATTTTTAACCAAATAGTCCTCATAAGGTTTAATGTTCAAAATTTCTTTGACTGTTTTAGTGTTTACGTCGGAATCTTGGGCTTGGGCTATTTTAAGTATAAGGCTATCTATCTTCTATGGTCATGCAAGCGGGAGTCCTACTGAGGGCATCAACGTTGCGTATTTGTGTACCCGTGCGATGTTCAATTTTACAGTCAAAGTACGGAGCATCATAGCCCATCTAGCAACTTTAGTACAGACTTCTTTTTTTGTCCATGGTCATTGCAATCAGTTACAATCTTGAATAGGATTCCTAGCAAATAAATCCGAAATTTTTTTAGCGCCTCTATTACTGCTAACGTTTTCAATTCATAACTCGAATATTTACATTCACTGCCAGCCGTTTTCCTACTCATAAAATAAGCAGGTTGAAATATATTGTCTATTATAGAACGTTGAATTAGTACAGCGCCATGACCATCTTTACAAGCATCTGTGTGTATTTCTGTTTCACTTTTCGGACTGTATATAGACAAGACTGGTTCAGAGGACAATGCATTTTTTAGTTTCTGAAACGTGATTTTTTCCTGAATTCCAAATTTAAATTTAGTACCTGTCTTCAACAAGTCGCTTAATGGCTTGGCAATTATGAATACCCTTTAATAATTTTTTTCTAAAATACCCCGTTAATCCTAAAAAGCTTTGTACATCTTTTGTACTCTTTAACTTTGGAAAATTCTGAACAGCTTTAGTTTTGTGCAACGAGGGTTGAATTATACCGCTTGATATTCTATAAAGAAATCTATATCACGTTTCAAAAAGTCACGTTTTTTGAGATTTAGTTCTAAGCCATATTCCAAAGCTCTTTGTTGGACTAATTTTAAATTTTCTATATTTTGAGACTCTGTTTCGGATGCAATAATAATATCATCCATGTAAATAATGACAATATTATTTTTCAATAGTTGGCGAAACACATTATAAATATATCTCTGAAAGACACTACGGGAATTTGTTAAGCCAAATGGACATTTAATAAATTCATACTGTCCCTCGTGCGTCACAAAACTCGTATATTTTCGGGAACTTTCTTCCAAGTCGACGTGGAAGAATCCATTTTTAAGATCTAATGTTGTGAAAACTTTAGCAGAGTGTAATTTATCAATAACATCGTCGATCACTGGTAATGTAAAATGTTTTTTTTTTTTTTTTTTTTTATGAGACGGCGGAAATCGATTCATAATCTGTGTGTGTAATCTTTCTTTTTAACAAGTACAATGGGTGAAGCATAATCTGAATAACTTTTACGTAACTTTTACGTACCCTGGTTTAACCTTAAAAACCTTAAAAACAGTTTAACCATTAATCGCTATTCTGCTTTCTTACTAAGTAAACATCTCAATCTAACTGGTTTTTATTCTTATACAAGGTTTTTCTTCCTCTCCGGCGACATTTAAGAACTGATAAGTGACCAGCCGAAGAGGGTTTGTTCTTTTTTAGTGTTTTTTTTTTTTTTTTACATTTTTCCTTTTTTCATTCTGCTTGTCCTATAAATATGCATACTTGCCAACCATCTCATTAATAACCGTACAATTGTTAAGGCCCCTTTTTTCACACCACTTTATTTTTAGAATAATTCTCTCCAAATGTTGTTATGATTAAATAAGACTAAAATTACTCTAAAAAATGACTGGTGTGAAAAAAGAGGCGAGTACTAAAAATTGTATGATTCATAATGAGATGGTTGGCAAGTATGAATATGTATTTATATATTTTATATTTATGTATTATTATTTACTAATGTATCTTATTTATAAATTTGATTCTTTATGTTAGTGATTTGTATTAATCCATTTTTAATCTTGAATTCGACGGCTATATATGTTTTTACTTTCATCTTTGAGAAGTGGGGAGCTGGGAACGTGTTTTCTGGCTTAAAGCCCACGTTCCCTCAGAAACTTCTCATTTTCCCTTCCCTACATGGGGGGGGGGGGCTCCCTGAAGAAGGCCTCCATGTGTTTTGGGATTGCTTTTCATTTGTTATCAGTTAATAAATTTATATATACATATATATATATATATATACATATATATAAATTCTCTTCCTTAACATTGATGTTTCAATTTGTCATTTCTAATGTATTTTATTTTACTGTCACAGAGCGAAAATATTCGCAAAAAATTGCAAAAAATATATCAGCGCTATGGATTCAAAAGTCTCACATTCTTTTGAGTTTGTTTTCTTTATTATTTAAATTTAAATAATTTCATAGCCATAAACCTGTAATATATAAAGGTGTGCAAAATAATATAAAATTTCAGAAATCGACTTTTTTTTTTTTTTTTTATATAAAATTATTAAAATTTTAAATAAAGTTAATTATAATGATTTTGCAAATTCCAAATTTCATGCATTTTATGACGTTCATAATCCAAAGAAAGATGTTTCTATGAAGTCTTGTATGATTTTTTTAATAACATTTATTTTGTGTTAATATTATAATATATTACCACACTTTACACATTCAAAGATTAACACTTTTAAATGTTAGATCTTTCAACTATAAAGAATTGAAAACAGAAAAAAATTTTATGCATGTTAAAATTTTTGTTTTATTTGTAATAGCTTGGAGCAAATTTCACATGCATTTCAAATATATATACATTGGTTTAAGCAAATACTCAATATTTCTTTTATGTATTAAATAAAAAATGCATAATATACTTCATAATATGTGTTCTTTTTCCTGTCACAAGTATTTCGACTTCATTTCCTGAATTGTTGGAAAGAATGATCTCTCTCAGCATATTTTCTGTGCCTGCAAAAAGAAAATTTAAGAAAATGTATTGAAAATCGTAAATAAATGGTACAACACTTTTCTTACTATAAGTTGGCGTAAGTTAAAGACGTTGCCTCGGGAAAAGACGCATTCAGATATTTATTGTACAATTATTCGTTGGATATGTGTGTGATTTTCAAATCGTGTTACTAACAATACTATTTCTATATAAATATATACTTACTGCATACATTAAAAGAAATTTATCTGAATATTTCTTCAAAAATAGTTAGGATTTGAAGGTATTGTTAATCCGAAATATATTGCAATTTTAATAAAATAAATATATACTGCATATTTTCAAACTTCATTTATATGACTATATGATTGATAACATGTTTTTTTCGATATCCGTTCACCCATACTTCATAACATTAATATATATATATATATATATATATTATCCTTTTATAATGCTTTGCTGATTTTTCGCACTCTTCTAAAAATTCAACGGACTTTTTAAAAACTAGTTAAAATATTATTGATATATATTACATATCTAACCTATTTGAGAGTTTCTTATTGCTACGAGTTTTTATTGCCAAAAATTGTGTATAGAAATAATTTAAATTTTTTTGTGATTTTTTTTTTATGATTAGTTAATATTGGCTATCAAAAGCATTTGCTCCTACAAATAAGTACTTAAATCTCCATAATATTTGAAGCTGTGATATTTTTATGTAAGACTCTTTATATATCCAATGGTTGTAGCTCTCCTATTTAGCTCTCCTATTTTTTTACTGGTGTTTATTTTTTTGTTACCAGCATTTACAAACTGAAACGTTGCATATGTTGTTATAACATTAAAAATATCATAAAGATTTTACTTATAAATAGTGGTAGAAAAATATTAAAATGTTTAAAAGAAAAGACCGTTGAGACCTTTTCATATCTGAAACTTTAAAAAAAAAAAAAAAAAAAAAAAAAAAAAAGACATTTTTTTCGTAGGTACCTTATATCGATTTCTAAAATTAATGTTGTAAACAATTTTAAGAAATCTATCTATAAAACTGTGTCACCAGATGGAAACCAACTTTTTTTTTTTTTTTTTTTGGGGGGGGGGGGGTAGGGGGGGAAGTTAATAAAATTGATTACCAATATTTCTTAATAGTAATGTATTTTTATAATTTTTTACGATTATATCTGTTAAAGGTTGGCTATTAAAAATTTCTGGTACTAAATCTTTCGGAAAAAACAGAAGAGTTGGCTGAAACGGATTCTCAGAACAATTGGATATTTCTATCTTCTAAGAAAGGGGATTATTTTTTTACTGTGCCAGTTATGTATCACAGGATAGCTTTGTTAGTAGAGCATTAACCAGTTATGCTAATGACACAAGTTTGATAACGGGCTACATCAGTTTATTATTTTTGGTAAAAATAATTAATAAAATATGTTACTGACATTTGATCTAAGTTATAAAACACAGGAACATTATATTTTTAGCGTGAGGTCAGAAAGAAAGAGGGTAGAGAGCTAAAGAGACTAAGACATACGGATGACAAAGGGATTCCGAAATATTACAAATATTCATGCACTAGGTCAGGATCGATCTCAGCATATTTTGTCTACAAGCCTAAGTTTCACAACTAGAAATAGTAGTTGCTCCTTCATATGCATGTATAAATTTATTTAAATGATGTCTTTGTATGTTTAATAAAAACACAGTAGTACTGAAAACTGCTGATGCAAATTATAGTTCTAATGCATGTGACAAATAAAAATATGAGAAAGTTTGATTAATAGAGAACATTATATGATTAAATGTTTATGGAAACTATAAATTTGAGGACATTTGGGATCTATTAATGGAACAGAGTTATTTATATGTCATCCGTTATCATAAAGGAACGATTTATGTGTTTCTTGTCTAAGTGATTGATTATATCCTCGCAGACTAGATTTGCGAGATTTAATTAACGATCTTAACGTACTGCACAGAATATGAATGTATCTTAATAATCAAATGAAAAATCGATTTATATAAGGCATGGAAGACATACTTGTGCACATCTTCAGTATTTCTGAAAATCTCAGTGCACAAAGAATGCGAAAGAGGTAAATATCTAATTAAAACAAAATATTTCGTAAAGCCGAAGCTTTTTCTTTTTATACATAATACTTCACGAAAAAATCGGTGAGTTTAATAATTGTATATATATTAATTAAAACGAGGTTAATTTACGATTGACAAATGTGTATATTAAAACGTTTCATAGAAAAATTATATGAAATTTAAAGATATTAAAATTTAATGATGTTTTACTTTTTAAAATCTTAAGATTGTTTTTAACAGATAAATATAAACGCTTTTAATTGGTTCATTTCCCATATTTGATAAACGTCTCTAATCTACAAAAATTTAATGTCACGCAAATTTGATCAGTGACATTAAATATATATATATTTCTATTCATTTTCTTAAATAGATGTATGTATTAAATAGATATAGATGACCTTGTTGCGTACTCGAGGTTCGTGAATTGCCTATGAATGAAAGGCAAATCTTGCAAAGGCTTAAAAGTTTACAGAATATTCTAGAAGATTACAGATCTGTAAATCAAATATCAACTTCAGTTTCAACAGAAAACATAGCTTATATAACATCTGATAACGTCAAAATCACAGCATAAATTGTACTAAAGCGCTAACACACAGCAATAGGCTGTAATGAAACAGTAACAAGAGACCCAGTCAGGGTGCGATGCAGTTCCCTTATATCGTACAATAAGAGAATTTTCCAGTAACTTCTGTAATATTAGAGCTTAGCTTTTCGGTATATTGATAATAAGGATTTTCTTGCCAAGGTCGCCAAAAAAGTCGCCAAGGAACAATAAAGTTGCCAAATATGGCGCCTAGGCCATTACCTAGCCTGGTGAAGCTTTTTAACGGGTTTTTAATGCGAAATGAATCATTTTAACGCCAAAACAAGCTATAAATGAAGAGAATTAACATTTTATAGCCTTACTAAGTCTCTTTGAATTAAAATAATTGCTCTTATTTACAAATTCATAACATTGGCCCCTTCCCAAAGACTGCACGTTCCGGGCAATACAGTCCTTGATCAGGAGATAGAAACTAGACAAACTATACAACCAGAATACAAAAACTAAGTTGCATATGACAATAAAATTCCAATACAGATTGCAAAATTAAGTGGTTGAATTTTTACAAAATTTACAGATAAATACAAATATTTATATACAAACATTTGTATTACACATACCCAAAATTAAAAATGTCGTTACCCGTGGTGTAAAGCTAACCTGTCGTAATGTACTAACTTCGGGTTTTATGAAGGTGTTTTAGTAATTCTAACAACAACAACGTTATTCAGTCTTTTTAGGACTGTATAAGGACCGTCCCAGTTACACTGTAGCTTTGGAGAGAGTTTTTTACGTCGAACAGGGCTCCACAACCAAACTTTATCTCCTTCTTTGAATTCGTGATTTGTAGACTTCAGGTCATGTCTCGATTCCATTCTCTCCGTTGACATGTGAATCCGCTCCCAAGCAAAGTTGTGTATGTCTTCGAATTTGCCAGGTGCATCTGGTGGACAAAAACCAAACAGGAGATCACATGGAAGATGAAGTTCACGTCCAAACAGCATCTATGTGTTGAAGTGTAGGCAGTAGTTTCGTGGTTAGCACTTCGATACGCTAGCAGGAACAAACACAGCTTCAAGTCCCAATCTTGCTGATTCCTTGATCCTAAAGGAGAGACGTAATTCAGGATGGTGAGGTAAAATCTCTCGACCGTGCTGTTCGACTGGGGATGTAAGGGCTTTGTCTGACTTTGGTCTATGGTGAGTAGGTTACATAGTCCTTTGAATACCGCAGGGGTGAAGTTCGTACCTTGACCGGTATCAAGCTGTAACGGGTGTGTCATACCTGGACACCCATTGCTGCGCTAGAACCTCGGAAACTGTGCATGCCTCTTGATCTGGAATGGAATGTGCCTCAGGCTACTTGGTGAAATAGTCCATCACAACGAGGATGTACTTATTTCTTCTGGAGGTCCGTGTCAAAGGACCCAAGTTGTCAAGTGTGATCCGTTCAAATGGTGTTCCTGCATTATACTAATGCAATCTTCCTCGACTCGTTTTCACGGGCCTTTACGTGCCGCACAAACATCACAATATTTGCACCAATTCTTCACGTCCTTCCTTGACTTGCACCAATAGAAGCGTACTCGAATTTTTTGGAGAGTCTTCTTTATTCCTAAATGACTTCTGGTAGGGCTATTATGCAGCTGCTCTAGAATGTCTGAAATCTTCGATCTAGGTAGTAAGATTTGCCATTTGCCACTTAAAATTACATGCATCGTCAGACCCCTATTTTCTGTAGTGTACACCGTTCAGAGTGCCCAGTAACATTTCGTGATCTTACGCGCATATTCAGAAATCTTTGGAAAAATTGCAGAAGACTATTCTCACGAAGTTATGTGTGTTTGTAAAAATAAATTTCGGTGGAATCTGTATATATCGTTTGTAAAAAAGTAAAATAATGAAAATGTCCGTTTCTTGGCTATTTATCGCTCATTCGCTACACAAAAAAATTTGAAACAAATCTTTTTTTTCCCATAATTTTTAACTGAAATATTTTTTTATACTCTTCACACTAAAACAATTTAAGTTGGATTACTTCAAATAAACATTTTATAACTAGTGTTTTTCATATATATATTTATTCATAAATGTGTAAATTGAAAATCTAATAAGCGATATTAACAACGTTTGATAATTACAGAACACTTAAATTAACTTAAAATTTCTTTACGATTTATCAAATTAAAATGTCAAATGACATACCATTTATTTAAAAGGTGTCTTAAACTGACATTTCATTTAGATAAAAGGTTTTTTATACTGACAGTATAAGTTCGAGTACTTAATGCTCTCAAAATAAAAGAAAAGAAATTCCATAATAATTTAGTGAACAATCCGTAAACAGCAAAGTTTGGTAAATATAATAGAATTTTTCTGACAGCAGGACAGGAGAGAGTTTCGCTATAAAACCATTATAGGGAATAATGGACTTCATCTCATTAAAGATATCTTCCTCATCCAGTAACATCTAACAAGATACGTCAATCACGCAGATCTTTCTGAAAAACTTAACATACCATCAAAATATTCAAATCCAACTTTCTCACTAGTCTTCGGGATCTTCTACTACCAGTAATCGTATTCTACATACAATAAATGACTGCTCAGTATTGATTAATTTGTTGGATACTGGTTTCTTCTCGTTATTAGTTCAAACAACAACTAAGAAACTCTCCTTTTTTATGTATTTATTGATAAAAAGTCATTTTCTTTAAATGGCAAATTTTCATGTCTGCTGCTATTCTTATTCCCCTCTCTCTATTTATCATTCTTTTGCCTATCAAAATATAATTTTAGATATTTTAAACATTTTTTTTTCCCTGACTATATTTTATTGCTCAGAAAAGCTATATATAAGCAATTAATTTACATTTTAAAGGAAAAGCTATTTAAAAGAAATACATTAAAGTTGTTCAGCTTAGAGTAAATGATCACTTATGCCAGGAAAATGACAACAAAGCTAAAGGATATTTTTTTACAGTTTTATGAAAAAAGCAAGTTTTTCTGGCTCATTCAAAAGGGTAGGTTGATTTCTTTTTAACCGACTTCAAAAAGGAGGGGTTCTCAATTCAGAGCGTTTTTTTTTTTTTTTTTTTTTTTTTCTTGTTAGCTTATAACTTCTGAACGGATGCTCCGATTTTGATACTTTTTGTTTTGTTGTAAAGGTCTTGATGTGAAATAGGTCCCATTGTAATACCTTTACGATCAAAAGAAAATACAGAGTGCCCAAAAAAGTCACTACCGACTCTTTTAACTGCTGAACGTCGTCCGCTATAGTCATAAAAGTGGTATGTAGGTATATTGAAGTGGTCATCGCAACGCGATTCAACCGCCTACAGCGCCATCTGGTGGAAAACAGCGGAGTTTGCTTTCCTATCTCGAAAACGGTTCAAGATAGGGAAAAAAAAGTAAATTAGAAAATTATAGGATATCATCGATTTAGTACGATAAGACAGTTTATAGACATTAATGCTAAAAATAGAACGATTAAAACATGCATTTGTTTGTCTGCAATTTAATATTTTGTGCACACTTCAACGACATCGCATACGTTGTAGCGTTGCGGGTGACATTTATGCTATGTAAAATTCAAAGTATGGTTATTGTAAACAGTTATACAATTAATGTATAGACGTTTTCAACCGACTTCATAAAGGAGGAGGTTCTCAATCGAAAACATGTTTTTCGTTGTTGTAGTTGAAATTTGTTACCTTATAACTACGTAAGAAATGCTTTAATTTTAATACTTTTTTTTTTCTTGTCGTAAACATCTTGACTTGAAATAGGTCTCATTATGATTTCATTAATATCTAAACAAATCACAGGGTATTCACAAAAGTCCATTCTCACTTTAATTGCTAAACGGCTGCCTCTACACTCGTAAAGGTAATGTAATTATCGTAAAGTGGCCATGTGCTACAAGATGTGACCGCTTACAGCGCCACCTAGTGGGAAGATAGCGGAGTTAGCATTTCTATCTCGAAAACATTACAAGGTGTGAGAGAAAAGGTTAATCACAAAGTTGTACAGCATCATTGAAATTTTTTACAAATTTCAAGAATTTTTTGCAGTAAAACACCACATCTGACCACACTAATTATTTTTTTCACATAATATAAAATGACATACATTTCAATATAAAAAAAAAAAAAATCAATAGCGTGTTCATTGTATTTTGTGATTAAAAAATAAAAGATTTAAAATGCATAAATATTTCATTAAGTTATGTTTAACGGCTAACTGATGTACAACAAATGATCGATACAATATGCATTCTTACTATTTTAACGAATATTATTATTTTTAAATAATTTTTGAATGGATAATATTATACCTGAGCCGGAAGTGTATACGCGAATAGTGCTACATGTCATGGTAAAAATGAATGTGTTGGAATTGGTGAAACTATAAAATGTTTAGCCACAAGAGCAAGCTTGCAGTGTCCATATGACAATCACATAATAAGTAAAAAAAAAAAAAAATGTTTACATTTGCCAAAATTTATGTTCCAGGAATATACACATTTTATATTACAGCTGAGGAAGTAACAAAGTTCACAAAGATGTTAGAGAAACGATATTAAAATTGTTCAAGAATTCCTGGGACAAGTGTAAATCATTTTTTCCAACTACTGAATGAAAGAAGACTGCTTACAAAGCATGTTTCATCATCTAATGTATTATTTTAAGTTTCTCTTGGACTTCAAAACAAAGAATTTATCACCATAAAAGAGGAAAAAATTGTTGCAGCTATCTATGACAATAACTGGTGGCTTGGAACGATACTGGAAATTATTGAAGAACATCGAGATGCAAAAATCAAATTTATGAACCCAAGTAGAACTTTCTCAGCTTATTCATTGCCTAATCATTCTGATGTTTGTTGGGTTCCATATGAAACTATTTTAATGAATGTGCCTATCTCAAGCACAAGCACTGGTCACTTATTACTTTCAACTCAGATATAATATTATCCATTTAGAAATTATTTTAAAATAATAATGTATACATTAATAAACAAACATGAAAATTGTTGTACACTTTTAACATATTAATCATACGAGTAGAGGGTTGAACGTGGCATCATTCAAAAGGTATGATTAGCCAGATTTGCAGAATACAAAAATTATTTCCTTATGATGTCAAGAAGGTAATCTAAAATACGTTTATTTTTTATGCATATTTTATTTTATATGCATATTCTTTTGTACTAAAAAGTTCCTAAAGAAAAAAATTGTTAAATATGTCAATTACTTAAAATCTAAATAAAACCATGCACACAGTAATTTTTATAGAAGTAGCATATTTAAACTCTCGATGACAGATTTTTCATTCTAAGAGGCAATGGCCATTAGAGTGATAAAAATGATTATGAGTGAATGAGTGGGTAGATAGAAGTTGTGTACTATTGAATTTATACGCAAATTAACACATTCGCTGCCGATCTCGCGCTAGCGCATGATGTGGAGTATTGTTTTAGATGTCAGTCACGTGAGATCAGCAGCGAATGTATTAAAAAAGGATTTGATTTATGAAAGATCTATTTTTATTATTATTATTGTGAGTGCGTGTGTGTGTGTTTTACGTCAGCTCTAATTTAAAGATATATTTTTTAGCTAAAACATAATGCATTTCAACTAACTAAAATTGATTACTTATTTTTCGTATGTCGAATTATTACTATATCTTCTGCATATATATGAAAAAAGTATAAGATTCGGAATTTTTTTTAATTTGAGGATTTCGATGAATTTACACGTTTTGAGATTTCTTGAACACGATTCAATATTAATCACATTGATTAAATTTTCGTTCATGTTAATTGATGGATGGTGCTGTCATATAAAATGATATAGAAGAAAATATTAGATTTGTGAATATTTTCGACTTCCGGTTTTCGATGAATTTACACCTTCTGAGATGTCCTAAACATGATTCGCTCATTGTTAGAAAATGAATATTTGTCTGCGTGTGTATGATGTGTTAAGGAAACTTTGTAGTATCTTACGAACTAATAGGCGGGATTTAAGTACGACTGATAATTGGTTAGAGCTTGATTAAAATTAGTGCTAATTAGCTGTTCGAATATATCACCCAATAGGTGGTGCTACTGTGTTGTGATTCACCCCATTTAAGTCAAATCTATACCTCAACTTCTATAAGGTATAAACGCACCAAACATGATATACGGTATGGACATTATGTAATATTGTGCTGTTTTAATTTGTGTGCATATCGGCCGACAAGTGGCTGTGCTGTGTTGCAATTTAATTCCGTTTACAAGAAGGCAATGGACTTTATCCGTGTCACGCCATAAGACCCTTGACAGGTGACAACTGTAGGGAAAAATGCAACATTATAATGTTTATATTGTAGAGGGAAATGTTTGTATTCTATAGGGAAATATTTTTATCCTATAGGGAAATTTATAGGGGAATGGAGAATTGTAAATCACATGTTGGGTTAAATTTAGCCTCGAACCCCAAAAGACGGATATTGTCCATTGCTTTACTTTGCAAAAAAAGGTTGAGTTTCAACCACTGGACAATATTAGTAATCGTTAAATTGTCAAGAATGCATGTTGTGTGGTTAAAAGATCATTTGTTGTGCATCAGTTAGCCATTAAACGGAACTTAATGAAATATTTATATGCTTTATTTGTTTAATTTTTAGTCACAAAATACAATAAACACCCTATTGATTTTTTTTATTATTATTATTGAAAAGTATGTCATTTTACATTATGCGAAAAAAAAATCAAAGTCGTGAGATGTGGAATTTACTGTAAAAAAATTCCTTCAAAAAATGCATTTATTACAATTTTGTAAAGGCTTGTATACATATTTTTAGCATTCGCACAATTTTATTTCATAGTTTATACTTTTATTTTTCTAATGACACCAAAATGAACAAAATTGGTCCGTAAATAAAAGTGTTATATTGGTTTGAAACTCATAAACCATTATGCTCATTGACACCATTTTGTTAAATTTAATTAAATTTCGAAATGACCCCTGAATCTTAGTTTTGACTAAAAAATTCTGAAAAAAAATATTTTAAGCCTTTTTCATTATGTACTTTATAATAAAATTTCTTTATTAATATCTGTGACATGAGGGCAACAGCCTTGCGTGATTTCACTTGAAATGAGCCTGATATAAACTCGAAATTACCATTTTTTGAGTTTCTTCATTTTTCTTGTGGGTTGTGATTTGTAAAACCGCCGTCGAACGTCTTCTGATGTTCTGCTACAAGAATAAATTTTCACTGAAAAGGAAAAAAAAAAAAAAAAAAAAAAAAAGATGCGACTCCAAAAATCAACTAATTGGTATAAAATGAAACTGTAAATTACGCTTAAAAATATAAAATAATTTCCTTCGCCAAACAACCTAAATACTACAATTAAACATAACTTTTGAAGTCGGCACAAAAATAAATAAAAATTGATACCTTTATTCAATACAAAAGTTCTATTCAAAATATACATCTCACTTTAGCATCTGCAAAACACTGCCGAAAACTACTTTGATTCAAGTAAACCAATAAAATTTCGTAAAGTGAAGAAGTTGACGGAGCTGCTGGTACCTGGCTTCCTTGATGAAAACAAATCGCCAAATTATATCAGTAAACATATTTAATTCCTTTGAGAAATCATTGTTATTTTAATAAGGTATATTAAGATAATAATCAAAAATATGAAACAACACTCCGTACAATATATATTATAAAATTATACATCTCGCGTGTATATTTTTGCATTACATTTTGATCGCCAAATCCAAAAGCCGCCGAGTATGATAGTTATCAATGTTTTACCAAGTTTGCAAAGAAAACTTTAGAAATTTCGTAGAAACATAAATACCAAATTACGAAGAATGTTCATTGTTCTATGTAGATGTTACTAATGGACCAATTGTATACAGTAATAAAATAATAAAGGAAACATGAAAATGGATCATTCGAGACAACAGCATTTGTAGCTACCGGTCTAAAACAAATCTTTAAAAACGAATTACATTTTATTTAATTTTGCGCCGACTTCAAAAGTTATGTTTAAATGTAGTGTTCAGGTTTTTTGGCGAAGGAAATTATTTTATACTTTTAGGCGCAATTTACATATCCATTTTACGCCAATTTTCTTTTATTTTTAGTTGTTTGAATAGTAGTTGCCTTCTGGAGTCGGCTCTATTTTTAATTTTTACAAAAAGGTTTTATTCCTTATCAAGTAGCCACCATTCTGTTTCAAAATGGCAGTTACAAATCATTCTTGGGCTTATTGGAAATATTGGCGTGTGCTTTTTACGTATGAAGTTTTCAGCAAATCTGTTCATAAATACCATTTTATATGAATTTGAAATTTTAAAGTGGGTGGCACTTGAACACAACATGGTGGATCAAGTTGACAAACAAACATATCAAAAGCATTTATGAGATAAACATACCCAACAAATTTAGTGCGAATTAATTCAGTATTCGTGTTGACAAATTAAGTGGCTTCCATTTGTATCAAAATGGCAGAGCAAGTTGTTCAGTAAACTAATCCAAGATATTTGTAAGATAAGTCCACTGTTCAATTTTCGTTGAAATAAATTCAGTATTTCAAAAGTTATAGTGATAATAAATTCTGAGGTGGCAGCATTCAAGTGACCGCAACATGGAAACAAAATTGCGGACCAACTTGCCCACCGAAACCATTTAAAGTATTTGAATGATAAACTTATTGTACAACTTTGGATCGAATTGATTAAATAGTTCAAAAGTTATCCTGTTAAAAATTTTCAAGTGGCCACCACTTGGAAACAATATGACGGAGCAAGTTGCCCAGTGAACTCATCCAAGATATTTAAAATTAAGTTCACTATCCAACTTTGGTTTGAATTAGTTCAGTATTTTAAAAATTATTATTATAGCAAAATTTCAAGTGCCAGTTTGATTTTAAGTGGCCGAAACTTGGAAACAAAAGGGCGGAGCGACTTGCTTAGCGAAATCATCCAAAATATTTTTATGATAAATTCACTCTCCAACTTTGGTTCGAACTGATTCCGTATTTCAAAAGTTATCATGATAATAAATTTTCAAGTGGTACCGTGATTTCAAGTGACACTGTCAGGTATAGCAAAGTGCTGCAATTAAAACTCGCACTTTGCGGGTAAAACGTGAATCTGCTGTTTTAGGATTCGATTTGAGTGATGGAGTTAGTGCCGATCCTAACTTAAAATTGTAAATTGAAATATGCTAATATTTTGGAAACTGAATAGTATAAAAGTAGAAGGTCAGCTGGAGAGAAGAGAGTTGGAGAGGAGTTAAAGTTAGTTGGTGGGAAGATTGTTTAGGAGAGTTAGCAGCGGTTGGATGTAAGTCAAGTAGATAGCAGTGTCAGGGAATCCTCCTGATAAAGTTTCACTCCCTTATCCCTTAATCTTGACTTTGCCTCTGCATTACTATCATTAAGCCTTACAATATAGGGTGGTACAGTCGGTAACAAAAGTGTCCCAACACTAGCAAAAATTCCTATGTAAAAAAGTACACTTAATACTGTTTTGTTAAGTAAATGTTCTTACACTGACTAAGAACAGGATTCGACAAGGATTTATTTAACAAAATAGTATTCAGTGTACTTTTTTACATAGGAATTTTTGCTAGTGTTCGGACACTTCTGTTACCGACTGTATATCATTGTTGAGCTTTCTTGCCTCTTTTGCTAAGGCATCCGCGGTCTCATTTTCATCAATTCCAACATGTGCTGGCACCCACTGCATGATACAATTTTTTATTTAAGCTGAAGATTCTTTGCAGTATGTTGTGTATGTTCAGCACGAATCCCGAGTTTCCTTTTTGAATTGCCTGAATTGCAGCTTTGGAGTCGCTGAAGATTACAAGTTCGTTTGCCTTCTCTGTTTCTTCAAGTTTAAAATATTCGTTCAAAGCATTTTGGATAGCAAGAAGCTCGCAGGTGAAGTTTGAGGATATTTTTCCTGCGTCAACTTTGAATTGTTCTATTTTTTTCCCTTGTGGAAAGACGATATTTACGCCAGCCCCTCCATTTTCCAGAATCTCGTCTGAAGATCCATCAGTGAAGGCAAAAATGCAGTCTTCATTTAAATACGAGTCGATGGTTTTGATTCCTTTGGCTCTGATGTTAACTGCTTCTTCGTTTTTGGAGCAGGGTTCAAGGAGATAAGTTTCAATTTCTGAGTTTTTGGTAAGTGTTGAGTTTTGCATTGGTTCCTGTAGGATCACATACTTATTGTGCTCAAGTCCAATTTGTTGTCTAATTGTTTCATCAAATTGTAATGTTGAAGATCGTTTGAGCCTGGTACTTTTGCTCCACATTTGGAAGGCTTGATTTCTAATGTGATCTTTATCACGACTTCTGATTTTGTTGGTAAAATTGATAACTTGGAGTTTTCTTCTACTTTCAAATAACTGTAGTCCGCATTCTTGCTGTTACTTGACATTGTCAGTAGAAGCAACAGCTCCTGTGATGATTTCTAGCCTGTATGCAATCTATTATTTTCAACGTTAAACTCGAAGCATGGGACTAAATCGGTGATGCATATTCCGTAATGGGTCGACCGCTGCGATGGTGATCCCACTTTGTCGAAGTGCAGCGGCTTGCGTGTGCCTATGAACCTGAGAGCTATGCCGGCGGTAGCATAGCTACTGGCAGGTGTAGCATAGCTAATGGCTTCGATCAGTCTGGCTTCCAAGCCAGACTGATCGAAGGTGAGGCACCAGGCCAAGAGAATCCCAAAGAAGTCCAAACTTTCTGAGGCTCTGGCTTCCCCTTTTATGGATATGGATAGGATACATTTAAAATAATCTAAAATAGGTTCCAGAACAGTTTCATATTATATATATTTCTGTGTGATGTGTGAGGGAAGGATGTGTGGGTGTTTATTATATTAGGAGGCTACCTCCCCCTCAACTCCCCCTTTAACTACAGAGAGCCTACATTTATTTTTTAAAAATCATGGCCGCTATAAATTTGCCTTGAAACTTGCCAATCTTAATCAAACTTTTTACATAGCAACCTCATACAAACTGCGAAACACCAAATTTTAGTTTCCTAAAGTCATTTGTTTTTAAGTTATGCTAATAACAGATATGCATACACACCAACCGCTAAAAATTTGACTTTCATATTCAGGGACCTTAAAACATATTTAAAAAAAAAACAGAGTTGAAAATTGGGAGGAAAATTAAGAAAAACTTTGTTTACAGAGTGAAAAAAGTAATTTTCCTTCCCGTCGGCATCCTAAAATGTAGCAAAGCACTTCCCTCAATAACTTTCATTAAAAAAAACTTATAGCTTAATTTTGAGTAGCCCTGTATAATGCTTATAAACTATATGCGCATCACAATGTGGACTTAAATTTAGTCCTATATGAAAAACACGTAACACAAAATGAAATATATTTCCAGCGATTTCCAAGTGTAGCCCTAGTACAAATACTTTGAGTAGACCTGTAAACGAATTATGAAAGATTTATATATCACAATCTACATAAAACGTGCTTTTATGGGTATAAAAACATGTTCATCTCATTTTTGACAGCCTGCATATGTTACACTAAATTTCGTCCTCAGGCGTAATGTGTTCCAATTCTCTTGAAAGTTCCTGTACACGAAGCATTTGCTTGAACTCAACGAAAAGTTCCGTGTAGCCACACATATATGATGTACATTTAGAATACCGAGTTTGGACTTCCTGCTATTATTTGTCTTTGAAATTTGCTGATAAGAGACACACAGACACACACAAATCAACCGCTAAGAACATGATTTTCGGATTCAGGGGACCTCAAAACATGTAAATATAACAAAAACTCAATTTCGAAATTTTGACACAAAAACAGTACTTTCTCTTCCTACTACGGGCTATAGAAAATAAGAAGGGGTATGGTCATAATATCCACTTCCAAAACTCACAATAATTAATATATATAATATTACGACGAAAATAGATGCATAGCTGCTAATATTTCAATTTATTCCGGAGCACTTTTAACACCGCCTTTATTCCGTACCACTTTTTTTTTTAAGAGTAAATTTTTCTTATTTTATCATCGCTATAAAAATATTCTAAAAATAAAGTGGTGCGAAATAAAGGCGGAGCTAAAAATGCTCCGGAATAAATTAAAATATTGGCAGCTGTGTAGATGGCTGCTTTCTGGAAGAAAAACTGATCTTATTGACATAATAATTATGCCTTCACAAACAGAGCAACATGACTGTAAAGGAATGGTGTAATTGATTAATTATACATTAGAGTCGTGGTTATCCGAGCCCCGATTAACTGAGTTCCATGTAAACCGAGGTAATCTCGAAGAGGCCACGCCCAGAGACAGGCGTGGTTTTTGACAAATGGCGTAGATAACTTCGACAAATTTTACTATAAATCATTGTATTTTATAATTTATGTATTGTATTGCATTTTTAACTGACTACATTTAAATATGTAATATATGCATTATTTTACTTCATTGACTACGTTTCTATTCATTTTAAATTTTGCCGTATGTTTCCCCTTCGATTTAGGACAGAGTCCGTGTTATCCGAGTTTTCGATTATCCAAGGTGATTTCAGTCCACATTACCTCGGTTGAGCGAGGCTGTACTGTATTTATTTTTATAATTCGGCACATTTCTCTGGAATACTGCAGGGCACGCCCGGAAATCTTCTAGGGTGCACCAGTGTGCTCTGGCGCACCCTTTGAAATTCATTGCACTACACCAACGGACCAGATATGGCACATTTCTAATTTATTCTAAAACATTGTTAACCCCGCCTTTTGTTCACACCACTATCAGAATTATTAATTTTTATAATTTAATCTCGAACATTGTTAGAATCGTCTTCATTTCGTACCACATATTTTGAAGTGTAAATATTTTCTTATTTTATCGTAGAAAAATACTCTACAATTAAAGTGGTGTGAAATAAAGATGCGACTAACAATGCTCCGGGATAAATTATAAAATTTGACAAACCTGTAATGTACTTGTAAAGAAATTTTCTTCAATATGTTATTACGATTAAATAAAAAGAAAATTACTCTTCAAATAAAGTGGTGTGAAAAACAAAAAAAAAAGTAAAAAAAATGACGAGGCTAGCAGTTCTTTAGAATAAATTAGATATGTGGTCAAAACTGATGGACAAATAAAATAAAACAGCATTGTTAAAATACCTTCACCGTAATTTTAAATGTATCTGTTGTTTAATAAAACGAAAAATTTTTCTATTAGGCCCCAACTTCATGAAATTAATAAGTACTATTAAATAAAAAAAAATATTATATATATATATATATATATATATATATATACATATTATTTTTTTTCCCCTAACATCAAAGCTAAAAATTTCATGAAAAAGTTTCCACCACTTTCCCATTTTGGCAAAATTGATTAAAAGAAAAAAAAAATGAATGGAATTTACATTCTATTTTTATTTATTTATTTATTTTGTATGCTGTTAAGAACTGCACTGTTGTAAGTTTATTTTCCCTAAGGGAAGTTTTAATAGAATAATTACAGTGATAGATGTTTTGAATTCTTTATAAAATATATTTATTTGGTAATATAGTTGCAAAATAAGTGATATAAATGTTTTATTTTGCTTAGGGATATATTTTTTTCTTTAAGGTGTTTTCAAAAGTATGTATCTAACAAATGAGAATATAAAGTTTTTGTAAGCAGTAAAGTTATAATTCTTAAAGTGTTCATATTTTTACAAACATTTCAACTAAAAACTTTGTATATATTTTTAGCTCAGAGCTTAGAAAATTTCCTTTATCATTACAATTTAAATTCTTAAAATTGATATTTTATAAATTTCGACACATTATAAATAAACAAAAAAAAATATTATTTACAATTATTATAGTACGATAATTTTAATTTGTATATTTATGATCTGAAAGAATCAACTTGTTATTTCTGCACATACAGATAACTGATATATATAGCTATTTAGATATGTATATATCTGGGTGTCCCATATGTCTGTAGACATTTTAAAAATTCATAAAAATTAAAGGAATTGGTAGATTTGAACGCGGTTTAGAAAAAATGTAATTATCCTAAAGAATTTTTTTTTTTTTTCCCGTAAAGAAAAAAATAATAGTTAAAATTTTCATCGATAGAGGGCGCTGAGCGTGAGAAAATCACAAATTTCCATGAAAAACTATATTTATTTCCATGCAAATGTTCACAGGCCTATAAATCCTATTCTATGTATTCGCCATCACCACAAATTACAGTTTGCAAACGACTTACGACATCGCTAATTACAGCTTCAGTTGGCGGTTCTTAGCTCATGGAAAACATTTTCACCAATATCGCTTTATCAACAAAGTCAGCATCGCAATTAAAACCTCTTGTATGCACAAGTAGGAAGCAAAATAAGAAATATTCTGTGTTAATAGTAAAACCGTGCAATTTAGAGGACTCTGATTTGTATATTTCTCGTTACGCGTCCTCACAACGCCCCCTTTTCTTTTCTTTACCAAAAAATACCCCCCCCCCCCTACGAGAATAAATTTTTCGCAAAATGCGTTAAATTCTACCAATTCCTTCGATTTTTAGCAATTTTTAAAATGTCTACAGACTTATGGGACAGCTGGTATATATATATATATATATATGTAATGCAACAAAGCAACAAAACAAAGATTTTTCCTACATCTCTCAACTGATTATACACATATACACACGCGCGCGCACAGACACACACACGCAGACAGATGTTAAGGGTCGCGAAAATATCACATTGAGCAAAACTTCTACTGACGAACCGGAAGTGACCTGCCGAACTTTACTAATAACTTAATATTTTTTGTGATGGCGCCATCTATTATCATTTTATGTAAAAATACATTTCCACAAATTTAATTTTTTCCCTTAAAAAAGTAATAACAAAAAATCTGAAAATATCTCATCCTATTTTGAATTCTGCTTCTTCCGAGATAACTCGAGGGAAATTTAGTCTTTCACACACAACAGTTAGGCAGTGAAGTGGATAAAGGAAATTTTTTTGTTTATTGTAAATATAACTAAAAGTATTTTATGCAGAAATTTTGTTTCATAAAAAAAGGTTAATTTGCAATTTATATATATATACTAGCAGGCTTTGCCCGCTTCGCTGGGCACTATATTTAAAGGATTTCTTTTTAATTGAATAATAGAAACGTTTAAATAAATATATTTCGATTGGCGATTATTTTCTTCACAGTTTTAGTATGAGATCTCCATGACAATATGAAACATTTTTAAACTTCTCGAATCTGGGCAAAAAAACTATTATTTAAACGAATATTCTCGAAAACAGTCAAATAAAATGTTAATTCTTCGAATATTCTGGAAATAGTTGTAGCTGTTACTCGTACAGTAAAAGTCACTATTCGATTAATGGTCGAATCAGAGAACGCACGTATAGCCGGTAACAAAAGTGCCCGAACACTAGCAAAAATTCCTATGTAAGAAAAGCACACTTCGTACGGTTTTGTTAAATAAATCCTTGCCGAATCCACATCTTAGTCATTCTAAGAACATGATTCGATAAGGATTTATTTAACAGAACCGTAAAAAGTGTACTTTTTTTACATAGGAATTTTTGCTAGTGTTCGGACACTTTTGTTACCGACTGTAAGTCGTTTTCGCAGCAGTCACTATAACGCACATGAAAAAATAAAATCACTGGGCAGCCCTACAGCGCTGTGCATGAATCTGAAAACGCACGTAACTCGGTTCCGTGGCAATCACTATCACACATGTTAAAACAAAAAAAAAAAAAAAAAAAAAAAAAAAGTCACTGGACACCCCTACTCTGCTGTGCATGTATCTGAAAACGCACGAAACTCGTTTTCGCAGCAATCAATGTCAAGCACGATAAAACCAAAAAAAAAAAAAAACATCACTGGACACCCCTACCTCAAACCAATGAAAATGAAATAAACCAATCAAATTTCTCGTAATTTCTCATAACATAGCTCTAGTTCAACGTAAAATACACTCAAATCAATGAAAATCAAATAAATCAAATCTCCCGTAATTCCTCATAACGTAGCTCTAGTTCAACGTAAAATGCACTCAATTCAAGGAAAATCAAATAAACCAGTCAAATCTCTCGTAATTCCTCAAAAAGAAGCTCTAGTTCAACGTAAAATACACCCAAATCAATGAAAATCAAATAAAACAATCAAATCTCTTGTAATTCCTCATAACGTAGCTGTAGTTCAATGTAAAATACACTCAAATAAACCAATCAAATCTCTCCTAAGATTCTCCATTTGCGTCATTATAGAAATAGGAAGTTTTATTTTCATATTCTTATTAATTAATTGAAAACTAATCAAAAATTCGAAAATCTGACTTCGATAGGCACAATGACCTTTCGGAGGGCGCCTTTGTGTTAAATCACGTGACTGTCCGAGCTACCGTTTTCGAGAGCAGTGAAATATACATATATATATACAAATATTGCTCACTTAATAGTATAAGGTACATATACCGTCGGTAACAAAAGTGTCACTAGCGAAAATTCCTATGCAAAAAAAGTACACTTCATACAGTCTTATTAAATAAATCCTTATCGAATTATGTTCTTAAACTGACTAAGAACAGGATTCGACAAGGATTTATTTAACAAAACAGTATGAAGTGCACTTTTCTTAAATAGGAATTTTTGCTAGTGTTCGGACACTTTTGTTACCGACTGTATATACATGCCAACCATCTCATTATGAACCGTACAATTTTTAGTACCCGCCTTTTTTTTCACACCAATAATTTTTTTGAGTAATTTTGGTCTTATTTAATCGTAACAACATTAGAAGAGAATAACTCTAAAAATATAGTAATGTGAGAAAAGGGGCGTTTTTTCAGGGAGCGTTAACAATTGTACGGTGATTAATGAGATGGTTGGCAAGTATGTAAACAAATCCTTATTGAATCGTGTTCTTAGACTGAATAAGAACAGGACTCGACAAGGATTTATTTAACAAAACCGTATGAATTGTACTTTTTTTATATAGGAATTTTTGCTAGTGTTCGGACACTTTTGTTACCGACTGTACTTTTCTACCATTTCATTCTTTAAGATTCAATATATCTTTCCTCCATGGTAATCCCTTAAGAGATATTTTATTTTTAATTAAGTTGCAGCATTTAGCAGCGAGTCTCACAAAAGAACTTTTATAGCTTTTTTACTTTTTCCTATGTTTTCATTTCATTCTTTAAATCTTTCCTCCATGATAATCCCTTAAGAGATAGTTTATTTATAATTAAGATGCAGTATTTAGCAACGAGTCTCACAAAACCCCTTTATAGTTTTTTTTACTTTCTTCTATACTCAATAGAAGAAAATATTGGGTTCGTAAACATTTTCTACTTCTGGTCTTCGATGGGTTTACACGTTTTGAGAGGTGCAGAACACGATTTGCCCATTTTTAGAAAATGTCTGTCTGTGTGTGAGTGTGATAAAAATTTTGTGTCAACAGTATCTGCACAGAAATTACTGCACAGAGATGCCTATAAATTTATATGTAGATACACCATAACCTAAATTAGTGGCTCAACTTTTGATATCAACTGCTCAACAGGTGTAATGCTATACAGCGATTTCCACAATTTATGGAAAGGCTATATCTCAATAAGTACTGCACACAATTTCATATAAATTTATATGTAAATGTAGTTGGACATAAATTAGTACCTATCAACTTTTGGTGTCAATCATTCAACAGGTGGCGCTGATATACAGCGATTTCTGCCATTTAATGGAAGGCTCTATCTCAAGCTCTATTGGGTATACCAAACAAAACTTTATATATATAAAGGTCGTAATGAGTCATTATGCTTATTCAATTTAGATGTATAATAGCTAATACATGGCGCTGCTATACTGCCTTTATCTCTGAGAACGGGAAGGCTATATCTCAACTTCTATGGCATATAACTGTGCAAAAATTAGTATGTGAGATAATATTATTCAAAATACTTTTTAAGATAATATTTATAGAGAATAAAACAGTTTTTCTTTGGATATCTAGTGTTAGTTTTCACTAAGGTGAAAATCGCCTGTATTCATCATGGTAGATAAATTTAATAAATTATTTGCGTTGAATGAATTATTTATATAGAAAAATATAGAAAGTCTTGAGTGGTGGCCACAATATATTATTTTTTCTTTAAAAAAAATGCAAAGTTTTCTTTTGTATAGCCCTTACAGTCGGTAACAAAAGTGTCCGAACACTAGGAAAAATTCCTATGTAAAAAAAGTACACTTCATACGCTTCTGTTAAATAAATCTTTATTGAATCATGTTCTTAGACTGACTAAGATGAGGATTCGATAAGGATTTATTTAACAAAACCGTATCAAGTGAACTTTTTTCACATACGAATTTTTGCTAGTGTTCGGACACTTTTGTTACTGACTGTATATTGCATATTTTGCATATACAATACACCATGAGTTATTAAAAAATAATCCTGACGATACTGGAAATTTACATTGAACAATTTCCACATATATATCTATATGAATCAGAAAAACTCTGTGGGAACCTATAAACCAATAGATTATGCTAATTATGAGTTTTTTTTACAGGAAAAATTGTTTTGTGTTTCTTAATAACAGATATCAATATCGGTATGTTGCACGGAATGTTATACACAGAAATGTTTCGCCAGTTCCTGTACTCAAATAAGTTGAAATATTTATATAATTTTTGATAGTGTACAGTCGGTAACAAAAGTCTCCGAACACTAGCAAAAATTCTTATATAAAAAAAGCTTAATACAGCTTTGTTAAACAAATCCTTGTCGAATCATGTTCTCAGACTGACTAAGAACAGGATTCGACAAGGATTTATTTAACAAAACTGTACTAAGTGTACTTTTTTTATATAGGAATTACTGCTAGTGTTCGGAGACTTTTGTTACCGACTGTATGTCACAGTGTAATTCAATAACATTAATTGATTTCAAGGCATTCTCTAAATATTAAAGGAAGTTAGAGCATGGTCAGACAGACAGATTAACAGAAGGCATAAACACTCTCTTATATTTTTGTAAAGTGAAAATAACGCTTAACGTATCAAACATTCAGTTACAGCAGTTTCTACTTATAGCCCATAATGTATCTGATTTTTTTTTTATATGACCATGAAAATATTAATTCAAATAATATTCTATAACACAAACCATATTCTATAGAGAACAAGACTGTATGCATATGAATAATAAACCTATTTTATTATAATTTCGCCAATACAAATCCTTTAAAATATGCTTTAAAGAGGTATCATTCATTAACGGAATACATTGGGATTCTTTTGGGTGTCTCTGTACATGAACCAGTTTTACTATTCATAACGTTTTCAACAGGGTACATAAATTAGGGAATTTGAATAACATATACAAATTTCAAGATATTCTAAAAATGTTTGCGTTAGTCAGAACTGACCGAAAGATTGACAGACAAAAAATCCAAAATCATAGACACTTTTCGATTTTATTTAAAATTATTTAAAGAAAGCTCATAATATAATTTTAAAAATGACATTTGAACCAGATTCATTGTATCTGAAAATGTATGTGAATATTTCTTTTACCCTGTAAAGCAATACTGTATGCTAATCATCTTCAATTCTTTAGGAAATATGCCTAGTTACTTTAATGTATGTGAAATTCGTTATGTTTTGTGCAATATAATGATATTAAAACAGGCTTTAGAGATAAATCTCGCATAGACTGAAACGTTTAGGAATAATTTTGTGAGCCCTTGTACACAAACCATTAGTGATATTTCTTGAACAGGGAACATGCTATAATGGACCAATAAACACATATCGGTTTCAGAGCATTCTACAAATACTTACGGCGATTCGAGCTCGGACAGACAAACAGAGCTTATAAACAATTTTAATTTTTTTTTTTTTTTTTTTTTTTTTTGGAAAGTATTAAAAATAATAAATATTTAAAAAAAAAAAAATAAATAAATAACACGCAGCTTATCTCTTTGGTCATAACAGTGTATTTAGATAATGCTGCCTCTTCGCTTTTTAATAACTCATTGGTAAACTTCTCTTTCCAATCATTCAACGTATTATTTATTTTTATTTTGAGTGCAATAAACTAAAAATACTAAAAATACTAAAGAAATTTAAAAAAAAAATGGAAAAACAAAAGAAAACTATTACATTAAATATTAGTAACTTCTAGGCTAAACAATACGGATGTGTTTCAAGAAAATTTTGCCCCTGTCAGATCCTTTAGATTAATTTCCCCAAACCCGTGTAAGCACAACATGAGCAGAAGGAACCAGTCAGCAGATAAATCATTCATCTATCGAGTCTTTTTGAGAAGTTACTGTTATGCATGAAGTAAGAACGGGATCTAACTGAAAGTTTCAGTAGATAGCCGAAATAAAAATTTTAATTCGTTTCCTTACTAGCCTCAGTAGTGATAACCCGTTCTTACTAGTAAGAACGGGGAGTAACAAATGCTCGTAGACACTTCACATTCTTACTTGTAACTACGCGTACTAACGGATTTCGGGTATTTACGGTAACATATACACCAGTTAAGTGGGTACGTCACATTAACACCAGCACAGCGTGAACTTCGTATGTACATTAGCTAAGTGGGCACATTGCATAAACACGTACACGGACTTCAGTTAATTGCAGCACGCATGGACTTCACTAAGGGCCTATGCTTAGGAGGAGGGGAGCTTTGAGGGCTAAAGACCCTCCGGGAACTAATTTTAACTTAAAGTAATTTTAACATTAATTTTATTATAAATATTTTTTCCTTTATTGCACTCGATTAATGGATTATCAGCTCTCGTTGAAATTTTTAATGGAACATTAAGCTAAACTGTTATTGTAGGATAAATTCGAATTTTTGAATATTTATATACAAACGATAACCTTATCTTGTGTCATTATAAATCAGACAAGGAAATATGATTTCTATCCTTTTGGTTGATTTCTTCTGAAATCGACCTATTTCAATCACTTCTTTTATCTATCTATCCATCTCTCTCTACATAATGGAATATTTGTCATCATGAAAACTTCCAAAATACTGGACCGATTCGAACAAAAGTTGGTGAGCAGACTTATCTCCCAAATGTATGTTTGTGTATTCAAAACATTTAAATTTAAATTTAGAAATAAATCTTTTAAATTTTTAAATTAACACTATTATTTAATGAAGAAAATCCGGTCAATTAGAAAAAAAAAACTGTTATAATTGGAATCTTTATGTATATATAATTTATGCATTTAATTACAGAGTCAGGATGACTAAGTTTGACTCAGAATTTGGCAAAAATTATTTGCTGGGAAAAATGAGTGATTTATTTCTTGAAATCATCATTGTAGACAAGTTTCTTTATTGATTCAACGTTTAGCATTATGTAGTCATATAGTATAGAACAATACCTATTGCTACCTATGCCTACTTTTATTTACATGTGACGAAAATGAAAGACAGAAAGCGAAAACAAAATAGAAAATATCCATGTAATTAACTTATTTTATTGAAATTTTAAATAAGAAAATAAATTCCTGTTATTTTTCAATAAAATGTATAACTACTTTATTGATAAAATACATTAATGAGGAATGATGAATTAATATGAATGAATCAATATTATGATACATTATTCATGATATTGATTCATTCCAACAGACGATTCAATATAATAATTTATTACATTAAATACAGATCATTCATTAATAAAGTACATCATCGTTTATTAATAAAATACATTAATGATGAACTATGGATAATATACATGATTCTTAATATTAATTCATTTCCGCAGATGATTCAATAAAATATTTTATTTCGTTACATACAGGTTGTTCATTTTTAGATTACTTAATTGCTTAAAACTGGAAATAAAAATAAAAATAAATAAATGGTTTTCGGCTCAGTCCGAAGGTTAAGTAGATTTCTTTTTCCTTATCAAGGGGCCGAGTTGGCAGGTGAAGTTTATAAATAAACACGGTTGAGACCTGGATATGGACCGTGTATATAAGTAGTTTTAAACGTATAGTCTCATAAATATATTTTTTGTGCGAATTTAAAAATTTCTAGTTTCCGACGCTTGGAAACAAGACACCGAATCAAGTGTACCAACGAGGTTAAGTTGGAGTCTATTTTACGTCGCTCTAGTGGATACACCATGACAATTATTGTGTACCAACAAACTTATCAGAGATATTTTTAAAATAAGTCTACTATCCAAATTTGCTCGGGACTCCTTAAAAAGATTCCCACAGAAGGCATTCCACCTATAGGCCTAGAACTGTCGCGTAGTCAATCGGCTTTAAAAACCCTACGAACAATCCAAATTTGGTCGGAATTAATTGGTTATCTGAAAGTTACCGTGGTGAGAAATTTTCAAGTTTGCACCTTATTCCAATTGGTCGCCGTTTAGAAACAATATGGCACATCAAGTTGATTAATAAATTTGTTTTATACCTTCATACAGGCTATACATACATAATTTTTTAAGAAAATTCGTTATTAAATACGTTTTTTAATAAGTGAGTTTAAATTTTCCAAGTAGCCGCCACTTGGAATCAAAATAGCAGATCAATTTGTCCACTAAATTCATTCATGATATGTCTAAGATAAGTCCACTGTTTAACTTTGGTTGGATTAGTTCTGTGTTTCAGAATTTATTGCGATGACAAATTTTATAGTATCCGCCATTTTGAAACAAGAGGGTGGATTAAGTTATTTAATGAACTTGGTGAAAACTCGACACTGTTAAAAATAATAGTTCAACGTTTCACAAAACAAATGGTGCAAATCAAGCAAATTTAGCTGCGACCAATATTTTGGTTCTAAATTTTCTCCTGTTAGTAGTGCTTGCTGTTAAAATTGCACTGCTAAACTGGTTAAACATAAACATCAAACTTCTAAAAATATTTTTTGCAGCAAACCTGAAACCATTTTTCTGGTAAAAAGTAGCATTTATTTTTAAGCAAATCTAGTATAAAATAAGTTTTTACGACGTGAGAGTTTGAAATTTTCAATTAGCCGCCACTTATAAACAAAATGGCGGAGCAAGTTGCTTTGCGAACTCTTCTAAGATATTTGTCAGATAAGTCCACTGACCAACTTTGTTTCGAGTTAATTCAGTATTTCTAAAGTTATGACAAATTTTTCAAACAGCTTCTATTGTGAAACAAGATGGTGGATCAAATTCATTAATAGATTTGCGTTGGAGACCCTTATATGGGCTATGTATACATCGAAATTTAAGCAAATATGATCTTAAAAACTTTTTTTACAATGTGAATTTGAGATTTTTTAATGCCCGCCATGTGGAAATAAAATGGTGGAGCAAGTTGCCCAACAAACTCATCCAAGATATTTGTGAGATAAATCCACTGTAAAACGGTATTTCAATTTGAATTATTATTTCGAAAGTTATCGTGCTGTCAAATTTTCCATTAAGTATAGATAGATACTTATATATGGGAGAAACTAAGCATTAATGGGACAAGTGAATTATACCAAACAATAAACGAGTTAAGTATTCAGAATTTTGTCATTAAATAACTGCACCAGTAATACAAAAGCACATTATTTATCAGCAAATAAAAAGAAAGCAAAGTACACATTAAATAGTTTTTGAAATAGGGTAGGGATGAAGCAAATCAGTGGAAAATTTAGTTTTCATTAAATCATGCTCATACTCTCAACACTTTTCCCATTGTAAAAATTGCTACAGCAGGGAAGTTCATTAATGTATCACGTTGAGATGGAGCATTAATGTATCCCGCTGAGATTTGTAAATATAAAAAAAAAAATTACCTCAATAACAAATAAATAAATAAATAAATAAAAGTTACCCCCAGTTTGTCTCACATGGGATAATTTGGAGAGATGGCTATAAACTCTATTCAGGGTGATGTTAAAAATGTAGGTTAAAGTAATGCTCAAACAACAATTAAAATCTTTACAGAAAACATACTTTCATTTTTGAAAAGAATTTTAAGACTTCAAAAAATGTGGTTAAAAATTGACAATGCTGACCATTTTTGTTTTGTGCAAGCCTTCTCATCAAAGACATAAAATAAATAATTGATATTGCTATAAGTTACTAATAGAATTAGATTGAGAAAAACAAACCTATTTTTTTTTTTGTTGTTGTTGTTGTTCGTTTACTTAAACAAAATTTTTATTAGAAACGTGTAAAATTTGACAATCGATGTTTTTGGACCTGAACAAACTAAGTAAATTTATTAATTTAAAATTAGGAAATGTACTTATAAGGAAAAAAAATTAAAAATACAATGGTAGGTTGCGTTTAAACCTATATAATCTCTAAAATAAACACTCCAGCAGTTCACGTTTGTTTTACAATAATTTCTTTACTTTACTGTAGTCCGCTTCAGTAAGACGAATGTGCCTAGAACTGACTAGATACATGTCCAAATTAAACTAAGGGATCAAAAGAAATGCCTTAAGCAAGTTGCTTATAACATTTTGAAATAATTCTAAATAAAAATAAATTGAAAATAAAAAATTCTTCAATTTCCTCACATGGTGTAATTTGGAGGTAAAATTTCCAGCCCATTCCCCCATGTACCCTTTAACATAAAAAAATAATTGCATATAGATAATTATATCTTAAGGTATCCTTTTACTTGAGATAACATATTTCGCCAGTTTCTTCAAAATTTGTGGGGTCTATAACATGATTTGATTTAGGCAAGCGAACAGAATTTAAGGTTCGCAATAATTATTTAAAAGAAAAAGGAGAGAGATACAAACTTTTTATTTTTGCTATTTATGTACGTAATAGATATTTCAACATAAGAAATGTATAAGCAACTTGTTGGCATTATTAAAATTTATTTAATGAATTATAAAAAGGGTTAAACATTTTTTCTTTAATTTTACCAGCAATATACGACATCCTACAGTATATGGAATCGTAATAAGATTTTTTTTCCACTGTATTCCATTATTCATAAAATATATTACAGTAAAGTTAACCTTTTTTTTTTTTTTTTTTTTAATGGTCTTAAAATGTTTGTACAATGAATTGAGGAATTGAGGATTTAAAAATACTTTTATAATGCGAATACGATAGAGTTAATAATGCTACTTAGCTATCAAAAGAATTTATTTGCCCATTATTCCTATTCCTGCTTTAATCCTTAATATTCCAGTTTATTTAAATTTATTTTTAAAATGCATTACGCAACATTGTTTTCCCGAGAAAAGTTCGAGAAGCATTAAAAATAAGTTTTAATTTCTTTCAAGTGTTTCTCTTCTTTAAATGTTTCTTTCTTAATATGTAGCAATCAATTTCACTCACACAGTTCTTATACCATGCTTATTTCTAATGGTTTACAGAATAAGAAAATGGAGTAAATATGCTAAGAGCTGTGTTTTCCCTGAAGGCTAATTAGAAATAGCAACACCTATTATAAACTTCTGTTCATAAAGTATTAAGATATCTCTTGAGAATAATCACGTCGTGCCATTTTATTAATGACTGAGGCTTAACGCTGGTTCTTTTCCACACTTTTGAAAAAAGAAAAAAGCTTAAAAAATGGAGGTTAAGAAATACTGAACGTTGTAAATAAATTCCATTATATTAGTTGCTCCAAAGAGCAAAAGGTGGTTTTCACAAAGATTTGGAAAAGTCCTAATATTTTGAAACTTTCACGATGACTTCTAGTTTTTTTTTTTTTTTTTTTTTTTTTTAACACACTCATGAGAATTGAACTTCTCAAATTATATAGTACTGTTATGGGTCAATGAAAACATTAGATTTCTCCCTTCCCCCACAAAAACAAGTACATTTTAATAATTAAGGAAATAATCACGACTTCTTTTAATGAATGCACTATATTTATTGCATCAGGTACAGGGGTGCAACTGTTCGCATTTTCTGCTACCTTACTTACACAGAAAAATATTTATTATATTTCTCGAGTAATTTTTTGCGATTAAATATGATAGAAATAAGTGATTAAAAGTAGTAGTGTAAGAATGCTTCTTCCTCTCCTCGTTTGAAATGGTCTTTTGTACCACGTTTCCTTTGGTTCTCTTTTCAACCACATCACCGTAACTTTTACATATATACTGAAAGTACATTGCACAACTTGCCTTTCCTGTCCCACTTTTGGACTACGCTTGCTTGGAAAGCTCAGGAGGGGTTTTCTTTTTCCAATTCTTTTATTTTTTTTTTCCTGTTTTGGTATTTTTAAAATTTTACAAGCATTGATGATCGAACTTTAGAAGTTCCGAAACGGCCATTTGCTAATTTTTTTGCATTTCTCTAATTTGTGTCTCTTTTAACGTTGCTTCATTTCCCTTTGTATTACAGTCGGTAACAAAAGTGTTCGAACACTAGCAAAAATTCCTGAATACCTTTACACTGAATCCTGTTTTGTTAAATAAATCCTTGTCGAATCCTGTTCTTAGTCAGTGTAAGAACACGATTCGACAAGGATTTACTTAACAAAACAGTATTAAGTGTACTTTTTTTTACATAGGAATTTTTGCTAGTGTTCGGACTCTTTTGTTACCGACTGTAGCAGAATAAAATATCTCCTCTTATATTTAGTCATGTAAATCTGCAGCATAAAATACTGGCAGTTTGGGTACCAGCACTTTTCCCATAAATTTATGGAATTGTTTTAATTTGTTTGTGCTGTAAATTCATGGCATTGAGGTAAATGTTTTGTGGCTCAAAAAACGAAATCCCACACGCTCCAATCATGGCACAATTTCATATCTCAGATTTTTAGTTTTATGATCTTATAATCTTTTTTATAAGAGATGAATTTTTCTATTCATTAGTTTTTACTTCATTTATCTATGATAAAAGTATATATGTGTCCAACGAACCTTATTTAAACGTAATGCAATTATTTTAAAATCATGAAATACATTAAGAAATCTGTAACAAATATAAATTAGAAATAAATTCTACGCAAGTTATTATGTTTAGGTAAATAGCAAATAGTTATTATACCAAAGCTGCATAATTTCTTGAGTATGTATGAGATGAAAAAACATTATGTATCTCATCTATTGAGGTCTTGCTATTGTCAAGTTAATTATTGATAAAATATTATAACTGTCTTATTGAATATTTTGAATTTTTAAATTTTAAATAAATCTAATAAAATTTTAACATACTATTATATTACAGTAAATTCCGTCATTAATTAGATGCATTGTTCTTTCCCTTATAATTTATATATTTCTTTAAAAAAATTCTATCCATTACTTTGTTTTAAATATTCCTTAAAATACAAATACTTCAAAATATTTATAAATGGTATCGAGAAAGTTTATTATATTATTACAATAAACTTTTACTTTCATATTTTAATTTTTCTATTTCTCAAAAATGACTAATCAGTTTTTGAAATGCATACAGTCGGTAACAAAAGTGTCCGGAACACTAGCAAAAAAGTATACTTCATAAGGTTTCGTTAAATAA
The DNA here is from genome assembly GCA_963930645.1 of Salticus scenicus. Classification (NCBI taxonomy): domain Eukaryota; kingdom Metazoa; phylum Arthropoda; class Arachnida; order Araneae; family Salticidae; genus Salticus; species Salticus scenicus. The sequence goes on from OZ005651.1 coordinate 85,628,267, forward strand.
ATCCTTGTCTAATCATGTCTTAGTCAGTCTAAGAACAGGATTCTACAAGGATTTATTTAACAAAACCGTATGAAGTGTATCTTTTTACACAGGAATTTTTGCTAGTGTTCGGACACTTTTGTTACCGACTGTACTTAAAAACTAATGAATCAGTCATAATTCATTAAGATGTATTTACGGCATTTTATCTTTTTATTTATTTATTTATTTATTTATTTTACCGTGCTTGCAATTTTAATTCAAAAAATAACGAAAAATCATGCATTTTGCATAGATGATAAACACTTTCCCACTGTAAGTTCTTTTTGTATCGTTTTACCTTCAGTGTGATATTTTGCCAATGTAATCACACAATGAACGAGCAGAAGGACAGAAAGATAGACAGGTACAGTCGGTAACAAAAGTATCCGAACACTAGCAAAAATTCCTATACAAAAAAAGCTGAGTTAATACTGTTTTGTTAAATAAATCCTTGTCGAATCATCCGAACACTAGCAAAAATTCCTATGTAAAAAAAAGTAGAGTTGATATTGTTTTGTCAAATAAATCCTTGTCGAATCATGTTTTTAGACTGACTAAGAACATGATTTTGCTAGTGTTCGGATACTTTTGTTACCGACTGTAGACTAATGGAATTTATGTGATCCGGAGTTGTCGCCCTGGCATTTCGCTCCTCGAAAATTTAACCCCGGCAAACTTCGCCCCCCAGGAAGTGGTTTACGGAACTTTCGCTCCCAGCATCTCGCCCCCGGAAAATACCCCCGAGTGGTGAAAAATATAAACGCAATGACAAATAAAAATATAAATATACATGCAGTATTTCCGGATGTATTTATTGTACATTCATGCTACTTTCTCTTTTAATTTCAATATGAAACATCTGAATTAAAGAGGGTTTTCTACTGACTTTTTTGATGAAATTTTTATGGCTGGTAACTAAGTGTAAATTTAAGAACACAGTAATATTATTTATTAAATTATTAAATTTGAATTGTATAGGATATTTATTTATTTATTAAATTTTATTTTATTTATTAATTTATCAATTTTACTTTTCTTTGATAAATAAGTAAATAATACTATAACATTAAGAAAATTTTTTCAAGTATCTATCGGTATATTTTAATTCATATTAATAGAAAATAAATGGATTTAATAAATTTAAAAATGTAGGCAGGTTATATTAATTTCATATCGCTGTTTGGACACTTATAGAATTGTTTATATATGTACTATTGTATAAGTGTCCAAAATGATTGTATATGTGTACAAAAGTGTCTCAAATGATTATATATGTATAATTTAAAAACAAAATTCTTTTCTTGCGAGGCCTTTTATTACTATTAATGTTTCAATATGAAAATATAAGACGTTTTTCAATAAAATGGAATAAATTTATTGGTTGAAAAATCGCATACGTTTTCCAATAAAGAATTTAGGTGTTTTGAGCACTGAATAAATAAAAGAAATTTATGTAGATTATATCTGGAATATTTCATTGCAATACAGAATATTATTTAGCAATTTATTGTTGAAATGAAAAGTAAAGAATTAATAATAATAAAAATAATAAAACAACGTATTTTTTTTTAAATGTTTAATATTTCTAGCATTAATTAATTATTTTCATCTGCAAATTGTACTGTCACCATATTCAACTGAAATGACTGCACATTTAGTTGCAAAATCAGTTACAATCTTGGTGTAATGCCAAATGCGGACTCTGTCATGGGAAACTAAAACTACCAATCATTGCACTTAATGAAGATCTTTTTAAGAACAAATCAAGTTAAAAACAGTCAAATGGAAAGATGCGATAATTAGTACTATTTTTGAATAGCTGCTATACTCTGAAAAGCTTTAGTTCACACACACACTGTATATATAAATAAATATTAGGTCGTTGCAAAAGTTCGTGCGGACGCGGATCATTTTATTACCTCCAAAGACGAGAGCTTCTATTGCCGTGGTATACATTTGTTACCAGAAAAATGGGCAAAGGTTGTAAAAAGTAATGGAGAGTATTTTGATTAAAAATTGTCATTTGATTTGATGTATTTTTATGAAATGAAGCAATTAAAAACCGCATGAATTTATGCAAAGACATAATATATGTATATATGTGTATGTGTGTGTGTTCGTGTGTGCGTGTATGTGTAGTTATTCAAATGGCATGCATACTTTTTTTTTCTCATTTCCCTCTTATTTTTGAATATTTTTTTTTTAACTTAAAAAGATGGAAATGTTTCTTTTTATTATTATTATTATTATTAAATTACTGTCTTAGAGATGTGAAAATTTTCATATATATGCATTCAAATGTATCAATCTTAAGCATATTCAGATTTCTCGGAAATCATATATCTATACATATAATAAAATAAGATGTTTGTGTGTGTGTGTCGTTGTGTCGTTGTGTATGTTTGTTCGGAGCATTTTCGGAAAACGGCTGACCGCAAAGCTGCACAAATTTGCATGGAGATTCGTAATGACCTCTCCTGATGCACCTCGAAGCCCGATTTTTGGACTTTTGATTAGTTTTCTTTTAATTAGAAGTTTTTGTTTCATTGAAATTGGATTTTGCCATAGTGTTTCCTTGTTACGCTAAAAAAAACAAGGTCTTTCCATTTGAAAGTAAATATAAAACATTTCTTATGTTGGTTAATGGCTCAGTCGGTTAAAGCGTCAAGTTGTTAATGCGATGGTCCTGGGTTCGATACTCGGTGGCGTATGTGTTACTTGTTTTACAAATAATAAATAGGCAAGATGTCAGTTGTAAAAGAAAACATTTCATTGTCTACACAGTATCCTAAGAAATTCTGATTAAATTTTTTAAAAGCTTTCTTTTAGTTACTAAAACGCACAAAATAAAAATTTAAGTTAAAAAAAAAAAAACTGGAGACCTAAAAATCATAAAATAAATATTTATTCTTGAAGAGATACGGCTGTAAAAAAACCAGTGTGCCATCAATAAGTAAATTTTAAAGAAAATATAGATGTTTCACTTTTGCAAGAGATGAAATCTTTTGACTAATCAAAAGATTTTAAAAAGCATTCAAGAACAACACTCAAGATTCCTTTTATGATTGTTAGATTTTTGAATTTTTTTTTAATTAATTAAAATATGAAAATAATTTCCTTATAATATCTTGAAAATTAACCATTTAAATATCAGTTTTAAATTTATTTGTTGCCTAAAAAGTTTTCCAGTTCATTGTTTTCGACAAAAAAAGAAATATATTTTCACGCGAATAAGGAAATTTTGCTACTGAATAATGAAACTAAAATATTTAGTAGATATTGAGATACAGTCATCTTCGAAATCATAGTTCCTAAATAATAACAAATCTACCTTTAGCCGATAAATTCCCAAACTGAAGTACCCGGAATAGACTTTTCTTCAGGCAGTGGTAACCTGGACTCGATGCAATGCGAGCGGAAAAAGACCTGTCGTAGGCAGCAGGTACCCGAAGCAAGGTTTAGGGTAATTGCAATGTAGGTAATTTTATTTTTTATTTTTTATTTTATTTTTTTTTATTTTTTAAGTTTTTACTTATAATGGGGTATAAAAAATAAACAGTGATTCAATTCTTTTGAAAAATCATTTAAATATAGGACCAACGAAGCGGGCGTAACCTGCTTGTTTAAAATAAAAAAAATCAAATTTTTTAATTTTTGAAAATAAATAATCTGGTGTGTCACTCACACGACTTTCTCTTACCCTGAAATTTAATACTATAAATGTAGGTTGGAAATTAAGTGGTAAGATAACGATGTTATGTAAACCTATGTTAAACAATTCAAATTAGGCTTCGAAGAGTTTTATATGATAATTAATTCTGTGTGAGGAGGGCTACCGCCCCCCTCAACCCCCGTTTCACTAATGCACGTACATTTATATAGAATTTAATTCGGTTATTAAAAAATAATTTTTTTAAATTATTATTTTAAAAAATTATCATTTATAATAATGCATATGATTTCCATATTAGAGAAGTAGTATAACACTAAATAACCAAAAAAACCCATTTTATTCTCAGTATTTAAAAAAATAAAGATTTTTTTTTTTTTTTAAGTTTTTTTTTTTTCGTTAAAAGTAAAAAAAAAAATCGATAACTTTGTTTTAAATTATCTCAAATCGATGGTTCCTCTATTCGTTTTAAAGGTATTGGCGAGCTCTTTTGAAAAATACCCATCATGAAAATTTACTCCCCTCGAGGGGGGACTTCCCCCCCCAGGGGGGGGGGAGGGCAGGCGAGGCTCTTACATACACAATTTTTTTTTCCCAGTTGACTATCTCTATTACAAAAAATATATATTAGTTTCATTTGGTTTAGTGCAGTCTATAGATGTTAAACTCTACTTACTTGCAATTTCCTCCATAGACGTAATGTATTTGAATAATTTTGAGTGTCCCTGTACACGAACCATTTGCTTCATCTCAACGAAAAGCTTAGTGTGGCATCCCTATATGATACACATTTAGAATACTAAGTTTGAACTTTCTGCCATATTTTTTTTTTTTTTTTTGAGATATGCTGATAACAGACACACACACAGACATACACACAGACCATTTGCTAAAACATGATTTTCGTATTCAGGGGACCTCAGAACATGTAAATATAACAAAAATCTCACTTTCGAAAATTTGACCCAAAAACAATACTTTCTCTACCTTATGGGTAAGAGAAAGTAAAAAGGAAATGAATGTTATGCAGTTTTTAAATTTACCTCATGACTTACATTATTATACAGCTTATCAATATATTTGGATATTAGTTTGTGGATTCACTGATAAGTTATTTTTTCAAAATATTTTGAATTCGAAAGCAGAAATTTCATGAGAAAGTTTAACATTCAAACACACATACACACGCACACACACACACACATACATATATATATATATATATATATATATATATGTGTGTGTGTGTGTGTGTGTGTGTGTGTGTGTGTGTGTGTGTGTGTGTGTGTGTATTATAATGTAAAATCGAGGGTAAAAATTAAAAACTAGGTAGCATGGAACATTTACTGTTTTAAAATATAAAATTTTGTATTTTATTTATTTTTTAATTTAAATAGTTTAAAAAATTAAATATATTTAATATCGTACATTTCAATACATATGCATGTTTATATATATATATATGTATACTAGCAGACCCGGCCACGCGTTGCTGTGACTAAGTTATACGTTGAATTATACGGCTGTAAACTATTTAGTACAGTTAAATTATTATTTACGAACAAAGACGAAAACGTTGTAGCCGATGTAAAAACCCACAGGGTTGAGATTTGAAACTTAGGTCAAAATTTGGAAGCGATTGATAAAAATTTTCGTAGTGTTGATATTAAGCACAAATTAATTTTATTGTAGGGTCCTATAAATTTTAATGGAGAAGTGATATATATTATTTCTAATGCTACTTTGGATAAAATTGCTAAAATGACTAATATATAAATTAAATTCTATTAAAATTCTATTAAAATAAAAGTATAAAAGAAACAGACGATTTTAAAATCAATTTTTATGGAGGAGTGAAATATAATATATGCTATAATGGATAATTTTACTATTAAATGACCTCATCATTTTAAATAATTTAAAGAGGGCAACAGCTGTAGTTATAAAAGGGAAAACAATAAGGCTAAACCAGAAAAATAAGTAAATTTGATAAATATTTTAAAACTTTAAAATTGGAAATCTTATGAAATATTGGACATTTAAAGTAAATACATGTATCATTTTAAATACAAAAAGATTTTGGAAAAGTTTAGTGTATTTTAACGAAGTGATGAGAAGTTTTTGAGTATGTTAAAATTTTAATAGTAAATTCAAGTCAATAAAGATGGGAAACATTGAGGATTAAGATAAGAATAATTATAAGATTTAAAAAAAAAAAAAAAAAACTTTTTATATACCATGCTTTTAAATTTTAATATACTAATAATATACAAATTAAAAGGAAAATGATAAATATTCTATCATAGTTTGAAGTCAAATTTGTTTTCAAATGTCTAAATAAAATATCTGATGTAAGATACTAATATTTTGCAGCGGAATAGATTTCATTTCTGTCATCCTTGGCGAAAAAAAAAGAATATCGCCAAATTATCTGGCGAAAATATTTAATTCCTTTCAAAAATCATGGTTATTTTAACAACTTATATTAAAAGAGTAATGAATAATATGAAACAATATTTCGTACAATACATATTACATGTCATACATACGTACAATGAATAATACATATTACATTTCGTACAATGCATACATCTGGCATGTATATTTTCGTGTTACGCTTTTGATCGCCAAATAATAATAATAATAATAAAAAAAGCCAAGGGCGACAGAGTTTAAAAATTTAAAATTAAAATTTTGTCAATTTGACAGCAAAATAATTCAATCTAACACCCGCGATAACTAATACATATCTATACCCAAATATAAGGATTAAAATCGGGAAATAAATTTCCTCGATTTTTAATAATTTCTTACAAAAAATCCAGTGGGCAATTAACATAGGAAATCTTTTTCTTGGCTGCACAGACGGTCAGTGAGTCACACTTCGCTTGCGTATAGAACTCATAGATATAGTATAGCATATATAGAATAGAGTGATCATTGGGGAGAAAAAAGTTATTCCTTTTCATTTGGGAAAAGACGACGTTTTTACCAAAATATGGCCGTCTTTCCCCGAGTGAATACACACGGGAATACATACTAATATTTTAGCAAATAAAATTTATGAATAATTTATTTGCTAAAGGGGAATGGAAGACTCCAGATACAGTTTCAAATTCATATTTCTTTCTTTCTTTTCTTTTTCTTTTTTCTTTTCTTTTTTTTTTTTTTTTTTTTTCAATACCACTTAATGGCTGTTTCCAAAGCTTTTATTTTTTATCTTTTTTCGGCATCAAAAATCTTTCTACGATAACATAGGGATGAGAGATCTATATATATTACTATATCTATGATAGAACTACATTAGCACTTTATCAATGTGTATAAAATCTTTAAATTGATTATGACGTCAATTTTCGTGAGATGCATAATTTAACTTTTTATAATTTTTTAACGTTCACGTTTGATTAAATGTATTTATTTTTATGTCGAAAGAAAATGAACTCGTATTTTTTTTTTTTTTTTTTTGGCAACAATTAAATTAATGGAACTCACAGATATTTTGGAGCAACTTTAATAAAGGTCTATAATTAACAAATAATTGCAATAAAACAATATTGTGACAATAAATTGAGATAAAAACTATCCTATCTCTCAAGTTGGATCAAACTGCACACAGTGTGCAGAATTTCATCAAAATCAGTTCCTTAGTTTAGGAGTTTACCCCGGACAAACATCGTGACACGTAATTTATATATATATACAGATATATATATATATATTTGATATAATTTTATTATTTAGAATATAATGTACTATATATATATAAAAAAAAAAAAAAAAAAAAAACATAATTTTAGTTAAAAAAAATCCACTTCAGACTGTTTCATTTGTGATTGATCTGTGTTCAACTGTTTCATATGTTTCATGTATAATAACTGTAATCGTAATATGGTTCTTTTGTATATAAATCAAATGTTACTGTACTTCTAGTTAAAATGGCTCTGTCCTGATGATGCCCTGATGTTCAGGGCGAAAGGCCTTGACACGATGTAATTTTAATGATTTTAATTAAATGTATCGTTTTATACGTGTTTTAAAGTGTAATTTTTTTTTTATAAAAATTGTGTTTTTCTACAAAGACACGTGTGGTTATGATATCTCTATATGAGATGTAATATAATACATTTATTTAGGATGCTTAAAAAAATATTTAAAACAAATATTACTATTTTCTATATACTATATCTTCTACTTCAACATATTACTATTTTCTATTTAATATACGTATAAATTTATGAAGAGAAAATTGATAATGCTAGTAAAAGATTTTGGATCAGAATGAAACAGATTGGTTTATTTACTTGTTTCATTTTTCCGGGAAAAATAATACAAATGAAGAATTTGAATTTATTATTATTATTATTATTATTATTATTATTAATATTTATGTATATTTAAAAAAAAGAAAAATATAGAAAGGAATTATTAGTACTTCTTAACAGCTACCAAGAACAGAACAGAATATTTGGGTCATTTTTCAAGTTTTATTTTAGTAAAATTTTATTAAATTTATTAATTGACCCAACCATTTTGCTCTTGGTAGCTGACAAAAAGTATTAATAAACTCGCTATATTTTTCTTTAAACCAAGTTATTTCTTTTACTAAAATAAAAAGTTTTCGATCAAAAAGAATCCATAGATACTTAGAAAAATACTTAATTCTCTAGATTCGTTTTTATTTATTAATAAACAAATATATAAATAAATATCTGCATAAGTTTCTTATATTGATTCAAAGCTTAATACACTTAATGTGTGTATTAGCAACGCGTGTGATTATTCAATAAAAAAATAAAAAAAATACTCCATTTTATAGGCAAATGCCTTACGTTTTCATATCGAAACACTGATACTAAAAAACCTCACAAGAAATTTAAATAGTTTGGAAATTATACATATAAAATGAATTACTTTGTATAAGTATCAAAACAGCGGTACTACATTAATAACCTGCCTACCTTTATTTATTTATTTATTTATTAATTCCATTTACTTTATATTTATTTGGATTAAGTCATGTCGATAAATATTTTTTAAAAAAAATTCTCAGTGCTGTAATCTTATTTACTTATTTATGAATAAAAAATAAAAAAATAATAAATAATAAAATTTGATAAATTACTAAATTTAATGTGTGTGCACTGAAAATTTAATAAATAAATAAATAATATTACTGTACATTTAAACTTTCATTTAATTAGCAGCGGTAAAAATTTCACCAAACAGTTTTTCATTCGAAAACATTCTTTTAATTAATATTTTTGTATTGAAATTAAAAGGAAAGATAGCGTGAATGAATAACAAATGTACAGGGAAATACTGACTGTATGGTTATATTTTTATTTGTAATTACGTTTATAGTTTTCAGCATTCGGGGACGAAATTTCCGGGGGCCGAAATACTGGGGGGGGGGGGGGAGGAGCCGGGGGCGAGATGCTGGGAGGCGAATGTTCCGTAAACCGAAATTTATAATGAATCTTCAACTTTTGTTGCACTGCAAATAAAGGCGTCTTAAAGTAAGACAAAAAAAAAACATCTTAAAATGGATTTCAGACACGTAAATGTCTTAAAATGAAGCTAAGACATAATATATATCTTAATTTAAGACACTTTTGTGTCTTAATAAACTGGTGATGCAAATGAACTAATGTAAAGTATCTTAAAAAAGAAGGTGTCTTAAAGTAAGACATTTTCACATTTCATCGTTGACTATTAGTAGTGGCGCCATCTGTGAATGGAAATCAAAATTATCTTCATTGTCTCGTTTTTTATTCATATCAAGATACAGTTTTAAATAAAATGATAATTTCTTTTAAGAATTTCTTAACTTAGCAGCGAAAAACAAAAATATTTTTTAAAATTGAAATCATGACAAATATCAAAAATTTAAATCTCTTTTATTCCAAAAACAAAATAAATAAATAAAATTTTCTGAAAATCATTTCAAGTGAGTAGGGCTAGCCGCTCTTCTTTTACTCGTAGTTTGACACTTTTTCAATTCTATTATTAAAATAGTTACATTTTATTTAAAGCTCGCTCATTTAATTAAATGAAATAACATTAAGATGAACTTGCAGCGAAGAATATTTTATCGCGAAGAAAGCGAATTTCTAACTAATCTTATACACAACTTGTAAATAGCTGCTTTCTTTCTATTTTTTTTTTTTTTTTTTTTTTTTTTATCTCTTTTGATATAAAACTCTTCCTTTAACTTTTTTACCTGGGCGTAAAACAAAACTTTTCTAGTTTTCATATTCATATATATATATATATATATATATATATATATATATATATCTTTGTTGTTGTTGTTGTTCGTTTTAACTAACAGTTTATAGAAAGAAATCATTTTCAAAACATTACAATCTTAGATTTTGATATATTTGTTTAGAATTTACAAAATTTATAGTTCTACAATTGAAATTTAATAGAATTAATACATATTGAGCTTTAGATTTAATCTCGAAAGTTTTAAAAGAAAAAATATAAGTTATATTATAACACTACAATCCATTTCGCGAAATTATAGTATATACTATCGTAAATTTCTGTGTGAAGTCGTGGCGCAATTGGCAAGAGCGTCTGCCTACGGTAGCGAAGATAGTGAGTTCGATTCCAGGGGCTGGTGTAAATATATATATGTAATATTTTTTTTTTTTTAATTATTATATTTTATCAATGCTCTAGAATATTATAAAATATGTTTTAAACAGAAAGTCACCACACCACCACCACCTTTATTTATTTATTTATTAAAAAGCCTTAAAAAGGGCAGATCTTTTAAGCCTAACATGGCGGTGTTTCAAAACATATAAAAGATGGCGGAGTTTTAAGACATCTGCAATGTCTCAATTTCTGATGCGGAAAGTTGTCTGAAAAAGTAATATACTTTTTTTCGCTTAAAAAATGACCATCCGTTTAAGACACTTTTTTAACTGAATTTAAGACGTTTTCGTTTACAGTGTGGAAAGTGTTAAAAACGCTTAACAGAAACGAAATGGAATTCCTGCAATTTTCAGATGCAGCCCTTAATGTATGTGGATATTTTAGTGTAGTCCTGTAAATCTTAACGCTAAATAGATTATATTCAATAGAAAACACTTTTATACCATATAAAGAATAAATGTCAACTTCATTATGATTTTTAAAGTGCAAAATTATTTAAATATGACTTATAAAAATTCCTGTCATAAAACGCAACGAATTGGCATTCCTTTGAGAAACCCTGTGCGCAAAATATTTTTGCTATTCATACAATTTTATGTAGGGAGCATATCATAGCTTAAATAACTTGTATCATTTCGTAGAAATTCTGAAATTTTTTAAAAAGCTACGGGTGAACAAGCGGACAGATAGACGGACGGAGAACTAGACTGGCAGAAAGACAGACTGATAGACTAATTCAAATAATAATCATGCTTAAATATTGTTAAATGTAGTTAAAAGCACTTAATAAAAACGAATATGCTATTCCAGCAATTCGAGCTTTAAATGCATATAAATATTTTTGCGTGGCTCTGTAAATCATAATATTAATTATACTATATAAAACATTTTTTTGTTCATTTGAATAATTAATGTTAATTTCATCAGGATTTGTGCAAAATAAAGGTATTAAAATATTGTTTATAGAAATTCCTCTCACAAAACGCAATGCTTTTGAAAATAGAATTTGGAATACTTTCATGCATCCCTGTACAGAAACCAGTATTTACCCTCCCTTTTCAATAGGGAACATCCCATAGTTAACTTAAATAACATATATCACGTTCAAGGAATTTTATAAGTATTTACGAGTGTGAAAGGGCGGACAGACAGACAAGCCAATGTCATAAACACTTTTAAAATTTGTTGGAAAATATTAAAAAACTTAATTTTTTTTTTCTTCCTTTTTTTAAAAAAGCGCGTAATTATGGATAGATAAATTTTTATACACATGTTACTGAATACCTCTCAGTTAAATCACTCATTAGAAAAATAATTTTTTATTAATTATTGTAATTACTAATAACTCTGCATATATAATTTTTTTTTTTTTTTTTTTTACTTCGAATTATATTTCTGCGTTTTTTCATTCATAAAATTGAATAAAACTTTACCTCATTTCTTAACATTTTCTGTAATGAAATAATTCATATGTAATTTAAAATAATTGTATAAACTGCTTTTCCCAACGTTAAATATATCTGGCATTTAAACATACTTTCATTAAATTAAATTACTTAAATTTTCCTACATTAAAACTTCAAGTTAGCAAACTCTTACAAATGCCTATCATCTTATTTTTAATAAAAAAATTTCTTAGATTTCATAAATATCCTTCCATATAACATTCTTCACGAAATATTGCAAAATATTATACATACAAGCATAATGAAATATTTTTTTCCTTGGGGGGAGGGCAGAATTTCGAATTCTGTAACTATTAAAAAACATTAACATGTACTACTGAACCAACTTCATTTACTTTCAGAAATCATTTACAGTAAAAAAAATAAATAAAAGCTTCTAATTTTTCTCTCTCTTTTTTTTTTTTTTTTTTTTTTTTTTTTTTTTAAATCAAGTTTTGTGTGGAAACACTTCCCCGAATATAAAATTACATCTCATATAGCGACATCCTACAGAGACATACCGAATAATATATAATACATAATAATAATTATAATACATAAATTATATACATAATTAATAATACATAATACAGAGACCTTTTATAAAAACTTCCCTGAATGCCTACGTAGAAATATCGTCAATTTTTAATTATTATTAAAACTAATCAAGATAGAAATTAATTTATATTTTTTATCCTTAAGACTTCTATATAGTTACCAGCAAGAGTTAAACTTTTCTCCAAGCGTTCCTTAATCTTTTGGAGGGCGTTATTGTACAGTAGGATGGATGTGCTCTAATTTACGACTTCATGAAATTTGACAAATGAACATTTATATTAGCAATTTACAATACTTTGTAAAAAAAAAAAAAAAAAAAAAAAAAAAAAAAAAAAAGGTATAATTTAGTATGCAGAATAAATTTTAACCAGATATCTCAGTTACTTCTTATTAATAGCTATAATTTTACAATACCATATCGGTTTATGTGGATATGTGGTGGATGCGGTTCCGGGAAACGAAGCACGACAATATTAATAACTGTAATTTACAACAATATGTACATAAATATCAAATAATATGCAGAATAAATTATATCCATAATTTTTCCTTAGTAATCATTAAAATTTTACTATGAACAACTCCTGTCAGCATTCAGGTTATCTTTAAAAGGAGGAAAAGAAGACAGTTGAATTAAATTTACTAATGCTTGAATGCTGTGATACCAACGCATGAAACAAAATCACTAATAATGAGATAAGTAGTGTATCTTAAAAGCTCTTTCAATTCAATCTTACTAAGGTTTCCTGAAATTACTGAAAATAATTTAACTACAGATACTATTGTTTACAGAAAACATAATGCTTAAATAATTCGCGCTTTACAAACTTTAGAACATAGAATATGATTGAGAATTAATTCATCTAAAATTTTAATATCTTATGCTGCCACACTTAATTTACAAGTAACTTTGAAAATTTGGTATTAAGCAAGCTAAAACTTCATTCATTCATGCATATTTTGATAAAGTTCATGAATTTAGTAAGTTTAATAGAATTTATAATAAATTTATTTTGAAATATGAGATAATTTTATAATAAGTAGATTTTAAAGTCTGCTCGATTTGTGAAGTTTTCTGCCGTCTTTGTCATTTGTTTATAAAACAGAATATAAGTTCGAATATGTAATTAAAAAGAAATAGAATTTTGAAATATTTGTATCATTAGTTTAAATAATTCTCGTATTAAAATGTCAGTTGTATATAGAATCAAAATATAAGTGAAAAAAAATTATATTTTGGATTGATAGAATGCAGTATCTCCCCCCCCCCCCCTTCTCTTAACAAATTTAATAGGGGAGTAAAGTGTGTTTTGATGAATGGTTCAGGTTGATAAAAGTATGAAATTATGAAATTCAACTTATGAAAATAAAATTATTTATTCACGTAAAGACTGCCTTCCTGAAGCTTTTACTCACGATATATGTAGATACCAACCTTCCCATAATCCAGCGAGTGAGACTCAAAGATGGGTTGGAGTTTCAGTTCTACTTCTTCGTGCGCATTGCCGCAAATATCGATCATCACCTCTTGTTGTAGCCCTTGGCAGTTCTTGGATGAGTCCTCTGGATGTCGAATTAGTGTCGAATTTATTATCTAAATTTGTGAACCATAAAATGATACATTTAGTTATTTGGGGCCCCTCTGTGTGATTCTCCCCTACCATTAGTCGGTATTGAAGTATGAAGAATGGTCTTGCACGACCTCTTCATGTTTATCCATTCCTGTTTATTAAACTAGTAAAGTGCAGAGTCTGAAGTAAACTTAACAGAACAATTTATTTAAAGCTTTCAAATGGAGGGGAGGATGAGATTACTCTTTCTCAACGTAGTCAAAACACGTGACCTCCATTGTCCCTTACATACAAAACAATAAATGGCTTCATATGACCAATAAACTTGCTGGAGAAGAAACTGGTGTCGAACTCAAATGAACCCTTCAGTACCGCATTCGAGATCCACAGAGCTCAAAGTGAGCTCTCGAACGGAACCCGGAGTACGATTTTAACATGTCTTTTATACAATGGAAATTGTATTTGCATTCATACGCAACCTGGTTTTCAAAAAAAAATTTTCAAAACTAATTAACTCTTAAATTCCGCAAAACCCGAAGTTTTCCTTTTAAACTCATAACTACTGCTTATTCTTCATAGAGTACCTTTCTAAATCAGAGTTAAAACTTCTAACCCAAACAGACTTTTTCGAAACTCCCGAATTAAGAATTTCCTACGAAAATTCTGTCAAACTTCACAGCAGTTCATCATGAAAATGACGCCTCGAGGTTCGCCAACGAATTCGCTATCCCAAATTTCTGATCTCATTAACACAGCGATAGCTGCTGCCTTACTCTCAAGCATGCATTTTCATGCACACCAAAGATGACATATTCCGATTATAGCCCCACTATTTTGCCTATTGCAGTTTTATTTATCACCTTTTATTTAACAACATATTCAAATTTAATACAAATTCTTTTTTTTTTTTTTTTTTTTTTTTTTTTTTTTTTTTTTTTTTTTAATGGGTTACCGCCATTTATGGTAATTTCCCCTTAATCTTTAGAAACCAGTATAATAATATACTGCAACTATTTATTAAACATTTTAAAATAAAATTTTTAGTTTTTTTTTTTTTTTTTTTTTTTTTTTTGAAGGCTTCTTGTACTATGTTTGCTGGCTTAGTCGCCCGGTCGGTAGAATGTTGTGTTCTAGATCCTCGTATTCGAATCCATGTGCTAACATGGTTGTTTGTGGTTTCTTATGTATACAATATATTATATATTGTTACTGTGGATATATATAATGTGGATTTTTCGAGACAAAAGGTCATTGTGACTATAGGTCTTAAAAAGCTGTCAAATATATATCGAATATCAAATATATTTTGTAAATTTATCGAACAAATAATTAAGTTTTAAACATAAATAATTGTAGAAAAAACAGTTTATCTGAATATTTATATATACATATATAGTAATATCAAAAAGTTAAAAAACTAGAAATTACTAAAATAAGCAAAATTAAATCAGAATTTACACATTTAATGCGTAATAAAATGCAGCAATTATAAGATATGTAAGCCAATTATAAGACATGTAAAATTAAATAAATATAAAATTAAAAATAAAAATAAAAATAAAACCAGAAATATAGTTAATACAAAAAGCACTGAGGCTATCATCAGGTAGACATATGCAGGTGGGAGAAAGATCAGCAACACGTTTCAAAAGATACTAGCAAAAGCTAAAATTATCTTGTTCCCCTATGTCCCTCCCAAAGTTAAAACAATAACATAAAGCACGTAATTTTATGCACATTTTCATTGCAGGACGTAATTTCCTGCTGTAGTAGTTAAGGATTTTTTTATTCTCTTGATGAGGCGTAGGGGACCAAGTTACGTTTAGCTTTTGCTAGTATCTCTTGAAACGTTTTGCTGTTCTTCATCCACCCTGCATTTGAAGGGTCTCCCTGATGCAGCAATGTTTTCTGGGTTAATTATCTTCCTGGCTTTATTGTTATTTTTCTGTTTATATTTATAGTTATTTAATTTATATATATATATGTTACCGTAAATACCCGAAGTCCGTTAGTACGCATAGTTACTAATAATAATGCGAAGTGTCTACGAGCATTTGTTACTTCGCATTCTTTCTAGTAAGAACGGATTATCAGTACTGAGGTTAGTAAGGAAACGAATTAAAATTTTATTTCGGCTATTTACTGAAACTTTCAGTTAGAACCCGTTCTTTCTACATGTATAACAGTAACTTCTCAGAACGACTCGATAGGTGAATGATTTATGCGCTGACTGGTTCTTTCTGCTCACGTTGTAATTATACGGGACTGGGGAAATTAATCTACAGAATCTGGCAATCGCAAAAGTTTTCTTGAAACACCTCCGTATTGTTTAGCCGGAAGTTACTATAATTTAATGTAATATATGTTCGCTTTTTTTTTTTTTTTTTTTTTTTTTGTATTTTTAGTATTGTTTGTATTTTTAGTTTATTGCACTAAAAATACTACGTTGTAGGATTGGAAAGAGAAGTTTACCAATGAGTTACTAAAAAGCAAAGATGTAATATTATCTAAATGCACTATTATAATCAAATAGATAAGCTGCGTGTATTTTTGTTTTCTTAATCTTTCTTATTTTTAACACTTTTCAAAGAAAAAGTTTAAATTTATTTATAATCTCTGTTTCTCTGCCCGAGCTCTAATTGCCGTAAATATTTGTAAAATGCTACGAAACTGATATTTGTCTTTTGGTCTACTATAACATGTTCCCTGTTGAAAAAAGGATATAAATATCACTAATGGTTTGTGTACAGGGGTTCACAAAATTACTCCTAAACATTTCGGTTTGTACGAGGTTTCCCTTTAAAGACTGTTTTAATATCGTTATATTGCACAAAACATAACGAATTTCACGTACAATACATTTATGTAAGTAGGCATACTTCCTAAAAAATTGAAAATGACTAGCATAAATTATTGTTTTACAGGGTCAAAGAAATATTCACATACATTTTCAGATAAAATGAATCTTGTTCAAATGGCATTTTTTTATTATGTTATGAAATTTTCTTTAAACAATTTTTTAATAAAATCGAAAAATGTTTATGATTTTGGTTTGTCTGTCTGTCTATCTTTTTGTCAACTCTAACTAATGCAAATATCTTTAGAACATCTTGAAATTGATATATGTTGTTTAAGGTCACTAAACTATGTTCCATACTGAAAACTTTTTAAATAGTACAACTAGTTCATGTACAGACACGCTCAAATAATCCCAATGTATTGCGTTAATGAACAGTATTTCGTTAAAGCATATTTTAAAGGCTTTGTATTGGAGAAATTAAAACAAAATTTATTTATTATTCACATGCACACAATCTTGTTTTCTATAGAATATGATTTGTATTATAGAATATTATTTGCATTAAGATTTTCATGGTCATATTTAAAAAAAAAAAAAAAAAAAAAAAAATCAGATAAATTACGGGCTGTAAGTAGAAATTGCTATAAATATATGTTTGATGCGTTAAGCGTTACTTTCATTTTATAACGATATATGAGAGTGTTTACACCTTCAGTTAGTCTATCTGTCTGACCATGCTCTAACTTCCGTTAATATTTATAGAATGCCTTGAAACCAATTAATGTTATTGATTTACACTATGACATATTCTGTATTAAAAAATTATATAAATATTTCTACTGATTTGAGTAGAGGAACTGGTAAAAAATTTTCCATGTATTACAATCTGTATGAGGCATATTTTGGTATATTTACTCTCTAAAATATGAAGAGTGAGATCTCACTCTAAAAGAGTGGTATATCATTCTTTGAACATGCCAAAATGGAGCCAACCTCTAAAGAGTAAAAAGTCTCTTTTCGAAAGAGTGAGATTTCTCTCTCTTTATTAAGAGTGAGATTATTCGCAGCAATTTAAAGAATATGACTGTTTATTTTTCTTTAAAAAATTGCGTACACTAGACGATATCGTTTCATTTCGCCTTGCGAATGAACTCCAGTTCAACGGTGGAAATAATGCAGTTTGGATTCGTCGGGAATCGAACCCAGGCCGTCCTCGTAGCAAGCGACTGTCTTACCACTGAACCACTGAGCACATGCACTTGTTGCTTATTTTACATTATTAAATCATTCTTATACGTGATCAATCATATTTTATTTTTTACTTCATTTATCAACAGTATAAAATTACAGAATTCTAATGGATATTTTAAAATTATAATTATTTTGAAATTGCTAACATTAGAATTATTTTAAAAGAAAATGTGTACTTGAAAATAAATTTCCTAATACAAGCATTCATTTAAAGTAGCTTATAAGGAAAAGAAGTTACTCAAGTGTACATATTTAAAATAAATAAATAAATTTTCGCATACAAATCTATAGAGTTTCCTGAAAAGCTCTTCCGTTCAGTAGTATAAAACTCGCTGTTGATTTTAAATATTAGTAAAGAATTATACCCATTTCTTGTAAAATTTCACATATGTTAGCTGTCAATGAATATAATAAATAAATATAAGATAAAAAAAAATTTATAAACCATGTTTTTTAATTTTCTGTTGAATCATATAAACGCTACTGAAGGCAGCCGGAACCCCAGCAATTGGATAAAAGTATTAAAAAAATTCCTTGCTATCGTCTTTTGAGCTATTATAAAAGTTTCAAATGGCTATCTAGCCGGGAAGTTTGTTAAAAGTTGATTGCAAGCTTTGTACTGGAAACGCTGCCGAAGGCAGCAGGGTCCCGAAGCAATCGGATAAAAATATTTTTAAAAAGCATTTTCACCGTATTCTGAACTGTTCCGAAAGTTTCAAATGTCTAGCTACTCGGGAAGTTAGTTTAATAAATTTTCTGTTGAATCATATGAACGCTCCCGAAGGCAGTAGGGACCTGAAACAGTTGACTAAAGTATTAAAAAAATATATTGCCACCGTGTTCTGAGCTATCCAAAAAGTTTCAAATATCTAGCTAGTCGGGAAAATAGTGAAAAATCGATTGCAAGCTTTGTACTGGTAACGCTGCCGAAGGCAGCAGAACCCGAAACAGTTGGCTAAAGGTATTTAAAAAAATGCATTTTCACCGTGTTCTGAACTATTCTGAAAATTTTAAATGTCTAGCTAGTCGGGAAGTTAGTTAAATAAATATTCTGTCGAATTATATAAGCGTTGCCGAAGGCAGCGGGACCTGAAATAGTTGACTAAAATTATTAGAAAAATGTATTGTCACCGTGTTGTGAGCTGTCCTAAAAGTTTCAAATGTCTAGCTAGTCGGAAAGTTAGTGAAAAATCGATTGCAAGCTTTGTACTGATAACCGGCAGCAGGAACCCGAAACAGTTGGCTAAAGGTATTAAAAAAATGCATTTTCACCGTCTTCTGAACTATTCTGAAAATTTCAAATGTCTATCTAGTCGGGAAGTTGGTTAAATAAATTTTCTGTCGAATCATATAAGCGCTGCCGAAGGCAGCGGGACTTGAAATAGGTGACTAAAATTATTAGAAAAATGTATTGTCACCGTGTTGTGAGCTGTCCTGAAAATTTCAAATGTCTAGCTAGTCGGAAAGTTAGTGATAAATCGATTGCAAGGTTTGTACTGATAACGCTGCCGAAGGCAGCGGGAACCCGAAACAGTTGGCTAAAGGTTTTAAGAAAATGCATTTTCTCCCTGTTCTGAACTATTCTGAAAGTTTCAAATGTCTAGCTAGTCGGGAAGTTAGTTAAATAAATTTTCTGTCGAATCACATAAGCGCTGCCGAAGGCAGCGGGACTTGAAATAGTTGACTAAAATTATTAGAAAAATGTATTGTCACCGTGTTGTGCGCTGTCCTGAAAATTTCAAATATCTAGCTAGTCGGGAAGTTAGTTAAAAATCGATTGCAAGATTTGTCCCTGACAAACACACAAACAAACAAACCCACAAACCCACAAACAAACAAGAATCGAAGTTAATAAAAACATGGTAAAATACGAGTAATTATAGATTTTAAGGCGTTGTGCATTAAATATTTGCATTGATATTTTCTCTTATACTTTATATATTTCTGAATAAAACTATTTACTTTCCAATACGAGTTTCGATATATTTCTTGAGATTTTCGATTCTTCACTAATAATATTACTTTGATTTTGTCAATCGCAAAGAAAAATATATTTACCGAATTATCTTTTAACATAATTATTTTCCCTTTTTTTTTTTATTCATCAGAAATTTAGTTATAAGGAATAAGTCTAGGAATAAGTTCTGTTAAACAAATGCATGCATCAGATCGTTCATTGTCCATTTTTCATTCGAATTATGATTAACAGATGGCGGCAGCTATTTCTCACTCCACAAAAGTTTGATCTTGCAATACATGATGACCTCACTCTTTGTGGCAAAGTGACTATACGTCACCCTTTCACAAAAAGTGAGAAATGTCACATTTTCAAGAGTGATAATAGTGTTTTCTCACCTTTATTGGTGTCAAAATAGGGGTCACTGTTTTAAGGAGAGAGATTCTCACTCCAGAAATTTTAGAGAGTACACTACATGCAACCTACTGATATTGATATTTGTTATTAAAATACACAAAACTATTTTTCCTGTAAAATAACTCGTGATTAGCATAATTTATTTATATAAACGGTTCGCACAGAGTTTTTCTGATACATAAAGATATATAAGTGGAAATTGTTCAATGTAAATTCCCAGTATCCTCAGGATTATTCTTTAACAACTCATGGTGCATTGTATTTGCAAAATATGCAATGTACGGGCTGTACAAAAACAAACTTTTCAATGCTTTATTTGTAGAAAATCTAGTATGTTGTGGGCATCACAAGACTTTCTTCTATATTTACCTATGTAAATTCATTCAATGTAAAAAATTTATTAAATTTATCTACCATGATAAATGCAGACGATTTTCATCTTAGTGAAAACTAACTCTAAATATCGAAAGATAAATAGTTTTATTCTTTATAAATATCACCTTAAAAAATGCTTTGAATAATGTTATCTCGCACATTAATTTTCGTCCAGTTATATGCCATAAAAGTTGAGATATAGCCTTCCCGTTCTCGGAGATAATTGCAGTATAGCAGCGCCACGTATTGGTTGTTATGCATCCAAATTGAATCAGCATAATGACTCATGATAATAGCCTTTTAACATATGAAGTTTTGTTTGATTATACGCAATAGCACTTGAGATATAGCCTTCCATTAAATGGCAGAAATCGTTATATATCAGCACCACCTGTTGAGCAATAGACATCACAAGCTGATAGATACTAATTTATGCCAAGGTACATTTACATTTAAATTTATATGAAATTGTGTGCGGTAGTTATTGAGATATAGCCTTGCCTTAAACTGGGGAAATCGCTGTATAGCAGCGTCCCCTATTAAGCGGTTATCATCGAAAGTTGATAGTTACTAATTTAGGTTACGATGCATCTGCATATAAATTTATAGGCAATTCTGTGCAGTAATTCCTGAGGTACTGTAGCCACAAAATTTTGTCACACTCACAGACAGACAGACATTTTCTAAAAATGGGCAAATCGTGTTCTGGACTTCACAAAACGTGTAAACCTATCGAAACCCGGAAGTCAAAGACGAATACAGTACTTTCTTCTGTTGAATATAGCTATGTAATAATTTATTTCATAACAGTCTGTATTAGGGTCAAGCCAGGGATTTTTTATGTGTAAGTGCACAAAATATTGCCTCACTGATTTGTGTAAGTACAAAATTAATAAATAAATAAAAATAAAATACTATCTAACACAAAATGTCACAATATAGGCCCATGTAATAATAAATAAATGAGTGGCAATGTGATTCGTAACGTAACAAAAATCTTCAAACCAATCTTGTTTTTTTTCTATATTTAGAAGTCAATTTTATTTTTCGGGTAAATACTGTTATATGCGTAGTAAGAACGGGTTCTAATTGAAAGTTTCAGTAAATGGGCGAGTTAAAATTTTATTTTTCGTCTTTCCTAACCTCCGTAGTTATAACCCGTTCATACTACACTGTAAAAATCTGAAGTGATAGGTCTTGGGGCCTAGATGATAAATTGACATGGAATGACCCTTCTTTGGACAAACTTACATAAAAGATTTAAGAGTTGAAAACATATATTATTTCACTTTTAATGTTCGCTGGTCTCAAAGTAATTCATTTTTTGTTTTAATATGATTATATAACAGTATTCATCGTATAGTTAATAATAATCAGATAATAATAATAATAGTTAATAATAATCAGAACTGTATACAAAATTCTTAAAAAAAAAAAAAAAAAAAAAAAAAAAAAAAAAAAAAAACTGTACAGTTACTAGAATTTCCAAAATTATTATGTACGTATCTAATTCGTTAAAAGTTAGCTAACAACTATAAGTTCTCTGGAAATACTCTATTCATATTTATTTTCATTATATATTTAGCAGTTCTAGAAATAATCCTTAGAAAATTTTCAGAAAATACAAATATTTAATTAGTGACGGATTAAGAATTTGTTCATATACTTACTCATATTTAAATCATTTTTAACATCGAATATGTACAATTTTATTTTCGTTCTTCTCGCCACAAAATGTTTACTCGCTGTTGCTAGCAAAGATGGGTCCATTTCGATTCCGCTCAGCAAGGACGTCAGCGGGGAAACATTGCGACACTATTGGTCAGCTTTCTATCAGATGTTCTCCTTTGCAAGTCACACACCTTGTCTTGTAATGTTTCTCAAACAAAGCTGTGTGAAGTTGCTCAAAAGAACAGTGTATTCTAAAATCTTAACACTTTCCACACGCATATTGAAGGAATTTACACAACTTTCTTGAGGAACATTAGTAAAATTTTTTACAGTGTAGTAAGTACGCGAAATTACGGATGCTGGTAGAAACTTCGCATTCTTACAAGTAACTACGCGTAATAACGGATTTCGGCTATTTACTGTAACATATGTTTATATATATATATATATATATATATATATATATATATAATTTTTACCCCAAATGCATCTCAATAATTCACTCATCATATCAATGTTCAGAAAATCAAATTTTTACATTCATAAATTGAAACACAGCTATCATTGAGTGTTGAATTTATGGAGGAAATATGTTCTTTTTTCAAACTATATTACCTTCAAATTTACAGAAGCAGCTTTATTGTTCAGAAAGCACCTAGAATTACACTGCATCTATAGTAAGGCTATGTGAATATAGAATAAGGAATTTATCTTTAAAGTCTCTAATCATAAATAATAATAATTGTTGAGATTCGACTTTCGAAGTTTTTAATTAAAATTTTAAACATCACAGAAATAAAATATTTTAATTGTCCGTTAATTTATATAACACATAAATAATACTATATATATATATATATAAGTGTGAGGAAAAAAATATTTTATAAAGAATGTTTGAAATATAATTATTTTGAAAAACAGAAAACCATAAATGTAAATTAAAAACCGCCATAATGAATGTGGAAAAATTTCTCGAAATAAGCAGATTAAAAATCGTTAGAAAACTGCTTTTTTTCAATATCATTTTGCATATATTAAATAGATTTTTTAGATAAAAATTAATAATCATTTATAAACAAGATTTAGTGTAATGTTGTTGGTGTTGTGGGTTAATGACAATTGTCTAGACAAGAAACCTAGGCACGGGTGGGATTGATTCTGTCGGGGCTCCTTCTAAGGGGTCCAGACTTATATTCATGTTAGTTTTGGAAAAACCATGAAATACTGCTAATGGCTATGTCAACGAGCTCGATCTGAGATCAAACCCGGTACCTTTCGTCTATGGATTTCAAAAGTATAACCTTTCTGCTACTGGAGATTTAGGATAGATATAAAGATTTTTAGAAAAAAAAAATAATAGTTTTAAAGCAAAAGTGATCAAGTTTATCCAAAATTATGGAGTCTGCATATGTTTGTAAATGCATTGTATGCACTTTTGTATTGCAATAGCTATTTTCTTTTAGATTTTATGACTCAAAAAGATATACTTTATCTTTTTTTTTTTTTTTTTAAAGCTTACATAGATCATATATATTTTCAACGTCTTTCAAAATGTGAATTTATTTTTAATTTTTTTATCACTTTCAATTTCAAAACAAATTTTCAAGATATCACATTTCATTTCTACAGTCTTTGTTATAACGGAATTTTAAAGTAGGATGCGATAAATCTAGAATGATTAATGCATTTGGTAAAACTAGTTTGTAGTTAATTATCCGAAACTAAATTCTTCCTCACAAATAAAGAAATGCTATACAGAAGCTGTAGAAACTAAACCACTAAATATCATTATTCGAGCAAAACTCATTAACCTCAATTAAGAGTAAACAATGAACATTTGGAACTTTTAGACATTCAAGATACAGCCATACTGAAAAGACTCATACAATTCATTTCTTTGCAGAAAATGTTCTAAGCTTATTACCACTGTCTGCGTTTCACGTGAAATCCTTAGATTTATTTTATATTAGCACGAAGATTTTAAATATCAATGTATTTTTTTAATATGATGAGTGTTAGCTACTTAGTAAGCAAACGTAAATACAAGTATTGCATTTTTTTTATAAGAATTTTATTATTGTTCATTATACGGATCTTAATATACTTCAGTTTGATTCTTAGCAATAATTTCTTACAATATTATCGCATCAAAATTCATTATCCTAATAACTTGCCTTATTAAAATAAGGGAATATTATTTAATTTTCAAACATACAGATTCAATTGATTTCTCTCAAATATACTTTACATTGATTAAATTAAAGCTAGTAAACATTTAACGAAAATTTATGCAGATAGCATTAAGTTACCTCTTAAACTGTTAAACGATATCTTATGTAAGTGCTTCGAAAGATCTTAATGGTATTCATAAACAAATATGTAAATAGACAAAGTAATTGTTAAACATATTTGCACATTAGAGATGACTGTTCGTTAAAAGTATCTCTGTAATACAATAAAATGCAAAATTAAGTATTTACTATTCAACGATGCTGAAACTGAATCAAGAATAAAAGTACTGTAAGTTCTGTTAAATTAACACATATCTGCCAGGTTTTACACTTTTTGGATACCAGAAAATTTTAATAGAAATCTTTTATAGATTCCTGTTCATTAATTAAATAACACTGATTCATTGATTAAAAAAAAATGAAAATTTTTCATATTCAAAATAGTATTTAAAAAGTGTAAAAAAATCATATTATGAGAACATATAAATGGAAAAATATTGCAGAGCAAAAGTAACAATTTTTCATGAAAAAGGAAATGAAACAAATCATCTTCGAAAAAATTATTGAACATGAATGAAGGTATATTTAACGATAATTAAAATGAAATAATTAACTTAATGATAAAAATAATAATAATAATAATAATTATTATTATTATTATTATTATTATTATTATTAAATTTACAATATCCATTTTTATCAAGCGCTATATATATCTTTAGAAATAAGAAAATTTGATAAAGAATCTTCGAATAAAAGAATATATTTTTTTATTTTTAATTCGTATTTTCTATAAAACTGCATGTGAATTTTTTAAAGTTTATTACATTTGTAAGAATGTTTTCGTATTCGAGAGAACATTTACAAATTCTAAGGAGAAAGTTATATTATATATTTGCTATACGCAAAACGTGTACGGAAGAACTTAATCAGGATGAGGAGGGGCTACACTTGCCTCATCCTGAAATTGTTCCAACCTCCAAGTGTAGCAACCCATCATCCTGCAATAGCTCCAGCATCCAAGTGTAACACCTCATTACCCTGTAATAGTTACAGCCTCTATGTATAACTTCCAGTTGAATATATTTTGTGTAAGGACTTAACTGTTAACCATATGGTACAAAAGTATATATAACTGCTCTGTAGTATGTGTAAAACTAATTCCCTGATGATGCCTTGTTTTATCTAGGCAAAAAGCTATGGAAATTTTTATATTTTTAATAAATGTATTTTTAACGTGTTTTTAAAGTGTTTTTAATTTTATTACAATCATGACACGTGTTTACAATTTAACTCTTAACTTGAGTTTGTTTATACTGTTAAATTGGTTGTTATTCCAAAAAATGATTTTTTAAATTTTTAATATTTTATTTTGAAGCTGTAAAATGCTAATTTTCACTAAGTGAAATTTTGCATCTTACAGAATTCTTAAGAGTAAATGAATTTTTCTAAGGCGATAATCAGTTTAACAGTTGTGAATTTTCTGAATGGGAAAAAGAAATTTAAAGACATGTATGTGTTAATGAGTTATATTTGGGATTATTTCCCCATAAAATATCTTTGGCTTCCGGCGACGATAAGCAAAGACGTTCCCGTAAGTGCTGTTTCCATAAGTTGAAGTACAAAATTTACTTCACATCTGTTACTATAGGAAAAGTTAATTAATGGAAGCCTTACGTTTCATTCGCCTTTCACTACCTTTTGTAAAGAAAATCTTTTCTTTAAATTCAAAGTTGTGTATTTTTTGGATAGTAGTAAATCTAAGCAGATTTCGGTAAACGTTTCACTTTAATCAAAGTTTGAAATTCTTCAACTTAATTTGCAAGAACAGTTAAATCTTTGTAATTAAAGATAATAAAAAATTAAGAAGTTTAATAGCTCTGGTAATTTTTTGTATCTGAAATAATAGATATTTTATCGCAATAAATACTAGAAATCAAACATCCTTCCCTATGGGATTCCCTAATAAAAAGCTAACTGGTTGCAGTAAATTTAGAATGCATAAAACGAACACATGTTAAAATGGCTCATGTATCGCCACCAATTCATTGGTGTTTGTTGTCAAAATTCTTAAATAAGAGTAACATCTTTATTAATATTAATCTCATGTTTTATGAAATAAATAATTTTTCTTCTGAAAGAAAATTTTGAAAATATAAATTTTATTTTATGTATACTTCTTAGCTATATTTAAACGATGGCCAGAAAAAAAAAAAAAAAAAAAAAAAAAAAAAAACTATTGCATAACTACAAATTTTTACACTTTACCACTTTCATTAATTAGAAATTTTTATTTTATTTAATCAGTGAAAACTATTACAAAATGTATAAAAGATTTTAAATTATTCGTAGCCAAAAAGCGTAAAATTTGATAGCTATGCTATTATATTACTTATTTATCAGAACAAGCTTCTAAAAAATGATTGACGTTTTAAAGTAACATTTTAGATTATCAATTAATTTACTTTTAACTTTGAGTAAATTTATACAAGACAAGAGATCTTTCTAATCGCTTTGAAAGTTAAAATCTTGCTTTTTTTTATGTAATATATCTTTTCAAAAACTTAAGCTTATATATAACTCTATAAAATATGCCCTTATATACACTAAGGAAAAAAAAAGCCGCACTTCGATACTTTTTATTTTGAAAAATCACCAATTTTAAAATTTAAATGTAGGGATGAAACAAATAGTGATTTTTGCCGGATATCAAATACAGTTGAACCTCATTAACGTGAATCTCAAGGGGGATAAAAAATTTCTTCATGTTATCAGCAGTTCATGCTATCAGCAGCTAATCTTCATACAACTAAACTAATCTTCTTTTTGACGGGGATTGTAAAAACAGTTCATGTTAAAAGTAATTCACGTTAACAGTGTTCACGTTAACGAGGTTCGACTGTATATGAAACATT
The DNA here is from genome assembly GCA_963930645.1 of Salticus scenicus. Taxonomy (NCBI): domain Eukaryota; kingdom Metazoa; phylum Arthropoda; class Arachnida; order Araneae; family Salticidae; genus Salticus; species Salticus scenicus. The sequence goes on from OZ005651.1 coordinate 85,655,818, forward strand.
AACGTCTGCTGAATACGGATATGCGGTACACGGCAAAATCACTATCCGTTTCCTCCTTATTTTTAAACGATTGAATTGGACGTTTTCCAAAGACAAAATAAAAATTATCCAGGTGCAGCCTTTTTTTTTTTTTTTTTTTTTTTTCGTCCCTTAGTGTAAGGTAAGTGCACCAGTGATTGACACTTTTAGAGCAATTTCTGATGTTTTTAATGTTCTAGTCATGAGAAAATATTTTTAGAAATCTTAGTTAGTACATACAGTACGAAAGACATTCAGAACCACATATATGTTAAAATATATACATTTAACATTTTTTTTTTTTTTTTTATGAATTTTTATTTGACACCCACTCAATGTTCCAGTAATTGACACTGCCAGTTTTTCAGTTTATCAGTAATTGGCACCGTATGTTCCAGTGTTTGACACTGCTAGTTATTCATTTTACCAGTTATTAGCACTCTATGCTCCAGTCTTTGACATAAAATGTTAAAATTCTTATATGTAAAATATATGATTTTATTATTTTTCTTATTTAATTATTTCGGGATAGATGTCAATTATACTGTTAAAAATTTCTGTAAATTTAATGTAAATATTTATCCAGTACATTTACAGTAATTCTTAGTTAAAAGTGAATAATCGAGATTCTCAATCTTTATTCTGTATTTTTACCTAATTTTATTATTTAATTATTTAGTTGAAATTAAAAATAACTATTTCTACTTTAGAAAAAGCTTTCTGTGTCCTAAATGAAGAGCTTGTTTCCAAATGGCGTTAAGTCATTTTTTTTCAGTTCTTGAAAAAACGCGATTTTGTTATGTAAGGTTTATTATTGAATTTAAGGAGAAGATATTTTTTCCCAGTAATCTATGGATGATAATAACACTAAATTACATGTTTAAAAAAATCCTGACAGTATAGTTATTTAGAAATAAAAAAAAGAAATAAATGGCTTAACGCCTTTTGGAACAAAACTATGACTTACGCCCTTTTGGCACGAACAAATAACGAAATGAAATGACTTACTTCCATTTGAAAGTAATCCAAGTACTTTTTTTTTTTAAATGTAAATACTGCATAAATTTTAGCTGTATAGTTTTGGAAGATAGTTATTACTACAAATCTTCATATACAAATTATATTTCTCCATCATTATCATTATTTTCACTTATGCTAATGTTAGCAGTATCGTTGCAAGATTATTCATAAAAATAAAAACATTCGTGTAAATTCTTAATTCCCAAAGCGTTAAGTAATTTTAAAACATCTGTTTTTCTTTGCTTGTTTCATATTGTTTTTTGTTTTTATTTCAGAAGGGGCGCACGTGAGAATTTTTTTTCCCCTCGTTTTAGGTTCTTTTGACGGCAAAACGAACCACAGTACATTGTCTTGATTCCCACATCTCTCTTCGTAATTTCCAGTACTTTTGCCTCTGAAATCAAGAAACCTTGTTTGCTTTTCAGACGACTATGCGCAAAATTTTTCCAATCTAAAATATTCCACTGCTTCTTGTATACGAAAAGATTTCCAACCTTAGAGATATATTCAAAATATTCATTACAGAGTAAAATTGTAAGCACTTTCTTCCGAATGTTCTATCTGCTGGTAAGTAGGAGTGACCGCGCACTGGTAAATAGTATTTGAAGGTGAGGTCCTTTTGAGTAGCCACTACTGAAAACATTCCTAACATGTTATAATTTTTATGTGTGTGGTAATTCCTGATTTTGCATCAGGTCAAAACATATTGTAATTTCACTTTCTCCTATAAGCTTTTTCCCTAAAAGGGAATAAAATTTTTTGCTCCGGTTTTTATGAATCAAAAGTTCGGTTAACAGGGTCTTTTCTTTTTTCTTTACATTTGTCTGAATTCATTTGTATTTTTTTCCTAATACAGAATGAACAAATGTCTTTTTTCGGTGTTCCAAAACCAAGATTAAAATCTTTTACGAACACATTATAATCCAGGTTATAAGTACATTTCTCTTTATAATTTTACATGGAAAAAAAAATCCTGTCTCAATGTAACAATTTACAACAACATTCTTTTCATTACTTTTGACTTTTCATCTAAGGCCAGACAAACCACGTGATTTCAAGGCACGCTACAATTGGTTAAACTTGACTTAATCCCTTTTGGCACAAAACTTACTTGTGACTTAATTCTTTTTGAAAAAAGACACAGATTTCGCTTTCTGTTTTCATTATGACTAAACTTCGTTTGGAACATCTACTTATTGAAAATATATTGTTAGACGTGTGCTGCGACTTTTTCCATCAAAAAGTCAATTTTTGTAATTTTTGACTTAACGCCTTTTGGAAACAAGCTCTTCAAATATAGTCTCAACAATAATTAATTTAATTAATATTAGTTATTAAATTGAATGTATAAAATAAGTTTATTAACACCTTCGTTTATTTTTCTCTGTAATTTTACGTAAGATTTAAGATAATAGATTACATGGAGTTTTCCGTTGAAATTTTTAACAGTGTACTGGAGCATGCCAACCACTGGATCACCTACCTATATATTTTATTAAAGTGCCTTGTTTCAAAAAGCCTTATTCCAAATAGATATTTTAACAGTCGCATTAATTACTTTTTATCTTCATTAAAATAATCGTGAGAATATTTACAAAAACAATATCACCATTCTCGGTTTTCTGAGTTTTAGTATGAAATACATAGTGATATTAAATAAATCTCAACAAAATTGATAAATGCATCTTTCAAATCAAAATTTCAAAAATAAAAGACTATTTGAAAATTTTGATATGTTTTCGATTTTCAAAAGCAATCACCAGGAAGAATTTGATTCAGTATTGTTTCAAATGGGTTTTAAATCCAATATTTCTTATATGAAATCGTATTCGCAGAAATATTTACTGCGGTAATGGTGTAATTTGAAATTCTTAAATAACACATTTCAGATTTATTCTGATAAAAAATGTAATTTTATCCATTATCTGTGTATTGAATTATTTTTAATATTTCTACATCAAATGAAATAATATAAAATATGCTTTGTCTACAAAACTTTTGGAATTTTATATTTTGAAAAACTTTTAAAGCAGATTTTGTGAAACTTTTATTTATACATTCAAATTAAGCTTAAAATTTCGCATTCGAACAAAAATGACTTTACACAATGATTAAAATAGAACTATGTATTTTTGACCCTTAAAAAAAGTCACAAAATGTTTTAAAATTTTTTTTTCTATTAACAATTCCTGAAAGATATTTTATTTATACATATACAAAAATAAATAAATAAATAAATAAATTTCCCTTTATAAAAATTAAATTATTACGCCAACAAACATTCAACTAAAGTTTGTAATTGATAAAGTCAAAAAGATATTCTTAATAATGTTAAATTTTTATAGTCAGGCAGATAAAAGTAAGTACAGTTTATAATATATCAGTATAATGCATATAGGAAATCTAATTTTTTAGATATCTTTTGCTCACTTTAAATTAAAAAATAACTAAACAAATCTGTACGATTTGATTTGGACATTTGAACTCAATAAGTTTGGCTAATTTTTGAATTAATAGATTAACTTTTTGTGCTCGAGATGTGACTCTCATTCACCTTTCGACTTGGTGTGGTAACTCGATGACGCGATGATTTAAGCCAAGAGTGGCCAACCCGCGGCCCGCGGGCCACATGTGGCCCGCCATGTAAGGTTCTGCGACCCGCGACCGATTTCAGGAAATTTCTAATTTGCCATCTTCGATTAAAACATCCAAAATGAATTAATTGTTTCTGATTCTTTTTTAACGAAAATCTAAAAAAAAAAAAATATCGTGCTCGTTGATGTTTATAAAATGATATCAGATCAATAACTTATTTTTACTATTATACTTATGAATGTATAATCGTAAGTTTTTGACTGTTTTATTGTTATTTTATGAATAAAAATATATTTAATATACACATTTTCTGTTTTAAACCCTCACAAGCCCACCAAATAATAATAATAATAATAATAATAATAATAATTACTATATCTATATGGTTCTTTCATTTATGCAACGCAACCCACCTATGCAAAATAGATTTCTAATGCGGCCCGCCAAGAGTTTTGGGTTGGACGGGTCTGATTTAAGCGATAACGATGTTCATTTGTTCATTCAGGTTTGGTTTGGGCGATATCGTTTCATGAGCACAGGGATGGAACACGGGCGCAGAATTCATACCGGAATCTCTTTAAGAAATTTCTCTACTTATAATATCGTTGATTTAAGAAGTAGAAAATTTTCTTACACTGATAGTGGTATGAATTCTGCGCCCGTGTTCCATCCCTGTGAGCATATTCAACAATACCTGCATGTGCTGCCAATCTTTAACCTTTTCAGGACAAGCACCGCGATAACGTGTATTAATATTTCTGCGATCGCCTATTTTTGTCCTTTTATTACCCTCTTTCTATTTAAATTGCTTGTATCAATAGAACATTGATTGTACATATATGAATACTGCGTATAGTCTTAAGAAATAAAATAGCATGCAAATTGCCTCGATCATTACCCTCCATCCCTCTACTATTTACGAAAAAAAAAAAAAAAAAAGTCCTGATAATTACAAATATAAATTGTTATACAATGCATCAAACAGTATTTTCATTATTTTTCTGCATGTCTTTATTATAATGATGATTATTATTATTATACTCATTTACTCAATAATATTTCTAAATAAACAAATAGCAGAAATGCAGAAAGTTAGTAACACTCTAAGTCAATTTAGTAACTACTTATAAACCAGAAATATATTGCAAAGCACGCTAGTGGATCTGCAAATCAAGAGCCTCAACGTCATATTCGCATCACACATTATTCAACATATCACTTTCATTTATTCCTTATTACAGAACATATATTTTGTTTTTCATTATTTTTCAGCATGTCTTTATTATAATGATAATTATTATTATTGTCCTTATTTACTCATTAACATTTCTAAATAAATAAATAGCAAAACTGCAGAAAGTTAGTAACACTCTGAATCAGTTTAGTAACTACTTATGAACCAGAAACATATTTAGAAGGAGAAAAATAATTTATTTTGTCATTATCTAATACTAGTGGATCTGCAAATCAGGAGCCTCAACGTTCTATTCGCATCACGCATTATTCAATATATCATTTTCATTTAATCCTTATTATAATATATATATATATATATATATATATATTGACTCGATTGACTTACTACAATTACAGATAAGTTTCTGAGGGGAGTCCTCACCTCAACCTCTCGCTGTACCTATCTTTCTATACCTATCTGTACATATATGTGTATATATATATATGTAATATCATCTTATGTGATTACATATATATATATGTAATCACATCTAATATCAGTATTGTTTTACCCTATTTTTATAAAACCACACACAGAAAAATGAAAAATCGAAACTTGTCAAGAAACGTGTTATCTTTGTCATAGTACACGTTTTCCTAGTATATTGACAAATTTGCACAAAATTACGCAACATTTTAAACAATCAAAACACTACCTGACAATCCCATTTAGTCATGAGACACAAAAATCGTTTTATTTTACCATGTATCTTTAATGTGTTTCGTCTGTTGATCCGTTTTGGCTCTAAAACTTGTCAGATGACTAATTTCCCAGGAGCCCCAATCATCTTATGTGATTACATATATATATATGTAATCACATCTAATATCAGTATTGTTTTACCCTATTTTTATAAAACCACACACAGAAAAATGAAAAATCGAAACTTGTCAAGAAACGTGTTATCTTTGTCATAGTACACGTTTTCACAAAATTACGCAACATTTTAAACAATCAAAACACTACCTGACAATCCCATTTAGTCATGAGACACAAAAATCGTTTTATTTTACCATGTATCTTTAATGTGTTTCGTCTGTTGATCCGTTTTGGCTCTAAAACTTGTCAGATGACTAATTTCCCAGGAGCCCCAATCATCTTATGTGATTACATATATATATATGTAATCACATCTAATATCAGTATTGTTTTACCCTATTTTTATAAAACCACACACAGAAAAATGAAAAATCGAAACTTGTCAAGAAACGTGTTATCTTTGTCATAGTACACGTTTTCCTAGTATATTGACAAATTTGCACAAAATTACGCAACATTTTAAACAATCAAAACACTACCTGACAATCCCATTTAGTCATGAGACACAAAAATCGTTTTATTTTACCATGTATCTTTAATGTGTTTCGTCTGTTGATCCGTTTTGGCTCTAAAACTTGTCAGATGACTAATTTCCCAGGTACAGTTTTCATTTTCCTCAAATTGGACCGGTTAGTCAGATGAGAGAATAAAAATAAATTATTCCTATTTTGTCAATTGACTAAGAAAAATTTGTTTGGCTAGTCCAAAAGCTCAGCATTATTATTTTTTTTTCTTTAATCTTTTTTTTTTATTTGTTTATTTATTTTTTGTCTCCTGACAACTTGAGTTAGTCAACCGAAATCGAAAAATAAACCCATCGAATTTCGCGGTATAGTGTCAGTTTCATTAATTCTGAAAAAGAAAATTGCGCTTAAAGTTATTTGGGAAACGCATATTTTTTATAAGAACTTTGTGCCATACTAATCCCAGTTTTTGTATTTTTAAATCTAATAAATAATTTTCTAAGTATGACATGAAACGATAGCAAAGGAGCACGGCAATTTTTAATAACAGATAGAAAAAGAGGTATTTTTTTTTTCTTTTCTTTTTTTTTTTTTTTTTTTTTTTTTTGAAAACAGACATTTAATTTTTTACCCCAACTAAAATTAAAAAGACTGAAATCTGTATTCCCTGCACGTAAACTTAAATAGAAATATCTTTCCACTGAGAAATGACACTAAGCAGCAAAATTTGTTCCAATGTATTTAAAAAAAAAAAAAAAATCTTTTTAAAAATCACACAAAGTTCAAGGAAACTAACATTAAAATATTTTAAAACTAATATGTAGAAGAAAAAAAAAAGAGAAAAAAAAATCTATGCTCAAGTGCATTCAAAACATCGAAAGAGATTGCATCATGTAGTAGACGGACATCTGTCGCCAGGATGACTCAGAGAACTATTCTTTTTTTTTTTTTTTTTAATTATGTGCTGCGCGCGTGTATTCCTTCACCACCCTTATGATTTCTCAAAATTCCATGTTATTACTCATGAACTTTTATTCTTGAAAAAAAAAAAAAAAAAATCATTTCTGATCGGGTAAAAACTTACACCGGGTCCCCTCTGCATTCGCCCGCTAGTGGGTCAGTATTTTTAAATGAACCACTCTAATGAAAGAATTCTCAAAATTGAATATTATTACTCATTAATATTACTCTTAAAAAAAGGAAAAAGAAAAAAAAATCATTTGTGATCGGATGAAAACTCACACTGGGTCCCCACTGCTTTTGGAAGCGAAGATCCGTGCGCTGTGCGTGCGTATTCCTTCACCATCCTTATGATTTCACAAAATTCCACGTTATTACTCACAAACTTTCATTCTTAAGAAAAGGAATTTTAGAAAGATCTTTAATCATCGGGTAAAAGTTCGCATTGGGTCCCCACTGCCTTCGCCAGAGCAGACCCATGCGCACACGTGTGAAGATATACGTGCGCTGCACGCTCATATTCCTTCTGAAATCAAACTGTTATTCTTAAGAAAAAAAAAAATTTAAAAATCATTTTTCATCGGATAAAAAGTTGGACCGGGTCCCCACTGCCTTCGGCACCGCAGTCCCGTGAGCGCTGCGCGCGCCTATTCCTTCCCCGCCCTTCCATCCCCTCCTAATTAACCTACATATACCGATTTTGAAAAGTCTAACTCAATTAGCTGAGATGCAAAAGAAAACCTAATCAAGACACCTTAAAACGTGTAAATCAAGTGAAATCTCGAATTCCCCTTTCGATAATATTAAAGAACTTTAAAATATCTTTCGAATGATGAATTAAAAACAATTTAATCAGAATTCGAATTTAAATATTGAAATTTTAAAATATTACAGGGCCATCAGGCGGTAGAAATTTCTGTAATCTTCTGTTCGATTCCAAATCAACAAAGATTTCAAATGGTGTATTACTTATGAAATTATTTTAATTAGTAGCTGAGATACAAAAGAAAATCTGAACAGAATACCTCGAAACGTGTAAATCGGGGGAAAACTCGAATTCCACTTTCGATAATATAAAAGTACTTTAAAATATCTTTCGAATGATGTATTAAAAATAATTTAATCATAATTAGAATTCGAAATATTGAAATTTTAAAATATTACAGCGCCATCTGGCGGTAGAAATTTCTGTAATCTACTGTTCAATTCCAAATCAACAAAGCTTTTAAATAATATATTACTTATAAAGTTATTTTAATTATTAGTTGAGATAGAAAAGAAAACCTAATCAGGACACCTTAAAACATGTAAATCACGTGAAATCTCGAATTCCGCTACTTACGGTAGTCGGTTAATGGAAGACGACAGAGATTTGTGGCGTCTACTCTTGAAATTCAATTTAAATAAGTTTTAAAATGACATATTACTTTTGAAATTATGCTAATTAGAAGCTGAGATACAAAAATGATATAAACACTATTATAAAACGATTTATGTCTGACTTTTTCGTGGTTTTCTCCGAAACTTGCGTAATTCCGGACTAAATACTTTTAAAAATCCATAGTATGAAATGTGAGCGGAATATCAGAATTCGAAACTCTGCAAAATATAAAAGAATAAAAGCGTTCTGTGTTTTCCCTCGTTTTCTCCGAAACAACCGTTCCCTTTATACATTTTTGCCCCTCCCCCCCCCTTTCCGTCCCTTCTAATAATTTTACACTTGAAAATATCCGCAATTGATTTATCTTGCCTTAAAACCTAATAATACCAATTTCAAACGCTGTAACTCTTTTTTTTTTTCTGCCCCCCTCCCCCTCATGCCTTTCCTAATAATTCTACACTTTCAAAAGTATTCACAATCGGATTATCGGCCGTTAAAACCAAATATTACGAAATTTCAACGGCATATCTCAATTTAAAATACTGCAAAATATTAAACAAAACTTAATCTTACATTGTATTTTGGTCACATGAGTCGTGATAAATATAATTCCCAATAAAAATGTAATTTTTTTGTTTATTCACATAATTTCATGAAAATTGAATAGTAGCTTTATAGTATGCTGTCTAGGCCGAATATTAACTCAAATGTAACGTGAATGAAAATTTGAAAAAAATTGAAAATTGCAATTCCCCCCCCCCCCCCACTATAAAACACGTGACATCTTAATCGGTTACAATCATTTCCTTTTTTCATCTCAGACAATAGTCTGGCATTTGAAATGATGTTGCCACAAAAAATTCACACTTTAGTTAATTTTTAAAAAAATCTAATTGTTGTACAGATAAGCCGCTTGCACTCTTAGATTCAGAAAAATTGTCCCTTTCATTTGGTACCAAATTCGTAACGATTAGACTAATATTTCTAATTTATTTTACACTTTTTCTGCTTTTAACTCCGTTAATATATCTATTTTTATGCAATCGCGGTGAATTCTCAGTCATTGAGATCGCTTTCTGATTAGACATGAGTCGACATTTTAATTAATATCTCCAGAACTAATTAAAATTTTTAAATTCTGTTTTGAAGAGGACCTCGGAAAGGCTCCAGAGCATCCGTATGTCAATTCTTGTACTTCTGCGTTCAATAGGGGCAGGGGCTGAACGTATAGAAGAACAGACAGACAGACAAACCTTTCTTTTTATTATTATAGAAAATAGATTCTTTGATGATATAGAATCCTAAGTGGATTTATAATATGTTTTTTGGACCTATGTGGTCATTAATGTAAATATTTGTACATAGTTATTTTTTATTAAACTTTAATTAATTTGATAATTAATTAGTAAAAGCTCTTTCTATGCTTCTTTTTACATTACATATATAGACAGATTATGTAAATTTGAATATCACTTTGTTCTCAGAGTTAAATTTTCTGAATAACCTCTATTAAAAGGCCACCTCCGTAAAAGGCTAATTTCATGTACCACGGTGTATGAACCTCTTAGAAAAATTTTATTGTATAATCTTTAAAGTATTGCTAACTGTGGGGCTTTTGAGACTATTTTCGTCAGCTTCATCATGTTAGGGACATACGAACATAGATTTAGAAACATCTAATTTTTTGGAAACAATGGTACACGTTTTGTTTTTTTATTAGACCCCAAGACCCCCTCCCCTCCACACACACACCAATGGCCGAGCGGTTCTGCGCTCAAAGTTGATAGAAGGGGAGTGCCGGATTCAATCCTATGTCGTGCTTATCGACTTAGCCGTTCGAAGTTTTCTGTGGCTTTCTCAGAAACTCGCGTAAATACGGGTTAAGACCGCTTAGAATGACCCCCCCCCTCACGGAGGGTACTCCCATCAGGCCTAAGACCCCGGTTCGATTACCCAATCAATAGGCCTAGGATCCTCGAAAAGTCAATCGGCCTAAATACCCAACATCAACATACCACTGGTCTCTGAGCTTTCACGAACATGTATGGGAGATAAATGCATGTGATAATGATGAAAAGAAGAATGTTTAAACCAGTGAATTCTTTGTTTCACTGGGAAAGAAGTGTTGGTCAAGGTTTAGTTTCGGTGTAGTTCGAATTTGATTTTTGTTTCTGTTCTTAGAATTACTTTAGGGTCTTTCCAGCACTCACAAATTTAAAATAAATAGATAAATAAGTGCTTATTTTTGAGATAACTGAAGTGTACATTTTTTTAGTAATGCATATATTTTAAAAAATATCCCTATCGATTATATCCAACAGAAAATAATGGATTTGACTTCTTCTAACTAAGCCTTGCACGTGGTCCTGTATATTGTATATATACTGTACAAAGCACTAAAAAAAAAAAAATAATAATATATATAAATAAATAAAAATGACGTAATACAATTAAATATGCATTTTCAAGCTTATCATTCGTAACCTGTAATGCATCTGAATTCTTCGAGTAACCCTGAACACAAAACACTAATGCTATACCTCCAATTTTATACAGAAGACAAGCTTTTGTGCAACTCAAAAGCATATGTTAATTTTATTATCTTTAATTCAAATAAACAAATGAGGTTAATAATGTACTCTTAGAAATTCTGTACATAGACTACAATGTATAGGAATTATTTTTCGTTCCTGAATATGAACATCCAGTTCTACACATCAGTTTAATATAACTTTTAATGAGGAATAACCGTAAAACCCTACCCCATCCACTCTAGTCAATTTAATATGACTTCATCCTTTAAAATCATTTTTCTGGATTTGGAAGACCTTCATCTGAACTTTGCAATAGAGATTTGTTTACTTAGCTTAGAATAAAATCAATTTACGTGTTTTGTTGCATTAATATGCACGACTTTATAAAACGAGTAAGCTTATTTTAACATAGGACCAAAAGGAATCACTCTGAATAAATTAATGTGTAAATTGCACCTAAAGAAGTTTTCACTTCGTAATTTTTACATCGCATTATGCTTTTCAACAAATTATTTTAGAAGTAAAATTAATATGATTATATATATTATATGTTTTTTAATTACTCATATATATGTAATATAATTAAAAGCTCCCTTAAAATTAAAGCCTCATTTTACACACTTAAATGATTCTATCTCCCACTAATCCACCGACAGCTCCCTAATTAATTTTTAATTAATTAATTTTCTAAATGTTTCACTAATTCCAAATTTATTAACTTGTTCTCAGTCCTTAAACTTATTTTATTATCGCATGAAGCGAACTGTTATTTATTACATTATACAGTTCCAAAGTAGTAATTTCAATCTAGAACCTTCTAACCACTCCTCCCCGTAGTTGTATGACATCCCCCCCCCCCTCAAGCCACTCCGGTAGCTTTGATAACGTAACTGTCCCGCTTGGGAATGTAAACAGAATTTTCCAGTCAGTTGCTCGTCTGAAACTGAAATTGGGTTTCAAGATATGAGGTTCGGGTCGGGTAACACGATTTTACCCGTCGGGTCGGGTTGACAAAATTATCTGTCTTGCTGGTCGCGCTCGGGTTTAGTTTTCAACAAGTCTGATCGACTTGAGAACATCTTTCAAAATATTTCTTATAATTATAAACATAAAGTTGTAGGCATATTTATAACTATATAAAAGATTTAAACATACTGTGTATCGGAGCTCCGTATATATTCGTATCCGTATCCGCGGATATCCACCAGAAAAATTGATCCGTATTTATATCTGGATCCGTTTTCTTTTCTTTAACGAAACTAATTCGTATCTTTTGTACAAACTGTACGAAAATTAGAAAATTCTAAATCTTTCTCGACTATTTTTAAATATATAAATGAAAGAAATACTGTACAACTTCGCATTTACGTTCTAGAAAATAAAAAAAATTCACAATTTACTTTTCTTTTTTTCTTTAACTTTCTTCTATATTCAATAGAAGAAAGTATTCGATTCGTAAAAATTTTCGACTTTCGGTTTTTGATAGATTTACACATTTTGAGAGCTCCAGAACTAGATTTGATTATTTTTAGAAAATATCAGTCTGTCTCTGAGTGTGTGTGACGAAAATTTTGTGGCAACTGTATATCTGGAACTACCGTCCATAATTGCATATAAATGTATATGTAAATGCACTTTGACCAAAATTAGTGCTTATCGACTTTTGGTGTCCATCGCTCCACAGATGGCGTTGATATACAGCGATTTCTACAATTTAAAGGAAGGCTGTATATCCCAGGAATTACTGCACAAATTTGCACATAAATTTATATATGGATGTACCTTGACATAACTTGTCTGTCCACTTTTGGTGCCAATAACTGAACATGTGGCGCTGCTATACAGAAATTTTCACAGTTTAAGTGAAAGGGATATCTCCGGTTCTATTGGGTATAATAAAACAAAATTTGATACGTGAAAAGACAGTTATGAAACATTATGCTGATTCAATTTGGATGCATATCGGCCAATAGGTGGCGCTGCTATACTGCCATTTTCCCCGAGAACGGGAAAGTTGTATCTCGACTTCTATGGTGTATAATTGTACAAAACTTGATAGTTGAGATAGCCATTATGAAAACTCATTTTATAACATAATATTTATAGAGAATAAAACTGTCTTTGTATATTTTGTGTCAGTTTTAGATGAAAATCGCCTGTATTCATTATGGTAGATAATTTTAATAAATAATAGTTTTAATAAATTATTTGTAGTGAATGAATTTGTATTAGAAAACAAAGAAGAAAGTCTTATGGTAGCCACAACATACTTGTTTATATATATATATATATATATATATATATATATATATATGTAGGATATTTATCTATTAGAATATTCATGTAAATGTGTTTTATTACATTTCTTCTGAGTGAATGGCAACGATGTAAAAGGAAAAAGGGTCATGTGACTCGTGACCATGCTCGTGACCAATAAGTTGCTTGCTTTGCTAAAGAGTTCTGTTTGCAGAACCTTGTGTTTGCTGTTCGTTCGAAGCGTGTTGGCGTCGCATCATTGCTATTGTTTAAAATGTAAAATGTAAATTTAATATGTGTGTGCGTTCGTGATTGTTTAAATAAATGTATGTCAGTCTTCGAAAATAATGGCTCGTTTATCATTCATATCCCTAGACGCCACCGTCGCATAGATAATTTGGGGGATCTGGCCACGATGAACTGGTCGGCCAATTTCGATTTTATTATTTTTGTTTTACCAGCCATGCTTGAAAAGCGAATGTGTTCTCCCGCTGTGGAAATCGTCCTTGCTCAGCATCTTTAATAGAATCTCTCGGATTCTGACTTGATTTAGGAGCCACCCTGGTTCTGAGCTGTGTTTAGAACACTTTCAAGAACATTTCTTTTTAATTTCTTCGGTATCTGTATAAGTAAGTTATTTATTGTTTTTAATAGTAGGATAAGGAAAATTATAAACTAATAAATATTGTGTTTATTTATTTTGTCTTTGTCATATTTCTGATAAAACTTAACTATAATATATTCTCAAGTTTAGAATATTTAAGAATTTTTATCTGAATGTTTTAAAGTAAATATACTTGTTTTCTGAGGTTAAATCTTTGAACTAAATTATCGTCGTTCATTTATTTTTTAAGTGCACATACACTTGACCTTCGGAAAAAATAAAAAAAATTGTTCTTTTTTTAAAAATTATTGAATATTTTATATAGAATCAAGTGTTTTCTAAAAATTTTGAATTGTTTTTAGGAGTTGAAATTTCTTATGGAATATTTATTCTAGTATTAAATGAGTAATTTTGTTCTTAATAATTAATTCTATTCAAATATACTTTCATTTTAAAAGAGTATAAGATTATTTATCCTTATTAATTATAATTTAAAACATATCCTTGGAAAAGTATTATTTTAATAACAGAAATTATGTTTCCTTAAAATAGCAAAAAATACTTTCGATTTAAAGTAACTGACGTTTATTTTGTATATGTTTCTGTGTTCTCCCAAATAATTAATCTGACGATCGCCTGAGTGTACTGCTACGAGTAAGGGAAAAAAGAAGAGAATGATTATTTCTGTTATCATATCCTAAATTTTATTCTTGTTTATCTTAAATATATACTTATTACTTTACAACTTATTACTTTACAGTAAAGCATTTATTTATTTATTTATTTTTCTGTCTTGAAATCTGTTTGGTGAAATTTTCTTGAGAGAGAGACATGTATTTATTTGTTCTTTATTTTTTATCGATTGCATTGCCGATTTTTACTTTCTCTTACCCATAAGGAAGAGAAAGTATTATTTTTGGGTCAAATTTTCGAACACGAGATTTTGTTATATTTACACACATATTGTTTATATCTATAGTATATTGTTTATATCATATATGTATCACACATATTGTTTTGAGGTCCCCTGAACACGAATGTCATGTTTTTAGCAAATGGTCTGTGTGTGTGTCTGTCTGTTATCAGCATATCTAAAACAAATTATGGCAGAAAGTTCAAACTTGGTATTCTAAATGTGTATTATATAGGGATGCTACAGTAGGCTTTTCGTTAAGATCAAGCAACTGGTTCGTGTACAGGGACAATCAAGAGAATTCTAATACATTACGTCTCTATGGGGGAAATTGCAAGTGAGTTTAACGTCTATAGACTGCACTAAACCAAATGAAACGAATATATATTTTTTGTAATAGAGACAGTTAACTGGGAAAAAAAAATTGTGTATGTAAGAGCCTACCCCCCCTCTGGGGGGGGGGAGTCCCCCATCGAGGGGAGTGAATTTTCATGATGGGTATCTTTCAAAAGAGCTCGCCAATAGCAATACCTTTAAAACGAATGGTTGAACCATCGATCTGCGATAATTTAAAACAAAGTTATCGATTTTTTTTTTTTTACTTTTAACGAAAAAAAAAAAATTTTTTTATTTTTTTTATTGAGAATAAAATGGACTTTTTTTTTTTTTATATTTGGTGTTATACTACTTCTCTAATATGGAAATCGTCTGCATTATCATAAAATATATTTTTTTTAAATAATAATTTTAATAAATTATTTTTAAAAACAGAATTATTTTTTAATAACCGAATTAAATTCTATATAAATGTAGGTGCATTAATGAAACGGGGGGGTTGAGGGGGACGGTAGCCCCCCTCACACAGAACTAATTATATAAAACTTTTCAGAAGCCTAATATGAATTGTTTAACACAGGTTTACATAACAGTTCTCGTTATCTTACCTTTTATTCTGCAACCTGTATTTATAGTATTAAATTTCAGGGTAAGCGAAAGTCGTGCGAGTGACACACCAGATTATTATTATTTTTTTTTTTGCTTTTGATGATTAAAATAATTTCCTATTCCTAACACATTTTTAATCATTCTGTTATAGATATAATATTTTCTTTTTCAGTAAAGATTTACTAAGGTATGCGAAGCATAAATTAAATATTGTTCTCGTTTAAAATATATATATAAACTGATTATTATGAATCTATATGCGTGTGTATGAGATATATTTTAAAATACTTTTTTTTTTTTTTTTTTAATCAATGCTGTTTTATGTTTAAGAGTTAAACGCATTTATTTATTTGTGTTTTCATACTCAATTATGTTACGCAGAGGTAGTTTAGTTTATTTTTCTAGTAATTTGATTTATTTAGAATTTTTCGTTTAAGCAGTCGGTGTATATTATTGATATCGATTTTAGGGAAGGTATAATTAATTTCCTTTAATAATTTGGCTTAATACAGATATTAAAAGAAAATTAATAATAGTAACTTAAATTATTTTTTTCTCGTTTAAATAATAATTTTTCTCAAAAAAATATTTTAAAATGGTATATTTAGCGAGGGCTATTAAAGAGGATTTAAAAATATTAGCTGACGACCTAGGTATAGCGGCTCAGCCAGATTTCAGAATAATTTATTTTAAAAATGCTATTCTCAAAGGCAAAGACTACGATGAGAATTTTTGTAAAGAAAGGTTAAATACAATTATGAATGCTAGGAAAGAAGTAATTGAAGAACAGAAAAGGAGCAATTCAATTTGAACTTGAAAGAATGAAGTCGAGACCGAACTAGGGTTGAGAAATAGACAAACTAGGGTTGAAGATAGCGAAACGAGAAATCCAAGTAAAGAATTCCGAAATTTCATGCAAAAGTATTACATGAAAGAAGATATAAATCTTTATTTAATTCTTTTCGAAAGACAAGCCCGTCGTGTTTCTTTACCTGAAGAAGAGTGGATTACGCATCTTCTTGCACTTTTACCTTATGAAATAAATTAATTAATTGCGCGAGAACCGGAAGATAAGGTATACAAATATAAATATGTTAACGGCCCTCTTCACTTACCGTCACCGGAAGCCCGAGCTAATGTTATTCTATGGGGAAATATTCTTTACAAATAACTTACTAACTAATACATATTTTTAAATTCTGTTTTCACATTCAGAAAATTCCCAACTGTTTAAGCCCACCAGCGGCCGAGCGGTTCTGCGCTCAAAGCTGGTAGATGGGAGGTGCCGGGTTCGATCCCAGGTCGCGCTCATCGACCTAGCCGTTCGGAGTGTTCCGTGGTTTCCTCCGAAACTCGCGTAAATACGGGCTAGGATCCCTTAGAAAGACCCCCACGGAGGGCACTCCCCCTGTAGGCCTAGGACACTTAAGGAGTCAATCGGCCTTAATCCTACAACCAACCAACCCAACTGTTTAATTGACAGATCTTTTTTAAAAATGTATTTTTTAATTTTTCATATTTTATTTTGAAATTGCAAAATGAAAAAAATTCACATATTGAAAATTCGTACCTTGCAGCTTCAAAATAAAATGTAAAAAATTAAAAAAATAATTTTTTAAAAAAGGTCCGTCAATTTAACAGCTGGAAATTTTCTGAATGTGAAAACAGAATTTTAAAATATGTATTAGTTAATAAGTTATTTGTAAAGAAAAATTTTCCATTAATAACATTAGCTTCGGCTTCCGGCAGCGGTGAGTGAAGAGGGGCCCTTAAGGAATTGTTGCTGAGGCGATTTAAATTAACTCCAGAGAAATTTCGTCAACTTTTTGCTTCGCACCAAAAGGTACAAGCTAGCACTTGGGGAGACTTTTATCACGAATTGTTTACATATTTTGAGGGTTGGAAAAGTTAACAAAAATGTATTAACTTGAATTCACAGTACATATATCTCAATATCACTGCTGTAAAACTGATAAGTTTTTATATACAGGGGTTGATCCAGGTTTTAATTTTTGGGGCCCATTTTTGTGAAAAACCAAAATGTTTTTGTAAAAAAAAAAAAAAAAAAAAAAAAGGGAATTGTCGCTAGAAACCTTTCATCTTAGCAGTTACTCTGTCTAATGTTTAATATCAAGTTAGTAGCATTTTATTAAACAAGTATAGACACTCATTAAAAATAATACTGTAAACATGGAAAAAATTTTACAAAAGTATTACTTTTATAAATCTAAATTTTGTGAAGGAACCCATTTTCTGGATTTGAATTTTGTGAAGGGACCCATTTTATGGATTTGAATTTTGTGAAGGGGCCCATTTTATGGATTTGAATTTTGTGAAGGGGCCCATTTTATGGATTTGAATTTTGTGAAGGGGCCCATTTTATGGATTTGAATTTTGTGAAGGGGCAGCAGGGTCCTAATTTTTGCCTGGATCGACCCCCGATATATATATATATATAAATATTGGCATAAAAATGAGTTATCATAATTATTAATACTTTGTTTTTTCTTTTTTACTAGAGAGAAGGTGTTGCGGTACCGCATATGGTTATTTATAGTGGATGCACAGATGAACCACATACTTCTTAAAGTGGCCAATAGCAGATGAATTTTATTCTTCAACCCAAGTTACATGCATGAAATCCCAATTGTTATAACAATTTTGAAACATTTATAAACAATTAGTATCAGAGCAAAAAAAAAAAAATCATGAGGGAAAAAAAAAAAAATCATAGAAATGTTTGCAAAATCCAAGTGAAAGGATTTTATTCTCAGGTCCAAAATTAAACTTTATATATGTTTATTTATTTTCATTTATTATTACTATTATTTATAGTTTAAAATTCTAATTAAGAATGTTTTTTATTTTGTAGAAATAATTTATTAAATGAACAAATATATAGGTAAAGTGTTTATATGAAAGTGTTTATTCATGTTTATCACTACTATTTATGGAATTATTTTTTACCATTTTTATACATATATTAAAGTGTTCCGAATTATGGAAAAACCCCTTATCCAGAATATCCCAGGTCCCAAGCTTTCTGGATAATGGATCCTATATTGTAGTATAAAATTCTGTTACAATTAACAGCAAAATAATTATGTTATTTTGGGAATTTGCAGCAAAATAAAAATTAAAAGAATTAAAGCAGTAATTTTTGATTTTTCAGCAAAATAATCAGCTTTGGGAAGTTAAAATAGTTTGTAACCCCTCCCCCCCCCTCCCAATAAATTTTGGTTATACATATTTGTAAATATAAAAGAATACTACTAAATTTAAGGGGGGGGGGACTTAAATTTCAACAAAATAACAGATTTCTTTCTTAACAGTCACTGAAAAATAAACTGAAAAAAATCTTGATATCAGAAAATATATAGACAAAAAATTCTGCACACAATCACTCCTGATTTAAAAACTGCATGATTTTTCTGTATGGTCTCTTCCTGCAGCAAAATCTGTTTGGAAAACCATATAGAAGTTCGAATGCTGCAATGGTGCCCGTTTTTTGATAGTAGTGCATATTAAAAATGTCATGAAGGGCCATACATGCAGGGACAACAATATTAATTTTAACATGTCTGGAAACAATGTTGCCCTCTGCAACAACATCTTTTACAAAATATTTTTCTGTTATTAGTGTTTAATAACTATTAAAAAATACCATAAAAATTCATTTCCCAATCTAAATTTGCAAAATTTTCAGTAATTATTTGTACAATTATGTGCTCACCATATTTCCTCAGAGTAACACCGTTGCATTAAATATAGTATAATTCTGACCGCTGCTATTGTATAACTTTTATTCTTAAATTTTATGATAATTAAAAATTTTGGTAGTTGGTATTTTACATTCTGGTTTTGGGAGCATTCTGGATTACGAATTCTATACTGTATTTTCAAAGTTGGTTCCACAAATAAAAGATTATTATAGTGTAAAATAAAACTTGCTCTTTTGGTAGCAAATTTTTTTGATTGGGGGATTTTGGGTTTATTTCACTACTCTTAAAAAGAAAAAAAAAGGAATTACGTTTATTATAAATGCTGAAGTTAGGGATAATTTTTGCTGTCAGTTTCCAAAATAATCAATATTTTGACTCTACCTGAATTTTTTTTTTTTTTTGTTTTAATGTGTGCGTGTGAAATATGTAATTATTTCATTAAAATTTCTGTTTTTTTTTTTTTTTTTTTTTTTTTTTTTTTTTTTTTAAATGTATGTTTAACAAACATGCAAAAGTTGATGATTCTTTTCTTTTTCCTGCCTTCATTGTATGCACTAATTAACTAATTAGTTTATTGTAAATTAACAGTTGTACATTTTTGTGTCTTTATTTACAAAATATATATTTTTGCATTTTATTGTGATAAATCTGTATTGTGCACAAGTCCAAACTTTTTAGTTGTTGCACTTTTGCAGTATCTAAATGTAAATATAATGGTAAATCTTCTGTTTGTAAAAATTATAACTCAAAATAAAACTCATTTTTTATGTAAATTGTTTCGTTATATATAAATGAAAAAAAAAATGTGTTTCAATTGCTTAGTATTTTTTTTTTTTTTTTTTTTTTTTTTTTTTCGTATAAAATTTTAAAAAAAAACCCAAAGTGGGCAAAATTGTGGATATTTTCAAATGTTTTTATTATTATAAAAAAAAAAAAAAAAAAAAAACTGGGGCCCAACCCTGCAATCAGCCCTGTTAAATTCAGAAAATAAATAGTTTTGAACAAGTACTGATTTAGTTACTACTTTTGAATTAGTACTTCAACATGTAAATATATTTAATTAAAATTTATATATTTTTTATTTTTTTCAATGTGTTTATTGCATCACTTCTGAAAAATCTATTAGACTGATTCTTAAAAGGACTCGATCCCTATCGTTTCCAGAAGATATGTTATTAGAGAAATTTATGGGTAGAATTACTCATTATTTAATGTATTTTTTAAGTTTGGTTGCACATTTTAACAGTTCACAACCTTTAAATTGGTACTGTTTTTTTCTAAAAAATTAATTTTTTTAAATTAAAATTAAATAAGTAAAAAAATTAATGAGTTTTTTTAGTAGTCTGCTGTAAAATGAAATATAAAAATTTTAAATAATATTTTTTTAAAAACTGAGTACCAATTTAATTGTGAATTTTCCGAATCAAAAAACTCAGATTATAAAAATTTCGATAATGATAGTTCTGGGAATCTGAAGATTAGAAACAAAAAAATTGTGAGACAGAGAGAGTAGCCTGTTGATGAACTTCTATTTTTTGTGCATAAACTCTGAAAATAAATATATAAATAGAGTGACTTCATTAAACATATTTCTTTAAAAATCTGTTCTGCAAGCTGTTTCCCGAAACTATTAATCTCTTTACAGTTCTAGGATCTAAACAGAAAGTGTTTTTATGCTACCTTAAATCCTTGTTGTTACAATACCCGGGCAGTGTTGCCAGACTATGCGACTTTTTTATTCAATAGTCACCAAAAATTTTGAAAAGTGATATTTGATATACATAAAAGACGAACCGAATTCAAGAATCGTCTATTATGTATATCAAATATCACTTCTCAAAATTATTGGTGACTATTGAATTAAAAAGTCGCAAAGTTTGGAAACAATGTATCTGGGCTCGGAGTTCCAAGTGGCATAAGTAACAATAACAACAAAAATTAATTAAGTCTATCATGTTTGAAGGGATAAAATATTGAACGTTTTTATTTCTTCATCTTAAAATTAAGTCTGAGTATTCAGTAACTTACATTCTCCAAAAATTAGCTGAGGACTATAGTTTCGCATCTTAAGATTTTAAGATTAAAATTATCAATCATTAATGGTACAAATAATCTACTAAACTGGAATCATCAAATATAATAAAGAACCTAATGGTGCAACACATACAGCTTTCTACAATAGTTCTGAAATATTTCTTGAAATAGTGCTGCTTGCTATTTAACTGCCTTTTGTGTTCAAAATATTTTTTTTTTTTTTTTTCAAGATGTGCAAAATTCTTCGTATATGCATAAATTATTTTTTACAACTCTATCTTGGCGCAGAACTAATTGCAATCATGTATGAATTAAATAGTAGAAATAATAATTAAATAAGGGGGAAGAAACAAAGATTGCATTGTTTTAGGGTGAAATATAGTAAAATTTAGTTAAGTAAGTTGCACATTCAGAAAATTGTTTCTGTAAGGAATATTGAAACAACTTGAAGTATTTAACAAAGAACAGTATTTTTATTGCCCTATGAATAAAGATTATCACCGCAAAGAAATTTTACAAGCCAATAGGGTAAAACTTTTTGTAAATATAACAAAGCTAATAATTTCTATCTATTCAGTCTCGTGATTAGCATCAAAAAATGCAAATTCTGAGAAAACAAAAAGTATTAAAATTGCTGACGAACAAAAAAAAATAGCAAAGACTATTTTTGACTTTATTACTAGTCTCAATTTTAATTATTGAGCTAAAAATCCTGATGTTCTTCACAAAACATGCTGTAAAGTATTTGTGTATTTAGAATGAAATCGTAGCAATTTTAATACCAATTTTAATACTTGTGTACACAAAAAAAAAAGTGTTTCACAGCATATTAAATACACGAAAAAAAAATTTTGGACTAAAAACAAATACTTTATACATTTAGTGGTCCACTGAAATTTTCATTGATTTAAAATTTGCTTATTAAGTGTTTACAAAGAAATTGTGAAGAGATGGGCTATTTACTATACCAGTATTTA
Organism: Salticus scenicus; assembly: GCA_963930645.1. Taxonomy (NCBI): domain Eukaryota; kingdom Metazoa; phylum Arthropoda; class Arachnida; order Araneae; family Salticidae; genus Salticus; species Salticus scenicus. The sequence goes on from OZ005651.1 coordinate 85,678,297, forward strand.
AATTACCATATAAACTATAAAAAGCAATTGTGAAGCTTTAAACTATTATTATTAAAGATTTACTTTGTTTGTTTGAAGCCGTTTCTGGTATTATTTTTGACACACATATCTCGATGAAAGATAGCTTGTCAGGATATGACAGGCTGATTGCAACTGCATATTCTAGTTATGCTTTTTTATAAGCCAAATTTTCAGTTAAAACATACCATGGGTGCAATAATTTCAGAACATTTATTTAAGCTTTGGAAATTTTTTTCACTAACACTAAATTGAGCTTTAGATACCTTTAGATAAATATAGCCATTGCAGTCTTCACTTGGGTAGAGTTCTTTTACCGATGTACCATATGTTTGTTAATTTTCCACTATTCATAGCTGCAAACTTTTTAAATTTATTTTGTACGAGTAATTTTCTTCACATTTAATTGTAATTGCATGCTTAAAAAAAAATAATAATATAGAAATAATATGTAGTAATAAAAAAAAAAAAAAAAAGGGTAAATGTTAAAAACATTGCAGAATAAATTGAAAAAGTTGGCAGCTATATTTATTTTATTCCAAATAATGAACAAGTAGTTTTTCAGAAAAGTTTTTAAAATGCTTTTTTGAGGTTGAACACCATGAAGGGAGGTGGGGGAAGGAAGAAACTTTTAAAAATTACAAAACTAATCAGGTTAAGTCTGATAACAATGCTTTTTAAAAGGCCCCCTGCAAACAAGCATGGAATCTCTTCATCATGAAATATGGGGGATTTTAATAAAAATTTAGATTAATCTGGCTCAAATATTATGAGACAGGTTAGTCATATATATATATATATGCAGTTGAATCTTGAAAACCCGGAAATCTCTAAAATCCGGACATTTTTCCGGTTGTACTTTTTATTTTTAAAATAAGATTTTGATGTACCTTATTTCCACATTTCTTGTGGAATCCAAAAAATCTTTTTTATTGAACACTGAATACATAGTCATAATTTTACATATTTTTATACTACTTGATTGTTAATTAAAGAATTTATTTTTTGAAAATAGGTAAGTTAAAAACGGAATAATAATTAAAAAAAGAAAAATCACATTACCTTTAAATTGCAAAAAATCAGCTTTAAATTGCTGAAATGTTTAAAAAAAAAAAAAAAAAAAAAAACACAAATTACTTTGTTTTTTATAGTTTTATTTGAGTATTTTTTAATAAATAAATAGTTTATTGTCTATAACATTTTTAGTTTAATGTGTTTATATTTTAATTCTAAATTAAATCTATTGTATTTCTATTTTGTAATTTAATTCTCTAATTCGATCGTCGTTTATTTTCACTAGCGTAAAAATTGCATTTTTTATGTAATTATGTCGTAAAAATTAATTTTTAATAAATCTTTAAAATCCGGAATCACCGCGGTCCCGCCGATTCCGGATTTTCGAGGTTCAACTGTACATATATATTGGATTAATCTTCCTCTTCAAGTATTATTAGACAGCTTTGTCAAATAAAGACTAGTTTCCCTCTTCATATGTTATCAGACATGCTAGTCAGGCAAATAGTCTTGATTAACTTGCCTCTTCAAATATTCATTAAAAACTGACTCGCTTGCTTAGTCAGATACCTGGTGGCTGCTGACTAACCTTCTGAATCAAGTGTAGATTCTGACTAACTTGCCTTGTCTGATAAATGCAATTGATGACTAACTTGCCTTGTCTGGTAAAGTGGTTGATGACTAATCTTACTGGTCAGATAGTTTTGATTGTGGACTAGCCATCTTTGTTTGATAATATTAACCTTCCTAGTCTGGAGTAGTGTTTTGATGACTAGTTCAGCAAGTACACTTTTCAGTTTTGGTGACTAGTTCAGCAAGTACACTTTTTAGTTTTAGAGACTAGTTCAACAAGTACACTTTTCAGATTTGGTGACTAGTTCAGCAAGTACACTTTTTAGTTTTGAAGACTAGTTCAGCAAGTACACTTTTCAGTTTTGGAGATTAGTTCAGCAAGTACACTTTTTGGCTAGTCAGCGATTTTGGTTAGTCAATTCTGTATTGTCAGTTGAGCATTTTGCCAGGTCACTGTGACCAACTTATTTTTCTGTGTGCACATCTAATATCAGTATTGTTTTACCCTATTTTTCTAAAATCACATCTAATATCAGTATTGTTTTACCCTATTTTTCTAAAACCACATCTAATATCAGTATTGTTTTACCCTATTTTTCTAAAACCACACATCTAATATCAGTATTGTTTTACCCTATTTTTCTAAATCCAGTCAAACCATAGCTAAAATTCTCAAACAATATGATTTTAAAATAATATTTTCGCCTTCCAATAAACTCACCTTTTCTCAGTTAAAAGATCCTATTGATATGCATAATTCTTGGGGCATTTATAGTATTTCCTGTCAGTGTGGTTTATCATATATTGGCCAAACTAAACGCAGTCTTAAATTTCGTCTAAAAGAACATATGAATTACGTCCGCAAACAAGAAACCAATAAATCGGCTATTTCTAAACATTGCTGGGAGGAAAATCATAATTTTAAATTTAATTCAGCTAAAATAATTTGCAGACCTAAATCCATTCATGAACTCGATTTCTTTGAAGCTTTTCATATTTATAAAAATTTTAAAAACCTTGTAAATTGTGATTTCGCTGTTCCCTATTTGTCTGATTGTTGGAAATTTTACATTCAGTCCACATTTCCTTAATTTTTCTACTGTTTACACAGCTACACATTCCTTAATTCCTATTGGCCACACTCCCCACCTCTTCTGTAATCCTATTGGTTGAACTAAATCCGGTCCCTCTCCTATATATAAGAGCACTTCTCCAGATTCAGAATTCTTTTTGCACTGAAGACGGTACGCTTTAGGCTACCGAAACAGCTGTATGCACCTCAATAATTTTTCTTTGGCGTTTCTGACGTAGTAGTTTATTCCTGTTTTAATATTCCAACGCCAAGTCTCCTGCTGTTAACTGATAGTCTTGTATTAATTCCCTGCAATTCATAAATACTTGTACCAAATTTCATGCAAAATGATTGCATAACATATCGGAATTAATTTGTATAACCCTGTAAACTAATTACCAATTCTATGCCCACAATTTTCCACAGAAAAACATGCTCTTAAAACTCTAACAAAATGTCATTATATTTAATGGGGTGTAACCATGTTAAAATACACTTTTGAAAAATACCGACTATAGACCGTAATAGTACGAAATTCTTTTATGTATCCCGGAAAAGAAGTCACAGTTATTATAGACACAAAAAATAGACCTAATTAATTATAACTTATTGATATTTCAGCGTAATTTGACATCCTTTGGATGATTACAGAATGTCATCGGAATTCTATTGTGTGGTCCCATAAATAAATTACTTAGTTTATACATACCTCTTTTTAGAGTAAACACGCTTTTAAACATCTTTATACTGTATATTAATTCCATTATGTTGAATGCAGCATAAACGCATTAAAATGCGCTTAAATAAAATATGCCCATAGGCTCTAACGTCACAAAATTCTTTTTGTGTATCTCTATACACAATTCATAAACATTGCATACACCAGAAAAAACTATTCAACGTATTGTACATATTTCAAGAATAATTGTTCGAAATAGATGGTTACGTGATATTGTCGGAACACTTTTGTAACGTCCTGTATATTAATTAGGAAGCCTAAAAGCACATATTTTCTGCAGAAAACATCAAAAGTATCACAGTAATGTACGCTAATTTCATTTTGTTGAATGCAGAGTAACGACGTTAAAATTCGTTTAAACGAAATTCACCCCATAGGCCGTAATGATAAGAAAAACTTCGACGTGTCCCTGTACACAGCCCATAAACAATATAGACAAAAAAAATTTACAACTATTTCTATACAGAGCCTGAACGTGTGTACCTATTTGCAAGCCAATCGGAGGATCTTTTGCGGCCGTTATTGCGAAACATACAAATTCTGTCCATAGGCCGTAATGATAAAAAAAAATTGGTGTGTCCTTGTACGCGAACTACAAATGAAATACACACCCAAAACTATACAGCTAATTCTGTGTGGCTTATGAACATGTGTACTAAATTGCAAGTCTATAGCGTGTGGCCGCTATTGCGAGACTGACAGACACATAAACAGAGCCCAAAATCTTTTTGATTCTCCACATGGAGGCCTCCATTGACGTTTCGGTAATTACTACAAATACACAACATTTTTGTGTATTCTAGAAATATTTTGAAAACATACAAAGACTATAATTTATTTTAATGCGTTTTAATGCATGTTTCTGAAACATTTCATAACAGTACGAGACAGATATCTTACTTTTTAACTTAATCTTTAAATTTTGAACTCAGCGTTATATGGGTTTTTTGAACTTTTCTTAATAGGGTTTATTGATATTTCAATTGCCGATAACTTTTAAGATTCCAGAAGCAACGCAATTATTTAATGAACATGTCAAAAAATTAAAATCTAGACAATTCAATTTGTAAGCAATCAGTAAAATTTTTTATATTAATACATTATGGATATTTTGCAAGTATTCCGGCAAAGAAAAATGTCAAGTATAGCTAAGAAATTTTACTCTTCAATAAAAATTTTCCACGACATTTTATTTTTGCTATGCTTTTAACAATTTTATCATATGAATAAATTAATATTTTATACTTGGGAGAAACTTATATAGACGTTTGAGAGTATCAGTTGTCTGACAAAGCATTAACATTTGAAACCAGTGTTAAAAAAAAAAAAAAAAAAACCTTTCACCTGTTAGATTTCAGTGTTCTATAAATATATAACTACGTGTATAAATCCATCTTAAGGCTTTTTCGAACAGACTTCATTTCCTGTTCTGTCATGTAGCACGATTGTAGTTTTAATGTTTTTCTGTCTCTCAGAAAGGAGGATAATGCATATATTGTTCACAAGACATGAAGAATAAAGAAAATAGAGTCAAAAAATTTTTTTTGATTTTTATACCAAAGCTTACGTCATGAGTGTCATATTTAAACAGTATAAGTTGTATTTAACAGGTCGTAAAATAGAAAATATCGAGTAGCATTCAAGAACATGCAAATATGCTATTTTTATTAAGGAAATATACTTTTTCAATATTTAATAAATTGTATATTCAAGTTTTAATTTTGTATTTTCTTTTCTTATATATATGTGCTTATTAAAGAGTTTAATATTAATGTAAGGTTTAGGGAAATAGATATTAAGATAGTGCCTGAAAATTCTGCCTCAACAAACAAAATGCAGAATAAACTACAAGCAGTAGTTTTGAAACGTTGACTTTTTTCTAAAAAGAAAAAATGAAGATATATTTATACAAGGTTGTTATAATATAATTTAAGTTCGTCTATTCGGAAGGCTCTATAGCCGGTGCTATGGCTCCAGACAAACAAAATTTCACTAGTGATGCGCGTCGCGAATATCGAAAAGAAAAAATTAGTTGAAATTTTCGTCAATAGGTGACGTTACTCCAATATCTAAGGGGATTCTTGAAGACTCATTCTACCAATTTAGATCAGTCCAGATGAAATACGCAAAATGTATTTTGATTTTTACAAAAAATCTGCAAAAATCGACTTAGATATTTGCACAGCGCCACATATTGAGAAAAATTTTAACTCATTTTTTTTTTTTCACTGAGCACAATGCCACCTAATTATTTTCGTCACAAGGTGACGCTTTGCTCTGCAAAAGCGAAAAAAAATTAATTAAAATTTTCGTTAATAGGTGGCGCTGCATCAATAGCTAAGGCAATTGTTGCAGATTTTTTGCAAAAAACAAAATTAATTTTGTCTGTTTCGTCTAGATTGGGCGAAATTAATAGAATTAATCTGCAAAAATCGCCTTATATGTTGGAGCAGCGCCATCTATTGACAAAAAAATTCACCTTTTTTTTTTTTTTCGACTTTCGCTGAGCGCATCACTTGTATTACATACTAGTGAAATTTTGTTACGTTTGGAGCTACAGAATCGGCTCTAGAGCCTTCTAAATAGGCGAACTTCAATTATAACAACCCTGTACTTACTAGAACATTCTTTATATCGGCGTTTATCAGAAAGTAAAAGAGAATAATTGGAAATTCAACTGTATGAAAAATTAATTATTAAAATGTCTTTTGCTAACATGCAGTATGTAATTCCAATGTAAAAATTGAAAAAATAATTATTTAGAAATATATTTTGTGTACTTCATTTTTTAATTATCTCCAGCGATGATAGAAAAATTACATTGTCTCGGAGACATTTTAAATGAGCTTAGTATAAAAAAGTCAATTTATGCGTATATTTAAAATACGTAATTTTTATTACACTGAAAAAAAGAAAATAAAGAAATTGGCACAATAATAAGTAAAATTAAATCTAGAGTTGCAATTGCCAATAATGTTCTCCACCATTTTTGAGAAATAACAGTTTTTTTGCAATATGTTTATATGATTCAATAGGGTTCAATAAAAAAAAAAGAATTCTTTACAAAAATAGTGGTGAAGAATGTTGCGGGAAACGGTAACTCTGTAAGTGTAAAGCTTAAATTAACCCTTTGAAAAACAGGGAATCCGAATGAAAGGTCCCCAATTTCAACGTACGATTGAAAAAATTATTAGCGTTACGTTCTCAGTAGTAGGTAATATTGTTTGCTTAATTATTAGTAGGTAGCAGTGGCGTAGCATGATATTTAAATCTGGGTATGCACTTAAGCCAACTACGGGATGAGTACTACTTCTCAGGTTAATATCGTTTTATGTAATTTAATTGCGTAATTTTTCGATTTCTCAAAATCATAAATATAATTTTATATACAAATTTTGTCACATTTAACGTAAAAGAATATCTAAATGATATTCATATTAACTTATTGAAAGATATTTTGCTCATTTCGCTGATCACTATATTTAAATGCATTTTCAAAATTGAACTCACTATTTTTTAAATTGAATCACGATTTTTTATATCACGTTATAAACAAGAACTAAAAAGAAAGAAAAAAGCTATTGAAATCGTTCAAAACTTGGCAGCAGATCTTCACTGCCTTCGTCTGTGTCTTACCTAAACACAGTATGTCGTATCCAGGATCCCACTGCTTGTGTGTGGAAGTGCCTTAACGGAGCACTTCAATGTATGTGCTTATCGGACCACATACATTTCTTATACATAATAAAGTTAAAAATTTAGAAATTTTAATTCTTCTTATTATATCATCATTTAATTTCGACCGTAACAGCCAATTAAAAATGATAAACATTTCACTTTCATAGGATGTATTATGTCTTCACATAAACAATTGTTATTGAAAAAGGCAACTATAAAAATAAAATATAATTTTTATGTCATTAACGAAAAAGAAAAAAAAATGGAAAGGATAATACGAGATTGAGAAAATGTTTCTTGTTCGAAACATATTGTGTGAGGTTGAGACTGTAGAAGGTCACCACAGTTTGTTTGAAATTAACCCCTTAAAGCGCGCTGTCCTCGCTGCGAGAACGCAAAATTTAAGATCCAGCTGCAAAAATTCATCCCGGAAATTTTTTAGCAAAAATTTACGTTTATAACATAACAGAAAAGGCCGGTTTTTTTAACCTTAAAATTTATAATTTCTTTTAGTTTAATTCAGTTCATGAATTCTGATGGCAGTATAATTTAAATGATCCGAATTGTGTTGCGCCGCAAAGCGTTAAGCTGGATCCAGCAAAGTATTCAGTTGGGACGGTTAAATCGCTTCGGCGCCAGTGACTCGGCGAAATTTTAGGTCGTATTAGTTTTGTGTCGATATGGTGCTGCAACGGAGGAATTAAGTTGTGAGAGGTAGATGAATTGGAAGCGAATTTGAAAGTTTGATTGAAATGAAGAGAAAGGAAGTTGGTAGAAAGTAGTATAAGATGGAGATGGTTTTCGTAAAAGGAGTGTGTGTAGTGGAGTCTCTTCCGACGTTTGTCTACGACAACGGCTAAGTCTCAGAGTCTGGATAAAGTTGTATTTCGGTAGCTGAGATTAAGTTGTGCTTAAGTTAAGTAGCTTGATAAGTGTTGTGGTGTTTCAGTGCTAGTATTCGTAAATGTAAAATAGATTCATCCGGGAATCCGTGGATCTGTTTGAAAGTCACAGCATCTAAGTAAATGGAGTGCATCCGTCTATAGTTCTACTATTCTGGGGTGAGATATTTCAAGTTATATAAATTAGTTGTTAACATTTATTTGATAAAGTATTTAAATCCGCTGCCTGAGCTACCAAAATCCAGATCATCCTCCCATTATTCTAGATGAATAAACTCTTGGTTTTATTTATATGTATATCCTCTGTACTAATTTGATATTTAATACTTAAGTAGCTGAGTTATTAAGTTAATCATTGAGTAATGGAGACCACGTATTCCTCACAATCGGATAAAATAATAATAATAATAATCTATACTATTAAAATAATGATAATAAAATCGGAAACGGTACTTTTACATTAAAATCGCGATCATATATTTACTACATTTAACCCTGTGACCTTAAAGAATGAAAAATAAACAGTATAGTAACCGTTGCTAAAGAATGCAAATGAAAAAATACCCAATTTGAATAAAATTTAGGAAAATAAATAAAACAGAAAAAAATGAAAAAAAAATGAAAAAAAAAAAAAAAAAATCAGAAAAAAAAAAAGTAATGTTCCTAGTTCATTAAACATTTTTCAGATGTTTATCCAAATTTTGTTTTAAAATTTTATCATCATTTATAAATAAATTTAGTTTTTTATTTTTTTTATTTTTCCTTTTTAAGAAAGCTTTTTTGCGCCACTATTGTAAAAATGAAGTATAGTAGATTTTCCTATATCAACTTTTTTTTTTCAACCGCCAACGTCAGTGTATTCATTTAGAGAAACTTGTTCTCCTCACTATGCGAACATTTCTACTGAAGATAAGGAAAATCCCTATTGCTTTACGAATACTCCAAAATACAAGATATACTCTCCAACGACAGCATGACTTGGATTCTTTAACAGTGGAAACCCCCTACACTTCATATCAGAGAAAGTTTGAGGGAACATTAGCGCTGTGAAAATATTCCCTCAATAAGCAAAAAATCCCTGTACCAGGGTAGGCTATACAACAGTAGCATGACCTACGCAGCGAAGAAATGATGACATGTAGGCACTCCGATTTTTCGAGGAATTATGTAACAGATTTCTTTTTTTCTTTCTTTCTTTCAGCATACTTTTCTAAAATTGAATGACAGATAACAAAAGGAGGCGAATGATTGACAAAATTAGTTGAATTAATTTATTTCTAAACGAAATATGTTTGATGTTTAGGTCATTTTTAGCGGGTATGCGGCGCATACCTAACATACTTAGAAAATACGCCACTAGTATGTAGATTGGATTTGGATTTAACGTCGCATTAGTGCTGCGATATTGAGTAATTGGCGACGGTCTAGGACTCACCCTTAAAAATGGTCCGAAGACATGCCACCACAATTTTGATTCTCCACGGAGGGGATGGCTGCCCCGCTTCGGTGACTCCCACAGGTACAATTTTGGATGGGAACATGGAGGACATTGCGGCCACGAGAGATTTTACGTACACCAGCCACCATTACTTAAACGACTTTTTTTTTTTTTTTTTTTTTTGGGGGGGGGGGGGGGTACGGCTGGAGTATCGAACCCGCAGTCTTCCAATTACGAGCCCGGCGCTCTAGTGACCGGGCTGCCGTGGCCCGCTTGATTATTAGATTTTCATGACAATTTTTATTTTTCGCGTACGACTCACGTTCTCTTGCATTTGCCAACTACCCAAACAGCACATCTTCTCCAAGGGACATTCTCAGGATGTCCTATGGATGAAAAGGACATCTATAGACATTCTATAGACAGCTTCAGAATATATTATGGACAAGTATGTTGTTAGGGTACAATTAAGTGATGGGATTCAACGAGTTGAATTTCCTGTGGAGATGTTATCTCGCATCGTAAATGAACATGATTTTTTAAACCGCATCATTTTTTCAGATGAAGCAACATTTCGGGTGAGAAATATTAGGAATAAGCTCAAATGCAGATTTTGTGGCCCAGAAAATCTCCATGATGTACGGAAAGTGGAAAAAAAAACAGTCCAAATATCAATGTGTGATGTGATATCACTATTGTGGATAAGCACAACTGCAGAATTTGGGGCTCAGAAATACCCCATGCAATACAGGAATAATAGTGCAATAATCAATGTATCTTTCAATGATCTTTTATGTCAATGAACATTCATATGATAAAACCACAGGACCATTTTTCTTTGTTGAGACTTCTGTGATAGCAAATATTTACCTGGACCTATTGGAAATTTACGCATCACCCCCAAATGCAGCATTTACAAACCTATGATATTTTCCGACAGACGTTGAAGACTTTCTTGCTTCAATAATGTACTGACCTAACGTCCCCATTTTCTGGGGACAAATGGGGACTTCCTTTTTTTTTTTTTTTTTTTTTTTCTTTTTTTAAACCATTTTTCTAAGTTTTAAAAAAATTTAGAAAGTAAATTATTAATCAGTAATGCTTTATTTTTAGTCCTTATTTATTAGGAATGAAAAAATGCGTCCATAATTGGATAATTGTAGTAATTTTTAACCGTTTTCTATTATAAAAGTACTTTTATCTGGTCAGCCTACTCAATAACCGCTTCTATTGCCACTGTAGCAATACGAAAATGCTGTAGCGAACATGGCTGGGACTAAACAACTGGCTAGATATCCTCAGGGCTATCAAGGGAGCCCAGTGGAAATTCACTGACATTTTATTAAAAGCTGTTTGAGTCCTGTTATCAAATTTTACATTTTTCAAACCTACTGTTAAGCATAGTGGTCTCTCAAAATTAGGGATATTTCATTGGGACACCCTGTACTTTAATGCAAGGGTTTACAAATATATGAATATGGGTCGATCAAACATTTTCAAGTTGTTTATACATTGTTATCATTTCAAAGATTATTTTCCGGTCACAATTGTACTTTAAAAATACACTGATGCAAGAGAAGCACTGTAGCAAAAGAAGAACTGGTGATCTATTTTTAACAAGAACACAAGAAAATATTTTCATGAATTGATGAAGCGCAAAAAATAAATTCCGCATTTCTAATGTTTTTTGAACGTGTTTATGTTAGAGTTTAAGGAAAATACATGACATTTTGAGAAAAAAGATAGTCGGCGTTATGTTTGTAACAATATTATAAAAATTTCTAGTGATTTCATTCTTTTTACGCTTTACAATGTACATTTTTTTTTAAAGTAAAACAGGGTGGTTACAGCCCTGCGTTTTTTCCCTGATTCTTCACCATTATATTTATAAGGTAATTTTTTATTTAATTAATCTAGCAAACTTACTGTTAAAAATTGTAAAAGAAGTATACTGGTGGAGGAATCCTGGAAAAATTAAGGTCTGTCACCATCCTGTAAAAATATGCAATATAAGTGTATTATTTATAAATATATATTTAACATCAGGTTAACTGTTTTTAAGAAAATATTAAAAGTGTGAAACAAGTAAGTTTCTCAAAAAAAAAAAAAAAAAAAAAGAAAAAAAATGCATCATATTCTCAAATAATTTCGTTGCGATTCAAAACAAACAGTGAATTTAAGCAATTAAACGAAAACTTTTACTTTAGTACTACAGTCGGTAACAAAAGTGTCCGAACACTAGCAAAAATTCTTATGTAAAAAAAGTACGCTTCAGATGGTTTTGTTAAATAAATCCTTGTCGAATACTGATCTTAGTCAGTGTAAGAACATGATTCGATAAGGATTTATTTACCAAAACCGTACGAAGTGTACTTTTTTTACATAGGAATTTTTGCTAGTGTTCGGACACTTTTGTTACCGACTGTACACACAGTCGGCAACAAAAGTATCCGAGCACTAGCAATAATCCCTGTCTAAAAATAGTACACTTAATACTGCTTTGTTAAATAAATCGTTGTCGAGTCATGCTCTTAGTCAGTCTAAGAACATGATTCGACAAAGATTTATTCAACAAAACAGTTTTAAGTGTACTTTTTTGGCATCGGAATTATTGGCTAATGCTCGGATACTTCTGCTGCCGACTGTAAAATTGGAATCCATTTTTTAAATACTTTTCTAAAAATGACTAAAAAAAAAAAATAAAAAAATTCAAAAATAATGCATTTGCAGATAAAATAACAAATTATTGATTAACACTGTGAATGTATAAAATAATACAGCTTTTTATCTTAGTTTCTTTAAAAATCGAACTGAAAACTAAAAATTCACATTTAAAGGAAAAAAAAAATTATATCAAAAAAGATAAATTGAAAATAAATCCTTTTATTTATTTATTTTTAATTTTTCTTCCCCCATTTTAAGTTTGACTTAACATTTATTATCATTTTGTTTTTATTATTATTATTATTATTATTATTATTATTATTATTATGACTAGATTTAAAAAAAACTTCGATTGTGAATTGCAACTTGGCGTAATCATTAAAAATACTTATTTTTAGCGAGCAAATTCTGTTATAGCCAACAGCAATTTTCAAAGTTTCTAAACTTTTCAATTGACTAGGTATTAAAATAAACATGAAAAACTTTATCAGGTGACAGTATACACTAATACAAATTATTTTCAACAAATAATTCAGAGACTTAAATGAAACGAAATCGCACTGATGCGTTTCGGAACAGCCTCTCCTCAAACATTAAAATGGCTTTTCTGTTGTGATTTATCGGAAGAAAAATAGCGCTATACATGCAAACGTATTTTAATTAGGAAGAAGATACTGTAAGAAAAATCTGCGTTAGGAAACAAGAGGTGCCCTGTGAAGTTAATCCTGTGCGCAATTGCTCCAACAGTTACAACGTACAGGGTAAAAGCACACTTTTGTAATAATGAAAAAACATTCAATTCTTTTACGGAGCTACTAACGGAAGTACAACGAAGCCACCAGCAGGAATATACAAGGAGTGTTTCACACATAGGCGGTTACCTAATCCAAAAACATTTGAGAGTTTGAATCGACAGCTGTGAGAAACGATATTCTTTTCACTTTTCCCGTCCTGATGCATGCCGTACAAGGAAGGGCTACCAGAACAGATTGTGGAAAAGCAGTTTTGGAGACAGTAGTCAATCAGCAAACTAAAAGCACTCAAACTGTGAGTCGTTATTTTCGTGTACCACAATCACAGATATGGCGAGTGTTGAAGGCTGAGAGGTTGAACCCATACCATTCATAACAATTTCAAGAATTGACTGAAGAGAATTATTCTCGTTGAGAAGATATCACACTCTGGTTCCTACAGTAGAATTCATCACGCCCGTATTTTGTGGCAGTTTTCTACTTTGATGAATGCTTTTTCACACGAGATGGGGCCTTTAATAACCACAGTAAACATGTCTATAAATTCGTGAATCCGCATGTCCATCAGCGACGCTTTTTCATAAACTTTTGAGCAAAAATCATTGGTGACAGCCTAAAAGGACCATTTCTTCTGTCGGAAAACTCTGATGGAGGGAAATACCAGACGTTTCTGCTCCAGGTGCTACATACTTGCTAAAGGATGTTCCAACAGACCTACAGCGGCGTATTTTTTTTTTTCTTTTTTTTTTTTTTTTTTTTTTTTTTGAGGGCATGTGAAGAGTCTCGTGTATAAAACAACTTTTAATTCTAAAGAAGATCTAATAGCAAGAATTCGGCTGCTGCTGAAGAAGTTCGCGATCTGTCTGGAATATTCCAGAATGACTGCTAATTCTTTATCTCCGCAGTTCAGCTTGCATCACTAGTAGTAGTTACTCTTTTGAGTAATTTTTTTAAGCATTCATTACAATTGCTGTTTCACCGTAAACGTTATTCTTGAGTTTTTTTTCCCACGTATCCCTGATTTTATTATGTTGCAACCTGTAATGCATTTATATTACATTTTAGATCATGCAATATTTCTTGAAAACTGTATCTATACTACTCCTTTTTAAAGGTGTTTCCACCTTTTATGAATCATCGTGAATGTACTATGAATAAAGAATATTAACCCATCAAAAACACCTATTTTTAACGCTTTTAAAGTTACAAAAACAAACTTTGGTATACACTTTCTTATGCCACAAACAAATGTTTAAATTTTCCTTTAAATTCTGTATTCTGTGATTCAGACAAAAAAAGCAGTTTTTTGTCAGACAAAGAACTAAGCACATATTTAATGGTAAACTAAATACTTTTTAGCTTCGAGTGTTTGCCCGACTTTTTACCATTCTACAAGTGTGTTTTATGGTAAGAAGGTAAATGTAAAAGTAAAAATTAATAAATTACAATGTTTCTCCCTAAATGGGTAGGATGAGCATTTTTAATTTCCTACTTTAAATTTTTAATTTAACAAATTTACATGAAGCAAAAATATGTAAATTACATATTTTTAAAATGATCTAAAGTTATCCAACTCTTTGAAGACAAAATGAAATTTATAAACTTAAACACTTTATCTTATGTGCTCTTCAATACCAATGCTCCGAGTACAGTCCGAAATATTGTCCCCATTGGGTTAGGACAATTTTCTCTGCGATTTGTTTTTTCGTAAGTAGATTTTCTTCGGCAGAAATTTTGGTATATATAACAGAAATGTAACTTTATTTTTTTTAAGCATTGGAAAAAACTATTTATGTTATATAATTACCAATTTTTATAATTTATTCCGGAGCATTGATAGGATCCAACTTTTTTTCATGCCAGTAAGATAGATTCGAAGCATTTTTTGAAAAATAATCTTCTTCTTATTCTATCTTAGTCAATTATTGGAGAAAATTGTCCTCAAAATTGTTGTGCGGAGAAAGGCGAATATTTACAATGCTCCGGAATAAATTAAAGAAATTGGCAACTCTGATGTTAATCAAAATCAGCATTTGATCCATAAATTATTTTACTTTTTTTGTAAAATTAATATAATTCAGCCATTAGTAAAAGTAAAAATAAAAATTCTTTAAGAAACACATCTAAACGTAATTTTAAATTTTTTAAATCCTTATTTTGAAAGTTGCTGTTGACCAGTATTAAATATATTCATACCGTTATGTCGTTCATGTAATAAATTGTAAGTAATCACAAACATGTAAACATAAGTTCAGTTTGTCCAAAAGTCAGGTGACAGTTTCTAAACTGCGAATCAACAATTTATAACATATCGGCAGTAATAGCCACTATTTTTGAGAGATAACAATTTTTTGCAACAAGTTTACACGATTCAATAAGTAAGGAAAACTTTAGAAAAATAGTGGTGTAGAATGTTACGGGCAATGACAACTCTGCATTTTTTTATCTTTGTGTATGATTTAAAAATCTCTCCTTAATATCAAATTAGAAATCGGTAACATTTATTTGCGATATAAATGTTTTATTTTGGTCCACTTAAATCTACTCAAATCCACTACATTTATTTATAGGTTGAATTATTAAGAAGTATTGACACTGTATAACAAGTAGAAGTGAAACTTATTATAAAAGATAACTATCTTCATATAATAAATTGCAGGCAATCACAATAATGTACATAAGTTCAATTTATCAAAATGTTACATGACAGTTTCTAAACTGCGAATCAACAATTTATAACACATCGGCAGTGATCAATATGTTTAAATAGCATAAGCACAATATAATCACACTCGCCACTGATAGAGCATATAACGCCATTTCTAATCATAACTGTCACATTATAATCAATATTCTAGCATAATAATGATTTCTTAATTTATTATTACTATAAGGTACCTACAGGAGAATGCAACATTATTCCTTGACATACAATCAGACAATTTTATAAGTAGTTATAATTAGTTTTCAATAATTTCTAAAATTAATTTTAAATTATTTTTAAACAAAATTCAGTAACTCATTTTGAGAATTTATAATAGCATTCTTTTATTAAAACATTGATTTAAGATGCTTTATTTATCTTACACCTAGTAAATGTTAGAAAAAAATACTTTAGCGGTTCTTTTTTTCATCAAATTGAACTAACATTCTGTTATGTATCATAAAATTTTCAAATCAAATATAACAATTTTGAAATTAATTCGTATAAATTTTTTCTCTGATCAGTATGATTTATGACTTTTGACTGATTATGACATAATACAATTATTATTTTTCAGTAAAAATGATTTCTTTAAATAGTTTCTAAATAGTTTCCCAAAAATTTTTAATTAAGTTTAAAAATTTGTAAATGAGGATATCTTACATCATTTTTTTTTTTTTCATAGAAGTAATATACCTTTTGAGTAATTATGACGACTTAATTTTACATTTATTTTATTTGGTAAAAATGAATTTTATGTTAACATTCCTATAAGTTATCTAAACACTCTAGAATCAGCTCAGGTCACAATAAATTATTTCAATAAATTTTACAAAAAGCTGTAAGGATTTCCAGTTTTAATTTTTTTTTTTTTTTAAGCAATATTTCAGAAAAATTTTTGGTAAAACTTAATCCTGCATAAATTAAAATTTTACTTTATGGGTTTGTTACTTTGCAAAATAAAACAAGTATTTCCTCAAAGTTGACTGGTCACCATTAGTCCGCATAGCACTCAAGTTTAGAGATTTTTATTTATATATATTTTTTTTTTCGATTTGTTTTAATTAATATTTCTCATTATACATTCTATACTCATTAACTATGAGATATGATCTGGATAAAAATTATCTTTCCTATCTTCGAATGTATGTCACGAAGAAATAAGACGAACTAATTTTATTACTACTATACATTTCCCTTAGACCTATTAATTGACATTGCGTTACGAAATTTAATTAAACTAACCCAAAAAATAAACACTAAGATTCTTAATTTTTAGCGGATTTTAACCGGAATTATAAAAATATACTTCAATAACAATTAAGCTATTGCTTATAAATTATTAATTACTATTACATTTCCCAGCTGTTCTATGAATAAATATGTACAGGAATTACTTCACACAATAAAAGTAATTCCCCAAATAATAATAAAAGTAACTCCATTTCTGAATAATCTCTTTTATTTATATTTTTAAAAGAAAAGATTCGTGACTTTCATATTAACATACATTTCTTCAAAATATTTAAAGCCATTATATTAATATTTTCTGAATAATGGAATTTCATCAAAATTTATCTAACACTTAACACATCATCTAATATTTAAAACATTCAGAGTTTTTCATCAAAACATTTTCCTTATCTAATACACTTAGTAAACTTCGTCAAACTATATTTATTACATAATATATTCTGATTCAGGTACAATTCATATTAAATTTTTATTATTTTAAGCATTATTTATAAATTTAATATCAGTTGAAAATGAAATGGGGAAGAAGAGTAATTAAAATTATGTCCCTAAAATTGCTCTGACTTGCTTCAGATATTGGTGCAGCGGTAGGGCGGCAGAGAATGGCATGTACGTTTAACAAATCACTAACATACAGTCTGCAGCAAAAGTATACGAGAACTAGCAAAAATTCCTATATAAAAAAGTACACGTAATACTGTTTTGTTAAATTATTCCTTGTCGAATCAGGTTTTTAGACTGACTAAGAACAGGATTCGACAAGGATTTATTTAACAAAGCTGTATTAAGTGTACATTTTTTATATAGGAATTTTTGCTAGTGCTCGGATACTTTTGTTGCCGACTGTACTTTGTCATAGCATCCTGGAAGCATATAGACGCGGACTATATCAGGAAATCCCTGGCATACTTTCTTGCAGCATTCGGGAGGCATATAGATGCAGGCTTCTACAGGAAATTACTGGCATACTTTTTTGCAGCATTCAGGAGGCATACAGTCGGTAACAAAAGTGTCCAAACACTAGCAAAAATTCCTATGTACAAAAAGTACACTTAATACGGTTTTGTTAAATAAATCCTTATCGAATCTTGTTCTTACACTGACTAGGACAAGGATTCGACAAGGATTTATTTAACAAAACCGTATGAAGTGTACTTCTTTTGCATAGGAATTTTTGCAAGTGTTTGGGCACTTTTGTTGCCGACTGTACAGGTGCGTGCTCCATCAGAAAAAATCACTAGCAAATTCTTCACTTCGAATAATTTTAAGATAGGAGTGGATACCCAGTTCAAGCTTAGAATTATGGGAATCTATGGCACAAGGAATAACATCAGCATTCTCTGTCAGAATTCGGGTTCGCCTTCTCTTAATTTATGCGCAGCTCCCTTGATTTCAGCTGACATTCTATCTGCCTTCTCCAGGATAAACCTGAATACTCTCGTTCTGAAAATCAAGCGTGCGCTAGTACTACTGAATACTCCTTTTTTTTTTTTTTTTTTTTATCTTCTCAGGGTTCTCTAGCTCCTCTTTCTCAAAAATGCTGTACGTATTTTCTCTCTTTTTAATGTCTAATATCCCTTTTGCATTTCCATTCGTTCAAATTCTTTTTTAATCACCATCATCTCTGTTTCGTTTCTACCTTTACAAAACAACGCCATAAATTTTATTACCCATTATAAATTTTCTTGGCGGTGCATTCTACTATAGTGCCAAAATTTCTTGCATTTAGTCTGGAGATGTTATCTATCCATTCTCCGCTATTTAATCTTAGTATTTACTCTAACCTTGTATTTACATTTATAACTCCAATACATACACTAATATTCACAAATCGACATTCATTCTTAATTATACATAGATTAATTATTTCCACTACTAGTATATTTTAATAAATTCTTAAATTTCATTTTCAAATGCAAACGTTCATTATTAACCATAAGGGAACTATTAAGTTCCATCATTATTAATTATAAATAATATTCTTTTACAAATCTCATTCTTTTTACAAAATAAGAAATATTTTTTCTTTTTATTATTATTATTATTATTCATTTAAAAAATGAATTTGTAGATTAGCCGCAACAATTACCTAGTGGTATGACATTATAAAAAGATAAACATTAAAAATAATTGTAGTACTGTTTTTTTCATGCGTTTATTAAATAAGATTATTGTTTCATTAAATTTTTTAAGTACTCTATCAACTTCTTCGTTAAAAGCATTATTTTTTTCGAGGGGGGGGAGGAGGGAGGGAGAAGGAATATCACAGCGGCGTTGCTAATATAGTGCATTCATTAAATGCAAATCATGATCAACGTAATAGATCAATGTAATAGTACCAGCTTCAGAACGAAAAATCTTACATCTAAGGTTTCGACACTGATTTTTAAAAAAAAAAAAAAAAAAAAAAAAATGGGCAGACATGGCTTTAACGGAATTACGCACTTATTTCTACCGAAAAGGTAAAACTGGTAAGTGAAATAAAGCATCCATAGTCCAAGAGTAAAAAGAAGAACATAAGAAGAAAATTTCAAATCCAAATCTATGTCCATGACATCAAAAAGAATACAGGAAGACTCTTAATTTTCTCACTCACAGTGTACAGTCGGTAACAAAAGTGTCTGCACTGTAAAAAAATAACTATTACCAAATGCAAGAAACTCTTTGTGATTGGGGAAAATAATTATTTTCTCCAATCACAGAGAGCTTCTTGCAGCTGGTAATAGTTATATTTTTACAGAGTAAACACTAGCAAAAATTGTATGTAAAAAAATGTGCACTTCATACGGTTATGTTAAATAAATCCTTGTCGAATCCTGTCCTTAGTCAGTGGAAGAACACTATTCGATAAGAATTTATTTAACAAAACCTTATGAAGTGTACTTTTTTTACATAGGAATTTTTGCTAGTGTTCGGACACTTTTGTTACCGACTGTAAATGTAATTTACTGTAAAGAAATATAAACATAAATCTGAAATTTAATTTGCACTATTTAAAATTTTTGCAATATTTATGTTGAATGGATTTTATGTCGCATGAGACATGCGTTCGGAGATATGTATGCTGACCAAATGTCCCCATTTTCTGGGGACAGCCTTTATTTTGAAGGCTTTTTTCTAAGTTTTAAAAAACCGTAGAAAGTAAATTATTAACCAATAACATTTTATTTATAGTTCTTATTTTTCAGAAATGAAAAAAATACATCCGTAATTGGATAATTGTAGCAATTTTTAACGCTTCTGTAAATGTACTCTGATCTGGTCAGCCTAAAATATGCCACCACAATTTTGATACTCTGCGGAGGGGATGGTTTTTCACTTATATAATCCACAGTGGTATTAATTTCAGATCATGTAGGACATTGCGACTACGATGAATTTTACGTGCCCAAGCTATCATTAATTTACAGTACAGCTTTCGGCCCGTTCGCGCATCAAACCCGTAATCATTCACTGGTGAGTTCGGCAATCTATTAATTATGTTATCGTGGCCTTTTCTGCAATATGGAATATTTTAATTCTGTATGCAGGGAATGCATAAAATTAATCAAAATATTAGGGTTTAGATTTCCTGGTAGCTGACCACCAGCTCATACGGCCGTATTCACCGTTTACCTCAACCTGCGGTTTACCGCGAAAATCCGACTTGAACGCTCAAATGGTATTCACCAATAACCGTAGTTGGTATTACCGCGGCTGAAAAGCGACTCCAAGCTCAGAAACTCTACCCCACAGACTAAGGAAACACTTAGACCCGGCCAGGCGGTTCTAAAAGTGAAGTCTCAACTGTAACCGAGCCGCCATATTGGTACAAGCAAAACCACAGACCACTGAGCTGAACACAAACTAAGGAATCACTGGACTAGCCAAAACGGTTCTAAAAGTGAAGCCTCAACTGTAACTGAGCAGCCATATTAGGAAATGCAAAAACAGGAATAAACTAGACCCGCAAGACGGCTCTCTGGTATGGGGGAAAAAAAGAAGTACAGTAGGTAGCAAAGTTATTCAAACGCTAGGAATAATTCTTCTATGAAAAAAGTCCATTAATACTGTTATTTGTTAAATAAATCCTCGTCGAATCATGTTCTTAGACTAAGAACTATCTGCTTCAAAAGGGGTGCTGGCCCCTCTCACACAAAAATATATGTCAAATAAAACTGCTTCTGAAACTATTTTGAACTGCCGAGCTCGTAATTGGAAGATTGCAGGTTCGATACTCGAGCCAGCAAAATACCGCCTTTCACAGTAATGGTGACTGTTGTACGTAAAATTCGTCGTGGCCACAATGTCCTCCATGTTCCCATCAAAATTATACCTCTGGGAGTCACTGATGTGGGGGAGCCATCCCCTCCGTGGAGGATCAAAATTGTTATGGCATGTCTCTGGTCCATTCCTAGTGGTGCGTCCCAGACCATCGTCAATTACCCATAACGCAGTACTAGTGCGACATTAAACCCAACCTACCTACCTACCTAAGTTAAAAAAAATCGTAGAAAGTAAATTATTAATCAATAATAATTTATTTTTAGTCCTTATTTATTAAGAATGAAAAAATGTATCCGTAATTGGATAATTGTAGCATTTTTTAATGCTTCTCTATTATGATCTGGTCAGCCTAAACTAGACCCGGCAAGACAGTTCTAAAAGGGAAGTCTCAACTGTAACTGAGCAGCCATACTAGTACAAGCACCTCAGTTACTTCACTTTTCCCCCATACCAGATAGTTGTCTTGCCAGGTCTAGGTAATTCCTTAGTCTGTGCTCTACCCAGCTCTAGAGGAAGGTTAACCGTAATTTTTCGTTACTGAGCATGCGTAAAGCGTAAATGAAGCCAAGCAAAATATAAAAATAATAATGGCGGTTTGTTGATGTTAGGGGCTCTCCTGTTGCGACTGAGAAAAAACTTTTTTCTTTCCTTTAAGTGTTAATTATTTTGTTAAAAAAAAAGGAAGTATGTAATCTTTTACGATAATTTCTTTATTATTGGTATTTATGTATGATTCGTTCATTGCTCTGAATTGTTTACTTAAAAAAAATGCTCATACTGCTTTAAAGGAAGTATGTATTCTTTTACGATAACTTCTTTATTGGTATTTATGTATGATTCGTTCATTGCTCTGAATTGTTTACTTTAAAAAATGCTCATACTGCTTTAAAAGTAGTAATGTTATTTTACCAAAATTTTAAATAACGATGGTTAAAAACAAATCGTATAGTTTCCACGGAATATAACCATCTCTGTACACATACGAACCTGTTCCGTGCTAATGCTGTGATAAAAATTGAAGCTTATTAATCTCCGTACTTGATTCTTCTGTGCTACATACCATCCGATATAAATTATTTCAATTTATGTCTTGCTCGTTTATTTATTGTTATCTACTTATATTCTACTGCAACATCTTAAATTGTTGAATAAGTAAATAACTAAAAAGAATAATAATCTGCAATCTCATAGGTAAACTGTATACTCAGGTAGAAGTATAGCAAATGCTTTATTAATTGTCACAGCAAACTACGTGCAGCTGCACGGATTTATTGTTTTTATAGTCCATATAATCACACAAATTTTTAAAAAGGGGTTATTAATACCTTAACGATTAATATTTAGAATCTATGCATGCTTATGAAATTGGAGGAATGTAGTTAAAATATTAGGATATGACTGTATATTTACTTTTGTAAAATTTAAAGTTTTAATCGGAATAATTATTTTTATCAAAGCAAGTTTAATTTTTCATTTATTGCACGTAAATATTGGCTCTTTCAAAAATGACTTTAGTAACAAAATGGGAAAAAGTTTAAAATAGCATCATATACAAATATATATTAATTTAGCTAAACTTTCTATATTTCTATAAAAACATTTGTAACATACTTTGTTCTCAATCTTCGTATAATTAATCTGAATATTTTCCTTCATAGTAGTATATGGCACACCATTTGTTACAATATACATTTCAGTGCAACTGCATTTTTCAAATTACACTATTAATTTAACAGTAATATGTTATTCTTTTTAAGTTCATCATTTTTAGATTATTTCAGCGCATTATCTGTGAAATGTGCAGATCAGAACAATCCATGATATGAAGATCAGAACAATAGTGAAATGTTCGTGGTTAAAGAAACAACAGTACACTGGACTGACTAAAAATTTATATGTGATTTAATTGCAAATTAAAGGCAAATGCCAAGTGAGTTGTTCTGTTGACGCCTTCTGTTTTAATAGAAGGTATGTTCAATGGGGTAGCTTTCTTAGCTAGTCTTGTTGATGTTGTAAAGGCAGTCTACAGTATGAACCTAATCGTATGGTGGAATGCTCTGCATGAAGGCCTTTCTAGAGGATCCTTGCCTAACTAATCTGATTGGTAAGTATAACAGCTCTATTTTTTAATGCTTCTGTCTATGATTCTAATTTTAAATGAATAATTTGAATAAAAAAATAACTATGTAAAAAAATGCATTTCAATGTTACGTATATTTGGAGTCTTTTTCCTTTTGAAAATGGAGGGTTACACAAAATTTTAGATTACATTTTTTTTTCTTTTCTTTTACTTATTAAATGCAGTGCTATTATATTGCTGTTTTTTCTCAGTATTCATTTATAAAAAGTCGATAACCATTGTTTTTGAATGAGATTGGGGGAGGGGGATGCTATTCCTTGTACTATTATTACTTTCTTCTATATGTAATATAGAGAAAGTATTGGATTCGTAAAAATTTTCGACCTCGGGTTTTTGATGGATTTAGACGTTTTGAGAGCTGTAGAACACGATTTGACCCTTTTTAGAAAATGTCTGTCTGTCTGTCTGTCTGTCTGCGTGTGTGTGTGTGTGTGTGTGACAAAATTTTGTGGCAACTGTATCTCAGGAACTACTGCACAGAATTTCATACAAATTAGTATGTAGTTGCACCTTGACATAAATTAGTGCATATCAACTTTTGGTAAAAATTGTCATACAGGTTGCGTTGCCATCCCGCTTTTTCTAAATTTTTAACATGGTGATATAGGGCAAAATTTTGTATAAATGTGCATAAAGAGAATTATTTTTTAGTAATAATTATGAAATTTACAAGAATTATTTATATTAGAGGTAGTCAACTGGGGAAAAAATTTTGTATGCGTAGGAGCCTCGAGGGGAGTAAATTTTCAAGATGGGTATCTTTCGAAAGGTCTCTTCAATACCTTTAAAACGAATGGTTGAACTATAAATCTGTGATAATTTAAAACAAAGTTATCGATTTTTTTTTACTTTTAACAAAAAGTAACTTAGAAAAAAAATCGTATTTTTTTTTTTTTTTTACGGAATTTTAACAAGACTTGGTATTTAGTTGGCCCCTGACATAAACTGGGGCTGATTAGATTTGGGGATCAATCACTCAACAGGTGGTGCTGTGATCGTATTTTTTCTAAATTTTTAACATGGCAGTATAGAACAAAATTTCGTATAAATGTACATAATGGGAGTTATTCTTAACCTGTGATTGTGAAATTAATATGAATTATTGATAATAGTAGTAGTTAATTAGGAAAAAAATCTCGGTCATCGCTTCCCCCCCCCAGGGGAAAGTACCCCCCTCGCGGGGGGGGGGGGGGGGTAAATTTTCAAGATGGGTATCTTTCGAAAGGTCTCGTCAATATCTTTAAAACGAATGGTTGAACTATAAATATGTGATAATTTAAAACAAAGTTATCGATTTTTTTTTTTTTTTTAACGAAAAAAACTTTTAAAAAAAATCGTTTTTTTTTGTTTTTTTTTTAATATTGTTACTGCGCAAATTTGTATAGGAAAATATAGAAGAAAGTCTTGTGGTGGCCACAGCATACTAGTTTGTTCTTGTTATTATTATTATTTCTATGGTTATAACTTGAGCTTTGGGTTTTCATGTACACAGAGTATTCATACATGTATAATAGTGATTGTTATGGTATGTAATTTTGTGCAAAGCAATTTTGCGATACAGCTGTTAATTCAAGATGAATAAGGTGAGTACATTAAAATTATTTATCCCAATAGCTAAACTGAAGAAATTTATACATTACTGTTATTATAAATAACTATTATTAATTTATTGAAATATTTCTCTTAAAAAACTCGTGACTCGCAGATGCTTGCTTTAAAAAGTTTACATTATATATATATTTTTTTGTAATAACAATTTTCATATCAGTTATATTACTTTAATCTATAGCAAGCTTTGCTTGACACTATATTTAACTTTTTTTCTTTTTTAATTAAACAATAGAAATGTTTAAATAAATATATTTTCATTAGCATTTTAACTATATTCAACAAATCAAAACTGTGGACAAGTACTGTAATTTTCCAGCTGTTAAGGAAATATAAATGGCATTAATTATTTGAATTTTATTATGTTGATAAAAAACAAAGTTAATTGAAAATAAATAATAGGCGCACTCATTAAGGAATTGCTTTATAGTATAGGACCCTTTATACAAAATTTGAAATTTTAAACCAATGTAGGCTTGATACTTTTTGCCAAGGTATGTGCAGCTTTATAAGATTAATCATTTTAATGCATAGTTAAAATGACTAAAACCTGCTTCATAAAAAAAGAAGAAAAAAACTGATAAAACTGATGTTATAAAAAGTTTTTAAATTTTTTATTTAGATTTATTTTTTAAATATTAATTTCAGTTAATCGAATAATCTTATTTATTATTATTTTGTCATGATTTTGTTTGTAAAGTAATATGGACACATCTTTTGTGTAGGACCCTCTTGGCAATTTTTATTTTTTGCCAGATTAAATGTGAATTATCTCAATTGCATAATTATAGACTTTACCGAAAATCATTTGAGCTATTTAACTGCCAATTTTTTTATTTCACCAAGGGGGTCCTATACTAAAGCTGTTCCCTAATGCTTTTGTGAAATATCAGTAGTGTATAAGGATCATGAAATCATCATATTCAGACATTGTGAAATGGATATAAGAAAGCACCACAACTGGCGTTTTAAAGTGATAATTACAAAACTTTGAATAAACACCATAAAATTCAATAAACTCACAACAATTGTTTCGAGTCGAAAGAATACACGACCCTTCGTTAGGCGAAGAAAGTAGGCACGAGCGCTGCACTCATATTGCCGCTTTAACTGCAGCCTACATTCTTTGCCTGACAAAGGGTCGTGTGTTCTTTCGAACCGAAACAACTGTTGTGAGTTTATTGCATTTTATAATGTCTGCAGTTTGAAGAAGGTCACACTTATTTAACTGATGCTGAAAGGCAAGGAAGTGATGCAGTGGCAAAGCGTCCATGGAAGTGATGGAAGCAGAGCTTCCCTTATTTAAGATTTAAAAAAAAATCAAGTAACGTTGCTTCGTCAAAAGACTGAATTGATTCTTCTTCTGCTTTTGGAAACGCTTTGGTTCAGCACTTCCATAGTTTTCTAAACCATGCCTCACCCTTAATATTATGTATCAGCTATCACAGAGTGAGCATTAAATGCACTGCACAAGGAACTGTGAATATCTGTTGGCGTTGGCGATTTTCATTGTATTGTCCATCACCAGTTTTAAGTTGCTTCCAGAAACTCAAGAAGCGAGTTTCTGTCATAAGGACTAGAAAATGCACAGGCTGAAATTTTGAGAACTAGGCCCGACACGTACTTGCTTATCCAGCCTACCCCGTTTATTTTTAATTTTGCAATGTAAGGCTTGGCCTAGACAAAAAACGATAAAATCAGGACCGACCTAATCTTTTTTTTTAAGATAAATATAAAACACTATGCCCAGCACAAAACAGAATTTAATTTAGTATAATAGGGCTTATTTCAATATATTCTTCCATATAAAGACATGCAACAACTGTGTATCCTTTCCTAGCATCGGTTACTATATTTATTTCTTAAAATTTCTATGTTTTAGCTTTAGCATAAGAGCACTTTGGCGGATTTTAAACTTTTGTTGTCATTTTGGCAATTAATTAAATTAGTTATCACAATTGCATAAGTAAAGACAATGGCAACAAACGTCTGAGCTAATTTGGTGCGAAATATCAAGGAGTCCCATACTAAATTTGTTACATTCCTTTAGCACGACTTCTCTCAATTTTAATTAATTAAAAAAAAATTCTTTTTTGACATCAGAAGAAATTATTTATTTATTTTTGGCAGAATTTTGTTTTTTCTTTTAAAATTTTTAACGTTACAATGGGATTTTCTTTAATGTCTTTTGAACCAATTATCTGATTGAACTAAAAGAATATGGCATTAGCTAGATTTTACAGTAATTAATTATATACCAACTTTTGTTAAAACCTAATAATTTTGATAGATATAATGGCAAACTTTCAGCTGTATACATTTAGGTAAGAACAAAAATGTTTGCACGTTCATTCAAGGAGACAGATAGAAAATGGTAACGATGGCAGAATCACTGTTTGAAAGAAATAGTACAATCTGCCGTACTAAAAGAAATGCATGTATTTTTAAAAAATTATAACTTAAAAAAAAAAAAGGTCACGGTTCCACGACTTCATCAAGAGCAGTTTCACATAATATGCAGATCACGAATGGATTGGATTTGGGAATAAGGCTGATTGACTGCTGTAGGTCCTGGGCCTCAGTGGGAATGCCCTTCGAGGGGGTCTTTCTAAGGTGTCCTAGCTCATATTTATGCAAGTTTTGGAGAAAACCACGGAAAACTCTGAATCGCTAGGCCGACACGCATGACATGGGATCAAATCTGGTACCTCACGTCTACCAGCTTTGAACATAGAACCTCTTGGCCACTGGTGGGCCCATATAGATCTCGAAAGTAAACATAAACCTCGTCCTGTGATTGCAATAGATGGGACCACTTGCAGCTTATGCTCAGTAATAGTTTGTTCCTGTTGCAACTATATCTATTTTTAAAATTTTTGGAAGTTTCGTGATGTAGGGTATAAACATAATTTTTGTGATTTGCTAATTTATCTGTATTACCAAACTCTATTTTAATTTATTTTTACAAAGAGTAGTTAGTGCAGTGGCTCTTTCTATCGAATTTAATATCAGATTTATGTTCTTTTATTCTATTTTTCATTTTGTGCTTTGTCAAGCTTCGAAATAAGGCCTTTTAGTTTTAACACACTGGTTGCCGATCTCACATGACTGACATCGCAAACAGCACTCCCCATCATGCACTGGTGCGAGATTAGCCGCCAATGTGTTAAACATGTTTAATGAAGGTTTCAATGTTAATTTAAGTGGATTTTTTCTTTTAGATTTTTGAATAGGAGACTATGTGAAAAATGCCAGAGCCGAGAATCGAACCGGGCATTTTTCACATAATTGGTTTATGAAAAATTTAAATCAGCCTTTACACTCCAACCTATTTAAAATGAATATTCCCGGTTGATGAATTCATGAATAAAAACATTTCTAAATTGAAATTTCATAGTCTATTGAGTTCTGCTACGATTAATATTGTCTGACCTGTTACATCTGTGTTTACAGACAAGGTGACCTTGCCAACGGTTGATATGTGAGGAATGCTAGGCTGGTTATCTGCCAGGGTGGCTCAATGGAAGAGCATCTGCACGTTAAGCGGAAGGGCCTGGACTCGATTCCCGGCTCTGGCATTTTTCTCATAGTTGGTTTATGAAAAATTTAATCACCTTTACACTCCAACCTAATTAAAATGAGTATTCACGGTTGATGAATTCATGAATAAAAAATTTTCTAAAGTTAAACTATACTTATAAAATTATTTTAATTGTCCATGTATGAATAAAATCATTCCATTTGCAAGCATTTCTGTGATAAAGCTATCAATATTATTGTACAACACCTCATGTATTCCCTAATTAAGGGTGACTGACAACATTTTTATTAACTCACTTTCTTGTTTATTTGTCCAGTACAAATCTTGAAATCGAATTTTAACTAACATCTCGACTAGCTAGACATTTGAAACTTTTCGAATAGCTCAGAACACGATGACATACTTTTATCCAATTAATAAATGTTTGAAAATTTCTTTCTTTGTTACGCATTTGATCATTTTCTTTCAAGTTCGTGTGATAATTCATCAAAAAAATTATTTTAAAGTACTATACATAGAATTGTCAAGTTTATATGATTCAACAGAAAATTTAAAAACGTGGTATATAAAAAAATTCCTTTTATCTTGTAATTATTTTAACAAAAATAAAAACTATTTCGAGATGTGTAAACAAATTGCTCTTTATGCAAACAAGATAAATTTTATCAAAATTAATAAAATTTTATTAAAGCGAAAACAAGAAATTTATTGTAATGATGAATATTGTTAAAAGTTAAATACATTATTTTGCAGTAGATAGGCAAATTATGGATGATTGTTTTTACTGTTTTTAACACTATTGGAAATGTAAAATCAGTAATCTGCGAGAATATTTTCACCAAGGAAAATATTGTCATAAGCATTAATGCCCAATATAAAAATTTATCTGTAATATGTTAAGTTCATACAAAATAAATAAAAAATATAAAAATTAAAATAAATGAATTACATTCCAAGTATAGATAAATTTATCAAAGAGACTATTCTCTTGGATATTACTTTATTTCTTTATATAAAAGATTATTATACTGTAATTATTTTGAGGAGAATATTCTTATTCTTAGAAAATAACTTCAAAAAGTTCAGGATTATAGTGAAATTACAGAATGTGAAATTTATTAATATATAGTCATAAGTAATTATTTTTTATAAGAATAAAAGCAACGGTTATTACTGTAATGTACTTAAAATATAAAATATGAGAACTATTAGCACACTGTATATTTCATTTTAATTCTATTTTAAATTTCAATGTTTTATTTATTTATTTATTATTCAAATCACTGTCTGAAATGTTTCGCATGCTGTAGTAAAATCTAATCATATAAATCATTTATTTGTTCTCAACAAAAATAATTCTTAATAGAGCAATTACAAAGATTATTAACATTTTGACACTGAGAACTGCAAAAAATTCCTTTATTATTTCTTTTTTTTAAGTAACTTTTATGAAGTAATATGCATTTTTTTTTTTTTATATATATAAAATATTCAGTAATTTATTTTCATAAACTAACAAATTTTTTCCATCCATTTTTATGTAAGATATGTGCAATTTAAAACAAAAAAATAAAAAATGAAAGTTAAAATTCAAAGCTTCTTTTCGATCGTTTCGATAGAAATGAAAATAAACAGAAGCTAAAAACACCGGTTATCACGTGAACCTTTTGGCCAATAAGCGTTCCACGGAGTAATATTAATAGGAGTTGAAGGTCCAATGGGAGAAAGCTACGAAACTGTGATCTAAATTTTTGGTAAATATTGAGGGCGCCACTTGTCATTCCTCCCTACCTCGGCGCGGATATACTGTTGTTTTCAATAGAATTTTGCTGGAGTACATTTAAAATTTTTTATTTTAAGCAATTTAATTTCTTTGTAAGTTCTTAAAACTGCATAATTCAGATGTTTCAAATAAATGCTTCGTTCCTAGTTGTAAAACAGGCTATGATAGTGATAAGAAAAACAAAAAAAAGCCCTAGGAGAAAAATAAAGTCCGAGTTCGTGTTTTCTGCACCTAAAGTAAGTTTATTTTTTTTCTTTACAAAATTTCATCCATTCTCCTTCCTCCCAATTGTCTGTTTTAGCTAGCTTCGGTTCATAAGAATCGTCATTTTTTAAAAGCTTTCTTTCAAAGTAAAATTAGTATAAAATGGCTCTTAAAAAAAACATGTTGGTTAGAATACTCTATTTAATGAAATTTGCTTTCAATCGAAATTTTTCAGCTTGATAGTATTTTTAAAAAAATAATTAAAACGAGACATTTCCCCATTGAATAACATTGCGGAAGCTGGAGAGAAGGAAGGATTGCACGCTGGCGCCATCTGTAAACATTAGAAAACAACATCACAAAATTTCAGCGTTACCTTCTTCTCCTGTCTTTTTACTCCGTGAAGCGTTCAATAGTTTCAAGCAGGTTGAAATACTCTTGGTTCAACAACTTTACTTCCCAAGTAAACGGTGAATACCGATTTGTCACTCCCGGTTATTCGGGACCGACCGGCAGCTTCTGAACCGCCAGTTCTACTGGCGGTTAAGATTATCAATGAATACGGGCGATAGGTGGTAGATTGCGGATTGAATACTCGAGTCGACGACAGATCATTGTGTATTTAAATGGTAGCTGCTGCGCGTAAAATCGACCGTGTCCGCAATGTCCTCCATGCTCCGAAATTAATACCTCTGAGGATCAGATGGGCGGTGGGACCATCCCTCCGCAAGCGACAAAATTTGTGACGGCATATCTACGAGTTCCAGAACGTCGCCAATTGGCAATAGCCTAGAACTATTGCGATATAAAACCAACTTAACATTTAGCAACAACATCGGTGTGGATTCGATACCCGAGCAGTCCGAAGACCACCGTGTGGACAGATGGAGACTGGTACCATTGACTACCTATTAGACTAGAACCCGGACTAGTAACCTACAGTTGGAAGCAAAATTATTAAGCACACATCAACACCACCTGTAATAATGCCTCCGAGCTGAGCTCTACGTCACAGATGATCGGCCGATTTCATCCAATCCCCACGATCCAACATGCATCATATGAAGTGTTGATTGGATAAAATCGGCCGATCTTCCATGACGTAGAGCTCAACTCGGAGGCATTATTACAGGAGGTGTTGCACACATCCACATTTTTCATATATATATATATACAGTCGGCAGCAAAAGTATCCGAACACTAGCAAAAGTTCCTATGTTAAAAAAGTACACTTAATACTATTTTGTTAAATAAATCTTTGTCGAATCATGTTCTTAGACTGACTAAGAACATGATTCGACAAGGATTTATTTCACAAAACTGTATTAAGTGTACTTTTTTTACATAGGAAATTTCGCCAATGCTCGGATACTTTTGCTGCCGACTGTATATTTTTCTTAGTTTGATCGCTAATTTTTATCGTCAACTTACTTTTTTATAAACAGCATAAGACTAAGATCATGACTCGACAAATATTTATTTAACAAAACAGTATGAGGGTGCACACCTTTTAAATAGGAATTATTGCTAGCGCTTCAATGATTTTGCTGCCGTGTGCATTTGTTCCCAAATATCACATTCCCACCAATCCACCAGTTCATTCGCCAAACAAACATTGCATGTCCCTCAAAGCCGGTTTCCACTTCCACCAAAGCGATTATCGACAATGAAGGCGCCTATTTATCCAAAAACCGTAGTGATGTTCGCGGAATTTTCCTCCTCATCTAGTATACCGTACTCTACTTCCTATCAGTTTTCAATGGCTGGTACACGTAAAATCTCTCATGGTTCCGATGTTCTGCATTCTCCGAAATTAATTTCTCTGGGAGTTACCGAAGTGATAGAGCCATCCCCCTCAAAGATGATCAAACTTGCAATAGCTAGCATGCCTCCATATCACACCTAATAGCTTAAAGGTAGCACTAGCGCAACATAAAACCCGCTTTGTCAACTAGACCACTTCTAACTCTGGGTTCCAGACCGTCGCCAATTGCACAGAGCGTAGCTACAGTACAGCGTCTAGAATAAACAGTGTGGCAATCGCCTATAACCTTGATGTTAAAATAATGCTACAGAAATTAAGCTTACCCAGATGTCGCTGTGATCGAAGCTATTGCTCAAATCGAAGACCTGATTGGATTTTCCCAGTTTCGTCAGTTTAATCACGTGATCTAAGCATATAATTAACCAATAGGGAGTCTCGGTTTTGTTGTCGTGACCCTAGCTTCGATTACAATGACATCTGGTGACAGGCTTAATTTTTTTAGTACAATTTTATTCGCCGCTTTCCACACTGTTTATTCTAGACGCTGTAGCTACAGTTCGTAACAAAAGTGTCCGAACATTAGCAAAAATTCTTATGTAAAAAAAGTACACTTCATATGGTTTTGTTAAATAAATCCTTATCGAATCCTTATCTTAGTCAGTGTAAGAACATGATTCGATGAGGATTTATTTAACAAAACCGTATGAAGTGTACTTTTTTTGCATAGGAATTTTTGCTAGTGTTCGGACACTTTTGTTACCGACTGTACAAAAAGTACACTTCATACGGTTTTGTTAAATACATCCTTATCGAATCTTGTTCTTACACTGACTAAGAACAGGATTCGACAAGGATTTATTTAAGAAAATCGTCTGATATGTACTTCTTTTACATAGGAATTTTTGCAAGTGTTCGGACACTTTTGTTACCGACTGTACAGTGTGATAATGAACTCTGTCTTCTTATGTTTTAAGTTTTTTGGCATCACTGAACTAGGGTTAATGTAATTTGGCTATGACTTTTTCGTATTTGGCGAAGAAAACATAAAATTTAACAGTTTTTTGCGGCCTTTCTGTTCCGATTCCGCATAGTTAAAATTTTTACCAGTGAGTTAAGTATAATGTGAACTATTTTCTGTAATTTTTCAAGAGAATTGGTGATTAGCACTTGAAAGAGCTCCCTTGTTAGACAGAACGCAATTTTTGAGGAAAAACATTTATTTTTCCAAAACATCTTATTTTAATAATATTTGGTCAAAAATTTCTGCTTAAATGTATAAACAAATTGTGAATTTATCATGAAAAATAAATCCTACTTATTGTTATAGCTAGCTGTAATTATTCAATTGGATTTAGCTTAATATTTAAAATCAACCACGAATGTAGGAGCGGCGTGCTCGTTTATTTGAACAGGTGGGTTCAATTTGTGCACAATTTTACTTTGGTCGTACAAAATTGAATTATTCTCATCTGGTCCTCTACATTCTTTCTCCTTTTTGATTACGGGGAACATACGAATCTCATTGGCATCGGTTTCGTAAATTTTCCTAAGATATTACTGACAGTATTTATATTTGACCAAAACAAAGTCATTTATTTTATATTTGGATGGTCAGGAAGCCTTTGATTTCACGGGAGACTCCTTGTTGGTCTTGGTTTATGGACCTTTGAGCATCTTTTTAAGTTTCTGCGGGGTTCGTAGGAACTGTCGAATGGAAACTCTTAACATCGTCATGGCAGGAGGCTGAGGGTGAAAACCCTTCATCTTGAACAGGTTCTTCAGCTTTTGGAGTATTATTAAGGAAAGTCAGGTTATGCCATAGCTATGTTATAGCTATGTCAACTGACCTCATACCTAACTATGCATACTAGCCTCACAGGGCTACTCGACATAAAATAGATACCAGCGAATCCCAAACATCAGAAAAAATATGTTATAATGCATGCATGCAACAACAGATAACAACTCTTTCGAAAACTGTTATAAGAAGTGTCTCTATTTGATCTACAGATTCACCAGACTAAAAATATGTACAATGGAAAAATTTACTCACCAGTCAGAAAAATTATGAAACAGAAAATTTTCCTTCATGGCGCTTCCAAATAGATTGAATTTACGGTGGATGGTGCACTTATACGTACACTACGCACTAGTAAAATGAAAGTGTTCTACATCCACTGTGGCGGGGAACAGAAGCTGAGTGCCAATAAGCCCCTTATACCAACTCACTCCGGTCTCTCTTATTTCTTAAAAAGTGTAACAAGATTCCCCAAAATCTTATAAATAACCTAATCACATCCATGGAAAACATGTGTGAATCTGTGAAGTCTTAATTATACGAGAGAACACTTACCGCAATAAAAATCCTACATCTTTACTAAACATTCTTGTTGTTGGTGTTATGTAGCTAATCAAATTGCTGCCTTGAATCATTATATTATTGTGGGAAAGATCTAGATCCTGCAATACTTTTTTTTTAATAAATAGATATGCTAACAGAAATTCTAAGACATGTAATAATAATAATTTTGGTATTATTTAAAAAAAAAATTCAAAACGTATTATATATTGCATAAACCAAGAATATATGAATCCCCAGTAATTTTACCATACTGTTATTATGCATTAAAAATTGCAATATTGATTTTCCCTATGAATTTTTTAGATAGCTTTTCTTTAAAATAGCCATCCTAGACACTCAAAAAAATTATGGCCACATAAATACATCAAATAATTCTCAGAAGGAACTAAACAGCCGATGTCAAGGCCTGAGGAAGTACAGCCTCCATGTTCCAAGAAGAATTAAGTGTATATATATATATATACGTATATATAAGAGAGAGAGAAAGAAGGAGTTCTATGTAAACTTTAAGAAAGGGAATAATTTAAGCCCCTGTCCAATGGAGATACACTCTTAACCGATAAATGACCGCATAGGTATAAAGCTATCCAATGAGAAGCCTAAAGAAAATACACGCTTTAACCAGAGGTGTGGGGGGGGAGGAAAAAAAAGAATGAATCAGGAGGAAAAGAATCCTCGAAGGATGAGATCGCCAGAAAAAGGATGATTTTCGATGTTGTAGTGATAAGGAAAATCATTCCCAATTTTTTTTAATGGAATCCTACTTGTACCAGATGATTTTTAGTGGTCTTTGTATCTTTCCGACCTAAGATTATGTTTAGTGTGGCTTGTGTCTTCTCGGCCGTTAGTTCCTACATGTGATAGTGTTTCTCGTTTGTCTTATATAAGAGGACATTGCCTGGAACCTTAAAATCGGCTATCTATTCACAGGTGAGATTATTTCAAATTTCTCTAAGCAGCCCTCTTTCATGTATTTTATGGCTAGGGAACTAAGAAACAGGAAAAAAATTTAGGGGAGCAAAATTTAGATTTTTTTTTTTTTAATTAAGATATGTGATATAGAATAATTCATATTGATCCTCAAGCTTAAGCATTCTGCAGTTGAAATTTGTGTTGTTTTATTTTTAATAAAAAGAGTTTAAGCAAAATTTAAAGGGTATTATTAACTCTTGACTTTTAGCTACAACTTAAAGAAACATAATATTATTCTCAGGATAAATAATTACTTTTTTTAATTTAAAAAAAAAGGAAATAAATAAATGAAAGTGGAAACATAATGATAATAAAGAGTTGAGTAAAAGAGCCATAAAAATTTTTAAAAGGGTATATTTGCGGAACATAGTGAATTTCGATGCCTACCAAAACTGAGGTATCTAACTCGAAATCTAATGGTTACAACAACTCTTATCTGAGATTTACATTACTTCTATTACAGTGACAGTGACACCAGGCTATGCCCGAAGCTGATACCTTTTCTGGTTTTTGCCATGGCTTGTCGATGGCTGTCCACTTTCATTTCATATTGTTATTTAAACTTGTTGAATTATTTTTACAATATTCACTTGATTGCCTTGATCTAGTAACATTCAACATGTAAATTACAATGCATTATTTCGTATTGTAAGACCATGTTTGGTCCAACTGCCTTAGACAAATTCTTTACTTTTATAAATATAATACATAAATAATAATAATAATAATAATAATAAATCTAAAAGGAAAGAAAAGAAAAAAGAGAGATGGAAGACAGTAAACCGAGAGAGTGACCATGAAGATAGAGGCCTGAAATTGTGTGTTAAAAACTGTGAGAGCAGTTGAATTAAATTGAAATTCGTTACGTTCGGCGTAACTCATACATTAAATTATTTTGTTCCTCAGACTGCTATGATGTATCACATGTTTGAACTAATAAATAATTACTTTTTTTAATTTAAAAAAAAGGAAATAAATAAATGAAAGTGGAAACATAATGATAATAAAGAGTTGAGTAAAAGAGCCATAAAAATTTTTAAAAGGGTATATTTGCGGAACATAGTGAATTTCGATGCCTACCAAAACTGAGGTATCTAACTCGAAATCTAATGGTTACAACAACTCTTATCTGAGATTTACATTACTTCTATTACAGTGACAGTGACACCAGGCTATGCCCGAAGCTGATACCTTTTCTGGTTTTTGCCATGGCTTGTCGATGGCTGTCCACTTTCATTTCATATTGTTATTTAAACTTGTTGAATTATTTTTACAATATTCACTTGATTGCCTTGATCTAGTAACATTCAACATGTAAATTACAATGCATTATTTCGTATTGTAAGACCATGTTTGGTCCAACTGCCTTAGACAAATTCTTTACTTTTATAAATATAATACATAAATAATAATAATAATTATTATTAAAAAAAAATCTAAAAGGAAAGAAAAGAAAAAAGAGAGATGGAAGACAGTAAACCGAGAGAGTGACCATGAAGATAGAGGCCTGAAATTGTGTGTTAAAAACTGTGAGAGCAGTTGAATTAAATTGAAATTCGTTACGTTCGGCGTAACTCATACATTAAATTATTTTGTTCCTCAGACTGCTATGATGTATCACATGTTTGAACCAACTTTTCAGTGTTTGTTGATTATTCTTTTTGAGGTGATAACTTGAGGTAAGAGGGCAATCCAAGATATAATGAAGCGAAGTGGAAAATTCTCCAAAGACACACTGTGGGGATGAGCTTTTACCAATTTTATATAGGTAGGATTGGAACGGACCATGATTTGTTAGGAATAAGAACAAAAATCTGTTATTTATATTAAAATCATGATTCACTTTTAGAATAAATTTATAGGTATATATTCCTGTGTCTATTGTGTCCCATTTCATTTACCATGTTTGAATTAGTTGATTTTTCAATTTATATTATAGAGAGGATAAAGGAAATGGAACGAAAAAAGGTTTTGTGTTTACATCCTGAACCGCTGCCTTCGCTAGATTATCCCCCCAGCTCATTACCGTGTTCTACTGTCAACCCCTTACCCAGTCAAAATAAATTTCTTTATTTATTGTAGAGATTAATTGTTGTATTTCTGTTATCAAAAAATCATGGGAATCATGTTTTTTGAGAGCCAGGAGACCTGAATGACTGTCTGAGAGAATTATTACTGAGTGAAATTTTGAAGACTCATAACACTCTACAGCACATTTTATTGCGAATAGTTCGACTTGGAAGACGGAGTTCTCACTTGATAGTCAGACATTCTCGGAGTAAATTAATACCTTATTTTCCAGAACGAAAAAAGCGAAGCCCGTTCTTTCACTTTTCCATTTTGGAACCATCTGTGTATATTTTCAATTTCCCTTTATAATTTTGCTGTAGTGTTATTTTTATACCCTCCCACGAAGGGTGTAATAAGTTTTTGTTATTTTTCTACTGTAGCTAGGTGGAAAATGATCCATTGTAGAAGTTGAATGCCTTACCACAAGCAACAACTCCGCCTCCATTTTCAATTGCTCTGTAAGTGGAGGTAATTTTATCATTGTCTAAAGGGCCGCTCTTGATGTCTTTTTATAGGCTCTACACTATAAAAAATAAGTCCTATTTTCTGCCAGAAATTCTCTGTAATTTGAGAAAATACGTTAGTATTTTCTCAAATTACAGAAAATTTCTGGCAGCAAACAAGACATATTTTTACAGTGTAGAAATAAGCAATAGAAATGGTGTCTGTATTGACTGTAAATATCTGCAATCATGCAATGCCCACATTTGTGGGAACAACACCATGCAAGCATAAACCAGTTTGCGCTGTAGAATGGTATGATATCAAATTTTAAAGAAATTTTGAGGAAGATGACCTAAAAGAGAATAAAATTTATAAATTTTGAGTTATTTTATGGATTTCTTACCTTTTAATTTTAACATGCAACATAAACGAGAGTGTCTGATCTGATGTGATTCCTAGGTATTTTAATTGGTTCGTTGTCTTTATGTTTTTTTTTTTTTTTTTTTTTTTTTTTTTTGCTAGTTTGAAAAATCGGCGAGCATCTTCGGATTGCCAAAATGAATCATTTGTGTTTTTTCATGATGAACGTTTTCTTTTTTTCTTCTAATAAATTGCACGAGTACCCTTTGACTATGAGCAAGAGGTCATCCACGTAGGCAGCTAGTCTAAAGTTTTATTCTTTGCGTGAGAGAAGCAGGTCTTATATAAGTGCAAGCCAGAGAAATGGCCCTAGACAAGTACCCTGAGTGCAGCCCTTATAGAGGTGACAAATTTCGTTTGGAGAAGGACAATCATATTGCACCCTCCGATTACTTGAGAATGATGCAATTATATTTATTTATTGCTTTTAAATGTCTAAATTTACTAATGAATCAATTCAGTCTGCTCAAGGGTGGTTATCAAAAGTTCCTTTGAAATCTATTGTTATTACAGCCGTGTATTGTTTTTTTTTTTTTTTTTTTTTTTTTTTTGTACTGTTTTATTTGTTCTATTGTTGTTTGTAGAGATGTTTCCGTTGATTTTAATTCTGTGTATCCATGTTGCATCGTGGTTAACGTTTTTGATTTGAACAAGTGATACTGAATTCTCTTCAAGATTAGTTTTTCATAGACTTTGTCATATATTGGCAATAGCGTAATCGGACGGTACGAGGATGACTGATCCTGCAGCTTGCTCTCCTTTTTAAAGTAAACAAGTTCATCTAATTTCCAAGCCCTTGGGAAATGATTTAGTTTTAGAAGAGAAATTAAACATTCACTGAAAAAAAATTTGAAAATTCCTAAATAGCGACCTAATCATAAATGATCTAAGTTATATGGACCTGAAGCTTTATTTTTATTAAAGTTATAGATGGCATGTTTTATTTCTGTTTGAGAGAAGGGGATTTCTTTATTTTATATTTTTGTATTATTTGTATTATATATTGATGGTCCAAAGATTTCTGTCGTTATTGTCTGAATTATTGATAGGCGCGTGGGGGGGGGGGGTCATCTACCAAGGGAATGGACAAGATGGAGACTGCAAACAGGGAATGGTCTAAATATTTTCCAAATGCCAAATCTTTTACCTTTCCAAAGGGAGAAGTCTCTGACTTGCACATTCTGACCCAAGCGTCACTCTTGGCGCTCTCAAATTTCCTCATATATATGGCTCTCTCACTTCTATATTTTAATTTGTCTTGATGTGTTGAATGAATTGATTTTGATTTTTTATATAGTGCCCGTAAACGGTTTCTCTCTGACCTTAGAGCCGGGGATCACCAGTTTAGTTTATTCGTATGGTAACTTTTTCTTTTTTTAATGTATAAATATGCCTGTTTTATTATTATATTATAGAATTTTTCATATTTTCTATCAAAGTCTTCTGATGTTTCAATATTATCAAAATTTGTATTTTCTATTTGAAAGTTTTCTTTTGCTGATTTTATAATTTTATAAATTAAGTTAATGTCGTGTTCTTCGCTTTGTATCGCCTCCTTGGCATTTCTTCTATCTTTTGATTTATTATAATTTTAATTGAACGATGACCTTCGAACAGTAGGTCGTCCAAAACCTCCCTTGAGGACAGAAACTTTTAGGTACTCAGAGAGCCCAGGGAGACATCCGGCCAAACCCTCTTATTACCACTCTCAAAGTTGGCAAGGATGGAACCTGATTAAGGATTATTCAATTTTTTTCCAATAGTTTGTTTTCTAGAGCTGTACCTTTTTCAGCTAACGTTTGGTAGCCCCATAGTGGGCTATGTACACTTAAATCTCCTAAAAGAACAAAGTCTACTTTTCTTGCTCAGGTACGATATGATATTTTTCTAATGCGTTTAATGTATACATGCACTTTCCATTATATTTCCATGCGTAACAG
The DNA here is from genome assembly GCA_963930645.1 of Salticus scenicus. Lineage (NCBI taxonomy): Eukaryota > Metazoa > Arthropoda > Arachnida > Araneae > Salticidae > Salticus > Salticus scenicus. The sequence goes on from OZ005651.1 coordinate 85,718,620, forward strand.
CCTCACGTGGTTTTATTAACTTGTTCCTTTAATGCTTTTAGACAATGTAAAAATAACACATATTTTTGACCTAGAGAATAGTTTCGAAAACCTCATATTAGCCTACATGAAGGTTGTTTATACGATTTTTTTTTTTTTATAAATACATTTATCTTTGCAAAACATATAAACAGATTAACTAACACTATGGAAATTTTTATAATTTGTATCTTGTTGATCTTTATAATATATGAACTTTTCATTTTATTCTCATTTAAGACTGCTACAGATGGCTTTCCTTACATTTTATTTTCTCATCTAATTTTATTTTATTTTTATTTTTATTTTATTTTTTTAAACTGTATAAATATAACGCACATTTTTAACTTCGTAAACAGTTTTAAAAACTCGTACTAGTCTACGTGAAGATTTTTGTTAATACAAAATCTTTCGAAAAAAGTACATTTATCAATCCAGAGACGGAATGGTACATTTTAAAATTTACATTTCATTAAATTAATTTAATTAATGGCGACAAAACATATTTCTGTTATTTTCATTTTAATTGTCAAAGAATATCATATTACATTCATAATTATTTTCTGCCAAAAGTTTCCTCAATTGCACGCAAGAATTGTATGTTTACAGAGAATTTTATTAACGGTTGGTTTAATATATTCGTTGCGCTCATTTAATTGGTGTTAATGAGTTTTAACACACTAATGATGCAACCTGATACAACACATATGTTTCAATCTACTTGCAAATAAGTCTTGTTTTGAATTTATCACAATTAAAGCAACAATTGAAAAGACGAGACATCCATTAATGAGATTGGTTACACAACCTTTATCCATTTCAACTTGTGGTGTAACTAAGTGAATTTACTTTTTCATTTTACAAAATAATACCAATGTGTGTAGGTCGTATTATATAGCAAAGATACATTATCTCAGTTGAATATTTCTTTCTAATTTACAATTAAACTCACGTATCGTTAATCAAATATGTTATTTTTATTATAATTATTTAAAAAAATATATGCACATTATTCTAAAAAACTTTTCAATCTTGTTTCTTTAATAAATTATTGAGTAGTAATTTTTTACATTTAGAACTCATGAATTACGAAAAAATCCCACATTTGTGTGCGAAATTTTTGAAAATTTAAAATAATATCAATCTAAAAAAGTCCAGTCCTTTTATTGAAAGGTTTTAAGGATAATTATTTGCGCTAAAACCTATATCGAGGCGATTGCCTATTCTGTGGGAGAAGGTCCCTTTCTAAGCGATTGTAGTTCATATTCAGCAAGTTTCCAAGAAAACCATGGAAAACTCTGAACAGCTAGGTGGATGGCGCACCCTGAGTTCAAACCCTGCGCTTCCCGAAAACAAGCTGTGAGAGCAGAACTTCTCAGGCATTGGTATAGGGTCTCAGAGACCATTTAGAGATTTATTTAATAATAATGTTATATGTTATAGATTACTTTTGCATTTTTTAAAAACATTTTTAAAAATTTTAAATCCAAATATTTAATTATTTCAAAAACTTTTAAAAACAAAATTACTATCCAATAGATTTTTATAAAATACTCAAACATTCGTAAAAAATGTCGCGATTTTTTACCGTCTTAAACGTATAAAGAGCGTTGCTATATCTAAAATATGTCTAAAATATAATTTATTTTCACTTTTACAGCTTTATTTTGAAAGTAAATTGATTTACCAAAAAAAAAAAATCCGTTTTATTTTTTATTTAAAGAGCACGCCAAATTTCAATAAAAACTTAGATTTCGACTTATTTTATTCACTCTATGTTAATTTTTGTATGAGTAAAGAAATATACCACTGAGTAAAGAAATATACCAACTTCGTCTGAAACGATTAAGTAATCATTTTCCGAATCCTTAAACTAGAAATATAGATATTAGAGTTATGCATAAACAAATAACCTGGATAAGCGAAATGATCGAGAATTTCTAGTCTACACTTTTCTAGATGGTGAAGCAATATTATGAATTGTATGGCAAAAAATTCTCACTTGATTTCCTAGAAGTAGTTCATAAAACAAAATTATAGTCACTAAAATTCGCCTCGTGTGTTCGCATTTATTTGCAAAGATTTTTAAATAAGATTTACGCATATTATTAATAAGATATTGGAAAACGCTCTAGAATTCTAATGGACATTTGTAGAACTCACTAGCTGTTCAGAATTCTAATAACTCTGAATTTTGACAATAGATGACAGCACTATGCAATTTTATGACTCTTTAGAATATAAAACATTGATTAAATTCATTCTTTTTATTGATATTTTAATGCGTTTTAAACGCTAAATTAATTCTTTTTTCTTTTATTATTATTTATTTTATTCATGTTTTCAATTAATTGTTAGTTATACTTTAAATAATTCTTTTTTCAATTTGCTGTGAACTTGTTATGTTTCTGCAGACCTATTCGAGTTTGTTCTTTTTGTTGTGATTCTAGCGGTAAGCTGGAAAAATTCATTCTAACGTATGAGCTGGAAAAATTCATTCTAACGTATGAGCTGGAAAAATTCATTCTAACGTATGAGCTGAAATAAAGTCAATAATTCATGTTTGTATTCAACTCGGTGTATTTATTCAAGCTTTTATTCATTGTTTCTTAAATATGATGTTATTAATTCAATCGAAAGGAAGGTGAGTCCTTCAAATTCATTTTAAACTGATTTATGATTTAATATAATTTAAACCAGCGATATTTAAAACCATACAGTCCACAATTCTATTCAAAATCCCTCCATATTTTTTTGCCGTCTAGAGCCGTAGATATATTAAATTATGAAATCTTTTAGCAAAAATTAATATTTTTCAAATTTGCAAAAAAAAAAAAAAAATTGTTTCTCCTGATCACTCGCCTGAAGTTTCAAGTGCTATTACTCATATTCTTAAATTGATTCAGGAACAAGAGTTTTCGGTAGAATTGAATTTGCTCAGGAAAAATCAACCTTTACCAACCAACAACAAATATTTATCCTTAAATATATTTCTAGATGACCAAGGTTTAATCAGAGTTGGCAGACGGTTGTCCAGACATCAGTCACTTAATCAAGATCAGAAATATCCAGTGCTTTTATCGAGAAATCATTTCATTACAAAATTAATTGTTGAGCAATATCATAAAAAACACTTTCATGCTGGTGCACAACTGATTCTTTCCCTAATTAGACAAAAGTATTGGATACTAAATGGTCGCTCTTACATTCGTCGAATTCTAAATGAATGGATTTTGTGCAAACGTTTGAAGAAACAAACTTGCCAACAAATTATGGGTGAGTTGCCAGTCGAACGTATAACTCCAACTCGACCTTTTTCAAAGGTGGGACTAGATTTTGCTGGCCCACTCATCACTAAACCAAATGTGCCTAGATCTAAAGTTAAATTGAAGTCATATATTTGTGTTTTTGTCTGCATGTGCACAAAAGCGGTTCACCTAGAAGCTGTTTCAGATTTATCTTCATCAGCTTTCTTAGCATCCCTAAAACGATTTGTTTCTAGAAGAGGACTGCCATCAGACATATTCAGTGACAACGGGAAAAATTTCTGAGGAGTTGCTAACTATCTTAAGCAACTATTTCGAATCATTAGTTCTGAAAATGTTCAAAATTTTGCTACCAGCAACTTCATCAATTGGCATTTTATCCCACCATACTCCCCCCATTTCGGTGGACTATGGGAAGCTGCTGTTAAATTGACGAAAAGTCATCTAATTAAAGCTTGTAAGGCTACCATTCTAAATTTTGAAGAGCTTACTACTCTTTTATGTCAAATAGGAGCCTGCTTAAATTCCAGATCATTAACGCCACTTCCTTCAGATCCATCCGATGTTAGAGCCCTCACTCCCGGACATTTCCTGATAGGAGTTCCACTCCTTGAGATTCCTGAAAGTGGAAATTCACCAAATCTCACTTTATCTTCTCGTTGGACTCTAATCCAGCGAATGAAGCAAGACTTCTGGAAGCGATGGTCTAGAGACTATCTACATCACCTGCAGAATCGACCTAAGTGGTTCACTCCACGATCTTCAAGTTGGGGACTTGGTTGCTATTCATGATTCACAATCTATTCCTCTCCAGTGGAAGCTGGGTAGAATTATTCGTACCTATCCAGGACCTGATAATAGAGTTCGTGTGGTCAGCATTTGGACTCAGAGTGGTGAAGTTCAACGCCCTATTGCTAAAGTGACACTCCTTCTCCCGGTGGGGGAGAATGTTCAGAATTCTAATAACTCTGAATTTTGACAATAAATGGCAGCACTATGCGATTTTATGACTCTTTAGAATATAAAACATTGATTAAATTCATTCTTTTTAGAAGGTTTTTAATTGAAATTGACTTGGTCATCGTGTCTTCGTGTCACGCTAGTAAACAAGGCGCCTTCATTTTAAAGTAAATATAAGCTATTTCATTTGTCGTTCTGTGGCTCAGTTGGTAAGAGCGTCCCGTTAGTAGCACGGTGGTCATGAGTTCGGTCCCCAGAAGGTCCAGCGTGTTATTTTTTGCAGATAATTAGTAGAAAAGGTGTCAACTGATACAAGAAAATTTTTCGTTGCTTATATTAAGAATTTTTTGAGAATTTTTTTTAAGAAGCATTTTTTTTATTTATTTATTTATTTAGATATTGGAAAAACACAAAACATTTTAGATATTAAAAAAGCACAAAATAAAATGTTTTGAGTAAAAAATACATAAAAAAATATTTTTAGAAGCTTTATATGTATATATGTATATTATATATTACTATTATATGAAATTGGATTTGTCATCGGCTTTATGTCACGTTAAAAAACCAAGACGCTTCCATTATATATATATATTTAAAAAAAATGTAAGCAACTCATTGTAACTTTTAATAAATCAGCTGGTTACAGCGTCATGTTGATAGCGCGAGAGTCGTGTGTTCGATCCTCGCCGGGCCGAGGTGTTATCTTTTGCAAATAATTAATAGAAAAAGTGTCAATTGATAAAAGAAAATATTTCGTTGTGTACACAGTATCCTAATAATGTTTAAAGATTTCATTTAAATAGCTTTTTATATAGTAACTAAAAAGCACAAAATAAAAATTTAAATAAAAATAAAGAAAGAAATAAACAATTTTTTAGAAATTTTTTATTGAAAGTATATTTTGTTATCGCGTCTTCATGTCACGCTAATAAATAAGGCACCTCAACTTTAAAGTAAATATCAGCAGTCTTTATAGTCACTCGTTGGCTCAGTTGGTTAGAGCGTCAAGTTGCTAATACGATGGTGGTGAGTTCCATCCCCGAAGGATCGATGTGCTAAATTTTACAGATGAAATGTGTAATAGAAAATATGCCAATTGACAAAATAAATTTTTTTATTGTCCATATAGTATTCTAAGAATTTTTGAAGAGTTTTTTAAAGAAGCCTTTTTTTAGATACTAAAAAACACAAAATATAAAGTTAAATATATATATATATATATATTCTTTTAAAAGCTTTTTATTGAAATTGGATTTTTATCATCGTGTCTTTGTGTCATTCTGAAAAAGAAGGCGCCGCCACTTTAACGTAAATTTAAACAACCTTTTTCGTCGCTTGTTAGCGCATTTAGTTAGAGCGTCATGGTGATAACGCGATGCTCGTGGGTTCGATCCTCGCAAGCCGATGTGTTACTTTTTTGCAGATAATTAATAGAAACTATGTCAATTGATAAAAGAAAATCATTCGTTGCCTACACAGTGCCCTAAGGAATTTTGATAGTTTTTTAAAGAAACTTCTTTTTGAGTTACTAAACACACAAAATAAAAATTTGAGTAAAAATAAAAATAAAAATAAAAATAAAATAAATAAGTAAATAAAAATATAAGTAAGTAAATAAATAAATAAAAATAACACTGAAAGTTTTTTATTATTGTGAAGCCCTAGAAAGCCTAAAATTAAAATTTATTCTTGCAGAGACATGCTATAAAATCATAAAAGTTTCAACAACAAGAAAATTTTAAAGAAAAATATAGATATTTCACTTTTGCAAAACATGAAAAATTTTAAATATTCCAAATATTTTAAAAAGCATTCGAGAACAATATTTCTTTTGTATAAGTAATTGTTAGATTTTTCTAGAATGTTCTATGATTTTTCTTGACAGTTCTTAGACTTTTGTTTAGAGCGTCATGCTGATAACGCGATGGCCCCGGATTCGGTCCTCGAAAGACGATATTGTACTTTTTTTGCAGATAAATAATAGAAAAAAAATGTCAATTGATAAACGAAAATCTTCCGATGTCTACAAAATATCCTAAGAAATTTTAATTAGTTTTCTTAAGAAGCTTTTTCCTTTTTTGTAACTAAAAAGCACAAAATAAAATTTAAGTAAAAAATATTTTTTTAAAGTTAGAAGCTTTTTATTGTGAAGCCCTAAAACGCATAAAATAAAATTTATTCTGGCAAAGACATGCTACAATGAAATGCAAGTTTCAACACTAAGAAAATTTTAGAGAAAAATATAGGTAATTTCCTTTTGCAACAGATGAAAATTTTTTAATGTTCAAAATATTTTAAAAAGCTTTTGAGACATTTGAGATTTCTAGCCTAATGAACAATTTTACAAAAACTAATAACTAAGAATATTGGTCTCGAAAGCTTTTTAAAATATTTTGAACATTAAAAAATTTTCATCTTTTGCAAAAGGAAACTACCTATATTTTTCTCTAAAATTTTCTTAGTGTTGAAACTTGCATTTCATTGTAGGATGTCTTTGCCAGAATAAATTTTATTTTATGCTTTTTAGGGCTTCACAATAAAAAGCTTCTAACTTTAAAAAAATATTTTTTACTTAAATTTTATTATTGATATTTTAATGTGTTTTAAACGCTAAATTAATTCTTTTTTCTTTTATTATTATTTCTTTTATTCATTGTTTCTTAAATATGATGTTATTAATTCAATCGAAAGGAAGGTGAGTCCTTCAAATTCATTTTAAACTGATTTATGATTTAATATAATTTAAACCAGCGATTTTTAAAACCATACAGTCCACAATTCTATTCAAAATCCCTCCACTAGCAAAGTAAACTAGAATTTATAAGGATGACATGAAACAATTTTAATTAGAGCCGCAATTTAGTTCTAGAAGTCAGTTTCAGAATTTTTTTCAGAGTAATTAGGCCGCAAATTACTGCTTAAAGTTAATCCAAATTATTCCCAACGTGCATGCTTTAACTCGGATTCGAACTCCTACCTGTTATGTGAAAGGCAGACCGCTAATTATTCAGAAACCAGATGGGCCAAATTTCATAAAATTTTAGAGAATAAAGCAAATTCTTTGTTTATTTTACATAATATGGTTATGTAAAGAAAATTCGCGATTACATCTGCTCCTTTTTCAACAGATTAAAATTTTTGGCATTTTCAGATGATTGGAAATATATTTCGAATAAAAATACTCCAGAGTAGAAATAGATGGGTGGAAGGGAAGTTTTAGCCACGTATATAGCTGTAACTTATTTAAAATGAATGGTTTTACTATGTAAAAATCTTGCACAAAAAATTTACCTTTCGAAATTTAAGTGATAGCCTAATAAGTTAACAAACTGTTTCATGTATTTATTTTTGGTTTTTCTTTTATTTTTTCTGTTATACAATAGTAAGTGATCAAATTATTAGATTTTTTTTTTTTCATATTTTTTTGATTTTCTAAAAAAATACTGATTGAAATGGCCTTAAGCTTAAGACATGCAAAGAACATTTAAAACTCACATTTTACATTATCGGTTTAGTTCAGTGTGCAATAAAGGTATTAACCACAAATTGAAGTAAAGCAAAAATACTTTGGATCATCTTGTATCATAAAAAGCTACAAATGGCTAGTAACTTTAACATATTGTTGCACATTCAATGTACAAAATTTGTATGAATTTTGTGGGAATTGCACAAATATTTAGGCATATATATATATTTCAAAAATTATGCATTTCTTTGCCAAATTTTTTGGCTTGTAACAAGAATGGATTTCCATAAAATTTTATAAAAATTGCAGAAAAATTGACAAAACGTTAGAGAAACATTACATAAAATTCACACGTGTAATATTCGTTGATATATAAGCATTTATAGTAAATATTTTTTACTGCGCATGCACGAAAGGTAGAAAAATTTTCATTACATGGGTTGAAAGATATATATATTGGGCGACTTATGTCAAAAGTTCTTTAGAATAGAGTAAAAATTAAACAAATTGTTGGCAAAAGAACGAGCTAGATTTTAGGCATTTTCCACAGTTGAAATTTCATAAGGAGCTTTTCATATGCCACGTATTTAATTTGAAGATAAATTATTTCCCTCACGTTCAAAAACTTCTTTTTTGTGTTTAAAAAAAAAAAAGACTTATGGACTTGTAACTCTAGCATATTTTTGTTTATTTCCTAAGATTTGTGAGTTCATAAGGGGTTTTTCACAAAAATGAACTTTTGCAACATGGTTGAAATAATTGGATCTTCAAATTAACTACGTGCTATGTGAAAAACCCCTTATGAAATTTCAGCTCTAGGAAATACCTAAAATCTAGCTCATCCTTTTGTTAATAATTTGCTTACTTTGAACTCTATTCGAATGAACTTTTGATAGAAGTTCCCCAGTATATCTAATTTTCAATCCATGTGATAAAAAATTGCATGCACAGTAAAAAATTGCATGCGCATGCGCAGTAAAAAAAATATTTACTATAAATGCTCATATCTCAACGAATATTACACGTGGGAATATTATGTTTCAGAATAATGTTTCTCTAATGTTTTCTCAATTTTTCTGCAAGTTTTGTAAAATTTTATGGAAATTCATTCTTGTTATAAGCAAAATACTTTCCAAAGAAATCAATAATTTTTGAAAAAAAAAAAAAGAAAAGAAAAGAAAATGTCTTCCTAAATATTTGTACAATTCCCACAAAAAAAAAAAAAAAAAAAAGCATATTTATACATTGAGTGTACAACAGCGTGTTAAAGTAACAAGTTATTTGTTGCTTTTTATGATACAGAGTAATCCAAAGTACTTTTGCTTTTCTTCAGTTTGTAGTTAGTCTCCTAATTACACTCTGGACTAAATCGGTAGTAGAAAATGTGAATTTTTAAATGTTCTTTGCATGTTTTAAGTTCAAGATTATTTCGTCCAGTATTTTTCCAGAAAATCGAAAAAGTGTCAAAATAAAAAAATAAAAATCTAATAATTTGATCACCCACTGTGAACTTTATTTTATTATTTCATTATTTTATTATTTATTATAAATATCTTTTCCTTAAGCTGCATTTCTTTTTATGTCTGAAATTAAACAGTTAAAAAAGCTGTGATAACCATATTTTAGTTTTATAAAGAATATAGTTTGTGAAAAAAAGATAAGAACATGATAAAAGTAACTATATCAATATGAATTTACCTTTTAAAATACAATAGGTTCCGTATGTTCATATCTATAAATATTTTAACACCTACCCTGACTGCTTTTAAAAACAAAGTATGTAAAATAATAAACATTTTTTTCGTAATCTGAAGGAGAAATTAAAAAATATTTAATAAAATTTAATTAAAATGAGGTAGCTTAGTAATTTTTATACATTAAAAAACACAATTAATGTTTAGCTTCTTTTGTATTTGTTTAATATATACTGTTTTAAGTTAATTTTTCATTCAGTTACAAAATATACTGTATTCAAAAGATTTTATGCACGTGTAAAAAGGAAATTCAAGAATATTTAAAAATAAATGTTGATGAAATAAATGGGATATTTCCATCACAGGTGAAGGCATAACAAAAAACATGTCATTACTTACCAAAGAAAAAAAAAGAAACTTTATAATTTAACAATCAAAAGAATTGAGCTACTTATATGAAAAACATAAACAAATATAGTGTAAATTCAAAGTTGTACACGTTAGAATAAATAGCATTTTCAGTTCCTCTCAAAAATAAGGAAAATGATAAGGAAGTTTTATCAATATCCTATATTTGCAATCAGCGAAAAATATATTATCATTGATTAAATCAAAATTAAAATGTAAGTAAAACCTCTTCTTATTATTATTTATTTATTTTATTTTATTTCATTTTAATTTTATTATTATTATTATTATTATTTTGTTTTTTATTTCATTTCATTTTTTGTTTATTTTATTTATTTATTTATTTATTTTAAAAGGAACAGAACACCAGTTCATTCTTACGGGTGCAACTTTTTGAATTTATACGATATTTGTTTGGAGTTTTTATATAAATAGCTATATAGCTATGGCTATTTATCCTTTGCCGGCCCTAATGCTCTAAAGTGCTCTAAACAGTGTTGCAATATTTGGGGACTCTTTTTATCCATCTACCACCAATAGTTTTGAGAAGTGATATTTGATATACATGATGGACAAATAACCTTCGAAGTAATTAGTCAACTGTTACAGTTAAAATTTAGTGGTGAATATTGAATAGAAACGCTCTTAAATTTGGCAACATTGACCAGAGGAGTGAAATTAAATTGGACTGGCAAAGGGTTAAATTACGCAAACGAAATTTCGTTAAAGTTTGCACATGCGTATTTAAAAATTATTTTGTAAAAATTTTCGCATTTCATTAGATACTTAATATTTTTGCTTTTTGATTGCAAGTATGCTGTCTAATGTAATATGTCAAGTTTCCTAATAATCGCTTTGCACTAGGTTTAATACCCATCGTATTATAATTTTAAAAGTGGCAACTTTTTAAAAAAAATTTAAAGAAACCGTTATATATCGATGAATTCATGTGGTAGCCTCCTAAAAATTTATACAGATAAAAACAAGAAGCCTCATAATCACATGCCACAGCCAAAACGCATTTAAGCATCACTTTTTACTTGGGAATACCAAGCATTTTATTTTTCTTTAATTTAATTTTTTGCTAGTTCCCGTTTTGTTTTCGAAAGCTTTCACTTAAATATAAGAGGTATAACATGTTCTTTTTACTCTTGATGTTTCAAGATGATTCGTTCAACACGTTTTGAGACATTTGACAAAACGTCTGAAATCTGTTTTCGAGTTATCATGGATCTTTAAAACGGAAGATTATTTAATGATTAAAAATTTTGTGTTATGAGGGATATCTCTAAAATAGAAGACCTGAATAGTGATAAAAAAAGAGATGCGCACAGCTAATGTTATAATATAGTCCAGGCAACGAAGGCCAAAATTTGACGAATAGAGGAAAAAAATCGTGTAGTTTTGAAATTTTACATACTCATAGCCGAGAGGGTCCTGAACAACATACTAAAAGTCCCCGCCCATGGGGGGTGAGCTGGGGGCAGGGGGGGCATTTAAGGGGGGCAATTTTCAGTTTTTATTAAATATCTTAAAAACTATCGCATATAGAGAAAAAATGTCAATTACAAAATTAATCTACGTAAAATTTCCTACAACAATGTATATTACATTTTGTTTGTACGATCATTAGTTTAGAAGATATAGGGAGATGAAATAACACATTTTCTTGAAAAATTCTTTTTTGCAATAGTAAAATCAACTAAAGTGTGCAATTAAACGGGTTCTTGTCAAATATTTTCTAATGTAAAAAACAAATATATACATAGGGAATATGCAAGGATAATACAGCATGTTTTGTAAGTTTTAAATAATTTTAAGGCTAGTAGGCGCAAGTGGCGGTTTGAGTAAAAATCTGGATAAGTCCAGTCAAAATAGGAAAAATAGAAAAAAAAAATCGTGTAGTTTTGAAGTTTTGCACACTCATAGCCGAGAGGGTTCTGAACAACATACTAAAAGTCCCCGCCCGTGGGGGGTGAGCGGGGGGCAGGGGGGCATTTAAGGGGGGCAATTTTCAGTTTTTATTACATATCTTAAAAACTATCGCATTTAGAGAAAAAATGTCAATTACAAAATTAATCTACGCAAAACTTCCTACAAAAATGTATAGTACATTTTGTTTGTACGATCATTAGTTTAGAAGATATAGGGAGATGAAATAACACATTTTCTTGAAAAATTGTTTTTTGCAATAGTAAAATCAACTAAAGTGTGCAACTAAAAGGGTTCTTGTTAAATATTTTCTGATGTAAAAAACAAATATATACATAGGGAATATGCAAGGATAATACAGCATGTTTTGTAAGTTTTAAATAATTTTAAGGCTAGCAGGCGCAAGTGGCGGTTTGAGTAAAAATCTAGATAACGATGACCCAAAACCGATCAACATTAAAAAAAATAAAATCGTGTAGCTTGAAATTGAGCACAGTTATAAAGTTAAGTGCCCTGGAGAACATACTAAAAGTCCCTAACCATGGGGGTGGGGGTATTTAAAGGGGGCACATTTCAGTTTTTATTAAGTATCTTGAAAACTATCGCATTTAGAGAAAAAAAATCTCAAAGCTATAAGATTTTTTTTTTTAATGTTGATCGGTTTTGGGTCTTCGTTATCTGGATTTTTACCTAAACACCACTTGCGCCTACTAACCTTAAAATTATTTAAAACGTACAAAACATGCAGTATTATCCTTACATATTCCCTATGCATATATTTGTTTTGTACATTAGAAAATATTTTATCAGAACCCTTTTAATTCCACAATTTAGTTGATTTTACTGTTGAAAAAAAAAAAAAAAAAAAATCAAGAAAATGTGTTATTTTGTTCCCCTATATCTTCTAAACTATTGATCATTCAAACAAAATAGAATATACAAATTTTTTAGGAAATTTCACGTAGATTAATTTTGCAATTGAGAATTTTTTTCTCTAAATGCGATAGTTTTCAAGATACTTAATAAAAACTGAAAGTGCCCCCTTTAAATGCCCCTCCCCCATGGTTAGGGACTTTTAGTATGTTATTCAGGGCACTTAACTTTATAACTGCGCTCAATTTCTAAGCTACACGATTTTTTTTTTTTTTTTTTATGTTGATCGGTTTTGGGTCTTCGTTATCTAGATTTTTACTCAAAGCGCCACTTGCGCTTGCTAGCCTTAAAATTATTTAAAACTTACAAAACATGCTGTATTATCCTTGCATATTCCCTTTGTATATATTTGTTTTTTACATTAGAAAATATTTGACAAGAACCCTTTTAATTGCACAATTAAGTTGATTTTACTATTGCAAAAAAGAATTTTTCAAGAAAATGTGTTATTTCATCTCCCTATATCTTCTAAACTAATGATCGTACAAACAAAATGTAATATACATTTTTGTAGGAAATTTTACGTAGATTAATTTTGTAATTGACATTTTTTCTCTAAATGCGATAGTTTTTAAGATATGTAATAAAAACTTAAAATTTCCCCCTTAAATGCCCCCTGCCCCCCGCTCACCCCCCACGGGCGGGGACTTTTAGTATGTTGTTCAGAACCCTCTCGGCTATGAGTGTGCAAAACTTCAAAACTACACGATTTTTCTTTTTCTATTTTTCCTATTTTGACTGGACTTATCCAGAGTTTTGCTCAAACCGCCACTTGCGCCTGCTAGCCTTAAAATTATTTAAAACTTACAAAACATGCTGTATTATCCTGGCATATTCCCTTTGTATATATTTGTTTTTTACATCAGAAAATATTTAACAAGAACCCTTTTAGTTGCACACTTTAGTTGATTTTACTATTGCAAAAAACAATTTTTCAAGAAAATGTGTTATTTCATCTCCCTATATCTTCTAAACTAATGATCGTACAAACAAAATGTACTATACATTTTTGTAGGAAGTTTTGCGTAGATTAATTTTGTAATTGACATTTTTTCTCTAAATGCGATAGTTTTTAAGATATGTAATAAAAACTGAAAATTGCCCCCCTTAAATGCCCCCCTGCCCCCCGCTCACCCCCCACGGGCGGGGACTTTTAGTATGTTGTTCAGAACCCTCTCGGCTATTAGTGTGCAAAACTTCAAAACTACACGATTTTTTTTTCTATTTTTCCTATTTTGACTGGACTTATCCAGATTTTTACTCAAACCGCCACTTGCGCCTACTAGCCTTAAAATTATTTAAAACTTACAAAACATGCTGTATTATCCTTGCATATTCCCTATGTATATATTTGTTTTTTATATTAGAAAATATTTGACAAGAACCGTTTTAATTGCACACTTTAGTTGATTTTACTATTGCAAAAAAGAATTTTTCAAGAAAATGTGTTATTTCATCTCCCTATATCTTCTAAACTAATGATCGTACAAACAAAATGTAATATACAGTTTTGTAGGAAATTTTACGTAGATTAATTTTGTAATTGACATTTTTTCTCTATATGCGATAGTTTTTAAGATATTTAATAAAAACTGAAAATTGCCCCCCTTAAATGCCCCCCCTGCCCCCCGCTCAACCCCCACGGGCGGGGACTTTTAGTATGTTGTTCAGGACCCTCTCGGCTATGAGTATGCAAAATTTCAAAACTACACGATTTTTTTCCTCTATTTTTCCTATTTTGACTGGACTAATAGTTCAACTGTAAGTTCTGTTAAGATGCCGCGCGGAACAAAATGGTGTATCACGTGATTCTCTTATACGCAAGCGCTGTAGGAATTTGCCAGTCATTCTTAGAAGAGCTGCATCAGTAACGAGACATGTGTTTCTTTTTGCAAACTTTTAAGAATTTCTTAGATTACTTTAGATCGATAATCTATCTCTCTTCGTCTGGTAAGTGTTAAAAAATTGACTCGTACCATGTTTAATAGTTATGTAAATCGTAGTTTAAGCAAGAAAGATATCATTCAGAAAAAAAAAAAATTTCTTGTCAGTCTGTTTCCCCATTTGCAAGTTAATAAACTGACTATCGTCTTGTTCAACGTTTTGGTGTAAGCTGATGAGAAATTTTGGGGATAATATGCCTATAGTATTACATTGATAAAAGATTCCTGAATGTCTTCTTTGATGTTTTAAGTTACATTTGCCCATTAATTTTATCAAATTATCAAATAAGGTAACAGATAATATTATTATTAAGATAATATTTCAACATGCTTAGTGTTAAAATATAGTTTTGAAATATATTTTGTCATTTTAACTAAAATGCGTATTTTACATTGAAATCCCATAAGCCACCTTAAACAGAAGGCTATTTCCCCCAAGATTGGTGTAAGATGCCAAAAGGAAAGCGTTAAGAAAAACTTTTATTTATTTTTTATTTTTATTTATTTATTTATTTATTAATAATATTTTTGAAGTTAGATATATTTTTAATGTGTACTCAAAAGTAAAATGTTTCACAGGAGACCAATAAGTGACAAATATAACCAACAGAGAATTTTACAAAAATTAAGCAAAAGCTACGGCACCCCATATAGCAATTTTAATTAGCAGCAAAACTGCAGCACTCTTGTTCTATAAGCCTACAAACTTGCAGGAAATTCAGCATAACAAGCCTAGAAGTTCATGATAGGCTAAAGCAAGGTAACGCAAACACCGAAGTCACTATACGACAAACTTGCCGTGGAAGTTGCACTATTGTTGTATCAAATTTGATGCGAATTTGTTGCAAACTAGTAGAAAAGTTAGCTTTGTCGTACAAGAGTACTGCAAATTCACTGCAACTAGCAGTCTTGTTATGTCGCACCCTCTGCTAATGCATTGCAAACTCAGATTCTTGTCACGTCACACTATCTGCAAATACGCACAGAAATACATTACATAGCACATATTTCACAGAAGACTTGTCTCCGAACATTATGAAAGCCCCTGTGGACAACGTCGCACATCTTCTTCTGCTAAATAGCTTGAGAAAGATAACGTGGGAAAACCTTATTAATAACAAACTTCAAAGAATATAGTGCAATTTTATATACTCACACAGCAATTTTTGTTTGAAGCAAAAAAAGTGCGAAAGGGGAAAAAATATAATTGAACGAAAGGTGACTTTATGTTCTGTCTACCTTGCGGAAGCTTTACTGCAAATTTGTCGCGTTAAATTTGTCATGGCAAGATAATACCAAGAAAAATTCAGCATGCTGAAAACGTGCATGCCATCTGGGACCTTTCCCAAACTACCCTAAATATAAAATTTAAATATTTAATGGCTAATGGTTTTTGAATTTTCCGAGATAAAACATACATTTCGCAATTCACAATTATTATACATTTTTCCTTCATACAGAGTAGTAAAGTGAAAAAAGTAATGATTATTAAAATACAGCTGTTTTAATGAATGCTTTTTATTTTTATTAGCAAATTATTTCTTTAGTGTTAACACAATAGGTAGAATTTTACGAATCATGTAAAATTATAGAGCAAATGTTTCAAATGATTAATGTGCATTTATATACCTGAAATTACATTAATAGTTTAAAGCTCTTAATAATGTTTTAAATCAATAATTTATTTCGTCTATATATTTTAATAGTGTTACTTTAATAACAGAAATACAGTAATCTACGTTTATTTTCTATTAATCATTTGACTAAATCCTTTCGATAAATCACTTTAAAAACTGTTTTCAAAACTGTGTTTATTTTGAAATCGCGAAGTTTCACTTATCATTAAAAAGTATTAAAGAAGATGCAATATTTTATTTTAAATAAGAGTAATGAACATTCTAAAATTCTGAAGCACAAATTATAAATAAAAATAAATCACGAATTTTACTAATACTTAAATAACACTAGTGCTAATTAAACCTCTATGCTAAAATAACCTATAACTTTTTTCACTGAGAAAATTTCCTTCAATATGAAATTTCCCTTCATTAATTTTTCTGGGTATAAGCAACAAGTTTGGCTCATGAAATGTAATCTTTTATCGTAAATTTTAACCCGACGTTTCAGGAAACTGCTCCTAGTCAATAGTAAACACATTCCTAGATATAAATGGTAAATATTAAAATGCACAAAGCTAGAAATGTGTAATTTCTGTGACTTCTAATTTGAGACGAAGATAATTGCAGGTAATTGCATTAACTCACGCTTTATAGTTATTTGAAGTTGCCTCTAAGGTATGTATGAAACGAATATTTATTGAAATGTTTTCTAGTCTCGTTAAGAAAACAATATTACATCCACAGAGGTTCTCCGCAACATTAATTCCGATCTGACAGTTGATATTTAAAGATCAATAGGAGAGCAATAATGTAAAATTGTGTTCTATAAACCTTTGTTATTTAAAGAAAAAGTGAAATTAAAATTACATTTGAGAATAGATGTTCTTTTGTAAAGTACGCTTATTACTCGTTACAGTTACAAACTCGTTTACATTTTTATCATAATTGATGTAAAATTAAAAAGCAGGTAAATTTTAAATGTGTCAAAAGTATAGTAAGTGTTCATTATTTCCAATAAGTATATTTAAAGTGACTAGAAATGAAATTGAACATTAGCGATAACTTTGCCTCTAACTGATGAAAAGGAGGGTTGTGAGAGGAATTGAAAGAAGACTTGTGTGTAAAATTTTTAACATAGTTAGTAAAACCTCTATTTTAAACGATTGTATATTTACGAAATTGTCATCGCACCAATTTTTTCATTGCATTAATATGTATATATATATATATATATATATATGCACCTTGTTAGACCAGACAAATTCCTCCGGAGAATTTAACCAAATTTCATTAAGCTATTTTTAGTTTTGAAGAGATATTCTTTATCCCTTCACCAAATACTGAAAAGGTTTATTCTAAATCTCATTCTTTGTATGACTGTCACTGTACAAATTTTTTAAAGCAGGCACGTATAGTTGAAGACAAAATAAAACTATTCTATAAATTAGTTTTTAGTTAAAAGTTTATAAAAAGTATTGAAGAATTCGAAAAATTTTTGACGCATTTAAAAAAGCGAGTTTTAAAGCAAATTAATAGAATCAGTGCACATTATTAACGATGTTTCCAGTATCTGATTAATAAAATTATAAAGTAATCATCTGGTTACAAGTATGTGTTACAAGTGTTAGGTATTAGCACTCGAAGCAGGACACTTTGGTCCCGCCGTTTTGGTCCCGCCACTTTGGTCCCGCCATTTTGGTCCTGCCGCTTTGGTCCCGAGGAACTTTTGGTCCCTGGACATTTTGGTCCCGAGACATTTTGGTCCCACCAATTTTTTGCAATTTTTTAAATATGTATCAGTTTTTTAATATGATAACATATTTATTGATACGGGAAAATTGAAGTGCTCTTAGAGTATCTTTAATTAAGGAATATCTTACATACAAATATATAAATTTTCGACATTACGATTCCTGCCTAGCTATTGAGATTCGGAGAATTTTGTACTAATTTTTTTACGAACATTTTATTTATTTATTTTATGAAATTGCACTTTTTTTTAATTGATATTTTTTTTTTTTTTTTTTGATTTCGATTTAACTTACTTCAATTGCAATTTGAATTTTAATTTGCTATCAGTGACAACATTTTATGATTTTAAAAGTATTGTTAACAATAACAACAGTAGATAAAATTTGAATTATTTTAAAAATAATAAAATACAGAAATTTTTTTTTTAAAAAAAAGGGAAAAAGAAAGAAAGAAAACCTTACGATATTAAATATAATTTGCTTTTTGTGGCAGAATGCTATTTTTTTTTTCAAAGAATTAATTATTGACCTGCTCCCATCATAGACTCTTTTTCATAAGCATAAGCTTGGGATCATTTATGAAGTTCGTGAATTTATATATGAATTTATTCATAAATATATATATGTGTGTGTGTGTGTGTGTGAGAGAGAGAGAGAGAGAGAGAGAGAGATACGTTTCATTCGATTTGATTGTGATTTAATTTTTATCATTAATCTAAGAGGAATTTATTTCAAAATCTGTGTTCTGTTATATTTATAATAATAACAATAAAATGCATGTTTGTTTGTCCGTAATACTTAATTACGTTAACCGTGTATATATGTGTATAAATTACTTTTCTTTCAATTACAATGGTTTTATTTTAAAAATGAAAAAATATAAGTAGTCCAACATTTAATCAACTGTGCGCATTGCAAGCATAAATGTTCAGAAAATGTTGATGTACAATTTTTTATCTTTTTAGTTTAATATGTTTAAAAATATATATATATAAATAAATAAATCTGTCTGATATGTCTGAAAGCAATGCCCGCATTGAAATCTCTGTAGCACATTGAGATTCGTTTCGCAGACAATAAAAAGGCATTTCACTCTTTTGTTTCAGCGCATTTGAAAAAAAAAAAAAAAAAAAAAAAAAAAGGAGGGGTGGGAGGGGCTTTTAATGGACATTTTCTTAAACAATATTGTAAGGGGTTATAATGGAATAAAAATGCTTTTCCAATTCTATGTGATATGTAACTATTTCCTGTGTTTGACAAATATATCCGGATTGACAGAGAAGAAAATGAGATAAGTTTAGCAGATCTGTACAAATTATTCCTGAGATCATTATTTAGGTTCCTCGTATCTTCTTTTATTATTAAACTCTAACATTTAGGAGATGCTTCGATAAAGCATTGATTTCCTACAAATTTTGTATTCGAGCACTCTAAATATGAATGTGATAATTAAGAGCCGCATTACAGTGTTTTATATTAAAAACCTTGTATTTTATTTAAACTAAAATTTTGCAGATTTAGATAAATTAACAATGCTTAGATCTGCGCTAATAACTAATACCTTTATCATTCAAAATTCGATCCGAAATAATAAATTTTCTGTTCCATGTGGCCTATAGTTACATCATTTTCAACAAAGGTTGTAGATATTCAACTCTCCAATTGAAAATATTCGTCTAAGTTCTCTTTTGCCCGAAGTTCCCTCATGTACGAGTATTTGCTGTCCTTTTTCCTCTATCGTACAAAGAAAAAAATCTAAATCTCAAAATTTTAGACATTTTTTCAGTTTTATTTGTTACTACAACTTTCTGTTGCAAAATAATAATAACAATAATAATAATAATAATTTTCCTACCCCCATGTTTTCAAGTCAAATGACAAATATTCGAAATATGAAGAAGAATTTCGCTTTTTTTCTGTAATGCTTTGATTATTCCTGATATCGGGACCAAAACGGCGGGACCAAAGTGGCGGGACCAAAACGGCAGGACCAAAACGGCGGGACCAAAATTTCCACGGGACCAAAGTGGCGGGACCAATTCGGCGGGACCAAAGTGGCGGGACAAAACGGCGGGACCAAAGTGTCATGTACCCATTAGCACTATCGCATATAAAACAGGCTTAAAATATCATAAATGATTCATTTGATGGGACATATTAAAAAATAATAATATTTAAATTATTTATTACGAATTTAATTATTTCTTTATATTAATTATATGATTTCCTTCGAAGTTAGATGGGGGTGGCAGATATTATCAAGGGTTTGGGTTTGGTTGGTGGATTAACGGTAATATTTGCCTGTTAAGACTTAGTGGATGATGATTTACAGCTTAAATTGGATTCCGAACCACTGCGAACATCCATGCCTGAACCGGGATTCGAAACCAAAACCTCGAAACTAAAGACCGAGAACCACCAGAAGAGCTGTACATTATTGAGATTCTAAAAAACAATTTAAGATTTGTTTATAAATCATACTTGCCGACCTAACTAGGAATATTGTTAGTCCCGCCCCTTTCCGACTATTTTTTCACACCAGTCTTTTTTTAGAATACTTTTCTTCTTATTTAATCGTAAATATATTTGAAGAGAATTACTCTAAAAATTAAGTGGTGCGCAAAAAGGGGCGGAAACAAACAATATTATAGGTTAGGTTGGCAAATATGATAAATTAATAACATTAAATATCAAAGTTTATCTAGTCAATTAGTACACTTTCAACACTAGAAACTAATATGGTTTACAAATTATTAATTTAAAAAAGAAAACACTCACTTATAAGAAGATTTCTTCTTCATAAAATACATATATATCCGTTAGAAACATCCGGATTCTATATTAATGCAACACATTAATATGTAATATCTTATCATAAATATACGATATATGCGTTTATCATGTAAGTGATTGATTATATTCACTCTGATGAGATTTGCGAGATATAATTAATTCTCTTTACGTGCAGCCTAGAATATAAATACTTCTCGATAATCAAATAAAAGATCGATCTTATATTTGGAGTAGAAATAATGCATGCAAATATTTCTCAGTAACCAGATATAAACTTAATGATTAACTCCAGATATTAACTCTAAAAGATAAATTTCTTTGAGTAAACACAAAACTTAGTAAAAATGTTTGTTTAGAAATTTCCTTTTGTCTTTGCAGTAGAAAGAAAATGAATGAAAGTTAATATACTAATATTTCTAATAATGTTCTAAACAAGATAATGATTTAATCGAAGCACAATGATAACTTTGTATTAAAATAACTGCATTATATTGGAAATTTAATTAAAATATATAGAATGTTTTAAGTAATATCTGTTGTGTTTCTTCATTATTAAAATGGCTGTAAAACAAAAGATCGAACTTAAAAAATTGTGTTAGGACAGCAAGAAAGCTGAAAAATTTTTCTTTGTGTGGATTATAAAAACAAATCTGAAAAAAAAAGTTTTTAAAAAGTGAAAGTAATACTTTTTACTAAAAATAAGCCAATTCTCTTTTGGACTTTTTTAAAAAAAGAAAACACAATGCAAAATTTGATCTACTGTACAAAATGGATTTATTTTTGAAAAGACGTGTCTCAAATTAATGGAAAATATTTTTATTTTAGTTTCATATAAAGATGCAATGGAATAGAATATCTCTCAGGATTTCATATTAATGAAAATGAATATTAATATAACATAGTACCTATAGCTTAGATTTCGTTATCTGATCACAGCTTTGTATTTGCAGATGGACAACATTCACACATATAGACAAAAAAGAAGTAGAGGAAAATGGGGCAAAACTGATCAAACGGGCCCCTCTCAATTTTGTGAGATGCGCGCTACTGTTTTACAAAAATTTTATCAAAAAGTAAAACGGCATCTTTACAAGATGATGAAGCTGTGTGTTGATTCTGTCATTCACGTTGTTCAGCTGTGAATCTAATTTAATTTTTCCATTAAATTTTTCTAATATTAAAGTGACAAAGGCATAATTTTGTAATAAGTACGCTTGTTAAATTAATGTATCTAAGAAAGTGCATGAATGTACTGTATTTAATAGCATAATTCAGCATAAGAAAATTACAACTTTTGTTGCATATCTAAGTATCGCCATATTTCTTTCGACATATACAGCGAGGCAAAACCGTACTCTACTGCATAGAGCAAAATTACATTCTGGTCGCTTTTGCTCCATTATCTTTTGCTAACTATGAGTATAATTTTGTACATTTTTAACATTAAAAATTTCATGTATTTTAGTTTTTTTATTTGAAAACAGAATACATATACTAATTCAGCAGAACCGATCTAATGCAAAGCGTTATAAAGGGATCTCAAAAGTCTGGGATATATTCATTTTCTATAAATATATTCCTTGAACGCATTTATGCCCATCTGAAACATCCACTAAGCCAAACCAGCCCTTGATGTCTAGTGGAGCATCAGATGACATAGAACCTAAGCCTCGACTACTGACGAAGAACTAGATGATATAGATTTCCAGACCTCGACTTCTGAAAAAGCATCACACGACATAGAATCCCAACTTCGACTTTTCAGAAGTATCACATGCCAAACAACTGAAAGTATAATTATGAACCATCCAGTATTATTCAGTTTCAGAAGAATGGCAGTTGTTTAAAGTTTCGTCTGAATTACTGATATCTCGGCTGAACAATTTAAAAATCAGAAAAGTGGAAGGAAACAGAAAAATGACAAACACTGAAAGGAAACTAGCTTTTATTTCAACGAAACAAAATTTAAAAAAAGAAAAGAAAAAAAAAAGAAAAGAAAAAAAAAAGAAAAGAAAAAGAAAAGAAAAATGAACCGAATAAATTGAAAAGAGGAAACAACACAAGATTAAGCAAAAAATTTCTAAATCAATCCCTGCCAAATGTCACCACTCATCTCAAAGGAAGAAAATGAATCAGAAGCCTGCAAACTTGCAGTGGCTTGTGTGCTAATTCAATGTAGGTGAATCTAGTGCTATAAATGTGTAGGATGGGCCCACGAAGGTTGTTCCAATGGCGAAAAACAAAAAACAATTTTTGTTTGTGTTTTTACTTGACATACAATCATAAGTATTTTATTCTCTTTTGTATAATCTTGATTTTTCTGTAATTTACTTTCATTTTTCAGTAAAGTTACTGAAAAACCCATTTTTCCATTTAATTTGTGAGTCATCTGGTTTTACCCCACCCAAGTGGGAGAAAAGTCATTTTGCAGAGGTTAAGAAAATAAACAATAATAAAAAAAAAGTGTGTATCACTTCATAACTATGAAGATTGCTTCTTAAACGCATAAGAAATTATACCGATTGATTTTTTTTTCGAAGAAACATGCATAAATGACTTGTTTATTTAAATTTAAAGCTTATCGGGTTGTTTTTCTTGAGTTTTCCCTACATTGCTTTAGTAAAATGAAAAACTGTCTTATTTTACGTTTACTAATATCACTTTCTCCTTTCAATAAGGTAATAAATGATCGTAAAAGCTGCAAAAGAAATGTGACTGAACATCTCGTAAGGGTTTTTTTTTTTTTGTGTGTGTGTGTGGATGAGGAAGAAAGCGAGCAAAAAGACTAAATTTTTGTAACAGAACAAAAAGAGATAGATTAGTGACGAGCAAAAGGAACTGCACTCGACAGATCAGGCTGAATTATTTATCAGCAGCGTCAAATGTTCCAACAAATCATTTCTTTTGTTTTAATGTATTTCCTATGAAAATTTTTTTAATTATTTTAATGGTCAGAAATTCGAACCAAAATTTACGCCAATTTATATACCAAATACAACGACTATTGGGAAGTGACCTAAATCTGCAATTGAAGTGGTTCAAAATAGGAAATGGAAAAATAATTATCTTTTAATGATAAATAGAATTAAATAAAGTATGCATCTGCAATTTACTTTATTTTATTCTACAGATACAAACAATAAATTAAATTATGCTTACGATCCCGATTTATAAGTTACGATAAAATTGAAAAGATTTTCTTCTTTTCAATGGATGAATAAATATTGCAGAACAAAAATATTTTTACCTGTTAAACTAGTTTCAAAAATTATATTCATTAAAAAGAATATTATACCAGTTTGCATTAAATTGATTAAACAAATTAATATTCTTAAAATTAATATTATCATTATAACGAGATTAAATTAAAAATTCTATTTAATTAAATAAGTGAAAGATTTAAATTTAAGTTAAACTTTTTAATATATTATTTCTTTTTATTGCGATTAAACATTCTTTAAGTTAGAAATTGAATAATTATTTTATAAATAATATGTATGATAAATTACTCACAGTACCCATCTTCGGTGAAGATTAATTTCCCTTTTCGTAAGAATGCAATGTAAAAACATCTTATTTCAAATATCTGTAGACAATAAATTACAATCTTCAGTCTATTTTTCATCAAAGACTTTGATTCTAAGGTAGTACTTTTAATAACTTTGCATTCCCTTCACTCATCAGCAGACGATTAATTCGTTGGTCAAATATTCGTTGGTCTATTTTGACCAATGCATTTTGAGCCTTTCACAATTCTTGCATTTAGTTGTCTTTTTACTCATTACTCATATTTTTTCCTTGCAAAATAAATAAAATGTTTTTACGTTATCTGATTAAATGAAAAACGCTGCTATTACATTCAGTTGTATATTGACTTATATTATCTTTTAAAAGAACTCGCATGCCTTTCGGAAAAGTTATTCAAAATTGATTCGTAACGCTTTACAATACAATCACCTTAATAAAAAATATAATAATAAATGTTATTTAGAAGATTTTCTGAGATATTTCAAAGTTGTAAAAATCTGCTGGTATTTTTTTTTCTCCTTCCAGGTGGGAAGGGATATGCAAAATACTCATTACTCATATTTTTTCCTTGCAAAATAAATAAAATGTTTTTATGTTATCTGATTAAATGAAAAACGCTGCCATTACATTCAGTTGTATATTGACTTATATTATCTTTTAAAAGAACTCGCATGCCTTTCGGAAAAGTTATTCAAAACTGATTCGTAACGCTTTACAATACAATCACCTAATAAAAAATATAATAATAAATGTTATTTAGAAGATTTTCTGAGAATAGAAAATATATTTATTTATGCGCGAATAACTGAGACATTAGGACATCCAGTCTTGACCGAAGCCGAAGGAGATGTTTATAGCGACGCTTCCTTTTCTTTTTTCTTCTTCTTTTTTTTTTTTTTTTTTTTTTTTTTTTTTCAATCTGTTTTTTAAATGAAATTCCGACGCATTTTCAAAATACAGGAGTAGAGTGGGACTTTTGTTGAATCCCGTATATAGATTGAGACATTTTTTAATGTAAATATAACAATAATTTATGTTAATCGATATGGAAATACACCTTCATCTATTTCTTTCCATACACAACATTATGACAAGTATTGAATTTCTTGAACTAACCTAAGTTTAACAGCAGAATAGGAATTACAAGAATAATTTCACATTAATTAGATCAAACGATTCATATATTAAATCATTTAAACAGAATATTAATCTTTCTGAATTAATAGTTTATATACTCTCAATATCTCGTAAATATATTTAAATATTAGATTTCAGATCGATTAAAATGCGTCATTAGTTAAAAGTTGATATGTACAAAAAAAAAAAAAAAAAAAAAAAAAAATGAGCGCGCCATTTTTTTTTTTTCTTTAAATCTGAAAAATAGACCTAGCAAAAATTTTAGCCCGAAAAAATTGCAATCATTCTGTTTGATAGGAGTGAATTAATATAAAATATTGAAATGACTAAAACAGTACTGTAAATGGAGAAATACATCACTTTCTTGTATAATGCATCTGAATTTTATCAACTTAAACATTATGTCCAACACGATTTAATTTAAAAATTGCATGTTTGTGTGCAATGTTATTCTAAGAGCAGATGAAATATAATAAATTGGCTGCGTTCAGATTTCTTCTTTTGGTGGCCAATCTGGTAGCCGAAAGATTGGAGTTTTGACCCTTAGTTTTCAGGGACTGAGTTTGGAATCCAATTCAGGAGTGAACATTTGTAGTGGTTCGTAATTGGCTTTAAGCCATGAGTACTGGTCTAATGAACAAGCCTTAATGAGCAAAAATGATAGAGTGACTCAAACCTACCGACCCAAAATAAAACCAAAAACTTGCATAGATAAAAAAGAAAATAACTGTTTTATTATTTTTATTATAAAAATGAACAATGAAAATCTTTCTAAATCAAGAGAAGTATATATGTGTGTGTGTGTGTGTGTGTGTGTGTGTGTGTGTGTGTGTGTCTGTGTGTCTGTGCGTCTGTCTGCGCTCTGGTACTCACACTACTGATCGCAGAAAAGCAAAACTTGGCAGATAGGTAGTTGGGAGCCTATAGGTATGCACCTCACCGAGATTTTTTCAAATTTTAAATTTGAATTTTTTAATTTTTTTTTATTTATTATTATTATTATTCCATTGACTTCTCTGTTTCGTTTTTCTAAAAAATTTTCTTTCATTTCAATCGTTTGCGTATCTTAGCAAAGGTTATAAAACTATTTATTGTTTATTTATTTAATTCATTCATTTGAAGAGGAATTTTTTTTTTCGCTTTTTTTTTTATTTATTATATTTACTGAAGTCAAATGGTAATACGGTAGAAATATTAAGCATATTAAATTTTAAATAAAAAAATATATTTATAACAGTAATACGTTTACGTATAATTTTTATCATATAACAACTTCTTATTTTTCATTTATTTAATTAAATCCTTTAAAAGGGAATCCCCCCCCCCCTCTCTCTCTCTCTCTCTCTTTATTTATTTATTTAGTTATTTAGTTATTGGAAAAAATTGTAATATAAATGGTTAAACTTAGTAAAATTTAAGTTTAATTAAAATTTATTTATTTAATTTAATTTAAAGGGAAAGCTACTTTTATTTTTATTTATTATATTGGTCGGAACAGAATGGTCATATAGTGTAAAGAGCGGGGGCTATAAAATATATCGTGCAGAAACCAAAATGTTTAATAGTTGCTGAGACACGGACATCTTTAAAATTGTCGTTCTTCAATAATAGCAGCTTCACCCGTCGTCGATAAATACCCAAATTGAAGTGCCCGGGAAATATGTTTTCCAGGGAGTGGAAACCTAGACATAATGTAGCATGGGTGGCGAAAAGAGATGCCGTATGCAGCGGTTACCTGAAACGAGGTTTAGAGTGATTTTATAGTCATTTTTTAGTCTTTATTTATAAAGTGATACAATAAAAATAATGATTCAATTCTTTTGAAAATTCATTTAAATATAGTGACCAGCAAAGCAGGTGTAGCCTGCTAGTTTTAAATAAATAAAACATATATTAATTATTAAAAATAATTTTTAAAAATATCTTTTAAAAATATTTATTATTTAAATAACTTTTTAAAAATGTTAATTTTAAAATTAATTACGGAAATAACTTCTTCAAAAAGGTACTTTTAAAAAATAGATAAAATGATGAGAGTTACAAAGAATTCAGACAAATTTTCGTTCAAAATTGCAATAATATTGATGTAGAAATGTTTACTTTCTACCTACACTGTAAAACAATTTGTGTAACTTTACTCAACAATGTTGAGACAGCCTACTTGCCACAACTATGTTGAGAAACATTACCCACTGTAGTTGCGTAATCTTTTCAGACAGGGAAGAAAATTTACACACTCGTAAAGGGTAACTTTACACAAGTATTTTGTGTAATATATTATTCAGAACAGTAGATAAGTTTCCACTCTCGCAAACGGTAACCTTACACAACATTGTGGCGTAACTTAATCAGATTAAAAAGTAAGGTTCCACTCTTGCAAATGATAACTTTACACAACATTGTTGTGTAATGTATGGTGATCAGTAAGTAAGCTTCTTCTCTCGCATATGGTAACGTTACACAACATTGTTGTGTAATGTATGCTGATCAGTATGTAAGATTAGTCTCTGACAAACGGTAACTTTATACAACATTGTTTTGTAAGGTATTTAGGTTAATAGGTAAGGTCCCACTCTCATAGACGGTAGTTTTACACAACATTGTTGTGTAACGTATGCAGATCATAAGATAAGGATCCACTGTCCTAAGCGATAACTTTACACAAAATTGCTGTGTAATGCATGCTGATCAGTATGTACGTTTTCTCTCTCGCAAACGGTAACTTTACACAAGATTGTTGTGTAACGTATGCACATCAGTAGGTACGTTTTCACTCTAGCAAACGGGAATTCTACACTACAATGTTGTGTAACGTATGCAGATCAGTAGGTAAGGTTCCACTTTGGCAAAAGCTAAGTTTACACAACATTGTTATGCAACGTATGCAGATCAATAGGTAAAGTTCCACTCTACCAAACGGTAACTTTATGTAACCTTTTTGTGTAACGTGCACATATTAGTAGGTAAGGTTTCTTTCTCGCAAACAGTAACTTTACACAACATTGTACTGTGACGTAGGTATCAATAGGTAAGATTTCACTTTCAAAAACGGTTACCACATACAAGGATGTTCTGCAACCTATCAATAGTGGGGACTTTAGTAAAGAGCAGCTTACCATAAACATAATGCAGCACTTATTTTTCAGCCAAAAAAATCCTCGTTATTTTTATTTGCACTTAAGAGAAAAAAAACTAACAGTTAAAATATATAATTTTAAATATTTTTAAAGATAATATAAAGTAAAAATGTTTTTTCGCTGCCGGAAAAAAAGAACAAAATTGTTTTTTCCAAACAAATGTCAACTTTATTGATTGTTAATTAAATTAGTTAAAAGAATTTCGAAAAGATTAAAACGATTGTTCTTCTCAATTTATTTCATTCTGGTTACAAGAAAAACTAAATTAATTCTTAAAAACCGTTTTCCTTTTTTATTAGTATTTCACTCCTTAAAGTGCCTTGAAGAAAATGGTGTGTGTTTTCTAATCGCAGTTTATTTGAAAACACCAAATGATATTTACGTAATTCAATTAACGAAATGCTTTTGTTAAATGTTCTTTCTTTTACATTCTTCAGATTCACATTAACAAAATCAGATCCTAACTTTTCATTTTAATAGATGCTTTTAATATCTGTTCGAGCATATCGCACAAGTTTTTCTTTTTACTTTTTTAATCTTTTGAAACAGGATATATTCAAGAGTCACCAAAATAAAAAATACAATGTAATATTTGTTTTTTGTTTTTATGCATACTTATAAATTAAAGAATGTGACACGTTTGTGGAATGAAAACTTTTATAATTTTAAAGGAAATTTTTTTTTATGTCAAAAGTAATCTCTCTCGTTCATAAAATCGAAGACAAAATTTATGTGATTATAATTCTGAAATTCTTCACAGTCAGTTTGCATTTAAAACTTAATAGGTTTTAATGTAATAAATTAATTATATATTTTTTATATCTGATATATTTTATTTTTATTATTTTTTATTTTTTTCTTTAGAATCAAGTATTAGTCCTTTTTTACCAAGAATTTCTGCTTTCCATTCGCATTTTGATCATTTTTTTCGTAAATTTTCTAAATAGCTCCCCCGAGATATTAAAAGTTATATTTTACTTTATTAGGTACTAATTTGGAGTGTTTAAGGAAATATTTAAAATTCGTTTCAATTATATTTTATTACAATTTAATTTAATCAAATTAACAAGTTTAAGCGCTGTCAAAGCTGGTATACGAAAGGTGTAATTTTTAAATCGATGACGTGCTGTGTGTCCTAGCTGTTTGGAGATTTATGTGGTTTTCTCTGAAATTCACGGGCTAGGAAACATTACAAAGACCACTTCTCAGAGAACAGTCTATATAATTCTAAGTCCCTAACATCGACAATCGCAAATCACACACATCGACACATCACAAGAAATTTAATCAAAATTGACGAGAATTGCTTTATTTGCAAGAAGAAGCAAATCTGCTATTTAATAGTAAAACTGGGAAAAAACTGTATATATTGAATCATGTCTAAGAGTTCTTTGAAGTGCTTTTACTATTAAATTGTAAATATTACACATTATTTTTACAAACAATAATAAAATAAACTTTAGGAGGCTACACTTTATTTTTACCTAATTCGTATATTTTAAGACACAATTTTTGAGCGACAATCTTTTCAGTAGTTCTTATAACAAATAACGCCTCAAATTTCTGACCACCGTGACCGGATATATCCATTTATTGATGGGTTGTTTTTACCGGAATATGCTAATAATTAAAACTTTTTCTTGCATTAATGTGGGAAGTGAAAAGGCTCAAATAATAGTCAAAAGTCTTACCTTCATAAACATAGTTATGTTTATAATGACAAGATGTTTGAACTTATCCTTTAAGTACATTATAAAACTGTGCAGTGAAAGCAACTATACAATTTTGCCCTTTGCAAAAACGGTCAGGTGGTTAATTTAACATTCTCACTTTAACAGTATTAGCAAAACTGTCATAAAATATATCGATAAGGTTTAAAATTTAAAGTAGTTGAAACCGTTGCAACCATATTTGGAAAAAAGAGAGAGAGAGAAAATTAAATATTTTGTGTCTATAAAAAATATTAGATAGAAGTTAGATTAAAAATTATAATAAACTTTTATATAGGAATAACTAGACATTTTAATATGCGTTTATATGCTGCGTCTGCTTGTTGTTGTTTTAAAATTATGCTGTATTTCAAACATAAATACGAAATGAATGCCTTGCTATTACGTTAATTGCAAATTTAGCAATTGTTAATAATTTCAAATTATTTATTTATTTATTTATTTATTTTTAAGAATTCTCTGTTTCATAATATTTTATTTCCATTAACTGTTCCAATTATTTTCTCATTGTTCTATTCTCTTGCTTTTTAAGTTAGGCAATAACACATACTTTCAAAATTATTGTCATCACACTCAGTAATAAAAATATAGTTGAGCAGTTCGTCAATAAAAAGAATGATTTTTAACCTTAATAACAAAGATAATAACACCTCAGTGCAACATTTACAAAAGAGTTTTTCTAGCATTATAGCAGCTCTGCAATTTCTATTTTAAGATAATATTCTATATTTGATGTTTTACAAATTCGGTACGTTTTCATCACAGACATATTTCCCACCTTTATTTAACATATTATTGAACGAAAAATCATGCATTCTCTTCTATTTCGATTGGAATTTCTCGGTAATCATGCATTTCAACAATTCTTTGAATTCAAAATCAGCTCTAGTTTTAGTCATCAATGTAAATATTGCTATCTGTAAAAGGAAATATGAAATAAAACGAGGTAAAATTACAAATTGTTACAATTCAATAAGCCTAAAAGACATGGTAAGTAATTTAAATAGGTGGATAGCTTCAGAAGAAAAAACTAAATTCTCTCCCAAAAGTATTTAAATATTGGAATGATTCATTAAACATATAAAATTTAGTTTAAAACAATAAATTCAAATCTACACATAAAATTCAACATTTTTTTTAGTTCACAACACTTTGTTATATTTTATTGGATTTCCATAAAATATCTACAATGCATAAACTCTTATCTTAAGACTGAATAGTTATAATGAAACTAAAACTAGCAGTCATATGCGAGTTAACAGCTGCCTTTTCCTAAATAGGGGATACCAGGGCTAGTAGAGATAATTTTTTTTTATGTGTGTGCGTGTACAGTATTTCGAGAGATTCTAGTGAATGTGGTGGATAGCTAAACTGTTAACTACAAAATTATGTAAGACCTATTTTTTTAAATAAATTCGTATTTAAGTAATCCAAAAATTATTTTTCTTGAAAGCTTGCAACTATGACAACTAACCCTGAGTATGGGGTTAGTTGGCGTAACCCTAAGGGTAAGTTTGCACAACGTGATATGGATAAAAAGAAAACTTAGAACATCAGACATTTTCGAGGAAAAACATTTTATTTTATCAAAACATTCTGCTTTAATAATACTTGCACAGTAGAAAAGAAAAAAAAACGCATAGTTATATGAACAAACAATAGATTTTTCTCATTTTTATTATAGCTACCTTTAGTTATTCAAGTAGAATTAGCTTAATGTTTAAAATCAACCACGAATGTAGTAGTTGGGCGTACGTTTCTTTGAAAAGGTGAGTTCAATTTTAACACAATTTTACTTTGGTCGAACCCAATTGAATCATCTTCGTCTGGAAATCTGTAGTTTTACCCGTTTTAACCATGGTGGACACACGAATCTCGTTGACATCAATTTCAACAATTATCCCAGGCAGGCGTAACTGAAAGCCGTGATACTTCGCCAAAATAAAAGTTATTTACATGGTATTCAGAGTGATCAGGAGGCCCTTGATTTTGTGAAGGATTCATTATTGATCTTGTTTGATGAGACTTTTTGGCATATTTTTGAGAATTCAGGGTTTGTGGAAAATGACGAATGAGAGCACTCACCATCGTCTTAGCAAAAGTCTGAGGGTATATTTTCTTTGCTAAGAAGAGATTCTTCAGCCTTTGAGCTATCATTAAAGAAGGCCAAGCTATACCATAGCTATATAATAGTTACACCAGCTGATCCCATATCCAACTATACTAACTAGCCTGACTAGGATATCCGAAATAAGATGGATACTACACAATTACAAGACTCAGAAAGAAAAATTTAAGATACTTGCATCCAATAACAGTTAACCACTCTCAAAAACCGTCATCAGCAGCGCACCAGAATTCAATCTACAGGTTCAAAATAACAAAACAATTTACGATGAAAAAATTTACTCATCAGTCAGAAAAAAAAACGTTGAAGCAGATATCCTTACTTCGTGACGTTTCTAAGCAAACTGCAATTACGGTGATAGCGCTGTAGCTTCACGGTGGCAGAAAATAGAAACAGTGTGCCAACTATCCCTTTATTCCAATTAACCCCGGTCTCCCCTAGCTTTTTAATGTGCGTATTCTTATTTCATTGACTAACGTAAAATTTTAATTATCAGAATTTGTTATTTTTAATTAATAAATCTTCTATCTTTTTAGAAAAAAATGCATTTTCTATGAAAAATTGTATGTTTTGCTGCTAATCCCGAGAATGGAAAAACATCGGTACAATGTTACAGTAATATTTAATCTCCTATACATTAATTGCACTTACGACGTAAAGGTAAATCAGAATTCAAATAGCTCTTTATAAATTAAAATAATTTGGGGATACATTTCTCATTTATTTATTTTTATTTTTTTCCTTTCAAACGCACTGAGCCTCATCAAACTTCTTCGTACATTCACGAAATTATTGAAATTATAAACGAATGCATGACATGAAAACGAATAGCGCTTTCATTTCGAATTTTGTAATTGAGTTTTCACTTTTAGTGACATTTTTTCTCTACTATTATATAAAAAAATTATTCTTTGTCCATACCAGAAAATGGAAAAAGAATATCCGAGGTTGCAGAATCTAAAGCTGTTAAGTTAAGAGCAAACATAAAAACTAAATTGAAATAGAAAGCTATGGAATTATTATTTTCGTTTTTCAATAAATGATTTACCCTGAAATTAGGGTAAATTTTTCTGCATGCGATTTCAGAAAAAAAAAAAAAAAAAAAAAAATCAGCTTAACATGCTAACTTTACACTCTCTTTTTAAACTTTATACCCAGAAAACTGAAAACTAAATGTAAAACCTTTTAAATTATACATGACACTATTCTTTATTATATTGTATGCATCTTAAAGATTTTAAATTTCATGAATTTGTAGAGGAAATACGCTAAAAAGTGTTTTACTAACTAAACAATCTTGATCTAAAATTAGTTCAAAATGCCAGATATAATAAAATTTATAAAAAGGAAAATAACCTTAATATAGAAAAATTAATAAAACCTTCGATTTTGAAATATCTTAATTAAAATGCCAGTAAATGATATGCGTTGTGCAACATGTTTTAAAAAGTAGGCAATTTAAAACTTGCCTTTCAATTCATAAAATGTTTCCTCGTACATGAATTATATTACTGGAAAACATTGCTATACGTAAGCACTGGTGCTTTTTTTCAAGAACGGATCTTAATCGTGATTGCTTGAACAGAAAACAGGACCAGAGGTAACAGAATTAACTAAGCAGTTGCTATGCTTATAAAACATAATGTAAAGTGTTTTTTTTTTTTTTTTTTTTTTTTTTTTATGTGAGTTCAATGATATCATATTCAGCTTCCGGTATAAGAGTGGTTTTGGCGACGAGGTACAAAACTTTCAAAATACTAAAATTCTGATTTTATAATGTACTTTTTTATATTAATACGTATTCTATTTGTTTTTTAACTCTCGTCTTAAAGTGGACTTTCGATTTCAGATATTTTGGCATTAATATGTATGCAAATCATTTTCAAAACTTTTTAAGTGCTTATCAGCAACTCGGCAACAGAAGTTTTTTGAAATTTGCTACTTAAGCAAACTATGAGTCCTAATGAGCAGCATTGTAAATGAGTACTGTTTTGCAATCTGTGTTGTCAATTCAGTGTTGTTCCAGCCATTTTAAAATTTCGATCCGAAAAAGGAATCATTCATATATTATCGTGAGCGATTTGTAAATTTTCTTACAATGAAAAACCTAATTTCAAATAAAGAATCTTGCCCTCGGATGCTCCTTAATTTAATAGATACTGCTCATTGCAACATGTTAACTTTTCTCATATTGCAGAAAACCCCAGTAAAATTAATTTATGACAATCGTAGGCAAATTCTACAAGTGCGTCTATCTCCAAAAAGAAATATTATTATTCCTCAATACCAATTTTTATCGACATTTCAACTCGAAAATCAAACAATTCTTTAACACTAGAATTACGGCCAGGTCATTTTGAACGGAAATTAAACTTAATTGATTGCAACGCCTTTATTTTGCTATTTATAATTTTTTCATTTTTTTTACTTTTTCTAAAAACCTTCAAACGTTATGTAAAAATCTTTTTTTTTTTTTTTTCTGCATCTTAAATATTTATTTTTTCCAATAATACTGTGTACACCTGGAATTATGGTCACTGGTCAATTTGACCGTATCATGAAAAATAAATTTGTCTTATAATTTGCATTGCTATTTTAGCTATTTCCTCCATGCTAATAAAGCAGTATAGAGAGAAGGATTATATATTTTATAGAATAGAGGGAGAAAGGAGAGGCATGGACTGTGGAGAGAGAGAGAGAGACATCTACTTGGAATTATTGCGCATCATCGGACTGCGTACTCTTCAGTGTTAGATACGTTTTTTTTTTTTTTTTTTCCACAAACACGTATATACCTATCAAGTTCATTTCGTTTAGAATGGAATCAACATTTCGACTCAAGTAAAAATGCTTATCATCACTGTAAAAAAAATTTGTGTAAGAATACGGGAATTTATTTTCCTCAACCATGTTGAGAAATGTTATTAGCTATAACTGTGTAACAGAGGCATTCAGTGGAATGTTACGCAATTACAACTGGTAACATTTCTCTACATGGTTGTGGAAAGTAAACTGCCTCAATATTGAGGCAGTTTACTTGCATATATAAACGAGCGACTATGTGTATATGTAAACAAACGACATAATTTATACATAAACAAGCGACAAAATCAAGCAGTTCTGATAAAGAATAAAATTATCTTTCAGTAAGAGTATCTATCGTCTTTAAAAATGTTCACTGCATATGATAGTTTATTGCTTATTTCTTATTTCGTTGAATTACCATATTTTCACAGTTGTACCATCTATGTATTATGTTATTGGAGGGAAAACGTTTATTTAACATTAAAATAACATACATTTATATCAAGCAAAAAAAGAAACTAATATTTTTGCCTGCTTTAAATATTAACAGAAAATAATATTTTTGTTGTACAGTATTACTTTTCTCCCTTTTTTTTTTTTTTTTTTTTTTTTTTTTTCGTTTTTCGGAACAAGGAAAACGTCTTTCATTCATGAAACAATACTTATCCTGAAATATTGGTTAACAAAAAAGAACTTAAAATGTAAACAAAATAAATTTATTTCACCTTTTTGTTTTGTTTTGTTTTGTTTTATTTTGTTTATATATACTTACATGTAAGGACTTATAAAAATTCCAAAGCGTATAAAAAATATTCAATTTCTTTTTAAAGATAGGAAAACACGAGGGACAAAAGGTTATCAACAAAAATGCAAGCAATTTAAACAAGATTCTTTTCTGAGCATTAATTAAATTTATAACTTTCTTTAACTCCACATTCTACCTCGTTTTATTTACTTAATAGTATTGTTTGAAAAGTAAACTTATTACACTGTCCAAATTAACAGAAGTTTTCTTGTTGTTATATTTAAGTAAAATTTAATCTTGCTCCTCTAAACAAGTTGCGAATTTCATTACCTCAGAATTTTAAAATTTTATTCTCTTTTTCTTATTTAACTAAGTTTGCTCTCCTGGAATAACGTCTTTTCTTAGTTTAGAAAGATGTTATTAGAATGTATGCCACAACAATATCAGTTTTACTATGAATCCTTTCTAATTAAGATAGCTGACTGTGCAGGAAGCGACTTAGTTCCTTATAATTTATACAAATGATATTTGTAGATTTTCTAAGAAAAAGTATTTTCTGTAAGCTTAATACGAATATTAAACGAATGATTGATTAATAACATCTAATACAGAATTTCAATTTTTAAAAAATACCAATCAAAAATTTACATTCAGTTTTAAAATGTTACAACTTTTCATTTTTTTAAACACGATATTATGTAGTATTCAGTTAAAATATCTAAGCCATTCTTATAACCGTTCCTATGTTTGGATACCGATATTTTTTTATAAAAATTTTCACTTTATTTAATCATGGAAACCTACTACAAAAGCTATAATATTCTTTTAATAAAAAATATCGATATCCAAAAATCGGAACGGTTGGTAGCTATGGCTAAACATCCATGAATAATTTTGAAGAAATTACACAAAAGAATAAGAAGTAAACTAGAGAAATAGATAATAAACTTTTTTGTGATACTGGCAGATTTCATTAAAATAATATCCCTAGGAATCCTTAAAGACTCTTGAAAATAAATTGTTTTATTCCATCCAAGTGATTCTAATGGTGCTACCACGAACACATCGAAGTCTTTCGATGGTCAAATATGACATCATGTTGACGTAGCATTTTAAAATAAATTTAAGCTTTTAATCATTTGTGCTTAAAAAAGAAAAAAAAAAGGTTACAATAATAAACATATGAAATAATTTCGGTGTGGAATTATCGTGAGAAACTGCTGTTACGATTCTTTGACTTTATAATTTCTGAAAACCTATTTATACGTCACTGTTCGACGATCAACACGTGTTCGTGGTAGCAGCCTAAAGGATTATTACAGCGATTATCTCTTAAACCAAGAATCATAGAAACATATTTCCGAATAAAAATTGGTTCAAATCAAGAGTAATTTTCAGTTTTGTACAAAGGACTGTATACATGTTAATGTATATATATATATATATATATATATATATATATATATATATCCTCTTCTTTATTACTTATATTTCTAAAATAGTGTACGTGGTTTCTGACAGAAATAGCTTCCCAGATATTTAATATTTAAAATGATGACTTTTGACCACTTTACCCGCTCTTTTAGCGTTCATTTTCTGGCGTCAAAGTCTATAATTTAAGAGACAAACTATGAGCTGATAAAAGTAAAATAATGATTCATTTGTTTGAAAATAAAAATAAAAGTTTTAAAACGAAAAAAAAAAAAAAAAAAAAAAAAAAAAAAAAAAAAAAAAAGAACTGTTTTGGAATCTTTATGTGTACTCATGGAGGGCTATATATTATGAAAGGCTTAATAGTTTTACGCTTTAAGGGATCATCCACTAATTAGATAACGCTGTAAGAGATATAGAAATTAATTTATAATATGAAAAAAAAATATTTCAATGTAAAATATATAAGTCATTTCCGATATATTCCAAAGAAATAAAGTCTATGGAACTTTAAATGAATATGTGAACATGGCATTAATTTTAAATTTTTCGAAACATCTTGCCTGCTTAATACACTATTGGAAAGAATAATTACAAAAAAATATTCTATAAAGGGGCTTTTGAAATATTATTATTAAAAAAAAAAACATATTTCTTTATGAATTCTTTAAAATTATATTCAGATTTTTTTTTCTACACTATACTCTGTGAACAAACACTTCATATACTGTTCCCCCAAAAAAATTACTAATTTATAGAAAATTCTTGGAAATTTTAAAGAGCTGGAGCATTTAAAAAATTTTACGAGCATTGAATTGTGCACAATTTTGTGCATAATTATAAAATCTTTTCAAGTGATTTTCCAATAAGTAAAAAGCTCCACTGAAGAGATATTTTTCACCATCAAGTTAAATAATTTTTTCAAAATGCTTAGACATAAACGATTTTGCGTTTCAATATCAGTAAAAAAAAATTACTGCATAAAAAAAAAGGGGGATCATTTTTGTAATATTAAGCTGCACAGTCCTTCAATCACATTTAAAAGAAACGGATAATTAAGTATATCATTGAGCTTGGATGAAGATCATATGACTAAATATTAAACTTTCATTATAATAGATTAGAAAAAATTGCTAGATGATAGTTTAATAAAGAAGCATCACAAAACTGGCGTTGTAAAAATTATTACTTACAAACTTTGAATAAACACCATAAAATGCAATAAACTCGCAACAATTGTTTCGGGTCGAAAAAACCACGACCCTTCATCAGGCGAACAAAGTAAGCACGAGTGCTGCAATCAAAGCGGCAACGCACGATGCCGCTTTGATTGCAGCACTCGTGCTTACTTTGTTCGCCTGATGAAGGGTCGTGGTTTTTTCGACCCGAAACAATTGTTGCGAGTTTATTGCATTTTATGGTGTTTATTCAAAGTTTGTAAGTAATAATAGATGATAGTTTGTTTTGTCACAAGTTAGAGTAAATCATTTTAAATTATTGTTGTTTCTAAAAATTTTTAAATAAATGTTAAAGTAGTCATGAAATATTGGTTGACGTAATCTTTAATTTATTGCAGCATTTTAACAGTGTAAATTCATAAATTATAAAAGAATTTTTTATAATATAAAAAATTTTTATAAATTAAAAAAAAAAAAAAATATTTTAGTTTTTTAATAATTTTCATTTATCAGAATTCAACAGAATATTTTATTAAAAGAATTTTGTAGCATACAGATTAAGAGCCATTTTTTTTTTTTTAAGCTGGACAAAGTCTATGGAGGTGTGATAGTTGACATTTTCAATTTTCCCGAAACTTTCAGGATATGTTAGTAGTACTGTGATAAGAAAAAGTGAAATTTATTTTTTTCTGAATTTCATTTGTTTGACCTAGAGAGGGTCGAAGTTTGAGGCCGTAAATAAATGGTGCCATTTTAATATCATTTTACTCCTAAAGCCATGAGTGACCCATGTCAATTTTTTTAAATACGGATACTACTTGATACTAAGTACATTTTAGCAAAAACAGTTTGGTGGGTCACTCATTGCTTTAAAGGCCAAGGTCATTCGAAAATGCAGTTTTCGTTGATTTTTTCCATGTTTTCAGTCTGAATATCTG
This sequence comes from Salticus scenicus, assembly GCA_963930645.1. NCBI lineage: Eukaryota > Metazoa > Arthropoda > Arachnida > Araneae > Salticidae > Salticus > Salticus scenicus. The sequence continues at coordinate 85,758,163 of OZ005651.1, forward strand.
CTAAGGCCATGAGTGTCCCATAGAAATAATTATGGGGTTAATTACACACCTTAGTAACGAACTTAAAAATATTTAAAATTGCATGGGTTACTCTTGACTTTAGTATGATAAACGGTCTCAAAGTTGAAAATTTTCAAAAAAAGGTCAAATTTGATGGTAAATTACTCTATAAGCCATGAGTCAATAACTATGAGACACAGTTTTAATTATACCCTAGATGGTCTAGTTTTAGACCCAGGTTACAAACCTATGGGGCTTGCAAGATTTATTTAGATATAGTCTATTTTATATCGCCAATGTGTACCTGTTCTATGTAGTACAAAACGCTTGAGACCCAATTTTGTAATACATTAATGCTTGTTTAAAACTTCCCATTTTACATTACAGAGGTCAGCATCAAAATAAATATAAAATAAATATAAAATTAAAAAATCTGGAGTGACTTTTCCGAACATTGAGTAATTAACACTTTTGTAGATAAAACCTATAAGTACTAGATTCACGAAAATGCTTATAGTTAGTGCAACAGTGATTTATAATATTCATATAAATTTTCAGCTCAATTGAATAAGGCGTTTAGATGCTATCGCACTTTTATAAATTTGGTCCCATTGGCCATAATGATAAAGAATTTTTCTTTGTGTCCCTGTAAAAAAACTTTAAGTGCTAAATTCACCAAAATCTATACAGTTGGTGCAACTGTGACCTATAGCATGTGTACAAATTTTTTGCACAGATTAATAAGGCGTTTAGACGCTATCACACTTTTAAAAATTTGGCCCCATAGGCCATAATGATAAATAATTTTTCTTTGTGTCCCTGTAAAAAAACCATATCTTCTAGATTCTCCAAAATCTATACAGATTGAGTATCTGTGACTTATAATATGTGTATAATTTTTTTACTCAATTGAATGAGGCGTTTAGATGCTATCGCACTTTTAAGATTTTGGTCCCATAGGCCATAATGATAAAGAATTTTTCTTTGCGTCCCTGTAAAAAAACTATTAGGGCTATATTCATGAAAATCAATAGAGTTCGTGCTACGGTGACTTCCAGCATGCGTACCTACTTGCAGCTCATTCGAGCAAAGCGTTTAGACGCTAGCGTGTTCACTCACACACATACACACATACATACATCATCACAAAAATAGTGAAAACGGACTCAGGGGGACCTCGAAACGTATAGAAATATCAAAATCTCAAATTCGTATTTTTGACATGACTACAATACTTTCATCACTCCAGATTTTTTAATTTTATATTTATTTTATATTTATTTTAATGCTGACCTCTGTAATGTAAAATGGGAAGTTTTAAACAAGCATTAATGTATTACAAAATTGGGTCTCAAGCATTTTGTACTACATAGAACAGGTACACATTGGCGATATAAAATAGACTATATCTAAATAAATCTTGCAAGCCCCATAGGTTTGTAACCTGGGTCTAAAACTAGACCATCTAGGGTATAATTAAAACTGTGTCTCATAGTTATTGACTCATGGCTTATAGAGTAATTTACCATCAAATTTGACCTTTTTTTGAAAATTTTCAACTTTGAGACCGTTTATCATACTAAAGCCAAGAGTAACCCATGCAATTTTAAATATTTTTAAATTCGTTACTAAGGTGTGTAATTAACCCCATAATTATTTCTATGGGGCACTCGTGGCCTTAGCAGATATTCAGACTGAAAACATGGAAAAAATCAACGAAAACTGCATTTTCGAATGACCTTGGCCTTTAAAGCCATGAGTGACCCACCAAACTGTTTATGCTAAAATGTACTTAGTATCAAGTAGTATCCGTATTTAAAAAAATTGACATGGGTCACTCATGGCTTTAGGAGTAAAATGATATTAAAATGGCACCATTTATTTACGGCCTCAAACTTCGACCCCCTCTCTAGGTCAAACAAATGAAATTCAGAAAAAAATAAATTTCACTTTTTCTTATCACAGTACTACTAACATATCCTGAAAGTTTCGGGAAAATTGAAGATGTCATCTATCAAAAGTGTCCAACTTTAAAAAAAATTACTCTTAATGATTGTTCTGGCGACTTATGTTTACTCGATATATTTACTATTTACAAACCATTTTTTACTCAATTAATTTTTACATAAGAAGTTTTATTCATTTTTATCGGAATTAATAAGTGTATTATTAGCATTATTATTACTTAAATCATAATAAGTAATAGAGAATACCATTTTTTGTAATTTTTAATCAGAGTTTCGTTACATTAAAATAAATTACAAATTGTTATATTGTATTTTTTCATAGCTACCGCAGAGTTGAATAGATGAACCAAACTCGACTCTCTCTGTTAGTATTCATTAACTGTAACGCTAGCCTTAATTGCCGATATCGCTTTCTCAAATTACCTTTAATGACCAAACATTTATCGATAATCTAATTATCAGAGCTGGCGTCCCCGATTACTACTTCCCTTCTTTAAATTTTATTTTCTCTTACTTTCTTTACTTATATGTAAAGATTCAGGAAAACTCTGGTAGCAAGAGTTTACAATGGAAAGTTAGCTTAATTGCAGCTTATTGGGTGGAATAAATACAGGACTGGTAAATTAGATCATTGTTACCGACCTTATTCTCAGAATTTGGGAGTCTGTCACATTAAGGTATTTATTTGCCGTAATAATAAAACGAAAGAAAAAGACAATTGTTCTTAGTTTAATAAACTAACTTTTTTATAACGTCGAACGAAGTTGCGTCAGATCAATTTCTTTTTAGGTGGATAATTAATGGACTGCTAAAATCGATTAAATTTGAATTCAACGCGGAAGAACCATTATGGTGTCTTAAAATACGTCATTTCTAGCAGTTTTTCCTTACATTGCTTACATTTGTGAATGCAATCCTTTCAGTTAAGTTCATCGAAGAGGTAATTCTAAAATAAACTTTTTTTTTTTTTTTTTTTATTAAATTGCTGAATTTAAATTATTGTGCAAAATATAATAATTTATAATCTGAATATTATTCTGTTATCATTTATTTATTTGAACTGAACCGTTCATTTAATTAAGATTAATACTTTTGACAAATTTACTTAATGATTCTCAATCAACTAAATGTTTTATTTGAAACTTCTTCTTATAAATGAAATAATATTATTTGATAAGCGCTGGTTTATTTGCTTAACTGATTATTTAGAAAAAGGCGTCTTCGCTTAATATTTTTAAATAAAGTTAAGAGAACATTAATATTAAGAATCATGTAACGTCTGACCGCATATCACGAAATTATTCTGTGTGTATAAAGAATTACTTTTAATAGATAACTGCCATGAATATATATAACTATATATATTGAAAACCTTCTCAAACATTGCAGCAGATGTAACCAAGTATCACATGAAGAAGTAGAAAAAATTAAATAAACATTACGAATAAATGAGCAAACTGAGATTGAAACATACAACATCATTACTTTATCAAGGGCATAAAATAAATCTTGCATGTAAATAGCGTGATGTTTCTGTAGTGCTGTATGCACACACAGAAAAATGAAAAGTCGAAACTTGTCAAGAGACGTGCCATCTTTGTGATACTAGACGTTCTTCAAGTACATTGACAAATTTGTACAAAATTACGCAAAATTGTAAACAATCAAAAGACTACATGACAATCCCAGTTAGTCATGAAACACAGATGTCGTTTTATTTTACCATGTATCTTTAATGTGTTTCGTCTGATGATCCGTTTTGGCTCTAAAACTTGTCAGATGACTAGATTCCCTGGTACAGTTTCCATTTTCCAAAATTTGACTGGTTAGTCAAATGAGAGACTAAAAATAAATTATTTATGTAAAGTAGTTTATCAACTTTCAAATCAAAGAAATAATTATCTCCATCTGAAAAGGAAACTTTATAGATGGTGTACATTGCGAAAAACAAAGTAAATTTCAGTCTTGAATAAAATATATTCATAAATGCTTGATTAGAAGTTCAGCTTTATTTAATTTATTGAAAACAATAAAAATGTGCCAGGTTCGATCAGGCTAGAGAACTGTCGAAAAAGAAGGAGAGAGAACAAGCTAATTACATGTTTGTTAGTTAAGTTATTCGAGTAAAAGTGACGAATCGAACCAAGTTCGCTTCCCTATTTTGTTCGCCAGATCTGGCAGTACTAAGAAATTATCAGCTAAAACCGCCAAATAAAAGTTTCTTTGTTTTAGAGTTAATCTAATCAGAAATTTCAATTTAGAAGAGATGGTTGCAACCTAGCAACCCCTAACTTGGCATGATTTTGTAAGCCAACAAGAACCGTTAGCAGGTGCAAGTAATTAATATTTATTACGACATAAAGGCTGAAAGAATAAAACATTTAGATTATATCTAACCGCAATTTATTTCTTTATATGGTTTTTAGAGTTAAACAAAATAAAAATAAATTATAACGGAAATCGTTTAATACATTTTAATAGTTAGATATATAAATAGATTTATTGTAAATTGCTATGAACTAAAAATGATTCTTGCAGGGGCGTAGCGTGAAAATTTGATTGGGGGGGGAGACCCGACATTTGGCGCCCTTTCGTATTCCTCATCTAAAAATGCCACACGCATACTTTCAAGGGTGTTGCCATCTTTAGGATCGAGGGCACAGGCCCTCTCGTTGGTTAATACGTGCCCCCTCCCCCCCCCCAGACACACACACGCCATCCTTTGGGGCATATTCCTAAAATCTAGTGATTACAGTGCAACCATTTTGAAAAAAAAAAAACACCTTTCATAAGCCGAATATATGTAATCGATAATTTTTAGCTACAGGCTCAATGACAAATTTTCTTATATCAATGGATTTTCTTCCATCCCACATCCCTTCCTAAGAGTCCACTCCTCTTTTCAACTACTCACTATATAAGTTATTTCATATTGTTGTGGTAGCCTGGTTGGTAGAACGTCGATCTCGCAATAGAAACATTGCGGATTCAATAATCGAGCTAGCTGAAGACCATCATGAGCATCAGTCTCTGGTCTACGTAAAATCTGTCGTGGCTGCAATGACCTCCATGCTCCCTGCAAATAATACCTTTGGGAGATACTGAAGCGGGGGAACCATCCCTTCCGCAGAAAATAAAAATTGTGATGGCTTGTCTTCGGACCGCCACTGAGGCGTTAATCCCAAACCGTCGCCAATTGCCCAATATGTACCTATTAATGCGACATTAAATCAGCTTCTTGCGCTATTTCATATCAAGAAACACTAGCTGAATTCTATAGACTTATAAATGTTTCAAAACCTGTTAGCTATGAAACTAAAATAAAAAATTTGCTTAAAGGATCACTTAGAATAAAAAATTGTTAGTGAGAAATCGTTATAACCAAATAAAACCTCATCTAATTTCGTCTTTATACAATAGCCATAACATACAATAAACTGCTCTTTTTTTTCGAGGTAAGGTCTTGAAAAATCATAATTTTAAGTTTTTGGAGGGGAGAAAGCGATTGCGCATACTTAAGAGTCAGTTGTAAGTGTCCGAAATGGGAGAAGGGCGCCTCAGTCGCCACAGAGCGCGAATTTGCTAATGTCAGAATTTTTAACAGTCTTTTGTACGGTAAGCGAACAGACTATTGTAAGTGTTTAAAATGGGAAATCATGCCATAGGCGCCCCCAAACAGGAATTTGTTATGATCAGATCAAGGGTCGTGAATACGAAGAGAATTTTCAAGCATCGTTTGCACGGTAAGAAAACAGGCTGTTATACACGTTTAAAAAGGCTCTTTTAGGCGTCTAATTAGTTAAGAGGGTGCCGCAGGCACCACCTAATGGGAGTTTGATACAGTCAGACATTTTAATGCAAACTTTTTTTGCAGGTCGGTGAACCAGTTAGTCACCGAGGCAGCTTCTGACGCATAAAAATCTTAAGTGTTTTTGGCAACTAACGATAATTAAAAAAATCTGGAGTGACTCCACTCGACTTTCCGAACATTGAGTAACTAACAGTTTTGTAGATAAAATAAAGAAAGAGGAGTTGCTAAACAAACAAAAGAGAGAGAGCCATAACAGAGTGTTTGAGTATTTTTCTCCATATATCACACGAGGTTTTATTTAACGCTACTGAACTTTGAGCCCTTAGATCATAATGATAAAGAATTTTTCGTTGTGTCCCTGTAAAAATCTATAAATTCTGACAAACTTAAACAAATTTTCACATTTTACCCACAATTTTGTCAAAGTCCCACTTTTTTTTTTTTTTTTTTTTTTTTATTGTTACTGAGTGAATTTGTATAGGAAAATATAGAAGAAAGTCTCGTGGTGGCCACAATTCACCAAAATGCTTATAGTTAGTGCAACAGTGATTTATAATATTCATACAAATTTTCAGCTCAATTGAATAAGGCGTTTAGATGCTATTGCACTTTTAAAAATTTGGTCTCATAGGCCATAATGATAAAGAATTTTTCTTTGTGTCCCTGTAAAAAAACTGTAAGTGCTAGATTCACCAAAATCTATACAGTTGGTTCAAATGTGACCTATAACATGTGTACAAATTCTTTGCTCAGATTAATAAGGCGTTTAGACGCTATCACACTTTTAAAAATTTGGCAAAGAATTTTTCTTTGTGTCCCTGTAAAAAAACTATAAGTGCTAGATTCTCCAAAATCTATATACATTGAGTATCTGTGACCTATAATATGTGTATAAAGTTTTTGCTCAATTGAATAAGGCCTTTAGATGCTATCGCACTTTTAAGATTTTGGTCCCTTGGCCATAATGATAAAGAATTTTTCTTTGTGTCCCTGTAAAAAAACTATAAGTGCTAGATTCACCAAAATCTATAGGGTTCGTACTATGGTGACTTACAATATACGTACCAACTTTCAGCTTATTCGAACAAAGCGTTTAGACGCTAGCGTGTTCACTCACAGACATACACACATACATACACACATACATACACACATACATACACACACACATACACACATACATACACACACACATACATACATCATCGTAAAAATAGTGGAAACGGACTCGTTGGACCTCGAAACGTATAGAAACATCAAAATCTCGAATTCGGATTTTTGACATGATTACAATACTTTCCTCACTATAGTGTTCGGAAAGTAAAAATTATGATCCACTTTCAAATGAACTTCAAGGCGCAAAACAGCGCCTCAGAAACCTCATTATGCCTTTGTAAGTGCCTGAACAGGTAAGGGCGTCGCTCAGCTGGAGTTTGCTACTAACTTATTCTTAAAAGGTCCTGAATACGATCAGAATTTTTAAGTCTTTTGTACGGTAAGCGAGCAGACTATTGTAAGTGTCTAAAACGGGAAGTAGGCGCCCCGGAACAGGAATTTGTTATGATCAGATTTTTTTAAACGTTGTGAATACGATGAGAATTTTCAAGAGTCGTTTGCACGGTGGTAAAACAGGCTGTTATACACGTTTTAAAAGGTTGTATTAGGCGTCTAATCAGTTAAGAGGGCGCCGCAGGCGGCACCTAACAGGAGTTTGATACAGTCAGACATTTTAACGCAAACTTTTTCTGCTGGTCGGTGAACCAGTTGGTCAGCTTGTGATACATAAAATTCTTAAGTGTTTTTGGTAACTAACGATAATTAACAAAATTATGATCCCCTTTCAAATGAACTTTAAGGTGCAAAACAGCTCCCCCAGAAACTTCAATATGCCGCCCTATTTTTTAAAACATTGGGGGGGGGGGAGACTCCCCCCCTCCCCCCCTCAAGCTACGCCCCTGGATTCTTGTCGGGGAATAAGAAATTAAATTGCATTCTAGATCCTCCATATAAAAATTGCATACTTTTAAAAGGAGATCAATGGATCTCTCAATAGAAACTCTTCTTAACATTAATGAAAATAATATATTTTAATTCATAATTATATATTTAATAATTTTGAATAAATTTATTATATTTTAAGCATATGTGAGTAACACGCTCACAGTTCTAATTTTGTCAATCAACTAAGAAAAATTTTTTTTGCTAGTCAAAAGGCTGAGAATTATTATTACTTTATTATTATTATTATTATTTGTTTATTTATATTTGTTTCCTACTGACAATTTGTGTTAGTGAACCAAAACCGAACAATAAAATCATCGAATTTGGCGGGAAGGTGTTCGTTTCATTAATTCTGAAAAAAAAAAAAAAAATATCGCTGAAAGCTATTTCAGAAACGCATATTTTTTTTATAAGAACCAATTACTTTGTATCATCATATTGATCACAATTTTTACTTCCATTACCCTACTACTGTAGGTAATGAAAGTATTGTATTCGGTCCAAAAATTCGATGTCGAGTTTTCACCAGATTTACATGTTTTATGGTCCCCTAAATCTAAAAAAGTGGTTTTCGGCAATTGGCCAGGTGTGTGTGTATGTATGTACGGATTGTTCTGACTATCATATCTCCTAGATAGGTTTATAGATAAATTTTCCAAATTTTGGTTAAAATTGAAAAAAACGGAAATGGTTCATCCGAAACCGGAAGTGAGACCGTAAGTCCGTATCTCAAAAGCGGCTTTAACGATTTTCTTCAAAATTGCTGTATAAACATTCTATTAGATGTCCTTTCGAATGGTATAGCTGGTTAGTTCAGGAAAATTGATAGGTGTCCTGTATAAATAACTCCGTTTCAGGTCTCGCAAGTGCGCTACTTTAAAAACGGCAGCACGGATTTTTTTTCAAACTCGGCATAATAACTCTTTTTTAGGTATCCTTTCATATGTAATTGTTTTTTGTTTTTTTCTGGTCAATAATTAAGTTTGTCAAGTTTTGGTGAAAGCCTGTATCTCAAAAAAGGCTCTAACGGTTTTCTTGAAAATCATTACATAAATCAATTTTAGATAACCTTTCTCATGTATTACATGGTTATTACAGGAAAATTAACAGTCATCCTGCTTAGGTAGGATAATTTTAGATCACGGAAATTGGTGTTTCAAAAGATAACTCAAACATTTTTACTCCCATTACCCGACTACCGTAGGTAATAGAAGTATTGTTTTCGGTCAAAAAATTCGATATCAAGATTTCGTCTGATTTACATGTTTTGAGGTCTCCTGAGACCAAAAAAGTGGTTTTTGGCAATTGGTCTTTGTGTGTGTGGGGGGGGGGGGGGATTTTATATATGTAGGGAATCTTATGGCTATTATATCTCGGAAACTAATAACGATTGAACTACGAAGCTTTAGAATTGAAACAGGTCTGATGTACAACAGGTTCTGTACAAATGAATTTTTCGAATTGAAAATTGGAAAACCGGAAGTGGGACATGCGAAATCGGAAGGGGGCCGTAAGTCCATATCTCATAAAAGTCTCTAACGATTTTCTTTAAAATTGTTGTATAAACGCTCTATTAGATATCCTTTCGAATGATATAGTTGGTTAGTTCAGAAAAATATATAGGCGTCCAGTATAAATAGCTGAATTTCAGGTCCTGTAAGTGCGTTCCTTTCAAAATGGCTGTATGATTTCATTTTATTTATTTTTTTTTTTATATTTTTTATATATATATATTTTTTTTTTTTCAAACTTGCGATATTAACTCTCTTTTAAATATCAGTTTGCATATAATTATTTTATTTATGTATTTTTATTTATTTATTTATTTATTTTTTGGCCAACAATTAATTAGGCCAAGCTTTGGTAAAAGCCGGTGTCTCAAAAACGGCTCTAACGATTTTCTTGAAAATAGTTACATAAACCCATTTTAGATATTCTTTCTCATGCTTTACTTGGTTATCACAGGAAAATTGATAGTCATCCTGATCAGATAGATCAGTTTTAAATCTCGGAATTTGGAGTTTCAATAAATAAATAAATAAAAACTCTACCAATTTTCTTTTCACTTCTTTTTCTGAAAAAAAAAAAAAATCGCTGTGTAAACTCTGTTTTATGTTTTTGCACGTGTATTAACTCTCTCTTACCAGAAAATTTTTAGGTGTCTATTTCATTAGGTCAATTCTATGTCTTCTGAACACATTATCCCCAAAAGTGGATATACGTGTAATAGTGGATAATGGAAGTCGTGTGGTTGTTTCACACCAGATTTTTACTTTCTTCTATATGTAATATAGAGAAAGTATTGGATTCGCGAAAATTTTCGAAGTCCACTTTTTGATGGATTTACATGTTTTGGGATATGGAGAACACGAATTAATAGTTTTTAGAAAATGTCTGTCTGTCTGTCTGTCTGTATCATTTTTTTGTGGACGCTGTATCTCACGAACCAATGAATGAAATTTAACCAAACTTGGTATTTAGTTGCACCCTGACATAAACTGGTGCTGATTAGATTTTGGGATCAATCGCACAATAGGTGGCGTTGTGATCGCATTTTATGCAAATTTTTAACATGGCAGCATAGGACAAAATTCCGTATAAATGGGCATAAAGAGAGTTATTTTACACTTGTGATTGTAAAATTAATATGAATTATTGATAATAGTAGTAGTTAGCTAGGAAAAAAATTTTGTGCATGGGGGGGCATCGGTTCCCCCCCGGGGGGGAAAATCCCCCCCGGGAAAGTAAATTTTCAAGATGGGTATCTTTCGAAAGGTCTCGTTGATAATAGTAATAGTTAACTGGGAAAAAAATTTTGTGCATGTGGGGGCATCGGTTCCCCCCCCACCGGGGGGGGAAGTTCCCACCCGGGGGGGCAAAATTTCAAGATGGGTATCTTTCGAAAGATCTCGTCAATACCTTTAAAACGAATGGTTGAACGATAAATCTGTGATAATTTAAACCAAAGTTATCGATTTTTTTTACTTTTAACAAAAAAAAACTTAGAAAAATATCGCATTTTTTTTTTTAACGAAATTTAACCAAACTTGGTATTTAGTTTGTCCCCGACATTAACTGGTGCTGATTATGTTTGGGGATCAATAGCTCAACAGCTGGCGCTGTGATAGCATTTTATCTAAATTTTTAACATGGCAGCATAGGACAAAAATTCGTATAAATGTGCATAATAAGAGTTGTTTTAAACTTGTGATTGTAAAATTAATATGAATTATTGATAATAGTAGTATGTAACTAGGAAAAAAATTTTCTGCATGGGGTTGCATCGCTTCCCCCCCTGGGGGGGAAGTACCCCCCCGGGGGGGATAAATTTTCAAGATGGGTATCTTTCGAAAGGTCTCGTCAATACCTTTAAAACGAATGGTTGAACTATAAATCTGTGATAATTTAAAACAAAGTTATCGATTTTTTTCACTTTTAACAAAAAACAAAAAAAAAAAAAAAAAAAAATCGTACTTTTTTTTTTTTTTTTTTTTTTCTTTTTTAAAATATTGTTACTGATTGAATATGTATAGGTAAATATAGAAGAAAGTCTTGTGGTGGCCACAACATACTAGTTTCTGTTATTTTCTAATTGCCATGTAAACTTTGTTTTATCTGTCTTTACTCGTGTATTAAATTTCCCATACTGGAAAGATTTTAGGCTTCTACTTCATTAGGTCACTTTTATGTCTTCTGATCATATTATCTCAAAAAAAAAAAAAAAAAAAATGCATATAAAGAAGGGAAGGCTTCGGAAACCGTAACTAACGAACGAATGCATTCCCCCGTTCTGTCTGCGAAATCGCCAAGACTGTGGCAAACTTTAAAAGTTTCGCGGCACGCGCCATTTTGAAATTGAGTGTCAGTGAAGTCTGAAGTTGTCGTTTTCTGATGTGTCAATTTTCTGTGAAATCGTAAAGTATTAAACACAGGCTGAAACTGCTTTTTATTGAAATAGTCCTGAAAGGTAAATCTGTAAATGACATTTTACTTAACCGCTTGCAAGCTGGTACAATCCTTAAAAGCTCAAAGTTTTAATATTCTTTGGCTTTGGGATTGTGTACCTGCTAGTATTTTCAAGTTTTTCTCAAACTGATGAAGGTATATTTACTAATTTACCTAGGGAAGATTTACTAATGAAGTGAGTGTTTTCTTTTTCTCTTCTTTTTTCATTCTTTCATTTTATATTTGAGTTTTTAATTTTTAAGTGTTGGTATCTAGGTTTAAAATTTTGGTACACTTTTTTAAATATCTATAAATACTCTTGTGGAATTTCTACTGCTTTTGTGGAAAAAAAAAAAAAAAAAAAAAAAAAGATATCGAATAAAGCTTTAAACTTTAGCCTTAGCAGTCAATCTATTTCCTGTTTAATATAAAAATATACATATATAATATAAAGCTACTAATATTTTAATGAACTAAGTATGTGCATATGCAGTAATTTTATACAATATTGAAAACAGGTTTTAGACATAAAAAATTTTGAATTAATCATTTACTTAAACCAAAATATTTTTCAAATGCTTGTTTAAGAATTTAAATTTTGTAAAGGGAGCAACCTAACACTCCTAATTTCAGTTTAGATTTTATCTATTACTTTCTTCTATCTTCAATAGAAGAAAGTATTGGATTCGTAAAAATTTTCGATTTCGGGTTTTTGATGGATTTACACGTTTTGAGAGCTGTAGAACACGATTTTACCATTTTTAGAAAATGTCTGTCTGTCTGTGTGTGTGTGACAAAATTTTGTGGCAACTGTATCTCTGGAACTACTGCACAGAATTTCATACAAATTGGTATGTAATTGCACCTTGACATAAATTAGTGCCTATCAACTTTTGGTAAAAATCGTCTTACAGGTTGCGTTGCCATCCCGCTTTTTCTAAATTTTTAACAGGGTGATATAGGGCAAAAATTTTCAAGATGGGTATCTTTCGAAAGGTCTCGTCAGTACCTTTAAAACGAATGGTTGAACTATAAATCTATGATAATTTAAAACAAAGTTATCGATTTTTTTTTTACTTTTTACGAAAAAAAACTTAGAAAAAAATTTTTTTTTCTTTCTCTCCCCTTAATTTTATCAAACTCCCACGGTTTCCGTGTTCTGACAAACTTAAACTAATATTTGCTTTTTTCCCCTAATTTTGTCAAAGTCCTACGGTTTCCGTGTCTTGACAAACTTTAACATATTTTTGCATTTTTCGCCTAATTTTGTCAAAGTCCCACGGTTTCCGTGTTTTGACAAACTTTAACAAATTTTCACATTTTACCCAAAATTTTGTCAAAGTCCCACTTTTTTTTTTTTTTTTTTTTTTTTCTCCCCTTAATTTTATCAAACTCCCACGGTTTCCGTGTTCTGACAAACTTAAACTAATTTTTGCTTTTTTCCCCTAATTTTGTCAAAGTCCTACGGTTTCCGTGTCTTGACAAACTTTAACATATTTTTGCATTTTTCCCCCAATTTTGTCAAAGTCCCACGGTTTCCGTGTTTTGACAAACTTATAATAATTTTCACATTTTACCCAAAATTTTGTCAAAGTCCCTTTTTTTTTTTTTTATTGTTACTGAGTGAATTTGTATAGGAAAATATAGAAGAAAGTCTCGTGGTGGCCACAACATACTAGTTATTATTGCTGTTGTTAAAATTATAGCCTTTTGATTTTCTTTTAATTGTAAATTTTCTTTTTATTTACATTGATTAAATTTTCTATCAGTAACGGCATCAAAAACTTTATTGGAAATAATAATAATAATAATAATAATCAAGCACATTTAAGAGATGAAGCGAAATTTTTGGATAAAAAATTTAGTCAATGTACAATGTCTATAAAAACAATTTAGGAAAATATGCATTTATATTGTAATTCTGAAAATATCGTTAATATATGTATTCTGAATTGTGAAAGGGGAATGTGCATTTTTTTTTCTTTTAGCAGTGCCTGAAATTATTATTTTAATCCTTAAAATATGTTCTCATGATGTAAGATATCATGCAAAATGTATCATTCTAGTATGCTGTCCATCACAAAAATTTTTCCTATATAAGTTTAAAAGTACAGTACCACCTATTAATTAAATGCACAAAAAATTTAATTAGCATAGCTTCTGACATCAAATGCTTTAAATATACTCTTTAGTGCAATTTTAAGTAATAGGTCTTAAAATACAGCAATATGGAAAATTACAGGCATTTATAACAGTGCCACCTATCGGTCGATATACACCTATATTTAATAAACATTATTTTTTCAATATATCCATCTTATATTTCAAGTTTAAAGCACTTATATGTTATAGAAGCTGAGTTATAGCCTTGTAAATGAGGAAAATTGTAACATAGCAGCACCACATCTTGGCTGATACATACCAAACCTTATCAGCACCTATTTACATCAAGGTTCAATCAAATATGAAATTATTTATAATTTTGTCCATTGTTTCTTGAGATACAGCACCCGCAAAATTTTGGTAAGACAGACATCTTAGATTGATTTTTTTTTTTTTTTTTTTTTAAGAACACAATTTTATTTTATGCATATGGATTTATTATTCTTATGTATACAGAAGAAAGTAAAAATTAAATATTTCAAGAGGACTAACAAAAAAAAAAAAATTATAAAAAATAATGATACAAAAAATGTATATGCAATCTTATTAGTAATTAAATTAATCATAGTGTTATATTTTCTTAGCGTGTTTTCAGTGTGCACCCCTAGTTATGCACTAAACATTAGAACAACTAAAATTAAAATTTACGCTTATGTTACAGAATATAGTAGTAGCAGATCACAACTAGTTTTACATAGACAGAAATTTTTAAATAATAATTTTTAAATAAAACGAACCCCATGATTTAATTTTTTAATTTATTATTTATCTTTTAGTAACATTTTTAACTAATAAATATTCAATTACAAGTGTCTAATTATGAGGGATTTAAATCAATTTAAATTTTGATTAATCTGTCTCAAATATTATGAGACGGGTTAATAAAATATATTTTCTTAAACTAATCTTCCTCCTCAATTATTATGAGGCAGCTTAGTCAAATAAAGACTAGTTTTCCTCTTCAAATATTATCCTTCTGGTTAGTCAGGCAAATAGTCTCGACAAACCTGCCTCTTCAAATATTGATTGAAAATTGACTAGCTTGCTTAGTAAGATACCTGGGGGCTCTTGACTAACCGTCTTAATCAAGCGTAGATTCTGACTAACTTGCCTTGTCTGGTAAATTCGGTTGTTGACTAACCTTCCTGGTCAGATAATTGTGATTTTCGACTAGCCTATTTTGTCTTATAGTATTAACCTTCCTTGTCTGGGGTATTCTTTTGGAAACTAGTTCAGCTAGTACACTTTTTAACTGAGCTTTTCTAGTCAGCTATTTAAGTTAGACAATTCTGTATTGTCAACTGAGCATTTAATAAGGTCACTGGGACCAATTTATTTTTCTGTGTACATATTGCTAAAATTTTACAGCACTCTATGCCCTATATTCACCCATAAGACATGAAAATAATTGAAACTCAAAGAGAAAGAAGAAAAAGCCAAGGGAGAAACACAGTTTTTATCAACAATCACCATTAGCTGAATAATCAAATTAATCCTAAGATAAATTAATTAAACCAAAACACTACTCACTAACAACTGCAAATCACGCCGAAAAAGAAACATTTCAAACACCTGTGCCATAAGACGCCATGAGGAGACTGAATACAGTTAAAGCTACAGTTAATTGGAGACGTATTTACCTACTGAACAAATAAGTAAATAAAATTTTGTTTAAATTCTTTCTGCTTATTTGAATAACTAATAAACCTTAAATTTAAATTTTATTTGATTATATATATAGGTATGTACGTATGTACGTATGTATGTATACGTATTTGGTGTGTTAAATATAAATTTCGTAAATTTTTCGTAACAAATAAAAGTAATTTTGTCTTTTTATTTACTTATTTATTTTATTATATATTTTTCTTTCTTAAGTTTTATTTTTCTTTCTTAAGTTTAAGTAAAGAATAATGAAAGAAAAGCAATTCATTTTCTTTTTTCTTTTACTTTTAACTTTGTTTTTTTTATTCAAAGGTCATTTTAATCAATAATTTTCTAATTATATGTGACGGGAATCTTTCACTATTAAAACTATATTATTTTATTTTTATTTCATCTTATTTTTCCTCTCTTTAATTTTGTGTCAATAATTAACAAAAATAAAATTAATTAAGTATTTCGACGTTTCACATTTTTTTAGAAGTTTAGATTTATAAAGTACAAATATAAATAAGAATCCCTTAATTTTTAAAGTTTATGAACACATTACTTTTTCAAATTTTTTAGTCAAAATGTTCTTTGAACTATTTCAACAATATTAAAAACGAAATTTCTCAAAGAATGCATGTTTTTTAAAACATGAATTAAAAAATGTTTCTAATTATTTACTAACCGAAATACTTAACATAAGTACTAGATAAAAAGAATACAGTGCTGCTGAAAAAATACTTAATCTAAATTTTAATAGCAAATAAAAGACAATGAAAAATGCAGCAGTTCAGTGCTAGAATTCCGTATACTTCAATTTGCCGTAACTAAGAAATACAGATAAAAGTTGTTACAAAAGTGTATGAAAGAATAGTTATATATGCACAAATTGAATAAAATTGAAAGTTTCAATTTATTATCATTTTCATATTCGTAGTTTTTAGAAAAATATTTTAATTCATTTTTTTTTTTTTAACCACAAGTCAGATTAGTCTACTTTTAATGAACAAGTAAAAACTTGTACAGGAATAACTTTCTATGAAAAGACTGTGTAAAAAATAAATAGAAAATACAAGAAGAAGAAGAAGAAGTTTTATGGATTTTTCTACTTTTTGAATTTCAGAAAGACCATATAAAGAGAAGAACTCTAATGAAAACTAAAAATATATCATTGCACTTAAGAAACTTTTTTTTTTTTTTTTCATTTGCATATTTGACTGTTCTGAAAAGAAAGTACGGAAATTCTTATGAAAAGTTTCCAATCAAAACATAAGAATGTATCATTAAAATGAAGTAATTTTTTTTTCTTCCATTTACTATATTTTGCTGCACTCAGAGAAAAGAAAATTAGGGAACTGCACATTTTTATTTACAATCCCAAGTGAATGAAGTTTTTCTTATACGTATTAATGATCATTTTCCAGATATATTCAACTTAAAAGCCTTGAGAGTTTTATAATTATCATGAAAAGCATATTTCTAGCTTTACCCCATTCCCGACCTGCTCGTCTTTTTTCGTGTGTGCTAAAATATACAGCATGAATTCAGAGTCTTTATAAGAGCAAAAAAGCCTCTTCTCATTAAATACAAGAAGATATTTGTTAAAAGAAGCCTTAAGGTTATAATGTCAAGAATTTTATTTAAAGATTTAATTGCTCGAGAAGAATATTTTGTTAAAGGATGAAAATTGGTTATATTCATGACTTTTATTATGATAGTTTCTTATTCACAGATATCACAGAACTGCTAAATATAAAAAAGGCACAAAATAATTTATCTTTTTCTTTTTAATTGTTTCTCACTGTGACAGCGTTCAAAGACGCAGTTTTATATAAAATCTTGTTTTAACATTTATGTAAGTAGCGCAATTTATTAAATTATTTAAATATTCGTTTATTTTTTAAATCTGTGATACAATACAAAATAATATTTTTTACAATGAACTATCAAAATGTTAATAAAAATTCATAATAACAGTTCCAAAATTTGGAACATCCTTGATTTCATATCATTAAATTTTATCTTTTAAAGTGTCAATTTTAAAGCCTTTAAGTTTTAATCTGTAATGCCAAATTTGTAAAAAAAAAAGTATGTATAGGAACATAAAGAAATTATCAGCTAGAATCAGACTGAAATAAGAAATTTGCAACTTGAAAATCATCAGAAATATTTTAAGTATGCGATTTTTTTCAATAAAATAGCCTAAAATACAGAATTAATTTAGTCTAAATAGTTTAAACCATTTATTATTATTATTATTATTATTATTATTATTTATTTATTTATTTATTTACTTATTTATTTAAGTTCATTTTTGACCATTGCAGGCTAACCAAAGCTGTATCCCAACCAAGGGAAAAAATCGTAGGATACATTGTTATATTATTATTATTTTTTTTTTATTGCTTTAAACAATGAAGGATGGATTTAAAAGAATGTAGAATATATTATTTTCATAAACTTATCCCATGACTCGACTTCTAAACAATAAAATAGCTTTAAGATGAATCGAAGAAAATTATATAGACTATTTCAAGAATCTTTAACTCTTAATTTAAACATATTTATTTAAACTTATGCAATGATTTGCCCTCATTGTTTTCAAATAACTTTGTGTTTTATAACCTACGTAATCATTTGCAAAAGAAACAGACTTCCCTTTAAAATAAAAACATCATTTATCAATTAGAAAAAAAATATATATATATCCATTTAAGCATCGTTTGTTGGAAAGCAACAAAGACATCAAACTGTTACGAAAATATTAACTACAGGGAGATTGAAATAAGAGTTTTGCATATTGAAAGTTATCAGAAACATTTTAAATGTTCCGTTTCATTACATTCATCAGAAATATTTTAAATGTTATATTTAAACAGGTATATGTGTTATATTGAAATCCCAATGGTATTAAGTAGGTTCAAATATTACTGAAAATTTATCATTTAAATTTGATAAATTCCATGTGTAAAAAATTAGAAATCTACTTTTCTGAAGTGTCACTTAGAAAGGCATTTTTAATTATACTTCTACACTACACACACTAAATGAAATATAGATATATACAATTTTTAACGAAATTTTTCATGGATTGGCTACAAGATAATTTAAAAATATTCAACCTATGCTACCCTGGTTATGTTACCATTAATTTCTAAAAGGAAAGATTGTTCATAAATGAATAACTAAAGCAAAAATGTAAATAGTGGAAACATATTATTATTATTATTATTATTATTATTGCTATTTTAATATATGTAATTTTTTCTCTTTATTTGCACATCAATATCAGACTACCTTTTATTTATTTATTTTATTTATTTATTTTTTCTTTTTTTTTTTTTTTTTTAATTCAAATGAGAGAGCTCTCTTATGATGTTAATTTAGTTAAGAGAAAATGCTTCAGTTTTAATATATATACTTTTGCTTTCAATAGGTTATACTTACTTATTTATATTATAAATATAGTGTATTCAAAAAACCTTCTCCTTCGACTTAAATTTTGTAAATACTCACCATAGACGCATATTTTAATTGCAGATTTGCTAAAAAGATGATACAAAATCAATTAAAATCAATTAAAAATTTCAGAAGGTTCAATATCAAGAATTAAAACAGCAGTTTTATACTACTGTTATATGAAAAAAAATACAAAAGCAAAAGTGTCTCATACATTAATTGAGAATTGTGAAAATTTTCAGTATTGCAGTATAAAAAGTTCCAAAGGTATAAGAAGACAAAAAAGAAAAAAATATATTAATGTCTTGGCATAAATCTTGTGATGAATAGAGGCTCTCGGATCACTTTTCAATTAACCATGAATTAAAACAATGATAACGTATTTATATGAACATTATTGCATTTTAATTTGTGACTAATCCTTCAACAAATTTGCTTAAACATATTTCTAGGAATTTTTTAATAGAAATGTGAATTTTTTATATTACTTCATTAGGGTTTTGGAGTAATTCTTTCACATCAAAAATTTTTTAAAGGGGCTGTATAAAAATGTAAATTTTATAATTTTAGAAATTGAATTTCTGAAAGTTTTGATTGATTTTTAAAAAATTCTGCATCATTTTAACACAATTTTGTAATTTGTTATGTATATCTAAGATCAAACCAACGTTTAAGGAATTAAAACATTGGCCAAGTTTTTTTTTTTTTTTTTTTTTTTACATTCTATATATAGTTACTTTTGTGCATCAGTGTTATGTAATTTAAACGTATGGAGAAAATCAATGATCTCACTTGAATTAATTAAATCTACATTACTTATAAATAGCGTATCTTTGCCCGCCGTTCAAACTTACTATACTTAGAGAATGTTTTAAAATGTAAAACAGAATAAATTCAAATTATTTTGTACTGCAATATTGAACAAGGGAATTAAATACCACTTCTTAATTATTATTTATTTTTAAATGTATTCCCACAGGCTAGTGAAATTTCCCTCAACACGGAATGTATATTCCTTCCAACATACTAATCAACGTTAATGAGCTTTGCTTGAATAATTGTCTTGTGAATTTCCCTGCATATCAGAAGGTTTGTGATTGAATCTTATTTGCAGCTAAACTCTGCTTAGAATTCCCATCATTGGAACTAAAATTACGTATTCAAAATCAACATCTCTACATAGTTCTCTAGTAAAATTTTCTTTAATGTCAGATAAATTGTAAGATATTTACAAAATATTGATATGAATCAAAAATCAACTTCATAAGCTAAAAATTTAATAAATGATTTTGCTAGTACCAGAAGTAAATTTTGGTTATTTTAAATGATTAAAATAAAATTAAGATGTGAATTATCGAAATGTTTATTCCCTATGTTCTCTAAAATTTTAATATTATGAAAAAATATCTATTAAACTTATCGTAAACACCGAAAACCAAACTTATGAAAAAAATACATTTAACCCTCATAATAAATGGATTATAAATAAAAATATTAAAGTTTTTGAATTAATTTATATAATCAAAACAGACTAACATTTTCTCATGCATTTCAAAAACCAAATCAACATAGGAGGTACGAGGGTGGGATGAAAAGTTTCCGTCCTCACCTAGAGAAGACGCTCCCGAAGTTACTTTAACAAAGGCACTTCAAAGTGCTGTCTTTGTTTACAGTCGGCAGCAAAATTATTGAAGCACTAGCAATAATTTCTATTTAAAAGATGTGCACCTAGACCTAATACTTTTTTTTTTTTTTTTTTTTTAAGTAAATATTTGTCGAGCCATGATCTTAGTCTTATGCTGTTTATACAAAAGTAATTTGATGACAAAAATTAGCAATCAAACAAAAAAAAAATATATATATATATATATGAAAAGTGTGGATGTGTGCTTCAATAATTTTGCTGCCGACTATAATACTTCTTGCGTATTTCAAAGGATTTGTGTTTGGTTGTTTTTGTACTGTGCTGTTTAAAAAAAAAAAAAAAAAATATTTTGTTTTTAACCGAGTATGGTTTTGTTTTGGCGCTATAGAGCTTAAACCCAACAGTTTCGTTATCGTGGATGAGACATGGATATTATACTCCAGAGACCAAGCAGCAATCAAAACAGTGGACAGCGAAAGACGAATCAGCACCAAAGAAGCAAAAAGTGCGCGATCTGTTGGAAAGGTTATGTGAACATTTTTTGGGACGCTAGGAGAATTTTATTATTGGATTACCTAGAAAAAGACAGGACCATAAATACTGAATATTATGCTAATCTTTTGGATAAATTGAATTCCAAAATCAAAGAAAAAAGACCAGGTCTGGCCAAGAAGAAAATCCTGTTTTACCAGGACGATGCTATCCACAAGACTGTCATTGTGATAGCAAAATTTCATGAACTGAAGTTTGAAATTCTTCCTCATCTGTTCTCCTGATATTATGCCCCCCTTGGACTATAGCCTTTTCCTCAACCTGAAAAAATTTGTAGCTGGAAAGAAATTCTGTTCTGATACCAAAGTCATCTCAGCGACGAATGCCTACTTTGAAGCCTTAGACGAAAGCTCTTACAGAGAGTGGATCCAAGTATTACTGCACCGCTGGAGCAAGTGTATATCTTTGGAAGGAGGCTACGTTGAAAAATGCATTAAGCATTAAACAAATTTTTTTTTCTTATTAGCCCGGAAACTTTCCATCCTACCCTCTTAGGAATGCAGAGAGTCTTCATTTTAGATAATTCTTTTTCGAAATATAAAAAGCTAACTTTTTTGCTATTTTAAATGAGGCTTTTAAAATAATGCTGATGGAAGTGACATTTCCTCAACTGTCCAAAAACACAGGATTTTCCGTTAATATTCCTTTAACTTTTACTTAACTGACAATTTTATGATGCCATTAACAAATACATTCGGGTAATTTTGAAATGGGCATTTATTCTTTAATATTTTACTTGTCAGTACAGCATCTGTAAATTGAATGAAATTTATAAAATATTGACTAAAACGATTATATCTTTCAGAAATTTTTCAAAAATTGGGATTTCTATAAGAATTTTTAAAAATAAATCTCTTGAGTTCTTAAGTAAAGCAGTTATATACTATTCAATCAGTCATTCTGGTATTAAACTCAGTTATATATTAAAAATTCAGTAAATCATATCTGTAAGCGGCATTATGCAAATTTTAATTTTGGATTTAGGCAAAGAAAAGTTTAATATATCTCTTTTCAAAGAATCTGCACTCTAAAAAAATTGAAGTTCACTTTCATCAAGTGGAATTTAAAACTTTTGAAGAATTTTTCTTTCTTGAATTGGATACATCTTGAATCTACATATGAAATTTATCTAGTAATCGAATATAACTGTTATGCTAAAGCAATTATATATTGACAAAAATAACTGTCAATTGAGCAAAACAACTTTTTAGATCAGATATGGTAATTTAATAAAATTTTGAATTAGATCAGGGGTGATGATGACAGTATGAGTTTAAGACCATTTCTGTTATTTGAGGACCTAGGTCTGGGTGGTAATATGGTGGTTCTAGCCGGTGTTCACACGTTGATCACATAAAAGTCTAAAATAAAAATGCATTAGATGTTACGAAATGTTTTAAATAATGTATTCCTTTTCCTAGTTTGATTATATATATATGTGTGTGCATAAATTCTTTTATGATCTTGAATTCAATATGCAGAATCAGATAGAAGTAGTGTCTTAAACGTTAAAGACCAGATTTCAACACTGGTTGGTTGTGTGGCTTAAAACCGATTAACTACTCCAGGGTCCTGGGCCCATAGGAGGAGTGCCCTCTGTGGGGGGTCTTTCTAAGAGGACCTAGCCTGTATTTACGCGAGTTTCGAAGAAAACCATGGAAAACTCCAAACTGCTAGGTCGATAATCGCGATATGAAATCGAACTCGGCACTTTCCATCTACCATTTTTGAGCACAGAACCGCTCGGCCACTTATGAGGCATTTCAACACTGGAATAAAACAGAAATTTTTTTCCCCAATATTTTAAAAATAAATAAAATATTCTGGTTCTTAGTCGTGCTTAAACAGGAATTTTCGCAAGTATAATAAAAGTACTAGAACAACAGAAGAATTTAACAATAAAATAAAAATAAAAATATGTCAATATAATCTTAATGATCTCCTTTATCTCCAAAAGATTTTTAATTTTTGAAAAATCAATAAAATGTTTGTTAAATGTTTGCAATTTCTAATCAAACAGGGAAATTCATTAGTTTGCAGTATATAATATAATAACGTACAAAACAGTTTACATAGAAAGAGAAAAAAAAAACGAGCATTTTTAATTATCATTTTGACTTTTTTAAATTACTTATTAATGTAGGAGATTACCTTACTTAAATGAAAGTTTTTCACCATTAAAAAGGCGTGCTATTAACAATATAATTTTTAAAATGTATTTATTTTGTTTTTGGATTTAATAATTTTTAGAGTGAATAAAAAACAATAAATAAAAACTTTTATACTTTTTTAAACAGATTTTTATTTTTATTTTTTATTTATTTATTTATTTTCGCTTGTTAATGACGACGAATTTTTTCTCATAAAAAAAAATATCTTAGATAAGTCTTAAAGAGAACATGATGCACGAAAATGTAATCATAACAAGAGTTTAAATTAAGAAAAAGAAAACAGATAAAAAAATTAAGTTAACTTTAAATAAAGTAAGAAGTTTGATTTATGTAAAAAAAAAATAATAATTGCAAAACATAAAAAAAAAAAAAAGAAAAGAAAAAAAATTAAAAGATCCAAAGATCTATAAAATCTTGTGGTAAGACTAAGCTTTAAATTCACATTTTTAACAAATTAGAAAAATCTGTTATATTTTTTTTAGTCCAAACAAGCAAAAAAGAAAGCAAGCAAAGTAGTGTCCCATAAGTCTGTAGTATTTTAAAAATTCATAAAAATTGAAAGAGTTGGTAAATTGAACACGGTTTGCGGTAGAGTTCTTTCCATGTAGGGGAATTTTGTTTGGCAAAGAAAAAAATAATAGTTAAAATTTTCGTCGATAGAGGGCACTGTACGTGAGCAAATCACACATTTTCATGAAAACTTATATTTATTTGCATGCAAATGTTTATAAACATTTAACTTCTATTCTATGTGTCTACCATAACCATAAATTACAGATTGCAAATGAGTTACAACACCATTAGCTGCAGCTCCATTCAGCGAGGCTTAGCTCGACAAATAGGAGATTTAAATGATTTAATTTCAATCGGTATTTTAAGTGATTTAATGATGACAATTATTATAAATATAAGCTTGTGAAACTTTTCAGATAATTATTAATACAATATAACTGTTGAATCGATCATAATAATCTAAAATGATTATACGTTTTATGCGTTTTACTATTTGTTAAGCTTTTATGAATGTAATTTCATACAGCTATTGAAACAACTTTATTAACAAAGCCTTTACTTAAACTTTTATTTTTACTACAAAATAATAAAACAAATTATATTACAACGTATTCTATCTCATTCTTATTTTCAGTCCAAAATATATGGGTTTACAGTACACTGTTAAGAACTCCCGTCAACGTGATTAAGAACACAAAATGAAGCTATTGTACAAGCTAAGTTTAGTAAAATTAGCTTTCAAAGTTTTAAATCAAAAGTTTCTAAATACTCACTATTCCATATACTCAACAGGTGTTTTAAGTGATTTAATGATGAAAGGTTTGTTTTTGATTAAAGTAAAGATGCACGGATGTACTATTTAATGTATTTCTTTGTTACACCGTAACAAATTTTTGTGCCATATTGTAACAAAATTTTGTCCTCTAGGAGCAATTTAGAACGGCATCCATTCATTTGACCCTCAGTTCAGGGTTGGGGTCGTGGTTTACATACAGCACCAAATCAAGGTGTAATTATTTTTATTAATCACCATCTATTACCAGTAAAAATACAATTCAAGGCAATTAGCGGTCCTTTAATTGAATACAACTTTTTTACTTTCTCTTACCATATATGTGGTAGAAAAAATATTGTTTTTAGGTCAAATATTCGAAATCAAGATTTTGTTACATTTACACTTTTGAGGTTGTCTAAATCCAAAAAGCATGTTTTTAGCGGTTGGTCTGTGTGTCTTTGTGTGTGTGTGTGTGTGTGTCTATGTCTATGTCTGTGTATCTGTTATCAGCATATCATAAGAACAAACAGTAGCAGAAAGTCCAAACTCGATATACAAAATACCTATCATATAGGGATGCTACACTAAACTTTTCGTTGAGATCTAGCAAATGGTTCGTGTACAGGGACACCCAAGAAGATTCAAATACGTCTATGGGGGAAATTGCAGTTAAATAGAATTTAACATCTATAGGCTTCACTAAACCAAATGAAATAAATACATATTTTTTATATGCGCAAAGGCATGTTTTGAGTAGATTGCGCTATGGAAATCATTTATCATTCATTTACAGGGCTAACCAAAGTATTTGGATATATTGAGGCTATACTTGAAAAGGAATTACAAAATGAATTACAATTCCAGCAATTGCTGGAATTGTAATTCATTTTCTGTTAGATGTTTTTTCTGTAAGACTAAATTTAAATATACAATATTGTTTGTATAGGCATATTTTTTATAGACAATGGCTACGAGGCTACCCAAAATTGAGCTAAACGTTCTTTTCTATTGAATGTAATAGATGGAAGTGCTTTGCTGCATTTTTCTATGTCAACGAACACTGCTCAGGAAAGAAAATTAGTTTTTCATACCCATGCTGTAAACAAAGTAATTTTTGAAGTTATATTTTCATTTCTGGTGTTTTGTATAATATCACGTTTTAAGGTTCCCTCAATACGAAAATCTAATATTTAGTGGTTGATATGCATGTGTATCTGTAGAAAATTTGTATTTTGTACATTAAAGGTTCCACTTAAAAATTTGATCAAGATTGGCAAATTTTGAAGGGAGATTAATAAAAGCTTAAATAGTTGAAGGCAGATTAATAAAAGCCTTGACTTTTCTTTTTATATAAATGTAGGCACTATAATTGAACGTAGGATTGAAGGGGGCGGTAGACCCCCCCCCCACACACACACACACAGAGAGAGAGAGAGAGAATTTCATGCCTAAACTGTTCCTAAACGTATTTTAGATTTTTAAAAAATATATTGAATTTTATTATCTTACCTTATTAAACTTAAGACCTAATACCTAATCTGTCTTTATAGTATTAAAATGCAGGGTAAGAGAAAGCCATGTGAGTGACACACCAGATTATTTCTTTTAATAGAAAAAATCAGTAATCATGTCTTCAAAAATAATTGAAATTCGCTGTAAACGATTATTGATAATAGAAAAATTCAGTAATCGTTTCTTCAGAAATAAATGAAATTCACTGTAAACGATTACTGAACTCTTCCATTAAAAAAAAAGTGGTATTCAATTAAGGGACGGCTAATTGCCGAAACGTCAGTGGAAGCCTCCCTATTGAGATTCAAAAAGATTTTGGGTTCCTTCTGTGTGTCTGTTTATCTGTCTGTCGGGCGATAGCGGCCGCAAAAATCACGCTATTGGCTAGAAATTTGGTACACGTGTTCATGAGGCACATGGAATTAGCTGTATAATTTTTGGTGTGTATTCCATTTGTAGTTCGTGTACAGGGACACAACAAAATTCTTCTTATCATTACGGGCTTCGGACAGAATTTGTATGTATCGCGATAGCGGCCGCAAAAATCACGCTATTTACTTGCAATTTCGTACGCATGTTTATGAGCCACATAGACTTATCTGTATTGTTTTGAGTGTGAATTCCATTTGTAGTTCGTGTAGAGGGACACACCAAAGTTTTTCTTAACATTATGGCCTATGGACAGAATTTGTATGTACCGCAATAACGGCCGCAAAAATCCCCCGACTAACTAGCAAATTAGTACACACGTTCAGGCTCTATATAGAAACAGTTGTATAATTTTTTATGTCTGTATTTTTTATGGACTGAATACAGGGACACACAAAGTTTTTCTTATCATTACGGCCTATGGGGTGAATTTCGTTTAAACGAATGTTAACATCGCTACTCTGCGAACAACAAAATGAAATTAACGTACATTACTGAGATACTTAAATTGATATTTTCTGCAGAAATATGTGCTTTTAGGCTTCCTAATTAATATAGAGGACTTTACAAAAGTGTTCCGACAATATCACGTAACCACCTAAATTATGTCAAATTTCGAACAATTATTCTTGAAAAACGTACATACGTTGAATAGTTTTTACTGATGTATAAAATGTTTATGTTTCGTTTACAGAGACACGTACAAGAATTTTATGACATCATTTCCTATAGACGAATTTTTATTTAACGCGTTTATACGCATTCAACATAATGGAATTAAAATACATTATAAAGATGTATAAAAGCATGCTTACTATAAAAAACGGATATGTATAGACTAAATGATTTATTTACGGGACCACATAAAAGAATTCGGATGTCATTCCGTAATCATCCAAATGATATCAAATTAGGTTGAAATATTAATGAGTTATAATTAATTAAATAGGTGTATTCTTTTTAGTGTATATAATTACTGTAGCTAATTTTCCGGGATACATAAAAGGATTTCGTACTATTACGGTCTATAGACGGTATTTCTTAAAAGTGTATTTTATCATGGTTACACTCCATTAAATATAATGAAATTTTATAAGAATTTTAAAAGCGTGTTTATCTGTGGAAAAGTGTGAGCATAGAATTGGTAATTAATTTACAGGATTACACAAAATAATTCCGATAAGTTATGCAATAACTTTGCTTGAAATTTAGTACAAGTATTTATGAATTACAGGGAATTAATACAAGACTATCAGTCATTAGGAATACATATATATGCATACATATACAGATAGTTATAGAAAGAGGCATACAGCGGAGGGTTGAGGAGGGCGCCAATCCCCCTCGGAAACGTTTCTATGTTGGAAGTCAATCAAATCAATATATATATATATATATATATATATATATAAATGACAGACATCTTAATAAAAATTTAACCTTAATATTTTAGCATTTAATAGACACAATACCAACACAACAAAAATAAAACTGATTGTAACACATTGCTAAAACTAGCACAGAAATGTTGCGATACGTGTTAAGATCCAATAAGAGACAAAAACAATTTAAATTACTTACGCCCGCTTGAGTAAAAAAGGACCATTAAACATAATGATGGAGAAAATAAAGGACCTGAGAAATAATAATTGGAATAAAAAATGGATTAATAATTGAAAAAAAAAATGCTTAAAAATAGAAGTAAAATCTCATCAGGGAGCATGTACTTCATAAAGCTGTGAGAGCTGCAACAATTTCGTAAAGCAATATAGCTAACAATAGCAAATATATATTGTTCATGCCCCGATCGAGCAGCAAAACCATTTTGAATGAGAAATGATATAAAATATTAAATCAAATCATCAAGGAAACCAGAGAGGAAAATAGAAAAAATCAGAGTAGCCACATGTAAAGCTTTCAACACAACTTGGAGAATAGGAAGTTGTCATCAAATTAATGAAATAAAAAATAAATTCTTTGCAAACTTCGATTAATCGGTAAATAATTAACAACTGAGTAATTTCATTAACGATAAAATTCACTGTGTAATTGTTTATTAAGTTAGTTAAATTTTTAAAATTTACATTTATGAATGAACTTTAAAACCTTCAAGGAAAGGAAATTAAAGACAGCAAACATTAATACAGCAGTGAGCAAGCGCCACATATCGTGTAGCTAGATAAACAATAATATGTCAGTTAAATTAATTCAGGTTTAAACAAGCGATTGCCATTAGGTGTATTATTTATAGAAGATGTTTTAACTAATGATTTTTGTGAATATGTGGCACCATTTAATTAAGTAGTTTTGATTTTAATTAATTAGTTGATCTTAATAATGTTAAACCTAAAATAATTCATCTTAACCCCTTCCGGTAAAATGACGAGTCTAGCTCGTCATTGGTTTTTCATGCCATATCGCACAATGACGAGCTACACTCGTCATGCTTACTGTTGAATATGATAATTAATTTAGTTTAAAATTTCTAGTGTACTGAATTTGGCAACACCTTTTTTACTTGTGGAAATATCACAGATCCCTATTACATATTGCTTACCGTTAGAATTTCTTGGTACAAGTCACGGCCGAATTGTTGTTAGTCTGTAAGATTTCATTCTTGTAAAAATTTAGTGTGAGCATCGGTCAATATATATTTCTGTAAAGGAAAAACGTGTTGTATAGTAAATACCATAATGGATAAGAGTTTTTCAGACTATGAAGGTCAAGGTGATTGGAGCGATTATGAAGAATCATAAGAATATATGAAAGGATATAAGAAAATATTTTTTTACTTGTTTGACATTGCACTCTACAATTCATATGTTTTATATAACAAAATCAATAATGCCAACAAAATCGGAATTGGGAGCTTTCGACTGGACATAGCAGAACAAATCCTACAAAATGTTACACTACCGGATTATAAAACCCGTGGACGTCCTTCATGTAGTGACACCCCGGCTAGGTTGCAGGCTAAAAGATGGGGACATTTTCCAGAATACATTCC
This sequence comes from Salticus scenicus, assembly GCA_963930645.1. Lineage (NCBI taxonomy): Eukaryota > Metazoa > Arthropoda > Arachnida > Araneae > Salticidae > Salticus > Salticus scenicus. The sequence goes on from OZ005651.1 coordinate 85,787,763, forward strand.
TTCAACTCAGAATAAAAGAAAACCTACTAAGAGGTGTCGTGTGTGTTACAAGAATAAAATTAGAAGTGAGACTCCCTGGCAGTGTAAACAATGCAGGATTCCTTTGAACTTACCAGAGTGTTTTGAAAAGTACCACACGCTTGAAGACTATTAACTATATACCTTATTAAAGTTTTGCTCTGATTTTTTCTTAATTTTACCGTTTTTAATGTCATTTAACAATATGTAAAAATGAATATTAATTAAGAATATGTAAGAATTATAAAATGAAACAAGTTTTTTTAAATAAAAATTAAATGGTTATTTCATGCACACTTTTTCATTATTAAATCGTACCGGAAGGGGTTAAGCTTAAAGTTGTTAACAAAAAATAAATGTTAAGTTGTAAAAAGGCTTATTTTTGTACAAATAAAACGTAGGAAGCCATTAATAGCCAAATGCACTCAATTAAATCTAACGAACAAAAAAGTGATATTTTTGTTTTTATACCTAAATGAACAAAGATTATGTATGCGAAAGAGGTGATTGAGAATGGTATTTCTGTAAACTGAGATATGAAGACAAGAATGAAAATGTGTAAATAAATTTACCTCGAAACAAAAATCTTGTCTTTTGTCATATAGATCAGTATAAATTTTACTTCCTTCAAGTTTAAGTTTTAAATCTAAGAAACTAATACAGTTGTTGTTAAGGAGATTATGAGTTAAGGTAAGGTGAGGCGAATATTCTAATTTGATTGAATTAGGGGAAAAATTATTGACATAAAAATTATAATGTCATCCATGTACCGGTAAAAATAGACATTTTCATTACACAATCCCTGTTCATAATGGTAAAGGTATAAGTCAGCTAACAAACTCGAGCTACATCTTCCTTGTGGAATACCGACCTTTTGAATATAAATTTTGTTATTACGTAGAATGTAATTATTATGAATAATAAAATTTAAAAGTGTCTTAAAAGGTGTTTCAGAAAAGTATCTAGGTAAAGATAATTTGACTTTTAAATCTTTCAAAAAGATTAAAATTTGATTTGATGAATATCTGTTAAATTAATATTATTAAACATGTCAGCAAAATCATATGTCATAATATCAGTGACATTGTTCATCGATAAGACTTTAGCTTTAAGTTGATAGCTATTTTTAAGGCAATAGAAATTTTTTGATTTACTAATTAAGTCATAGATTTGTGTCAGAATTTCAAATATATATATATATTACATTATAAGGAATAAACAAAAATGATCTGTTGAATAATGCGTGATACAAATAGGACGTTGAGGCTCCTGATCTGCAGATCCACTAGTTTTACTATACAACTACTATTGAAACTCTGAAGATAGATTTCTGATAGATCTAAGATTATAGATCTGAAAATGCATATTTGAAGAAACATTTAAAGACATTATAAGAACATTATAAGAACATTTTTCTTAATACATAAAAGTTACAAATTTTGTAGGTTTTTCTCTTAATTTTATGATTTTTTTTATCAATATTAAATTTTAACAGAACATTCAATACGTAAATTATTCCAGTCCATTATGGATGAAGAACTCTAAATTTAAATTATGATGTTGAATACTAAAATATCAGTCTTTAGTACAAAATTTTTTCGCAGATTATTTTAAAACTGTCCAGTATTTATTTAATTTACGCTTTTATGAGAAATAATTTAAATTTTTGTATTTTATTTTTGATGTGAATATAAATTTTCCTGCTTTATAAACTTTTAAAATAGTCTTCCGATGGGGCTCTTTGTTATGATTTTAAAGTGTAACACTTGAGTCGAGAGAAGAAAGAACCCCAATATAAATATTTTCAACTGACCAAAATTGTTGCATGATAAATCATTTACTATTAGTTATGTCCACAAACCTTAGTTTAAATATTTTGTGAAACATTCGCAAAGGGATATTTAAAAAAAAAAAAAAAAAAAAAAAATCGTTAAAATACTACAGTAGAAATAACAATAAATTCTATAAGGAAAAAATAAATATAAAATAAAAAATTACATATTTATGCATCTATAGTTTTTATTATATTTTTATTTTAATAACGTTAATTAGCATCATAAGATTGGAGGAACCAATTAAAAAGAAAGTTGTTTTCAATTATTAAAGCATGGGAAACTCAATAAAAATCAAATCATAAAATATTAATCAATATCTAAACTTTATTTTTATATCGTGATAAATTATATTTCGTCTTTAAATTATATTTAAATTAAATTGAGAAATCATAAAATTAATAACAAATTAGCATTTTAATTACCAGTGGTAAATATAATTTTAAATTAATGTTCTAATTATAATTTATAACAATTCTAATCTATCGACATACGTTTTCCTTAACATAGTTAGGCTTACGAAAGATAACAGATGGCAAATTTATGCAAGTTTATGAACTGATTGAAGAAAATAATTACAATTCATGAATTATTCAAGATATTCACCACTGATTTTAGCGTATCATTTATCAAGAACTTCATCTGCTTATTGTTCGTTCTTAAAATTTAATTCCAAACTCTTTCTTTTTTAATGAAAATCATGTAAAGATGTTGTATTTTATAAAAGGAATACTTTTAATTTTTTTAATATCAGTACTGTTGATAGTGTAAGCTGGTGCCTTAGATTATAATCAAACTGAACACAATTTTTTTGTACAATAGTAAATAAAATATTATATTAAAAATATAGATTAATTGGAAATTTTATAATCACATACGTATGTTTCTTCTTTGATTTATTGTTACTTTCTTAATCACATTTCTGACTGACAAGGGAAGGTCACCATCTGTTCAAAAGGTATTTATACATGTTATATATTCCCTTAAAGCTCTAACTGAGCTGATAATAAAAATATCCATCTTATCGGCAAATGCGCCCCCTAGCGTGAGTTACTCTCAGTTAAAGTTTGTAAATTGCAGGCTCTTCAGTAATGTACTTTGATGAATTTCTACCATTAGAATAAATTTTTTAACAGATCCTCGTGGTAATTATGACTATTTATATTGTTATTATTAGTAAAGTATTTTATTATGTATTTAATAATTATTTTGTGACAACAATAAATTTATACATCCAATACGTTATATATGTAGCCATGTGTAAAATATTTACAATCAGAAAGATTTTCTTGTACATCGACATAATCGATGTTTTGGATATTGACATTGCATGGGGGAACAATAAAATAAATTTAATGCACTAACATAGTAATGGAAGGGGGAAATAAGTGGAAAAATAAATTTCTACTTTTAAAAAATTAATAATTACATTATTACCTACAATATAATATTTTAATGAAAATGAATATATAAAGTAATAAAGTAATAGTTTTCTTCGTTACTATAAAAATTATAATAGCTTCTTTTTTAATTTAACTGCTTTTTTTTTTTTTTTTTTTTTTTTTTTTTTATACTTTCCATACAGTTTAGCATGTATAAATTTATTGTTGACACAAAGTAATTATTAAACAATAAAATAGTTTACATGTAATAATATATATATAATAACATGTACATTTATTTATTTATTTTTCAATGGCGCAGTACTTGCAAGTGAGCATTGACTGTGCGGTCGCTGAACTGACAACCATTTGTGCTGAAGGAGTACCCAATAGACGGCCATCGCCACCTATAATAGGTATAACAAATCCATGCTTTTTCCAGGATTCGAACCCGGCCCTACTGTGAGGGAGTTAGGGACGCTAACCACAACAATATACGGGTGACCTTTACTAATAATATATACAATGGTTTTTACAATGAGAATCTTTTACAAAACTGATTATTATGATAGAAACTATACGACGTACACAGTTAAAGAATCTGTAATTTAAAAACTTTATTTGAAAATAACTCGCGCTAGGGGGCGCATTTGCCAATAAGATGGATATTCTAGTTGTCAGCTCAGTAAGACCTTTCAGATGATATATAATATGTATAAATACCTTTTGAACAGTTGGTGACCCGCCCTTGTGAGTATTTTTGTAAAATGGAAAAAAAAAAAAAAAAAAAAAAAAAAAGAACCTTACTTTAATGTAACGATGGATGTGGAAAATGAATGTAGTTAAATGTTTTTCAGACAATTCAAACAAAACATGTAAAATAATGGCCGGGAAAATTAAATTATATAGTGTTGAGTCAAATGAGGTTAATAGAATAATTTAAATTAATAATTATTGCAGCTTTTAAAGATTTTCTCTCATTTTTATACTGCCTTGTTTGTTTTATTGCTTCAAACTTTTGAAAGAAATAATATGAATGAAAAATCCTTGTAATATTTTTTTATTATTTATTTAAAAAGCAACGCATATTATTTTGAACTTACAAGTGCAATGTGATTGGCTCAAAGCAATAATTAAATTGATGAAATAATTATGCAAATTTTGTAACATCGATGATTTTCGTAAGTAAAAAGAAAGATCAATGTATACATTTTAGATATTTTGTGAAAAATATATTCTTATTTTTTACTTAAAAAATGCATTTTAAAGTGTAAAATACATTGGTTAAATCCATTTTTTCTTCGCTGTATTCTTTTTGATTTGTAAACAGCTATAGATTGCAACATTCAAAAAAATAGAATGATAAATCAGGTTGCACATTTTAAAATACCTTTTTAAAAAAAAAAAAAAAAAAAAAGGCATGATATTTAAAGTTGTAGAGGGGAATGTAAATCAGTGAAAGTGGGGCAAAAGTTGATAATATGCCTATACGCTAAAAGTTCTGGAGCTTGTACAAATTGTTTGAAATAAACAGTTCGAGACCAATTTCTAAGCATCAATTTTTCTATGAAATATTTTCCCTTTTAAGGTAAATATGCTGGTGGTGCTACCTATTCTCCAATTTAAGTCCAAAACAAACAAAAGCAATTCTACTCGAAAAGGAGTGGGCGCTGTCACTGAGATGAGTATTTCTCGAAATTTTATCTCTGTCGATTTCCTTCCACCCTATTTTGATAAAATCACAACAGAATTGACTCATCCGTAATAGCGCTCATTGGACTCTAATCGGAAAACAAACAGTACATATTGTACCAGTAGTGAATATTTTTAACACGTTGAGCGCCACGCGAATTCTTAACCTTCCTAGGGTGTTCGAGTCTTTTTTCAAATGAATTTGCTATAAATGTAAGGAATTTTTCAAAAATATTTTGTGACTTTGTTTCTACAGTCATAGTGAATATTTAGTTACCTGTAATTTTTTATTTGTACAGTAAAAATTGTGATACTTAAGTTACTCGGGTCATTTTTGACCCAAGCAAGATTCTCAATACATAGTAAAAAGAGTAAGTTTTAAAATATTTTTCAAATAATATTACTGTGATAAAGGGTATGTACCAGGGTTGCCAGATTTGGCCTTTTTTTTTATTCAATAGTCACCAATAATTTTTATTTGTAACGTTCGGTAACTTCGAAGATTGATAGCCTATTATGTATATCAAATGTCACTTCTCAAAATTATTGGTGAGTATTGAATAAAAAAAAGACCACGTCTGGCAACGCTGGTATGTACTCTCATTCTTTTCCCTTGAGTATTTTTTGTTTCTTTTTATCACAATAGATGGCGCTAACAGTTCTATGATCCTTAGTTGCTAGTTTCTGGAATTCTTCCCGCGCTTTCATTCCTCCTTTTCTCGAGTGTTTAAATTGACGTTGCTTTTTCACATTTAGTATTTTTACGAGTTTTGTTTGAATAAACTGTAATTACGAATTTTGTTAGAAACATTCAACTTACGATACGGCTAATCGTAGACTTACTAATGAAAAAATCGAACATATGTTGCATACAATGTCAGACGAAGAAGAAGCTGCTTCGGAAATCGTTACACGTTCGGGAATCGTTTACACGTTTTGAGGTCTCCCGAATCAGTTTTCTTTTGTATCTCAGCTACTAATTAAAATAATTTCATAAGTAATACATCATTAGAAAGCTTTGTTGATTTGGAATCGAACTGTACATTAGGGGAATTTCTACCGCAAGATGGCACTTTAATATTTTAAAATTTCAATTTCTAATTATGATTAAATTATTTTTAATACATCATTTGAAAGATATTTTAATGTTCTTTTATATTATCGAAATTTTCATCTGATTTACACGTTTTGAGGTGTCCTGATTAGGTTTTCTTTTGCATCTCAGCTAATTGAATTAGACCGTTCAAAATTGGTATACGTAGGTTAATTAGGAGGGAATGAAAGGGTGGGGAAGAAATAGGTGTGCACCACGCGCGATGCCGCGAGATTTCACTCGATTTACACGTTTTGAGGTGTCCTGATTAGGTTTTCTATTGTATCTCAGCTACTAATTAAAATGGTTCATAAGCAATACATCATTCGAACACTTTTTTGATTTGAAATCGGACAGTGGAATGCAGAAATTTGTAGCGCCAGATGGCGCTGTAATATATTCAAATTTCAATATTTCAATTTCTAATTAAGATTAAATTATTTTTAATACATCATTCGAAAGATATTTTAAAGTTCTTTTATATTATCGAAAGTTTTCACCAGATTTACACGTTTTGAGGTGTCCTGATTACGTTTTCTTTTGCATCTCAGCCAATTGAGTTAGATCGTTCAAAATTGGTATACGTAGGTTAATTAAGAAGGCCTGAAAGGCTGGGGAAGAAATAGGCGTGCACCGCGTGCGTATCCCCTAACTTGTGCGCGCGCAGCGCGCACGGGACTGCGCTGCCGAAGGCAATGGGGACCCCTCCCGACTTTTTAACCAATGAGAATTGATTTTTTTGATTTTCTTCTCTTAAGAATAAAAATTTGATTTGAGGAGGAATATGTGCGCGCATGGGTCTGCTCTTCCGAAGGAAGTGGGGACCCGGTATGAGTTTTTACCCGATCAGAAATGATTTTTTTTTAGGGGGCACGAAAGGTCAGGAAAGGAATAGGCGCGCGCAGCGCGTGTATACCTTAACTTGTGCGCGCACGGGACTGCAATGCCGAAGGCAGTGGGGACCCTGTGTGAGTTTTTACCCGATCAGAAATGATTTTTTTTTAGGGGGCACGAAGGGTCAGGGAAGAAATACGCGCGAGCAGCGCGCACGGGACTGCGCTGCCAAAGGCAGTCGGGACCCGGTCCGACTTTGTACCCGATGAGAAATGATTTTTTAATCTTTCTCTTCCTTTCTTAATCTGCAGCGCGTGTATACCTTAACTTGTGCGCAAACGGGACTGCGCTGCCGAAGGCAGTGGGGACCCGGGCCGACTTTTTACCCAATCAGAAATGATTTTTTTTTAATTTCTTTTCTTAACACTAAAAGTTAGTGTTAGTGATTCATTTGAAAATACTGACCCGCTAGCGGGCGAAGCTCGCTAGTTACTAAAAGCCGCTGCAAAAGCCGTGATTTGTTTAAATCGAAAGTAGTGTTAAGTTTATATATAAAGAAATGAATAAAATGCCAAATTTGGATTTAAAAGCTTAAAAGGGCTAAAAAAAACCTTATTAATAGTGTCATGTCATATTTTTAGAAAAAATAAAAAATAAATAAAAAGAGAAAGTTTAACATTTTTTTTTTCTTTTCTTTCGGATTTTAAGATGTCATAATTTATTTTCTTATAAATGTAATATTTTAGTTATAAATTTTGCAGTATTTTATGTAAGAATCTTTTCTTACAAAAAAAAGTGAATCCAACCTTCTCTTTCAATATAGCTTTAAAGCTGCTTTCAAACTCTGGCAACTCGCAAAGCAGCAAGTGCTGCTCTATTGGTATTTCTTTGATGTGGTATTTGAGTCATCGCTCGCTGGAGGCACGCTCACAAACCTCCTAGTGCGATAATTGCATCTGGACTAAGGTGTCTTTTGTAAAAGAGCAATAAAAAGTAATTTCCTTCATTGTAAACATGTGCAAAATTTCAAGGGTCACTTTCGGACAATGGATAATTTATGACTTTTGAAGCTCTGCATCGTTGCCAGAGTTTGAAGGCAGCTTAAGATGTAGAACAGAATATCTTTTGTCGTGGGAAAGTAAAAGTTTTACGTTAAAAGCAATTTATGAGTTGAAATGGCTTTGTACGGTTAAAAGGAAAACGTAATTGCAGTTTCCACTGCGGTTGGTTCGAGCGGCGCTATTCAGAATCCTTTGATGCGGTCAAGCGGTTGGACGTGGTTCGACGGGGTTGTTTGTCAGGAAGAAGTCTCTGGCCCTAACCCCCAGCTGAGATAATTGAGGGGCCAGAGGCAGATATCTTTGTCAATTTTGCATGCTTTACTTTGAAGTAACTGCGCAATCTGATAAAAAAAAATGTTACAACTGATGACAAGACATTTGGTTCTTTGTGTCGGGAGCGTGATTAATGGTTTTTTGAACCTCGAAGTTACCCTAGTGGAAACCAGCGTTAAGTGCAATTTTATAGCAGCAATAAAAACACTCTTTTGTGCTATGGAAATGTGTCCAGTTGTAGATATGATTGTTATCGGTTTTTCCCAGAAAAACAGCTTCCCTTTTTGGGTCTCTACTATGTAGGGACTCGGAGATTGTGTAGGGGTCAAGGGGAAAAAAACTGGGTTTTAGGAAGGAAGTGAAGGTTAGCTTTCGGAAGCTGGCAGAGCGGACTAGATTATGGGAGACAGCAGACGAGGCTCGAGTGCAGAGCAGTTTGATGAGAAAAATGATGCGGAACTGGTAGTAGCTAAAAGAAAAAAAAACGGAAGGGATGATGTTAGATATTAAAATAGGAGATTGGCTTGTCGAAAATGGAGCAGTTCTCTACTTCATCTACATCTAAATCCGATGTATACCGCCTAACTAATTGAGTAATTGCCATTCAGCTAATAGGACACCATTTATGTTTAGTACAATGAAAGCTTTAGTCCAATCTCTATATTCAAATATAATATTTATGCAACTAGATAAGTCTTTTGTCTTGTAAAAAAATATTTTATTGTATTTAACTGAATTTGTTAAAATTTTCAAGGAGTGTAAATATTTTTTTCTTAGGCAAATTTAAAATACATATATATAAATTCTGTAATCAAATAAGTGATTGTGTAATAAATGTGTAATATTATCTTAAAATAAATAAATGAAGTATTGTCAATCTTTTGATTTAATGAAAGGTACATTGAATATATAATACTTCTTTAGAGCAAACTTATTTATAGAAAAATGGATATAATACTGATTAAAAGTTAAATAAGCAAATAGACAGAAATAATATATTTGAAATGTAGACAAGATAAAAATAACAATCTAACAGTGATAATAATAATAGTAATGTTGGTTACCGTAACTATATTTTATATAGATATATATTATGATCAACCATATGTGCAACGTCAGACTGCTGGACCAAAGATTCTTGATTATTACTGAATCTGGGTTACTAAGTTGATATTTAAATAATAAAACATTTTGGGGTATTAAGGTTAATAGGTGTAAATTGAGTAAACATCAGAAATTGAAAAATAATAAAACTAAAAGAAAATACTATGATAATAGTCTTTTCCACGACATGTTTATCAACGTATAACACACTGCAAAATTTTTATGAGAAAAATTACTCCGGAGAAAAATGGTGGTGGTGGTGTGCGGGACCAATTGACTACACGAGAATCCTAGATCTGAGAGTGGAATGCCCGCCATTAGCTGTCTTTCTAGAGTGTCCCAAACCCTAGTTACTCAAATTTCGAAGAAAACCATGGAGAATTTGAAATGATAGTCTGACGAGCGTGAGCTGGGTTCTAAGCTGGCACCTCTCATGTATCAGCTTTGAGAGAAAAAACTCTCAGACACTGCTGGGACTCGGATAAAAATGGATAATTATTGTCGCAATACATGACGCTTACCTTTATTTGGATTACTGAAAAAAAAGGAATCTCCTTTTAATTATTATTGAAGTGGAGAAAAAATCATAAAACCTCTTCTGTTTCAAGGAACTTAAAGGAAGTTTTTCAAAAGAAATTTTGATTTTTGCTCTTTTGCATATAATAGCAATTTAAAGATAAAGAAAGTGGAGAGTTTTGATAAAATTGATATATTGTCAGTAACATGTTTTATTTGTATTCTTCAATTATATACTAAGGGACAAAAAAATAAATACAAAGCCGAACTTGGATAATTTTATTTTTCCTTTAAAAACAGCCAATTTAATCATCTAAAAGTAAAGGTAAAACGGATAGTGATTTTACCGGATATCGCATAACCGTATCAAGCAGCCAATAGAATTTAAGGTATTCAACATCCAGCAAAATTACTGTTTGTTACATCCCTACGTTTAAATGTTAAAATTGGTTGTTTTGAAAGGAAAAATAAAGGTATCAAAGTGTGACTTCTTTTTTTTATTATTGCCCTTTAGTGTATTACCCCTTAGCCATATAGGGGTGAATCCCAAATCATTGCCAATTGCCCACTGCGTAGCTATCGTGCGACATTCAGCCCACTTCACTCCGTTACTCATATAATGATACAAAACTTTTCTAAACCAACACAAACTACACTATCCAAATAACATACAATCGGCAGAAAAATTATTTAAGTGCTAGCAATAATTTGTATTTAAAAGGTGTGCACCTAATACTATTTTGTTAAGTAAATATTTGTCGTTATGCTGTTTATAAAAAAATAAATTAATGATAAAAATAAAGATCAAATTAAAAAAATATATGAAGAATGGGGATGTGTGCTTTAATAATTTTGCTGCCGACTGTACCTGCTAAATCTCTTGATGTTTCACCCATAGATTTCTGCACTTAAGGACATTTGAAAATGCTCATTATCCAGACATCTACCTAAATCACTTCATGGATTTCAAAAAGCTTTTTAATATGAATGGGCAAAATATTTCGTCGGGTACTAAGATAGAATTCTAACTGTACTTAATTTTTTCGTCTAATGAAAGTTTGTGCTTATTTATTTCAATATGAAACAGCTGTTCTATATTAAGGCACATTATCGTATCTGTTTACTAGGTTTTTATTTTACACGATTCAACACCATCGTAATGGTACTTTTTTTACTTTTCCAAAATACTTTCTTCTTATTGAAATTACAAAAAAATATGAGTACATACAATAAGAATATGAATAATACATTGCGTATGAATAAAAATATTGTAAAAAAATAAAAATAAAACTCTTTATTTTAATACCTCAACAGTCCTTTTAAAAACGGACTTTTATTTATATATATAACTCGTTACTTCGAATAATACTTTAACTTTCACATTTAGAAATACATAAGAAGTTGTTCTTTCATCTTTGTCAAAATGTAATAATAAAATACAAAATTGTAATTGAAAATTATTGTTTTTGTATCTTATATGAGTAGATAAAAATCTAGATGTATTTTCTTCAATTAATGATTTCATACGTTTTTGTTGACCAATACGTAAATTTAAATATGTATCGTCTAAAAATATATATCATAAAATAATAGATTTAATAATAATAGCTGTATTGTTTTCAAAAAGTATTTTCTTCTTTAGATTACATAAAATCTTTTTAAGTTGAATATGTAACAAACTATAATGCAGTTTATGCCATTCTTAGTATCATTTACTGTAAAAATGAAAATTTATACTATGAAGATATTGTTTTCACAGCCAAATTAAAGTCAAGTGTAAGGGAAAAAATGCATTTTCTGCATATGCTACCAAGCTTAACGTGTTTGTCGTATTTATATATATTTTTTATTATTATTTTTTTTTTTTTTTTTTTTTTTTTTTTTTTGACATTTAAATATATGTTTAAAAAATCTTTCTTGAAAATATTTTCACTCTTTTTACATTTTAAACGAAGGAGAAGTTTTTATCGTTATAAAAATTACTTTGAATTTTATGGTTTATGCTTTAAAAAGGCTAAATTAAAACAAGAAGTTTCTTCTTAAATTAAATGATTTCGTACATTTACCAACTTTTTTAATGCTAACGACCTTCCATGTAAACAAAACGAAGAGCAAAAAACTTTTTTTTTTTTTTTTTTTTTTTTTATGTATCTCACATTGATTTACTCATTCTTTATGTTAAACATACAAGCGCCTTAAATTAAAACATTTATTCAGAAATGCTCTAAGAGTTTCAGTAAAAAAAAAAAAAAAAAAAAAAAAAAAAAAAAAGGAAAGTTTTGAAGCTTAAGAAAGTTGTTTTTGCGATTAATTTTTACTTTTCAAGAAAATTTTAAAAAATTAACATTTAACGACGGATATTATTGATATTAATATAAAATAATTATTTAAAAAATATGTATTAAGAAATTTTATTTATATCGCTTTTCAGTCATGCATATGGAAAAAAATCGATTAAAATTATTGCAGTCAGCAAATGTCTTTATTTGGGATGTAAACATTAATAAAGATTGATATTTGTTTTAAATAATAATAAGGTCTATTCGAATTACGCTCAACCAATTTAAATGTTAATATGAAGGGAGGCTGAAAAATTCCTGGCTTTGTTCAGAAAGAAAAGAGTCAGAGTTATGAATTATATAAGGTAAAGCTAGGAGAGTTTGCCCTGTTAAATATGGGTTCTTATTATTGAGACAAAATTGCTTGTTTTTAAGCACATCACTTACTCAGAATAGCCCCGAATCAAAATGGCTTAGATTTGAAAAACTGGTGTTCTTATTTTTGAAATACATCTTCTTCTCAAAAATGACACAACATGTACTTATTTTTGAGACACCACTCTACAAATGGTTCGATATGTGCTTATTTTTTAGACACCCGTCTTCTCAAAAGTGAGTTGATACTTGCTCGTTTTTAAGACACCACTCTACTTAAAAATGTTTCTACGTGTACTTATTTTTGAGACACTAATCTACTTAAAAGAGATTCATATTTGCTCATTTTTGAGACACCATTCTACTTAAAAGTGATTTAAAATGTGCTCATTTTTGAGACGCTCCTCTACTCAAAACTGATTTGACATGTGCTCGTTTTTAAGATACCCCTCTACTCAAAATTAATTAGACATGTGCTCATTTTTAAGACACCTTCTTCTCCAACAGTGAATCTTGCCTTCAATTGGGCATACTCTTTCCCACTGAAAATTAAAGAATTTTCATTTTATTTAATCCAAAAAGTACCCTAGACTATTTATTAGAAAAAAATTACGAAATATTAGTAGTGTGAAAGAGCACGCCTAGATTGAGGCTAGGATTCACCACTGTTTTTCTCAAAAAACATGCAAAATAATTCTGAAATTGCATTGCAGCAATAAAATGTTTTGAACAGATAAAAATAAGAAGTAATAAAGTGTGAATCAGGTTATGAATTTTCCATAATTAGAGCCTATGAAAAATCAAAAGTGATTTTAAAAATAAATAATAAATGCTTATGAGTTAGGGGGTTTACTTAAATATATTTTTACTTTTATACTGATTAAATGTTTAATCTTCACTCATTTTTATTATTTGTCCATCATAATTAAAAAGCATTTATAACTTTAGTTTTCTTGTTTTCCCACCCTAAAATCGTACTACTTTTTTTTACTTAGATACCAACTAAACTCGATATACATGTAACATCTATAGTTCATTTACAGAACTGAACAAACTGGGTGATTGTTTTAAGATAATTTTTTTATATTATGCTATTTCAAAAGAAATGAAATTAATATAAGTTATTGAAAACACTACTTGTTTTCAATAGAAAATGGTGCAAGTATAATTTTTTAAAGCAACACAAAAGAATTCACATACATTGCTGTCTATGGGCAGTAATTGAATGAAATGCCTTTTAACAATTTCAAACTCATTTATGTTTTATTGATGTATGTTATGTTTTTAAATTTAAAATTGTAGAATCACTGTTTCATATACAGGACTCAGGAATTGATCTAGGTTTTATTTTTGGAGCCCATTTTTGTGAAAAATAAATTATTTTTGCGAAATTTTTATTTATTTTTGTGAAAATCTATATCTTTTTACGATAAAAAGAATTATCACCTGAAACCTATCATTTTAGCAGTTTTACTATCTAATTTTTAATATCAAGTTAATGGCATTTTATTGAATCAAATAATGACCCTCATTAAAAATAATACTGTAAACATACAAAAATTTTACAAAATTATCATTTTTATAAAAAGAAATCTTTTCAAAGGGCTGTTTTTATGAATCTGAATTTTGTGAAGGGACCCATTTTATGGATTTGAATTTTGTGAAGGGGCAGCAAAAGGGTCCCAATTTTTGCCTGGATCGACCCCTGAAATGAAATGTTTCTCCCTTTTAGACAATGCAAAACTTCACTTGAGAACTGTTCTCATTAGAAGCTTGATATATGCAGGTACAAATAATAAAGAGGTTTCTGGTCATACTGTTTTCCAATTTTACAATAATTTTACTAAATATTGAGTTATAAGTGATTTTGGTCCCATGAACCTTTGGAGAATGGCCATTTCCCCAAACGAAAGAAATAGACTCTAGGAATTTTGAACTGAATGGCACCTTTGAGTCTTTTGTGAAAGATCTTTTGCCGACATCGAAAAATGGAAAAAGCAGTGATTACCAAGTTTCTGAATAACAGCATTTGACAATTGAGTGCATTTACGAACTAAAATTAAATCAAGAATGAGTACAAAAGTAGTCTGTTTGGATTCAGAAGCACTCTAAATGCCATCTTTGACAGTCGTTTTTGAAAGATCTTGTTCCTCTATCAAAAACTGAAAAAAGCACTATGATAGCAAACATTCTGTACAAAATTCCCTAACAATATGAAACATTTGAGAGCAAAAGTGCCGTTAGGAATGTGTACAAAAGTAGCCAGCTTGTATTTAAAAACTGCCTTAAAGGTATTATAACTATTTTGTTTACAAAAAAAAAAAAAAAAAAATTAAGAAGAATAAGAATAAGAATACATGGAAAAATGTTAAACTTTATTTTTAATAAGACTTTGGTCAAGTTTTAATTTTTTTTTTTTTTTTTCCTTTGAAAGGGGGGAGGGGGGGGGAAGAGATATGAATCATTAAATGTATCTTATACTATTAAGAGAGCAATATTTATATATATATATATATATATGTATGTATATTTCACTGTTCTCGAAAACGGTAGCTCGGTCAGTCACGTGGTTTAACACAAAGGTGCCCTCCGAAGGGTCATTGTGCAGATCGAAGTCAGATTTTCGAATTTTTGATTAGTTTTCTTTTCATTCATAAAAATATGAAAATAAAACTTCCCTTTTCTATAATGACGCAGAAGGGAGAATCTTAGGAGAGATTTGATTGGTTTATTTAATTTTCATTGATTTGAGTGTATTTTGCGTTGAACTAGAGCTACGTTATAAGAAATGACGAAAGATTTGATTGATTTATTCGATTTTCATTGATTTGAGTGCATTTTACGTTGATCTAGATCTACATTTCGATGAATTACAAGAGATTTGATTAGTTTATTTGATTTTCATTGGTCTGAGTGTATTTTACATTGAACTAAAATTACGTTATGAGGAATTGCGAAAGATTTGATTGGTTTATTTGATTTTCATTGATTTGAGTGTATTTTACGTTGAACTAGAGCTACGTTATGAGAAATTACAAGAGATCTCATTGGTTTGTTTGATTTTCATTGATTTGAGTGTACGTTACGTTGAGCTAGAGCTACGTTTTGAGGAATTACGAGAGATTTGAATGGTTTATTTGATTTTCATTGATTTGAGTGTATTTTACGTTGAACTAAAGCTACGTTGTGAGGAATTAACAAGATATTTAATTGGTTTATTTGATTTTCATTGATTTGGGTGTATTTTTCGTTGATCTAGATCTACGTTTCGATGAATTACAAGAGATTTGATGGATTTATTTGATTTTCATTGATTTGAGTGTATTTTGCGTTGAACTAGAGCTACGTTTTGAGGAATTACTTCATATTGGATTGGTTTATTTGATTTTCATTGAGTTGAGTGTATTTTACGTTCAACTAGAGCTAAGCTTTGAAGAATTACATGAGATTTGATTGGTTTATTTGATTTTCCTTGATTTGAGGTAAGGGTGTCCAGTGATTTTTTTTTTTTTTTTTACATGCTTGACAGTGATTGCTGCGAAAATGAGTTTCGTGCGTTTTCAGATTCATACACATCGTGTTAGGGGTATCCAGTGATGTTTTTTCGGTTTTAACATGCGTGTCAGTGATTCTCGTAGAACCAAGTTTCATGCGTTTTCAGATTCATGCACAGCGAGGTAGGGGTGTCCAGTGATGTTTTTTTTGGTTTTAACATGCGTGATAGTGATTGCCGCGGAACTGAGTTTCATGTGTTCTGAGATTCATGCACAGTGGGGTAGGGGTGTCCAGTAGTGTTTTTTGGTTTTAACATGCGTGATATTGATTGCCGCGGAACCAAGTTTCGTGTGTTCTAAGATTCATGCACAGTAATGTAGGTCTGTCCAGTGATTTTTTTTTTCTTTCATGAGCGTGAAGCGTAGATATGTGCGTTATAGTGATCGCTACGAAAACGACTTACGTGCGTTCTCTGATTCGACCATTCATCGAATAGTGGCTTTTACTGTACGAGTAACAGCTTCAACTGTTTCCAGAATATTCGAAGAATTAACATTTCCATTTGACTGTTTTCAAGAACATTCGTTTTAATAATAGTTTTGTTGCACAGATTCGAGTTCAAAAATGTTTGATATTGTCAAGGAGATCCCATACTAAAACTGTGAAGAAAATAGTCGCCAATCGAAATATATTTATTTAAACGTTTCAATTATTCAATGAAAAAGAAAACCTTTAAATATTGTGCCCAGCGAAGCGGGCGAAGCCTGCTAGTGATTTTTAAAAGAAAAAAAAATGTAATAACTGCTTGAGTTATGAATATTTATTGATTTATTTATTTATTTATTTTATAGGCCTCAAAAGAAGAAAAAAATGTAGAAAGATTCAGCCTTTTCATTTTTATGCATAGTGTTTTTTTTTTTTTTTTTTTATGAATTGTTCTGTAAAAAGAAAAAAAAAAAAAAAAAAAAAAAAAAAAAAGCTGACAACCATAACCTGTTACAGCTGCCAACTGCTGAACATTTTCAGAACACAGGGAGACAACATTCTACTGTTGACATCATAATTTCTAAGTAATAATTTCTCTTTCCAATAACTTTTAAGATTAATAAATCACAAAGTATAATATTTAGAAATAATGGAAGCAAAAGTAGGGATCCGCGGCCACTGTGATCTGAAATTTTTTACCGAAGTTTCCAGCTATGCTATCACCCATCAGCAGAAATGTTAGTCATATTGGTCAATGGAAAAAATACAAAATACAGATTTTGCAGAGAATTCAATTTCAGATATTTTTATTTTAGAGACCTTTGTCTCATATAGATTAATGAAGTTATTCCACACTTAGCTATTGAAACTTTTTATTTAGCAGATGTGACCATTATATTTCTTTTTATTGTAAAAAAAATGATCATTTTCGAGTTCTGATTTGAAAAGTTGAACATATTCTGAATTCTCCTCAACAAAAAACAAAATAAAATTCAAACAAAACCAAATGTACTTAAGATAAATAAATAATTCTAATGATAATGATCATTAAGTGATACATTCCTTGCATGCACAGAAATTATCCAGTCAAAGATAAAATATATAAGAGTGTTTTTCATGAAAAAGTAATACATATTTCTTACTACTGACAAGAAAAATACAAACAGCAAAACTCATATTTTAATGTCACAAAGAATCGCATTTTAAACAAAATTTTCTTTTACTAAAGTTTAACTTCTAAAAATTTAAAAGTAAATTGAATGTAAAATGTAAATGCAATCTACGGGGCCAAAATACTGCTAAATACAGGGTGTCCTCGAAGTCTCATTTCAAATATGCCGTTTATTAAATAAAGTTTTTTTCACAATTCAGCTTAAAGGTCTAGGTACACACCTGCAGTTGGATCTTAACACGAAATATGCAAAGTGCAAGTTCAATGCATGCTTTATGAAGAAATTTTAATTATATGTGTATATATATATATATATATAAACAATCTTTTTCATCAATAAAACATTTTGAAATAATATAAAAAGTAAGCAATTCTAAACTTCACAAAAAGTATTGCTATACAAGTACAGTTGTCAATATAAAAAACAGTATGTCCTCTATATATCGTCATAGAGGCATGCGATAAGTGTCATTCAACTGAGAATTAAGTCTTCTTTAAAGGTATGTTAAAAGAAAAAGCTTAAAGGTTGTCTACATAGGGAAAAAAATCAAAAAAAAATTTATATGAACATCCAATTTTACAACAGATTTTGTATTCTCAGCTTATTTTACCATTGGAAAAAAATCGGGAACTCATTCAGATATTTAGTTTAGGAATTATGATGGTTCAAAGTGTTAATGTTAAAATCTCTTAATGTTAGAATCATTTGAAATCATTGCAAAACAGATTGAAAGGCGGGTAGTTTTTCAATCATAACTCAAACACTACTTCGAAATGACATGAAATTTTGGATGCACAGATTTTAAGTTTTAAAAAATTAATTTCTGTTTAAGAAATTAGGCGTTACATTTGATATTTTATTCAAAATAAGTTTCAAATATGAAAAATCCGAAATTTCAACTCGTTCTATGAACTAGTTTTTAAGTTATGTTTAAAAAACTACCTAAATTTAAATCTGCTTTTCAATGATTTTAAGAGTTAAACTTTTTGAACTTTCATAATTCTTAAACGAAATGTACGGATTATTTTCACTTGCTGCATCCATAACATTACCCTTCAAATTATGCCTAAATTTTCACTAGTACAACAAGGCTTGTGCTTTAATGAAATATACATATTACAATCATCCAGTCTATATGACTTCCTTATATGAAGAGTCTCATAACTGTACAAGCTTTTGATATCTTTGAAATCAACTGTATGTGTATTTATTACTTTGTAACAGTGATAATGATCATCTAATTCAGTTTATTTAAAGATGCTAATATATGCATTTCCAATATACACAAATAATTTCTCTATTTTACCAAATAAAATGATTCATTTTCGCAAAAAAAATCAAATGGCAAAATGAATTAAACTACTGCAAATTAATGAAAAGACGATTTTTTAGTTCCAATATACATGATGGCACTTCAGCAGAAAATTCATTTTTATAAAAAACTTCATTAAAAAATTGCCAAACATTTCGGCAATATAATGGTGAAAACTCCAAATTTAAAATATTGCTTAACTTAAAATATATATCAACAGATTATAGAAAAGAATTTGTTGTAATACAATTATTTTCAAAGATACAAAAGTTTGAATTGGACTGTGTTTGTCTCCAATGGCTAGAACAAATGGCTGCTTTCGTTCATCTCTCAAATTTTTCAATTCCTTCACCAATCAGAAATTAATAATTCATTCATAAGTAAAATATATGTCTACCAGGGAGGTCACAAATATCTTATGTGAAAAATCTTCATTATATTACACATACAAGAATAAACTGGATAAAATGATTCAAAGAGATTAATATATTAGTTGCAGCAAATGATTAACTGTTAATCATGATTAAATTAATTGTGATTGAAGTGTAGTTGCATCCATAGCTGATATTATTTTTCCCCTTTTCTCAGAAGATGAAATGCCACTAATTTTTTAATAGTAATTTTCAGTAACAGTTTTCAACATTTGCCAACAAAGTTGAAAAATATTTATGACTGTGATTCGTGTGTCCGTCTGCCTGTCTGCGCCATAACTCCTGCAGGTATTCATGAAATTCCTCATAACTTATTTATGTCATCCAAGTTCTTTATGGGATGTTCCCTTTTGAAAAAAGTAGCAAATACCACACCACCACTTGCTTACGTACCGGGACACCCAAAAGAATTCCAAAGCATTGCTTTCTATGAAAAGTAATTTTATAAACAATACTTTAATACCTCTGTTTTGCGCATATCATAATGAAATTAAAATTTATTATTCATTTGCACAAAAGAGTAATTTCTATAAAACACAGATAATTAGCTTTAAGATTTACAGGACCACACAAAAATATTCAGATATATTAAGGACTATATATGGAAATTGCTGAAATTGCATTTTTATTTTTATTAAGCATTTTAACACTTTTTAAGAATGTTTAAGAGTGATTATGATTTTAATTAGTCTAGCTGTTTACCTTTCTGTCCCTCTGTCTGCACTCTGGCATTCGTAAATATTTTCAAAATTTCTTCAAACTGTTACATGTTAGTCAGATAAGTGTGGAATGTTCCCTATTTAAAATAGTATAAATAGCACAGCTGCTTTATGTACAGGAACAACCAAAATTGCCAATACATTGCGTTCTATGAAAGACATTTTTATAAATTATACTAAAACAGCTTTGTACTGCATAAATCATTTTGAAATTGGCATATTTATTCATATGGCTAAAAAAGTGTTTTCTATGCAATGTGGTATGTTTGCGTTAAGACTTACAGGATGGCACTAAGATATCCAAATACCTTAGGGTTACAATTTAAATTGCTGTTATTGTATTTCTGCTTCTGTTAAGCACTTTTGACGCTTTCCAACAAGAGTGGTTTTAAATTTAATTAGCGTATCTCTCATGCCTTTCTGTTTTTCCATCTGTCCTTCGTGGGATTACATAGTCAAAGTACATTGAAGGTTAATCGGTGCAACGTGTACATACAGCTCGATAGTGTTATCTACGTATAATTTTATTGGAAAATAGCATTAGAAAATAATAGTGGTTATTTTTAAAAAATTGAAAAATAGACTAAAAGTGGGCAACTACGTGCATTGCATTTTTGCATCAATTACGACTACTTCTTTAAAAGAATTAAACTAATTACGATATACTTTCTAATATGTTCCAGCATAATTAAAAATTGCTTAAGTAATAGTTTTACCTGTATGTCTATCTGTCCATACAGTAACTCGCGTAAATATACACATATTGTTTCAAAATTTTAATATGTTATTAAGAATCACCACAGCATGTTCCTTCTAGAAAAAAATGCATATATACTGTTAGTTCTTTCACAGGGTCACAATACAATTTTTGAGCATGTTAATTCAATAGACGATAATTTTTAGTAGTGAGATTTTATTATATTAATATTTTTTAAACAAAATTAAATTCATATTTTACTTTCTGTATCATACTAGCATTTTTGCATGGTGAGTGCATCATAGTTAATTTACAATGGTATCTATATAATAGTTCTCTAACGTGGACCAGTTACGATAAAATTTTGTCGAAATGGTACGATAGTGATATAATTAATATAATATGCGAGGATAAAAACTAATATTTATAAATGGACAATATTTAAGCACGCAAACTCAGTTCAATGATGTAATATAAAAAAAATGGCGACATGTTTGATGAGATTATTTTATGGAAAAATGTATTTTTTAAAGAGTTGCATCTTCAAAATCTTTGAAGCGTCATTTTAAACCTAGCAATACTTTAAAGATATATACCGAATATGAATTATTATCATAAATTGACTAAAAAAATGCAATCATAAAAAGTATAGGGGAGGACGGGGCACAGTGCACTACCCCTATTTAAATCTATTTATATTCAACTCTTTTAGTTCATATGGGTACTCATGTATGGCAGCATGGTACTAGTTGTATACAGCCAAAAAAACTCCATGGGAAATAGTAAGATAATCATTTTGAGCAGTTTTTACGTTTTGAGCTGCTCAGAGTAACTTTTCCACATTGAAGTTTATAAATTTTATAAAGATTGAACTAGTGACTATAAATACTATATAGCTGTTAAAGGAAGGCAAGATATTGCTGTTTTTAAATTCCTAAAAAATATTAGCATATTTATAGTCCATATATTATTTTATGATTATTATTTGTTTTACTCTGGCACGGGGCACAGTGGACCGCCTCTATATGGGGCATAGTGGACCACCTTCCAATGTGCCTAAAAGTACGAATTAGATTTAATACTTAAATTTGTTTTAGTTAAATTTTTAGATGCAAATATAAGGTAATTCCGGGACAGATGCCCCACTTAAGGAAAGGGAGCAATAAAATAAATTTGGTATTAACAATGACAACGAAAATTTGTGGGAAATACATAATATATATTGTTTATTAATACTAAGTAGTTTTTTTGCACCGTATTGTAAATTTTTCAAAGAAAAACGTAAAATTTCCGCACTACTATATTTGACCATCTTTCCCGAAGTTGACGGTGAGATGCCCCACTCACGTGGGAGAGATGCCCTACCTGTAAAAAATATAATAAAAGGTTTTAACAATGGTCAATAGTTTATAACAATTTTTCAGTAATTTATAACATATGAAACGTAAGGTATTTAAAAAAAATACGACCTTAGCATTAATTTGTAAAATATTAAAATATTTAACTACTATAAACAAGATGTAAAAATTAGAATAATAAACTATTGAAAAATATTTCAATTTTCTTTTTTCTTTAATATATGGGAAAATTTCATATTTACAGCTTAGAAAGTATAATAAAAAAATATTACGAAATATGTGGAATTTATTCAGATAATATTTTTCTTTTTCTCTTCTCTAATTTTCGCTTTTCCGCAAACATTGCACAGATCTCCGTACATTGTGCATAATTAATGCAATCATTTATGGCACTTTATGCAATTTATCCAATATTTCTTTTTAAAAATAATAGTTCTTTTGAAAAATAGTTTCTTTTGTAAAATAATAGTTCTCCTCACATTCGAGCCAATTGTTTGTAAGATCACTTTCGTCATTTTCAATAGGCATGTCCATCACCAGCTGTTTTCACGCTTTGCTAAATTTAACAGCGGATTTTAGCTTTTTTTCTTGGATGTGCTCTTGGGATGTAATGATCTTAGCCGACTGTATCTTTCTTTTTCGGCATCTTTCCTTTAACCTAGGTACAGGGGGAATCTGTTGCAAAATTTTTGTCGGGGGGGATGTTTGTTCAGTTGATTCAAAAATTTGGGACTGTTCACACGTCTGTTTCAATTCTTCATTTATGGAAAAGAAGTGGTTTGGAATCGCTGCTTGGTTTAGAAGAAAAATTACCGTCTCCCGAAAACCTTTAATAGCAGTGTCAACAGAAGCTGCCCTTTTCCAGGCTATACCAATCAGTTCTGCAGCTTGTATTCTCCCAATGATCCTTCTTGGATGCTAAACAATCCCTTTCCTTGCTTCATCTTTAAAGTAGTGTTTTGGTGGCTTAAAAAAAGACCGGTCAAGAGGCTGAAGAGCTTGTGTTGTATGGCTGGGCAGGCATGCAATTATAATGTCATTCTTGTCCGAAATTCCAGTGAAATATTGTCCTTCTGCATTGCAACAAGCAATGACTGTAACATTTTCTCCTCTCTCTGTAGACGTCAAAACATGAACATATTTTGAACCTTTGATAGCCACGACCTTTCCTGGAACTTTATTCAACTGACAGCCGGTTTCGTCCATATTATAAATACTCCTCTGTCTGGTAAAGAATTGATTTTCTTCAAACACTCTTGAAAGAATTTTTTAAAAATGATCAACACTTTCTCTGTTCATGCCTTCTCCCCTTGCTAAAGAGAGGGCCCCTGGGCTTGTCTAATACTTAGTTCTGGGTTTCTCTTAAAAAATGATGACAGTCAGGCGTACCCAGCCATTCTTGCTTCTAAATTAAATCGATTCTTGAGACCTAGTTTTTCAGCAAACTGAAATGCAACTGTCCTAATTGTCTCTCTGTCAGATGCAAATCCACATTTTTCTAAACGTTGGATGTGCTTGACGAGATGTTTTTCGTTTTCAACTCCAAACACTCCTTGTGGCCCCAAAGAACTTGTTTTGTATTATTACCGTTTTTCTTCGACGACGACGAAATGTCCGAGAAGGAATTCCATAGTACCTAGCAGCTTCATTGACACCAATTTCCCCTGCTTCTAGTCTCCTGAGAGCCTCTTTTAAATCGTCTTCTGTCCAGGTCTCACGAGCTGCTCCAGTATTTTTTCTTTTGTACACTGTAGGCATCTTTCCTGAAACAAACAAGAAGCACTGAACAACTGCATAAACAAATACAATAATATACACTCACTGGCACAATTAACCGCCCACCTACAATTTCGTTAGCGCCCAAGTTTTATTTATGTTATATTTTAAATGTCAATATTCAGTTTAAATGTCAAAGGTCAGTCTGACATACCTGTGCGTTTTCTGCTTTCTTATCTGAGTTTAATCTGTATTTTTGTGATTTCGTTTTGAGTTGCCACTTCTAGCGATCACGCGAATTTGAATTTTATTTGAGGAATTTTAATCTAAATTTATAGTTGAAAAAAATATTTTTAAGTTGAAAATTTTTCCAATTACAAATATTAAGCATTTTATAAAAACAATATGATTTAAAAAGTATTAGTTTAAAATTTAAACAATTAAAAGACTTTTCTTCCTGAAAATGTATGTGGGGCATCTCACCCGAATATTATCTGGGGCGTCTATCCTTTTGGTATGGGAGAGATGCCCCGGAAACTGTCCAAAGTACAATACAGCAAAAATGGCCGCACAATGCCCGAAGTCGACTGATCAACTTCTTACTACAGGTTTTTAAGCTTATATAAAAAAAATCCCTACTTATTAAGTAGTGCCTGCCTTACAATGCAACATCACTCTTATAACAGAGTAGAAAAAACCTGGTACTTACTTGAAATATTGTTGTGGTAGCAGAAAACAAAGAAATGAGTTCACGTAACTTCCACAGCACACTATTCAACATTTATCTGAAATAATAATCGGACCCGCAGAGCCATATTGCGTTGCGTTTCGAAATTGGGGCGTTAAAGTGGAGCATCTCTACCGATGGGGCAACTCACCCGGAATTACCTTAATGTAATGTAATTAATATCTCAAAGTAATAAATATCTTAATTTTGTAGTAAAATAAAAAGAATAATAGATTTCTGAAACAAATAAATATTTGGATAGTAATATAATTATTATTAATATCTAAATTTATTAACTATTTGAATTATATAGTATTAATAAAAGAAAAAATATCTAATTTAATAAATAGTAGTAATAATTTATTATTATAGTTGTTTTTAGAGATCACATGTGAAAGCAAAAGAAGTAGCTTAATATATTTTAGCTAAACTTATCTTACAAATATAATGTAAATTAATTATATCTCAAAATAATTAAAAAAACATTAAATATTTGAATAGTAGTATAATATTTATTAATATTTGAATTAAAAAAATGTTTGCTTTATATAATATTAATAAAAGAATAAAAATCAATATTTATTTTAACTTAATAAATTTTCTTACTGAGATTTGATTTCTTATTTGTTTATTTTAATTTAATTTTGGTTATTTTATTTCATGAAAATGCTTGAATTATGTTATTTAGACTAGAATAGTATAAAAAACTAATTTTAGAGGGAAAAAAAAGTAATTTATATTAATTTAAGATAAACAAAAGAGGCTGGTCCACTGTACCCCGGTGATGGGGCACAGTGGTTCACTTTGTATGGGCTCACAATTTATTTTTTCATTCATAATGTATTGGAAATATTGTTATAAAAAAATTAAGACATGTTAAAAAGGGCTTAGAGATTGTTTACTTTTTTTTTTTTTTTCAAGTACATTGCTTTCCTATTTTTTTGTGAAAAAAATTAAGAGTGTAAAAGTGATCCACTGTTCTCCGGTTGCCCCTAATCAAAAAAGGGATTTTTTTTTTTTTTTTTTTTCCACAAAAATATATGCCAAAATAAATACAAAGTTATCGCCAACATGGACATAGATTTTTCAAAGTCGTCATGGGGGTCCTATACTAAAACTGTATTGCCTGCGGAAGTATGAAAACTGGATCGTCGTCAACCATGAATTATATTTTGAAACCTTTCTTTGAATGATTTTCGCTTCACTATTGCATAATATTAATTTGGTTTTTTGTAAAGTAAAATTTTAATTAGGTGATGAAATTGACATCATATTTATGAGTTTCAAAGTTTAAAGGTAAATAAGAAAAGGAGTAAGGTGCAAAAATTTCGCACTTGTTTTCTAGTACCAAATATTTTTAATACATTACGCTCAAAGTTGGAAAATTTTCAAATAAAATGGAAGCGATATATATCAATTAATAACGCAAGTTCTTTTTACAGGCAAATGCAAAAAATATTGAATGCATTATATGGCCAATATGTGGAAATTGCCAAAACGTCTGTGGGGAGCTTTTAAAGATGTGTTCTGTAGTTTTCTACTATTGCTACTTGGAATTTATTTTAACTAATTTTAAAATTCTTCTACCCATTAAATTATGTAGGTAATAGGAAGAATATGTTAGGGCTATTGATCAACAAATAATGGTAGTTCGGGTAGTTTCAGTTACTCTCAACAATTTGCAATTTTGATACTCAAGAAATTTTCCTTGGTTTTCTCACAACAAGTACTTAATATAAAGAGTAAAAAGAAAACATAAAATATCCAAGTAACTCAAGAAGGCAACAGATTATGTTATTTTGGCTGTGATCATCTCTGACTACTTTATTTCCTTTTCTTCAATCAAAATCAATCTTTTAAATCTGCCTTAATAAAAACCATTGCGTTGTGTAATAAAATATATATATATATATAGGGTAACAGGATTTGACTTTTTTAAGTTGTTGCCCAGAAGGAAAATATTTATCACAGCTAATACATTTTTTTTTTTTTTCTTAAGGATTACTTTTGCTAATCTTCAACCGAAAATCACTCAAAATTCTTATTCGTTACTATAAATATGTTTGCACTAACTACTTTTTTTTTCTAGGTAACTCACTATTTTGTCTTTTTGTTTATCTAACTTCCCTCTAATTTATTTCTGTTGATGATATATTCAGTTCCTACTCTTCTATTTACTTATTTAACTCTTCTTCTTTTTTTTTTTTTTTTTTGTCAAGATAATGCAGTCAGATAATGCAGTAATTAAATCAAACACCAAATGAAACAAAAATAATAGGAAAATAAAACAAGGAAAAAAAAGTAAGAATCACTAAATAATCTTTATTCTGCTATAAAAACCTGAAAAGCAAAATTGCTAGTTCAACTTAACTTTGGAATTCTTTGTTCGTTTGTTTATTATTTAAACAATGTTACCTGGATTCCTCTTTACATAAATCTAGGCCCCAAGTACAGTTTAATTATATTAATAGTGAAGTTAAGTATTTGAGCATTAAATACAATTCCAAACCAAGTTGAACCAACTAACTGCCTATATCTGATTCATCTAACTCCTAAAAATCACTTATTTTGAAAACAGATCAAAATTTAAGGAACTCAGTAACTTTTAATTAGAAGCTATCTTTTAATTAGAAAACCTTATTTTTAGGCAACAATTAATAGTTATTTCTGCCATAAACTTTATTCTATATATCGAATCCTTTTCAAAACAAAAAAAAATAATAAAAAAATACCAGAGCAACCCAGTTTGGAAGAAAGTTTTTATAACCTAAAGTAGATTTTCTCCCAAAAAAGAAAACTATTTATCTTTTGAAAAAAAAAAAAATACAAACATTAAAAATCTGTTAAAATTAGAAAAAGAAGATGATCACCTAAGAAAAGTTCTGCACTTAATTACAATTAAACTTATTTTATTTTTAATCTTCACAAGAAATTAATTAAAACTCACTATAGAACAAAAGATACAGTGACAAATAAATTCACTTTCTTGAAATATAACATTTTAGTAACAAACATATAGATTTTGGAATAGTTGACGTTTATCTATTATTTTTCTACATTAAACCCAAACATCAGCTTATCTTTTATACAAGATACAAACACTTAGCATCCCCCCCCCCCCCAAAAAAAAAAAAAAAAAAAAAAAACTAATTTCCAGTTTTTAATCCAAAGTAGAAAAACAGACAAATTTATAAAACTCACGTTGGAGATGGTTATACAGCAACGGCAGAGCACTCCGAGGAAACACTAGGGAAGAGGCTGGTGCATTCATGACATGATTCCACCACACGAGGTAACATCTTTGTAGAAGTAGTTGATTCTGGGAACGAATGATGATTCTCAGCGCCAAGATTTTTTTTTTCTTTTAGTCGCTCAAAGTTCCTTATAACTTGCTAGACTTATGTCTGCTGCAACGCCATTAGATCTACTTCAGTAGCGATTTTAATGCCTAACGAGTGAACTTCTAAATTAAAAGGGGTGATCTACCTCCCTCTCAAACTGAGACTTCTGCAGTAGGTTGCTCACCCGACAAGATTCACTCAAAGCAATCTTTTACATAGGCAAGTTGCTAGTGTTGGTTCGAACTCCTTGCTTCTCCATCTCTCGCTCTGCCGTCCTAGTTGAGTATTTAGCTGAGCGCTTTACTTAATCACCACGAGCTGCGTGAAAACGACGTCTTTGCTAAAAAATCTCGACCAAATCAACTATCTTCTCCTTTTCTCTGGAGTCAAACAAACATGATAATAATAAGCCAAACGAAAAAATATCATTATACTCTCCATTTCTCTGGAGTACAACAAACATGAATATAATAATTCAACGATAAAACAACATTTTACTCGCTTTATTTGATCACCATGAGCCGCGGTAAAACTATGTCTTCGCTAAAAAATCTCGACCAAGTACTATCTTCTCTTTTCTCTCGAGTCCAACAAACATGATAATAATAATCCAAGCGAAAAAAAAAAAATCATTTTACTGGCATTGGGAGGGGGAAAGGACTGCACCGCCCCCTCTTTTTGAGTCTCAGTCGTGAACTCCTTTAGTAATCGTTTCTCCAAGCTTAATGATATTTTTTTTTTCTCGAAAGTCCGAACTCTGCCGCTCAGTGTTGTCATTTTTTTTACACAAAACTTTTTCTTACCCAATCTAAATTCACCCTCTAGGTTTAAGAACCGCCTTTCCCTGCGTCAAAACCCTTTCATTGGTCTCAAACACTCCTAGATTGGAGGGGGGGAGGGTAAAACTCACCCCGATCATAGCGGAGGAGAGAGAAAGAAAATACAAACAAAAATATCTCCCCCCGATTCTACGAAAAAAGAGCAGCTGGGCTGAGCATTTCCATATTAAAGTGCTATTTCTAACAAAAGTCACCAGTATTTATTGCATGCATCTGACAACGGAAAACATATCAGTAAAGTTAAAACCCGAATAAACTACTACGTCAGAAACGCCAAAGAAAAATATTTGAGATGCATACAGCTGTTTCGGTAGCCTTAAGCATACCGTCTTCAGTGCAAAAATAATTCTGAATCTGGAGAAGTGCTTGTATATATAGGAGAGGGACCGAATTTAGTTCAACCAATAGGATTACGGGAAAGGTGGGGAGAGTGGCCAATAGGAATTTAGGAATGTTAGCTGTGTAAACAGTAAAAAAATTAAGAAAATGTGAACTGAATGTAAAATTTCCAACACTCAGACAAATAGGGAACAGCGAAATCACAATTTACAAGGTTTTTAAAATTTTTATAAATATGAAAAGCTTCAAAGAAATCGAGTTCATGAATGGATTTAGGCCTGCAAATTATTTTAGCTGAATTAAATTTAAAATTATGATTTTCCTCCCAGCAATGTTTAGAAACAGCCGATTTATTGGTTTCTTGTTTGCGGACGTAATTCATATGTTCTTTTAGACGAAATTTAAGACTGCGTTTAGTTTGGCCAATATATGATAAACCACACTGACAGGAAATACTATAAATGCCCCAAGAATTGTGCATATCAATGGGATCTTTTAACTGAGAAAAGGTGAGTTTATTGGAAGTCGAAAATATTATTTTAAAATCATATTGTTTAAGAATTTTAGCAATGGTTAGACTGGATTTAGGAAAATAGGGTAAAACAATACTGATATTAGAAGAGACTGATTTAGTAGACGGAATACGAGGGAGTTGTAATTTTTGGATAGCTTTGTCTATAATGGAAGGGTCATAACCTCTGTCAATTGCAATGGCTTTCAGGTATTTAATTTCAGATTTTAATAAATGGGATTTGAACAAATATTAAGGGCACGGTTTACAAAAGTATAGAAAGCAGCCATTTTTTGGTTAGGTGGGTGACATGAACGCGCATGGGGAGGAAGGGAGACTGCAAAATGTTTACGATAGACGGTGGTTGAAAATCCATTTACAGTGCGAGAGACGAGGGTATCAAGAAATGAAAGGGAGCCATTATTTTCTATTTCATATGTAAACTGGTATTACTGTCAATTGAATTTAATGTTTCTAAGACATGGTCAATATTGTGACGAGATATGTCGATAAGCGTGAAGGTGTCGTCAACGTAATGAGTTCAAAAAGGAAAAGATATTTTCTTAAAAAGCTTGCTTTCGAAATAGTGCATGCAAATGTCTGCGAGAATTGGGGAGAGAGGGAAACGCATGGCTAAACCTTCAAATTGACGATAGAATTTATTTTGGAAAGAAAAAGTGGTTTGTGATAAACAAATGTGGCTAAGAGAAATTAATTCTTGTATTCCAAAAGATGTGAAATGAAACTCTTTTAATCTATTTTCGAGACAGCAGAGGGCGCCACTTATTGGAACATTAGTGAAAAAAGATTTTACATCAAAAGAAACCATAGCGAGATTAGTGTAAGGGCAGTTTTGAATATTTTTTGCAAATTTTATGGAATTCTTAACAGTGTAACTATTAGCAGCAAGAAGGGGAGCAAAAATTGTGGTGAGAAATTTAGCTAAATTATAGGAAGCAGTACCGATATTAGAGACTATGGGACGAAATGGAATATTGGGTTTGTGAACTTTCGGTAAAGCATAAAATCTGGCACAATTAGCAATAGAAGGGATAAGATGAGATTTAGTCGAATCCAATAACAAGGGGCAAGATTTTATAGCAGATTTAATTTTATTTAATTTTTGAGAAGAGGGGTCAGAAGGCAGAGGAATATATGGGCCATCATTAATTAGTTCGGTAACACTTTCGATATATTGTTTTTTATCCAAAATCACAATCTGACCACCTTTATCAGCTTTAGTAATGAAGATATTTTCATTAGATTTTAATTCCTTCAAGGCGTTTTTTTCTGCAGGGCTGAGATTTGATTTACGGATCGGGTTCGGGTTCGGGTCGGGTTTAGCTTTCTACGAGTCGGGTCGACTTGAGAACACCTTTCAAAAAAAAATTTACAATTGAAAGCATAAATTTGTAGACATAATTATAGCTCTTTAACTGATTTTAGACATGTGTCGGAACTCCATATTCCTACATGCGGATACCCACTTTACAAAAAAAAAAAATATCCGTATAGGCATGAGAAAAAAATATCCGTATACGTTTTCTTTTCTTCAACAAATCTAAAACTGATCATCTGTAGAAATTATATGAAAATTTTAAAGTACTGTATAAATTTTTATTTACTTATATATATATATATATATAATACAACATAACATTGTTTTTACGTTTTGAAAATTTAAGTTATTTCTCAATTTACATTTTTTTTTTTTTTTTTTAAGATATTTTATTTTGAATGAATTTTAATCCTCGCTTTTATGTTAACGAAATTTTGCAATTATTTCTGTTTAGATTTGTATATACAGCAAATATACAGGGAATACTTGTTGTGATTTAATTAAAAAAAGTAATGTAAAATAAACACATAAAGGAAACTAATACCATTAAGGCAGATTATATTCTTTATCGTCTTCTCTAGAACAAAAAAATAATTCACCGAGTAAAATTGAAACCGGAGGAAGCTAAGTTGCTGATTGTGCTAATTTAAAGAGATCAGTGATACTTAAAAAGCAGATGTTTAACTATGAATCACATACATGCTACACAAATTATTATAGTAAAGTAAACACATCGGAGAAAAGCAATAAAGACTAATACATCGTTATTTTTTTTCCAGACTATAAGTATTAAACAATAAATTAGGAACATTTAAATTGGAGTGCATTTTTTACTTTCTTCTAAATTCAATAGAAGAAAGTATTGGATTCATAAAAATTTTCGATTTCCAGTTTTCGACGGATTTACACGTTTTGAGAGATCTAGAACACGATTTTACCATTTATAGAAAATGTCTGTCTAAAAATTTTGTGGCGTCTGTATCTCCGGAACTTACTGTTCAAAATTATATATGAATTTATATGTAGAGGCACTTTGACCTAAATTAATGCCTACAATTTTTGTCAACCGATCAACAGGTGGCGCTGCTATACAGCAATTTCCGAGATTTAAGAGGAGGCTATATCTCAGGTTCTATTGAGTATAATCAAACAAATCTTGATATGTGAAAAGGCTATTATGAGACATTATGATGATTCAATTTTAATTCTTATCGGCCAACAGGTGGCGCTGCTGTACAGCGATTTCGGCAGTTTAAGGGAAGGCTATATCTCAGGAACAACTGCATAAAATTGCATATAAATTTATAAGTAGATGCACCTTTACCTAAATTAGTGTCTCAACTTTTGGTGTCAACCACTTAACAGGTGGCGCTGCTATACGCGACATTTGCAATTTAACGGGGGGCTATATCTCAGGTTCTATTGTGTATAATCAAACAAAATTTGACATGTGAGAAAGCCATAATGAGACATTATGTTGAATCAATCTGGATGCTAATCGGATAATAGGTGGAGCTGCTACACTGCAAGATCCCTCGATAATGGGAAGGCTATATCTCAACTTCTATGACATATAACTGTACGAAAAATGATATGTGAGATAACCATTATAAAAACGTACTTTTTAAGATGCTATTTATAGGCAATAAAACTGTCTTACTTTGGATATTTAATGTTAGTTGTCTCTAAGATGAAAATCGTTTGCATTCATCCTGTTAGATAAATTTTAAAAAATAATAATTAATTTTAATAAATTATTTGCACTCAGTAAAATATAGGAAAGTATAGAAGAAAGTCTTGTGGTGGCCACAACATACCAGTTTATTCTTGAAGTTCACAACTCACATAAATGGTTAAAAATTATTATTGATCTATTTTTCAGATTTTTTAATTTTTAAACTAAACAATCAATAATTATATTTCAAATTCTTTTTAAAATAATTTACCAACAGTATGACAATGAAAATTTAATTTATTTTATAATTTAAGAAAGTTTTGTATGATTTTTAGATGAATAAGTAATTTTCATTTAGTTTTCGGGTTTCGAGTCGGGTGCGGGTCGTAAGATTTTCTATACTGCGGGTTCGGGTCGGTTTTCGGGTTGATGGAAAAAATTTTGTCGGGTTCGGGTCGGTTTTCGTGTTGATGAAAATTTTTTTGTCGGGTTCGAGTCGGGTTTCGGGTTGATATAAAATTAATCTGTCGGGTTCGGGTCGGGTGACTCTAATCTGTGTGTTATCAGCATATCTCAAAAACAAATTATAGCAGAAAGTCCAAACTTGGTATTCTAAAAGTGTCTCATATGGATGATACACCAAACTTTTCGTAAAGATCAAGCAAATGGTTCGTGTACAGCGACATCCAAGAGAATTCAAATACATTATGTCTATGGGGAAATTGCAGGTAAGTACAGTGTAACAGCTACAGACTGACTTAAAAAAACGGAAACAACAAAATTTATGATATAACACGCATAAAAGTATGCAGGGTGTTTAGAAAGTCCCGGACCCATTTTGATATTTAATAACTCATAAAATAATGAAGATATAAACAAACTTATGGCATTTATTAATGGAATAACTCATATATTTTCTTTTCAGGTTTGAATATCTTTACTTTTGTAAATATCGTCTGCGCGTGTGGTTAATTTCAGATAATTTCATTTTCCAGTCTAAATATCTGTACTTTTCTAAATATCGTCTGCTTATTAATTGCATTTTTATTCGGTGATGCCAGATTGGGGATTTTGTCCCCATTTTGGGGATTTTTGAGGCATCTGGGGACAATTTTGGGGACCAAATGTTTGTGGGGACTTTTTTGGGGAATTCTAAAATTTTTGGGGACAAATCTGGGGAGTTCTTCAACCTTCTGTCAATGTTGGCAACGTAATGACTTATCCCTATGACTAGAGACTTTCAGCAGCTTTATTGTTATTTGGGGATTTTTTTTAAAAATTGCCTTCATTCGGGGAAAAATCTGAGCTTAAATCATAGAAAAATCTGCTTGATATTTTTTTTTTTTTTTGAAAATTTTTTTATTTTCCCTTTTTAGTAGAAATCAAGTTGGGGATTTTTCGAAAAAACCCCTGATTTGGGGAAATTTGAAGACCTGTTTGGGGAAATAATTTTCGACCATCTGGCATCACTGTTTTTCTCTCTTTTGACTTTTTTTGACTCTTTGACTCTTTTGAAAACCCCCATGAATACCGTGAGGCAAAAAGGGATTCCCCAAAGATTAATGTGTGGTGTGGACTAATGTACGACCGAGTCATTGGGCCTTTCTTTTTTACAGAAAAGACTGTCTCATCAGTCGTATACTTAGACATGTTGGAAAACTTCGTATTTCCACAACTAGAAGAGCTTCAGCCACATGTCTTTTTGCAACAAGATGGTGCACCACTTCATTGGGGTACCATCGTTCGTAGTTCTTTGAATGACCATTTTCCGGGCGAGGAGGTCCAATTCCTTGGCCTCCCAGATCACCTGATATAACGCCGCTGAACTTTTTCCTTTGGGGATTTGTAAAGGACAATATTTACAGGAGGAGAGTGTTGAACATTGATGACCTAAAAGTCAGAATTACAACCGCAATAGCCTCTGTGGATGCCGACATGCTTGCCGTTACATGGCGTGAAATTGACTATCGACTTGATATTCTCCGTACGACGAAGGGGGGCACACGTGGAAGTTCATTGACAAGGGTCATGAAACTTTTTGAGTCTATATAACCATTTATGTTATTAATTTTAATCTATCTTTATTATTTTATGAGTTATTAAACATCAAAATGGGTCCGGGACTTTATAAACACCCTGTATTTTGTAAAGATTGTTGTAAGAAATCATTCATCATACATTTACAGGGCTACCCTACGTATTTGGATATATTGCGACTATACTTGAAAATATAATTATTTTGTGTTAGATGTTTTCAGGTAAGACTAAATTTAAGTGCACAATATTATTTATAGTGCACAATTATTGTAGACAATATACAGGGCTACCCAAAATTATGCTAATCTTTCTTTTCTATAGAATGTAACTAATGGAAGTGCTTTGCTACATTTTACTATGTCGACGAATACTACTCTGGAAGCAAATTTTTTTTTCATACGCATACTGTAAACAAAAAGTTTTTGAATTTTCAAATCTGGTGTTTTGCATAAAATCACGTTTTCAGATGCCCTGATTACGAAAGTCCAACTTTTGCCTGTCGATCTGCATACATATTTGTTATCAACATAACTGCATAACTTAAAAACAAATAGCTGCAGGAAATTCAAATTTGGTATTTTGAAGTCCGTATTAGGTTGCCACTTAATTTTGAAGGCAAATTGATGATAGCTTTTATTTATTTATTTATTTATTTATTTATAATTGTGTGCACTATAACTGAAGGGGGTTTGAGTGGGGCGGTACACCCCCCCCCCCCCATACAGAATAACATGTCAAATAAAACTGTTTCTAAACCTATTTTAGATTGTTTTAAAAGTACATTGAACTTTATTATCTTACGCTGTTGTTCTTAAGTCTTAATATGCAATATATCTTTATAGTGTTTAAATGCAGGGTAAGAGAAAGTTGTGTGAATGACACGCCAGAATATTCAGAATGATTTGATTCAAATAACTGAAAAAAAAAATGCCAAAAATGAGCGTTATCATTTGAAAAAAGATTTTAGTGCAAGTTTTACTATGTAGAACATCCCTACACAAAATTATTAGTACAGAATTATTAACTAGACGTTATTACTAATTGTTGGGCAGCAGTCACGTATTTGTAGGATGATGTACAGTAAAAATAGCCGGAGGGTAGATTTTTTTTTTACATAACTGTACAGTTTTTTCCCTTAGCAATTATTTTATAACAATATATGATTAAGTCTTAAAGTTACTAAAACATATTCAGACTTTTACAGATGTCAACTTAGTTGTAATGTGAATCATACACCTAGCAACCGTACCGGTTTTTGAATACCGGTAATTCTTTATTAATATTTTCACCTTATTTAATTATATAAAACTTTTACAAAACTTATAAGAATTTTCTATTAAAAAGAAATATATACCGATATCAAAAATTCGAACACTTGGCAGCTGTAGAACCTGATCTTTTAGCAATTGTTTTATCTCTTCAGAAATAAATCGAAAAACTTTTTTGTTTGCATATAAAAGGGGTTTGTCGAAATGGGCAACAGTTCTAGTCAGTCATTTTTATTCATACAAACATATTTTTATGGAATAATACTGATATTCTACTCGTACAATATTGATGCATATATTTTTCCACATTTTAGGTTGATTTCTTTAGAAATCGACCTATTGCAATCACTTCGTTTATCTATCTATCTATCTGTATATATATATATATATATATATATATATATATATATATATATATATATATAATGAAAATTTTGTCATCACGATAACTCCCGAAATAATACTCCAAATCGAACCAAATTTAGACAGTGAAATGATCTTATAAATATCTTGGATGAGTTCGTTAACCAAGTTGCTCCGACTTTTTGTTTTCAAGTGGCAGCCACTTGAATATTTCTAACCGACATTCTAAAAAGCGTATTTAAAGCAAGATTTGCTTGAATTTTTATGTATATCTAGATTAGATAAGGATCTCATTGAAATTTATTAATGAAATTTATCTGTCATTTTTAATAAAGTGGCGGATATCTTAAGTGGGGCCACTTGAAATCAGGCATCCACTTGAAAATTTAAAATCACAATAACTTCCGAAATAATACTCCAAATCGAACCAAATTTGGACAGCGTCTTAACTTGTGTTATGGATATCTTGCATGAGTTTCTTAACCAAGTTGCTCCACCATTTTGTTTTCAAGTGGAGACCACTTGATATTTTCAAATTCAAATTGTAAAAAGCGTATTCCGAATTTGTTTGAATTTTGATGTATGCATAGACTATATAAGTGTCTCAATGAAGTTTATTAATGAACGTATCCGCCATTTTTAATAAAGTGGCGGATATCTTAAGTTAAGCGGGGCCACTTGAAATCAGGCTACCACTTGAAAATTTAAAATCACGATAACTTCCGAAATAATTCTCTAAATCGAACCAAATTTGGACAGTGTCTTAACTTGTGTCATGAATATCTTGGATGAGTTTCTTAACCAAGTTGCTCTACCATTTTGTTTTCTAATGGAGACCACTTGAAAATTTCAAATTCAAATTGTAAAAAGCGTATTCCGAAATTGTTTGAATTTGTCTCAATGAAGTTTATTAAGGAACTATGAATTTTCTCGCCAAAAGTCGCCAAGTGGAAAAGTCGCCAAATTTGGCGCCAAATCCATTACCTGCCATATTGGAGCTTTTTAATACGTTTTTAAGGGAAAATTAGGCTATTTTAACGTTAAAACAAACTAGAAATGCAGAAAATTAACATTTAATCAACTTACTAAGCCTCTTTGACAGAATTTCTACAAAACAAAATGAATTATTTTCAAATTTGCAACAATATCTTAGATTAATTAGTTCACTGAGCAACTTTCTCTGCCATTTTGATCCAAGTGGCAGCCACTTAATTTTTAAACACGATGACTTTTGAGATTCTGAATTAATTCCAACTATATTTGTACAGTAGTCTTATCTCACAAATGCATTTGATATATTTGTCAACTTGGCCCACCATCTTGTTAGCGCCGGCCACTTGAAAATTTTGAATTTGCATAAAAAGGTATTTATGAACCGATTTGCTTAAAACTCCATATGTAGATAGCCTACATCAATATTTCTACTAATTCGTTAATAATTTGTAGCCGCCATTTTGAAACAAAATGACGGCTACTTGATAAGGAAAAAGAAATGAACCTACCCTTCCGAATAAGCCGGAAGGACTTGTTATATAGTATTATGAGGGAATAAATTGCTTTAAATAACGATAAAAATTGAAGATTCGATATAGAACATTACTTCTTAATATTTTATAATGGGTTTACAAATAAGGTGATTTTCAATTTCTTCGGTATATTGCGTTTATCTAAGGTAAATCTATTAGAGAATGCACCCAACTCAAAAGAATAAGATGAAAAAAAAAAATCCAAATTTTATTGCTTTTGGTAAATTATCGATGAATATTTTTTAATTCATTTGTTTTTTACGCATTTCCATTGCTATTTTATTGTTAAGCTTTAATTTAATGCAACAACGGTAACAAAACCAAATGAATTATTTTGCGCAATCTCTCCTTACAGGGTTGTTGAGACTGTGTACACGGGTGGGAGAGACTGTTATTTATATTAACTATAATTATGTTGCCAACAATAATAATTGCACTTAAATGGCACTGTTTTAAGGTTTTTGTAAACAAATATTTTTGTATTAGGAATGGATAATTCATTTTAACCCATTAACGCCCGAATTAATTTTGCAAAATATTATTAGCTGATTATTTCACTTCTAAATTAATATAGACAACTAACAGTAAAATATATTAACTTAAACAATTCTTCTCATAGTTTTAAATTTAAAGCCTGTTCTCATTTATTGACGTTTAGTGTCCTAGCGAGAAAACTTCGAGATAGATAAACTTTGAGATAACAGATTAATTTTCTATTATATGTTGACAAAGATCTCAAAAGTAAAGTATTATATTATATATTATTATTCAACTTGATTTAAGTTAGTATACCTGCGCAAAAAGCAAATATATGTGTGACGAAAGAAAAATCATATCATGACTATCCAAATTATGAAATAATAATTACTAGTAGGCACATAAAACTTTCAGAGGTCGTTCAGAGTGACGCTATAAACTGTCACTAAAAAGCAGAAATCATTCCAAGAAACCACAAAAAATATACTTGCCATTTTATTAGCTGTCCTCAAATGAGGACACTGTGTACTAATGGGTTGGTAATTAAAAAATCAGAAATTTAAAAAATTGTTTAAAAACATTATTTGAGAAAAATATATTAAAGGATCTGAAAAAATAACCTTTTTATAACACTGCACTCGTTGAGTTAGTGCATGCGCAGAGGCTCCCACGGTTGCAAGAAATGTGGTTGAATAATATTTAAATAAGAGGAGTTATATTATGTATATATATATATATAAACAGAAGGAGCGAAAACAACTATATTTATATATGCAATAATTGCTGTTAGATTCTTTTTTCTTCTCTCTCTCTCTGAGTTGGTATTTTTATAGGTTTTTATTCTAAGCCCTAATTTTTTTTATTTCTATATTAGTATGTTGTCTGATATATGAACTATAATTTCTCGTTTCATTTTTCTTATCGAAAAGAGAATGCGCATTATACATGTTATTATTAAAAAGGGTAAATATTTTCACATTTAACTTTTATAACACTGAGAAAAAAAAATATACCGTCTACATCTAGAATGAATAAGTGGTCATTTTCTAAATCCCTTAATTAGAAATATAGATTTCCGAGCTATGCGCATAAGGCACGCCAATAAACTGAATACACGAAATGGTCGAGAGTTTCTAGTCTACATATTTCAAGATGGTAAAACAATATTCTGAATATTCTTAATCTTTCGTATTGCGAGAAATTCTTGCTTGATTTTCTAGAATTGGGTAATAAACCAAGATTATTGTTGCTGAAACCCGCTTTTTGTATTCGCATTTATTTGCAGAGATTTTTAAATAACTTTGCCCTCGAGAATATAGGCAAACGCTCTAGAATTCTAATAGGGGTTTCTAGAACTCACTTTCAAAGGGGACTAGAATTTATAAGGAGGATTTTTCTATAACCACAATTTAGATTCTAGATGTCAGTTACAAAATTTATTCTCAGTGTACAGTCATTCTACGAATTGGTTATAACTAATTCTTTCTAAGGATTTTAAAATGATATTAATGAAGCAATTTTTAGCTTAAAACTATATTTCTTTTCAAACATTAATTTATTACTAGAAAAAAATTGCAGAACAGAAAATAGAGAAATCTTTTAATATTCAGTAAAAAATAATGAGAATTTTCTCAAAGTAAATATTCATTTTTATTTAATTTGAAAGGCGGGATTCTTTTTTTTTTT
This sequence comes from Salticus scenicus, assembly GCA_963930645.1. Taxonomy (NCBI): domain Eukaryota; kingdom Metazoa; phylum Arthropoda; class Arachnida; order Araneae; family Salticidae; genus Salticus; species Salticus scenicus. Next base: position 85,827,736 of record OZ005651.1, read on the forward strand.
TTTTTTTTTTTTTTTTTTTTTTTTTTTTCATGAAAATTATTTTATATATGTATAATTAATATACTTCATTAAAAAAGATAAACAGAGAAACTTCTTTTTATTCAAGGAGTTCACATACATTAAATAAAATAGCCCTGTAATTAAAAAGTCAAGTGAACTCTGCTTACATAAGAAATAAAAATATTTCTTCCCTCTTTTTTTTCCGTGATACAGCATAATACAAAGTAAGAAAGATGACGATGGATTAAAAGCCCCAATAATAGCTACTCAAGAATGAAATATGTGCAGTTGCATACAACAGTTCCATTAGCCCTCATTCTTCTCTGGCTCAAGCTATTTGCTGAAGTAAAATGAAATGTTGAGCATTAAATTCGGGTTTCAAATTTCCCATGTTGTCGTTACTTGTATAGAAAATCTCTCTCCGAATCATTAAAGTATAAGGTTGATTTTAATGAAAAGGAATGAGCTTTTTTTCAGTTTGTTGTTAAATTGTGAAAGTTGTATGAAAAGAACAACTACATGTTATAGTTTTGGATGAGCTCAACTGATAAATACTGAAAATTTAAGTTACGTTATCAAAGAATTAATTGTGTTTCTTTTAAACAATGCGTCGAAATAAAGTATAATAATAATCTTTGTTTAAATTTTGACTATACACGCGTAATTAGTATAATCATTTTCGATCTGAAAAGAGCACTTTAAGAATATACATTAATGAATTGTAATGTAAAAAAAGAAATTCAAAAATAATTTTTGATTTTCTTTCTTTTTATCTTAAGATTTTCACAAAAATTAAAAATAGAAAATAAAAAATATCTTTTATTTAACTTATATATTTTTTTATAGTTAGTGCTATAATTATGCAAATGTATACAATTTGTCTTCGTGCAATAATGAATCTTTATTTTCATAACAAATGTATATATTTCTTCTATAAAGTTAAATAGATGTATATATTTCTTCTGTAAAATTAAATAAATTTATGTTTTAATTTATCTTCGATAAATTTTAAAGGCTTAGTTTTTCACAAAGAAGACAGGTGAAAAAAAAATTTTTTTATGAAGAGAATAAATTTCTTTCTGTTATGAAAATCCCTAATTTCAGAAATTCAAATCGTCATACCTTCATCTTCTTATTGTACGTTCAAGTTATCTCGATTATGAAATTTACTCATCTTGTTTTAATGTTTCCTTTTCTTATTGTTAGGTATTTACAACCACGTTCATTTTTTATATATAGTATTTGTAAGATCGCATGATTTCGAAACCTGCTGCACTTTCTCAATTTTATATAACATTAATATTTTACAACCTGTACTTTGTAAGCGGGTATCACCAGAGGTATAAGATTTTTAATTAAACAGATCCACATCTAAGATTTTCATTTGATAACTATTGCTGACCTTCTTTTTTTTTTTTCCCCTTAGGTGTGCTGAAAGCCAGTTTATCACTATCACGTGTAGATTTTTGTCAATACAGGGTGTCTACCGACACAATTTGTTCCGTGACTCTTCCATCAATATAATTATATTGGTACTTTTATAGTATGTTTCCATGATTAATTATGAAAACATACTAGAAAATACCGAAAATGAAGAAAATGTGTCGGGTGACATCCTGTATTGACAAAAATCTATACGTGATAGAGACAAATTGGCTTTATTTTCTGTTTCAGTACACCAAAAAAACATATGTATCAACTAATATTATCGAATCAAATTTTGCCAACATTATTTTTGCAGACGTATTATCAGTTATAGCTTAATAACTTCCAAATTACATAATTGTCCTTTAAATATTCACAATTATATGAATAATTGTCCAAAAATGTTATAACTCAAATTTTCAACATGCTTAGAAAATAAGTTTTTGGTTTATTGTAAAATAAGTCGAATTACATATAATGCTAAACATGCACAAATTTTAATATATTTAATTAATCAAAAGGAATTTGGCAAGAAATAATTTTAAGTTCTCGAAAAAAGGATACATTTTTCTGAACATGATGAAAATCGGAAACGTAACACGTCTGGAACACGTCCACATACTGTTTGTTAAGTTAATCAGTACTTTTTTCCAGCGCTTTTTAGTTGCTCGCCTTCAAATATATCGGTAATTTTAACAAAATTTTCGCTAAAAACATGACAATTTACCCATTTCTGAAATTATTTCAAAAATTAAAGCAGTAAATATAGTGCCAGTACATAACTGAATGGGAAGTAAATTATAGTTATTATTTACTTTATTTTAAAGATATATTTTTAATTTTATTATTAAATTATGCAAGTTAAAATTTGGAAAGAAATGTCTTATACCTAAGAAATAGTACACTTTGATTTTTTTGAAAATCTCTATGAACATATGTGGGAGAGCTAGGGGCTAGATGTAACAGTTATAAAACTAAATATATTTAGGTTTTCTTGTTTATAATTGCTGTCTTCCACAGTATACATATTCATCTATCATATTCATAAAAGAAACATTCGTTAATTATGTTGATTTTAGCACAAACAAATTTATTTTAAATTATTTGCCTGTTACAAATTGTACTGATACTGGGACAAATTGCAACAGATATGAGGGAAATACTAACAATAAATGCGGAAGTATTTCAAAATATTTTTTGTTATCTATCATTTATAAATTTAATAACAAAAGGCAATTAGTGACTAATGTTAAATTATAATTTCTTGATATAGTAACAATGAACTATATCAAGTGGATTATAGTAAAATAAAAAGAAAATTAAATAACTAATCAACAGGAAATTCAATCTTAGTCAAAATTGCAATAAATACAAACAGATGTAATCCCTTTCACACATTTAACGTGTGCCCATATTTTGCAAATTAAGCATTGTACCCATTCTTCTGCCTCAGAGAAGCTGTAAACATCTCCACACGCTAAACAAAACCCCTTTTCTGATTCAGAATCTGTATCTGGAGTCAAAATCATTTTCTTCACATTTTTATCCATTCGTTTACTTTTTGAATTTCTTCCTTTAACCTCTTTCTTTCCCTTTTCGTTCTCTTCACGTTTTTCTTTCTTTTTAATAATCTCTTGAAAATCTTTTCCAATGTTTTTCCTTCGGATGTGTCACTTAAAATTGTAGATTTTCTTTTGCGTTGGCAACTGTTAGACTGTTTCCGAGTTGAAGCCTTAGGAAGAGGCCTAATCTTTGCTGGTGAAAAATAATTTTTTCTATTTTGAGTACCTGACGGTCCTGGAATCGGATCAATAAATATTTCTTTGTTCGTCTGGTTTGTAACCTCAGTAACGTTTATATTCAGTTTGAACAGTGATTGTAGCAGTCTGGACTTCTCAAGACCCAAAGATCTATCATCATGAATTTGAGTTGAATTTATTTTTCTGTTTTCTCTACATCAAAAATTCATCAGTCGGTGACACACGAAGGTTTAAAGCTAGAATCTTGAAAAATATCATCGTTTATAGGCCACAAACCGCTTGCTTTGAATCCACTCATGATATTTACAGGGTTTTGCAGCTAGTGGTAAACATTCTTTCACTGATCATGGAATATCATAAATGGTCACAGTTTTACCTGCGTTCTAGTTTATCTTTTGGTTTATCCAAGTAGTCTGTGGTCTGTTCAAGTAGATTTTGAATTGATCATAAACCCCAACATCCAAGGGATGGAAGCGATGGAAGAAGCGAGGGGGAAAGGACAATATGATTACATGATTGCCTTGGTCTTGTTTACAACAGAAATGTTCACATGTGAGCTGAGATTATTAAATAGCAAAGGACAGGAAGCTCTTGTGTAGGGTGTATATGTTTTATGAAGCGGTTTATGAAATTTAAAAAAAAAAAAATCATCCAACCAGAAAAATTTCCAGTTCCACTTGATTCATTTGGGCCATTTCGGACAAATATATCCATGTACCGGATCCTAGAAGAAACCAACATCGATGGAATACTGTTACCTATGACATTTACAGCACACCGATATAACAGTACCGATATAACGATTTATACAAAAAATTAAACTTGCATTTTATAACTCAATACATATACAAAATAAATAGCTATAAACATTTCTTTTAATATAAATTAACGAATTATAATTATTAACGGAAAATTATTAACGGAATTACTAACGGAAATTTTAACGGATCCCGGAAAAAAGGGCACTTTTTCAATTGGCAAATCGCAAAATAATAAATGTCAAATAATGAATTTAAAGAATGACTTTCGAATTACGTTTGTAGAAATTTCATTTGATTTGGTACACCATTCATTTAGTATATACCTGGGGAAAGAGGGGGGGGGGGGCTAGCAGCAGATTAAAGGAAAACAATTGTTTCTATACCACCTTCTTACCGATTTTAATGAAACTTCGTATAATCACGTACAATTTTTGAAGATCACAATGAGTGTATTATAAACCTGGAGGGCAAGGGGGGGGATGGAAATAAAATATATGCTTTTTAAAATACCCTATTATCGATTTAAAAAAAATAAAACTGTATAATCATGTACAATTTGTGAAAAAATTACAGTAACTTTCAGACATACTCGGGGGGTGGGGAGTTAAAGAGGGGGGAGCAGAGGAAAATAAAATGATTTTTTATGACACCATTTTACCGATTTTAATGATATATTCTATAACTATCACTTACTTTTTATGACGATCACAATAAGTGTATTATATACCTGGGGGGGGGGGCAAGGGGGCGCAGATGGAAATAAAATATATTATTCTTTAAACTACCCTGTTATCGATTTTAAAAAAACTTTGTGCATATACAACGTATTGTTTAAGAACAATTACAATGAGTGTTACACATATCTGGACAGTTTACTAAGGGGGGAGGGCAGAGTGAATAAAATGGTTATTTTTATATCACCATGTTACTTGTCTATGTGAAACTTTGTACTTTCATTTACATTTTATTAAAATTATAGTGAAAGTTACCTATAGTTCATAAAGGTGGGGGCTAGAGGAGGCAGATGAAAAATAAAATAATCTTTTTAAACAACACGTATTATCGATTTTTTTTTATTGACAATTTGTGTAAATATCACTTACTATTAATGAAAAATTACAGTGAGGTTACATATGTCTGGGGGGGGAGGGACAGAAGGAAAGAAAATGAATGTTTATATCATTATATTTTCTATTTTAATAAAATTTATTATAAATATCACTGAATATTTAAGAAAATTCACGCTGATTGTTACATATATCTTGAGGGAAATGGAAGGGGGGGGGGGGGAAGGCCAAAAGAGAAAAATTATTGTATAAATATCACAATGTTACCAATTTTAATTAAAATTTCAAAAAATATCACCTACATTTAGTGAAATTTTTCAAAGAGTGTTACATATATCTAGAAGAGGGTGGGGGCTGAAGAAAAAAAAAATTGTTTTTAAATCACTTTGCTTTACATTAGTAGGAAATTTTGCATAAATATATCTTATTGTTTATCAAAAATTGATGAGATGGTTACACACTACCCGGTGAGAGCTAGGGGACACATGGAAAAAATATATTTTTATACCATCTTGTTGCCGATATAATGAAACTTTGTGGAAATATTACTTACCGTGTATAAAACATTACAGTGAGGGTTAAGTATGAGTTTCTTTCTCTTCCTAAGTTTGTACGAAAAAATTCAATGTATGATTTAAATCTGAAAAAAGTTACTCAAAAATGAAATTTCTTCTTTTAATCTCTTTTGTTCGCCCCCCCTCCCCCATAGAAATAAAAAACTTATGCTCTCATTGATGTTTAGCATGAATTTTATAAGGAGAAATTAAGAAAAGTGCCCTTTTTTCCAGATCGCGGAAAATGGGCACTTTCTTAATTGTTACTTGTAAAATACTTCTAAATGCGAACGATAGCAAAAATTTCTTGTTTCTACGAGGGGATGGGGGGGGGAGGAATGGGACAAATTAAACAAAAAAAATCTGTTTCAGAATAATCTTTTACCAATGTTTGATATTAACTTTCAATTAATGTATGATGTGAACAATGCATTGAATTTTGCATACTAACTTAGAAACTGAAAGATACTGCGTTACGTAGCCCTAAAAATTTTCATAAACAATAAAGGACATTTATACAAAATTTTCTATAAATATGAAGCAGTGTGATTTAAAAACAATCGTATTTTTTTTTCTCTGCACCCCCCCCCCTCCCCTTGTCCCCCAGGTATAGGTAACACTCACAGTAATTTTCCTTTAAAAGTAGGTGATAGTTGTTAAAATTTTAATTAAAATTGGTAACATTGTGACATTTATACAATCCTTTTTATCCTCTGCCCCGATAGCTCCCCAAGATTTATATAACAATCAGCGTAAATTTTCCTGAAAATTAAGTGATATTTATTATAAATTTTATTAAATTGCAAAGCATAATGATATAAAACATTATTTGTATCTTTCTGTCTCCAGCACCCCCCCCCCCCTCCTCACCCATACATATGCAACTCTCACTGTAATTTTTCATTAACAGTAAGTGACATTTTCACAAAATGTCAATTAAAAAAATCGATAATAAGTGTTTAATAAAAAAGCACCACAAAACTGGCGTTGTAAAAAATATTACTTACAAACTTTGAATAAACACCATAAAATGCAATAAACTCGCAACAATTGTTTCGGGTCGAAAAAACACACGACCCTTCATCAGGCGAATAAAGTAAGCACTAGTGCTGCAGTCAAAGCGGCATTTGCCGCTTTGACTGATGAAGGAAGAATGAAGAAGACTGATGAAGAATGATTTACTTACATTTTAATGACTTTCGAAATTATACATTTCACAACTAAATACATTACTTAAAATTCATTTTTAGTATGGAAAATTCGAAAACAGGAATCTACACACAGTCCAACGTCACAATCCTTGAACTGGCAATAACTCATTTTCTGTTTTAAAGGATTTTTGCGGGAATGTGAACAAACAAAGCATCGTCCGTCGTCTTACTTTCTTAGCAGTTTCTTTTGAACAAAGTTTTGGAAAATGTCTTTCAGTTAATCCGAGTAGACTACAGTGTCACTATCGCTACACCCAGAGTCTGTATCAGAATCAATACCTAAAATATTATGCATCATTTCTGTTATTTCAAATTCAGTTCGTTTTCGAATCTTCGACATTGTAACGGTAAAAACAGAAAAAATTCACATCTACAAGATCTAATTATCCATTAAAAACTGCACTCCAAACCCAAATAGCCAACGTTCTAGCAAAAATAAAGCTCCTTTACTTACTATGAAAAAAAAAAAAAAAAAAAATGCTAATTTAAAGAACAGTCATAAAGCATACGATTGGAAAACATTCATTTCCCCTTATGTTTATATGATCATAATCATTATGTTTACATAATCATATTTTTAAAACGTTCTAGGACACTGACACAAATATGTGACAGCCGGGGGTGAACAAGAAAACGCTTTAGCACGCCGGCATGCCGGACGGGAAATGAGTGCAATTCTTGATGGCACGTATACGTGACAGTCGGCATGAAAGGGTTAAAATCTGATTTCGGAAAAAAGTGAGACCAAGTGAATTTAACGATAACAACTTCATTTATGCAAAAAACAAGTAACTGAGAAAAGAATTCTATCATTTTTGCCACAAACGAAGTTGCTGTCCCTATCTGATTGACGTGCATAATTAATGATGTTGCAAGAAAAACTATTATAAAGCAAGAGAAATATACTAAATTGCTATTTTTATAAATCAGTTTTTTCCCCTTAAAATGCATGCTAAATATATAATTTTAATTAAAAGTTTATTGTATTATAAAAGATTTTTTCGATAATGCACTGTTTGTACCTTTTTGTCACGGAGTGTAGTTTACAGATTTTGTTTACCTTTGAATTACGGTACCACATGTTTAATATTTGTCATGCTTTCAAATTACAACCTGTTTCTTTGAAAAGTTTTACTTTCCCTTTATTTATTTTTTATTATTTTTTTCCCCCTCACATGTAACGTTTCCTATTTATATCAGTCAGTATATGGTTCAACCTTTCGTTTTAAAGTTACTAACGAGATTTTTCAAAAGAGACCCATATTGAAAATTTACAACCCCCAGGGTGTTCTTCCCCCCTTCCCCTACCGGGGGGAGCGGCGCTCCCACATGCACAAACTTTTTTTCCTAGTTTACTACAGCCAAACCTCGTTAACATGAACACGCTTAACGTGAATTACTTTTAACATAAAATGTTTCCATAATCCCCGTCAAAATTAAGATGAGTTTCTGAGTTACTGATAGCATAAACTACTGATAACGTGAACAAATTTTTTATTCCCTTTGCGATTGACGTTAACGAGATTTGACTGTACTACTATTATCAATAATTCATATTAATTTTACAATCACACGTCAAAAATAACTCTCATTATGTACATTTATACGAAATTTTGTCCTACACTGCCATGTTAAAAATTTAGAAAAATGGTATCACAGCGCCACCTGTTGGGCGATTGATCCCCAAATCTAATCAGCACCAGTTTATGTCAGGCTCCAACTAAATACTAAGTTTGGTTAAATTTCGTTCATTGGTTCGTGAGGTACAGCGTCCACAAAATTTGTGATACACGCACACAGACACACAGACAAACGGGCAGACATTTTCTAAAAATAGTCAAATCGTGTTCAAGGCATCCCAAAACGTGTAAATCCATCGAAAACTGGAGTTTGTTTGCTGAGTGGTCTGTTACTTAAACATACTTCATCTAAAACGCGACTAAATAATAATCAGAATACCTTTTCTGCTATGAATGTTGAATTTAGTTTGAGTTTACATTAATTTCAGAGAAATTCGTTATCATTTGTATTATTCGTAATGCTTTTCTTTTTTACTGTTTTCTCATCTATTTCATCGTACCGCTATTAAGGCTAAATAGCTGATAAAGAAGATACCGACTGCAGATCATGAAAACAAATCTTAGAACTCAAATTTATTAGAACCAAAATGAAGAAAAGTTGTTAGAATACACTGTTCTGACTACTTAGCGTTATGATTTTTATGGAAAGAAGATGAAGATAATCCCTAACAGAAGTGTTTTATTTGCAGTGAATTACTTGTGAGCGAAATCAGTGAACTACATCTAGACATTAAGACCACGCGAATTCTTAAGAAAATCTCCATCAGGCCACGTGCGCTGCTTAGAAGCGCGTTATGTTTACCGTGTTCCAATAAAATCCATTAAAATGCCTTAATGATATTTTGTAATAAATAAAAATTAAGTAAATTTGAAATAAATTTTCAGTAATTACTTAGTTTTGTATCATATTTTACACTTGTCAGCCACCGGTGGTTGACGAAGCTTCATATCTTATTTTACATTGTCAGTCACCGGTGGTTGACGCGGCCTAAACGAAAAGTTCAGTGTCGGCTACGGATGGCTGACATAAGTGCTAGTTGTTAAGGGTGCGCAAGCGTGCCTTACGAGTCGCCTCAATCTGACGAGGTTGGGGCGACAACATGCTCGTAAGGATGAACCTATGGGCATAAGATTGTTGTATTTTAAAGATATCTCACGAAAAAGGATTCTTCTTTTTTTTTTTCCCTGTTATTGTTGTTTTTATTGTTATTTTTTTCTAAATCTTGCATCTTCATTTTCTCTCAGTTTTACAATTACTTTTTCTAAAATATATATTTATGTACTGCTTTAAATAAGGAATTTTTTTATATAAATTTATCGCTCCAAAAATATATAAGATATATTTTAGGAAAACAATTGTAAAGGCGGGTAAACAAAAATTAGCTTTAAGAAAGATACACAAAAAATAAAAATTTAAATTTTTGATTCTCTGCTAAGATATCTTCAAAATGTGAACGTATCGTATACCCATAGGTTTAACACTATGGGAAGAAAGACCCGCTAATGATTGAAAACGCCTATTCAGACAAAACATCCTGTCTTCAAATAACCTTATTGAGTTTTTAAAATGTGAAAACAAAACTTTTAGAATTTACCAAGATCAATGAAAAGAATTTCTGAAAAAAATCTAGCTTGTCGCTATAGATTCATTTTATAGAAAGTGGATCACAGTGTTTCAAAGTTTCAGAACCTTTCATTAGACCCTCAGACAGTTTGTTTTAATTTCTAGTAAAGAATATGCATAAATATCTAAGTACATATAATTTCTAAATGGTTAGTAATTTTTTATCATAAGTGCGGCATGTTAAAATTTTTAGAACTGATTGCTTTTATACCTCTTAAACCATACATCTAACTGTGTTTCTATAGACCATTTTTGTTAGCAGTATTTCAAGCATTCAAAAGTCTATTCTTTCAAATCTAAACTTCTTTTTTTGAATGGTTGAAAGTTAATTTGCACAGGATTATTGTACAATATTTAAATAGCATAAAATTTCTATTTGCATTAAGCGAAATTACGTAACCAGATGAATTATAAGGAACTTTCAAGTAAAGTAAAGGAAATATTTTTGTGATTGGATTTATTACGACTTTTTTTTTTTTTTTTCTGTTTACTTTCTGAGGTAAATGATGTTATTTTTAACTGTCAAGAGAATAATAATGAAACAATGAAACGTAAAGTTTTGACAATGAATTTATTTTCAAATTAAAGACGTAAATGCTAAAAGAATGTTCCTATAAGCTGCTGAACGGTCATCATCTTGTAAGCGCCAAGTACATATGAATCAAAATCCCCAATACTCTTTACACGTCTTTCTAAAGATACAATAGGGACATATTGTAGAAATCTCCATCATCCACTTAACTCCAATTAAAACTGTTTTCAGAGAGTCTTGAATCTCTGAGCTCATAACCTGTTCGAACCCACATCTTAAGTAAAAAGCTATTGTACAGACGTGATCGCCCGACGTTCTCAAACATTGCATTATAAATTGAAGTGTCTAGTATAATTTTCTGCATTTAGTTGGCCAATAACTCAGATTTCCGATGTCATTTGCCCAATAGGTACGTTTTCTTGACAGCGCATTTGTCTGACAGGCACATTTGTACAACAGCTCGATGGGCGCGTTTGCCTGACAACTCTCTTTCCCTATGAGAACATTCTTAAAGAAAATGAGACTAAATAAATAATAGTAATTAATAATAAGTGATAATATAACAAAATTAATAACCTAATAGATGACTAATATGGTACCGTCAGAAAAAAAAAAAGTCCCCCCCTATTAGTACTGCCACAAACCGTCATATCAGCTGGTATCAATCAATTATTAATACCGTCTAGTTTATAATGGTACACTTAGATTTTGCTTAGAGGGGCGTTTACATATGAAAACTGGCCTGAACTTCGTTTTTTATAATTGCAATCCCCATTTTCGACAATTTTGTGTGTGTGTGTTATTTCGATCAAATCATTCCGGAAAATGATATAGTCTACATATTTCCCTCAATTATTCATAGAGATATAATCTGTCAAAATCTGGGATGCTAATGTTAAATGAACCTGACAGATTTTTTTTTTTTTTTTTTTTTAATTCTAAAGCGTTAGAATGGAATTACCCAAATATATTCCATGCATAATTTCGATAAAAATGCTTATTTTTAATTATGAGAATTATTTATAAATTCATAATTCAAAGTATTATTAATTATGACCTATATTTATTTTTGAGCGAATAGAATAAACATCATCAAAAACATGGGCTTTTTAATTTAAAGCTCATTCCTGTTAATATTTTTTGAGCTATTATGATATTTCTTTTCATATTATCTTTAGTGGGACTTACGGGGGTGCAAGAGTTTCTGTCTCAAGACGAAACACTGATACCAGTGCCTTTTATAAATAGCTTCTATCATGTTCAATCCTAACAAATTACTGCAGAAATATGATAGAAATTATTGATAAAAAATACTGGTGTAAGATATCAGTCTTGAGATGGAAACGCTTCCACCACTAGGGGAACATCACTTGTTTTCATTTGTAGCATCTTTAAGTAAATATCTCTATGTAATCTAACGGAAATTTTTTTCAGTTTGCTTTTAAGTAATTCTTATTGTTCTCTAAGCAACATTTCAATATTTATTATGCAAATTATTATTTTCTTTTCTTTTCTAAAATTAACGTAATATAGACTAGATATTCTGAAACAATTCCAAAAGAAAGTAACTCCCGCCATCTATATTTCTCAAACAACATTTAAAAACAAATAAATAAATAAATAAATAATTTTGCATTTCCGTTTTTGACTCTATGTGTGACGCCAGTATATATAAACGCTAATGGCATTTACCGCATTGATTGGTGAAGACAAAATTTAAATGTTTTAATCGCGAATATGTAAAACAATTTTGTTTTATATTGTAAAGTATTAGAAAAATGCGTAAAGACAGGACTTTTTTTACAAAATAGGAATATACCCGACGTGGACATAGCTCCCAACATCCGGATTAACATTACGTAGTACTGCTAATGCCCGCCCTTTTTTCTACATCACTTAATTTTTAGAGTGATTCCCTCCAAATGTAATTACGATTGTATGAGAAGAAAAAAAAAGACGTGTGAAAAAAAAGGCGGTCACTAACAATAGAACGGAATATTAATTAGGATGTTGGCAGCTATGGACGTGTTGAGCCTTTTTCCTTAAATATTAAACAACTTTTCCTAGCTTTTTACTGCTAATTTTTTGTTTTAAACTTGTCCAAGTTTTCGTATTTGAATACTGTAGGATTCGTACACATCAAGTTAAATGTAACGTTTGAGAAAATGTGGTAAGGAGTATTTACTGTTTCAAACAGCAATATACATTCGATAATAGATTAACAGTTTTTTTAATATTTAATAAGTTTTATATATATATTTTTTTTTTTAACCGCAAATTTTCTTTTTTAATCTTGTTCATATTTTTGTATTCGATTATTGTACAGTTTGTAAGACTCAAGTTGTTTAAATGTTATCGCAGGAAATAACATAATAAAATATATAATTTTTATTAAATGTTTAATGTCCAATATCAAATCAGATATTGGGCATTTGTTGCTATAAACTTTTTAGGGTACATTATCTATTATCGAAAGAAAAGGTGCAATATTATTTATATCCGATTAATTCCAATCACGGCGTAAAATTTGCATTTATTATTGACAACTACTTTTAAAACTAGTATGTTGTGGCCACCACAAGACTTTCTTCTATATTTACCTATACATATTCAATCAGTAACAATATTAAAAAAAAAAAAAAAAAAAAAGTACGATTTTTTTTTTCTAAGTTTTTTTTTTTTTTTTTTTTTTTTTTTGTTAAAAGTGAAAAAAATCGATAACTTTGTTTTAAATTATCACAGATTTATAGTTCAACCATTCGTTTTAAAGGTATTGACGAGACCTTTCGAAAGATACTCATCTTGAAAATTTATCCCCCCCGGGGGGGTACTTCCCCCCCAGGGAGGGAAGCGATGCCCCCCCATGCAGAAAATTTTTTTCCTAGTTACATACTACTATTATCAATAATTCATATTAATTTTACAATTACAAGTTTAAAACAACTCTAATTATGCACATTTATACAAATTTTTGTCCTATGCTGCCATGTTAAAAATTTAGATAAAATGCTATCACAGCGCCACCTGTTGAGCTATTGATCCCCAAACATAATCAGCACCAGTTTATGTCGGGGACCAACTAAATACCAAGTTTGGTTAAATTTCGTTAAAAAAAAAAAAAAAAAAATTGCGATATTTTTCTAAGTTTTTTTTTTGTTAAAAGTTAAAAAAATCGATAACTTTGGTTTAAATTATCACAGATTTATCATTCAACCATTCGTTTTAAAGGTATTGACGAGATCTTTCGAAAGATACCCATCTTGAAACTTTGCCCCCCCCGGGTGGTAACTTCCCCCCCCGGTGGGGGGGCAACCGATGCCCCCACATGCACAAAAATTTTTTCCTAGTTAACTACTACTATTATCAACCTGATCTTTCGAAAGATACCCAATGTGAAAATTTACCCCCCCTGGGGGGGTATTTCCCCCCTAGGGGGATGAAGCGATGCCCCCCCATGCAAAAAATTTTTTTCCTAGTTACATACTACTATTATCAATAATTCGTATTAATTTTACAATCACAAGTTTAAAACAACTCTAATTATGCACATTTATACGAATTTTTGTCCTATGCTGCCATGTTAAAAATTTAGATAAAATGCTATCACAGCGCCACCTGTTGAGCTATTGATCCCCAAACATAATCAGCACCAGTTTATGTCGGGGACCAACTAAATACCAAGTTTGGTTAAATTTCGTTAAAAAAAAAAAAAAAAAAAATTGCGATATTTTTCTAAGTTTTTTTTTGTTAAAAGTTAAAAAATCGATAACTTTGGTTTAAATTATCACAGATTTATCGTTCAACCATTCGTTTTAAAGGTATTGACGAGATCTTTCGAAAGATACCCATCTTGAAACTTTGCCCCCCCCGGGTGGGAACTTCCCCCCCCGGTGGGGGGGCAACCGATGCCCCCACATGCACAAAAATTTTTTCCTAGTTAACTACTACTATTATCAACCTGATCTTTCGAAAGATACCCATCTTGAAAATTTACTTCCCCGGGGGGGATTTTCCCCCCCGGGGGGGGAACCGATGCCCCCCCATGCACAAATTTTTTTTCCTAGCTAACTACTACTATTATCAATAATTCATATTAATTTTACAATCACAAGTGTAAAATAACTCTCTTTATGCCCATTTATACGGAATTTTGTCCTATGCTGCCATGTTAAAAATTTGCATAAAATGCGATCACAACGCCACCTATTGAGCGATTGATCCCAAAATCTAATCAGCACCAGTTTATGTCAGGGTGCAACTAAATACCAAGTTTGATTAAGTTTCATTCATTGGTTCGTGAGATACAGCGTCCACAAAAAAATGATACAGACAGACAGACAGACAGACAGACAGACAGACAGACAGACAGACATTTTTTAAAAACTATTAATTCGTGTTCTCCATATCCCAAAACATGTAAATCCATCAAAAAATGGACTTCGAAAATTTTCGCGAATCCAATACTTTCTCTATATTACATATAGAAGAAAGTAAAAAGTATTATGGCTTATGAGTTTTAAATATTTAGATAATGATCTTACTCTGTGCATACTTAAAAACTGGAATAGTCATTTAAATAAGTTTAGATACAAACACAATATCGTTAGTAATTTAACTTCATTTTATTTTATATTAAAAAATTCCATACTTTTTTTCGTGTTAGAATCTTAATGAATAATTTACATTCTATGCCAAATGATAATTTATTTATTTATTTATTTATTTATTTTTTTTTTTTTCTAAATTTAGTTTTGGCTAAATTATTAGACATTTATTATATATTGCGACATTTTTTTCTATTTTCTAAAAAAATACTCAACGAAATGACATTGAACTTCAGACATGCAAAGAACATTTACAAACTGATATTTTCCACTATCGATTTAGTCACGAGTGCAAATAGGAGACCAACCACAAACTGACGAAAAACACAAATATTTGGATTACGCGGTATCATAAAATGTTACAAATGACTTGAAACTTTAACACATAATTTCACATACTATGTGCAATATTTGTATGCTTTTTTGTTAGAATCGTAAGATTACTTAGACAGTTATATGTGTGTGTGTGTGTGTATGTGTGTATATGTGTGTGTGTGTGTGTGTGTGTGTGTAAGTTTTTTGGTGATAAGAAGAATAAATTTCAATAAAATTTTACAAAATTTTCTGACAACTTGACAAAATATTAAAGAACCATTATTCCTTTCATTAAATAATAAAAGAACATTATTAGTTAAATGAATGAAATTGACAGATTACCCGCGTCAAATATAAAAATTCGAAAAAAAAAAATACTGTTTCTTTCTAAGATAAAAGATTTTTGAGATATATTTTTAAATTTCACTTTTGACAATAGTTGAATAGAATTTTGTATATATTTATTATTAAATTATTTTTTAATCTGGAGTCATTTATCATATAAAATAAAATGAATAAATAAAATGAGAAAAGAGTTGTCAGGTAGACGTACCTGACGGAAAAATGCGCTGTCGAAAAGACATAATATCTACGACGTGTGCTGTCAGGCAACTGATAGTGGAGCATCCGACCTGATACAAAAGTGAAGAACCATATTGTTTTTATCATTGAACTTCAGTGCGGTTAAGAATAGTATTCTGATTCTTTTTCTTTTTTTTTTCACGAATAAAAGTCATTATCATCCTTATTTTGCATTTATTTATTTTCTTTTTTTCTTTTTTTTTAATCACACTTTTAATTCCCTCACTCAGATTTTCCTTTATTCCGATGTACAGTCGGTAACAAAAGTGTCCGAACACTAGCAAAAATTCCTATGTAAAAAAAGTACACTTCATACGGTTCTGTTAAATAAATCCTTATCGAATCATGTTCTTAGACTGACTAAGAAGAGGATTCGACAAGGATGTATTTAACAAAACCGTATGAAGTGTACATTTTTACATAGGAATTTTTGCTAGTGTTCGGACACTTTTGTTACCGACTGTAGGTTTGCTTAAATGTTTCCATGAATAATAATTACATGTAACTTTTTGACATCATTGTGTATATGAGTGAAATTTTATGTGTAATCGGTACGCCTTAATCTGGAAAATCATAATAGTAATCATAAGAATTATTTAATTTATATATAAAGGAGAAAAATATAATTTTTTCTCAAATTTTGCGTTTTCACTTCTACAGTCGGTAACAAAAGTATCCGAACACCAGCAAAAATTCCTATGTAAAAAAAAAAAAAAAAAAAAAATAGGGTTAATACTGTTTTGTTAAATAAATCCTTGAAGAATCATGTTCATAGTCAGTCTAAGAACATGATTCGATAAGGATTTATTTAACAGAACCGTATGGAGTGTACTTTTTTTTACATAGGAATTTTTGCTAATGTTCGGACACTTTTGTTACCGACTGTACGTTTTATTTTATTTTATTTATTTATTTACCTTTTTCGAAAATTACTACAAAAAATTAAAAAGAACACTCCTTTTAAGTAAATGTAAAAAGAAACTGAAAATTATTATTGACTTTATTAATCTTTAAAATTAGCTCAAATTCTTTCTTTTTTTTTTTTTTTACAATACATAAAATAACAAATAGAAAAGAATTCTACTGCTTAGATTTTTTAGCGCATCCGATATTTTCTCTCATTTCCATAAAAATAAAGGAAAAACAATTTTATGCAAACACAAAAGAAAATGGAAAAGAAAAGCTAATGATGAAATTTTTTCCACACTTGTTATTTTTTTATTCATCAAATAAAAATAATAAACTTAGGACTGCAATTATGGAATGAAATTAGAAAATACCAACAAAAAAAATTACGATAAACGAGTTTCTTAGCAAATATGAATTTTAATTATGAACACCTGCGGAATTTTTAAGTGGAAATTTATTTCACCTCTTGGCTGAATGGGATATTAGTTTTAATTTTTATTATTCTTTTTAAAATATCATTTTTCCTTCATTTTGTAAATTTATTGCTTAAGTATTTTCAAAGATCGTAAAATATTGACTGTGTCTAATTTCTATGATATTAAACATACGTAGGAGAAAAAAATAACTTTTGCACACACAGCTGCTAGCAAAAATTTCTTTTGGCTCCAACATACAGTCGGCAACAAAAGTATCCGAACACTAGCAAAAATTCATATATGAAAAAAGTAGAGTTAATACTGTTTTGTTAAATAAATCCTTGTCGAATCATGTTCTTAGTCAGACTAAGAACATGATTCGACAAGGATTTATTTAACAAAACAGTAGTAACTCTACATTTTTTACATAGGAATTTTTGCTAGTGTTCGGTTACTTTTGTTACCGACTGTACATCAAGAAAGGGCACAGCTTTTTTCTTTAAACTTTTATTCATCTACAAACAATATATACAAAGATCAATAATGGTTTCGCTCCTTTTTTGTTATGTGCTAGTATACAAAGTTTCAAAAATATTTTTTTAATTCATAAATTGATGAAGGGTTATCATTATGACACCTATGCTTCATGACTACAGTTCATATGGCAATCAAAATTTTTTAAGTGTTATCATTATCACACCTATGCTTCATAACTACAATTCATAGGGCGACCAAATTTTTTTTAATTGAACTTGAGAACAAATATGGCGGTGTCCCCGAATTTTGAGGACAAAATAAATAAATCATTTTGAAATTTAAAATTTAATAATTTTTATGTATGAAGAACCTGTAAGAACTTATTTCAAATTATTTAGTACGCATGTAATAAATTATTGTAATAAAACATTAATAACTTTATAAATGGCGTCCTTAAATGTGTTCTACCTTTTGAGGGGCGGAAGTAGTTTTGAAGGACTGTCCTCGGGATCCGAGGACCACTGGTCAGCCTAACAATTCACCATATTAAATTTTTTTAAATCATCAGAAAAATTATTATAAATTATTTATCTTAAGTCTTATGTCAAATTACAGCTAAGAGTAAACAGAAATATCAAAAAATCTATTATGCATATTCATTTTAAAAGCTAATATTTTAAATAATTACGCTGCGCTGAAAAAAAAAAAAAAAAAAGGGGGGGGGGGCTATAGGGCAAAATGGGTGTGATATTCGGATTCAGGAGATCATTTTACATAAGAATTTGCAAAAATGGTGTTGGGGCCGAATTTCATGCAGAGCAGTGTTATTGGTTGGATTATATTGTTGCTTTGTAATACTTTTTCTGAAGTAGAAGTATTCATTTTTAGTTTTTATTGAGAAATAAAATACATTTAAAATAAAAATATAGATTAAATATGGATTAAACATCTGAATTATTTACAGTCGGCAGCAAAATTATTTGAGCGCTAGCAAAAATTCCTATATAAAAAAGTGCACTTGATACTGTTTTGTTAAATAAATCCTTGTCGAATCTTGTTCTTCGACTGACTAAGAACACTATTTGACAAGGATTTATTCAACAAAGCTTTATTAAGTGTATTTTTTAAATAGGAATTTTTGCTAGCGCTCGAATAATTTTGCTGCCAACTGTATCCTACCTGCCAACATTCCAATTACTATTCCGTAAATTTGTTATTTCCCGACACTTTTTTCACAACACTTTATTTTTAGAGTAACTTTCTTTAAGTGTAATTACAATTAAATAAGAAGAAAAATACACTAAAAAAAGGACTGGTGTGAAAAGTAAAGGCGGGTGCTAACAATTTTAAGAACATTAATTAGAATGTGGGCAGGTAGATATATTAACTGAAAACCAGTGTTGCCAACATGTAAGGACACTTTTATTTAGTAATTACCACTAATTTTGCTGACTGATGTTTGATATATATGACAGTCGATTATACAAGCGTTTAGTTAGACAAACATTGCATTTAAAAATTTGTAATGGATATCTACATACATAAAAAAGTAAACTCACTGACTGACTCAACACAGCCATGGCGATTCTATGAGAGATAGAGACACAAATTTTGATGTACTGGTTGGTTTTAGAACCCTGACCCCCCACTAATATGGGACTTTGCGATCTCCTCCCCGTTCCTCGCCTGGTGCTGCAGGAAGAAAAAACACGTTTGTAAACATAACTCGGGACGGCGATTTTTTTTATGTATCGTTTGGTTATGTGCACTAAACATGCATTATAAAGCGATTTAGCAAAACTACCATTCTTGTGGCGAGCAGGGAAAAAAATTATGTTTTAAAGCTTAACTCTGCTCCAAATTACCTCAGAATGTTGAGTTTCGGTTTTGGTTAATATGCACTTTGGTGGGATTTCACGAAACTTCTAACTTAACCACGGAGAGAAGAGATTAAAAAGTATGTAAAGCGCTACCGAAGGCAGTGAGGACCTGAATTTGCCAGGTTACAGTGCGGGAAAATCCCTACTGAAGGCAGCAGGAACTTTAATTGATGTTTCGACTTATTTATTTTATTTATTTATTTATTTATTTTATTTATTTATTTTTTATTTATTTATTTTATTTTTATTTTTTATTTTTTATTTTTTGAGATTTTTTCTTTTTATTAATAATAATATTGTTTTTTAGAAATCATTTAAATGTAATGACCAGCGAAGCGGACAAAGCTTGCTAGTTTAATATAAAAGTCTCAACATGTTGGCAACACTGGTGTAAAAATAATGAAATTTTATGGAGATTCTAAACAAACTTTTCAGTACATTTACAGATACCTTTCTTTTACAGTGTATCTGATATCTTTCTCTTAGGTAATTTGCTAATTTAGCGGCATTCAATGATTCTTATATATTGTCTGTCGCTCTTTATAATCTTATATGATTCTCCATTTTATGCTTTCTTATTCAAAACGAATCCCCAATCCGAAATTTTTTTCTTTTTATTCTATCATTTGCTTTCGTTTAGAATAACAAATACAGAATTTTATTTTGTCATTCAGCAATCATTTAATTATTTAAAACTAATACTCAAACATGCATGAGATGTGATATAGATTTTGAGGAATGATATGAAGAATTGTGTCTACTAAAGTTCGTTCATAAAAAATATTAAATTAATATTTGAATTATATATTAATTTTATAATTTTAATATTTTATAATTTTAATCCTCATTATCAAGGAAGTATAAGGAAGATTCTAAAATTATACTTTAATTTGCAGAGAGACTTTATTTCGGCAAAATGCAAAAAAAAATTATCTCTTTGAAATTTATTTTAGTAAGTAAAACAACATAGGCATGAAAAACAATATATAGTGTAATCACGTTTTCTTAAACTAGCTGTGAGGAACAGTCTAGAAGCTTGGAGGGGTGCCAAATTGATCGGCACCTTGGTATTTGGAAAACATCCAGTAATTCGAAGCCTTCTATCGCTTATTTTCTTTGAATCAGATGACTATCTCCCCTATTTTAACACTGGACTCGTTGAGTGAGCGCTTGCGCAGAGGCTTCCATGGTCTCAAGAAACGGGGTCGAAGAATAGACGGTGTTTGTAGCTGTCAATAGAAACATTTTGTTGCTACAGTAAAGGTGGTTTCTGATTGAAAGCTGCAAAATTATTAGTTAGTAAATTAAAATTAAACAATATATATTATTAGGGTCTTTTATTTTAGCATCTTTTTATTAAAAGCAATTTATTATTTGTACTTTATACACACACGTACATATGGTATGTATATATATATAAGATGTCTCAAAAAAGATCTGCATAACTTCAAACTTTTATTTAAAAAAAAAAAAAAAACTCACACTGAAATAACTCACACTGAAAAAAATTTCTGTAACTGAAATTTTTATCCAGAGTCTCTGTAAATTTACAAATGTTCTTAGTTAAAAATACATAACAAAGATTCTCAGTCTTTCCTCTGTATTTTTATTTATTTTTTTAATTGCTTTATTTCGCAATAAAAATTAGCAATGACTTTTCTACTTCAGGAAAGGCATTATAAGTCATTAATATACACCCACTAATAATTAATTAAAATATTACTTGATATTAAAGTGCGCACATAATAGTTTTTTTTAACATTTCGGTTTATTTTTTGTTGTAATTTTACGTAAGACTTAATATAAATGATTTCCGGCAGATATTCCGTTTAAATTTTAAACAGTGCAGATTTTTCTTTTTTTAATACCATTTTAGTAAAGTTCCACACGAAATCCCTTGGTACTCCAAGTAATGTCAAAACGATATTCTAATTCCATTCATTCCGAGAAGCTTGGGTTGGAAACACCTGATTTAGACGATTACTTGAAAATATTTATGTTTTCTTAATGCTTGAAAAATGTTGCGATATTAAAAAAAAAAAAAAAAAAAAAAAAAGGAAATTTTATGTTTGAGAAGTTAAATTAAAACTGTAACATCTGTTATTATGTTTCTCAAATAATATGTTCAAAATTGTAATATGTATTTAATGTTTAAATGACACTCCATTCAAAATAATTAAAAGATTTTGATATAGAGTTCTTTTTTTATTTTTCTGCTTCTTTGGTTAAAAGTAACAAAACAAAATCCTGTACATAAAATGGTACTTAACTCTTTTATTTATTTATTTATTTTATTTATTTATTTAAGTGGCAAAGTCACTATATTAGTTAATTTTTGTTTCCAAATAATGGAATTTCGATTAACCCCTTAACGCGCGCTGTCCTCGCTGCGAGGACGCAAAATTTAAGATCCAGCTGCAAAAATTCATCCCGGAAATTTTTTAGCAAAAATTTTCGTTTATAACATATCAGAAAAGGCCGTTTTTTTTTAACCTTAAAATTTATAATTTCTTTTAATATAATTTAGTCCATGAATTCCGGTGGCAGTATAATTTAAATGATACGAATTTTCTTGCGCCGCAAAGGGTTAATGCCTGAGTCGTCACTTAATGACATAATGCCACATAAATCCGTTGCTATTGCAGTTTTAGAACTTTAAAACTGCACTGATACATTTTTTTTAGGGAAAAGAAGTCAACTTCCTCGTAACGTTGAACAGAAAAATTTCTTAGGAACACTAAAAATTTCTTGTCTTTTAACTAAATGCTAAAAACTTAACTCTTTAAGAATATTGTGCAATAACATGAATGGGTGCAGCATATAAATCATTGAATAAAACTAATTCAATTTCGAATTCAGTTCATTTTCCAAATGAACACAATTTGTACAATTTCATTGTTTGAGGCAAATATATTAAACTTCTTAATTAAGAATCTGAGTCTAAGACATTATTTTGATTGATTTATTTTTTAACTTCTCTTTATAATTTTACTGTTTTTTTTTTGTTGTTGTTTTTTTTTTGTGTGTGTGTGTGTGTGTGTGTGTATTTTAACACTGAAATGGTAATTATCGATGTCTAATACATGTAGGTAAAAATATTTTATAATAATAATTTTTTCATTACTTACTATTTCATTTAACATCAGTACACTATCATTATAAGTGTTCAATAAAATGTTACTGTCATCATGACAAATTTTGTATGTACTCTATCACCTGTTTTGATATTATAAAGAAATCTTCTAATGGGCACATTTATATACACACTTATGAGCATATATTTCTTCGTTGTTTTTTTTTTTTTTTTTTTTTTTTAGACGCGTTTTTAGCTTCTTTGTAATTGAATATGGATTTCACTAGTACGTAGTTAAAATGTTTTGTTATTTCAAACATAGATAATTTTTAAGTACTATTTTGACTTCTTAATAACATAATGCATCAGCCGTATAAAATTTTAAAATGATTAATTGGTGATATTAGGTCATTAGTTTAAGAGATATTAGGAAAATCGAAGGATAATTAAGTAACGTTCAGATAAGACGTGCAATAATCTTGAATGTCATTTTAAATGAATAAAGCGTGAAACTTCAAGTAATTTAGAATCATTTGAGGCAAATTAACCTAAATGTTACCACGGTATATCTTGATTGAATAAGTGATAAACGGGGAAGAAAAACAATTTAACCGTGAACAACTTAATATTTTGAAGAATATACAATGAAGTATATACATGTGATTATGTAATATAATTTTAAGATAGAAAAATACATTAGTGATGTTTCAAAATATAATTAACAGACATTCATATTTGACTGTTTCAAACATTTATAAAGATTTTAAATAAAATTATTATTATTATTATTATTATTATTTACTATCTTGGTATTTAATCTAAATATAGCTATTATGTTAAACACTAATAAGAAAAATAGAAATGCTAAAATTTGCCGGTTATATCTTGAGTGTTTAAGTGGCTACAACTACATAATTGAACAAATTTTTATTATTTTCCTTACAAAAAAAAATCTCAGATTATTTGTCCTTTTTATGTTCCTTTAATAATTTGTTTCTTAGACAATACAGCCAGAGAGTCCAGTGACTAAAAACATATTCTACTTACGTAATAGTGCACATCTTTTCTGCACTAGTATTCATTTGAAAAATATACGTTGATAGCATTCCTGCCAACATTCTAATTAATATTCCGTATCATTCTTAATAACCACACCATTTTACTTTTAGAATAAATTTCTCAAAATGTAATTACGATTAAGTAAGAAGAAACCCAGTCTAAAAGAAGACTGGTGTGAAAAAAAGGCAGGTACTAACACAGAACTGCCAACATCCTAAATAATAGCCCTGATGATTGCTAGTACCTGCCTTTTTTTTTTTTTTTTTATTCACACCTGTCTTTTTTTTAAATACTTTTCTTCTTTTTTCATCGTTAACCTATTTAAAGAGAATTACTGTAAAAAGTAAACGGTGCGGAAAAAGGGACGGGTACTAACAATGCACCGGATTAGATTGGCAGCTGTGCTAACAATATTACAAAAAATTAATTGAAATGTTGGCAGGTATGTAACAGACGTGCCAAGATTTAAATTTATTCTGGAGCATTGTTAGTACCCGCTCTTTTATTACACCACTTTCCTTGAAGAATATTTTTGTTCTCATTTAACCGTAATTATTTATTCTAGAAAAATTCTCTACATACAAAGTGGTGTTAAAAAAGGGCTGGTACTAACAGTGCTCCGAAATAAATTAAAATGTTGG
This sequence comes from Salticus scenicus, assembly GCA_963930645.1. Lineage (NCBI taxonomy): Eukaryota > Metazoa > Arthropoda > Arachnida > Araneae > Salticidae > Salticus > Salticus scenicus. The sequence continues at coordinate 85,852,206 of OZ005651.1, forward strand.
CATGTTTGCATTAAGCATTTAACCCTATGTCAAAAGTGATACAGATGTTGGACAAAATAATGGAAACACTTTCACTTTTTTGCGTTTTGTCGAATATCTTGAAAAATACTTAGTGTGTGGCTCTTGAATTTTGCGAATGAGGAAAACATGTCTTTTCTCATATTTTTCAGCAAAGATTTTGACACGAAGTTCTTTAGGGGATGAACAATAAATTCAATAAAATAAAAAGTATTTGTGATTACCCTGTATATGGAAAAGCGTCGATTGATCTGCAAATTTTAGATATGGTTATAAATGTTACATTTTATACGTGTATAGCGTTTTGTGAGGATATCTCGAATATTTAAAGAGTTATTAATATTTTATTAAAAAACGCAAAATTTTTTCGCAAGTTTTTATTTTATAACTCCAAAGGTTTTTCTTCAAGTTTTATGAAAATTTCGCAAAACATGGCAACATATGTCTAAATCGTTATACTGTAGTTTAAAACAAATATATTTAATATTGAAAGAGATATGGACAGTTGTAGTAAATAATTTATTACTGCACATGCGCAGACTGTAGCAAAAAATCTTTGGCATAGTTTAATGCTCAACTGTATAGAGCACCTCATAAAAGAAAATCCAGTTGAATAAAAAAAAAAAAAAAAAAAATAGTTGTTTTCTAAAAAAGTCTTTACGATAAGGGGTCGTTCACAAATGAAAATTTGTATCCGAAAAAAATTAATTTTTCTTTTTCAAACAATTCTTTTTCTTTTCTTTTCTTTCTTTCTTTTTTTTTTTTTTTTTTTTTTTTTTTTTTTTAATAGGTATATAGTACATATTTATTTTTTAAAAAAATATTTAAAAAAAAAAAAAAAAAACTGAATCGCAAATACAGTATTAAGCTTCATTGTGTAACATAGTTTTTTTTCTGATACAAATTTTCGTTTGCGAATGACACCTTATTACAAAGACATTTTTAAAAAACAGCTGAAAAACAGCCCATTTAATCACGGATATCTATATCTCTATGAATTTTTTGTGATATTCAACTGGATGTTTTTATATGGTGCTCTATCAACACCCTTGACATTAAATAAAGCCAACAGACGAAAATTCGCGGACACTTTGACGTCACGAAATCTAGTCCCATCCCATTCATTTGCGTTTCAGGTTTTCAACTTTCAACTTTTTTAAACTTTCCACATTCCATTCGTTTCAGTCTTTCAGTAAATCGCGTATGCATCTTCTAGTATCTGCACGTGTTTTCAAAATGGATATTTTTTTTTTACTGTTATTATTATTACTATTATTTTCTTTTTAATGATTAATATTTATTAAGATAAGTGTCATATATAGTACATATTTATAAAAATCTTGTACACATTTATAAAATTTCTTGACAATTCTAATCCTAATTTCCTTTCTATTCTTAAAAATTTGTATCAGTTGCTTAATAAATTTTCAGTTGATTTTAATAATAATAAAGATGCAATTTAGTACGTGAAAATACTTCGTACACTTAAACAACGATCTTTAACCTTTGTATAATATTATTTCCGGATGTTTTTGGTATCTTTCTTAATGGTCCAACATTTAAAAATATTTTGATCTGCTTATTCAGAAAAGTGATATACGATAATATACATAAAAGATGTATGCGTGTTTGTGAATTTTTAATTTTTTTTTTTTTTTTTTTTTTTTTTTTTCAATATCACTGTCATTTTTCTTCAGTTTATTTATTTAGTGTCACAATTATTATTTTAGACCGAAGAAATAATTAAAGTAATCCCCTCTTTTTTTTTTTTTTTTTTTTTTTTTTTTATGTATTATATAACAATTGAAACTGTATCAATAGAATATTTTAATCCATTTAATTTAGAAATTTTATCAGAAATGAATATTTTTATCCTATGATTTAATTTATTACATATTAGACTATTTAATTTCTAATAAATTATTCTAATTATTTATTATTACTATCTTAGACATTTATACGATACTAATTCCGAAAACACAGATAAATAAATGTTTTGTTAAGCTGAAGAAGAAATCATACATATATTGCTTAAAAGAAACATATTATTTTAAATTCAATGCCTAATAACTAGTTCTGCAATTTGAACTTTTCAATGAAATATTAAAGGTCTAAAATAAAAACAAATTAGTGCTGCTCTGAATTGATTAGATATTTATCTCTTTAAATTTTTCTGAAAACATGAGATAGTAAATATTCTTTCATACTCTAAATCTAGGGGGACATTTTTTTTTTTTCTTTGAATGATATGTGATGTTGTATTCATTATTGTAGTCTTTATTTCTTTCTAAACTGTTTGCTTTTATTCAACATATTCTATTATTAAATTCCAATTAAAAATGACAAAGTTTAATTTTAATTTTACCGCAATAAGCTGAAATTTAATAATATGATAATAATATTGATAAAATCACTATTGTTTCAATATTTTGTTTAGAAAAATAAATAATTTACATTCCTCTTTAAAGTATTAAACCTTGCAGTGAAAATTGTAGGATGAATTAGTAATTATTTTAATGGTATGCTCATTGTATTTCCTTTTTAACTACTTATCTAAATTTTTGCTTTTAAAATGTCTGTTTTGAATAAACAAATTTTATTATTAAACATCATTTAAAAATGACAGAGCTTAATTTTAGAGTTACTTTAATAAGTTCAAAATTTAATTGTAATAATTGAATGGTGTACATCCCTTTTAAAGTAGTGAAAATTGTAGGATGAATTAACGGTTTAAAGATTGTTGTGTTTCTATAATTTCAGACATTTCTAATTAGTGATAAAGTTATTATTTGACTTATAAATGAAAAAAAATTGCTGAATAATCTAGTTTCTCATGTATTATGTTTCCCAATTAATGCCTTAAATACTAAACTACGTAAAATAACTTACATATTTTTTTTTTCCCTTTGATAAAAATTAATTTACAATTTTATGTAATTTAGAACTATTTAATATTTTTTTTAGTATATTATTATTAGTTTTTTTTTTTCTTAATATTAAGAAATTAATAATGTACTAATTATTTAAAAGAAAATAACATGTTTTGTGAATGTGTGTTTAAATAAAAACTGTTATAAATGCCAGTAAATTAGTAACTAATAATTAATATATCATAGTTATACACTACTGATCAAAAGTTGAGCAAGATTTGCAAACGATCAGTTTTTTTTTTTTATTATTTTTTTTTTTTTTATTAAAAACTGCAAACATTGGGTATTTCAAACATTGGGTATTTAAAGAACTGGGTCTACCTCATGTTTTTCAGTGAAGATTGGTATAAGACAACAATTAGAGGGCCGGTAACAAATTGAGCAAAATTAATAATGTTTGTGATCACCCTGTATCGTTAAGTGAACAAAATGAACTGTAACTTTAGGATATGTTAAAATAGGCCCAATTCAATTTGTGGATGAATTTGTGTGACGATAGCATGTTAAATAATAGAGATATAAGCATTTATTTTAAAGCTCCAAAAATAATCAACACGTTTTTTATTTATAATATACAGAGTTTTTAACGAAAATTATTCCCACTTTCAGATAAGTTGTTGGAAAAATACTTTTAAAACAATATACTGCAATCTGAATACAAATATCTTAAATACCTCATGAAATATAAACATTTTTATTTAAAAAAAAAAAAAAAAAAAAAAAAAAAAAAACATTTTTACTGCGCATATGCGAAAGATTAAACATTTTTTATTGCATAGGTTGAAAGCTAGATGTATTGGGCAACTTTTATCAAAAGTGCATTTGAATAGAATAAAAATTAAGCGAATTGTACAAAAAAGAACGAGCTAGGTTTTAGACGTTTTCCAAGAGTTGAAATTTCCTAAAAGGTTCTTCGCATGACGTGTAATCAATTTGAAGATCCATTATTTCAACCACGCTCCAGATGTACTTTTTTGTGTGTGAAAAACCCCTTATAAGCTTGTAATTAAAACATATTTTTGTTTATTTACTATGATTTGGGAGATCATAAGAGGTTTTTCCCAAAAACAACCTTTGGAAAGTGGTTGAGATAATTGGATCTTCAAATTAATTACGCGGCATGTGAAAAACCCCTTAAGAAATTTCAATTTCATTTGTTAATGCCTTTTCCCTGTCCAGAAGAAGCCGGAAGGTGAGAGAGACGAGAGATCTTGGTGGCTTTAGAGAGAGACTTTTGACCGAGTGTAGAGAGGCCGCTTTGGGCTAATCTTCATAGAAAATAGGCATGACGCATTTAATTTATTATTAATTTTTGTTTCATTAAATCTAAATTTGTAAATAACTTGTAATATTATGGACACTGTTAAAAACTGTGTTCTTAAAAATAAGCCCAATGCATCATTTTAATTAAGCCTCTTTTCCTTCTTTTTTTTTTTTTTTTTTTTTTTGTAATTATCTCTTTTTCTTCCACGCTATAAAAACGTGTAATTTAAAATAAGAAAAAAATGAATTGAACATATGGGCACACTTTAAAAAATATTTTATGTTATTATTTTCTTCCCTATATTTATATGCATTTACATTTTTGTTACGATGGCTCTTACATCTTGCTGCACAACAGTGTCCTGTCTTCAGTATGTACAGTCGAGGGGGAAAAATGCGGCACTCGATGTAACTTCGTTGTTAATCGATGCACAAAAACGCAATAGGTATCATTCGACGGAAAATTGTGAGTACTTTTAAAAAATGAAGTAAAATTTTGAATTGGGGGTCGTCTAGATATTAAAACGCCCACCAACTTTGATTTTTTCGATGGCAATACCCTATTTTTATTTTATATTTGAATTCCTGGAGTCGCGACGATGCGAAAAAGTATATTATATTGGTTCTATATTTTACTTATTTTTTTGTATAGTTATAAGCATTCAAAGTTTGAAGGTGCTAATTTTAAATTCATATTTCGAACTTTTATTAATATCTAAACAAAAAAAACTTGTTCCATATATATTAGGTCGTTGTAAAAGTTCGTGCGGACGCGGATCATTTTATTGCCTCCAAAGACGAGAGCTTCTATCGCCGTGGTATACAGGGTGATTAGAAAAAAACTACCCCGATATATTAGACCACAGCTAACATACCGTTCTGAGAAGCTGAATAAAAATTTGGTGGAAGGTATTTTGAGGTATGCGCTCAAGAATTATATTAAAAACAACAGTTACGGTTACAGTGAAAAAATTTCGAAAATTTCAAATGGCAACACCTACTTTTTTTATTGAAATGTAATCTCCATAGCAAAAAAAAACATAAATAACGTTGGAACGGTACCTCTAGCACGAAAATCGGCAGCGCTAGTAGGTTAACAAAAACAGAAAAAAACGACTGTTACGTGAATACCAGAGCACCACTTTCACTTTTTTAATGATGTCACCTTTCACACTGAGTCTTTGGTTCAGACTAAAGTCTACTGATTCTGCTTCGAAACGAAAAGAAGAGAACAGGGTATCCTTAATTTCGTGTAAGGCTACTGAATAAAGGCTTTAATTTCGTTGTTAGTCGTAAGACGCTGTCATGAGGACATCATTACAGTACGTGAAAAACAAGGTATTGTAAAATGGCAATCAAAACCGATTTTGATGATGATAATGATGTTTCCCAGTAAGCGGCATATTGTTCACAGAGCAAGGAAGCAAGATACACATCACGCATTTCACAATGCCTTATTTTTCACTTAGTGTGATGACGTCACTCATGATGGTGTCTTACAACTAACAACGAAATTAAAACCCTTATTCAGTAGACCTACATGAAATTAAGGATACCGTGGTCTATTCTTCTCGTTTCGAAGCAGAATCAGTAGATTTTAGTGAGAGCCGCAGGCTCAGTGTGAAATGTGACGTCATTAAGAAAATGTAAGTCGTGCTCTGGTAGGCACATCACAGCTGTTTTCTCTTTTTTTCTTAGTATGCCTAGCGTTGGTGATTTCCATGCTAGAGGTACCGTTACAACGCTATTTATGGTTTTTTGCTATGGAGATTCCATTTCAATAAAAAAAAGTAGGTGTTGCCATTTGAAATTTTCGAAATTTTGTCACTGTAACCGTAACTGTTAGTTTAACTGTTGTTTTTTTATAGAATTCTTGAGCGCATACCTCAAAATACCTTCCACCAAATTTTTATTCAGTTTCTCGGAACGGTATGGTAGCTATGGTCTCATATATCGGGGTAGTTTTTTTTCTAATCACCCTGTATATTTGTTACCCGAAAAATGGGCAAAGGTTGTAGAAAATAATGGAAAGTATTTTGATTAAAATTGTTATTTGATTTGATGTATTTTTATGAAAGGAAGCAATAAAAAACCGCACGAACTTTTGCAATGACCTAATATAGACATTGCCCATCTGCACAGCACTAGTGCGACGTAAAACCCAACCATCCATCTATATATATATATATGTGTATTTACGAGATACAGCGAAGAAACCCAAACATAATCCATTATCACTTTTGATTCTGAAAAATATTTTTAATTATGAAAAACATTAATAAATTCCTATTTAAAAAAATTATGAATTATGACCTATATTAATTTTTACATAAAATGAATCCTAATGTTGAAAAATATGGATGTGCAAATTTGCAACTCATTGCAGTTATTAGTTTTCGAGATATAAAGAAATCTTTCTTCTTGTGAGGCTTAGGGGGCCATACAAAGTTTTGCATGAAATAACGAAGAAAATCTTAATAAAAAAAAAAAAAAAAAAAAAAACAGAGAAATTTAAACAAAATATTTTTTATTTTTATTTACGGATCAGACTGTGTGATAACAACATCGAACGCGAAAAAATGAAACAAAATATATTACTTTTAGACATAAATGTTAACAAACAAATTCTTGTTCTCTAAAGTAAACAAACCCCACCTTTCATCGTTCTTTTAAAACAAAGGAATATAGAAAAGAAAAAGAAAAATGAGTATTCGTATTAAACCTCTTATTTTACGCTGGCAAAAATATACGCAAGTGGCATTTGCCTCATCGATAACTGGTGATAAATTTTGAATCCTTTAACCCGTTAGCGCCCAGTGTCCTCATTTGAAGACAGCTAATAAAATGGCAAGTATATTTTTTGTGCTTTTTCTTGGAATGATTTCTGCTTTTTAGTAACAGTTTTTAGCGTCACTCTAAATGATCCCTGAAAGTTTTATCTGCCTAATTTCATAATTGTTTAGTCATTTTATGATTTTTCATTCGTCGCACATATATTTGCTTTTTGCACAGGTATACTAATTTAAATCAAGTTGAATAATAATATATATTATAATACTTTACTTTCGAGATCTTTGTCAACATAAAATAAGAAATTAATCTGTTATCTCAAAGTTTTTTTTCTATCTCGAAGTTTTCTCGCTAGAACACTGAACGTCAGTAAATGAGGATAGGCTTTAAATTTAAAAGTATCAGAAGAATTGTTTAAGTTAATATATTTCACTGTCAGTTGTCTATATTAATTTAGAAGTGAAATAACCAGCTAATAATATTTTGCAAAATTAATTCGGGTGTTAACGGGTTAAACGAACACTAGAAGGAAAATATCAACTAAATAGGCGGGGTTTAATCTTTAAAATAGAGAAATAGGTGGAACGTAAAAATTGTCACTTAGAAAAAAAACGAATGGTATTGCAATGCAATGTAGACTTGTTAAATCGCTTCTTAACTACCGCCAATAGTCAATTTATTTAATATATTGCTTTTTATTATTATTATTATTTATTTATTTATTTAATTTAATTTAATTTAATTTTTAATTTTTTAATTTATTATTATTATTATTATTATTATTTTAATCTTTTTATTTATTTATTTTTATTTTATTTTTAGGGGGGGGGTATTATTTTAAGGATATTTTAGTCTTAAAAAATTACTTTTATTAAATGTATTTTAATTAAGAAACTATATTTTCATAAAAATTATAAAACAAATCGTACAGTTTCAAGGACTTAAACAGACCAGAACTGGTAAATACGATTAAAATTGTTTAATGTTTACTTCAGGATACCTTACAATAATTAATCGGAAAAGATTTAGTTTATGCCTATGTATATATATATATATATATATATATATATATATATAAATTATTTCAGTTCGTATATGTATTATGTCACACTTATAAAATAAAGTGAAGGAAAATTTAAGTTTTATTGGTGACCAGTATAGCTACGATGATACCTTTGAATTGAAAAATATCGCACATTTTTTAATGAACGCTGTCCGACAAATCCAAAATATATTCTCTTTGGCTATATACGTATTTAAAAAACCGAAATGAAAGATAGCCTATATTCTGTGAAAATGATAAAGTTTTTTAATCATTACTTTTTATAATACTTTTTTTCTGAAAAAATTTCCGATGTAAAACAATAAAATTTTGTCTAATTTGTGTAGGATCTTAATTTTATTTTTCTAGATTTACCGATAAGCCCCTAACACATTTTTGGTTATAACTCTATGAATATTAAAGTAAAGTATACAAACTATATACTTTTCTGCACTGCCAGACTCTCAGAAATTCAGTTATGTATTCAAAATTGGGTGTTGCTATTGAAAAAATCAAAGTTGGCGCTGATTTCAATATGTGACCCCTAATTCAAAATTTGACATCATTTTTAGAAAGTGCACTTAATTTCCTGTTGAATGATTTCTATTAGATTTTTCTGCGTCAATTAATAACGAAATTACAGCGAGTGTTGCGTTTTTTCCCCCCGAGTGTACAATCGTTAATGTCTTTAGTATGGCAAAGACGGATTTAGGCTTGTTATTGGAAAGGGCGTAGAAAAGTCGAATCTCTTCAATGTTAAATTTTCCAAAAAATTTTTCAACAAAAAAAAAAAATCGATATATAGATTTTTTTTTTTTTTTTTTCTTTTCTTTTTTTTTTTTTTCTTTTTTTTATGTATAGAAACAGATTTTACGTAATGACCATGAGAATTCACCAAGACTTCAATATATAAATAATTTCGCTAAATAGAAGTTCAATATACGGAGGCTCCACTGTATTTATAGAATCACTTTCTACCGTAAAAAAAAATTCATAATACTTAAACTTATCGTTATTTCGGCGAATAATATCTATTAGATATATTCTATTCATCTAAAATTTGAGTAGCAATAAATTTGTACCAATGAAAGCTTAAACTATTTGAAGTTCAGGCAGCTTATTCTTATACACTAACTTGCATAAATTTACTGAAATAAATAAATTTTAACCATTTGCAATAAAATACATATACTAATAAATTAGATTAAATCATATTACACAAAAAATAACTTCAGTTCGTTCGATTATATCTTAGCTCTTTTCTTGTTTTTAACTCTGTGATTTAAAATGCGTCAAAAGGTTTTACGAGTCGTAAATTTAAGAAATATAAAATCACGTAAATGGGAGCCCAGTTTCATTAAAAATTTACACGCCACGCTGTGTGACATAATTCACCTCAGATTAAAATTACATTTAAGCTCTACAATTTAAATTATTCAGGTTTTGAAATCTATTTCTGAAGAGGTAATCATAAACAGAAAATACGCTGTTTCTTTTTCCGTGATATGGAAATCACTTAAGGCTGTTTAACAGCACAGGAAATATTTGCGGTAAATACATTTATGAGTTTTTCTTTTTTTGATTTTCCTTTTCCACCATGTTATATCAGATCAAATATTTGACTAATTTGTTGTAAAACCTCTGAAGTGTTATATCATTTATTTCGGTACACAACTAATTTCTTGTTTAACAATTCTTTCTTCGGTTGAAAGAGAATATTTAATTAGTTAAGACGGTGTAATCACTGTTTTTCAACCTATTTTATATTTCAATGATGATTTCAAAGAATTTCCTAGAACTGAAAAGTTAAATTTCAGCGTTACACTTGATAACTTTTTACATTTTACGTAGACAAATAATATTAAATTATTTTGTTAAGTCATAATTGCTTTTCCCTTTATTATGCAAATTAACACTTGAATACTAATGGAAAATATTTTTAATTATGTTTCATTATTCAAAAGTTTAAAACAGTGAAAAATATGTTTTAATACTTTTAATCTTAAAACTCTCGTATATAATATCACCGAATTTATTAAATACAATTATTGATAAATTAGTCCGTGTTTCTATGATAAAAACAAACCGAAAGCAATAGCATTTGTAATACCTTTAACCCATAGTTGCCAACTTTTTACACATTTTGGATACCCCTATTTTAATATAGTTTACTTCACCTTATTTACATAACTCCTTTAATTAACTGAAGAGATATTTTATTCCTTAAACAAAGCAAAAATTTCTCTAAAAAAATAGTGGTATGTAAAAGTCAACAGCTATTTTAATTTTCCCATTTATTAACCGACTTCAAAAAAGGAGAAAGGTTCTCAATTCAAACAGTATGTTTTTTTTTTTTTTTTTTTTTTTTTTTTGTAAGCTCATAACTTCTGAATGGATACTCCGATTTTGATACTTTTTCGGTTGTTGAAAAGGTCTTAGTCTGAAATAGGTCCCATTGTAATATTTTTACGATCTAAAGAAAATACAGGGTGCCCAAAAAAATCAGCCCCAACTCTTTCAACTGCTAAACGGCTGCAGCTATATTGATAAAAATGGTATGTAAGTATAGAAAAGTGGCCATGCAGTACAAGGTTAGATCGCTTGCAGCGCCACCTGGTGGAAAATAACGGATTTATATTTCTATCTCGAAAATGGTTCTAGAGAAAAAAGTGAATTACAAAGTTCAAGAGTATCATCGATTTCGTACAAAAAGATAATTCAGACATTCATGCTAGCGTTCCTATCTCGGAAACGGTTCAAGACAGGGAAAAAGTGAATTATAAAATTGCAGAACATCTTCGATTTAGTACGAAAAGATAGTTTAGACATTGATGTTAAAAACGTGCATTTGTCCGCAATTCCTTACACTATGCACGCTTGAGCTACATTCCACAAGGTGTAGCGTAGCTGATGAGACATACGCTATATAGTTCAAAATACGGTTACTTGATACTTTTTGTTTTGTTATAAAGATCTTGGTCTGAAGTAGGTCACATTGTAATATATTTACAATCTAAAAAAAATAAAACGCCATCTGGTGAAAAACAGCGGAATTAGCGCTCCTACCTCAAAAAAGGTTCAAGAGGAAAGAAAACTTAATTACGAAGTTGTAGAACATTATCGAGTTACTGCGAAAAGACAGTTTTTAGACATTATTGCTAAAAATAGAACGCTTAAAACGTGCTGTTGTTTGTTCGCAATTTCCTACACTGTGCACACTTGAACTACGTTGCACACTTTGCAGCGTAGCGGATGACACGTATACTCTGTGGTTCAAAGTAATGTTACTGTAAGCGGTCACATTGATTAGCGCAAAGTCGTTTCCAACCAACTTCAGATAGGAGGGTGTACTTAATTTGAGCTATGTGTTGTTGTTGGTGTTTGTAAGCTTATAACTTCGTAAGAGATACTCTAATTAACCGACGTCAAAAAAGGAGGAGGTTCTCAATTCAAAGCGTATATTTTTTTGTTTTTGTTTTTGTTTGTTAGCTCATAACTTCTGAACGGATGATCCGATTTTGATGTTTTTTGTTTTATTGTAAAGGTCTTGGTCTGAAATAGGACCCATTGTAATATCTTTGCGACCAAAAGAAAATACAGGCTGCCCAAAAAGGTCAGTCCCGTCTCTTTTAACTGCTGAACAGCTGCAGCTATAGTCATAAAAGTGGTATGTAGGTATAGTAAAGTAGACATGTGCTACGCGATTCAACCGCCAACAGCGCCACCTGGTGTAAAACAGTGGAGTTAGCGTTCCTATCTCGGAAACGCTTCAAGACAGGGGAAAAAAGTGAATTATAAAATTGCAGAGCATCATCGATTTAGTACGAAAAGATAGTTTAGACATTAATGCTAAAAACAGACCGCTCAAAACGTGCATTTCTTTGTTCACATTTTCCTATTTTGTGCACATTTGAACGACAATGCATATATTGTAGCGTAGCAGGTGACATTTATGCTATGTAAAATTCAAAGTATGGTTACTGTAAGCGGTCACATCGATTAACTCATAGACGTTTTAAACCGACTTCATAAAGAAAGAGGTTCTGAATACAAACCATGTTTCCCATTGTTGTTGTTGTTGAAATTTGTTAGCTTGTAACTTCGTAAGAGATGATTTAATTTTAATACTTTTTTTGTTGTAGTATTGATCTTGGCCTGAAATAGGTTTCATTATGATTTCATTAAGATATAAACAAATTACAGTATACTCACAAAAGTCTGTTCTCACTCAAACTGCTGAACACATGCACCTACACTGGTAAAAGCAGTATGTAAGTATCGATATTGAAACTTCTGTCTGTCAACTGCAATGCATATTTTGCTCTTTGTTTGAACTTTACGCTGCGCAATTTTCAGCGCAGCGGGTGACACGTATTCACTGTAAAATTCAATATATATGCCTAACAGAATTTTTGGTTACGAATACAGCCTATCCGTTCTTTACATTTCTAAAGACTTTTTAATTTAACGTATGTTCATTCAATAGATAGTTTTTTGCTCATATCCGATAAAGGCAAGAAAAGTGACACAACTTAAAAATGCAGCATTGGAGAAAAATCAACTTAAAAATAACTTGACTAGAATAAAACTGTCACAACTGTCTCTCGATTGGATAACTTTCTAGATGGAGATGTAACTTTTTTGTTCCCATTGGGTGCATTTCATGTATTTTTCAGTGACATAAACCATTTTTTGAGTTATGTCACTTTTCTTGGAAGTCGTGATTTGTGAAACTGCCGTCGAACGTCTTCTGATGTTCTGTTATATGAATAAGTTTTCACTGAAAAGGGAAAAATAAAATATTTTTTTTAAAAAATAGAACAGACTCCAAAAAGCAACTACTATTCAAATAACTTAAAAAAAAAAAAATGCTATGAAATGAAACTGTATATTGCGCCTAAAAGTATAAAATAATTTCCTTCGTCAAACAACCTATAACACTACAATTAATCATAACTTTTGAAGTTAGCGCAAAATTAAATAAAAATTGATACCTTTATTCAATACAAAAATCAAATCCTATTCAAAATACACATCTCACATTGTCACCTGCAAAACGCAGCCGAAAACGACTTTGATTCAAGAAAACAAATAAGATTTCGTAAGCAGCAAAAGTTGGCGAAGATGCAGGTATCTGACGTCCTTGGTGAAAATAAAATCGCAAAATTATCTGGCAAACATATTTAATTTCTTTGGGATATCATGATTATTTTCATAAGGTATATTAAGAGAGTAATCAAGAATATGAAAGAATACGTCGTACAGAATATATTATGAAAATATACATCTTGCGCGTATATTTTTGCATTACCTTTTGATCGCCAAATCCAAAAGCCACCAAGGATGGTAGTTATCAAAGTTATACCAAATTTGCAAAGGAAACTTAAATACCGCATTGTGAGGAATGTTCACTGTTCTATGTAGATGCTGTTAATGAACCAATTGTATACAGTGATAAAATAACAAAGGAAACATGAAAATAGATCATTCGAGACAACAGCATTTGTTGCTACCGATCTAAAAACAAATCTTTAAAAACTAATTTAATTTTATTTAATTTTGCGCCGACTTCAAAAGTTAAGATTAATTGTAGTGTTATAGATTGTTTGGTGAAGGAAATTTGTTTATACTTTTAGGCGCAATTTACAGTTTCATTTCATACCAATTTTTATTTTTTTTTATTTATTTATTTTTATTATTTGTTTGAATAGTAGTTGCTTTTTGGAGTCGGTTCTATTTTTTTACAAATAGATTTTATAAAAGATATGGATTTTAAAAACTATCAAGAGTCTAACAAAAAGCAATTATATTTTTTTATGCCATGCGATACGTAAATTTTCTTTTCCATAAAAAAAAATCTGGTGTGAAACAACCACACGACTTCCATTACCCACTATTACACATATTATATGCATTTTTGAGAGATAATGCGATCAGAAAACATAAAAGTGAGCTAAAGAGAAAATCGTTAGAGCCGTTTTTGAGATACCAACTTTAAAAAAAAATCAATTATTGACCGGAAAACAATAATTACATACAAAAGGATATTTAAAAGTGAGTTAATATGGCGAGTTTGAAAAAAATCCGTACAGCTGTTTTTAAAGGAACACCCTTGGGAGACCTGAAATTGAGCTATTTATACAGGACGCCTATCAATTTTCCTGAAATAACCAACTATATCATTCGAAAGGACATCTAATAGAGTGTTTATATAGCAAATTTGAAGAAAATCGTTGGAGCCGTTTTTGAGATACGGACTTACGGTCCCACTTCCGGTTTCCGATGTCCCACTTCCGGTTAAACTCAATTATTGACAGGAAAACAATAATTACATACAAAAGCATATTTAAAAGTGAGTTAAAATGGCGAGTTTGAAAAAAATCCGTACAACCGTTTTTAAAGGAACGCCTTTGCGAGGCTTGAAATTGATCTATTTATAAGGGACGTCTATCAATTTTCCTGAACTAACCAACTATATCATTCGAAAGGACATCTAATAGAGTGTTTATATAGCAAGTTTGAAGAAAATCGTTAGAGCCGTTTTTGAGATACGGACTTACGGTCCCACTTCCGGTTTCCGATGTCCCACTTCCGGTTTTTCAATTTTCACCAAAATTTGGAAATTTCATCTGTACACCAGACGTATTTCAATTCTAAAGTTTCGTAGCTCTATCTTTATTAGTTTCTGAGCTATAATAGCCAGAAGATTCTCCACATACATACATACATACATACATACATACACACACACATACATACACACTGACCAATTGCCAAAAACCACTTTTTTGGACTCAGGGGACCTTAAAACGTGTAAATCAGGTGAAAACCCGATATCGAATTTTCAGACCGAATACAATACTTCCATTACCTACGGTAGTAGGGTAATGGAAGTAAAAAAGAGCACAATTGTGTCAAATTTGAGTATGTCATATACTTAAAATATTGACTCTTAAAATATTTGACATTTTTTAAGAAGTATTTGACAATTTCTTTCCATATTCTACTTTACAAAGATTATTATATTTTCTCAAAAGTAAATTTTTACATTCAAACATTTTGTCCTTTACGCTGTTGCCATTTCTATTTTTTTTAATAAAGTGATAAGCTTTTAGAAATTTTAATTTAAGTCATTTAATAAATTATCGTGTTTAATAATAAATCCCTAGAATGTCATTTTTACAAATTTTTTCGAAAATATCATTTCAGAATGTTTTTGTTGAATTACTGTTCAATTTATTGAAAACTTTCATTTTATTGTTGATGCATTCTCGTGTGTGTATATTCTTTTTTTTTTTTTTTTTTTTTTTTTTTCTTAATTATTATTTAAACTCAAACTTTTGGTTAAAAGTCTATTTCCAGTATATGAACCAGAGAAATAAATATAAACTATAATAAACTATAAAAAAACTCATTTAGTGTTCGTCTTTTTAACACTTTCCAACAAGGTTGATAAGTGTTTATAACTTCGGTTTGTCTCTCTGTCTGTCTGTCCGCGCTCTAACTCCCGTAAATATTTATGGAATTTCTTGAAACAGATATAATTCAAGTTCACTATCGGATGTTCCCTATTCAAAATGGAGTTTATACCTCTACTGGTTTGTGTACAGGGACCCCCGAAAATATTTCAAAGCATTGTGTTCTATGAGAGGCATTTCTATAAACCATATTTTCATACCCTTACTGTACAAAAATCTTAATGAAATTGAAATATGTTATACAAGTTCACTATCGGATGTTCCCTGTTGAAAATGGAGTTTATACCTCTACTGGTTTGTGTACAGGGACCCCCGAAAATATTTCAAAGCATTGTGTTCTATGAGAGGCATTTCTATAAACCATATTTTCATACCCTTACTGTACAAAAATCTTAATGAAATTGAAATACATAACATACAAGTTCACTATCGGATGTTCCCTGTTGAAAATGGAGTTTATACCTCTACTGGTTTGTGTATACAGGGACCCCCGAAAATATTTCAAAGCATTGTGTTCTATGAGAGGCATTTCTATAAACCATATTTTCATACCCTTACTGTACAAAAATCTTAATGAAATTGAAATATGTTATACAAGTTCACTATCGGATGTTCCCTGTTGAAAATGGAGTTTATACCTCTACTGGTTTGTGTATACAGGGACCCCCGAAAATATTTCAAAGCATTGTGTTCTATGAGAGGCATTTCTATAAACCATATTTTCATACCCTTACTGTACAAAAATCTTAATGAAATTGAAATATGTTATACAAGTTCACTATCGGATGTTCCCTGTTGAAAATGGAGTTTATACCTCTACTGGTTTGTGTACAGGGACCCCCTAAAATATTTCAAAGCATTGTGTTCTATGAGAGGCATTTTCATAAACCATATTTTCATACCCTTACTATGTAAAAATCATAATGAAATTGAAATATGTTATACACGTTCACTATCGGATGTTCCCTGTTGAAAATGGAGTTTATACCTCTGCTGGTTTGTGTACAGGGACCCCCGAAATTATTTCAAAGAATTGTGTTCCATGAGAAGCATTCCTATAAACCATATTTCCATACCCTTACTGTACACAAATCTTAATGAAATTAAAATATGTTATTAAAGTTCACTATCGGATATTTCCTGTATAAAATGGAATAAATACCACCACTGATTTGTGTACAGGGATACACAAAAGCATTGTAAAGCATTGCGTTTTATGAGAGATATTTCTATAAACTAAATTTTAATAACTTTACTTTGCACGAAGATTTATGAAATTGAAATGTGTTATTTATAAGCACAAAAGAAAATGTTTTGCATAGACTATAGCATGATTATTATTAGATTTACAGGGTGACACAAAAATATTCAGTTATTTAAAGTGCTAATGATACATATTTGCTAAAAGTGTACTTTCGTTTACATTAAGCGTTTTTAACACTTTCTAACATTTTTAACACTTCCCAATAAGGTTGAAAAGTGTTAATGACTTCGGTTTGTCTGTCTGTCCGTCCGTCTGTCTGCCTGTCTGTCCGCTCTCTAATTCTCGTAAATATTTGTGGAATTTCTTGAAACTGATATATGTTATTCAAGTTCACTATCGGATGTTCCCTTTTGAAAATGGAGTTTATACCTTTACTTCTTTGTATACAGGGACACCCGAAAGTATTTCAAAGCATTGTGTTCTATGAGAGGTATTTTTATAAATCATATTTTGATACTTTTACTATACACATATCTTAATGAAATTGAAATATGTTATTCCAGTTCACTGTCGGATGTTCCCTGTTGAAAATGGAGTTTATACCTCTACTGGTTTGTGTACAGGGGCACCCGAAAGTATTTCAAAGCATTGTGTTCTATGAGAGGTATTTCTATAAATCATATTTTCATACCTTTACAGTACACATATCTTAATGAAATTGAAATATGTTATTCAAATTCACCATTGGATGTTTCCTGTATAAAGTAGATTAAATACCAGCATTGTTTTATATACAAGGACACTCAAAAGTATTCTAAAGCATTGCGTTCTATGAGAGATATTTCTATAAATCAAATTTTAATAACTTTACTTTCCACGAAGTTTTAGGAACTTGAAATATATTATTTATATGCACAAACGAACGCTTTACATAGAATATAGCTTGATTAGCATTAGATTTACAGGTGACACAAAAATATTCTGTTATATTAATAGCTATTATTAAAAATTTGCTAGAATTCTACTTTCGTTTGATTTAAGCATTTTTAACACTTTCTAACATTCTTTTAAGTGTGAATATGATATCAATTTGTGTATCTGTCCTTCTCTCTATCTCCCCGCGCTCTAACTCCCGTAAATATTTATGGAATTTTTTGAAACTGATATATGTTGTTCAAATTCACTATCGGATGTTCCCTATTGAAAATGGAGTTTATACCTCTACAGGTTTGTGTACAGGGACACCTGAAAATATTTCAAAGAATTGTGTTCTATGAGAGGTATTTCTATAAACCATATTTTCATACCTTTACTGTACAATATCTTCATGAAATTGAAATATGTTATACAAGTTCACTATGGGATGTTCTCTATATAAAATAGATTACATACCACCACCAGTTTATGTACAGGGACACTCAAAAGTACTCCAAAGCATTGCATTCTTTGTCAGATATTTCTTTAAATCAAATTTTAACAACTTTACTTTCCACGAACTTTTAGGAAATTGAAATATGTTATTTATATGCACAAAAGAATGCTTTGCATGGAATATAGCATGGTTACCATTAGATTTACAGGGTGACACAAAAATATTCAGTTATAAAGATGTAACAAGAAATTAAAACTACAGGACGAGATTTCCTAGTCCTGATTGCCATATGATGCAATTGTCTTCAAACGAGCATATACTCGATCACAAAATGATCCGTCCCACAGTAACATCTAATGTTTCTTTTGTAAAAATCTGATTAAAGATAAAATTTTTCACTTCATCATGAACCTTTAATTCAGGAAAAAAGTCTTAGAAGATTTTGGAATTTAGTTATTATACGAGGGTTGATCCAAAAAAAAAGTTTACAAGCAGAAGCATTTGAAACGTAATAATTGTGGAGCGAATATTTCCACCCAGGGTGGTTGACAGATGGCGCTAGTTGTCCTACAGCGGTTGTACGAGTAAGTAGCGTCAGTACGCAGACACTTAAGAGCGATAGTAATGGCATGACGTCTAGAAAAGTGGTCTCGCATAGAGGTGCGAGCCGTAATTCGATTCTTATGGGCCAAGAAAGTGGCCGCATCCGAAATTCACAGACAAATCGTTGAGGTACACGGGGACAAAGCAATGAGCTTCTGCATGACAATGCCAGGCCCCATACAGCTCGCCAGACTCAGGAATTGCTGCAAAGGTTCAAGTGGGAGGTCTGGAATCACCCCCCCCCCCGATACAGCCCCGATTTGGCTCCAAGTGGCTATTTCCTTTTTCCGGCGTTGAAGCGAAACTTATCCGGAACACGGTTCACCTCAGACGATGCAGTGAAAAACAACTGCCGAGAAATGGCTCAATGAGCAGGGCCCTGATTACTACCAAGACGGGATAAACAAGTTGGTCGAACGTTCTGACAAATGCCTAAACAGGTTTGGCGACTATGTGGAAAAGTGAAGGCCAGATGTGTCTCTTGATTCCCATTTGTATCTTGTTTCTATTGTTAATAAATACTTTTTCATTTGCCTTGTAAACTTTTTTTTGGATCGACCTTCGTATTAATTGATCTCAATCTTTTGCTTGTAAGGCCTATAACGTTGCATGTTCCAGCAAACAAGTTCACACATATGTTTTTTTTTTTTTTTTTTTTAATATTTGATTCATTTCTAAATAATTCAATTTGTACTGTAAAAAAAATATGAATTTATTAAGAATAATTAAAAATGAATTAATTCAATTAACAAATAAAATATTATTTTATTTTATTTATTCCAATAAAAAAAAGAACATTTTATTCTATAATATTCTCTAAAATTAATTCATTCTTTTGTAAAAATCAGTCTCTATTTAATTTAACTTGTATTTTTACTAAGGGACTTATACTTTTGTAAATAAGTACATTTTCCCTTTTTAAACAACGTTAGGTTTCAAAATCTCATTTAATCATATAAATAAAATAATTTATTTGTCTAAATTACTTTCTAATACAAGCAGAAATTGTTAAATGTATTTCATTTCCGGTGATTTTTGCTCTCTTAATAAGTTATTTCATCTCGTTGGCGTCAACAGATGTTGAGTTCGTTTCTTTTAATAATAATAATAAAATAAAAAAACAAATAAATTCTTAATGATATATTCCTGGCGCCGATAAAAAGTAATTATGTTTGGCTTAATTTATGTTGCCAAGCTTTTTTTTTTTTTTTTGTCTTTTGGATAACGGATTAAGCTTTTTTAAATTGACCAATTAGAACATTCTTTTGGCGCTTTTTTTGGCATTAGTTTGTTAATTTTGGGTTTGAATTGGCGAATACAATTCTGTATACCTTGCGCTTTCAAACTATCATCTTTTTTTTTACTGTCCTAAGAAGCATCTGTCTTACTTTGCATTCCCTCTCTCTCTGACCTACAGATACTACGAGGACCATGTGCCTTCTTGATGATTCATGTCTTTTAATAGCATAAAATTAA
Source organism: Salticus scenicus (assembly GCA_963930645.1). Taxonomy (NCBI): domain Eukaryota; kingdom Metazoa; phylum Arthropoda; class Arachnida; order Araneae; family Salticidae; genus Salticus; species Salticus scenicus. The sequence goes on from OZ005651.1 coordinate 85,872,382, forward strand.
AAACTGCTTTATTGGAAATGACTGCTGTTATTTTTTGTCAAGTGACACTCTTTAAAAATGAAATATGGACTTACAGCCTGGCTTATTGTGATCTGCGATGTCCTACTTTTAATACCACTAACGTCACAGAATTTCATCATATCACGGAACTTCAACAATTTCACGGACAATTATCATTACAGTTCCTACATTACAAGAAATCGTGACATACTTTCCTTACTTTTGGCCAAAAAACTATGAATGATGGCTTTCAGGGTATATTAGAGATTTAAAAAGTCTTCCACATACTTGTCCAAATACCTATATAGAGTTCTTAGTAGGAAAATTCTTCATTTAAGGAACTCGTAACTAATTTTCAATTATACCATTTGATCAATTCAACGAATATAATATAAAGAAAATCAAAAGTTGTGGAAAATTTAGCGGACAAGTAATCCTATCGCCTTAAAAAGACTGACGCTAGTTATTCTAGAGCTGGTACGTCTCTTTCTCTCTTTGAGGAATAAAGAGGATTTCTAGACTTGAAGGAAAATCACCATGAAATGAACGACAGTTTTCAAATCTGATTCCAAAAAACATCACGAAATGAACAACAGTTTACAAATCTTTTTTCCACTATCATACAAAAAATTTAGTTGAACAATTTGAGGAACGGAGTAATCCTTTTCAGGGGGCTTCCGACTTGCTGGTGTTATTTTATACAAAATATATAGCAGAATAAAAAGACAACACCACAGTTCATCAATTCGTGCTATTAGTACTAAATATTACAATGAGCATGTTGAAGAATGATTTCAGACACAAATAAAGCATATTGATAACCTCCTATATAAGAATAAACTTGTTTTATTTTCAACACTAACAATGTCTTCCAAGTTAAACAAGACCAACCTTTAGATGAAATATCTTAAAGCAGACTCAAATTTTTTCTTCCTGTTACATACTGGTTGTCAAAACAGTAAGAATTAACATGGTTGAGTTCATCCAGTACGAAACTTAGTCATTTCCTTCATCTTTATCTGGAATGCGTAAATTAGGGTTGTAACTTGGTCTGATATTATAGCATATATAACAACAGGATTGAATACTTGTTCACATAATGTTCACATAATGAACTATAAGATTTTGGAAAGGGCAGTTTCAGTACATTTTCTGAAACAAAATTTGATCGGTACGCTAGAGCTATATTTTGTAGTTGTGTACAAAAAAAACAGTTTGCAATAGCATTAATCGAATTTATATTGTCTTTCATGTGTATAAGCCAAATAGTTTAAAAGAATACACGAAGGTATGAAGAGGAATGGCATCATACCGCTCTCATATTGGTGATAGAACATCTATACAAAAAAACTAGTCACACTTTCTGCATAGTCCAAATAATAAATATAAATTGTGTAAGTACTTAGCGAATGTTGTTACTAAATAACTACTGAGCAACTGGTAATTCTTAATGTTGGCGATGTTACTACTAGTTCAAAGCTTATTTTATATCTGTCGAACTTGCTGCCATTAAATCGTGAAATGGGGGAAGAAGGATAATTCTTCACGCTATTCACCCCATATGTTCAAACGTTAAATTAATTATCATTCGAACTGTAGATTCTGATGTAGTAGCACTAGCGGTACTTTGCAGAGTTGTCAAAATTATAGTTGGAAGCCATGCACATAGCTTTTGGAAAAAGTAACACCTTTCGCTACATTAATGTAACAGAAATAGCTAAACATATTGGTTCAGTACATTCGAAAATATTTTTGTATTTTCATATGTTCACGATTTGTGACATGGTGTTATCGTTTGCTTGGCATGGGAAAACAGATACACAGAAAGCGAGAAAATTGTTTCCAATGATAACCGATACATTCATGAAATTTTTCACACCAAATGTAAAATTAATTCAGGAGCATGTTTGTAATATTGGACGATTTGTTATAAGCGTGTATGATAAGACTAATAGAGAAATTGAAGTCAACAAGGTTCGAAAGCGTTTATTTACAAAAATAAATACACTAGTGGACGGACTTCTCCCAATTAAGGGGGTTTTGTACCTGTCGGGAAAGTGAGCTGACAAGAAACTGATTTGTCGGAAAACTGAGTGTCGAGAAATCGACTTAATACGATTATCGATAAGTAATTTACCAAATGTTATTTATAAAGATCCCTTGCATTTTGGTTGTCATTTCGTAAATAAAAACAGACCCCATATTGGACTGCGTTGTCAGAAGCATTTGAATCTTGTCGTGAAATCAACTGCTGTGGTTACAAATTTCAGTGTTCATTACGCTTCAATTGCATGAAATCCAAATTATTGTGCACTTATTTCTGATTTTGTAAGGATAATGCTCTTAAATGTAGTTAAAGTACTGTACTTAACTATAGATGTGCCTTTTTAAGGGGCCGGGTACCTGAACGGTGGAAATATCATTAAAAAATTATCATTATTCTTTTTACAATAATTTAAAAAATAATTACTTTAAAAACCTGTAATTTTCGACAAGTGTTAAGAAAGGTTTTATCTCTCTATTATGATTATTGGAATACTTGTACATTTTTTATTTAATTATTTTTTTCTTGAAAATGCCAAAGCTAATTTTTTGTCGATATAGGCCTTGCATGCAGGATTACATTTATATGATACATCATAGGAACCTAAAAATATTGTGCACATGGAAAAATGCCCTATAATTAAAATGACGAAAAATAATTTTGATGGAAAGTGTTATTCTTTTGAAAAATTTTAATATAAGAACAAAAAAAAAAAAAAAAAAAAATCACTATTTTTGGCGCAATTATGCGTGTAATTACAAAACTTTTTACGTTAAAAGTTATTTTTTCGTCATTTTATTAATTTATATCTCACGTAAAAGCTGTTAAACTTTCATTAAATTCTGGCTAACCATCACAGAAATATTGTGCGCGCGATAAGATTATACATCGAAAAAAAATCGCTCTGAGCCGTTTGTTAAAAAAAAATAATAATAAATAAATAAAACTGAAATGTAGAATTATTTTAATAGCTAAAGGGGAGATAAACCCTTTCTTAATACCTGTTAAAATTTTGAAGTCTTATTATTCTTTGATTTATTGTAATTAAAGTTATAGTTCTTTCTTCTGATATTATCGCCTGTCCAGACCCCTTAACAATGCTTTTATAGTGCTAAAGAGTTGCAATCTTTAGTGAATACATGTATTAATCCACAAAATTTTTAACATAATATACACTTCCCGATTTTTGCGACCCTATCGGATATTTAATAGATTCTATTAATTCCCTAGTAGCAGAATCACATTCCTTCACCTTGAAAACATAAAATTTGATACCAAAATCATCTATTCTATTTATTATCCAAACAGCCGAATATACACCCATTTACACAATACAATAATGCCTGGCAGGCATTTAGTTTTTGCGGTAATACCTGAAAGGAGTTTCCGGTCAAAGTGCTTCTGGTTAACTGCATTCTATATGTTTCAAACATACACTCAGCCAGATTTTGTACTTTTATCACCAACTGAACAATCCCTTGATAATTTTGCTCTTAATGGACATACTATCACAGCAAATTTTTATTGTTTAACTTTGACATTTTAAGTTACTCGCTGGCCAGAGGCATAGTTCATAAAGTATATAACAGCACAAACAGTTGCGTGGACTCTCTACCGAGAATGGATTGAACGGTATGGCACCTTTGAGAATAATGACCAAAGAAGACAGTTCGAGTTTGATTTGTTTGTGCAGTTTGATCAGCTCCTAGAGGAAGGAAATGGAGAACGTCGCCGTATAATCTAAAAGGAAATGGCCGGACTGAAAATTTTCACAGCCCACTCAAAACATAGATTATGGCTCATGCAATGCGTGATTGGACTGGAACCCCCCCCCCCCCCCCTAAATTTCTCTGGGGTTTTAGATGTGTATTGAAAAAAGATATTTTGGCAACTCCAGCTGAATTAGTGCATGGAATTACCTTAAGGCTTCCTGGTGGATTTTACGTTCCCACCGTGGACATACAGGATCCACACCTTTATGTTAAGAAATTGAGGATATATATGTAGGATGGATATATATGTAATTTGTATCTCCATGTACTCCTGTCACAGTTTTAAATTTCGAAAAATGCTAATATGCTTTAAATTTCACATTCATGAAGATTTTAAAGTTCCTCTGATCATAATTCTGTAAAATTATTTAGGATACTTTAAAATTGTTTAGGGTTATTACTGATCACTTTAAAATTATTTACAGTTATGTGGGGAAAAAATAACCTCGATTCATAAGTCAATAGGCTGATAAGTCTAATAGGCTGAATTTGGACCTAGTAGTCATCATATCTCTTTATTTTTTAACCTTTCTTTGTTATATTTAGCCTTTGGAAACTAAATAAAATGTGAAACAGTAATAGTTTTAGAAGTTTAAAAAATTGTTTACATTTCGTTCTTTGACAGAGTGCTAGTCTCAAAATTCGAAGTTTTACCATTGCTATACTTGTGCAATAAACTCCACAGTTTTTTGTATGGAAACTATGTTTTATATGTAGATTTTTAATATATTTTCAGATTTTTTCTACTACTTCAGATTTTTTGTTTGCCACGTGTTGTTATACTTACCCCAGAAATTTAGTAAGTTGGGAAAGTATAACTAGGATTTTACATTTGTTCCAAGCACCTTAACTGCAGATTTTTTTTTTTTTTTCCAATAAAGCCTAATATCTTCATTTTTTTTTTCTTTGTTGGAGTATTAAAAGGTTTAAGATATGAAGTGCTAGTAGGAGACGTGTGAAAAAGTTCGCATCTCTGTAAAATTTTGAGATATTTTTAATATTTTAGTTATATCCCATATTCATGAAGTTTATCACTGTCTTGTAACTTCACTAACATAAATCTAAAGGAACTGCATATGTAGGCCGAGGTTGCACTTGCTCCAAACCATGGAGCAAGTGGAACTACAAAATACAAAATCATATTTTCTCTTTAAGGTGCACATTGTTAAATTTGGGAAAAAATGCATTTTTGGAAAGCCAGTTAATCGCAGTTTATGCTTAAAAATTTTCAGATATGTAAGCATAATAGAAACTCAGCAAAATGAGGTCAAATTTGAAAACTATGTCAAAACGTTTTTACCTTACCACACTTCACCCTGCAGAAATAAAAATCTTTAAAAAAGTGAATTTAATATACAGTCGAACCTCGTTAACGTGAATCTCTAAAGGGATAAAAAAAAGTGGTTCATGTTATCAGTAGTTCATGCAATCAGTAACTAATTTTCATATAACTAATCTTCATTTTAACGGGGATTGTGAAAGCAGTTCATGTTAAAAGTAATTCCCGTTAACAGTGTTCACGTTAACGAAGTTCAACTGTAATAAAAAGTTAATTATTCGTTTTCTTTTTATCTTTGGAGGTATTTTCAAACACTAAGAAAAATATTTTTCCAGCTCCATAAAATAAAAAATAATACTTAATGAAAAATATATATATATTTAGTAAATTTCAATTGGTAGGAATAACTAGGGAATACAAAAAATAATTAGATATTTAATAATTTACTTAAATATTTTTTTTAAGTTTTTTAGCTCTATCATACAAGAGAAAAAAACAAACGCTAAAAATATGTTGAAGAAAATAAACAAGAGATAATTTTATTTAGAAGAAATATTTTGAGAATGCAGTTTTGCTGAGGGATAGAAATTCTACGACCATTAATTTCTTTATGAAAGTTACTTTTCGATTAAATAAATTTCGGCAATCAAAATATTTCTTAAGTCGAAAATATTTTAAGTGTTATTATATTTATTTTGTATCTGATTTGCAATTTACAACTTCTATGTAATATGTCTTCAGCTTTTTATTTATTTATTATTTGATTTCTTAAGATTTTTTTTCTTCTAAAAGTTTTTAACAATATTAAATGAACATTCATTTAAAACAGTTTTGAAAAAGGGTGCGCTATTAGAAGTTGTTAGGAAAAGAACGTGAATTAAAATCAAAGAGGATAAAAGAAAATTGTTTTGGGGCGATTTTGTTTGCTGTAATAGGAAAATTACCGGAAAGAAATTGGGATTTGCAATAATTGTAAACTTTACTATTCTTCTTCTTCTTCTTCTTCTTTTTTTTTTTTTTTTTTTTTTTTTTTTTTGCGCAATTTTATATTTAAAACAGATTTGTGATAAAAATATAATGTGAAAATTTTTATCACTCTAAGTTCAGTTAAAAAAAAAAAAAAAAAAATCGATTAAATTGCGAAAAAGTATGGTTAGATGTATGGTTAGTAAGTATGGTTAGATTAGCATTACATTAACTAAGAGAGTATTATACAAATTTTCTGTTTGTCATAAACAACTTTAGATTTTATTTACTTTTTAAAATTTCTACACACGATATATTGTTCTCTAACTTCGGTGTTTTAGACGTAAACTCCATCATTCTACTCATAGTTTGAAGGGAAGTTACAATCACAAATTCATTTCTGAGACATTAAAAAATTAAAAACCTATTTATGATTAACCTGTAACATTAAAAGCTGCAATGGCGTGAAACTTTTACACATAATTTTATTTGATATGAGAGATAATTGTATGTAGACTTTTTAGAATGATCGCAATATCTAGAAAAAAGAAAGTATTCTGAATGAAATAAATGAAATTAAACCCAAAAAAACACGGAGGTCTTCATCAGGGAGGCGCGTCAGTGTAGGGGTGAAACAGAAGTTTCTGAATGGACAGTAGCAATTAGCTAATAACTATCCTTAGCCCCCAACTTCTCACCAAACAGAAAAACACTATTAACTGAAAAGAAATCAAACACGTTTATAATGTATAAAATACTAAAAAAGTTATAAAATTACAAAATTGCAAAAGTTATAAAATTACATCAATTCATTTAAAAAATATACAATAATATAAGGAATTACTGAAGGTAAACAAGAAAGTAAAAAATGAAAGAAAATAAAACCCTTTACCTGATAAACAAACCCACTTCGTCCGACGGGGCTACTCGTCGGTACTTAAATATCGCCCTTGAATGAGGAAATAGAACAAACCGAAATAGGAAAATACTGGAAACATACAGTTAAAAATTGGGACGGGTAACAGTTAATTTGCAAGGTATTTTTTAGATCTTCAAGAGCATATTTTAAATCATTTTCATTATTGCAAATATTACGAATTCTTTTAAACTGTGCGAACATTTTTTTAACTTTTTTCTACTGATATTTGAAAACCAATTAGTAAGACTATTTACTTTAAAATTAAAATCCTTCCTTTTGTCGTATAATCCAATGAGCCATTTTTCTTTATATTTAAATCTAGGAATGAAATTTTATCAGTATCTGTACGGTTTAAAATTAATTCTTTAGGATATATTTTTCCAGAAATATTTTCGAAACAATTACAGTTAAAAACTATTAAATCATCAATATATCTGAAGAAAGTAATATTTATTAAAAAAAAAAAAAAAAAAAAAAAAAAAATTGCGAAGAAATATAAAAATAAATTTGCGAAAGCACTCGAAAAACTCGTTCCCATCGGAATCCCCCTCCGCTGTAAAAAGTAATCTTTCCCGTTAAACAAAACGTTTTCAAAAATGCAAAACTTAATAAGATTAATCCAGTAATTTTTTTCACAATTTAATTAACTTCTAAATTCCTCATAAATGCTTTCAAAAACTTCTATTACTAAGTTGTGTGGAATGCTGCCAAACAAATTTTCAAAATCATAGGTACTTATGGAAGTAATGTTTTCTGAGTAAACCTTGAAATATTCTATAACTTTCTGGTTATTGTTTATAATGTTACAATCATTAGCAGAATTTATCACTTTTAAGACTGAATTTAGATATTTAAATAAGATTTTACCGGTTTTACCATTATAACTATTAGTACCACAGGTAACAAAACGAAATTTAACTGGATTTTTACGAAATGTAACAGTAGCGAAATGATATGGAAAATTAAAACAACTTCTGCTTAGATTTAATTTTTTATCAAAGGCCAATATGCGTTTTTTGATAATAGAGGGGTGGTCAGTCAACTTATAGATTAAAAAAACTTTACAAATAATTGCAAAATTACTATTTGCTTTACCTACTGTAGCAATAATAAATTTATCTTTTAAATTTTTAATACTTTTTTTTTTTTTAAGTTTTGGGGTTTAATTTCATTTATTTCATTCATTTGTTTATATATTCCTACATTTAAAGTTTTGCATTTCCTTTTGCTGCAATTTTGCGCATTGATTTGTAATTCTCCTTTTGGTTTTTCTAATCTTTAAACTTATATATATATATATATATATAAATTCATTTCAATAGTTTTCTATATATATATATATATATATTATGCTTATTTTTTGAAGATATTTCAGAGGTTTCTTCATTATCTACGTCATTTGAAGCTATTAGTTATAACAGTGTACTCAAAGAAATGTATCCTTATTTCCAAATTGTGAAAAATGTGTAATTTATAATTAGCAGTTTGACTTAAAAATTCAACTACACTCGCTAATTAAAAATTGGCCAAAAAGCACTCAGTCTTTAACTATGTACAGTCGGTAACAAAAGTCTCCGAACACTAGCAAAAATTCCTATGTAAAAAAAAAGTACACTTCATACGGTTTTGTTAAATAAATCCTTATCGAATCATGTTCCTACACTAACTAAGAACAGGATTCGACAAGGATTTATTTAACAAAACCGTATGAAGTGTACTTTTTTTACATAGGATTTTTTGCTAGTGTTCGGACACTTTTGCTGCCGACTGTAGATAGTTCTATTCCTCATTAAATCAGACGAAGCACTATCAACATAGTTATCATTTTCTCTGAACCAAAATTTAAACTAAATGTTTGCTTTTATACAAATTAATCTATTTATTACTGGCTATTTCCTCAAAATCACGACAATTATATTAGCACGACACCCCTTTAATCCGCTTATCTTGCATATTTAGGATCATAAATCCACCTGGTTATTTTGCATAGATGATCAGAATCTAAAAAAATTTCCGATTTATTAAACTCAAATATCAAAAACCCATCACCATTATTAACAAAGGTTCCATACCATTCTCTTCCACAAGGAATTCATTCCCTTCCATTCCCTAAAGGCTTCCTTCCATAGTAGATAAAGTTATTTTTAAATTATGCGTATCGTATATTACCTGTCCATTGTGACTTCCCTTAATTCAATTCCTCTTCTAATATCAATATATTTTTTAACTTTATTTTCCTAAATAAATTTTTTCCTATCGCTAAAATTTTCAAATGACTTTAAAAAAATCTTTAAAAACGTTCAGGCAGGAAATGTTTTGACTTTGACTTTTAAAGTGGGCCACAAGACAGTAGATTTAGGTTGCTATAGATATTTTTCTTTAGCAAGTTGCCTCTTTAACTTTCTCTTCAGCGTTTTCACGAATAGGAATGAAAAGCTCTAATTTGAGATTTCACTGGAAAAAACAAATTTTGGACAATATTCTGACGGAAAAAGCTGTAGAGATTTAAACCATTAGGCGCCAAAGCTCCCGTTGCGGGAACAATTTTTTTCTCTGCAAGTAATTAAGATAAATATATTTTTTCTTTTTACATTAAATATTAAAACGCCTAGCTTCGTTGGTAATTTTTTTCAAAAAGTTTGTAATGTAACTTCTATGTATTTTTTCAATTATTCAAACAAAGATGTTTGTTTTTCTGCAAAACATCAGCAAAGAAAAACAATCAGAAAAATAACTCATTCGAGTACAGGGGTTTAAAACAATGAATATGAAATAAAACAATTATTTTCTCAAATTATAACAAACAGGGATCAAGAAAATTAATTTAAAAGGGTTTTGCAATTTTTCAACTTCTGTTCTACCCCAATTATTTGTCAAATCTCCCATTTTGGAAACATATCATATCTTCTAACAAAAGAATTTTTTGTAAATTATTTAAACTACATATGATTAGAAATGCACATTGAAACCCAAAATATACGAAAATTTATAAATTTTCGGTTGGATTCATATAGCGGAGTTTAATGGGTTAAATGAGAAATATGGAATTTCAAAATCTACAGTTTTTGAATATTGGTGGGAAAAAAAAAAAGCTATTTTAAAAGCCTGGGAAAAAACTCGATGCAAAAAGAAAATACAAAATAAGAAAAACTAAAAACGAAGGTATAAAAATTAAGGCATTTCAATTCTTAAGAAAAATTCCAGTAACAGATCCAATGATTCAGGAGGCTGCTTTAAGAATTGCATCTAAATGAGACGCTATAAATATTTCGGCAAGCAGTAGACAGTTGGAGGGATTTAGAATCCACAATGACATATAATTTTCCACACTAACAGACACAGCAGCCAAGGTTGTTTGTTGCAGACTCAATTTGCTGACCTCAGTTGTTGCAGACTGAGGTCGACTTTGTTGCAGACCTCAATTTGTTGCAGACTAAAAAAGAAAACATTGGGATGTAATTTTAGAAACGAAAACTTAAGATGTAGGAATTTTTACAATAAAAATAGATTAAAATAGTTAATTCAATTATTAATGAAATTGCTCTTTTGTAGAACCATTATCGATTAATCGGGATTGGTCTCGAAATTAATTTCCCTATTAGAATAGTCCTGTTGGCAACTTGTTAGGTGTTAATCTCTGAATTTGGTGTCCGAATGACATGTGGTTAAATATTATTTTTCTATATTGATTCATTATTGGGTTGTGTTAATGATTTGTTGAAATTTAAATCATTCCTTTTTAAATTTGGGTTTTGTCGCAAGATATGAACATGAACTGTATTTTTGGTTTGAATTAGCTATGCAGTTTTCAAAAATCTTGCGATCTCTCTACTCGTAGAAGGACATGTTCCCTGAAGAGTGAATCCTTCTGTTTTTTTTAGCATTTCCAATTCTCATTTTCAGTTATCTCTTTTTTTTTTTTTTTTTTTTTTTTTTCGTGTTTTTTATTTGATCACTTTCATGAATATCGCATGATAAAAATCACAACTTGTTGGACTTAGTGTTATGGCCCTAATTACTAACATTAGCGTAAGTAATTTAAATGAAATTATCTATTAATTGATATACTGTAAATGAATTATAGAAAAAATGAGTGCTAACATTTAAATTGATTTAAAATAACTTTTATTTGAGTGTTGTTGGTATTACCCTGTATCTTTTAATTGTTAAATATATAACGATCATAAGCCCTGTTTGCCTTTTATATATGTAATTATTAAACAGGCATCTCTTTTCCTATCGTGTTTTAAATTTATATTTTCAAATTGTAAGTTAATTATTTTTGTAAATAAATTGTAAATGCTGAATTATTTTATATTTAAATGAGATTACTATGATTACAGATTAAAAAGCATGCATATATACAATTAAATTAAATAAAAAATATATAAGCACCGCACCTCTATAACTTAGACACATTTTACTGGAATCGTAGGTGTCCAAATTAGAGAGGTGTCACTACATCTATAAAAAGAAAATTTACAATTTATATGAAAGTGATTTTAAATTTCGATGAAACTTCTGCATATTATAAATAAACACCTGCTGAAATTTTTTAATTTATATTAAAAAAAAAAAAAAAAAAATGGTTACAACACTTTAATTTGACATTCTATTATTATAAAAAAAATGCATCAAAAAATTGTACAACATCTGTATTAATATTTTCTAAATTTCCAAATTATTTCATCTTTTTAATAATAAATGGAGATCGCAAATACTGTTTTTATTTTTATTTATTTATTTACTTTTTTCTCATTTTTGTCGAGACCTCGATTATTGTCATAACCAAACCTGCACTGAAAAAGATAAGGACTACCATTCGTTTGTAAATATTGCAAAAAATTTAAGCAGGAGTATATTTTAATTTGACTAAATGAATGCATTTTAAAATATATTTATTTAAAAGAATGTTTCCTATAGTCTTGAACTATTTTCATCCGATCGCATTGGAGTAGAAATCATAACTGTTGCCTAGGTACAATTCGTTTTTGCCCCCCCCCCTCCCCCCTGACAAACATATAGTAATATAATAGTATATAGAATGCAGTTGGGACCATTTTGCTCCCCTCTGCAAGTGGCGGACGTAGCATGATAGACTCCCCACCATCGCTACGCCTTTATCCGATCGTCGGTCAGAATGTTATATTTCTGTCCAAAACTTCAACAATATACAACATTATCAAATTATCCAAAAGATTGAAATTGGTTCATTTGAACGATTCATTGAAAGATTGGTTCATTTTCACAAGCGAGCTTTACACAAGCGAAAATTAGTATGTTGTGGCCACCACATGACTTTCTTCTATATTTTCGTATACAAATTCACTCAGTAAAAATAATTTATTAAAATTATTATTTAAAAAAAATTATCTTCCATGATAATGCAGACGATTTCCATATTAGAGAAGTAGTATAACATTAAATATCCAAAAAAAGTCCATTTTATTCTCAATATTTAAAAAAAAAAAAAAACTATTTTTTTTTTCGAAGTTTTTTTTCGTTAAAAGTTAAAATTAAAAAAATAAAAAATCGATAACTTTGTTTTAAATTATCACAGATCTATAGTTCAACCATTAGTTTTAAAGGTATTGACGAGACCTTTCGAAAGATACCCATCTTAAAAATTTACCGCCCCCACATGCACAATTTTTTTTTTCCTAGTTAACTACTACTATTATCAGTAATTCATGTTAATTTTACAATCAAAAGTTAAAAATAACTCTCATTATGTACATTTATACGAAATTTTGCCCTATACTGCCATGTTAAAAATTTTGAAAAAATGCGATCACAGCGCCACCTGTTGAGTGATTGATCTCCAAATCTAATCAACACCAGTTTATGTCAGGGTCCAACTAAATACCAAGACAAAATTCGTGATACACACAGACATTTTCTAAAAATTATCAAATCGTGTTCAGGACATCCCAAAACGTGTAAATCCATCGAAAACCGGAGTTCGAAAATTTTCACGAATCTAATACTTTCTCCATATTACATATAGAAGAATGTGAAAAAGATACATTCACATATTCTACAAGTTTCTCAGTATTTGATTTTTAGATTCAGTTTGAATTTTCTTTTATAAATATAAGAGATTTTTTTTTTTTTTTTTAAGAATTTACACTTAACTTCAGAAATAACAGTAACAACAAAGGCTGATTGTCTAAGGGACGGACCTGAAAGTGCCTCCATGGTGGTCTTTCTAAAGGGTTCTAACACCCCGTATTCACATGAGTTTACATCAGGAAACTTACAAACGGATATGCAGACTAACATGACTGGGCTTGCATTCGGTACCTCTCGTTTACCAACTTTGAGAGCAGCTCTTTGCCGCTAGTGATTTTTTTTTTTTTTTTTTGTAAAAAGAAAAAAAAGAAGAAGGGGATTAAACGTCGTGTGTATTCAGACTCGGCTTTGAAGTTTGAAGGATTAACTCACGAGAAAAATATCAGGGGGGGGGAGGGGTCATTCTTTTAAAATTTATTACGTTGAATGAATTTTAATATTTGAAAGGTTTTTATTTATTTATTTACTTATTTTTTAATGAATAAAAAGCAATAAAATCGAAAATTTTATATCCACTGGTAAAAAGGTACTCATCAAGAGTTAGAGATAAACTAGATATTCCTTGACTGGTACAGCCATCTAGTGCACATATTTCATATAAATATCTTTATAAAAATCCTTTTCTGGCAGATTTTATTTCTGTCATCTTCTAAATACTCACACATTTATCGCCTTCCAGAATAGGGGAAGCCGGGGTAATAAGAGACAAAAGGGGCAATAAGAGACAAAAAATATCAATAAAATATATACTATTAATCTAAATAACTTGAAATAAATGTGTCGTATTAATTTCGTTAAATGGACTCCTCTTGATTTTTTAGGTGATTTTTGAACTTAAATTTTTTGTTTAAAAAAACATTTAAATTTTCATTAAATCCTTGTTCCTAATAACCCCGCGTGGGGTAATAAGAGACTTAACAGTGGGGGAATTAACAGTGGGAAGGAATTAACAGTGGGGGAATTAACAGTGGGGGTAATAAGAGACTCATGTCTCTTATTACCCCCACAAAAAATAAAAATGGGGTAATAAGAAACATGCCTAGAACATGTAAATGAAGAATGCTTTAAAGGTTTTAAAAAATTGTACATCAAAAGTCATAGTCTTGGTCAAAAGGTTACACATTAATAAATCCCAAACATCTAACCCGCAAAAAAAAATTACAAAAAATGTAGAAAATGTCACGAACTTTTAGGGTAAGTTCAAAGTGAAGGTTTTTTTCATCGTATAAAAAGAAATTCAAAATGTGATATAAACTTCTCAATGAGTGTATTGTAGTAAAGAATACACATGATACTTAATATTACATATTTTTAAAGTTGTCTAAGTATATTTTTTGGAGGGTTTTTTTGACTGCGTCTCTTATAACCCCTGTCTCTTATTACCCCGGCTTCCCCTAGTGTGTTTTATTATTATTATTATTATTTTATTTACAGTTCTTGCATTTTTCAACCAAAGAAAATTTACTTTTGTGTTTAAAATTTAAAAAAAATAAAATAAAATAAAATAGCAGGATACGTTGATTAACTTGAAGATCATTCAAACTCCAAACGGCTACACCGACGAGCATGACCTGGGTATTTCGGCAACTCCAGTCTACCAGCTTTGAGAGTAAAACCTCTCGGCCACTAGGAAAGCATTCAAATCCTTAGTCATATAATTTTTAATTAAAAAATATAAATTTAATATTTTCTAGTTTAAATTAAAAGTTTAATCTATATATATAAAAATGAATTGCTGTTCGTTAGTCTCACTAAAACTCGAGAACGGCTGAACGGATTTATCTTATCTTAGTCTTGAAATGTTCGCGGAGGTCTAGGGAAGGTTTAAAAGGCGAGAAAAAATCGAATAATTTCCGGGAAAACCCTAAAAACAGCCCTTTTCTATTTCCCATACAAACGTTTTCTAGAGTCAATTTGAACTTTATTGCTATTCAATAAAATTTAGGTGTGTTCCTAACGGCTGATGGCTGAGCTACAAAAATTTGCATGTTGATTCGTAATGACCTCCCCTGATGCACCTCGAAGCCGGATTTTCGAATTTTGTTTTAGTTTTCTTTTAATTAATTAAAATGTTAAAATAAAAACCTTCTAATAACTGATAAATTGGCCATTTAATTTTAATCCTTAATTTAATTGTTGCCAAAAAAAATTATTCTTTTTTGGACAGAAAAAGGGAAAAAAACGTGAACAATAAAAATTACATTTATTTAAAATATTTAATTTTATTCCTTAATTTAATTGTTGCCAAAAAAATTATCATTATTTTTTCGACGGGGAAAAAAAAAAAAAAAAAAAAAAAAAAAAAAAAACGTGAACAATAAAAATTACATGTATTTAAAATGAGGAAAGTAAATTAAAAAAATTAGAAATATCAGTCGTATCGTTACAAATAAGATCCGCGTTTGTAATGATCGATAGATGGCGCTCTCTGAACACTGCAGTTGTTAGTAAATATAACAGCCACGTGTAATTATTATTCTTTCTCCGCCATTTCATCATGGAAAGTCGATTGCATAATATGAGGATATGCAGTGGTGTGATAATTTCACCTTAGCCCACCAGAGGGCGAGCATTTCATTACAATCGCGGATACCAAATGAAAGATGCAATTTTTGTGAATCCAACGGATTAAACAGCTTATCGATCGGACAATTAGATTTTTTTAAATTAACTAATGTATGTATTTTATAAATTTTCTTTCACAAACACAAACGTGTAGTATACAGCCTGTACAACACTAGACCAAATTGAAGTTCAAATTTCATCAATATTTAAATAAATAAATGAAAATAAAAATATGCTTAATGGGAAATATATATAACCATTAAAAGTTTAGTTGTCTAAAATATGTCAGAAATAGCGCTCATAGCATATTGTTACAAGGTATTAAGACTTATTTTTACAAGGGATAAAATCTAAAATGGTGACAAAAATTCAAAAGTCGCCAAAGAGAGCTATATTAAGGCGGTACTATGATCATGCTTACAAACCATGAATACTAATAACCACAAAAAATTAATTGTCTCATGCAACAGACGTAGCCGGTCATAGCATATTATAATATTTAGCGTGAAATTGTTATCATTTTTATGGTTGATCGGGGATAAACAAAATAAACATAGGAAATAACGTAAAAGCAAATATTATGTGCACCACGTATAGTGTTGTTCATATGTAACTGGGATTCAAATATAAAGGGGATACTTAATTTTTTTTTCGATATTATCTATTTCGAAACTGTTATCTAATAAGGACTTAATGCAAGCCTATTGGTAAACCATTGTCTCAGGTAATAGGGACAAGCGCCCGAGTTTTAGTGGATGACCAAATCGCTACCGAAGGCAGCAGGGATCCGAAGCGAGCTTTTGAGCAATTTTAGTATTTTATTTTATTTTTATAAAGCTATATAGAAAAGAGTTTCCTTTAAATTTAGTGACCAGCGAAGCGGGCAAAGCCTGCTAGTAGTGTATAAAAATATCCAGTTCACAGACAAATACTAGGGGTTAGGGGGGGGGGATCTATTATTTGATTTGAAAACATGTAATTCTTACTCATACATTACTCAAGCTGAAGATAAGATAAAGAATCATGAGACAGATTAGTGAGAAAACTTAGATACTATAAACTGGATAGGTTCCAGTGTGCTTTTTCATAAAGATGGTGAGAACACATAGTCCAGGCAACGAAGGCCAAAATTTGATGAATAGAAAAAAAACATCGTGTAGTTTTGAAATTTTGCATAATCATAGCCGAGTAGGTCCTGAACAACATACTAAAAGTCCCCGCCCGTAGTGGGTGAGCGGGGGGAGGGGGGGGGGCAGAGGGGCATTTAAGGGGGGCACTTTTCAGTGTTTATTAAATATCTTAAAAACTATCGCATTTAGAGAAAAAATTTCATTTGCAAAATTAATCTACGTAAAATGCCCTACAAAAATGTATATTACATTTTGTTTGTATGATCAATAGTTTAGAAGATATAGGGGGATGAAATAACACATTTTCCTGAAAAATTCTTTTTTTCAATAGTAAAATCAACTAAAGTGTGCAATTAAAAGGGTTCTTGTCAAATATTTTCTAATGTACAAAACAAATATATACATAGGGAATATGCAAGGATAATACAGCATGTTTTGTAAGTTTTAAATAATTTTAAGGCTAGTAGGCGCAAGTGGAGGTTTGAGTAAAAATACAGATAACGAAGACCCAAAACCGATCAACACTTAAAAAAATCGTGTAGCTTTGAAATTGAGCACAGTTATAAAGTTAAGTGTCCTGAACAGCATACTAAAAGTCCACAACCATGGGGGTGAGCGGGGGGCAGGGGGGCATTTAAAGGTGGCACATTTCAGCTTTTATTAAGTATCTCGAAAACTATCGCATTTATAGAAAAAATGTCAATTACAAAATTAATTTTCGTGAAATTTCGTACAAAAATGTATCTTACATTTTGTTTGTATGATCAATAGTTTAGAAGATATAGAGGAACGAAATAACACATTTTCTTAAAAAATTCTTTTTTGCAATAGTAAAATCCACTAAAACGTGTAATTAAAAGGGTTCTGGTTAAATATTTTGTAATGCACAAAACAAATATATGCATAGGGTATATGTAAGGATCATACAGCATGTTTTGTACGTTTAATTTTAAGGTTAATTTAATAAAATTAAACATAATTTATACATCTCATTAATATATTAAAACCAATGTAACATTTAAAATGAGATAAAGAATACAAAAATTTAAAACTTTAAAAATACATTTTAATTAAAAACATTTAAACACACGACAGACGTTTCGGCTAGAACACTAGCCCTCTTCAGTGTCAAACATAGAAGCACAACATTTACAAAAATTTATAATACATCATAGCAAGATTAAATATTCAGGAGGAATAGCTTTAGCCTTGTTCAAGGCAGAATGTTGCATTTTAGTAAAAGCGCCCTCTAGAAAAATACGGGATTCATATATATTTACATTAGAAGCTAAAATTTTAAAGTTTTTCAAAATCCGGAATATGATCACTATTGAGAGAATGGATTACGAGTTTTGATCTTAAATCTCCTGTTTTATATGAGCGTTTATGCTCCTTTAATCTAATTTCACCTGTTCTGCCGGTTTCTACATATATCGGTGAAACTGGCAGAACAGGTGAAATTAGATTAAAGGAACATAAATCCTCATATAAAACAGGAGATTTAAGATCAAAACTCGTTATCCATTTTCTCAATTGTGATCATATTCCGGAGCAGAACAGGTGAAATTAGATTAAAGGAACATAAACCCTCATATAAAACAGGAGATTTAAGATCAAAACTCGTAATCCATTCTCTCAATAGTGATCATATTCCGGATTTTGAAAACTTTAAAATTTTAGCTTCTAATGTAAATATATATGAATCCCGTATTTTTCTAGAGGGCGCTTTTACTAAAATGCAACATTCTGCCTTGAACAAGGCTAAAGCTATTCCTCTTTAATATTTAATCTTGCTATCAGTGGCGGTTTTACATTGAGGGCCAGCGGGCACGGCCCCACCTAAAATTTTTCTCTATTAAAACAGTAATAATAATAATAATTTTGTTTTTTATAACTGTTCAAAAACATATATACAAAATAACTACTTCTATCTAACTTTTTCTTAATCTTCTTTCATTATCATTTATTTGTCAATATATTTTTCCAGCTGTCACAAATCACTAATGACTGAGAGAGAGACCGCTACTTCACTTTTCCTTATCTAATACAGCGGGCCGTTTTCATTCGGCCCGAAACTGGCGTGTTTATTTGTACAGTTTATTCTACTGGAAGATCAGGTTAACATATTTGGCGATTAACTGCTTTACCAGTTTAAGCACGCTGTAATTTTCTCGTGGATGGGCCAGCAGATTCCTGCCCTTTGGAACAAAACTATAGGGGAAAAAAATCTGACTGTTAACCATGCAATTCACGGATAATATTTGGCGACTTCTGCATTACGTTTTATTTTCTTTCTTTCTTTCTTTCTTTTTTTTGTTTAAAATTTTAGTGTTTAAAAAAAGAAATCTGGTAATAGTCAAAAATATTTTCTAGACTAGCCTTTGAGATAAAAGCTTGTATAAGAATTTAAGACCTCTTTAACTAAAGTGTTTTGAATTTAAATGAGGGGGGGGGGACATAAAAATAATATGCGATTTTTTTTACCTTCAGAATAGTGTATTAAAACTTTCATGTAAATAAATTGTAAAATTTTTAGATAAATAATTAATGGATTTACATGGATAAATGGATTAAATAGCTGCATAAAATTGTGATTTATTATTATTAAAGGATTTTTCTTTTAAATGCGATTTAATAGAAATATCCGCAATGCTTCTTTTTTTCTTTATTTTCTTTTCTTTTCTTTCTTTTTTTTTTATTAAGATGGTAGCCCGTTTTATTTCTTTATTTATTGAAAGTTAATTTAAATTATCTAAAATTAAGTGAGAAACATGGTGGTTTTTTTTTTTTCTTTCTTTTTTAAATATGTATCCACATTACATTAATTATGACTTTCTAAATTCCAATAGATAAGAAACATGAATATAACACTTGAAATTCTATAATTAAAAGATTGAGGCATATAATTAGCGGAAGCTAAATAATATTACACTCTGAGACATTTGAATTTAAATTTTAATGGTGTGTAATGTTAGGGTTAAAGCCAGTTGACTAAAAGAGGGTCCTAGACCTGAGTGGTGTACTGTCTGTTGAAAGTCTTTCTAAGTGTTACATATCCCTTATTATTTGAGTTTTGGAGAAAACCATAGTAAACTCCAAATGTATATGTCGACGAAAGCGATCTGGTATCGAACTTGGCAATTTCCGTCTACTAGCTTCCAGATATTTAAATTTTGATATTCCATTGATCAGAACATTGCAGAAGTTTTCAATTGTATTTATAAAGCTTTAATTTTTGTGATAATTTTATGCAATGTTTTCCATAGTGTTGAATTTAAGATTCGCCATCAAAAATAATAATAATAATAATAATAATAATAATAATAATAATAAATCCGAAATTTCGTTTTACATCCCATTTTATTAATGTTCGTTTTCATGTTTGATTAATGAATAGTATTAAAGTTAAATTACGCATCATACGATGGATCGGGCCCCACCTGTGAAAATTTGCACGAGCCGCCACTGCTTGCTATGATGTATTATGAATTTTTGTAAATGTTGTGCTTGTATGTTTGACACTGAGGAAGGCTAGTGTTCCAGCCGAAACGTCTGTCGTGTTTTTTAATTAAAATGTATTTTTAAAGTTTTAAATTTTTTTATTCTTTATCTCATTTTAAATGTTACATTGGTTTTAATTTTAAGGTTAGTAGGCGCAAGTTGTGGTTTAGGTAAAATTGCTTTTTAATCCCTGACTTAAAAGAGGGGTGTTATAAATTTGAAGCCTTTGTTTGTCTTTATACTTGTAGTCATTTCACTTTAACATTTTTTTTTTTTTTTTTCTGGGGAGTCATTTCAGGCAGTGCAAGAGAAATGCTTTTGATTCATAAAAAAACTTTTTTTATTATTAAAAAGAATTATTTTTCAGGAATTTAAAACACTGCAAATGAAATATTCTAAAACTATGTCAATATATAAAAATGAAAAATTGTCATATAAAATCAGTCTTTGAAATCATAGCTACTCGTTTTATAGGCAAATCTATTCTGTGTGTGTTTTTTTTTTTAAATTATTTAATTTTTTATGTTATTTACAATAGTAACATAAACTATAGTTCGTAATTAAAAGGATTCGGGTTAAATATTTTCTACTCATACAAATAAATATCTATATGTGCGTGTGCAATGCGCCAAGCTTGAAGAGTGGAAGTCAAAATATATAAAATCGAAAAACTCCACTTTTCTGTAAGATATATAGCAACCTTTATATTTTCTTAACTATTGATCATACTAACAAATGTAATAGGCATTTTCATGGGAAATTTTACGTAGATTAATTTTGTAAGTGACATTTTTTATCTAAATGCGATAGTTTTCAAGATATTAATAAAAACTAAAAAGTGCTTCCTTTATATGCCCTCTGCCCCCCCCCCCCCACACACACACTCACCCCCCACGGTTGGGGTCTTTTAGTATGTTGTTCAAGACAGGACACTTAACCTTATAACTGTGCTCAGTTTCAAAGCTATACGATTTATTTTTTTTTATGTTGATCGGTTTTGGGTCTTCGTTATCTGGATTTTTACCTAAACCCCCACTTTCGCCTACTAACCTTAAAATTATTTAAAACATACAAAACATGCTGTATTATCCTTACATATTCCCTATGCATATATTTGTTTTGTACATTAGAAAATATTTGACCAGAACTCTTTTAATTACACACTTTAGTTGATTTTACTATTGCAAAAAAGAATTTTTCAAGAAAATGTGTTATTTCGTTCCCTTATATTTTCTAAACTATTAATCAAACAAACAAAATGTAATATACATTTTGTAGGAAATTTTACGTAGATTAATTTTGTAATTGACATTTTTTCCCTAAATGCGATAAGTTTTCAAGATACTTAATAAAAGCTGAAATGTGCCGCCTTTAAATGCCCCCTGCCACCCGCTCACCCCCCATGGTTGGGGACTTTTAGTATGTTGTTCAGGACACTTAACTTTATAACTGTGCTCAATTTCAAAGCTACACGATTTTTTTTTTTTTTTTTTTTTAAATGTTGATCGGTTTTGGGTCTTCATTATCTGGATTTTTTACTCAAACCGCCACTTGCGCCTACTAGCCTTAAAATTACTTAAAACTTATAAAACATGCTGTATTATCCTTGCATATTCCTTATGTATATATCGGTTTTGTACATTAGAAAACATTTGACAAAAACCCTTTTAATTGCACACTTTAGTTGACTTTACTACTGCAAAAAAGAATTTTTCAAGAAAATGTGTTATTTCATCCCCCTATATCTTCTAAACTATTGATCATACAAAAAAAATTTAATACACATTTTTGTAGGAAATTTTACGTAGATTAATTTTGTAATTGACATTTTTTTTCTCTAAATGCGATAGTTTTTAAGATATTGAATAAAAACTGAAAAGCGCCCCCCCCCCCCCTTAAATGCCCCCCGCTCACCCACCACGGGCGGGGACTTTTAGTATGTTGCTCAGGACCCTCTTGGCTATGAGTATGCAAAATTTCAAAACTACACGATTTTTTTTCTATTTTTCCTATTTTGACTGGACTAACAATGGTTATTGTGTTGTGGATTAATTAAAACCAATTGTCCACGCTTACGATCTGGGCACAGATAGGATGGGGGACTTTCTAAGGGGTCCTACCTAGCCCGTATTCACGCAAGTTTCGTAGAAAACTCCGAACGGCGCCTAAACTTATATGCCTCTTGCCTAATAAATTATTTAAATATTATGCACCAGAATAGAACTTTGTACGTTTCATGATTAAAAATATCACTTTAACATGCGCCCTTACAAATACGTGGCGCCGCTTCACTCTTTTAAACCAATAATCAGGCTCGTACTGGCCCACCGGGCAACGAGGTAAATGTCCGGTGCGCCCTTCGCTGAGGAAATTTTTTTTCTAATGTAAAAATTGATTTTTTTTCCCCCTAGAACACTGTAAAATTATAATGGTTTTTGTTTAAAATTGAAGGAAATATTTCGGTAGAATTTATTCTCAAAAGCAATCTTGAAACTTCTTTATCTGAATGCCTACATGTACGTATTATAAAGGAAGAATGCGAGTTCTTGAATATGTTCATGTGCGCCCCACTACACTAGGCACACAGAAGACTAAGTAAAAGGCGTTTTGTAAGTTCCACTAAAGAGGGCGCCTTGCATTCTCCACTAAAGAGCGAACTTGTATGTTTCAACAAATTAAGCGCCTTGCATGTTCAGTGGAACACATGTTTAAGCACCATTAATCAAATTATAGTTTTAAAACACGTAGCGTTATTATAAAAATCAACTAAAAACTATTACTAAATACAAATACGAAACATGACGCCTTTTATATTCAGTGAGTACATATATTTTAAACCACTACAAATATGTAAAACAAATTTTAGCGCATATCGCCCAATAAAATATATCGTAACTTTAGTGATAACACTATATGCGCCCCGCTAGGCGTAAAAGGCAATTTTTAAGAATTTTATATGTAGCCTCCTTATAAAAATAAACTAAAAAACTATTTTTGAAAAAAATACAAAACAGAGCGCCTTTTACATTTACGGGATGGTACATGTATTTATTTCATCACTAAAATTATTTATATAAATGAAATAAAATCAATAAATAAAAACTGTGCCCCTATCAGTGACGTAGAAATAACACCATATGCGATCGATCTGGCATAAAAGGAGCCCTCTTTTTAATGTTTTTATAAACAACAAAAATTGCTTACAAACAAATAATAAATACTCATGAAATACTAAACAACACGCCTTTTAGCCTTAGTGAGGTGCACATATTCTTAAATTTTATCAAAACATGGATAAAAAAAAATGTTCTGGCAATATCAAGAATAACAAATAATACAGAAAACAGGGCGACTTGCATGTTTAGCGAAACACATACGTGTGCCTCTCTAATCAAAATGTATATAAAAATAAATAAAAAATATAGCATCTTTATAAAAATAAGCTGAAAACTAATACTAAATACAATTAAAAAAAAAAAAAAAAAAAAAAAAACGCCCTGTAAATAATATAATAAAGTCGAATTAATAATAAGAAAATTCACTGTCGTAACTATACCAAAATTTCGGAGGGTGAATAGAATATATATATATATACATTAGAATTACTTTTTTTCGTAACTATTTCCTAATTTACGATATACAATTACTTTTCAAGGAAAAATACTATTAAAAAGAGGTAAATATGAGTTTTATTATTTAAATAAAGGACGATTTATTAAAGCTTAAAGTTAAGAGGTGAAAGCTTAATGAAGAAAAATACAAATAGCATTAGCATTTTTTCTTTTTACACAAGAAGTTTATTTAAAATTTTAATAATCTAAATAATAATCATAAAGATAAATATCACACAAAAATTATAAGGGAAGACGAGCTACGGTCGGCAGCCGGCAGCAAAATTATTGAAGTACTAGCAATAAGTCCTATACTTAAAAGATACGCACCTAATACTGTTTTATTAAGTAAATATTTGTCGAATCATGACCTTAGTCCTATACTGTTTATAAAAAAGTAAGTTGATGATAAAAATTAGCGATCAAACTAATATGTATATATATATATGAAAAATGTCGATGTGTGCTGCAATAATTTTGATCCCGACTGTATTCAGTCATAGCTAGCGATGATAGAATTTCGGGGACCGTTACCTTTTTTTATTTCTCTCTTTTGTGCGACTCTTTAGTATTTACACCCTTGTGCAAATTAATTGAAACAAACTATTTTTTTCGTGAATTTTAAAATCATTCGTATTATTCTTTAACAATCATGCTCAAATATGTTAAAATATGGATGGGAGAAATAAATCCGTTGCCTAGTAACAATTTCCACTAAACAGAGGGCTTCTGAGGGCGTACGCCCAGGAACTTCCGTAAATGAAAGCTCGAGCTATGATCACATCAGTTGAGAGTTCACTGTCATCAGAGATGTATGTGACACCACGAAAGCGTACAAAGATTGTTACTCTCTCTGAATATACGTCAAAGTCTTATAGAGAGATTTCGAAGATCGTTGGCGTTAGTTTTGCAACGGTAAGCCGTATTATAAAACAAAATAAAGAAACTGGTTCCATATCTCCAAAGCGGAGAGGGAAATGTGGCCAGAAAAAGAAAACAACGCCAAGAGATGACTCTTTTCTACTTACGCAAAGTAAAAAATATCCTCTGAAGACTAGCGTTGCACTTAATAGAGATTTAAAAGGTCATGGAATAAATATTAGCTCATCTACTGTTTGGAGACGTCTTCTTGTAGCCTATCGGCCTATGAAGAAACAGCTTCTGACCCAACCAATGAAGAAAAAGCGCTACTTGTGGGTGTTAAAATATTAAACCTAGACAGCCAAAAATTGGAAAAAAGTGCCTTTTGCGATGAAGGCCACTTTTTTGTCCGAGGCCAGCGAACACCACATGGAACGGGGATTTTCAACAGGATTTAGCCCCGTGCCATACGTCCAAAATGGTCGAAAAATTCATGTCTGAGAACCAAATTCAGACTGTGGAATGCCCTGGGAACTTTCCTGATATCAACCCAATGGAAAATCTCTGGGCTATATACAAGAATCACCTATTAAATAGGGACTGTACAAGTATAGAAAAACTAATCACGGCACTAATTCATATGTGGTACAAGGACACAAATGTTATAAATGACTGTAAAAATTTGGTAGAATCCATGCCAAATGGTGTCCAAATGTTATTAAATAGTCGTAAGGACCATATTATGTACTAAAAAGTTTTGATTTTGTATAAATTTATATAAAATAGCATTTTTTCTTAGTTATCTCATTTTTTTTAGTTTGTTTCAATTAATTTGCACAAGGGTGTAGTACGTATATTCATAGATTGAGGTAATTACTTTCTCTTACCCATAAATATGGTAGAGAAAGTATTGTTTATGGGTTAAACTTACGAAATTGAGTTTTTGTTATATTTACACGTTTTGAGGTACCCTAATTCCGAAAATCATGTTTTTAGCGGTTGGTCTGTATGTATGTGTGTGTGTCTATTATCAGCATATCTCAAGAACAAATAATAGCAGTCCAAACTCGGTATTCTAAAAGTGTATCATATAGGGACGCTACACTAAACTTTTCATTGAAATTAAGCAAATGGTTCGTATACAGGAACATCCAAAAGAATTCAAATACATTATGTCTATGGAGAAATTTCGGATAAGTACAGTATAACATCTATAGCCTGACTTAAAATGGAATGAACAAAGTTTTTTATATGCATAAAGCATGTTTTGTGTACAATGTATTGTATAGAAATCATTCTTTATTCGTTTACAGAGCTAAGCTACCCAGCAATTATCTGAATAATTTTAGTTATATTTCTCCCTATTTAAAAAAAAATTTACTTTTAAAAGCTATTATCTTTTATTATAGACCTTATATGGAAGTCAACTGCAGTTTAGATTTACACTTAATCTATTATTTCCAGACTTAGTGTCGATATGACTAATATAATTACTTTTTTGTTTGCACGTGTTAACGGTTTTATTGGCTTCTAAAATTATGCCAAATTGAGAGTTGTAATATTACAACTGTCATTCCAAAGTTCAAAATTTCCCATAGAGTTAACATTAAGACAAAGAGAAATGTGTTTGACGCTCTGGCGCTTTATATTTCTATTGCTATCACCTTTCGGCATTTTAAGGAATTAATTCTCGCTCGCTCCCTGTCATCATTCTATCTCGAGATTCGCTTCTAGTAACATCGAAAAATCATCGTAAGAGCCCTCTTTTCTAAATATAAGTCTATTTCTCTAAATATAAGCCGTATGATCAGAGAGACCGTATAAAAATTAAATTTCGTATTTTGATATGTATACAGCCCCTTGTACAAAAAAATGCCATATTTGAAATATGCCCTTAATTTGCACCAATTTTGTAATTGGAAGTATGTTTCTATCTTTCTTAGTTTACGAGATAATCTCTGTAACATATATTTTGAATCACCCGGTATATATGTGTGTGTGTATGTCTTTTCTTTACTTTTAACTTGATCATAATGATAATCCTATATTCTATGACTTTGCTTTTTTATCTTTGGAACAGAAATAACTCAGCTTTTTCAATTGGTTTTGATCACTAAAATATTACTATATTTTTCAAACAGTTCTAAATATGTTTACAAAGATGAATGAAACAACAGTTATAGAAAAATACTTTTCTAATAACACAAAGATGAATGAAACAACAGTTATAGAAAAATATTTTTCTAATAACACAAAATTTACTTTTCTCTAATTTTATAATAATTTTCTTCATTCTTCTGAAAAATTCCATTTAAATCAAGGATTTTTTTTCTTCCAAAATTCAGAATTTCTTAACTGTATTAATCTGCTAATAAATCTTCTAAACAGAAATTTAATTAATATAAAAAACTCGTACTTTTACAATATTCTGGATACTGGAATTATTAGGACTTTAATGAAGGTTATTTAATTAGATCAATTCTGAACTGGAGAAAAGGAAAATATAATTATTCCTATTTCAGTGATAGTAAATAAAAGTTTTACTGCACTAATTATAAATTTATATGCTACCAGTAAAAAATGAAACCAAAACAAAGCACAAGCCTTGCTGACGCTATAATCTTTAAGTTTATGAAAATAATTTTACACTGAGATTTAATTATGAGTAAATTCATTGTTCCATAGCAGGTCTCTTATTTATATATATAATATATATATTCTTTTAAAATAATAACTCCCTTATAAAAACAAAACACTAGCCATTAATTTATTAACAATAACCCAGTGTGGCATTCACGCTACTTTCTCTTACTCTGTGTTTTAAAAGACATGTTACAAAATGCATTCAACTCACTTTTGGTAGCACTGTATACTGTTCATAAATTCGCATCACACTGTGTATTTAATTTTTGCCTATAAAAACTTGAAATACATTTTTCAGCGATTTTCAACCATAGCACCTAAAGGTATTCAAAGTTCATTCTTTGTCCTTGTAAATGAACGATGAATCTTTTTCATAAAATATTCTACAAAGAAAGCCTATTTTTATGGATATAAAAAAATATTAATTTTATTATCCTTACTATAGTAAAATTATAGTGTATATTAATGTACCGTAATTTTGGGAAGATAAGCCGCAGCTTAAACGCTTTTAAGTTTAATTTTGGCACATGTGATGTATCTAACGGAGCGGCATATCTGGAGTTTTTTTTTCTTTCTTTTTTTCTTTTAGCAACACTTGAATAACCACCGTCGGTCAAATATTCACTTCGGACAATTTATTTATTGAATGTTGTGTCAGCACTGATGGCTTGTAAAAAACAATAATAATAAAAGTGCCGTGGAACCCAAGCTATAGACCATGCGTATACGCACGCCGCTAGAGCTATACCAATCTGCAGCATGAATGCACCGTTAGATCTCATCTAGTTGAGTTAAGTTATCAAAACCAAAAATCCGGAAAAATCTTCAGTGTTACATAAACAAAATCTTTTCGTATTTCATATCATAAATTTTTGGTGAATTCCTTTCTCGTCGTGAGTATATTAAATTGAGGAATAATGCTAGTGAGAACAATTCTTAATTCCCACAGCTTGATTAGGGCTATACGAACGAGAAACACTGTAACTATCAATCTAAGGATGATTATGTTCGAAATTTACGCCAAACTGTTCCGAAAAATTTAAAAAGTACGCTATCAGTTCCCAATATTAACCTTATTAAGCAGAGGTGGCTTATCTCCCCAAAATTACAGTAGTTTAATTGATAAAGTATATCAACAAAATATTCTGCCCATATATGTGAGGTATTTGAATTTCTGTTATATTTCTGTACAACAGACCATTTGTCCAGTTTCAGTGAAAAGTTTCAAGCAATATCACAATATGATACAGATTTAAAATACTGAATTTAAGCTTTCTATTAAGCTAGAAAAGCCCCCGGTTCGTGAACGAACCAAATTCTGAATGCAGGAAAAATTTCAAAATCAAATTTGAAATGTACAAAACTTGCCCTGATGTTGTTTGCGTGCCAATGGTACGTCCTTCTTATCCATAACATCTCTAAGTAGACGATCAACTGTATCCAACACATGGCTGGAGACCATGGTGCATTCATCGATGATGAGCAGCTTTGCGATGCGTATGCTTCTTGCGTCATCAGTTTCCCCATGTTACTTACTAGTGTCTCGTTTGTTGGAATGGGCAGCTTATACAGAGAATGGTATGTTTGACCATTCAGCAAAAGGTTGGCGGCTATTCCCGTAGATGCCGATGGTAAAGCAAGGGAATTTTGTGACTTGAAAAAGTAAAGTGGTGTAGAGGTAGGTCTTTTCCAATGCCACCAGGGCCATTCAACAAAAAAAAACATCTCGACCGATCGCCGTTTTCATTTGTTGCACAAAGAACCTTGTCAAACGCCAGCCTCTGCTCAGGATTCAGGGTTGAAACCATCTCATCTGCTATATCTAACATCTATGCTCATTGTTTCTATTTTGTCTCATTTGATCTCCGTCTTTGCCGCTAGGATCCATTTGATCCAAGATAGAGAATGAGAGAGAGTAAACAAAAGAGATCCACAGTTTAAAAATCAATAAAGTAACATCAATCTGTGCTTGCATAAAAAAGTGATTATTCCTACGATAGATAATACTTAAAATTCAAAACACAAGCTGTAAAACAAAATGTAACCAACATAGTTGCTTCCCTTTAAACATTCGCTTAAAAACATTTCCTTTATTCTATTTCTTTAATCTACAGTTAATTTCTTTAATTATATTTCTTTAATCTAATATTAAAAAATCTTTAATCATTTTATACAGATGCCACATGCATCACATAAGCTCTTAATTTTCACACTCTTTTAAAGACATCACGTGATCATAACATCAAAACATTAAATTCATTAAACCATTTTTTTTTTTTTGTTACTTTTTGTTCAGCATGTGATCTTATACTCGGTGTGTCCACGCACAGAGTTCAAGGAAATCTCTTAGCCATTTATATTTACTGATGTGTTTTTGAGTAAGGTGTTTTTGAGCTGATTACAAGTACACAAACCATCTGATTTTTGAATTCAGGGGACCTTAAAATAAGTAATTATAGCAAGAACTTAATTTCAAAAACTCTGCTCCCAAACAATAGTTGCACTACTATCATAAGTAGAGAAATTAACAAACATATATATAATTTTTACTTACTTATACAGAGTACTCAAGAAAGCCCTATAACTTACTTTAGCTTGTTAAAAACGAAGCATAATTTTATAAAATTTAAAAAGTTACCTTATCTTGCTTCATTCTTTGCGTGAGCTGCTTTCGGCTCGGGGCCCCGAACCTTCCTCAGACGTTGCTCGAGTGGCAAGTGGTCGCTCCTCTTGATCTTCCTCTTCACCTGTAATTAGGCGGCGCCACTGTGTGTCTATTCCGATTCTTGATTCATGGTCATTAATCGAATTGCGCTCTTTAATGATTTCTACGGTTTCGCGATAGTAGGCATAAGTGGAGTTTTCATAGTTTGCTAATTTTTTAACGTCATTGAATTGGATTTTTATTTCGTTTTCGCGGTAGCTTTTTGATAACGCGGTGGTGTTTCTGTCATACTTTAAATCGTTCTGATGTTCTTTAATTCGTGTACTTATTTTTCTTTTTGTTACTCCTACATAACAACCTGTTTCTCCATTATTATGTTTAAGGGGGATTTTGTAAATTCCGGCAGTTTCTATGGGGGATATATTATCTTTATCGTTCCTTATCATTTGAAAAACGTTCTGGTTTGGCTTAATTGGGATATTAACATTTAATTTCTTGGCAGCGTTTTTAATTTTAATGGATGTTCCCTGGTTATATGGAATAGAATGGGTAAATTTCTTTGGTGAATTCTGATGGCTGGGTATATAATTTAATTGTTTAATTCGTTTTTTATATAACTTTTCTACAATGTTCTTTGGATAGCCGGCTTCAGTGGTTAGTGTTTTTATAAAGTTTAATTCTTTTTTCAAATCGGACTTATCTGTACAGATCAAAATTGCGCGGTTTATATAACTTCTGATTGCGTTTACTTTATATTGGTATGGAGTATTACTACGGTTATTGATTATTTCATTGCTAGCTGTAGGTTTTCTATATACTGTGGTTTTTAAACTGTTATTTTCACGTGTTATTTTTACGTCTAAATAGTTAATCTGATTCTTAATCTCGCGTTCACAGGTAAATTTTATGTCCTTATCTAACTTATTGAGTTCGTTAAGTATTTCACTAACATCTTGATCTTTACGAATTACAGCGAAGACGTCGTCTACGTATCTTACCCAGAAAAATATTTTATCGTTTAGGAGTTTTAAAATTTTATTTTCCATATTTCTTAATTTAAATTCAGCTATTATCCCGGATATCGGGGACCCCATGGGCACTCCCATATTTTGTTTATAGATGGTATTATTAAAACTAAAGAAGCTTTCGTGAAGTATTAAGTTACTGGTGGATATTAAAGTATTGGCTATTTCTGTTTCATATTTTTCTTTAATTATGTCATTAATTATCTCTGAAATGACTGATAACGACTGTTTTGTAAGCTTTGATGTAGTAAATTTATTTCCATCAATAAATATTAATGAAATTTCGTAAGAGATCGTATAATTCGTAAAGATCAAGATGTTAGTGAAATACTTAACGAACTCAATAAGTTAGATAAGGACATAAAATTTACCTGTGAACGCGAGATTAAGAATCAGATTAACTATTTAGACGTAAAAATAACACGTGAAAATAACAGTTTAAAAACCACAGTATATAGAAAACCAACAGCTAGCAATGAAATAATCAATAACCGTAGTAATACTCCATACCAATATAAAGTAAACGCAATCAGAAGTTATATAAACCGCGCAATTTTGATCTGTACAGATAAGTCTGATTTGAAAAAAGAATTAAACTTTATAAAAACACTAACCACTGAAGCCGGCTATCCAAAGAACATTGTAGAAAAGTTATATAAAAAACGAATTAAACAATTAAATTATATACCCAGCCATCAGAATTCACCAAAGAAATTTACCCATTCTATTCCATATAACCAGGGAACATCCATTAAAATTAAAAACGCTGCCAAGAAATTAAATGTTAATATCCCAATTAAGCCAAACCAGAACGTTTTTCAAATGATAAGGAACGATAAAGATAATATATCCCCCATAGAAACTGCCGGAATTTACAAAATCCCCCTTAAACATAATAATGGAGAAACAGGTTGTTATGTAGGAGTAACAAAAAGAAAAATAAGTACACGAATTAAAGAACATCAGAACGATTTAAAGTATGACAGAAACACCACCGCGTTATCAAAAAGCTACCGCGAAAACGAAATAAAAATCCAATTCAATGACGTTAAAAAATTAGCAAACTATGAAAACTCCACTTATGCCTACTATCGCGAAACCGTAGAAATCATTAAAGAGCGCAATTCGATTAATGACCATGAATCAAGAATCGGAATAGACACACAGTGGCGCCGCCTAATTACAGGTGAAGAGGAAGATCAAGAGGAGCGACCACTTGCCACTCGAGCAACGTCTGAGGAAGGTTCGGGGCCCCGAGCCGAAAGCAGCTCACGCAAAGAATGAAGCAAGATAAGGTAACTTATTAAAGTCCTATAACTTGTTAATTCAAAGCAGTGACTTTATGAGTGTTGTCCTTTGGATGATTCTATATTTTATCTGTTTAATAATAAACAGTAAACCAATTTTATTGTTTTTTAAACTTTTGTAGACATTATATGGCTGTACAACCATGGGCACCGATCTTCAAAATTTCAGGGGGAGGGGAGGGGCACAATCGATCTTTTGTTCCCAGCAAAACCTGAGATGATGGCCAACACAAGGCCAGATGTTGACTGTCAACAGAAGCTTCAGCTGGCCCACTGGTGCTAGTGGCAAAAGTTAATGATGCTGTAGGGAATTCATTATGCAAGCCGGCAGGTGGCCAAATTCGACCAATCCACTGCTGGCAGCCTGTAATATGATTGAAATAAGTTAGTGTTAGTGGGCCAGTGATGGGTCATTACTGGCAGCTAGCTGTAAGTCAGAGGGCTGGGGGGGTGGGGGGGGCACAAAAAATTACATGAGCAAGAGATATTGAACAATTCTACCTGTTTAAAGGTTCTTTAATGTGTTTAAAATGAATATTGACATTTACGCCATGGATGGAGAAAGATGGAAAATCGCTATCTTTCCAGCCAAAATCGGGAGATTTGGAATCTCTGCACAATACTGTTTTGGAAGTAATCTACAAACTAAAAAAAATAATCTGTGACGTATGTCTCACATCTTGCATTTTCTGCTATGGGGCCTAAAATGTCAATGAAAAACCTAATTGATTTTCAATTTTAGTCACTTTTAAATCTAAGCTCCCTTTCATATTTTAATAATTCTTCGAATTTTGTCACTATCATTAAAATTTTAGTCACCTTTTAAAACTTCGGCACTCTTAAAATGCTGGTATCCCTAGGCCCAGACCACAGCCTAAATCTGTCATTGCCCCTCCTGGCAATTTCTATGCCATTATTTTTTCATGCTCTATTAATTAATAATAAAATTAGAAAACGTTCAAATTCTTCATTTCTCCTGCATTCTGTAAACAGCAGATAAAGGGTTAACAGTTAGCATGAATTTTTCTCAAGATCAGGATAAGTCCAATGAATTTTTGCACCCTAAAATAACCATAAGCCCAAATTTTCATTAAAATTTTTATATATATTCCCAAGTAAACTTAATTTCTACTATATTTTACAACTGGAGAATAAAAGGTTAACAACGAAATTTCCTGAAGATAAAGATAAATCTGATCGATTATTCACTCCCCAAAAAAACCTGAACCCCATACTTTAATAAAAATCGTTGCTCCTATTTCTGAGTAAGGCAAATTTCTGACATATTTTGCAAATGGCAGATATAGGGTTAACAGGGAATGTGAAATATCCTTAGATAAAGACAAGTCCAATCAATTTTCTCTCTGCAAAACACTTAACCTCAAATTTTAATCAAAATCCTTACATTCTAATTCTGAATAAATCCTATTTCTGCTATATTTTACAATATGTGGATAAAAGGTTAAAAGCGGACGTGAATATTGCTGAAGATGAAGGATAAATAGAATCAATTTCTTCCTCCCCTCCACCCCCCCCCCCCCAAAAAAAAAACCCTTAAACCCAAACTATCATCATATTATATTTTTTTCTGCATAAAACAAATTTCTGCCATATGTTGCAAATGGCAAATGAAGGGCTAATGTATTATGAAGAAAAGAAGATGAGGTAAAGTGCAATGATTTTTCACCCCTAAAAAGTGCTTAAACCTAAACTTTCATCAAATTTGTTACATCTGTTGTTGAATAAACTCAATTTCTGCCATGTGTTGCAAATGTTAAATAAAGGATTAACAGGGAATGCTAATTTTTCTCATAATGAAGATAAGTCAAATCAATTTTTCACTCTACAAAACTTTTAACCCCAAACTTTCATCAAAATCATTTTATCTATTTCTGAGTAAACCAAATTTTTGCTATATATTGCAAAAAGGCAGATAAAGGGTTAACAGCAAATGCAGATTTTCCTGAACATGAGGGTAAGTCCTGTTAATTTTTTAGCCCAAAATAACCCTTAACCCAAACTTTCATCAAAAAGTTATCCATTTCCGAGTATACTCAATTTCTGCCTTATGTTGCAAAAGGTAGATAATAGGTTAACAGAGAATGCATTATTATTTTTTTTTTAAGATGAGGATAAGCTTAATCAATTTTTCAGCCCAAAAAACCCATAATCTCAAACTTTCATTAAAATCATTAGTTCTGCTTCCGAGAAACCCAAAGCACATAACAAGTCACATGCATAACTTGTTAAATATAATTATTCATTATATTTGGCAGTTAACGAAATAATAATTTAATTTTTAATAAGAAATATTTGATTTTTCTTAAGAATTTTATAAATATTTTAAACATATAAAAAATAATTAAATATGAGAGTCCCTTTTTTTTTTTTGTCTTTATTTTAATATGCAAATGTGCAATATAAAAACAGTGAATACTCAGGGTCATATTTGTATTACACACAAGCCTATATTTAAAAAGAAATAAGCATATTAATTGAAAGGCAACATCTTTATTTAAAAGAAACAAAATTTAACTCACTGTCTATCAAAACAGACATGTATCATATAAAGCAGAGCAAAGAAATATCAATTGTACTTCAACACAATATTTGGTGACAATTGTACTTTAACACAGTATTTGGTGACAGTTGTACTTTAACACAATATTTGGTGACAATTGCACACAAAATTATACACAATTCATTCAAGGTCATTGTTTTAAATAACATTTATCCTTATATGAAATTTATAAAGCTCACAAAATATTTTACAATTAATGTCTAAAGAAATATAAATTAAACACAGATAAATAAATACAGTATAATACTTTCCAAATTAAGTACATTAACAAATTTTAACATAATTAGAAGTCGGAATAGAAAATATTTCTTGAAATTAAATGTGGATCAATTATTATGAGTCAAAAAATTAAAATAAGAAAACAAATTAATATCAAGTACATTTAATCAAACATCAAATCTAGTTAACAAAATAAAGAATAAAACAATTGAAATAAGAAACTAACACGTTTGACACATCAATATTGTGCTAATTATATACTTGACTATTATTATAAACAGATACAATAAACTGCAGATCTATTATTAAAAAAGGCTACAGATTTCATAACTCTGATCTTTGGTAATTGAAAAGTATGAATTTTTGACATATAAGCAAAACATTACAAATCTGTACCCTAGCTGCCTGCCTGCATGCATGCAAGAGGCTATCAGTTTAATCAGTAGAAATGCAGAACCCTGTTTGAGAAAAATTCTTTAATGAACTGACAACTCCATTAATTCTGGAGATATTACAAAATGTCAGGTCTTTCAAGTAGAAGTCAGCATAAGTGAAGGATATGATGAGGCAATGACAAAATAGCATAATCTACAGCAAATATTGAAAGTTAAGCCAAAATTTGACTATGCCTTGCTATTTGGCAGGAAAAGTATCAAAATTTACAATTGAATTCATATGATGAAATTTAAAAATGATAAGGCAAAATAGTTTTTTTTTTTTTTTTAATTTTATAACACTCAAAGATGAAACAACAATATACATATAAATATATATAAAGGAAATTTTGAAAAGAAGAAAAATACATAAAAGCACATAAAAAAGAACAAAATGAAGAAAACAATACTTAATTGTGTTTAATTAATATTAAGCACAAAAAATATAACATATCTGCAGAAAGCCAATCAAGTGCTAATAGCAATTTTAGTTCACTAATGTTAAGTTATGCAAAAATTAAGGCAAAATCAAAAATTAATGTAAACATAAAAAGTATTGAACAAGATTGAACGCACCCAGCTACTGCAATTAATAAAATATGTTTTTCCTTTACAATAGCAGTAAAAAATATTTTGAGCTTTTATTTTAGACTTCTGTTACTGAAAGAGGCAAATAATAAGAAAGATAATTAAAAATAGTTTGAGTATTAAAAAGGCATAGAAATGTTTTATCATAGGATAATGTATGGTTAGAAATACAGCTATTAGGTGTAGAAGAGTGATCATAGCATTCTTAAAAGAAAAAAGTACTTATGCAAAACAAGTCAATTACAGAACAGATTTTTGCTTATGTCATATTTATTAAAAGATAAAATGGTTTTTCTTATTCAGATATCAACAGCAGTAGAAAAACAGCACCATTATTGCTTTTGGTTTTTCATAAGAAACTTATAATAAACGACAAAATATTTTCCACAACCACAGTAAAATGTCCAAATAACACAGTATTTCATATACTTTAAATGTTTCTTTTGTTTGAATTACATTATAAACTTCAAAATTAAAGAATTTATACAGGATTTAATACTATTTAGACACAAGTAATAAGTTTTTATAAGAAAATATCTCTTATACATTCATATAAATGAATTTTCTTAAAACAGAGAAAATGTAACATGTAAAAAAAGAAAATCTTTAAAGGCTAAGGCTAGAGAATAAACATTTTGATTGTGTGTATAACTCTATTTCAGTTCTCACCATACACTACAATAGAAAATATATCATATAAAGGCAAATGTATGTGGAAATTACAAAGTGGAACATTATAAGTTAATACACATTAAAAATCTTTAAAATGAAAATAAAATTTTTTAAAACACATATATACTAAATTGAACAACGGAAATTTCTTTTAAAAAAATTTAATATAATAAAACTATTTAGGCACTGAATCACGATGTTAGAAATTGCTCATTAGAAAATTTATAATATTTGCAAATTAAAAATATTCAAAAGCCTAAGTTGAGATCAAGAAACCTGAAATACATTTAAGGAAAAAACATTGCACATATATATTTTAAAGTCAAGTACAATAACTCACAGAGAAGTTACAAGAAACACCTATATATGAAATTCATGCCTCTTTCATGATAAAAATACCTTTAAAAAGAATATAAAGACAACAGAAAAAGATCAACATTTTACAGCAAAATTGCATAATTTCAATTAGAGAAATGTAATAAAGAAAGATTATAAGTTATTACATGTAGAAAAATTTCCTGGAAAAAACTCTTATTCTTATTAATTTTGTGTGCCTCTGATAACATAATAATTATATGACAATCCAATTAAAATTTAATAACCAAAATAATATTTATTCACAAACATTGAAAAGATTATTAATATTCAGTGTGAATTAAACTTTCAAATTTGGAAAAAAAAAAAAATTAGTCTTGCAGATAGCTGTCAAAATATAACAAACATTTAGGCACAGACATGTACATAATTTTATAGTAGAAGGGGGGGGGGACTATTTCAGTAGTCAATAAATTTTAAGCTATTGGTTTAACTTTATACACTTTTGTAAAACAATTACTAAAGTGCTTTTACATTGTCACAGTATCTACACAGCAGTTATATCGTATAATTTCTTTTCTCAATTACTTAACAGAAGAATAAACAGACACAGTCATAATATGTCTGCTGTTTACTAATTGAGGAAAGAAATTCAGAGTATCATAATAAAAATCTCAACAAAGATTAATTAAATAATATTAAAAAAAAAAAAAAAAAAAAAACTCTCTACAAAATATTTTTGAAAATTTTATACACATGCTTCCTTAAATAGGAAAAAATAAACAAACAAACAGCAGCAGACACCTTAATTAATGTCTTTAGCTGCTTATAACCCAAACTTTTCGCGATACAACTGTCCAAATATCAGTGCATTAATTGCTTTTGATTACAAACAAATGAAGATGAACTTTTAATTATGCTGCTAGAAAAGAGAAAATGAGGGAAAAACTTATAGAAATATTACATTTCTCATGTCAGAGCAATTTACATGTCAATATTATACTTCTCATGTTATATTACAATTGCAATTTCTCATGTTATATTACATTTCTCATGTCAGATTTACAACCAATTAGTGAAAGAATAACTATATAAAGATCAATTTCAGGAGTAACACTTACATATTTATTGTTTGAGGACACGCTGAATTATTTACTGTCATTTTGCATCTTTCATGAAACAGAGGGATGAGATTGTTAAAAAACAAAAACTGAAAATAATCATTTAAAATTTATGTACATTATATATGAACTTAACTATTTTGTGCAATAAATTATGATATTTATATAATCATCTTAAATTTCTTTTTTTTATCATTACACAGTTTTTTAAGTTGTTATTTATTTATTTTAATGGTTTCTTTAATATTTTTGGCAAGTCCAAGATAACTGAAACATTTTAATCTCATTTTTCGCTAACTTAATCAGAAGAACTGTACCTCTAATATAATATCTTTCTGTACTGCACTTCTGCTGACAATTACTGATTAAAATGAATGGAGCGCTAAAAAGAAGCTGAAATATACAAGATTTTAAACTTACACAAACTTTTCAGACAAGAAATTTTAAAAAATCTTAAAAGGTATAAAAAGTATGGGTTAAAGAACTCTTTTGTATGATCATAAATCACATAATCATTCAGTAATAAATAATAATGAATGATGCTACAGTAGAGTAATAGGCAAAACTAAAATTGAGACAAATCGGACAATATACTATGATTCACCCAAACATTTTTCCCTATCCTTCTCAAGCTTTTGATCACAGTACAGTTGCAAATAATCTAAAGGGAATTTTTAATAAATATTACTTTATAACAATTCATGACATATATTTAAGACAAAGTTGTCAACAATTTTAATTAATTCTGGAAAGTTGTTAATACTCATCTTTATTCCACACAACATTTTTTTTTTTTTTTAAGAGTAATTTTCTCTAATATAACAATTAAAAAGAATATTATTCTTAAAAAAAAAAAAAAAAAAAAAAAGTACAGTATGAAGCTGAAAATCCAGCCGTGTTAATCATCATCACCAACAGCGATTTTTATTTTTTATTTTTTTAAGTATAAATATATCTTAAAAAAATGAACCAAAAAAGTATTTAACTTCTTATTAATCTTCAAAACCGGCATTTCTAAAGTTTGAAAGAGGAGGGTGAAGAAAATTAATAATAGTAACAATTCTTAAACATTTATCTGATTGAGAGCTAAATTCTATATTCTATTTCAGTTACACTCAAGCTTTTAATAGAAAAATGTAAAATACTGAAACAAGAAAAAAAAAAAAAATCACGGAAATGTTTTAAAAATGGTATGTTTTTTCTTATTTAATTTATTTTCTTTGTAACTTGTAGTAATTTCTGTATACAAATATTTCAATAAATCTTTTGTCTTTATAGTTTAATTTTTAATTTTATTTACTTGTAGTTATTTATTGTTAAAGTTGATTAAAAAAAAAATTACAGAATATGTTTAAAAATTGTAATATATTATTTTTTACTTCAATTCGTACTTAAAACAAAACATTGTATTTTTTAGGCATGATCAAAAATCCAGAATCGCTGCGGTCCCGACGATTCCGGATTTTCGGCTTTGTACTATAGTACGTAAAAAATTACTAACTATATTAAACTATACTATATTTAGTACTATATTTCAGATAAATTGGAGTGGAAGGCTGATTTTTATACCAACTACTTCAGGGTAGCTCAGTGGTAGAGCATCCGTGCATTAAACAGAGAGACCAGGTTTGATTCCTGACTCTTGTATTTTTCACATAGTTGTTATACAAATCAGCCTTCCACACCAATTTATCTGAAATGAATTTTCAAGGTTGATGAATAAAAAATTTCTAAATTACTATTTTTATTATATTATATTTTTAGTAAAGTACTAACAATATTCCAGAATAAACTAAAAATATTACAACTCTGATTTAAAATTTTCTTGGAGAAATTTCTACACTGATGGTACATACACTCAAATTATCAAAAGAGGCATGTGACAAAAGAAAAGTAAAGTAACTTTTTTTTGAGTTTTTTTTATAAAATTATCTGGGAATATAGCAAGTCTCCTTTTCTGGGACCTGGAGAAAGTCACTGTATCCCCTATATTAATTTAAGGTGAGTTAAAAAAAAATTTATGATGTTTCCTGTTTAAGAATATTTATGTTATGGATATTTTTTATTTTTTTTTATCTTAGTTTTCGTTCTATTTAAATTTTGCTATTTCTTTTTTCTTAATATCTTTTAAAATTAATGCACAGTGGTAACAATGTGCATTGGTTATATTCCTAGATTCATATTTAGTAGGTTTTGAGTTAGGAAATCTTCAGCTTTAGAATTAATTGAGAACTCTAAAAGGGATGCTTTACACAACGTGGCCAATAGTCTAACCCAATGTTATCAATAGAGATATTAGTTTTATAATTTACTCATCTTTTTATTATTTCATTTTTAGATTAACACACACATTAAATTGATTCTCATTTTTTTTTAAATTGATTTTTTAAACTTTTAATATTTCATTTTGAAATTAGTGTAACAAATACCTTCAGTTAATTCTTTGCATTTTTTAAATTTAAATATTAAAATTTAAAAAATTAATTTAACAGTTATGAATTTTCTAAATGTGAAAACTGATTAAAAAAAAAAACTTGGTACAGTCGATAAGTAATTTAAGTTTCTTATTTTCAACAGAGACTTTATACCAGAAAGTTCTTATAAATGTTTTCAGTTTAATTAATTTTATTTATCCATCAAAAACAGGTGTGACAGATTCCTTTTTAAAAATACTGGTGTAAAAATCTGATTTAACCCTTTGCGTGCAAGACAATTCAGATCATTTAAATTATACTGCCACTGGAATTCATGAACTAAATTAAACTAAAAGAAATTTTAAAGTTTAAAAAATCGGTCTTTTCTCATATGTTATAAACGTGAATTTTTGCAAAAAAAATTCCGGTATAATTTTTTGCAGCTGGATCTTAAATTTTGCGTCCTCGCAGTGAGGACAGCGCGCGTTAAGGGGTTAAAAGTTAGCAATGTTGGCAGCTACACTGTTAAAAATTTCAACAGAAAACTCTGTGTAATCTATTTTCTTAAGTCTTATGTAAAATTACAGAGAAAAATAAACGGAGATGTTAAAAAATTTATTTTATACATTCAATTAAATAACTAATATTAATTTAATTAATTATTGGTGAGAATATATTTTGGACTTGGAATGTTTTTTCTAAAGTAGAAACAGTCATTTTTAATTTTAATTAAAAAATTAAATAATAAAATTAGGTAAAAATACAGAATAAAGATTGAGAATCTCGATTATTCACTTTTAACTAAGAGTAACTGTAAACTTACAGAGACTCTGGATAAATATTTACATTAAATTTACAGAAATTTTTAACAGTGTGTGCATAATTATCCAATTGATAGACTTAAGAATCAAGATAGCCTACAACTCAAACTTTTAGTCATCATTTTCTATTTTTTTTCCCCAATCTATTCTTCTGTAGTATGACACTGAATTCTCATTTGAAATCATATCCCATGTTGCCTTTTATAAAACCCACTGAGAATCTTTATATATATATATATATTTTTTGTAATGTTATTTTTACAGCATTCTCTTTCACTATCTACTTAATAAAAAGATAAATAAATAAAAATAGTTATATCAGCTTGAAATTAAAAATATGGCTATGTGTTTAAAACTAGATCTCATGCTTATTATATGTGATCTTCATGCTTAAAAAACAAGTGTGTTTTTTAAGTATGCAAACAAGCAAACAAAAGGTGTGGTTTGTTCTCCTACCAACTCCACAGCCAATGATAGGTCTCAGCAATGCAAGGCTTTATTTTATTTACAAATGGAAAGCTAAACTAAATTTGATGCTCACACCTTTTATTCTCAACATTATTTTTGAACACTGAAGTAATTATTATTTGTTTTAATACTTTATACTTAAATTTTACTCTATAAATTTAGCAAAAATGTAATTTTTTTGTTCTGAAAATTTTTAAAAATGCAGTAATAAAATCCTCTAGCTACAAAGTACCAAATAATTTTTTTTAATTTTTAGTTTTTACAAAAATACTAACATTCTCTTATCAATTGTGTTAATAAATTAAAAGTTACATTGTAATGCACAATCCAGAAGAAAAAAGATAAGGAAATTTGATTAAATTAATGAAGAAAAAAATATATATATGAAAAGAAAACATTCAAACTGTGTTTTTTCCAAAAATAAAAGTAACTGAGTTAGTGTTTTTTCTTTAACACGTTAATCGCCACAATAATATCAGAAAAATTTTCACATGGGCCATGGTAACTTTATTAGACAATTTAGTTAAAAATGCATGTTAAAAATGCGTCAGGCACATATGACTGACATGGCGATTAATGTGTTAATAATTACTCGGCGTATATCATATTCCTTTTAGGGTTATTTCCTAGTTAAAAATGCGTCAGGCACATATGACTGACATGGCGATTAACGTGTTAAACTCAACATAAAATTGTATGTTTACATAACTTCCTAGTAACTAGTTATGTTTCTAAACAAATGATAATTAGGGTTCAAGTTTAGTTATTTTTTAATTTATTAGTTTTTTGTGTCTTCTAAAAAATTATATCTGAAGGAGAAAACATGGTTTGAATGTTTGCTCCTCATATTAAATGTTTTGCAAATTAGATAGAGAAAGCTGTATTCATAAACATAAATAATATATTTTAATATTTTATTTATAACAACTAAATTATTATAAATATGGGTTTTTTGACAGTTTTGAAAGGAAGTTCTTGACATGACTGTATTCATAAACATAAATAATACACTTTGTTTATAACAACTAAACTATAAGTATAAATATTGGGTTTTAGACAGCTTTAACCCTACAAGGCACCCAGTTCCATATGTGGAACACCAACTTTAATCGTTCCTATAGCTATAAAACTATTAGTAGTGACATCTCTTGATATCTTGATAGAAGCTACTGACATTTAGCAATGTAGTAATAAGAATCTTTACCTAAAGATGTTGTTCATGTTTTTGTTATAGTGCACTCAGTGTGAAATTTGAATGAAAGTGATACGTTAGTTGTTTGTCTGAATTCAATAATAAAAAAAGAACAGTTATTGAGCAGTTTTGACTCGAAAAAA
The DNA here is from genome assembly GCA_963930645.1 of Salticus scenicus. Classification (NCBI taxonomy): domain Eukaryota; kingdom Metazoa; phylum Arthropoda; class Arachnida; order Araneae; family Salticidae; genus Salticus; species Salticus scenicus. The sequence continues at coordinate 85,915,710 of OZ005651.1, forward strand.
ATACTGTGTTGTTCTATGTATGTGTGTTCAATATACAATACTATTTCCAAAACAATTCAATTGTACTAGTTTAATAACAAAAAGTATAGTTAAAGCTCAGTGTACTGTATGTGGAACTGAGATAAAAAGTTGATTTTTCTGTAAAATATGGTTTTATTTTTATAAGTTTTCCCTATCTTCTGATCACTAATTACAACCTATATATTTTTGTCATGCACTAAAAAAAAATTGAGCCTTGTAGGGTTAAAAGGAGGTGCTTGACATGACTGGTTAAGCCTATAAAAGTCATACATTGAAAATCAGCCAACTCTGGATTTCACTATACTTTAACTGCTTAAAAATTAAATATATTTACATTTCAGTAAAAAAGCATTTAGTGGTTAAAAGGGAGGCCCCGAAAAGAAAATCTGCACCAGGGCCTCATCTCAGGTTATTCGGGCTCTAATGATACAAACAGGAAAATATTCACAGAACAGTAAAAATATTTGTATTTTATTTACTGAAAGTTGTAAAAGCAAACAAAACAGTAGAGTTATTATAAAATCAAAGTACAGAACTACACTATAAATAAAAGCACTGGCGTTTAAAAGTATTAAGCATAAGAGTTTGAATGAGCACCATAAAATGCAAGAACTCAACAACTGTTTCAGATTGAAAGAAAACATGATCCTTCATCAGGTGAACAAAGTAGGCACAATTGCAGCAAACAAAGTGGTAACATACCCAAAAAGTGGGCAGAGATAAACAAAAAAAGGCAGGGTAAAACAATTAAAAAACAATCAGTAAAATAAAATGGAGAAAAAAAAGGAGAGATTTTAACAAATAAAACAATAAAAAGAAAACAGAAACACTCGCAAAATTATTTACTTGCTGAAAGAAGCTCAAAGTAGCAACAAAAAGTTGTGTTGTCGCTTTGTTTACAGCACTCACACCTACTTTGTTTGTCTGACAAAAGGGGCCTGTGTTTTCTTTCACCCAGAAACAAGTGTTGAGTTCTTGCATTTTTTGGTGTTTATTCAAAGTTTTGTACTTATTATAGAACCATACTGTACAAAAAATTAAACAAAAAACAACATAATTTTTTATATTTATATTTTTTCTTGAAATCTTTATTTATTTGTTTTTTTCTTCTTCAGAAAACCCTTTTCCTTGATCTTGTGCTTTCTTGATCCCGCCCATTTCCTGTGGCAGCCAGGGCCCACTTTACACTTTTGGCAGCCCTAGGCAATGAATTTTGGTAGCCTAATTGATATTATGCCAGGGTAGCTTGCTTATAGATTTCATGTGACTCTAGGTAATTTTTTTTTACTCCGATCCCTTCTCCCCCCTTTCCCTACAAAAAAGAAATCCCAACAGAAAACTTTTTTATTATAAGATATTATATTAAGACTTAATTTTTACTAATAATATAAATGAATATATATAATTAAAAAAGATTGCATTTTTTTGTAAAATTTCAGTTGGACTGGGCATAGCTATGAATAACAAAAAATAAATAGGCTGAACCAAATTTTTAGCTTTTCTAACTGACTGTGCTAAGCGTTCGATTGAGAAAATGTCTGAAAATTTCTGCCTGTACAAGCTTCTATTCTACACAAAACATCGGAAGCATTGACACATCACAGGCATTTTTGTGGAAAATTTAAGAAAAAATAATTACAATCAAATCTTTATTTATTTATTTATTTTGCATGGTGTGAAGAAAGAGGAATGTAAAGGGCATCCTTTCTACGATTATCCTAGCCGCCACATTGCCATTGCTTACACTATCATATGGCATAATCATTAAAATAGAGACTTAATCTATCAAGTTGCTACATTTTTACCATTGAATGAGAAGTTTCACAATGAATAATAATAATATGTTACAGCGATTTTCTTTTAATTAGTTCTTATATTTATATAATTTTAATCCTTCCATAATAAATGATAATTTTAAAATACGGAAACAAAAATTCAATTCAATCACAAAAAAAAAAAAAAAAAACTTTTGTCTTCACATTTGCTTGAACCTTTTATTTACTGTACGAAACATTTTCATTCATAAATGTACAACATAATTAAGTATTTTCATTTAGATACGATGATACGAATCAAGTAGCGTTTATCAAATGACATTTACTGTTTTTATAGAAAGTAAAAGTCTTTTGCAGAAAACATGGCTTAAGATTGCGCTTTAAACCGACTTTGTAGACATAATGGAGAAAAGGTCATTCTTATATAATTTTATTTACTCTTACTTATTTTTTATTTATATATTTTGCGTATTTTAAATCTATTCTCAAGATTGAATACAATTTAATATTTATCTAATATCTGATTTATTTTCTAACATATTGCTGAAGCTTTATTTATTTATTTATTTACAAATATATAAAACATTCAAATATTTTTATTCACATACTTGGTAATTGAATAGCATTTTCTATTTTCTTACATGATAAAAAAAAATTCAGAAAAAGGGGGGGGGGATGGATATTTTAGGACAACTTTCAAAATTCAACAGTTCAGGAAAGATTGATGGGAAGCAGTTCATTATAATTGGGAAATTATCCAATTTATAATACTATAAAAAAGGATATTTAATTCTTAGGCATTTTGAGAGTAATGTTAGAAAATTTCATCCATTTATATATTTGCAAATGGAACAGGCTTTGTGAATGTGTGAGAAAATAGCCATTTGTGATTTAAGAAGTACCAAACACTTAAATTTAAAACATGAAATATTATTAATTTAAAATCCTGCAATATACTGATTATTAAAGCATGTCTACCTATATTTAAGAAAGTTAAAATGGCAGTTAAAAATAAATAGATTTATGTATCCCCACAAAAAGTCAACATAAATATAGTTTACATTCACTACATAACAGCAACAGCAAAACAAAACTTATTGGATTATTATAATGCATCTTTTTTTTTTTTTTTTTTTTTCATTTGCAAATTCATTCATTCTATGTAATCAATTGAACACATTACATCATTTTCACTAGAAATCATTGATACCCCAAGATAGTCTTTCTTGAGATGTGATGGGCCTCAAGTACGTTTTTATAATTTCAAAAAATTGCATTCAGCAAATGCAACTGTTACAGGTATGATTAAAAAATTTTACTATACTATGGTCAAATTTTGCAGAACTTCATCAAGTCTATTTGTAAGTAAATACTGCAAACAGTTAATGGGAGATATGTTAGGATTCTGTGTAATAATGTTGCTTTAAGTTTTAACTTCAGAGGAATGGTTCATCCCATCAATATAACTTTTTGCTCAAACTGTCATTTTGCAGCAAGAGTATTTAAATATAGCATTAAACAGTAGGGATAGAATACTGGCATAAATAGGGAGATTTTTAAAGGTTGCATTATTGAATCCATCATAATCAGGGGCTAATTAAGGATTAGGGAATAATTTATTAACTGAAATAATCTCTTACACATGGTCAATTTTATTGAATCCCTAGGATAGAGGGTGTCAAAAGATTGAAGAATGTTATAGACTCTGTTCATGATGCCTTGGTCGAAGACATCAGGATATGAGCAAAACTGAGTTTCCTTCTGGTCAGTAAAGTTTGATTTTTTCATCATCTTTACTGTCAATTTTGCTTTCTTTTTTTTTTTTAAGAAGCAGAGAACAAAAATTTCATGAACCTTTTTAGGTAACTTTATAAGAGGTATATTACAGATATTCTTATGTAGCATATCATTGGGAATAAGAGATTCAACGATGTCGTTCCAGTACCATTTTTATTTTTAAAGCGAATAATTTCATATTTAATTTCAGTGGTAAGCTATTCATTTCAATTCTTATAATAAAGGATTTAATATCTAGTAGATTGCCAAAGTTTTCTAATATTATTGTGAAGGAAGATTTTAGAACTGATAAGATTGTAGGGTTTTTTCGATTTTCCAGTATTTGGAAAATAAAGATTTTGTAAGCTTAACGGCCCTCTTCACTTACCGTCGCCGGAATCCTGAGCCAATGTTATTCTATGGGGAAATTTTCTTTACAAATAACTTATTAACTAATACATATTTTTAAATTCTGTTTTCACATTCAGAAAATTCCCAGCTGTTAAATTGACGGACCTTTTATAAAAATGTATTTTATTAATTTTTAATATTTTATTTTGAAATTGCAAAATGAAAAAAATTCACATATTGAAAATTCGTATTTTGCAGCTTCAAAATAAAATATAAAATAATAATTTTTTTAAAAAAGGTCCATCAATTTAACAGCTGGGAATTTTCCAAATGTGAAAACAGAATTTAAAAATATGTATTAGTTAATAAGTTATTTGTAATGAAAAATTTCCCATAGAATAACATTCGCTTCGGCTTCCGGCGGCTGTGAGTGAAGAGGGCCCTTTATAAAATATTTTATATTTCCTTATTTTATTTCAGGCATCAATAAAAATTTACCTATTTAGCCCTGATAGATTTTTACAATTATGAATGTGTTTATTATCATCATCATAATTAAATTGTAAATGAATGGTGCCATATGTTGCAATTACAAATCACTTCATTCATACCTTATTTCATTTATTGATTTCTCATTTCCATCTAATTAGGAAAAGAAAAGATAAATATTTTAGTACCTTATGGTATTTTTAAGCAAAGTTAATATCCTTAAAGAAGGTTATTTTTAATTTACAATATAATATATACACATACGCCTTAAAAGAGAGAAAAACAAAAATAAGTTTATGATTTTTGCTTTTTTCTTCCATGGTTTCTATTAAAAGAAGTTTTATGCAGCATTCTACTTTTTTTGGCGGCCCTAGGTGACTGCTTAAATTTTCCCAATGGTAAAGCAGGCCCTGGTGGCAGCGAATTATCTACAACATGCATGATCCCTTCACAGATAATCAGGAGTTTACTACACCATTGATTAATTTCATTGTTTTTGTGACTCCCTTTCTGACCAACAGTTAAATTAATAATTTCCCTACCTGATTATTTTTCTCATGTTCTCATGCAAAAGAAGATGTGTAGCATTGAACACAGGTGCTTTCAAGCTCCAAAATGTTTGAGGTCAAAGTTATAATGTTAGTCTGTTTAATAGAATATATCAGTATTAACTGTAACTCTCATGCAGTTCTTTTAACCCCTTAACACATTTGCCCATGTCTGACACGGGCGAAAGTTACTGGCAAATTTACACTTGTATCTCCCGTTATTTCTAATGCCCATCTAAGATCCGTTCCAGTAAAAATAGATAGGCTAGATTGTAATTAAACTTATTTCATGATTAGCAAAAGGTTGTTAGGAATTCTTTGTCAGAAAAGAAAAAAAATCATTTTTTACCAGTTTTTACAAAAAAAATTCGTGCTTTAAGGGGTTAAAATAATTCATACGCTATAACTATTTCCTATAAATGGTCAATTCTAATCTACCAACTGCCCATAGAGATCTGCAAATATATTACGATTATTTAATCTGAACAAAATTTTATTCATACTGCAAATTACCAAAGATAATTTCTACTGAAACCAATGTGCTTGTTTAGAAGGGTTTTCTTTCAATTATATCCTCAAATTATTTTTGTTTCAATAGTGCAGAACTTTCTGACATATTAATGACCCTCTTCACTCACTGTCACCAGAAGCCCAAGCCAGTGTCATTCTATGAGAAGTTTTCTTTACTTATAACTCATTAACCAGGGTTCGCACTAAGGAAAAAAAATGAGTGGGATTTTCCCACTCTAACAAAAAATTTAAGTGGGATTTTGAAAATTTAAGTGAGATTTTTGAAATTTAAGTCAGTAATTACATTTTACAGAATAAAAGTATTTTCAAGAATTATGCAAATTACAGACATGTGATTGCTGAAATTAGAAATTAGCTGAAAATTTTTTGCTATAATATGATTGATTGGATGATTAGTTGAATATTTATAAGGACAAATTTAGCACTATAAGAGGGTTTTGAATTTGCCCTTTCATAGTTCCCCCTAAAAATCAAAAATTGCAAAAAATCCAACATGAAGTTTCTAAAATATTTTCAAAAAGATGCATGGCTGTTTTCAATGTCTTCGTACCACTTTTGATAAGAGTTCTACTAGAAAATCCAGATTTTGTGAAATTTTCCTTCTGATTTTCTCCCTCCCCACCTTAAAAATCGAAAATTTCAAAATCAAAAAAATGTTTCTTTTTACTTCAAGTTGATTCAAGTCTGGACTCCACATGTGCAATTTCTTCACCATGAAGTAATTTGGAGGCAAGTTATGTTTGCAAATGTATTTTTGCCTCCTGTTCCCCAGATGAAAAGGGATGGAGTTTCTCAAAACCCTGTTTTAATGGGAGTAAGGAACACAAAAAACCAATCTTCATTACAAAATCTCTGACTCCATTTCCCATAGAATCAGCACAATTTGTCAAAGAATAATATTTTTGATTTAATTTTATTATATTTATTATTAAGGTAAAGACACCAGTATTCGTCATCTCTAAAATTTTCACTAGTAGTCACCACCCTCGTAAAAGAAGTGTTAAAATAAGCAATTAATAACATCTATGAATTTGCCCGCACTAGATTCTCCAAAGCCTTCTCTCCTTATCATATAAATAATTAACTTTCAAATGTTTGGGGAAGAGTGGGAGAAGTAAAATAAATAACCTATGCACTAAACGACAGTTGGATGGATTCAGTGTAAAGAAAATGATTAAGGACGCTGGTATGCTTTTGTTGATATATTTTATTGTTTGTTGTGTTTGACATTATTTCTAAAGCATTGCATGTAATGTTTATCAAATGCAGAATATGATTTTAGTGAGACTTTTAAAAATTTATCATAATAAAGTGATGTTTACGGTATGGCAGCTACTAGTTCCTATTTTGCACATTTTACCAGTGTTCGCCATCCTGACGAATACTGATGTTTTAATTTTTTTTTTTTTTTTTTTTTTTAATTGGGTAATTTTTTTTTTATAAAAAAATGATGTATTTTCATTTAGAATTGTAATGATATGATTTTGACTTCAACTGGACTACCAGTAGTCGCCAAGGGTATTCGTAAATGTAAACAAACATATTTTGACCCCCATGAACATAATCTGTACTGCACTTTTAACTTTTCTTTATCCAGTTTAATTACAATCAATTAGGAATAAAAACAAAACTTTGAATAAACACCATAAAATGAAAGAACTTGCAAAAATTGTTTCAGGTTGAAAAAAACATGACATTTCTTCAGGCAATGAAAATATTCACGAGTGCTGCAAATAAAGCGGCACTTGTGCCTACTTGTTCACCTGATGAAGGGTCGTGTTTTCTTTCGACCCAAAACAATTGTTGTGAGTTCTTGCAATTTATGGTATTTATTCAAAGTTTTGTACTTATTACTTTTAAACATCAGTTCTGTGGTACAATCATTCATTTTATTTTTAATCTAGTGGAGAACCACAGACATTGAACCACTGGAGACATTGAACCACCCATAATTTTTTCATTGCATTTTGCTGGGAAAATTAAACTGAGGCACACAATCATATTTAGTTATTGTGAGTCTGTTTATACTTTTTGCTATTTATTTAACAGAACAACAAAATGTTATCAGTCTGTACTATCTACTTACTGTATTTTAAATTTTTGTGATGTTGTTATTGACAAGATGCATTTAAATGATATTTTGAAGTTTATTTATAGTAATTAGTTTCTTCAAATTGTAAAAATTATTTAAGTACTGTATTATGCATTTTACATATAGAAATGTTAATTTTTGATTGTAACTAATTAATGTTTTATTCATTTGCATTTGAAAAGTAATAAAATACAAAGGCTTAACTTCATTTTCAGCATAACTTTGAGCTGGTTCAAAATAATACCAAGGTTTCTTGTTATATTAAATATAGGCGAATAAGAATTTATGCAGAAAATATTAAGCATAAAAATATTTCTTATGCAATTTTTCTATTTATAAATATTATTTATATAAGATAAACAAAATAAATATATAAATTAATCTTTTAGTTGTAAAAATGTTGAATATGTAAGTGCATTTTTAAAATTTATTTTTATTTATTATTTATTTTTTCCTTTTGTAAGGGGGGGGGGGTTAATTTGAAGTGAAAGGTTTTTTTTTTTTATAAAAACAGACCAGCTTTTGAGTCACGGGGAAGGGGGGGGGTAAGAGGACAAGAAAGACTAAAGGTGGAAAAAGAAGTATTTTTTAAACTCATTCGTATATATATATATATATATATATATAAGGATCAAGGGACTGCACTTTGCCTGTCTATTTGCCCATATATATGTACTATGCCTATATGTATTGTTATATTATTTAAAAGATTAAAAAAATATGCTTTCACAACAAATATCTACAGTCAAGAAGGGACAGTAACAGAATGTAAAAAAGCAACTCTTGCCTTAGAAATTTTGGAAGATATAATTGGGCAAGAAAAACTGAACTTGCTCAAACCATCTAACTTTTGAAAAGGTAATACGGAAGATGCATCTGTATTTGAAATATTGAAGGAAGTACAAAGTGTCACTTCTGTAACTAAACAAGAATCAGGACCTAAAATTCTTTTCGTCCTTTTCCCCCATTGTCACAATAAGTGGTGAAAAAGTTCATATAGATTTTACAGCTGCAATTATTGGAAGAAAATCCTTTACAGATATCATTGAATTCCCCCCCCCAAAAAAAAAAAAAAAAATGAAGTGTCACAAGAAACACTGAAAATTCTTAACACTAGGGACTTATTTCTGGAGGCAACAGTTTTAAAAAACTTGACTCAGGATGTCTTCACAATATCAAAATCAGTTCTGACAGTTCCGGAGTTAACCACCTCTCCTATAACATCCCCTAGATTTGTACCCTACCCTCAGTTTAACATACTAACAAAATCTTTTCAAGAATTCCTTATTTTTCCCTGGATTTACACCTTCCAAAAATGAAAGAGCTAAGAAATTTTACCGAGTGCGATACTTGGAGAGTGTATCACAAAAATAAGGCAATGAAAAAGAGAGTGAGAGAGGGGGGAAATCAAAGAATTAAAGAAGAAAAAAGAGAAATATTACTGAATTTTTCAATTTTAAAAAGTAGTATTCAATGAAGGGACTGCTAAATGCCCTGTGTTTTTAAAGCCTAAGAGTAAATTCAGATATTAAGTATGTGCCAAAGACATTATGTTCGATAAAATTTTGTGAAAACATATTTAAAATCGAATTATTTAACAAATATTTACATTTTATTGATATAACAATTTCTGGTGCAAGCAGTTGCCAACTACTAGTGAAATCCAGTTTTCGAATGGTGAACACTGGTGCAATTTTATAAGTTTATTTATTTTTTATTTTTTTATAAAATTGGCTTAATGTATAGAAAGATTTAAAGCGTCTATTGACAACCAGAAGGATCAGTGTATAAAATAAATGGTAGTATAATAAAGACGCATGAATACCACATAATTACCATGTGAAAAAATCAAATATTTCGATAATAAGGCCTTAAGAGGGTGAGCACTGGTGTTGTTACCTTATTGTCTTTTTATTTAATATACATGCCATTTCAAAACAAGTGTGTGTGTACGGAGGAGTGGATATCAAAATGAGCCTATGGTGCCCAGGGTTGAATTTGACTCAAATGTAAAAACACTGAAATATAGAGCCTCAAATAAAATAAACCTGAAATGTCAAATGAAACTCATTATTCAGTTCAGAAGTCCTCAAACTTTTTGTATCTTATGTCATCCAATGAATAAAAATATATAAATTTGTTCACATATTACCAAGATGACAAACAACCAATGAAAACAAAAAGATAACATTCCAGAAAATACGAAAATACAGATGGATTAGACTAAAAAACCTGAAATCAGGAGTAGCCCTTGAACACAATCACCCTTGAATCTAACGAAAATCCACCTCTAGCTGTAGGATTAGGGAGGGGTTCAAATACCACCTGAAATTTTACAGATTTGTTGAAAAACTTTGAGTTAAACTTTATTTTTAAACACTCAAAATTATGTACTAAATTTTAACCTCCTTCCTCCCACCTCTGCAAAATTTTTCTAGCAATGGTCTTGTATGGACATACTTAAAATAATAATAATAATAATAATAAGCTTAAGGTATGTGCTTATGCAGTGTTAATCAACTGAAAATCTTTGATACAATATTTTCTAACAATGATGCCCAGCTCAATTAATTATATTTGAAAAACATTGATTAGAAGAGTATTTAAATTAAAAACTCATATTATCACACCTGAAATCTTACCAAGACTTCCCTGCCCCTAATTTTGTAGATGATTGGAGTATCATACTGCTATTCGGAATTATTAACATTTATTTATATATTTATTTAAATAGCAAAGTGAAATAAAAGAAAAAAAAAAATATGACATTTAATATATTTATTGTGTATGATTTTAAAAAATTATGAGGAGGGAGGGTAAATGTTATATTAAAAGTTACTGAAAACAATGTATAAATAAATTGAAAACTAAAAAAACTAGCTTCTGAAAAGACTAGAATCAAGAAGTTTTAGATTAGAATTGTCTTATTTTAAAATTTTATAGAGACAATGTTTGTTTAAACTTTTAAAACATTTACACTATCCAAAATTACAGAGATATTTAATCATCATAAATTAAATATTTTTATTGTTTAAAAGAAAAATTCACTTTCCAAAACAAAAAAAAAAAAAAAAAAAATGTGTTTTAAGTTGAACAAATTTTGTTCCTTAAAAAAAAAAAAAATTAAGAAGAAGAAGAAGAAAATAAAAAGTAAGAAAACATTCTTCCATTACCAAAATTACATATAAAAATATTGAGTTTAGCACTGATTGCAAAAGCAAAAAATAATTTTAGGAAAAAGGTGAAAGAAAACATTTATTTTGTTGCAATAAATAATAAATAATTATAACATAAAATTGTCACTTAACTGTAGCAGAATAAAGTAAAAAAAGTAAAAGGATTAACATTAAATAAATATTTTCATTTCTACATAGAATTATCACAGATAAAATCTAATAAATTTTTAATTTAAAATGCCATAATAACCATGAAAAAAAATGAAAAATAAATAAATAAATAAGGTGCATTTTTTCCAGTGCAATACTTTACACAGTTAAAAAATGTCAAATATACAGAATACTATTTCAACAACTTTAAACAAATACAAAGTTACAATTCAAAAATAATATTTTTAGATTTTAAAATATATTATTTATTACCAAAAAATAATAAATATTAAAATAATAACTTTTGCCATTAAACAGCACAAAGTCTAAGTCTTAGTGATTATATATGTTAATCAAGTCTCAAATTAATCAATTAAAGCAATATGTACACTTTGAGTATTCACAGATGCTTGAATTCAAAACATTTAAAAGCAGTAAATAATATTTACATTTATATCATCAACAAATTGTTAAAATAAATAGCGACTATAAATTAATACTTATCATTATCTTACAATTAATGCACAATTCTCTCCAATTTTTTACATTCTTTTAAGTATTCTTTTGTATAACTTAGTTAAAAACAATCTATATAAAAGATTTATACTTATCTATATTTGAATGATTCAATGATGAAAAATTAAAACACACAGAAAATATAATCTTCACAATTTACTACATATATAATTTGATTAAAAATCTTAAATACGAAGTGAAAAGATTATCACTTCACAGAATTTGTACTACTTTCTTTATAAATATTTTCATATAATATGTAGAAAAATAGGTAGATTCAACTTGTTCTACATTGAACAACATTTCTATCAGAACCAGGACGGCTCTCTAAATCTTCTGACATTTGCTCAAGTAAACCTGGTAAACGATATCCCATGTTTAATAACATAATTTCAAGAGGATCAGCATTCATTCTCCTTTGATTAGCAAATGCTGCATCTTCTTTATTTAAAATTTCCCTCTCGTCCTTTGAACCATCCTGAAAAACCAAAATGGAAATCCATTAATTTAATCAACAGGGGGAAAAAATAAAGTAAGAATATAATCCTATTTTAATATTTTAAAATTGACTTTCTGTCCTTTACTTAGGTACTGTCCTTTAAGGCAAAATATATAAGTATATTAAATTTAACATTTTTATCTTACAAAATCTCTTCAAAACAATGTTTTGAAGAGAATTGAAGATCAAAAGGAGGAAACAAACCAAAACAGAGGGAGTATCACTGCAACGCACTGATGATGGACGCGATGTTCATCCGAAATATATTTGTTTTAAATAAGCCGTAAGTGCATATTTTGTAAAAGGATATTATTTAGGTATATATTTTTAAAGTAAATATAATCTTTTTCTTTCTCCAACGGTAGATACTTGGTATGATAAAGTTAAAAAATTTCCATGTTTTTCTCATAAACTTGTATACTAAAACACTTAAGGAAGTTTCCTATTACAGAGGACAATTCCTCCTTTAAAGTCTGACTTTATACTGATTTTCTCCAAAACTTACGTGATTACGGCCTAAGACGCTTTAAAAAGTCTCCCGCGGAAGATACTTCTTCTTGGACTTACATCCCTTGCGTTGTCAATCAGCCTTAAGTTTCAGTAGCTTTTAATCCATTATTTTTATTGATAAATAATTAAAATAAACAATTTTTTTCATCAGAAAGTATACCGCATAATCATAGCATTTGGTTTCTTTCTTCCCCCCTTTCAGATTGTGGTTTTAATTAAACACACTCTTAGCTAATGTAAACAAATACTTGTTCCTGTTCTGAGTCGGCAATATTTCGATTATGCAATGCCTAGCACTAGAATGTTTTTTTTTTTTCCTTTATGTACGATGAAGCGTGTGGTTCTTCAGCTAGATTGTAAAAGTAATTTTTGTTATTTTTTTATTTTCAAGAAGCATTGAAGTGCTTTCATGGATAAAAATAAAATTCAAAGAATAATGTTTTATGCGGCAACTGTTGAAAATGCAAAATCAAAAGTTGATAAGGATTGGATCGTGATTTCTGTTTAGATCTGCGCAAGGAAAAAAAAAGAAAAGAAAAATAAGAAAAGAAAAATTGTTTTTTTTTTTTTTTCTTTTTTCTCTCAGTATCTGCCACTATTCAGTTTTATGTATTTAATAAAAAATATTTAGCTAGGTGGTCAAGACTGAATTTGCGGAGCATAGAAATGACGCTGCGGAATTGCGGAGTTTTTAAAATTTTTTGGAGAAACTCCACAGAAATCGGAGCAGTTGGCAACCCTGTAGTACTATAGCCTGCTTTTTGCATGATGTTTTTGATTAATTTAATTTCAATATTTAGGAGGTTTTTATTAGAGCATATGAGGATGGCGTGATTTATGTAGGAGTGGATTGCAGCAATTTTATACTGGAAAGGGGTTTTACATTTATTATTAATAATTTCATTAGTATTGGTCGTTTTATGAAAGATGGTGGTATTGAAGGTATCATCATAGTTTCAACGTTAAAGACCTAGACCCCTCCATAGGACTAATCAATATTAATATCATACAGGATAAAATCAAGGACCTTCATGGCGATAAAGGATAAAAAAAATTTGATTAGGGCTAATAACCTTCTGTTAAATAACTCTTATTTTACATTTAACGGTACCATATACAAACAAAATCAAAGCGTGCCGATGGGTTCACCCCTATCGGGTGCTATCGGAGATCTTAAATTACGGCAACTAGAAATTTCAGTTTATGATTTAAATTTAAAAATGTAAAATTTGGCTACATTATGTCAACGACATCCTTGCCCATATTAGTCCTCAAAACCTGTTAAATGATTATGATAATACCTTCGATACCACCATCTTTCATAAACTGACCAATACTAATGAAATTATCATTAATAAATGTAAAACCCCTTTTCAATATAAAATCACCGCAATCCACTCCTACATAAATCACGCCATCCTCATATACTCTAATAAAAACCTCCTAAATCTTGAAATTAAATTTATCAAAAATATCGTGCAAAAAGCAGGCTATAGTACTTCCCTCATCCATAAAGTCTATAAAAAAAATCCCTAAATCAAATCAATAGCACTTAAAAATTAAAACCCAAATTTATTCCTTCCATTCCTTTCTTTAACAGATTTGCTAATAAAATAAAATCCAAAGGCTCACGAACTGGAATAAACATACCTATAAAACCTAACCAAAATATTTTCCAACGCATTAGAAATGAAAGAGATTTAATAGATCCCAAAGAAACTTCCGGCATTTATAAAATAGAATTCAATTTTGAAAACAACAATAATAGCGCGCGTTACATAGCCATGACCAAGAGAAAAATAAAAGATCGCAAAGCAGAACATATTACTGATATTAAATATAACCATTCCTCCACCGCATTATCAAGAATTTACACTACTAACCCCATTAATCCTAATACAATAACCACTACAAAAATCACCCTCTATAATTCTCATCAATACGCATTAAAACATGAAGCTCTCAAAATACTAACAACTAACATCACTATTAACGACCGGGAGCATGTTACAGTTCCTGATGATTGGCAACAACTTATGTACAAGAAAAAATGTAAAGCTGACATCAGAAAGAAAGAAACTAACAAAAGGTCGAGCAACGATGGTCAAAGCAGCACTATTGACATCTGATGATGACCGAGATCTTTGCAAGTCGAAATATATCATGAAAATGCTGCACTCAAAAGGATTTTAATGTAAGGTATTTAAAAAAAATTTTTTTAATTGGGTACCATTTACCAAGCTCTTTTTTTTTTTTTTTTAAATTAAAAAATGACAATAAAAAATGCTCTCACAATGAAGATTTGAACTCAGTAAGGGATTACATGCGTTTTAAAATTTAAAAATCTATTATTTCTTTTTTTAATAATTTTATCTAATTGTACAATATGGCTATAATATTTTTACAAAGTTTCAAGTCTATTGAAGTAAAAGTCTACGAGAGAAAGCCTTTGGAAATTTCTGACACCAGGTTTGTTTTATTCCTACTTAAAATTTTAATTGCTTTTTTTCTGAAAATACTATTTTTCAATTTGATAGACATGATTTCTCAAAGACTAATGCACCCGTCTCATTGAAAGTTTCCATATGATTTACAACAGAATTGACTAGTGCTTGAATGAAGTATTATTTATTTATTTAATTATTACAAGTAATTTTACAAGGTTGTATTGGGGGGAAGAAGGCAATAAAATGTACCAAAAATTGTGCTGTTTTTGCATAAAACTCTGCCAAAAGTCCAATTTATTTCCTTTTCTTTTTTATCTTTTGTTCAAGCATTAGCTATACTTATCTTCTAACAACAACAACAAAAAAAAAAATATTCAGATAAGGCTACCATGAGTTATGTCAACTGCTTTTCTGATGAAAACCTGGTCCCAATTTGCTGAATTTTCCAAAATTTTTAATGAAATTTTTATAAATTGTTTAAATGTTGCTCTTTCATATGCTCAAAATGTTGAATAAAGAATTTCATTTATTATATTCTTTAAAAAAAAAAAAAGAGGGGAATATATACTTTTACTCAGCCTTCGAAACTCATGTAACCTCTGAAAGCACTCAACATATTGAAACCTTCATGAAAATGATGAAGCATGGATGATTATGCAAAATGCATAGCCATCCGAGATCTCAATACACTGTTAAACTACAGCATAACATTGTTTTAATCACTTTGCATCAGTAAAGTTAAAATTTGTTATCAATTCACAGTTTTTTCAACCTTTTCTTTAAAATACTAATAGTCATTTATAACATTTACTCAGTTACCCTCCCCATTTTTACATTACCTTATTAAAACTTGCATTCGAAATTTTGTTCTGTTTTGATACAGGATTTTTCTGAAATTTTCACATTTAAAAAAAAAGAAAAAAAAAATGCTTAGTTTTTAGACATGAGTGTATTCGAATATCAGCAGAAGAAAAATATTACTTTATCATTACCAACTAGTTTTTATAAATATATTTTAAAAATTAAATTGAGCCAAGACTATAATACAAAATTCTATGTATGCAGCTAATAATATAAATTAAGTAATGAGTTAATATAGGAGTTGGTGTAAAAATGACTTTTCAATCACCATGCATACAAAATAAATTCATACTAAAAATCCATTTATCACTGAAAGAATTTCATGACAAGCAGAGCTGCCAACCTTGGTGGGGAAAAAAAAAAAAAAACAGG
The DNA here is from genome assembly GCA_963930645.1 of Salticus scenicus. Lineage (NCBI taxonomy): Eukaryota > Metazoa > Arthropoda > Arachnida > Araneae > Salticidae > Salticus > Salticus scenicus. The sequence goes on from OZ005651.1 coordinate 85,931,824, forward strand.
AGATTTTACATAATTTCAAGGGAGAAAAAAGGAGATTTACGGTTTCGTGGAGAAAAACAAAACAAAATTATTTTATTCAATACATGATACTTTTTTAACTAAAAAGACAACAAATAGTTAACAAGTTCATTAACAAAGTCTAAAAATAACTACATATGTAAAGAATTTTGAACCCCTATATCACTTCAGTTGGTTCTAAAATCTAATAAAACAACTGGATCGATGTTTTTATGAACATTGATTCAGAGTTTTTCCCAGATAATTTAAGGAGGGTGCTGCACCTTGCCTGATCTTTGTTTGGAAGAAAAAAAAAAGAAACACTTTGGCTCCAATCTATTTCCTGCCCCCCCCCCCCATTACTGCATTTGTAGAAAATAACCTAAATGCTGTAAATATAAATAAAACTATTGTGTGTGACAATCAGCACATTAACAACAAATAAAAGTACAGAAAAGTTTAAAAACAGACTCTTTTCTTTTTGCATGCATATTTATAACTAAATTTTTAAATTAAGTGTTTGGATTTTAAATGCCAAATGTGTCCTTAAAAATTCAAATCGCCCTCAAGAATTTAAAAAGTTTTTTTCTTTTTTTTTAAACTAGCAGTACCCTACATTTTTTAAAACCAGAGGGAAAATGTTTGATTCTTTTGTTGTAGAATGAGAAAGCTAATACGAGAAAGGTTTTTTTTTTTTTTTTTTTTTTTTTGGGGGGGGGGGGGGGGGGGAGGGAGGTGGAACTGTTAAACTTTCTACTACTTTATAGGCTCTAGAATCTAATAAAGCAAGTTTAAAATGAATATTGACATTTTTGTTGTGGCTTGTAGATGGAGAAAGAATGAGAAACAAAAGAGTTCAAAAGAGCATTTGATCACCGATTACTAGTTGGAGATAGGAAAATATGGGGGGGAGTTAAAAATAATTACGTAAGCGAGAAATATTGAAGGATTCTGTTTCTTTAGAGATTCTAATATCTCAAAAAGTAAGTTTTAAATGAATATCGACATTTATGTTGTGGATGCAGAAAGATTGTGAATTGGAAGGCCTTCGTAAATCTGGAAAGATGGCACCTACGAATTGTCAAAAATTAGCGTTTTTAGTTCGATTTTTCGAAAATATTAGAAAAATGGGAGAAATACACATTAAAACGAAAAAACGGGCGACAGGGTTAAAAAACGGGAGTCTTCAGTGAAAAACGGGAGAGTTGACAGCACTGGACAAGAGATTATCTATATTTATAAACACAATTTTATTTATTATAAATTATTATGTAAAATAAACAAACCCAACAAATTTAAAATACGAAGAAATATACTTACTTCAGCTCTCGGACTCCATAATCTTACGACAGGATCAATACCACTTGTGGCTAACATACAAGTAGAATGATGTGGTTGCAAACAATTTACTATAGAGTCATCACCACGTAATACTCTTACAATATTTGTTGAGACTCTATCCCAAATAAATATTGATCCATCATCTGAACCAGCAATAATATATTCTCCATAACTGAAACAATTTAAAATTTAAATAAAGATAATAGAAAATTTAAAAAGGTGTATTAGAATTTATAATTTATTTAAAAAATTTAAACTACTGCTGCCAAGAGTTTTTTTTTTTTTACATTCTAGGTATTTCTGACTCATTATAAGACTACAGTATTGAGCCAAAAATCCGCTGACCTAAAATCCACCGAAGTCCGAAATCCGCACAGCTTTTTAGATACAAACAATGAAATTTAAGTTACAAAACTGCAAATCAGATTTTTTGTAAAAGATCACGAATGCAGATTTTGTGCTCGCATTTTATGACTATAATAATAAAAATATGAAAAACTGCAAGAGCCAAGTTGCTGATAAGGAAATTATCAGTATATTAAATTAATCAAATGAAAATTATGATTATTATAATGATGATGATATCAATGAGGAAAACAAACTAATTTTTTAAAATGCTATTTGATGAAGGCATAATTGTAAGGAAGAATTCAGTTTAATTCTTATTTTGCAATAAAAATTTATTTTTCGAAATATTTATGACTTTTTACAACAAACAAACAAACAAACAAAAAATCAGTGATGTATGTGTGTATGTTCAAATGTAGTTTAAAACAAACTGCATGTGAACAGATTTTCTCTAAATTTTATGAATATTTTTTTCATTTTTATTTATTGTTTTCATTACATATATTTTTTTTAGTGAAATTGTGTTACTGTTCACTAGTATATGTTTAGTTTGATTAATATTCTGCTTTTATTATTCAAATTGAAAATTATTTTGTATGTGCTCCAAAATCCGCCAAATCCTAAAATCCGCACAACCTCTTGTCCCGAGCTGTGCGGATTTTTGACTCTTTACTGTATTTTATTTTTTTAGATGATTCAGAATAATTTTTTTTTTTCCAATTTATTCAAAAGTTTATTTTCCCTAATAGTTTGTAATAGCAAGAAGTCTTACATGAACAGACTAAACTCATTTAAAATGATGGGCTTTTTAAAAGAGAGGAATACTACACTTTAACATGGAAATTTTCACACCGCTACAGTATGGAACCATTTATCTAGAATCCAGTTATCCGGAATTATATTTTCAGACAATTAACTTCTAATATTTATATTAAAAAAAGAAGAAGAAAATTTACGTAAGCTTTTTCTTCTGAGGTATTATTATTTAAAAATAATAATAATAAATGGTCTAGCATTGTAATTTAAAACAATTAAAAGTAGATGAAATATTTAAGAATAATAAATTAAAAGTTCATTTAATTTTGTTATATTTTAAAAGTAGTATTTATTTATTTATTTGGTAAAGTTGAAAGATCATTTTTTCTAATACTAAATGTTAAATTATTTCTATATTACAGTGTGACGCAAAAGTTTAGACAATGACGTTATTCATCTTTAAAATTTAGAATTATGACGTCAGAATTACAAAAACCTGTATATATATTTAAAATATGTTTTAAAATACTATAATCAAAAGACAGTCGTTTGATTTGCAATAATTTTAATTTTTTTGATAGAAATGAAAAGTTGCTTGTCGCAAAAGTTTAGACACGATTATGAGTTTCTGTGAATATTTGCTGGCATATGCAAATTTAAAATCGATGATGTCACAGATTTTGAGTACTTAAGTTCTGCAAATGATAATGCTTCGTAGTCGACTTGCCGCGAGCTAAAAAAACCTGGAGTGACTCCACTCGACTTCCCGAACATTGAGTAATTAACAGTTTTGTAGATAAAGTAAAGAAAGAGGAGTTGTTAAACAAACAAAAGAGAGAAAACCATAATAGAGTGTTTGAGTATTTTTCTCCATATATTACGCTATGTTTTATTTAACGCTACTGAACTTTGAGCCCATAGATCATAATGATAAAGAATTTTTCGTTGTGTTCCTGTAAAAACCTATAAATGCTAGATTCACCAAAATGCTTACAGTTAGTGCAAAAGTGATTTATATTATTCATATAAAATTTCAGCTCAATTGAATAAGGCATTTAGATGCTATCGCACTTTTAAAAATTTGGTCCCATAGGCCATAATGATGAAGAATTTTTCTTTGTGTCCCTGTAAAAAAAACTGTAAGTGCTAAAGCTCCAAAATCTATACAGTTGGTGCAACTGTGACCTTTAACATGTGTACAAATATTTTTCTCAGATTAATAAGGCATTTAGACGCTATCACACTTTTAAAAATTTGACCCCATAGGCCATAATGATAAAGAATATTTCCTGGTGTCCCTGTAAAAAAACTAAGTGCTAGATTCACCAAAATCAATAGGGTTCATACTATGGTGACTTGCAATATACGCACCAACTTTCAGCTTATTTGAACAAAGCGTTTAGACGCTAGCGTGTTCACTCACAGACATACACACATACATACACACATACAGTCGGTAGCAAAAATCTCTGAACACTAACAAAAATTCCTATATAAAAAAAGTACACTTAGTATTTATTGTTCTGTTAAATAAATCCTTGTCGAATCCCGTTCTTAGACTCTAAGGAAAGGGACACCAGGAAAAATTCTTTATCATTATGGCCTATGGGGCCAAATTTTTAAAAGTGTGATAGTGTCTAAATACCTTATTAATCTGAGAAAAATATTTGTACACATGTTAAAGGTCACAGTTGCACCAACTGTATAGATTTTGGTGAATTTAGCACTTACAGTTTTTTTTACAGGGACACAAAGAAAAATTCTTCATCATTATGGCCTATGGGACCAAATTTTTAAAAGTGCGATAGCATCTAAACGCCTTATACAATTGAGCTGAAATTTTATATGAATATTATAAATCACTTTTGCACTAACTATAAGCATTTTGGTGAATCTAGCATTTATAGATTTTTACAGGGACACAACGAAAAATTCTTTATTATTATGATCTATGGGCTCAAAGTTCAGTAGCATTAAATAAAACATGGTGTAATATATGGAGAAAAATACACAAACACTCTATTATGGTTTTCTCTCTTTTGTTTGTTTAACAACTCCCCTTTCTTTACTTTATCTACAAAACTGTTAATTAACTCAATGTTCGGAAAGTCGAGTGGAGTCACTCCAGATATTTTTAGCTCACAGCATGTCGACTACGAAGCATTATTATTTGCAGAGCTTAAGTACTCAAAATCTGTGACATTATCGATTTTAAATTTGCATATGCCAGCAAATATTCACCGAAACTCATAATCGTGTCTAAACTTTTGCGACAAGCAAATTTTTATTTTTATCAAAAAAATTTAAATTATTGCAAATCAAACGACTGTCTTTTGATTATAGCATTTTAAAACATATTTTAAATATATATACAGGTTTTTGTAATTCTGACGTCATAATTCTAAATTTTAAAGATGAATTATGTCATTGTCTAAACTTTTGCGTCGCACTGTATAACAAATATGAATAATTAATGTATTTCTTTTTTTTCATTATATGGTTTTTGAATGTAAATATAATGCATAATTATTTGGTCATAACATACAGGGTGTCTATAAAATGTTAAACACATTTTGATGTTTAATAATTCCTAAAATAAGAAAAATGTAAACAAACTTTTGGCATTTATACATAGAATAACTCATACATTTTCATTTATAAGGAATGTTGCCATAGAAAATTTCCTTTTCCCATTTGAATATCATTTCTTTTATAAATATTGTCTGCCTGTGTTATTAATTTTATGTTTTTAACTGAAAAGACACTCACATCTGTTATTTACTTAGCCATGTTAGAAAATTTCATATTTCTACAACAAAAGAGGTGTGTGTTCATTTTGCAACAAGGTGAGATATCATTGAGATATCATTGTTTGTAGTTCTTTGAATGACCATTTCGCAAAAAGATGGATTGGTTGATTTGGCCCGATTTCTTGGCCATCCAGATCACCTGATATAATGCCACTGGACTTTTTCCTTCCGGGATTTGTAAAGGACATCATTTACAGGAGGAAAGTGTTGAATGTTGATGACTTAAATGCCAGGATCATAGCCACAATAGCCTCTGTGGATGAAGACATACTTGCCCGTACCTGGTGCGAAATTGACTTCATTCTTGATATTTTCCGTGCAACGAATGGCATACATGTGGAAATCCATTCACAAAGGTCATAAAACTTTTTGAGTCTATCTAACCATTAGTGTTATCAATTTAAATTTATCTTCATTATATAATGAATTATTAAACATCAAAATGTGTCTAACATTTTATAGACACCCTGTATTTTATTTGATATTATAGTGTAAATTGCACAGATAGTTTTTTGTTTTCGAAAATGTCAGTAGATGGCACCACTACACAATAGCATATAAGGACAGATATCTTGAAAGGGTTGGGTAAAACAGGTTCTGGATAATTGGGCCTGTACTGAATTTATTTTATTTATTTATTTTATTTATTTATTTATTTTATTTTATTTATTTATTTATTTATTTTTATTTTTATTTTTTTTTGGGGGGGGGGGGAAGGAAAGGTGATAAATAAAATCACATTTTCTTTAAATGTATGAATATTTTGCAGTTTCATGGATATAAAAAACATAAATTTTCAATAAAAAAAAAAAAAAAAAAAGCATATAAAGTCAGGCTATTATTTTCTAATTCTTATTAAATAATTTTTAATGTTTTAAAATCATTTTCCAATCTTGATTAAAAGCATTTGGATTTGGACAGATTTTGATTTTTTATGTAAGGTAAAAAAGTTTCAAAGATATTTTCTATCAATTTCAAATTCTGATTAATAATGTATCTTAATTGAAAATTATTTTAAAACTTTTTTAAATTTTTTCAGTTTAATTAAATATTTAATTTTATTAATTAATTAAAAATGTTAATTTTAGATTTAAAAAATCAGAATCATATGCATTCTAAAAGTGATTAATGAAGGTTGCTTTGGTGAGCAATCAGTTATCAAGAAAAACCAGTTATCCACAATAGTTTTGTCCAAACTATTCTGGATAATTAACTCCCTACTGTATTTTTATCACTGTTCTAAAGAAATATTGAACAAATCACCCAGACATATATATATATATGTTTATGCACTCCATTGTACTTTGTAATATCACACAAAAAATTTTAATTATACCATTTTGAAGAAATTACAAAAATAAAAATTGTATTGTCTTAATAGTGAAGGCAAGATGAACAATTACTTAAAATAAAACAAAATATAGTCAAATCTTGCTAGTAAGTTACCTATATTAAGATGTCACTCTGCATATTGCATCATGCTTCATAAGTCCTGAAACTTTTTTATATGCCTTTTATACTCCCGTGATTGAATTAGTATTTTTCCATCCACTCTACTTCAGACATCACATTTAAGAGTATAATATGTAAACTCAGTCCCATGCTTTGGTCAAGGTTACTTCCAAATATGCTTTGTTTTTTTTTGGACATGACTAACAGCATTTTACTTTACAAAGACTGTTTAACATATTAGGAAAATTCTGAATTGCCACATTAACATTAATTCCAAATTTTTCTGGGACTATTCCTCGGAAACAAAAACTAAATTTCTGAGAAGCGAAATGGGAGAACAGCATATTGTTTGGCCACAGATAAGAATGCCATGCATATGGGTTGGAAGTCATTCTTTGCCAATCATTATGGTTGTATCACACAAGAGATTTTCGCTCAACTTTTTACTAAAAACAACATTATAGCCAACACACTCAGCCTGACCTTGATCAAGGACAGCAAATTTTCGGATTATCATCTTTTTCGACGGGCTTTAGAAAGAGTTGACTGTGTTCAGCATGCTCATCAAATTTGACCAATAGGAGGAATGGACAGGATTTTTTCCTGGAATACCCTTAGAGAAGGGAATACTTCAAGCTATCAGTTTGCGAGAACCCTACGGACAGCTGATCGGTTTTCTCGTTCGTTCAGCTTCCCCAACTTCGAATGACGGTGAATGAACATGTTGAGTATAATATTATGTTGAGTATATATCTGTACTGATAAGTATAAAGGATTTAAGTCCATATTCTTGATTTTTCAGGAGATGCAAAATAAAGTTAAACTAACTAAAAACTAATCAGAAGAATCTATTAGGAAACACAGATTATATTGATTTATACACTTTATATCATTTAGTGATTGTCAACCTTCATTTAATAAAGGGAAAAAATTGAATTAAATATTTTATACCAAAGATTAATGCTAAATTTCTGACTTGAATCTTTTTTTACCAACTGATTTTCTGAAAGACTAAATGATATGAATTTAAATGCTTTATACCAATCTACAGAGAATTTTTTTTCTGAGTCTGACTATGTACTTAACTCAGAATCGACATTTTTGGACTTAAATCCTTTATACTTATCAGTACAGATATGCTCCCGCGTGATATGGCCATTAGAGTGCTAACTGCTATGTTAGGGAAATGGATCATTGAGGAGGATACACATAGTTAGTACAAGTATCTGGAAAAAGAATGATATGAGTTGGCCTTTGTAAGCTTATGGCCAGTGGAACTTAGTTTGTTAATGTCTGAAATTCTAATGTTCACTTTTCAATTCCTGTCTGCTTATACCATATAGTTAGTTTGTTATTTCCATCCTCATGTTAGCTTTGAGAATACATAAATAGCTATTTGAAAGGCCATGAATTTTAACAAAAATCACAAGGGATGACTAAGTCTAGATTTTTTAAAGCATAATCTATCTTCAGAATAACACTAAACAATATTTTGTCTGCAAAGAATACAATTTTTAGCAGCTACCAAACTAGCAGTAAGCAAAAAAGTATATGTACATCGAAATTTGATTATGTTGAAGTTGCAATAATCAAATGGTTCAAAACTTCTACTTATCAACAGACATTATAAAATTAACATTGACATTAACAATTATAAAAACCTCTAAAGACAATTAGATTCATGTAACATTTCTACCAGGCAATTCGATACACATTATGCAACCCTTTGACATTGCCTTCTTTTGACCTATGAAGATGGTCTAGTGCAAGATATTGGAGGAATGGAAAAAAGGACCTGGAAGAGGAAACTCATATGTGCCAAAAGACAAGTTTCCTGCTTTGGTAGAAAATTCTATGACTCTTTGCAAGAAAAGATTGTCTTATCAGGGTTTGAAAAAAGCAGTATTTATCCTTTATGTCATAAAAAAGTGCTTGACATTTTGCCAAGCACTAATGCCCCAAATAACACTAATGCTGGCAGTACTAGCACCAACTCTAGAGGAACAACAATGAGAATTAAGTTAAGAACAAGTCAAGTGACAGCAGATCTTGACCAAACTGGACCAGGACCAAGCAAAAGCAAACTAAAGTGTCAGATTTGTTAAAAAGATGAAAAAATGCAAAAAGTAAGACCCTATTACATGCATTACAATATATTACTGATAGTACTTTTCATAAGTTAAAGTGCTGCTATATGCAATGTATAAATACATTATAGCAGTTATGTGTTTATAAGTTAATCATATATGTAAGTTATACTATAATTTGCTTTGTTTTAAAATTTTATGATCATTTGATTATAAATTTATAACCCTTTACAATTACAAATTTAAGAACAAAATAATGGATAATACAATAATAAATATTTTTATTACAATACTTTCACTAAATTAAAAATTTTCTTTAAAAAAAAAAAAAATGTTTCAAAATGACTTAGATTATCAGTGAATTTATTTCTTAAAACTGAATATTTTACTAGGAGCATAAAAAAAAAATCAAATAAAAAAAAAATAAAAAAAAATCTTCATTTTATGAGCTTGTACACATGAAATTTTTTATATCACTCAGCAAAGGATAAGGGACAAGAGCTCAGGTAGTTTAAAACTTAATGGGCTCTTCCCACTTGACATCAGAGGTTACATGACACAGTTAAACAAAGAGAAGATGAAGTCTTCTATATCTATAGTGATTGCTAAAATAACACATTTTCTATTCTTATTTTTGATCAATCTGATTTAATCTGTGCCTTTTTGTTTTTTAAACATCATCATTTTTAGTCCATTTTATATCATTATTCATCATCTTTTGTTTGCTGTATACATTTACAATCATAATTTACTTTATATTTGTTATTAATGTTGATGGAGAACATATTAAGTACTATGATTTTAGGCTCTTATATCATTAACAGTGTAACATTTGTACAGTGTAAAGCCATTTCGGCCAGTAGCTAAGTTAATTAACTTGTAACACCTTTATGCAATTAAATTTAACTTAAAACATTTTAAATTAACTTTAAGTTATAATCCATAAACATTCCACTATTTATTGCTAGATCAGTTAATGTAACAGTTACGCTACAACATACAAAAATCGATTCTTACTCGTGAAAATGAATAAACATATAAAATGTTTATATATATATATATATATATATATATATATGGTTTTGAGTTGGGATTTGTTGTGTTACTTTATTGATTCATATGTTTTACAGGCTGTTGATTAGTGGATCTGGTTTCTTTACATTAGTGTATTTCATCCACTGATAAATTTTTTAAAATCTTATTGGTCATTGGTATTTCAGTGATCTTGTATCTGTTGCTTGGCTTCTACTATGCTTAATAGATCATCTTTATTATATATATATATATATATATAAATCTTTTGATATCTAATATTATTTTGTACTAGCAGGCTTCGTCTGCTTAGCTAGTCACTATATTTAAAGGGATTTTCAAAAAACATGAATCACTATATTTTAAATCACCTTATAAATAAAAACTAAAACTTATATATATATATATATATATAATAAAATTGCTCAATACCTTGCTCTGTGTCCCTGCCTGTGCTATATAAGTTCTGTGTCCCTACTACTTGCATTTGCACCTTAATCAGAGATTTCAATTTTGGTGCTAAATGGCACTGCTATTGCTAAAAAACTACTTTTTTTGGACACACATTTCCCAGATAGATTATTATCTTCACTCTATGTTAACAGATGGCAGCACCGATCTCCCCAGTTGCAAAAATTTTAATTTAAAAAAAAATCAAGAATTCGAAAATCAGGCTTTGAGGTGCATCAGAAGAGGTGAAAACAGACCTTCATGCAAAATTATATAGCTCTGTAATCAGCATTTTGCCTACAAAGTGACCAATTTTTTTTTTTTTTTTTTTTTTTTTTTTTTGTTCACTTACTCATTATTTATATGATTTAGGATACTGCGAAGACACTGAAAGATTTTCTTTTGTTAATTGACATCTTTTTTATTAATTATCTTCAAAAAGTAACACAATAGTTCTTGGAGGATCAAACCCACAATCTTCACATTTTTAGCATGATGCTCTAATCAACTGAGCTAATGGGCTATAGAAAGACTTTTTATATTTACGTTTCTATCCACAAAGTCAATCCGCCCAGAAATTTATATAATTTAAATTAATTTTAAAAATACTGATAAAAAAATTCAGAAATTGTGCTTCAAAGTGCATCAGGAGAGATGAAAATGAACCTCCATGCAAAATTCTATAGCTCTGCGATCAGCTATTAAAGCGATGGACACACACACTCACATCTTTTTTTTATATGTAAAGAATTAAAAACCAACTTAAATAAAAATTAGGATAAATAGTATGCAAGCTTTACACTTTTCATAAAAAGCAGTAAAGCTAGAGAAAAGATACCTTCCAAAAAAGTTTGCTTCTTTGATATCTGTTGTTGTATTACAATGACCACAATATCGATATTCATAATCATATGCAGACGTTCTCCACACTTTTTCTTGCTCAGAAACTAAAGACATAGGAGAAAGACCAGGAAGTGAAGGAAAATTAGGACCAGCAGCAGTAGAACTTGTCTCATCATCACTGTCATTTTCATTACTTGCAATTTCAGCTAAATATACATGAAAATATATATATATATATAATATAAAGAGGGTGGCTAGTATTAGAGCATTTTCAAATTCCCTTATTTATCCCAGACTTACGCTATTTTTTCTCCACAGAAATCTCACAACATTAGCATACAATTTAGTGATTACAAAAATGAGCTTTCGGATGTAGCTATTTTGACAAAATTTTTCATAATTCCCTGACTTTCCTTGACCAGTGGCCACTCTGATCAGCAGTCAGTGTCATAAAAATAGGATGATATTATGATCGTTGTGAGATATTTTTTGGAGCTCTGCATTAAGAATCATTAATTAGTAGTGGTTGAAAGCAGTAAAGATTAATGAGTTTGCATTTAAAAAAAAAAAGGAAAGAAAGAAATATTACATTAAAAAACAATATGAAAATTACTATGCCATACCTCTGTTTATCAAAATATTTCTACAAAACTAGTTTTTCTATGTACTTATCAAGTAAAAACAATCAAGACACACACACAATTCAATTTTTATGTAGTTAGAAAAATATTAACTACATTACGGAAAATGTAACTAAACAGATTTTATCTTGCTCAGACTTGCATAAATTTACTAAAATAATCATAATAACAATGATAATTAATATTAATAATCTTAACAATGATATACTATTAAATTCCATTCATTTCTGAAAGACAAACAAGAAATTAATTTAGAATAATTTATGAATCTTATGGGTATGCTAGAAGCAATGTTGTTGGCAATCTAACCCCATGTTATTCTATAGAGAAGTTTATTTCAAAATAACTCATTACCTAATGTATTGTTTTAAATTATGTTTTTATAGTCAGAAAATTCACAACTGTTAAATTGATCCCCCCTTTTAAAAGATTATTTTTTAAATTTTTAACCTCTGAAGTGCAAAATAGTAATTAAGAGGATATTTTATATACTCTCTCTGATTCTCGAATAAAATGACGTAAATATTTTGAATTCGAAAGTTCGTTATTAAAACTTATAGCCAATTATTTTGCCAATAAAATAAATCACACAAATCAAAATCCATTGGACTATAATTGTAATTTAGAAACTAAATCATTTCTTAATGATTTAACTGACAGGGATTTCTAAATTTAGCTATAATGAAATAAACTTGTGCAATATTATTTGACACTGATTTTTATAAAAGAGAAATTTATTTAATAAATTATACTTCGAACTGTCAGTTTCTGATGGGAAATTACAAGTTATTTATTAACCGGAAAAGAATTAAATTGCATCAGTTAATATTATTTATTCAACAAACTAAGTAATAAATCTTACACTTAATTATTTGAGCTTAACGGAAAATACAAATTGTTCTCTTTCAATAATAAGTCTTTCTTTTATATTAAAAGCAAATTTGTATTATTCATTTAAATGAAATGAAAGAACTCAAATTAATAAAAGTGAGCTTCTCAGATAATTTCGAATACTGTAAGTAACATAATTGCGAATTAGATTTAAATTGATTTATTTAATTATTTAACTGAAAATTTGATACTTAATAAATTTAGAATAAAATTAGATGTATTTCAATAATATGTGAGTAACTTCCTCAAAATTACAAAAAAAAAAAAAATAGTCCTTTTTTAAATTTAATATTAATTTTAAGAAAAAATATTTTTTTTATTATATAAGCACATAGCATACATAAAACTGGCCAAACTGCTTTGCATGGATTTTAAATCAATATTTTATAGATTTATTATCATAGTTACCAACTTTTATGCATTTTGGGTACCATATTTAAAAAAAAATAAAATAAAAAAAGTCTTGCTTTACCTTGCAGAATAAAATTTTTAAATTGGACCAAAAATAAAGCGGAAAAAAAAAAAGTGTTATTTAAAAAGGTTAAAAGTTGGCGAAATTGATATATTATACAGATTTCACTTTTAAAGCAAAATATGTAAATTTAAGATAAATCAAAAACAAACAAAATTTATCTTAAACTTGATTAAATAATTTTATTTCATTAAACATACAAGTAAAATACGTGACTAAAAATATATACAGAATATTAAAACACAAAAGAAAAAATTAAATGAGAAAATGTACAATATTTTCATTTATTTATTTAGCTAAATAAATTTTAAATTAATGCCAAACTGTTTTACCCGGATATTAAATCACTATATATTTGATTTTGCAGCTTCTATAGATTATATTAATATTATATTTAAAGATATAAAGTACTTTAAGAAAAAAATATTTTGATTTAATTAAAAATTTTACATTTGTTTAATTCATGAGTAAAAATGTAGCTACTGATGCATAATATAGCAAAAACACAAGAATAGAATAAATGAAGAATACAATGCCCACATGACAAATTCTGCAATATATTCTATTAAATATACATGTTAAAATTGGTCAAATTATTTTCTGCGGATTTTAAATCACCATACAAATGATTTCACAGATTTAATCGTTTATAAAAATTTTACTTTTAAAAAGTAAATGAATAAATGCACTCATGTATTTGAAATATAATTTCTTTTAATATCTCATTTTTACTTAATTTATAATAATATATGCATACAAAATTTCTAGAATCCATGAAAATAATAATAATAATTATTATTATAAATGCACACAGGATTTTTTTTTTTCTGTTAGCTAAATATCACCCAGATTTCATTGCTAAATATCATATCAAATAATCACTGATAAATACTGTAATTTCGCGCACATAGTCCGCACCACCGCATAGTCCGCAGGTGAAGTTTTATGCAAAAATTATTTTAAAAACCATCAGATTGTCTGCACTACTGTATAGTCCGCAGGAGAAAAATATAACCCCAAGAAAACAGCAAGTAAAACACTATTATGTAGTTTTATATGAAAATATTAAAGCATTCCCACTATTAAAATAAATAGTATAAAGAAAAGAAGTACTTGTTATTAATAAACCATATTTTAAAAATTATACATTAAAAGAAACCTTTAAAGTTGATGCTTATATTTTCTATCGAAATTCCCGGTTGAATGGTTGAGTCATTGAGTTTTACTTTCCTACTAGAAATGCACTATGGCTGATTGATTCAGCACTAGGAGCTATATTTTTTGGAAGATTATCGCAAAGTCATTGGTATTGCTCAGCAGTAAAACTTCGACGATATTTTGCGAACATAATTTAAAAAATAACAGTACAGGAATATTCAGCAACGTGCTATCCTAATAGTAATCTTTTGCTTTATGCTCCATGGTCCGCTACTGATACGATGTTTTCTTTGTGTCTTATTCTTTTGTTTATGTTTATATTTGATTGTCAGAATCGGCAGTTCGTAGTATTCGCATGTTTAATTCTGATTTTGAGGATTTGAAATGTGAATAACTAGCAGATAATCCGCACCACTGTATAGTCCGCGGGTGAAAAAATTTGCTTTTTAAACACACATAGTCCGCAGACTATACGCGCGAAATTACGGTAGATGCTTAAAGTTCTCCCCCTGAAAATATTTGAAGTTTCCGACTTTCCCCCCCCCCCCTCCCCTCCCATATTGTGTTTACAACAGTGAAAAACTACAGAAAATAACATATAATTATTAAAAAAACTATCACTTCATGTACGAATTTTGATAATGTTCTTAAAATATTAATAAAACTAGCTTTACAAAATATACATGATATATTTTAATTTTCCAAAAGAATTTTTATTACATACTAATGCGGCAAAATTGAATATTATTTTAAAAATTCATGTAAAACTTGGATATTTTTCTCTTAACAATATTACATAAATATTTTTAAACTTATACAAACAAAAGTTTAACAGTTTGTTTGCTATAGACAATAATGTCGACTTTTTATCTACTCTTATTAAAAATCAGTTCAAATTGGTCTTTTAGAAAACAACAATAACAAGAGAATGATCTCTTTATTTAAAATAAATTTATGTGGGAAAAAAAAAAGTTCTCATAAGATACATTTTTTGAACATTATTTAAATATATATATTTTTTTTTTTTTCCTTCAATAAAGTGTATTGGAAAACGTTTTACAATTTATAAATGACACATAAATTTACTTTCTTGTTTTTATTATTATTATTTTTTTTTTTATCTTTATCATTTTTTAAGTTTAATATAATATGGAAAATTTCTACACTTATTAATAGACATATTCTTGTTTTTTTCTTTTTATGGGCTGCAATTATAACTCTATTCCACAATAAGGATTGATGTTTTTGTTTAATTGCATAGCAAATGGTATATTGAAATGGTGAAAACAATTTATTTTTGGATTGAAAGCAATAGTTTCTATGGGCTAATAATAATGTGTGAATCACTCTTTTTTGTATCGTAAGCTCCTCATACTACCAAAACAAAAATCTAATAACAACTGCTTTAATATCATTTGATATTAAATGAAATTTAAACATGAAACAAACATTTCATTATTACAAAATATTAAATGTGATTTTGCTGCTTTTTAAAATATATCACAATTCAGAAATATTTGTGACATCTCCAAAACTACTACATCAATACTAGACAAAAATCATGAAAATAATTGTTTCAATAGAAACTACACATTTTTGATGGAAGTCAAAATAATATTTTGCAAGCGAAAAATGCAGCCAAGCAAAAATTCGAACCAAGGTCTTTTAGCTTAATGTATCAATACTCTACGAATCGAGTTAGCCTGTTTGATATCTGGTAATGTTCATTTGCTCATATGTAAGTTGAAAATTTTTCATTGCAAACTTACGGTTCATTTATTTTATTTTATTATTTAACTATACATTTATTGTATGGTAATGAATAATGAGTGAAGTGAAAGTTTTCATAATTTGACTTTTCCTTATAAATCTATAGATAGAAGTTTATAGGTGAAAATTTCTATCCTACTTCTTCACTAAAATTGAGTAATTATAGACTTGAATAAAATAAATTAAAATTAAAAAACATCCATAAAGCTAAGTTTGTAATTGCAGATGAAAAAAATATAATTTCGATATAATTGAACACTACCAATCGGAAATCAGCAGAGTTAGCTGAATTTTTATAGTTGATAGAACATTGACAGGTTAAGCCAAAAGACCATGGTTCGGATACAGGCTTGGTTATTTTTGAATTTTGGAAAAATTAATTTGGTATTTTCATCAATAATTTATAATAAAATGTGTCTCTTTAAATAAAATCAAATACTGTCGTGTACTAGACAACTGTCGATTATGTAGGCAAAAAAATCAGTTTAAGCATGATTTCTTAATTTTGTTTTTGTAATTATTTCTTTATTTATGTATTTATAATAAATTTTGTGACTTTTAGTAAAACTGTCATTAAAATATGAATTTTATTGACGCACAAATGTTTACGTAAATATACATTTATAATTATTTGAAGATTGTAAAATACAGTTAAACATCATACATAGTATCAAATACAGTGGAGCACCTTTTATACATTTCTCATTTATACGTTTTTCGACTTCGGTCTCAAATCATTCCATTGAATTCTAATGTTAAAATATTTCGTTTATACGACACAAGTAAATTCTTATTTTCACTTATACGTTTTTTTTTCTCCTTGTAGAATCCGAAGTTTGAGTTTCATTCCAGGATTTAAAAAAAAAAAAAAAAAAAAGAGGAAGCTCTTTATATTTTATTCTTATTTTTTTCGATTATTTTTCTTAGAACTATGGTAACAAAGTGCGGCTATAGAACAAAGTGCGACTTGCATCGATAGCCTGGGGGAAGGGAGGGTTAGAGAAACTTTCACAGATAAGCAGTTGGCGACTGGGTTGAATGGTAGGTATACAAGTAGCTAGTGACCACTTGAAGACCTCCCACTTTTTCTTTTAATTGAATCCAGGAATGAAGTATGAAAGGAAAAAGCCCAGGCATTTTGTAAACTTGAAGATTTATTACTCACTTCTGTTGGGCGACATGGAAGATTTTCTTATCGTGTTTATTTGACATAGCTTCCTTCAAACTCTGGCAACATACAGAGCTTCAAAAGTCATAAATTATCCATTGTACGAAAGTGACCCTTGAAATTTTACACACATTTACAATGAAGGACATTACTTTTTATTGCTCTTTTACAAAAGAGATCCCCTTCTCATGCAATTATCGCACTAGGAGGTTTGTCAGCTTCGATTCCAGAGAGCGTCGATCTCCTAAACCACATCAAAGAAATATCAATAGAGCAGCACTTCAGCTTTCTAAGTTGCCAGAGTTTGAAGGCAGCTTGGAGAAACAATTTTTTTTTCTTTCCTTTCTTATAATCGTTTGCAAAAATGTCATCTTCGTTTAGACAACAAAAAGCTTTGTCTTTAAAGGTTAAAAAAAAATTTCTGAATTTCTATATTTTTAATTATCATTTAATTTTTATTTAACCTTATTTATCTTATTCGAATAAATGTAAAGGAAATCATGAAAATTGATTAGACTTCTATTATTAATATGATACTTTATTGTGTATTAATATTAAAATGAATTTTCAGTTGTACGTTTTCTTCAGTTATAAATTTTTTAATAACAGTCCCTTGAAAAACGTATAAACGGTGCTAAACTGTATAATAAAATTTCTGATATCTTTTACATAAAGTGACATAAAGTGACATGTAGTGACATGATCTTTTACATAAAGTGACATGTATAAATATAAGACCAAAAATCAAAATTTTAATAAATGATTTTGATTCTTACAGATTTAATTAAATATGAATGAGCTTTACATAAAATAATAGTTTTAAAGTTTTTTAAGATAATGTTAGATTATTGTTTCATAGTGTTTAATGAATTTTTATTGATTTATTATTTATGGAAAATAATAATTAAATTTTAAAATTAAGCACTTTCAGAAACATGAAAAAAAATCGCAGCAAAATATATAATTGATTATCTTAAGTACATATATATATATATATTCTGAGTTCTGCTATGGCATAAAGGAAAGTTCTATGGGTTTTTAATCTGGGTTGACTAGGAAAGTAATTTGTCCAATGGGCTAGGGATAGTCTTAAGCACCTTTCAGGCATTTTCAAGAGTTATGTGTTTCTTCTACATGTTAGGGGCTATAGGTTAATCTGAACTTTTTAAGGCACAAATCTCTGTAGAGCATACAGCTCCAATGATAATTTGCAAAGCTTTATTTTGAACTCTATCCAAAATTTCTCCACAGACCTTTGGGACAGTGGCAAATAGCTTACCACTGTAGTCTAGAACAAGTCTGATATAAGTTCTACAGGCTGTGTGTGCACTAAGTCACAATATAGAATGATATACATTCTCACAGAATTTATAGTGTATATATGCTATGTCAGAAATTATGCCAAATAACAAACTAACAACAGCTGAGTACTTTATGAAAGCACCAATAAAATAAAATAGAGTTACATTAAAATATAATCAAATTAAATTTAGTTATTATTTTATTTATAGACATGCATAATATAATAAAGACAAAGAGAGAGAGTGTACGATATAAATGAAATAAAACTTTTTAAATATTGTCACAAATTTGTAAAGAAGAGTAGTTATTCCTATATAAATACATTTAAAGAGGCTTAGTCAGGTTATAAAAGGTTAATTTTCAGCATTTCTATCTTGTTTTCATGTTAAAATAGCTTATTTTCCCTTATAAACCTGCCAAAAAGCTCATTACGGCAGGTAATGGCTTTGGTGCCAAATTTGTCAACCATCCTTGGTGACTTTTTTGGTGACCTAGGCAAGAAAATTCTTATTATCAATATACCAAATATCTAAGCTCTAACATGATTGGTTGGGAAGTTTCATGAACATTCCCCATTTTTCTATGCGGGTATTTAAGGAATGGCATTGCACCAAACCGGTGAGTTTCGTCAAGGCATTGACTGCTGCATAAAGACGCACTGAGCTTCTTTGACTACAGCCTTTATTGTGTGATAATGCTATGCTATGCTACAGTTTATGCTGTGAATTTATGTTGTCAGCTGTTGTTTAAACTGTGTTTACTGGTGAAACTGAAGTTGATACTTGGCTTATAGACCTGTCATCTTCTCAAATTTTCTGTAAATGAACTTTTGAGCTTCTGAAAGTTTCGCCTTTCATTCAGAGACAACTCACAAACTCCAAGTATACAACAATTCTGGTGTCAGGAATGAGGTTGTCTGATGAATGGTGATAACTAGAGGTATGGAGCTAGAAATGAAGAAACTTCTCAAAGGATTAGCTGCCCAGATGAGTGAAATGAATACAGGACAGAAAAAAATGGAAACCAGATTGATTGAAAGAATGAAAGAAGGGCAAAATGATATGAGAGATAGTTTGACTGAAGAAATGAAACAAATGAAAGCAGTACAGGAAAAGATGGAAACCGGATTGACTGAGAAAATGAAAGAAATGAAAGACAATTTGGGTGAATAAATTAAATCTAATCAAGATGAGATGAATAGAGAGCTTTCAATAGTGAAAGAAGTAGTAGAGGGTACATTGACAGTAATGGAAAGTAGAATGGATAAAATTGAAGAGAAAGTTATTAAGATAGAAGAGAGTTTTGAAGAGAAAGTTAAAGAAAATTTTGATCAAGAGCTGAAAGGAAGGTTTTCAGAGACAGAGAGCAAATTTAAGAGACTGGAAGAAGATTTTGAGAGA
The DNA here is from genome assembly GCA_963930645.1 of Salticus scenicus. NCBI lineage: Eukaryota > Metazoa > Arthropoda > Arachnida > Araneae > Salticidae > Salticus > Salticus scenicus. Next base: position 85,951,742 of record OZ005651.1, read on the forward strand.
AAAATGAAAGAAGAGTGCAACAGGGAAGTGATAGGAAATGAATTGCAACAGAAGATCCAGACTTTGGAGGAAAAGTTAGCATTTATGCCCCAAGAAGACGAAAGTAGAGATAAAAGAATACAGAATCACGAGTCGATTAAGCTATCCACCTACGATGGCAGATCATCCTGACAAGTACATAAGACACAGCTTTCCATCATAGCTGAAGCAAATAGCTGGGACTCCACTGCGAAGAGTCCACTTAGCAGCAGCATTACAGAGCGATGCAGCTGAACATACTGGAAACTCTGTCAAAGGAAGAGCGATATGACTTCAAGGCCCTAACAAGAGCACTAGAACTGTGTTTTGGAGAAAAATGTTCTAAACAATATAGCCATCTCTAGTTAAACTCCCATTACCAAAAAGCAGGTGAAAATATACAAGAGCTGGCATCAGATATTCAGAGACTATCACACTTAGCTTTCTTGGACTGTCATGATGAAACTCGTGATGGTTTGACCCTCCAATACTTCATCGATGCTGTGCGAGATCCAGAGACTCAAAAAGCACTTATGGTTATATCACATTGGAGCATTATACACTCAACACAACATTATACTCAAGATGTTCACTCAATGTATTTCAAAGTTGCAGAAGCTGAATAAACAAGAAAACCGGTTATCTGTTCATAGGGTTCTCTGAACTGATAGTGAGAGGTATTCGAGAAAAAAATTGGGTCCTTCTCTTCTATTGGTCAATTTTGATGAGCATGCTGAACACAGTCAACTCTTTTGAAAAGCCGTCGAAAAAGTTGATCATCCGAAAATGTGCTGTCCTTGAACAAGATCAGGCTGAGTGTGTTGGCTATAATGTTGTGTTCAGTAAAAAGTTGAGTGAAAATCTGTCATGTGATACGACCATTAGACTCGCCAATGCCAAAGACATCGGGTCAGCTTTGGCATATGCCCTGAAGATTGAGGCAGCCCAGTAGTCACTTTGGATGACTTTCAAGATGACTTAAAAGAGATCAAGAAAAATCTGGCAGATTTTACTTGAAGATTACGCAGTCTTGAGAATAGGAAAGAAGCAAAGAATTCAACAACTAAATGCTGGGGCTGTGGAAGAGATGGGCATATCAAACGAAGCTGCCCATTAAGACAATCTAAAGAAATTACCCAGGAATCCTTTGAAATATGTCATCGGGAAGGAGCTCAACATGAAAATCCAGATGCTTTGTTGTGGGAACCTCACTCTGAAGATCACAAATACTGCTCTAAGGCTGAAGAGAATTACTAGCTGATACAGCCAGTTGCTTGCGAAGTTACAGTCTCAGTGCCATCAAAACAAGATCCATGGTTAGGCAAGCCCAGTTGGAAAATCCTGACCTGACATGTTGGAAAATGCTACAAGATAAGGTGACGACCAGCTGGCAGGACATTTCTACATTTAGCCCCATCACAAAAAGTTACTGGGCACTCTGGAACTCTCTTCATATCAGAAACGGTGTACTGTACAGAAAATAGGAATCTGACAATGGAAGGAGTTTCAAATGGCAGATTTTACTACCTAGACTGAAGATTCCAGACATTCTAGAGCAGCAGCATAGTAGCCCTAACAAGGCCTTTTGGAGTGATGAAGACTCTACAAAAAGTTCAAGAATGCTTTTATTGGTGCAAGACAAGGGAAGATGTGGAGAAATGGTGCAAGTCTTGTGATTCTTGTGCGACACGTAAAGGACCAATGAAACAAAGCTGAAGACTACACCAGTATAATGTAGGAGCACCATTCGAAAGGATTGCACTCAACATCTTAGGTCATTTGCCACAGACTTTCAGGGGCAATCAGTACATCTTCATTGTGATGGACTATTTCACCAAGTGGCATGAGGTGTATCCTATTCTCAATCAAGAGGCAGGCACAGTTGATGAGGTTCTAGTGCACCAATGGGTGTCAAGGTATAACAAATCCCTACAATTTCATACTGATCAAAGTACAAACTTTATCTCTGCTGTTTTCAAAGGACTGTGTCAACTACCTGGCATAGATAAAACTCAGACAATGCCCCTACATCCCCAGTCGGACAGCATGGTTGAGAGGTTTAATCATACCTTCCTAAATATAACCTCTTTCTTCTAATATCAAGGAACCAGCAAGATTGGGACTTGAAGTTGCAGTTGTACCCACTGGCTTATCAAAGTGCTGTCCACAAAACCACCGGCTATACTCCAGCTCAAATGCTGTTTGGATACAAACTTCATTTCCCATGTGATCTGTTTAATTGCCCACCAGAGGCGGCTTTATTGCCCGAGGAGTACATACAAGATCTCCTGGCCCGATTTAAAGATATAGACTCCACTGCCAACTTTGCTTGAGAATGGATTCATATGGCAACAGAGAGAATGAAGATAAGATATGACCTAAAAGCTACACAACATGAATTCAAGGAAGGAGACAAAGTTTGGTTGTGGAACCCTGTTCGACGTAAAGGATTCTCTCCAAAGCTACAGTGCAACTGGGATGATTCCTATACAGCCATAAAAAGACTGAATAACGTTGTCGTAAGAATTCCTAAAACACCTTCATCAAAACTGAAGACAGTACATTATTGACCATCTAGCCACATACCACAGGTAACGGTAGTTTTAAATTTGTATACTGTAATGTAAATATTTGTACTTATTTGTAAATTTAGTAAATATTTTTTCACCTAATTTTGCAATCTGTATTGTTATTTTATTGTAATATACAACTTAGTTTTTGTATTCTAATTTGTATAGTTTGTCTAGTTTTCGCCTCCTGACAAAGGTTATACTGCCTGGGACGTGCAGTCCTTGGAAGGGGGACAATGTTACGAATTTGTAAGTAAGAGTAGTTATTTCTATGTAAATTCATTCAAAGATGCTTAGTCAGGATATACAATGTTAATTTTCAGCATTTCTAGCTTATTTTCGCTTAAAAACCTATTAAAATGCTCATTAAGGCAACTAATGGCTTTGGGTCAAATTTGGCAACTTTTTTACTCCTTGGTGACTTTTTTGGTGATCTTGCTTGGTGAGAAAATCGATATTATCGATATACCAAATATCTAAGCTCTAACTTGATTGGTTGGGAAGTTTTGGGAACATACCCCCTTTTTCTATGCAGGTATTTAAGGAATTGCATTATGCCAAACCAGTGAGTTTTGCCAAGGCATTGATTGCTGCATAAAGACGTACTGAGCCTCTTTGTCTACAGCCTTTGTTGTGTGTTAATGCTATGCTACAGTTTATGCAGAGAATTTGATGCTGTCAGCTATTGTTTAAGCTGTGTTTACTGGCGAAACTAAAGTTTATACTTGGTTTGTAGACCTGTAATTTTCTCGAATTTTTCGTAAATAAACTTTTGAGCTTCTGTAAGTTTTGCTTTTCATTCAAAGACAACTCACGAACCCCCAAGTATGCAACAATATTTTATAATATAACTGAATGAATACTCACCCATTTGTGCAAACATGCGTATTTTTACTTCATCTTCAAAGGCTTCAAATGCTTTTGTAACAGAATACTGAGGAAATTTTATTCTAAATCCCTAAAAGAAAGAATATATTAAAAAAAATGTTAAAAGACTGATAATATGAAACAAAGATAATATTAAATTTATAAATATATATAAATATACCTACTTGTAAGCAATCATAAGCTTCTCTAGCCCAATTTAACTTATACAAACACTGTGCTAAACGGAAATGCGCTTTTAAATAGCCAGGATCTAGATCTAAAGCTAAATTACAATCTCTTATAGCAGCATAATAGTCACCATCCCTGCAAGATAATTATAATTGTTAACTATAATTGCACTACTAAAAAATTATATTAAATAGACAAAATTATACATAAAGAGTCTCTGAGATGAATCTATAGAATTTTATTCACTAATTTTAGATAATACATATGAACAATACATTATTTTATTTAAGTTTTAATTTTATATAAAGATGATGACGATGATATTCAAAAATTTTCTTGTTCCATATTCAGAAATACACCATCAGGGTGGCTAGAATTTGATTTTTTAAATTTTCCCTGACTTTTCCAGGTCACTTTCTTTTATTTTGATATGACAACATTTTATTAATCAACAGTTTCTACCTGGAATTTCCTGAGTGAAATCAAAATGTTATTTTGCAAGATTTAGTTATAAGTTCCTCAGTTTTTCAAACAATGTAGAATTTCTTGATTTCCAGATTTTTTTAAATTACGAGTCAATCCCGATTATCTATTTTCGTAAGTTTAATTAAACCCATGAATTAAGAATGATACAAAATTTAATTGAGCAAATATTTATTTTAAAATTTTGAAGCCTTAAAACACCCATATAATATTTGAAATAAAAAAAATTAACATTATCTTGAACAATCAAACAATTTATATCTTTTAGAATTCTTTACTATTATTATAATATTTATTTTTATAACAAAAGATATATTAAATAATTATTTTTTAACAAAACTACCATTAGAACTTAATTTCACACATACTAGGATGATATATTTAACGCCCAGCCCGCCCGTTCCCGCTCTTCGATGTCTTTTTCTAGTCAATTTTGTCCGCACTTTAGAATGTAGAAAAAGAGGGGGGGAAAAGCTAAAAACCCATAGAAATAGCATGGGACGAAAACCAAAAAAAAAAACTCACAATGACAAGTGTGTTTAAAAAAAAAAAAAAAAAAAAAAACGGCTCACACCAGAAGTAATAAAAGGACAAAATTTACTAGAAAAAGACATCTAAGAGTGGGAACGGGCGGGCTGGGGCGTTAAATATATCGTCCAGGATTAATACGACTCGCCTAGTATGTGTCTCGACGGTGGTGGGGGTGGGAGGGCGGGAACCACCATACTTTAGAATGTAGAAAAGGCGGGGGGGGGGGGGGGGGAAGTTAAAACCCCCATACATATAGCATGGGACAATAACAAAAAAAAACTCACAATGTCAAGTGTGTTTAAAAAGAAAAAAAAAATAACAGCTCACACAGGAAGTAATAAAAGGACAAAATTGACTAGAAAAAGACATCGAAGAGTGGTAAAAGACGGTTCCCACTGTTTACAAACTTAGGAAATATAGGTATAAAAAATAACTTTTTAACAATAATTTAAACTTAAAAATACAGTCGAACCTCGTTAACATGAACACTGTTAACATGAATTACTTTTAACATGAACTGTTTCCACAATCCCCTTCAAAATAAAGATTAGTTTAGTTATATGAAGATCAGTTACTGATAGCATGAACTACTGATAACATGAACAGATTTTTTATCCCCCTTGAGATTCACGTTAATGAGGTTCGACTGTATTAAAAATTTCATATTTTATGTTATAATATATATTATAGTAGCAAAATGTTATTTTTTAAATAAATGTACTTAAAATTTTTGAAAAAAAAAAAAAAAACTATTTTCCCCAACCCCCCCCCCCCTCCAGGTTTTTTAGATTGAAAAAAACCCAGCCAGGGAAGAGGGGATGGGGAGAATAGATATCTACTCAGGCAAGCAAATCTGACAACCTGAAATATTAGAATGAAAATACAGAAATATTTACATGTCAATGAGCAGAGTTTTATTTATGTATTGCCTTACAAAAACTAAATTCTAACTAGAACTGGTTGATAAGTGGTTTCAATATTAATTGTATTAAGGTTCTTTTGAAGCATCGGCCATTCCCATTAAGTGAGGTTGGATGATGCATAGAAAACATCGATACCCACACAAAAGCTTCTCCCATATTACTTAGCTTCCAATCTTCAGTGACTGTAGTTGAGAATCTGCTTTCCAACGCTGGTATATGAATATTAAATGCCAATGTCATTTAGGTTTATGCAGTATAAAGTTATCTAAATATGATGTATAAAAATGTCTCTCAAAAAGTGCAATGCATTGGCATTCTTTTGGGTGTCCCTGTACACAAAGCAGTTCTGCTATTTGTACCCTTTTATTTAGGGAACTTGCCATAGTGGACTTGAATAGCATATTTTACAGAAATTCTGAAAATATTTACAGATGCTAGAGATGAACAGACAGTGAATCAGACAGACAGAAAAATAGATAAACTAATTCAAATCATAATAACTCTTAAAAGTTGTTAGAAAAAATTCAAAATGCTTAAGAAAAGAGAAAATGCAATTGCAGCAATTCCATAACCCTTAATGTATCTGAATATTTTTCTGTGGCTCAGTAATTCTTAATGCTAAACAAACTATATCCTATAAAAAACATTTTTTTGTGCATATAAATAATAAATGTCAATTTCATTATGATTTGTGCAAAAGTAAGGTACCAAAATATGGTTTATGGAAATACTTCTCATATAATGCAATGTTTGGAATTATTTTGTGTAACCAGTGGTGATATTTACTTTATTTTCAGTACGAAACATACCATAGTGAACTTGAATACATACATCAGTTTGAAGGAGTTCCATGATTATTTATGGAGTTAGAGTACGGACAGACAGACAAATTAACGTCTCAACTATTGCAAACTGTTAAAAACAATTTACTCCTCTAGTGACATTTTCTCTGGGGATGTTTCTTTCCGCGGCCTATTTTTACAGGGACATTTTTTCCAGAGGGTATTTGTGAGGTGAAAGTCCTAGAACTCTCGGAGGGTTAATAAAGGCAGCCAGCAGCAATATGAAAAGCTTTGTATGCCATTTCTGGCCAAGTATTCCCTTCTTAATTTATTTTCATTCTGCAACTGGCTGTCAGCAGTGAATTTGTTGATTGTCATGTCTTGTCATCCTGCATATCAGATTCCTTTTAACACCATTAATGTTTGCCACCAGATGATCATTAGAATCCCACCAATCATACATACTTTGGTTTTGCTAGGTAGAAATGAATGTGCATACATATTCACACACACAAGAAAAGAAATATGATCTAATCAGATATATAAGTAAAAAAATTTTTTATATTTGCAATAATTTACTTAACCATACAATGAAGTTTAAAAAAGAGGCATAGGATCACAGCAATTCCAATACATACTGCTTCAAGGAAGGGAATACCGTATATTTCCGTGTATAAGCCCGGAATTTTTCGGAAGCTGAATTATGTAGGTCGGCTTATATACGGATCCACATTTCTAGCAAAAAACGCATGTTAGAAACGATGATTGAATACACATATTTTTAGCTTAAAAACTATATATAAAGTAAAATAGTGATATTAAACCTTATTTTTAAATAATTATCACACATAAACTCTTAAATTAGCAATTTTAAATTTATTTCTAGAGCAGCTCGATGTAGTCACGTGTGTTTATTTCTTTTAATTTTTTTCACAATGAAGCACTTTTCGCCAAAGGTCAAATTTACGGCCATTTTTGTTTCTTTGTTCTGATGATAGATGGCAGCACCAAACAATTTTTTCTACCACTATGAATGACTTCAATTCTAATTTTTTTTTTTCTTTTGATGTTTAAGCTCATTTTAATACACGATTTTTGTGAAATTTTCTAATTTTTTATTTTATTTTATGTTTCAGCATATAAGATTTCTAGCAATAGTAAAAAGAAACATTCCCAAATCGAAATGCATATAAGCTAATTGCGATATTTAATATATAATTTCTGTTTTGCTTTTCTGCCGATAGATGGCTGTACCAATCAATTTTTACTTGAGCAATTCAGGAAAATGTAAAAAAGGAAGGAGAGTGATTTTAAAAATTAATCGGAAATTATTGAAAACGACGAAATTTCTACTGAAAATTTAATTGCTGCATTAGATAATAAAGTAAAAAGTTTGAAACAAAGAAACTTTATCACTGAACATGAGTTAATGTCATTGCAATTGCACAGAAACCTAAATTAAAACAAAAAACATTACTAGAAATGTTTAAAAATTTTTATAACAAAAATATGAATTTATATTGTTTTTTAATAACTTAATATATTTTTAAAGTAAATTATTTGTGTAAATAGACTGTATGATATTATTAAACTAAATATAACAATATTTTACTCAAACTTAACTTAAAATATACTCTATGAGGTAAGTAATAAGACATTTTATTTGTTTAAGCATGGCGATTTCTTTGCTGATTTTAGTTCAAAATATGCCTGCGCTCCGTGTAACAAAACAAAAATACTTTTTATTTACATTTAGATTATCATGAAAGTTTTACAGATTGGTAATATTTTCGCCGTTTTGGCGATATACTCGAACTTTAAAAGAATATTTTTTCAATTCGGCCTATACACGGGTTTTCAATTTAGGGCAAATTTCTGCAGGGAAAAACGTATACTCGGCTTATATACGGATCGGCTTATATTCGGAAATATACGGTAGTACTCTGAAGAGGATTCCTATGGAAATCTAGCTATATACCTTGAAAGAAAATTTCTGAAAACTCTAGAGAAGGAAACCAACCAATTCAAAATTAAAGCTGGTTAAAAATAAGATAAGGGATTATAGCTAAATAGCTTTTATATAAAAATAAAAGTATTTCAAACATACCATGCTCTTTTTATATAAGCAGCTGCTCTATTAGCATATAAACATGCTGCATTAGGACACATAACAATAGCTGAATTGTACAGACTAATAGCAAGATTATAATTTTGCTGTTCAAAAGCTTGATTTGCACAAATCTTCACGTCATTTACTTGCTGAGGCAAATTCTGCACAGCACTGAAAAAATAAAAATCTTATGAATACAATAAAGGATTATAAATATGCATAGCTCAATATCAAAAGTAGTACAGATTTTAAGATTCTAAAAATGTGCACTAACAGAGTACAAAAAATCATTACATATAGACTAAAGCACAAGAACATCTCTTTTATAAAGATACATGAAAACAGCATTTTCACCTCTTTGTTACAAATAAAAGTATTAACCAGAAAATAAATAATTATCTTTTCAAGGTTTATAAAATTTTAAAAACATATGTCCCACAACATTTTTAAATTTTAGTGTGTTCCAGTTACAAGGATAAACCACCCTTTCAATTATTATTTATACTGCTAAACTAAAAATAATTTTAAGATAAAAGCAAAACTTTTTATATACCATTTTTTAAATTTTCTGATGAATCATAGAGCTCTTATCAATGTGCATAAAATTTTTAAAATGATAATAATGTCAATTTTTGTGAGATGCATAATTTAACTTTTTATAATTTTTTAACATCCGCGTTTAATTAAATGTATTTATTTTTATGTCGAAAGAAAATGAACTCATAATTTTTTTTTGGCAACAAGTAAATTATAGCTAATATTTTAATGGCTATTTTAATGCTATTAGGATGTTATTATTTTCATATTTTAATTAATTACAAGAAAACTAATCAAAAATTTGAAAATTGGACTTCGAAGTATTGTGTTGTCACCAGGTTCTGAGCTACTGTGAAAGTTTCAAAAGTCTAGCTAGTAGGGAAGTTAGTTAAAATTCAATTGCAAGATTTGTACCAGACAAACAAATAAACAAACAAACATACAAACAAGAATAGAAGTTAATAAAAACATGGTAAAATTAAAATACTCCTCCAGTACTCCTCCCTCCCAAAAACAAATAGCTTTTACTATTATTTTATAGGATAATTCACATCATTATGGTGCGTTATGCTATCTTTAAAATACTGTAAATTTCATTTCAAGCATACTAATCTAAACAACTGAACAATAATATTCTTAATAAACAATTTCCCTCTATTAAATTTACGCTTGAATCTGAAATTAACCTACTCTTACCTTTTTGGACTTAGCTATTTACCGTAATGAGGATAACTCTATTATTTGGTTCGACATTTGTTACAAAGCTTCTTTCATCCCTTCCCCCATTTTTGCTTCTTCTGCTCACCCTAATGAATTTAAAATGGCTTTTTTTCACTTTTATATTTTTCGTGACATTAATTATACATCTTTTCAGTTTAACGAAAATAAAGAAATTAATAAAATTATTCAATTAGGTATTAATGCTGGGTATAATAAAAACACTATCTTAAAAATTATTAAAAAAGTCAAAAATAAAATTTATTATAACAATACTAATATAGACCAAATTATTAAAATTAAATATACTAATAGTTTACCATTCTGTAATGAATTTAAAAATTTTAAACACTATATTCTCCGTAAGTTTAATTTACTAATTCCTTTCACCTCCCCCTTTACTATTAAAAATTTAGTTGTTAATAACTACGATCTCAACAGACCTACATGTGGTGTTTATGAAATCCCTATTAAATATAATGATGAACTTTATTACTACATTGGACAAACCTGACGAACTTTCAAGGCTAAAATAAATGAGTACATCTGCAGTACAGTATAGGATCCGTTATACGGAAACCCGTTATCCAGAATGTTCCGAAAACCAGAATGCAAAATGCCAACTACCAAAATTTTTAATTATCGTAAAATTTAAGAATTAAAGTTATACGATAGCAGCAGTGAGAATTATAGTTTTACAGCTTACTTTCTTTAACGCTACGGTGTTATTCTGAGGATATATGGTGAGCACAAAATTGTCCAAATAATTACTGAAAATTTTGCAAATTTAGGTTAGAAAAGGAATTTTTATTGTATTTTTTAATAGATAAACATTACAGTAATTTCCGGTCTATAATCCGCGGATTATCCGTTAAAAAGATAAAAAATTTTAAATGTGCGGATAATACGCTGCCGCGTACTATCGGCAAAAAAAAATTTCCGCTAGCGAAACGCACGTAAAAACTAAAAATTTCCCGTTACAAAATAAGGCAAAAAATCACCAAATATGGGCGATAGATGTTTCTCCCTTGCAGCCAAGGCCATCGTGATTCATTCTCGCCGGTTCGCTGGGCTCTGCTAGCCGATAGAGGATGGCCGAAAGCACACGCGCGCGCATAGACATAAAACTTCTCATATGCACATGTACCATGGTTTTTCTCCCGTTCATTCCGGTTCTCTCCAGCTCTGATCCGTTAAAATTAGCAGTTAAACAAGAAAACCGCATTGTCACTTATATACTCTTTAGTGTTATACCTGTTCTTGTATAAGTTTCTTAACAACAATTCAAAATGGCTATGAAACGTGTTAGTTATACAGCAGAGTTTAAATTAAAAGTGATTCTCAAAGCCGAAGAAGTCGGTAACAGAGCTGCCGGTCGTGATTTTAATATTGATGAATCAAATATTCGGCTTTGGAGGAGGAATAAAGATAAATTGCTTCAAAGCAATAAAAAAAAGAGATCGTTTCGTCGTGGAACTCCGTCTTGGCCAACGTTGGAGGAGGATCTCTATCGATGGATTATGGAGCAACGGGAAAAAGATTTGCCTATATCAACCATCAAGATCCGGTTAAAAGCCCAACAAATGGCTCGCGAATTAGATTTGCGAAATTTTACTGGTGGACCTACGTGGTGCTATCGTTTTATGAAGCGGTATAATTTAGTAATCAGAAATCGCACCACGATAGGTCAACGTCTGCCTACAGACTGGGAAGAAAAAAGTAAAAATTTTGTGGAACATTGTAAAAGAATTATTTCTACTTATAAGTTCTCCGAAAGTGAAATAATAAACATGGATGAAGTTCCATTGTGCTTTGATTGCCCCCCTTCTCATACCGTAGAGATTACAGGCTCCAAATCAGTAGCTATTTCAACTACTGGCAACGAAAAAACGTCATTCACGGTTGTTTTAGCTTGCTCTGCAAGCGGGAATAAACTCCCCCCAATGCTTATATTTAAGAGAAAAACAGTCCCCAAAGATAATTTCCCGACAGGACTGGAAATACGTGCAAACGAGAAGGGGTGGATGAATGAGGAAGTCATGTTGTCCTGGATGAAAACAGTCTGGCAAAAAAGACCAGGCTTTTTTTTTAAACCCAGAGCGCTGTTAATAATGGATTTGATGACAGCACACTTAAAAGATAGCGTTAAGAAAGAATGTGGAGTTCTAGGCGCAAAGCTGTCCGTCATTCCAGGTGGATTGACAAAGAAACTTCAGCCGTTGGATCTCGGCATCAACCATTCTTTTGAAAGTAAAGTTCGGTCATTTTGGGAAAATTGGATGTCGGAAGGTCTCCACACTTTTACAAAAAATGGTAAAATGCGCCGTGCGTCGTACATCGATGTAGCAAAATGGGTGTATGACGCATGGAACGATGTTTCCAAAGAAACAATTGTAAAATGCTTTCGTAAGTGTGGAATTTTCGAAAATTCTGAAAGTGACTCACAAAACAGTTCAGAAGAAGACGATGATCCTGGATCTTTGGATCCAGAAATTATTAATTTGTTTAATTCTGATTCCGAATGTTCGGATTTTGATGGTTTTTCAAGTTAAATAATTTTTTTTTTTTTTTCCTTAATAATGTCTTTTTTGGAATTTATCACATTTGCAAATAAAGGTAGTATCTTTTTCTATTCTATTGTATTATTATATTTATTATACATATTAATTTTTTTTAATTATTTTTTTTAATGTCCATGGTATTAAGTAAATTTATCACATTTGCAAATAAAGGTATCTTTTTCTATTCTATTGTATTATTACATTTATTACATATTAATATTTTTTTATTGTTTTTTTTAAATGTCCATGGTATTAAGTAAATTTATCACATTTGCAAATAAAGGTAGCTTTTTCTATTCTATTCTAATATTTTTCATATTATATTATTATTATATTTATTATATTAATATTTTTTTATTATTATTTTTTAAATGTCCATGGTATTAAGTAAATTTAAAAGTATTCAGTGCATTTCCGATATCTGCCGATCATGTGGTGCTGCGGATTATGTGACGCCGCGGATTTTCTGCATATTTTTTTCCCTAATGGTTAGATAATGCAGATGTGGATAATGCACCGCCGCGGATTATAGACCGGAAATTACTGTAATAACACATACTTCTTAAAGTGCCCAATAGCAGATGAATTTTATCCTTGAACTCAGGTCGCATGCATGAAGTCCCAATTGTTATAAAATTTTTAAATAGTTTTTATTAATTTCCATTATTTTTAGAATTCATTTCATAAAATATTTAGCATCATGTGCTAAAAATATTTGAAACATTTATGAACTATTAGTATCAGAACAGAGACACACTATAAGCAAAAAAATATCGTAGAATTTTTTGCAAAATCCAAATGAAAGGATTTTACTCTCAGGTCCAAAATTAAATTTTATATATGTTTATTTTTCATTTATTATTACTATTATTATTTATAGTTTGAAATTTTAATTAAGAATGTTTTTTTTTTATTTTGTGGAAATAATTTATTAAATGTACAAATATATAGATAAGTGTTTACATATATATTATTCATGTTTATCACTGCTATTTATGCAATTATTTTGTACCATTTTTATACATATAATAAAGTGTTCCGAATTACGGAAAAACCCCTTATCCAGAATATCCCAGGTCCCAAGCTTTCTGGATAATGGATCCTATACTGTATTAAAGAGGAAAAAAGCTCTGCACTGGTTGAATTTCTTTACGATAATCCTCTGTGGTCCCAGGCTGAAATAATTTCAGCTCCTTGAGATTTTCAAGACCTTCTCCTGACAAAAGCAATAAATATCATTAAATGCAATAGAGTTATTAATTTTAAGGATTCTGCATGTCTTCATAAAATCTGGCACATGTTATGTTAATAAAAATTATTGAAATTTATATATTTTTTTAGTTGACATCCATTTTTTAAGTTTCTATTGTATTCCTTTAAATTTTGTTTCTACAGATAATATCAACATGTAAAACCAGTGTGACCTTTCTTGAACTTAACCTTGCTTCATAACTACATATTACCTTGTGGTTTCGCTGCCATCTACAAGAATTTTTTTGGCCATGTAGCTCTAATGTGACATGTTGTGAACTTAATATTTTTTCTAAAATTACGTAACTACGCTACAGATAATCTTGGAATGCTGCAATATTTGTTTATCGGTGTTTTTTTTATAAGTTTTGCTATGTAACCCTGGTGTGACACCAACAGATCTCAAGTGACTCATGTTGTGTACAAAACTTATTTTTTAACTTCAACCATATAAAACTACTTCAATATATATATAATGCTGTCTACTCTTATGTTAAATAACATCACCTGAAGATGCTATGTAATAGTAGCAAAAAGCTTTGTGTGCATTTTTAATAAAAATTTTATAGACATGTTTAAAAGTGGTTTATATATTTTTTAATATGTTAACATGTGAAACCATTGCAAATTTTAAACTTTTAGTAGTTTTTAATTTTAATTATAATTTCATAAGTAATTATATCGTTTTAAAGCTTATTTAATTTGGAAATGAACAGTGGATAACCGAAATCTCTACCACCAGATGGCACTTTAATATGTAATAATTTCAATATCTCCAATTCTAATTATGATTAAATTACTTATAATACGCCATTCGAAAGATAACTTAAAGTACTTTTATATTATAGAATAACCTAAATAAAATTTATCCAACTGAGGGCGGTATTCACAATTAACACTAAAACCACAATATCTTTTTTAGTAAATGTCACAAACTCATGATTCTTTTAATGTTCAACTCTGTTCAACTTCATTTTTAAAATTTTTATCCTTTTAAAAATTTCTAAAAAGGTGGCGCAGCTGCATAATAAATTTATTAACAATAGATTTTTTTTTTTTAGCTTAAGAAATTAATTTTAATTCTAAATATTGTTTTTCCTATATTAAACACTGAAGTACATATAAATACAAAAAACCTTTTAAACTTTTAGATTCTTGCAACAGATGGTGCTAGTTTTTACATAATTTTAAATTACATTTTCTTTTGTATCTCAGCTACTATTAAAATAGTTCATAAGTAATGTATCATTTTAAAGCTTATTTAATTTGGAATTGAACAGTGTACAGCAGAAATCTATACCGCCAGATGGTGCTTTAATATTTTAAAATTTCAATATCTCCAGTACTAAATACGATTAAAGTACTTGTAATGGCAGAAATGTAGAATTGGAGTCAGAGGCATGAAAATTTGTATTATGTGGTTCCGTGGAAAAGAAAACAATTTTGAATACTTTCGGAAATGTAGAACTATTAGAAGGTACAGGAAGGAGGGGGGGGGGAGACAAGGGTAAAAAAAGAACAAATCGATTTAGATAATTGAAAACTTACATATATAGGTTTTGTGGTGTGACAAATCGAATGAGAATACTTTAGAAAGTGTTAACAGGGGATGTAAGACGTACACAGCACTTGCCAGCATATGATAAATAATCACGGATATGAACAGCTGAAGACAGTGGTGACCTACAGCACGGTTTTCATCTATTAGAAATGATTTTTTAAATTTTTAATTTTTAAAAATTCATAATATCTTTATTCGTTAGGAGGTTCAAACAAATGGGCATACGTAGCGTGCACGGGTTTGCACTACCGAAGGCAGTGTGGACCTAGTGCGAGTTTTTTCCTAAAAGGGATAGCTTTTTCAGACTTAAAAATATTAAATTCTGAAAAAAAATAGTGATATGCAATTTTCAGAATTCATTAATTATAGTGATTCATTTAAAAATAGTGTCCCACTATCTGGCAAAGCTCGCTAGTTGATATTAATAATTCATGTAGGATAGTTACAACTATGCCTAATAAAACAGTCATATATAACACTGCAGATTACAGATTAATCTAAAAAACAAGAGACAGACAAAATATTTTGAAATACATATTTACACAATGTCCATTCACTATAATATTCTCTGTAACAACAGACAGAACTCTGAAACTGTGGATTATTCTTAATTAAAAAAATAAATAAATAGACAAAGATATTAAGGAATTTATTAAAAATAAATAAAGAAATCTAAAGGTAAGTGCTGATTGTTTTAATGAACTAAATATTCAACATAAAAAAAGAAAAAGAAACTGGAATTATTTTTAATGTGAAAAATATAAAATTATTTTTAAATGTAAAAAAAAAAGTTGTTTAACTATCTGTGAAATAATCTTTAAAAAATATGTTTACACACAAAAATACCTTTTTTCGGTAGTGTTTTGCTTTTGGGGTGGATTTGAATATTTTTTTTTCTTGTGAGCAGAACTTCCTGAATAACTAACCCCATTTGTCAGTCCATTGGTGCCACTTGCGCTCGCAGAATGATGCTCGTCTATGTCACAGAGATTAAAAAGAAAACTTAAAATATGTCTATTGCCTTCAAATACAGATGAATAAATAAATTAATAAAAAATGTTACAATAGAATCTAAAAGCATAAGTTGTTTATGAATAACTGTTTATAGCAGAATCAAACTACAGTAAGAATTTTTAAATGAAATCATAATTAAATATCTAGCAGTACTTACCAGAGCATTCCAATTTCAGTTCATCTTTGTTTGCTACAACATCAGTAGGTGTACATTTTAAAGGTTTTCTACTCATATCAAAAATCATTTGTTTTCTCTTAGATATTATATTGAACAAATAAATTTGTTCACCTCCCAAATTTGCTAATAAATCTTTACCATCTGGACTAAATGTAATGTATGTAGAAGTCAAGGATCTATACCGTCGTTTGAAATCATTCAATTTTAAAGGCAAGTGACCTATAAATGCGTTAAGAAAACATCACAAAATTTACCATAGCAAAAGGAAAAATTTATAAAAATCATTCAAAACTTAAAATAAGATTGTATTACAAGAATTACACTATGGTGTATAATAATATGTATATATACAATACAGAGAAAAATGTTTAGAAATTTTCGAATTCTGACATTCTGAATGTAAAAAAATATACTTTATGGATTCTCTTGGAACTTCAGTTAGATAAAGAGTATGTTACACTAATTCTACTTCAGCAAAGATTTTGTAAATTAAAAAAACTGGTAAATTAAAAAAAAAATGTTTAGAAATTTTCTAATTCTGACATTCTGAATGTAAAAAAAAATACTTTATGGATTCTCTTGGAACTTCAGTCAGATAAAGAGTATGTTATACTAATTCTACTTCAGCAAAGATTTTGTAAATTTAAAAAACTGGTAAATTAAAAAAAAAAAATGTTCAATATCTCCCTGTAAAAAATAATATTTGAAATGTGTTGCAGCTGTAGCAAGTGATTATGAAATTTCTTTTAATTATCTGCATTCATTTGTCTGAGAATAGCATGTACATTCATAAAAAAAAATAACGGTTCCTTCATTTATTTATTTTAAATAACATGAAAGGTATTCAAAAATCCAATTCAGCTTCATTTTTAGGAAACTGGATATATTATATTAGCCAAAATATGCTACAATTAGATAAAAATGTTTAAAAATATTTTGTTTGCAAAATTGATTATTTATATACACTGCTCAAAACAATTAAAGGATTTTGTAAGTCTTATATAAAATAATGGGATAAGCGAAATTTATTTGGCAGAAAATGGAAGAAGAGAGTCATAAATGCAAATTTTTCTCATTTTAAAACTTCAAAGTATGCAAATTTTGAGTTTGGCGTCAAAAACAATGCTTTAGTGGCAGCGAATGAAATTCGACTTTCAACTTAATGAAAGGTAACACAGAAAAGTATGATCGACATTCAGTAAGTACATTGCTTTGATGAATGTGATGTCTCAACAAAGTCATTTAACCGATTCAGAAGCTTCGAGAGTTGTTGGTCGGTTAGAGAGAGGGACCAAACACAAGCTGAAGTAGCATAAGCCACTGGATTTTTACAGAGTGTGATTTCCAGGATCTGGAACCAGTTTTTGGAGACTGGAAATACAGGTCGAAGACAAGGGCAAGTTCGTAGACATGTAACATCACCCAATGAAGATCGATATTTAATGCTAACAGCTCAAAGACACCGAAATATGAATGTTCCTCTTCTTCAACAACATTTTTGCTCAGCTACTGGCACCACAATTTCGACTCAAACTATTGGAAACCAGCTCCACACTGTAGCAATAAGTCTGAGTATCTCATCATTATATTGGCATCTGGCCAGAGCTCCATTTCAAATGATGTGTAAATCAATGTTCCATCAATGGAGATGCTAGCATAGACCATCACCCCTACCCAACTGCTGAATCTAACACTTCTGTGCACAAACACAGAATTGTTTCTAGTGCCATGTTCCCTCCAGATGAAAAGACACTTATTATCACAATGAATAGAAAAAAAGGACTCACCAGATGAAAGAATATTGCGTCATTCACTTCTTCCCCAGTTCACATGCTGTGTTGCCTACTCCCTACGGCCGCAACAGTTAACGTAATACTGTTAACGTAATACTGTTAACGTAATACATATCATTGGTTGGCAAATATATAGACCTATAGCTTAGAGCTGGTTTTGCACAGCTTGAGTCGAAACTGTAGTGCCAGTAGCTGAGTGAAGGTATTGTTGAAAAAGAGGAGCATTCATATTCCGATGTCTCCGAGCCATTAGCATTAAATATCAATCTCCATTGGGTATTGTTACAAGTCTATAACCTTGCCCTGGTCTTCAGCCTGCATTTCCAGTCTCCGAAAATACTGTTCCAGATCCTGAAAAATCACACTTTGTAAAATTTCAGTGGCTTCTGCTACTTTGGTTTGTGTTTGCCCCCCTCCCCCTCCTCTAACCAACCAACAACTCTCCAAGCTTCTAAATCTGTTAAATAACTTTGTTGAGACATCTTACTCATCAAAACACTGCACTTACTGAATGTTGATCATTCTTTTCCACTTTGTCTTTCATTAAGTTGAAAGACAAATTTCATTCGCTGTCATTAAAGTTCTGTTTTTGATGTCAAGATCAGAATTTGTATATTCTGTTGAAAATTATAACAATTATCTGCCCAATATATTTCACAGACTATCAAAACATTTTACTTTCGATTCGAACTGTAAAAAGCTACAAATGAGGCATCTGCGCATGCCTATGAAAACCGCTCGCACCTGCATCAATGTATATGTATTATTTTCTTCTGTAGTCGTTATGTAGACTCTTAAATATTCGGAGTGTTTTAGTAGCTCCGTAATTCAAATTTATTTTTATGTTCTTTTTCTTTTCTTAATTCTTTTATTAAATATTCAAAGACACAAAGTCATCTCGTAATTGAGTATGCTGAATCAATTAAATCTAATGGATAATTTCTTTATAGAAGAGTTTATAATTCAGCTGTCTAAACCAAAACAAGAATAGAATGAACGGATGCTAAATAGACGAATACAGGTAAGAAGATTTTCTTAATTATAATTACCTGTAAAATAATTCTATATAAATATATATATAATTATAATAGATATGTGTGACTTCTGCGTAAATATAAAACATTCTGTGCTATTGAGGTATTTAAAATAACAGATTATGACACAGAACAAAAAATGATGTCACACTTTCTATAAAAATAAATTCATTTATATAAATACTAGTATTCTATTTTAAGATAATATGAAATGGAATGTATTAAACATACAAAAATAATAAATGAATTGAAATAAATTTTGATATAAAAAAAAATAAATAAATAAATAAAGCATCCGTTCAAAACAGAACTGAAACCAAAAGTTTTGGTTTGAAAAATATATATGTTCTAGAAACAAAAAGGAAAGAAAAGAAAAAACTCAATTGAATCGTAATTAAGTATAATAAGAAAAGAAATATTATATAATCAAAATATTTGCAGTGATTAAATAATAAATTTAAAATGGCTTTTGCAAAAGATGTTTCAATAATCGACAAATTGAAAACCACGAATTACGATTTGTGGAAGTTTAAAATAGAAATGATGCTATGCAAGGAAAATTTATTTGAATTAATAACAGACGAACCTCCAAATCCTGTCACTAATGAGTGGACAATAAAAGATCGCAAAGCCAAAGCGATTATTAATTTATCGATAGAAGATGACCAAATCGTACACATAAAAAATCTCGCGACAGCTAGGCAAACGTGGGACACTTTAAAAAGAATTCACGAGCGTTTGAACTTGTCCAGTAAATTATTTCTATTGAGAAAATTATATTCTGCTAAACTAGCAGAGGGTGAAAACCTATCTCAACATCTAACGCACATATATCAGATCCGTGATAGATTGACCGCTATAGGTGAAGTGATAAATGATGAGCACATGTCGGCTCTTATGCTATGCTCACTTCCTCCAAGTTTCGATACCTTGATAACGGCAATTGAATCTAGAGATCAGGAAGACTTGACCCCAGAATTCATCAGGGGAAAGTTACTTGAAGATCTAAAAAGATCAGAAAACAATCAAACAAATAATGAAAGCGCATATAAAATGCACATTAAAATTAAAACACCACCACGAAAGTTTTGCAATTATTGCAAAAAGAGTTCGCATAATAAAAGTGATTGATGGCATTTAAAAAATAAAGAAAGCAATGAATATAAGCACAAAGAGAATTCAAATAACTATCAAAGCAATTTCTACAGTCGAAATAAATATAAAAACAAACAAAGATCAAATATGATGCAAGAAACGGAAAATAAAATGAAAAATCTAACTTTTGTGGTAGGAAATTCAAACAGAAACTCATTCATCGTAGATAGCGGGAGTTCAAGCCATGTATGCAACAGCATAAAAGGGTTCATGTCATTTAAAAACAATGATAAAACACAAGTTATGTTAGCCAATGGTCAATCTGTAATCTCACAAGATTGTGGAGATGTAAAAATAGAAGTGAGAAATTCTAAAAACGAAACCAAACACAAAGACACTCTATTCATTCCTGAAATTGCCACAAATTTAATTTCAATAAAAAAGGCAACCGAGAATGGTTGTCAGGCAATATTTAAAGAAAACACTTGTGAAATTAAATTTAAAAATGAAGAATATATTTTTGCGACAGTAGCTGACAATTTGTATGAAGTTAAAACAAATGATAACATACAAGAAAAGATAAACATGACACAAACTTGCGATAATAAAAATTGTGTTAAACTATGGCACAGTAGATTAGGACACAAAAATATCGCACAAATAAAAGAACTTGTCAGTAAGGAAATGGCAACGGGAATTAAACTGAACAATTGTAAACACGATGATAATTGTGAAATTTGTATTATGTCAAAATTGAAAAACGACTCATACCCCAAAGTAGCTACACACAAGACAAAACAAACATTAGACATAATACATTCTGATCTCTGTAGGCCATTCCAGACACCTACGGTGGGTGGAAAAAGTTATTTTCTCACTTTTATCGACGACTATAGTCGCTACACTTATATATATATCTGTTAAAAAATAAATATGAAGCTTTAGAAGCTTTCAGAAATTACCATGCACTCACTTCCTATATATTTGGAAGAAAAATTAAAATTTTGCATTCTGACAATGGTGGTGAATATATGAATAAAGAGTTTGAAAAATTTCTTCAAAATGAAGGTATACAACACCAACTAATCGTGCCCCATTGTTCTCAACAGAACGACGTGGCTGAAAGGAAAAACCGTACTTTAGTCGAAATGACCAGATGCATGTTAAATGAAAGTCAATTAAACAAAAACTTTTGGGGAGAAGCTTTAATGACAGCAAATTATTTACAAAACAGACTACCAACAAGTGCCCGTGAAAAGACACCATATGAGCTTTGGACTGGTATGAAACCAGACCTCTCAAAATTAAGAACATTTGGCTGCAAAGCTTATGTTTATGTGAACAAAACTGATAGAAAAAAGTTAGACAATAAAGCGAAGAGTGGCATTTTCATGGGTTATGATCTAAAAAGTAAAGGATATAGAATTTATGTAAATAAAAACATAAAAATCTGCAGAACAGTGAAATTTCTCGAAGAGCATGAAACTCACGAACATTCTCGAAACATTGACCAAAATGCAATTAATGAGGAATCTAAAATTCCTGTTATTCTAAACAATGAAAATGATGTAACAGAAGAACACAATGAAATTCAGAATACACAAACCCTAAGGAGGTCAGATAGAATAAACAAAGGGGTACCACCTGATCGTTTTGTTTTTCTCAAACTGATACAAATTATATTGAACCGAAAACATTTGACGATATAGTAAACATGAAAAATCCTATTGAAAAGGAAAAATGGTTAGAAGCAGCAGAGGAAGAGATGAAATCATTAAATAAAAATGAAACATGGGATCTTGTTGATCCTCAGTGGCGCCGCCAGAAAAAATTTCAGGGGGGGGGCACAACCTGAAATATTTTTTTTTTAATAAAATTCTGATAGCATAGTTTTAAATTTTAAGAAAAAATGCTTAGTAGAATTTTCCAGGGGGGGTCAAGTGCCCCCCCTTGCCCCATTCTGCCGACGCCCATGTTGATCCTCCACCTAATACACACATTGTTGGTTCCAAAGTGGGCTTTTAAAGCAAAATACAATGACTCAGGCAAAATTGAAAAATACAAAGCACGTCTGGTGGCAAGAGGTTTTAGTCAAAAGTATGGAACTGATTATGATGAGACTTTTGCCCCAGTGGCTTCTCATACAACAATCAGAACCTTCTTGATAAATGCATTGTACAAAAATTTCAGTTAACTCACGTTGACGTAAAAACTGCTTTCCTACATGGAGAACTAGAAGAAGACATTTTTATGAGCCAGCCAGAAGGCTTCATAATACAAGGACAAGAGAAAAAGGTCTGCAAATTACGAAAAGCCATATATGGCCTCAAACAAGCAGCCAGGTCTTGGAATACCAAAATCAATGATACACTAATCAAATTAAATTTTACTGCCTGTGAATCAGACAAATGTTTATACAAAAGGTCCAAGGACAATAATACAGTTTACTTACTTATGTCGATGACATATTGTTGGAAGGAAACAAAAATGAAATACACGAAGTAATAAAGGAACTTGAAAACGAATTCGAAATCACAATTCTAGGTCAAGTAAACAAATACTTAGGAATACAAATAGAAAGAGGTGATAATGGGACATTAGCTATACATCAGAAAAATAAAATAAATGAACTTGTTAGGAAATTTAATTTGCAAGATTCCAAACCAATTAACACACCACTTGATCCAGGATACCAGAAAGATGATAAAATTGAAAATATTCTACCAAATAACACCAAATATCGGCAAGCTGTAGGAGCTTTGTTGTATATAGCAACGTTAAGCAGACCGGACATCTCGGCAGCAGTTAATATACTTATAATGAACAACCTAGAGAAAAGGATTGGGAAGCCGCAAAAAGGGTAATTAAATACGTAAACACTACTAATGACTATAAATTAAAATATGTTGATCAAGAACCTATTTTAAAAGTTTTTGCTGACGCTGACTGGGCAAATGACACACTTGATAGAAAATCTACAAGTGGTAATATATACTTTTTGTTGGGAAAAACCCGATTAACTGGACATCCAAGAAACAGAACTGCATAGCACTATCAACAGCTGAAGCTGAGTATATCTCGGCTGGAAATGCAGCAAAGGAAACAATAACAATATTAAAACTACTAAAAGATCTTGATATGGAACAAAAACAACCAATCGTTATTTATGAAGACAACCAAGCCTGCATTAAACTCACTGAATCTGATAAGTACCAAAGTCGCACAAAACACATAGATGTGAAATATCATTTAATTAAACAGTTGTGTGAACAAGGAATTATTAAATTGAAATATATCTCAAGCAAGGATATGACTGCCGATGTGCTTACTAAGGCACTACCTAAAGCGGCATTCATTAAACACAGAGACAAACTGCAGCTTATAAAAACTTAATATATTTTGTGCAAGGTGGAGTGTTGAAAATTATAACAATTATCTGCCCAATATATTTCACAGACTATCAAAACATTTTACTTTCGATTCGAACTGTAAAAAGAAACAAATGAGGCATCTGCGCATGCCTATGAAAACCGCTCGCACCTGCATCAATGTATATGTATTATTTTCTTCTGTAGTCGTTATGTAGACTCTTAAATATTCGGAGTGTTTTAGTAGCTCCGTAATTCAAATTTATTTTTATGTTCTTTTTCTTTTCTTAATTCTTTTATTAAATATTCAAAGACACAAAGTCATCTCGTAATTGAGTATGCTGAATCAATTAAATCTAATGGATAATTTCTTTATAGAAGAGTTTATAATTCAGCTGTCTAAACCAAAACAAGAATAGAATGAACGGATGCTAAATAGACGAATACAGGTAAGAAGATTTTCTTAATTAACCTGTAAAATAATTCTATATAAATATATATATAATTATAATAGATATGTGTGACTTCTGCGTAAATATAAAACATTCTGTGCTGTTGAGGTATTTAAAATAACATATTCTGGACTTTGAAAATGAGAAAAATTTACATTTGTGACTGACTCTCTTCTTCCATTTCCTGCCAAAAAAAAATTTGCTTATACCATTATTTTATGTAAGACTTACAATACCCTTTAATACTTTTGAGCAGTGTATATCCTCCCACAAACATAACAAAAATTCAAAAAGTTATCATTAATAAAATAAAATAAATTTCCATTCTTTGTTTATTAATTTATTTTTGTATGCAAAATAAGATGTTATCCATATTTATTTTCAATCAATGTACACTATATTACAAATGTATTTTATTAAAAACAAGTTTGAGCAAACCCTTAATCATTCTGCTGCCCCCCCCCCCCCCCACACACACACACCCTCAGACAAACTGAAATTTATTTATTTTACCAATAATAAATTTTTAAATCTTCACAATATTTACTTGGGGTTTTCATATAAGTAGCTCAATATTTTGGTTAATAGATTATGCAAAAGAAATATCATTAATGCTTGTTACAAATAATTATAATTTTTGCACAGTTAAAAATTGTTAAAATGTTAATATTTCATCAGATATTTCTTTTCTATTAATAATTGCAATATGTTGCATAAAATATAGTATTTCAAGGTTTTTTTTTTTTTTTTTTTTAAATGCAGAAACCTGTATATTTCCATGAATATATGTGCAGTTCTGATACAAATGAATACATATTTAAAGCTTTAAAACCATAAAGAACCAACAAGCTTTAAAACTACGAACTACAAGAAATTTCAAGTATTTTTTTATGGGGTGATGCCAAATAATTTTTTTTCTTTAATTTCTTACTGATCCCTTTTTTGCCTTTGGGGCAAAATGTTCATTGAAATATATATGGTGTAACATGATTTTTACAACCCAAAAATTCTAAGAGAATCATTTCTATAGATATTTAACAAAATGTCACAATTCAAAAGTGTCTAAAAACATATGTCAACTCAGAATATATTATATATTTGCATACATAACGCAATATTTAATAAACTATAGATCATTACAGAAACTATTACAATGCAGGGTTGCCAACTGCTCCGATTTCTGCGAAGTTTCTCTGAAAAATTTTGAGAACCCCGCAATTCCGCAACGTCATATTTATGCTCCACAAATTCAGTTTTGCCCCCCCTAGCTAAATATTTTTTTATTGAATACATAAAACTGAATAGTGGCAGATACTGAAAAAAAAAAAAAAATTGTATGCCTGGCATGGCTATCTGGTATCAGTCAAAAGGAGAAGCTTTTTTGCAGTCTCATGCGAATGTATTGTGTATATCGCATAGGGAGAAAGAAGTGAAAAGAAATTAGTTTCCTCCGTTTCTTTCTTTGGCTCTGAATTTCAGCCACCTGCCCTCCCCCTCCCCCCTCTTTCTCAGGAGCAGGTGAGGAAGGGAGGAGCTGATTAAGTGGTGTCGCAAAATGCACTTCCCGTATGATTAATTAGAGGGATAAAACTCAGTCAGTGCTGCACACTGTTTTTATTTCTCTCTGCCTTATTTATTTTTATTGAAATTAGTAACTTTTTCTAATGTTTAAATTCAATTTTATTTAAGATTTATTTGAAATAATTATACATTCATTTTATCATTCACTTAAAGCATTAATGATTTATTATGACTTCATTTGTATCTGAAAAAAAAAAAATAAATAAACAAATTATGACTAATAATCTGCAAAATTCTAAAGTTTACAAAACCTTTGGTCCCAAGCTATGCAGATTAGAGGGAGTTGCCTCAGAGATGAGATTATTTACCCATTCATATGAATATCTGAGATTTCGTTTTTAGATTTTTATGTGATAGTATAATAATTATTTTGACATTCATGAAAATTGTTGGAAATTTATTTTACTTGTGCTTTCTTTTCTAGTTTTTTTTTCTTTTTAATGTACTGGAATAATCTACTTTCATATACTGTCCTTATTTATGTATGGAAAATATGCCATCATGCAGAAAATAAATTACTTTTGGGTTTTAAGCTCATATTCAGACATTCATTTCTCATTCTTATCTCTCTTCACTGTTTTGCTAAATATATTTGATTATCAATAAATATTTCTTAATTTCATATGATTATTGTTAATTTATTTTTGTTAGTAGTTTACTTCTTTATTTCTTTTTACGTATTTTTTAAATTTTTAAAATTGCTCCTCAAAATTTCTCTGAATACTCCTCAAACTGTTCTTGAAAAGTTGGCAACCCTGACAATGTATCACATTTATCTTAACACTTTGCCGACTGATTGGTGAGATGTTCCCTTTTGGCAATAGCTGTGTTGAGAAATACAGTGTTGGCAAAAAAAAATTTTACACTTGAGAGGCAAAAAAAAAACAAAACTTTACATGTCAATTGCCGTTCCCGCCATAAAAATGTGTCGAACCCCAGTGATGGCACATGGTGTTAGTCGATCAAAGACTACCTTTCCCTATCCTATCAACATTCAGTTCCCCTCGTGGACTTTTAGAGTAGGCTGTATGCTCTTTGCTCCCACCAGCCAGTATTTCGTTGATTTGTTAAATGTTTAGAACCTACATCGGTATTCCCACTTCACACAATGGGTCGGATTAAGCTTAAAATGGAAGATAAATCTCATGCCTTGGCTCTGCTAGAGAAGGAAATCTCTGTGATTGATATAGCCAGAGATTGGGAAGATCATTCTAGATGTAACCAGTTGTAGCCATCGGGCAAATGTAGCCAGAGATCCGTGCCTAAACGGCTGCATTTGGTAATAAAATACTGACTGCAATGTGATATTTACAATAAACGACTAGAATGTTAAGATTTTGCCTTAAATATTTACATTTTAATGACCTTGTAAAGATTTTCTACATCTGGCTGCATCTAGAATAGTCTGCCAGATCTTTAACTACATCAATCACAGAGATTCCTTTCTCTAACAGAGTGGAGGCATAAGATTTCTCTTTAATTTTAAGCTTAATCCGACCATTGTGTGGAGTGGGAATACCGATGTAGGTTCACAAACTTTTGACAAATAAACGGAATATTGGCCGGCGGGAGCAAAGAGCATATAGCCTTACTCTAAAAGTCCACGGTGTGAACTGAATGGTCATAGGATAGGGAAAGGTCGTCTGTGACCGACTAATACTATGTGTCATCACTGGGATTCGACACATTTTTATGGCGGAAACAGCAATTGACAATTTTTTTTTTTTTTTTTTTTTGACACTCAAGTGTAAAGATTTTTTTTTTTTTGCCAGCACTGTAGAGTTAAAATGTTTTATGTGTGGCAACTCTTTAAACTTCTCCCAAAAGAATGCAACTAATGTAAGAAAACTCAATACTGTATATATGGTATTCAGAATATTTCCAATATATTTTGATAGTCTTGCCCACTTTGCTTCTTTGTTCACACTAAATTATCAACACAACTATTTAAAAATAACAGAATGAGTAAAAATGTTATATAATAGAAAGTTATTATAAGTGTAAGTGATATATATGTGAAAGTTGTGGCATACCATTGCACAAACTTATATGTTTCCATCGATACCACACTTCAAAGAATTAGTAAACATTATTAAATAAAATTTATGTCATTTGAATTAAAATACATGAATTCTATTTACAGCATCATTATTTTATTTCTCCACATGTTTATAGAAGTTTTATTGCTGCCTACATTTGGGAATTCCATTAGTAGTTAAATAATGTGCGGTGGCTAGCTTATACTCAGACACAATTCGTTTAGTTGGCAAAGTGCTAACATTAAATATTACTTTCTATTCCTATTTTCATAATTCAATATTTTTAACCTTTCTTTGCATAATGATGGAAATTTCCATCATAACATTTAGTGAACAAAAAATTGTACTGAAAACAGGTGTACTGTAAATTGGTTGTTGCTGGTAACTTTTTTCATGACTATTGCGTAATAAAGAACGTAGCTGTCAAAAAAAAAAATAAAATAAATAAAAATCAAATGTCTTAATCAGTAGAACGGGTTTGAACTTGTCATTCCACTGTTTGTTGTGGTTGGAAGAAACATGCGATTTCTTGCATATTTTTTATAACTAATCTGAGATTTTTTTTTTGCTAATAAAAGCGATGAAATTTACATCACTATGCAAAGATACATTATTTTATTTATTTTGTACTGAGTTTAACATGTAAATTTGCATGATGATGGATATTTCCATCATATTGTTTTTTAATTATATTATATTATATATTTATAACGGTATTTTTTAAAACATTTTTCCTTTAATATAGAGCATGAATTATATCTTCCTGATTTATTTCACAAAAAAAGAAAAAATTATGCAAAGGGTTAAAGGATTTTTTCCTCCCCTTTCTCCATCTGATAATACATCTAATTTTTATGACTAACATATTTTGTTCACTAAGAAATACTTTAAATCAATCAATAAATAAATTTTAAAACTATGTCTGAGACCCCTTTAATAATTCAAATTCATCTTTGTCATTGAGTCATCATAAAAAGAAAATTCCCCCCATTTTCCATGATATAGTACAATCGCTTCCTTTTTCTTACAATACTTATCTAGGGAATTTGCTGTGAGAATGTAAGCCAGTATGCACACATTCAGTCAGGTTATTACTTAATACAGTATAATTATCATACACATTTGAATTTTTAATGGAAACATGAGTTTTATACTTTTTAGAAATGCATCATAACCAACTTAATTTGAATTTAATTTTAAATTAATTAATTCAACTTTTATTTGCTATGAAAATAATACTTTCAACAATGCTCTACGGCTTTCACAGTTTTTGAACAGTAAATATATACAGTATAACACCTTTAATCTGGAATCGACATCGCCGATTCCGAATTATGGAAATGGCCGAATTATAGATCTTTTTTTTCAGAACTTGGATCTTGGATGCATTTAAGTTACTAAAATATAATATATGAATATTTGTTTAAAAAAATAAAATAAAATAAAAAATTATCGTGTAATAAATTATTGATTCTTTTTTTAGTTAAATAATATTAACAATTTTATTTGAAATATTAAAAGTAAAACATCACAAAAAAATAGTTTCCTTTTCTGTGGTGGCGTCATCTTGCTTTATTTTGGAGAAATAACTTTTCTAATAAATAAATTATATAATTGTGTGATTTTAAATTATAACTATAAATAATACAATAAATCCCGAGAATCAAAGCTATATTATTAAAAAAATTTTAATTATTTAAACAGTTTATGACAAGTAAATTAATTTTATTAGTATTATTATCATAAGAAATAATGGCAGTGTAAAAGATTTAATGCTAAAAAAAGTTATATATATTACAAAATTTGCATAAAAAGTAAGAAAATATAGAAAATTATTAAAATTAAATTAATTGATTAAAAAAAAAAATATGTAAATAATTTTCAAATGTAAATGAAAATTACTTTAGTATGTCTAAAAAAGACAACAGTTTCATTTTTGGTTAGTGAGAACAATCAAATTTTCTAAAACAGAATTATTTTTTCAGTGGCGCTATCTGTAGTCATTCATCAAAACGAAAAACAAAAAAGGAGGATTTTAGTTTTCTAAGTCCGGATTATGAATATTTCCGATTTATTGAAGTCTGAATTAAAGGTGTTAAACTGTATATATATATATAATAAAGATGATCTATTAAGCATAGTAGAAGCCAAGCAACAGATACAAGATCACTGAAACACCAATGACTAATAAGATTTTTAAAAATTTTATCGGTGGTTGAAATACACTAATGTAAAGAAACCAGATCCACTAATCAACAGCCTGAAAACATATGAATCAATAAAGTAACACAACAAATCCCAACTCAAAACCATAAACTTATCAAAATTAATGAAAAAATAACCTAAGAAACACAAGATAGGAAGGAAGGAGGCAGGCGGCAAGACTTGTGACTTGCCTGTGGGGTTAAACTAGTTTCACGCCGGCAACACTCACCCAGCCTGCCACGACCAGAACAGGAACCATATGGATTTAAAAAAGCAAAATTTCAGAGCAGATGAATAACAATGAAACCACGAAGCAACAATGAAATTCACAGATTGATTAGAATTTTAAATACAGTTGACAACTCAAAAAGGAAGAAACTGAAATTTTAGTGGAAAAAGAAAGTTTTGCATAGTAATACAAAGTAAATGCAACAAGCCGTCTGCTTTATATATATATATATATATATATATATACATATATATACAGTATAACACCTTTAATTCAGACTTCAATAATTGATTAAAAAAAAAATAATAATCTTATTGGTCATTGGTGTTTCAATGATCTTGCATCTGTTGCTTAGCTTCTACTATGCTTAATGGATCATCTTTATTATATATATATATCTTTCTCTTCAGTTTTTGTCTGTTTTGGTACACATGCTCTACTTATTTTCTTAATATTTGTTGCCAGTCTATTTTTTGTTTTAGATGTTCTTATATTCTATTTTGTAAATTTCTGCTGTTTCTTTTGGGCTAGTTTTATCTTTGATTTGACTCACTAGCTATATGTTGGGATTGGGTTTCACATAAGGAAATTTCCTTATTTCAAGTTGTTTGTAGCTTCTTTTGCAATAGAGAATGAACATGTATTTTATCTGTGGTTCAGCTGACTATTTTATTAAATGATTTTAATTCTGTTCCTGCATAATTTTTGCAAATAATATTTTGGGTATATTTATTTTATATTACAATACCATGGATGACTTCATTTCTTCTATATTTGATTGGAGCATACCGAGAGTGCCCAGCTTATGTAGAATCTCAATGCCTCAAGTTTGTAATTGTATAGTGTTTTGCATTTGACTTTTCTTTCATGAGTGTTATTAGATTTTTTGCATAATGTAGTTTTAATAACTGCTTTTTGTTTTAATTAACATCTAAATAGTTCAATGTATTATTTTCTTCTGTTTTTACAATAAATTTTATGTTAGAGTCTTTGGCATCTTTTTTTTTTCTATTTTAATTTCTTTCACTATAATAACAATAATAATTCTTTCACTATAATAACATATTAATATATATAATTTAATTCTTTCACTATAATAACATATATTAAAAACATTTAAAACCGTTTAAAATTACATCACAAGCGCTTTCAACTGCCTTCGCAGTCTTCCTCAGGTGTGCTCTGGTGAACACGTTCGTCGGGCGTATCTTTTGTTTTCCTTCCACCTTTCTTCTCTAGGATAGGGCGCCACCCAGCGTTGATTTCCATTGGCTCAGTATTGCATGCGTCGTGATTCGCAATAATTTCGACGTTTTCTCTTTTTGTGGCGTAATGATAATTGTTATAGTGAGCTATTTTGCTGAAGTTTTTAAAGTCTATTTTTATATTTTCTTTTTCGTTTATTTTTGTTAGTGCTGTTGTTATTTTACCGTATTTTATATCATTTTCGTGTTCTTTAATCCGCGTTTTTATCTTCCGTTTCGTCATGCCGATATAGCATCCTGTTGTTTTATCTTCTTTGGTGTAATTAATTTTGTAAATTCCTGCAGTTTCAGCCTTTATTTTGCTGATAGAAGTTCTATCAGCAAAATAAAGGCGTCCCAATGGGATCATCGATCTCAGGAGTAATTGCAGAATTTAAATTAAGACAGATAGAAAATGAGTACATTACAAAAAATTTCAAAGAAATAAAATATTAGTATCGATATGTAGATGACGTATTTGCAATTCTAAAAAACACCTCCCCCCCAAAAATACACTAGAAAAACTAAACAAAATAGACCCGGACATTAAATTCACTCTTGAAATCCAAAATGAAAACTTATTAAATTTTTTAGATGTTACTATAATAAAAACCCCAGAATTAAACTTTGAAACCACAGTATATCGGAAACAAAACAATAGTAATGAAATTATAAATGCTAAATGCAAAACTCCTTACAGATATAAGATTGCGGCCATACAATATTACATAAATCGCGCAATAAATATATGCTCCAACGAAACCTTATTAAAACAAGAAATTCAAAAAATTACAGAAATATGCCAGAATGCAGGTTACAAAAAGCACACAATAAATAAACTATATAGAAATAGACTAAAAAAACTGGACAATATTAATAACGCACAAAAACAAAAATACATCCCCCCAATTCCATATAATAAAGGTGTAAGCAATAAAATAAAAAACGAAGCTGCGAAATTAAATATAAATGTACCGATAAAACCCAATAGTAATATTTTTCAAAGAATTAGAAATGACAAAGACCAAATCCATTTTTCAGAAACTGCAGGAATTTACAAAATTAATTACACCAAAGAAGATAAAACAACAGGATGCTATATCGGCATGACGAAATGGAAGATAAAAACGCAGATTAAAGAACACGAAAATGATATAAAATACGGTAAAATAACAACAGCACTAACAAAAGTGAACGAAAAAGAAAATATAAAAATAGACTTTAAAAACTTCAGCAAAATAGCTCACTATAACAATTATCATTACGCCACAAAAAGAGAAAACGTCGAAATTATTGCGAATCACAACGCATGCAATACTGAGCCAATGAAAATCGACGCCGGGTGGCGCCCTATCCTAGAGAAGAAAGGTGGAAGGAAAACAAAAGATATGCCCGACGAACGTGTTCACCAGAGCACACCTGAGGAAGACTGCGAAGGCAGTTGAAAGTGCTTGTGAGGTAATTTTAAATGGTTTTAAATGTTTTTAATATATTTTAAACTTTACCTTTTATTTGATTTTAAATGATATTGACATACCTTAATTATTATAATTTCTCATTATGATATGTCAACACTATAATCTTAATGCTCGTTAAGATAAGTCGATAACATCTTTGATATTACAGAGAAAAAAGCTAACATAGAAAATTACTAAACAATTTAAATACCATAAACTAACAAAATTTCCTGTAGAAACAGAAGAAAAGTTACTTGGATGCCAAGTTAATAAAAACAGCAAAAGGCAATATTAAAATTACCATATAAAGAAAACAGAATAGCAGTCACGAAATAAAAGCCAAATGCAAAACTTTATACAATTATAAACTTGCTACATTGAGATCCTATGTAAACCAAACTATCACAGTATGCTTCAACCAAGTATTATTTGAAAAACTGAAAATCATATTCAAGATACTGCCTGATATACTTGAAATAATGTTTACAAATTATACTGCGGTAGAATTAAAATATATACTAGCAAATCAAATCAGACAGAGACAATGTTAATGTAAGAGAAACAGCATGAACTTACAAAATAGAATATAAGGATATGAAAAACAAAAGTAGGATGCTACACTAAAAAATAAATAAATAAAATAAATAAGAGACAGAACATTTGGAAAAACCACTACAGCTCTTCTTGTAGAAAATATTGATATTAGACATCTAAGAGAGAAGATATAGACTAAGTAAGATTTCACTTATATCTTGTGCCTATGATATTTTCAGACTTAAATCATTACAAAAATAACACAAAAAATATTAAATACAATCCATATTTGGATTTTTTTTTCCTACTTTGGGTACCACATGACATTCCAAACTAAATGAATTAATAATGGGAGAGAGTTGCTTCATTTTGAACTAGATATTTTAATTCATTTATTGTCATACAATGTTTAATAAAAATATAGGCATTTCTATGACAGTTTTCTTGATATTAATAAAATCGTAATAAGTTTTTATATAATAATTATCACTTGTGCTGAAAAAAAGACCAGGAAAATGCTATATCAAACAGATCGGTTTACAATGAAAGCATTGAATTTTTTAAATGATCAATCATATAAAGAAAGATTTGACTGTCTCTACTCAAAGCACTGATATTTCCCTTGATGGAAGTTTGAAATATTCTGATTTCCAAAAATGTATAAACCTGGTTTCTTTCTTCATCATTGATGATACTCATTCCTCTTCCATTATAGTCTTTTACATAATTTAGTTTAAATTCTGCTTTCTAATTTTTAGTTGATTTAAAACAAATCCATGTTTCCCTGATTATAAAATGGTAGTCTTAGATGTTATGTCCCTTTTTAATATTAGTTCTGATTTCCTTTGCTTGACACACCACGCTTGAAATTTATCCTAATTCACTTATTAATTCTAATCTAAATATTGATGCTGTCATTGAGTTGATATTTTCTGTCTTTCACCAAATTACTTTTTGTTCAATAAGAATACCAACTTTCAAAAAAGTTAAATAAACAGAAGATTCTCATCTGAAAAACCACAGATTTTGCACAGCAATTTTAATTTGTAGAACTTTTACTAATAGCTTTTGATTAGTATGAAAATGTAAAAAAAAAAAAGAAACAGTTTTCTAAAAATAAAAAAATAAAAAAAAGCCAAAGGGTTTTAATTTAGAATTTTGTCTCTGAAACTCCTTGAAAAATTCTAAGTGCAACAGAAAATCTCTTGTGTGTGTTGATGAGTCTGGACAGAGAAAAGGAATTAAATGTTAAGCAGGGTACTCCAAAAATCACAGAAAATACTAAGAGCTGCTTTTTTTTTTTTTTTTTAAAGGTTGGGGGGGGGGGGAGGTTATATTTATAATATAAATTTTCCACCAAGCTCCATAAACTGCATCAAAGACACGCTCCACAACCAATCAGCCTAGCATACAAGATGTATTAAAAACTTAAGAACACAGAAATTGAAAAATAATAATACATTAAAAAAAGTGTTAAATGATAAAAAACAACTAAACAGTTAGGAAATTTTGAAAAATATTTACCGTAAAATTCCGATTATAAACCCCCTTTCTTTTAAAAATAAAAATGATTAAAATCAAAAGATGTGATATTATTGGAAACATTTAAAAAGCTGAAATTTTAGGAAAATCTTCAGATTATAATAGCCGAAAAAACGGAAGGTTTTTGAAAAATGAAAACATCTGAAAATTACAGAGCAAGGTACAATTGGGTGGGGGGGTTACTATCGGAATTTTACGGTACATAAAAATAAAGAATATTTTTGTGTTTTTCTATATCTTCCCATACACACATGCATACATTTATAATTAAACGCATCTATCTTGTACATCTTTTCAATACCATACATGTTCAAATATAAACACACTTTTTTTTTTTTTTTTTTTTTTTGAAGACATCTATTTAAATGATTTTATTTCAATTAAGATAAGGTATTTTTAGGTAACCTACATAACTGCCAAGTTTGCAGCTTTAAAAACATGAAGATTTCTACTTGAAAATGGGAAGGAAAAGGGGAGATTTCTACCGTAAAATAGGAAAAAAACAGGAAAATTTTAAAAATATACACATTTAAACAAAATGTCATTTTGATGCACACATTTGCCAGACAGCTAAATAAATGGGTAAAATATACACTAAACACTATGGAGAAAGATTAATAATAATAAAAAATGATTGTGCATCGCAGAACGTTTGATCATCAATCGTTAATTGGAATGTATTTGGAAGGGGGGGGGGGATGACAAAAAAAAATTACATGAGTGAGATATATTGAACAATTCTACTTCTTTTTAGGTTCTAGAATCGCATAAAGCAAATTTAAAATGAATATTAATATTTATGCTGCAGATGGAAAAAGATTGTGAATCCAAGGTATAGATGTTTAATTGCCGATTGTTAATGGGGTCACGAAAAATTATGCAAATGAGAGATATTGAACCTTTTCTACTTCTTTAGATTTTAGATTCTAATAAAGTAAGTGTAAAAGGAACACTGACATTAATGTTGTAGATGGAGAAGATTGGAAATTGCAAAGTGTTTGATCACCGATCGTTAGCAAGGAGGAAGGTCACAAAAAATACATCAGTGAGAGGTATTAAACAATTCAAAATTCTCTAGAATCTAATAAAGCCTGTTTAAATAAATTTTGCTGTATTTCGAGAAAGATTGGAAATTCCAAGACTTCTGCAAGGCATTTAATCATCAATCGTTTTTCTTTTTTGACAGAGTTATGGAAAACTGTGAGATTTCTTTAGAAAAACTCAAAAGCCAGAGAAATTACTTTTAAAGTAAGAATGCTGGAAACTGGCTAAAAATTAGGAGACTTGACATCTCTGCAATAATCAATTTTATTGTCAAATTAATGGAAAAGTAATGGGCTTACCCATTTCAGTTAGTGAAATGTTCTAGTATGCAGAAAATAAATTTTCTTTTTTAATTAAAAAAATTCTTTTTTAGGAAAGATATGTTGAGGATGTAATCTGCCATCATTTAAAGATTTATTTTTTATAATATTTTGACCAATGGCAATTCTTTTCTGCTCAAGCCAGTTTACTCATAAAGTTGAAAAAGATAATAAATTGTTTTTCAAATATTTTAAGTTAATTTGTAACTGATAATTTTCAAAAATTTATAACTTCTGTTTATAAGAAATCTAATTTTTCTGATGAATGTTTGAACTTTAAGGCAACCTTAAAATGATTTACAGTATGGAACCATTTATCCGGAATCCAGTTATCTGGAAAACCAGTTATCTGGAATTATATTTTCAAACAATTAACTTCTAATGTACATTTAAAAAAAACTTACAGAAGTATTTTTATTTATTTTTTAATAATAATGGTTTAGCATTGTAATATGAAACAATTAAAAAGAAAAGAAATATTTAATAAAGAACAGTAATTCCATTCAATTTTGTTATATTTAAAAGTAGTATTTATTTATTTGGTAAATACAGTGTAAACTGAAAAGATAGCTTTTAGTTCTGAAAAATGTCGATAGATGACGCCACTACACAATATCCTAAAACTGACGATTTTATTTATCTGGAAAGGGTTGGGTGAAATAGTGATAATTGGTCCTTTTCTGAATTTATTTTATTACTATTTTATTTATTTATTTATTTATTGGGGGTGGGGAGGTGATAAATAAAATCAAGCAACTTCTAACATTTATGAATATTTTGCACTTTCATGGACATAAAAAACACGAATTTTCATAAGGAATAAAAAGAGCCTTTAAAATCAGGTCTTATTTCTCTAAATCCTTAGTAATATTTAATGTTTTAAAATCATTGGCTAATCATGGCTAAAAATACTTGGATTTGGGCAAATCTTGATTTTTATGTAAGGTTAATAAATTTCAAAAGGTTTTTTTTTTTTTTTTTTCTTTTTTTTTTCACATTTTAATCAATTTATCTTGATTGAAAGTTATTTTAAATATTTTAATTTAAATTATTTAAAAAAAAATTCAGGTTAATTAAATATTTTAATTTGATATATTGATAAAAAATAGTTACTGTATATTTCCAAACATAAGACGATCCATATATAAGCTGAGAGTACATTTTTCGTTTCAGAAATTTGCCCAAAATTGTAAGCCTGTGTATAAGTCGAATTGAAAAATTACTCTTTTAAAGTTCGAGTTTATCGCCAAAATGGCAAAAATATTGCCAATCTATAAAACTTTCAGAATAATCTGTCCAATGAAATTGCATGAAATGTGTGCTTATCCAATAGAATTCCTTACCTTACTTAGCTATGACGTAAAATGATCGCATTGTGTTCACCAACAGATGGTGGAGTATTGCAATACTCCACCATCTAATAACAACTTCGCCCCTATTATCCCTCGCATATTTGCTAAGTATAAAGACCACAAAAATCCCCCATCTTTACGTCCCATAGTTAACAAATCAGAAGGCCCCACATACTTTTTAGAACGATACATGAAAAATATTTATCAAACTCTTCTCCCCCACTCCGACCTTTCTATAAACTCCAACGAGCAATTCATGCAAAAACTTTGCGATAGCAATATAAACTCTGATGATCTAATGTTAAGCTTCGACGTCAAAGAACTTTATCCCTCCATAGACACTACCGAAATTGCAAATATTGTTAATGAAAAAATAGTAGAAACATACGGCGATAATAAGATTAGCGAAACCTTAATCCGCACCAATAACTTGCTCCTTAACGAATCATACTTCCAATTTAATCATGACATCTACAAACAAAAACAGGGCCTTCCCATGGGGTCGCCCATTTCAGGGATCCTCGCAGAATTAAAAATGAGACTTATCGAAAACTCCGCCATAAATATTATTAATAAAACTAAAATCTGGACTTGTTACGTTGACGACGTTTTTACAGTTTTACCGAAAAATTCCGACACTAATAAAATGCTAAACGATCTCAATAACCTCGATAAAAACATAAAATTCACGATGGAAAACGAAACTAACAACACATTGAACTACCTAGATATTAAAATAACGAAAACTCCAGACAATACAATCGATACTACTGTTTACAGGAAACCAACAGCCAATACCGAAATCATCAATAAACACTGCCATACCCCCCTTCCCTATAAATATGCCGCTATAAGATCTTATATAAATCGCGCAATCCTTATCTGCTCCAATAAAACCCTCCTCAATGAAGAACTTAAATATATTAAAGATATCGCCTATAAAGCTAACTACCCAAAAAACCTTATCAATAAAATATATAAAAAACGAATTAAAACCCTTAATAAAATTAGTAACGCCCAAAAAGAAAAACCAAAATTCACTACCCCTATTCCTTTCAGCAACGGAGCAAGTATAAAAATAAAAAATGCCGCTAAAAAACACAATATAAACATTCCAATTAAACCTAACCGAAATATTTTTCAACATATTAGAAACGATAAAGACAAGATTGACAATAGATCCACTTCCGGTATTTATAAAATAGATTTCAACTACACTAATAACTCCAGCGCGTGCTATATCGGTGTCACTAAACGGAAAATATTAGACCGCGAAAAAGAACATAAATCCGACTTAAATCATAACCGTCAATCTACCGCACTCGCATCCACTCACCTCAATAACCCAATTAATATTAACAGCATACATACTAATAAAATCGCCCACTACAATAATCACAGTTATGCCCTCAAAAGAGAAGCTCTAGAGATCATCACTAACCCCATGGCAGTCAACGATCGCGAACATGCAAGAATCCCAAAAGAATGGAGCCAATTAATCAAGCAATCCACCAAGGCGAAGAGAAATGAAGAAACAACGCCCAGAGATGCCAACTTCTAATGACAAAAAAGCAGGAGATTTTTTAACAGAAATCACGAGACTTTTTCCAACAAGAAAGTTTGTAAGAAAAATGAGTAAAATAATGCAAATTTAATTTTCAGTAAAGCTTTATAAGCTTAGGATGTATTTACAAAGCATCAGTATTAAAATTAAATGAATAATATATGTTTCTTGCAGTGAAACAAACTATGAACCCCCCCCCCTCAGACATACAGTTGTTTAAAATTTAAGTCAAAATAGACAGATTTAATCATTCTGCTCCTAATATAAAACAATAAGGATCTTAATTATCTTTGTAAAAGAAAAGGTAATGAAGAAATGGAAATATCAGCTATATTCTAATGAAATTTGAATTCTTTAAGTTTGCAATAGTAATGGTATTTAAAAAAAAAAAAATCTTTTGATAATAATACATTTTTCATTATGCAAAAATGAAAGTTAAAAATTTATTGTTAGCAAAAATTAGTTTCAAAGCATTGTATAGTAATTCACATTCAAACTGAACTTGATAAATTCCAGGGCAAGATAAATTTCAATTTTCTTTCAAATTTTTTTACCCAATCCCACAAATTTTAAGCATAAATTATGCTAAGAGTGATAGATAAAAATTACACCAGAAAAGCAGGAGAAATGAGTGGAAAAGCAGGAGCATAGAAAAACAAGCAAAAAGCAGGAGACTCCTGCCAAAAGCAGGAGACTTGGCATGTCTGAACGCCGATGATCCCCGACGACAACAGTGGAAAGAGGTGTCACATTTCACCTGAAGACGAGTGCGATGGCACTTGAAATGCGTATTGTGAAAGTAACTAGGACTTATGTAAGGTAAATAATTAATGTTTTTAATGTAAATTATCGTCCTATTATGAAAGTAATGAGTATCTAAATTATTTTGTATATTTCTACTTTTGAGTATTTTTATCAGTGCCTCAAGGCAATCTTCAACAACAACAAAAAAAAAAAAAGTCTATAAAAAAAAATCCGACGATTTGCCACTTCTTCTGATAGTGTAAGCCTAGAACCATTTTAAACAGAGATGATTTAATTGTATAAATTAAAAATATGATTGGGAGTCCTGTTTTTTCAAGTTTCTCTTATACTATTTATGAATCAGACAGAGAAGTTACTCCATTCGTGCAATCTGCCGATGACGTCAGCTATCGGCTGGTGAAAAAAAAAAAAAAGAAATGTAAACACACATGACTACATCGAGCTGCTCTAGAAATAAATTTAAAATTGCTAATTTAAGAGTTTTATATGTGATAATTATTTAAAAATAAGGTTTAATATCGCTATTTTACTTTATATATAGTTTTTAAGCTTAAAATATGTGCATTCAATCATTGTTTCTAATGTACGTTTTTTTGCTAGAGTTTTGTGAACTCATATAAGCCGACCCCTGTACTTCAGCTTCCGAAAAATTTCCAAAAATTCTTGGCTTATATACAAAAATATATGGTATTAATTTTTTATTTAAAATATTTTAAATGAGAACCATATTGCATTCTAAAATTCTGATTAATGAGGGTTGCTTTAGTGAGTAATCAGTTATCCAGAAATTCCAGTTATCCAGAATAGTCTTGTAAAAACCATTCCGGATAATTGGTTCAATACTGTATTATCAATGTTAGTTAAAAAGAATCTTTAGTGAACTGCTTCTACATACCTCTCTTCTCCTCTTTTTGCTCAAAATATTAAGTCATTTCATGACAGACCATATTATAAAAACATTTCAGAAAACATTACATCAGGGCGCGAAATTTCCGCTCGCCAGCTCGCCATTGGCGAGTGGAATTTTCACTGTGGCGAGTAAAAATTTGGTCTAGTTATAGATAGAATTCTTACACAATACGGTGATAGAAAACATTCTTTTTATAGATTTAAATAACTTTGCCATCTTATAACATCATATTTAACCTCTCCTCTTTTGATTTTCGGAGAGCCGAGTCTGCGTGTGCGCTGCCCAAGATCGCCCCAGACTGGGAAAGGAAAAATGCTTACTGCATACATAAAAGTTTTGATCTCTTCGGCAGTTTCGTTTTTCCCCAAGCAGAGTGAGAATAGACTAGCAGAGAGCCTCTTTACCCGTCGCCTATCATCCGAGAAAAGAGATATGCAAAAGTTTGCCTATGCGATATTGTCACATGAAAATGAGCCCGAGCCCTTTTAAAGATACTGCCTATGTTTATTTTGTTGAATAAGGATTAAAAAACTGTTCATATTTTCCAGTTTTTTACTGAAACGCCAATGCTTTGCGCTTGTAAAGACTTGTAAGCAGCGATTATATCGAAAAAGTTATTCCGAAATGGCGATTTCAAATGACAACAATGAACAAGTTATACACATCGACATTCCGTCTGATTACAAAAATAAAATAGACAAAAAAGACATTTCTAATTTAAAAAGTTAAGTAAATAAACAGATATATAAGGAAGCTTAATCTTTCATAATAAAAAGATTTTCACAAGATATTGTTTGACAAAGGATTTTTCCTCTTCTTCTTATTTTCTTTAATGACGCTTTGCATTTATGTTATTAGATATTTTAATCTTTTTCAAATCTCAAATACAATACATTATAATGATTTTTAATTATAGATGATTATGAAACATGATGATATACGGCACACTTTTAATATACATAATTTTAGACATATTTGTAAAAACCTTTCAAATACTTAGGAAAAATAAAATATCCAAAATGCGTAGAAAAAATAAATAAATAAATAAATAAATAAAATGACAACCCTGTTTTGTGGCGAGTAAAACTTTTTTTTGGCGAGTGTAAGCTGAGTTGAAATTTCGGGCCCTGATTACATGATTACTCAAACTACCTAATATTTTTTTCTGCATTTAAATCCCCAAAATCAAGCTCATAATTTTATTTTTAAACCTGTTGTTCTCCCCCCCCCAATCATACCAGTGTTGTATATTGCATACCATGTGCAAGTCATGAATCTTAGTGATAATTCTATTTACATTCATATTGAGTGAAACGGGTTATTCTATTGAATTCGTATTGATAAACACAAATGGGCTTTTAGGCCAGGTAACATTCATTCGAAATTGGTTAATAATACAGTTGAATTTGATCATCTTTTTGACTGAAAATATACTGTTTTTCAAATTATAATAATTTACTGGAAAAAAAAAAAAAAAAAAAAGAAAGAAAGAAAAAAGAAACATGTACAGATAATAGCAATGAAGGTTTACAATACAATCACTAATTTTATTGCATTGAACTAAATATATTCCTTCTCATAATTAAACAATTCTTTCATGATATATTTATCCCTCTGTGTTCATTTTTTTGGCAATGAAACCTTTTCTATTGATGCTGTCACATTCAGCCTTTCCACCTACCCTCTATCCCTCCTATTTTCAATTTTGCAATTTTTTTGGGATTTGCTTTCATAAATATTATTCTAAAGTAAAAAAAAAAAAAAATAATAATTATATTGAATATAGTTTCATAATCAAAATGATAGAACACCAGATTTTATACAAAATTCAACTAAAATGTAAGCTTTGCAAAATAAATAAAATAAAAACATGATGGAATTTTTTTAATATTGTTTACAGTACATTCATATGGTTAGAATAGAACTTTCTTTATATTAAAAATTAATTTAAACACCTTTATTAGTTCTTTATCTAAAACCTTTTCAGTTAATAAGTACACCTGCAATGACACAATCAGCATTTAGACTTGAGATGGGGTCGTATTCTCAGAAGCAGAAACACAAGACTGGTAATCGGAACTTGAAGCAAATTCCTGAAGATGGTCAGACACCGGACCAAAAAGGCTTTGAATAAAGAACTAATAAAGGTATTTAACTTAATTTTTTGGGCACTGTTTTCAGTTTTAATGAGTAAAAGTCTAGAAGAAACAGTAAAACTCATATAATTTTCTGGTTCCAGACACGTGTTATTCTCACATCTTCTTGGAGACCTGATGTACTAAGATACAAACTTCTATGAGTAGCAAATACACAGTCTTAGCTGGATAAGAAATTTGGCATTAAGCTCATCTGTTGAAGTTATAAGCGTGACTCAGTTGTATGTTATTGTGATGCTAATGAAAAGCTTTTTTATAGCCTGAAATGTTTAACCAGTTTTTTATCATATGCTTTTAATAATAAATGTCTATTTTTAATGCATTTTATAGTACAGTTAAATTTAATAAGGTGTAATGTTCTTCAACCATTTAAAATTAAAACTAAATTGTTATTCTGTAAAGTTGTATTTTCCAAGTAAGACTTTCTGAACATGATATCTCTGAAAATCACTATCAATAGAAAACAGATGTAGGAAGCTTTTTTTTTTTCTTTTTATTCAAATCTTAATAAACAGGCATCCATATGATACATGTACTTTATTTTTAAGAAGAACTGCATAAATTCCAGTTAATGATTAAATTTTCATTAACAATTTGTTAATGATTATTTATAATTACCAATTTATATACAAAATATTTTACAATTAATTTAAATATCTTTTAGTACTTTTCACATTGAACCTTTTCAACTTAGCGCCCAGTTTTCTCATGATTCAAATTGCTTCCTTCTACTTACTGTTGATATTTCAGATTTTCATTTCTCATTGAGGCACCTGGTCGGCTCTGTATCATTACATATGTAAGCCTCGTCAAGAATTTTTATACTTTCGTGGTTAATTGCATAAGACTGACTTAAGGCTGTACATCAGTCAGATTCTTTCTTAGTTTCTACACATGTTATCCAATGGGATTTTCGTTGTTATTTTATAAGGATAACTCATTCAAAACTGAAGTTTTTCGAATTCGGTTTTTTTAATATTACTCTTTGAATACGTTATTTTTTAACTTAGTGAGTATAGTTTTGAAAAAATAAATTTAAATATTTCTTTAAGAGATCAAACCTTAGTTCTGAATTTACTCAATAAAATAAAATATTTAATTTTTTCAAAAAATTGCTCACTAAGCTAAAAGGTGACACGTTGAAGGAGTAATATTAAAAAAAACTTCATTTTCGAATGAGATATCCTTATAAAACAAAGAAATGAAAACGCCATTGGACAACATGGGAAGAAAGAAAGAGGGAATCGACTGATGTGCAGCCTTAAGTAGTTAGCTAGTTTTTT
Source organism: Salticus scenicus (assembly GCA_963930645.1). Lineage (NCBI taxonomy): Eukaryota > Metazoa > Arthropoda > Arachnida > Araneae > Salticidae > Salticus > Salticus scenicus. The sequence goes on from OZ005651.1 coordinate 85,996,001, forward strand.
AGTTTTTCCAAAATTTATTTTTATTTTCTGGTTTTGGTTAATTCCGATTAATGCAGCTGTTGTATGGTTATATTTGATACACTGAAATGTTCTTTGATGCATTTATTTTTCTTTTCTCCAAGCTGATGTATGTCCCTATTTTTATTATTTTTGTTTTCAAATTTGATGTGGTATATACCAACTGTTTCGAGGGAGTCTATCGGGTCTTTGAATCCTTTGGAATATGTTTCAGTTTGGTTTAATAAAAATGTTAATGCCTATTTTTGCAGCTTCTGCTGTCATTTTATGAGCTTTCTTTATCATAGGGATTGCTGTAATGAATTTTAGTTTTTCTTTTTGAGTGCTGTGTATTTTATTAAGTTTTTTTATTTAGTTTGTATCAGGGTTGGGTTTTTGACGTCAAAAAGTGGTTTTTGACATGACAAAGGTTTAAACAGGGTTTAAACCGTCAAAAACCTGTCATAAACCTCTATACCGTCAAAAACCTGTATTGTCAAAATTCAACATCTATAAATGAGCTAAAATCTGGTTAGAAATAGGATTTAGTAATATTTGCCATATACAAGTGAATATCTAAATATTATGCTGTTTATAAATTAAGAAATCTGAAAACAATTTGTAGATAATTTATAAAAAATTAGGTAAATATACTGGTTTATAATCTAAGAAATATATACAAAGTATGCATACAGTTATATTTTGTATGTTTATGTTTATTTATATTAATATTTATGAAATTCTAAAATTCCGAAGTTACTTATGAATTTTCACATAAGACATGAAAACACAGGAATACTGGATTTTTTTTTTTTTCTTTAAGTAAAACATAATATATGTGGGCAGTAAATTAATATGAATTTGAAAATAATTATATTTATAATCTGCATTTATTATACTTATCATTTATTAATGAATTTTTATCTGTTTATTATTATTATTGATTGTATAAATATTTGTACCTGTTTATAGCTTGGACTATTGGTGTTCGGTGTTTTGGGAGTAAGGCTGATTGACTACTCTAGTATCTTAGGCCTAAGGGGTATTGCCCTCCGTGTGGGTCTGTCTACAGGGTCCTAGTCCGTATTTATACAAGTTTCGGAGAAAAACATGAAAAACTCTGAATGGCTAGGCCAACGAGTGCGCCCTGGGATCAAACCCTACACCTCACGTTTACCAGCTTTGAGCCACTTGGCTGCTGGTGGGCCCTACAGCTTAGACTAATAATTTTTTTAAAAATCTGTATGGGTAAATATTACATTTATTACAATTTATACATGTCCAGAAAGCATTCATATTTCTCGTGTTTCACGGTAATTATATGAATTTCAGACATAATTCAAGCTTTTTTAACATTCAGAATTATTACTTTTTCTTAAAAACTTGCAATATCAGCAGTCATTAAGAAAAAAAAAAAAAAAGTTATATTTTTCTATGAAATATTTAAATACAAAATATTAGGCTATGCATTTTTATTTTACTGGTTAAATACATAATACTAAAAGCACAATACTAAAAAAATTGAACTATACAATGTTGTATTGCAAATAAAATGATTTGTCAATCAAAATGATCTATCAATGATATATGAATCATAAATTTTTAGAAGCCTAAAGTTTTGTTATTAATCAAAATGTTATAATAATGTTTCTCCAAAAACATTAATATGTATTATGTTTATCTTTTAAAACATACTGATAAATAATATCTTATTGAAAACAACTATATTTTTAAAGTATCGCATAACTAAGTTTAACATGTGCTATATCAAGCATAGTTATAAGTAAATTTCATAATAATATATAAAAGTATCACAGCATATTTTGAATGAACATAGAAATAATTCATAGTAAAATTTTAAAAGCCTAAAGTTTTCTTTTTTATATTAATCAAAATGTTGTAACAATGTGTTTTTCAAAGAACATCATTCTATTTACTTTTCAAAAAATCCTTATGAACTATATTTTATTAAGCTAATTTTTCATACGACAATTAAATTATAAATATAGGTTTTTGACAGTTCTTGACATTTTTGACAAGGTGGTTTTTGACATGACGGTTTTAACCATGGTTTAAACCGTCAAAAACTGTCACGCGTCAAAAACCTGCCAACCCTGGTTTGTATATAGTCTGTTAATGAGATTTTTCTCATACCCTGCTTTTTTTTTTCATGATTTCTGTAATTTTATTAAGTTGGGTTAATGCTCCTGTCATTTGCTCCTGATTAGAGCAAATGACAATTGTTCTTTATTAAGCTTGAATTCCATTTATTTTATAGTTATATGGTATCTTGCATTATTTATTTCATTACTGTTATTTGGTTTCCTGAAGATGGTAGTTTGTATTACAATGTTATGAGTTCTAATTATAGATATGTCAAGGAAATTTAATTGGTTATTGTTTTCTACTTCTAGCATAAGCTGTATGTTAGGGTCTATATCGCTGAATTTACTTAAAATTAGATATGTTTCTACATTGTTATTAAATAATTATTCTGAAAACATCATCAACGTACCTGTACCAGTGTTTGAAGTTTTTTTTAACATTATATACAGTAGGTGATCAAAATCTTAGAAATTTTATTTTAACATTTTTTTCGATTATCCAAAAAATACAAGACGAAATGGCCTGAAACTTCATACATGCAAAGAACATTAAAAAACTCATATTTTCCACTATTGATTTTGTCAAGAATGCAATTAGGGGACCAACAACAAATTGAAGAAAAGCAAAAATACTTTGGATTACCCTGTATCATAAAAACCTACAAATGACTTTAACTTTAATACAGGGTGGACAAAAAGTCACAAGTTTTTTAAAAATTAAATAAAAAAGCAACCATGATAGATAGAAAAACCAAATGAAAGGTATTTTATTGCGAAATGATGGGCATTAATGTATCAAGTTTTCAAAATGTCGTCCGTCAATTGCAACAAGGTGTTGGATGCGCATGTAAAAATTCTCAATTGCAGCATGAATTTGTGTCTCTGGAATGGCTTGAATTTCCTCACGTATTCTATCCTTAAGCATCTCCAAATCTTGTATTGGATTCGCATAGACTTTATCTTTGACGGCACCCCACAGAAAAAAGTTGCAGACGTTTATGTCTGGAGAATACGGAGGCCAATCAATACCTCCTCCAGTTTTCTCGGGAGCACCTAGACCGATAATTCGGTTTTGGAAGACATCAGAAATTCTCTTCAAATTCTCTTCAGTTGATTGGGGGCGTGCTCCATCTTGCTGGAACCAATAATTGGTGATCATGCCTAAAAAACTTGTGACTTTTTGTCCACCCTGTACATTGTTACACATACTATGTACAGTCGGAGAAAAAAAAATGCAACACCCACTGTAATTTCGTTATTAATTGACGCAGGAACATCTAATAGACATCATTCAACAGGAAATTAAAAGCACTTTCTTAATATCTCGTCAAATTTTGAATTAGGGGTCATCTACATATTGAAATGAGCACCAACATTGATTTTTTCAATAGCAACACCCAGTTTTGACTTCATTTTCGAATTTCTGAGAGTCTGGCAGTGCAGAAAAGTATACTGTTTGTATACTTTATCTTTAGTATTTATAGAGGTATAAACAAAAATGTGTTGGGGGTTATTTATAAATGTAGAAAAATAAATTTAAGATCCTATAAGAAATAGACAAAATTTTAGTATTTCACACCGAAAATCTTTCGGGGAAAAAAATAATTATAAAAATTAATAAAACGTTGCCTCTTTTCCAGTTCTTTAATTATCCTGAATTCAATTTTTTAGATTTGTATATACTTCAGTACTTTTTTAGATAATTTTAGGTCTATTTAATTACATTACACTTGCGATTAGTCCATACAGTACTCTTTGAAAAAAGTGCAATATTTTTCAAGTAAAAGTGTCTATTATGTCTGTACTGATCACCAATAAAGCTTAAATTTTCTTTTGCAGGTGTAACATAATATACAAAATGAAATAATATAGATATATACATGTACAACAACGTATAAACTAAATCTTTTTGGATAAATTATTGTAAGCATGGGCGTCGGCACATAGGGGCAAGAGGGGGCACTTGCCCCCTCCTGGAAAATTCTAATAAGTAAAAAATTATAAAAAAGAAATTTAATTAAAGCTTTAAAACTGTCATTAAAATTGAAATGACCAAATAAAATTTATGTCACAGAGCCAATTAGATTCAAACCGACTCGACTTGCATTTATACGTTGTCTCTCTCTAACTTTTCCCTTCAAATAGATTTTAAATTGACTTGACAGTAAGTTTTTCGGATTAGTGTTGGTTTGAAATAAGCTATATAATTTTTATAAGTAAAATGTTTTAGATTAAATTATATGTATAAAAATTTATTGTACTAAATGCTTACACAGAAGTTTACTTAATCCCTTCAATCAACCAGCCAACCATTTGAATCGAACTGAATTTTTAAAAATATGCTGAAATTTTGCAGTGTTAAGTTTGCCCCCTCCTGAAAAAATTTCTGGCGACGCCACTGATTGTAAGGGTTCATGAAGTAAATATTAAATAATTTTAATCGTACTTACCAGTTTTGGATCAGTTGAACTCTTTGGAACTGTACGATTCGTTTTATAATTTCTATGAAAATATAATTTTTTAATTAACCCTTTCGTGACTGCTGACGTAGATTCATGCCATTTGAAAATCTGTAACTCTGTCAGTGGGCGTTTCTTTCATAATTTGAGTGTTACATATTTCTTAAGTGTGTACTCAGTGTTCATATTTTTGCAATAAAATATACTATGGATAGAAATATATTGATTGGAAAGAATATAATTATAATGTACATCCATTTGTAATATAATTGTGAATACAGAAAATTTGTTCTGAAATATTTTAAATGCCCGTAAGCAGATCTTACTGTCAGAAAGACAAAATCCTGCGGTCGAAAAAAGTGTTAAAATATATTTATTAAATTAGTTCTTGTTTTCCAAAAATTTAAATTTTAATACTTTACTTTGGAACTGAAAAAATGAAATACAATGGGTGATCAAATTATTAAATTTATATTGACATTTTTTCTATTTTCTAAAAAAAAAAAAAAAAAAAAAAATACTGGATGAAATGGCCTTCAATTTCAGACATGGAAAGAACATTTATAAACTCACATTTTCCATTATTAATTTAGCCACGACTGCAGAAAGGAGACCAACCACAATATGAAGAAAGGCACAAATACTTTGGATCATTCTGTATATAAAAAGCTGAAAATGACTTGTAACAACACATGATTTTACTTTTATGTACAATATTTGTATGATTTTTTTTACAAAATCACATATTAAATAATTTAGACAAATATAATCTTTTTGCCACGATTTTTGCTTATAACTAGAATGGATTTCAACAAAATTTTACAAAATTTGCAGAAAAATTGACAAAACATTAGAGAAACATTATTCTTAAATGTAAAATATGCACCTGTACAATTTTCCCTGAGATAAGAGCATTTGTAGTAAATATTTTCTTAACTACAAATGCTCATGAAGTAAATATTAAACAATTTTAATCGCACTTACCAGTTTTGGATCAGTAGAATTCTTTGGAACTGTATGATTCGTTTTATAATTTCTATGAAAACATAATTTCTTAATTAACCCTTTCGCGACAGCTGACGTAGATTCACGTCATTTGAAAATCTAACTCTGTCAGTGGGCGTTTCTTTCATAATTTGAGTGTTACATATTTCTTAAGTGTGTACCCAGTGTTCATATTTTTGCAATAAAATATACTATGGATAGAAATATATTGATTAGAAAGAATATAATTATAATGTATATCCATTTGTAATATAATTGTGAATACAGAAAATTTGTTCTGAAATATTTTATTTTGAGAGTATAACGCCCATAGGTGGGTCTTACTGTCAAAAAGACAAAATCCTGCAGTCGCAAAAAGTGTCAAAATATATTTATAAAAGTTAAAGTATGTTTTTAAAAATGTAAGTTAAAATACATTAATAAAATTTTAAAGACTAAAGTGTCCTTAAAATAATAATCCTCCCCCTACAAAATAAATAAATAAGTAAATAAATAAAATAAAGCAATATATGAAGCAAATGATTAAGCCTTTTTTAACTATATGGTAGTTAAGGAACGATTTTACAAGTCTGTCTTGCATTCCAATTCAATTCATTTTTTATATTTGACAATTTCACATTAAACCTATTTTTCTATTTAAAACAGTAAACCCCCCTATTTAGTTAATTTTTTTTTCTAGCGTTTCTTTAAAAGATTCAAAATTTATCACCAATTAATCAATGAAGTAAATACCACTTATGCATATTTTTGTCAACATAAAATAAGGGGTTTAACACGAATACTCAATGTCACATTTACTTTTCTTTTCTGTATTGTTTTGTTTTGAAGAACGATGAAGGTGGGGCTTGTCTTCTTTAGAAAACAGGAATTCTTGATGCTAACACTAATGTCTAAAAATCATCATTTTTGTTTCATTTCTTTGCGTTTATGTTGTTGTTATATAATTTGACCCGTAAATAAAAAATATAAATATTTTGTTTAATTTTCTTTGATATTTTTAAAGATTTGATTCGTTATCTCATGCAAAACTTTATAAGAGACGGCCCCCTAAACCACTCCAAAAGAAAGATTTATTTATATCTCGAAAACTAATAACTGGAATGAGCTACAAATTTGCACACCCATATTTTTTAGCATTAGGATTCATTTTATGCAAAAATTAATATAGGTCATAATTCCTAATTTTTATGAATATGAATTTATTAATATTTTTCAGAATCAAAAGTAATGATGGATTATGTTTGGGTTTCTTCACTGTATCTCGTAAAAAAAAAATTATATCGATCAAGTTATTTTTTGTGAAGATATTAATAAAAGTTTGAAATATGAATTTAACATTAGCACCTTCAAACTTTGAATGCTTATAACTCTGTGAAATAATAAGTAAAATATACAATCAATATACTTTTTCGCGTTGTCGTGATCCCAGGAATTCAAATATAAAATAAAAATAGGGTGTTACCATTGAAAAAATCAAAGTTGATGCGCATTTTAATATGTAGATGACCCCCAATTCAAAATTTCAGTTCATTTTCTGAAACTACTCACATTTCCCCGTCGAATGATACCTATTACATTTTTCTACATCGATTAGCATCGAAGTTATGTTGAGTGTTAAGTTTTTTTCCCCCGACTGTACAATAATTGTATGTTTCGTGCAGTTCTTTGAATCATGGTAATACAATCCTCAGGTACGATAACGGCGTAGTGTAAAATCCGGTCCCAATACGAACTATTCGGGACGCATATATCAGTGCTGCTGCCATCTGTTATCGCAAATAGAAAGTCTTATTTATTTATTTATTTGATTCAGGCATGCGCACGAACGTACATGAATGTAAATATTTCGATTTTCGTTTTCATAATTTAAAATAGCAATATTGAATATTATTTTATTTTCTTTGAACTCATGTTGTTATGAAGAGAAGAAATTTTGTTGGAATTATTTACCTCCTCCTATTAATTATTCTGCTTATTATATTTGTTAAATAAGATTAAAATATTAATATCTTGCTTTTAATACAGAATACAAATTAAAATATCTTCTTTTCACGTAAAATTAATTTAGCAAAAATTATAGTTTATAAGTAACAAAAATTTTTATGCTATATTATTCAAGAGGTTTTTATTATAAATTTATTTAACAAAAACATCAGTTATAAAAGAAATAAAGTTTTTTTTTTAAATTTTTTTATGTATTTATCTGTTATGTAAATGTGAAAATATTTTGTTAAAAACTACAAACTGTAGCTTTAAATTTTGGACGGTTACATAGGTGGTCATTAAATTGAGGTTCAAAAAATCATAAATGCAAAAAACCAATTCTAAAAGACTTTAGCTCTATAAATAATTTGTCTGTATAGCTTTCTGATAATCATTAATATTATTTTAATCTTGAAAGCTTTTAGGGATTTTTTTTTTTTATTATTATTATACCAAACATAACAAAATTGCTTAGCTTTGTATTATTTCTCTCCTAAGTTATTTATAATGTAAGGTTTTTTGGATGCCCTTTTGAAGTACTTATGTTCCACTTAAATGTGAAAATATTTCAATAAAAGTTATAGGTAGGCATGTTATTCGGATTACTACCAATTGTGTATAGTAGAGAATTCTTTTTAAGAAGATGTCCTATGTGGGGGTGTACATGGGTTTCGGAGAAAACCGTGGCAAAATTCGAATGGCTATAGGGATTAGCGCAACCTGGAATTGAACCCGGCACTTCCAGTTTTCCAGCTTCAAGAAAAGAACCTCTAAACCACTGGTTGAATGCAAAAATTATTGATTAAAAATGAAATACAGTAAAACCTCTGTAAAAAGGCCGACCCACTGTACCTTTAAATATTAGACCTTTATAGTGGTGGACTTCTACATTAATAAAAATCTTAATTTAGGAAATAAATTCTAAATGATTTTAACTATAATTAATTTAATTCAAATTTACATAATTTGTCAATATAGCTTCCTATTAATCATTAATATTCTTTTAATCTTGAAATCTTTTCAGGAATACTTTTGTTTTCCAAAAACTATTTTATATACCAGAACAACAGTTCAGCTGAGTATTATTTCTATCATAAGATATTGATAACGTGGATTTCCGAATTCATTTCTGAAATGCTAATGTTTTGTTTAAATTTGAAAATACTCTGATAAAAATTACAAGCATGATATGGTATTTGAATTAAGGAAGACTGTCTATAATAGGGATCTGGACCTAAGAAAAGATGGCCTCAGTGGGGATCTTTCTAAAGAATTCTAGCTCATATTCATGCAAATTAAAGGGGGGGGGGAAATGCAGAAAACTTCGAATCACTAGGTCGACAAGCATGATCTGGGATCAAACCTGGTACTTCTCGTCTTCCCGCTCAAAGAACAGAATCACTGGATCAGCCACTGGTGGGGGCTAAAAAATTATAATTATCTGTAGGAAATAGAAGAGAGTGAAATCTCCCTGCAAAGGCTATTCACGTTTTATTAGAATTTAAAAAAAAAAAAAATTGTATATTATTTAAATTTTACAACTTTATTGTAAAATGTTGCCTGTTGAAAGTCGTAGTAAAATTGGTTTCTACATCTAGACAGATAAAATAATTCAAATACATTATGGACTGAGAAAGATATTTCTCTTGATCAAATTTCAACACTTTGTTACTTTCAGAAAACTATCAGAAGGAAAGTATTTTAATCATTTCAAAAATACGAGTTTGAGATTTTAGTGTTTCTACACTTTTGAGGTCTCCTGAATTTATGTTTACTATTTTGAAAATGATGTGGTGAACACAATAGCGTCTAAACGCTCTGTTCAAATGGCTGAAAATTGGTACACATGTTACAGTTCCCCATAGCACAAAACATTTTGATTTTGGTGAATCTAGTACATAGTTTTTTTACAGGGACACAAAGAAATATTCTTTGTGATTATAGTCTGAGTGCCCGAATTTTGCAAAGTGTGATAATGTCTAAATGCCTTATTTGTTTGAGATGAACATTTATACACATATTATGAGTCACATATATTATGTTATTTAAAATTTTCAGCTTTATTGCAAAACGTTGCTTGTTGAAAGTTGTAGAAAAATTGGTTTCTATACCCAGACAGACAAAATAATTCAAATACATTATGGACTGAAAAGGGTATTTCTCTTGATCATATTTCAACACTTTTTTAATTTCTAAACGCTATAGTGAGAAATGCATTGTAATCATGTAAAAAAAAAAAAAAAAAACGAGTTTGAGATTTTGGTGTGATCTACACTTTTTGAGGTCTCCTGAATTCATATATTTTTTTTTATGATGTATGTGAGTGAAGACGATAGCGTGTAAAGGCTTTGTTTGAATGAGCTGAAAATTGGTACATATGTTATAGGTTCCCATAGCATAAACCTTACTGATTTTGATGAATTTAGCACTTATAGTTTTTTTTTTTTTTTTTTTTTTTTTTTTAATAGGGAAACAAAAAAAAAAAAAAAAAAAATTCTTTATCTTTATGGTTTATGGGCCCAAATTTTGTAAAGTGTGATAGTGTCTAAACATCTTATTCATTTGAGATGAAAATTTACACACATCACACGAACTCTATAAATTTTGGTGAATCTAGAGTTTATAGTTTTTTTTTACAGGGACACAAAGAATAATTATTTATGATTATGGTCTATATAAGTCAATTTTTTTTTTAAACTGCGATAGCATCTAAACAGGGGTCGAAATTAGAATCAGCAAGTTGAATGACAAATGGCAACTAACATTGTTTTTTTAGTTATGCATAAGTTGCAATTATGTTTACTAAGATGTCATTTTTAACTTATTTACACATATAACATATACGTAAATGTTGTACATAAACTGCAATTACTTAAAATGCTGATAGTTTATCTAGTTAGTTTTTTGAATTAGTTAGTTTTCTAAGTTTCACGTATTTATGTGAGTTTCAGAGAAAACCACGAAAAAAACCGAACGGCTAAATGGATGAGCACTATTTGCGATCGAACCCGGCACTTCCTGTCTTCCATCTTCGAGAGCAGAACCTCTCGACCACTGGTGGGGTGAAAGAATTACAGTTATCACAAAAATTATTGATTAGAAATGGAATACAATAAAATGTCTCAAAAAGGCCATCCATTATACCTTTAAATATTGTACCTATACAGAGGCCTTTTAATATAGGTTCAAAAAATCTTAATTTATAAAACAAATTCTAAATGATTTTAACTATTGAAGTTTGCATAATTTTTCTATATATTTTTCTAACAATCATTAATATTAATTTGTTTTAATCATAAAAGCTTTTCAAGAATAATTTTGTTTTTCAAAAAACATTTTTCGTACTAGAACAAATTGTTCAACTTTCAATATTATTTGTATCATATTCAGTTTTATTTTCATTTCAGTATTATTTCTATGATAAGGTATTGATAATATATATATATACATTTTTTATATTCCTTTTTGAAGTACTTATGTTTTATTCAAATGTAAAAGCATTTTGATAAAAAATACAGGTATGGTATTCGGGTTAAGGCCAGTTGTCTGCATTAGGGACCTGGGCATAAGGGAAGATGATTTCTGATTGGGGTCTTTTTGTATGGTTCTAGCTCGCATTAATGCGAATTTCTAAGAAAACCACGGAAAACTCACAAAGGCTAGGTTGACATATGCTACATGGAATCGAACCCGGTACTTCCCGTTTTCCAGCTTCGATAGCATAACCTCTCGTGTAAAATTATCACAAAAATTATTGGCAGGCAATAAAATACATTGAAACCTTCCTAAGAAGGCCACCAGCCGTACTTTGAAATATTGTACCTTTACAAAGATTATCTCCTGATAGACAAAATAGGAATTCTGGAAACAAATTCTAAATGATTTTAATTATTCAAATTCACATTGTTTATGAATATAGCATTCTGATAATTATTATTATTATTAGTGTATGATAATTTTGAAAGCTTTTTAAGTTTTAAAAAAAATTATTTTAAATATGAGAATAAATCATTTTTTTTTTATGTTCAATTTAAATGTGAAAATATTTTGATAAAAATTACAAGTATGGTATGGTATATAGGTTAAGACCTATTGTCTGCACTAGGGACTTGTGCATAAGGGAAGATGGATTCTGGTGGTGGTCTTTCTAGGTGGTTATCATCCGTGAATTTAGGAGAAAACCACGGAAAACTCCGAACGGCTAGATTGGCAAGTGCTCCATGGGATCGCACCCGGCACTTCCCGTCTTCTAGCTTCGAGAGCAAAACTCCTCGGCTATTGGAGGGGACTAAAAACTTTCTTTTTTTTTTTACTATATCACTAGGCAACAAAATACAGCGAAACCTTTCTAAAAAGGATACCAACTATACCTTCAAGTATTCGACTTTTACAAAGTGGCCTTTTAACAGAAAAAATCGTAGTTCTGGAAAACAATTCTAAATTATTTTAACTATTCAAATTTACATTGTTTATTCATATCATTCTGATAGTAATTATTATTAGTTTGTGGTAATTTAAAAAGCATTTTAACTTTTTTTTTTTTTTTTTTTTTTAAATATATTTTAAATAAGAGAATAAATCGTTTACTTATGTTTAATATAAATTAAACATGTTTTAAATTAATTTAAATCAAATTAAATTAAAATAATTATGTTCAAAATTAAATAATGTATTAAAATTAAATAATTATTAAAACGTATGTCCACACACATGCACACACACAAAAAAAAAAGTTAATAAAAAATCAGTTAAACAATATTTTATACCATTTTTCCCCCCTTAATAAAACTTTTTTTTTTTTTTTAATATTTTCTAACGGAATTGAAAGTGTTTATGACTTGCCTGTCTGCACGTAACTTCTGTGAATAATTTTTTAGCATTTGTGACCTGATATTACTTAAAAATATTAATTTAATAAACAAAATAATAAAGATTTCGTATTCCAACAATGTTAAATGGACGCAGGAACCGATACTAGCGTCACGATGCGGCGAAAAGAATTTTAGGACCGGTTTTGATTCTGAAACGCCATAGGAGATATTCCTCCTTCTCTTTCTACCTTCATGCTTTGAATGCACAATGTTTGAAAACATTTCACCTAGAGGTAAGTTTTTAAATTGAAAAAAAACTGATTGTTTGCAAAAACTTGCTAAACTTTTGAGCAGGAGTGTACTAACACTGAAATTTCATTTTATTGGAGTAATTTTAATATCACAGATAAGGATTTCAAGCAATAATCGTTATAAGACAGAATAATTTAAATTATTTTAGGCCATAAGGTATTATGATAATATCTGGAACATGCACCACATAAATACTAAACCTAGGTTCAGCCCCAAAATGCATAATATTGAAAATACAGTTCAAGAAATATCCACTGTAATTAGGGCTGTGCCGATTAATCGGTTCGATTAATCAATCAATGCTTTGTCCCGATCAATTTTTTTTAATCGAGTTAATCAGCTCAATTAATTCGATTAAAAATTTTCAAAATCCAATTAAAATTTTTAAAAAACGAATTAAAGTAAAAATGCTACAAAATATTCTTTCACATATTTTGCTAACAAACATTCTAAGAAACATCCATCAAATAATGAAAAAGCAAAAAATAAATAAATAAATAAAATAAAAATAAATAAATAAATGAAAATAAAACCTCTCAAAAGAAGTTGTTGCATTTTTGTTGATAGAGAAAAGGGGGAGGACAGTTATTAAAACAAAATGCCGCTTTATGTGCCTGATGGAGCAACAGCACCTGTAGCCTTCTACAGAAAGTGTTGGCTAGGGCAATAGTTTTCTCAGGAACAAGAAGAAAAAATGGAAATGCTCAAAATAAAAAAGCAAAGAAAGGATTGAGATTTTCACCATCCCTGTGACGGGGAAAATGTGAACAGAGTTTCACAATATCTTCAAGCTTTTATTGTCTGTTCAGAATTACTGACAGTAACTATTGAAGTAGAAAATAACATTCTGTGTTTTAGTCCGAAGTGACAAAGAAGAACTGGAATATAAAAACAATAAAGATTTTGAGATTTTTATAATAATGATATGAATTTTGAGAATTCATTTAAAAATAGTGACAAGCGAGATGGACAAGGTCTGCAAATATAAATCTAAAATATGTGTAAATTCATTTAATGTTTCTTTCAAAATTAATTGAAAAATTAATTTCAATAAAAAAATTAAATAAATGAAAATATTTATATTAAATTAACACTTAAAGTCACGAATTGTTACTCCGAAAATTTATTTAAATTTCAGCTATAAAACAAATATAATCGATCAGACAAAAATTTTTGGAAAAAAAATTAAAAAATCAGTCAAACTTATGAATAAAATACAATATTATAGAGAATTTAGTTTTTTGAATATAAAAGTAATAATAAATATAAGTTATTTCTCATCTGTATTTCCGAATAAAAATTTTATTTAAATATATATTAGGAATATTTTTTCATTGCTTATTTGCATGTTTATTATTATTATTTAAAGAACTAGTTAAATTAACATCTATATCATTTTTATGGTTTGTTGTGTACTATATCTATCTATATATATCTATACATACATACATACAATGTGAGAGTTTTATTCATCATTCAAATAAAATTATATAAAGAAAAATGAAAACCGATTAAAAATCCGATTAATCGATTAATGAACTACAATTAACAGTTAAAACTGTTAATCGATTCCCACCCCTAACTGTAATATATAAAAATACTTTATAAAAATAAACATGAAGAATTAAACTAATTATATACAATTTAAAAAACCTTACTTAGCTTCATTTAACGGGCGAAATATTTCCAGCAGGGCACACCGCTCTGTTCACTAGCTGCTACGGTGTTGAAATCTCTAATGTCTACAGTTGATGTTTTGTCTACTTGGCTGCTCTCCTTAACAGGTGGAGCCACATTTTGTCGATGCCTGCTACATCATTGCTATTGCAGGAATTTATGTTATCAATGATTTCAATACTTTTGCGGTATACAGCGTAATTGTGATAGTTGAAATTTGTGAGTTTTGTAGCTTTTTCAAATTCAATTTCATCTTCATTACAGGATTTGGTTGAACCTGTTGCCATTTTTCCTGTTTTGATCTAGTGAATGTGCTCTTTGATCTGGGTTTTTATCTTCTTTTTTGACATTCATATGTAATATTTAGGATTTCCTTTACTGTCTGAAAATGGGATTTTTGTATATTCCTGCGGTTTCTACAGGGGGAATGGGGTCTTTATCATTTCTTATTAGTTATGGGATTTTATTAAGGATTTCAATTAATTTTTTATAAAATCTGCTGACAATTCTGTTTGGATACCCGGCTTTTTAAGTGAATTGTTGGATAGGGCTATTTAATTACCTAGATCTTTAGGTTCATTACAAATTAAGACCCTGAAATAGCCCAAACACTTATAACCTCTACCAACCTTTTATTAGAAGAAAACTACTTCAAATTTAACCATAAAATATACCAACAGGAAAAAGGGGTCCCCATGGGATCTCCTATCACAGGCTTTTTAGCAGATTTTAAATTTAAAATAACGGAAATTAAAATTATAAAAGTTTTAGGTGACAAAATTTATTACTGGTTTCGATACGTAGAATCGATTTCAATACAATTACGGAAACTTCAAAAGCTTTTTCCTTCAAACTCTCTGGCCAGTATGTGCTAGTGTAGTGGTCGGCAACCTGCGGCTTGCGAGCCACACGCAGATTTTTTGCCCCTTGAGATTTTAGCAAATATCGACTTAGGAATACTCTAATTATGTTAATAAGAATGAATGAGCCAATATAAATTAGATTAAAAATTTTGGCTCCCAAAAGATATTTTAATCATTGTATTGTTGACATTTGGCTTTGTTCAAAAATGAAGTTGCCGACCACTGTGCTAGTGCTTTAATATATTGATAATTTCATAGCATACTATAATTCTGCATAAGCTCATCGCAAATTGAATTTTCCATGGCGGGACCTCTTTTTGTCAATGTCGTATATATTTGTCATTTGCCTATAAATGTATGTTTTGCAAGCATACATTTCACAAACACTTTTGACATATAAAAAGTAAATAATACATATTGTGTCTCCTAGGAGGACTCCGTGACACCTTTCAGTGTTTCTGGCCCCCATTAAAAATTAATGGTAAACAGGAAAATTGAAAGCGTGCATTAATATAGATGTTTGTAAAATTAATACACAGCTTCTAAATCAAATACCACCTTTTCTTTAGACACATATTGCCATCTACAGCAGATGTTCGAATGTTCTACCTCTCAAAACAGTACTGCTGCTATTCCAATACCACTTTTATTTGGACAAACATTAAATTTTATTGAAATGAATATAAGAATATACATCAATATTAGCACCTTCCATCATATTCATATTCAAGATTGATTGAAACTCCTAGAAAAAATAAAGTGAAAGAGAAAAGTTAACTTTTTACAAACCCATAATAATACATTAAGTTTTTAATTTTTTTTATAAATACATGCACATTAAATTTTAAAACTATATAAATACACATATTTACTAGAGTTGTACCGAGTACTCAGTATGTACTTGGTACTCGGCCAATACCGAGTAGTTATAAGAATTTCATTATCTGTATGCATTATTCAAATAAATGTATTGATAAGATATGTTTATTAAAAACTGAATTAAAAGATTATAAAAATATAAATACAGAATCATTATAATTAAACTTTTGCTGTAAACAGCTTTCTGCAGTTAAAATAGGCGAGTAGTATTGCTACCAAATTTGGTATAAAGACGATTCATGATATCAGCTTGTCCATTTTAGATATAAGAATTTAATTATAACTATTTTGTATGTATGTAATATGCAATTTTTTATTTAGACTTGGTACATAAAAATGTATCTGTAAAATAGACAAAAATAAAATGCTTTAGAAAAAATAACCCTTATATAATATTAATACAAAACATTAGTTACACATTTGTGCAGATAAAAGTAACACACTTTTAAGACTGTAAGAAAAAATTGATTTTGAATTTAAAAAAATAATAATTATAAAAAATAGTAAATGCACTAAAATGTTATTAAAAATATATTTTTGGAAATTATAGCCCAAAACCATTTATCTTTTTACATTTCTGAGATCTGAAGATTAACAAAACCTAATAAAATAAAATATTTATTTTAATGCTCTCATTTCATATATAAATTTCATGCATCTTAAATTAAGAATTAGTGTATATGAACTTTTATATTCTCTAAGAAACTGAGATGATGATAATTTCGCATCTGTGAAAGACTAAGAATAAAATTATCAGTTATTATGGTTTTAGTAATCCACTTAGCTGGAAGTATCGAATTTAGCAATGAACTTAATTGTGTATATATACCACGAAAGTTCTGAAACACTTCACGAAAATATGCTGTTCGCCACTTAACTGAATTTTGATGTACAAGTCTTTATTATACTTTCAAGATGTGCAAAATTCTTTGCGTGTGCATCAATTACTCTTTCTTACAACTACCCGGTATTTGGTACTCAAGTACTCAGTACCTGGCTACTTGGTCAAAGTGCTACTCGTTGTAGCACTAATATTTACCCTATCATTTCTTGATTTCCTGCTTTAGTCTTTTATGCTCCAAATCAGTTTAGTTACTCAATATGATCATAGTCCTGGCATCTTTCAGATCAACCCAAACAGGTTACCCTTAGGCTGAAGATAGGTACATTGGTGATTCTGTAAATGGTTGTAGGTACATCATATTGTTCAAAATAGCAGTTTGAATTGTTGAAAATTAATTTCAAAAGATTTGAATACCTTATAATGCATTTATAAAACTATAAATTGATCTTCTCATGCCTATCAGCAACTTTCTACAAAAGCTACAATAATAAAAATTAAAAAGTTAAATTCAGAAAATATAAAGATATATATTAACATACTTAAAATATATCTATATATTAAATAAAAAACAAACTTACTTAATTGTTATTGTCACTTTGGTTGAGGTTGTTGTTATGTGGTCATTTTCTGCATATTAAGACTCATTAAACCAGGTTTTATGGTTTCAAGTGAATTATGAACCACTATGACAATACAATTTAATCAAATATTAGTATTTAATATATAATTTAATTAAATATACCCTTCGTTAAAATTCCATATATGAACTAGAATTTTAATGAAGCACCTAAAAACTCAAGACCAGAGTGTTAAATATTCTCATTCTCCCAGCAGATCAGCAGTTTTCTGAAATGTGCAAAGATCTAGGGAGACTGATGATGGCATGTAAAGCATGTGTACAGTTCTTAAGTTTTGGATGAATAAGATTTCTCATAGCTACAATTATCTTTTGATCAATCTAAACATGTTTTTATAAATACAACTGCTTCTCCAGACAATCAACAGAAACATAGAAATTTTCTAATGTTTAACACCTATGGGCTTTTTATTCCTCCTAGAGTTAGCAGTTTTTTTTTTTTTTTTTTTTTTTTTCCCCACACTTGACATTGTGATTTTTTTTTTTTTTTTCCCATCCCATGCTTTTTTCTATGGAATTTTGACTCTTTTTTCCCGTGTTTCTATAGGTTTTTAGCTTTTTTTCCTTGTTTTCTACGTCCTAAAGTGTGGTGGCTTTTACCTGTGAATAATAATGGCATCCACTGATAAACTTACATTCAGTTATATTTCATTTTTTGACACAAAGACAGACATCAACTTTTTCAATGGTGAATGTAGAGAGAGGCATAAGCTAGGTGAATATTGGTATATCTAGCCATTCAGCTAGAATACAGACATGTTTGAAGGAGCCAAACTTTGAGTGACAGATTAAAGGTGCAAATAATACTCAGATAGCACCTTCAACTACAACCACTGACATCAATGCATCTCACAAGTAAGCAAACACCATTTCTGGGTGAATACAGGCTTGATAACCAATTTGTTCCACTTGGAATTTAATATTCTTCCAAAGCAGGTTTTTGGTTAAAAGAATAGAATCCTCCAACAGAATTATATACACACATATAAACTGAATCTTTATATAAATAAAAGGCAATGTTTGTATGTGTGTGTTTGTGGACAGCATAACACAAAGTCTTATAATAGCTTTAAAATTAGCCATTTAAATAGTAGATTAAATTTAATTGTTGCAAAAAAGTTTATGAGTTCCCCCTCTCCCCCCCCCAACCTCAAAAGAAATTTATTTTTGCACAAATAATAAAAAAATTATCAAATTTCAAATTTGCTTATACATATGACAAAATAACATCTTTATAACTTTAAAATTATATAATAATAATAAAAATCGAGCCAGCTTCTTCCAAATTTTGTTTCATAACCTTTTTTAATATACCTCAATTTTAGATTTCTTTTCTTTTTTTTCTTAATAGTATATTTTTAGCATGGATAGTATGCTTGGCATGAAAGCTAATTTACCATTATATTAAACAGCTTTATTTACTGATAATCCTGGAGAATTTTTAAAATTTTGATGCTGAAGCAGATCGGACATTTTTTGCCAAGGACTCTACTTTTGCGACAGCCATTTTAACTCAAGTAGCACATGAAAAGTATAAATAAATTATAAAATATTGGGAGGAAAAAAAGGAAGAAAGACAGAAATAATAATTGCATAAATTATGTATTTTTTGTCTAAAATGGCGACAAAAATTCAAAAGTCACCAAGGAAAGCTATAATAAGGCTGCACCATGATCAGATTTACATATTTATGTATTTTGGCAGCGAGGACTTTAAATGAGCTTTTGAGCTATTTCAATGGATTTTTTTTTTTTTTTTTTTTTTTTTTTATAAAGCAATATAGAAAAGAGTTACCTTTAAATATAGTGGCAAACAAAGTGGAAAAAGTCTGCTAGAAGTAAATAAAAGGAAAAAAAAATCAGTGCATAACAAAATTGGGACTTATCACAGCTACACATATTTTTTTAATTTTTCATAGAAGACATAAAATTGACCTAGTGTTCAGACATCTGCGCATGTCGAATGAGCACTGCAGGTTCCTGTGGTCATGTGACAAAGACAAGAATTCAGTAGTACTTTGGCTTTCGGCTGCAATGGCAGTTGATTTTGCATAGTGGGTATATCCCCATTCTGTAACAGCGGGTTTTTATCCCCGAAAAGAATCAATGAGCGGGTTTATCCCCATAGTGTAACAGCGGGCTTTGTCTCCTCCTTTCTTCTACATCAATTATATGTAGTGTGTGTTTGTTCTGTACTGTGTTGTTGATTAAAAATTATTAAAGAGAACTGGAATCTATTATCTATCAATTAACACACACAATCTCCTACATTAGTGGTCCGTCGAGCCGGAGCATTCCAGCAAATAAGTGAATATGGAAAAACTTAATAGAATGAAAGGCGCCGTGAAAGGTGCTATAACAAAAATAGAATATTTTATTAATTTGAATACAGAAAATATTTCTTCTTCCTCAACTGAACTTGAAATAAAAATTAGAAAGATATCTGAGCTGCAAGGTAAACTCAGTGATATCCGGATACAATACTATGACATCCCAGATGTAAAGGATTTATCAGCAATCGAAAATGAAATCGACAAACTTCTCTTGAAAAAAGATTCTCTTGAAATAATTGAGGTAAGACACAATTTGCTTCTTAAATCTATTAAACTTTCTGAGAACAATTCAAGTAAAAATAATAATTTAGAATTTAAAAGTTCTGATGAAGTTAATGTCTGGCTGCCGGACATCCCCTTACCTCTTTTTAATGGTAAAATAGAAGATTTTTCGATATTTAAAACACAGTTCAATAACTTAATTTCCAACAATACTAAACTAAATGATGCTCAAAAATTGTTTTATCTTCATGCTTCTTTAACTGGTGATGCAAAAAATCTAGAAAGTCCTGATGATATATTTATCTCATTTAATGCACTTATAGATTCGAAAACCACTGAATTTTAGTTGACACTCACCTATCAGCGATAATTCACTATGAAAAAGTCCATCGGGAATCTTTTAACGAACTGCGATCCCTTATTGATTGCATAAATAAAAATATAAGAACACTGAGTGTTTTAGATTATAAGTGAAATAATTTATCAGATGCAATGCTCATTAATATTATATCACTAAAGGTAGACTAAGAAATGAGAAAATTGTTTGAATATTCGGCCAAAAAAAACAGAATATCCAAAATTTGAAGAATTGTCATTTTTGGAAAATCGAATTGCTACTTTAGAAAGCGTATCTAGAAATTCCGCTGAAAGAATAGTAAAAATAAGAACAGTTTCCATCCAAAAACAAAAAAAATTATGCTTAATTCTGCATCTAATTCAAAAGTAAAAAAATTTATTCTGTGTAAAAATTTCCATAATTTAAACAAATGCCCCAAATTTCTTAAAATGAATGTATCTGAAAGATTTGATTTCGTAAAACATAACAAACTTTGTATTAATTGTTTTAATAAATTTCATGTAGCATCCGCTTGTGCATTTATAAGTTCACCTGCAACAGATGTAAAATAAGTCATCATTCTTTATTGCATAAACAAAAAGAAACTAATAATTGTAATCTCAAAGTTGAAGAGAGCGAGAATTCTACCCCCCCCCCCTCCCCTACCAGAGCCGAAACTAGGATTTTTTTTACACGGGGCAAGGAGAGATTCTGGCACCACCCCCCACCCCTCCCTCCAACCCAAAATCAAATTTTCAAAGGAAATTTTACGAAGTTTATAATGCTCCTTTTATTTTCAACTACATTCATAAGAAGTAAATATTGAATTTAATTCAAATTTTTGATAAATTTACAGATTTTGAAATATTCTATGACTATATTCAATGGACGTGTGTGTGTCTGTATAGGGCACAAACACTGTAGCTAACTTATGAACTGCAGGTACAGAATTCCATGAAACTGAGCATGCAGTTGAATTCTAGCTTACGTGATGCTGATTAGTTTTTGATGTGTGTCACTCGATTTGTGGTACTTTTATGCCCCGTTTCCCTTGATAGCTATATCTTGGCATCCCCAAGATGGAATTTAACAAATTTTATACATTACATACTTGTTATGAAAAAAGAGTTTACAAAACAATACAGAATCACAACATGTGTTTCATGTCAAAAAACTTAGCATGACCCTTCGCCAGACGTAAAAATGTACAAGCATGAGTACAGCTACAACCAGCCGATTTTTATAACAGTAAGTAATGTATCTGTTTAATATCTGCATAACGTTTCTTGAAAAAAAAAAAAAAAAAAAGTTTTATGTAGGAAATTTTAGGTTTGACTCAAAGCCTGAATGAAGTGACCATGACTCTTAAGGATAGCCAGAGATTTTTTTTAATTTGTTTCTTAGGTATACATGTCTAATTATTTATGGATGTCCTACTTTTAAGTCATATCTTACAAAGAAACTTTTTTAGATAAAAATTACATAAAACATGTAATTTATTTTAGTTATATATGGATGATAAAATTGTCTGATATAGAAGTAAATTTATTCTGAAAGCTTCATTAGATAAAATGATTGAAGTTGGGGATCAAAGCATTATTTTAGAATTGAAAAAAAAAAAGAAAAAAAGAAAATGAAAAACATGTTATAGGGAGATTTAAATTACGATAAAAGGATTTAAATTAAGGTGCCTGCCTACCTTTAAAACGCAATTTTCGGTCAAAACTCCGATTATCAATTTTTAGGTTAGTATTAAAGCCTGACATTTCAGCTTTCTAAATCAGTTTGAATTTTGTTTCTATCTTGCTTAGAACATGAGTTACAGACATTTTAATATTAGTCACTCGCCAGTTTTTGAAACCGGAAGTGCCCCATAAATGTTTGTTTACATAAATGTTTTACTCAATATGAGCATCAAAAGGGTCTAGCAGGATACGGTATGGTCAGCGGCCCCAGAAAGGTATTTTGAAAATGACTCGTGTGGTAACATCGGTGACATATAAAACTACAATGACACAAGTTCAGCCTCTCATCTCGCTGCGTTCTGGAGATAATGGATCAAATAGACGCTAGAGGGATTAATTTTCAAAATTGATTTTTATGAAAACTATTACAGCTACACTAATGAAACAAAAACTGCTCGTTAGACAAAATATTAGTCTACATCAGGGCTGGCCAACCCGTGGCCCTCGGGCCGCATGTGGCCCGTCATGTAAGGTTCTGCGGCCCGCGACAGAATTCACGAAATTTCTAATTTAAGATCTTCGGTTAAAACATTTAAAATTATTAAATTATTTCTGTTTTTTTTTTTTTTTTTTTTTTTTTTTTTTTAATGAAAATATTGATTAATGTCGCTAAAGAAACAAATATCACGCTCATTGATATGAATAAAATATTAACAGATAAATAATTGATTCTTACTATTATATTTATGAATATATAACCGTAAGTTTTTGGCTGTTTTACAGTTATGCTATTATAAAAAATATAATTAATATTCATGTTTTCTGTTTTAAATCCTCACGAGCCTACTGGAAAAATAAGCACTATATGTAAATGGTTCATGCATTTTTACAGTGCGGCCCGCCAAATGTTTTGAGTTGCACAGGCCTGGTCTACATTATATATTTTTTGTAGAGTTTTTCTATTGTATTTACTATTAATAAAAAATGAAAATATTTTTTTTCAAGATTTTATTCCTAGTTCATGCAGAGGTACAATCACAGAAAAAATATATAATATAGCTTACTATGTCTAGTATTACTACGAAAAAGTGCATAAATATAAAATAGGTGCAACACTTCCAAAAAAATTAAAACTTCTTATGACAGTCTTAGGTATTAATGACTTTACATTTGTCTTTTGATTGAAATTTTTATTACTACATTAAAAAATAGTAACATGTTTATTATTAACGTACAAGTTTTTGAAAGCTCTGAATTACAGTTATTATTCACGTTAAAAAGGAAATATGCTGAATATTTAAAAATTAAGTCAAAGAAAATATTATTTCTTGTAATACAAAATATATTACTAAAGTATAATTATTCTTAATCCCTGTCCTCATTAATAACTGAGTGAATCTCTTCTGATATAAATATATCAGATAAATCTTGCACTGGACGTAAGATAAGGCAAAGATATCGGGCATAAGACAAGTAATAACTAACTGTGGCTATGTGAGAACAACATCCTACTGTGCTTAGACCATTAGGACAGTTGCAGCAATATTTGCGTATTCTTTCGATTGTCGTTCCGTTTGTACATATTCAATATAGGTTTTACAGTTCATATGACTTGATCTAACTTCCAGTTTTAATATGCTGGGTGTGGTTTTAAAAGATATACTGTGAGATTGAATTCTTCGTCCATTATCTCCGCTAAATAAGACACAGCCTGTGAGAGTTAATAGGAGCAAGTGAAAAACATAGGGAGCTGTTCTTTATTTAATTGAGGGTAATCTAGAATTTCAGACGATTTAAGTTGCTGAAAAGCCGACTTTCAACAATTACTCTTTTTTTTTTTTTTTTTATGACTTCTTCACTAAGAATGTTTACAACACTCCTTCTGTTCTCCATGTACTCAAGCAACTCATCATTTCTATCGCCATCAGAATTTAATCTTTCACCATACTTGTTTTGTAGAAATCCAATTTTACAAAGCACTTTCAACTTTGGTATAAACTTGTTATCCAAAGAATTGTGCAGAAGGCGATATTTTTGGGCTATTTCCCCATAAACTGCTACTACGACCCATCTCAATTTTGTAACTCTTCATAATTCATTAGCCTCTTCCATTGTTAGTTGTGCACTGTTTCCTTTTAAAGCAGGCATAAATACTGTACAAATAATAAACATAACACTACACAATACACACACGCAACTAGCTGGAAAGCGAAAAGTTGCGTCTTGTTCTTTTAAAATGTAGTTCCACAAACAATTTTCAACTCTTTATGTCAAAATCAACGCCATACTTATGTTTTTAACTACTAACAAATATATTTTTTAGTAATAAACATGTTACTATTTTTTAATACAGAAATAAAAATTTCAATCAAAAGACAAATGTAAAGTCATTAGTACCTAAGACTGTCATAAGAAGTTTTAAATTTTTTTTGGAAGTGTTGCACCCATTTTATATTTAAGCACTTTTTGGTAGTATTACTAGACATAGTATGCTACATTATATATTTTTTCTGTGTTTGTACCTCTTCGAGAACTATGAATAAAATCTTGAATAAAAATATTTTCATTTTTCATTAATAGTAAATACAATAGAAAAACTCTACAAAAAATATATAATATAGACTAATATTTTGTCTAACGAACAGTTTTTGTTTCATTAGTGTAGCTGTAATAGTTTTCATAAAAATCAATTTCAAAAATTACCCCCTCTAACGTCTATTTGATCCATTATCTCCAGAACGCAGCTAGATGAGAGGCTGAATTTGTGTCAATGGTAGTTTTATAACTCGCCGATGTTACCACAAGAGTCATTTTCAAAATACCTTTCTGGGGCCGCTGACCCTACCAGATTATATACACAGCAAAGCAAAAATATAGTTTGTTCAGAAATCATATTCTACTGCTTTTTACAGAACCTCTCATTGGCAAATGCACAATCTATAATTCAACAGAATTCACTCGTGTGTAAATAGCCTACTTTGGTACTCTTTGACAAAAATTAGCGGCTAGAAACGATACAATGTATCGTATATTTCCGTGTATAAGCTGAGAATTTTTTCAGAAGCTGAAGTACGGGGTTCGGCTTATATACGAGTTCACAAATTCTAGCGAAAACGTACATTAGAAACAATGATTGAATGCATATATTTTAAGCTTAAAAATTATATATAAAGTAAAATAGTGATATTAAACCTTATTTTTAAATAATTATCACATATAAAACTCTTAAATTAGCAATTTTAAATTTATTTCTAGAGCAGATCAATGCAGTCACGTGTGTTTACATTTCTTTTTTTTTTTTTTACCTGCCGATAGCTGACGTCATGCACGAAGTAACTTCTCTGTCTGATTCGGAAATAGTATAAGAGAAACTTGAAAAAACAGGACTCCCAATCATAATTTTAATTTATACAATTAAATCATCTCTGTTTAAAATGTTTCTAGGCTTACACTATCAAATGAAGTGGCAAATCTTTGTTTTTTTTTTTATAGAAGTATTTTATTTTATTTATTTTTTGTTGAAGTTTCCTTGAGACACTGATAAAAATACTCAAAAGTAGAAATATACAAAATAATTTAGATACGTCATTAAAAAAAATCGACACAATCGGTCTTTAAACGGCTTATTTATGCAAACATCCAGTGGCTGCAGCATCGATGTTAGGCCTCCTGGTATTACAGCAACTATCATTTTCAGCTGCCAGCACTTGTCCTTCACTGCATATGCGAACGCGTCTGTTTGATGCCTGTAGCCTGTGCTAGCCTCCCTTCTGATAGGGTTACCAGAGTTAAAAGTATTGCTGTTGGCGAACATACGGCGATCGTTTTACGTCATAGCTAAGCAAGGTAAGGAATTCTATTGGATAAGCACCCATTTTGCACAATTTCATTGGACAGATTATCTTGAAATTATAGATTGGCAATATTTTTGCCATTTTAGCGATATATTCAAACTTTAAAAAAGTATTTTTTCAATTCGGCCTATACACGGGTTTGCAATTTTGGGCAAATTTCTGAAGGGAAAAACATACTCTCGGCTTATATACGGATCAGCTTATATTTGGAAATATACTGTATATAGAAAAATTAACTCAAAATTGAGAAAGGGCTTACTGATCCTGAACTATTTTCTGCGAAATTTGTCTCTAATCTCAGAATTTCACTAAATTCGCATCCAACGCAGATGGCAACGTGTCGCAAAGGGAAAGCTTTGGTGACAAAGTTTGCAACTTGGCATTAAATTTAGCGAAAAATGGTGGTTTAATGCTGACAAAGTTTAGAAGTTCTAACTTCAATAGATACTGAGTTCTGCAATTTTTCTGAATGATCTACTGTTTTCTTGCACAGAACTAACTTCATCAATAAATCACTAACGAGAATATAAAAAGTAAAAACTCATTACTAAGTATTGTTAACTAGAGCCTGTCTATTTCTTTACATATTACTTTTTACACGATATTACAGTTAAAATGAAAATAGATGGCAGATTTCTTCATCTCCAACAAAGTGGGCATTAGCAGCAAATTTTGCAACTTGGTGAAAAATTTCGCAAATTGGTATTCGAATTTGGCGAAAAGTTGTAGTTTAGTGTTGCCAAAGATTAGAAGATCTAACCTCAATAGAAACCAAGTTGTAAAATTTTCTGGTTTAATCCACTGGTTTCTAGAGCAGAACTACTTCGAAAATTCTATAAATCACTAGCAAGACTGGATGATATCAGTTTCTGTTCAGACTGCGACCTGAAAGTACATCTCTAAGAACTTTAAGCATTTGGTCATTGTTCAGAATTAGTAAAATTCCTGTTCTGTGGTGTAGGCTGTTTATAAGTATGAATAACTGGTTTATTCAATTTTTTCCAAAATATTCATTTATTGGTTTTTATTCAACTGTTTCCAGAATATTCATTAAATAAAATTCATTCATCAACTAGAACCTACAAGTATTTACAAATTACTTTCTACACGCAAGAGTGTCAACAACTTTTGTAACCAGTGGCGGCTCGTGCAAATTTTCACAGGTGGGGCCCGATCTATCGTTAAGCGTAATTTAACTTTAATATTATTCATTATTCAAACATGAAAACAAACATTAATAAAATAGGATGTAAAATGAAATTTCGGATTTTTTTTTTTTTTTTTTTTTTTTTTTATGATGGCGAATCTTAAATTCAACACTATGGAAAACATTGCATAAAATTATCTCAAAAATTAAAGTTTTATAAATACAATTGAAAAATTCTGCAATGTTCTGACCAATGGAATATCAAAATTTAAATATCTGGAAGCTGGTAGACGGAAATTGCCAAGTTCGATACCAGATCGCTTTCGTCGACATATACATTTGGAGTTTACTATGGTTTTCTCCAAAACTCAAATAAAAAGGGCAATGTAACACTTAGAAAGACTTTCAACAGAGAGTACACCACTCAGGTCTAGGACCCTCTTTTAGTCAACTGGCTTTAACCCTAACACTACACACCATTAAAATTTAAATTCAAATGTCTCAGAGTATAATATTATTTAGCTTACACTAATTATATCCCTAAACCTTTTAATTATAGAATTTCAAGTGTTATATTCATGTTTCTTATCTTAAAAAATAAATAAAATAAACCTTAACCAATCTGTAAGAAGTTATATTGGAATTTAGAAAGTCATGATTAATGTAATGTGGATACATATTTAAAAAAAAAAAAAAAAAAAATAGAGCCTAATTTTAGATAATTTAAATTAACTTTCAATAAATAAAGAAATAAAACAAGCTATCATCTAAAAAAATAAAAAAAGAAAAGAAAAAAGAAACATTGCGGATGTTTCTATTAAATCGCATTTAAAAGAAAAATCCTTTAATAATAATAAATCACAATTTTATGCAGCTATTTAATCCATTTATCCATGTAAATCCATTAATTATTTATCTAAAAATTTTATAATTTATTTACATGAAAGTTTTAATACACTATTCTGAAGGGAAAAAAAAAAAAAAAAAAATCGCATATTATTTTTATTTTTTTCCCCCCTCATTTAAATTCAAAACACTTTAGTTAAAGAGGTCTTAATTCTTATACTAGCGTTTATCTCAAAGGCTAGTCTAGAAAATATTTTTGACTATTACCAGATTTCTTTTTTTAAACACTAAAATTTTAAACTGTCATATATAACTCTAAAGAATTCACCGAAAAATCAAAGAGGAAAAAAAGAAAAAAAAAAAACGTAATGCAGAAGTCGCCAAATTGCATGGTTAACAAATTTTAAAGGAGACAGTTTTTTCCCCTATAGTTTTTTTCCAAAGGGCCAGACTCTGCTGGCCCATCGACGAGAAAACTACAGCGTGCTTACACTGATAAAGCAGTTTGTTGCCAAATCTGTTAACCCGATCTTCTAGTAGAATAAACTGTACAAATAAACACGCCAATTTCGGGCCGACTGTAAACGGCCCCATTCTCTTAGATAAGGAAAGGAAGTAGCAGTCGGTCAATCATTAGTGATTTGTGACAGCTGAAAAAATATATTGACAAATAAATGATAATGAAAGAAGATTAAGAAAAAGTTAGATAGACGTAGTTATTTTGTATATATGTTTTTGAACAGTTATAAAAAACAAAATTATTATTATTATTATTACTATTTTAATTGAGAAAAAATTTAAGTGGGGCCGTGCCCCACAGGCTCTTAATGTAGAACCGCCACTGTTTGTAACTATGAATATTAGCGCTATCATTAGCTTCTGTTAAAATCTGTATGAGGAAAAGTTATATACAATGGTCAAAAATTTTGTATTTTTTATCATTGTGATATTCCAAAACAGAAAGGTGCACAGAAAGACCAAAATGAGAGATGCACACCAACTGTCCTAACAAACTTAGATATGAAATTGCAACATTCTACATCTAATTGCTTTTGAGTTATGCGAGATACACACACATACACATACATACATACATACAGACGTCAGAAAAAATCATGTAAATTCGTAAATATCACAAAAGCAGGAGCAGGAGCTCATATCAAGACCAAAATTGGTATAACAATTCCAAATGTAAAAACTTTCTATGACCATTCGTTTATGAGCTATGCAACATACAAAATACATTTCGCAAATTGATTTCACAGTCATAATACTTCCTTATATTTTGAATAAGGTAGTAAAAAGTATAGTAAAAGTACAGACATTTTATTTCATTTCAGTATTTATAATTATACATGTTAAGAGGTAGTGGTGACTTCAATTGTCATAGTATTTTGACAGAGATTTTTGCTGAGCCCTGTAAATGATAGCTTCTAAATGAATTATTAACTAGTTATTTTGCATTCTTTTTGCTCCTTTATTTTTATTTAGTGCACTGGACTGTTTCATGACTTTACGGCTTTATTTTGACATAATCACTTTAATTGTCATGGCTTTAATAGTCACGGCGGCACCCTGAACGAAATTGTTTCTGCCTCCTTATGAATCATAATTTCTAAAGAACTTTCTGGAGTTTATTCAAATATGTGTATTTTCCAACTTCTTACTTTTTAGAAACCTTGGCTGAAAACACTTGTAAATTACTCTTTTTCAATTGTAATAATATTTCACCCCACTAGACTTAAAAGAATACTGTTAGTCTTGGAGAACATTCCATCTTCCATGCTTTTCATTGTAAATGAATTCTTTTATCTATTAACCTTCTTTCTACCTTTATTTCTTTTCTTTCTTCAAATTGCCCTGACTAAAGAATTTTGATTTTTTTTTTTTTTTTTTAATTTGTCATTTTTTTTAATATGTAAATAAGGTGACAAACCAGTTTTTTTTTGGTACCCTTCTCCATCTGGTGCCCGGGGCACATGCCCTGCTCACCCCCCTTAGTTTCAGCCCTGCCCCTTCAACAGCTGCAGTTGAGGTCCCCCAAACATCAGACTGATTAGTTTCATCTGATGGTGAAACTAATCATAAACTTAGATTATGTTTGGGGGTCTAACATAAGCGTTATGTTAGACCCCCAAACATAACGCTTCACTGGGAATCAGTGAAACGTTACGCTCATTTAGCAGCTGGGAAAGTGAGAAAAAATCACTTATTTTGATGAATTTGAATATACGTCTGGAGTTCCCCATCTTGTGCCCTTATTTTTGATTTTTTGCATCATATTTGCATACTGGCTTTGCTTTAGTTTTTTAATTACACAGTACTTTAAACTATATTATTACTTTTATTTATAATTAATTATTAATTATTTTTATGACTTTGCATATATGCCTGGATTCCGCCATCTTGTTCCTTTTTTCACATATTTGTTGCATTTCATCTGCATAATGGTATAGTTTGATTTTTTTCCTTTATACAGAATTATTATTATTATTTTAATAATTTATTATTTTAATAATTTATTCTTTTATAATTGATTTATTATTTTTAACGTATGCAGATGCCAGAAGACTGCTGTCTTGTTTCCTTATTTATCTGTTACATCATCATAACAATGCTTGCATAAGCCGTGGCTTACCTTCCGGTGCGGTTTATCAAAGAGTTTTTTTTTTTTTTTTTTTTTTTTCCTACAACATTTTAATAAGCTGTGGCTTACGTACACTAAATTATGGTATATATTTACTCAAAATATGTATTTCTGAAGTGTCTAATTAAATAACATGTTATTGTGAACTTGAGGAGGAAAAATGGCAATAATCTACTCCGTCCTAAAGCTGCATTGTACAACTGCTATCTTGCATTTTTATTTAGTGAGTTATGTAACCTGCATAAGAACTAGCATAATTTTTGTCTGATGACACACAGTATTTTAAACTTATTGAAGAAAAAACAAATAGATTTAGCAAGTTCAGTAATTAAGTCTTAAAGAAAAAAACATATGAGAAATATTGTGCATTTCAAGAACTTAATAAAACAAGTTTATTATGAATATTGATCTTTTCATTGTAGATTGAAATAGCTACAACATTAGCTAGCAATCAACATTTAATCACTGATAGGTGGTGGAAAATGGGAAAGTGTGTGTGTGTGTGTGTGGGGGGGGGGGGGGGGTTTAAAAAGTAGTTCATGAGTGAGAATATTAAACACAATTCTACTACTTTATGGGTTCTACAATATCATAAAGTAAGTTTAAAATTAATATTGACATTTTTGTTGTGGATGGAGAGATATTCAAAAACAAAAAAGCTCCCACAGAGTGTTTGATCGGCAATGGTTAGAGATGAAAAAAAAAGGGGGGGGGGGCTGGGGAGCAGGACAAAAAAAAAATATTACATGAGTGAAAAATATTGAATAATTCTGTTCTTTTATATGTTATAGAATCTGATAGAGCATGTTTAAAATTAATAGTGACATTTATATTTTGGATGGAGAACGATTGAGAATCAAAAGTCTTTCGTGGAGCGTTTGAACACTGATCATTATTGGAGTTTGATTTAAACAAAAAAAAAAAAAAAAAAAAAAAAAAAAACGCAGAAATAACAGAAAATTACAAAGAAAAAGCGGAAAATCGCAGATCCGCGGAAGAATCTCATGCCTGTTTTTAAGTTATACATTTCTGAGACTTAAAATTGGTTTAACAATTGTCTTGGCAAATTAAAACATCTATCAGTTTTCCAACAGTAACCAACTAATATATACAAAAAGACATTTAAAAGGAAGTTTACATAGCAACTTTGAAGAAAGTTATTAGAGCCACTTTTGAGTATAGACTTATGTCCCACTTTCAGATTTCCAATTTTCACCAAAACT
Source organism: Salticus scenicus (assembly GCA_963930645.1). Classification (NCBI taxonomy): domain Eukaryota; kingdom Metazoa; phylum Arthropoda; class Arachnida; order Araneae; family Salticidae; genus Salticus; species Salticus scenicus. Next base: position 86,027,866 of record OZ005651.1, read on the forward strand.
TTATATTCATTTGTCCCAGTGTACAAATGAGTTTGCAAAGTTTTATGTTCTATCTTTTTTCCATTTTGGATATATGAAGATTCTCTCTCCCTCACTGACCAATTTCCTAAAATCCCTTCATTGGACTCAGACCTTAAAACATATAGGTCAGCTGAAAATTTTATATTAAAATTTTTGACAATATAATATTTCTATTAGTTATGGTAGTTAGATAATGGAAGCAAAAAGGAAGGCACTTATACAAGAAATCTCTCCACTAGGCAAGTAACCCATTAGGTAACCTTTAGTGTCAATAGTATTAAAAAAATAAAATTAAAAAATTTACTCGCCCCCGCCACCAATAAAAACAAAAGAGCATTTATGTAATTGTGTGCATTAGGTTTTTCTGTGTAAGTGCCAACCTCTACAATTGTTCATGTCAGGAACATTTTTTTTTTCTGTAAAACTTTTCTTTATTAAAAATTTATTTTACAAAAAAGTATTTCAGTATCATAATTAACATTTTATTAAAAAGATAGATAAATAAGGAAAATATAGTTTTAGTTATTAAATTCATTTTACAATACAGGTATTTGAAACAATTATTAGTTTTAATCAGATAAAAATACACATTACATTTCTCACTAAGACTTCCTCAAAGAGTACAGTTGTGTTCAGGTATGTTTTGGGCAATCGTCTATGCTTTAAATCAGCTGGTCCTTGTTTTTGAATCAGTGAAATTTCGTTTCTATGATATTAGCTTTTACCTTTTCTTAAATTTGTATTTCTAAAGTGGCCTTTCATTTATGACAATCTCGATGGGTGCCTTACCCAGATGACACATTTTATTCTAATTTTATAATTTATACTAAAAAAAATAGTTTGGCAAAGAATGTCCTACTTTGGACCTTGTGCCATTAAAAGGCAATAACCAACCAACATTCTCTGTAGTATATTTTTTCTTTTTGTACTTCTAGAATATTCCCTGATTTTAAATTTGCTGTGCCTGTAACAATTTCATCTGCCTGTATCTTTATGAACTATTTTTGTTACACAATAAAGTCGATACTTCCGTACGAATAGTGTCAGTATGTGGATCAGCATGATTTGCATAATACTCGAAAATTTTAGTAAAGGAATGAGAGAAATTTAATTTACCAAGATTTATTATTATTATTACTATTTAAATATTTATTTATTTATTCTTTATTACATGTACATGAAGTTTCATATATGTTATGTACTTGTAAATTTACATGTTTGTAATTTATATCTTACAAAATAGAATTCTTTTACAAAATCAAAATTGCGCATTATATTTGTAGTTATAACGTTTTAAGTATTTATTTGTATCTTATTTTATGTGATATGATATATTTATTTTTTCCTTTGTTTACAAGCATTCAATAATCTTATGACTATTACGTTGCATGATTCACTTGATTCGCTGACATTTGCAAAGCGATTTTTTAAAAATTAATACAGGATGCCAACTAAAACTCTGCACACAGGCACCTAACAGTGTTGGCGCACCCCTGAACCCAGGGGGACATGGGGATTCAAATGCTTTGTGACAGTATTCCAAGATAAAGTTTCAAGGATGTTTAACATTGAGGGTCAGTTTTTCTAAACTGACCTTCTAAGCTAAAATATTTTCATATTCCTCATCCAAACTGAATTCTCCATCATTAAGTTGCTATGCCACATAATCTATATTTTCTTCATTGAACCAATAACAAAGTCTTGAGTCAGATAATTCTAATAGTAAACAAAATTCCTTCTTGTGCAAGTCTTTTTACCCCTTGCAAATCATCTCAAAATAAGAATGGCAGGATTTTTTCAATCCAAACTCAAAATAAATGTTACTTTGAAAAACTTCTGTTTTAGAGTAGAGATAGAAAACTTTTATATACACTCATGTCCATAAATTAAGGATAATTCAGATTCACACTGAAATCGAACTTTAATGCAAAAATTTCACCTGTAGAAATACCACACACATCTTTAAGAATAATATGCAAATTATAGGAAGCCATCAGATAACGCCGATATGATGTTACAATGACGAAAGTGTAAGAAGGGGGTAGATAAGCAGGGCCTGATTATCGCACAGGCCGACAAGGCCTCGGCCTAGGGCACCTGTATCTAGAGGCACCAAAATAATTTTTAAATTTTAAAAATGCTATTTTTGGAAAAGATTTCCTTAAAAAAAATTAACCAAAAGTTAGCTAACGATAATAATCTTTAGTTGAAAGTAGGGATTTTTTAATATCTTTTAACCAATTATCCGATTAAATTAAAAAATACAACATTAGCCAGATTAGGAAATATACCAGTTTTTGTGGAGATCGGTCGAATTATATAACATTTTACAGCGCACCAAAAAATACAGATAAATTTTCACTTGCGGACTTACAGTTATATAATACAAATTAAAGAACTTAGTATCATCCTAATGGAGAATATCTTTGCATTTTCAGTAGTATTTGGTCATGTGTTCATATTTACATACCCGCTGACTTCGAATGGTATGAATGAGGTAGATTAGGATTAAAAAAGAAAACAGTATTATAAAGAATACCTTGTAAAAAATTACATTTCTATGCAAGTGGATTCCAACAGTCATAGAAGAAAGATTATCCCTGCACCAATAATAATAATAATAATTTGAGGTCTCGTTGCAAATGAAGTTAAAACTAATTTCTTATGAAGGTGATGCTTTAACTTTTTTACCAGCAGTCAAACTTTGTGTACAAATTAGATTAAAAAAAAAAAAAAAAAAAACTTTGAGGGGGGGGGGGGGCATCAAAATCGTCTTGGGCCTTGGGCCCCAGCAGCTGGTAATCAGGCTCTGTAGATAAGGAATGGGAGCAAAGAAGGAAAATTGTTCACAAGCGTTTTGTGTGCTGCTCAGTGCCACAACCGAATAGTTATGACACAGAGGACGCATGCAGATATTTTTTTACGTGGTAGAATTATCGGCCGACTAGAATGTGGGCGTACTCAGTTAGAAGTATTGGAGGAACTTAGAATCGCCTAAAGTGTCATCTCTAGGCTTTGGCAACGATTCCAAAATGATGGAAATGCCAATCGACGTTACAGTACTGGTCGGCCCCGAGTTACAATGCCAAGTGACCACCGGTATTTGGAAGTAACTGCCAAAATAAGCAGATAAAGCACAGAATCAGACCTGTCTCGTCAGCTGTCTGCAGCCACGAGTTCCACAGTTTCAAGACAAACCATGTACATACGTTTGGGAGATATTGGTCTATATGCTCTCAGGTCTGTTAAATGTGTTCCACTTACGGCAATGCACTATGCCAGCGGTTAACTTGGAGTAGAGAACATGCAATGTAGACAGTGGCACTGTGAGCTTTTTCCGACGAGTCCAGGTTTAGCCTGCAGTGTGATTCACGCCAGACTTTCATATGTAGAACAGCAGGTACCCGTTACCACCAAAACAACATCATTGAACGACACCGTTACTGTGGGGCAGGAGTGCTTGTTTGGGGGGGATCATATTGGGCACCAGAACAGATCTGCATGTTCAAATCGGAAAAATGATAGGCCAAATTTATCGGGACATCATTCGGGAACAACATGTATGTTTGTTTAGAGGTGCCATGAGCCCATTTGTGTTTATGGATGACAATGCGCGTCCTCAGCGTGCCAACGTTGTACACGGATGCCTACAATCTGAAGCTATCACCCGCATGGAATGGCCAGCATTCTCACCTGACTAGAATCCGATAGAGCATATGTAGGACATGCTTTTCCGATGAGTTGTAGTCCGTCAACCACTGCCTACATATGTACCAGAACTTCGGAGAGCATTGCTTACTGAGTAGAGTAATCTTCCCCAATATCAGATCAATAATTTAATATTCAACATTTCTAGGCGTTGTAAAGACTGTATTTCATCATCTGAGAGACATACAATGTATTAACCATCATACCAACCATGTAATGTTACGATTTTGTAAGGAAGATATTTTTTGTAATTGCTTCAGGGAGCAAAAATAGTTTTTATAAATGACATCCTACATAAACCACCTTTTTTTGCTCTTGACCTTTTGTTTAATAAATGGACTTTATGAATAGGTCATGTTTGTTTTGCTTCTGAACCTTTATTTGTCTCAGCTAGCATTATCCTTAATTTATGGACATGAGTGTATTTAATGCTCAAGTTGTACAGATAACAAAATATTTCATCTTGTAAGTGAAAAAATTAACAATTATACTTGGCACATTTTACTACTTTTTACTCATTAACATTAAATTGTTCAACATTCATTTACACTCAACATTAAATTGTTTGTAAACAATGGTTTGAAAACCAATTATAGCTTGTAAACAGGCTAAGGCTGTCATCTCTTGAGAAAGATTGTGACTTAAGTTTCCAGAAACCAATATGTCTTTATTACATACAGATACTCAAACAGCATAAACATAAGTTCATATTTAAACCCATACAATGGTACAATCTTTGTCTTAAAGAGTTATGTAGGTCCAGCTACAATAAGGTGAACAGAATTTCTAGAATAAAAAAGAAAAAAATATATAAAAAAGCAAAGAAAAGTGAAATAAAAAGTTGCATTTCAGGATACAGATATAAACTTACTTCAAATCACAATCCTACTTAGTAATAGAGGGATAAGGTTATTTAATTTTCTACAAAATATTTAAGAAATTTCCTCAAATTCATAAGATTTTTGATGAAGATTTGCAGATGATCTTCAAACAACTGAAAAAGTAAATAAGCTAAACAAAAATTACAATAAGATATAACTGAAATAAATAACTTACTTCATTTGTATTTATCAATCAAATGTCAGGATCTTAACAAAAGTATCCAAAAACCTAAAAAAAATAATTGGATAACAGATTTTAAGTGAACAAAAAACTAAGCTTAATTATAAATTCACGCTAAATATAACTTTACACACAATTCATTTTTGTATTACAAAAAAACTATTATTCTTAGCTGACACTAGAAATAAATCTGAAGGAACTTACCTGGTTTACATTGTCAAAAGATCCTACGGTATTCGACACTTCATAACTTTTATTGAAGTAATCCACAGCAGAGAACTATTGAAGTATTTTTCTATTAAAATATGATAGTGAATTTGATGGCTCAAAATGCTCCTATATATCCACACCAGGTGTTGTTCCAGGTTTAAATTTTTAAAGCCCATTTTTAAAAAAACAAAATATTTTATGTATATTTTTTTTTTCTTTGAGGAGGAGGGAGAGGGGGAGGAAATAAAATACTTCTATGGAAAAAAATCAGGTAAAGCTTTCCATCTTAACAGGCATTCTAAACAAGTTAATACAGTTTTTTGAACCAGATATAGGTATTAACTAAAAATAATAATAAAAACAAGGAAAACATTTTATAAAACAAAATCTTGTGAAGGTACCGTTTTTATAAATTTGAATTTTGTGAAGTGTCAGAAAAAGAGCCCCAATTTTTAACTGGATTGACCCCCTGCTCACTTAAAGAAGATACCTTTTATCTACCTACTTATCAGCTTTCTCAAATTCCGTGACTACTAGGATGAGGCCAGTTTAATGAGAATGGAGCAGCAGTTACATTTGATTATTTTTTTTATAAGTAAAAAAGGGAAATTAAGGATTTTAATTATGACTGACAAGGCCTGTTTAGTAGTGTGCCTATCTTATAAATAATAGGAGCTGGTTTGAATCTGATCCAAAAAATATATCGATTTTATAAAAGTAAAGAAAATAAATAGAGAATAGAATAACAATCATGATAAAAAGTAGAAGACAATATCTTCTGGTCACATGCATTTTCTACACCTTTTCATTCCTTAACTTTGACAGCTTGGCTATGCCTTTATATACCTTACAATTTGGTGCTTATTATTAACTAAAACTAAAACTTCATTGCTTCATTACTGGCTGCATAGCTGCTTTTGCTGGAGGGCCCTCCGCCTCCGCTTCATCAGTGCATTGTCTTGTGGAATGTGCCGCCAGTGTTTGGTGTTTACTTCTCTCTTCACGAGCAGGTGACACCACTGCAGGTCCAAGGCAGCCTTTGATTCATGGTCATTACAGGGGTTAAAGTTATGGATAATTTCAATTGTTTTGCGGAAAAAAGCACATATTGAATTATTATAATTTGCGATTATTGTGGTCTGACTAAACTGGATATCTATATTTCTATTTTTATGAGTTTTAGCTAGGGTGGTAGTGCGTTTACCATATTTAATATCCTTTTGATGTTCTTTCCATCTAGTTTTAATTTTGCGTTTCAACATTCCTATGTAACAGCCTGTCAAAATACAAAATTAAAACTAGACTGAAAGAACATCAAAATTATATTAAATACAGTAAAAGCACTACCACCCTAGCTAAAACTCATCAAAATAGAAACATAGATATCCAGTTTAGTCAGATCACGAAAATCCCGAATTATAACAATTCGATATATGCTTTTTTCCGTGAAACAATTAAATTATCCATAACTTTAACTCCTGTAATGACCATGAATCAAAGGCTCGCTTGGACTTGCAGTGGTGCAATCTGCTCGAGAAGAGAGGTGAAGAGAGAAGTAAACCTCAAACGCTGGCGGCACATTCCACAAGGCAATGCACTGATGAAGCAGAGGGCCCTCCAGCAAAAGCAGCTATGCAGCCAGTAGTGAAGCAATGAAATAAGGTTTTTTGTTATATTTTAATTAATTAAAAATGCTTCATTTTATAAAGTTTAAATAAGATATCACTTTGACTGCCAAGCCAAAATTGCAAACAATATTTTTCAATCTGACTCATTTTGCAACACATGGGGAGATTTTCATTCTGGCTAGCAAATATGATAACCAAAGCACCCCAAGAAAGTTAGTGTAAATTCTTCCATGAGTGGCCATGGCTATCTTATTTGATAACCAGGCTAAATTTGTCATTTATAACTAAAATTATTTATTTAAATTTATGTTTCTATAGTGTAATCTCTTAAGAGATTACACTATTCCAATTCCACTATTACACTATTCCAATTTAAATTGGAAAAAATTTAAATATATGAAAGGATGAGCTTGAGAGATTATAGTTTTAGTTTTTCTTTTTCATTATTTTATTTTATTTATATAATTATTTTTTCTATTATTTTGTTAGATTAGAATTTCTAAATTTTAGAAATCGAATTAGAAATTGATTATTTATCACATACTGTATATATATTTATCACATACTCTCTATATACTTGTTTTTGTTGTATGTTACAAATTTTTCATTTTCCACAAAACTCAGGTCATAGAATCGGCATATATATCAATTTGCACAAAACATGTATACCTAACACATCGTAGGGAGCCCAACAATCAAACTCCAGTATGATTTTCATGTAATTGATATTGCTTTTGATAGCAAGGACTGAAGTGTTGAAACACCATGGCTATCATATCTGATAGCCATTGTCCTAACAGAAACATCACTGGCTATCACATATGATAGTCAAAGTGTTAAAACTAATACTTTTACAATAGTCTGAAAAAATGAATGTAAAAATATTTAAATGAATAAATAATAGCAAATTATAAAATCTTAGATTTTTTTTACAATATTCTAAAAAAAAAAATTGAATGTAAATAAATTATAAAAGTGAATAAATTAAAATAATTACCAGCCACAAAATAGGAAACACTCTCAGAAGTCAAGTTATCTTCTCCAGGTTCAGGAGGTTCACCAGTTAAAGGTTCTATATCCCAAGGAGAAGAAGCAAGGTCACTAGGAAACTAAAAAATAAATCAATAATTTATTTGATTAACTGATTGATTTGGTAACACTTTTGCATACTAGAATCTAGTCACAAACACAGGGCCTGATTTAAAAAGGAAGGGGTCAAACAGGACAATTGTCCAGAGCAGCAAACATTAAGGGGTGGCACAATGGAAAATTTCAATGAAAAACAAAGATGAAAAATATTTTTATAGAATGTAGAAAAAACGGTAACTAAATTTATTTCTTCAGTAACAAATTAATAATCTGTTTCAAATCATCTATATAATTACTAGTATAAAGATTTTATATGCAAAATGTCTTTTAATTAACCTACAACTTTAAAATGAAATAACACAAGAATCATTGCAGATAGCACAGCAAAATTCTTTTTATTGAAAAGAACGTTGAAAAGGTAATTAGTGCACAAGGTTTTCAAAGTGAGAACCTTCAGAAGCGATACAGTAGCGCAACCTAATATTGCATTGGCCGCCTTATTCACCGGATATGAATCTGTGCGATTTCTGTCTTTGGGGTCACATGAAAGACTTGGTGTACAAGAAAAAGCTGACAGACCTCAATAGTCTCAAGAAACCCATTACTGACTCATTTGCAAGTATTAAAAGAGAAACACTTGTGAACAAGTAGCATAACTTTCTGACTAGGTTGTGCTTCTGTATCGCCTCTGAAGGTTCTCACTTTGAAAACCTTGTGCATTAATTACCTTTTCGATGTTATTTTCAATAAAAAAAATTTTTTGCTGTGAAATCTGCAATGATTCTTGTGTAATTTCATTTTAAAGTTGTAGGTTAATTAAAAGACACCTTGTATGCACCTTTTGAGTGATTTGCACCAAAAGTTCACAGGCATTTATTTATGTCAAGGTGCAACTACATATAAATTTAAATGAAATTCTGTGCAGTAGTTCCTGATATACAGTTACCATAAAATATCTGTCACGCACAAACACAGACATACATTTTTAAAAATGAATAAATTGTGTTCTTGATCTCTCAAAACGTGTAAATCTGTCGAAAACCGGAAGTAAAAAATTTTTACTAATCCAATAATTTCTTTTATTGAATATAAAAGAAGGTAGACACAATTGCATATCGTATATATCAAAGTTTCACAAAAGTGAGATTAAAAAAAAAAAAAAAAAAAAAAAAATTGTGGTCTAGCTATGCCAGTGCATACAAGGTGTCTTTTAATTAACCTACAACTTTAAAATGAAATTACACAAGAATCATTGCAGATTTTACAGCAAAAAATTTTTTTTATTGAAAATAACATCGAAAAGGTAATTAATGCACAAGGTTTTCAAAGTGAGAACCTTCAGAGGCGATACAGAAGCACAACCTAGTCAGAAAGTTATGCTACTTGTTCACAAGTTTTTCTCTTTTAATACTTGCAAATGAGTCAGTAATGGATTTCTTGAGACTATTGAGGTCTGTCAGCTTTTTCTTGTACACCAAGTCTTTCATGTGACCCCAAAGACAGAAATCGAATAGATTCATATCCGGTGAATAAGGCGGCCAATGCAATATTAGGTTGCGCTACTGTATCGCTTCTGAAGGTTCTCACTTTGAAAACCTTGTGCACTAATTACCTTTTCGACGTTCTTTTCAATAAAAAGAATTTTGCTGTGCTATCTGCAATGATTCTTGTGTAATTTCATTTTAAAGTTGTAGGTTAATTAAAAGACACCTTGTATGCACTGGCATAGCTAGACCACAATTTTTTTTTTTTTTTTTTTTTTTTTTAAATCTCACTTTTGTGAAACTTTGATATATACGATATGCAATTGTGTCTACCTTCTTTTATATTCAATAAAAGAAATTATTGGATTAGTAAAAATTTTTTACTTCCGGTTTTCGACAGATTTACACGTTTTGAGAGATCAAGAACACAATTTATTCAATTTTTAAAAATGTATGTCTGTGTTTGTGCGTGACAAATATTTTATGGTAACTGTATATCAGGAACTACTGCACAGAATTTCATTTAAATTTATATGTAGTTGCACCTTGACATAAATAAATGCCTGTCAACTTTTGGTGCAAATCACTCAAAAGGTGGTGCTGCTATACTGTGATTTCTTCTATTTAAGGGAAGGCTATATCTCAAGCTCTATTGTGTATAACAGAACAAAACTCAGCATGTGAGAGGGTCTTTGTGAAACATTATACTAAATGAATTTGGGTGCAAATCAGCTGATAGATGGCATTGTTGTGCTGCAATTTTCCCCGTTAACGGGAAGGTTACATCTCAGACTTTATTGGATATAATTGCACAAAACTTGGAATATAAGAAACCCATTATGAAACAGTTTGCTGGTTGCATTCGGGTGCACATTGGCCAACAGTTGACGCTGACGTGATGCAAATTACACTCGTGAATAGGAAGGCTAAATTATAACTTCTATTGCATATAAATGCACCAAACTTGATATGCTTGATAATTATTATGAAAACAATCCTAATTTAATTTCGTTACATACCAGCCGATAGGTGACACTGCTATTTTTGACCTATGATTTTCCACATGACTACATCTCAACACCTGTTGATTAAAATTGCATAAATCTGCATACTTAAAACAGTTATTATGAAAAGCTATGGTTAAACTTTTATGCATGTGAAAGCAGTGGAGGATCCAGAACTTGACTTTTGGGGGGGACTAAGATTTTTCAAAGTGTTATTCTAGACCAATAAAAATTTTACAAGTTTGAGGGGGGGGGGGCTTCAGCCCCCTAGCCCCCCCTCCCCTTAAATCCGCCACTATGTGAAAGTGGTAAAAAGTTCGTAAGTAGTGCTCTTATACAAGATATAGAAGAAAGTTTTGTGATGGCCACAATATACAAGTTTTTAAAGAAATACTGCTGTAGAGAGATAATTTGTGTTTCATTATTTAGATTTAAAGCTTAAAGGTGTGCTGCCTAAATTAAGAAAAGAATAATACAGCATTTGGAATTTTTTGACACAAGAAATTTGTTCAACATTTTAAGAATCTTAAATAATAATGAAAAAAATCTAAATAATATATTATCTAATGAATAAATAAAAAAATAGATTGGAAGAATCAAATTCAATATAGGTATAAATATTAAACATTATAATTTTTAAAAACTACTATGGGTTGCTACTTTCATATTGCATTCGTACACATACTTTACTCCTCCTGATGAACAGCTATGTTCAATTATTTTGACTTGAAACAATTGTTGTGAGTTTTTGCGATTTATAGCGTTGCTTACAAAGTTTGTATTCATTACATATCCATTTTATACACATTCCGCATTATACAAGTTTTACTGTATGTATGCATATGAAATAAAAAATTAGTATGTTGTGGCCACACAAGACTTTCTTCTATACATTATGTTATAAAAATTCAAGTAGCACCAATTATTTTTTTAAATTATTTTCCATGGTGAATGCAGAAGATTTTTATATAAGAGAAGTATAACACTAAATTCCAAGTGAAAGTGATTTTTTTTTCTGTCAATTTATTAACCAGCAATGATGATTTTATTAAATGACGGTTTTAAAAGTAGTTTGTATTGATTTGATTTCAGTCCTGGCAATTTGATCAGATCAAGTAGCTGATTTTTATTAAGTGGTGTATACTGTATATATCAAATAAAACTGTTTCTTCTAAAATTAATAGGATAAGAGAAAGTAGGGCGATTGCCAAACAAGATTATTTTTTATTATAATATCTAGTATTTCAATTTTGCTTTTCTCAAGTTTGCATTAAAATACATATTATTGATCCTTTTTCATGAAATGCTCTTTTGAATACATTTGCTCCAAAGTCTGGGATAAATGTGCACTCAAGAAGTTGTTTTCAAAGAATTTTTATAAAACCATGAAAATTCCCTTTTCAAACTTTTTAAAAATACACTAATTTTTAGTTAACATAAAGCCGTTAGAAACTGACAAAGTTGAATTTTGCTGAAAATGGTATGTAATAATCCTACTCCACCCTCTATAAGAAAAAAAAAAAGTAAAGAACAACTAATCTGGCTGTTAGGAGCAAGTAAAAATGAATCACCTCAAGTATATTGCCTGCCCCCCCCCCTAAAAATTGAATGATAATGAATGAAAACTTTGTAAATAAATACTATAAATTGAAAATATATATAAAAAAAAAAAAAAAAAATTGGCATTAAAAATAATTAAGCATGATTCTTCATCAGACTTTTAAAAAAAAGTAGATACAAGGAAGTTCAGCATGAAACCAGCAACACAATTAAGAGCACCTTTATTAAGTTTTGTATTAATTAAATTGATTGCATGACTTTTTTTTATTATTTTTTTTTTTTGGCCTGTTGAACAATCATACTTGATAGTTTTGACCCAAAATCATTGTTGCATGTTTTTACATCTGATAGTGCTTGTTTACATTTTTTTTTCCTTCATTACTTTATGTATAATTTAATGTATATACTAAAGAAACTTCATACTAAAAAAAAAAAAAAAAAATAAGATTGAACTTTACAAAAAAATTCTAAAATATGTATTTTTATTTAGGGATTATAAGCTAAACTTAAAAGTGAAAATCTGCATGGTTTGTAAAAATAAATTTTTTAACAAACTGAAAATAATAAAGAAATAGGAGCATGAATATAAAAATTTATGCTTCTGTAAGTTTCAATTACTACTTTAAGTAATTGAAATTAAAAAGAAGCCAATTCTTATCAATCGAATAATTAAAAAAAAAAAAAAAAATTGAAATAACTATACAGAAGACTTACTCTAGCAGTAATTGGCTTTATCATTCTACGATCATACATTCGAATATAAGGGTCATTTGCACCAACAGCAATAAAATCAGGATTTATAGGATTAATGGCTATACACTTTGCTTCTGCACTCCTTCCTAGATGATTTACTAAATTAACTAGAACATTCCTGCAAACATTTGAACACTGGTGAGGCATCCGAAGGTCAAATTGCCTGAAAAAAAAAAAGCAATCATTAATAAATGTAATAGGCAAAAGTTAAATACAGTAATTTTCGGAAGACAAGCCGCACCACAGTATAGGTCACACCAACGAAAAATCGGCAAAATTAAATTAACTTTCATCAGATAAGCTGCATTACCATATAAGCAGCTGCCTATACTGTGAATAATCTAATGCTTAAACAATTCTTTACACATGCATCAATATCATAAATATGTGCATTTTCTTTAAGCATTTAATTTTCCCTTTCTTTCATTACATTACATTTCTCCCGAGTTATCTTGGGATGGCCAGTGAAGTGGTTAATATTAATAAAATTTTAAAATCTTACACAGTACAAAGCTGAAAAAATGGACATTTCCGATAGTATTAATCATAATGGACAATGTTTATATTATTATATTTTTAGTTATTTTTAATTAGGTAAATTTAGTTAAAATATTAGATAAAGCTTATCAAAAATAAGCTTTACCTAACATTTTAAATACATTTTCAGCTGATTTCCATCCCCCCCCCCCTCCCACACACACACCTTTTTTTAATGTTTTAATTTACCCTTATTAATTATTTTCAGAAATACTAACATGCTTTCTAAGATTTTGAGATGCTTATTGCTTTTATCTCTTCTAAAAAATTTATATATAAAAAAATAAAATTTTAAACTAGAAAATTTCACAAAACAAATGTTAAAATAAGTTTAAAGATTAATTAGATAAAAAAAGTTTTAATAGAAATCACGTAATACAGTTTTAATAGAAAATTGTTTAGTTTTACGCATTCGGTACTTCTGAAATTAAATTATTAAAAATTTTTGCGATCCGGATGCACATAAAAAAAAATTATTAACAGAATAAAATGTCAGCTGATGAATTAATTAATTAATGTTACAGGTTCTATCAAAATGGCTATGAAAATCGATCACTGAATTTGATATTATTGCACAAAATCAAGGAAACTTTTGGTTGAAAACTAAAAGCACAGAAAAAATAAATTAACAAATAAATAAAATAAAATACCAGACATATTTTAAAGATATGTTTTTCTTTCTAATTTAGAAATATATATATTTCTTTTTTTTTTTTTTTTTTTTTTTTTTTGGGGGGGGGGGGGGGGATACGGATCACTAATAAAAATATTTTAGCAAGAAAAATATATCCAGCTTTTTTTTTTCAACAGATAGGCCGCACCATTAGATAGGCTACAGTTGCCGATTTCAAACTTTTAAACATGTATAAGCCGCAGCTTATCTCCTGAAAATTACGGTAATAAATATAAAAAAAGTATATCAAAATTAATAGCAACCAATATAATAATGTTAATGCAGAACAAGAATGATTTTGAAACACAAAGCTTTGTCAAAAAAAAAAAAAAAAAAATGTTTAATTAAAATTGCATGATTCTTAAAAAAAAAAAAATTGTTTTTATTGTGAAATTATTTTTAAATTTTCTAATAGCAATTCAATGCTATTTAAAGTCAAAATTTTATAAATAAGTACATTTAAACTAAAATTAGTATTACATACAGGCAAATTTATGAATCTATAAAACAGATATAAAAGTACAAAAAACATATATTCATCCAAAATATCCATATTTAGTAATAAAGTCCAATCTTTCAGCATTCTATTTTTTTTTTTAATTCTTTGACGGTATTTTATTTATGCTGAAAGGATTTTCATTATCAAACATATATATACATATATTCAGTGGCGGCTCGTGGCAGGAGCTGCAGAGCTACAGCCCCCCCCCCTCCAGAAATATTCAAAAAAATTATTTTATCAACTTCAAAATATTTTGAAAATAAATATTATTATATTGTATAGTATTGTGCATATAGAAAAGCAGATTACTTCGTTATGATGAAAAATTATTAAAAAGCTGAGAAAAGTTAACCATTTTTAAACGCAATAGCACCTCGAAAATTCGTAAAGGGACTGCTCATTCATGCAGCTCCCGAAAAAAGGGATTTCTTAAGGGAAAGAACAGTTACAACCACCCCTACTCGTTTCCCCTACCAGTTTCGACCATTTGGTTGGAGCTGCATCCGATGCAGCTCCGATCTTTGTAATCTACGTTTTTTCTTCAGAGTTTTTAATGTGGTAATCGCTGTGTTTGATGATTATTTATGTATGAGAGGTAAAAAAATTTAGCATGAACGTTATTCACGATTATATGAGAAAATAGAAGTCATTTTTATTTTTTTTTCAAACAGATTTTTATTTTATATTACATGGAAATTTCGCACGGTTTTTCGGTTTCTTGCTTTGCCAATGGCAGAAACGTTGAAAAGACAGAATCTTAATTTTTATATAAATTTTACCTTAAACATAATAATTAAAATTTATCAAGTGTTTAATCGCTTTGTTGATAAAGTTATTATTATAATTATTATTATTTATTTTTATTTTATTTTATTTTTTTCACTTGTATTTTAGTCACTAATGTTTTTCTATTTTGATGAGAAATATTAGCAGTCGAACCTTTCTTAAAAACACGAGATTATTAAATTTTTAATTTCTGACATTTTCATACAACGATGTTGGAAAGCATTTATAACTTCGTTTCATCTCTCTTTCTATTTGAGTGAGAACTTTCAGAAATTTGCTCGGAAATTTAAGCATTTTAATATCCGTTCTTTAGATTGACCACACTATTTTTCCTATATACTTCTTTTACAAGGAAACACAAAACATCCAGAATGCACTGCTGGCTTGGATAATATTTCAAACCAAATTAAACTGATATATACTATTCAAGCCAGATGTGCAGCAAATACAGAAGATGTGCAGCAAATTTTGGAAATTCATTTTTAATTATATTAAGGTTTCATATTTAAATGAAATTTTAGTTTACTGTACCATGTGTAAATTTTAGTTTATTGAACCATGTGTATAAAGTTCGCATTAAAAAAATAATAACAATAAAATATTCATAAAGTTAGACAAGCATTTCATAATCTATGTGAAGTGCAAGATTTTACGTCAATGTTAACTCTTTTAATTAATATTTCAAAGGATGTTCTAAATAAATTAATGAAAACAAATCATTATAATTGCACTTTTAAGATACGAGCATTACATTACTATAATGTTTTGAGGTCTCCTGAGCTCATTTTTGCTATTTTTACAGTGTTATATGTATGGTGTGAGTAAGTGTATATATATGAGTGAATATCATAACATCTAAATGCTTGGTTCGGTTGAACTGAAAGCTGGTAGGTATGTGAAAGGTCACCATCAAACGAGCTGTACAGAATTTGATGGATGTGAGACTTATAGTTCTGTTAGAAGGACACAAAGAAAAATTCCTGATCATTTTGATTAATGGACTTAAATTTATGAAGTGCGATTGCACCTAAATGTTTTATCCAATTGAGCTAAAAATTGGTAGGTACGTTATAGGTAATCGTCACGCAATTTGTATAGTTTTGATGAGTACAGGACTTATACATTTTTGTACAGAGACACAAAAAGAAATTCTTTATCATTATGAACTATAGATTCGAATTATTTGCAGTTATTATCGCAAGAACTGTACAGATCTACATAAGTATGTAATCAAACTATTTATTATTATTTTTATATAAATCATTGTGTGTACCTTTTTAATGAGCAAAATTTGATTTACAATCATGTATGTATACTTCGTACCATCTTGGAGAAAATAATAGCATGCAGATGAAAAATATTTTGTTGGGGGAAAATTGATTATCATTAATAAATAAAGTTAACAAAATAAAATCTCCAGATTTTTTTTTTTTTTTTTTTTTGTAATAAATGTCCAATAATATAAAATTTTAAATCTATGCTGTATCCTGTATTGCTCTGCTTCTTGCTCAGTCTGTGCATATAAAACCCGAAGCCCCCGATTAAAACAGATTATTTAGAAAATCATTTTCGCTTTTTTCTCAAATCTTACATAGACATGCAGCTATGCAGTCCCCCTGTAAAGGAATCTCACGAGCCGCTACTGTATATATTTGAATTCTGCTATAATTTAGGCTTTTCTTTCATATTACAGAAGGATTAAAATGTTTTGCATAAGCACTGGTATACATTTTTAAAAGAAAACCCCAAAATCTTTTTAAGCGCTACCTTGAGTTGTTTTATAACAATGATAACCTTATAACAAGCATAAAAATTTTAGGAGGAATGAACCAACATGTAATTACATATACAATGAAAACATTTTTTATTGAAATCTTCACTAAAATAGAAAATGAAACCAATATCAATTGATTCATAATAATATATATTTTTTATTGATATTTTAGACTTTAATTAGCTCAAGTATGAATTTTTAAACCATTTCTGAAACCATAACTTTAAATTAGATAAAAACGAAGCTTTAATTATCTATTATATAAGCAATGATCTTACTTAATTGCTTCATTACTTGCATAAGCGCTGCTTTTCGCTGGAGGGCCCTAGCCATCCTCAGCCATGGCTTGAGTGGAAAGTGGCAGGACTTCCAAACCTTCGTCTTCGTCTGTGATCAGGTGGCGCCACTGTGTGTCAATTCCGGTTTTTATTTGTGGACATTCACAGCTTCATGGTTATGAATAATTTCAACTGTTTCACGGAAAAAGGCATATGTGGGGTTATTGTAATTCACGATTTTTGTTACGTCATTGAATTGAACGTCGATGTTATTTTCTTGATAAGTTTTAGCAAGTGCTGTAGTGTTTTTGGCATATTTAATGTCGTTTTGGTGTTCTTTTATTCTTGTTTTTATTTTTATCTTAGTTACACCTATGTAGCAACCTGTTTTATTATTTTGATATTTAATTGGGATTTTATAAATTCCGGCAGTTTTTAGGGGGGAAATATTATCTTTATCGCTTCTTACAACTTGAAAAATATTTGGGTTTGGTTTAATTGGTACGTTAACGTTAAATTTTTTAGCCACTTTTTTATTTTACTAGAAGTGCCTTGATAATAAGGGATTGAATAGGTGAAATTCATCAGTAATTTTTGACAATTCGGTATGTGATTCAACTGTTGGATTCTTTTTCTAAAGAATTTTTCTACTAGATTTATCTTTCTAAATTTTTCTACTAGATTTTTTGGGTATCCTGCATCTATAGTTAACTTTTTTATACATTTTAGTTCTTTATTTAAGTCAGGTTTTTCAGTACATATTAGGATTGCTTGGTTAATATAACTACGGATGGCGTTAATTTTATATCGGTAGGGGGTTTTGCTTTGGTTATTTATAATTTCGTTGCTGGCCATAGGTTTTCTGTAAATGGTGGTTTTAAGATGACTATTATCGCGTTTTTTTTTTTACATCAAGATAATTAATTTTGTTCTTGGCTTCACATTCGTAGGTAAATTTTAAATTATTATCAAATTGATTTAGTTCATTAAGAATTTTGTTAACACTTTGGTCTTTTTGAATAATAGTGAAAACGTCATCCACATACCTAACCCAGAAGGAAATTTTATTTTTCATGAGATTTAAAATGTCTTTCTCTAATAATCTTAATTTAAATTCTGCAATAATTCCCGATATGGGCGACCCCATTGGGACACCCATATTTTGTTTAAAAACTGTGTCATTAAATCTAAAAAAGCTTTTGTGTAGTATTAAGTTACTAGTGGCTGTTAGGGCATTAGCTATATTGGTTTCATATTTTTCTTTTATTGTGTGATTAATTATATTGGAAATTTCATCAATATCTATGGATGGAAACAAGTTAATTGCGTCAAAGCTAACAAATCTATCATTCTCTTTAATTTTTAGTTCTCTTAAGCGTTTAACAAAGTCTTTGGTTGAGTTCAAGCTAATATCTGAAGGTGGTAATAAATAACGGTAAATTTCTGTCATATACTTTTCGAGGAGAAGAACTGTGCCTCTACTACGTGGGTCCTTCTCTTTTATTAACTATTGGGCGGAATTTAGGTGGATCTTTATGATCTTTAAAGCATCCAAGCGTATTGGGTGCGAAATTACTGATAAAGGGGGGATGGTTACCGGGCCATTTTCCATGTTTAATTAATTGATTAACTTTATCTATTAGTTTTTTTATTAGGGCCATTTTTTACTATTGTAGTTCCTATTTCTTCTATAGTTTCATTCATTTTATTTATATAATCGGTTCGGTTTAATATGGTTATTTTTCGGGTTTTATCGATGAGGATGCACGTTATTTGTTCATTCTTTTTAATTTGTTTTAATGCTTTCAAGTCTGCATGATTTATGTTTTTACTATTGATACTTTTAGTCAATTCTTTATGAGCAATACTACGGATAATGTTTTTATTTTATATAGGGAATTTATTGATAGTGGTTTTGATTTTTGCGAAGCTATCGTTAACATTAATTGGTTGTTCAAGTATGAATTTTGGTCCAAGTTTTAATAAAGCATCTTCGTGGTTGTTAACTTTATAATTTGAAAGGTTTATACACAGTAGCTCTTCAATTTGCTTGGCTTTTAAGTTTTTTTTATGTAACCAATTTTTCAATTTTTTATTATGTTTCTTAATAATGATGTTTCTTTCAACGATTTTGAACGTTTAAATTTTATTTTTCATAATGTTATATTCGGTATCATCGTAAGCATTTCTAATATAGTTGTCAGTTTCTTAAATTACTTTTAAGATCTTGTATAACTCCGATATTTTACGTTGTAGCGCTTTAAAAATTACCCTCTTTTCTAAAGTTCTTACCTCATGGGGAAAAAATTTAATAAGTGTCTTGTTATTAATTCTAAATGCTTTAGGTGTGATTTTAAAATGTCTACAATCCTGCAAAAAGTTAATATTTTCTTCAATTTTGACTTTTTTTTTTTATTAAGTTTCTTTAATTTTTAAGTGAAGTAACGAAGCAATTAAGTAAGGTCATTACTTTTATAATAGTTTTCTGAAGCCATTTTAAGAGTTCTTAACTGTTTTATAAAAGAAAAATATTGTGAATTGCTAAAAATTCAGACCACATCAGCCACCGGTGGCTGACAGTGTGAAATATAATATAAAACTAAAAAAAATTACACAGTTTCAAGTAATTACTGACAATTTATTTAAAATTTACTTAATTTTTATTTATTATAGGATTATATCATTAAGGCATTTTAATGGATTTTATTGAAACACAGTAAACATAACATGGTAAACATAACACGCTTCAAAGCAATGTGCATAGCCTGAATGGGATTTCCTTAAGAATTCACGTGGCGCTCAATGTGTTGAATTGGTTTATGTGATTTTATTACACACTATGAATTTACTGAAATTAACATAAATTGACTCGAATATTGACTCAAATTAACATCAAAAGGCAAAAGTCCTTTAGTTCGCAAAACAATAGAAATACAGTTAGACTGTTCAAAATTGGTACAGATAGGTTTTACAGGCCTGCAAGTCGGATGAAGATATTTTCAAAAGTGTAAAGTTATTAGGAGGAGCAAGAAGGGGGGGGGGGGGGGGGGGGGGGCAGAGGAGCAAAAAAAAAATTAAAATAGAGTTAGATCGTTCAAAATTGGTACATTTAGATTTTGTATACCTACACATCGATTGTGGATATTTTCGAATTTGTAAAGTTATTAGGAGGGCCCGGGAGGGGAGCACAGAGGGGCAAAAAAATAAAAATAGAGTTAGATTGCTCAAAACTGGTACATAGATGTTTTTGATACCTACAAATCAATTGCAGATATTTTCGAATATGTAAAACTTTTAGGAAAGCTGGGAAGGTTGGGGAGGGGGGGGGGGGATAGGAGCAAAACAATAGAAAAAGAATTAGACCATTCAAAATCAGTTTTATTGGGTGTTATAGCCCGGTAAATCGTTTGCAGATATTTTCGAAAGAGTAGAATTATTACGAGGGGCGGGAGCAGGGGCAAAAATAACGAAATTCAGATAGAAAGTTGGAAATTAGTATTATTAGGCTTAAAAGTCCGAGAAAACGATTGCGGATATTTTTGACAGTGTAAAATAATTAAGAGGGGCGGGAACGGTGGGCGAAGGAATACATGTGTTGTGCACGTTTATACACTGCCACAGTCAGTCCGGACCGATTATTCCACCGATGAGAGAAGATTTTTTTGGATTTTATATTTATGTTTTTCCCTTACGATAATATAGTGATTCATTAAGAATGTCAAACATAAATGCACACACGCAGCACACAATGACCTGCACTACCAAAGGCAGTGGAGACCCACCCGGTGCAACATTTTTCCTGATCAGAATTTTTTTTTCTCTTTTTTCACATGATAAAAATTAATGCAATTTTGAGAATTCATTAATTATAGTGATTCTTTTAAAAATAGTGACTAGCAAAGTGGACATAGCCTGCTAGTATATATATATATATTTCTTTCTTATTTTTTTTTTAAGTTGGTTATAAGATTGTAATATACAAATTAGTCCTGTCGTACTAACTTAAATTTTGTTAAAGACAGATTTCTTTTTTTTTTTTTAATGAAATTCCTTTTTTATAATAAATTGTGCAGTATTTCCGTATTTCTGCAACATATTTAATTACATTTTGTCTTGGTAGGAATTTCCTCTTTATTTACTATCGATTAACATTATATATTAAAAAAGCTTATACATAAAATTATACATAAAAAAGCTTTTTTTTTTTTTTTTTTTTTTAAGGCTGGTAGGTTTTGTGCAATTTAAATGAATGACATTTTAAATGTACTATAAAGTCCATTAAAATTCCTATTCTAAAGATCTTTCTACTTAAGAATATCTTTGTATTTGTATGACCAAATTAAGAATATTATATGTTCAATCTAGTTCTGAATTTTTTAAAGCTACTACTAAAAATAAATAAATAGAGCAAATCTAACTATTTTGTGATATTGATAAACTTATGAGTAGAAACCGTAAAAACAGCAAGGTTTCAAGTTTTCTACCATCTGACATATTTCCAAAGCTAACTTTCATATGCAAATGTATGAAATTGGCAATGTTTTTATTCGTATTCTTAAAAATTATTATTATTATTTTTTTTTTTTTTCAGTAATGATATCGCATTTATTAGAAAAAAGTGTCAAAGTGAACAATGAAAATATTTTGGTGCAAATTGTGAGATTTACGAAGCCATTTTTGTTTATAAATGAATTAAATTCCAAGGTACTCCTATACGAATTACACAAAATTGAACTGATTCCCCTCTCTCTTTTGGTTGGCATTAGATCAATTTCTTGTGATATGAATGTTTCTAAAAAGTTATTGAGGGTTTCTCATTTATAACATAAGCAGTATTATATTTAGAGAAAAAAATTCAAAGACAGTTTCATTCTTTAACACTCAAAGAGTTCTGTCAATAAACTACATGCATGTAAATGGCTACATAAATATGTCAAAATTTTGCCCATTATTCAGCAGGATTTTTTTTTCCGAGGATAACTTTAAAAAGGAGAGGGGGGGTATCACTGGAAAGACAGAGGGGTGGCAAGTTGCCATAAGCCTCTATGCGGCAGAAGTATAAATCCACCCCTGGAAGGAGGTGGTTGCTCAATGTGCTCTGGAACCAAAAATAAATAAAAGTGTAAGAAAAATATAGTATATAATAGCTAATTATTATTTTTTTTAAACTAGAAACATTTTTAAAAAGTTCTTGAAATTATCAGCATTAAGTGAACAAAATGAGAATAACTTTTTTTTTTTTTTAGAAAAGGAGTTTAGAGATAAGCAGATTGATTACAAAATTTAGTTACACATTCCACTTCAAATACAGTATGGGCAATTGCAGGACTAACTTGATTCCAGTTATCAGAATTCTCCAGATATCAGGGCGCATGCCGAAAATGGAAATATCATGTCTGCAAAAGCTGCCCCCAGTCCCCCACCCTCCTTTAACCACAAAATAACTTACCAATAAACTGTACTGATAATGTAAATAGTGCATTAGAGAAAAAAGTAAAAGAAGCGTGCTTACTTATCTATAAAAAATTACTACAATAATAATAACATTCTGACATTAGCAAAAATATTTTATTTTTTGCTTAAATGCAGCAGCCATATTACTTTTTTTGTTTTTGTTTTTTTAAATACTCAGGTTTTTTTTAATAATAAAGTTTCTTGAATCTTAATTCAGACATGTCATGTTTCTGTAATCACATTCATTCATCCTTTTCATTTGTTTTGTTTCAACAAACTTAGAATGCAAAAGGGTGATGTGATTCAATGTATCGGCACTTTTAAACTGGTAACTTTTTCGTATCAGAACTTCTTTTTCACGTTTCAGAACTTTCTGTTTGTTTTTGTGCGGGCCACTCATGTGTGTTTATCGTATATCACAGGTCTGTCCAACCCAAAATACTTGATGGGCCACACTGGAATTCTATTTTACTCAGGCGGACCACAACGTATGTGTATGTGTGTATACGCATATGTTTGTGAGTGTATGAATCATGTACATAAATTCATAAATACTTCTTTTCGGGGAAGGGCAGGGTAAACATTTGGAGCAGAATACATTACTTTAAATTTTTTCATTCATAAAATAACAATAGAATCATGAAAAATGTATGACAATACATTAATAACTATAATAAAAGAATGAATAATTGATCTAATAATATTTCATTAGAACAGTATGATTCTATAATTACCATAATCGTTGAATGGTATTTTCACTTTAAAAAGTCAGAACAGATTTTTGTTTTTAATCTGTTAACTCATGTTATCAAATTTAAATATCGTTAATCTTCTTGCGGGTCGCAGGTTGGCTACCCTTGGTATATCATATTGGAATTTGATAGAAATGTTTTTGGATTCTTTGAAGGAATGGTTTTGCGGTCTTTTCTTTAATTTCATATTTCGACTAAGGGCACCCATTTGTTATGCAGTGATGCGATTCGATGTATCGTACACTTTTTACTAATAATCTTTTCTTTTTGCATCAAAACTTCGTTTTCTTATCTCGGAGTTGGAACTTTGTTTTTGATTTTGCACCTGCCACTTGTTTGTGTTTATCATATAGGATAGGTTCTTTTTCCTTTATGGTAAAATGGAGTTTTAAAGGGTTTTTTTTCTTCTTCTTCAGAGCACAATGCTTTTAAAAAAAATAAGAAAAATATCAGTTTTAAACAAGAAATATATTTTAAAATTTGCTTTTTTTCTTCAAGTTTGAAATTTTGTTTTAAGAATGAAAATTACGCGTCCCTTGCAGAGGTGTCACCAGAAAAATTTTCAGGAAGGAGCAAACTTAAAGTTGCGAAATTTCAGCATATTTTTAAAAAGTTAGATTCAAATGAGGTGATTAAGTGAGTCTGTGTGTAAGCATTTACTACAACAAATTTGTATGCGTGCAATTTAAGCTAACACATTTTACTTGTAAAAATTGTATAGTTTATTCTAAACCAATAGTAATCTGAAAAACTTATCGTCAATTTAAAATCTGTTTTCAGGGAAAGGTTAGAGACAACCTATAAGTGCAGGCCAGGTCAGTTTGACTAATTGTTGGCTCTGTGATATAAATTTTATTTGGTCATTTGAATTCTAATGACATTGTTTTAAAGCTTGAATTGTAGTTTTGTAAAATAATTGTTTACTTATTTGAATTTTCCAGGAGGGGGCAAGTGCCCCCTCTTACGTGTCGATGCCCATGGTTCCTTGGGACCTGCCACAATAAATTTTTCGCATCCTGCCTTCAATTTTTTGCATAATTTACACACTATCCCCATAGCAGAAAGTGTTAAACATGAGACGCACGTCGCAGATTGTTTTTTAGTCTGCAGATTATTTTCAGAACAGTAATATACAGAAATTTCAAATCTCTCTATTTTGGCCAGAAATATTGCAATTTCCAATCTTTTTCCATCCACAGCCTAAATGTCAATGTTCATTTTAAACATGCTTTATTAGATTCTAGAACCTATAAAGAGAATTTTTCAATATATTTCACATGCGTAGCTTTTTTGCCCCCCCCCCCCCTCTTCGCTAATGATCGGCTATCAAACATCTCACAGAATCATTGTGATTTCCAGTCTCTTTCCATCCACCGTGCAAATGCCAATATTCATTTAAACACACTTTATTAGTTTATAAAACCTATAAAGAGGTAGAATTTTTCAATATATTTCACATATGCAGCTTTTTACACACACACACACCCTCTTCGCTAATGATCGGCTGTCAAACATCTCACAGAATCACTGTGATTTAAAATCATTTTTTTTCATCCACAACATAAATGTCAATGTTCTTTTAAAACTTATTTAATTAAATTCCAGAACTTATAAAGAAGTAAAATTGCTCAATATATCTCATTTTTGTAATTTTTGTTTTTTCTACTTTCCCCTCTTCCCTCCCTCTAATGTTCGAGAATAAATCGCTCCGCAAAGGTATTGTGTTTTCCATTTTTCTCCTTCCACAACTTTTTTAACTCACTATATTAGGTTCTAGAATCTATATAGTAATTGAATCCTTCACTCATATATTTTTGTGACTTCTCTCCCCCTCCTCCCCATGGTAACAATTGGTGATCAAACAGGTGATCATTTAAAGGATTAACCCAAGTATTTAAATAGGGCTACACTTGGAAATTGCTGGAAGTGTATTTCATTTTGTGTTAGGTGTTTTTCATGTAAAACTAAGTGCACAATATGATGTTCATATAGTTTATAGACAATATGCAGGGCTACCCAAAAGTAAGCTAAACATTCTTTTCTATTGAATGCAGTTGATGGAAGTACTTTGCTACATTTTACTATATTGACAAACACTCTTCAGAAATGATAATTAATTCTTTATATACATATACTGTAAACAAAGTATTTCCTTAAAATCTATTTTTAACTCCTATTTATTTATTTATTTTGTATAATATCGAGTTTTGGGGTGTCCTGAGTGTGAAAGTCCAATTTTTAACAGTTGATCTGTATATGCATATCTGTTATCAGCATAACTGAAGAACAAATAACTACAGGCAATTCAAATTTGGTATTTTGAAATTCATATTAGTTTGCCACTTAAAAAATTGATTAATATTGGCAATTTTGAATGCAGTTTAATAAGTCTTTATATATATAAATGAGGGCATTATAAGTGAATGGAAAATTGAGAGGAACAGTAACTCCTTTTACACAGAATTATATTTAAAATAAAACTGCTCCTGTTTTATATTATTTTGAAAGTAGATTGAACTTTATTATCTTACCTTATATTTCTTACGATTTAATTTGCAATCTATCTTTTTAGTATTGAAATGCAGGATAAGAAAAAGTCACATGAGTCATACACTAGATTATTTTTCACTTAATTAATTCATTTGGAAAAGAATTCTTTATTATTATTATTTTTTCTTTTTTATGTTTAAATAAAAATAAAAAAAAAAATGTAATATATTGTAATAAAAAGGATTAAACTGATTTAAAAAAAATGTTTTTTTACTTATTTAATTCATTTGAAAGAATTACCTTTTTATTATTATTATTATTATTATTATTATTATTATTATTTACGGTATTGTACGAATCAAATGGTAATATAGTAGAACAGCAAGAGCTATAAAATACATGGTGCTAAAGGCTTAAGTATTTAATAAATACTGAGTACAGCCATCTTTATAATTCTGTAGTGATAAGTATAAAGGATTTAAGTCCAAAAATGTCGATTTTGAGTTAAGTACATAGTCAGACTCAGAAAAAAATTCTCTATCGATTGGTATAAAGGATTTAATTCTATGTCATTTAGTCTTTGAGAAAATCCATTGGTAAAAAAAGGACCAATTTAGAAATTTACCATTCATGTATGGTATAAAATATTTAATTCAATTTTTCCCGTTATTAAATGAAGGTTGACAACCACTGAATGGCATAAAGGGTAAAAATCAACGAAATACCTTTTCCCTAATCCATTCTTCTAATTTGTTTTTAGCTAGTTAAACTTTATTTTTCGTCTCCTGTAAAATCAAGAATATGGACTTAAATCCTTTATACTTATCACTACAGAATTATAGTTCTTGAATAATAGTAGTTTTTGTCATCCAATAAATACCCAAATTGAAGTTCCAGGAATGATGTTACGGTGTGTACCCAAAGCATGGTTAAGAGTGATTTGAAAGGAATTTTTTTTATTTCTTTTTATTTCTTTTTTAAAAACTGATTTAAAAAAATAGTTATTCAATTTCTTTTAAAAATTCATGCAAATATAGCGACCAGTGATGCGGGCGAAGCCTGATAGTATCAAATAAATGTAAACTTCTGACAAAAGTACACTTATTGTATCTCGCAATCTTCTTTTTCTGTTACTTATAGTGAAATGCTTAAAAAGTTGTTGCAGATTGACAGAAAAAATTCTGCTACTGGGCACACTATATCCCATAAGCGTCATCGCTGATATGTACATAGTCCACATGCTTAAGTCCATTAATAATTTATAGCCGCCATTTGGGAACAAATTGTCGGCTACTTGATAAGAAAAAAAAAATCAACCTACCCTTCCGAATAAGACGGAAGGACTTGTTAAATTACACAAATGAAATTTTTTAAAAGCTAGCACACGCATAGTTAAAAATTTAGTAAAAATGGTCATATTTCATGAGATATTTAACATTTTTGCATTCTGATTGCAGTATGCTATGTTTAATATAGTATGCCAAATCTCCTAAAAATGTTTTTGCACTGTGTTTAGTACCCTGCATGTTATAATTAAAAGAACGTAAATTTTACTTGCAAATTTTGAAAAAAAATATCTCCATGAATATATCGGGTAGCCTCATAAAAATTTATACAGATAATGAGAAAAATGTTCATAATCACATGCTGCAGCGAAAATGCATTTAAAGCATTACTTTTTACCAGGTGATCAAAAACATTTTGATTTTTGTTTGAATTTTTACTGGTCCCCTTTTCCTCTTCAGGATACAATATTTGCTGAAATATATTATGTATAATATGTTCTTTACACTGCCAAAGTTTCAAGATGATTCCTACAGAACTTTCTAGATATTTGACAAAATGTCTAAATTCGAAAATGTCCAAATACTTATTTGGTAGATAGTGTAAAAATGGCATCAATTGATAAAAGGAAATCTTTCAGGGTCTACACAATAGTATAAGAATTTTTTTTTTTATTATTATTAATTAAAACGTTTGTAGCTGTTTGTCTGGTGCTGCCATCTGTTGAGTGAAAATGATAATTTACCAAAGAAATATCTGTCTAAAAAAAACTGTTTCTAAATAATAACAGCATAACTTATAGTTCAATTAACACCTAAATTAAAATGCTCATTCTCGGTTAAGGCACAAATGTAAATAATGGAAACCCAGAACCGACTTAGCACACGCAGAAAAGACGCTATCGAAGGCAGTGGGAACCTGAAATGAGGTTTTAAGTGATTTCAATGAAATTTTTTAAGTGTTTATTTATAAAGCAATTTTAAATATAGTGATTAATGTTTTTGAAAAATCCTTTAAATACAGTGACTGGCAAAACAGGCAAAGCCCATTAGTTAGCAATGCTTCAATTAACTCTATAATGGTTGTGAACTTGTTTTTGTGATTATTTGTCCCCTAATAAACATATAAATTTAATGTGCATAATTATAGATTTTAAGCATGTTTCTTTAAGTATGAAAGGTCATACAATAGTCATGAGATTCATCTTTAAATGTATAGAGAAAAATCAATTATAAAGTGCATACTTGCTAACATTAAAGGATCAAAATAACAGATTTTTATAAGTGGCATTTTCAGGCTTAAACAACAGTGATGGTTTTTTGATATATGACAATACTTAATAGTTGAGTTCATGGCTTAAATTGTCAAAAATCTATATGTGTAAGTCAAACTCAGTTATTAAATAAAAATCTAGTAATTATTAATTAAAAATCTGTTGAGATGCATGAGATTCCTTTTCAACAAAAGCAAAAATCTTGATTAAAAAATTGAAGTTTTGAATAAATTATAGGTATAACTTTAAAATGTTCAAAATAAGGGAGAAATGTGTGAGAATAATGTAGAGTGGGAAAACAGTTCCAAAATAAGGTCTCCATTGAAATAAGGGAGAGTTGGCAAGTATGAAAGTTTATTGTAAAGAACTTACAGTGAAAACATTACAATTTTTCCTCCTCAGATGCTCAGAGAGTTAAACTATAAAAATGTGTTCTTAAAGATTCCCATCCCCCCTACAGGCATGATAAATGCTGAGTTATAAACATGTTGAACTAAATGATGAATTTATTTTTATTACATCTATATTTAGTTTTATCTACTTAAAGATATTTTATAAAGCAACGCAAATATTCTTTTGGGAAAATCTTTCTTTTTATGAAAGCAGGTGCAAGTATCAAATTTATAGAAAATTATATTAAAAAAGTTTATAGATTGCTTTGGTATTCAGATGCAGTACAACTCCTATACATATCTTATTTTAAAAATTTTATTATTTAAAAAAAAAAGTATATATATATATATATATATATATATATATATATTTTTTTTTTTAATCAATACTCTTAAGGTAGATGAGGTGTGGGAGAGGTAAAGAAGATTCCTTTGACTTAAAAACACCTGAAGGCACAATAGATTATACATAGATAAAAATAAAACTTTAGTTTGTGCCAAAAGTGAGGCTGTATTTTAAATGAAATCAATATTCACAATTTTAAAAAAGGGATGAATCACAATATGTGGCAAGAAGACTATTACAATAGAAAATGTAAATAAAAACAGACAAAAGTAAAACTTCATATAATTTTAAATATAAAATATTTGGTTCAAATGACTTAATGTGATGAATCATTTTAAATGTGTTGATTTGTTGCAAAATTAAAAGGGACAAGTTTCTTTTGCCCATGATGGTACATGCATACAATGGCGGACCTACAGCTCGAGGCCCGGGGTGAAATTCTCACTGGGGGCCCCGCTAACTAGAGTCCCTACTACATTGAGCCCCCCCCCCCCCTGCACTTCTTTGTGAATTTATTACAAAAAAATAAAATGCAATAAAGTTAGTTGGTTTTAAGATTTATTCAGAAGCCAAACCAACAAGAATACACGGGCATTGGCCAGGCCTGGCATAAATTTTTTTTGTTGTTGTTTTGTTTTGGAATTGTCACTTTATGGTCACATTTTGTATATTAAGGCATATTAGACAGGAACCTCTGGTTTGAAGGGGAATAACAGGGAATGTTTCAGATTAAAATAATGGCATGATAAATAATAACACTATCAGATTAAAACAATGACAACTTCACCTGATAATTATACTTAAAGGTTAAGTTCCTTCAGAGGCCCCCACATGACCAGAAGCCCAGGGCAGGCCACCCTCTCTGCCCCACCCTTGGTATGCCAGTGCATGCATATAGCTACTACATCAAAAGTGTTACATATATTCGAGTGATAGCAAAAGAAAAAAACTTACAAAATCATTCCATCTTCAGCAGCACTCCAAAACATATGTGGAACACTGGGTGCAGTGGCAAGACGTTTAACTCTTCCACCATGGCAGCAACACAGAAAAGTCGCTTCATCCGAGATATAATTATTAACCCTAATTTTAAAATCAGCTGCACCACTAACAATGCAATGATCATTAGTACCAGGAACAAACTATAAAAAAATAAAAATAAAAATAAGCAATATATAATATTTAAAACTGACAGTAATAGGGTTGCCAGATTATATAGGTTTTTACCCCCCTAAGCAGTATGTTTTTCAGATATATTTTACATTATACGTTTAAATCACCCCCCATACAACAATTTCTTTTTTTTATTTTATGTAGCCTTTTAGTCAAATTTTAGCTTACATTTTCAATTTGCTTTAAATATTTTACTTTCTTAAATAATTTTTGCCACTCAAGCATTTTATGCATGTGTATCAAGCAGAAGGAAAAAAACTACTTTTGATTAAGATGCAAAATTGATTATTTGTAAATTGAAACTTACAAGTTTTTTTTTTTTTTTTTTTTTTTTTAATAATTTATCTTGCATTAAATAATTTTTAAAAAGTGCATGTATATTAAAAAAATAATAATAATCTATAAAGAAAACACTACTGACATACTGAATATTGTTTAGTAGAAAATGAAAAATATCAGTTGCGAGATAAAGCGAAAACAAACTTATGTTAAGAAAAATCTTTCTTTTCTTTAAAAAGAAAATCTGGCAACCCTAGACAGTAATATAACATTTAGCACTAGCACAGCTTTGTGTCACATACATGGTTTATAATTTACATATGTAATAGGCAATAATCTATCGTATCACTGGATGATTATATTATTGGTTTGCTATTGTAATCAACAAATTGCGTATATATTAGTTGTTAATCAATATTGCCCCTCAAAATGAAATATCATGCAGACTAATTTAACAAAGTTATAAATTACTCATCTGCATCATACCATTTATAATATTACATTACTTTTGCAGTGAAGTTCAAAAAATATAGCAGAATAAACAATTTGTCTATTATCTACTTTAAACAGCTTCTCATATAAATAACCTAATAAAGCATAAATTTTTTTCATTGAAGTATGTTACTATATTCTGTGTGTGATTAACTGATTAACACATTGAGTGCCACATCAGCCATCGGTGGCTGACACTGAACTTTCTGTTTAGGCCAC
Source organism: Salticus scenicus (assembly GCA_963930645.1). NCBI lineage: Eukaryota > Metazoa > Arthropoda > Arachnida > Araneae > Salticidae > Salticus > Salticus scenicus. The sequence goes on from OZ005651.1 coordinate 86,059,089, forward strand.
ATCAACCACCGTTGGCTGACAGTATAAAATATGACATAAAATTAAAAAATTTACATTGTTTTAACTAATTACTGAAAATTTATTTAAAATTTACTTAATTTTTATTTATCACAAGATTATATCATTAACCCCTTCCACTCCAGGGACGTACGTGCGTACGTCTAGTGTTAATGGCCATCAATACCATGGACGTACGTGCATACGTCCAAAGAAAGTATACGATACAATAAGCCCAACGTTGTAGTGGTATCAGAGAGTGGTATATTTTATTTGTCATATGGTATTTTGTAATTGTATTTTCAAAATACCATATGATTGCTAGATGTTGTTAGTAGTCTTGGTGACGTATTAGTTTTGGCTACGCCAGTTGTTTCATGATTTCTCGCAGCTGCGGTTGTGTGTAAGTTTCACTCCTCGATTTTGTGTGTTTTGCCGGTGTTTGAAACTGTGAATAATGTCCGATTCTAGTGATTCGGATAGTGATTATATCCCCGATTATGACGAACTTGAAGATTCCAATGATGACTTTACAACAAGTGAAGACGGCGAAAGCGATGACAGTGATGATGAACCACTTACAGCAGGTGACTGGAAATTTATGTTGGATTCTTTTGCCGATGCACGTCCTGAGCAACTGCCTGAACTGAAAAGGGATTTTGATTTCCTACATCCAGCTTTCCATTGTTACCTCGTTATGTATTGCATTATTTCAAAATTATGATCTGGTATTTCACATATTCACACTACAGCTAGCCTGGAGCGGAAGGGGTTAAGGCATTTTAATGGATTTTATTGAAACATGGTAAACATAAAAATGCATTGATATACCGCAATACCAGCACTTCTAAGCAGCATGCATGGCCTGATGATTTCCATAAGAATTCACGCCGCGCTCAATGTATTAAAAATCATACCACTTAAATTGCATATTTTTTTCTTTCTTTAAATATGAAACAGCCTGTTTGCTCGCCATAGCAAATTCCTGCTTAGTGGTACCTCTAGAGTGCACATTCAATACTAAAGTTCCTATCGAAACGATTAACCAACATTAAGGGTGATTTTTATCAGTCACGTGAGAAGTGAAACTATCAGATCCATCCAGTTTGCCACACTTGGCTCATATCCATTTTTTGTTTTTCATACTTGGTTTGCAGCATTTGTGCCTACCTTGTTCAACTGATGAAAGATCATGTTTTATTTCAAGCCAAAACAATTGCTAAGAGTTTTTTGCATTTTATGGGGTTTATTAAAAGTTCTTAACTTATTACTTTTCAATGCCAGTCCTTATTTTATACTACCTAATTTTCATTCTTAATGGCAAAATTTCATCTCAGAAATATTTTATAAAATTTTACATTTTTAACTTAGCCTAAAACATTCACCCAGTGACAGAATATTTTTATGTTTTCTGCAACAAGCTTTGTTTTTGCAAACCTTTTCTGCAAGACAATATTGACCTATTTTCTAATTTACACATAATATGTACATATAATTATACAGATATCAATATTATTAATACACTGTTGAAGAATTCTTAAATATAAGAGAAGATTATAAGGAATACTTTTTAACGAAGTTTATAATTCATATTTAAAATTTAAAATTAAATACCTTTAACATAACTTTGTGCGGGCAGAAAGCTTTTTCGGCAGGGGATCCCCTCCTTCAACGGTGCCGACTGCACTTTGTGGTTGGCGGTCATCCAAAGACTGATCTTCTCTTTTATAGCTGTACATGTGACACCACACTTTGTCTATCTCTGCCGATTCGTGGTCATTTATCACGTGATGATTGTGCACGATTTCAATACTTTCTCTGAGATAGGCGTATGTTTGGTTATTAAAATTAGCTATTTTGGTGACATTATCAAAATCTATTTTTATATTGTTTCCTAGATAATTTTTAGCTAATGCGGTAGTATTCCGGTTGAATTTAATATCGTTTTGATTTTCTTTTATTCAGGTTTTTATTTTTATTTTAGTAACACCTATGTAATTATATTCTTTGTTTTCATGATTTTTGAGGGGAATTTTATAAATACTTGCAGTTTCGGTGAGGGGGATAAAATCTTTATTGCTTCTTATTAATTGAAAGATATTGGGGTTGGGTTTGATTGGGATGTTTAAATTCAATTTACCAGCAGTGTTTTTTTTATCTTGTTTGAAGTACCTTGATTATATGGTATGGAAAAGGTGTATTTAGTAGGAGTTTTTTGTGCATTGGGAATATTATTTAACTGTTTGATCCGTTTTTTATATAATTGATTTACCAATTTTTTGGGGTATCCTGCTTCAGTCGTTAATTTATTTATGAAATTTAGTTCTTTTCTTAATTCTGATTTATAGGAACATATAAGAATGGCGCGATTAATGTAACTGCGTATTGCATTTATCTTGTACCTATATGGTGTTTTGCTTTTATTGTTGATAATTTCATTACTCGCAATGGGTTTACGATATACTGTGGTTTTAAAGTGATTATTGTTTCTTATGCTTTTTACATCTAAGTAGTTAATTTCACTGTTGTTCTCATCTTCAGCGGTGAATTTTATATTTTTATCGAGTTGATTAAGTTGATTGAGGATTTCGTTGCTATCATATTTTTCTTTAATTATTGGAAAAATGTTGTCCACATAGCGGACCCAGAATTTAATTTTATTACCTAAAAGATCTGTAATTTTGTTTTCTATAAGTCTTAGCTTGAACTCTGCTATAATTCCCGATATGGGAGATCCCATAGGGACCATGTACAAACAAAATATGGGCGTCCCTATAGGATCTCCCATATCGGGAATTATAGCAGAGTTCAAGCTAAGACTTATAGAAAACAAAATTACAGATCTTTTAGGTAATAAAATTAAATTCTGGGTCCGCTATGTGGACGACGTTTTTGCAATAATTAAAGAAAAATATGATAGCAATGAAATCCTCAATCAACTTAATCAACTCGATAAAAATATAAAATTCTCCGCTGAAGATGAGAACAACAACAAAATTAACTACTTAGACGTAAAAATCATATGAAACAATAATCACTTTAAAACCACAGTATATCGTAAACCCATCACAAGTAACAAAATTATCAACAATAAAAGCAAAACACCATATAGGTACAAGATAAATGCAATATGTAGTTACATTAATCGCGACATCCTTATATGTTCTGATAAATCAGAATTAAGAAAAGAACTAAATTTCATAAATAAATTAACGACTGAAGCAGGATACCCCAAAAAATTGGTAAACCAATTATATAAAAAACGGATCAAACAGTTAAATAATATTCCCAATGCACAAAAAACTCCTACTAAATACACATTTTCCATACCATATAATCAAGGTACTTCAAACAAGATAAAAAAAACTGCTGGTAAATTGAATTTAAACATCCCAATCAAACCCAACCCCAATATCTTTCAATTAATAAGAAGCGATAAAGATTTAATCCCCCCCACCGAAACTGCAGGTATTTATAAAATTCTCCTCAAAAATCATGAAAACAAAGAATATAATTACATAGGTGTTACTAAAATAAAAATAAAAACCTGAATAAAAGAGCATCAAAACGATATTAAATTCAACCGGAATACTAAAGCGTTAGCTAAAAATTATCTAGAAAACAATATAAAAATAGGTTTTGATAATGTCACCAAAATAGCTAATTTTAATAACCAAACATACACCTATCTCAGAGAAAGTATTGAAATCGCGCACAATTATCACGTGATAAACTATTAGCAAAAACTTAATTTTTACTTTAATTTGATTTAATTAAATTTAACAGAGATTTCTTATTCACAATGAAAGTCTATTTTAATTCAGTTTTAAAACTTAAAAATGTGTTAAGAAATTGTATAATTAAAGACTGACAAAGTTTTTAAAAACAATAACAATGAATTTATTCAACAGAAAAACTTAACAAGATTTGTAAAAAAAATATTAAACATTATAATATAAACATAACAACTATCCATATTGAAAGGCAACTATTTCATAATTAATTAAAGCAAAGCAATCTAAACTAATGTGTTTAAACTTGGGATAAATATTGGAGTACTACCCGGAGAAAGAAAAACAAACATTAAGAAAAAATTTGAACAGCTGTATTTTAAACAGCAATCACTGATAAAAATAAATTATCAAAAAAACCTCTCTGACATCCAGGCCTGCAATTAATTAATCCATCTCTTTAAAACTCATCCCTTTACAGCTTCATAAACAATAAACCAATTCATAAATAATTTAAAAATAACTAAAGATAAAAACATAAGTAGCTAAAAAAGGCTAAGCAACAGATTATACAATCATGCTAAAACATCTAAAAAAAGAGAGAGATGGGTGTTTTTCTTTTCTATTTATAATCACTCAGTGGATCAAATTACAGCCAATGACTGATGCACACCTGTCAAGGCAGTTACCAGACATCATAAACGAATAATCGATAAATCATGACGTCACTATGCAGACAGCTGATACAGTTTCCACCTGGCCTATTGACCCACTTCCGGTTGAGTGGAAAACATCGTACTCAAATGTAAACAAAACATCATCACGGCAAATAAATATTAAACAGTAGAAATTTCCCCAATTAAAGATAAAGAAAATAAAAGTTCTTTAATGGCAGATGAAAGGCCAAGTATCCAAAGAAGTAATGTAAGTAAACATTATCTACATAAAGAGTTTAAGTTTTAAAAAAAAAATGTCTTTTACTATATTTTAAAAATGAACTTATCTAACACTTTCCCCATATGTGGGTAGCCTCCATAAATATAATAAAACTTATTAATTTCCCAAACACACAAATTGAAACTGCATGGTACAAAGGAAGCTATTAAAATATTTCCAACATAAACAACCACGAATCGGCGGAGATAGACAAAGTGTGGCGTCACATGTACAGCTATAAAAGAGAAGATCAGTCTTTGGATGACCGCCAACCACAAAGTGCAGTCGGCACCGTCGAAGGAGGGGATCCCCGACCGAAAAAGCTTTCTGCCCGCACGAAGTTATGTTAAAGGTATTTAATTTTAAATATAAGAGAAGAATTTCTATTTTCTACTGAAATTTAGGAATATCCTTAATTTTTATGAGCAAATCTTTCTGTAAGTGATAACTTCTTTTCTGCCACAATGTCACTGTGCCACCTAAATTCTTCCACAGGGAATATTCATTTACTTCTTATCTTCTAACCTTGTTCTAAACCACTGGTGGCTCTTGATTTGAAATGAACATAATTACATTGGCCCTGAAAGCGTTATACAGGTAAAGTTTCATGTATTTTACAAAGGAAATTTACATATATTATTTTAGCTGAATTCAAAAAAATTTAACATGCTGACTACTAAGCTACAAGATAACTCTTAGTTAAACTACAAGTTATCTCACAGCATGGCAGTCAATGGGTTAAATTATTGAAATTTTCTTGCATTCCATCCTACATACTCTTTTCTTGTTGTCTCCTCTAATATATAAAAATTACTTCAAAAACAAATTGGGAAAAAATATCAAAACTAATACAGGGTGGCTATAATTAAACTTCCCCTATAAACAGCATCCTACAGTGTAAACGGGTAAACGGAATGCAACGAAATTTGATATATAGACTATACACGAGATGTGCTCATAGAATTTCGAGAAAAAAAAATTTTAGTTCCCGTTACCAAAATTGGGAAAAATTATACTTTTACTTCCATGTTGTTTTCTCTGTAAACTATAATGCATCGAGTCGAATTAATTTTTTAATCGTTTATGAGGAATACAATTCAATTTAGTAATCAAGAAGTTTTAAAAAGTTTACAGATAGGTTTTGTTTACATTATAGAAAATGTCCTTATATTGAATAAAAGTTAATGTAATTTACTAAATGGAAGTAATTATGGATATAAATTACAAAAGTAAAATGTAAATAATGCCACTTACTGTTTTTCTGAAAGTGTAGTTTAGCATAAATTTGTGTGACATCTAAAATTTTAACGATGTCTATCATCGGCTTTTTTATTCCCGCGTTCATTTAGCAATATCTAAATTAAACTAATATGTTTAGTTAAAGTTTGATAGATGGCGTCGTAATTGTTTCTGAAAAGAAAAAATGCAAATTAAGTGTGACGTTATTTGATGTTGCTATTTACTAGATGAATGCTAGAATCCAGTAGATGGTATATAAGAGCTAGTTTCATTGTAATGGGTGGTCAGTTTTTAATTTGTTGCATTAGCTCTGGCTCTATGTTTTGCTAGCCGTAATGGAGGTGTTATATATGTTAATATAAAATGTTAAATCATTTAGATAGTTTTAATTTATTCAAAATGAAGTTTTAAGAGTATAATACGTAATGAAAGTATCATGTGGCCTTAGTTAAAAATTTGTCTACATTTTTCTCCCGATTTCCTTCTGTGTGGTGTTGCTGTTCGCTTTCTAAAGTTTGAATCATGGAGTCAGGTAATTGAGTCTGTTGTTCGTTGGCCATTTGGGTTAACGTCGGATGTTTTTACTTGCCATGTTTTTTTTTAAATGTTGTTTGTTAACTTTAAGAGTTTACATCATTTTCGTTTCTCTTTTCCATAGTAATTTTTAAGTTAATTATTTTTGGAGTTTAATGTTTAAAATTAAGTTAGTGCTGGTCGCTAATTTTTTATCACTTGCCTGAGATGAATTTAAATGATTGTTTAAATTTTTTATTAATATTCTAATTGTTAAGTTTTATTTTTTCCTGTTAAGTTTGTTCAATAAAATTGTTTGTTTGTTTTACAATGACTTTGTCATCATTTAAAACTGCCTCATATACATTAACTTAAAATCTTTGAGCTAACTAATGGAGATGTTTTCACTGCCAAGCATTTATGCTCTGTTATATATTTCAAACTAAGCCATTGGAAATATCAGTTTCAAAATGTCCACCAGAGGGCACCTTTTCCGGTAAAACATTAAATTTAACACAATAAACGACCAAAATGGAATACAGAAACAATATTAAGATTTATTGACTAGTTTCTGATCACCTTGTCATCGAACCACATTAAGTAAAGGTAAGGAAAAAATAACAGTACGCTGTTTGAGAAAAAAAAAGTTCAGTTTGCAGAAACAAGAACAGATTAGGACAAAATTGCACAAGAGAAGCAGTTGTTAATTGTGTCCAGGACATTGTAGGGAAAGGTGCTCCATGTGACCACCCTCATTCACCTGTAAAATTTCAAGTTGATGGACAGTGTGTTCAACAGCAGATTGTAACTGATCAGTTGTGATGCTTTGCACATGAAGTGTTATGGAGTTCTTTAAGTCATTCAACATCGTAACACCTCCATGACACACCACACTTTTTCAAGGTAATCAGAAACTAGTCAATAAATGTTAATATTGTTTCTGTATTCCGTTTTGGTCATTTATTGTGTTAAATTTAATGTTTTCCTCTGGTGGACATTTTCAATTTTTTTTTTTTTTTTTAATTCCGTGAGCACATCTCGTGTATAGTCTATATACCAAATTTCGTCGCATTCCGTTCACCCATTTGCACTTTAGGATGCTGTCTACAGGGGAAGTTTAATTACAACCACCCTGTATTTATAGACTTACCTTCACAGAAAATATATTTCCATGATGTCCACTTTGTATTGTATGAATCTTTTTTTCATAAAATGGGCTCCATAATATTATATTCAAATCATCTGATCCACTAGCTAATAAGCTATAAAAACAAATTGTTACATAAATGAAATTTAAACTTCAAACTCCAGTCTATATTTAATCAAGAATATGTATAATTAATATATTTTCAATCAATTTTCTACACTACAGTTGTCGCTAGTTAATCAGGTAACAGATAATCAAACATACCACTTACATGAATAAAATTCCTTAGAACCAAAATCAGTTTTATAAGATCAATATTAAATTTCCCCACTTTAAGAAATATTTTTTACATGCTGTCCACGGTTATTCAAATAAAATCTGGATGGTCTCTCTTGTTGAAAATGCATACTTAACATTAACCAAAAAATATCAGATTTCTTTTTCTAAGAATAAAATTACGTATTGTTTTTTAAACAATAAAGATCTGACATTTCATCAAACACTTGTTTTCATTCAGTTTTAACTAACTTTTATTTCAGAGGCTAAAGCTTGTTGCATGGGAAGCGTAAATTTTATGGCAAATTTCTTCTCTTTTTTGTGCTTCTTTATTGAGTACAATGTCGAAAATTCGGAATTCTCGGGACCAGAGTAATTCTGGATTTTCAGATTTTCTAGATTTTTAGTCATTACTATGAAAATTATATGTATTTGTCTAAATATTCGGAAAATAGGTAAATTTAAAATTATATATTAAGATTCATAAAAATTTAGTTTAAGATTTTTATTTTATTTACATTTTCTGTATCAGATTAAATAAACAGAAATAAATTAAAGTAATAAATTAAATGAGTTATATATAATCAGGCATGAAAGTGCAAATCTGCCTAAAAGTCTGAACTTGCACGTGATACAAAATTATCGAAATACAGTGTAAAAATATTGGTTAAATGATGCTACAATTCAGCAATTTGTTGCAAAAAGTATTTTTTTAAAGCAATAACTTTACTGATTTTTCAGCAAAATAATCATATATTGTGGGAATCAACTTTCACAAAATAGTGAAGACATGAGGATTACTTGCAGTATATTATTACACCACAGGCAATAAGGAATATGAGAACAGCTAGTATAAGTTGTTACACCACCCACCCCATAATTTCTGGTTACAATTTCTTATTGGATTTGCATTGACCTCAGAAGCAGCCAAGGTGGCCCTCAGAAAGCAGGATTTCGGACTAAAGTCTCAAAACTTCCATGCCTGTATAATTAAAATATTAATATAAAAAAAAATTTTGTAAAAAAAATAGAACTGACTTCAAAAAGCAACTATTATTCAAAGAACTAAAAATAAAATGAAAATTGGCTTAAAATGAAATTGCAAATTTCGCCTAAAAGTATAAAATAAATTCTTTCGTCAAACAACATAAACACAACAATTATTCATAACTTTTGAAGTCGGTGCAAAATTACATAAAATTTGATTTATTTTTTACAGATTTATTTTTTCAGACCGATAGCTACAAACGCTGTCGTCTCAAAGGATCCTTCTTTATAATTTCCTTTATTATTTCATCGCTGTATATAATTAGTCTATTATTAACATCTACGCAGAACCGTGAACATAATACGCAATTCAATACTTATGTTTCTATGTTTCTATGTTTCTACGAAATTATGCGAGTTTTCTTTTCAAACTTTTGCAGCTTACGAAATCTTAATTGTTTATTTGATACATACAATTGAAGTACCCGGAATAGACCTTTCTACAGGCAGTGATAACCTGGACCCGATGAAGTGCGGGTGGAAAAAGAACTTCCGTAGGCAGTGGGTAGCCGAAGCAAGCTTTAGGGCGATTTCAATGCAGGTAATTTTCTTTTTAGTTTTTATTTGTGATATAAAAAATAAACAGTTCTTTTGAAAAATCATTTAAATATCAATGAAGCAGGCATAGCCTGCTAATATATAATATTTCTTTACTTTTGTAACATTAACGTAAAGGAACCTACCTTTGCCTTTAAGCTTGCCGAAAAGGGATTTTTTTTTTTTCTTTTTTTGAAGCACAGTGTAATTTAATAAGTAAAAAAAAAAAAAATAAATAAATAAATAAAATAAAAACTTCTTTATTTTATCTGTGTATTGTATTAGGCCTTATGTCTAAAATCTAACTCCGAAAAAGTCAGTGTGAAATTTTGTAAAAAAAATTATAACACTTTTTTCCTTTTCTCTCGCCCCAGACCACTCAAAATGTACCTAGCCTCAAAAGAATATTTACAAATGAATAGTTAACCGTAGTTTTGAATTTGGTTAAATCAGCTAATTAGTTAAATCTTAAGAACAAAGGATAAAATACCTATATTTAATCATATATATATATATATATATATATACAGTAATAATTACAATAACAATAAAACATTTTTAACACATCCACATTTAGAGGATCAACTTTCGAAAAAATCTAGTTTGAAATACTCACATGACTTCTATTTACCCATGACTACATATATTTTAAACCCTTTGTGGATAGTGCGGTCAAGAAAACATACTATTGATCTAATTAAGCAGATAGCTAATAATATTTATGTAGCAGCAAAACAATACATACATTGTACAGACATTAAAACAGAGTTTATATAACGAGTTTAAAGAAAATCGGTAAAATTGTTTTTGAAACACCAATTTATGAGGTCAAAAACAGACCTACCTAATCAGAACATCTATTAATTTTCTATAGTAGCCAAGCAATACATGCAAAATGATAGCTGAAAATAGGTTTATATGACAAGTTTGAAGAAAATCTTAAAGTTGTTTTTGAGATACCGAATTTGGATCTCACTTCCGATTTTCACCAAAACTTGCCAAAGTCATTTGTTCATTAGAAACCAACAATTACTTATGAAAGGACATATAAATGAGAGTTAATATGGCAAGTTTAAAGAAAACCCATAGAGTCTGTTTTTTTTTTGTTTTTTTTTTTTTTAAAGAAACGCACTTGCGAGACTTGGAATTTATCTATTTATTCAGGACGTCTATCAATTATCCAATATTTATGAAAAGACGTTTAAAAGATAGTTTGTACGGCAGATGTGAAAAAAACATTGTTAGAGACATTTTCAAGATACGGACTTGTCTTGAAGTTTTGTCTTTCTATCTTTATTCACTTTGCAGACTAGCCAAGTTTCCAAAATAAAAAAGGAGGAGACATTTTGCAGGTTACTTTATTGACATACTAGTATTTTTATCTTCAGATTCGTGACTTAAGCATTAACAATTCCTCAGAAAAATTGTCCTTTGCTAAAAGTTTAAGCCAAGACATGTTTAATAATTTGAGGCTGAAACATTGCCAGAATACTACAATAAAATGATTAGTTAAGAATAAGTAAATTATCTGTTTCTCTGAAATATAAATGTGGAACAATATTTATGTAGCATACCTGATGAATAAGAAATTATTTGAAAACAAGAAAAACATCAGAAAAATGTCAGCTAATTATCAAAGATATTTTTCTGTAAACTGGAATCTGAGATCAAATACATATATCAGAGAGAATTACAAAAACATTTTTTGTACATTAATTTTTCATTGCTTTTATAAATAAAAAAATTATTTATACCAATATTTATGTTTACACTTTTAATAGCTTTACTGGAGGGTTTTTTAAAAAATAATAATCAATATAAGAGCATTTATAAACAAAAATGAATTTAAAAATAGAAATTCTTTGAGAGCATTTTATATAACCCATTACCTAAGTTCTAACTTAATCAATTTTGTTTTAAAATTATGCTTATTAAAGTAAGCTTTTTTTTTTTTTTTGAGGGGAGGGTAAACTGCTATAACATCTAGGGGTAGATTAGTAGGCTAAACTTTACAATCCTGAGCAGTAGCTTTTATTTATATTCTTTCTTCAATACTTAAAAAAAAAAAAGACAGAAAAAAAGAAAATGTTTAAGAAAGAATAGATGAACCATTTCTGCATGATTCATTATGGATCATTCTATTATAGCTATGGTTTTTGTCCCACAGACATATTTATTGGCAATCTGGCTGTCCAGAAATTTTTTATGGATAGTGGTGCCATATGGTCAGCTGAAGTAATTCCCAAATTATTTTAAAATAATATGCCCTATAAAAACTATTCTGATCATATAACAGAAAAGTTATCAATATCCTGGAAAAATTGACCAATATTCTGGTACTTTTTGGCAGCATGTAAATTTCTCTCTATACGACTCATTAAAAACAGTTCCATATATATACAGTAGAAGATCTTTATAACGCAAAGCTAAAAACACAAGGTTTTGCGTTATATAGAATTTTGCATTATATAGATCACATTTCACACATCGTCAAACTTACCTTGTAAACATGGCCAAATATGTCTGAAACATATCAAAACAGAGTAGGACATTTTAAAGTTACATTTTTTCTTGGAACAAAAAATTGGGTGGATAATAACTTTCATTCTAAAATTTACTTTATAAAGATAGTTCATACATGCCTGTACAAAATCATTTATTATACTGCTCACTTAAAAAAAAAATTAATGATAGCAATTTTTTCATTAAAAATCTCTGAATTAAGCAGATAAAGAAAAACAAATGTATCACACTTACTTCTCAACAAAGTAACAGTTTTTTAGGAAGTATTTCTTAACTGCAAAATTTATTGTTTATATCCAAGAAATTTTGCGTTATATAGAGAATTGCATTATATAGAATTGCGTTATAAAGATCTTCTACTGTATATATATTTCCCTTGAGCGCAACTTACGGAGCCGATGTGAAGTCCATTGCTTTAAAAGTATATAATTCATTAATGTCAAGAAATGTTTAATACTTTAATGACTAACACGGTAAATAAAAAAATAAAATATTAATTCACAAAACAAGAATTAAAACACGTTTGCGCCGATAAATATAGTGAGCACACGTTGTTATGCGAACAAAATCTATAAACAAAATGGGACAGAACTGAGCTTGTATTGTGTTGCCAATCCTACAGAAGCAAAGTCTCCCCATAAACTCCTTTCCCCTTCTAAAAAGCTAAACGAAATCCAGTCGAAACTACTTTAGCTTTTCACTGAACAATAGGATTTCATTCATTTCCGGTTTTGAATGCGTAGAAAAGATCGATACTGCACGCACTAAGTGCAATGGTGCAAAAGAAACTGACCGACATCAACAAGTGGGGCAGTTCTTCAAGGATGTCATCACATGGGGCAGTTCTTCAATGACTCGTCCCCTACACGGAATAGAAACAAAACTCGCGTATTGTGATAAAAAAAAGCCGGAGATTTTCGTTAGGAATCCGGAGATCGAAATAAAGTAAAAAATTCGGAGACTTGGCAAGAGATATAATAGTCAGAAGACACACACATATACACTAACCAATTGCCTCACTTTTTTGGACTCGGCGTACATGTCATCAGGTCAAAACTGGATATCAAAACTAAATTTTAGACCGAGTACAATATTTCTGTTACATATAATAGTGGAGTGATGGAAGTAAAAATTCATTAGCAGATAGGATTTTTTTAATTCTATAGAGCTAGTTTTTTAATAAGATTTGATTATAGATATAGATTTTCTGAGATATATTAGATGATATAGCAATATAAAAAATAAAAATATACAAATTTTTTCGATATAACTATAATAGCAGACTTTGCTAATAGCTTTATTTAAATGATTTTATTTATTTTTATTTATTTTTTAATGAATCACTATTTTTTTTAATAACACTTTATAATAAAAACTAAAAAAAAATTCCACTGAAATCACTCTGAACCTTGTTTCTGGTAACCGTTACCTACGACATCGTTATCCCCACCCATGTCGTATCGCATCCAAATTTCCACTTCATGCAGAAACGTCTTTCCTGGACATTTCAATTTAGATATTTATTGGTTTACAGATTGATTGCTATTACAATTTTAAAAATGGCTGTATCTCAGCATCCATTAAACATTTTAGTTTTACCATCATGTAATTTATAGCAATCGCACTGTTTACTATATCACCATATCAATAATATAAAAAAGAAAAAGGTTTTTAAATGAATTAAATAAATAAATTTCAATTAAACTCAAATAATTTTTTCTACTATATTACCAATTTTTCTGACAAATGAAATATTAAAGGAAAAAAATAATTTGTTTCAAAGGAGTTAATTTAATAAATTAAAATTCAATAGTGTAACAGCCATTGCTATGCGACACAGGCGATTGAAATGAAAGAATAAATTTAAGGAAAGTAAATGGATAAATAATTTCTTGTTTTAATGAGGTAAAAAATAATATTTTTTAAACTATATTTTTAGATCAAATAATTTTTTTTATACAGTCTAGATAAATTCTTATAACTGTTATAGTGTAAGATTATTATTATTATTATTATTATTATCATTATTATTATTATTTTTATTATTATTATTTTTTTTTTTTTTTATAAAATATTTATCAAGAGAAACATAAAATAAGAAAGAGTCCGACATAGAATTTAATTTAGGACGAAAAGTCTGTTGTTGTATTAGTCAATTCTTCCTTATAAATTCCTTATTTTTAAATACAGCCAAACCTTATTAAAAGACTATCCATGGAGTACACACAAAAGTGAACTTATATGAAATATAACTATAAAGAGAAAAAATATTTTCTTTGAAATTGCATGGACACTGGGAATTATCGCAACATAAACAGATTAATAATGTGTGACGGTAGCCTTATACTGAAGTTTAGTTGTATTTATTTAAAACCAATCATGAAGGGCGGCAAAATTATACTTTGTCCGGGGCAGCGGATGAGCTAGATCGAGCCCTGCCTCCCCCCCCCCCCCCCATTAAAAAAAAAAAAAAAAAAAAAAGAAGTTAAGTTGTAGATCTCTCACTGCCCCCTCCCCCCATTACTGAAGCAGCTGACTGTTGGATGTCTGATGAGGGTGATGAGAACAAACACTAACATATTTATCAGCCACCATTAAATAATCAACCTATTTGTAACACTATTTCCTGTAGTATTACACTTCCATTCACTTTTAAATATCTAATGTTAAAAGAAGACCTTTATAACTTACAACTGGATGGTTAATTGAAAATAAGATTTAATGACATGATTTTGGACAAATTCTGGATTTCTAATGAATATGTATATAAACGGCAGTTTTCAACATTGTATATGTATGAACAAAATCTTTTTGTTTAATGAATAAGGATAATAATTGTTTAAGAGTAATGATAGAAATCTACTTTCTGTGAAAGATGAAATCTACATATGTATATATTGAAAATCAGTCCCTGAATTTAACTTCCATGCTCCAAAAAACAGGTATAGATTTTACATTATTAATAATTGTTGTACTAAAGAAATTTAATTATTTATCAATACCTAACTATATTTAGAATTATACCAATTACATAAATTGCATTAAAAAAAAAAGTGAAGGACTAAAATGATAGTCATTTTTTCTATTAAAGGTGTTGGTGAATAAGGCCGATTGACAACACTGGGGTCCTAGGCCTGAGGGGGAGTGCCTTCCGTGGAGGTCTTTCTAAGGGGTCCTAGCCCGTATTTACGCAAGTTTCGGAGGAAACCACGGAAAACTCCGAACGGCTAGGCCGACGAGCGCGACCGGGGATCGAACCCGGCACCTCACGTCTACCAGCTTTGAGCGCAGAACCGCTCGGCCGCTGGTGGGCTTTTTCTATTAAAGACTGTTAATAAAAATATTAAAAAAGTATTTTTACATAGAAATTGGGGTTCCCCAGAAATTGAACATTGCACAAAGAAGTTTCATATGAGTGAAATGTTGGGAAATGCTGAACACACAACTTTATAACAGACAACTTTAACAGAACAGACAACGTTAGAAAATTTCTAGAGAAATAAAATCATTAACACTTAGCTAGTAATAATGAAATTGTTTGAAGAAAATACCTTTTTAATTAATTTTATCATAAGAAAAGGTTATCAAACTTTCTAAGAATAATTTTAAGAATGAAAATTTTATTACTGCCATTAAAACTTGATTCAGTTAAATTTGAAAAATATACATAAGAATTAAAATACATTATATAAAAATTTTAAAACTTAAAAATGTAGAAGGGTTTTTATAAAACATTAATTTAAAAAACAAATATATTAAAATACTTACTCTCCCGTTTCATTCCACTGCAAACAATTTACACAGCCAGTATGGCCCTAATATGGTAAAATTAAAGTACATGCATCAGTACTTTTTTTTATTTATCTATTTATTATTATTTTTTTTTTTTTTTTTAATAAATAATTAAAAAGAAATTACCTCTAATTCAGTTTCTAAACTTAAACGTTTTACTAAATCTCTAGTAACCTGCAACTTCCTTTGAAATGTTCTATGAAAATTGTCCTAGAAATACCAAAATTTCAGTTAAATATTATGTTCAAATTTATTATATAATTTAATAGTGTAGTTAAAATTTTTACACACAGTAAAATATGTACCTTTATGCTACGCATGCTATGAAATTTGACAACATTACAAGCTTCCATTATTTATAATTTAAATAATGGGTCATAATTCAGACAACAAATACCTAAAAATAGAAACAAAATATATGCATTGAAATTTTTTTTACAAAAATAAATAAATAAATAAAAGACAGGAATAACTTCATTTTCATAATGTACATAACATTATGAAACATTAAAATTTTAAAACTTTTAAACAGACCAACTTTAAATTCAATTACTTAAAAAATACCTTTAACCCTTTCAGCGTTAGCCGTTTTTCAGTATATATGTTTAATGATTCATAAAATTAATACTATGCAAAGTATAAAAACGAAAATTTAGTACATTACTCTATACATGTTTATTAATCTTATTTTTTCGAAAAAAGCAATATATATTTTAAAATTTAGCCATACCAGCCTTCTGTTTTATTTTCGCATGACGGAAAAAGACGGGCTTAACGCTTATAGGGTTAATAATGCTCTGTTAAGACACTAGAGATCTTTCAGGGTGAAATCGCGCCGATTTGGATCGAGTGTGGCGCCACATCATGGAGAATGGGACCGGGAAAAAGAAGGAAGATGAAAAATCAGTTTCAACAACAGAGACAGACCATGTAGCTACTGAGGAAGGGGCGGATTTCGCCCTGAAAGATTTCTAGTGTCTTAACAGAGCATTATTAAAGGTATTTTTTTAAGTAATTGAATTATGAAACATATTTTTATTAAAAAGTTAGATTATCTCTGTAAAAAAAATATATATATATATAATTATTACCAGGTTTTATCTTCAATTTATATCAAAATATAAAAATTAAATCACACAAGCATAATAAAACTTATCTTAAATCTGGGTAGTTTTAAAATGGGTAAAGGTAATTTCATGCCAAATCAACTAGTTATTAAACCTGACAATTTGAGATTTCAATTAAATTTCCAGCAATCTTCTCCTCGATGATATAAATGAGAATATGTAGCCAGGAAAATAGTGTTTTTTTAAAGTGCATGAAAATTTCAATATAAATTGAGAAAGAGAAATGACTAATATGGTAATGATAATAAATAATACCAATTACCTTAAAGTTATTATCTATAAGTCATTTCCATGCCAACATCAACCAAAAATTTCTATTTTTCAACATGACCACTTCAGATTTCAATGAAATTTCTAGAAATCATTATTCTTGATGATATATATATTATATTTCCCAGCTATCATCTCCACTGAGTGATGTCACTGTGTACGCAGCTATCACGTCACTGTGTATGTCACTGTGTATCATCCCTTTCACTGTATGCGTGCGCACCTAACACGCGCTAGTTAGTTTAGTTATTGAGTTGACGTGGAGCGGTTGTGTGAAAGACAGACGGTCTTCTCCGCTCGTAAAATATGTATATGTTAGTGTTTCTGTAATGTCCATTTTCTTTATTTAATAAATGTTGTAATGTTATACTGGTCTGTAGCCATTTCCCTATATTTTTGGGGGCTCGACCTATCCCGATTTTCCCCTAGCACCGAAAGTCGCTACTTTGGTTTTCAAAAAACAGTAGCGTGAAAATGTTGTTCTTCAAAATGTTGTTTGTTTTCAAGTAGCTGTGAACATTTTTTTTTTTTTTTTCTGTAGACGATATTTTACTTATTATTTCATTGACATACATTTGGACGTTTTAAAAGGACACTTTCTGCTCTTCGTTTCATGTACTGAACGTTGTTCTATTTTATGACATAAATTTACGTTTTTCAGTGTGAAATATCAGCATTTTTCATGACGTTCTTTACTATACTGCTTCATTTTCAATTTGATTCAAGTTTTGTTCCTGTCGATGATTTGAAATTTCTCAGTGTGCTATTTTCTTCATGCCCGATGTTCTTAAAGTGACACGGATTCATCATCTATTTGATCCTGCTCAATAAAATAATTCCATCTACGCTGCATGCAGGACTGCCTTTAATGTCAGAGGTAGGCGCATGCAATTTTTTTTTTCTTTGCATGATAGTAGTATAATAATAATAATAATAATAATAAAGATTTTTTTTTTCTTTGTAGTTTAAATTTCGATTCAAACTAATTTCTTGCCGTTTTATGCCCGTTTCACAATTATTTATTTGTTCATTTTTGTATAAATAAAGAATTTTTTCCCCCATATTAAATTACTTTCCATGAATAAAGAGATATTCTGTTCCCCAACATTTATTTATTGTTCCTAAAAATATATATGTTCTGGTTTTAATCCATTTTTTATTTCCCCAATATTTACTTTAAAAAAAAAAGAACAGTTTTCTTTATTTACTTCAGTTTTCTTATTTTATTTTTCTTGCATCCTAAAAATGGCCCTTAAATTAGGCGACCTTCCGCTAGTTGCAAATTCTTTGAAATATTCTAAAACAAATACCATAAAATTACTCAACACGCTGTTAGGATACCCAACATTTGATCATCAATCGCGTAAACGTATGCGAAATTTTAGCGGTTTTACTGCCGATTTCGACATTAATAAACATCAAGAAAATATTTTAAAAACGTTTAATTTATCCGATTTTATATCAATCGCTAATTCGCTACACTTAGAACCAGTCGGTAGTAAGGAAAATTTATGTAAAGACATTTTTAATGCACTTGCTAATTTATCTGAGTTTCAGAAAACATTAGATACTAGTTTTTTGTCAGACGAAGACGATCTCAGTGTAAATAATCATTCTGTTGAAACCCATTCTTCGATCGTTCCAAATACTTCTGTTTTTCAAACCCAAAGCGTAACTTTCCCTTCGGGTGTTCGAAATATTTCTCCGAATGACGCTGCAGACGCAATGTCTGATTTGAGTAATCATTTCTGGTTCCTTCTTAGAGATCTAGCTAGCACATGTAGAACTTTTTCTGGAAATGATTCATATTCTATTCGTAATTTCTTTAATGACATTGAGGAACAATTCTGTTTATTTCCTAGTCTTAACGATCAACAAAAACTTATTTTTGCTAAACGTTTAATTAATGGTTCTGCTAAAACATTTTTATTTTCGCAACGAAATCTTAATACTTATGAGTCATTTAAAGGCGCGTTAATTTCTGAATTCTTGGATACCATACCATCCATCGAAATACATAAACAATTAGACAACAGAAAAATGCGTCCTAATGAAACTGCTACGCAATATTTTTAAGCGATGCGCGAAATTGCTAACCGAGGTAACGCTATTATTGACGATTCTTCAGTAATTCAGTACACCATTCAAGGTATACAGGGTAACCCCTCTGAAAAAATTCTTCTCTGTGGAGCAAAATCTTTTTCAGAATTTAAAGAAAAATTGCGTATTTATGAAACTGCTCTTAATACAATACACTTAAATCAACGAAATTCAGTTAATTATAAACAAACATATGACAGTCGAAAACGCGGTACTGGTCACACACAACCAGCTTTCACTCGCGAATCCAAATTTAATATTGGTCC
This sequence comes from Salticus scenicus, assembly GCA_963930645.1. Lineage (NCBI taxonomy): Eukaryota > Metazoa > Arthropoda > Arachnida > Araneae > Salticidae > Salticus > Salticus scenicus. Next base: position 86,078,590 of record OZ005651.1, read on the forward strand.
GGCATCTCAAAATAAATTACGTTGTTTCAATTGTAACGATATCGGTCACTTATCTAAATTTTGTCCTAACCGTTCTCGTGGCCCTAGGTGCCATGCATGTGGTCTTTTTGGACACAAGTCTACCGATTGCCGCCGAACCGCTGCAAATGAAGGATCTCCTTCCAGAGATAGAGTTAACACTGTACATGAATCGCATGCTTCTCATATGTGTAAACAAGTTAAAATTAGTGGTAATGAATTAACTGGTTTGGTTGATACTGGTAGTCAGTTAACCCTTTTGAAACATTCTGCATGGTTAAAAATAGGTTCCCCACCTTTGTCAAAAATTAATAAATCCTTAACTGGTTTTGCGTATACATGTTATCGGTACTTTTAATTCTTTTATTACTATAGACGATCAAGAGTTTTCAGCAACTATTTCAGTTGTACCCGACGTGTCCACATTTTATGATCTTATAATTGGATGTGACGTCATCCAACAAGTGAATATTAGCATTTCACCCACCGGTGTTACTTTTTCTAGTTTTTCACAACAAAATGAGTGTACCGCAGATCCAAATTTTATCATGACGATCACTGACGATAATCCCAAATTTGATATTGGTCCTAATGTTTCACGATATATTCGTAACGACATTAACAAACTGTTGTCGGCCTATAAACCTAATAAAATCAAAACTGCGAACATTGAGCTTAACATCACTTTAACTGACGATACACCTATTTTTCACTCACCCCGACGTCTACCCTTTACCGAACGAGACATTGTAGACGCACAAGTCTCTGAGTGGCTTAAAGATGGTATTATCGAACCAGTGTCCTCCCCATATGCCAGCCAAGTTGTAGTTGTTCGGAAAAAAGATGGTAAACACAGAGTTTGCATCGATTAGAAGAAGCTCAATCGTAAGTTAGTTAAAGATCACTACCCCCTCCCCCTAATTGATGATATTTTAGATAGTCTTCAACATGCCAAAATTTTTAGTACGATAGACCTACATAATGGATTTTTTCATGTACCCGTAAACAAACAGTGCCGCCCTTTCACTAGTTTTGTAACCCATAACGGACAATTCCAATTTCGCTACATGCCTTTCGGACTTAGTTCCTGCCCTTCAGTGTTCATGAGATATATAAACGCTGTTTTTAGAGACTTGATTGCTGCCGGCATAGTACTCCCTTATATGGATGATCTTGTAATTCCCGCGAGTAACGAACTTGAGGCCGTAGAACGTCTAAAAACTGTTCTTCAAACAGCAAGCGAGTACGGACTCGACATAAATTTTAACAAATGCCAATTTTTACATACCAAAATAGATTTCCTCGGTCACATAATAGAAAATGGTAAACTTTTGCCATCCCCTTCCAAAACTAAAGCTGTTTTAAATTACCCAGATCTGAAAAATGTTAAAGACGTACGTAGATTCCTTGGCCTTACAGGACATTTTAGGAAATTTATCCCTCATTTTTCTACCATTGCAAAACCCTTAAGTGATCTTCTGCGTAAGGACACCCCTTTTCAATTTCAAAATGAACAAAGAGCCGCATTTCAAAAATTAAAATATTTACTTTCCCAAGAACCAGTTCTCAATATTTTAAATCAAAATTCCCCTATTGAGGTACATACAGACGCGTCTAGAGATGGCTTGGGGGCAGTCCTGTTGCAGAAAAACATGCATGATAATAAATTCCATCCAGTCTTTTATTTTTCGAAGAAAACATCGGATAACGAAAGAAAATATACTAGTTTTGAACTTGAAGTCCTGGCTGTGGTAGAAGCCCTCAAAAAGTTTAGAATCTACCTGCTCGGAACAAATTTCAAAATTATCACAGACTGTGATGCGTTCGTCAAGGCACTTAATAAAAAAGAAATAAATTCCCGCATTGCACGATGGGCTCTGTACCTTCAAGAATTCCATTACAATATTGAGCATCGAACAGGTTCCCGCATGGCGCATGTGGACGCTCTAAGTCGAGCTCCACAATGTTTCATGATCCAAGATAGCCTTCATCTAAAACTTTTGAATGCTCAGCAATCTGATGAAGAAGTTCAAGCATTAAAAACGCTTTTGCAGTCCACACCCCATGATAATTACATTATAAAAAACAACCTTCTGTATAAAACAGTGAACGGTGTCGATTTACTCGTCGTCCCTACAGACTTACAGCATAGTATAATTAAAGAAGCACACGAGCGTGGACATTTTGCAGCACTCCGTACCCAAGAGCTAATAAACAAAGATTTTTATATACCTCACCTCAAGGACAAAATCGAAAGTTGCATTAAAAATTGTGTAAAGTGCATACTCTATAATAGAAAACGAGGTAAACAAGATGGTTTCCTCCACCCAATTGATAAAGACGATGCACCCCTGCACACATACCATGTTGATCACCTTGGTCCCCTAGCTACTACATCAAAAAAATACAAGCATATATTGGTCGTTGTTGATGCGTTTTCCAAGTTTACCTGGCTGTACCCCACAAAATCTACAGACGCCGCAGAAGTTATCAGCCGACTAGAAAGCCAACGATCAATTTTCGGAAATCCAGCCAGAATCATAACAGATCGAGGTCCAGCATTCACTTCCACTGCATTTCAAGACTATTGCCACGACCAAAATATTACTCACATACCAATTACAGCAGGTTTACCAAGATCGAATGGTCAAGTTGAAAATAAAAATTCTACTATCATCGCAGTCTTATCCAAACTATCATCCAACAACCCCGAAAAGTGGTTTTCCCATGTGCCTGCTCTCCAACAAATCCTCAATTCGACATTTCAAAGAAGCATAAAGACGACACCATTTGAATTACTATTCGGTACCAAGATGAAAAATAAAGATGACATCAAGATCCTGGAGCTTCTCAACGACGAATCTACAAACACATTCCAGAGGCAACGTGAGGAGCAGCGTATCGACGCGAAAAAGCAGATTCGAATAGTGCAAGAAGAAAATCGCAGGCAGTATAACCTTCGAAGACGACCAGCTGCTAAATTCAAACTCAACGATTTAGTCGCAGTTAAACGCACCCAGTTCGGGCCTGGTCTGAAACTAAAACAGAAATTTTTAGGTCCATATAAGATAACCAAAATAAAACCAAACGACACATATGACGTCGTCAAGTGTGACTTCGTAGAAGGCCCATTCAAGACCAGCACATGCGCTGAATTCCTGAAACCTTGGACCGACACTTTTGAAACACTCACTTGACATATTTCTTCAGGACTTTTTATTTTTTTTTTAAACTTAATTGACATAGTTCTTCAAGACTTTCTATTTATTTTTTTTTAAGAACTCTTCCTTGGACATTTTCGTGTGCACAATTAAACTTTTTTTTAAATCATACGTTGAACTTGAACTTGCCAAAATAAGAAGAACTCTCCTTCTAACGAACTATTTTTTTTTCATGAACAATTTTTTTTTCCCATGAACAATTTTTTTTTCCCATGAACATTCTTCAATACCTGATTTTTTTTGGTGAAAATTATCTACCTATTTTTTTTTTCTACTTGTCTGTATGTATATTAACATCTTATTTTATTTTAGTATTTGATGATATGATTCAGGTTTTGAGTGTAATATTTACACTATTTCCATTTGGTAATGTATACATTTTTTTTTTTTTTTTTATTAATGCAGCTATATTATTACTGTATCTATAATTCTATTATGTAGTGTTGTATATTGTTTATTTTTTTTTATTTCTTTTGTTTTTGTATAATTTTATTTATTTATTTTTTATTTATTTTTTTTTGTTGTTGTTGTTTAATAACCTTCAGGCGAGGCCGCCTGCTTGGTCATGATGGCCGATATGGGAAATTATATTTCCCGGCTATGATCTCCACTGAGTGATGTCACTGTGTACGCAGCTATCACGTGTGTACGTCACTGTGTATCATCCCTTTCACTGTATGCGTGCGCACCTAACGCGCGCTAGTTAGTTTAGTTATTGAGTTGACGTGGAGCGGTTGTGTGAAAGACAGACTGTCTTCTCCGCTCGTAAAATACGTATATGTTAGTGTTTCTTTAATGTCCCTTTTCTTTATTTAATAAATGTTGTAATGTTATACTGGTCTGTAGCCGTTTCCCTATATATATATATATACTCAAGTTCTATAAGGGACATAAAAGTTTGACCTCTCATTTTAACCCATCACCTGCCATTGTCCTTTTTTGGGGACATCTCATTTTTCATTATTTTAGAAAATGTTCCACAGAGTGCATTCTGCCACTGTCCCCAAAATGGGAGGATCTGTGTAGTAATACACTTAAGGGGACTTGGCACACCACTGAAGGTATATAAAAGCTTATATTTCCATTTAATAAATAAAAACAACCTTATCACAGGGTATTGTAAAGTAGTACCACCTTAAAAATTAAAAATGTAGAAAATAAATACAATATCAAAATACCAATTAAATCTTACCCATTATTTATCCAATTATTAGAAATGAAAAAGATCCAATATCTCCATTAAAAATCACAGGTGTATTTATAAAATACAAATTGTAGACAATAATCAAACTGAAAAATGTTACATATGTATGACTAAAAGAAAAATAAAAACCTGCATTAAAGAACACCAAAACCATATCAGATTTGGAAAGGCAACAAACGTGTTAGCTAAAACCTATCTTAAAGATACAAAAATTAATTTCAGCAGTACCCAAAAAATTGCGAATTTAAACAACTCCTCTTGTACATTTAATAGAGAGACTATAGAAACTTTTAATAATTCCAATTCAATTAATGGCAACAAGCCAGCAACAGGATTAAGTCATTTGTGGCTCCACCTCATTAATCAACAGAAAGGAAAAGATCATTTAGAGTCACAGGCTGAACCACACAAGCCAGCCACTGAGGAAGAGAGGGCCTCCCTTGAAAGAACTTTGGTGAATGACAGAAGCAAAGCAGGGCTGCCAACAACTACGCAATTGGCGTAGTAACTACGCTTTAGCCTCCTTCTACTACCCTCTATGCATGGTATACTTAAAGCTAGGCTTTTCCTTTCCTTATCATCATCTTGTTTACAATGAGCAAACTCCGATTTCACACCGTATCTGCAAATCGCGGTTACGGATAAAGTAGCTTGAAAACTCTGGAGGTTGGTAGGTTGTTTCGTTTCCTGCTCATAAACTATGACGATAGTGTGACTGTGTACGTGTGTCTCAGTAGCACGCGGTGATTGGATGTTTGAAGATGTCCTTTTCTATCGCTAGAGCTAATCTAATCTGTTTACTTTCATTTTTCGTTTTTCAGGATTGTGTGTTTGTTATTGGCTAGACTTGCATTCCTGCATTTATTTTTTTTTACTTAAGAGTGGACAAATTTGTTTAGTTTATTATTTAATAGAATTTTAAGTTAAAATGAGCGCTGATGATGATAATCCAAAGAAGAAAATAAAAGTTCCTGATCAAAAATTTCTATCGGAATATTCTGCTAAATGGCCATGTTTGTGATCTGTAGATTCATCACCCCATGAGGCATATTGTACAATATGTAATAGCAATTTTTGAGTAAATCATGGCAGACTTTATGATTGTTCGTGTCATATTGCAACAAGCCGACACAAGCGTTTAAGTGAAATAAAAGCAATGATAAAGCCTTTGCCATCCAGTTTTTATGTGGAAAGTGATGCAGCATCAAAGACTATTAAAGCAGAAATGTTCTTTACATCATTTCTAATTGAACATAATGTTTCAATTTCTTCAGCAGATCATGCTGGAAATTTATTGAGAGCTATGTTCCCAGATTCAAAAATCGCCAAGCAGTATTCTAGCGGAAGAACAAAGACAAAGGGCATATTAAAATGCATGGCAAAAAAATCTGTTCCGATATCGTTGGCAATTTGAAACATTTGCCGTGTTCAATGGCAACTGATGGCAGCACTGATCAAAATGCTGTTAAACTGTATCCAATTGTTGTTAGATATTTTGATGAATGCAAGAAAAAAATTTTGTGTGCAATGTTATCTTTAAAAGAATGCAGTGATCATACTGGGCAAGGCATTTTTTCAATGCTTAATGAAGAAATTATTGATAAGAAGCTAAGTTTGAAGCCATGTGTAACATTTTGATGTGACAATGAAAACACTATGATTGGACATTTAAATGGAGTTGTTTCTCATACTAAGAAAGTCAACCCTAAAATATATGTGCAAGGCTGCTTGTGTCATTTGCTGCATATTTGTGTTCAAAAAGCAACTAAAGAATTAGATTGTGATGTAGAATCATTACTTGTAACTACTTGGATAAAAGTGCAAAGCACAAAAACTTATTGATTGACTGCCAAAAAGCATGTGGATTGGAACCCTACAAAATTTTAAAATATGTTTCAACACGTTGGTTGTCATTATTAAATGCATTAAACAGACTGATTTCCCAGTGGGATGCCATTGTTGAGTTTTTCACTTCAGATGAGAAATTTAAGCAAAATGAAAAATTCCGAAACATAAAAAAAAGTCATTCTATCATCAGACACACTGCTATATTTGTATTTTCTAGAAGCATTACCCATTTTTACATCTTTAAACGTAAAATTACAAAGTGATGTCCCACAAATCCATCTTGTAAGAAGATATATGGATTTCTTTTCGAAAGATTTATTAGTCAAATTTCTCAAGCCATCTGCAATTTTAAAATTTTCAAGTGATGACGTCACAGAAATTAATTTTAAAAACTAAGTCACCAGAAATTAGATGAGGATCTTAGGATTGGGGTCAAAACAAAGGCTTATCTTGCACAAACTGATATATCAGAAGATGTCAAAAAGAAATTTTATAATGGTGTAAGAAAGTGTTACGAAGAAGCATGCACTTATGCTGTTAAAAAGCTGCCACTTAGAAGTGAAATTTTGAAAAAAGCTGAAGTAGCAGACTTAGCTATTTACCCCAAAGTCCCATTTTCCTCTATCATGTATTTTGTTGAATACTTCAGCAATAGTGTATCTATTGATGATTTAGATACATTAGAGAAAAAGTTCTCGAAATATCAAATCAAATCTTTCAGTGAAAATATTTTATCTTGCAGTGCAGATGTCGCTTGAGGTAAATTTTCAGAAATAAATGATCCAAATGGATCACTTAAGTAAAAACTGTTAACAAAAATAATGTTAACAATTTTGTTGATACCCCACAGTAATGCTGCCACTGAGGGAGTGTTTAGTATTATTAGACACAATTTAACTGATTTTCAATCATGCCTTAAATGGAAAAACGCAGTTGGACATACAATGGACCTTGCCTTTTAATGTATTTTGGTCAAATTTTTTCCAATGAGAAATGATTAGAGATGGGAATGGTCCCGAAAAAAAAAAAAAAAAAAAAATTCCCCAAAGGGGTTTATTTCCACATAGAAAAATTTGAAATTTCTAGCATAAAATAATGTATTCAGAAATTTCTAATATTTATATTCTGATGCTTTTTTCTTGAAATATTTTTTATGTTCAGTATCTTACATGAAAACACTGATTCTGATAATGTTCATATTTCAAAAGTAAAGTTTTAACTATATAATCAAATTCAAATGGTAATTCTGAAATATTTATGTATCATAATGACCTCCCTTCCGTCACATTCATTTGAAATTACTCATTCTTTTCAAGTTTCTTTATACTTCAGTCTTTTATCTTGTATGTATATCCTTAGATTTATCTAACTGTAGTATTTAAATGTGTGTGGATATATATTATACATACACACATATACTATATAAATGCATGTAACAGTTAAAAAAAAAAAAACTGAGCAACTACTTTATGTCAAAAAATTTATTTCACAATTTAAAAAAATTATATGTGCAAAAACCTACTTGATTTATAACCCTTTACGTCTGAGTTTATAACTTCTATATTAAAAAAAAATAATAAATCAATAATAAAATGCTGTTTGAAATTTCTGAAATTCAATTAACTTTAAATTAAACTTTTATTTTATCTTTCTGATTAACTTCATTTTAAGTCAGAATCTGAATTAGAGTCCAGCATCAGGTCTGGTAAATCAATTTTACCCGAGCCTGACCTACAATCAAGTTTGGGTCTGGTTAACTAAATTTTTTCTCTTGCATGTGAGGTTCGGTTTGGTTCAGGTTATTGATTTATTTTTCTTATGGGTTAGGTTGACTGATTTATTTTTCTTGTGGGTCGGGTTTGGATTAGGTTGACTGAATTTTTTTCCTGTTGGTTTGGTTAAGTTTTCAACGAGTCGGGCCGACCTTTCAAAAAATTTTATCATAATAAGCAGAAACTTGTTTGATATAATTATAAACATACTACATACAGTAGACTGCGGCGATTACAGATTTTAAGATTTTCCAGATTTTTGGTCATGCCTAAAAAATATAATATTTTGGTTTAAGTACTTGGATAATATGCAAATTCAAGTAAAAAATAATATGTTACTATTTTTAAATATATTCTGTAATATTTTTTTTTAATCAACTTTAACAATAAATAAATAAAATTAAAAATTAAACTTGTAAAACAAAACAGATTTATTGAAATATTTGCATACAAAAATTAGTACAAGTTACAATAAAAGAAAATATACCATTTTTAAAACATTTCAGTGATTTTTTTTTTTTAGTATTTTAGGTTTTTGTTTTTCAATTAAAAGTTTGAGCATAATTGAAATAGAATATAGAATTTAGCTCTCAATTAGATAAATGTTTAAGAATTGTTACTATTATTATAATCATTTTCTCCCTCCTCTTTCATACTTTGCAAATGCCGATTTTGAAGATTAATAAGAAAGAAAATGCTTTTTCGGCTCTTTACTTAGATATATTTATACTTAAAAGAGAAAAAAAAAACTATTGATGATAATGATTAACACAGCCAAAATTATCCGGATTTTTGGAGTCTGGGTTTTCAGCTTTGTACTGTATTCCCATGATTAAATATATGTGTACACAAATTATTACATAATTATTGCAGAAAGGTAATAAACAAAGAAAAATCAAATATATATATACTAAACTTAAAGCATAATTTTGCACTCTTGAAGTACACAACACACATAAATGGTTAAACATTATTAATCCATTTTTCAGATTTTTAAATTTTTAACTTAGTGTATCAGTAACTCCATTTAAAAAGTTTTTTTAATGATTTACTAACTCTGTGACAATGAAAATTTATTTTATTTTATAACGTTAAAAAGTTTTGCATGATTTTCAGATGAATCATTAAATTTCATTTAGTTTTGGGGTTTTTGGATATAAAGAAATCAGGTTTGGGTCGATGAATTTTTTTTTTTGGTCGGTTTGATTCTAATCTAAATTCATTGTATCAATGCTGCTGGGAGATGAACATTCTATAGAAATGCACACTCTATGCAAAATTAATGGCAGAACGGTGATTTGACTAGTTTTTGTGTTTTGTACAAGGAAAGATACTGGCAGTTATGAAACAGAAAAGCTCATTTTTTAACAGTAAAATCTTTTTGTATATTTCTGTTAAGAAAAAATAAGATGGATTGCATGTATTTTTAAATATTTAACACTTTATATTTTCAAAGATATTTTAACTATTAAGAAACCCGATTTTTATCTGTAAAAATTCAATTTTTCCAGGGAAAAAAAAAAACGGAATTTTCCCCCGATTTAAAATTTTTCATCTCTAGAAATGATAGGAACTTTTAATTCTGAAATTGTGGCATATAGTTTTCCATTTGCATAAACTGTTCTAACCAGAAGACTCTAAACATTTGCTATCATGTTTAAATAAGGAAAAATAGATAGCCAAGTAATTACTTGCATACCACTGTTTAGGAACCATTCCTGAGTGCTATTTGCTGTGTGAATGGATGCATTGTCCTGTTGGAACACACAGAAAGGTCCACCAATTCCCTTGGCAACAGGCAATAAATTTTCTTAAAGTACTCTTGGCACACTATTGCATTTATTCTGAAAGAGGGAAAAGCAATATCAACTTTACCAGGAAATTAAATGCAGCCCGTACGATAAGTGACCCTCCACTTTGCTGCCATTAAGAAAATGTTTTATGTTCTTTGCACAGATCGTGCCAATAATAAAAAAACATGTCAGGACCATCTAAATTGAATTTGTTTTCATTGGAAAATATTATTCTTTCATATTCTAACTTCAGGACATGTGAACTTGCCCAATCCAGGCTATTCTGCTGGTTCTTTTTAGTCATATGTCGTTGGGATTTTCTTTTCTTGTACTTCAGCACCATAGAACTATTGACTATTCTTGAAAAAGTACTTTTTGCCATTCCTATTGCTGGATTTCTTGTAAGTTTGCATAAAGTTGCTTTCCCATCAGTCATTCTTTTTATAATGGCTCTTTTTCCCCTTTTCGATAGCTTTGGCAGACATCCCGGAAATTTCTTTGCACCACAATCCTATTGTAATTAAAGAAAATTCAATATTACATCTTCGGATCTTTTCAATTTTTTCCCCCGATAGCTCTTACTTAAAGTCCTTGATCACAAAAAGCCACAATTTTGCTTTTCTCAAAAATAGTTAAAGCGCTTTTGCGACCAATACCCATACTCCTAGAACTCAGTTTACGAATTTGTTTGAAAATTTCCAAGCCTGCGAAGCACATTTATATTATATGCTAAACTAATTTGAATATTTTGGGTTTTTTTTTTTCTCAGAGTCATATTCAATATTCCTAATCAATTTACATGCTCATTTAATGGTAATTTCGATCAGTGTTCATATCATTTTACAATACTATTTTTTTAGATAATTTATATTTTTAATAAATTTAAAGTTTTATATTCATTTTATCATTACGTATTAGGTGAGATTATTAAACTTGTCCCCAGAATAGCATTTTCTGATAATTATTTATAAATTTTTGTCTTGATATTACAAAATTACTAGGTGTTCATATCATTTTGCAACCCAGTGTAATTATAAAGATATCAATATTATTAATAGACTGTTGAAGAATTCTTAAAAATAAGACATGAGTTTCTATTTTCTACTGAAATTTAGGTATATCTTTAATGTCTATGAGCAAATCTTTCTGCGAGTGACAATTTCTTTCCAGCGACAATGTCGTCGTGATTTCTACCACAAGATATATAGACATGCACTTAATTTTTTTTTTTTCCAAAAACTAATTAATGAATTTCAAAATCCATCACTAAGTAAATTATATTAAACATCTAAAAAAAAATGTATTTTTTAAATATGTGTAGAAGTTTTAGCATTTTGAAGAACATGAATTCTTCAAAAAATACAAACAGATAAAATGCATTTTAACGATTTCAAAAAAAAAAAAAAAAAAAAAGACAAAAAACACAAGAATGTGCCTTAATATGTATTTTATTAAGCAAACCAAATATATTTACATTTATAAATATTTAATGGATATATAAAGCTTTCATATGAAACATTCAGTGATGCCAAGTCAAAGGTGCCAATTTCCCCCTAATTGCTCAAAATTTGTTCTAATCCTTAATATTCGTTACTAAAATTTGAAATTTTCAATAATTAAGAGAAAATTAGATAAAAACATTTTGGCAGATAACAGGTTAAAGATAATTATATAAACTTTAATTTGATATGCAACTTTATTATGTTTGATAAAAATAATAGTTTTTAAATTTTTAAAAAAGGTTCAAGATTATTTCATAATTATTTTATTTTTTAATTAAAAATAAAATAAAATAAAAATGTGTTTTTGTAATATTAAAATCTCTATATAATTGAACCTTTTTAGAGAGGAACTGCAATGGATCAAGAGAAATAAATAAAATTTTCTGCACATTTAAAAATGTATTATAATATTCATGTATTGTACTTAAAGTAACGACACAAGTGCTTGTAACACTTAAGCCCTTATTTTTAAAATGATTGTTTTTTTCATGTGGTATTCATGTATCGATATTATACTTTGGTCTATTTTATACAATGACTCATCTAGTTGTTGTCAGACACTTTCAATTTTTCAATACATTAAGCCAAATAATAAAAATAAAAATTGAACCTATAAAAAAATACACCAGTGTTCATCACTTGAAAAATGAATTTCACCAGTAGTCGTCAGGTGTTTGCACCAGTGGTTGTCATATAAATAAAACGTAACAATTTGCAGAATAATTTGATTTTTATTGTGTTTTTAACAAAGTTTAATGAAACAAAACATCTTTGGTACATATTTAGAACCTAAATCCATTATTAGGGTTTGGAACACACAACATTAAATGGTGAAATTCAAAATATTGAACACAGTTTTGCAAATAAAACAAATTTTTATGCAAAATAATTGAAAATTGTTTGTTTTTAAGAAAAATCCTCAAAATTTTATTCGTCCTCAAAAATATCTTTAATTAAGGGGTATGGGGTAGTCAGAGACACGAAAAAATGATAATTTCAGTAATTTTTTTTCGCTATTAAATCATTTTATTTTACAAAAGTAATAATATGGCATTATTATACAATGTTTTGACTTGAAGTCACGAAAATTTGAAAAAAAAAAAATTTATAATTTCCAAAGTTATAGCTGTTTCTGTTGACCCAGTCCAAAAAAAAGGTCCTTGCGGTGACAATGATAAGTCCTTGGAGATTCATCTAAAATCAATCGGATAAGAAAAATTAGTTTTATAAATAGATAATCCTGGGCCTGATCGAAGCTTTTTTTTTTTTACAAAAATTAAAAAAATGGCGGACTCAGGAAATTTTTTTCTAAATTTTTGGGAAAAAGTCAACAGTTAATTAGTCTTAAAAAATCAAAATTTTTGAAAAAAAAAAAAAATCCTTCGATCAGGCCCGAGTTTATTATGTATTCTAAAAGCTGTATAAATTTCATTAAAATCTACTGAGCGGTTTTCAAGTTACAGTTGTCACCAGTTCAAAAAACATAGTTTTGAGAAAAACGCATTTAAAGTTTCGCACTAGATTTACATACAGAAATACGAATTATTTAATCACTTACACTGAGTCATCTATTCCTGGGCCATATAATAGTTCTTCAGCCATTGTGGAAGTTTCCAAAACATCAATTTGCCGTTGCCTACGAAGCATTCTGCCTTCCCGAGTGTTGTCGTTGGCGCGCTGATCTGCCACTTTCACACGTGCAGCATCCTTTTTTTTTGCATACTGATGGGAATTAGACCCACTCGAAAAGTAATTATCGGATCAACTTCAAATTTTCAGAGAATATTTATAAGATATTACACTTTAAGAAAATGCAAAAAAAAAAAAATTTGATTTTTTGAAAATCCTGACTACCCCTAACCCCTTAAGGACTCGCTTCACTTACTGTTGCCAGAAGCCCAAGCCAACGTTATTCTATGGGAAATTATCTTTACTTATAACTCATTAACTAGCACAGCCATGGAAAAAATTATAAGGACAAGCGAAAAGTCATCAATTGAAGGAGCTGCTTGGCTAGACAATTATACAAATATTTTTTGATAAAAATACGTGAAACGAAACATTTTCAAACAAACTTTACTTCGAAAATTTTGAAAATCATTAAAATGCATGAATTTTTAAGGTTTTAATAATTTGCTACTTGGAAAAAATTATTTTTTCCAAGCATTTCTTTTGAAATTGCAAACAAAAATTTGTATATTTAGTCGTATCATATGATTGTTTACAATAACCCAAAACTATTACACAGTAAGATTGTTCACTTTATCTCATTCTTCATCATGCCGAACAGCACACAACTCTCTGAATTTGAAAAGGGACAAATTATTGCTTAAATAAAATGTGGAATGAGTGGACGTGAAATTGCAAGGAAGGTAAACAGATCTAAAACAGTAATTTATAATTTTCTGAAGAATCCAAAAGAATATGGCAAGAAAAAGCGTACATGTAGGCCTCCCACTCTTACTATGTGCCAGAAACATGCAATTGCCCATCGAGCTTGCTTAAAAAACAGAGTTCTACTCAAATTAAAACAAAAATGAATTTACCATGCACTAGCCGAACAGTGCATAATGTTCTGAAAAAGAATTCCAATGTTAGATAAGCTACACTACAGTCACGTCCACAACTTACAAAACTTCAAAAGCAGCTTAGATTGGAATTCTATAAGAAATATGTTTCTTTTGGGTCTCGGTGGAAAGACGTTGTATTTTCTGATGAAAAAAAAATTTATTTGGAGAGACCAGATGGTTTTCGCCATTATTGGTATGACTTGCAAAAAGACAAACCTTTTTTTTTTTTTTTTTTTTCCCCAAACGGCAATTTGGAGGAGGTTCTGTGATGGTGTGGGCAGGTTTTGCAACCAATGGAACACCACCAATAGCGTCCATTCAAGGTAGCATGAATTCAGAAGCATGTGTCATTTGCTAGCTGATATGAATTGATATGCTAGCTGAAAATTTATTACCTGAAGCTCTCCTTATCACAGGCGGTGATTATTCGTTTCAACAAGACAATACAAGTTGCCAAGTGTCTTGTGAATCACGTTTATGGTTTGAGGCCAATTCTGTGAAACTTCTCGACAGGCTGACAAGAAGCCCTGATTTAAACCCCATAGAGAATCTGTGGGACATTTTAGCTAGAAGTGTATAAGAAAGGCACACAATATGCAAATAAAGACGAACTGATATCATCCATTGAATTGGCGTGGAAAAACTTTTCTAAACAAACTTTAACTGGACTTTCTGAGTCAATGACTGGACGATTAATAAGGGCAATTGAAAAAAAAAAAGATGATTTTGTAGAATATTAATTTATTTCGGGACATATTTGATAATGTCCTTATATTTTTTTTCCATATTTCACATAATACATTTGTCTTAATATGTGATTTAACAATTTTATTGTAATTTAATTTCACACTAACAGGTTTCTAACGTTTCCTAATTACAAGTAGTAAATTATGTTTGATTTTGTTTTCAGTTGATGATGATACTTTAATATATAATACTCATTTTTCAATGTGTCCTTATAATTTTTTCCATGGCTGTACATATTTTGAAATTTGGTTTTCAGAATCAGAAAATTCACAACTGTTAAATTGACAGACCTTTTTAGAAAACAGATTTTTTTAATTTTTAATATTTTATTTTGTAAAATGGAAAATTTCACATATTGAAAATTCGTATTTTGCAGCTTCAAAATAAAATATTAAAAATTTTAAAAAATCTGTTTAAAAAAGGGTCCGCCAATTTAACAGTTGTGAATTTTCTGAATGTGAAAACTGAATTTAAAAATATGTATTAGTTTTTAAATTCTGTTTTCGTGAATTTTCAATATGTGAAATTTTTCATTTTACAGTTTCAAAATAAAATATTAAAAAAATCTGTTTTTAAAAAAGGTCCATCAATTTAACAGTTGTGAATTTTCTGAATGTGAAAACCAAATTTAAAAATATGTATTAGTTAATGAGTTATAAGTAAAGATAATTTCCTACAGAATAACATTGGCTTACGCTTCCCGCAACGGTAAGGGAAGAAGGCCATTAAAGCAGAGGGTAAGTAGGAAGAGAGGGGTTAATAAACTCGTTTCCAAGAGTAACTTTGCTCCAAATTATCGTAGTAAGATTGATTTTTTTTAAACGTGTGGGTTGGTACTGGATACCTAACACACACTATAAAGGGATTTCGTGAAATCTTTCGCTTCTCCTTCCCCATTAAGTGCGGGGTGGATGCAAAAACACATTTTTAAGAGTAATTCTGATCCAAATTATGTCAGGAAAGCAATTTGTTGATGCATCGATTCATTATGCATACCCAACACATACTATAAAGTGATTTTGCATACTTCTTTCCTACCAAAACTTAGGAAAGGGGAGCAAAAACATATTTCCGTGCATAAATTTGCTCTAAATTATTTGACAAAGGTGATTTTTTTATGTGTGAATTAGGCAAATGTAGCCAATAAGGAGATTTTACAAAAATCCCTCGTCTCCCCCTCCCCCCTTTTTTTATGTGCAAGTGGCATAAAAAATATGTTTTCAAGCTTAACTCTGCTCTAAATTATTTCAGGAAGGGAATTTTTTTATGTGTCAGTTGGTTATGTGTACCCAACATGCATTATAAGACGATTTTGCAAAATTCCTCCCCCCCTTTCCTACAGGCAGGCGGACCAAAAACACGTTTTTAACCTTAGCTCTACTTCAAATTACCTCAGAAAAACGAGTTTTGATGCATGGGCGTTGGTTAAGTGTACGCAATATGTTCTTTCATGGGATTTTGCGAAACTTCTAAATTTACCCATGGGGGAGGGGAAAATAAAAAGTGGTTAAGTCGATGCCAAAGGCAATGGAAGCCAATCATCATATTGTGGGCCAGAAAGCTATTACAGAGAGCAGCGGGAACTTTAACTGCAGTTTCGACTGAATTATTTTTTTTTTAAATTCATAATATGGAATTTTTTAGATCTTATTTAAATATAGGAACCAGCGAAGGAGGCAAAGCCTGCTAGGTTTTATTTATAATTACGTATTATTCTACACATCAAGCTAAGGATATCAAGTATTATGGATCTGCATCTTACAGTTTTAATTATTTAAGAGCAACAATCAATTAGGGAATTTTGATCAACATTTTAACTATTTTCCATTCTCCTAAATATATACTCAAAATACTTTCATAATTATTGACATAGAAGGAAAAATATAGACTTAACCTTATTATATTTAGCAAATATTTCTAGCATAAACCCAAAAAATATTTTTATCTGTTTCAGTTTTACTCTGCCATTATGGGTGATTTTGAGCCACCATAAAACACATAAATATGATACTATTTTTACATAAAATAAGAGCTATAAGAAAGTTTAATCTTTTTAAAAAAGGCTTATACATATTCCGAAATTTTTAAAATGCAGTTTTCATTATCATATTTTTTAGTCTTTCAACTAATGTAACACTATATATGCTAGACAGACAAAGAACAGTCCTTTGATCTTATATATATATATATATATATATATATACGAGCGAGTTAAAAAAACATTTCCTTTTCTACTCCTAGCAGTGGTGGATCCAGAACTTGACTTTTGCGAGGGGCTAAGATTTTTCAAAGTGTTATTCTAGACCAATAAAAAATTTACAATTGAAATATTCAATTGTGAATGTCAGTGTTTTTTTTTTTTTGGGGGGGGGGAGCTTCAGCCCCCTAGCCCCCCCTCCTCTAAATCTGCCACTGACTCCTAATCTTTACTTCCTTCTTACCCCCCCCCCCTCCCCTTTCTGTGTCTCAGATGCTACTCCTCTGTTTTTATACAAAGCTTTCTTTTTATATGATAATATTTCTTAACGTTATAAAGGAAAAATTAAGCTATCACTACTGAATATATCACCTCTCTCATCCCCCTCAAAATAAAAAGAAAATAAAAGCACCACATACTTAAGAGTTTTTTAATTAAAAGATTCATTTATATATTTCATTTGTTTATTTTACATAAATAATATAATATATAAATAGAAAGCTTGCTTAAGAAATGTTTTTCATGTTTAATATTTTCTATATAAATTCTTATTCATCTGTATCTAACATAACAAAAATACTTAATGTAATATTTTGAACAAATTAAAAGTTATGATGATTATGAAATTAAGCCTTTGTATTTTATCACTTTCAAAATATATATGAATTAAAATTAATTAATCACGATCAATAAAAAACGTATAAACATATAAAATGCATAAAAAAGTGCTTAAATGATATTTACAGTTTGTGACTAATTACTATGAAGAAAAAAACATCACTTAAACACATCTTCGCAAAAGCATGGCATCATAAAAATTTAAAATACATTAGACAGATGTATAGAGTAATCATGTCCATTTTTCTAAAATATATAGCAGAAAACTAGAAAAGGCTCTTTATAACTAAATATGTTTATGTGCCATTGTTTAATTTTTCCAGCAAAATACAATGAAAAATTGTATGTGGTTTAAAGTCAGTCTTAGTGAATTAAAGTTACCATGATTGACTTTATTTAAACAAGCTAGACAAAAGTTACAAGTGCAATACAGGTCACGTTCTTGGGGTCAAAATACGTTTGTTTATATCTATGAATACCCTTGGTGACTAACTGATGTCTGTAGTCCAATTAAAGTAAAAATTATACCATCATAATATCCCTTATTTTGCTTTCCCCAACCCCTTCCCCAACACTTGAAATCGAACTTTTTGCCTGATAAGAAGCGGAAGGCTTTGGAGAATCTAGTGTGGATCGATTCAAATTCATACACGTTATTAAATGCTTATTTTAACACTCCTTTTAAGAGGGTGACGACTACTGGTGCAGATTTTAGGGGTGAAGAGCACTGGTGTCTCTACCTTACATGGTAAAAGATAAATTGAATAAACTATTATGTTGTGGCTATCACAAAACTTTCGATGTTTTCAATATGAATTTCTGCACTTTATTTGTTAAAATTATTTTCCATAGGGAGTGCAGCTATTTTCATTTCAGAAATTATACCATCAAATATCGAAGAGAAAGTCAATTTACTGCCTTACAGGCAGTATCTTAGAAAACGCTTTTTCTTTTTCACTTTTTTTTTTTTTTTTTTTATGAAAAAAAAAATCATTAACTTTGTTTTAAGTTATCTCAGATCTATAGTTCAACCTAGAGGTTGGGGCATGGGCTGAACTTTTGAGGCCCGATAAAATCCGGCCTGACCCGATAAAAGGAAAAAAAAAAAAATGAAAAATCATGCAGTATGCATAGATTATTACAGACATGGTGCAAACTTACAGAAAAAAAGGCTGAACTTTTCACGACCCCCCTCCCCCTCTCAAAAGTGGTATCAGGCAACTGACACAATATAAATTTTACAATAATAAAAATAATGTTAAATCTGATTACATACATATACACACAAACAAAATCAGAACAATAAATCTTATATTGAATATCATATTAATTATAATTAAAATAGTTGTAAGTGCTTAAAAAACAGACAAAATTATTACACATACTTGAAAATAATTTTATTCTATAGAAGCATTGTTTGCTGGAGCAATTGATTGGCAAAATAATGTAGTTCAAGCTCATTAAGAAAATGCAGTTGGACTGCTATTTCTTTTTCATTTTCTGCAAGTTTGAATTTGATTTTTCTTGAAAGCCAATCACACAGAAATTGCTAATAATATATTGCACAAATTCAGGCTGCCCCCCCCCCCCCTACTACACATGTTCAAAAAGTTTTAATGCAGATTTGCATTGATCCAAAGAATAATAATTTTCAAGCCTAAAAAGTAACATGTCTGTTATTACCACTTTCCATTTCCAATTGTATGTACACACTGTATCATATAATATTCGATGTTCTTTATCACGCAAAGGACAGACAGAAAGAGATATAGACTAATTGAATTCATAATCACTCTTAAACATTGTTGGAAAGTGTTAAAAATGCTTAACTCAAAAGAAAATGCAGTCCTTAAATTCAAATTGTAGCCCTTAATGTATCTGAATATTTTAGCATAGCCCTGTAAATCTAAAGGTTACCCATATTATATTCTATACAAAACATTATTTTAGCCTATTAACAATACATTTCACTTTCTTTATGTTTTTTGCAGTAAAGTGTTATTTAAATGCGATTTATAAAAATGTCTGTCCTAAAACAGAATGCATTGGCATTTTTTTTGGGTGTCCCTAAAGACAAACCACTTGTACAGGATCTATTAATGCCATTTTAAATAGGAAACATTCCATTGTGAATTTGAATAACATATATCATTTTTTAAAAATTCTGAAAATATTTACAGACACTTGAGATGGGCAGATGGACAGACAGATATGCAAATACATTAATTCCAATCATATTCACTTTTAAACATTGTTAGAAATTGTTTAAAATGCTTAATGTAAGCAAAAATGCAATTCCAGTAATAGCCGTTAATGTAAGTGAATATTTTTGTGTGACGCCGTAAATCTTAATGTTAATCACACTAAGTTCAATAGAAATCCTTACTTTGTGCATATAAATAATAAATGTCAATTTCATTAAAATTTGTGCGAAGTAGAGTTATTAAAATTTGTTTTATAGAAATACCTTTCATAGAACGCAAAGCTACTGAATACTTTCAGGTGTCCCTGTACACAAACCAGTTGTGGTATTTACTCCATTTTCTATTATAAAAAAACATCCAATAGTGAATTTGAATAACCCATTTCAATTTCATTAAAATTTGTGTAAAATAAAGGTATTAAAATATAGTTTACAAAAATATCTCTCTTAAAACACAATGCTTTAGAATATTTTTGAGTACCACTGTACATAAACCAGTAGAGGTATTCACTCCATTTTCAATAGGGAACATAGTGAACTTGAATAACATATATCAGTTTCAAGAAATTCCATGAATATTTACGGGAGTTAAAGCTAAGATAGATGAAAGTCATTAACACTTTTAAACCTTGTAGGAAAATGTTAAAAAAAGGAAGGAAAAAGTAAGAAAGGAAAGAAAAGAAGAAGGAAAAAAAATAAGGAAGAAAAAGAAATTGCATGCATTTCTAAGCAAAATTTTTTAGTACCTATTTTTTTAGAGGTTTTATATTAGTGCTGCACCGAGTAGCACTTTGGCCGAGTACCGAGTACTCGGCCTTTTACTACTCGGCCGAGTACCGAGTAGTTGTAAGAAAGAATAATTGAAATTGACGTATATATGAAGAATTTTGCACATCTTGAAATTTAAAAAAGGCTTTTTAAACATAAAATTAAGTTAAATGGCAAACAGCATGTTTACATGAAACGTTTCAGAACTTTTGTAGTGTATATACACAATTAGGTTCATTGTTATATTTGATACTTCCAGCTTAGTGGATTATTAAAACCAAAATAACTGATAACTTCATTCTTTATTATATAGTCTTTCTCAGATGCGAATAATTCTCAGATAATTCTTAGAGAATATAAAAGTTCTTTATACACTCAGGCTTAATTTAAGATGCATGAAATTTACATATGAAATGAGAACATTAAAATAAATATTTTATCATCATTTCAAACATGATAGACTTCATTAATCTTCAAATTCTAGAAGAGTAAAAAGGTAGGTGGTTTCGGGCCATAATTTGCAGAACAACAAATTTGATAATAAATTTTTAATAACATTTTAGTGTATTTACTTTTTTCATAATTATTATTTTTTAAATTAAAAATTAATCTTTTTTTTTACAGTTTTAAAAGTGTCTTACTTTTATTTGCACAAACATGTAACTAAAGTTTTATCTACTATAGTAGTATTATATAAGGGGTTCTTTTTTCTAAAATATTTTATTTTTGTCTGTTTTATAGATACAATTTTATGTACAAAGTTTTTGTAAAAAAAAAAAAAAAAAAATTGCATATTGCACACAACATACAAGATGGTTATACTTAAATTCTTGTAACTAAAAGGGATAAGCTCAAATCATGAATCGTCTCTATATCGAGTTTAGTGGCAATCTACTTGCCCGTTTTAACTGCAGAAAGCTGTTTGCAGCAAATGTTTAATGACTATGTTTATATTTTCATATTTTTTTAGTTGTTTAAAAAACAACTCTTATGAATACATTTCTTTCACTAATACATAAAAATAATGAAATTCTTACAACTACTCGGTATTGGCCGAATACTTAGTACATATTTGGCCGAGTACCGAGTACTCGGCAAACTGGCCGAGTAGGCCGAGTACCGAGTATATAACGAGTACTCGGTACAGCTCTATTTTATATAATCAACTATTTTTTATGATAGGGCATATATTTTATATTTATAAATGGAATTTTTTTTTTAATTGTTATTCTACAAATTCATCTGTATTTCTCAATAAATCAAATTTGCGGTCTGAAATTGAAAAGAATGGTGATAACTGATTTACATTATTTAAAATTTAAGACTAACTACCAAATTCTACTTTTTTTTTTTTTTTTTTTTTTTAACATAATTTTTAAGCCCAGTTTAAATGCTACTGTATGTAATTTATATTTACAAGACAAAAAGATTTTTCTTGATTCTCTCCTCACATATACTGAAACTGAAACAGTTGTTATATAAAAAATTATTTCAAATTATTAATTTACTTACTTAAGCTCTTAAAACACATCAAAATTCTTTTTTATGCTCTCGACTTCTCTCAACTTGTAAAATTGGGTGATCACAATAAATTTCATTAAGAATAATGAACATTTAAAGATTTTGAAAATGGCATAAGTCGATACCCAAAGAATCTCAAAAATGATACAGTGATTTCTTGATCCATTTCATTAGATTGATTATCTTTCCTGAAAAATAATATAATAGTATATAATGGATAATTTTTTTTTTTTTTTTTTAATTTAACATTGGAGAATTTTAATTAAAACTAACAAAAATTGATTATACACTCCTGCTCAAAAGTTTAGGAAGATTTGCAAACAATCAGTTTTTTTCAATTTAAAAACTTATCTCTCGACGAAATGTTTTCAAACATTGGTTATTTAAAGAACCGAGTCTTCCTCATGTTTTTCAGTGAAGATTGGTTTAAGACAACATTTAGGGGGCCAGTAACAAATTGAGCAAAATCAATAATATTTATGATCACACTGGATCATTAAAATGAACGAAATGATCTATAACTTTAGAATATGTTGGTACAATTTGTGTGACGAGGTACATATGTGTGGTACAATTTGTGTGACAATGGCGTATTAAATAACAGAGATATAAGCATTTATTTAAAAAAAAAAAAAAAAAAAATCAGCATGTTTTTTATTTATAATATGCAGAGTTTTAAACGAAACTTATTCCCATTTTCAGATAATTTGAAAAAACACACTTTTGAAACAATATACTGCAATCAGAATACAAATACCTTAAATATCTCATAAAATATGAGCATTTTTATGAAATTCACTGCACATTTGCGAAAGATAGAAAAATTTTTATTATATGAATTGGAAGCTAGATATACTAGACAACTTTTGTCAAAAGTTCATTTGAATAGAGTAAAAATGAGCAAATTTTGGCAAAAGAACGAGCTAGATTTTAGGTATTTTCGAAGAGTTCAAATTTCATAAGGGGTTTTCCACATGCCGCATAATTAATATGAAGATCCAATTATTTCAATCACTTTGCAAAAGTTCTTTTTTGTGAAAAACTCTTTATAATCTCACAAATCTTACAAGGAGACGGCAAGAGTGTGGGGTCCTCAAATCGAACTGAGGTTCCACGTGTAATTAGCACTCAGTGAGTGTATTCATATACTGAAACCCTAGAGCGCACTACTTAGCCATCGCCGAGAAAAAAATTCCTGAAGTTTAAAAAAAAAAAATTTTTTAATTTGTATTAAAATTTAATGAATCGTTATAAACAATTTCTTTTCAACTTTTATATATTGTTAAATCGCGAATTTAATGATTTCTAAATTTTTAACGATTAGAACTTAGAACTATAGATAGAATAGAATAAATATGTATAGTGCAACGGTCAGGTCAAACGAATGTAATTCGAATGGAGCGTTAGTCCCACTACACACTGAAGAGACACGAGACAAAGTTTGAAGCGACATGCAACACACGCATGCTCTAAACAGTTTTCAGGAGATGAAGTTGTATTTAGAGCATGCGTGTGTCGCACGTCGCTTCAAACTTTGCCTCATGTCTCGTCAGTGTATAGTGGGCCTTACGAACAGATGAATTTGTAATTTGTAAATACTTCATATTATTTTTGATATATTGAATTTTATTTAATTCCAACCACATGCGAATAATAAATTTCCATATGTTTAATGTTAAAAAGTTAGAAATCATTAAATTCGTGATTTAACAATGTATAAAAGTTGAAAAGAAATTGTTTAAAACGATTTATTAAATTTTAATACAAATTAAAAAAAAATTTTTTTTCAAACTTCAGGAATTTTTTTCTCGGCGATGGCTAAGTAGTGCGCTCTAGGGTTTGAGTATATGAATACACTCACTGAGTGCTAACTACACGCGGAACCTCCATTCGATTTGAGGACCCCACACCCTTGCCGTCTCCTTGTTAGTAAATAAACACATGTTAGAGTTGCAAGCTTATAATGGGTTTTTCACAAAAATGTACTTTTGGAGCACGGTTGAAATAATTGGATATTCAAATTAATTATGCAGCATGTGAAAAACCCCTTATGAAATTTCAAGTCTTTGAAAATACCTAAAATTTCGCTCATTCTTTTGCCGACAATTTGCTTAATTTTTACTCTATTCAAATGAACTTTTGACAAAAGTTGCCCAATATATCTAGCTTTCAAACTGTGTAATAAAAATGCTTCTATCTTTTACACATGCACAGTGAAAGAGTTTTTCATAAAAATGCTCATATTTCACGAGATAAAGATATTTGTATTCCGATTGCAGTATATTGTTTCAAATGTGTTTTTTCAAATTATCTGAAAGTGTGAATAATTTTTGTTTAGAACTCTGTATATTATATATAAAAACATGCTGATTTTTTCCCCCCCCCCAAAATAAATACCTTTTTGCACTGAAGACGGCACACTTAAAGCTACTGAAACAGCTGTATGCATTTCCAATATTTTTCTTTGGCGTTTCTGACGTAGTCGTTTATTCGATATTTAATATTCCAACGCCAAGTCTCCTGTTATTATTAAATGCTTATATCTCCATTATTTAACATGCTTATCACACAAATTAATCCAAAAATTGCACTGGGTCTATATTAACATATCATAAAGTTACAGATCATTTCATTCATTTAATGATACAGAGTGATCAGGAGATAAGTTTTTAAATTAAAAAACACTGATCATCTGCAAATCTTGCTAAACTTTTGAGCAGAAGTGTATAAGTAATCATTCAAAATAAAAGAGTGGAAAGTAACAACAAAATATTTTATTTCTACTTATTAGAAAGCAAATTAGGAAAAAGAAAATACACTGATTAGTAATTTACCCATATATTTATTGAAATTATAGAAACATATGCAAAGTGTTCGAAAAACCTTAGCTTTAATTCTCTAAATATCATTCTTAGACATACGTAAAAAAATTACAAAGATCTGGAAAAAAAAGTACAGAATTTTATAAAGTTGATCAAGGGATCTGTGCAGACTTTTCAGATAGGGTCCTGTTTTTGTTAAACTTTGAAAAATCTACATATTATTTTGTGAATCTAAATTTAGTGTGAAAATTAAATTTTTCCAAACATTACGTTTAAGATCTTTCATGTGATTTTTTTTTTTTTTTTTTCTTTAAGACCATAAAGGTTTACTTACATAGAACTACACTCACTCATATACACAGAAACCTTTTATATATCAGAAATTGAATATCAGTGGTACAGTTAAATTACACTGTTTAATATACAGGGTGAGTTTGACATAATCTGCCAAATGAAAGGAGGTGATAGAACAGCCCATGGAGAGCATAAAACACCATAGAAACCCTGCCCTATCTCTAACCATTTCCGAGTTATGGTAGATAGAAGAAAAATCTGTTTTTTTCCTTCCCGTCTGAAAAAACCCAAATTTGTGAGCTTTCTGAAAGACTTACATGCAAAATAAGCACATATTTGGAAAGAGCAGAAAAAATCCTAGCGGGTGACACCATTTACATCAGGATACCTTAATTTGACAGTGAGCTACAAGCGCTAAAACATTGCCAAAGTTTAAAATCGAGTTGTCACCAAATTCTTTAACCGGCAATTCTGCAAACACCGTTCAAGCTACAATCAGTCAAATTTACCAAAAACTTCTCCATTCCACAAGCTTTAGAATGAGTCCATAATAAACCATATATAGGTGTTCTAGTTCAGGAGAAATTTAGCCTTTTGTTTGAAATACATTCATCACTGAACTCTATGTTCTTCAAGAAGGAGACTCGCAGGGTGCCATGGTCGTTCCTGATTTCATGTCCGCCTTCAGCTCGCTGTTTTGTCAGATGCAAAAAAGAAAGTTTTAAAGACAAACAAGAAAAGTAGCAGTTGTATTAAATTTACAAACACAATGGAATGGAAATAAAAGAAGTATGGCGTTTCTCACATCTTTCAGAAAGGAATATGAAAAAAAAAAAAAAAAAGACGCATCTCACGTCTTTCACAAAGGAATATGAAAAAAAAAAAGTATCTCACTTTTATGATTAAAGCATATATGCATTCGAAAGGATGTGTGAAATTTAGTGCCGCTGCTGAAATTGGTCACCCCCACACCTGATACATGCCCTTGCCCGATTACGAACGGAAACCACAGTAGCTCTTAGCGAAAGCTCATCCCTCAGTTTTATTATTGCATCATCGAGCCGGCTGCTTAAATCTTGCAAACTGGCAACTTCTGTGTGATAAACTTCTTGCTTCAGGAAACCCCAAACATAGAAGTCCAATGGAGTGAGATCTGGTGATCTAGGTGGCCAAGGAATTGGTCCATTACGACCAATCCATCACGGATACTGCTGAGTCAAGAAGTCCTGAACGGCAATGGAAAAATGTGCAGGGGCCCCGTCGTGTTGGAAAATGATTTCTGCTCGTTGGGGTACAGGAATGACATCAAGTAATCCTGGAAGATGATGTTCCAGAAACTCTAAATATGCATTGCTTGTCAGATGACCTTGGAACACATGTGGACCTATCAAGCGATCACCAACCACTCCAAGCCAAACATTTAAGCTGAATAGTGCCTGGAACGATGAGTTTCGTGTTACAAATGGATTTTGTTGAGCGTAATGATGCCAGTTATGTAAATTTAACATGCCATCCCGAGTGAAAAGTGACTCATCTGTCCACAGTATCGTTCTAAGGAAATGGTGTTCCTTAATATCTCGCTCTAAAAGCCAGTGGCAGAATGTTACCCGTTTTTGGAAATATGAGCAGCATAATTCTTGTAAGTGAAGTGGTACGGATGATACTGGTTTTTGCGCAAAACATTCATCACTTTACTTTGGGAGATTTCCCCTTTTCTCACAAGTATATGAAAACTCATATTTGGATTTTCCTCCACTTGGTCGAGTACGGACTCCTCAGCGGTGGCGGAGCGGCGACCATGGCTCCTTTCGTACACCCTACCGAATGACCCACTCTCCCTAAGCCTTCAATGATTTGTGACAAATACAGCACGGTTGGGAGCACAATGATGTGGATAACGTAGAAGGTACTCTTCTTCGGCTCTCCGAGAGTTACCATCGCAAAATCCATACACAAAATGCATATCTGCATACTCTTCATTTGTAAAACTAGGCATATCTGTTTACAGGTTGGAAACAGGGTCTGATTATCGCACGGGCACCTGGGTATTGTGCCCTGGGCACGAAATTTCTAAGGGGCACAAAATTTTACAAATGGTTAAAATATATGGTCTAAAAGTCTAAATCTTCCTTTTTTGTTTTGTTTTCTTGCTCAACTGTGTTTCACTTACATGAATAAAATTTTAAACTAAAGTCTGTCGTTAGGTTGACTGGGGGTAATTTTGTCTTTAGATCCTAAAACACAGGCAGATAATTTTTTTGACCAAATAACTCTTTTCGGTCTGTTTTTCGCCGGCTATAAATTATAGTACTTTTTTTTTTTTTTGAGGGGAGGGGGGGGGCACTAAAAGTTTAAAGTGCCCTGGGCACAAAAACTTGTTAGTCGGGCTCTGGTTGGAAAGTATGACAATTTGATCCCTGTGATGACTTGAATTGAAAATAAAATTCAGAAGGGTAAACAAAAAGGGATAAAATTACAATATTAATTTACAAAAGTAGAAGAAAAAAAGTGCTATGGAATAAGAACCAACTTGGTTAATTCGTACCAATGTAGGAAAACATACTAAGTATGAACTAAGAGAGAGCAAGTAGATGTGAGAGCAGTGTGAAAAGAATCGGCCGAGCTCAGGCAAAGTCCACAAAATGCTAAAGCAATAAGCAGCATAAAACGTAAAAGAAGCTGACGAGCTAATAAGCTGTTACAGATTGACTCGTCTTTGGTACCCGTGAATGGGATGTGCGCACAGGAAGGTTGGAATACATCTGCATATCACTAAGAGTCCATATGCAGATAGTCACGAATTTGCATACGTTCCATTTACTCACCATCATTTCGTTTGCCGAAGTTCGACGAACGCCATTTTCAGTGATGTATTTCAAACAAAAGGCTAAATTTCTCCTGAACTAGAACGCCGATATGGTTTATTGTGGACTCATTCTAAAGCTTGTGGAATGAAAAAGTTTTCGATAAATTTGACCGATTGTAGCTTGAACAGTGTTTGCAGAATTGCCGGTTAAAGAATTTGGTGATAACTCAATTTTAAACTTCGCCAATGTTTTAGCGCTTGTAGCTCGCCGTCAAATTAAGGTATCCTGATGTAAATGGTGTCACCCAATAGGATTTTTTCTGCTCTTTCCAAATATGTGCTTATTTTACATGTAAGTCTTTCAGAAAGCTCACGAATTTGGGTTTTTTCAGATGGAATGGAAAAAACAGATTTTTCTTCTATCTACCATAACTCGGAAACGGTTAGAGATAGGGCAGGTTTTCTATGGTGTTTTATGCTCCCCATGGGCTGTTCTATCACCTCCTTTCGTTTGGCAGATTATGTCAAACTCACTCTGTATATATATGTAATATTAAACAATGCCTCTCTTAGTTTCCTACAGGGTGGTTAACATTAAAACAGACTTTTCCAAATTCCTTGGCTTTTCCATGACTATTTTTCACTATTTTCCCTTTCTTACGTTGTTTATTTCCCATAAATTTAGCAAATAATTTATCAATTTATAGTAACAAACTTTCAAATATGGCTTATTTCCACTAGATTTGTCAAAATTCCCTGACTATTCCATGACTTTTCCAGACTAACTTAAATTCCCTAACTTTTCTCATAATTCCCTGACTAGTGACCATCCTGTATTTTCAAGAGGAAAAATTTTGCAAAGAGTCTGTTTTTAGGATTTAAAAAAAAAAAAAAAAAAAGTGTGAAAGGTCCGTTTTCTAGATGAAAAATTTTGTGAAAGATCCAATTTTAAGATATAAAATTTTGTGAAGGGTCCAATTTTTAAATATAAAACTTTATGATGGATCTGCTACTAGACCTAGTTTTATCTCTAGGCAAACACTTGCTGATTAAAAAAAATAATAATAAGGGAATTCAATTTAAAAAAATTACAAAATTAAAGTTTTTATATTACCCTCATACATTTTTTTTTTTTTTTCCTATGAGAAAAGTGTGTCCAGTGCTTCCAACAAAAATATTTGTTATATGAAAAAATTGTTAAACAGCGATTCACTTTTTGTAATACTTCGAGTTATATATTAAATACAAATTTTAAAATCGTAAGAAATAAATATTATGTAAAACGTTTTCCTTATTTGTCCTTCTTTAAAATATATTAATTTGTTATAATTATTTTATTAAAAAAATTAAACTTCATGACCCAGAAAAAAATTAATTCATTACTTTTAACTATGAAGATTTTATTATTATTATTAAAAAATATGTTTGTGAAACTATATTTTTCAACTTTTTACATTAATCAATCAATTATGATAGAATAATTTAAGAATACATATATATACATCCTTCATTCTAATTAATGAAAAGGTCTTAATTTTGTCCAAATCCTTAGTTTGGAAAGAGTAATTTCATGAAGTGCATTTCATATTTCAAATGCTTTAACATCTTCAGATGAGTTTTCATCAAACCATCTGCAGCAACAATTTATTTCAAGCAAAAATTTTCTAATTTCAGTATCATGATCATTTCAATTTCTATCTTCGTTGCAATTTTTTGTTTACTGTTTCTATTTTTATGTATCAATTAGTGTTTCTGAAGTCTCAGTTTCAGAATAGTTTTCCGATAATACATTTTATTTCATTGAGCCTCATAAAATGCATATGAAAAAATGACTATAAAGGATATTTTAAAGTAGGGATGTGAGTTTTTCGGAAACTTTTGAAACGGAAATTTTTCAGTCTCTAAATTACAAAGGTCTTGTAAAATAAAATTAATACATTAAAAACTACAAGTAAACAAAACTATTCAGAGAAAAATATGAATAATTATTCAATTCAAAAAGAAATTAATAAAGAAAACACAGAAATTATGATTTAATGGTTTTTAAACATGCATAAAGCTAGAAAGTTATAATAAATTTTAATGACTGTTTTGCATGTATAATAGTTGAATAATCTATATAAATAAGATATTCGTGTATGTTCCGTAGCTCTCAGAGACCCTCACATATCATTGCCAACAGCTGAATCTCATTTTACTATATAGGGAAAATTATGATAATTAATGCCTTTTTTTTTTTTTTTCTGTTTTCATTATCAAAAAATCTAAAATAATTAAATCTGGCTTTGTTTTTCCCAAATTTATTTATTTAATTTTTAATATTTCATATTGAAGTTATGAAGTGGGAAAAAATGATCAAAGTGCTTTTTTGCATTTTTTAACTTTAAAATGAGGGGGGGGGGGGGGAGAAAAAAACTGTTTTTGAAAAACAAGAACAATTTTAACAATTGTGAATTTTCTGAAAGTAAACATGGAATTAAAAAAATAATAATAAAAAAATCCCGTAACAAATTTCTTTATAAAATAATATGGGGTTTAGCTGACAATGGAAGAGAAATTGTCCACGGTAATTAGCAAAGTATGGTTCGGACCATGTACAATTCATTTCATTAAAATTCTTTTGATTTTTTTTCCCCAATTTGTTCTATTTTTAAGCATAATTTGCAAACACAAAATCATATTTTTTAATAGATGGTAGTATTGAATAATGAATGTAATCCTCTATTCAAAAAATTAATCTGGAAGTTCAAAATTTTTCCTTTATATATATATATATATATATATATATATATATATATATACATATCTTTTTTTTTTAAGCTTTAAATGTGACACCCACTATGAGATTTTTCAAATACAAATCAATTTTAGATATTTTAAGCAAATAAATATTGAGTTCTTTCAACTAAACCTGCAGTCACAATTTATGATAGCATTCATTTTATCTATTTGACTTCCTTAAATTTCAATCAAAATCAAGCTTTTTATTTATTTAGGCAATTAATTATAATTCCTGTTGCTTGCATAAAAATACATTCCCCCCCCCCCCCCACTTTAGAAATTAGTTTTAAAAAGTGATTTAAAATAAATAAAATTGTGTTTATAAGTTTTCCTCTGAAATTTTCAACAATGCCAATTTTGTAATCAAAGTATTTTTTTTTTCAAGTTTTGCTCTTTTTTTTTTCTTTTTCGATTGAATAGTTAACAAAGATTATGACAATGTCCCAACTTTCCGATTCATTCTCAGAACTAGAAACCATAAGGTGACTTAAATCAGAATTGCTGCCTGAGTTTGAAAAGCATTGCCGTATCGTCATTTATCAAATGAATATTTTGAAAAACAAATATAAACGCTCAGCAGTACAGTAGTGCATTAATCTATCAATATATTCATCATCATCTTTTTTTTTTATTATATTGCCAAAATGCTTTATAATAATGTTCACACAAACTTATTCAAGGGACATTTAAAATTCTGATTAGCAACCACAGATCTCTTGTATTTATAATAAATAACCTTTTTCTCGAGCAAGTTGCTCAAATCATATATCTGGTAGCTTTCTAAATGATATCTTTAATCAAAAACTTCTGTTTCTCACACTGTACCTGACATTACTGTAACTAATAACTGTACTGTGATTAATAAAAGAAAAATTTAAATATATCATGTAAAAAATTTACTAAAAAATTGCTTTTTCAGTTTGAAAATTTTCCGGAAAA
Source organism: Salticus scenicus (assembly GCA_963930645.1). NCBI lineage: Eukaryota > Metazoa > Arthropoda > Arachnida > Araneae > Salticidae > Salticus > Salticus scenicus. The sequence goes on from OZ005651.1 coordinate 86,110,214, forward strand.
ACATAGTAGAAAATTTTCCAAAACAGAAAATTTTCTACCCCACATCACTATTTTTAAGCACCTTTTTCGCTACTTTCTAGGGTACAAAATGTAAGGAAATTAACTTTTACATTGCAAATATTTGGATTAGCATTAAACTTTGTCTACAGGAACATAAAAAAAGATTCGGATAGATTACAGAATATAAGTGGAAATTGATTAAGCAGATTTTTAGAAGTATTAATCATTTTTTATACCTTTCTACATTGTTTGGTGAATGCTGGTATTTTCGGTTTTATGTCTGTGTGTCTTTTACAGTGAGGTTCATAAATATAAGGGCAATTGTGTTTTATAAAAAAAACTAATCCTAATGATAATGCAGCGTTTAAATATTGTATTGATTTTTATTTAATTAATCACTTGCTTTTAACGTGTTTGAAAAGCAAATATTTCTTATACCTCATAATTCTAATTAATTATTTTTTAAATATTTGTTATACATTTTGACCCATAAATATAAGGCCACTATTAATTGAAATTTCCAAAATATCATTTAATTTTCATCAGATTTAAATTTCTTTCTCTAAAAAAATAATTTTAATTTATTTGGAAGAAAAAATTTTTATTGTCTGTGCATCATTTTTTAAAATTCCACATGAAACTGAGTTAAACTAAATTGAAATTAGAAAAATATGGACTTTACTTGGTAAAGGTTTATCAATTCAAAATATTTCTGAAAGATAAAAAGAACTAAAGGTGCTGTTCAAAATGCATTAAAAAAATAGATGGTTATGTAAAAAAAAAAAGATCAGGAGCAAAATCCAACATAACTTCAGGCGATAAAATGCATATACCATCTGCCTTGCTGTTTGAAAAAAAATTTCTTCAACAAATTGCAAGTGAATATCATAAAAATATTTCTAAATCAACTGTTTTAAGAGATCTTAATAACTGTGATTTAACCAAATTTGTAAAAATCAATAGAAAGCCATGTTTAACAAAACATCATAGATTCTTACACGAGGAATTCTTTATTAAATGGAAGCAGGAAAAAATTAAATGGAAAAATGTCATATTTCTGATGAAAAGCATGTTGGAAAAAATAAAGATTGTTTCATTTTGCATTTCCTAGATGGTGATACTGATACCAGCTAGAGAGAAGACACAAGTTTTGAAATTCAGAATCTAATTCTAAAAATCAAATTCAGTTAAATATTGTTTTCTCAAGAACAAAAATATTAATTTAATATAAAATAAAATAAGGATAATATTGTGCATTTGCAAAATAGTATAATAATTGTAAGTTAAATAAGTTTTTTAAAAATACTTTATATGTTTATTTATTTTTCACATGTATGAATCGATTTTTGGATGTTGCAGTGTAACTGTTACATTAATTGATTTGAGCAATAAACGTGTTCTTGAAATACGTTTTGGATATGATTTGACTGGAAACTAATTATTAATGTTTTTAAACTGAATTAAATTGCATAAAGATGTTTTCAACCAGCAAATTAACTGTGCTACTAGCCGAAATGGCTTTGCATGATTCAATATTGCATTTTTAGTGACTTAAGTACCTAAATCTGAGTATGTAATATTGGTGACCCAGTGGACAAACGAACAACAAAATGCCAGATTTTGATGAACAGCAAACCGCTGCAACCGCTTATGAAGCAAGTAAAGTTAGTGTTAAAATTCCCCCATTTTGGGAGGACAGGCCTGAAATGTGATTCTTTCAGGTTGAAGCTCAGTTTAAAATTAGTGGGATTACCACGGAGGATACACGTTTCAGCTACCTAGTGGCACAGTTAGAACCCAAACTAGTGGAAAATATCTAGGACATCATCAAAAATAATGAAACCCAACAAGTACAGCACAGCTAAGGACCGATTGTTGATCATTTTCAAAGAAAGTGAAAGATTAAAACGATTGTTGACAAGCCTTGAACTGGGCGATACGAAGCCAAGCCACTATTTCTTTGCATGCGATCGCATGGAGGTGAAAAAGACATATTTTACAAAGTGTTAAGGACTCTGTGGATGGAGAAGATACCAGATGCTGTCAGAAATATTTTACTTGTCAGTGATGAGTCATTAGAAAAATTAGCTGAAATAGCAGACAAGATCATTGAGATGGGTCCTCAGATTAAATTGGACAGTGTGAGACGAGAAACTCCTTTAATGGATGAACTTTTAACGAAAATTTCAAAATTAGAACAGCAAATTGCACGTTTGGATTTGCGAGAAAATAACAGAAGTTGAAGCCGCAGTCCAACTCAATCCCGTAGATATCGCTCAAAGTCCAGGAAAAGGTTTGACTCAAAGGGCAAGTACTGCTATTACCATTTTAAATTCGGTTCAAAATGCTTCCCTAATAAATGTAAATAACCCTGTAGCTGGAAAAATGCAGAAAACTCAATCCAGCAGTAAACTCAGTGGCAAGCTTTACTGCTGAGCAAAAGTTAATTTGCCGCAAATCACAGTTATTTGTTACAGATCAAAAAACGAGATTACAGTTTTTAGTATACAGTGGAGCAGATATTTCCCTCCTACACTGTAAAAAAAGAACTATTACCAGCTGCAAGAAACTCTCTGTGATTGGAGAAAATAATTTTCTCCAATCACAGAGAGTTTCTTGCAGCTGGTAATAGTTCTTTTTTTACAGTGTACCAGCAGATTCAACAGTTAACGGAACTGGTGATTATAAGCTTTATGCTGCAAATGGAACAGAAATCCCAACTTATGGCATAAAAGTTCTTACACTTGATTTAGGACTACATCGATCATTTAAACGGACATTTGAAATTGCCAATGTGAGTAAAAGGAATATTAGGTGCAGATTTTTTAAATCAGCTCCAGTTATTGGTAGATGTCCACAATAGACAACTAATTGAAGGCATCACTCAGTTGTCTATAAAAAGTGATATAATGGCAGTAGCTGACGAAGAAATTAGAATCAGCTCAACGAATGATTCATCGAAATTTTCAGACATCTTGCACCTTTATCCAGATATCACAAAGCCCAACTTATTGCATGCAACAGCAAAACATGATGTAAAGCATTACATTACTACAAATGGACAACCAATTAACTCAAGAGCCAGACCACTTGATGTAAAGAAATTGAAGCTAGCCAAGCAAGAATTCCAATTCATGCTGGACATTTCATACATTATTAGACCATCAAAATCCCAATGGGCCAGTCCATTGCATTTAGTCAGCAAAAAAGATGGAACCTTGAGAGCATGCTGAGATTACAGAAGGTTAAAATGAGCAAACAATACTAGACCGCTACCTAATTCCCTGAATAGAGGATTTCCAACTTATTTTAAGTGGGAAAGTCATATTTTCAAAGCTCGACTTGTTCACAGTGTATTATCAAATACCTATTGCTGAGAAAGATAAGGCAAAAACTGCCATTATCACACCCTTTAGACTGTATGAATTCAATATGATGAGTTTTGGGCTATGTAATGCTCCCTCCATTTTTCAGCACTTTATCAATGAAGTACTACATGACTTTCTGTTCCCATACCTGGATGATGTTCTGATTGCCTCGTCATCGGAAGAAGAACATCAGAAGCCCAGTAGCAGAATTTTTTCTGTCAATCTGCGACAGCTATTTAGGAATTAGAAAATAATCTGCAGATAATTTCACAAGTTGCGGAAAAAAAAAGTTACCAGATTCAGTAAGTGTATTTTTATCATAAGTTTGAATTTATCTTATGTTATTAATCTATTTGATATGTCAAAGCATTGCAGTTCTTTATAGGCTCTCGAATCTAATAAAGTAAGTTTAAAATTAACATTGACATTTATGATGTACATAGAAAAAAAGATTGGAAATCACAACTCATCTGTGGAGCGTTTGATCGCCAATCGTTAGCAGGGGAGGGAAGTAAAATAAAAAGAAATGAGTAAAATAAATTGAACAATTCTACTTCTTTACAGGTTATTAGATTAGATAAGCTTAAAAGAATATTGATATTTATGTTGTGGATGGAGAAAGATTGGAAATCGCAAGGATATTACAAGCCGCTTGATCACTGATCGTTAGCGTGGGAAAAGGGAGAGGGAGAAGGTGTCACAAAAAATTACATGGGTACAATATATTTAACAACTTTACCTCTTTATAGGTCCTAGAATCTAATAAAATGTGTTTAAAATGAAAATTGACATTTATGCTGTGGATAGAGAAAAACTGAAATTTACAAGGCTTCTGTAGAGTGTTTGATCACTAATCATCAGCGAGAGGGGGAGATTAAAACGAATATATGAGTGAGATTTTAGACTATTCTACTTCTTTATAGGTTTTGGAATCTATTTAAATAAGTTTAAAAAGAATACTGACATTTATGTTGTAGATGGAGAAAGATTGGAAATCGCAAGGATTCCACAATGTATTTGAGAGCAAATCATTAGCAGGGGGGGGGGGGGCACAATAAATTATACGAGCAAGAGATATTGAACAATTCTACCTGTTTATAAGTTCCTTAATGTGTTTCAAATGGACATTTATGCCATGGATGGAGAAAGACTGAAAATCGCTATTTTTCCAGCCAAAATCGGGAGACTTGGAATCTCTGCACAATACTGTTTTGGAAATAATCTGCGACTCGCGTCTCACATTTTCTGCTATTGGGATTGGAAGCACCTGCAGATAGTTTCTAAAAGATTGAGCAAGGATGGTCTGTGAATCAATGCATCTAAATCTGTTTTTGGTGTTAAAGAGATTTAGTTTTTAGGCTACCTCATCACACCTGAAGGATCTCATCCTCTGCAAGAAAAAGTTCAAGTCATTCTTGACTATACACTACCAGAAACCATTCAAGATTTACATACCTTTCTAGGAATAACTACTATCATAAGTACCTGAAAAATGCAGCAGACACTCAAGCACCTCTACATGAAATGCTGAAAGAGGCAAGAAAAAAAGACAAATGAAAAATCTCATAGACAGATGATACAGTCCAACACTTTGAACAATGTAAAAAGGATTTCTCCAATGCTGCTCTTTCGTGTTTTCCTAAACCAGGTCTTCCAATAGCACTTTGCTCAGATGGTTCTGATTTTGCTATGGGATCAGTTTTACAACAGCTTGAAGATAATCACTGGAAACCAATAGCATTCTATTTGAAAAAACTCAATTCTGCACAGAAGACATATAGCACATATGACAGAGAATTACTGGGAATATATTTATCTGTGAAAAGTTTTCAAACATTTGTTAGAAGGAAGAGAATTTATTATCTTCACAGACCACAAACCCCTGATATTTGCTCTCAAGCAGAAAAATGACAAAGCATCTCCATGACAACTACAATATATTTCAGAATTTTCAACAGATATTCAACATATTGTAGGTAAAGAAAATCTAGTTGCAGATGCTCTGTCACGAATAGAAGTTGTATCTGTTATTGATTATGATGCAATAGCAAATGCACAAAAGAATGACAAGGAACTAAATGAATTGATGACAAATGGGTCTTCCCTAAAATTCAAAGCATATCCATTGCCATCAGATAAATTGCTGTGGTGTGATATATCAACATCTAACATTCAACCATCTATTCCACATAATTTCAGACAGCAAATATTCCAGCACATTCATAGTTTTTCACACCCTGGTATAACAACATCAGTAAAACAGATGACAGAAAAATTTCTTTGGCCTAATATAAAGAAAGAAATTAGAATGTGGACTAAAGCATGCATCAGTTGCCAGAAAATGTTCATAGACATACTAAATCATCATTTGCTCAATACCAAGTGCCAGACTCTTGCTTTAGTGTTGTGCATCTAGACTTGATCGACCCCTTACCACCATCAGATGGAAAAATTTATTGCCTGACAATCACTGATAGATTTTCCTGTTGGGTTGAAGTAGTTCTGCTAACACATTGTACTGCTGAAATAATGAGTAAAGCTTTCTATGAAAACTGATTTGCAGATTTGGGGGTGCCTGCTACAATAGTTACAAATCAAGGAAGACAGTTTGAGTCCCAGTTATTCCAAAATCTTGCCAAGTTATGTGGTCGTCGTTAAAATTTCACATACACCATATCATGCACAGTGCAATGGAAAATAGAACGTTTTCATCGCACATTAAAAAATGCTTTAAAGTGTCATAACAACATTATGTAGGTAGACAAAATACCCAATGTGCTCCTTAAACTTCGAGCTGCTATTAGGCCAGACACTAACTATTCTACAGCTCAAATGGTGTATGGTACCCATATACGGTTACTAGGTGAATTTTTTTTTAACATTCTACCTCTACAATAGAGCTTGACACATTTGTAGCAAAACTACAAGAGTTTATGGAACACCTTCGACCAATCAATTCACAAATAGCTACTAATCAGAAAGTTTTTGTACATAAAGATTTAATGTCTTGTTCTCAGGTATTCATGAGGATAGACAGAGTGAAAAAAGGTCTAGAACTTCCATATGAGGGACCATTTGTTATTAATGAAAGATTCAACAAATATTTTTCAGTGTTATTAATCAGTCATTTAAAGTTCCAAATGTAAAACAACATTCAGGCGAAAACTCAAATATGAACAATACCCAACTCTCACCTAACAATATTAAACTCCCTACAAACTCTCATTGCAGACGACAAATAAAATTGTCTGTCAGATTTAGAACTTAAGGCTGATTACTGATTTTTTTTTTTTTTTTTTTTTTTTACAATTTATCATTTGTTTTGTTTTACATCCTAATTCACTTAATTCAAAATATTTTTTTGAATCCTTTGTTTTTTATAAGGAATTTTGTTTTCATTACATTTTGTGTATTACCTGAATCTCACTTTAACTGAAAAATGCATATTTTATACGTCTGTTTGTGAAAATATAGCAGAAGGCTGAAATTTCAAACAGCTCTAGGTTAGAGATAGTGCAAATTTTAATATTTTGAGAATTTAAAGGAAGAATTTGTTTTCATTTCACATTTGAATTACAAAGATGAATGCTAAACATTAAGGAATGCACATGAGACTCAAAGATTGAAATATTATGTTATTTAGGCAAGACAAATGTAATGATTAGTTAATTTATTAATTATACTTTACTTTTACAATGCTACTCTTAATATGTCATAGTTATGCTATATCTATTATTATAGAAATTGCTACTTTTGAATTGATTCTAAATTTTGATAATTTTCAAGATTGATATGAGCTTGATGTACAGAGATTTGTTATTTACACACATTTTATTTATTCCAAGTCACATCTAATGATTTTGATTGTGAAGGTTATTTATTTACTTTATCTAGTCTTGAGTTGTGTTATTTCTGCAAATGTTAGGTATTTGTCGAAGTTGTAAACAGTTTTTGTGTTATCTAATCTTAACTTTTCCTCTTCTTATTTTATTTATTTGCATTTGAAGCATAGTCATTTTATATTCTAACTCATTTATATATCATATGCCATATAAGTATATATCATAACTTATTTATAGCATACCTCATATAACATTTCAGTATGTAATATAAGTAGCTTAGTATGATAATTAATATTCAGGACTGGTAATGCTGAATTTTCTCTCAGAATCGCCATGCATATGTTATTTTTAAATAAGTTTTTCTTACTAACAATTTAAACTTTTGCATTTAGCTATTTATTATTTTTAAGTGTTACTAACAGTTATTTTCTTTCCTGCCATAATTTCTATGTATCGTAACTTAGTTACTGGCAGGGGAGTAATATTAAAAAAATAAAGATTTCTTTTTTTTTTTTTTTTTTTTTTTTTTTTTTTCATTTCCTAGATGGTGATACCAGCTAGAGTTAGAGAGGAGACACAAGTTTTGAAATTCAGAAACAAATTCTAAGAATCAAATTCAGTTAAATATTGTTTTCTTAAGAGCAAAAATATTAATTTAATATAAAATAAAATAAGGGTAATATTGTGCATTTGTAAATAGTATAATAATTGTATGTTAATTGTAATAATTGTAAGTTAAACAAGTTTTTTAAAAACACTTTATATGTTTATTTACTTTTCACATGTAAGAATCGATTTTTGGATGTTGCAGTGTAACTGTTACGTTAACTGATTTGAGCAATAAACAATGTGTTCTTGAAATGTGTTTTGGATATGATTTGACTGGAAATTAATTATTAATGTTTTTTAATTGAATTAAATTGCATAAAGATGTTTTCAACCAGCTAATTAACTGTGCTACTAGCCAAAATGGGTTTGCATGATTCAATATTGCATTTTTAGTGACTTAAGTACCTAAATCTGAGTACTTAATAAATGTTTCAATTTAGACAGACCTGGCGGTTTTAGTCACTACTGGCAAGACTTACGATGAGAAAAAAGACGTTAGTTGGAGTCATTGTTTTAAGACTTTTTTTTTTTTTGGGGGGGGGGGGATTTCTGAAAGTGGAAAAACTGATTTAGTACTGATTCCAAAAAATATCAACTCTAAAAAGTATATAGAAGTACTAAAACAGCCACTGTTAGCTTGTAGTTATAATCTAGGAGGTTTAATCTGCATATTCCAGCATGACGGGGCATCTTCCCCCACATATAAGATTTCAAAAAAGTGGTTTGAGCAAAATAATGTAAATATTTTGAATTGGACATCGAATTTTCTTGATTTAAATGTAATTGAAAATGTTTGGGGGACTACTTGAAAGAAATATTTATAAAAATGCTGGAGTTGATCCAGGATTTAATTTATGTTCCCCTTTTTAATTTTTGGGGGCCCTTTTTGTGAAAAACAAATTATTTTTGTGAAAATCTTATTTATTTTTGTTGAAAAAAAAAAAAAAAAAATGTGCAAAACCTTTTTTTTTAACAGTCATGTCATTCTATATAGTGTTTAATACCAAGATAAAACAGTTTTGTTGAACTAATTAAAAAATATTACTGAAAACACAGAAACATTTTATAAAAAGACCATTTTTATAAAACAAAATTTTGTGAAGGGTACCTTTTTATGAGGTGGAATTTTGTCAAGGGGCAGCAAAACGGACAATTTTTGCCTAGATTGACCCCTGAAATGTGAAGCAATATTCAATTTTAGATCTTATTAACTCTATCTATTATGCATGGAATGAGTTACATGTAAATTACTTAAAAGACCTAGTAAAAAGTATTCAAACAGGTTGGCACAATGTCTACAAAAAAAAAAAAAAATATTGGTGCAATAGATAGTTAATTATTTTTAAAATTGTCCTTTACATTTAATATTCTTCCTAAACATTAGATATTCATTTTAATTTTAAGTAAACTGGAGTGTAAAGGTTGATATTTTTTATATACCAACTATGTGAAAATTACCAGAGCCGGGAATCAAACCCGGGCAGCTGCTTAACACACGGATGCTCTACCACTGAGTTACCCTGGCTGACAACCGGCTAGGCATTTCTCCCATAATATTCGTTGACAAAGTCACCAAGTCTGCAAATGCAGATATAACAGGTGAAACAATATTAAGCATAGCACAACTCCATAGACCACGAAATTTCAATTTAGAAATTATTTATTCAGGAATTCAACTGTGAATATTTATTTTAAGTAAATTGGAGTGTAAAAGGTTGATATATTTTATATACCAACTACGTGAAAAATACCAGGGCTGGGAATCGAACCCGGGCTCCTCAGCTTAACGCACGGATGCTCTACCACTGAGTTACCCTAGCTGACAACCAGCTAGGCATTTCTCACATAATATTCGTTGGCAAAGTCACCGAGTCTGCAAATGCAGATATAACAGGTGAGACAATATTAATCGTAGCACAACTCCATAGACCACGAAATTTCAATTTAGAAATTATTTATTCAGGAATTCATCAACTGTGAATTTTTATTTTAAGTAAATTGGAGTGTAAAGGTTGATATTTTTTTATATACCTATTATGTGAAAAATACCAGAGCTGAGAATCAAACCCAGGCACCTCCGCTTAACGCACGGATGCTCTACCACTGAGCTACTCTGGCTGACAACCAGCTAGGCATTTCTCACATAATATTCGTTGGCAAAGTCACCGAGTCTGCAAATGCAGACATAACAGGTGAGACAATATTAATCGTAGCACAATGCCTAGCACACATGCCTCGTAAGAAATGATTCGTGAGTAAATTTTCGATCTTAATGACATCTAACAGGCTGTCTACTGACTTGACAGAAAAAACATTCATGACCTTTTTTATCGACATATCCAACCTTTCTTTTTAAATTGACATATTCATTTTCTTTATCGTTATATCACCTTGCTTTATTTTTAAAATTATTGTCTAACAACATTATTAGTTTAATAAGTACAAAACTTGCATTGCCGCTTTGATTGCAGCACTCATGCCTACTTTGTTCGCCTGACGAAGGGTCATGTGTTTCTTCAACCTGAAACAATTGTTGTGAGTTTATTACATTTTATGACGTTTATTCAAAGTTTTGTACTTATTACTGTAAAATGCCAATTCTGTGGTGCTTTCTTATTAACATTACTAGCCGCCTTCGGCGACCAGCTGGTTCGCGATCCTTGAAAAATCCGACTTTACGAAACTCCCGCATGGTGGTCGCCTGCAGCGCCTTTCTCTTGTTTCAGGTCTTACAACAGCTTATTGACATATAGTTAAAATAGCTTTATTGAAAAATTTAATTGCAGTAAGCGCCTCTTCCAGTTTCAATATCTGAAACAACCTGTTTGCTCACCATGTTATGATCTTTCAAATTTCTGACTATAGCAAAGTCCTGCTTGGTGGCGCCTTATCCTCATTTTAGAACTTACACCTTCCTCACGCATTAGAATTTAAAATATTGAAATTGTAAAATATTACAGCGCCATCTGGCGGTAGAAATTTCTGTAATCTACTGCTCAATTCTAAATCAACAAAGCTTTCAAATGATGTATTACTTATGAAATTATTTTAATTAGTAGCTGAGATACAAAAGAAAATTGATTCAGGACACCTCAAAACGTGTAAATTGGGTGAAATCTTTAATTCCACTTTCGATAATATAAAAGTACTTTAAAATATCTTTTGAATGATGTATTAATTAAAAATAATTTAATCATAATTAGAATTTGAAATATGCGTATTAGAATAAAATTTAATTTGCAATTAAAATGTAAATTTTTTGTTTATTCTCCGAAATCAATGAAATTTGAACTACAACTTTGTCTTGTGATGAAAACTCTGTATAGTAAGTTTTGTGTGCGACAAAGGAAAATTGAAGAATTTTGAAATTTCCAATTTTTAATCGCAGTCCAAAAATACGTGACCTCAATCAGAAAAAGATCTTTCTCTTTCGCTCTACTTTCGAAATATCGTCTGCAAACTTAAAAGAAAGTTTCCATGGTAACCAAAATACTAACTGTTGTTTGAACGCAAATGCGGATTCAGAATGTCATCAAAAACTGCAGGCATGCAGAAAATTAAAAAAATTTTAATGGATTCAGTTTTTGAAAAAATCTCTCAATCTTTTGAAATATGATTCGTCTAGTTGAGGTCTATGCACAAAAAAAAAAGAAAGAAATGATTTATCAATGATTTTTTGAGTTATAAAATGTTTTGTGAAAAAAATCTATGTTTCGTAAAATCTAAAAATATGGATCTCTAATCCGTATTTTGTTAAAATGTTTATATGGTTCGAAAGAGGATTAAATGACCTTTCCAAATATACCAATTGTTAAGAAATGGAACAATTGGTCTTTTATAGAGGGAGATTCAAAAAAGACAATCAAGAAAGAGAGAAATTTTGGACCCTTTTTAAAATATAAAAAATCCGTATTTAAAAAAAAAAACTGTACCATAAGAGTCGGTAATAAATGCTCTTTCTCATGGTACAGGTGTATTTTCAATATCTCTAACAGTTGAGCAGTGATTGCTTTACAAAAATCCGCGAATTTTTCTCTCTCTGCTTTTTTTTTTTTTTGAGGAACACAGTTCAGGAGGAAAATTACGGTCGCCTGGCTTTTTGAATCGTTTTTTGATTAGACATATATTAACGTTTTAATTAATACCTCCGGATCTAGTTAAAATTTTTTTTAATTTTTTGTGCACTATCCCCTCGGGAAGGCTTCTGAGCACCCGCATGTCAAATTTTGTACTTCTGCATTCAGTAGGAGCTGAATGTATAGATACACAGGACAGACAGACAAAGAGACAGACATCTTCCTTTATTATTATAGATTAGCTGTTAAAAAAAAAAAAAAAAAAAAAACATTTTTTTTTTAATTTACAGTTTAAGTAAATAGTAAGAGAAATCAATCCAAAACAGACACATAAAACTACAATTTAAGAAGATTTTTTTTTTTTTCAAACAAATGTTAGAATGTCTGTAGAGTAGATTTTCATAGAAGACAATTTTGTTTTTTAAAGATATGAATGACTATACTAGAATTGTAATCATGCTTATATATTTACACTACTAAATAATAGTAACCCAAACATTGACCTGAACTCACAATAAAGAATTTTAATGGCCCGCACTTGACCCAAACCTTGAATAAAAATTAATAATTATCTAAAAATCTTGCAATTTAAGTTATAAAGTAAATTTTTATTGCCATACAACTGGTAAATAATTTAAAAATAATTAAAAATGTAATGACTAATGCACAAAGTTAAAAGTTTTAAAATCTGAAAAATGGATAAATAAGAATTTTTAGTGTTTGCAGCAGGGTTGGCAAAAACCCGGGTTTTTCTGGGTTTTTGCTTGAATACATTTGCATTGTAATGTTAGATATATGTTATTTAGCATATTAGTTGTAATACACCTAATTATATTAAACTACAAATTAATAATTAATCTAATATTTATCTCAGAAATAAAAATTGGTTTGATCTAATATTAAAATAGTGTTAATTAGTAAAATTAAGCTATATTTTATTTTAATGTATGCTTATTCAAAATAAATATTCTTAATGACAATCACTGATAAAATAAAAGAATTTAAATTCTTAAGTACAATACATATCATTTAAATTTTTTAGTTCCCCATCATGCTATAGGTATGGGGAACTTAGGTAATCATGAAAATTTTTGACTTCGGTTTAAAAAACTTTGTAAGTTATTAAAAATTTACGTTTTTCTTAACAAGGGAGAATAGGGCAAAATTTCACTTAAACGTGCATTAAATGGAAAATTTTTAATGAAAAAATGTGAGACCAGTTTTAAAATATGAGTTTTGATGTCGGAATGAACATCAGTAACTAGAAACATACTACTTTGAAAATTTCGCAAGTTATTGGAAATTTACGAATTTCTTAACATGGCAGAATAGGGCAAAATTTCTCATAAACGTCAATTTTGAGGGATATTTTCACTGTAAAGATGTCAGACAACTTTTGAAATATTATTTAGGATACTGGTATAAATATCATAAAGTATGAATTTTCCAATTTAAAAAATTCGTAAATTATTTGGAATTTACGATTTACTTAAAATGGCAGAATAGGGCAAAATTGAGCATAAACGTCCATTTTGAGGAACATAAATATATCAGACAACTTCAAAATAACATTTATGATACTTGTTTAAACATTTGACTACAAATATTCTAATAGGAAAATTTCGTAAGTTATTCGTAATTTAAGATTTTATCAACATAGCAAAATGGGGTGATATCCCATATAAATATGCATTTTGAGGATTGTTGCATTCGAAATAGTAGTATGAAAACGAAACTACAAAATTGACCCTAATAAAATAAATTAATAGATTAGAATAAGATAAATATATCAAAGGGAATGGTGGATAGCCTATTAGGCGCGGATTTCATTCTGTCACTGTGTGAAGCGTTTGGTCAAATTGATTTCTCTTAACATGATAATTATGTTAAGAGAATGTCCTGTACTAGAAATTTATGAGAACATATATATGATGGGGAACTAAACAGAGTCCACCTATGCCAACTAGTTTTAATTATAAAAATAAGTTGCACTGCTTTATCCTTTTCCTTCAAGTTTTTTTTATAGTTGAAATGGTTATAGAAGAAAATTTTATTAGATTTATAATTATGTTGCAACTAAAATTAAAATAAAATTATTATAAAGTTTTAAAACTAAACAATTTAGTTAAATATTGATTCTGGACAACATTTATGTCCGCTGTTAAACAAAAATATTGTTCGGTTTTAGAGGAAAAGGAAAATTGAACCAATTATAGAAGATAAACTTGCTTTTATTACATTTATAACTGTAGTTACTTTTTATGTTTAATACTATTTTCTAGAAAATAAAAATAAGAGTTTATTCTTAAAAGGTGCGGTGTTTTCTATACTTTATAGATGGGATTTGTAAATTATAAATAATTTTTAACAAAAACCCACTTATTTGCAAAAACCCTGTGGGTTTTTGTTGGTGGGCGGGTTTTTCTGGGCTGGGCCCAGTTTGCCAACCCTGGTTTGCAGTTTATTTTTTAATGCTTATATTCTTAATAATAACTATGTTCCTTTGTTAATAGCTTTTGTCTGATAAACTTGTTTACTTTACTATAAGAATTTGAGTACACATTTATAATCGTGGACATATAATGCAGCATGTTTGCATCAGTTATGCAGTTATAATTATATTAAATAGAGCTGTACCGAGTACTCGGTATATACTCGGTACTCAGCCTACTTGGCCAATTTGCAGAGTACTCGTTACTCTGCCAAATTTGGACTAAGTATTCGGCCAATACAGAGTAGTTGCAAAAATTTCATTATTTTTATGTATTATTAGAAGAAATGTATTCATAAGAGTTGTTTATTAATAACTAAACTAAAAAAATATGAAAATATAAACATAGAGTCATTAAACTTTCGTTGCAAGCAGCTTTCTGCAGTTAAAACGGGCGAGTAGATTGCCACCAAACTTGGTATAGAGACAATTCATGATATGAGCTCAGCTTATCCTTTTTAGTTACAAGAATTTAAGTATAACCATCTTGTATGTGTGTAATATGCAAATTTTTACTTTCTTCTATATTCAATAGAAAAAAGTATTGGATTCATAAAAATTTTCGACCTTGGTTTTTTGATGGATTTACATGTTTTGAGAGCTGTATAACATGATTTGACCATTTTTAGAAAATGTCTGTCTGTGTGTATGTGGGGCAAAATTTTGTGGCAACTGTATCTCAGGAACTACTGCACAGAATGTAATACAAATTGGTATGTAGTTACACTTTGATATTAATTAGTGCCTATCAACTTTTGGTAAAAAATGCCTTACAGGTTCCATTGCCATCCCGCTTTTTTTTAAATTTTTAACATGGTGGTATAGAACAAAATTTTGTATAAGTGTGCATAAAGAGAATTATTGTTTAATAATCATTATGAAATTTACAAGAATTATTTTTAATAGAGATAGTCAACTGTGAAAATTTTTTTGTATATGTAGGAGCATCGCCCCCCCCCCTCCTTGGGGGGAAGTCCCTCCTCGAGGAAAATAAATTTTTATAATGGGTATCTTTCAAAAGAGCTCGCCAATACCTTTAAAACAAATGGTTATCTGAGATAATTTAAAATAAAGTTATCGATTTTTTTTTAATGTAATATCAAGAATAAAATTAATTTTTTCATATATTTAGTGTTATACTACTTCTCTAATATGGAAATCGTACTGCATTATCATGGAAGATAATTTTATTAAATAATGATTTTAATAAATTATTTTTACTGAGTGAATTTGCATAGGAAAAAATAGAAGAAAGTCATTTGGTGGTCACAACATTCTAGTTTTATAAAAACTTAGTACATAAAATTGTATCTATAAAACAGACAAAAATAAAGTATTTTAGAAAAAAGAACCCTGATATAATACTAATATATATAGTAGATAAAACTTTTGTTACATATTTGTGCAAATAAAAGTAAGACACTTAAAACTGTAAGAAAAGATTGATTTTTAATTTAAAAAATAATAATTATGAAAAAGGTAAATACACTAAAAATGTTATTAAAAATATATTTTAATAATCAAATTAGTTGCAATCAGAATGAACCAATGGACATCAACAAGTGGCGACACCTGTTTAGAAAGAAGAGAGTGACTTCAATGCTAGAGTCAAGCAAACCAACACACACCTGAATGTTTGCACTTAAGATGGTGCGGGCCCGCACCGAGAAGTTAATGCAGCAAATTTACAAGTAGGCCATTTCTCTATAATTTATTTAAAAACTTCTGATTATTATGGTAAAATTATTTTGAAAGATTCTCAAATTGACCCGATTCGTAGGGAAAAAAAATTCAGTCCACTCAACCAAACCCAAACTGCAAGAGAAAAAAATTATTCGACCCGACCCGTGAAATTGGGTTACCTGACCTGATACAGGACTTAAACAGATGCTCGAATTTCATGACCTGTTCGTGACTTTCATGACCTAGTAGACACCCTGGTGTATATATATATATATATATCTTAATATATATAAATCTCGTGTCACAATGTTTGTCCTCAATGGACTCCTAAACCACTTAACCTATTATAATAAAATTCGCACACCATGTGCAGTTCGATCCAACTTGAGAGATAGGATAGTTTAAATCTCAAATTATAGTCGCAATTTTAATTTATTGCTAATTATTTGTCTGTTATTATTTGACAGTCACAATTATCTGTTAACTCCAAATGATTCTAACAGATGTCGATACCTTTCGACTGGGTTGAAATGAAAGCTGAAATATATTTGGTGCTGCCATCTACACAAAGAATCTTCAACTTTTTAACCTATTAATAAATTTCGTATAATTCAATTATTTCCACTTTTTAAATTTTTGGTGTTAGCATAGCCGGCCACGTGTTACTTAGACTGAAGTGTAAATTGAATTCATATTATAATGAAGATAATACAGTGAAATTAATCCTGTTTTTTACTTATTTGTGCTTCATTGATCAAAACTTTATAATTTAATCTGTATATATATATAAATTACGTGTCACGATGTTTGTCCGGGGTAAACTCCTAAACTAAGGAACTGATTTTGATGAAATTTTGCACACTGTGTGCAGTTTGATCCAACTTGAGAGATAGGATAGTTTTTATCTCAATTTATTGTCACAATATTGTTTTATTGCAATTATTTGTTAATTATAGACCTTTATTAGAGTTGCTCCAAAATATCTGTGAGTTCCATTAATTTAATTGTTGCCAAAAAAAAAAAAAAATACGAGTTCATTTTCTTTCGACATAAAAATAAATACATTTAATCAAACGTGAACGTTAAAAAATTATAAAAAGTTAAATTATGCATCTCACGAAAATTGACGTCATAATCAATTTAAAGATTTTATACACATTGATAAAGTGCTAATGTAGTTCTATCATAGATATAGTAATATATATAGATCTCTCATCCCCATGTTATCGTAGAAAGATTTTTGATGCCGAAAAAAGATAAAAAATAAAAGCTTTGGAAACAGCCATTAAGTGGTATTGAAAAAAAAAAAAAAAAAAAGAAAAAGAAAAAGAAAAGAAAGAAAGAAATATGAATTTGAAACTGTATCTGGAGTCTTCCATTCCCCTTTAGCAAATAAATTATTCATAAATTTTATTTGCTAAAATATTAGTATGTATTCCCGTGTGTATTCACTCGGGGAAAGACTGCCATATTTTGGTAAAAACGTCGTCTTTTCCCAAATGAAAAGGAATAACTTTTTTCTCCCCAATGATCACTCTATTCTATATATGCTATACTATATCTATGAGTTCTATACGCAAGCGAAGTGTGACTCACTGACCGTCTGTGCAGCCAAGAAAAAGATTTCCTATGTTAATTGCCCACTGGATTTTTTGTAAGAAATTATTAAAAATCGAGGAAATTTATTTCCCGATTTTAATCCTTATATTTGGGTATAGATATGTATTAGTTATCGCGGGTGTTAGATTGAATTATTTTGCTGTCAAATTGACAAAATTTTAATTTTAAATTTTTAAATTCTGTCGCCCTTGGCTTTTTTTATTATTATTATTTGGCGATCAAAAGCGTAACACGAAAATATACATGCCAGATGTATGCATTGTACGAAATGTAATATGTATTATTCATTGTACGTATGTATGACATGTAATATGTATTGTACGAAATATTGTTTCATATTATTCATTACTCTTTTAATATAAGTTGTTAAAATAACCATGATTTTTGAAAGGAATTAAATATTTTCGCCAGATAATTTGGCGATATTCTTTTTTTTTCGCCAAGGATGACAGAAATGAAATCTATTCCGCTGCAAAATATTAGTATCTTACATCAGATATTTTATTTAGACATTTGAAAACAAATTTGACTTCAAACTATGATAGAATATTTATCATTTTCCTTTTAATTTGTATATTATTAGTATATTAAAATTTAAAAGCATGGTATATAAAAAGTTTTTTTTTTTTTTTTTTTTTTTAAATCTTATAATTATTCTTATCTTAATCCTCAATGTTTCCCATCTTTATTGACTTGAATTTACTATTAAAATTTTAACATACTCAAAAACTTCTCATCACTTCGTTAAAATACACTAAACTTTTCCAAAATCTTTTTGTATTTAAAATGATACATGTATTTACTTTAAATGTCCAATATTTCATAAGATTTCCAATTTTAAAGTTTTAAAATATTTATCAAATTTACTTATTTTTCTGGTTTAGCCTTATTGTTTTCCCTTTTATAACTACAGCTGTTGCCCTCTTTAAAATATTTAAAATGATGAGGTCATTTAATAGTAAAATTATCCATTATAGCATATATTATATTTCACTCCTCCATAAAAATTGATTTTAAAATCGTCTGTTTCTTTTATACTTTTATTTTAATAGAATTTTAATAGAATTTAATTTATATATTAGTCATTTTAGCAATTTTATCCAAAGTAGCATTAGAAATAATATATATCACTTCTCCATTAAAATTTATAGGACCCTACAATAAAATTAATTTGTGCTTAATATCAACACTACGAAAATTTTTATCAATCGCTTCCAAATTTTGACCTAAGTTTCAAATCTCAACCCTGTGGGTTTTTACATCGGCTACAACGTTTTCGTCTTTGTTCGTAAATAATAATTTAACTGTACTAAATAGTTTACAGCCGTATAATTCAACGTATAACTTAGTCACAGCAACGCGTGGCCGGGTCTGCTAGTATATATATATATATATATATTTTTTTGTGGTGTTGGTATTATCATGTATCTATAAAATGCTACTGAATTCTTAAATATATATATATATGTGTGTATTTACTACAGGGTATCTATGCTTAACCTGAACAACCTTTATTTCACAACCGTTAGTAACAGATGCATACTTCCAATTACAAAATTGTTTCAAATGAGGAGTAGGTTTTAGATATAGCATTTTTTGAGCAAGGAATTGTGCATATATTAAAATACAAAATTCAATTTTCATATGATCCCTCTTTTCCTGTGACTCATATTTAGAAAAACGTTGCCATCGGTCGAAAAGCAAAACAAAAGAAACCACATGTCTCTGAATAAAATAGTCTCCAAGTTATTTAAGTTTTAAAATGACTTACACCAGTTTACCTGCAATTCTGGCATCCATTTTTTGATATAAATGTCATTACTTTAGAGGGTTATCCATGAGATGATAAAAATTAAAGATTTGTTTTAAAATAGCAATTAAAATCATTCAAATGCACAAAATCAGCAGTTTTAAGAACTTAATACAAATTGATATTACGCTGTTTTGTTAAAAGATTTAATAGTCGAATCCGTTAGTGGGTCACCTACAAATTGAAATACTATAAGAGAGAAAGATTACATTAAAATATACCTACATATTAAAAGACAGAGAAAAAAGTGGTTTAACTTGGTTTAGGGTGTTTCAAAAGTCTGCATACACCAAAACCTATCAAAAAGAAAGTAATTTCACTGAACACATTAATTTCAAAGTTCATCTCTGCATTCAAATAATCTATAATATGAGGTATCAAAGGTGGGTCTCACGTAATAAAAATTCAATTTTTTCAAATGGAAACCCAACTTTTTCTTCACAGAATCATGTTAAACAAAAAACATCTTTTCTAATCCCCCCCCCCCCTCCATTTTTCAAACCAGAGGGTGCCGGGTCCAATTCCTATGTTTAACTGAAAGTCTAGAAAACTGGAATTATCTTAAAATGAAAGCAATTTCATTGATGACATTGATTTCAAAAGTTTCTTGCATTCAAATAATCTATCAGATTTTGTATCACATCAACTTTTCTAAACAAAAAGCATTTTTTTTCATCTGCAAAATCTTGTAAAAAAGAAAAATCAGTTTTAAAACATGTTTTGCTTTTTTCATAACATGGAGTCCTGATTGTTATCTATACTAATATGTAAAGAGGAAAAGTTTGTATCTGGAGGATAATCTCTGGAACTACTGATCCAATTTAAAAGAATTTTCCCACTAATTAAAAGCTATACTATTCCTGAGTGTTACAGGCTATAATTAATTTTTATAAAATATTTTTTTAATTTGAAATTTCAATATTTTAATTAAAATTCCCATAAAATTCATGAAAAAAAAAATATATTGTAACGAAAGCTGTTTTACATGTGAACGCTGTGGCTTCAAGGTAAAGCACTAGGGCTATGAAACCAGAGACAGTGAGTTTGATCCTAGTCATGAGAAATTGTTTAAAAGTAATTTTTGTTTAAATCTTGCTTATTTTTCATTCATTCATCAAGTCATTATGCTTATGTTAATTATTCGGTTAATGTTATCTAATTTCTAGACTTTTCGAATTACAGAATATTCTGTTCTAGAAAATTCATCAATTGTATATATACAATAAAAAATTCAGTTAAGTTGAAAAATAAAGCCTCAAAGTTCTCTGTGTTATTTGGCTTTAGTGTTTCCCTACAAACAATTATCTAAGTCTAATCGACATGACAATATTAAAAACCTAGCTGATGCCACTTGGAAACAAATTTTAACGTGTTTATTTTCCTCTTTTTTTTTTTTTAACATGAAAAGAAAAATATTTATACATAAACAATAAAATAGAGATAAAACTTTGTGATAAATTAAACTTGCACAGTAAAATTGACGTTATAGCTTTAAAAGTGTTTTTTTTCTCCCCTAATAATATGATTTATTTAAAAAAAATATTTGTGGATATTCCAAATATTGACATTTAAACATTATTAATTATATTTGTTATTTAGTATTTAATGTTGAAAAAACACGTAATGCTTCAGATAAGCAATTTTTTTAATCTAATTTCTTTTACATTATTAATATATTTTTAAAAATAAACTAATTGCTAAAATGAATGATTTATTTTCAATTTATATATTTGTTTGTTCCATTTTGTTTTCTCGTTGCTAATTTACAATTAGGTGATTGCCATGCAGTTTGGTGCATTTGGCAAATAACACCATAAAGTGCATATCAGCTTATTAGGTTGATTTCTCTAGAAATTGACCTACTGCAATCACTTTGTTTATATATATATATCTATATAAAAT
This sequence comes from Salticus scenicus, assembly GCA_963930645.1. NCBI lineage: Eukaryota > Metazoa > Arthropoda > Arachnida > Araneae > Salticidae > Salticus > Salticus scenicus. The sequence goes on from OZ005651.1 coordinate 86,131,615, forward strand.
TTTGCATCGTGATAAAACCCGAAATAATACTCCAAATTGAACAAAATTTGGACAGCAAACTCATAAATATCTTGGATGAGTTTGTTAACCAAGTTGCTCTGCCTTTTTGTTTTCAAGTGTTGGTGCCACTTGAAAATTTCAAATCCACATTGTAAAAAGCATACTCCGAATTTTTTTAAATTTCGATTTATACAAACCATATAAGGGTCTCAACCAAGTTTATTAATGAATTTTATCCGCCATTTTTAACAAAGTGACAGATATCTTAAACTAAGTTAGGCCACTTGAAATCAGGCTACCACTTGAAAATTTAAAATTGCAATAACTTTTGAAATACTTCAAATCAAAACAAATTTGGACAGTGAACTTATAAATATTTTGGATGAGTTTGTTAACCAAATTGCTCTGCCTATTTGTTTTCAAGCGAAGGCCACTTGAAAATTTCAAATTCACACTGTAAAAAGCATATTTAATACTGGATTTGGTTGAATTTTGATGTATACATAGACTATATAAGGGTCACAACCAAATTTATTAATGAACTTTAGCCGCCATTTTTAACGAAGTGCGGATGTTATAAACTGAGTGAGACAACTTAAAATTAGGCTACCACTTACAAATTTATAAACATGATAACTTTTTAAATTCTGATTCAATTTGAACCAAAGTTGGACAGTGATCTTATCCTATAATTATCTTGGATGAGCTTACTGGGCAACTTAAGACCCCGGAAGCAGAAAGTGCTTAAAACTGCGACGTACGTCGCAGAACAATAGCGGCCTTTGCAGAACATTTCATCCATCCAGTAGCAAAAAAAAAAAAAGAAAAGGAAAAAAAAAAAAAAAAGACGACCGCGAAAATCGAAATGTTCTGCAGAACAAAAAGCGAAGTTCCCTCATGCCTCAAATCGGAACGAAGGGAGAAAATATCCCTCCTTCATTCAGTAGCCACGCCTTCATACAGGGATTAACATGGAGGGGGGGGGGGGGAGGAATCCGCATAAAAGAATGTACACTGCAATGATGCGAAATATAGGAATTTCTCCCTCTGTGCTAAGTTTCCGTCAACAGGTAGGGACTTTTAACATCAATTTAGGGACATTTTTGAGCTTTCCGTAGGGACATCGCAAAATATGAGTAAGGCAATACTGGAAAAGCAATAGAACCAATTTTGTTGGATGCATTTTTTTCTTTTTAGCATATTTTCCACATGTTTTCTAAAAAATGTCTGCGCGAGAAAAAGTAGCTTGTTATGATTGTAACGCTATCATAATTTTAAAAAATTTGAAAGTGCACTATCAAAGGTTTCATGAAGGTAAAAAAGTTAAATACAATTCAGTTACGGGGAACAGCGTATTAAATTTTTTTTCAATCGGGGGAAAAAAAAAGAAAGATTGATGAAGAGGAACCAGACAATATTTTAAAGGATGAAGTAGATGATAGTACTATAAATATCGAATCACAGGAAACAGAAAAAATTAAGGAAAATAAAAATTGTGAAGCTCAAGTTTCAGCACAGGAGCTACCTCCAGCAAGTAGTTCTATGATTCCCGTAAATATTGATATCTTAAATCAACTGGTGCTTTCTATAAATGGTAAGTTATTTAACTTTCATTTATTATCATTTATACTTTTTGTTATAATTGTATTCCTTTTAATTATTATACGTAGAAGTTTTGAAATTAGCAAATATTGTCTTGAATGTGTCAAATTAAAATAGGGAACCCCTCATCCGTCATTCTTCAGAATCTCGACTTAAAAACAGAAGGGAAAAAAATAATAATATAAATTTTGTAAATTTTTGAGATAGAAAGGAATACATATATAGGAATACACCACAGGAATATATTCCTTGGTTTTTGATGCAAAGCATACGTACGCCAAAGCAATAATGCTTCAGAGCTAATACCCCTGCCGGCAGACTGCACGAACGGAGTAACTTCCTGTCTGATTCGTAAATACTAGTATAAGAGAAACTTGAAAAACTTTTTACGTTCTTTCGGTTTTTTAAGAATCATCTTTATTAGTATGAACATTGATCTGATTTATAATAAATTAAGTGTTGATTGGTTAAAAATGGAAAACGTAAACTTCTTAAAATAACAGAAAAAAGAGTTTCCCGAATTTTGCCGGTTTGTGGAATGCCAGTTTGTTAACTGGCATTCCACAAAGAGTTATTATTTTTTTTTAAATCACTGCAATTTTTAATATATATAATAAAAACTCTGCAATCCAGCATTCAACTAACATAACTCTCAAGTAACATGTACAATGCTTTGAATAAACACCATAAAATTTTGCAAACAAAACGCAGGCAGCAATGCTTGCACTTTGTTTGCCGCACAAGTGCCTACTTCGTTTGCCTGACGAAGGATCGTGTTTTCTTTCCATCCAAAACAATTGTTGCAAGTTCTTGTTTACTCTTATTACTTTTAACACGGATTAAGACTTATAACTCTTAATCCGTTATTTTTAAACACAAATTCTGTGATGCTTTTTTTATTATAACTCTCAAGTATCCAGAAAATCTTAAATATTTTTCTTTTTCCCCTACATCAAATGGTACCTAATTGATAATTTTTTCTTTTTTTTAAAACAGCACGCATATGATCAAGCTTTCTTTTTTTCCCTCTGTGTGTGTGTTTATCTTCAAATGTGCACATTTGAAACCACAGAAATTATCACTGAGAAATATAATCTGCTGTTTAGAATTAATTATCAATCACAGCTGTCAAAACCAGACCGCCACAAAGAACTTTTTCGGGTTGATAGTCGAACACAAGCGAGGGGGATCTTCACTCCCTCCCCAGCTGTCTTCAATGTCCTTGACTAAATAATTTTCAAATGTGCGATACCGAAAGATTATTTTGCCGTTTTATTTAGCTAACTATTAAAGGAGCAACTTTAAAAGTTTATACAAAAATAAAAGAAAGAAATGTGGATTAGAAATTTTCTTTTCTTTATTTATTTTTAACATTCGCAAGTGGCGTTTACCTATCATGCGGTTAATCGAACTTTTACTGCAAATGTTTTATTTTAAAATCACCTTTTATGTCACTTAATTTTAGCATGTCATTTTCTATATTTTCCCGTTTATCCGCCCCCTTTCGAAATACATACGGTTTTTTCTAGAAGATTGAGGGAGGCATTTTACTTACCTGTTTTCGTCTGAAGAGGTGCCGTGCTTTTACTTTTTGACCTGAAACAATTGTTGTGCGTTTTCCGTATTTGATGGCCTTTATTTAGAAACTTCTCTCCCTTCATTATTTAGCACTAATTTGTGGGGTTTTTATTGCTACTTTCTTTTAAATAACAACATAAGCTCATTATAGCAGAAAAAAAGAAAGAAAAAATATTATATAAAGTTAATGGAAATTAGTTCATCTTTTTCTGCAGCATTCAAAGTGAGAAAGGGTAAAAAGAAGGGAATACAATTTCAACTGAAAGAAAATGTTTGTTTATCGTCCCGTTGAGTAAAGGTACCGGAATTAGGGAGAAAACGGAGAGTGCATTTGTCTTTGTAGTTGTAAATATGAGCGTTTTTTTTTTTTTAGGATGGTTGGTTGTATAATTTAAGGCCGATTGTCTACGCAAGGGTCCTTGGCCTATAGGTGGAATGCCCGTCGTGGGGTCTTTCTAAGGTGTTCTAGCCCGTATTTAGGCGAGTTTAAAAAAACCACGGGAAATTCCGAACAGCTAGGCTGATGAGCGCGACCTGGAATCAAACCCGGCACTTCCCATCGACCAGCTTTGAGCGCAGAACCGCTCGGCCGCTGGTGCGCCCTAATTTGAGAAATAATTTAATAGGATTAAATAAATGAAAATTTGCGCTTTCGGATCTATCTATGTGGATCACATTTAAATCAATCGTTTTACGTCATAGCTAAGCAAGGTAAGGAATCCTATTGGATAAGCACGCATTTCGCGCAATTTCATTGGATAGATTATCCTGAAAGTTTTATAGATTGGCAATATTTTCGCCATTTTGGCGATATACTCGAACTTTAAAAGAGTATTTTTTCAATTCAGCTTATACACGGGTTTGCAATTTTGCTAATATTTTACTAATAAGTATTATTTTTATGCTTATTTTGCATTTTACCGTACTTTTGCAAATTTGGACAAAATACCTGCAGAACATCTGCAAATTTTAATGTCTCGTTGCAGAACATCGGATATAATTCTGCTCCTGGGCTTAAGACCTGCCAACCTTGGTGGGAAAAAAACAGGAGATTTTACGTAATTTTAAGGAAGAAAAGGGGAGATTTATGGTTTTGTGGAGAAAAACAAAAAAAAATCTATTTTATTCAATACATACTTTTTTAACTAAAAAGACCTAATATAACTTTTGTCTTGTGATTTATATTTTAAACTTATTGGGGGAAAAACAAATAGTTAACAAGTTCATTAATGAAGTCTAAAAATAACTACATATGTAAAGAATATTGAGCACTTTTATCACTTCAGTTGGTTCTAAAATCTAATAAAACAAGTTTTTATGACACAGTTTTCCCCAGATAATTTCAGGAGGGTGCTGCACCTTGCCTGCTCTTTGTTTGGAAAAAAAAAAGGGGGGGGGGGAGCACCCTTCTTGTCCCATTTTTTTTTTTTTACATTACTGCCTTTGTAGACAATAACCTACAAGCTGAAGATAAATGCTGTAAATATAAATAAAACTAATTGTGTGTGACAATCAGCATATTAAAAGTAAAAAGTAAAAAAAGTTAAAACACAGACATTTTCTTTTTTGTATGCATATTTGTGACTAAATTTTTAAATTAAGTGTTTAGATTTTAAATGTGAAATGTGCCCTTAAAAATTCAAATCTGCCCTCAAGAATCTAAAAAGTGCATTTTTTTTTCTTTTTTTCACTAGCAGTACACTACATTTTTTAAAACCTGGGGGGAAATGTCTGATTCTTTTGTTGTAGAATGAGAAAGCTTGATCATCAAAGGACGTTTGATCACTGATTGGAGAGGGGGAAAATTGGGGGGGGGGGGGGATGTCAAACGATAATTACATGAGTGTGAACTGTTAAGCATTTCTACTTCTTTATAGGCTCTAGAAGCTAATAAAGCAAGTTTAAAATGAATATTGACATTTTTGTTGTGGCTTGTAGATGGAGAAAGAATGGGAAACAAAAGAGTTCCATAGAGCATTTGATCACCGATCGCTAGTTGGAGATAAGAAAATAAGGGGAGGAGGGGGAGTTAAAAATAATTACGTAAGCAGGAAATATTGAAGGATTCTGTTTTTTTAGAGATTCTAAAATCTCATAAAGTAAGTTTTAAATGAATATCGACATTTATGTTGTGGATGGAGAAAGATTGTGAATTGGAAGGCTTTCGTAAATCCAAAAAGATGGCATCTACGAACTATCAAAAATTAGCGTTTTTAGTCAGATTTTTAGAAAATATTAGAAAAACTGGAAAAATACACATTAAAACGGGAAATAGAACTAAAAAACGGGAGTCTCCAGTGAAAAATGGGAGAGTTGGCAGGTATGCAACTTTTTGCGACATTTTGTTTCCAAGTTGTGGCCACTTGAAAATGTGCCATCACGATAACTTTTAAAATACCAAACTGATTCAAACAGAAGTTGGATAGTGAACTTATGGTTCAAATATCCTTCCCTTGGTAACTTGATCCGCAATTTTATTTCTAAGTGGCTGTCACTTGAAAATTTATCATTATGATAACTTTTGTAATACTGAATCAATTTGCATCAAATTTGGGTAGTGGATTTATCATTCAAATACTATCACAGATAATTTCGGTGGGCATCTCACTTCGCTTTTTTGTTCCCAAGTGGTGGCCACTTGAATATTTTTATCCCGATAATTTTTGAAATATTGAATTAGTTTGACCTGAAGTTGGACAGTTAACTTATCATAAAACTATCTTGGATGATTTCACTGGGCAAGTTGCTTTGCCATTTTCTTTCCACGTTGCAAACACTTAGATTGCCACTTGAAAATTTGTCATAACAATAACTTTTGAAACACTGCAGTGATTCAAACCAAAGATGGACAGTGAACTTATGCTTCAAATATCTTGGATAAGTTTGCTGGGCAACATGCTCCGCTAAATTGTTTCCAAGTGGCGGCCACTTGAAAATTTGTTATCACAATAGCTTTTGAAATACTTAATTCAAACCAAAGTTGAAATTGGATTTATCATTCAAATATCTGATTTTGGCAGGCAATTTTCTCTGCAATTTTTCTTCCAAGTTGCGTTTACTTGAGACTTTATTATCATGATAACTTTTGAAATGCTGAATTTATTTGAACCAAAGTTTGACAGTGAACTTAACTTACAAATATCTTGGATTAGTTCACTGAGCAACTTGCTCTGCCATTTTGATCCAAGTGGCAGTCACTTAATTTTTGTACATGACAACTTTTGAGATTCCAAATTAATTGGAACTAAATTTGTATAGTAGACTTATCTCACAAGTGCATTTCATATATTTGTTTGCCAACTTGGCCTGCCATTTTGTTTAAGTGCCGGCCAATTGAAAATTTTAAATTGACATAAAAAGGTATTTATGAACCGATTTGCTTAAAACTCCATATGTACATAGCCTAAATCAATATTTCTACCGAGTCCATTAATAATTTGTAGCTACCATTTTGGAACAAAATGACGGCTACTTGATAAGTAAAAAGAAATCAACTTACCCTTCTGAATTAGCCGGAAGGACTTATTTTTTGTTTTTAACCCCTTAACTGCCCTGGGCATATATATACATCTTGCTATGCCGATATTTTAACTGCCCTAGGTGTATATATGCGCGTTGCCAAAGTATGATCCTTTGTGCTACACTGCTACCAGTGAAACTATTCTCATGGCTTTTAAATGCAATTAAATGACCATGACAAAGTTTTCGAAGGATTTACTATTTCAGAGAAGATAGGGAGTGGAGGAATGGAAAAGGGAATGTTTCTGGAACAACGAATGCATAACTACACACGCCTATGTGAAAAATGGTGGCACTGGGAAGTAAATCTCTTAACTTTTTGTCGACAGGTAAGGGGTTAATAAATAAATATATATTATTTACATATCTACATCTATATAAAGAGAAAAATCTGTGTGTGTATCTGTGCTCTGTTGCATAGACTACTGATCGCAGAGCTACAAAACTTAGTAGATGGGTAGCTAGGACCATGTAGGGGTGTACCTTTGAGATTTTTTCGAATTTATTTATTTATTTATTTTTGATTTTATCCATTGACTTTTCTGTTTCATTTTCTAAAATTTGTTTTTTCATTTCAATTGTCTGTGTATCCTAGCAATGGTTATTACACTACTTATTATTTATTTATTTAATTAATTCACTAGAAGGCAAAATTTCTTTTTCTTTGTTTAAATTTATTATATTTATTGAAATCAAATGGTTAAACATTTAGCTAAAATTAAATACATTAAAGTTTAAATTAAAAAAACTATATAACACTTATGTTTATGCATATTTTTTACAACATAACTTTTTATTTTTAATTTATTTAATTAACTTATTAACTTCTTTAAAATATTTTTTGTTTGTTTGTTTAGTTTATCACATTTATTAGGGGGGGGGGGGGGGGGAATGATAATATAATACAAATCAAACTTAAATAATGGCTGTTCCACCTGTCGTCAATAAATACCCAAAATGAAGTTAGTGCTACGGAAACACCTTTTTGTAGGCAGTTGGAACTTGGACCCGATGTGGCACAGGCAGAAAAAGTCATGCTGTAGGCAGTGGGTACCCGAAGCAAGGTTTAAAGTGATTTCAATAAATATTTTATTTTTGGTTTTTATTTAAAAAGCGATATAAAAATCAGTGTTCAATTCTTTTGAAAATTTATTTAAATATAGTGACTAAGCGAGTGTAGCCTACTAGCATTTTAATAAAAGTCTGGAAACCCCCAGTTGCCTCAAAAGGTGCGGAATTTCGCTGATAACATTGATATTGATTCGTGCAGTCAAATAATCTAATCAGATGAGGTACCACAGACAGGCCCCCGGGTTCCCATGTGACACAAACCCTGTAACATAAAAAGTTACAAATGACATATAATTTTAAAACATGATTTCACTTAACTATGTACAATATTTATATGCCTTTTTGTGAGAATCACATGAATATTTAAACATATTTTTCTAAAAATTAATTTTTTGGCAAATTTTTTGTTAATAACAATAGATTTCAACAAAATTTTACAAAACTTGGAGAATAATTGACAAAATACTATTAAAGAAACATTCTGAAACAAAGTATACATACGTAATTTCTGCTGAGATATGGGTATTTGTAGTAAATATTTTTTTACTGTGTATAGGCAAAAGATAGCTTTATTATTATTATTATTATTATTACATAGGTTGAAAGCTAGATTACAGGCAATTTATGCAGGGTTACACTCAAATTTGCAACAGAATTTCTAGGCTTTTTCTATGCTTCAAACACTAATTTTCCAGATTATTGAAATCAAAAGATTAAAAGTTTATCTTTGACTCCTATGACAATTTTTTAATTATGTAAACGATACTTCACCTAGCCCATGAACATTTTTTCTTCATATAAAAAAAAAAAAAAAAAAAAATCTAATATTAATTATAAAAACTGTAGGTTTAAACATCTTTAAAATATAAAAGAAACTAAACCTTTTAGCTTTCAGTAACTGCCATAGTTTCAACAGCTTTACCGCAAGTCAAGCCACCAAAAGTGCCACAGCAGTCACCAGAAGCTAAAAGGTTTAGTTTCTTTTAGGGATGTAACGGATATCCGGTAACTATCCGGTATCCAGCTGAGTTTTAAATATCCGACGGGTACCGGATATCACAGGAGTTAATACAGGTCGAGTTTACTACCGTTTATGGGTACCTTCACAAAAATCGACCTGGCAAAAAAGGTATCTTCACAAAAATCATACAGCTAAAATCGGTACTTTCACAAAAATCTTAGTCCTCCCAGCAAAATCTAACATTTTTAATTAGCAGATTTTCAAAGGAAAGTAATTCGTGCATTTCTGTTGATGCGATTTGCGAAGCAAGAATCATAGAGAATGTTGGTTTTAATTTACACACAAGCGTTTGTTATGGGCGAGAAACAGTGCAGCATATGTAAACAAAACGATCCTTGTGTGTATCAGTACAGACACGCTCTGAAGTTGTGGCCATAGTGTACTGTTTGCTGATTCGTCAGGTGGTTTAACATTTTGGTGACTGTATGGTGATGTGTCTATCCTCCCTGGCAGAGCCTGATTAAGGGGGAAGCACACATTATCTCTGCTCTCACCGGAATATTTTTACAATTATTTTTTTACTTCATGTCATAGAAATTCCACGCTTTGACGAGGAAATATTTTTTATAAAAAATGAACGGTGTAAAACAATCCAATTTACTCACCGTTATTAGGCACCAGAATTCTTTTAAAATAATTTTTAATGAGAATTTTCTGTTTATTATAGGAGGAAAGTATTTGTTAAAAAATAACGGTGTAAGTATAAATAATGTGTGCTTCCCCCTTAATCACGCTCTGCTCCCTGGTACAATTCATGTATAGTGCAGTGATACTAACACAAATAAAAACAACTTCTACTTACACTATCTCTACTGAACTGTTTACTTCAGAATGAAGTAAGTTTTGGTTCCTGTTCTGCTATAAGCCTCACACTAGCTGCTGAGAGTTAATTTTATTATTCTACTTAGTTCAAACTCCCCCCCCCCCATACACACAGAGAGAAAGAAAAAGAGTGCACTACAATTTTTCACAAAAATAAAATATAGTTAAGATTTTTCACAAAAATAGGTATAGGTATTATCTTAGATTGGCCCCTGTATCAGCACACCGGATACAGATATCCAGCAATTTCAAGCCGGATATCCGAAGGAGAAAATTCAAGATTAACCCCCCCCCCCCCTCAGATGAAATTTTTGCGACAATATTTATTTATTTTTTTTTTTTTTTAGATAAGTTGTAGCTTATAAAAGTTTAAAAAAAAAAAAAAAAAAAAAAAGGTGGCTTTTACAAAAATTGAATTTGACCACTTTAGCAAACAAATTTAGCCAGAAGTAGCTTCAGATCTAAGAAATATATAAGCTCTATTTTAATTTTGTACAGAGTTAGGTTTTTCCAGAGTGATCTATAACATTCCCCCTAATCTTCTCCATGACATAAAAAGAGAAAACAGCTGATCATTATTGTTCCTGAACAAATGATATTCACTCTCTTGCAGTGCATATAACTCTGTTTTCATGACTTTTGTTTAATATGTTATTAGACTGTTTAGTAATATTGTTAGTCTGGGAAGTAACAATTGTTAGATTGTTTCGAGAATGAGTCAAATAATGTGTATTTGTTGACTAGAACCTGCCTGTTTATTTACAATCCACTTTTCCACATACAAGAAAGTTGTTTTTGTGACCATATATTTATACTAGCAGACCCTCTGGCATTGCCTGCGTCATTTATCTATTCGATTAAATTTGCCATCTACCTATTTGATTTGGATTAAAATATATATATATGTAAATTTGCACTTTTAATGGAATATCCTGCTAAAGCACCTGAGTTTAGAATTCCCCGTTGTGTTGCATATATCTATTCCCGAAAATTAAAATTACTTCAAATAAAAGTACTAATCAAAACCTGTAACTGGCTGAGAAACTTTTAAATTGTTTCATTGATTCTGAACTTCTCCCAAACTGACCCTCGTCTATAATCCCTTTTTCTTAGAAATTCTAGATGTATGCAAACAAAGAAAAATTTCAGGAATACTTACCAACGGCGACCTGTGTGGGGTGTCATCTGGTCTGGAGAATGAATAATAGCGCACAACACATGTTGTCGCAAAGCCAATAAAACGAGAGAGAGATCAAAACCAAAGATTTCAACTCCAATTTTAAGTCTGTTAACAAAGGTGATTGTTTCTATGTTTCCAGTTTCAAAATAATTTTTCACCTTCTGTGAAAAGGTAATACAGTAGAGGATCGATAAACCGCGGATCCATAAACCGCAATTCTCCATAAACCGCGAAAATTTTCGTATGTAAACAGTGATTTTTACAGTTAAGCTATCCCAACATTCTGCATTGCAAAAATAACGGCGCCGCTTAGTTAATTAACTTTTGAGACTATTTTTCATCATTTACTTACACATTCTGTGCTAAAATAGAAAATATAAGATAAGTAATGCAATAACAATAAATACACACGCTACACTACACTTTTACTGATGCAAACGTAAATCGCAAACCATGGAGCAAGCGAAATCATAAACCATGGAGCAAGCGAAATCGTAATGCAAAAACGAAGTTATTGGAAACTGTAATTACGTGGAAATGAATGGCAACCACAGTTCATGTTTACTCCACTGAGTGTTGTTTACTCATGTATTACTCATTGTTTACTCAAATATGGAAAATAAAACGGATGAATCGTCGAAAGACGTCACTAAAAAACGGTCTATTTTAACTATAGTACAAAAAGTAGAAGTTATCAAAGAACTGGACAAAGGTTCTTCTGCAAAATTTATTTCCAGAAATTTTGGAATTAGTTGCCGTTCTGTATACGATATCCGAAGTAACAGAGAGAAAATACTCCAATATTATGCCAACTCTGATAGCAATAAAGGAATTGGAAAGAGGAAAAGAATGAGAGAAGCGAAATCGGCTGATTTGGATGCAGTACTCTTCGAATGGTTTCGGCAAAGACGTTCAGAAAATATTCCAATAACCGGACCAGTTCTGTGTCAGAAAGCGAAAGAGCTTCACAAGGAATTAAAAATTGAAGAGTCATGTGAATGGGTGGCTGACAAAGTTTAAAAAACGTCATGGCATCAGATATCTCAAAGCATGTGGTGATAAAGTGTCTGCCGACAAAGTAGCGGCAGAGGAATTCATTGATGAATTTAAAAAAATTGTTCATGATGAAAATCTTTCCCCTGAACAAATATACAACATGGATGAGACTGGTCTATTTTGGTGCAATTTGCCGCGTAAAACGTTTGTTGGTGAACTAGAGACTCAACCATCTGCAGTGAAAGATGACAAAAAACGTGTTACTGTGCTTGTTTGCAGCAATGCAGCAGGTACACATAAGTGCAAAATTCTTATGATTGGATAAAGTGCCCATCCTCGAGCATTGAAAGGAGTCAAATGTTTACCTGTTATATACAGAAGTAACAAGAGAGCTTGGATCACACAGGAATTGTGTACTGAGTGGTTTAACAGTCATTTTCTGAGTGAAGTTAGAGTCCATTACAGTTCAGTTGGTTTAGCCAAAGATGCTAAAATTTTACTGTTACTAGATAATTGTACTGCACACCCTAAACTTGTGGCACCCAATATAGTTACTCTATTTCTCCCTCCTAACACAACATCGCTGATCCAGCCTATGGATCAGGGTGTCATAAACAGTTTAAAGTGCAACTACAAAAGTGCTTTTCTGGGTCAACTTCTCAATTCTAAACCAGGGGCTAACATGATTGATGAATTCAAAAAAAAGTTCACAATCAAAGATTGTATGTACATGTTGAGAGATGCATGGGATTCTGTAGCCCAAGAAACACTCATTAATGCATGGCATAAAATATGGCCTGAATCTTTGTTTTTTTGTGCAGATGATGATGAAATAGAATTTAGTGGCTTTAAGCCATCACATGAAAAAATTAAAGCTGCTGAACTCCTACAGTATGCAAAAACAACTTGTGGCAACTTAAGTGAAGAACACATACTAGAATTTTTGACTGGAGATGATGAACCTGAAATTGCACATCATTTCACTGATAATGAGATTATTTCCTCAGTTTTAGGACCAGAAAAAAACTCTTCTGATACAGAGTCAGATACTGAAGAGGCGGTGGAAAAAGTTACTGTTTGTGAAGGTATTTGTATTGGTGAAAAGTATTTAAAATTTTTAGAAACTCAAACCTGTATAACAGAGCAAGAAATATTGACTGTTTACAGGATTCAAGAAATACTTAATGCTCAAAAAAATAAAATACTTAAGCAAACAAAGATTGATGACTTGTTTAAAAAACAATGTTAAATTTAGTGATATGATTTTTTTTTTTTTTTTTTTTTTTTCAATATAATTTGAATTGTTTCTATTTCAGAATGTAAATTAATGCAGTTGCCTTCATTTATTCATGTTCATAACTAATGTGCATTTTTTATTTTGTGATAATCTTTTTCTAATAAAAAATTTCAGTACCTGCAGTTTATTTGTAAATAATAAATATTTTGTTATGTGTTCTAGAGTTGCATTAATTTGTGTTTTATAGCTAACATGCATTTTTAATTTAGTAATAATTTTTTTTTAAATAAAAAATTTCAGTGCTAGTAATTTAATTATAAATATTAATAAATATTTCCTAGAGTTGCATTAATTTGTGTTTTAAAGTTAATATATATTTTTAAATTAGTTTAATTTGTAAATATATTCATTTATTCCCAGTGTATAATATTTACATGGCCATGTTTATAAGGTAAGTTTAATAATCTGTGATATGATTTATATAACGCAAAAGCTCTGGTCCCAAGGTGTGCGTTATAAAGATCCTCTACTGTATATAGTGCTTTGACACTAGAATCATGTGTTTTCTGAAAACTGTTACACCAGAACTTGCCGAAAAACATTCTTTCAAAAAAGGATAATATAATGTGCCCCTTGGATGAAAATTCAAGTGGAAATCAAGAATATACGTATTGGGAAACAATTTTGCTAGCATACTCATATATAGGATATATACCATGTTAATTTAATATTTTTAAAGAGAAGAGAGAGTGTAATAAGACAATAAGGCTTTTATAAAAGAAAAAATATGGAGCGACTCCACTTGACTTTCCAAACTTTAATTAATGGCTGTATAAATAAATTAAAGTAAGAAAAGTCGCTAAATAAACAAAAATTAAAATTATAATACGATGTTTGAGTATTTTTCTCCTTATAGTATACTGTTTAATTTTACACTATTGCACTTCAAATAATTTGAGCACACAGATCATAATGATAAAGAATTTTTTGTTGTGTCCCTGTAGAAATCTATAAGGGATAAATTTACCAAAATCTATACAGTTCGTGCGACAGTGACCTATAATATGTGTGTAAATTTTCAGCTCAATCGAATAAGGCATTTAAGCACCATCACACTTTAAATAATTTGAGCTCATAAGCCATACACTGATAAAGAATTTTTCGTTGTGGTGTCCCTGTAAAAAACTAAAAGTGCTAGATCCTACAAAATTCCTTCCCTTCATGTGACGGTGATCTATAATATGTATATAAATTTTTTATTCAGTCGAATAAGGCATTTACACGCTATTGTACTTAAATAATTTCTGCCCATAGGCTATAATTAGAATTTTTCTATGTCTCCGTAAAAAAAAAGTGCTAAATTTACCAAAATCCTTAGGGCTTGTGCTACAGTGACCTATAACATACGTATCAACTTTCAGCTCATCTGAACTATACGTTTAGACCCTATCGTGTTCGCTCACATATATCGGCTCACATTACAAAGACACTATCGCACTTAAAAAATTCGGGCTCATAGGCCATAATCAGTGTTGGGCATAATTGATTAAAAAGTAATTGAATTACAATTAAATTATAATTATTTTACTGTCAATAAATTAACAAATAATTGATTACAAATAAATTGAATTACTTATTCAATTTGTAATAATTCAATTTATTTGTAATCAATTACTTGTCAATTGATTGACAAAAAAAATTATAATTGCAATTTAATTGTAGATGCAATTGCTTTTTAACCAATTATGCCCAACACTGGCCATAATGATAAAGAATTTTTCTTTGTGTCATTTTAGTAAAACTGTAAGTGCTAGATTCACCAAAATCTACACTGTTTGTGAGACGGTGACCCATGACTTGTGTATAAATTTTTACCTCTATTGAATAAGGCATATTGACGCTCCTAGGTTCTATATTTTATTTCACTAAAGATTTTCTCTGAATTTTATTATAATTATTTAAATTTATGCCTCCCCCCTTCTCTTTTTTACTAATTGCGGGACTCTGAACGGTTTCCCATGTTTTTGGGGATGCCCTGCTTCCTTTCTGCCATCCGGACGTCTTGCCAACGCATGTAATAGCCTCTGTTCCACTTAGGATTTTAAGGATAAAAATTTTATTTTATTTTATTTTTTTAACACCTGGTGCCTTACTCTGAAAAATCTCTGCTCACGCGAGGAATATTTTCAGTCTAAATTAAAAAAAAAAAAACCAGCCAAAAGGGGTTTTTTTTCCTGAAAAATCATCTTTAAGATTTTTATACTTTCGATGGAGGTAAGCATTGGTTGCGACCAATTGCAGGTACTCCGAAGCATTGACGTTGACTTAAAAAAAATTTGGGCCCATAGGCCATAATGACAAGGACTTTTTCTTTGTGTCTCTGGGGAAAAAAAAAAAAAAAAAAAAACTATAAGGACTAGATTCACCAAAATCAATAGGGTTCTTGCTAAAGTGATTTATAACATACGTACACACTTTCAGCTTATTGAAACAAAGCTTTTAGATGCTATCATGTTCACTCACAGGCGCACACACACACATACATATACACTCCTTCTCATATTGAAAAGGACACTTTATATTTTGAAATAACTAATGTAAAAATAATTGTGAACAAGATTATACTAAGTGCACTTAATATATCTAGTATTCTAAAAACCAAAATTGCTATAATTTTTTTAATATGAAACAAAATTAATAAAAAATAATGCAAAATGTGTTTTTCTCCACGTTTTTAGATGTGTTAACTTACTAGCGGATAAATTACAGTTGACATGCGAATTTGTTAACTACTGGGATAGATTAATTCATATATAAGCCTTCCATTTTTCTTGGACGGACATTACTGATAATTCCTTGAAAAGAAGAACGTTCAAGTAGTGAAGTATGATAAATGTGTTTTTTAAGTGGAAGGATAATTTCAATCCGTCGAATTTCTAATGAAATTCGAAGGTCTAAAATTGCTGAAGGAAATGTGATCAAACATTGAACTGCTGGTTTGATAGGGGAGAGATCTGATTCAAAATCAGAGTTTTTTTTACAGAGATCGAAGACTCATAATTCCTCTTACTGTTCTACTCATAATGACTGCTGCTGAATTTGCTCGTAATTTGTAACAAAAGGTTAGGGTCCACATTTATGCATGTTTAAAATAATTAATATGTTAAAATGAATAAAAAACCTGTAATAATCAATCAGCATTTAATGGGAGAAAGAATGTCTGTGTTAAAGTTGAATAAAGACAATATTAAATGGTAAAATGTTGCATTTTTGGATGAAAAAATTTTATTCGTGATTAACCAAATAGTTTTAACAGTTACTGGCACAATCTGAAGATAGCGAAAAACAGAGCAGATTTTTTAAAGGCAGATATGAATCTGGCATCTTAAAGGTGGATCTATGGTGCTCTGGGGAGCTGCTTCTACTGAAGGCAGAATGAATTTAGTAATTTTTTCTATTATTATGAACATCAAGAGAATATCCGCAAATTTTAAACGTGAAATTATCAGATTTTTGTTAAATTTTGGGGGGTAATAATATTTTTTTTTCTACAAGACTCACATTTTTGCTCTACTTTTAGAGCAATAGGAAATAGTTTGAAGAAAGTAACTTCTGTATTATTGCCTTTCCCATGGCCTAAAAGTGGAAAAAACCTTAACTTATGATATTAGAAAAGTGCATGCAAGTGGAAAGCAATTTTAAATATTTTAAATGTATTAAGAATATCATATATGCTATACGAAATGGTATTGAAACTGAATATTAAAAAAAAAATGTATATATATACCAGAGAGAATGGGACTGTTTAACCCTAAAAAGAGACCCCATAAAATATTAATTTAAAGAATAACTGAAAAAAATTGCTAAAATTCGAGCTGTCCTTATAATTGTGAACACCTGAAAAATCATCTTTTTACCATATTTAAAGTTTTTTAAGATAGAAAAATGATAAAACTTTTTAAATATAGTCTATTAATGAAATTCAAAGTAATTAAAAATATATTTGTTTAAATAATAGTGTTCAGTGTTTAGTTAATAGAAAAACGGGTGTCCTTATAATTATGAGAAGGAGTGTATATATATACATACCAGTGGCATATCATGACATTTGAATCTGGGCATGCTCTGAAGTCAACTATGGAAAGAACACTACTCATCAAAGCGATATCATTTCATCAAATTTAAGCTCGGATTTTTCCAGTTTCTTGGTAGGTTGATTGTAGAATTGAAGTCGTTTGATTATACTTGGGTCCTAGGCCTATGGGTGGAATGCCGTCCGTGGGGGTCCTTCTAAGGGGTCCTAGCTTGTATTTACATGAGTTTCGGAGAAAACCAAGGAAATCTCTGAACAGCTAGGCCGATGAGTGTGACCTTGGATTGAACCCGACATTTCCCATCTACCAACTTTAAGCGCAGACCCGCTCGGCCGCTGGTGGGCTTCAATTTCTCGGAATCTTATATAAAATTTTACATACAAATTTTGTTGCTTTAATTTTAAATCATACATCTAAAGGACTCTTATATTAACTTATTGAAGGCCTCTTTGGTCGCTTCACTAATAGCTGTATTTAAATGAATTTTCAAAGAAATTTAATCACAATATTTTTTATATCACTTCAGAAATAAAAACAAAAAAAAAAAGAAAGAAAAAGAAAAGAAAGAAAAAGAAAAGAAAGAAAAAGAAAAGAAAGAAAAAGAAAAGAAAGAAAGAATAGTGAGAACCAGAAAGAAAAAATCCATTGAACTCTTTGAAAACTTGGCTTCAGGTTCTCACTGCATTCTGCTGTCTTCCACAACCACACTATGTCGGATTGGAGACCACACTGCTAGTAGCAGCACCTTAAAGGAGCGCTTCAATGTAGGTGCTTATCTGACCTCTGATAGTTCTTATACAAAAAGTTAATTGTTGCAATTTTTAATAAAGTTAAAGATTTAATAAGTTTAAATCTTTCTATCATATTACCATTTGATTTCGATAGAAACAATGCATTAAAAATAATAAACATTTCTCTTCAAAAGGAGGTATTACCCTTTTACATAAACAATTATTTTTGAAAACGCAACTATTATGTGCATTAAAAAAAAAAAAAGTTTCGCTCAAGAAAGGATATAACCAAATTAAGAAAAATGTTTCATATTCAAAAGTATCGTTAAAAAAAAGAAGAAGCAGTATTAAAATTTTATTAATATAAAAACAATTTAATTGCATGGCTTAATGCAAAAGAATGAAAAATAATAGAATAGAAATCTTTACTAAGGAATGCAGGATGAAAAGAAAAACATGCAAATTAGATAAAATTTAAGAAAATAAAGCAGAAAAATTAGGAACATTCCAAAATAAATAATTAATTTAAGAAATTCAGATTCAAAAATTAAAAAAAGAAAAGAAACAACGAAAGAAAATAAACAAACAACAACAACAAAAAATCTATGCACACCTGCATGATCAAAGCTACGCATCTGCCAATTTTTTATAGATCTGCGATCAGTGGCCTGACCTTCATAGTGCATACAGGCACACATGAAGAAGAAAGTTTGCTTTATTCATATTATAGAATAAACAAAATTTGTTGCATACTTTTATTTCTGGCGGAAGACTTCGCTTAGAATAAGTTATTGGGAAAAAAAAAAAAGAAAAAAAAGCAACTTTTTCTGGCACATAAAACAATTTTCAGAAATTTATCAAAATTTTATTTTGCAATTTAATCATCATTTTCAAATCAATTCATTTTTTTTTTTTCTTTTCAAAAAAGTTTTTTATTACATCATTGTAAAATGAAGTATAAGTTTTAATTTATCATTCAGTTGGAGAAACCAGCTCTCCTCTATGCGAACATCTCTACCGAAGGTAACAAAATACCTAACGCTGTAAAAATACCTAAAACTCCAGAACATGCTCACCAAGGATCACATGCCTTGGAATCATTTTCACAGCGGAACTCCCCTTGTATTTTATATGAGTGAAAATTAGAGGGACGTTGAATATTCCCTCAAATAGCAAAAAATCCCTACATCATGACAGGCTTTACAAAGGTAGCATGACCTAAGCAATAACTGGTCAGCAGGAGAAGAGGGTGATACTCTGGGATGATACTGGTTAGCAGATGTCGCCTAATAAAGCCGGAGGGTACTTACAACAACAGTAAGAAAAAAAGCACTCTGATTTACCCAGGAATAATGTAACAAAAGAAATTTCCTTTCCTTATAATTTTAAAAACTGAATGATGGATAATGTATAAATGGAAGTGAGTATTTAACAAAATTAGTTGAAATAATTTATTTTTAAATAAATTCTGTTTAAAGTTCAGATAGTTCTTAGTGGGTATGCATCGCATGCCTAGCATACCCAGAGAATATGCCACTGATACCGTAAAATCCCGAAAGTAACCCCCACATTGAATATAACCCCTCCCCCTTTTCTCGCTGAAAGTGAAATGTCTCCGTTATCCTGAAAGTAACCCCCCCCCCCTTTTTTTTTTCTCCATACAACAAAGCTACATTCAATCTTTGGGCACACTTACGGTACGTCGGCATTGCAAGTTAAGTTTTAATATTTATATATTATATCTAATTTAACTAATTTTTCATAAAGTGTCGGATGCACGTTATCAATGGAATCATTACGCAGTTTTTTTTTTTTACCTTTAATGTAAGAAATGATATCCTTTAATATTTCCTTTTAAGTAAGTACCGTAAAATCCCGAAAGTACCCCCTCCATTGAATATAACCTTCCCTCCCTTTTCTTCATTTTTTTTTTTTGATAATTTTTTTTAAAGAATCTTGATTATAACCCCCCCCCCACCTGAAATTTATCCGTTTTGCTTTTCAAAAATGGGGGGGGGGGGTACTTTTGGGATTTTACGGTATATACATACATCACCGTAAATATAGCAAAAAAGATCTTAGAGAACCTCAAATCGTGTAAAAACTTCCAATTGTTGCAGTCGGATTTTTTGGCATAATTACAAAACTTTCCTTATATATGTATGTTTGAAAAGTAAAAATATGTCGATTTTTGTACAAATTTCTGACCGAATTTTTATACATAATGCCAGGGTCTGATTGACTTCATGTAAGGCCTGGGGCACACATGCTTTCTTAGACCCCCGCCAGTACTTGACGAGGTGAAAAAAGTTGAAAAAGTGACCAAAATTTTTGAACACAGAACAAATAGTGGCCAAATAATCACCAAAGAAATTAGTTTTAGGGCCCCCTGCTATTCAGAGTATGGGGCCCAGGCCCCACCCGCCACTGCGATAGTCACGCCCTGCATAATGCATACATTTGGGGGGGGGGGGGGGGTTGGACCTGCTGGACTAATATAGTCTACGATAATTTTTTCTTCCATTAATCTTAATTTAAATTCTGTGACGATCCCCGATATGGGCGAGCCCATAGGGACACCCATATTTTGTTTATATATGGTATATTTAAATTTAAAATAACTCTCCCGTAAAATTAAATTACTGGTGGCTATTAGTGTATCAGCTATTGGGATTTTATATTTTTCTTTTATGGCTTGGTTGATTATATTTGAGATTTCGAAATTAACGAAATCTCAAATATAATCAACCAAGCCATAAAAGAAAGATATAAAACCTCAATAGCTGATACACTAATAGCCAAAAATAAAATAAAATTTTGGGTTAGATACATAGACGATATATTCACCGTAATCCAGGACAACCACAATACAAAAGAAATTCTTAAAGAATTAAACCATTTAGACGAAAATATAAAATTTACTTTTGAATGTGAGAATAATAAAGAAATAAATTATTTAGATGTAAAAATTAAACGAGAAAATAATCATATTAAAACATCCATATATTGTAAACCTATGGCTAGCAACAAAATAATTAACAACAAAAGTAGAACCCCATATCGCTACAAAATTAATGCTATACGCAGTTACATTAATCACGCCATCCTCATATGTTCTGATAAATCCGATTTAAATAAAGAATTGAAATTCATTAATAAATTAACTATCGAAGCAGGATATCCAAAAAACCTTGTTGAAAAACTGTTTAAAAAAAGAATTAAACTAGATAAAATTAAAAATAGACAAAAAAAAAATATTTTTTCCATCCCATACAATCAAGGAACATCAAATAAAATTAAAAACGCCGCCAATAAATTAAATATAAATATACCATTAAAACCTAATCCTAGTATATTCCAAATAATAAGAAGCGATAAAGATTCAATAGAAACAGCCGGTATCTACAAAATTTCGCTTAAAAACCAAAATAATGGAGATTATTGTTATATAGATGTAACAAAAAGAAAAACTCAAATAAAGGAACATAAAAGTAATATTAAATATAATAGAAACACTACACTGCCTTAGCCAAAAATTATCAGAAAAATAATATTGACATCAACTTTAACAACATAACAAAAATCGCAAATTACAATAACCTGTATTACGCATTTTTTAGAGAAACCATAGAAATTGTGTATAACCGTAACGTAATCAATGACCACGAATCAGCTGAGATTGACATTATGTGGCACCATCCTTTTGAAATTAGTAATCAAGACCAAGAACAAGGTAGTCATCGTCCACTGCAAGTGAGAGGCACCGACGACGCCAAGGGCCCTCAAGAGAAAAAGCTTTCTGCCTTTGTGAAATGAAGCAAGATCACAGGTTTTTATAGTTTTATTAAGTATGTAATACGGTTCGTTTAAAATTATGTTAGGTTCTTTTATTTGAAGTAATTTTAATTTTTGGAAATATATATATGCGACGCAATGGGGAATTCTAAATTCAGGTGCTTTAGCAAGATAGTCCCTTAAAAGTGCAAATTTACAGAAATTGGAGGGTTTTTTTATTTGTTTATTTATCAAAACTGAATATGTAGATGGCACAGGCAATGCCAGAGGATCTGCTAGTATAAATATATGGTCACAAAAACAACTTTCTTGTGTATGGAAAAGTGGATTGTAAATAAACAGGCAGGTTCTAGTGTTTTAGTCAATAAATGCACATTATTTGACATATTCTCGAAACAAACTGGTAAAATTTTTACCTATAAAACAAAAGTCATGAAAACAGAGTTATATGCACTGCAGAGCATGAATATCATTTGTTCAGCAACAACAATCAACAGCCCTTTTTATTGTTATGGGGAAGATTAGGGGGAATGATATTCTGGAAAAACCTAGCTAATTCTGTATAAAATTAAAATAGGGCTTCTATATTTCTTAGACCTGAAGCTACTTTTGGTTAATTTTGTTTGCTAAAGTGACCAAATTCGACTTTCGCAGAAGCCAACTTTTTTTTTTTTACAACTGATCTAAAAAAAATATTTTTAAAAAATATCACAAAATTTTCATTTGAGGAGAGGTAAAGCTTGAATTTTCTCCTTCGGATATTCGTATATGTAGTGCTGATATCCGATACCCCATTGGATATTTAAAATTCAGGCAGTTAGACCGGATACCAGATATCCGTTTCATCCCTACTGTGAGGGCTTTTCTACTCACAGGATTTGACCATCTTGGCTGGCATCTCATTGAGCCTTGGGAGTGGCAGGATATTCCTATCAAGTATCTGTTGAGCTTTGCTTCAGCTGCGAAACTTTTATCTTAGGAATGTTTAAGGGTTTGGGTAGAATAGACCTCTGGTCAATATGTATAACTCTCAGTGTCCTGCTGATGGCTGCCCTCCTTATAAGTCACAAAAGGAGACTGCCAGGCTAGTATGTGTATATATCAAAACTGGTGTGTAAGAATAGTGAAATGCACTTATAATTTATTAAAATGTATGTGTGTAATATGGTTAAAGCAACTAACCAGTCATTTAATAATCTTTTTATTTCTCAAGAGTTCTAAATTATTAAAAATAAACATGGTGGCTATCTTGACAGGTAAGTCGTGAGACTTGTTTTCTTGTTTGCACAGTCTTCTGCATCAACAAGTTGCCAAAAAGCACCAAGGGTCACCCATCAATGGGATTTTACTGAGTTTTCATATGTATCTTTCAGATAAATCTGTTTTGTTATTATTACAGTCCAAAATAGTTCCTATGCTTAGGGCCCGAATTTTTGATGACTGAAAAAGAATTCAGAAAGAATTTTAAAGATAAAACTTCCCAAATGAGATTATAATTTTATCAATTTAAATATATTATGCAGAAAACTAACTTTTATTCATTCTTTTAAAGATAAGAGCAAAACTAAAGCAAGTGCATAGTTCATTTTTTACATGTTTTCGTTTTATTGCTTGATTTTATTGCTTTTCATTTTGTCAAGTAAACAACATTTTATAAATATATCAGACTGCAAATATAACTTAATTAGTTTAGGCTTTAGACTCATGTCCCTCTCATACATTTTGTTTGCTTTGAAACCTATAGTTTCTAAAATCTTATTTCAAATTATCCTTACTACATTGTTGCATCCATACATTCAGCAACTATCTTTTAATTACAATTAAATTAACAGAATAGACTGGACAGGATTAATTCACGAAGAAATAAGTTGGGTTGAAAAGTGTAGGAAATATTAAAGCTGCAAGGGCATCGTTTCAAATGATCTGCAAACAAATAATTTAAAGCTCAAACTGCCTAAAACCAATTAATAATAAAATGTAAAAGAGAATTCGGGGAAAGTAGAGAATGTCTCACAAAAATAAAATAAAATATGTGTGTTAAAAAAGAAATGAAAGGATTAAATTTACTTAAAACTCCACGGAACTAAATATAAATAATGCATGCGCCTGTCATCAGTGGCAAATTATAAATCCGCATTTTTTACATATTTAAAAAAAAAATTAAATCAAGCTCAAACAAAAGTAAATTTTGCAAAATTTATTTTTAAAAAATAATTCTTTACCTGCTCAGAGAAAAATTCATTAAATAAGACGGAACACATGAACTACAACAACACAGAAACTACAGATGATGTAACAACACAGAAATAAATAGAAAACACGATATAAACTGAAATTGACTTAAATCTATCATCTATGTGTACAGCACCGACAAACAGGAAACACAAAATTTAATCTATTGGTCACTTATTTTGTTGCCAATCGAACATGAATTCGTTCATGGAGTAAATGACTCCATGATCTTGCTGTTGGTTGGGTTTTACGTCGCACTAGTGCTGCGCAGATGGGTCATAGATATAGTAATATATATAGATCTATCATCCCCATGTTATCAAGCAAAAAAAATTGATGCCGAAAAAATTCCAAAATCAGCCATTAGAGAGTATTGAAAAAAAGAATAAAAAGAAAAATGAATTTGAAACTGCACAGACGGCTACAAAATTATTCGAGCACTAGCAATAATCCTTGCCAAAAAAAAGTACACTTAATACAGCTTTGTTAAATAAATCCTTGTCGAGTCATGTTCTTAATCAGTCTAAGAACATGATTCGACAAGGATTTACTTAGCAAAACAGTCTTAAGTGTACTTTTTAAATATAGGAATTATTGGCTAGTGCTCGAATAATTTTGCAGCCGACTGTATCTGGAGTTTTTCATTCACCTTTGGTAAATAAATTATTCATAAATTTTATTTACCGTGTGTATTCCTGTGTGATTTACTCGGGGAAAGGCAGTCATTAGAGTGACTTCTCCCGAAAAAGAAGGCCTCACTTTTTCCCTCTCGCTGATCAATCTATGTCTTATTACTATATCTATGAGATGAGCAATCCGCGTTTGTAATGATCGATAGATGGCGCTTTCCCAACTGCAGTTGTTAGTAAATATAATAGCCACACGTGCATTTGTTATTGTTCTTTCTTGTTGTTCTATCATTGTTTCAGCGTGAAAGCTATCAGTGGTGTGATAATTTCACCTTAGCCCACCAGAGGACGAGCATTTCATTACAATCGCGGATTGGCGACGATCTGGGACATACCCCTAGAGGTGGCCCGGAGACACGGAAGGGATGGCTCTCCCACTTCGGTAGGCTGACCAGATCAAAGTACCTTTATAATAGAGAAGCATAAAAAATTGCTACAATTATCAAATTATGGATGCATTTTTTCATTCCTAATAAATAAGGACTAAAAATAAAGTGTTACTGATTAATAATTTAGTTTCTACACTTTTTAAAACTTAGAAAAATGCCTTCAAAGAAAAGGGTGTCCCCATTTGTCCCCAGAAAATGGAGACGTTTGGTCAGTATACACTTCGGTGACGCGAATTTGGAAAATGCCTACTCCTCAGAACCTTGGCGAGAAAATTCTTGGCGCACAACATATTTTAAGGGAAAAATATGAAAATGTGGAAGCTAATCATTGATTGAATCAAACCTGTCAGAATGAATCAAGAATGAATGAATCATCGATTCACATCCACCGTACTTGCATTCGTATCATAGTGTATGGCTGGGATTGCGGTGCCTCGTTCTTAAGTCTTATCTTAAATGTTACGAACTTTCTTAGATGGGCGTGGTTAAGAACGATCTTAACTTGGTATTGCGGTGCCTCAAGCGTAAGTCCTCCGCGTGTCCTCGTAAGAGAAAGCCAGCCAGCCAATGGGAGACGCAGAGCGAGCTATGTTGTCATTGCGCGCGCATCGAGTTACGATTCGACTTAAGATAGCTCTGAGGTTGTCGTAAGATAGTGAGACACTGCAATACGACTTGCGTTTTGTTTACGTCTTAAGACAGAGTTTGTGCGTAAGATAGTGTTGAGCGAGGCACCGCAATCCCAGCCTATAAATATAAAACATTTTGTTTAATAAAAAAAAATAATTTTCTTCACATTTAATTGAATGAAAAGCGATTATTTTACAGAAGACATTTTTTTTTTCTTTTGTGTTTAAAATGTGCTAAATAAAAATACAAATTTATTACATATAACTTTTTTTCCAATATGTAAACGTAATAAATTTCTCCACTAATTTATTAACTTTATCATTCAATATTTTTCGTTATTCAATATGAATTATTTTTATTCAAATAAATTAATTTATACTTTTACATATTTCTTCTGAAGTATTCTTTCTTTCTGTCTCATTTTCGTAAAGGGAAAAGAAAATTGTAATCCTTGGTAAAGTAATGATGTACTTAAGTAATTACTAACATAAGTAATTAAGTAAAATGTTTGTTAGGTAATATTAATTTTGATTAATGCAGATTTTTTTTTCTTTGCCTAACTCTGAAATTAAGTATAGCATGCACAGTTTTATTTATTGATTAATTTTTAAAATAGCAACACATTGATTTTCTTCTATTTACTTATTTAGATTAATAAATAAATAAGGCTCACTTTCTAAAAATTGAACTAATTCAAATGTTTGTGCAGGTATAGATTGATTACATTGATAATATGATTAATTGCATGTATTATAATCTCTTCCTTTGAATGAAATTTCTAATTATTTTTATGTAAATGATTTTTAACTCAATTTATTTCAGTAATAAACTTGCTTTAGTAAAAATGAACTATTTCCAAACGTTTAAAAGTATTTATATAATCTTAATATATATACATATCTAATATATATATATATATCTAATATATAAAATTCTCGTGTCACAGTGTTTGTTACCATACTCCTCCAAAACGGCTTAACCTATTTTAATGAAATTTTGTATGTACATTTGGTAGGTCTGCAAATAGGTTTTTATCTATTAATGAAAGTTGTAACTTAATTAGTTCTTTCTTAATTAATTTTTAACCAACTCTTTCAACATCTTTTCTACCTAGATGGCGCGAGTTGTCCGTTGGATGTATGGATGTTTGTTATTCAATCACGTCACAACGGTTAAACGGATCTGGATAAAATTTGGTACCGAGATAATAATCTGGAATAGGACATATGCTACTATTTAGGATCTGGATAAAATTTGGTACCGAGATAGATAATAATCTGAAATAGGACATATGCTACTATTTGATTAGATTTTTTAAAATTAATTAAAATATGAAAATAATAAACTGGTAATTACCTTAATATAAGCCATTTACATTTTTAACTGTTGCCAAAAAAGTTTACGAGGTATTTTTATTTATTTATTTATTTATTTTTTCAACATAAAATGAAATATACTTTCACACGAAAAATAAATATTACTAAATGTTAAATTGGTGAATGAGAAAATAACGTCTTTATAATTAAAATAAAATAGTAATAGTAATATGATCTGAATTTTATTTCATGGCATTTTTTATATACTTCAACTTTATATGTATATATATTTCATGGATGAATCACGCTAGGCATAAAAGATAATTCTGCATTATATTAAAGGTATTTACTTATTGATAATACTGGACAAATTTTTAAATTTTGATGCTGAAGTAGATCGGAGATATTTCGCCTTGGACAGCCACTTAAAGCCAAGTAGCTCATCAAAAATATAACTAAATTATAAAGTATTGAAAAAGAGAAAGAAATAGGAACAATAATCGCATAAATTATATTTTGGTCTAAAACGGCGATAAAAATTCAAATAACGTCAAGGGGAGCTATATTAAGTTTGTACCATGTTGAGGTTTACATATTAATTAATTTATTTTTCTATATACCAACTACTATTAACTAAGAATGAATTATATATAACCACAAAATAATAATAATAATAATTGTCTCATGCGATAGACGTAGCCGATCATAGCATATTGTAATATTAAATTTGGCTTGAAATTGCTGTCATTTTATGGTTGATTGATTAAATCAAATAAATATAGGAAATAACTTGAAAGCAAATATTATGTACATCACACATAATGTTGTTCTTATGTAATTGGTATTCAAGTATAAAAAAGCTTCTTCAGATTTTTCGATACTGTCTGTATCGAAACTGTCATATATGATAAGCACCCAAATGGAAGCCCACGGGTAAGCTATTGTCGCAGGCAATAGGGACAGGCACCGGAGACTGCGAAGACAAACAGTTCGATGCCAAAGGCAGCGGGAACTCAAAGCGAGCTTTTGAGCGATTTCAGTATTTTTTTTTTTCTTTTTTTAATAAAGCTATATAGAAAAGAGTTTCCTTTAAATATAGTGACCAGCGAAGCAGGCAAAGCCTGCTAGTATATATATATATAACCTTTCATTTTTAAAATTTCATGCAAACAATTCTCCATTCAGAGGCCTTTTTTGTAGACTTTTATATTGTTATAACTTGAATGGGGACAAAAAAAAAAAAAAAGATATTTGAAAATTAAATTTTTATTATTGAGAAATTTTTAGTTATGTTGGTAAAAATGATTTTTGGAGGCAAATTTAGAAAATACGCATTTTTTAATTAAGCCTCGCTTTCCCAACATCAAGGCGTTACTGCAGAAAAATCGCTTTCAGGTGCCGCTTGGCATGCTTGGCGAAAATCACCAGCACAGCACCTTGTTGTACAATTTAGAAGTTGCAACATTCCACTGGTTATGTTTGCTATCTCTGACGAATTAGCGCACTTCTTGAATGAGGCGGGCTTAACTAAATTTCACTTCAAAATGGGGTCAAAGTGATTTCCAAAAAATCATTATTGGTTTTCTGCAATTTTCGATTTTGGGGAGGAGTTACGAGGGGGCAAATTCAAGTACCCCTTTTAGCACTAAATTTGTCTGGGGAAATATATAGGATCATAAATTTTAGTGTGTGGCTTATTTATGTGTGTCTGACACTTATTTTAACGGGATTTTGCGAAAGTTCCCAATTGGGGGGGGGGAGGGGGGCAATAAAACTGTTTCCAAGCATAACTGCTTCAAATTATCTCAGCAAGATTAATTTTATGTGTCGGTTGTTTATGCCTTCCCAACACGCACTGTAAAGGGATTTTTACGTAATTTCTTCCTCCCTCCTTTGCAGGTGGATAGGGAGGCAAAAATATGTTTATAAGAGTAACTCCACTCCAAATTATCTCAGGGTAGTGATTTTTTAACATGTCGATTGATTATGCGTTCTCAAGACATATACTACAAAGAGATTTTGTAAAATTCCACATTATCCCCCTTGGGGATTGGAGAGGAGAAAACATATTTCCAAGTGCAAATCTGCTCCGAACTTAGGTGTTTTTTTATGTGCGGGCTGGTTATGAGTTTCCAACACACACTATGAAGGTATTTTGTGAAATTTCCCCTTTCCTCCCTTTAAGGGTGTTGAGTAGGGGGCAAAAGCACCTTTTAAAGTGTAACTGCTCCAAATTACATAGATACCAAGTCTACTGTTTTTGGCGGGGACTTCAGACTGGAAAAATTTTATAGCTGATTTTAGTAATACTAATCGTCGAAAATATATATAACATATTCCATTTAAAAATACCAATGTGAATTTTGATTTAAAAGATTAAAAACAGCAGCTATGAAATTATCTCATGAAAGTGATTTTTTGATATGTCGATTGGTTATGTGTATTCAACACACACAAACTACAAAGAGATTATTTGAAATTCCGTGCCATCTCCCCTCTTGAGGGTTGGGGGGGGGGGAGATTAAAAAACATGTTTGCATGCGTAACTCTGTTCCAAATAATCTTAGAATGGCAATTTTTTATGTGTGGACTGCTTATGCATATTCCACACACACTACAAAGTGATTTTGTGAAATTCCCCACTACCGCCCCTTAGGGGTGGGGGTAAACTCTGCAGTAACTCTTCATGCATAACTCTGCAGTACATTATCTTAAGAAGGAGGTTTTCGATGTGTGGGTCAGTTATATATATCGAACTCATAATATAAAATTATTTAGCAAAATTCCCTCCTCCTTCTTCCTTTTAAGAGTGGGGAGGTGGTAAAAACACATTTTAAAATGTAGCGCTGCTTCAAATAATCTCAGGATCCTGATTTTAATGTGTTGGTTAGGTATGTGTATGCAACATGTACTATAAAGGGATTTTGTGAAGTGTGGCAAGTGGAAAAACCTTTACCGAAGGTAGCGAGAACTTTAACTTAGATTTTGACTGATTTCAATGATTTTTTAAAATTATTAATGGTATAGCGTTTTGAAAATTCATTTCAATATAATTACCAGCGAAGCAGGCAAAGCCTGCTAGTACATAATAAAAGAGCATCAAAGAACTGGCGTTTAAAAGTGATAATTACAAAACTTTGAATAAACACCATAAAAGCAAGAACTTCCAACAGTTGTTTTGGGTCAAAAGAAAACCTAGCCCTTCCCCTAGTCAAGGGAATAAAGTAGGCACGAGTGCTGTAACAAAGCAGCAACACAGTGCAACCTGCAACAGTGTGTTGTCGCTTCTTTTACAGCACTTGTGTGTACTTTTTTTGTCTGATGAAGGGTTTTTTTTTTTTTTTTACCTGAAACAATTGTTGCGAGTGTTTGCTTCTATGGTGTTTATTCAAAGTTTTGTACTTAGTAATAATACATTTTCCTATTAAAAAAAAAAAATTAAAGAGTAAAATTTACTGTCATTTACTTAATTTTCAAAGTACACCTGATCATTTTTTTTTTTTTCATAGATTTGGTAAAATAGAAATTTTGGCCAATGACAGTCCTTCGTATGTTGTCATTCTTTCTATCAAGGCACCCTAGTATAACTTACTTGCCAATATTGCAGCCATATTTATTTTAATAATTTAAACTTGAAAAAGAAAATCTTTATTAAATGACGAATTAATTGCCTTAACGATGTTACACGTACATACATTTTAATAAATTATAGCTATATTTTAATACAGTTGTACATATTTTTTATTAATACTTCCTTAATATGGAAGCCTATTTTTTAAGATTAATAATACAAATATTTAAAATTGAGCTATTTCACTATGCATAGAAATCTGTATAGTAGCGATCACTTCCATGCATGTGAACTCACTTTGCAACCATTAAAACCAAAAGAGAAAAAAACATCACTGGATACAACTTACACATTTTGCATGAAAATCTGTATAGCAGTGGTCACGGTACCATACATGTATGCTTGCTTAGCTAGCATAAAAAAAAAAAAAAAAAAAAAGCTACTCCAACCACAACAGTCCTGATAAGATTATATATGTTACCGTTAAAGCGCGAAACCCGTTAATCTGAAGATTACCTAGCTAATCTGCAGAGTAACTAAAATGACCCGTTAAAGTGCGGAATAAAGAGTTTTCTGCATTTTAAGTAGGTAATCTGCAGATTAACGGCTTCTGTGTCGTTAAAGTTCAAATGTTTGTTTCGAGCCTTAGTTTTTTTTACATTCACTATGACGTCAAACAGTCATGTGATACAGATACGCGAATCCCAGATTAGTCTGTGACGCGATTGACCTTCAATCACAAACCGAAACTTTTATCCCTTCCTCTCCGCTGTGATGTGATAAACAGTAAGCGCAAAACGTGGATCATCGAAGCTATGACATTAGATTTCTTATTATGACCAACACAAATTTTAAAGTACAAGTAAGTTATAATTGTTTTGAGTTTATTTCTTCTCTTTTTTAATTCTGTCAATATAAGTTTAATAAGGGTCTGCATTTTATTAATGAAATATGATCTTAATTAAAAGCTCTCTCTCGTGAAACTTCATTTTAAATTATGAATCTTAAATTAACTAGGTCTAATTATTTTCTCCCGAAATAAAACTATTAAACCACATATTTTTAAAACTACTTTATTTTAAAATTGATTTAAATTACTATTACTTACTGAAAAAAATAACACATGTATTATTTTTTAACTCTGGAAAATATGGCATTCAATATTATGGCATTATTCAATAAGTACTTAAAATGAAATTTTTATGCATTTTTTAGCATTTCATTACAATTTTTCTCTTTTGTTTCTTTCAATTTCAAGTTTGTTCAAGTTTCAATTTTTAATTTTGTTCGCTTTTTCAAATAATTTCGTTGTAGTTTATCACATAAAATGTGTTAATAAAGTTTTTTTTTTTTTTTTAATTGTAAAATTAATATATTTCCTAAACTTGTACAGATATATGTATGCTGCAAAATATAGTTTAATTAAAAAACTGTCATTTTAATTTTTATGCGTTCTAAAAATTATTAAAGCAGTTTTAATTGTTTGAAGTACTTCTTAAAATGCTTCTGATTTGTCTAATTTAATATTTCTTTAGCTAATTAAAAATTGGTGCATATTTTTTTAAAATATAGTAATAGCAATATAAGTTGTTAATAAAACTTTTTTTTTTTTTTTATATATTTTTATTTGAAAAGAAATCGTTACTGTATTTTAATTCTAACATTCATTCATAAAATAGACTTCATTGTAAGCTATTAAAGATATTATATTTCATATTAAAAATGCATAACATATTCAAACTTATATTGACAGAATAAAAAAGATGACATAAATAAAACAAATATAACTTTAAAACACATAAAAATTAAAACACATACAGATTAAAATAAGTAAAGAAAGAAAGAAAAGAAAAGCAAACTAATCTTTTTTTTTTCTTTTCCCGAATGATAAAAACAAATACAACACAGCGTGTAGTAAAATTATACCACCAGAGATCTTATTTTCATTTTAACGAGTGCCTAGTAGGTAATGTGCAGATTATCTAGGTAATTCACAGATTACCTAGGTAATTTGAGAAATGAAACAATTTTCCTCACTTTAACGGATCGCCCTAGTTAATGTGCAGATTGCCTAGTTAATCTGCAGATTAACTGATTTCTGCACTTTAGCGGTAACATATATACCACCAATTGTAAATTTTTCAGGAATTTTCTATGGCTTTTACAGAAAATACCATTGGCAAAAACTCAGCTTAGACAGTACAAAAATAAAAAAAACTAGTGTACAATGAATATTTATATTTAAAAAACTTTTTCATACACCATAAAATTATGAAAGCATTACCAGTTTCAAAAAGACATGGCCTTTCTTCTTCAGGTACAAAAACCACTAGTCTTGCTTTTTTCTCCAAGGTAATAGCAAGTGCTTTGCACCTGAAGAAGAAAGACCATGTCCTTTTGAAACTGGTAGTGGTTTTATTAATTTTATGGTATGTGAACAAGTTTTTAAGTTTAAATACAGTAGAGAGCCAGAAATCCACCGATCTAAAATCCACCAAAGTCCGAAATCCACACAGCTTTTCAGATACAAACAATGAAATTCTCTACTAATAAGTTACAAAAGTTTTTGAAAAAGATCTTGAATACAGATTTTATGTTTGCAAAAAAAAAAAAAAATAAATAAATAAATAATAATAATAATATGAAAGACTGCAAGAGCCAAGTTGCTGCTAATGAAATTACTGACAGTATATTAAATTCATCAAAAGAAAATAATGATTATTGTGATATGATGATATCAATCAGGTAAATAATAACAAACTAATTTTTTTAAATGCTTTTTGATGAAGGCATAATTTGTAAGGAATAACTCAATAAAATTCGTACAAAAATAAATGTTTGTTACTACTATTTACAATAAATAATAATAAAAATAAATAAACAAATCATGCAGGTTCATGTTTAGTTTAAAACTAGCTACATGTGAACAGATTTTTTGTAAATTTGACAAATATTTTTTTCATTATTATTCTTATGTACCTATTAATTTAATATTTAGTGTTATTATTCACTAGTATGTGTTTAGTTTGAATAATATTCTGTTTTTATTATTCAAAGTAAAAATTATTTTTTATAGGCCCCGAAATCCACAGAATCCTAAAATCCGCACAACCTCTGGTCCCGAACTGTGCGGATTTTTGACTCTCTACCAGGGTTCGGGATATATATCAATCGATATATATCATGGATATATATCATGATATATATCCAATATTTATTTTTAAAATATCAGGATTTTCGATATTTTTATTTATGTGAAGTATTTTGAAAATAGATTATTCATCATATTTATATTTTTTGTCTAAAAATTAGAACTTTAAATTTTCAATTGTTATTAAAAATTTTATTTTAAATGAAATGCTAAAAGGAGTTAACAAAAATAATTTTTACACATCTGAAAATGTTTTTCTAAAGTGCTCCTGTAATTTCAATATGAGAATTTCTGTGTTGTTTTTAATCTAGTTAATGATGTCAACTTAATGGCTAATTGTACGGACTATACAAACATTTTAAAACCCATCGCAAAAGCATTAGATGAAATGCAAAAAGATGAGACTAAACTTGCACAATGTGTAGAAATTTGGATTAACTTAAGAGAGGAGCTGAAAGGAATAAAATAAGTGCAAGAAAAATTATCAGCAAGAGGAAAAATGGTTCTTTCACCAGCACACTTAGCGGCAAATATGTTAGACCATCGATATTGTGGAAGAAAATTAACTGAAGAACAAAAGCAGAGAGCATTTGATTTTTTGCGTTCTACAGACAAAGAACTTTTGCCTCTAGCAATGACTTTTTTAGTAAAAAAATCCCCCTTTCCGAACTTTATGTTTGAAGACGATTTCTTAGCTGTGGAGCCATTGATTTGGTGGGATAATATTAAAATTGAACAGCCACTAAAAGAAAAAATTTCTAAGTTAGTAAATCAATTGTTTATACTGCTTCACCAACAACAGCATCCTTAGAGAGAATTTTCTCTAGCTTTGGTTTTGTTCATTCAAAATTGCGCAACAGGCTAGGAACTGAAAAAGCAGAAAAACTTACATTTTTATTTAAATTTTTGAGCATAAATAAATAAATTTCACTTTGTATTTAGTTTTGTAACAGAAATAAAACATTCTTGAGATTTGAGATAGTTTTATAATTTTTGTTTTGAAAGAGAAATTGTTTAACTTAAAAATTTTGTTAGTGTTTAAAAAAAAAAAAAAAAAAAAAAAAAATTATTATTTATAATTATATATATATAAATTACTATTTTATATTAGAATAATGTTTTATATTAGTTTTTATATAATGTGCAATACGTATAGGTGTTTAAGTTGCATTAAATCTGAAAATATTTATCATAAGTTGACAATTTTGAAAATATCGGATATGTATCAAAAATATCGGATATTTTTGATATTTTCGAAAATATCATGATATTTACGAACCCTGCTCTCTACTGTATTAAACACAGCTTAGTGTTCAATGAAAATCATTTCAGTATAAATTGCCTACTTTTATTCTTGTAGGCAAAAATTAGTGGTGAGAAATGATACATTTTACCAAAACAAATAATTCTGTTAAAATTGAGAAAAGGTTTACAAATTCTGGCTCTCCTGAAGCAATACCCCAGTAGCACATAACGTTGTTACAACTAATTTTTCACTGTTCAGACATATTTGCAACGCTATAACAACGTTATGTGCTACTTGGGTATTTGTCACCAAATTCGATTACTAATCTCGTCAGGCTGCCAAGTTTGTAGCCAACGCAAATTTTGATCTTGGCATCAATTTTAGCGATTTGCTGAAAATTTTTGTAAAGAATAAAATCTTACATTACAGCCTCATGGAAGTCTGAATAGTTGCTTTTGTGAGGGGGTTTCCTCCTTCATCAGCTTACTTCCTCGTGGTCCATGCCATCGGTAGTGGATGTTTTCTTCTGTCTCTTTGCTTTCTCTTTAATTAGATCGTGTCACTGTCGGTAAGCACAAATGCTGATATCAAAGCGCAGTGGCGGATCCAGAAATTGACTTTTGGGGGGGGCTAAGATTTTTCAAAGTGTTATTCTAGACCAATAAAAAATTTACAATTGCAATATTCAATTGTGAATGTCAGTGTTTTGGGGGGGGGGGGGCTTCAGCCCCCTAGCCCCCTCTTAAATCCGCCACTGTCAAAGCGGCAGCGTGTGTTGCCACTTTGCTTGCAGCACTCGTGCTTCCTTTGTTCGCCTGATGAAGGGTCATGTATTCTTTCGATCCAAAACAATTATTGTGAATTTCTAGCATTTTATGGTGTTTATTCAAAGTTGTGTACTTATTACTTTAAAATGCAAGTTCTTTCTTATTTTCTCTTCTATTTTCTTCCGTTTCATGATATTTGTGAAATATGCTAGCAGACCCATAGCTGCAGCCACAAACATTTCACTTTTTAAACATTTTAGGATGCTATGCTTTTTTTCTTTCTCTCTTGGCGGTAATAATAAACAACTTATACTTAAATTGTAATTTTTAAATTTACTAGATGAGGCTAAGTCTTCAAAAACAATTTGTTAAAAATGAAGTATAACTTTAAAATTTTCATAAAATTTGTAAAATTTTGGGTGTGTGGTGATTAAATCTCCAAATCTCTCATGATTAAGATCTCAGCAGAAGAATTAAAAATTATTTTGCATGGAGCATTTTAAAAAATTTTATCTTATTAAATTTATATGTAGTATGTAAAATTCTGAGTCAGGGAGTGTAAGCGAAAAATTGCCAATTAATGAAAAATGTGTTTTTTCTTTGGTCTAAAGCTGAATTGTTGCTAATTGATCAAACTATGTTCGATTTGAATGAAACAATTGAATATTACCATAAAAATTAAGTAATAGCAAAATAAATAACACCATAAAATTAAAAAACATACAAAAGTTCAAATGGCGAACAATTCAAAAGAATGCAAGAAAATTAAATGATAAATGTTTATCTATTTTAAGAAAAGATTTATTTACTGCATGTCATGATGAACTTTCTTTCTTCAATAAGCTTTTCCTCCCTTTTCTTCCATCTGACATCAGAGTTGATGAAATGAGCTAGCAAGCCCACATCTACAGGCACGAAAACAATTTTGTGCACTATAGATATGTTCCAGCTGGCGCAGGATGCAAAGACTTCACAAATGGAGAACTTTCTGAGGAAAACTGCTCTTTCTTTTCTTCTTCAGTCTTTTTTAAACAGTAACTATATAAATACATATTTTAATATTTAAGGATAATGTGCAATTTTTTGGAACTATAGCTTTATACACTGAAATTGCTTATTTCAAATTCGTCAGATAAAGCTATAGGGTAGGTGCTCCAGTGATTGGCATGCTCCACAAATTGACATCTATCCCGAAATAATTAATAAATAAGAAAAATAATAAAATCATATTTTACGTATAAGAATTTTAACATTTTTTGTCAAACACTGGAGCATAGGGTGCTAATAACTGATAAAATGAATAACTAGCAGTGTCAAACAATGAAACATAGGGGTCCAATTACTGATAAAATGAAAAACTGGCAGTGTCAATTACTGGAACATTGAGTGGGTGTCAAATAAAAATTCATAAAAAAAATAATTGTTATAAAATGTATATATTTTAACATATGTGGTTCTGAATGTCTTTCATGCCATATGTACTAACTTAAGATTTCTGAAAATATTTTCTGATGACTAGAACATTAAAAACATCAGAGATTGCTCTAAAAGTGTCAATCACTGGTGCACTTACCCTATCTACAAAAAAAAAAAAAAAAAAATAATAATAATAAATAAATAAATGAACTATAACAAAATTTTTATAAACAAATACCATAAAATTAAAAAACATACAAAGTTCGAATGGCAAACAACTGAAAAGGATACAAGAAAATCAAATTTCAATGCTGATCTATTTTTAGATTTATTTACAGCATGTCACAAGGAACTGTGTCTTCAATAAGCTTATCCTCCTCTTTCTTCTTCTATCTGATGTCGATATTAATAAAAATCGCTAGCAAGCCCACGTCTACAGGCACAAAATCAATTTCGTGCACTGAAGCTATGGTCCAGCTGGCATAGGATAAACTTCATAACTAGAGAACTTTCCAAGAAACACTGTTCCTTCATTTCTCTTCGATCTTCTTTAAACTGTGATTATTTATAATTTTGAGCTTTTCAACTGTTTTTTTTTTTTTTTTTATTGTACTTTATACATTTTTTGCATTTTTTTTTTTTTTTTTTTTTTTTTTTTTTATGTATTTTGATGCAATTTCATTTTCTGCCATTTTGAGTATGGCATTCTTTGATAAACTTTCCTTTCCTAAAGGTTTGTAAATTCCAAGAATAATAGCAAAATTGTGCCAAATTATTGATTTATTAAAAACACGCAAAGTCATACCATAAACTGTATTATTATTCACAATTAACAAAAATTAATTCTTGATTTTATAAATTCAAATTAACTTCACTCAGAATGTATGTGTACTACTTAATCAGCAGTCTACAGAATGCAATCTATTCTATGTAAATATACAGGGATGAGATTAGCAAAAAGATAAAAAAGCTGAAACTGTATGCAAAGGAAATGAAATACTTGAACTTTTATGACAAAATCTATTATATTAGAGTAATAAATAAGTTTTTAAATCTTTGTTTAGTATTCATTCAAGTTTAGATTAGTTGGTGTAACAAATGCACATCAAAAATCACAAAAAAAGTTGAAAAAACTGGAAAAAAAAAAAAAAAAAAAAAAAAAAAAGATGAAAAGAAAAGTTTACAAAAAAGCTGAAATCAGCTGAAAATCTGAAAAATCTCATCCCTGAATATATCTCACTATAATATTCAAAATGTAGTGTGTAATAAATATATTCATCGATATTATCATTATAAAAATGATTGAACTGATAATTACATGTTATCATCAGTTCGACCAATTTCATTTCAAACGGTGATATTTAACAAAATAAACATCTAACTAATATACTAATTAAAAGGAGAATGATCACAATTATATCATAATTTTAAGTCAAATTTGTTTTCAAATGTCTAAACAAATTACCTGATATAAGATGAGTCATCAGGATATAGTATCAGATACTAATATTTCAAAATGTTATAGCAATATTGTACACAATATTATCTTTTAATTAAAAAAATAAAAGAAATGTTAATTCTAGGCACTTATACAACTTACAGACATTAAACTAATAATTATAAAACCATTGAATGTTGTGAACCTACCTTGCAATAAGTTCTTCACACACACACAAAATAAACATTTGGATTCCAGCATTATTAATTACTAATTCACTTAAATGCATATGTTAAATAATAACTATAACAAAATATAAAATAAATAAATCAATCTCTTTTCAAGTTTATCTAGACATAATATAAACACGACAATTTGTTTACATGTAGGATGTTTCCAATTAGCTATGAACGTTTAGAAACTTATTTAGAAAATAAAAATAGCTATTCAATTAATGAATGTTTTAAATCATGCTTCAAAGTATCTAATTCAGGAGACAAAAGCACCTAAAATTTATTTAAAATTATTGAACAAATTTCTATTGTTATTGCTAATACGAATTCTGACGTCCGCTTGTCATCAGACATGCGAGCAACCCTACCGTCTATCATAATGACTCGCGCTCGCCAAAGCCCGATTATGTTTTTTCGCCAAGGTTCTGACGAGTAGGCATTTTCCAAATTCGCTTCGGTGACCCCCAGAGGTTAAAATTTTTGATGGGATGGGAACACTCCATGATCTCGGAGTGTAATGTTTTTTCCTAGGGTTACAAACAAACGGAACGCTTGCAACTTCGATGACGCAAGCACTGAGTAAGAAATAACTGGAGGGGAACTCCAATGGCCGAAACCTTGAGAAACCGCAAAAATGTTCATTTAATAACTTTCTTTAAGGAAAATAATGATTTTTGAGAAAGTCAACGATAAATGAATTCGATTATACAGAGTTTTCTTAAGACATATATTTTTTTACAAGAAGTATGTGATGCTTTGTCATTTTAAAAAAGCTAGTTTTGTATAAGCTGCCATCAAAAGGAAAAATGCAGGCCCGGACTGGCCAGGTCGGCTGGTCGGCGATCGCCGAAGACCCCCGCCTCAAGGTGGCTCCAGAAAACCCCTAAAAATAAATATACTACACTCCTGTTCAAAAGTTTAGCAAGATTTGCAAACGATCTTTTTTTTTTCAAATTAAAAACTTATCTCTCAATGAAATGTTTTCAAACTTTGGGTATTTAAAGAACTGTGTCTTCCTCATGTTTTCCAGTGAAGATTTGTTTAAGACAATAATTAGGCGGCCGGTAACAAATTGAGCAAAATTAATAATGTTTGTGATCACCCTGTATCGTTGAGTTAACGAAATGAACTGTAACTTTAGGATATGTTAATATAGACCCAGTTCAATTTGTGGATGAATTTGTGTGACGATAGCATGTTAAATAAGGGAGATATAAGCATTTATTTTAAAACTAAAAAAAAAAAAAAAAAAAAAAAAAAGAGCATGTTTTTTTATTTATAATATACACAGTTTTTAACGAAAATTATTCCCACATTCAGGTAAGTTGGAAAACACTTTTAAAACAATATACTGCAATCAAAATACAAATATCTTAAATATCTCATGAAATATGAACATTTTTATGAAAAACGTGTTTAGCGCGCATGTACGGAAGGTAAAATATTTTTTATTGCATAGGTTGAAAGCTAGATGTATTGGACTACTTTTATCAAAAGTGCATTTCAATAGAATAAAAATTAAGCAAATTATATGAAAAAGAACGAGCTAGATTTTAGATATTTTCCAAGAGTTGAAATTTCTTAAGGGGTTTTTCATATGCCGCGTAATTAATTTTAAGATCCAATTATTCCAATCACTTTCCAAAGGTTGTTTTTTGGGAAAACCCCTTATGATCTCACAAATCATAGTAAATAAACAAAAATATGTTAGAGTTATAAGCTTATAAGGGATTTTTCACAAAAAGTACATTTGGAGTGTGGTAGAAATAATTGGATCTTAAAATTAACTACGCGGCATGTGAAAAACCCTTAAGAAATTTCAACTCTTGGAAAATATCTAAAATCTATCTCGTTCTTTTTTGTACAATTCTCTTAATTTTTATTCTATTCAAATGCACTTTTGACAAAAGTTGCCCAATACATCTAGCTTTCAACCTATGCAATAAAAAATGTTTTATCTTTCGTACATATGCAGTAAACAGGTTTTTCATAAAAATTTTCATATTTCATGAGATATTTAAGATATTTGTATTCCGATTGCAGTATATTGTTTTAAAAGTGTTTTTCCAACTTATCTGAAAGTGGTAATAATTTTCGTTAAAAACTCTGTATATTATAAATAAAAACATGTTATTTTATTTTTAGTTTTTTTTTTTTTTAGTTTTTAAATAAGTGCTTATATCTCCCTTATTTAACATGCTATCGTCACACAAATTCATCCACAAATCGAACTGTGTCTATATTAACATATCCTAAAGTTACTGTTCATTTCGTTTACTTAACGATGTGA
Organism: Salticus scenicus; assembly: GCA_963930645.1. Taxonomy (NCBI): domain Eukaryota; kingdom Metazoa; phylum Arthropoda; class Arachnida; order Araneae; family Salticidae; genus Salticus; species Salticus scenicus. The sequence continues at coordinate 86,172,629 of OZ005651.1, forward strand.
TCACAAACATTATTAATTTTGTCTAATTTGTGACCGGCCCCCTAACTGTTGTCTTAAACCAATCTTCACTGAAAAATATCAGGAAGACCCAGTTCTGTAAATACCCACTATTTGAAAACATTTCATCGAGAGATAAGTTTTTAATTTAAAAAAAAAAAAGTTATCGTTTGTAAATCTTGCTAAGCTTTTGAACAGGAGTGTACTTTCTATTGTAATTAGTTACATCAGAATAATTTGACTATTTATTTTCCAATAATCTTACACATTTACAATCAATTTCGACTCATCACATGCTGTGCAGTTTAAATTTAAGACACTTTCACACACAGTTTAGGACAAGTTCGCGTGTTCGCGATCAAAGAACTTAAATGCAAACAAGTACTGAGGCTTGGCAATGAAAAATCTGGGTCTTTTTTAATTGATTTCATCTAGAATGCTCGCCGATCAAGTCAACAATGTTTCATTCTTAGAGCTCGCTGCTTCATGCTTCATCCTCTATCTTTGCTTTCTCCTATATTAGCCACGAAATTTTAAAGCGATAGTTATGTTTCTTCGGAGCTGTAATTCTTGTTCATATCAGCTGATTTAAATCAGGACTAAACTATTGATTAGATCCGTGTTCTTATCTAATATAACTTACTTCTTTGTTGTGCGCTCACTCACTAATCAGTCTCATAGTAAGATTTTGTTAATACAATGTCAAAGTTGTGTCAACATAAAACGTACCTATCAAATTTTTTTTTCGAAAAGAAGAGAAAAAAAGAGAAAATCTTTATAATTTGAAAAGTTTTTCCAAACGTTTAAAAACTTGGATAACTAGTTCCACTTAGTCACAAAATCGACCTTTGAGGGACAATAATGGTACAATTAACTCTCTGACCGCCTTTGAAAAGGGCAAAATTGCAAGGTTGTTTTTACTGCCCAGATTTTTGATACACTGAAATAAAGCTTATTTCAACATAATGTTAAAAATGGAAATTTTGCACATGATTACGATCATCATTACTATTATTTAAGGTCTGCAAACTGACAAACAAAGCTAAAAATTCGTAATTACATAATTTTTACTTCCATTACCCGACTACAGTAGGTAATGGAAGTATTGTATTCGGTCCAAAAATTCGATATCGAGATTTCACCTGATTTATATGTTTTAAGGTCCCCTCAGTCCAAAAAGGTAGTTTTTGGCAATTGGTTAGTGTGTGTGTGTGTGTGAGTGGGGAATCTTCTGACTATCATATATCCGGAACTAATAAAGATACAACTACGAAACTTCAGAATTAAGACAGAACTGGTGTACAGATGAATTTTCCAAATTTTGGTGAAAATTGGAAACCAGAAGCGGGACATCATAAACCGGAAGAGGGCCATAAGTCCTTATCTCAAAAACTGCTCTAACGATTTTCTTCAAAGTTGCTATATAAGTATATATTATATCCATTTCTGAAAATTTCTTCGATACAGCTGTAGTATAAGAACCCCCTTGGCGGCTTTTAAACTTTCGATGTCATTTTGGTGATGAATTAAAATGGCTGTCGCAATTGCATACGTAAAGATCTTGGCGAGAGTTATTTAGTTCACTATAACTGTACAAATGTTTTGTACAGACATTTTTGTTTTTGTTATAAAATCTATTTTACAATTTATATTAACTAAACCATAATTAAAGAGAACATTTTATTCGATATGCTTAGTATTTTATTAATATGGTGTCTCATTTCAGTATTTACTTAAGTATTATAGTAGGATTTAGATTATTATGGCTTCAACAGTGTGATTGGTTTGCCTAAAGCTAAAAGTAATTCATAATCTCCTTTTTAAATAATGAACCACTTTTAATTAATAACTAAATATATTTTATCTTACATGGAACCAGTTTAGGTACAGTCGGTAACAAAAGTCTCCAAACACTAGCAAAAATTCCTATATAAAAAAGTACACTTAATACAGTTTTGTTAAATAAATCCTTGTTGAATCCTGTTCTTAGTCAGTCTAAAAACAGGATTCGACAAGGATTTGTTTAACAAAACTGTATTAAGTATGCCTTTTCTATATAGGAATTTTTGGTAGTGTTCGAAGACTTTTGTTACCGACTGTATGGTATAAAAAAATTGTATAAATATTTATTGTGAAAATAAGTAAACTACATCAGAAAAACCTTACATTTTTACTCAACTATTTTCCATGTGGCAAAAAAGCTGAGTGTGGTTTTTAGGCATGTTAGCCTAATGTTAAAAAAATATGTATTTTAATGTCCTATTCACTCTAAGTTCCTCGGTAAGGGGCCCCTTTTAGATTTTTAGCCGAGGGCCCCCAAGGGAGCCAGTCCGGGCCTGGAAAAATGAATTAAAAGGGACATTTAATTTCAAATAATTTATAAATATTTTTTAAAAAGTATTTTTTATAATTTTTATTATATTATATAATTCTTATTTTTTTTTATCTCAATGAAATATGAAATTTATTCTATAAAAAAAAGGGGAGGGGAGCGCCGTAGCCCAGTCGGTAGAGCGCCGGCCTCGTAATCTAAAAATTGCGGGTTCGGTACTCGAGCCGGCCAAAGACCGTCGTGTACACTAATGGTGGCTGGTGCACGTAAAATCTGTCGTGGCCGCAATGTCCTCCATGTTTCCATCAAAAATTATATCTCTGGGGGTCAAAGAAGCAGGAGAGTCATCCCTTCCGTGGAGGATCAAAATTGAGATGGCATGTCTCCGGACCACCTCTAGGGGGCTGTCCCAGACCGTCGCCAAATGCCCATCTGCGCAACACTAGTGCGACGTAAAACCCAACCATCCATCCATCCATTAAAAAAAATCTGCAGAAAAGTAATTAATATTTTTGATTGTCAAATGCAATTTTACTATAGAGTTCTAACAGATGACGTCACGAGCATGTTTGCTGAGGGACAGTCCACTGACCCATTCTATCATTGCGAAATAGTGTTACAAATTTATTGTAACACAGTGTTGTAAATGTATTTGTAAAAGCATAAAAAAAATCGACTACTACGCTTCCAAAAGCATGGAAAAATTAGCGTTGTCCTTCAGCTACGTACGGTTTCTAAGAAGAAAGTCACGTGATTGTTAGAACTCTTTATGTAAACTGTTTGAAAAAGTAAATTTTAGACCTCATTCGTTGTGTGATGTTGGGATTATAAGGCCAACTGACAGCACTTCGGTTTTAGGCATGAGTAGAATGTCCTCAGTGTGTCTCCTTATGGGATCCTAGCCAGTAGTTATGCGTTTGGTGAGAAAATCACGGAAAACTCCGATCGACTATGTCCGCGAGCGCGACTTGGAATTAAACTCGACATTTTCCGTCTATCAGTTTGAAAAGAACACCATATTAAAGAAAAACACTCTGTTTACGATAGGTGCCCTATTGTCTTTGTTCTGAATGATTTTTGAGAAATCTACGAAAAATGAATTTGGTTATACTGGGTGTTGAGAATTCTAATAAATCTTAATTTTGACAATAGATGGCAGCACTATGCAATTTTGAGAGAATTTTTAGTATAATAACATTAATTAAATTCATTCTTTTTTCATTGTATTTTAGGTGTTTAAACGCTAAATTCATTCTTTTTTTCTTTTTTTATTATTTATTTTATTCATGTTTTCAATTAATTGTTAGTTATACTTTAAATAATTTCTTTTTTCAAGTTGCTGTGAACTGTTTTTTTTTTTTTTTTTTTTTTTGCTGCTGATCTAATCCTAGTTTTTTTTTTTTTTTGTTGTGATTTTTAACGGTAACTGCCATTCTTTTTTTTTTTTTTTTTTTTACATTATTACATCCAGTATAATGGCACTGTCTCTTACGATTTATTAGGGCTGCCGGATTTTAGCCAGGCTGAAAAAAGCTGGCTGATTATTTTTGTTTAAACTAGTTACTTAAAAAAAGGCCGGTTAAAATTAAAAAAGCCGGCTTTTACTATTATTGTATGTATATATATATATATATATATATTCATTTTGTTTTGAAGAAATGCTAAAAGGGATATTTATAACAGTTATAGAATTCTAAATCACAAATATATGAAAACAAAATCAATGCTCTTTGTTACAAAATTGATCATATTAAATACGATTTATATTAATAAAAAATTCTGACTCAATAACATTACCATAAGAAATATAAATTATCAATCATTGAGTTTTGTTTTTAAATTACAATGTACTTTAATAGATTTTCATCTTTTTCAACTTGCGATTCATTAAACATAATGAGATCCACATGTAATTTTATATGCACAAAACTTAGTTTCCTGGAAAGTATCGTACAAAAAAACCCTTCTTTAAATGTTTACAAGGCTACACACACAGGGCCCGATTAAGCTTTGAAGCTAGGGGAAGCTCAGTGTCATTTCTGGGACCCCTTTTTTTTCATTCATATACCTGGGTGGTTTCTACACACAATATTAAAATGGTATAACTTATTAATTAAGAACATTCAGGTTTTTGAGGCTAAATAACAGATTTTTCCCGAAATAGTGAGTATTTTACCTTGCTTTAGGTGACTTTCTCAGAAAAAATTCAATCTGAGGGTGAAAATATGAAACAAAAAATTCAAGAACCTGCTTTTAGTCATTTTGGGGGCCCTCTTAAATTTTACAGAGGAAGCTTGTGCTTCCTGAGCCTTTTGTGTAATCAGGCCCTGCACACACACACACACACACACACACAAAAAAAAAAAATCTGGTTTAGGGGATATTATTACAAACTGATTAAGATGGATTTCATTTTTTTTTTTTTTTTTTTTTTAATGAGCTAAATTTAAGTATATGGTGGGTATAGAAATAGATTCTGAAGACAAATATACTATGCATCTTTCTAAGAAAAAAAAAATAATAAAAAGAGTACAATCCTGTCGCACACATAAATTACGAAAAATTTTCCAACATAAAAATCCGAAAAATAAAACCATAATATCAAAAACTTAACTATAATATATAAAATAATGAAAACAAACCAAAGGCAGCTCAAACGTCTTCATAAAATTTCGCCTAGTTCCGTAAATGTATTGCGACTGTTATATTACAATATAAATTGAATTTCTTAATGTGGTTTTGTAAAAGAATAACGAATAAATCATACTTAATTTTCCATAAAAAAAAACAACAACAATAATAATAAACAAAAAATTGCATCATTTTGAAAACAAATATAAATTTCTTTTGATTAACAATGTGATGGCATTGAAAATATGTTTTAAATCATTACCTTTCTTCTATCCCAGTGTATCTGAATTCTTCAATGAGAGAATGTAAAACAACAACTCTACAATTATCATAGTAGTTCTATGTAACTCCTTTAAGTTTTGAATAGATTAGCGTTATTACTTTAACTGCATACCACAAGCTGTAATACCTTCAAAATATTTAGTGTAACCCTACAGAAAAACCACAAAAAACTTTTCCTGCAGGAAAGACGCGATATTAATCTTTCATATCATATGGCATTAAAATCTCTTCTATGCATAATTATAAAGGTTAGAATGGAGAAAAACAGACAGGAAAATATTAATAAGAAAGCACCACACAACTGGCGTTTTAAAGTAATAATTACAAAACTTTGAATCATCACCATAAAATGCAATAAACTTGCAATAATTGTTTCGACCCTTCATCATGCGAACAAATTAGGCATGAGTGCTGCAGTACTGCGTTGCCGCTTTGACTGCAGCGCTGGTGCCTACTTTGTTCAGGTGCGTTGCCGCTTTGACTGCAACACTCGTGACTACTTTGTTCGCCTGACGAAGAGTCGTGTGTTCTTTCGACCGAAAGCAAATGTTGCGATCTAATTGTTTATTGCGTTTTATGGACAGACAAACCTTTTTTCCCCTGAATGTTTCATTATCCTAAAAAAAAAAAAAAAAAAAAAAAAAAAAAAGAAGTCGTTTGGTAAATTTATATTTTAATACATTAAATAATACCATATACGTAATTAACTTGATTTCTTTTTTCTTTTATTAAATTTTTGATAATTTCAAACTGTAAATATCTTTATTAAAATAAATAAATAATTGGGTGTTGGGTTAAACGTCGAAGATTAAGAACATTTTATATAAATATCATAAAAAAATTAAAAAAGGGTAAAATTGTTTTGTGTCATGATCTTTCATCAAAAAATAAAAAGACAAGAAAAGAAAGAAAAAGAAGGCACGACGAATACAGCGTAAAAGTGATAGGTCGGAAGCAATATTTTATACTTATTTATTTATTTTGTTACGTCATTTATATGTAAAGATCTCTGCATTGGCCAAATTTAAATGCCTTAGCTAAGTTTCTAAGTTTATTATAATTGTCATCACTCAGTTGGTTAGTATGAAGAAATTCGGTTGAGAGGACTATTCTGTGTTTCATGAATGGGCAATATTCTATAAATTCTTATGCAGCCACTGTTAGCTCCCTTTGTATACACTGACAAGTAAACCTTCTCTCCTTTGATACCGGTTTTCCGGAAACCCATATATTTTCTGAAAGCTTATGTCACGAGTATAAAAACTGTGAAATCTTACGGGCAGAGGGACAAGCGTTTAGGAGATACAGGGCCCACAAAGTATCAGTAAAGTGTGTATAGAGGGACATATTCCCATAAAAACGTCTCTATTCCTTCTATGTTCCCGTATATTGCTGTCAAGTACTAACGTATTGTATGTCTTCTTCTTATATTGCTTCTTATTATATGGATACTATAGTCGTTGTGGTGGCCTTGGTCTCCCGATTCGGAACAAGTAATCGGTCTCCGAACATCCAGGAATCGGAGATGATAAAACACATAATTATTCTCCTGGAAAATATGGAGATTGTGGAAGGGATCCGGACATTAGGATTTGCTAGAAGCGATGGAGAAGAACGGACGAGGATATGGACTTCGAAGATGATGGTGTCTATAAGGAACAGCAATGCTCGTTGCAACAGTCAGTCTCCACTTCTGTCATGACATATTTTGGTCAAGTATGGCTAATGACAGGAAGAAAATTCTGCTTTTAGTGGATTCATGGTGTTCTAACAAAGATCATGCATTGTCTGCTTCCGAAGTACTTGATGGTAAAGTCCTACAAAAAGAATTGGTACCTGAAGGATATACAGGAAAGATTTAGCCTCTGGATATTCATTTTTTCAGACACTAGAAATCTTTTGTTTTTTACATAATGGAAACAATTATTATCGAGACACATGAGCACATCTGGAACCGCGATAGTTTTCTGGCCCTGCAGTCTTTTTTCCCTATATCAGTGCAATGCTCCTCGTTTCAAGAACTTGATTAAGTATGCTTTTTATAAAAGCGGATACTTGGACGACAAACCTGGAATGTGGATTGCGCCAATGGATTACTGCTTCAATTCATTGACAAATGATGAGTTTGCAAATGTACGGCTATCGCTTTTGTAAAATGTGCCCATTGTGAACTGTCTTTCTGCCCGTCTCACTGTTTATTTGGTGAATTGTACATTGATTGTCTCTTGTAATGGACTTCATTTGAAGTCAGTAGCAAGTATCCCAACGTATACTGTTTCTTTTCAACGAGTTGTTTCTTCCTTTATAATGATACCTCAACCTTCTTACCATATTATTAGTTCATATAAATACGTGAAACGAACATTTTAGCGACTTTTGGTGTCGTCTTTCCAACATTCTATGTCCTATAACTCCTAAACACTTATCCCTCTGCCTCCAAGATTTCACAGTTTTCCTACTTGTGGCATAAGCTTTCAGAAAATATATAGGTTTCCGGAAAACCGGTATCAAAGGAGAGAAGGTTTACTTGTGAGAACGTAGTATGAATGTTTATAATAATTGGTTAAAACTACTTATAGTACAGTTGAATGCTCTTGTAATGCTTAAACGAATATTGAAATTGAAGTTAAAATTATTATTTCACTTTCCGTTTCGCTAGGAGGATACAAACTTGTGTAAAAAATGGGATATCGACCGTACTTGAAACTTATCTCAAGAATATATTTAAAAGCTATTTAAAAAATAATAATAAAATAAATAAAGTAAAACTATTGTTTTCTTCTTATACGGAAAAGAATAATTATTTAACAAACATATAAGTGTTGTGTATGTGTTATATGTAGAAAAGCAAACTGAGAATTATTTTTCCCACATATCTGCTGTACCATTCACTATTACAAATTTCGGTCCATTTTCTACCGACACGTGAAAGCATTCTTTACACTCTAGGGCATATTCGCACAAAACCTGAAAACTAATGACTTGTCATCCTTAATGCGTTTTCTGCCTCCCACCACAGTGATAAATTGCAGCAGATTGGAAGGGAGAAAATCCAGTTTTTGCAGCTAAAAATTGCTCGTAGTAGATATTCTTTGGTTGATATCCCCCCAACACAAGAGTCGAGAAACAGTGAGGCTTTTCGCTCATTTTCCGACTGGGAAAGAGAGAAAAAATCTGTGTTATTGAGTAGTGTTTTGTTTTTGTTCAAGATAAATACAAAAAGAAAATGAAGATGCGCTTTCTTTTAGACTCTGCATGTAATACAAACATATTAATTGCCGATTGCGCTAATATATTAGGATTGAAATCAAAGGTCATAAACACTCCTATTACTGGATTAAATAATTCTTCTTATAATGTTAAGAGAAAAATTAGTAGTATTATTTCCAACGTAGATGAAAGTTTTAAGGAAAACATCGACTTTTTAATTGTTCCCAAGATCACAGATAATATCCCAACAAGTAAATTAGATATATCAAAAATTAATTTACCAAATCTAGTAGAGTTTGCTGATCCCATGTTTTACCAACCTGGAAAAATACACGGCATTATAGGTAGTGAACTCTTTTATAGAATTTTAAAACCTAATTCAGTTCAAATTAGTGATAAATTATTTTTACAAGATTCTGCTTTTAGCTGGATTCCTACTGGGGTTTTAGAAGAAACGGTTCCATTAAATAGTAATGAGAATCAATGTTATTTTATAAGAAGGTTTGATGAAATCAATAATAACTTAAGCCGATTCTGGCAATTGGAATCCATTGGAATTCAGCCCGATGATTTAAAACCAGTAGAGAAAGATCAAGCCCAACAAATTTTTGACGAAACTGCCAGGTTTGTGAACGATAGGTCTGAAGTGCAGCTGCCTTGGAAAACGGATCCGAAACAGCTGCACAATAACTTTAATGTAGCGAAAAAACAACTAGAATTTTTACAAAGGGAATTTTATCGGGATCCTGAACTCTTTCAAAATTATTCTAAAATTATAAATGAATATTTAAATGAAGGTATTATTGAGCAAGTTGAAAGCAGTGAGCCAATATTAGATAAGGGAATTTATTACTCGCCCCATCATGCTGCTGTAAGGAAGACAAGCTTACGACGAAAGTTCGCATAGTTTTTGATGCAAGCTCCCATGATAACTATCAATTTTCTTTAAATGACTGTTTGTGGCCTCGTAACATTTTAAACTCACTTCTCTTTGATATTTTAATTCATTTCCGACTTAACGAAATAGCCTTCTCTGCCGATATCGAAAAAGTATTTTTACAGATATCCCTTGCAGAGAAGGATCATGATGTTGTGCGGTTTTTATGGTTTAAAAAAGATTTTAGATCTCTTGAAAATTTGAAAATATTAAGATTTAAACGTGTTCTTTTTGGCGTTAATGCATCCCCATTTCTCTTGTCAGCTACTATTAAACCATATATCTCAATTTAGTGATCGATATCCAAAAACTGTCCATCTTCTCAACAATTATATCTACATTGACGATTTCATCTCTAGCGAAGATACTGTGGAAAAGTCTCTTGAAATTTCTCTTGAGGCTAAAGAAATTATGTCTCAAGCAGGAATGAGTTTAAGAAAATAGATTACAAACGATGATGCGTTAATGAAATTCTGGCATAAAAAAGGCTTGAATACAGCAAAGATCTTAGGCATGGCCTGGAAGACAGAAGAGGATTGTCTAACTTTAGAAGTAAAGAGTTTATTAGAATTTTTGTCCTCTAAGAAAAGTTCAAAACGTCTCCTTTTGCAAGCAGCTGGGAAGATATTTGACCCACAGGGTCTGCTCACGCCATTCACCATTAGAGTCAAGTGCCTATTTCAAGAATTATGGATGAAGAAAATACTCTGGGACGGACAGTTGCCAGCCGATGTCCAAGGAAAATGGGAAAAATGGTGGGAAGAGCTTCCTAGATTGTCTGAAGTAAAAATTCCTAGAAAAATCCTTAGTTGCTCGAACCAGGTACTTGCAGTGGAAATACACGCATTTTCCGATGCCAGTAAGGTAGCGCATGGCACTGCTATTTATCTGCGCATACAGACAGAAAATAATTTTGAAGTCAACCTCATAAATCTAAAAGTCGTGTTGCTCCCTTAAAAGAAATTTTCTTATACCTAGATTAGAGTTGCTTGGTGCCCTATTAAGTGCAAGACTGACCCACAAGATAAAGCCTATCATAGATCAAAAAACAGCGTCTACAGTTCACTACTGGTCCGACTCCAAGATAACATTGTACTGGATAAAGGGCTCAGCCAAACATTGGAAACAATTTGTGGCAAATCGCGTAACAGAAATAAAAACTAAGTAATCCAAATTCCTGGCACCATTGCTCCGGAAAGAACAATCCTGCTGATCTATTGACCCGAGGGACTAATGCAAATTCACTTTTAGAAAGTTCCATGTGGTGGCACGGCCCCCCTTTCTTGACTGATCCGGACTTGCAAACCTCAGACGAGGACATCAGTGTGCCAGAAAGTGACTATTATTCTGAGGCTAAAAAAGGTCTTAATAATCCCGAACCTATTTTTTCCTTTTATGTAACTACCCAACCTTTCAGTTTTGTTGATAACATTTTAACCATTAGTAATAGTTTTACTAAAATTGTGCATGTTTTAGCATTTATTTTCAGGTTTATAAGCAATATACGACATCCAGGGAAAAGAAAAACTGGATACCTAGGTCCAGAAGAAAAAAGGGCTGCACAAAATTTTATACTAAAGACGATACAGGAGGGAGAATTTGGGAACGATATAACAGGTATAAAAATTAATAATTGTGTTTCTCCTACCAGCAGGCTTCGCCCCCTGACACCCTTTTTGGATTCTGATGGTTTATTAAGAATTGGAGGAAGGTTACATAACTCAGATTTGAATTCCGCGAAAAAACATCCTAGAATATTGCCAAAGGGTAAGTTCAGTGAGATAGTTATTAAACATTTTCATGAGAAATTTCACCATTCAGGTCCTCGGACATTACTTTATAACATTAGGCAAGAATATTGGCCCTTAAATGGTCGAAATGCATGTTGTAAAATTATCTATAACTGTGTTAAATGTTTTATAGCTAACCCTAAGTTATGCTCTCAAAAAATGGGTGATCTGCCTAAAGAGAGGATAAATCCTGTTTTCGCTTTCAATAGTACAGGTATAGATCTTTGTGGCCTTTTTTTTTTTTTTTTTTTTTTTTTATAAAAAATAAACATCAAAGAAAAGGAGCTCCCATTAAAATTTATGTTGCTCTTTTTGTTTGCCTTACAACTAAGGCAATACACCTAGAAATCGTCTCTGACATAACTTCAGAGTCACTTATGGAAAGCCTTGAAACGTTTTATCGGCAGACGAGGTAAGTGTGCTCAAATCTTTTCGGACCATGGGAGTAATCTTGTTCGAGCTAATAAAGACTTAAAGGAGTTTTTTTAATTAGTTACCCAACAAGATGTAAATTTTACAAATTTCTACTTAAATGAGAAAATAGAATGGAAATTTATTCCTCCCAGGGCACCAAATTTTGGTGGCCGGGATTAAATCTTTTAAGTATTATTACAAGCGTATTATAGGTGATGCTAAACTGACGTACAAAGTCTTTCAAACCATCATGATTCAAAGTGAATCCATGTTGAATTCACGTCCATTAACCCCTCTTTCGGCCGACATAGAGGATTTGGAAATTTTGACCCCTGGTCATTTCCTTATCGGTCGATCGTTAACGGCCATCCCCGAACCCTCACTGACTAACATTCAAGCCAATAAATTAAATTTGTGGCAACAAACTTGTAAATTAACTCAAACATTTTGGAAATTTTGGTCTAATAATTACTTAAATAATCTACAGCAAAAGACTAAGTGGTACTTTCAAAAACAAAACGTAAAAGTAGGCGATATGGTCGTCATAAAAGAGGATAATTTGCCCCCTCTAAAATGGTTACTAGGCCGCATTATTAAAACCTATATTGAAAGGGATAATATTGTTGTAGTTGTAGATATTCGTAAAAAAAAAATTGAATACTGAAAAGAGCTACTCCAAAGTTAGCTATTTTGCCAATTAATGATTAAAAAAAAAATTATTTTCCTTGTGTGTACCTTATAATATTATATGTAGTATTAGTGTATGATGTGCCTTTATATAATATTCTTGTGCATAATTGTATTTCAATTTTCGTTTATTATTATATTGCATTGTGTAACATTTATTATTATATTGCTTCATCTCTAACCCGAACTTTGAATGTGCTGCACACATTGCAACGTGTGGCGGCATGTTCGAACATCTGCGCATGTCGAACGAGCACCGCGAGCTTTTGTGGTCATGTGACAGCGCCAAGAAAATCAGTTGTTTGGCTTTCAGCTGCAAAGAAGTCAAATTGCATAGCGGGTATATCCCCATTTTGCAACCACGGATTTTATCCCCGAAAGAATGTATGAGCGGGTTTATCCCCCACAGTATAACTACGGGCGTTGTCCCCTTCTATCTTTTACATCAACTATGTGTAGTGTGTGTTGTTTTGTACTGTGTCGTCGATTAAAAATTATGAAAAAGAACTGAAATCTATTATCTATTAATTAACGCACATCATCTCCTACAGCATTGTCGTCTTTCAACCTCTCCAGCAAATTGAAACACATTAAGCCAGAAAGACATTAAAATATATTAAAAGACATTTAAAAAAAAGAGGGGGGGTAAGCTTAGTTTAGGATGTTTGTACCTTATAATATTATATGTAGTATTAGTGTATGATGTGCCTTTATATAATATTCTTGTGCATAATTGTATTTCAATTTTCGTTTATTATTATATTGCATTGTGTAACATTTATTATTATATTGCTTCATCTCTAACCCGAACTTTGAATGTGCTGCACACATTGCAACGTGTGGCGGCATGTTCGAACATCTGCGCATGTCGAACGAGCACCGCGAGCTTTTGTGGTCATGTGACAGCGCCAAGAAAATCAGTTGTTTGGCTTTCAGCTGCAAAGAAGTCAAATTGCATAGCGGGTATATCCCCATTTTGCAACCACGGATTTTATCCCCGAAAGAATGTATGAGCGGGTTTATCCCCCACAGTATAACTACGGGCGTTGTCCCCTTCTATCTTTTACATCAACTATGTGTAGTGTGTGTTGTTTTGTACTGTGTCGTCGATTAAAAATTATGAAAAAGAACTGAAATCTATTATCTATTAATTAACGCACATCATCTCCTACAGCATTGTCGTCTTTCAACCTCTCCAGCAAATTGAAACACATTAAGCCAGAAAGACATTAAAATATATTAAAAGACATTTAAAAAAAAGAGGGGGGGTAAGCTTAGTTTAGGATGTTTCAAAAGTCTGGATGCACCAAAATATCTCAAAAAATAAAGCAATTTCACTGAATACATTGATTTAAAAAGTTTTGTGCATTTAAATGATCTATCAGATAAGGTGTCATAGGTAAAGCCCTGGGACCCCACATAGCACATAATTTTTTCAATTGGAACAATACTTTCTCTTGACAGGATCGTGCTAAGCAGAAAAAACCTAATTCAAAACATGGTTTGCTTTTTTCATTTTTAAAAATAGGGGATCCCGGGGTTCCAATCGTTATATTCGAATGGAAGTCCACAAACCATATTTATCTTAAAAGGAAAGCCATTTCGATGATGATATTGATATCAAAAGTGTCGTGCATTCAAATAATCTATCAGATGAGGTATCACAGGTGAGCCCATGTGATCTCTAGCTGCCCCACGTGGGCACAAATTCAGCTTTTTCCAAATGGAAAGCATACTCTTTTTCTGCAAAATCATGTAAAGTGGTTTTAAAATTTGAATCTCTTTTAAAACTTGAATTGCTTTGTTTTGAAAGTTTGCTTCAATAAATGTCAGGAAACCTGTTTTCATTTCAAATTTAAAGCAATTCTTCTGAACACAATGTTTTTATGCACATTTTTATGATTTCAAAAAATAATTCAGATGAAATATCACAGGTGAGACCCCAGGACTTCTAGAGGACCTCTTGTAAAATAAACGCCCGTTTTTAAAATTATTATTATTATTATTTATTTTTTTTTTTTCAAGAGAATTACGTTGACCAGAAAGAATATGCTTTGAAATATATGTCAGTTTTCATATTTTGGCATTGGGGCCTTGGGACATCTATTTTTTTTTTTATTCTGAAATATTTTGAAGGGAAAACAATTTCTCTGAATTCATTAAAGTTTTGTGATTTTAAATAACCTATCATATGAGTTATCACAGGGAATTTTTTGAAAGAGATTCCAAGGGCTCCGCAACCTTATCTGTGTTATCCCATCTCATTCATTAAATTAACCCATAAAATATTTCAATTGAATGTGTTCAGTGAAATTACTTTAATTTTGAGACAATTCGAGCTTGTCAGACTTTTTTTTTTTTTTTTCTAGCATGAGAATCATGGCCTTGTGGCTTCTTAACTTAAAAAAAAGAAGCTTACATGTTTTAAAACAGTTTTTTTTTTCCCAACTTAAAATGAATATTTCGGAGAAAAAAAAAAGTAGGGTTACCAGTGGCGCACACAAGACTTGGGGGGGGGGGGACAAATCGAGGGCAAACCAAAAGGCAAATCCCCCTCGACTTTTTTTTTTTTATTGATTATAATCCTATGCATATAGTACGTAAAATAATTCCAAAGAAAGGTAACAATAATTTCTGTTATAATAAATGAAAAAATAAAATTTCTTTTCTCTTTTTCTCCCTCTTCAAAACTGAACTGCATGCGAACATAAAACACCCTCTTATTCTCAGAACAGAACTATTTATTTGTTTCCTATTATACTCTGTAGTGTATTCTTGAATGAATCTGTTATCTTTCCTCTCTATTTTGATAACAGACAATCTCAAAAGTTGAGTCATCTCACCACGTGCACTGGTAAGTCCACATGACAACAAATTCAAAAATTCTTTCATTACTTGTATTTCACAATTCTACATGACGACTATGTAACGCACATATTCTTTCAATGCAGCGTAAATGCATTTTGATTTTTAAGTTGTAAAAATATGACTTTAAAATTATATTGTAAAAATGAATTATCAAAATCGCAAAAGAAAACAAGACACATTGTATTTTAAGAAAAAAGTATGTGAAGATGAAAAACAAAATATTCTGAAAGTAAAAGAAGATTCTCGGTCTATCGCAAATGGTTAGCCTCAGCCTAAAAAGGTATTGGATGATGATGTGAGAAAATGGAAGTAAGTGAAAATTTAAGCCATTTAAGGTATCCGAGTTGAAGCCAAAATAATGAAAATAATATTCAAACTCCAGTTTCCAATATTACAGTACCTGATTTTGATATAGCGAATTACATTAAAATTAAAGGACCAGTACCAAATCTTGAGGTAATTGATTTTTTAAGCTATATATGGTACCCTGATAAAAATTACACTTTTCCGATTACATATATAAAATAAAAAAATTTCAAATGCAGTAGTTTTCGAAATGGCAGTGGTTGTCATAATTTAATTAAGTATTTGTTATTAATTAATGCTAATTATTTATTCAATAATTTTTTACTGTTTTTTGTTCCCGACAATCGATAAAATCAAAAGAATATGTTTGGCGGCATATTGGGGTATGATCCGAGAATGAATTTTGACCCTCAACTCCCCCTTCCCTGAAAAATTCCTGTGTGCGCCACTGATGGTTACTATTTGAAAAACTGAATTTATATCACATGGGCTACTACACGCCCACTCCCCAGGACCCACATGCAATACCTCAATCTGATAGATTATTTTAATGCACAAAACTTATGAAATCAATGTGATCATCAAAACTGCTTCCTTTTAAAGTCAGGGTTTTTAGACGTTTTTTCAAACATCTCCATTTGTGCATGGTCCCCATACTATGCATTAAAACTTTGAACTCTAATTTCTTCGTGAATATTTGTCATATAAATATTGAACTTTTTGTGTTTAAAATGTTTTTGTATGGACAAGACTTCCCTAAATATGAATGTAGGGACCTGGGGCCTGTATAGAAATTTAGATTTTGTATTCTTTTATTAAGAAATTATTTTGCATCAAACTTTTAATATTTTTACACTGCATCTCATTTTGACAAAAGTATACATCTAGGAATAACAATTGCAAAAATAAAGGTTGTTCAGGTTAAACTGGACATCCTGTATCAAACAAATCTTATTTTAATGTGGGAAATATGCTGCTACTTAATAGGTTACAACTGAAAATGCTACACATTTGTAAATAAACAGCCTCGCTATGATATAAAATGTTCATGGTAAAATTAATGATTTTCAGATCATATAAGTATATATATGAAAGGGATAAAAATAAATGGTTTTTTTAATAATTTAAAACCAATTTTTTTATTTTTCCGACTGAGTGAAAATAATGCCTGGACCGGGAGTCGAACCCCGGATCTTTGACTTACAAGGTCAAGGCTCTACCAATTGAGCTATCCAGGCCGACAATCGGTCGGCATTACTCACTCAGAAAAAATTTAAAACCAATTTAAAAGTGTAAAAATCGCTAATCGAAATTATAATCGCGAATAATTCGTAATTGCTCCTTTAAAGTTTGTTTTCTAGCAGAAGACTTTATAACTCAGAAATCAGAAAAGGAACAAAATTATAATTCGAAATTCGCTGAAGCTAGTGCAATTTGCAAGTCTTGCTGCATTGAGCTGCATATTAATTAATCCCAGAAATTCCTTTTAAGAGCCCAGACGATCTAATGAACCAATCACCAGCTCAGAAAATGAGGTATAAAAAGCCAAACATTAAACAAACGGAGACTTCTTGCCGCAAATTTGACTTGTTAAACATTTCCACTCTGCCCTTCCTCTGAAATTATGGAGTCCGACAAGCCTCCCCAACGGATTTCGCGGCCCGCGGCCCGGGCGCCACTTGAACGGATTAGACTCCATTCGCCTTGCCCTGTCCCGACTCTGAAATGATGAAACAATAAAGATGTTTCCTGAAGGAATGCCTTCTCGTTATTGTGTGCTGCGTCTGTCATCTCTCTTTCATCAAGTAATTAAATACATCACATCGTAAACCCGGTAGGATATGCTATGCCGGGGAAAAAGACTGTTAATTGTAGGACTACGTTAAGAGTAGGAGGAAGGAGGAAATAATTAAATATCTTAACGATAGAAAAATCAGCACAGTAGCATCAAACATAAAAATAAATAAACGCTAAATTTTGAAAATCTCACTATCACAGAAGTGACTTTATAAATCAATCATCGAGAAAAATAATCTTGATAATCAATTTATCGCAACTTCGAATATTCTGATAAGGAACTATGAACACGAGAAATTTTGGATACTTCATATCTGTTTTTGATTTAATCATGAATAAAAAAAGAAAAAAATTATCTTCAAAGTTCAAGCAACTCCGGATATAAGCTAGTAAGCCAAAAGAGAAGAGAGCTCTTCAGCTTGTTGATGGATGCCTGTCAGCCGATAGAATCCATATTGCCTCCAGAGAGAAAAATTTCGCCTCTCCGTGATCGAGGCCATGCCCAGTTAGCGCCGATAGATTCTACGGGAAAAGCAAAACTTCGAAGGCCGAAATGGGGACGTACGCTGACGGCATGTATTTGTGAAGATTTCCCGGTGAACGCCAAAAAGATCCGTGGACGAACTGCTCCTTCAACCTGCTGCTCTTTGAGGAGGAAATTTCGAGAATCGGCATGATTCATGACGTCATGTTATGGGAATAGATTACAGGAGTATGAGTAAAGTATATTTTTAATTAAATATGAACAAGGTAAGTGCGAATTTATGTAAAAAATAGAGAAAAAACCAGAGAAGTCAAGGACTAATTAATCAAATTATATTTTAAAATACTAGACTATTGACTCCAATTTTTTTTTTAACGGAACAAATTTTTTTTATTATTATGCCAATCCAAGGGATTTTTATTTAACGCAGAATTTATTTTTCATATTTTATTCTAAATAGCTTTGGGGAAAAAATCGTAAATTAAAGCAAATGTTATTTATAAATTTAAATTTATAGAAAGTCTTAGATTTTTATTGAAATTGATTTGAATTTCGCATGATTACGGATCATAATAATATATTTTTTTCCCCCAATGTTATGCTAAGAAAAGAGAAAGAGAAAAAAAAATTCCGAAATCGTAAATAATTTTTTTTTTCTCTTTAAAAAAATAAGTCATATGTGTTATTATATTTTAGAAGTGTTTATGAAAATTGTTGTGATTTTATAAGTATATAATATATTTTAATTTCTGTTTTATTTAATTAATTTGAAGATACAAAGTAAATTTTTGATGATTTTATATTTCAATTTATTTTTTATTTAAGTAACTTGAAGAATTTTCGGAAATTCATTTTTTTTAATGTGTTTCTAGTAAAAAGTGATATTTTTTAATTGGTATATTATATTTTATTAACTTTAATTCACCATGTCTAAAGATTCCGAAAATCTGATTCCTGATAACGGGTCAGGAAATGCAGGTTCTAATGACGACAAGTTAAACATTATTGAATTTAATCCCGATGTCAGAATAGAATTCGAAGCCTGGTTAAGCTATTTTAATAGTATTTGTCAGGAAAAAAATAAAGATGAGTTGTGGAAAATCACTCATATTCAAAATTACTTAAAAGGAAAAGCCCTTACAGTCTATATAAATAATTGTTTACATGTTCTCCACTGGGAAGAATTTCTCCAACTATTTAGGGAGGAGCCCTGTGACAGAATTTTTTCTTGCTTTCTGTGACAAACCTCACTAGAGCTAATTTCTTTCTGCAAGACGATATCATTCAATAATAAATATTTGCATGCTAACTATCAATAAGACTAGCTTTTTTAACACTTTCCAACAAGGTTGAAAAGTGTTTATGACTTCGGTTTGTCTGTCTGTCTGTCCGCGCTCTAACTCCCGTAAATATTTATGGAATTTCTTGAAACTGATATATGTTATTCAAGCTCACTATCGGACGGTCCCTATTGAAAATGGAGTTTATACCTCTACTGGTTTGTGTACAGGGACACCCGAAAATATTTCAAAGCATTGTGTTCTATGAGAGGTATTTCTATAAACCATATTTTCATACCTTTACTCTAGACATATCTTAGTGAAATTGAAATATGTTATTCAAGTTTACTATCGGACGTCCCTATTGAAAATGGAGTTTGTACCTCTACTGGTTTGTGTACAGGGACACCCGAAAGTATTTCAAAGCATTGTGTTCTATGACAGGTATTTCTATAAACCATATTTTCATACCTTTACTGTAGACATATCTTAATGAAATTGAAATATGTTATTCAAGTTCACTATTGGATGTTTCCTGTATAAAATGGAGGGAATACCACCATCGGGTTATACACAGGGACACTCAAAAGTATTCCAAAGCATTGCGTTCTATGAGAGATATTTCTATAAATCAAATTTTAATAACTTTAGTTTCCACAAATTTTAAGGAATTGAAATATGTTATTTATATGCACAAAAGAATGCTTTGCATACAATATAGCATGTTTAGCATTATATTTACAGGGTGGCACAAAAATATCCAGATAAATTAAGAGCTATTAATAAAAAAATTGCTAGATATGTACTTTCGTTTACGTTAAGCGTTTTTAACACTTTCTAATATTTTTAACACTTTCCAACAAGGTTCAAAAGTATTTATGACTTCGGTTTTTCTGTCTGTCTGTCTGTCTGTCTGTCCGTCTGCCTGTCCGCGCTCTAACTCCCGTAAATATTTATGGAATTTCTTGAAACTGATATATGTTATTCAAGCTCACTATCGGACGTTCCCTATTGAAAATGGAGTTTATGCCTCTACTAGTTTGTGTACAGGGACACCCGAAAGTATTTCAATTGTGTTCTATGAGAGGTATTTCTATAAACCATATTTTCATACCTTTAGTGTAGACATATCTGAATGAAATTGAAATATGTTATTCAAGTTCACTATTGGATGTTTCCTGTTTAAAATGGAGGAATTACCACCATCGGTTTATGTACAGGGATACGCAAAATTATTCCAAAGCATTGCGTTCTATGAGAGATATTTCTATAAATCAAATTTTAATAACTTTACTTTCCACGAAGTTTTTTAAAATTGAAGTATGTTATTTATATGCACAAAAAAATGCTTTGCAAAGAATATAGCATGATTAGCATTAGATTTACAGGGTGGCATAAAAATATCCAGTTACATTAAGAGCTATTAATAAACAATTGCTAGAATTGTACTTTCGTTTACGTTAAGCGTTTTTAACACTTTCTAACATTTTTTAAGTGTGAATATGATTTCAGTTTTGTGTATCTGCCTGTCCGTCTGTCTGTCTGCCTGTCCGAGCTCTAACTCCCGTAAATATGTATGGAATTTCTTGAAACTGATATATGTTATTCAAGTTTACGATCTGATGTTCCCTATTGAAAATGGAGTTTGTACCTCTACTGGTTTGTGTACAGGTACACCCGAAAGTATTTCAAAGCATTATGTCCTATGAGAGGTATTTCGATAAACCATATTTTCTTACCTTTACTGTAGACATATCTCAATTAAATTGAAATATGTTATTCAGATTCCCTATTGGATGTTTCCTGTATAAAATGGAGGAAATACCACAACTGATTTATGTACAGGGACTCTTAAAAGTATTCCAAAGCATTACATTCTATGCGAGTTATTTCTATAAATCAAATTTTAATATCTTTACTTTCTACGAAGTTTTAGGAAATTGAAATATGTCATTTATATGCACAAAAGAATGCTTTGCATAGAATATAGCACGGTTATCATTAGATTTACAGGATGACACAAAAATATTTAGTTATATTAAGAGCTATTAATAAAAAATTGCTAGAATTGTACTCTCGTTTACTTTACGCGTTTTTGAAACTTTCTGTCATTTTTTTAGTGTGAATATAATTTCAATCTCGGTATCTGTCTGAGTGTTCTTTCCGTCTGTCTGTCTCTCTGTCTGTTTTACTGCGCTCTAATTCCCGTAAGTATTCATGGAATTTCTTTCAACCAATATATTTTATTCAAGTTGACTATCGGATGTTCCCTATTGAAAAAGGAGTGAATACCTATTCTGGTTTGTGTACAGGGACACCCAAAAGTATTCGAAAGCATTGTGTTCTATGGGAGGATTTTCTATAAACCATATTTTTATACCTTTAATGTATAGAAACTTCAATGAAATTTTAACATGTTATTCAATTCCCTATCGGATGTTTCCTATGTAAAGTAGAGTACATTTCTAACTGGTTTGTGTACAGGGGCACTTGAAAGTATTCCAAAGCATTGTGTTGTATGAGAGTTATTTTTATAAACCAAATTTTAATAATTTTACTCTCCACAAAGCTTAATGCAATTGAAATATATTATTCGTATGCACAAAAGAGTGCCTTCTATGTAATATAGTATAGTTAGCATTAGATTTACAGGGCCACACAAAAATAATCAGTTACATTAAGAGCTATAAATAAAAATTTGCTAGAATTGCACTTTTGTTTACATGAGCGTTTTAAAACTTTCTTATAATTTTAGTCGGAATATGATTTCAATTTGTGCATCTGTCTGTCCGATTGTCTACCTTTCTATCTGTTTGTCTCCGGCTCCTATCATCCGTGAATATTTTGAGAATTTTTAAAAAATGATACACCCAAGTTCCCTATGGAATGTTCCCTATTTAAAATGCCATTATTTGGTCCTGTACAACTAGTTTGTTTACAGGGACAACAACAACAACAATAAAAAAAACAATGTATTACGTTTTAGGACAGAATTTTTTAAAATTTATATTTAAAAATCTTTCTTCTATAAAAATCATAGAAACATTGACATGCATTATTAATATTCTAAAATGATGTTGCGTATAGAACATGATATGATTAACTTTCAGATTTACAGGGCTACACTAAAATATTCAGAGAGATTAAAAGCTGTAATTGTAATCTGACGGCTGCGTTTTCTTTTGCGTTAAGCCTTTTTAACACTTTCCAAAATGCCTAAGAGTAATTTTAAAATCAATTAGTCTATCTGCATGTTTTTCAGTTGTTCTGTCTGTTGTATGATAAAGTAGGCAAAGAATATTAAAAGTTATTCGATACAATTGCGTACAGTTGGAAAGTGTTACTAATCAATGCGTACTGCATGATTTTTCTTTCTTGTTGTTTCTAAAAATGTTTAGGTTAATACCATATCTATATATATGGGTGATTGCTAATCTAAAGGGTAGAAAACGAAGACTAATTTGAAAAAATAAAAATTTTGCCAAAATAATTTAAAAAAATTCCTTAATTCCTTCTTGACAACTATGAATCTAATTTACTTGATGATCTATCTCGTTAGCTATTTTTTGGTTGGTAATTAATTAATTTGAAAATTAATGTTTCAACGGAGCGGACATCACTGACCACGGAGTGGACTCTTATAAATATTCAAACCTGAAAGTTATATTGCAGCTGTATCTTTTCATCCATATTGTTTTACTTGTGTTTTAGAAAATAATCAACAAATATTTTTACTTTAATTCTTTTGAAAAATGAAAATAACAGGAAAATAATTGTTAGTTCCGCATATTCTTTCATTTTTTTTTTTTTTTTTTTTTTTTTTTTTATGTGATTGATCTGATATGTTGAAGATACCTGTATTTCCTTGCTATTTTTCCTGTTAAAACCTGGAAGATTACTTTAAGTTTCTTCTTTGATTTTGCGCCTTAAAAACTTTCTTTTATTGGCTCTTTTATAACCTCGCCAAAAATAATACATTTTTCAATTTCTTTTGAATTTGTTTCTGTGATATTTTTTTTTCAATTTTCTCTTGAGTATTTCAGAATCAGTAGTATTGTTTTTGTATTTTTCAAGCTTCCTAACCAATTTTTTGTTTTCTTCACGAAGCCTTTCACTGTTCTTTTTCGACCTTTCTTTTCCACTTTCTAATCTGCTAGATGATGATACAGATGGTCTTGTTGTCAGAGATGGATTAATTTGTGATAGTGTGATGTTTATGGCTGCTGAACGAGGTGTCTCAGGAGGTGTATCATCTCTGAGATGTTCTTCAAAGATTATGCTGTTTCTTCAATCTCTCCCTTTGATTTCTGTTTTGGTTCTTCCATTTTTTCCTAACATTTCTTTTCATTCGTTCAGACATTTCAACTACAGTATTCTTCCTTTTGTTATGTATTTATCTTTCTTTAGCTTTTCCTTTTTCATGTCTTGCGGGATCATTTCTTATGCTCCTATTATACACAAAGATGTTTCACGCGACTTTCATTTCATCCAATTTTTGGAAGCTGTAAACCAAAAGAAGGTTACAATAGTTGAATCAAAAATTGTTCGAAAAACTGGTTTACCCAGTGTACAGTACATGTCAAGGTACACCTATTTATCGCTGTTTTAACGGGGACGACATGGGAGAGCGAAGAGAACAACGGTGAATGAATTCCCGCCGGCGCTGTCTTTTCTCGGCACATAAGGAGCTTTCTTCTCACTGGTTTATCACAGTCTGACTAGCCAGAAAACAATTTTCGCATTCCCAATTTCTATTACACTAGGCATTGACGTGGTTTGAGCCAAATTAACAATTGTCTCAAAAGTTGTAGCGAAAACTTGTTGTGTGTAATAGGAGCAATAGTCTTTCTCTTGCTCTCTGCATAATTTTTTTTTTTTTTCTTTACGTTTTTTTGTAGTTTGGCTGGAAAGTTTCTTTTTCTTGTTATTTTTCTTGTCTTTTTGATTTTCAACTGCACCTAATTTTCTTTTTGACTGAGTTTGAGCTAAGGTTTGTGCACATTTGTCTGTCCTGCATTGGGTTACATGTGAATTTCCATATTTCTTGAACGGCATAATAAATTTCTGCAAAGAAAACAAATATATATTTTAAGTATTGTTTTTATAAAAAAGTTATTCAATTAATAAAAATACAAAACAATTTTCGTTTTGCTGTAAAACTTTTTTTTTTTTTTTCTGAAACTAAATTTAATTATATTTTTGCAATTATTTTTCTAAAGTGTTATGTCACCTTTTCTACATTTTACCTTTAAAACTTAAAAAAAAAAAAAAAAAAAAAAAGACATAGTTTACATTATACATCTTGCATTACTCTGTAAACAACACTCATAAAACTGTTCTTAAATCATGAAAAATTACAGTTTCTCGAGTGACGCAAGCGGAAGCCCAAACTGATTTATATTATACGAATTCTGTTTTTACATTTAAACAATGAAGAGAAATGCTTAACAGTTCAGTAAAAAATAGCAAATACTGTTTTAAAGAAGTTGAAATGACATTTTTAGAAAATCACGAATAAAAATATAAAAGTTAGGGGGGAAATATATTTTCATTTGCACCTTAAGCAATCAGTAGGCTAACAAAAAAAAGGGGGGATAAAATTTATTTATCAAATATATTTAAATTATTTTTCAAGTGTATCTATTTTTAAGATTAATTTTGAAAGTATCCACTCCGTAGAAAGAAGTGTCTGCTCCGTGATCAAATGATGTCTACGGAGTGGAAGTCCACGGAGTAGACAGAATGTCTGATTCTGAATTTTAAGAAACAAAGCAACGTCAGGAACAATTTAACTTTAGTGTCGAATTAAGCCTTATAATCATTAATTGTAATAATAATTAGATAATAAATAATCCTTATAATTACCTGTATACTTCTGACTACGGAGTGGACTGATGAGATAGCCAAATAGAGGTATCACAGATGAAATCTATTTTAACAGAACGAAATAAAGCATTGAGTTCAGCACATGTAGGTGAAAACAAAGATGGCTACCCCCTCTTTCTTCTCAGTTACACACTGGTGACAGGCAGTGCCATCTACTGAACTTTACGGGAAATTAAATAGTTGTCCACGGAGTGGATGCATTTCATTAGGGACATTTGTTATAAATTAATTTAAAAAAAAAACAAGATTCATTTTATAACTCTAAAATTTAATAAATATATTTTTACGGATAACTATGTTCTGCTTAAATCAAAATGTAATTAAAAAACATTAATACAAAGCTTGAAAATAATGCTATATTCTGCAGACTTTCTTTGGGGACAGTCCACGGAGTGGATATTCCAGGTTTTATCGATAGATTTCTAAGAAAAATAAATAACATTAAAAACTTTTATAATAATATTGAACTAGAAAAAATCGGAAGAAGTAGCCTAGCTGTAATTTTTTTTCTGATTGAAAATATTTTATATTTTTGAGGGCTAAGGGACATGGTTTCTACCCCTTGTGTTGGCAATGACCCATATATATATATATATATATTTACTTTATAACCTCATATTAATTTTGGTAAGAAGTAATTCTGTACTGCGGAGGTAAAGGACACCATGTTTATTTTGTGAGAAGAGTTAACTCCATGTCTTTGATGTGCTGCAATGACATATATTTGTCATAAATAAAGGAAATGAACATTTTTTTTTCTGTCTTTCCACTGCCTTTTTTTCTTTATAGTAACTGTACATTAGTGCTTAATGCCTCAATATAAATCTACAAATGCACATAAAGAACATGGTGCTCTTTTCACGAAATTAACATGGTGTCCTTTACCTCTAAGGTACAATTTTTTTTTAAATTAAGAACAGTAAAAAAAAAAAAAAAAAAAAAAAAGGATTATCTTTATAAAACAGCAGTAAGAAAATTGAAATTAACCGAATAAATAAAATGATTCATAAGAAAACAGAAATTAAAACATGAAAATGTTACCCACAGCTAGAATTTCTGAAGAAATAGTGAAGAGCTATTTGCTCTATTTAATTTTGTTATAATATGCAATGTTTTTTCTAAATAAAACAATATAAAAAAGTAAATCATAGTTTAAAGTACTAGCTTACAAAGTTAATGAAACATCCTGACCTTATTTTAATTATTGTTGTAGGAAAAAAAAATATAAAATAAGAATAAGAGTGTTAAGGTAATGAAACGTTTTAATTAACAAAAATAATTTTTACAAATTTAATACGCATTTTTAGTATTCAAACATAAAAATATTTTTACACAATAACTTATCAATGAATCCACAAAACAATAGCCAAATGAGTTTTTTAGAATATATTGTTAAACTATAATACAGTATAGGATCCGTTATCCAGAAAGCTTGGGACCTGGGATATTCTGGATAAGGAGTTTTTCCATAATTCGGAACACTTTATTATATGTATAAAAATGGTGCAAAATAATTTCACAAATAGCAGTGATAAACATGAGTAATATGCATAAATATATTTGTTCATTTAATAAATTATTTCCAGAAAAAAAAAAAAAAAACATTCTTAATTAGAATTTCAAACTATAAATAATAATAGTAATAATAAATAAAAAATAAATAAACATATATAAATTTTAATTTTGGACCTGAGAATAAAATCCTTTCATTTGGATTTTGAAAGCATTTCTACGATTTTTTTTTTTTTTTTTTTTTGCTTATAGTGTGTCTCTGATACTAATTGCTCATAAATGTTTCAAATATTTTTAGCACATAATGCTAAATATTTTATGAAGTGAATTCTAAAAATAATGGAAATTAATAAAAACTATTTAAAATTTTTATAACAATTGGGACTTCATGCATGCGACTGAGTTCAAGGATAAAATTCATCTGCTATTGGGCACTTTAAGAAGTATGTGTTATTAATGTTTATCTATTAAATAATACCATAAAAATTCATTTTCTATCCCAAATTTGCAACATTTTCAGTAATTATTAGGACAATTTTGTGCTCACCATATTTCCAAAGAATAACACCATAGCATTAAAGAAAATAGGTTGTAAAACTGTAATTCTGACCACTGCTATTGTATAACTTTAATTCTTAAATTTTACGATAATTAAAAATTTTGGTAGTTGGCATTTTGCATTCTGGTTTTCGGAACATTCTGGATAACGGGTTTCCGGATAACGGATCCTATACTCTAATATAAAATCGAAAGAAAAAATTAAAGATTAGTTAAAAGGAAACATTTAAGAAAAAATAAATTTTGAATTTTGTTTTATTAATTCGGGGACTAAAGGGAACTTTAGACAAAAAATAATGGGAAAGGAAAACAGGAGCTAAAAGTTTTAAAAAATGGGAAAATATAAGAGAAAAAATAATCTGGTGTGTCACTCACACAACTTTCTCTTGCCCTGAAATTTAATCATATATATACAGGTTGGAGATTAAGAGGCAAGATAACGAGTACTGTTATGTAAACCTATGTTAAACAATTCAAATTGGGCTTCGGAAGAGTTTTATATGATAATTAGTTCTGTGTGAGGGGGTACCGTCCCCTCAACCCACCGTTTCATTCATGCACCTACATTTATATAAAATTTAATTCGGTTGTTAAAAAATAATTCTGTTTTTAAAAGAAAATTTATTAAAATTATTATTTAAAAAATATATATTTTATGATAATACAGACGATTTCCATATTAGAGAAATAGTATAACACTAAATATCCAAAAAAATAGTTGAATTTATTCTCAATATTACATTAAAAAAATATATAATAATATTTTTTTCTTTTTTTTTGTTAAAAATGAAAAAAAAAAAAAAAAAAAAAAAAAAAAAAAAAAACGATAACTTTATTTTTAATTATCGCAGATCGATCGTTTAACCATTCATTTTAAAGGTATTGGCAAGCTCTTTTATAAGATACCCATCATGAAAATTTACTCCCCTCGAGGAGGGACTTCTCCCCAGGGGGGGAGGGGACGCTCCTACATACACAAAATTTTTTCCCCAGTTGACTATCTATTAAAAAAATATATATTCGTTTCATTTCGTTCAGTGCAGTCTATAGATGTTAAACTCTACTTACCTGCAATTTCCCCCATAGACGTAATGTATTTGAATACTTTTGAGTGTCACTGTACACGAACCATTTGCTTCATCTCAACGAAAAGCTTACTGTAGCATCCCTATATGATACACATTTAGAATACCAAGTTTGGAATTTCTGCTACTATTTGTTCTTGAGATATGCTCATAACAGACAGACACACACACAGACCATTCGCTAAAAACATGATTTTCGTATTCAAGGGACCTCAGAACATGTAAATATAACGAAAACTCACGTTCAAAAATTTGACCCTAAAACAATACTGTCTTGACCCTATGGGTAAGAGAAAATAAAAACAGTTATTTTAAGTTTTATTTTTTAAAGATTCTTCATCTGTATAACTGAACCTTTAAAATTTTTTTTAATGAAAATCAAAACATTGCATAATCGTAGCATTCCCTTTCTTTCTGCACCACTTTCAGCTTTTGATTCTAATTAAACTGAGTTTCAGTTAACGTAAACAAGTATTTCGCGCCGTCCTGGCTCAGTAAATTTTGATTACGCAATGCCATGAACGTGATTTTCCCCCCCATTTAGTTATGCATATTGTGCAATGATTTGTGTGGTTTTCAGTTGGATTATAAAAGTAATTAATTGATTTGTTATTTTTCCTATTTTCAAGAGACGTTTACAATTTTATAAATAAGGGGGAAAAAAATCCAGGAATATGTTTTTTGCAGCATCTGTAAGAAAGATAAAATCGAAAGTTCATAATGATCGGACTGCGATATCCTTTTAATTGTGTGAAACAAGAAAAAAAAAAAAAAGGAGGGAGGGTGAATTATAGGAATGAATATTAGAAAGGAAAGGCGATCCTTCAAAGATCGCGGGGATAGTTTGAAACAGAAACAGAAGAGAAATCGCAAACAAGCGAAAGCGAGCAAGACAGTGTGCTCACAGATCATGTGCGTAGAGGGAATGCTGTCCCGTACGCACAGAGCACACAGCGTTCAATGTTTTTCTGCCCTTGTTGCATTGCTGTAGCAATGTAACCTTATGGTACCTTTCTGCAGAAACGAGCAGCTTCTGCAAAAACGAAATTTAAACTGCCGAGCAGTTTTAGCCAATTTATTGCATTGAAATTTTTTTTCTTTCAAAATTTTTTGTTCCTAAAAGAAAAACCTTTCTGCAAGGATTCAATGCCATTCTGCAACAATGTCGCAGTGTCGCCGTGTTCCTGCCACGGGGGGGAGGAGTTTACTGTTCCTGATACTAATTCATTGGCTGATTTTTCTAATATTAAATTTAATTTAGGTGATGATGTTAATAGTTATTACAATAGTAAGAGACAAATGGGTCGCAGACTCGGACTTGACTCAGAAACCTTTGGACAGCCCCTGCCTGCCTGGACACGGCCAAGCTTCACAGGTTGGATGCTTGTCCTCCGGAGCGAAAAATCGCCAGATCACTGCATGATGGCTGACTACAACCAGACAGTTGTCTAGTCGCTACATATAATGAGCTGTGTCCGACGGCTCGTTCAGTCTTCAATCATCGTCCATAGGAGGCTGCAGGCTCCTTCATCATCAGCAACAAAGTGACTTCTATGGCATAGATCAGGAATGGCAAGGCTGCTACTTCTGCTTCTTGGACACATAATGCTCGACTGACACACCACACCTCCAGATTGCACAAGGCGGAGACGCACTGATACGCTCCTGGATGCAAAGGAAATTTTTGAATATGTGCACAACTAGCTTTCGAGCCAAACACAAAACAAAAGAAAAACACATTTTTGAATTTTGGGTGGGTGGGTGGGGGGTATCGCTTGGGGAGCCGTTGTAGATAGTTGTGCACTGAAAGTTACACCGAAAGAGGAGGCCTATGAAGGGGAGGGGGGCTAGAAACCTAAAATGCTGAACGACTAACAGACAAAGAGCTAATACAGTGAGAGAGAAAAAAAAAATTAAAGAAGATTTTGGAAGCTTGCCACTGGGGGGTAGGAAGAGATATTTTTTGCGTGCATAGTGGTTATTTTTTGACGTGGCTGGGCCTAAGAGAGGAAAAAAAATTAATTTACTATGCACTGGGTGGCCTGAAGGGAGAAAAAGTGGGGACCATCACAATTTTGATCCACCACGGGGGGATGGTTCCCCGCGTTGGTAGCCCGATGACTGCTTAACGACCCCATCGAGCACTTGACGGTGCAGCACATTTTAACGAGGACCAGACACCGCCACACCCTCATGAAGAAAGGAAAAAAAAATTAAGTAAACTTTGAAAGTTGTTAATTGACTTATTTTGTGGCTAGCCCGGGAGACCAAAGTAAGTGAGCGCAAGAGGTCCAGATCAATACGATGGAGCAGGAATAGCGGTTGGTGTAGGGTATTTATTTACGTAGTGGAGTACCATCACAACGACAAGTATTGCAGGGGAGGGAGGAGGAGGGAGAGAGAAAAATAAATAAATAAATAAATAAAATGGGGGGGGGGGAAGCTAAGCCACACAAGCTTGGCTCCCGGTCACCTTACCCACTTAAGGGTCCGGTTCGGGAAGACCAAGGGACTTAGCGAGGAAAAAAAAAGGGGGGGAGCTAAGCCGCGCAAGCCTGGTTCCCGGTCACCTTACCCACTTAAGGGTCCGGTTCGGGAAAACCAAGGGATTTAGCAAGAAAAAAAAATTAAAATTGAAAATGAAACGGGGAAGGGGGATCTAAGCCACACAGGCTTGGCTCCCGGTTACCTTACCCACTTAAGGGTCCGGTTTGGGTTTACCAAGGGACTTAACTCTGGGGGAAAAAAAACAGGGGAACAGAGACTACTGGAGCTCCCAAAACTCGGGCAGCGAAATACTGGCTGATTGAAAGTGATGATTAGTGGTTACTGGGACACCTTTTGCTCAAGACTCACGAGGATCAACAGGGCAGATAAAATGACAAAATGACAGAACTATTATCAATGAGATTCTTTTTAGTGTTAGTGAGTAAAAAAAAAAAATTATTTAATAAATAAATTGGTTGATTAGTTGATTGGCATAAATTGAATTCATCTAACTAGGCCTGAGTTCGATTTAAAAAAAAAAAAAAAAAAAAAAAGATAGAAATATATGAAATAAATAAATAAATTGTTAAATGAATAAAAAGATTAATGTTTAAATAATTAAATAAATAATTAATTAGCTGGGAAATTAAATAAATAAAAAGTTAGGTTGGTTAATTAAAATTAAGTTAAATTACTTAATGTTATTTCTGATTTTTTTTTTTTTTTTTTTTTTTTTTTTTTTGAGGGTAATCAGCTGAGTTAGTTTTTGGTTGAGAGGGGGAAAAAAAAGAAGGATTAATTAATGAATAATTAAGTAAATTTAATTTAACAGTATGAAAAAAATATATATACTAGAGTAATTGAAGTTTAATTAAAAGGTGTATGATCAAGATTCGAATGAGCACTACGTACGTAAGGTGGCTTGCGAGGCCCGATTGCGATGATTCAACCTTTCGGATCCCTTTCTGGGACTCTGGAGTTCATCTGTTCGGACCTAAGAATGTTGTTAGGAGAATCCTGCGCAGGATAAGTTGCTGAGCGGTAGTGCTAGCTTCTTGATCATACCATTCATTCCAAATAAAAATAAAATTATAAAAAAAAGGGATTAAAAACATATATTTGCGCGGCCATGAGCGTGGTGCGGGCTTACAGACCAATTATTACCAAGGACCGTTTACATTTATATGCACCTTTTTTATACAATTTTTATATATACAGTTTTTTATACAATTTTTTAAATATTTTATTAGTTTTTTATACATTTTTCAGTTTTTAATAATTTTTAT
Organism: Salticus scenicus; assembly: GCA_963930645.1. NCBI lineage: Eukaryota > Metazoa > Arthropoda > Arachnida > Araneae > Salticidae > Salticus > Salticus scenicus. Next base: position 86,204,458 of record OZ005651.1, read on the forward strand.
TTCACAAAGATTTTTTAATATTAACATTTTTACTTTTACCGGGCCTCATTTAATATCGATGCTAGCCGCTTTAACAACATGGGCCTCATTCATGACCTAAAATAAACAAAAAGTGGCAGTATCGGTGGGTGCCTCTTATGGGCTGCGAGGTCCTCTTCATCTGGTAGTCCTATTCCATTTGTTGCTGAAGATTGGAGCTTTTTCTTGTTAGTGTTGATACTGCTTTTTGTTATTGTGATATGTCATCTATGTTGTTCGTGAGCCATCTGACTATGTGTTTAGCCTTGTTTTGTACATGTGTGTTCTGAGCTAACTGCTTGTACCATAGTTGTTCGTTAATTTGTGTTATTTGGGCCAGATAGTTTTTGTCCGTTAATGGGCAGGCCGTTAAATAGTGTATGGATGTTCCTAGTGCTCCACAAGCGCAGTCCGGGCTTCTCTTCTTCTTGAATCGATGAAGATAGGCTGGGAAGGCTCCGTGTCCTGTAAATAATTGTGTTAGGAGTTTGCAGCTAACGAGTGTCTTTGTGTCTACTGTTGGAAAGTATTTGTGTGTTAGCCTGCCGGTGTCCCCATAGTCCCACTCGAACTGCCATTGTGTCATTGTGAAACTTCTGAGTTTTTTCTTGAGATGCGATATTGGCTTTTCGAGGTAGTATTGCGTCCTATGGTCGCTGTTTTCTGCTGCTAGCATAGCTAGCTTATCTGCTTCTTCATTTCCTACAATGCCTACATGCGCTTTAACCCATTCAATTTTAAAAGTATTGTTTGATCTTTTTATTTCCGAGTGGATTTTTTGGATTAGCCTATCCACTGTAAAGGGTTTTGATATTGCTTGTATAGCAGACATGCAGTCCGAGTGGATACTATATGTGATGCCCTTGGTGTTTCCCCACTCAGCACCTTTGAGTATTGACAGTAGTCTCGGACTTGACTCCAAATTTATACTTGAGGGATTATCAGATGGTCTCCCAATCTCCTTAAGACAACTACTATTGGTGAACTCCCCTAAAGATACCAATGAATGGCGTGAAATTGTCTATAAATTAAGCAAAATGCAACCAATTGAACAGAAAAAAGAAAGCAACATTAAACTTAATACTCAGGCTCCTAGCTTTACTCCACAATGGAGAAATAATCGGCCTAGGCCTGAATATTTGTCAACCCCTGTACATAGACCTTGGACTTATAGATACCCTTATCACAACCAACCTCAACAAGTGCATGCAGCTCCTAATCCTAGCAACCCACGACCATTCAGACCAAGTCGTGTCCCAAATAATGTGCATTTCCAAGAGAGGCTGCCTCCATCCCCTTGTCGTCTTTGCTTAAATCGAGGAATTAGTAATGCTTACCACTGGGAGCGAACATGTCCTTTTAAATTTGAACAATGTAATAATTTCTCAATGCCTAGAGCACCCCTCACTCAGAATTCCACTAGAAGTACAAATCCCCCTGAAGAGGTGGTCAGTCAGGAAATGACCAGTGAGGATACAATGAGTGGCTGTTGACAATTACTAGTGTCCGGACAGGACACCTAACACAAAAACATCAGCGATCGCAAAAAACACGTCAACCAGCTAACTTAAGTGCTTTCTCTGACAAAAACCTCTCTTGTCTCCTCGATACGGGAAGTTCAATTTCTATTATTCCATGTACTTTAGTAAAGAAGTTAAGTAAAGAAGTTTATTAAAAAAGACTCCCATTCATGAAACAATAATAGCTAGACAAACTCATGGCACAATTAAAATTAAAGAAAAATGTGAAATATCTCTAAGGATTGGTAACATTAGAAAAAACATAGGACTATGTTATTTCTAATCAGTTGCCATATCTTCTTATCGGTTTACCTCATTGTGCATTATTTAACTTGAATCTTAATTTAGTAAATTTTACTGTAACTCAAAATGGTCAGAAGATCCCCTTACTAAATCATGATTATCAATCTTTGCATATTTTTGAAAGTAAAGTAGGTACTAATTCCAGAGTAAATACACACACTGTAAACAAGGTGCATCATTCACAGAGTGTTGTACAAAGCTCGTCTAGACCTACTGTATTGCCAACTGAAAATAATAATGATTTACCTACTATTGTGAAGTTCTGATCTTCATTAGGAAGACATGTGAATATAAATTCAAGAAGCAAAGATGTTATAAGATTAAACAGCACATAAAGAAAGAGTCTTGTGCGTCAGAATAAGTCCTTTCAGTTGGACGTGATCTATAAATCATAAATCATATTTTATAAAAGTTATTTCCTTTTTTAATTAACATTGCGTTTATATCAAGAGCTTCTTGAGAGCAATACCAGGAACTTTGTACTTAAAAGTTCGCTAGAGGATACACACACACATCGCTGTCCTAAAGTAAAAAGAAAAAAAACTGATCAGATCTCACCTAGTTCAAAATGAAGACAGAGACGGTTTTTTTTTTATTAGAACAGGATTCTTTAATTATAGCTTCTTGAAGAGGGTGATGGCATAGGCAAGACTGGGAATGCCGGCTCCACGTGCTTGAGATGCATATGAAGAAAGGTGCAAACTCATCTGACATACAACAGAAAAATTCTTAAGACAACTTCAGTGGTTAGCATAAACTATGGCTTAATACAGTACCATACATAAGTATTACTTTGAGAAGCTAATACGGATTATTATGTTGAAATCGGCGGCAGAGCGCACCCTTCGCTCGGCCACTAGGGCCGGCGCAAGCGCGCTGCCAAAAATGCCGACTTCACTCACGAGAGAAAATGGAGAAGACTCAGCCCGAAAACGTACGCGCATCGGGAACCCGCGAGCGTCACAGCCGCGATCGACCAATCCAAATGCACGGCAATGAGAGAGCAGGGGTGACAACCGAACAACGTCACGGCGATTGCGCCGTGCGAAAAAACGGGAAAGAGGGAAAACGAGAATGAAGTTCCAATGGAAAAAAACATCGCGATGTGCTGCTGGAAAAACAAACGTACGGTAAAAAACGAGAGGGTGTAAAGTAGCAATTAATTTATATAAGATTGAGTGAACTTCTATTGTTTTGCCAAAAAATTAATTTAGAATATGTCATGCATCATGACACCTACCTTCTTAAATAAATATGAGAAAATTTTCGCAAACTCGAAATATGATGTTGGTCGTATCAAAATGGAACCTCAGAGAATTCACCTAACTTCAGACTTACCTGTTTTCCTTAGAGCATACCGCACCTCTCCTAAAGAAGAAGCTGAAATTAAAGATCAAATACAAAATCTATTACAAGCTAAAATCATTAAAGAGAGCCTTTCTCCGTATTCATCTCCTGTAACAGTGTATAAACGAGAAGAGGGAAAGAAGACACAATTCTGTGTCGACTTTCGTAAATTAAATTCTATAACTAAAACAGATGCAGAACCATTTCCCAGAATTGATACTCTCCTAGATAAATTTTTTCAGGCAAAAATTTTTTCCACATTGGATTTAGCTAGTGGATATTGGCATCCACCCAAAAGATACAGAAAAATTAGCATTCGCTACCACATTTGGATTGTATGAATGGCTCGTATTACCATTTGGCCTTAAAAATGCCCCTGCAATATTTAATCGCACTATTAGAAGAATCTTACATAAGTATGAAATTGATTTTGCTTGTGATTATTTTGATGACATTATCATTTTTTCTGAAACAAAAGAACAACATTTAGAGGATTTAGAAACCATATTTCAAATTTGTGTCAATGAAAATTTAAAGTTAAAGTTATCTAAATGTAATTTTGTAAAATCTAAAATAAATTTCTTAGGTTATGAAGTGTCTAATGGCACTATAACACCAGATAATGCTAATAATGAAACTATTAAAAATTTAAAGCGTCCCACTAATGTTAAAGAATTACAGAGGTTCCTGGGATCTGTAAATGTCTATAATAAATTTATATCTAATTATGCTAAAATTCGCTACCCTTTAAACAATTTACTCAAGAAAAAGGTACCCTATGTATGGGATGATAAATGCGAAAATTCATTTCAAAAATTGAAAAATGCCTTAATTGAAAAACCTATTTTAAAGCTGTATGATCCAAAGAAGCTTTGTCACTTATTTGTAGATGCTTCAAGTCACGGAGTTGGTTGTGTAATCAAACAGCCAGATGAGAAAGGAAAATTACATCCAATAGCGTACCATTCGCGAAATTTAAAAGACTATGAAAAAAATTATGCCATAACTGAATTAGAATGTCTTGCCATAATAGATTCTTCAGATAAATTTTATCACTATTTACATGGTCAAAAATGTGTCATTCATACTGATCATGTGGCATTAACTTGGGTTAAAAATGTTAAAAATCTTAGAGGACGTCTTTTCCGCTGGTCACTTAAACTTAGTATGTTTGACTATGAAATAAAATATCCAGGGCCGTAGCAAACAATAAATATTGGGGGGTTAAAATATAAAATTAGCCGACTCAAATCTGGCTTAAGCCCGACTGAACATGAATGAAAAATAATTCAGTTTGCATTGAATAGAAAAACTTTTCAGCTGTATTTACCCACTATATTGTTTAATATTCGATATATGTATATACATATTTAACCTCAGTGATGGCACACTAAGAAACATTTTGTTTTTAGTTTAGAAGAAAAAAATTACACACAAAATATTTTTATACCCTTTTCTTAAGATTTTTATACCTTTTTCTTTTTTTTAAGTATTAACACATTTCTTTTGTGTAGCTCTCACCTCGAGCTTTGTTATATTGTAGCAAGACAACAAACCTACAAAAGTACATTTCCTTTTAGCTCTGCAGTAAAAATTTCACAAAAGATTTTCTAAAGCTTTATTTCTAAAGAGGAAGTGTTATAAAGATTGTTTTTATGTAGCCCTGTAACTCGGACGTTTCTCGCCAAGATCTTTACTTACGCAATTGTGATAGACATTTTAATTCATCGCTAAAATGACAACAATAAATTAAAAGCCGCCAAGGAGTTCCCTCGGTAAAGCTATACTAAAGACTGATGAGAAAATCCTTAGTTTATTTTATTCTCATCGCCTCCTAACTTCCCTCATGCTTATAGACATAGCTATTTAATCATATTATATCATCTGTTTTGAAAGTTCATGCTATGTTTAGTCAGTTTATCATTTTTATAAAATAACTTATTTAATTTATTTAATAGATTATAAATTAAAACATACTTACTTCAGTTCCTTATTTTTCAGTTGTTTAAACTTTATCTTTATACTGTTAATTATCAATTATCGTTTTGTTTACATTAAAAACGATCTTTTCCATGCAACACCTTTCATTATTAATTCTGGACTGTTTTAATTTTTCTAACGATGTTTTTCCCACTAGATGGCGACATCGTAGCTAAAGATCGATCGTCATTATGCAAATCTTAATTGTTTCTTTTTACACCTGCCAGGTGTTCGTTTGTGATTCGTCCGTTTGATCGATGACGATCTAAACGTCCTTATTTCATATATATAAATACCAGATATTTTTAGTTCTGGGGGGTGTTGGTAATTGGCATGGATTCTGTTATCTGATGTAGTAATATGAAAAATTGACCGGCTGGTCCGGATCAAATTGATATTTTATTAAGTTTGAGTTATTAAGTTTTCAAAATATGTTTGTTAAGTTTTATTAATGATTTGAAGTTATTGTATAATTAATTGCTTTTATTAAACTGCTGAAAATGATCATCTTATGAATTCAAGTTATGTTTATGACTGAATGTCTCTATTTTTGAAGAAATAAAAGTGATTTAATTTTATGAGACTTTCCTTCTTTCAAGTGGCAAGTATATCTTCTATTATGGTTTATTTCTCAGCAACTCTTCCATTGCTGATACATTACTTCTGCTGATACATTTTAATAAAATACCGAATACAAGAGGTTATGGGCTATATTTTCCATAACTAGAAGATGATTTTCAGTATGTATTTATGAAGTAAACTTTATATAATTTCAAGTTATAGAACTTTTATTTCAAGATATTAAGTTACAGCTTTAGTAAGAGTTTGTTTACAGTTGAAAATGTGCAGTTATGCATCTACTTTATTGAAATTAAGATTTATTTTGGTCAAGTTTCATTGATTTGTCAAGTTTTCTTCATTTAAATTTTAGTTTATGCAGTTGAACTTTATTGTTTTAACAAGTTTTCTTCATTTAAATTTGAATTTCTACAATTGAACTTTATTATAACATTTACTCAGTTGAATTCTTCATAATTTTTTTTGGAATTGAACTTTATTGATTTACAGAATTGTTTATTTTTCCAACTGGATTTTTGTCTAAAATATAGACTTGAAATATGGCAATATTTGATCTTCTATAGTAAATTACAGCAACAACTGATGGGATTTTTTTCTTTTTTACAAGTTTTTTGTTTTTCATGAAAGAAATTTGTTAATTTAAATGAGTAAAAAGGTAGAAACGGATGAAAATTTAGAAGAGTCGGGGGGGGCAAACAGAAAAAGAATTAAAGGATAGCTTTCGAGGTGTTTCTTTGCCAGTTCAAAGTTTTTTTATTTTCCAACGTGGCTACCAACCAGATTGAGAAGCTGAATTCAAGAAATTTTTCAACATGGATCTCTGACATGCGTTACTTGTTAATGGAGAAGGGTCTATGGGAGATAATTGATGAAAGCCAGAAAATTCCAGAGGTGTCTTCAACTGTTTCAGCTGAGAATGTTAAACTGTTCATTTTACGTGCGAATCAAATACTTTCTCTGATTTATCTCAATGTGGAGCCAGAATTTAAAAGAATTATAGATGACTGTAAGGAGCCTACAGATGCTTGGAACAGACTTCGGAAAAATTTTCATCCTGATACAAGAGCTCCCCATTTAACTTTATTTACAGAATTAATGGAAGCCAGGATTAGACATGGAGAGTCTATAAATTTATTTGCCTCCCGACTTAAGAAGATTTACCTTGATTTGAAACAAATTGATGACAATTTTTCACAGAATTATTTATGCTATCAGTTTTTGAGATACTTGCCATCAGTTTATGATAATATTGTCCAGTTGTTGTTAAGTAAATCTGATGAAGATTTTCAATTTGAGAAAATTGTGGATAGTGTTATTGCTGAAGAAACCAGAATGAGGCTTCGGGATAAGGACAGTGTTAAAAATGTAAATTTATCAAGTTTTTCTAAATCTACTATAAGACAGCCTTGTAAAAACAGATTCAAGGACAGAAGATGTTGGTAATGTGGAAAACTGGGTCACTTGAGGTCGAGATGTTATTCTAAGAAGAACTCTGTGTCTCCTCAACGTTTTTCTCCCTCACGAAGAAATGATCGTCGCTCTAGGTTTAACAGTCCATCTTCAGTTTCAAGCGAATGTAGTACTGGTGCCACTTCTTCTAGTTCAGACGCTTCTCCTTTGCCATCTTATAGAGAGTCCAGATCAGTTGGAAGGAATCCCCATGGTCGAGGACATTTCTCGAGTTCCAAAAAGGCTGCCAGATCACCGTCGGATAGTTCACGTAAGTTGAATTTATTTGTTTCCCATTCAAGTGTAAGCAATGTTGTAAAATCAAGCGACTGGCTATTTGACAGTGGGGCGAGCCATCATTTCTGCAATAATAGGACTTTATTTTCTAAATTTGAGACTTTAAATGATGAAATGTCCGTGCCTGTGAAGGATGTTTTATTTCCTATTCAGGGTAAAGGGTAAGTCAAGCTACGATTTGGTCAAAGAGTTTTTACTTTTGTAATGTAATGTATTCTGATCAATTAAGGGCCCTCTTCACTCATCATTTCCTTTTCTAAAAGCCAATGTTATCATATGGAAAACTTTCTTTGCACTTAAAACAGTGACATATTAATTGATTGAGACGCGGTTTTTTTTATTGGATTACTCTCATTTCGTAAACTGACGCAGCTTTTTTAGATTTTATGAAAGAATAACAGTTGTTTTTTAAAAAAGCTGTTTTATTGCAATATTTGGGTTGATGCATTAAATGGCTTATAAAAAACTCTTTCAATTTTTAAAACAGAATTTAAAAAGCTGCGTCAATCTCAAAGAGTTTAATTCAATGCGGAAAAAAATCCTGTATTTTAATAAAATTTTAAATCAATTAAATTTGTAAAGAAAGTCCAAAAATTTACAAATTTGTGCCGATTTTCCTCTTTGACACACCCTTTATCCGGCTCCACCTCTCAGACAGATGTTTTTGCTTTTCGACGAGCCAAATGTTTATATTTTTGTGGTGAAGAAACATCGTCGTGGTTTTTATTTCTTTACTACTTTTATTATTATAGATTTTTTTTTTCTTTTTGTATTACGGATGTGAGTCTGAGTAACATATAGATTTAGAAGACAATCGTTCAAAGAATTTGCGAAATATATGATCGCATTTCATTTTAAATATTTTTCTTTGCACATAATACTGTTTGCACAATAAATCTGATATTTTACTCATAAAGCAATGAGTGGCAATATACGAACATCTATTTTAGCGATTCGTAAAAAATATTTTGTTGAATTAAACAGAATTTCAATAATAGAATTCAAAGTAAATAATCTGGTATGGCACCCATATGACTTTCTCTTACATAAAATTAAAATTCTATTAAGATAGATTGCAGATTGACGAGTAAGATAACAAGTTCTATATATAGCTAGCGGATATGCAGATCAGGAACCTCACCGTCCTATTTGCATCACGCATTATTCAACAGATTATTTTTACTTGTTCCTTATTATATATAATATATATATATATTGATTCTATTGACTTTTTGTATAAACAGAAACGTTTCTGAGGGGGGTTGCAGCCCCCCTCAACCCCCTCTGCTTTTCTCTTTCTATAACTATCTCTGTATGTATGTATTCCTAATAACTGACTGTCTTGTACTTGCACTAATTTCCTGTAATTCATAAGTACTTCTACCAAAATTCCTGCAAATTGATTACATAACATACTAGAATTATTTTGTGCAACCCTGTAAATTAAATACTGATTCTATGGCCACATTTTCCCACAAAAAAAATATACTTTTAAAATTCTAATAAAATTTCATCATATTTCGTGGGGTGTAACCATGTTAAAATTCAATACCAGTGTTGAAATATGAACTATAGTGCGTAATAGAACGAAATTCTTTTATGTAACTCGGAAAAGCAGCCACAGTAATTATATACACTAAAAAAATTAGAATACACCTATTTAATTAATTGTAACTCATGAATATTTCAATGTAATTTGAATCATTTGGATGATTACAGGATGCCATCCGAATTCATTTGTGTGATCCCGCAAATAAATCATATAGTCCATACATATCCCTTTTATTAGAGTAAACATGTTTTTATATATCTTTATAATGTATATGTTAATTCCGCTGTGTTGAATGCAGCATAAACGTTTTAAAATGCGCTTTTTTTTTTTACTGTAATTTCACTTTGTTGAATGCAGAGTAACGACGTTAAAATTTGTTTAAACAAAATTTACCCCGTAGGCCTTAATGATAAGAAAAACTTTGGAGTGTCCCTGTACATAGAACATGAAAAATATACACATAAAAAATTATACAGCTATTTCTATACAGAGCTTGAAAGTGTCTACCAATTTGCAAGTTATTTGAAGAATTTTTGCAGCCGTTATTGCGGTACATGTACATTCTGTCCATAGGCCATAGTGATAAAGAAAAATTTGAAGTGTCCGCGTACACGAATTCCAGATAGAACAGACGCCAAACACAATACAGCTAATCCCATGCGGCTCGAAAACATGTGTACAAAATTGCAAATCAATAGCATGATTTTTGCGGTCGCTGAAACAGACACACAGACAAACAAAATATACACACAGACGGAACCCAAAATCTTTTTGAGTCGCCACAGGGAAGCTTCCACTCACGTTTCGACAATGAACTCGTGGATCTGCAGATCAGGAGCCCCAATATCCTATTTGCATCACACATTATTGAACAGGTCGTTTTTATTTATTTCTCATTATATAATATATGCGTATATATTGATTCGATTGACTTGCTACATAAACAGATACGTTCCTGAGGGGGGCTGCCGACCCCTCCGAAACTAATAAAGATAGAGCTATGAAACTTCAGATTTAAGACAGAACTGGTGTACAGATGAATTTTACAAAGTTTGGTGAAAATTGGAAAAGTGGAAGTGGGACCGTAAGTCCGTATCCAAAAACAGCTCTAAAGATTTTCTTAAAATTTACTACATAAACACTCTATTAGATGTCCTTTCGAATTATATAGTTGGTTAGTTCAGGAAAATTGGTAGGCTCCCGGTATAAATAGCTGAATTTCAAGTCTCGCAAGTGCGTTTTTTTTTTTTTTTTTTTAACGGATGTAACGGATTTTTTTCAAACTCGCCATATTAACTCCCTTTTAAATATCCTTTTGTATGTAATTTTTGTTTTTCGATCAATAATTGAGTATGCCAAGTTTTAGTAAAAGATGGTATCTTAAAAACGGCTCTAACGATTTTCTTGAAAATTGTTGCATAAATCCATTTTAGATGTCTTTTCTCGTATAATGCGTGGTTATTACAGGAAAATTAACAGTTATCATGCTCAGGTAGGTCACTTTTAGATCTCGGAAATTGATGTTTCAAAAAATAACTCAACCATTTTTTTTTTTTTCTTATTGTTTCTTAACTCGCTATGTAAACTTTTACATGCCTATATATTAGTTTGTCAGGCGTCTACTTCGTTAGGTCACTTTTATGTCTTCTGATCACATTTTTAAAAATTGTATATAATACGTGAAATAGTGGGTAATGGAAGTAGTATGATTGCTTCACACCAATTTATTTATTTATTTATTTTTTGTCACAGAATTATGGATAGATAATTTTTTTAAATGGTCAAAATATGTTCAGGACACCTGAAAATGTGTAAATATACTGAAAGCTAGAAGGTGAAGTGTTTCATGAATCCAATATTTTATTTCATGTTATACAAAGAAAAGACGTAAATAAGAGGATATTTCTACCAATCATAACGGCTTCGAAAATTTTTACGAATCCAATATATTTTTTTTCTTATAAATACAGAACAAGGTGCACTACATCAATAACTTCAGTTTGTGGTTGTACTTTTCGCATTTCTTCTCAAAAGGGGGGAGGGGAGAAAAGGGACAAAGGAGATCAAATGTGAGTAATTTCTAATAAAAGCTTGCAAGAAATGGGAGCAAATGTTTATAAAATTATTTCCAAGCGAAGAAACCACATTATTAGTTACACTTTACACTCGAAGATTTCGCGGTTTGATTTTCGAGACTAATGACGTAAAGGTGACCTTTTCAGAATGATACATGGACACTGATTATAGTTTATAAGCGTTCTTTAGAATTAGGATAAAGAGAAGTCGCGCAGATGTATTTGTATATAATACAAACTTATTTTAAAATTGTAAAAATATTAGAAAATATTAGAGGTTTTCGCTTATTATAAGATATGCATATGCAATTTTCAGAAATAAGTTCTAGATTAAAAAAAAAAAAAAAAAAATCTGGAGTGAAACAACTACACGACTTTCATTACTTACTGTTTCATGTATTATATGCATTTTTTGACATAAAATTGACCTAAAAAATTAGACACCTAAAAATTTTCTGGTAAGATAAAGCTTATACACATGTAAAGATATATCAAATAGATTTACATAACGAATTTAAAAATAGTAAGAAGAGAAAAATCGGCTTAGCCGTTTTACGAAACAATTTCCGATATCTAAAACTAATCTACCTAATCAGGATGACTGCTAATTTACCTTTAATAACCGCGTTATACATAAGAACGGATATCTAAAATGGATTTATGTAACAATTTACAAGAAAATCATTAGAGCCGTTTTTGAGATACCGACTTTTGCCAAAAGTTGGCATACTCAATTATTGACTTGAAAACAGTAATTACATACAAAAGGATATTTAAAAGGGAGTTAATATGGTGAGTATGAAAAACATTATTACAGTTGTTTTTAGAGGAACACACTTGTATTCCTGACTGTTCCTAGTTGAGAGACCTGAAATTGAGCTATTTATACAGGCCTCTTATCAATTTTCCTCCATACTAGCCAACTATATCATTCGAAAGGACATTGAATAGAGTGTTTGTATAGCAACTTGGAAGAAAATGTTTAGAGTCGTTTTTGTGATACAGACTTACGGTACCTCTTCCGGTTTTCCAATTTTCACCAAAATTTGGAAAATTCATCTGTACAAAAGGGCAAGCTCAGTTCTGAAGTTTCGTAGTTCTATCTTTATTATTTTCAGAGATATGATAGTCAGAAGATTCCCCACAAATATATATACATACACACGCACACACTGACCAATTGCCAAAAATTACTTTTTTGGACTTTGGAGACTTTAAAACATGTAAATCAGGTGAAAACTCGATATCGAATTTTCGGACCGAATACAATACTTCTTACAATTATTAATTACGGTAGTCGGGTAATGGAAGTAAAAAACCATAACAAAACTTTCTTCTATATCATCTATATAACAGCGTCATTTACTGTCTAACGAGCGCCCAAATGTTTTATAATAGTTTCTCACAAGGAAAATTTCGACTATATATGTAATTTGGTGCGATTTTAAACCTATGGAAAACAACTAATAATAAGAAAAATTGTTTGACATAATCTTAACTATAATTGATGTAAACTAGAGTCCTGCGTATTGATTTTTTTGCGTTAGATTGAGTCATTTTTTCTGTAAAATTCATAAAATTTTAATTTTTAGTTTCAAAACTCTAGAAAAATAAAATGACAGACTTCCATTTTCGACTATAAACATAAACATCTCATTTCAAAGGAACAGATTTGATATCTGTCGTCCATGGCAAAATAATAATAATAATAATAAAAGATGGGCAAATTATCTGACGAACATATTTAATACCTTTCAAAAATCATGGTTATTTTAATAAAGTATATTAAGAGAGCAATCAGTAATATATGAAACAATATTTCGTACAATATATATGCATTATGAAAATATTCATCTGGCATGTATGTTTCCGCATTACGTTTTAATCGCCAAATACACAAAATGCGGAGGACGAATGGATATCAAATCTATGCCCATTTTGTTTCTAGAGTTTTGAAATTTAAAATTAAAATTTTGTCAATTTGACAGCAAAATAACTTAATCTAACACATGTGCACAATAACTAATTTGTAATTATACCCAAATATGGAGATTAAAATCGGGAAATAATTTTCCTCGATTTTTAATAATTTTTTACAAAACTAGGGGGCTCTGCCCCCTGCTCGCTTCGCTCACCAACCCCCGAGGGAGACTTCGCCCCCCCCCGACTCACTTTACTTATTAACACATGCAGAGCTCTGCCCGCTTATTCTCGGCTTTCTTTCACTGAAAAGGAATATTAATAGTGCATACTACAAGTCAATAGCAGAAAATTATGGAAATCCTCATATTCAATGTCAAATTTATATATATAATATTTATATATATATATATAATTTTTTTATAGAAAGAAATTCATAATATCTAGACCATTTTGCATTACAACTTTAGTATATGACCCTTTTTATTTATGTTTACAACCTTAGATCCGGACCGCGGTACTCCAGTCGGTAAATCACCGAGCTCGTAATTGGAAGATTTCGGGCTCGGTTCTCAAGCCGGCCAAAGAAAACACCCCCTACATACAGGGGGTGTTGCCAAAGACCGTCGTGTACACTAATGGTGGCTGGTGCACGTAAAATATGTCGTGACCGCAATATCCTCCATGTTCCCATCAAAATTATACCTCTGGGGGCCACCGAAGACGGGTAGCCATCCCCTTCGTATAGTACCAAAACTGTGGTGGCATGTCTCCGGAACATCCGTACGGGTGCGTCCCAGACCGTCGCCAATTATCCATTGAGCAGTAATGGTGCGACGTCAAACACAACCTACCTAATTATCTACCTACCTACAACCACGAATCCTATTTTAATTTTCCCGGATAAGAAAATTAATTTTCTTAGAAATAAAGTTGATATTTATTTTCTTTCTTTTTTACATCCATGGTTTCGGGCCGCGATACTCTAGTCGGTAAAGCACCGAGCACGTAATTGGAAGATTGCCGATTCGATACTTGAGCCGGCCAAAGACCGTCGGGTACACTAATGGTGGCTGGTGTACATAAAATCTGTAGTGGCCGCAAAGTCCTCCATATTCTTATCCACACTATACCTCTGGGAATCACCAAAGCGGGGGGAGGATTCCCCCCGTGAAGGATCAAAATTGTGATGACATGCCTCCGGAACATCTATAGGGGTGCGTCCCAGACCGTCGCTAATTACCCATAGCGCAGTACTTGTACGACGTTAAATCCAACCTACATACCTACATACGTACAGCCATGGATCATATATTTTCCTGTGTAAAATGACTTCATGACAGAAGAACAACGTCACTGGGAGAAACTTTTTTCAAAATGGCAAATAGAGTAGCCTTCATAAACTTGTCGTTTTTAGTTAATAACGCTTTTAATTAAAATGATAGAAATTTCTAAGCAGCTGAAATGTCTTCCTTGGAGTATTTGGAATATATTGATGCCTCTCATGACGCGAAGAACCCTGCCCTCCGCTAGAAGATGCTGTCGCAGACAAAAAAATTTGACGCCAGTGACAGTTACTTTTTTTTTAATATATAGAGAAATCCTATGGACGATTAAGAAATTTTTTTAATTAGCCACAATGACGGTCAGCGACATCACACTTCGCTTGCGTATACCTTCTGTAATATATAAGAAGAAAGCATAAGATTTGAAAAAACTTTTGGTTTTCGGTTTTCGATGAATTTACAGACTTTCAGATTTCTTTGCATTTGAATTAACTGAAATTGACTACTTATTTTAAAAAAGTGAAACTATTAATCTTCTGCATCTATCAAAGAAAAAATTTCGATTTTCTGTTTTCGCTGAATTTACGTGTTTTGAGATTTCCCTGCGTTTCAATTAACTGAAATTGACTACTTATTTTGAAAAAAGGGGATTTATTACTAGCTTCTACATGTATATGAAGAAAGTAGAAGATACGGAAAAATTTCGATTTCCGGTTTTCAATGAATTTACACGTTTTGAGAATTCCTGTTATTTTTATTAACTGAAACTGACTACTTATTTTTTAAAAAGTTGGTTTATTATTCTATCCTCTGCATATATAAGAAAAAAGCACAAGATTCAGAAAAATTTTAAATTTTCGGTTTTCGATGAATTTACACTTTTGAGAATTCCTGTTATTTTTATTAACTGAAACTGACTACTTATTTTTTAAAAAGTTGGTTTATTATTCTATCCTCTGCATATATAAGAAAAAAGCACAAGATTCAGAAAAATTTTAAATTTTCGGTTTTCGATGAATTTACACTTTTGAGATTTCCTTGCATTTTTATTAACTGAAATTGACTACTTATTTTTAAAAAAGTGGATTTATTATTCTATTTTCTGCATATATAAGAAAAAAGCATAAGATTCAGAAAAATTTTAAATTTTCGGTTTTCGATCAATTTACACGTTTTGAGATTTCCTTGCATTTTTATTAACTGAAATTGAGTACTTATTTTTTAAAAAGTAGATTTATTATTCTGTCTTCTGCATATATATAAGGAGAAAGTATAAGATGCAGAAAAAGTTTAGATTTTCGGTTTTCGATAAAGTTACACGTTTTGAGATTTCCTAAACATAATTCGATATTATTTAGAAAATACCTGTCTTTTTGCGTTCGAACACTGTACTTTATGAACCATTGAACTTAATTTAAACCGAACTTGATATTTGGTTGGACCTTGGTTTGAGTTAGTGCCGATCAGCTTTTGGGTTATATCACCGAACACGGGGCGCTTCCACATTGCGATTACCTCTCATTTCAGAAGAAGCTCAGCATTTACAGCTACAGCATAACAAACTTAGTAAAATATATTAAATAAAACATTGCTGATTCACTTTGAATATACACTAACCAATTGCCTCACTTTTCTGGACTCGAGGTACATGTCATCAGGTCAAAACTGGATATCAAAACTAAATTTTTGGCTGAATACAATATTTCTGACTGTAGATATATATTTATAGATTTTCTGAGATATATTAGATGATATAACAATATCAAAAATAAATATATATGAATTTTTTCGATATAACTATAATAGCAGGCTTCGGTAATAGCTAGCTATATTTAAATGAATTTATTTATTTTTTAATGGATCACATTTTTTTTATATATATATATATGTATATATATCACTTTATAAATAAAAACTACAAAGAAAATTCCATTGAAATCACCCTGAACCTCGTTTCGGGTAACCTCTACCAACGGCATCATTACTCCCCCCACCCCACCCCCCCTCGCGTTGTATCGGATCCAGATTTCCACTGCGCATGCAGAATCGTCTTTTCTGGACACTTCAATTTGGATATTTATCGGTTTACAAGTTGATCTGCTATTACAATTTAAAAATGACTTTATCTCAGCATCCATTGAACATTTTAGTTATGGCACCATGTAATTTATAGCACTCGAACTGTTTACTATATTACCATATGAATAATAATATAACTAGTATGCTGTGGCCACCACAAGACTTTCTTCTATATTTTCCTATACATATTCACTGAGTAAAAATGATTTATTAAAATTATTATTTAAAAAAAATTATCTTCCATGATAATGCAGACAATTTCCATATCAGAAAAGTAGTATAACAATAAATATCCAAAAAAAAGTCTATTTTATTCTCAAAATAATAATAATAATAATAATAATAATAATAATTACGATTTTTTTTTCAAAGTTTTTTTTCATTAAAAGTAAAAAAAAATCGATAACTTTCTTTTACATTATCACAGATCTATAGTTCAACCATTCGTTTTAAAGGTATTGACGAGACCTTCCGAAAAAATACCCATCTTGAAAATTTACTCCGCCCGGGGGAGGGCGAAACCCCCACATGCACAATTTCCCCCCCCCCTAGTTAACAACTACTTTTATCAATAATTCATATTAATTTTACAATCAAAAGTTAAAAATAACTCTCATTATGTATATTTATACGAAATTTTGTCCTATACTGTCATGTTAAAAATGTGGAAAAAATGCTATCACAGCGCCACCTATTGTGCGATATATCCCTAAATCTAATCAGCACCAGTTTATGTCAGGGTCCAACTAAATACCAAGTTTGGTTAAATTTCGTTCATTGGTTCGTGAGATACAGCCTCCAAAAATTCGTGATACACACACACACAGACAGACATTTTTTAAAAACTATCAAATCATGTTTAGCACATCCCAAAACGTGTAAATCCATCGAAAACCGGAGTTCGAAAATTTTCACGAATCCAATACTTTCTGTATATTACATATAGAAGAAAGTCCCCCCCCCCCGGGAGGGATAAATTTTCAAGATGGGTATCTTTCGAAAGGTCTCGTCAGTACCTTTAAAACGAATGGTTGAATTGTAGATCTATGATAATTTGAAACAAAGTTATCGATTTTTTTTTTGTTTGTTACTTTTAACAAAAAAAAAACTTTTGAAAAAAAAATCGTAATTTTTTTTTTTTTTTTTTTTTTTTTATATATATATTGAGAATAAAATGGAACTACTTCTCTAATATGGAAATCGTCTGCATTATCATGGAAATTTTTTTTTTAAATAATAATTTAATAAATTATTTTTACTGAAGGAATTTGTATAGGAAAATATAGAAGAAAGTCATGTGGTGGCCACAACATACTAGTTTAGTTGAATTAATTATATCAGACTTCAAGTATAATTATAAAGTATATTTTCTTTCATTAAATTTCACTGTTACGTAATTCGCCGGTATAACTAAAGAAAGCCTGAACCGGGCTGAAAATAGTATAAAGTACTTGGTCGAATCGGGCTACTCTATTAAAATACATATAAATAGATTAGAATAAATGAGGAAAGTTATTTCATGTCATGTGAAAATGGAAAAGGAAAAAAAAAATAATAATAAAAAAAAAAAAATAAAAAAGGAAACACAAAAATAAAAAAAGAAAGAAAGAATCAAAACAAAACAAAGCTCCGTCGAAACCGCAATAAAGACGTGGCTGATTTTTGATTTATTCTTCCAAAAAGTCAATGATTCGTCAGTGAATCTGTCAATCTCCTCCTCCTCCTGTCAAAACCACGTGGGACACTTTTTATCTGTTTTCAGCCGGCATCGGAATTTTTTTTAAGTGAAGAGGGCCCTTAAGTAGAAATCTTGTGTCGGGACCACAGTTAGATTTAAAAGGTTTATCTTTTTATGGTAGTCAAGGCGAGGTGAAAATATACCGGGGGGATGAGTACCTGTTTAGTGCTTATCTTAAAGATAGAATTTATAAACTTTATCCTAAAATCCCCGATTCCCGTAAAAAGTCTGTTAAATTTGAAGTATTGTCTGCTAATGCTAGAAGTCGAATGATGCATTGGCATCGCAGATTTGGTCATATTAGTCAATCTTTAGTAGCTCATACTAGTCGTAGACAAGGTGTACGGGGACTACCAGGCTTAAGGGAATCTGATTTCATTTGTGAATTTTGTAAGTTAGGAAAGTTTAGAAGTGTATCTCATAAACCAAGTAAAAATATCAGGTCAAATCATCCACTAGAGCTTCTGTACGCTGATGTTTGGGGACCGTGTAGAAATGAGGGACGAAATGGCGAAAAATACTTTCTCTCAATCATTGATGATTTCTCTCGCCGGGTTTCTGTCTATCCTTTAAGAATGAAGTCTGAAGTTTTTTGATGTGGTGAAAAAACATATTATTAAGGCTGAGACTTTCTTGGGAAGAAAGGTTAAATCCTTTAGGTCAGACAATGGTGGAGAATTTGCTAATCAATCTTTTGTTAACTTTTTTAGTGAGAAAGGTATTCGTCATGAGTTTACAAACGTCTATACTCCCCAACAAAACGGCGTTGCAGAACGGTTCATGTCTACCGCAGCTGATGGTATTCGTACATTGTTAATTGAAAGTAACTTGGATCCTAGTTTTTGGCCTGAAGCTCTTAAATATTTTGTTTATACTTGGAATCGTGTTTGTCCCAAACTTTTGAAGAAAACCCCTTTTGAGTTATATGGTGGAAGAAAACCTTCTGTTCGACACTTAAGGCCCTTTGGTACGGTTACTTATGTTGGTGTGCCAAAGCAAAGGCGATTTAAACTTGAAGCAAAAGCCCGTAAGGGTTATTTAGTAGGTTACGCTTTCAAAACGAAGGGGTATAGAATTTGGATTCCAGAGACTAATGAAATTATTGAATCTGGTAATGTCAATTTTGATGAATCGTGTTGTGGTTTAGGTCGCAGTGGAGCTGCACTGGGCACCGATGATTATGCCCTTTTCTCTCCTAGTGTTGAGCAAAGTCTGGAGGACGTTGTTGAAGTTGTACCCGTGGCCATCCCAGGTCCTTCCAACAGTACTCCAGATTCTCACCCTAGTGGAACGGGGAGTAAAGATTCTGTGTCTGGTAATAATCAGTCTACTATTCCCCATCTTAAGGAAGTTAGTTGGACTAGGAAGCCTGTTGTTCGTACTGGTAATCGTACTGACTTTTACTTTTATGAATTAGGCAAAACTAAACGTCTTAGATCACTTCATGATGTTGAAAATTATTGTAGGGAAAATAAATTGATGTTTCATCCCGATTTATTTGATTTTAGTCGTTCAAATCCTTATTCTGGCATTATTCCGATTCCAAGTAATTCATCAGATTTTTCAGATAGTGACAGTGAGAGTGATTCAGTTGTTTCGAGTTTGGTTCACCCTTCAGCATGATTAGATCAGGAAGAGACTCCCAGGACTTTTAAACAGGCATGTAATTCCAGGAAGAGTCAGGTTTGGTGGAGTGCAATGAAACAGGAAATGAAGGTTATGCAAGAACGTGGAGTTTGGCATTTGACTGAACTACCTAATCACGTCACTCCTGTTGGTTGCCGGTGGGTTTACACAATAAAAATAGATGAGTTTGGACAGATAGTTAGACATAAGGCTCGCCTTGTGGCCCAGGGATTTAAACAGGTTAAAGGTGAATCCTATGAAGAAACATTTAGTCCTGTTGTAAATTTTGGTGTTATTCGGTTCTTTTTCTCCCTTCTTGTTTCATGTTGTGGGTGGTCGCATATTCAATGTGACGTCACCTGTGCCTACCTGTATGCACCACTAAGTGAGGACGTGTATATGCTACAACCTCCTGGATTTGTTGAATCTGGTAAAGAGACTTTGTATTGCAAACTGGACCGGGCTCTGTATGGATTACATCAAAGTGGGAGAGAATGGTTTTATGAAATACATCATGTTTTAATTAAAATTGGATTTAGAAAATTATCATCTTGTAATTGTGTTTATCTTTATGGGACAGATGTTGTACTTCTTCTTTATGTTGATGATATCGTGATTTTTGGAAGACATAAGAAATTTATTGATAAAGTTTTAGCTTTATTAAAGTCAAATTTTGATATAAAAGAATTGGGGAGAACGAGAAAATTATTAGGGGTTGAGTTTGAGGATACTCCATCTGGAGTAGTAATTCACCAATCCAATTACATTAATGATGTTTGTAAAAGATTTTCTAAGTTTAAAATTCCTCATTCTTCTTTACCTATCAGTAAAGGTACTGTGTTTTCCAAATCTCATTGTCCTACATCTAGTCAAGATATAACTGAAATGTCTCATTTACCGTATCGTAGTGTTTTGGGATGTCTTTCTTTTTTAGCTGGTCGTACTCGTCCTGATATAGCCTACTCTGTTAATGTCCTGAGTCAATTTCAATCGAATCCTGGTTTGTTCCATTGGGATGGTTTATTGAGATTATTGGGCTATGTAAAATCAACTTCTCATTACAAACTTAAACTTTCTTGTAAATCTAATGATTTAGTAATTTTCTCAGATGCAGATTTCGCAGCTAACCGTGACGATCGGACCTCAATTGGCGGTCAGATAGTTTTGCTTGACAAGTCTCTGGTCGACTGGCGTACTTTTAAAGAAAAATGTGTTAGTTTGTCGACCATGGAATCTGAATTTATCGTAATGACTGAGGCTGTAAAGAATTTGGTTTGGTTTGATCGGATACGCCGTGAATGTGCTGAGGAATGTATTTTTTCTAATTTAGATAATGATGCTGTAATGAGAGTTGATAATCAAGCTGCTATAGATTTCATAAAATCACCAATGGAAAATTATAAAACTAAGCATATTGACGTTATTTTTTATTAGAGATCTTTTAAATAATGGTGAATTTTCTGTTTCTTATGTACGTAGTAAATCAAACCTTGCGGATATTTTCACCAAGCCTTTGACAAAAACTGAATTTTTGAATTTTGTAAATTTAATATTTATAACATAATTTTTCTCTTGTACATATATGAATTTTGTATGCCATATTTTTCTTATAGATAATTTGAGTACATTTAAATATATTTTTTTTTATTGTCCAGTACATTGTTTTAAATTTGAAATTGTTTAAATATTTGAATTGTTTTAAAATTTGGATTGCACATTGTTCTAATCTAGTGTTTCTACTTCATACTCATGGACTTTTTGATTAGTTAAAATTGCTGATTTGTACATATTTATTATAACAGAGTCTGTCCCAGCATTTTTTTTTTACTTATGTAATTATTTTAGTACTTTTGATTTAAGCAAGTTTTTTTTAGTACTTTAAATTTATTTTACTTCATTTAGTATTCTTTTAAAAATTAATTTGGTAGACAATTTAATTCCCGTCTATGTATGGGAATGGTGCTTTTGGTGGCTATTTACGATGATTCGAACAGCCTATAGTACCGTCTCGGATAGGTGACCCTTGACCGGTAAATTGTCAGAGAATCATTTAAGAATAGTTTTCTGGGAGTTACCACCATATGTAGGCCCTTGCGCGGGCATGTTATTTTTATTTTTGTAAGTCCCAATTTTTGAATTTTGGCAATGTCACTAAGTCCCGTCTACCATAATTAAAATTTGTTCTGTTTGTATCTTTTATTATGTGTATTATAATTTCTTTTATTTTCTAGGCATCTAGAAACTTCAGTCTATGTGGAACGTATGTTTTCCGTGCTAGCCGGAATTTGTTTTAAAAGAAGTGAATAATTGTGCCTATATTCATTCTTGAATATATTTGAAAGACGAATAAGTGAATGCGAAAGGCCGATGTTTTTGTCCTCTTTACCAAGTTCTGGATGGCTAGAAATTGAAATTTTTTTGTTAAATAAAGATTATTTTTGTATTTGTAATTTGCTTTTGATATAGGTTTAAATATTTGATTTGGAGTTTAATGCTGGAGTTGAAATTGATAAGTAATTTTTTTTGGTAAATATATTTTTCCATGTTTGTTAATGAAATTTTAAAATGAAACATAAATTTTTCTTGGACTTGTTTTCTGAAATGGAAGGAATTGTGTTTTTTTTTTTTTTTTTGTTAGCCTCTTATCTAGGGTATTCTAGACTCTGTTCTAGATTGGGGTAGTTAGGTTTTTTTTTTGATTGGTGGAGTTTTAAGACTTAAGATAGAAAAAAAAAAAAATATATATAAATTTTCTTTGTAGAAAAATGCTTTAAGAATTTTTGAAGTTGGATTTGTTACAACTTAATTGTTGTCTTCGTGTTAAATTTAACTATTAATTTTTATGTTATTGAGGTGTTTGACTGCATTAGTTTGAAATGTAATTAAATTTTTTTATCTTGTTTAAGATGTTAGGTAATAGATCCATGCTGATTTTTCCTCCTTAAGGAGTCATGCATTTTTTTTTTTTTTTTTTTTTTTTTTTTTATGAGGCAATGAGAGGGGGGGGGGGGGGCATTTGATGAGAAAATCCTTAGTTTATTTTATTCTCATCGCCTCCTAACTTCCCTCATGCTTATAGACATAGCTATTTAATCATATTATATCATCTGTTTTGAAAGTTCATGCTATGTTTAGTCAGTTTATCATTTTTATAAAATAACTTATTTAATAGATTGTAAATTAAAACATACTTACTTCAGTTCCTTATTTTTCAGTTGTTTAAACTTTATCTTTATACTGTTAATTATCAATTATCGTTTTGTTTACATTAAAAATGATCTTTTCCATGCAACACCTTTCATTATCAATTCTGGACAGTAAATTTTTCTAACGATGTTTTTCCCACTAGATGGCGACATCGTAGCTAAAGATCGATCGTCATTATGCAAATCTTAATTGTTTCTTTTTACACCTGCCAGGTGTTCGTTTGTGATTCGTCCGTTTGATCGATGACGATCTAAACGTCCTTATTTCATATATATAAATACCAGATCTTTTTAGTTCTGGGGGGGTGTTGGTAATTGGCATGGATTCTGTTATCTGATGTAGTAATATGAAAAATTGACCGGCTGGTCCGGATCAAATTGATATTTTATTAAGTTTGAGTTATTAAGTTTTCAAAATATGTTTGTTAAGTTTTATTAATGATTTGAAGTTATTGTATAATTAATTGCTTTTATTAAACTGCTGAAAATGATCATCTTATGAATTCAAGTTATGTTTATGACTGAATGTCTCTATTTTTGAAGAAATAAAAGTGATTTAATTTTATGAGACTTTCCTTCTTTCAAGAGGCAAGCAAGTATATCTTCTATTATGGTTTATTTCTCAGCAACTCTTCCATTGCTGATACATTACTTCTGCTGATACATTTTAATAAAATACCGAATAAAGACATCTTAAGAAATGAATATAGTAACCGATACTAGAGAATGAAACACAGTTACTGCATGCCTTTACATGTAAGAATAAATTAAAATAAGTCCTGTTGTACTAAATAAAATTTTGTTTTGTGTAGAATTTTAAATCTAGAAAATAAAAATAAGCTTATGTTTTTTCTTTTTTTCCTGCTATTAGATATATTTTTATATCATGGATAGAAAGAAACCGTCCGGAACCACTTAGTATGCGGATTTATAAAAGATGGTTTGGTGGAAAAACACTTTAATCATCAGATTAATGTTCTCAGTTATGTTACAAGGGAAAAAAAAAAATGCATTTTCAGTAATTGGGAAGAAGAAGATGTTTTTTTTTTTTAAAGATAGTAATTGTTTCAAGAAATTCTCTTTTCAATTTAGTTAAAAATCAAAATCTGATTATGTAAAACGTATTTTCACAAAGGGAACTATGCAGGATACATTGGAAAGCCTTTTCGACCATATAAATTTATATAAACTAGTTTGTTTTGCCCATTACAAAACTACAAATAATGTGACATACCCGCATAAATGAGGTATGTTTGAGAGTAAGTCAGACTGATTATACGAGGGACCTAGAACTAGGATGATCTGTCTTCTGTGGGGGTATTTTTAATGAGTCTTAGTATGTATTTAAGTGATTTTAAGAGAAAACTATGAAAAACTCCGAACAGCTAGGCCGACGAGCGACACCAAGGATGGAAATTTGTGCCTCTCGTCCGACAGCAAAAAGTCTCGGACACTGGTGTGGCCTTACAAAAATGAATATGTAGGTTGTATTATGTCATTTAAAATATAACTTTCGTCTTCTTTTTTTCAGTATAGTAATAAAAACAGCCCGGAAAATATTTTCCGATGATGTTAAAGAGAATCCGCCATCCAATGAATAAAGCCCACAAGTGGCCAAGCGATTCTGCCCTCAAAGCAGGTAGATGGGAGGTGCCGGGTTCGATCCCAGGTCGCACTCATCGACCTAGCCGTTCGGAGTTTTCCGTGGTTTCCTCCGATACTAGCGTAAATATGGGCTGGACCCCTTAGAAAGACCCCCCCCCCCATGGAGGGCATTCCTCTTATAGGCCTAGGTCACATGCAGAGTCAATCGGCCTTAATAAATCCTCGATCATCCTCCAATGAATAAAACCTGCAACAAACATTGATTTATATGTTCATAAATGTAATTTAACGTGTGAATAATTTTTAATTTCTTCTGACTGTAGATAGGGGAGGGATTGAATTGGTTCTGTACCCTATTTTGGCTTTATCACACTCTAGACCCAGTTGGTCGTTATTGAAAAGGTCTGTGACCAAGTGAAAAAAGAGATTTGTTCGATGGCCGAGTACTTATCTGAAATAAAAGGTAAAGACTAATAAATCAATCGGATTATCAGTTATTTAGACGATAGGACTGTTTTAAATAAAATTCAGAGCCGAAATAAGAGATTTATCCAATCTGAAAATAAAGGCTATGTGAAAAAATATCAATCAGATTATTCGTTTATAGAACGACTAGAGTAACCTTTATTGAGCTTTGGAGCTATAGTACATCAAAACAACATTTATCAAAACAAAATAGTTTTTTTAATCGGCGCTTTTTTTTTTTTTTTTTTTTTTTTTTTTTTTGTCTGAAAATTTTTGTGATAAATAAAGGTCATCTGTAAAAAAATATACTAATAATAATTGGATTATTTGTCAATAGGCCGATGTGTTTCTACTGGGCTTTTAAGAGCCAAAGTCCTAAAAAGGTTTTTACAACGACCAAATACAGACTAAGAAAATGTCGGTTTTTTATTTGAAAGTTTCGGGATAAACAAGGAGAGAATTTTCTCAGAAGAAAATTTTCTCTGAGCATAAAAGCAATCTGATTACAATTTAATCGGGCTACCGACTGGAATACTTTAATTGAACTTTTGAGCCAAAAACAAAACAAATTAATCGGGTTACCTGTCAATAGAACGACTGGAATACTTTTATTAAACTGTGGAGCCAAAAGAAAAACAATTTAACAGAGTTATCTGTCAGAAGGGCGATTGGAGTGCTTTTACTGAATTTCGAGACCGAAAGTAAAACAGTTTAATCAGGTTATCTGTCAATAGGCCGACTGGAATACTTTTATTGAACTTCGGAGTCAAAAGCAAAACAATTTAATCGGGTTATCTATCAATAGGCCGTCTGGAATACTTTATTGGACTTTGTAGCCGAAAGTAAAACACTTTAATCGAGTTACCTGTCAATAGGCTGAATGGAATACTTTAATTAAACTTTGAAATCAAAAGCAAACCAATTTAATCGAGTTATCAGTCAGGAGGCCAACTGGAATGTATTTATTGAACTTCGAAGTCAAAAGCAAAACTATTTAATTGGGTTATCTGTCAATAGGCCGACTAAAATACTTTTATTGAACTTCAAAGTCGAAAGCAAACAATTTAATCGAGTTATCTCTCAGTAGGATGACTGGAATACTTTTATTGAACTTTGAAGCCCAAAGCAATGGAATTTAATCGGGTTATTGTCAATAGGCGAATGGAATACTTTTATTGAACTTTAGAGCCGAAAGTAAAACAAATTTCATAGAGCTTTCAACCAGGAATGGATTAGAAAATTTCGCTTGTACGAAGTTTAAAAAAATTAACTTGAAATAAAAGCTAATTAAAAGACGATCAATCGGATTATCTGTTGAAAAGTTGACTGGAAGGTTTGTATTGAGTGTTAGAGCTATAATATAAAAGCGATTCATCTGATGGTCAAATACTTTTTTAACGATATATTTCCAGTTTGAAAAATTTTCTTAGAAATAAAAGCCGACTGAAATAAAAAATTCAATCGATACATCTGCCTCTAGGCCGACTTGATTATATATCTTCAACATTGGGGGGGCAGCCTGCCCCCTCTGCCCCCCCGCTCGCTATGCCCCTGAAAATATCAGAAAGGCACCACTAATGTAGAAGCTGATATGCTGTCTCGATTACCTGTAATACAACATATTTCTCACCATGTACATCTCCTTGACTTGAATGATCTAAAATGTTTGCAAAAAGAAGAGAACACAATAGTCAATAGTAAAAAGTATGTTGAAGTAAATGATCTCATAGTAACAAAAAAGAAAAGTTTGTATAAGATCATCGTTCCTATGTCACTAAGGTTAACATTGTTAAATAAAGCCCAAACACAATTCGGACACCCAGGAATTAAAAAAATGATCAATTTAATCACTCCACAATATTATTGGCCTTTCATTAATAAAGACATAGAAAATTTTGTGAAGTACTGCCATACCTGCCAAGTAAATAAAAAATGTAAACAAAAAAGATTTGGCTTATTGCAGCAGGTACCTCCAACAGATAAACCATTTGAATGTTTGTCGTTAGACACTGTTGGTGGATTTAATTATTACAATTCAACTAAAAAATACTTGCATTTGGTCGTCGATCATGCAACATGTTATGTGTGGGGTTTTCCATCCAAAAGTGTGATAACTGAAAATTATACCAACTTTTAAAAACAGATTTTCCAAATTCAAGTCCCTGAAAAATTACTTACAGATAGAAATGCTGCCTTTACTTCATCACGGTTAAAAAAATTCTTACGTAATTACAATGTTAAACACCTTTTAACTAGCAGTCATCACCCGGAGACAAACGGAAAAATTGAACGGCAGAACCAAACTATCGTAACTAGATTAAAATGTAAAGTAAATTCTGCTTCATCAAAGTACCATGGACAAAATTGCTAGAGGAGGTCTTAAGCCAGTATAATGCTACCCCTCATTCTGTTAAAAAATTTTCACCTAATTATCTATTGTTTGGAAATTTACCCTATGACCCTTTAATTCCTAATAACAATTATTATCCAAAGGTTGATGAAGCAAGAAAATTGGCAAAAGAACATACAATTCAATATCATAATAAAAATAAAGTAAGGTATGACGCTTGATTTCTCCCTGCTAAATTTAAAGTTGGTGATGAAGTATTATATGAAGAATTTCAATATCCCAATACCCGGAAATTAACTGCTCCATACTCAGGACCCTATACCATTTTAAAACAGTTATCTGATGTAAATTTTGAAATTGATAGACCAAATCGTCATTTTAAAAGACAGTTTGAAATTGTGCATTCATCTAAACTAAGATATTATAATAATCCTCAAAATTTTAAACTATGTCATGAATAAACCCCTTTAGCAGTCAGGAGTCAAACCAAATAAGTTTTTTTTGTTTTTGCTTTCCTATCGTCCCATTACGTATTGGATTAGGATCCTAGCTGAGTCTGAGAATTCGGAGGGATGTCGGGAGACATATCTTCCATTCTTTCGCTCAGTGGCACTGGCGTGCCCTTAACTCTTTTTATTTTTTAATTTTTTACAAATATTAATTTATTTACAAATATTACTAGACATATTCACAAAATGAGAATCCTCCGCTCCTTACCCCTTTTCCTTTTAGGCCCTTGTTTACTCATGTTCTTCTGGACTTCATCTGATTGGAGACCCCCGAGGAGCATGAGGCAACAAGTGTGCTCCCCCCTCTGATGAGACTTGTCTAAGAACCACTTTTTACATTTTACAGATATTACTTTTTTGGTTGACAAGCTCTCACAGAGTTTCAAGGGTCTCTACACCCATAAACATAATTTTTTGAATGAACATTTTTAGTGTTTTGTATCATTCCGGTAATTTGAAGGAATTGATTATCACCAGCAAGTTAGAGATGCTATTTTGTCCAATAATTTTAAGTGTCAGTATTATTTCTAATATCCATATTATTATTTTTTCAGAATTAAGTATAGTATATTATATTATAACATTGTTTATGTCTTAAATACGTACTATTTGCATCAAGTATCATATTTTTGTGTTATCAACTTTTAAATGTTGGATTAAATAAGTGAAAAAAAAAAGTGTGTATGGCAAGGTTTGACTTTAAGACTGCAGTAATTACAAGGATTATATACTTGCTATAACTGGACATTTCGTCTCAAGAAAATACCTAAATCAAAAACTCTTAGAACAATTACAAAGCAAAGGAACATGAACTGTTGATAGTGGGTGTTCTACGACATATAAGGGAAAAGGTTTTCTTTTAAATATTGGCCAAGAACTTCTTTAAAAAATCTACTTTATTTTATATACTACTTTATTGAATATGTTATATTAATACTTTTTTGAATATGTTTATTTTTTTTACATAGTATCATACAGTTGTTCTATTTTACTAATAATTTTTAATATGAAGAATTAATGTGTGTTTACTAAATATAATGAATAGTATATTGTTTAATCATCAATTAATCTAGAAAGTTAAAATGTGCATAATATGTTTATTCATCAGCAAGCTTATTCTGAAATTACGGAGTCCGACAAGCCTCCCCAACGTATTTCGCGGCTCGGGCACCGCTTGAATGGATTAGACTCCATTCGTCTTGCCCTGTTCCAACTCTGAAATAATGAAGCAATAAAGATGTTTCCTGAAAGAATGCCTTGTCGTCATTGTGTGCTGCGTCTGTTTTCTCTCTTTCATCAAGTAATTAAATATGTCACATATATATATATATTTTTTCTTAGTTCAAGTCCCATTGTTTTTTCACACTTCCTCTAAAAAAGAGTGGCATAGAAATATTGATTAAAAACCATCAGGGCTATCTAATCATAGCTTCAGTGGTAGAATTTTGCAAGTGATGTCACAGAATGTATAAACTCACCATCTATATATTACAAACTCATTGTGTTATCTAACTGAGACTTATTCATTACAGAATATTGTATACCTGTATAATAACTTTTTAAGGTATTTGAATTTTTATACGGGATGAAAATTGTAATACTCAAGAATGGAGTGCCAGTATCAGTGATATCAGAAATAAAAATGAAAAATTCATATGGACCCTACCGTAAGCTCTATATATGATGATAAAAAATAAGCGGTCCCATCCCCTCAAGCAATTGTAAAGATCTTAATTTTGCTCAGAAACAAAACAAGCTTTCATAAAGGTGCCATTAATACTCATAAATAAAATCACAAAGTTATAGCAAGTCTAATATTCTTTTTTCTGACAAATACCAGTTCACACTTGAAACAGGACTCCTTTTTGTTTCACACTCACCCAATTTGATGTTAAAGAAATTCTTTTTGACTTTAAAAGCCTATTCCATAAATCTGTGCTGGAAAGTCTAGGTTATGTTTTGATGAAACATCAAAAAATTAGTTCATTGTTTTTGTATATGTCAGTAAGGATTTCAATGATTCATAATGTTTAATGTATCATTTATAATCTTTTTTTTATTATAATATCTGTTTGTGAAACAATATTTATTTCAGATAAATCAGAAATTTTTACCATGCGAGCTGATTCTGAGGAAGAGAGAGGGGGGGGGGGGGTTGAGTCCCTTAAGCTAAATTTTGCAAAATACCTTTATAGTGCTGTATTGTATATGCTTAACCAAACCCACACATCAAAAATGGCCTTTCTAAGATAATTTGAAGCAGAGTTACACTTAGAGATATTTTTTGCCCCTACCCACAAATGGAGAAGGCGTGAATTTTGCAAAATCTCATCACAACGTGTGCTGGATCCCCAACCAATCCGCACACCAGAATTCATCACCACAGCTTCCAAAGATTCTCCAGGACAAATTTAATGCAAAAAGGGAGGATCTTAAATTTGTCCTCTTATAACCCTTATCCCCCCCCCATGAGTTTATAGAAATATCACCAAGATGCACTGCTGTTTTCAACCTTTTTGTACCATTTTTGGTAGAGCTCTTCAGTGGCGGATCCAGAACTTAACTTTTGGGGGAGGGGGGGGGGGGCTAAGATTTTTTTCAAGATGTTATTCCAGATAAATGAAAAATTTACAACTGTAATATTCAATTGTGAATGTCAGTGCTTTTGGGGAAGGGGGCCCCCTAGCCCCCCCCCCCCCCCCCCTAGATCCGCCACTGGAGCTCTTTTCATTGTGAAATCCCTCCCCCTCTTAAAAAAAAAATATATATATATATATAATAAAAAAAAATATCTTCCTCTTCCCCCTTAAATTTAAAATTCCTAAACAGCCAAAAATGTCTTTTTTGTATTCAAATCTGGTCTCCCCATGAGCAATTTGGAGACGAGTTATGCTCACAAATGTGTTTTGGCCTCCTATCTCCCAAGGGGCAAATGGAAGAAATTCCCAAAACTGCATCTTAGTGAAGGTCAGGGTACCAAAACCAACATTCGCACCAAAATTTGTGACTCCATCTTCCATAGAATTGCAATGACAATGTTGAGTTAGTCAGTGAATGGGTGGATATACTCTTTTATAAATACAGATGCTTATTATATTAATTATGGTAAAATGCTACGAGATATTATTCAGAAATATCCATTGTTCTATAATTAGAAAATAATTTGTGAAAAATTTCCCATTCGCCGAACATACTAGGTATGCCGGTTAATAATGTAGATTGTATTCAAGAGATGGAGTTGCTGTAGAATGCTTTAGATGAGAGGTGATGTGAAGGTTGTTTCATTCCGGTGATAAGAAGCATCAATTCTCAGAAGTTAAGTGGGAGGAAGATGTTAACTTCATAGATATATTTATGCCCTGTTCCAACTCTGAAATAATGAAGCAATAAAGATGTTTCCTGAAAGAATGCCTTGTCGTCATTGTGTGCTGCGTCTGTTTTCTCTCTTTCATCAAGTAATTAAATATGTCACATATATATATTTTTCCTTAGTTCAAGCCCCATTGTTTTTTCACACTTCCTCTAAAAAAGAGTGGCATAGAAATATTGATTAAAAACCATCAGGGCTATCTAATCATAGCTTCAGTGGTAGAATTTTGCGAGTGATGTCACAGAATGTATAAACTCACCATCTATATATTACAAACTCATTGTGTTATCTAACTGAGACTTATTCATTACAGAATATTGTATACCTGTATAATAACTTTTTAAGGTATTTGAATATTTATACGGGATGAAAATTGTAATACTCAAGAATGGAGTGCCAGTATCAGTGATATCAGAAATAAAAATGAAAAATTCATATGGACCCTACCGTAAGCTCTATATATGATGATAAAAAATAAGCGGTCCCATCCCCTCAAGCAATTGTGAAGATCTTAATTTTGCTCAGAAACAAAACAAGCTTTCATAAAGGTGCCATTAATACTCATAAATAAAATCACAAAGTTATAGCAAGTCTAATATCCTTTTTTCTGACAAATACCAGTTCACACTTGAAACAGGACTCCTTTTTGTTTCACACTCACTCAATTTGATGTTAAAGAAATTCTTTTTGACTTTAAAAGCCTATTCCATAAATCTGTGCTGGAAAGTCTAGGTTATGTTTTGATGAAACATCAAAAAATTAGTTCATTGTTTTTGTATATGTCAGTAAGGATTTCAATGATTCATAATGTTTAATGTATCATTTATAATCTTTTTTTTATTATAATATCTGTTTGTGAAACAATATTTATTTCAGATAAATCAGAAATTTTTACCATGCGAGCTGATTCTGAGGAAGAGAGGGGGGGGGGGGGGTTGAGTCCCCTAAGCTAAATTTTGCAAAATACCTTTATAGTGCTGTATTGTATATGCTTAACCAAACCCACACATCAAAAATGGCCTTTCTAAGATAATTTGAAGCAGAGTTACACTTAGAGATATTTTTTGCCCCTACCCACAAATGGAGAAGGCGTGAATTTTGCAAAATCTTATCACAACGTGTGCTGGATCCCCAACCAATCCGCACACCAGAATTCATCACCACAGCTTCCAAAGATTCCCCAGGACAAATTTAATGCAAAAAGGGAG
Organism: Salticus scenicus; assembly: GCA_963930645.1. Taxonomy (NCBI): domain Eukaryota; kingdom Metazoa; phylum Arthropoda; class Arachnida; order Araneae; family Salticidae; genus Salticus; species Salticus scenicus. Next base: position 86,236,940 of record OZ005651.1, read on the forward strand.
GATCTCAAATTTGTCCTCTTATAACCCTTATTCCCCCCCCCCCCCCATGAGTTTATAGAAATATCACCAAGATGCACTGCTGTTTTCAACCTTTTTGTACCATTTTTGGTAGAGCTCTTCAGTGGCGGATCCAGAACTTAACTTTTGGCGGAGGGGGGGGGCTAAGATTTTTTTCAAGATGTTATTCCAGATAAATGAAAAATTTACAACTGTAATATTCAATTGTGAATGTCAGTGCTTTTGGGGAAGGGGGCCCCCTAGCCCCCCCCCCCTAGATCCGCCACTGGAGCTCTTTTCATTGTGAAATCCCTCCCCCCTCTTAAAAAAAAAAATATCTTCCTCTTCCCCCTTAAATTTAAAATTCCTAAACAGCCAAAAATGTCTTTTTTGTATTCAAATCTGGTCTCCCCATGAGCAATTTGGAGACGAGTTATGCTCACAAATGTGTTTTGGCCTCCTATCTCCCAAGGGGCAAATGGAAGAAATTCCCAAAACTGCATCTTAGTGAAGGTCAGGGTACCAAAACCAACCTTCACCCCAAAATTTGTGACTCCATCTTCCATAGAATTGCAATGACAATGTTGAGTTAGTCAGTGAATGAGTGGATATACTCTTTTATAAATACAGATGCTTATTATATTAATTATGGTAAAATGCTACGAGATATTATTCAGAAATATCCATTGTTCTATAATTAGAAAATAATTTGTGAAAAATTTCCCATTCGCCGAACATACTAGGTATGCCGGTTAATAATGTAGATTGTATTCAAGAGATGGAGTTGCTGTAGAATGCTTTAGATGAGAGGTGATGTGAAGGTTGTTTCATTCCGGTGATAAGAAGCATCAATTCTCAGAAGTTAAGTGGGAGGAAGATGTTAACTTCATAGATATATTTATGCTAAAACATAGCAAAGTTCATGCTAAAAAAAAGAGCATATGATGGAGGTGTTAGTCCATTATTTTATTTTGAAGTGCTGCCTAAAGTTATTGTTTACTCCGGAAAGCTTATAGTGAACATGCTCCACCTCAAGATCAAGATACAATGTAAAAGAGGTAATCTTGATGTAAAAGACAACAAAAGGCTAGGTCAACTGAAAAAGTTAAAAGACAAAAACTGCAAGCATCACTGCTTGAAGATGTGTGTGAAACTGTTAGCAGTGATCATTACTAACAACAAATAGTCAAACTGAACCATACTTTGATTGTAAAATGACCACAATAGACAACAAGACACAGCAAGGTATTTTTGCTTCATGATAATGCACCTTCACACAATTCAAAACTTGCTAAAGATGCATTAAAAGAACTTGCCTGGTAAATATTAGCTCGCCTGCTGTATTCACCAGAACTTGTCCCTTTAAATTACTACTAGTTCTGCTCAATTGTACACGCACTTTCTAAGCAGCACTTCACAACTTATGAAGAAGTGGAAAGTGGGTATCAATGATTTGTCTCCAAGGACACTAATTTCTATCAGGACAGTATCCACCAATTATGCGAAAGAAAGCAAAAATATATAGCTAGTGATAGCCATTACTTAGGAAAAAGCTCATGTGCTGTTTCTGTTGAAAATATGTTTTCTTTGCTTACAAAATCCTCATTTATCAACCGGTATACCAAGTAATTATTGTCATTCAAAATTAATTCATAAAACTTATCTCATCAATATTTAAAATTCAAACTAATAATGAGGATTTACATAAGTTTACTCAATGAAAATTAAAGAAATATCCACAGATGTTAGATCCATCATGATTTATTCAACAATACATGGATATGTTAGGCTTTTTAAAAATCACATACAAACTATAAAACATTAGCAATTCCCCTGTACATACTTTGAGGTTCCTCACAAGTCCAAAAATAGGATATATCATTTAAAATCATAGGCAAAATCTAATTTCACCTCCTTCTTGGTGCATTGCATTTGCAAGAGTAATAGACACAAGCAATAGTAGTTATTGCATCACATTTTGATGTTGATACACTCATTTGAAAAATTTTCTTCAATATGTTAATAGACTTCATTAGAATAAAATCATTTTGCAGGAATTCCTTTATATAAATTTATTTAGAAAACTAATTTAAAGCTGTTTCTGTGAATAAAAAGTATGTTTAAGCAAATTTTATAAACATATTGAAAGATATTTTGCCATTTGGATTGTTTTATGTGTGTTTTGAAAGTTAAATTTTAAGAAAAGCAATGCAACATTCAAAGTAAACAAAGTATTTTTTTTATATAGTTTCTTTCTATAAAGTCATCTGATATTTTTTGTAAATGAAAATGAATATTTAAGTAAATATTATATATATACCAAAATGTATTTTGCCATTTCCACTGTTTTAGGTGTGTTTTGAAAATGGAAGAAGTCACAATTTCTAAAATTAAAAAATTAGTTTTTTTTTTTTTTTTGTAAATTACAGAATTATTGAAGTTTTGTGCATATTGAGATTCATTACAGCAATATTTCTGTTAACAGTTTTTTTTTTCCCCCTTTTTGATTTAATATGGATACACTGATTGCTGTGATAAATTTAAATAAACTTCTTTATTCTAAAATAAATTTTCAATTAATGCTTCAGGCTTTCAAGCATATTTATTAGACAGTTCAAACTTCTATGTCTTTTTTTTTTTTTTTTTCATTTCACATACACCTGTATCATTGTAACATTTAGACTAAAAAAATGTCATGAAAAATTTTAAACTATTTGAAGAAGATTAAATGACAGCTCAACTTTTAAAAAAGTTTAATAGTAAAATGATTTATTATGTAATTTTTACATTTCACAAAATTTAATAAGAGACATTTTTATTTTTATACTTTACTTTTAATATTAATCTAATAATTAATTATAAACTTTTTCTTTGTTGTTGTTTTCCTAGAGGTATTTATTTCAGTTACTGAAGGCACCAAATCATATTTTTATGTAGATTGTCAATGTAAAACAGACATATTATGTTTTATTTTCAGACTTTATGTCAGCTTGAATTTCTTACACAAGCATAAAATCTTTAGGCAGTAAATGCCTTTGTTATTCATTGTGCATAATAGTATGCATCAGGTGAACTAAACACATTACCAGGCAAATGACCTGAATCACCTGATATAATTAGCAATAATTTAAAAAACTCAAGATGTGACAGCTTAACTGGACTTTTTTTCAAGTGGAATTGTACAAAATTATTTTGATTATTCTTTAACTCTTTAGTGCACAGAGTAATTTTGTGAGTAAAACAAAGGTTTTACTCACAAAATTATTGATATTTACAAAGTGAAAGCCATTAAAACTGAAAACAGTACTTTAAAAAATATAGTACATAATATTTAATATAATTTTTAAACAGAAGTATTTGAATTGAAATAACAATTGGTAGCAAAAGTGAAAAAGTTTGAATAGGTAATTAGTTTTCCATATGACTGTGCTTTAAAGAATTAAGGAATACAATTTAATATACTTGTCTACTAAATTTCATGTGTTTAAAAAATGATATTATTGTTTTTTTTTTTTTTTTTTTTTTTAACCCAATGAAACAAAAAGGTAGTTATGCTCATTTAGTATCGACTGCCACCAGAAATTACAATCAAAGTTAGAATTAAAGAAATAAATCATTTTTTTACCACTTAGTTTTAAAAATCAATATTTTGTAAAACAATTCTCAGAGGAATCTAATAAAAAATATGGTATATAATATATACTACTATGCTTCAAAGAGTTATCCTTTTATCGTTCATTTTCTTTCACTGAAACCAAACACTTAACCAGTGGCGGATCCAGAACTTAATTTTTTTTTTTTTTTTTTTTGGGGGGGGGGGGGGGGGTAAGAGTTTTCAAGATGTTATTCCAGATCAATGAAAAATTTACAATTATAATATTCAATTATGAATGTCAGCGCTTTTCCCCCCTTAGATCCGCCACTGCACTTTACATATTTTTTATACATCAATTTTTAAACTTCTACTTCTCCTCTGTCTGACAGATAGCAGCACTACTCATAAATTTAACGAATGATGTTTTAGAGGAAACAAAATGCAGAAGTCACTTAAAATTTCTTAGTAGATTCTAATGTGTAGTTGCTGCTTTAATGATGCACTCATGCTTAGTTTTTTCTCCTGTTGAAGGGGCTGTGCTATTATTTTGATCTGAAACAACTGCTGTGATTTTTTTGCAATTTATAGCATTTGCTTTTCACATAAAAATGTTAATATTTTTCTTTTTACATATTTATGAAAACTTATGCATCTAATAGCCACTTGTGAAATTAGTTTAGCAATTTTCAACAGAAAATTTAGAGTGAATATTAAAAGGTTAATCATTGTTTTTCCTTTTCTCTCAAAACATTTAGGTATGTATTTATTAATTCAAAATTTTCTTGGCTTATATATGGTCAAGTGTCTTTAAAATGACCAAATATGGAAGTTTGTGGTCCTGTTGATAGAAAAAATATTTAAAATACACTAGTAGCCAACATTTCTAGCATTTGATATCTACCTGAATTTAAAGCTGTTTTTAAAACTCCTTTTGAATTAGTGTTACAGCATCCATATATATGCCAGAGTCCAAAAATTAGTATCAAAATATAAAGCAGTAAGCTAGTCAGCAACTCTTTCTCACTCTCAGATTAAACAGCTATGAATTCCTGTAGCAGATGGTAACTTCAGAATGTTTACTATTTTCTCTACATTTATTCCTGACACTAGTGCTGCCAAACACTCTATAGTAATAAATTTAATAATGGGTAATAATTTGTTATCGAAATGGAATAACAGATTGAATGCTAGGAAAAAATGTTTTGTTAAGATTTTCAATAATTTCCAATCATTTAAAATTCCTTGATCTATGTATGGAATTAATTTATAATGTCAATTCATCACCATTCACTACATCAGCCTGAAATACTGTATTTGCCTCTCAGAGTGTGATTTTTGTCCTGTAGTGTTTAGTAATCTTGAGAAGTATGTTAATCTTAATATAATTGTTTAAAAATTTCAAAACAATTCTAAATTATCATTTTTAACAACATTATTAGATATTGATAATAATTTCTTTCTTTTCTTAACTATTTTTTAACAGTCTAATGATTATTCAGAACTTGAAAAATTCTTAACACAAATTAAAGCTGTTGCCATTCCATAATTACAAAATTTGAAAAAAAAAAAAAAAAAAAAAAAAAAAACAGATATGTAGACAATAAATCTGCAAACAAAATATTTTTAATATGGTATATTCTTAAATTTCATGTACTTTGGAAACTATTTTGTTAAGGTGCACTGATTGTTCAATTTCATATTTTTTTTGATTCATGTAGATTGAAATTGTGGTTTACAATATTATTTTATTTTTATTTATTTATTTTATTTTATTTATTTTGAGGGTGGGGGGGGGGGAGTATGCATGTAAGTATACCTGAATTTTGTCTATTTTGATTTTCAATTTTTTAAAATCTGTATATTAAAATTTTAAGATTTTAAACAAATTGTTTTAGTACAAACTTAACCTTCCTTTTTTTTTGGCCATCTTAAAAATAATGCTTTTACAAAGTATTTCCTGGAGGGTTGCAAATACCAGAGACAAGATGGAGTAGCGTCAATCTGAAGAATTTTGAGAAACACACCAAGGAAGAATGTGAAAAAACATTTTCCCCAAACCACACAGACAGTTGAATTTTACACAAAGTTAAATTATTAAACATGCAATTTATAACATATTGTGCTTCTGCAAATATTTCACTCTAGCAGCTTCAATTAACATAGTTTTTCTTTCCTGGTAAGATAACATTCTTTCTTTAGGAGATTTTCCAAATGATTTTGCAGCTGTGTTTAAATTGTGCTAAAAAAATAAATAATTAAAATAAATAACTGTAAAATGTATTAAAATGTGCAATAAAAAATAGAAGATAAAAAGCAAACAGGAAAAAAGACTGTTTTTCTCTAAATTAAATTTAAAAAGCCTTAACTCATGCACATGTATTTTGTCTTTAGTATTTAATTTCATGAATATTTTATAGATTTTCTGGATTATGTTAAAGATTTAATATATTTAAGTTTCTTCATCTAAAATGACTAGTTAATGTTTATGCTAAAATGCTATTAAAATATCAAAAATTAATAAAATTTTTAATCTAATAAACATAGTTTGCTTCGGTTAACATATAAAATCTCTTAAAGTTACAATTTTTTTTAGAAAAAGATTATATCCTGTATACATGACTTGTGAAAAAAAAAAAAAAAGAGTGAGAGAAGGGTTTATTATTATTGTTTATTATTATTTTTTAACCTGACAGTAGTCTTTTTTTTTTTTTTTTAAGAATACAAATGCTTATGACTCTGTCTCTCCAATGTCATTAATATTAGTCAAAAAGGTTAATTTTAACTGACTTATCAAATTTATAAAATTGCTTACTTAAAAATGCTTAATAAGCTCAAAAAGACTTAAAAATCTATTGATAAAATTAAAAGTTTTTCAGTACATTTTTTCAAATATATATGTAAGGGAGAAATATAATTTTTGAATTACAGTACAAAGTCGAAAATCTGGAATCGTCGGGAACGCAGCAATTCCGGATTTTCAAATTTTCTGGATTTTTGGTCATGCCTAAAAATTATAATATTTTGGTTTAAGTACTTGGATAATATGCAAATTCAAGTAAAAAAAAATATACATATTAATTTTTTTTTTAACATTAACTATAAAAAAATAAAATTAAACTTGAAAAACAAAACAGATTTATCGAAATATTTGCAAGCAAAAATCAGTACAAGTTACAATAAAATAAAATAAGAAAAACATACCACTTTTAAAACATTTCCGTGTTTTTTTTTTTTTTTTTCCTTTAGTACTTTAGGTTTTTTAATTAAAAGTTTGAGTATAATTGAAATTATAATAGAATTTAACTCTCAATTAGATAAATGTTTAAGAATTGTTACTATTATTATAATCTTCTTCCTCCTCTTTCGGACATTGCAAATGCCAGTTTTGAAGATTAATAAGAAATACAATACTTTTTCGGTTCTTTATTTAGATATATTTATACTTAAAAAAAAAAAAAAAAAAAAAAAAAAAAAAAAATGCCGTTGATGATGATGATTATCGCCACTGAAATTGTCCGGATTTTTGGAGTCCAGATTTTCGGCTTTGTACTATAATAGATTTATTATTATTATTTAGTTAATTTCAACATGCATTTTAAACTGTTTTTTGTTATGAAAATATTGTCAGTTCTTCATTAATTTTTTTTATAATAAATTGTATATTATAAATAATGAATATATAATAAATATAAATAATATATATTTTAAATATAATAAATTATAAATAAACTTAAAAAATGAATAAGTTTGTTTGATATTAAAAACAAATATTTAAAAACAGTAACTGCTAAATTTTAGTTATTTTTAACTTTTTATTTATTTATTTTTTTAAATATATTGATCAAGAAATTTTTAATAATTAATGCTTTCTCTGCATTTATTGAAGATTTGAGGTTGTATTGGGTTATGGGAATTAAGGCCGATTGACTGTACTGAGGGCTGAGGGAGAGTGCCCTTCATGGAGGGTCTTTCTAAGGGGTCCTAGCCCATATTTATGCAAGTTTTAGAGAAAACCATGGAGAATTCCAAACAGCTAGGCCGATGAACTTGACCTGGGATTGAACTTGGCACCTCACGTCCACCAGGTTTGGACGCAAAAGTGCCCAGTCGCTGGTAAGCCAGAAGATTTGAGGAGGGAAAAAAGAAAAACTTCTTCAAATGGTCCAATCAACTGATTTCAGACACAGATAGAGGTGTTGGCAGGAATTACTTGTAATTTTATTGCACCAGAAAACTATACTCTGTTTCACCCTAAGTTGGCAGTAGAGAAAAAGCTACAGTGACCTAATCACACCTGTTGTCATAGTAACAGGGTTACTATAAAGCAGGTGGGGTTGTTAGCAAACAATGAAAGCTGTAATTTTTGCGAAAAAAAAAAGTAAAAAGGAAAACTGCTTATAGTAATAAAAGGTTAAAATTTCAAAATCCTGGAAGTGTCATTTCCTCTATCCTATTTTACATTTCCTGTTGGTGGTGTAGAACCATCAGAACTACTAAAGATCAAGTCAGTAATATCAACACAGCAAAGCAAGCCGCCACCGTGTAGCCTCTGATGATGGGAGAGGCCCCTTCAAGAAAGTGCTAAGGCTATATTCAAGAAGTATGTAAGGTCTTCATTTATTTGTTATAATTTGCTTCTTGCTTGTTGAAATCTTTAATTTAGATGTCTTACCTGGACTTTTTGAAAGTTGAAACGTGGCGTTTAGTGCATGCTTATGTTGTTCCTGTTGCTGGGCACGTGCCATGACTTAAATATCTCTTATCTATCTGTTTTTAACGTTAACGTATCGTATGTTTACTTTCTTAAGAATATTTACCTCCGTCCGTATTAATAATTTGTATAAATTTTAACGAAACTCGCAAACTGGCAGATTTTAACAACGCAATATACGCCACGAATCGCGAAACTATCGAAATTTTGTTTAACCCACTTACCTGTAATGGCAACGACTCGGCACAGGAAATTAACCGTAACTGGTGTAGAACCATCAGAACTACTAAAGATCAAGTCAGTAATATCAACACAGCAAAGCAAGCCGCCACCGTGCAGCCTCTGATGATGGGAGGGGCCCCTTCCCGAAAGTGCTAAGGCTATATTCAAGAAGTATGTAAGGTCTTCATTTATTTGTTATCCTAAAATCGTCGATTTGGTGAACATTTTTGAAATTTTTTTTTATTTGTTCATTTTATAGGCCACACATTTAGGATTCCAAAAATACTTTATTTTTGTTTTTACAATAACTAGAAGCAAAGTTATAATATAAATAGTAAACCAGAATACAGTTATGTTTGAAAACTACATAGGAATAGACAAAGAGCGAATTCAGAAATCGAAACACCAATCTCTACAAGCAACAAAATTATCCAGAAAAAAACTAACAGCTAAAAGAAAGTCAAAATTAGTTAAAAATGAATCAAAAGATGGCTTGGCATACAAATATGGCGAGTTTTAAAGTCTAAAATGGCTACAAAATATTTTGTGCTGTATTAAAATCTTTAAATGCATTTTCTGAGAAAATGTGTTTTTCGTTATTTTTGTTTGCGATTACATTCATTTCTCAAAATGTATTTAGAATATTGAACTGAAATTTTGTCAAAATGTTTTATTTATCTTTAGCTATGTTCTGTAGCAAAATCTAACCTCTTTGTATTTATTTATAGATTTTACTGACAGTTTTTTGGAGAAGTGAGGATTTTTCTTGTTTTAATTTTGAGCTTTTGTACCAAATATGGAATATTTCAATAAATTTTATAAGTAGGGGAGATTCCTGTACCTAGGGCCATCATGTACCTAGGGCCACCCCACTTTATTTGAATAATATTTAATTTTAAGTTTTAATACTCAATTGGGCAAGTAACAACACCAATTGCTACTTTTACAGCTACTTTGGAATTTTTGAGGAGAAAGTTTTGACAAGTTACATGTCGAAAACAAATTTACATGGTTTGAAGTAAAATTTTGCAGCTCATCTCTTTTGCTATTTTACAAAGGCAAGTCAAATATTTTTCTTTCATTTCTAGTGTATAATTTTGCTATTTATATTGAGTAATAAATGAGATATTTAATTAGTCCTCTCTGCCTGTGGATTTTTTAGTGGACAGCATTTTGAATGAAGTTACCAAAACTTGTACCTAGGGCCACATAGCTGCCTTGTACCTAGGGCCAGTGTGTTTGGACCTTTTAACACTTTTGCAACTGCATATATTTTTTTTTTGACAGTAAGGTCCGGCTGTGGGCGTTTTTCTCATAAGTTACAATTTTTCAAAACAAAATTTTCCGCATTCACATTTATATTACAAATGGATATGCATTATAATCATACTCTCTCTAATCAAAGTATTAGCATCCATAGTATACTGATTGTACAAATATGAATACTGTGTAAATTTTTTATAAAACAAATAACATACAAATTGCAAAAGAAGTGCCCACTGGTAGAGTTTTATATTTTCAAATGGCGTGAATCTACATCAGCGGTCGCGAAAGTGTTAAGAAACACAGTACAGCCAATAGTAATTGGATGCTGGCAAACCCTGGTAAACCAATCACTATATATGACGTTGCTGAAAATGATGGCAAGTCCTATCCGCCGGCCTTTACCCCTGTAAACATCCTATCAGGCTTTCATGATTCCGGCATATGGCCAATGAATCAAAACACATTCACTGAGGATGAATATTTAAGTTCAAATGTGACTGAAAGACAAAATCCCTCCATAAATTTAAAAAAAAAAAAAAAAAAAAAAAAAAAGATTTTTCAGGAAGAAAGTGAACCAACAATGATAGAACTGGATGTCCTGTTGAAATTTCGAAACCTTCAACATCTAACATCTTTTCGTGTGTCATGCTTTAACAGGTACGAACCTAAGCAAAATCTTTACCTAATGCAAAACCTTCCATATCAAAGAAAAGATGTGACCGAAAACCAGAGAGATCTAGAAATCCAAGAGACACTCCAGAAAAAAAAAAAAAAAAATGAAGAAAAAAAAGACGTTTTGTTAGAATATCCCAAAGTATAAAAAAAGTGAAAAATTTTGCGTTTTAAATTAAGGCAACAAAATGATAATTATTATACGATAAATAAATATATTACTTGATATTGTTTCCTTTATAAAATACATGTTTATATGGTTATATTCTATTCATTACAAAGTGAAATCTAAATTGGAGAGAATGGCCCTAATTACAATGAGGTGTGGCCCCAGGTACAATGAGGGTGTTGTACCTTGGACCACGAGTGAAGTTTTTTTAAAAACCTTCTATTTGTCGGAATTTATTATTTTAGGTATTTATATTAATCCCAATTGTAAGTAATTAGTCCTAAAGATATGTACATATCAGTTTGATAATTTTAAACAGGTCAAGGGCTCTGTTTTTGGGCATTGAAAAAAAGCGGCCCTAGGTACACAGGTCTCCCCTACATCAAATATTTTACTACAGAACACAGGTAAGTATGTTATTTCTATACTCTGTAAAGATTATTGAAATATATTCATTAGAATCTGTTATAAGAGATGTGGCGTAAGGAAAATTTCAGTAAAATTTTATTTAAATTCATAGTTTTGTATCCCATCTCAATTAAATACGTGTGTTTTACTAAAATTTTATGTATTTTTAAAAAAGTGCTTTGTATGTAGGCACATACCTTAATTTACAAATTAATATTGGGTTTGTTTATTCATTTAGCTCTACAGATTTCTGTAAAAAAGATTTGGGTAATATTGAAATTTGTATCAGGAAACATTATCATAATAACATGCATTATCATAATTATTATATACAAAGATGAGATTAGCAAAAAAACAAACTATACGCAAAGGCAAAATGTTGAAATGGAATACTAAAATTCTGATGACAAAATCTATTATATTAGAGTAATAAATACATTTTTTAATCTTCAGTCTATAAAAAAAGAACAAATGATCATGCTTTAGTATTACATTAAGCTATATCTGATTACCTGATGCAACAAATGCACATCAAAAGCACAAAAAAATTTGAGAAAACTAAAGATGAATTAACAAAAAAAGGTGAAATCAGCTGAAAAATCTTATTCCCTGTATACACTAACAGTTTCCAGTGATCTTCTGATATGCAATCCACGGATATTCTGAACATAGAAAACTTCTAATCTAAGATCCCCTTAGCCTGATGTGTTGCTTTAGAGAACTTTCAGGATCATTGTGGTTGTGTGGGTTAAGGCCGACTGACTATGTTAGGGTTCCAGGTAGAATTCTTTCCATGAAGTTCTTTTTTAAGAGGTTTAGAGAAAACCATGGAAAACCTTGAATGGCTAGGCCAACAAGCATGACCTAGGATTAAACACAACACTTGCCATTTTCCAGCTTTGAGAACAGAACTTCTTGGCCACTCTCATTCTTTACAATCCTTAAAAAATCTTGACTACAGAAAATATCCACTTGCAGGTATCTAAATAGCACAATTTCCTATCAATGTTCTTCCAGCAGAATTTCACTAATACAAAGTGCATTTTTAATTGTAGAATTATTTCAAAAATAAATGTATTTTAGTTCTTTAACTTTATAAACATTTTTTCTTTTTTAAGCCAAGGCCACAGATGGCCTGCTACTGATATGTGTCAAATTTTTTTTACCGAGTTTGAACTTGAATTAGCAATCTCTCAGATGAAGCAAGGCAAATCTTTAGACTGTGATCATATTTTTACTCAGTTTATTTATCATACTGGAGAAAAGACAAGAAAGGCACTCAAGACTTTTAATAAAATTTGGAATGAAATTGTTGCTGTTTCATCCTTGTGGAAAAAAGCCACAATCCCCTTATAAATGATAAACCAGCAACTGACTTCTATAGTTATAGGCCAATTTCTCTGACTAGTATTTTGGCAAAGATAATAGCGATACTTGTTATAAGTAGACTAAAATGGTAGAAACCAAAGGCCTATGCATCCTTTCTTAAAAAAGGATGTTCCTCTGAGGAACATGTTGCCACTTTTTCACAAAGTATTAAGATAATGGAAAATAGAACATTGTGGTTTCTTATCTTTGTGAATTTCAAGGGAGTATATGATACTGTGGGGTTAACAAAGCTCCTTCATGAAGTGGTTACTAAAATTAAACACATATCAAGTAATATGCTGTGGTGGTTTAAGCTTCCTTGGTCAGTGCCTTATTACTGTTTGCTATGGAAGAGCACAGTTTGGTTTTAGGATTCTACAAACTGGCCTCCCTCAGGGAGCTATGTCAAGTTGTTTGCTGTTTGTTTTATGTTGATGTTCTTATATGCTCCTTGACTGAAGAGAGAATTGGAGTGCAGTGGCGGATCCAGAACTTAACTTTTTTTTTGGGGGGGGGGCTAAGATTTTTCAAGATGTTATTCCTGATCAATGAAAAATTTACAATCGTAATATTAGTGTGCATTCCATAGATACGTTAGATTGCATTAAGAAATTGTTGCAATAACACTGCTCTGCACAAATTTCAAATGCCATTCATGCAAATTCTTATGTAAAATGACCTCCTGAATTCGAATATGACACCCATTTTGCCTCATCACCCTTTTTTTTGTGGCACCTCCCTATTTTTATCATTGTTCAGTAATTTTATAGCTATGAATTTGATTTGGAAGAGAGGAGAGGATTATTTTAACTGTTAAATATCTTTTGAGGGGCAACAGAGGAGAAAAATATTTGTAGCAAGGGGCAAATTTAGCGGGGGAGAATCGCCACTGAAATTAGAAATTACATTTATTAATTTTATTAGCGTATTACTATTATCATTTATTATACATATATTTTAAGTGTTAAATTAACTCTTTTCTACCCTCAAAATCAAATTAATGGCCGTAAAATTACCAAATAGTGATAAAAATAAGGGGTGGGGGTAGCGTCTCATGAAAACAATGGGTGATTGGGCAAAACGGGATTTGGATTCAGGAGGTCATTTTACATAAGAATCAGCAAGAATGGTATCAGGGCTCGAATTTATTTTTATTTTTATTTTATTTTATTTTATTTTTTTTTTTTTTTGCGCAGAGTAATTTATTTATAATTACTAAACAGAAAAATTTTAAAAGATTTCTCAAAAATTTTTTAAACAATACTTGTGCGCATGCTTGTATGTAGTTTATTAACAAGAACTGCAATTAAAAATATAAAATGTAATTGATGTGTCTTTGGGGAGGGGGGGGGGGGGTGTTAATGACCAGTTTTTTTTTAAGACAATCCTATGTAATATATACATAAAACAATGATTACCCACAAAATTTACACATAGTTATGATTAGAAGTCATTATTATGTTTACAAAATTAAAGTATTAAAATATGATTTATAGAAATAGCTTTCACAGAACATAATGTTATGGAATTTGTTTGGGTGTCCTGTACCAGTGGTTGTATTTACCTCATTTTAAATGGGGAACATCCCATAGTAAACTTCAATAATGTATAACAGTTTCAAGAAATTCTATGAATATTTATGAAAGTTAGAGAACTCAATTTATTTAATTTTTTCAAATATTACCTGAATAGGACACAAAAAAGCACTTTTTCAAGCCTGAATTTCAACTGCAATACACACATTCAAAACGTTTAAATCTTATTAAACACACCTTTCTCTACTAATATATTCATAGGATATAATTAAATATAATTTCAAAATTGAAGAGCAATAAGATCAAGGCCATGGCCAATAGGAAGGGGAGGTAGGGTTAAACAATCCCCAAAATTTTGCAGATTTGTTGAAAATTTTTGAAATAAACTTCACTTTTAACACTCAAAACTATGTAGTAAAATTCGACCCCCACCAGCTGGAAATTCTTCTTGGCTACGGCGTTGAATAAGAGGGTTTTTTAAAGGAGTAAATTATGGAAAGTGGTCAGTTCACAAGAGTGAAACAATATTACATGCTCTCACAAAACTTAACAATTAACAGCCCATTTGTACATGGGCACTGAACAAATGCCCGGTAGATCAACAAGGAACATTGCCCAGATCATTGAACATTGCCCGGCCGAGATCAATCAGTATTAAAAGCTAAAAAGGAATGAAAAAAATTGTCCCTTATAAGAGGTGGCCCTTAAATAGAGGTGGAATTTTAGAGAAGTTTTTTATTGCTGATGTTTACTGAACTATGATTTTTTTTGTGTGTGGGGGGGGGGGGCTTCAGCCTCCTAGACCCCTCCCCTTGGATCCACCACTGTTGGAGTACATATGTATGCCAACAATATACATACGCATGCCTCTGTAGCCCTAAGAGTAGGGCTACAGAGAGTTTGAAAATATCCTAAATAGTGTCATGCCTACACTTCATTCCTGGTATTTTGAAAACAATATGATTGTTAATACAGAAAAGAAAACATATGATGTTTTCATAACATCACAAGCCTTTGCAAGTAAATGTATATTATAATAATATAATCTTCCCATATAAGTGAGAACACCAAGTATTTGGGAGTAACTTTTGATTGTAAACTTACTTGGAAGTTACATATAAATGATATCCAGCAAAGGACTGAGAGGCACATGTTGCTGCTTAACCCTTTATCTACCACATTTTAAACAAACAAAAAACTAAACTCTAAACTTTAACTCTTTTTTTTAGAGCTAATTTATTTTAAAACAAAAAATGTATGAAATATATTTTTTTAGTTACTTAAAGAGTATTTTTTAAAAGATATATGCAATAAAAATTATGGATATCGCCTCATCATAACAATAAATAAAGTTTTAGTAAGGTGGTACTAAAAGGCATCTGGATCGTTAAAAAATTTAAAAGAATATATAATTTTTATGTTTCTTAGGTGGTCGGTAGATTCTTGAGGTAATATAGGAATTAAATATAACACACATGAAGATCGTGAAAAATGCTAAGTAAAAACAGTGAGAGCATTATACAAAATTCTTTCTGGAACAAAAATGGCTACATGTAGCATCTAGTGTTATATTAATTGAAATTTTATTTTTCCGACTGAGTGAAAATAATGCCTGGACCGGGACTCGCACCCCGGATCTTTGACTTACAAGGTCAAGGCTCCACCAATTGAGCTATCCAGGCCGACATCCCGGTCAGCATTACTCACTCAGACAACCTTTTAGGCAGAAACATCTCTGGTCTATCATATAGATAGCTCAACAGAAAATAAGCCGCAAGAAATGGAAAATACCATTAGATAATGGGAGAAAGAAATACAATTTTTTTTTTATTAAAATCACACAATCAACTGTGGAAGAAAATCATATTAATTGAAATTTTATTTTTCCGACTGAGTGAAAATAATGCCTGGACCGGGACTCGAACCCCGGATATTTGACTTACAAGGTCAAGGCTCCACCAATTGAGCTATCCAGGCCGACATCCCGGTCAGCATTACTCACTCAGACAACCTTTTAGGCAGAAAAAGGTTGTCTGCCTAAAAGGTTGTCTGAGTGAGTAATGGTGACCGGGATGTCGGCCTGGATAGCTCAATTGGTGGAGCCCTGACCTTGTAAGTCAAAGATCCGGGGTTCGAGTCCCGGTCCAGGCATTATTTTCACTCAGTCGGAAAAATAAAATTTCAATTAATATGATTTTCTTCCACAGTTGATTGTGTGATTTTAATTAAAAAAAATTGTATTTCTTTCTCCCATTATCTAATGGTGTTTTCCATTTCCTGCGGCTTATTTTCTGTTGAGCTATCTATATGATAGACCAGAGATGTTTCTGCCTAAAAGGTTGTCTGAGTGAGTAATGCTGACCGGGATGTCAGCCTGGATAGCTCAATTGGTGGAGCCTTGACCTTGTAAGTCAAAGATCCGGGGTTCGAGTCCCGGTCCAGGCATTATTTTCACTCAGTCGGAAAAATAAAATTTCAATTAATATGATTTTCTTCCACAGTTGATTGTGTGATTTTAATAAAAAAAATTGTATTTCTTTCTCCCATTATCTAATGGTGTTTTCCATTTCCTGCGGCTTATTTTCTGTTGATCTATCTATATGATAGACCAGAGATGTTTCTGCCTAAAAGGTTGTCTGAGTGAGTAATGCTGACCGGGATGTCGGCCTGGATAGCTCAATTGGTGGAGCCTTGACCTTGTAAGTCAAAGATCCGGGGTTCGAGTCCCGGTCCAGGCATTATTTTCACTCAGTCGGAAAAATAAAATTTCAATTAATATGATTTTCTTCCACAGTTGATTGTGTGATTTTAATAAAAAAAATTGTATTTCTTTCTCCCATTATCTAATGGTGTTTTCGATTTCCTGCGGCTTATTTTCTGTTGAGCTATCTATATGATAGACCAGATGTTTCTGCCTAAAAGGTTGTCTGAGTGAGTAATGCTGACCGGGATGTCGGCCTGGATAGCTCAATTGGTGGAGCCTTGACCTTGTAAGTCAAAGATCCGGGGTTCGAGTCCCGGTCCAGGCATTATTTTCACTCAGTCGGAAAAATAAAATTTCAATTAATATGATTTTCTTCCACAGTTGATTGTGTGATTTTAATAAAAAAAATTGCATCTAGTGTTATGTAGCGAAATTAAAATGAGGTATACATATGTTATATTCTTATAAATACCTTTGATATTCCTTCAATAAATTAAATTTTATACTCTTTTTAAATTAATGGTACCTCAAAGTACCACCAGTAGATAAAGAGTTAGTGGGAATCTGATGCGGGTTGTGCAACATCAACTCTTCATGTTACTTTATAAGATGAAATGTATTATGCTTTAATCTTTTATGAAATCTATTATGCTTTATTACAATACTCGACTTATCACAGTCTCCCGAAAAGGGATAAATAAGGCTGGAGTGAATACAAAGTAATGCCTTCTGTTTTATCTCTGATGCTCTCAAGACTACACCTACTCACATGTTGCTACTATATATCAATGAAATCTGTATGGAATGTGAAATACAGAAATCTGCTTTAAAGCTTTATCAAAAACTAATTTGTATACCACATCATGACCTGTGAATCAAATTTGGGCCAAGTACCTTTAGGCTGAAGACTCAAAACAGTTTCTAGTAAGTAGTCTTTTGAGAAATATCTAGACTTGATGTATTTCAGATTCAGCCTCCTATTAATGCTTTGAAAGTTAGAAAAATTTCATTTCATCTGGATCTTTTGAGTCTTGTTCACAACACCAGTTGTAATGCAGCTTTATTCAGTGCAGGGATGGAAACTATCTACAACCCTTTTTCTTCTGAGGCTTGGTTATACCTCTATAACAATGACTCAAAATTTCAGATGAATGGTGAGGCAGAAGCCAGTATTTATTGTGAACAAGTCTTCTATTACAATCCATTAGGAACAGTCAAGTCTGTGTTTGACAGGTAAAGTTGCTTTGCCTTATCTAAATGCTCATCTTTCTCTTTTTGAAGAGGCTGTTATTTTTTCAGATTTTCAGGCAGTAATTATGGCTATTACCAATTGTTGTCAAGCTCCTAGTTCTATGTTTGTAATTCAATGTTTTAAGTTACTAAAGATTTTTTAAAATACCTTTAATATCATTTTTTTATTGGTATATATCATGGTATTTTTACCTAAATGTAATATAATATTAAAAAAAAAAAAAAAAAAAAAAAAAAAAAAAATAACTGTTATGATTTAAAAAAAAAAAAACTTTTAAAGTTAAGAACTATAATTTTTTGACAAATTTTTAAAATAAGTTATAAAATAAGTTTAAAATAATTACAAAACTCCTAGTGGTTTCTTTTACAAAAACTATTTCTTATCAGGTATATTTATATTCAGTGTTTACTAATAATGATTGAAAAGTAGATACTGTTGCCAGAGGTGTAGGAAAGGGAGGGGCTCAGGGAGCTCAAGCCCCCCCCCCCTCCTCCTATTGGTTATTACAAAATTTTCTTTTAATGCCAAATGAAAGAATTGCCCATTTAAAACCAAAATTAAAGTCTTATAAGTGTTCATAACTGGTGATATTTTGTAATTGACATTAATAATTAGTGAAAAATAATTAATTATTAATTGATTTTCTTGAGGATAATTTTAAGTCCCTTTTAAAATAAAATTTTTTGAGTCCCTCCCATGATATTTAAATCCCTACACCCCTGGCTGTAGATCTGTTAACGGTTTTCTTCACAAGAATCTCCACAAATCTAATAGATGCTAATTTTTTTTTTTTAGAATAACTTACATTTATTAAGAAAAAAAAATGCGAGTAATATTAAAAGCACAAAAGTAGTAAGTAAAAATTAGCATAGTGCAATTTTGGAAACATGCTGTCCTCAGCAAAATAACCAGAAAGAATTGTGCTCCTAAATAAGTTAGAAAAATGTTTTAGATCAAATTAACAAACAATAAAACTATTGGGTTTGTGAAGGCTATTGTAAATCTTTCGAATTCTGTTAGCTGTTAGTCCATCACTGCATATTTTGGAGCACAAATCTTTCTGGCTATTTTCACTGATAGGGATAAGCTTAATGGCTACAGGAACTGCAGTTTGTTAATGTTACTTATTTTTTGGGCTTTTAATATTGCTGTCACTTATTATTATTTTTTTTTTTTTTGTAAATTATGCACCAAGTCTCTGATCAATATAACTTACATTTAGCTTTGATGCCAATTCTCGAGATCTGAGCAATATCTGTGCATACTGGTCAGACGAACACTTGTTTTCCTTACTTGAACCATCTGAAGAATCTACATACATAACATTAAATTCCAATGAGAAATAGGGATGAATACAAATAAATTCAACTTTCTAATCTAAATTAAACTTAAATATTAAATAAGCCTAAACTGATTACCAGTGATATACCAGGTGTTGAGAAAAGATTGAAACATGTTTTAAACTTCCGAACAGCTGATGCATATTTTTCCATTGACTGAGTTATTTTTTCCCTGATAAACTTATATTTTAAAAATGTATAATTATTGATTTTATTGTGTTTTTTAAATATGATTGTCACATTTAATAGCCCTGAGGTTTATCTTTAAATGTGAGTCTAATTTTTAATTTCAAGCTGAAATAACTATTAATTTAGTATATTATAAAAATTATACAGTGAAAACAACATTACAATTTTGTTCTTTTCCAAGACACTCAGTGGATTAATTTTTTATCCATTATAGATAAGTAGGCAATGTAAATTTAAAAAAAAGTTCAGTATATGGTAGGAAAAATTAAGGAAAAAAAAATCACTCATTAAGTTTTGAAACGTTACATATTTTAAAATTTTATACAACCTCTATACAAATTTGGTCAATTAAAAAGTTTTTATTTTCTGTTTAAATAGACCTTAGAAAAAATACATAATCTGATCTACAAAACAAACTGGATTATGATTTAGAAAAAGTAATCAACTTATGCCAATTTTCCAACTTATGCCAATTTTCCCTTAAAAAGCTATTTTTTTAGTAAAAATGGGAATCATAAGAAAAAAAAGATAAAAAGTTTTAGATAAAAAATGCAATACATGTTTTTAAAAAGTCCAAAATATACTTAAATAAAATCTTAATTGACAAAGATAATAGTGGCAAGCTGCAGAATACATGCAGCCTTCAATTTAATTTTATTTTTGTTAAGATGTACTGGAAAGAAATAGTACAGGAAATAAATAACTAACTTTAAAAAGAAATTATCTGCATTTCATTATGCAATTTTTAGAAATTACTTTAACAGAAATCACCTATAAGTTAATTTGTTAGAGTGTAATTTTGAAAAAACATGTTAAATTTGAAACTTGCAAACTTGCAGATATGAAAAAATAGACCTATGATAGTAGTAAATATGTCACTGGTAAGATAATGAATGGATATAATATGTCCACAAGAAAATTTAATTATCATTATTTTAAAATAATTTATCATTATTCTAAATTATGTTTTATAATTTTTAAACAGACACCAAAGAGTAAATTTCAGAAATAACATTAAATTAGATTAATAAAAGGAACAGTGTTACTCTAACACCAAGAATTACAAAAACAAGCAACTATTGTTTCAAATCGAAATAATTAGACTTGACCCTTAATCAAGCTTCATAAAACAACAATCACAAGTTTTTTGTGGATATTTTGTTTCCATTTTAAGGGACTGAACACGATTTTCTAAATGCAATGCGTTTCTGCTTTCATCCTCCTTTTTTCTATATCTTTTCGCCTGATGAAAAGTCATGCTCAGTTATTTCGATTCGAAACGGCTATTACGACTTGTTGCAATTTTATAGCAATCACAATGATTTTATTCATTACCTTTTTAAACAGAATTTTGGTGCATTTTACTGCACTAATAGTATATGTTTGTCCCTGGACGTTTCAAAAGCAAAAGATCGGTGAAAATATTGATTTTTCATTTTTTCGCTAAAAAAGTACTTTAATTTAATTTTTCAAATACATTTTAAAATTGAAAAATTAAAAATTTATTTGATCTTTATTAATGTAGAAAAAACACTTTTAAAGTTTTAAATTGTGTGTTCTCAGTTTGCATTTTTTCATGTACTGATGATCTTCAAAATCTATAACTTCAATAGATATTTAAGAAAAGACATGTATATGTACATATATATTTGAATGATTAATAGAAGCTATTTAAAAGATTTAGGGATGGATTTTGTAATATTTTTACAAGAAAAAATATTAAAAATAAAACTTTTTTTCTTCAAATTTTTGCATAGAATGGTAGATATATACTTTTTTTTTTCCCTCAAAAAATAATTAATAAATTTCAAAATCCTCTTCTACAGATATAACACATATTTTTACGGGTAAAACAAAAAAAATTATGACAAAGTATAGAGAACTGTAGGAAAAAAGAATTTAAAAATTCTTAATTGAAAAAAAAAAAAAAAAAAAGAAAATGCGATTTCTGTTTTTTCTGTAAAAATTACTTTGTTTGTTAATAAAATTTCATAATATACCTATAATTAGGTGATAAATAAGTTTCTTAAAAAAAAAAAAACGTAGTTAATCTCAGAAGGGACAAAAGGAGACAGCGTCTCTATATGATTTAATTAATTTTAATTTTTGAGTAGCAAGTAATTTACAGTAGTGCTGCAAATTTAAAACTTAAGATTTATGCTGTATTTTTATTTTTATTTTATTTTTTTTATTTAATTATTAATCTTCTTTATCTGCTTCGAAACTAAATTGCTAATCTATTTTCCCTGGCATTTTTAGATTTCAGAAATGTTTTTGTCTAATCCATGTTTATATATAAACAAATTGTATATATATATATATATATATATATATATATATATATAAAATTGCAACAATATTCATAGCAGGAATTAAATCATTTTGGGGCATTATCTCTTAATGCATTAGAATCCTTATTTCTGTCTCCCCCCCCCCCCATTTGAGAAGTTTAAATTATCTCCATAAAAGGAGAAATAAAGGATTTATTGAAATCTCATTAAAAATAAATAAATAAATAAAATAAAATAATCTCATAAGACAAATGTCGTCATTTTTTCTGATTAGGTCATTGAGTTGAATGTGTGTTTATATTGCCCATTTATAAATATTACTTTCTTCCCTTGCGTATTTTGTTAATAGATCATTACCATATCGTTTCAACAAAATATAATCGTAACTGGACCACGTTAGAGAAATATTATATAGATTACCAACTCAAACTTAATTATCTTGTTTTATTTTTTTATTTCATTTTGCATGCGCGCTTTTATTTTCTAATTCAAAATTATTTTAAAAAAAAACTTTTTCAATAATGACCATTTCGAAACTGATTATTATTAATTTTCTTATCTTTTCTTTTTCTTAAAAAAAAAAAAAAAAAAAAAAAAAAGTTGAAATTCTGGCAAAAGCAGAATTTAGTTTAGTATAGAGGACTATTATTTTTTTATTTTTCAAATTATAACATCACTTTCAAATTATTCAATTATATTTTCGATAAATTTTAGATTTCGATAAATGTCCAACTATCATAAAACTGGTATCTTAAAAATTCGTAGATTGAGACAAATAGTCCTCAGTCTTAAAAAAAAAAAGTAGAAAAAGTGCTGGGTCGCCTCAAACGTACAGAGCTAAGGTGTAATTATATTAGCTTGGTTTGCTCTAAATAATGATGTTCCTTGAAAGTAAAAGCAATTGTAAAAGAATAAAAATTAATTAATTACTATATAATTAAGTCATCGCCATTATTAATTAATTTTTAGTAATGTGATTTTTTAATAATTCTTTTTCGATACTCCTTCCCCCCCACCTTCAACCGGTTGTCAGCAAATTTCGCCCCCATAGTGAAAAGCAAAAGTCGGCGCTTATGGCATAATGTCTGATGATAATGGTCTTTTCACATATCAATTTTTTTTTTTAATTATACACAATAGAACCTGAGATATCTCTTTCCCTTAAATTATGGAAATCGTTGTATAAAACCGCCACCTATCGAATTATTGGTACCAAAAGTGGATAGACAATTTATATATCATGGTACATCCACATATAAATTTATGTGAAATTTTGAGTAGTAGTTCCTGAGATATAGAATTATGGAAATTACTGAATAGCAGAGCCACCTTTTGAGAAATTGACATAAAAAGTTGACAGGGACTAGGTTATGTCAAGCTGCATCGACATGTAAATTTACACTGCGTAAAAAAAGTAGACGGACACTTCTTTACAATTTTTTAAAACCCCGTCTTTGTTCAATAGGAAATGTCAATAAAAAATCTTTAATATGTTTATACTTATCAATCTTCATATTTTTGAAAGACAAATAAAAATATTCATTTATTTATAATTTTAATGTAGGGAAATGCAGAAAAGAGAAAAGATATACATTTGCACAATATATTTTTTTTAAAAAAGTAGACGGACACTGGTCAAAAACTGCAATTATCTAAGTGGGTGTTTCTTGCGGAATACCAGTTTAGCATGTACATGTACATTTGGCATTTTGCCAATTGCTAACGCGCTTGACAAGATGGTTTTACGTAATTAATTTTCTTGGAGATGAATGCGCCATGCCACGAGGAATTCCTCTAACTGATTACCAGAAAGGACAATTATAGCGCTCAAAAATGTTAATACAGGATTCAGAGAAATTAGTAGGCTACTTCTAATAAGCAAAAGGAGCATCAGCGATTTTCTACATACTCCTGAAGCCCATGGCGTAAAGAAAAAGAGTGGCCGGTCAAAGAAACTTTCGCTTAGAGACCAAAGAAAAATTTTTACTGAGCTGAAAAAAACTGGAGCATCGATTCCCAGAGTTCGAATAAGCACAGGAATTACTAACGTAACTTCTCAGACAAATTATAACTACATTAAGCACTCAGAGCTCTTTCAGTATAAGAAGAGAAAACATCATCCATGCTGGAAGGATCACCACGTGACAGAACGCCTACAGAGAGCTCAAAACCACATGTCTTGGAATACAGAATAGATATCTGTAGTTTTTTCAGATGAGAAAAAATTTAATTTCGACGGCCCAGATGGATATCAATATTATTGGCACAGTTTGGAGAAAGAAGACGAAGTGTACTCTACTCGGCATGTTGGTGGTGGTGGCGTGAGGGTGTGGCTAGCTGTTGGCTATGGTGGAAGGGCAAATTTAGTGTTCCTAAGTAAGAAGCAAACTCACAAAGATTATATATAAACACTAAGGAGTGAGCTTTTGCCATTTGCGTGTGATCTTGGAGGAGAAAAATGGATTTTCCAACAAGATGGAGCGCCAATACACACTGCTAACAACGTTAAAAAATGGTTTCATGAGAACAACATCAATGTTTTACCCTGGCCAGTCAAGAGTCAGGATATGAATCCTGTAGAAAACATTTTGGCTATACTTGTTCATAAAATTTATGAGGGTCGACGCCAGTATGAATCAATTCACCAGCTCAAAGAAGCTCTTGCAAACATTTGGGAAATTTTCTGTCAAAAAAAGATTCAGAATCTCATTGATTCGATGCCTAACAGAGTATACGAACTTATTAAAGTAAATGGGAGACGAACCCCTCACTAAAAACGTTTTATTTTAGAGATACAAGGTGTGTCCGTCTACTTTTTTAAAGAAAAATTACAGTGCAAATATGCACCATTTTTGTTTCCTGAATTTTTCCACTACATAATTCAAAAGAATTGAATCTATATCCAAAAAATAATAATATATGATGTCTCAAGAATATAATTATATTAGAAAAATGAACCTCATATCTCTAATTAAAGAAATAAACGGCTTTAAAGTATTACAAGTAAGTGTCCGTCTACTTTTTTTATGCAGTGTATATGCAATTCTCCGCAGTAGTTCCTGAGATATAGCATTCTCTTAAATTGTGGAAATCATTGTATAGCAGCGCTATCTGTTGAGTGATGGGCACCAAAAGTTGATAGACATTAATTTATGTCAAGGTGCATTTATTTAAAAATTTATATGCAATTATGTGCAGTAGTTTCAGAGATACAGTCACCACAAAATTTTTGTCACTCACATATAGAGACACAGACTGATATTTTCTAGAAATAGTCAAATCGTGTTTTGGAGTCTCAAAACATGTAAATTCATCAAAAACTGAAGTTGAAAATCTTTACGAATCTAATACTTTCTTCTATTGAATATAGAAGAAAGAAAAAAAAAAAAAAATTGTAAATTGCGAAATCTTTTCAATTTCCAGAATGTAAATATGAGGTTATACTGTATTTGAATTTATTAATTTATATATTAACAACAGTCGAGAAAAATTTATAATATTTTTCTAATTTTCATACAATTTTTTACACCCCGCAAGAAAAAAAATTCAGTCAACCCGACCCGAACCACACGAAAAAAAGATCAGTCAACCTGACCCGCAAAAGAAAAAATTCTGTCAACCCATCTCAAACCCGACCCGTGGGTCGGGTCGGGTTTGGATAAAATCGGGTTACCAGACCCGATGCAGGACTTTAGTTGAGGCTATACTTCGAAATGGCTGAAATGTATTTTATGTTAAAGGTTTTTTATATAAAAGTAAATTAATGTGCACTATGTGATATGTATAGTTTATAGACAATATACAGGAATATCCAAAATTAAGCTGAATGCTCTTTTGTATTGAATATAATTGATGGTAATATAAGTGATTTGCTACATTTTAGTATGTTGAAGAACACTGCTCTGAAAGGATAATTAATTTTTTTTTAATACCTACTGTAAAAAAAGTATTTTTTTTTAAGTTCTATTTTAAATTCTTTTTTTTCATAATATCACGTTTTGGGGTGCCCTGAATGTGAAAGTAACTTTTTGTAGTTGATCTTATATCTGTTATCAGCATAATTTAAAAACAAATGACAACAGGAAATTTAAATTTAGTATTTTTAGATTCGTATTGAGTTGTCACTTGAGAAATTTGATTAAGACTAGCAAGTTTGGACACAAATTAATAACAGCCTTTAAAAAAAAAAAAAAAAATAATAAAATAAATGTAGGCATTATAATTAAACAGGGGGATGTGTTAATTGGGAATTCAGAATTATATGTGAAATAAAACTGTTCGTAAATCTATTTTAGATTATTTTTAAAATAGATTGATCTTATGACTTTATCTGCAATCTATGTATTTAGTACTGAAATGCAGGGTAAGAGAAAGTCGTGTGAGTGGCACACCGGATTATTTTTCCTTTAATTAATTCATATGAAAGGAAATCTTTATTTTTTTAAATGTATTTATTGAAAAAAACTGTTAATATAGTAGAAAGGACTAAATTGATTAAAATTTAAGTTTAATTAAAATTCATTTTAATTTTTTACTTATATAATTAATTCATTTGAAAGGAATAGCTTCTCTTTTTATTGTTTTTTTTATTTTTATTGTATTAGTCGAAATCAAATGATAATATAGTAGAAAGAGCGAGAGCTATAATACATGGTGCCAAAACTGAAATATTTAATAAATGATGAGATACAGCCATCTTTATAATCTTAGTTCTTGAATAATAGCAGCTTTTATCGTTTGATAAATACCCAAATTGAAATGCCAATTGAAGATGCTACGGTAGGCCACAAGTACCCAAAGTGAAGTAAAGAATAATTTTAAAGGATTTTTTTTTTTTTTAAATAGTGATTCAAGTTTTTTTAAGATTCATTTAATTATAGTCACCAGCGAAGCAGGCGCAGCCTGCTAGTATTAAATAAATGCGAACTTCTGACAGAAATACTTACTGAATCTCGCAAGCTTTTTTATCTGTTATTTATAGTGTTGCAGATTATTTTCTAATGCCTAAATCGTTGTCGCAGATAGACAGAAAAAAATCTGCTACTGGGGTGGCAACTAGGTATGGAATCTAAAGTATCAAATTTGATTTTCTTACAGTTATTTGTTGTTAAATTATGCTGAAAATTCATATATATACAGATCAACCACTAAAAATTTGATTTTCGTATTCAGGAGGCCTCAAAACAGGCACAGAAAACTATTATACAGAAAAAAAATCGATCTCCAAAAACTAATTTGTTTACAGTATGGGTATGAGAAATTAATTTTTCCGTTCTTTTTCAGCAGTGTTCTTTGACATAAAAAGCAGCAAATCACTTACGTCAATTACATTTAATAAATAAAATGTTTGCCTTACTTTTGGATAGACCTGTAAATTGTCTATAAACTACATACACATGACTTTGTGTACGTAAATTTAGTGTTATACGTAAAACCCGTAACACAAAATGAAATGCATTTCCAGAAATTCCCAAGTATAGCTCAAATATATCCAAATACTCCGAGTAACCCTGTAAATTTATGATGATAAAACTGCTATACCGCAATCTAATAACACATGCTTTTACATGTATAAAAAATCTGTTCTTTTCATTTTGTTTAGGGCAGCCTTTTGACATCACACTGTACATATGAGAAATTTCACTCACAGACGTAATGTATTTGAATTCTCTTGGATGACCCTGTATACACCCCTTTGCCTGATCACAACAAATAGCTTAGTGTAGAATCACTATGTATCTCGTAGACAATTAGGGGAAAAGATATAAGAACATTAGTAACACAAGAATTTTGAAATTTGCACTTTTTACCGACTTTTGCAGCCCTGTATATCAAAAAGTAAAAGAGATAGGGACTTATTAATTGGTATACATTCATTTCTCTGTAAGACAAATAACTGAGCCCAATTTCAAAAATATCTGAGGGGGGTCAGGTTTTTAGGTGTGTTGATTTGACATGGAATAACTCTAAACCCAATTAAAATTTTGGTAATTTATAAGTTTTAGAATAATAATCAAATCACTTAAAACATTTATTTAAATTTAAATAATGAGTTCAGTTTATGTAAATTTAAACTTTACCTGTGCTTGTAGCAGTATGTCTTAATTGTTTTATCAATTCCAATTTATCTGAAGATGTGTAAACGGTTGGAATTAGGCCCATAGCTTTTGCCATAGTGTGCTGCACTCTTCTACTGAAATCTAGAAAAGGCTCTCCTGGTTGCTTAACCATACTTGGTAACACTCTACAAATAACAGAGTAAAAGTTAGCCACAATGCTTTTTATAAGCACAGTATTTGCATATTTTTTATATATTAAAAAAACAAAGAAAAAAACAAACATAATTTTACTTTTAATAAAGGCTGACTATCTCTGCAAAGGACAAATTCATGAACATAGCATACTTAAGCACAAGAGAGTGCAAGATAATTTTAAATATACGTAATATAATTACTGGGTACTATCTAGGGACATAATGAGTAATCCAATCATACCATTTTTATTTCTTTTCTGTCATAGTCTGAGAAGACAATGGTCAAAAGAAAAAAAGTCAGGATGTTGACGTTAATTGTATTTAAATCTGATCAAAGAAAAAGGACAATTGTGCTGATGTTCACACATTTATTCATAAAGTTTCTCCATTTTTTGATATTTTGTATTATAAAGTGTCTTGCAGTGAAGTAAAGTTTATAGGGACAATTTGTGAATTATTAGCAATCTCTAATTTTCAATGGAGATTGATAGTTTTGAATAGAGATTTTTAAAGTAAAATTAATTACTTTGTATCCCTCTCCCCCCCACCCCCCCCTTTCTCCAAATGAGGTTCTAATATTTTTGTCTGCAAGTCTGTGGGAGTTCACCTAGATGTAGAAGGTATTCAAGATGTTAATGATTCTCCATTGCTATATTTGAATAAAAATTTTACTTTTTGAAATGATCTATGGGAATTCATTGGATATTGTTTCAGTTGCTTAGCTATTACATATAGAATGTGACATATTGAACAGAGAATATGTTATTGCTTACAGTTATAATGCATTTAGTTACTATGAAATGACTATGAGATCTGTAATGGTTATAACATTTTATTAAAATTTTAGAATTGAGTCATGGCCAATCCAAACACCCTGAAAGTTCTACATACTAATGATGCAGTAGCATAGCCAGGCCCACAATGCTGGCATAAATTTATCTGCAGCTGCTACATGTTGAAAAACTTCTCTATTACGTCACATTTTTAGATTTTATTCATATAAGACCTCAGAGCATCATTAGAGGCCTGTAGTCTATTTTTACTTTTAATGTCCTATCATATACAATTTAGTCTGTAAGGTTAATACTAATGACTATTTTTATTTGTACCACTTTTTCTGTACAGAAGATACACCTTTCTAGGTTGCCAGTACCATTAAACTTCGGTTTGGTGGTAACACAGTTTCTTAATGCTTTCAACACTTAGATTTCAAAGTTATTTTTCAAATCTGGTCTAAAGTTTTTTTTCTTCCCCTTTTAATTCATGACAAAAAAAAAAAAATCATCTCGTCCCCATTTTTGCCATATTCAGTCAAAAAAAAAAAAAAAAATCATTGTAATATTAAAATACCAGCTAACTTGCAAAAATTCCAAGGAGTAAAACAGTGTGCGAATAAAAAAAAAAAAAAAAAATTGCACACCGCTCTACACCCCCCCCCCCCAAATAAATAAAATAAACACAAATGGGATTTTTTTTTTCTGTATTTGCATATAAGATTTAAAAGTGGTTAAAAAATTATACACTAATTTACTTTTTAAATACATTAACATTTGATAAAAAGTAATATAATTCAAAGTTTAGCATACATAGTGTTATTACAAACTCAGTAGGAAATAAGACTTACCTTTCAAATATTCATATATAATCATTCATAATTATTTACTATATTTACACATTTAATATATTCACACAGTGATACAATAAGTCTGAATTTCACATTAGAACTATTTTAAAAATAGTTTTCAAACTGTTTAGAAGTATCAGATACAGTAATTATTTTTAAATATTTCAGATAGCTATTTTTAAATTTAATTACCGTAATTTCGTGTATATAACCCACGAGTAATCTATAAAAAAATTCCGAATTTGTATGTCCTGCGGGCTATCATCCGGTGCGGGGTATCTATCGCGAACAACGAGAAAATCAACACCAATTTCATTTTTGTTTCGGAAGTCTCGATTATTAATGTATAATGACAATGAAATTGAGGACAATGAAAAGGAACTTGATGAGGAGGATAATATGGATGATGAAGATGAACTGTCCCAAAACAACACTGCGACATTTTAATTCTGATACAGAAGAATCCGATTTCGATGGATTTGAATGAATTTTGTAAATAAATTTATTATTAATCTATAAACTATTTTTATTATTAATCTATAAATCTATTTTCTTATAAACTGAATAAAGGTGTTAATCATTAGAAGTTACTCCAATTTATATTAATTTTATAGAGAGAAAGATTAATACTATGTTATGATTATTTGCTTTTGTATGATATGTAAGTAAATTTATTTGTTTATTATTTATATTTAGTCGTAAATTTGTTTATTATTTGTATTTTTTCCTACTTATTATTAAAACAATAGCAATTAGTATTGAAATTATAAACAGCGATTGCCAACTATGTTGTTTTAGATGTGCGGGGTATCTTTCGGTTATAATTATTTTTAAATAAATTTTTTATGCTGCGGGTTACCTTCTGCCGCGGGTTATATACGTGAAATTACGGTAGTTATTATCAGAACAAAAACCCTTAACGGGTTAAAAGTTTGTGACGCAGCACTTTATTTCGATATGAATTGGAAATATGGGTCTTAAAAATAATGATATCAAATTTTGAGTGACGCTTTGCTATTAATTGAAATATACATAGATTTTTCTTATTTCATAATTTGCTTTTTTCTTCTATTTATATTTACATCACAGTACATTCATAATATTTTCAACTTCAACGTGAAAAAATATATAGAATTTACTCACTGATGCTTTTTCATTTGCATCTCGTGAATTCAAAATATGAGTTTTAAAAGAAATGATATAATTTCAGTGACGCCTGAGTGTTACTTTTAAAAGATTTCTTTTTAGATTCCATAACAATCACTTTTGTTTTGTTGAATAAAGCGTATTTACATATTGAAATAATGATTTTAATTTTTAAATATACTGTCAAATAATGAAACTTTCACTCAATGTACATTATAAATTGAAGTTATCTAGTTCAATAAATTGATTTGTCTATTGCGTCACGCTATCCAAAACTGCAAGTAAAATTTCTGCAAATGTTTTCTTTTTGCATCACACAATCTCTTTGTATCATAGTATTGACAGTGAAAATGTGTGCATAGTAACATTTACATAAATTTTACTTACAGTTTTGGATAGCGTGACGCAATAGACAAATCAATTTATTGAACTAGATAACTTCAATTTATAATGTACATTGAGTGAAAGTTTGATTATTTGACAGTATATTTAAAAATTAAAATCATTATTTCAATATGTAAATACGCTTTATTCAACAAAACAAAAGTGATTGTTATGGAATCTAAAAAGAAATCTTTTAAAAGTAACACTCAGGCGTCACTGAAATTATATCATTTCTTTTAAAACTCATATTTTGAATTCACGAGATGCAAATGAAAAAGCATCAGTGAGTAAATTCTATATATTTTTTCACGTTGAAGTTGAAAATATTATGAATGTACTGTGATGTAAATATAAATAGAAGAAAAAAGCAAATTATGAAATAAGAAAAATCTATGTATATTTCAATTAATAGCAAAGCGTCACTCAAAATTTGATATCATTATTTTTAAGACCCATATTTCCAATTCATATCAAAATAAAGTGCTGCGTCACAAACTTTTAACCCGTTAAGGGTTTTTGTTCTGATATCATTGCTTTTTAGGGGTTATTGATCAACTGATCAAGTCCTTCCAGCTCATATAAAGAGTAGATTTTTTTTTTTCTTATCATGTAGCTGCCATTTTATTTAAAAATGGCGGCTACAATTAATTAATGGACTTAATGGAAATATTAATGAGGGCTACGTATATATGGAGTTTTAAGTAAATTGGATCATAAATACCTTTTTAATGAGAATTTGAATATTTCAAATAGCTGGCACTCGAAACAAGATGGCAGATCATATAATATTCATATAATTTTACAAAAATACTTTCATTTATTAACGATTATTTATTTTGATAAATCAAATTTCAATTCCTTTTTAAAGAATAATTAGATGCAGACAAAGTTTAGTTTATATTAATATATTCTGCTATCCCCCCTTCTTTTTCTGTTTTTTTTTTTTTTTTTTTTTTTTCAGCAATGCACCGAAGAAAAAATATATACTTTCTTTATTTCTTTTTAAATTCTTAAAAAAAAAAAAAAAAAAAGCTTATAATTGGTTTTAAAATTAAAATCATGTAAAAGGAAATTTCATTAACCTAAACTATTAATATCTGAAGTGCTTGTGTGTAGGGGGGGGGGACGAAATATTCTTGTTTTACTGGTAGAAATACATAATGGACATTTAATTATTTAAAAATCATAAATTGCCTAATAGCAAAATAATAAAATTGAAGTATATTTTAATGATTTTATTGTTATTTATACAGCAATTGATTATAGACTGCCATTCATTAAGAACAAAATAATAATACATAATAATAATAATAATTTAGTCATTTTACCAATAATATGTTTATCTTCCATTTTTTAAATAAATATGTTTCCCTCTGATTATGATACTTCAAATATTAAATTTTAATATACATGAGCAAGCCTTTCTTATTTAATATATATAAATTTCTTGTAATGCAATATAGAGTAATCCTTTTATTTTCCATTTTGTCTTAATAGGGGGAAAAAAAAATTAGCGCACCAGAATTACATCACTCAATTCAAAAAAAAAAAAAAAGGAGAGCGAGAGAATGGTAATTAATAAAAATTTAGAAAGGAACTACGAATTACAAAAGAAAAATATAGAATCAATAATGAGAAAGCGATCACACTCGTTTTTATAGTAACTCTATATTAAGTTAAAAGATGGCGCCAAAATTTTTCTCTCTGAATAATACTTCGAAATTCTTCTCTAAATTGGAGCATGCGCAAATTGAGAGGAGCTCCGCTCCCGCAAACGCCTTGTACAATAAAACCACAACAGCCTCAGCCAGTCAGAGAGCGCAGGAAGGAAACACCAATCAGAGGCGGCGAATGAATACATGAATGATGAAAAAAATTAATCGGTTGATTGATTAGTTGGGTTTTACGTCGGAAAAAATTAATCGGAAAAAAATGTGAAATATTTCCTCTTAAAAAATTATAAATTTATTATGAATACTTATTAAATAGAATACATATAATTACAAAATATTTCCTTATTTGAAATATTATCTAAATAGTATTTTGGCGAAATGTGAAATTTTAAAATCAAATAATTTCCTTCATAACAAAAAAGAAAGAAATATTTAAGTAAAATTTAATTTAGTATATATATAATAAGTATTTAAAACAAACAATGAAGTTTCCTTTTTGCATTTAATAAAAAAAATCTAAATATTTTATTGACTGCATTCAGATTGGACCAACCAACCACAGCCTCAGAAAACCGAATGACGCCTGTTCTGAATTCTGAGAATCTGCGGTTCAAATCCATGCATGGCGGAGGAAAAATAGTTCGATTTTCAAGCTAAATTATCTAAGAAACAAGAGTTTTTTGGGAAAAACGGAGAATGTCATGCGTCTCAGACAAAATAAATTAATATCATATATCAATTTCATAAAATTTCTTCGAGCCGTTTTCGAGAAAAAAAACTCACACAAAACACATTTTTCATTTGAAGTCTTAAATTGCAACTCCAGATCTCAAAATATATACAATGTTGAAGTGTGAAACTTTCAGGATAGCATCATGCAGAAGACAAAAGATTATTCTGAAAATATTAGATCAGAATATCTCCAATTTACTGAGATATTAAATGTCGGCGTTTCCAAATTCCTTTGATGTTAAATTAGCTGTATAATAGAGTGTCGCTGCTAAGCTTTGTTTGAGCTTTGCTGCGTCACTCAAAAAACTGCCGTTTTTTATGATACTTACAAACTCAAAAAAAAAGGAAAGAAAAGAAAAGATAAATTTAAAAGCTTTATTTTTATTAAAATACAATGTAAAAACTACATTTGTTGAAAGTATATATATTTTTTTTAACACTATCTCAGAATGTAGTAAAGTACAATTCAGCTCGCATAATAGCTAACTGATCATCTTCCTTGAGGTAGTTATGTATTTTACTCTTTTTGTTAATATTAGCTGATTTTGCATAATCCAGACATTTTTTCTTTTCAGTGTGTTTCGTTATATCATATTTGCCGCCATGAGAAATTGTAAAACTGGATTAGCAATAAACACAATACACAAACTTTTCACCTTGACTAGATGATCTTGTACATAGAAATTAAGTTTATAGCTATCTTTAAACACTTGATAATAAGATTTCTTTTCAGCCATCATTAAAATTTTCAAAAGCGCGTGGAACGCCGAACAATCATAAGCACAAACATTTATAAAACAAACATCACCCACGTTTCCTGTGCTTTCGTTTCTGTGAGATGAGCAAGGTGAAATGAACATGTCCGGTGAGGAAGAAAAAACATGTCATGCCTTTGAAAGGATGATGTTGAAACGGAGCATACTTCAACTAATAAACAGGGACCAACGACAGTTGTAGAAATACCCACTCAGAATAAATCAATCGATCAAATACATTGTGATCTTTGTTTACTAAACATTCACAGCAAAAATCGTACTTTTTAGATTTTTTTTTTTTTTTTTTAACTTTTTTATTAAATTTAATGGAATACTTAAAAAAAAAAAAATCAGTAGAAAAATGTTGAATTAGTTGGAAAAGAGTAAAAATAGCGATCTAGGCGTAAAAGCGTAAAAAATGTCAAAAAAGCGTAAATTTTACGCCCGGCACGTAAAACTTGGCAGCTATGAATTACATGTGAATGGAATGGCCTCCCACTGGCTAAGCACTACTTTATTGGATTAATTTTTTATTTCATCAACAACATCGATCAAACAATCATTAATCATTATGAACTTGCAAAACTAACTTCAAAAGGCTTGATAATAAAATAAAAAAAACACAGCTGCATTTTTTTTAAGCATGTGATGCCTAGAACCACTCTCCAAGAGATAACACAGCTCACAGACTTGGCATGATTGTGTATCCTTGAATGAGAAGAATGGATTACCTCAGTTGTCCTTGACATCTTACTGTATCAGCATAGCATAAAATTCTTTTCTGCCTCAATTAATCTGAGCTTGTTCAGCATAGCTAGCAGCTTTTCTCCCTACTTTTTTATGTGTGTTTATTCCAAGTTCATCATCAACAAGAATCTTAAATTTGTAGTGGGCGCTTTAAAACACCCCATAATTTACTTTGTAGAACATCTGTATTAGAGAGGAGACTATTATATTAATCCCAAATGGTTGTTTTAAATATAAAAAGTTCTTTGGCAATAAGGTTAGTTTTTTCTTTGCAACTATGGACTCACCTACCTCTGGCCTTAAGGCTATACATCAGTTAGATTCCCTCTTTCTTCCCATGTTATTCCTATGAAAATTTTGTTGTTTCATTTTATAAAGGATATCTCATTCAAAAATGAAGTTTTCTTATTTTGTTTTTTGAATATTACTCTTTAAATATGTCCTCTTTTAGTTTTGTGAGCACTTTTTATGAAAAAATTAATTTAAATATTTTATTTCATTAAGTAAATTTAGAACTAAGTATAGATCTTTAAATGAAATATTTAAATTTATTAATATTAAATATTTTATTTCATTAAGTAAATTAAAGACTAAATTTGGATCTCTAAACAAAACATTAATTTTTTTTTTTTTTTCAAAAAATTGCTCACTAAGCTAAAAGGCAACATATTCAAAAAACAAAATTCGAAAAAATTCATTTTTGAATGAGATATTCTTATAAAACAAAGCAACAAAAATCCCATTCGATAACATGGAAAGAAAAGAAATCTGACTGATGTACAGCATTAATGAGTAATCCATCAATGTTCGTAGTTTTTTCTTTATTTTGAATATTTAAAAATTTTCATTTCTGGCAAAAGTGAAGTATCTACATTTTTCTCTAAAATTTTCTTAGTGTTGCATACTTGCCAATCAATTTTAATTAAAAAAGGGAAGATTTTTGTTGAAAAACCAGAAGATTTTATTAAAAAAGGGAAGATTTTTTTTTTTTTCTTTGACGTGTTAAACAATACAGTTTTACAGTTTTAATATTATGAAGCAAGCTATAAAAATGTTTTACTATAGATTGATTATACTAAAAATATAAAAGTTTTTAATGAAGTTATTCCTCTTCAACATATAAATATCTACAAAACAGAATATGTAAGAAATTTATTTAACAATAGACAAAAAACTTAGTTTAAGTTAAAGTATAACTAATTTTTTAAACAAATATAGAATATGATTTTTGTGTATGTACATTAATCATACATATAAAAAAAAAGTAGCAGTAGCTAATTATCAGTTTCAAACGTGCATAAAACCAACTGAGTATCAATTT
Source organism: Salticus scenicus (assembly GCA_963930645.1). NCBI lineage: Eukaryota > Metazoa > Arthropoda > Arachnida > Araneae > Salticidae > Salticus > Salticus scenicus. Next base: position 86,273,294 of record OZ005651.1, read on the forward strand.
TCTTAAATTGATTTGGGAAAAATTTTCCTACCTGAAAAAATTATTTTTCATTTTTTCCCCATGTTTACACATTTCGTATAAATATGACATACAAATATTTAATTTAATTGAGGAAAAATAAACAGATTCATTAAATTCAGCAATAAAGATCTAAAAATAATTACATACGTGAGAAATATTGAGCACATGCATTATTGTTTCTAGAATTAATCATTGATTACAATCCGAGGAAGTTGGGGGGGGGGGATACAAAAATAATTACAGAGTAAGAAATATTGAACTCTTTCAACTCTACTTCTAGAATCTAACGAAAGAAGTTTAAAATGAATATCATTTATGTTGCAGATGGATAAAGATTAGGAAACAAAAGACTTCTGCAGAACATATGATTGCTGATCACTAGTTGGAGATAAATAAAGGGGGTGGAGGGGCAAAAAATAATTACATCAGCAGGAAATATTTAACAATTCTATTTCTTTACATGTTCTAGAATATCATAAAGTAAGTTTGAAATGAATACTGACATTTATGTTATGGATGGAGAAAGATTGAGAATCAGGAGTTTTTACAGAACATTTGGGATTTCTTTTTAAAACGAACGATATCCGCGACTTTTTTAAAAACGGAAGATTTCATCATCTGTCCGGAAGACACGTTAAAAAACCGGAAAAGTTGGCAAGTATGGTGTTGAAACTTTCATTTATTTATAGCATGTCTTTGCAAAGATAAATTTTTATTTTATGCTTTTCAGAGCTCCACAATAAAAAGCTACTATTAAAAAATGTTTTTTTACTTAAATTTTTATTTTGTAATGTAATTGTGGGATGCAGTCTTGAGTAATCCAATTAAAGCATCTTTATTTCTTTCTAGTCATGGTCTAAGAAGGCAATGAAAACTTACATTGATTTTGGCAAATTTCTGTTACTGAACTCAGGTGGACTGTATGATAATTTAGATAATTCCATGAAAAATCTGCTCCATTTGTTTGTGTTCTGGCTTTCTGTTCTGAATAGATTCTCATTCACCGTTAATCTTTCTACAGTTCACAGAAAAATATCAGAACCTTAATATGCAAACCTGACCACAAAAAAAAAGGATGATTGCACTGAAATTTGCAAAATTATTCCTAAAGTACATTTATTTTTTTTATTTTTTGTGATACACATAGTGTCTGGTAGTGACATTAAGTTTATATGGATAATTTACGAATTATTAGCAATCTCTAATTCTAAATAGTGATTTATAATTTTGAATAGGTTTTCCTTAAATTAATTATTTTGTATCCTTTTATGTATAAATATTTTCAGATACCTATATATTTAAAACAATGAAAAGCAACTCTGCATTATTACAAATACTAATTCTTATACTAATTCTAATCATTCTATATAATATTGGTTCAATATATAATATATGGTGTATCAATATATACAACTCCTGTTCAAAAGTTTAGCAAAATTTAGAATCAATCACTTTTTTCAATTTAAAAATTTGTCTCTTGATGAAATGCTCTCAAACATTAGATATGTACAGAAGAGGTTAGTCCTGATGTTTTTTAGTGAAGATTAGGTTATGACAATAATTGTGGGGCTGGTAACAAATAGAGAAAAATCAATATTGTTTGTGATCACCTTCTGTCATTAAGTAAATAAAATGATTTTAACTGTAGGATATGTTAATGTAGACCCTATATAACTTTTTGATGCATTTGTGTAATGATAGCATGCTAAATGAAGTATATATAAGCATTGACAATAGATCTTGAAAAAAAAAAAACAGCTTTTTTTTTTTTTTTTTCTTTTTACTCGTACGTAATATACAGAGTTTTCCCATAAAAATTTTCTTCACTCTTAGATAAATTGAAAAAACACTTTTGAAACAATATACTGCAATCTGAAAACAAACATATTAAACATCCCAGGAAATATGAGCATTTTTATGAAAAGTGTTTTAACTACCTATGTGTAAATGGTAAAGTACAATGTTTTGCATAATTTGATAGTCAAGTGCTTTGCCCACCTCATACCACAACTATAGTCAAATATCATTAAAATTCAAAAAGTGATATGCAAAAAAAAAAAAAAAAAAAAAAAGGCAGTTTTTCAGTTAATGACTAAAACTTATTTTCTCTTCAGGGGTCATTCATAAATTGACGTTTTCTTGTAAGTCAACAGATAATTACAATGAATTACATAAATCCACTTAATGCTTTAAATAAACATAACAAGCTTAAGAAATATGTCGTGAATATTCTAATAAAATTTATTTTATGCATTAAATCACACAAAAAAAAGCTTGATTTTTAAAATTAATTATTATATAAATCAGGGTTTCAGACCCGCCCACATACCCCCCCCCCCCCCAAAAAAAAAAAAAAAAAAAAAATGGGGGGGGGGGGGGTTTACCCATTTAGAAAAACCTAATAAAACCCACTGGGTTTTTTAAATCTAATACATTTTTCACTTTCTAAAAAATAATTTATTGTTTTTTTACTTATATTTTCTTGCTTAACATTATTATATATATCATTATTATGCATATATCTAAATAACACAGTATATTATATTAGTTATATATATGCCAGTTTGAAATTATGTAACTATTTTAATTTAACTTAAAATACCTTATTATTATCATCCCTTTTCGTATTGCATATATATTTCGACTGCCACATCACAGTCCTCCTCAGCACAAAGATTATGACTTCTCTGACTGGTACATTCATCCAAAACATTTCTTCCTTCACCGCTAATCACCCTCTTAACTTCACTTCACAAGGTCTAAAAGCTTTGTGAAGTGAAGCCATTCATTGGGGATTATACTGTGTTCTTGGTCATTGATAGCAGAGTTAGTTGTTAGAATTTCTATTGCTTCACATTTGAGGGCAAATTTGTGGTTATTATATGGGGCTATTTTTTGAATGTTAATAGTGTTAATGTTAATGGGATTATTATTATGAGTGGTTGATAGTGCAGTAGTAGATTTATTAAATATAAGGTCTGAGAGATGTTTTTTTTCACACTCTTTGATGGATCTTCTTGTCATACCAATATAATTAGCTTGAGTTTTATTTTCAAAGTTAAAATTAATTTTATATATCCCAGAGGTATTTTTAAAGGGAATGGTGTCTTTTTCATTTCTAAAATATTGAAAAACGATTTTGTTAGGTTTTATGGGAATATTGATGTTGAGTTTGGCGGCTTTGTGTTTTATTTTGATTCCATTGCAAAAAGGAATAGCTGTAGTGAAATTGGATTTTGTGTTTTTGAGCATTATTTATTTTATTAAGGGTTTTTAGGCAATTTTTGTATAATTTTTGTACAAGATTTTTACTGTAGTTTTCTTTGTTCACGATTTCTTTTAAGTATTTGATTTCAGCTTTAACAAGTGTTTGATTGGAACAGATTAGTATAGCACAATTTATATAAGAGTGGATGGTGGCTAATTTATACAAGAGAGGGGTTCTGCATTTATTATTAATGATTTCATTATTGTTTGTGGGTTTTCTATAGACAGTTATATTGAGATTATTATTCGGTTTTTTAGTAATTTTGACATCAAGGAAAGGTAATGAGTTATTAGTTTCTCTTTTATTTGTAAATTTTAGGTTATTATCAAGGTTATTTAAGTCCTTTAGAACGTAGTCTGGGTTTATTACGTTCAGGGATAATGGTGAAAATATCATTGACATATCTGGTCCATAATTTACAATTACATATGATATTTGACGCTTGGTTTTCAAATAATCGTAAACATATAAACCCAGACTACCTTCTAAAGGACTTAAATAACCCTGATAATAACATAAAATTTATAAATGAAAGAGAAACTAATAACTCATTACCTCTAATTGATGTCAAAATTACTAAAAAAATCCGAATAATACTCTCATTACAACTGTCTATAGAAAACCCACAAACAATAATGAAACCATTAATAAATGCAGAACCCCTCTCTCGTATAAATTAGCTGCTGTCTGCTCTTATATAAATCGTTCTATATTAATCTGTTCCAATCAAACACTTCTTAAAGCTGAAATCAAATACATAAAAGAAATCACGAATAAAGCAAACTACAGTAAAAATCTTGCACAGAAATTATACAAAAAATGCCTAAAAACCCTTAATAAAATAAATATTGCGGTTCAATGAAACTTTATTAACTTGATAACAAACATTCATATAGAATGACTGATAAAATGGAAGGTGTTGTATGATAATTTTTTTTCACAAAAATATTTTTTTTTTTTTTTTTTATATAAATTAAAACCTGGATCAACTCCTGATATGTAAGTGTAAAGTGCAGTCAGTGATAACTTTGTTTTATATTCCTTTGTAAAATAAGTTTTTAAATATGAATAAAATATGTCAGTATCAATAGTAACAAAAATTTAAAAATGCATAATTATTTGTAATATAAAAATTGTACATGGAAGGGTTAAAATATTTTCTTTTTTTTTTTTTTTACTAAGTTTTAATTTTACACAAAACAACTTAATAATAAAAAATTAATAAAATAAAAATTCATTTCACAGTTTAGAGCAAACCAAACATTAATATGAAGGTCATTTAATTTTTAATTACTTAAATTAATTACTACTATTTTGTAATAAGTTTTAAGTCTAAAACTGTTTGCTTTTGAAATAAACTTAAAATTCAAAATCAATAGTGTTATTTTATGTTTAATAATAATAATAATAAAACAATTACCCCCCCCCCCCCCCCCAAAAAAAAAAAAAAAAAAAAAAAAAACCCAACCCGGTTGGGCTTTTAATGACGTTAATTTATTCCAAAATTACAGATCATATCGCTCACTTAACGATAAGTGTGATCAGAAACATTGATTTTGCTCAATTTGTTACTGGCTCCCTAAATGTTGTCTTAAACCAATCTTAACTTAAAAACATAAGGAAGACATAGTTCTTTAAATATCCAATGTTTGAAAACATTTCATCGAGAGATAAGTTTTTTAATTGAAAAAAACTGAGCATTCGCAAATCTTGCTAAACTTTTGAGCAGGAGTATATGATATTTCTATAATCTTAAATAAATTAAATAACTTGGATAAAAATCCAGAATTTACACAGGAAATAGAAACTAATAGAAAAATAAATTATTTAGATGCAAGTATTTAGAGAACAGAGGATAATAAACTAAAAACGACAGTTTACAGGAAATCTAATTGTAGTTAAAAAATAATTATCAATAAAATTAAAACTGCATATAAATATAAAATTAACACGATTCAATCTTAGGTTAATCTTCTATCACTATATGTTGAGATAAAAAAATACCCAATAAAGAATTTAAAGCTATTAAGGAAATTATTACTAAAGTGGGGCACAAAAATAAAAAGACCTCTTAGACAATTTATATAGAAATCAAATTAAAAAATTAAATCAAATTGAAAGTTATCAGAAAGTTAAACTGAAGTTCACCACAATAATTTCATACGATAAAGGAATATCAAACAAAATTAAGCATTTTGCGAACAAAATAGATGTCAAAATTCCAATAAAACTCAATAAGAATATATATATCAACTCATAAGAAATGACAAAGATAAAATAGATCTGCTAGAAGCCTCAGGCGTTTATGAAATTTCCTTTGTAAAAGCAGATCACTCTACTGGAAGTTATATAGGAATGACAATGCAAAAAATTAAAAATAGAATAAAAACATATTTTGGACATACAGTTTGGTAAAATAAACAAACAACAAAAGTTATTAAAGTAGATTTTGACAAAGTTCGCAAATTAACTGATTACAATACCCAAACATATGCAATTCACCATGAAACAATTAAAATTTTAAATAATTTATCTTTGTGTAATGGCAACAAGCCAGAAGAAGTTAGTTGCAAGAAAAACTCTCACTGAAGCACCACAGACGCAGAGAGGGGCCCCTCCTGAAAGTACACTGGTGAAACTAAAGAAGTTTAAATAAGGTTTTTCTATAAAATTTAACTATGTTATTAAGCTTCTTTTTTAAAATAAGTAAATATTTAAAAATTTATAAATATTTTATTTTTATCTCAAAAAAAAAAAAAAAAAAAAGGACTTTAATAAAGTCCAAATTTTCTCAAAAATTGCTGCTGTTGGTGTAAGATTCATGGCCATTTGTCTACATTAGGTACCTAGATGTGAATGGGTTGCCCTACATGGAGATTATTTTTATGGTGTCATAGTCCATATTACCGTAATTTTCGGCATATAATATATATACTGCAGTGGCAGATAATCTGCAGCTGTTATTTTTTAAGAACTTGTAAAAAATATTTGTAGATAATTATCTGTGGATAATCTGTTACTGGGAAAAAACTGTAAGCCAATAAGTATCTTTGGCATAAAAAATACAATTATTAACATTTAAGTCTACAGGAATATTAAAATACATAGTCCTTATAATTTTTAATATTAAGATCACTGAAATAGTTAAACAGTTAATAGGTTCAAAAATAGATTTTTTAAAACAAAGCTGCCCTTGTGGCATAGCATATGTCTCAATTTTCCCCTTGCCTACATATCTAAAACCACATTTTTTCATCTTTGTCTTTCACATTAGTCAGATAGTTCTTTTCTATTTGTTTTGTGGGATGATGTGATGCTTTACAAATGAATTATTGTAATCAAGCACAAAAGCAGATAGTATGCATTCTTATAAACAAATATCTATTTTTTAATATCCAATAAAATAGGATATAAGTTCAGCATGGGATGAAGAATATTACAGTGTTTGATGGCACCATCTGTTGAGTGAAATATTAAACTTATGTTTAATTTTTGTTTAAGTAGAATAAAAAATGAAAGTTACAACTATGGCTCAGGTAAATAGTCAACAGATAAAACACATCAGTGTATAATTACGCACTCTATGCATTTCCAGCTTTTTTATCAGGTAATTCGTGGATAATCTGCTGAAAATTACAGTAACATGAGTTCCTTGGGGAAAAAAAAAACATGGTAAACCCTGGACGGTTAGACTAACAAAAGAAATAAAGGTTCATACTCAGCATTTTAGGTTAAAGAGTTTTTCGAAAGAAGTCATATACATGTACTTGATTGGTCAAAGAACTCTTAAGATCTTAACACTATTGAAAATATTTGGGCTTTCATCAAGCAAAAATGAAGAAAATATGCTTAAAAAAAGTTAAAAGTTTTAGAGAAATCTTGTACAAATTCATAAAAAAAGACTTATGGGGACACTTCACCTAACATGGACTAACCCCATGTTATTCTAGGGAGAATATTGTTTTCAAAATTACTCATTACCTAATTAATTTTTCTTCAATTCTGTTTTCACATTTAGAAAATTAGCATCCATTAAGATTCCAATTTTTAAAAATATTTTATTTTAAAGCTCTAAACTGAAAAAAAAAAAAAAAAAAAAAAAAATTAACTAAAAGCATTATATATATATATATATTAAACACTTCATAGTTCAAAAATTAAAATCAATTTTTGGAAAACAAGAATCAATTTAAAGTCAATTTTTTAAACGTGAAATCAGAATTTAAAAAAAGACTTTAGGTAATGAGTAATTTTTAAAACAGATTTTTCCATAATATAGCGTAAATTTAAGTTGCCATCCATGTTAGGTGAAAAACCCACCAATAATTTATCAACAAACTCACCAAGTCTATGCTCAAAAGAATTTTTAGAATTATAAAATCTAAGGATAACTAAATCAGTTTTTAAATAAATTTATATTTATATATATATATTTTTTTCCCTAAGAATTGTTAAATATAAATATTATCTATACAAAATGAACAATTTAATTTAAAAATAAGTATTTTTTCCCTTTTATTATCTTTTTTTTTTTTTTTCCCTTTAATATTACAACATACAGACTTGCCAAGTTTCCAAAATGAAAAAGCCTGAGACATTTTGCAGACTACTTTATCGACATACCGGCATTTTTATCTTCAGATTCGTGACTTAAGCATTAAAAATTGTCTTTTGCTAAAAGTTTAAGCCAAGCCATGTTTAATAATTTGAGGCTGAATCATTGCCAGAAAAATACAATAAAATGAATTAGTGAAAAATATGGCATATTACATTTCAATTCTAGAAAACTGAAATTTTTATTTCAATAATTTCTAGGCATTTAAAAATTTTAATTATACGATACTTTGCAAATGATTGTTGGAACATGAGATCTTTTTTACCTCTGGCAAAATTTCAGTTTATATTATTATTTTAAGCTGAATCCCTAAATATGTAATTATTAATTACATGCACAAAGAAAAAATATTTTTTGTATGTCATTGCCAAAAAGAAAACACACACACAAAAAAAAAAAAAAAAAAAAAAAAAAAAAAACTTCTTTTTTTTTTTTTTTAGAGATCAATAGAAGAAACACATGCTGTAATTTTGATTGCAACTAATTAGCAATAATTTCATTACTTATCTTCAACTTTCATGTTTTTTTTTTTTTTTTCAAAGCTATTTTTTGACACATGTGATCACTTCACTACAAATCTTCAAAATGTCTTTGTGTGTGTGCCTAACTGATTGAATGTGCCATATTCTGGCATCTGATTGCTGAAATGCGGGATCATTATGCCAATGATAGACAAAAGCAAGGTTTCAAGTGCGAAAATTCTTGGAGAAATTTTGGTGTATGACATTGAATAACACACTAGATACAGAGTCCAGCCTTTTTTTTTTTTTTTTTTTAAATGCAGAGTATTATCTCATAGGGAAAAATATGAATGAAACTGTTAAATTACTTCAGGGTAAGATCTTAAATATGCTAGAATACTATTTTTTCAACAGTTTTTCACAGTTAACAATTTATACTGTTTTATCTTATCAGCTGATAATTATTTTAGAAGCTATTTGAAAAATTATAATAATAAGAGAAATATGAAAGATTTTTGCAACTGATTGCCAAAATAAGTGACTATTTTGCCACTAACTGCCAAAATTTGTATTTAATTGCAACTAGTTGCTGAAAATAGACGATTATTTTTTGCCCCTAATGCTTAATTTTTTTTTTTCTTTCTTTTTAAAGCTAATTTCTCAAAATACGCGATATTTCGCGATCGATCGACGAAATATGCGATCATTTCAGCACTAACTCATAAAAATCACTCTATTTTTCAAATTCCCAGAATAATAGCAAATAATTTTTAAACTATCTTCGAAATAAGTTATAATTCCAGCGCTAACTGAAAAAATTTGCGCTTTTTTTCAAAGCAGATTCCCGAAATACGTGATAGTGTTGCGACTGATTGCCGAAATATGCGGTTTTATTTATGCTTTTTTGGTGTGTGTATGTGTGTGTGATTCACTCCCCCCCCCCCTTTTTTTTTAATTGGCTCTTAATAAAAATTAAAATAATAAAAACTTTTTAAAAAGCAGTTTCCCTAAATCAGCAATTTTGCGATCGATTGGCGAAATACGCGATCATCTGACCATTAATGGATAAAATTCGACTGTTTCAATGCAGATTCCTAAAATCTATTATGTTTGCTACTAACTGTCGAAATACGCAAATTATTTTTACGGCGATCGACGAAACACAGAGTCATTTTACCACTGATTAATGAAATTCACGCTTTGATCAAAGCAGATTCCCAAAATATGCGGTATTTTTGCGACGGATCGCCGCAATGCGCGATCATTTAAAAGTGACTTAAAATCAATGTTTTTTTTCAAAGCAAATTCCCAAAATATGTAATTTTGCGACCTACTGTTGAATATGTGATTATTTGGCTGCTAACTGATAAAATTAACGCATTTTTTCAAAGTAGATTCCTGATATATGTGATAATTTTGCGACTGATCGCCGAAATAAATGATTTACCAAGAACTGATAAAATAGGTATTTTTTTGTTTTTTTTTCAAAGCAGACTCCCGAAATAAGCGATAATTGTGCAGCCGAGACTGCTAAAATACGCGATTATTTCACAATTGATAAAATTCACGCTTCTTACAAAGCAGATTCCCGAAATATACAAAAAATTTGCTTCCGACTATATACACGATCATTTCACCGTTTACTGATAAAATCCCCGCTTTTTATTTATATTTAAGCAAATTTCCTCAATAAAGGAGCATTTCATTAATAATTGCGAAAATTTGCGTTTTTCTTAGTCTATTGCAGAAATAAGCAATTATTTCGCCGTTTTTTTTTTTTTTTTTTTTTTTTTTTTTTTGTTTTATCCCCAGACTTAATTTTTTCCTTTAAGTCATATTCCAAAAACAAACAACTAATTAGCCACTAACCACAGAAACTACAATCTCATTTTTTTTTTTTTTTTTTTTTTTTTTTCCAGCTAATATTTCTCTTATACGAATTTTTTAAATAAACAATTTTAAAATGTATATTTTTATAAGAAATTTATTTTAATTTCGCCGATTTTTGTGAAAGCTCATTTTAAGATCGTCGATCGTAACTAAACGTAAGTTTCCAAAACTAATTTTTCCTAATTTGATCCTTGCAATTATTTCATTTGTTCCATTAGTGTAAACTTCTACCGTATTTAAATATATAAACCTTTAAGTAAGAAACAGTTTTGTACTGCTTATTATTTATTGTCCTTTTTTTGAGAGGGGGGGGGGGGCAGAGGTTTACGCTCGCAGAATTTTTGTTGACGGATATTTTAAATTTGGATGCGAATCTTGCCATCTTGTGAGAACGAACTTGTGAATTTCGGCTCTAAGCAAATTCGATGACTATTCAAAGAATTCCTCTTTTCAGAGAAACAAATATATATATATATATATATATATATATACATATATAACGTAATTAGAACAAGGAATAATTATATTTCACGATCACGGAATCAAAAAGTAATTTCTACCCTTCTACCACACGCGCGCTATAGAAATTATCGAGAGAGAGAAAAGAAAGGGGCAAAAGAGTAAAATCGGCAGATGAGAAAACTAAGTTGGCTCTAGTTGTTAAAATTTTAACGATTTTCGGCACTTAGCTGAGCATCAATTAAAATTTTACGGTCGGTTAATTGCCTGTAAAAACGGACTTTACGGACCAACTAGCAAAAAAACAGACATTTACGGACCAATTCCCCAATAACGTATCTAGTGGGAGCCCTGCATAAACTCCTTTCCCCTTCTAAAATGCTAAACAAAATCCGGTCGGAACTACTTTAGCCTTTCCCTAAACGAATTTATTTTCGGTTTTTAAAGGATAAGGAAAGATCGAGAAAGTCCGTTTCTCTTCGCAAGAGAAACTGACCGACGCGACGTCAACAAGTGGGGCGGTTCTTCAAGGACGTTATCACACGGAGTGGCTCTTCGATGACTCGTCTGCTACACGGGAATGCAAACGAAACTCGCGTATCGTGATCGGAAAAAGCCGGAGATTTTCGTTAAGAATCCGGAGATCAAAATAAAGTAAAAAAATCCGGAGTCTCCGGCCAAAATCCGGAGACTTGGCAAGTCTGCAACATATCAAGTTTATTATATTCTAAAATACAGAGCTTTTAGAATAAACAGTGAAAGTATATAGGATGTTTTTAAAATTTTTATTAATTAAAAGACTGAAAAAGTATTGTGGTCTTTGAAACAAATTTCCAAAATTGCGATTTCAGTATATATACATGTTTGGAGGGTCCCTGAATCTGAAAATCTCTTTTTTAGCAGTTGGTCTATGTGTTTTTTCTATGTGCTTCTTATCAGCATATTGTCGTGTAGCATGACATCTTTTTTTAAATATTTTTTATTCATCCCCATTGCTTTTACAAAATTTAAATCAATAGTTTGCATTTTAACTCAAAGTAGATACTTCCCCAATTCATTCCCTTTGCACCCTGTGCGTTTGCTTTCTGGCAGCTCTCCATTTTCCCTCTCTGGAACTTCATTTGAGGTTTCCCCCACTCTACTGCTCTTAGCGTTCTCCTCCGCGATCGATCTTCGCTGATTGGTCCGGAGCACCGTGACGTCGGTCTCCCTCTCTGGACGGAAGATCGACGGCGTTCGCTAGCGAGTAGCTGAAGGGACTGGGCAAGGTTTGCCTGCATAATACGGAGTTCGTGTTGTTTCACATGCTAACGCGTGTACCGAAATTTACAATGTTCCAAATACATTTTAATATTAATATTTCCATATAATAATTTAATACTTTAATATAATGCAATCATATTTAAATGTATATCTCCAAATTTCGTAAAAAGTCAATGTACTTGGGCTGATGTATTAGGATTCTAGCTGACATGCACCTCACCACGTTCTTCCAGCAGTGCGTCGAGCTTCGTGAATTTCGTCGCAATAAAGCATGGATGTCTCCTTAAATTGTGTCGTCCAATTTCTTTGGTGAGTTCGTTCCTGTTTAATATTTATTTTTACAGTTGTCATGCATAATCTTCATTAAAATAAAAAATCTCTTAAATGCCATCCTAGTGAGTTCTACGATCCCTGGGATTCCACTATTCGGTCAATCTTAACGATATTCATGTCAATATAACTTTTAAAACTGTACTTAATATTGTCTGGCTAAGGTGATTACTCTAAACAATGCAAGGAATTCAACTTAGCTACTTTAAGGTTTAATGCAACTTAGATGCTTCCTCAAAGTTCTCAACATGGCGTCCCTTCGCCATTTTTCTTTTTACTGCACCCTTAAAAGTACTTCAGCACACATATATCATGAACAATAACAGTAGGAAGTTCAAACACTATATTCTGAATCCATATCATATGAGATTGATACTTGAAACTTTTTAGTGAGAATCAAACACTTTGTATACAAGGACTACTTGGGAAAAATGTCTCATGGGTACAGTTTAACATCTTTAGACTGTAAAAAAACAAAAACAACAACAACATGATCTTTATATGCACAAAAATGTTTCATATAGATTATGCTGTAAAAATTACTTGTATTTTGTTTTTAAACAGGGTCACAAAAAATAATACTTATATGTATTCTTTACACAGAAACATTTGCCAAATGAAACATTCTCTAAAATTGTTTCGAACTATTATTTAGAATACAGTATAAATAATCGCATACAGTACTTGATATGTTACACCTTAAATTGTAATTAAATTTGAGTAAGAGAAAGTAGTGCGAGTGTCACAAGAGATTATTTAATTTCCTTTTCGAGCTACATAATGATAAATTTTTTATATATTTTTATTAAAAGTTTAAATTTATAAATAAGATAAAATAAATCTCAATTTTTGTTACATTATTTTAATAAGTAATCCAGAAATATTTATTTAGTAATTATTAAATTAACGAATGAGTTGAGTTGGGTTATTGGATTTACAGCTGATTGACTACTCTAGGGTCCTAGGATTATAGGTGGAATGCCCTCCATGGGTTTTTTTAATTAACGGATGAAACATAAAACAATTTATTACAATAACCACGACTTATTATTTATCATTTCTTAATATGTAAGCATATTTAAAGCATTAAGTAGATTTAAGTAATTTATTGGTATTATCTTTTTACTTAAAAAGAAAGGTCGATTCATGAATAAAGTTTTTTTTTTTTTTTTTTAATTTATCTAAAAGTGGCAATAATTTTCATAGAAAATTCGCATATTATGAGTAAAAAATATGTTAATTTTTTTTTCATGTACGTGAATAAATGCTTATATCTTCTTCATTTAGCATGCTATCATTGCATAAATACATTCAAAAATTGTGTAAGGTCTGTATAAATATATCTTACAGTTACAGATCATTTTGTTCTCTTAATGATACAGGGTGATTGTAAACATTATTGACTTTGCTCAATTTGTTACTGGCCCCCTAAATATTGTCGTAACCTAATCTTCACTGAAAAACACTAGGACTAACCTGTTCTTTACATAACCAGTGTTTGAGAACATTTTATCAAGAAATAAATTTATGAACTCATAAAAATATGATCGTTTATAAATCTCGCTAAGATTTTGAGCAGGAGTATAATATGTAAAAGAAGCTATTTTATTATACATTATTAATCATCAGAGAATCAAATAAAACGATTATTTAAACTAGATTAAAAGGAAAAAATACATTTATATGTAATGTACTCTGCAGAATAATGCATAATTTCTAGCCATGAAATATTAAATGATGGATGAGACTTTTGCTGATAGAAACACATTTTTTCTGGCCATGTAGAGAATTAGAGCAGGACAGATTGTACCAGCATTCTAAAGCTATGATTTCTTATGAGCAAGGAGACATCCTTCAAGAGAAAATTTAGTACCAAGTGTTGACTGGGGCAAAATGTCCATTCCATCAACACTGTTTGCTGGTGCAAGATGAATGTTTTTGCTAAAAGCTAATAGGAATACATATCACCTTACTGGGAATTAACTGTTATTAGTGAACATGTTTTAATAATATCCAAGTTCAACCTAAAGAATATCTCAAACTATAATATAATTAGTGACCGTGAGAAACTGTAAAAAACATCTGAATCAGAATTTTTAATTTGGAAGTTTACATCTTTTCTCACTTCTGTTTTGAATGGGAGAAAAGTTGCAAATAAAATATATTTCAATTTGCCATAACTAACAGTAAACTTAAAAGAGCTTTTGAGAATTTAAAATTATGAAAATAATATACAGATAAAGTTGACTGATTGCGTGAATTAGAGTACTACAGACTAGCATACCATAATGATTTTGTATATCCTCCGAGACACTTATACATAAGATTAATAGATTTTATATGATATTTGTACAAAAAAGAGAAATATGAAAAATATCAATTTGTTAATGCTATAAACTGTACAAAATTTATAAATAATTATAAGGAGAACATGATAAATATTATTAACTGCACTTACTTTAGATTATAATACATCTGGGGTACAAAGAAGGGCCAAATCATGTCTGTACAAGCATTACTTCCCAAAACAGACTAAATAAAAAATAAAAATATGTATGTATATGAATATTGTCAGGACAGGCTAACTTAGTGATATGTAATGTAGACAACACTAAGCACAATTTAAGAATATATATATATATATTTAAAATAGTTTAGGAAAAAATTATTTTTCATATTAACTGAAACACAAGACAGCACAAAAATTTAATTTGTTCAAACAAAGGAAAGATAGATAAAAATGAATTTATGTACATATATGAATTCAAAATATCTCTAAGTAGAAGACATTTCACAGATTCATTATAAAAACAAATAATTTTAAACTAACAGCATACATCAGAATCTTGTATCATACTGCATATATACAAAAGGAATAAAATGATTTGGATATTTTCGAACTTAGTACACTTTCTCAAGTATTTAAAATAACACTTGACGGATTACTTTGGAACTTCAAAAGTGTATGAAGAACATAGTATACCTTGCATATTTCAGAAAAGATTTCTCTTGAACGTAAAACGGAGACTAGTATCAAATATATATATACAGTACAAAGCCGAAAATCCGGAATCGTAGGGATTGCAGCGATTCCGGATTTTTGGATTTTCTGGATTTTTGGTCATGCCTAAAAAACTTAATATTCTGGTTAAAGTACTTGGATAATATGCAAATTCAAGTAAAAAATTATAATTTTTAAATACATTTGTAATTTTTTTTATATATATATATCAAGAAATAAAATAATTTTATTAAGAAATAAAATAAATAAAATAAAAAATTAAACTTGAAAAACAAAAAAAAGATTTATTGAAATATTTGCATACAAAAATTAGTACAAGTAATTAGTACAATAAAAGAAAACAAATAAGAAAAAATAGTATTTTTAAAACATTTCTGATATATATATATATATTTTTTAGTAGTCAAGGTTTTTTAATTAAAAGTTTGAGCATAATAATAGAATATAGAATTTAGCTCTCAATTAGATAAATGTTTAAGAATTGTTACTGTTATTATAAACTTCTCCCTCCTCTTTCAAACTTTGCAAATACCAGTTTTGAAGATTAATAAGAAATAAAATACTTTTTCAATTCTTTATTTAGATATATTTATATTTAAAACAGAAAAAAAAAAAAAAAAAAAAAAAAAAAAATTGCTGCTGCTGATGATTGATAACACAGCCGAAATTGTCTGGATTTTCAGCTTTGTACTGTATATACACACATATATATAAATACTGCTTGGTATCATTCTGTAAAAATAGCACTTAAAATGTATTGTAGCTCTATGTTAATGTGTTGTTACTTTAAACTATCAATATTCATTTGTATGAGAATAGTATGTTTATTCATAGAGATACAAAGGTTTCTTAAACAAGAATGGAAATTTTTCATACTTTTTCATTTACAACATATAGAGTTTTCAAACTGATGTAATATAATTTTCACTTGGACATAATTATATTTTAGGGTATTATTTTACAAAATTAAAAACATCGCAAATAAATAATATTAATATCCCAATCAAGCCAAACCATAGTATTTTCCAACTCATCAGAAATGATAAAGACACTTCCCCCATTAGAAACCACAGAAATTTATAAAATACCTTTTACTGATCAAAACGTAAAACTTAAACGTTATACGGTATGGGACTGAAAATCCGGAAACCGTAGGACTGACACAATTCCGGATTTTGGAATTTTCCAGATTTTAGAAACTTTCCAAATATATATATATATATATATATATATATATATATTGATTTAATTAGAATTAAGTCTGAAAACAATACCATATATACTCGTGTATAAGTAAAAAAATTTAGCACAAAAAGATAAGGTACAAAGTTTAGGGGGTCGACTTATATGCGAAAATATCGAAAAAAAAAAATCCACCAAGAAAAACACCCTGCACTAAGAATAATTGCACAATTACAACCTTCAGAATATCTAAGTACTTCAAAATTCTCTTTGTTGTCATAATTTTGTTTTACTTACTGGACAGTTGAACCTCGGAAATCCAGACATTTTTCTAGTTTTAGCCCTTATAACTAAACACCAAAGAAAAGAAATAAATACTGACATATTCCAATATAATTTTACACCGTGCAAATGATAATTATAATTAAAAACTTTATTATAAAACTATAGTGGTGAAATAAATAAATAAAATAGGAACAGGATTCCCACTACAGTGAAAATATCGCATTTTTAAACAGGCTATAATGTGGTTCACATGATAGATCTGAGAGTGCAAAGCTTCATTTATTTAATCCTATTAAATCATTTCTTAAATAAAAAAAAAAATAATAATAAAAGCTCAAATATTCTTTGACCACATTTCATGAAACCACAGAAGCCTCTGCGCAAGCGCTAATTCAACGAGTCCACTGTTAAAATAGGGGTGACAGTCATCCAGCTCAGAGAAAATGAATGATAACAGAGCGTGAATTATTGGATGTTTTCCAAATCAGAACCTGCCGGTCAAGCTGGCACCCCTCCAACATTTTGGACTCATCGTCGCTGGTAGTTTTAGGAAACGTGGCTTCACTATACTTATAATTACAAAGATAAACGCACAATTCTGTTATCTCTTTACTCAATAGAACGATAAACAAAAACTTTCTTTCAGCTGAAATTGTAGCTGCTTCTTTTCATCCTCTCTCTTGACCTACTATACTGTTTCCTTAGGATAGTCGGGTCAAGGTCATTAATCTTTCCCAGTATCAGAGGGAAGAATCCGGGATTGTCCAGTTTCTCTTTTTTTTTTATTATTATTTTTTTAATCACACTGCACTTAGAGGAAAATATTCTGGGTAGAGTTTTTCAAAAGCAGGTGGAAGTGATGTGCAGGAAAAGAGTGGAAAGTTTTATACCTCTTGCAACCAAGCAACCTAGAGAGGAAAAGGGGAAAGTAGATGACCTTGAAGTGCCTCTCTTCAGGAAAAAGACTATAATACACTGCCCTCTGACCTTGAAGCATACATTGGAATATAACGTTTTCTCTGAGTTCCACTTATAGTATTTTAAAATGACTTTAAATGCTGCAGGAAAAGAGGTGCAAGAGTTTCTTTTTTTCCATTATCTGAATTTGTAATTTTTTTTTCTGCTATGATGGGCTTATGCTGACAATTAAAAGAAAGTAATTGAATAACGAAGGAAGAGAAGTTTGTAAATAAAGACCATCAAATATGAAAATGCGCAACAATTGTTTTGGGTTGAAAAAAAAGCACAGCACTTCTTCAGGTGAAAACAGGTAAGCACAAGGGCTTCCCTCAATCTTCAAGAAAAAATGGTAAATATTTCAGGAAAGGGCAGAAAAATGGTAAAAATTGACAAAAATATAGAAGTGGACATGTATTTTCCTGCTACAATTAAATGGCATAAAAGGTGATTTTAAAATAAAGCATTTAGAGTAAAAATTTGATTAACCAGCATGATCGTTAATCGCCACTTGCTGGTTAAAAAAGAAAAATTCGGATAGTTGAGTGTGTTGAAATTTGGACAAGATTGAGAAAGGATGGGGGGGGGGGAGTCAAAGAAATACTGAAGCAATGAATCTATTTTTCTGCTTTTAATTATTATTTATATTTTTCTTTTTTCTGCTTAAATTATAAAACCTTTTGAATAATTTTGTATGTCCTGTTTTGTAACATGCAATATATTATTGATATGGAGAAGAAAAAAAAAGTAATAAACACTTAATGTGGATTAAAAAAAAAAAAAAAAAAAAAAAAAAAAAAGAGTCAATCCAACCCACAATTTCTTATTTTTGATATAAACTTTTGAAGCTGCTCATTTAATAGTTAGCTAATAATCAGCATGATTGTTATCGCATGAATCTACTTTCAAAACATAACAAGAAATAAATTAGCACAAGTCAAATGATAAATATTAGTTGAAAGTTCAAATAAGGTCATCTCCAAAGTGGCACAATCATTTTCCGGTATCGTACATCGGAAAATTATTCAGTTAAGGACATTGAAGAGTAATAGGGGAGGGTGTGAAGATTGAAGAGTAGTAGGGGAGGATGTGAAGAGATCGTATTTGCTTTAATCTATTCTCCCTTTCCCCCTCACCTGTGCTCGAATACTGATGCCTCTTTGTGACTGTTCAGTTGAACGCTGAGTTTGACAGCTGTGATAATTAGCAGACTGCATTTCTCAGAGGTTTCGAATGCGTGCCTTTGACGAGAAACACAGAGAAAGAAAAAAATAGGCTGATCGACTGCCCATTGTTTTAGAAAGAAAGGAAAAATGGGCTAATGCGGGCTATAACTACACTACAAACAAATAATTTTATTAATTCGTAGATTAACATATATATATATATGTATAAAGGAATGAATTTAAGATAAAAAAAAATTTAAATTACCATAATTTGCTGGAAACATAATTTTTTTTTTCCTACCTCTCTTTTTTTCTTAGACTGTTCAGTGTGGGAATGATTCAGTGTGGGTCCTTCCGGATTTCGGAATTCTGGATTTTCGGTCCTCTACTGTATTGGTAAGTTAAAAATAAAAACTAGAATTAACGAACACCAAAATGACATAAAACTGGAAAAATCACCACTGCCCTAACTAAAGTTTTTAATGAACAGGAAATGAAAATTGACTTCAATAATGTTAAAAAACTCGCTAATTGCGAGAATCATAAACACGCCATGTTTAGGAGACCATAGAGATAATTACTGCCCCTAATGTATGCAACAATGATACAGCAGGTCTAAACAGAATGTGGCGCTACCTTCTGGTTAAAGCTACACGTCAATGTTCACAACATCGAACTTGGACTGTAAAAGAAGACTCCAACACAGTAGTTGCTGCTTATGAAAGCAGAGTGCCTTGCAGCAAATATTCTGGCCTGGTATGAGGCAAGTTAAAAGTTTTTATGGGTCATTTTCAAAATTCGGTGACATTTGCTGTCCATTTGTAAAATATTTCTTCTACAATGTGTAAGAAGTTTTAAATGATTTTTCTTTTTACCATGTTCATAGTAGGCAGTTTCCAGTAGAGAAATAATGAAATTAAAAGTATTATTTAATAAAAAAGTTTTTTTAAAAAAAGAAATGAGTCGAGAAGATACTGAAATACAGCTGTCCAAATCATGAAACCTAAAATGTGTTACGTAGAATTACCTTACAAAATCCAAAGTTTCTAATCAGATATATTTTTTAATTGTAAATTATACCCTTAATTACATTCTAAAAGGGTTTTTAATAACAAATTAATATTTTTTCTAATTAAATACAGAAGTCCAGACATTTATGTCATGTCTTTTACCATACACCATTTTCAACTTTTTAAACAACAAAATTGAAATTTGGGAATTGTAACACTTGCTCACCAGTGAAACAAGGCTAAAAAAGTGTTGAACAAAAAATTTGAAAATTCTTAAAAAAAATTTAGAAAATGTTTGGATAAACGATGTTGCACCTATCCCAGGGCTGCTTCTGAACAAATAGAAAATAAAAAAGATGTTTTTTGTAAAACTGATAATGTTATTTACTTTTTTGAATGTGGCATATGTAATTTTGGTTATGTAGGACAACTTCTAATCATTTAAATATTCGTATTAATGGACATAGAAATGATATTAAAAATAAAAATAACAAAAATTATAATGATGTAGAAATTAAACATTTTCAATCTCATAGTTTTGATAAAATAAAAAATTATATCTTGGATCTAATTCATAAAAAAAAAAAAGATAGATTAATTTCCGAAAATATGGTCTAAACTCTGAATTTAATGGGAATAAAATTTTAAATAAAAAAAAGTTGCTGTATTTTCAATAAATTAAAACTTTTTGAAACTAAGGATACATATAATAAAATTAGAAGTTGTAGAGGGGGTGGAAAAACAATAAGAAAATTGAAATTATTAAAACTCTTGGATGTTCTAAACAAAGATATGATTGAGAATAAAGGTATTTTAATTAAAAACAGAATTTTAGCTCTAAAAAATAAAGCAATAAAATGGTTTATTAAATACAAAATGGATAATTATTCCTTCAAAAGTGATCTTTTTAGAGATATAGCTATTGATTTTTAAAATATAAAATTAAAGCTTCAAATTTAATGGGAATAAAGTTATCAAAAGAAATACTTATTGAAAACTTGGTCTTGAATTATAAAATATTTGAATATATTAAAATTAATAAAATTATAGGAAATTGTAATGAATTTTTTCCACTTAAAAATTCTTGTAATATAAATTAAAAAAAGTTAATTTGCAATTATAATAAATTTAGTAAAAACACTGATCTTATTGAAGATAAAGATTGTTATTGTAATCAAGATTTCTATAAAGAATTTAAGGATACCTATCATGAACATATAATTACGGGTAACCTATATATAACAGAAAAAACTAAGCTAAGAAATCTTATGAATTTAGGTGCTAATTTTAGGTTAAATTTCAATTATACCAATAGAAAAATCATAGATTTTATTAAAACAGATTTAGATATCTTTATTCTAAAACTCTTTTACAAATATAGTTGGCCTATAGAAGATTTTAAATTATGGTAAAAGAAAATTTTGGATTATATTGAAAAGGACTTAATATTTTATTGGAGTTACTTTGGAAAGAAAATTCATGAAGAATACAATACAACTTAAAAGAAAATATTGAAAATTTAAAGAAAAAACTTATTATTGCTACCGTTGATAAAGCTGGAAATAATTTTGCCATTTTTTAAAAAAAGTTTTTTATAAAATGTTACTTACAAATGAATATTCTGGTAATTGCTCTTACAAAAAATTAAATGATACCCCTCAATTATAAGAAAAAGAATCCTGGCTTTTGATAAAAAACTCAATATAAATAGAAACAGTTTTAATTTTCCAAACCTTTTTATTAACGTTAAATTTCATAAAAATCCCATTAAATTTTGTTTTGTTACTTACGGTAATTTTAGTTATAATTACTACAAGGCTAGTAAAAAACTTTTTTATTTGCTCAATAATATCCTGAATATTTTAGAGTCAGACGATAATTGCCATATCATTAAAAATAATTACCCAATATTAAAATATTAAAAAAAAAAAAAAAAAAAAACTCAGAAGATACATTTACAATTAATACATATGATTTTGAAAACTTTTTTGGTGGTATCCCACATTACTTGGTTTTGGAAATTTATGAAAAAAACTACGAGGAATTTTGTCATGTAATAGAATGTGAAAAAGTTTACTGGATTAACCTTATTAAATTTTGTATCCTCAAAAATGTTTTGTTTAATTGTGTTTCAATCATTACCTAATGATTGATTCAATCATTACCTAATGGTAATACAGTGTTTACTGATTGTAAAGAAATATTGATAAAAAAAACCCTATAATCTCCTTTTTTTTTTTTTGAAAGAGAAACTAAAATTCTATTCATTCTATCTCTCACAACATTTTATATTTACATGATATTTGTTTGGGATTTTCATATAAGAAATAGTTTTGACTATTAAAATATACAAATGAAATTTTTTAAAAGCTTGTGCATGCATAGTTAAAAATTATTTAGTAAACGTGTTCACATTTCATAAGATATTTAATATTTTTGTATTCTGATTGCTGTATACTGTTATCTAATCGTAATGTAGTATGCAAAGTTTTTTAAAAACGGCGTGTTATAATTAAAAAAGGGGTATTTTGTTTTGAAATTTTTTAAAGAAATCAATATAACTCAATAAATATATGTAGCAGCCTCGTAAAAATTTATACAGATAATTAGAATAATTCTCATATTCTACAACAAAAACACAGTTCAAGCATTACTTTTTTCAGGGTGATCCAAAATATTTTTACTTTTGTTTGATTTTTTACTGGTCCCTTTTTTCTCTTCAAGAGAAAGCTTTTGCTGAAATATGAGGTATCGTATATCATATTTTTTATACTCTCAAAGTTTTAAGAAAAATTCAAAAGTGTCCAAATACTTATTGGTAGATAGTGTATGTAATGCTTAAAATATTATAATTAATATCCCAGATGTTTAAATTACATCAGTAGTTTATTTTGAGAGTTATGGAGTAGAAAATTTTTTTTGAGATGTCATTCCCTTTTTATGAATTTTCAAGTTTATTCTTATCTGCTAAATTAACACAAAGCATGAAAATTTCTGTCTCAATATAGCCCGCCAGCGGCCGAGCAGTTCTGTGCTCAAAGCTGGTAGACATGAGGTGCCGCTGGTTAATAAACTTAAAAAAAAATCTCTTCATTTATGTACACTAAACAAATTTTTGTTTACACTGTGATTTTTTATTTTTTATATAAAATAGAAGATAAAATACAGCAACAACTCCATTATCTCTCTTTGTCGAAAATATTTACAGCAATTACACACGCCCCATCACTTCTCTTAGTTACAATTTCAAGGAATGAATTCTTACAAATATAATTTGGTTAGCAAGTGATTTTTTTTAATACTATTTAATTAATAAAAGATCAATTTTTAGTTCATATAAAACTAATAAGCAAGAAGCTTAAATGGAAAGATTTTAAATTGAAGTGTAAACGTTTAGCAAAGTATTGATGATTTTTCTTAAAGAAAAACACCTCTGAATTTTGGATGTGTTCAACTCACTTACTTTGAAGAAACAATCAAATAATTATCTGTTAAAAATTAATTAATATTGCTTATTAGTTCCATTATTTGATGCCTTTTGAAATTTCTTCCCAAATTCAGGTAAATAGTACCTTTTTCTTGAGTGCATGAGCAGTCACCGGATATAAAAAAAATAGCTGCTTAATAAAATTCCTTTTGCTCAGAATGAATGTGATTTTAATAAGCGGCAGGCACTGTATATGTAAACTTTTACTATTTTAAGTTTGGTGAAACGATAAATAAATAAATTAAATAAATAAAATAACTGTTTTTACATAATTTGTATGTACTATTTCAACTACATTAAAATATCGTTTCAGTTTAAATATTTTAATCACTTTACAAGAAAAAACAGAGTAGTCAATCTCACTATACTTAATCTTTTGTAAGTGAAAAGAGAAAATTCCATGGCTTTGGATACAAATTCAAATATTCGAAAGGTTAAAAAAATTTTCAGAAAAACTCAGTGGAAGAAAGAGAGATAACCGATAACTGAAACTTCCCTGTAGGTAACATAATAAATACTGTATACTGGTTATTGATAGCCACTTAAAGTGAACCAGATGTCTTGGAGATTAGCGCTGTTTTCTAGCACCTATGACAGCTCAAGGGTAAATGGAACTTTTTCTCTGGAAGACCGAACGTGAAATATCATTTTACTGATGTCCAGCCTTAAGCATGTTTAAGGATCTTAGATTTTTTGGATACAATCAATCATGGCACGTATTTCTGTTGCACTTTCTATTCTTTTAAAATTTAAAACAGACTGAATATGTAAATCAACAATTAATCTTTTATTATCATATTGAGATTCCAACGCTTCATATAAAGAAGAAAATGCGTCAAAGGTTGAAGCAAATTCTTTTACTTAATTTGATAGGCTTGACTTTTGCCTTTGGTCATCCATTTTATCACAGAGGAATACATTAGCCACCTAAGAGGTAAATGTACACTGTACCGTAACTGAATGGAATCTTGTGTAATTTACATTGTTAACTATAGCACTTTATCAGAGACATTTATGTACAGGGTTGCCACTGAAATAGCAGAATGAAATTCCCTGACTTTTCCAGACATGTTCTAAGAAAATTCCGGTCTAGCCATATATTGTGCATTGGTTGTATTCAGGGAAAAATAATTATGGTACGACTTGAAAACACAAAAGTTTTATATTACTTTGATCTAAGGACAGATTGTCCTCCATGCAGGGGTCTTTCTAAGAGGTCTTGTTTTTAAAAAATGGCAGAACCTACGAAAAAAGCAAGAAAAATGACTATGTTGGAGGAAAAATTCGTTTTTTTTTGGCAATCGTATGAAATTCCCTGACTTTTCCAGATTCTGGCTAAAATATTCAAATTCCCTGACTATTCCTGGTTCTCTAAATTTTCCAGGTAGCGTGGCAACCCTGTATGTATTTAGTAAAATGTTTTCATATATAATTTGAATACTAAGATGCAGAGGCATGTGCAAAGTGAGTTTAATATAACAATTTACTTCATCTTCTGACTAATTACATATTTTACCAGGTGAACAAGTATGAAATGCAGATTTTTTTCAATACATAGTGAACCAGTATAATGTGTAGCATGAGGCTTTGACATAGACGATATTTTGTTGTACCATCAACAAATGTCAAATGTGCATAATTCATGAATTAAAAAACTTAAAAAAATATATATATAATAAGCATAAAAATTGAATGAGATGTTTGTTCTCTAAAATTATTTATTAATATTTTTATTCTTCTAGTTTACATATTAAAAATTATATTTTTTCAAAATGTCCATTATGAGGGGGGGGAAAAAAATCCAGTTTTAATTTAACACTGGAGGCATATGTATCTTCAAAGCTTAACAAATACAGTCACCAGGTCTTTATTCGTGACCTAAAATTTTACTTTGGCAATCACTTTTTCCTCAATTGACCTCTTTATGTTTAAAATTTTCCTTATTTTCATACTAAAAAAATGAAATAACATTAAAAACTGTATTATTACTAAGTCATTTATGTATTCATATTTGTATTTTATTTATTTATTTTTTGGAAGGAGGGGGCTGGTTGGTTCTTGTGTGGCTTAAGGCTAACTGACTACTCTAGGGTCCTGAGCTTATAGGTGGGATGTTCTCTGTGGGGGACTTTCTAGGGGTCTTAGCCCATATTTACGCTAGTTTAAGATAAAACCATGGAAAATTCCAAACAGCTAGGTCGATGAGTGACTTTTTTTTTTTTTTTTTTTTTTTTTTACCAAACCCAGCACTTTCCATTTACCAGCTTTGAGCACAGGTGGGGCCTTTTTTTTTTTTGGTGGGGGGGAGGGAACTACAGCATAAATAATAATTGCATCTTTTTCCTTTCCAGATCTAACAGAAAAAATGTGAACAAGAGATAAATCTTTAATTTTTATAATTTAACTTTTTCAATTAAAATTTGTTTTAAAACGTTCATGCAACTTTACATACTGCATAAAATAAACTTATTTACTGAGTGCAAAATTCTTAAGTTAATTATGTAAGAAGTAGTATGTCTAAAATAATTATTATTACATTTCTCTTTTTTATATTTTATATAATTTTCATCTTGATTATAAATTTAGACAATTCAAGAAATAATCATTGTTATTATAGAACATGGTTTATACTGTATTTTATGCGAAATTATAAATTTAAAGATAAATAAAAGATAACATTAAAGATAATTAGATAACTTAAATTAGTTACCTTAAAATGAAATTATGCTATTTATTATTATTACCTTACTATTTTTCAATTTATGTAGTACATTTTTTGCACACTTTAACGACCAATCTTTTAATCCAATATACAGTTTAGAAGATTTTTTTCTTTTTTGGCTACCAAGTATTTTAAAATTTGTTAAAGCCTGCATATTTTCATCTATCTGTAATGTATCCTTAACACCATTAGGCCTAAGTGATGTCAATGGACCTTAATGCACACAACCTTAACACTATTTTTCATTTAATTTTTTTTCTAAAATTGTTTAAATTTTTAATTACTTCTAAAGTTTACTTTTGAGAAAAATTAATACCAATTTAAATATTCTTGCTTATGTTAAAGTAATTTAATTTTTTATCAATGATTTGGTAATGAACATGCCATCCAAATTTTGTGTACACAAATTCATTTGTTTAAAAATTATATACAAAAGAAGAAAGCAGGAAAACAGGTTGTTGCTTTCATTTTGAATGCCAGCACAGTAAGCTTTTCTCGTAATCCAAATTGACCTTCAAAATATAAAAATACATACATAAAATATAATATAAAATTGGTTTTCAAAATATTTTCTGATTACTTATTTAACTCATTCAAGATTATTAAGGGAAAAAAAAAAGAAAGATTGTAATGCAGTGATCTCATGGATTCTTCATTTTTAGATTTTTCAATTTCTTATTGAATTTATTCCTAAAATAATTTTTTTTTAACACTACAAGAAAGTACATATTTATACAATTTATACTACATGCAAAAGATTATTTAAGACATGATTTATAGGTTGCAGTTTATACAGCTATTCTCATAGAAGTTTATTAATTTTTCACTGGTGTGAGTCAGAGCCCTCGATTTACAGAGTAGCGACATGGGAGAAACGGGCACCATTTTGGAGATAAGCTCCCTTCAATCTCCCTGTATTTTAATAGGAAAAAGAAAGGGATTTAAAGACTGAAATCAACAAGGACTCCTGTAAATTGCACATATTTAAAGGTATGTTATTTTTAAGTAATCTTCAATTTTTTTAAGCATAAATTGTGAAATACATGAATGATTTAATTGATAAAATACTTTTTTTCCCCTCCTTTAATCATTCCTATTTTATTTCTGGTCAAATTTTCACAACTTCCTTTAAAAGACAAAAATATCTATTTTATTGAGCTACTGAAACTGAAAGATCAATTTTAGTAAAAAAAAAAACAGCTTCAAGAACAAATAGACTGGTTTATTATATATATAAACAATATTTTTATGGTGCTTCTGTAACACTAAAATAGAATATTAATATTGTATTTCTACAATTAATTGCAAGAGTAATATTTGTCTATACACAGAAAATAGCTCTTTTATTTAGTACTAGCAAAGCCGTGCAAAATATTTGCCCTTTATTTCTTTTCTTATTTACCTTTAAAATTTGAAACTCATAAATACCAATTTCACCACCTAATTAAAATTCTAAATTACCAGAAGCCAAATTATTATTAAAACCAAAATCATTCAAAGAAAGGTTTCCAAATAAAATTCATGGTTCACCACCCAATTTTCATACTGCCACAAGCAGTACAGTTTTAATATAGGACTCCCACGATGCTATTTTGATTATACTTTTTATGATTGTGTTTTTTAGTCAATTTATGACACAAAAGTTCATATTTTGTATATATCTTTAAAATATTGCTAGGTTTAAAATGACGCTTGCAAAGATTCTGAAGAAACAACTGTTAAAAATACATTTTTTTCATAAAATAATCTCATCAGACAAAATGTCGTCATTTTTTCTTATTAGTCCATTGACCTAAGTCCGCGTGCTTAAATATTGTCAATGTATAAATATTATTTTTTATTCTTGTGTATCGTATCGTTTCGATAAAAAATAATTGAAACTGGTCCACCTTGGAGAAATATTATATAGATAGCCATGCTGTATAGAGAAAGGGTAAAACTAACATTACAAAAAAATATAATCAGTTTACATTACATACGTAATAATAATGAAAAACAAAGTATTTAAATTTATAAATAAAACGTGATTAAAATTCAATAAGCATATGATGTTTTCCTTAATTAATATAAAACACAAATTGAGTTACATATTTACAATGCGATGTCTTTTGGATATTTCTTTCAAATAAATAAATAAATAATAAAAACTGAAGCCTATTTTTGCTTTCTGAGTAATAGATAAAAAATTCTGTACAAAACAGAACTTAATTTAGTGTGACAGGACTTTTATCAGTCAATTCTTCCATATAAAGTCATGCGGTAACTGTGTTGCATTCTTTAGCAACGGTTACTGCATTCATTTCCTAATTTTTTAACATGATTTTTTAAAAAATTCTATTATATATACATTGGATTAAAATATCTGTCTGACGAGAATAATTTCAATTTTTATAATTGATAAAGACAAATAAATTAACCGTTTTAATTAATTACTATTGTAGTTTTTAGGGTTTTTCTTTTCTGTGAATAATTCCATTTGGATATTTTGAATTTTGTGGCATTGGATTGTCTATTATTCTGAATTTTACTGCACTTTAAATTAAAAAAATATGTATTTACTATTATATATATATATATATATATATATATATATACCGGGTGATTCAAAATAGATGTTACAGCGATTATCTCGTAAACTAAGAAAGATAGAAACATACTTCCAATTACAAAATTAGAGCAAATTAAGAGTAGATTTCAGATATTGCATTTTTTTTTTGTATAAGGGGCTGTATACATATTAAATACGAAATTTAATTTTTATACGGCCCCTCCTATCATGTGACTTATATTTAGAAAAATATTCTCCTCGCTCTGACAAGCAAAATAAAAAAAAAATCATCTCTCAAAGTCAAAATCTCGCTGAGTTATTGCAATTTGAAAATGCTGACTTACACCACTTTTTTTTCAATTTTGGCATCTATTTTTCGACGCCAACCGGCTCACTTTAGGGGGTTATCTAAGAGATGAGAAAAATTAAAAAAAGATCCTTTATTTTAAAATAGCAACTAAAATCGTTCAAACACGATAAATCAACAGTTTTAAGAACTTAATGCAAATTTACATTATTTCGTATTGTTAAAAAATTTAATAGATAAATTTCTTAGGGGGTCACCTGGAAATTAAAACACGTTAAGAGAGGAAAAAAAATTAAAGACTAGAAAAACCGTGTGAAATTTTCGTGCTTTATTTTTACCACTTTCCATCATGGTTCAAAAATTTAATGACTTCGGCTCTTTAACAATTCCAGCAAGATTGAAAAATGTTAATGACTTCGATTTGTCTGTCTGTCCATCCATCCGTCTTTCTGTGTGTCCGCGCTCTAACTCCCGTGAATATTCAAAGAATTTTCTGAAACTGATATATGTTTTTTGAGTTCACTATCGGATGTTCCTTATTGAAAATGGAGTGAATATCTCTGCTAGCTTGTGCACAGGGACACCCGAAAGTATTCCAAAGCATTGTGTTCTATGAGAGGTATTTTTATAAACGATATTTTATTACCTTTCATTTATGCATATATTAATAAAATTGAAATACGTTATTATAGTTTTCTATCGGATATTTTCAATAGAAAATGGAGTAAACACCATCACTGGTTTGCATACAGGGACACCCGAAAGTATTCCAAAGCATTGCGTTCTATAAACCAAAATTTAATTACTTTGCATAAATCTTAATGAAATTGAAATATGTTATTCATATGCACAAAAGGATGCTTTCTATACTGTACAGTACGATTAGCATTAGATTTACAGGGCACACAAAAATATTCAATTACATTAAGGGTTATTATTGGACATTTGCTGGAATTGCATTTTCGTTTACATTGAACATTTTCTAACAATTTTTAACTGTGAATAAGATTTCAATTTGCATTTTTTTTTTTTTTTTTTTTTTTTTTTTGTCTGACTGTTCATCTGTCCGTCTGCCCGCCCCCAGCGTCTATAAATATTTTCAGAAATTTTCAGAAATGATATAGGTTATTCAGGTTTACTATATGATATTCCCTATTTAAAATGACATTAATTAATTCTCTACAATTGGTTTATGTACAGGAACGCACAAAAAATGCCAATGTATTGCGTTTTTGGACAGATATTCTTATAAATTTCATTTAAATAACTTTATACTGTAAAAATCATAAGGAAATTCATATTTATTGTTAATATTCAAAAATAATGTTTTGTATAGAATATCATATGGTATAGATGTATAATTCTATGTCAGGGGGGTTACCGCCCTTCTTAACCCCCCTTTAATTATACTGCCTATACTTATCAAAACATAAATCAAGTCTGTTATCAATTTCCTTGAAACTTGCAAACCTTGATCAACTTTTCAAGTGGCATCTAGATATGGAATCCAAAGTACCAAATTCGCATTTCCTGTAGTTATTACTTTCTCATACCCATAAGGTAGAGAAAGTATTGTTTTTGGGCCAAATTTTCGAAAGTGTGTTTTTGTTATATTTACACGTTTTGAGGTCCCCTGAATATGAAAATCGTGTTTTTAGCGGTTGGTCTGTGTGTGTGTCTGTTATCAGCATATCTCAAGAACAAATAGCAGCACATATTCCAAACTTGGTATTTTAAATATGTATCATATAGGGATGCTACAGTAAGCTTTTCATTGAGATGAAGCAAATGGTTCGTGCACAGGGACACTCAAGAATATTCAAATACATTACGTCTATGGGGAAAATTGCAGGTAAGTAGAGTTTAACACCTATAGACTGCACTAAACCAAATGAAATGAATATATATTTTTTATATGCATAAAAACATGCCTCATGTAGAATATGGCAGGGTTCATTGCTCACAGGGCTACACAAAATAACTAGATTATAATGCGACAATAGCTGAAAATTGATGTAAGTGCATTTTAGGTTGTGCCGTATATTATTATTATAGGTTGATATTTAGGTGCACCTTGTGGTTTGTATATATTCTTCAAAAGATATACAGGGTTGCAAATATTTAAGCTATAATTTTCTTTTTTATTGTTAGTGAAAGTGATTTTACCATGTCCAGGAAAGCTGCTGAGGAATGGAAATGAATTCCTCATAGACATATGATAAATAATGTATGTTTTTAAACTAAATATGCATCGCTTGTTTTTTGTATATTTACACGTTTTAAGGCTTCCTTTTTACCAAAGTCAAGTTTTTAAAAGTTTGATTATTGCCTGCGTCGAATAATTTCAGGAAATCCCCCCTCACACAGAACTAATTATCATATAAAACTCTTCCGAAGCCTAATTTGAAATATTTTAACATAGGTTTACATAACAGTACTCTTTATGTTACCTCTTAATTTCCAACCTGTATTTATAGTATTGAATTTCAGGTAAGAGAAAGTCATGTGAGTAGGACACTAGATTATTTGTTGTTAAATTATGCTGATAATTCATATATATACAGATCAACGAATAAAAATTTACCTTTCATATTCAGGAGGCCTCAAAATGTGATATTATACAGAAAAAAAATCGCTCTCCAAAAGCTACTTTGTTTACAGTATGGGTATGAGAAATTAATTTTCCGTTCTGTGTCAGCAATGTTCTTCGAAAAAAAAAAAAAAAATGCAGCAAACACTCACACCAATTACATTTAATAATAATAATAATAAAAAAATACCTTAATTTTTGGTAGCCCTCTATATTGCCTATAAACTATATACACATGACTTTGTGTACGAAAATTTAGTGTTGTATGTAAAATGGGTAACACAAAATGAAATACACTTCCAGCAATTCCCAAGTATAGCTGCAATATATCGAAATACTCTGGGTAACCCTGTAAATGAATGATGAATGGTTGCTATACCACAATCTACATAAAACATGATTTTATGTGTATAAAAGATTTGTTATTTTCATTTTGTTTAGGGCAGTCTATACATGTCACACTGTACATATGAGAAATTTCGCTCAGAGACGTAATGTATTTGAATTCTTTTGGATGACCCTGTAAACAAACAATTGTCTGATCGTAACGAATACTTTAGTGTAGCACCGCAATATGATACGGATTTAGAATATCGAATTTGGATTTTCTGCTACTATTTGTTCTTGAGGTATTCTAATAACACACGGACACACACACACACACACACACACACAGACCAACCGCTAAAAACATGATTTTTTAATTCAGAGGATCTGAAAACGTGCAAATATAACAAAAGCTAATTTTCGGAAATTTGACTCAAAAACAATTCTTTCTCTACACCGTGTATATGAGTACGAGAATGTTTATAGGAAAAAAAAGAAAAATGAATTTGAAAATTCACTTTTAGTACATAAATTATTCATAAATTTTATTTGTTAAATTATCAATGAGTATTCTCTTGTGTATTCACTAAGAGAAAGAGAGACATTACAGGTTAAAATAGCCGTCTTTCCTTGAATGATTTCTTTTTTTTTCTCCCCAAACGCTGATCAACGTGTGCCTTATTACAAAAGCAATAGTAATTACAATTTCTCACTTTTGATACAACCCCTTAAGACTTGGCGAAAAATGCTAGAATTTTCAAATTGCAATAACTCAGTGAGATTTTGACTTAGAGAGATGATTTTTTTTTTTTTATTTTGATTGTTAGAGCGAGGAGAATATTTTTCTAAATATAAGTCATATGATAGGAGGGGCCGTATAAAAATTAAATTTTCTATTTAATATGTATACAGCCCCTTGTACAAAAGAATGCCATATCTGAAATCTACTCTTAATTTGCAGCAATTTTATAATTGGAAGTTTGTTTCTATCTTTCTTAGTTTACGAGATAATCGCTGTAACATCTATTTTGAATCACCCGGTATATTACTTGATGCGATAAAAAAACATTTTCTAATTGGTCAAAATATACAAAAAGTGTAAAAATAAGTAAATAAATAACTGATTTATTTATTTTTCTTTTTAATCTTAAAATATAGAGTTTCGTTCTTTAGCAACGATTACTATTAAAATTTCCATTGCAGGTACTATACCAATTTAAATTTAATATTTCTTTAACATGTTGCCAAAGGAAAAAAACATCTTTACATAATTAAAAAAAAATGTGCAAATGATGACAAGCGAAATGTTATATTAAAAACAATAATCCTGTCATACTAAAAAAAGAGAAAAATACAAATTTTATAAAATATCAGAAGCTACAATTCTCACGCCTAAGCTTTTGCTGTTATCCTTTTTGGAATGATTATGTTGATGATAGTTGTTTTTCATTTTAATAAAAAATATATACACGATGTTTAATAAAACTAAAAGTAATTTAATTAAAAATGGAACAACAAGTTGGAATTAATAAAAATAAAAATTCTTGCACATATATACATAGTGCCATTATGTTCAGTGTTGAGGATAACAGATTCTCTTCTTTTCTTTTCCTTGAAAAATATTTTCAAGTTCGAGAAATAGTTTAAATATATATATTGAAACACACATACATGAAGAAACCAAAATTTATTTATTAACAACATGCAAAACAAACGAAACAATGAACTAACTCAACAAAAATTTAACAGAAAAACAAACTGAAAAGAAATTTATGAAAAAATAATTTAAGAAACTTGAAAAGGAACTTAAGAAAGGAAGGGAGGAATATATATATATATATATATATATATCTGATGAATACATAAAATTTATTTTTAAAACTTTTCAAATGTGTAAACATTGCAATTTCAGGGTGCTTTCTTATTATTTTGGTTCATCAGTAGTCAGATAATTTGTAATTTGAAAAACAAATTTTGTGTTTTTTCGAAATTTTATGAATTATACATCCAGCAAGGATATATAAAACATTTTTTTAGCTTTTGCTTATTTTCAAGTCTCTATGATTTGATGTGTCCCCAGATATTAATTATTTGTATAAAATGTTTTTCAAAACTGATGTCGATACACAGTTTTTCTCAAATATTTTCTGAAATATCATTTATTTCTATAGTATTGGAGAAAATTTCTATACTTTATTTTCTGAAACTTTTATCAAAGAAAAGTTTTCTTTCCAAAGTATTTTCTTTTTCTATATTTTCTTTATTTTCCTTCTTGGATTTAAATTCATGAAAATATGAGCATAATCCTTTTCAGAATTTTCATCAAGCTCATAACTTCCCTTCACACCACCATAAAAAAACCAAGTCAAAATAACAATTCTTAGGCCCCTTTTAAACTCTTTACAACCAGGAACTTATTTTTTCATCAATATTATAATATAAAAAAAAGGGGTTATCAATGGCATCTTTTAAATTGCAATTATCTAAAACGTAAGTGATCTCTTCAATACACAAGCAATGGCTAAGAATAAGTTTAATCCACAAAATGGCGCCCGTGACGTCACTTACCCTTCTTGACCAATCCAAGAGCGAGCGGCAAAGAAAAAAGGGTGTCGCTACTCTGTAAATCGAGGGCTCTAGTGTGAGTGACTTATAGATGATGTAGCTTATATCTTGGAAATCATATTATTACATTTTTTGTTATTTTTTTTTAGTAATTTATCAAGCTTTTTACTTACAGGTGAAACAGAGATGAATGAGGACAAAGAAATCTGTATAATAACCTAAATAAAAGAGAAAAATATTTTTAATAATAGAAGTCAAATAAAATTAATTAATAAAACCAATTGTACTGTTATATGGGTCATTCATTGTAAAAGTGAATTATCTCCTTGTAAATGAATTTTAGAAATAACAAGCTTTTTGTAAATTTATGTGCATAGAAAAAAGGCAAGTTTCAGTAAATGTTATCGATTTTTTGGGTTTAATACAACTCAGAATTACAAGAATTTATAAATTATATTAAATATAATTTAAAGTAACTTAGAAACTTCATTTTTATAATGAATATACAGAAGTTATAGTTTTCTGAAAATAACAAGTAATGTTATTTATAGGATTTTAATGCAATTATTGGAGTTTCTTCAATTTTATAATGAAAGGTGTGACTAAATGTGATACAATTAAGCAAAAATATGGAGTTACGCCACTTTTATAATGAACCATCCATATATATGTTTGATTCTCTACAAGTATGCCATTTTTATACTAGTGATGACAAATAAAAAATTACATAAGAATTTTTTTATTTTTTTGTAGCGTGTTACAAAAAAGTACATAATATTTATGTATATATAAAAAAGAAAAATTATACTTAATATTAAAATATATTGTAATTGTAATGTTTGGATTTTAAATAATTTGATTTTTTCCCCTCTTTCTTCCTATACTTTTTGAATTTTTCTACTATTCTTGTTTTATGCTTTTGATTCCCACCTAGTTATATATTGAAGTGATTTTTACAGAAATATTTTTTTTTTTTTTTTAATACATATTTAGTTTATTTAGTTATTTACTTTTATTATTTATTATTATTACAGTTTTTTTTTTGCCCCTTTTTATTATTATTAAAAACAATAGAATAATACTTTCACAAAAGCACCATGTCTTCATGTGAGAGGATGACCTGCAAGGGAATGATAAAATTATATACCATATTTTAGTGAAGATAAGCTGCGGGCTATCTTTTAAAAAGCATAGATTTTTGGGGACTGCGGCTTATCTAGCAGTGCGAGCTATCTAATGATAATGCCAAATTCCATCGGCCATATTTCTTGTAACAGCCAATCTTCCCAGAAAACAGAAGTTTTGTATTCGTAATATCGTAATTTCTCGAGCACTGATTCATATTTTGCCACAACCCGCCGTGAAAGAGATTCGTGGCACGTCGGTTTCTGCTTGCATCCTCCCCTTTTTTTTTCTTTCTTTCTGTATTTACATACTGGTATATATTTTTTTTCTTCATACAGATTTTTTTTTTTTTTTTTTAATACTTTATTTTTATTTATAACTAACAATTTCTTATTTTTGTTTAATTTGCATATACGTCTAGAGCTCGCCATCTTGTTCCCTTGTTTTTTATTTTTTTGCATCATATTTGCATACTGGCTTTGTTTTAACTTTTTCTTTATACATCCTTTAAAAATAATTTATTATTTTTATTTATAATTAATTAATTATTGCTTTTATGACTTTGCATATACAACTGGATTCTGATATCGTGTTCCCTTGTTTCTCATATTTGTTGCATTACATCTGCATAATGGTATAGTTTGATTTCTTTCTTTCTTTATACAGATTTTTTTTTTTTTAATAATTAGTTTCACCTATAATTCATAATTTATTATTTTTATTAACTTACGTAGATGCCAGTAGACTGCTGTCTTGTTTTCTTATTTTTCTGTTAAATCATCGTAACAATGCTTGCATAAGCCACGGCTTACCTTCCGGTGAGGTTTATCTAAGGGTATTGCTTTTATTCACAACATTTTAATAAGCTGCAGCTTAACTACCAGTGCGGCTTATATACACTAAATTACGGTAATTGGTTTCTGAAATTTTTAATTATTAATGAAGTTAAAACACTTTAGGGCAAATAAAACTACCTATTAATATAGTTTTAAAAAACAAATTGTTTTTTTATAAATTTAAATGGGGGAATGATAATGATATCTTAATATTTACCCAATAGTTATTTGATTTTTTTGATATCTCTTTCCACACTGAAGAAATGTTCTAAGAGATCTGAAAATTGTTTTACAATCAGATTAGAAAATATGTTTAGTATAGATGCACATTTCTGCCTGCATAGTTGTGCTTTATATCTTAAAAATCTTGAATCGTAATGAGCAAGGGAATGACTTAAAATATGATTTGCAAACTTCACCAAATAAAAATTAAGCAAAAAAAAAGTTTATAATTGAAAGACAAAGTCAGACAATCTAAGAGAATAATATTTCATAGTGTTA
This sequence comes from Salticus scenicus, assembly GCA_963930645.1. NCBI lineage: Eukaryota > Metazoa > Arthropoda > Arachnida > Araneae > Salticidae > Salticus > Salticus scenicus. Next base: position 86,310,231 of record OZ005651.1, read on the forward strand.
AAAATGGAAACACAGCACCTGCCACTTAATAAATTCACGGGTTAATAAAATCTGCCACTTAATCTGATCAAATTATCAGGACCGGAATCAAATCAATGTAAACCACTTATAAACCACTGGCTAATAAACTCAAGAAAATCTCTTTATTAGTAAAAAATGTGCATTTATGCCCACTAAACAAGTTATTATTTACACTGGAATATTTTATTTTTTAAATAAAAAATAATTGAAAACACAGCAATCCGCCTTTCCCCGTTATCTTTTTTTGTCAAAAATTTTATACCTATAGCATAGTAACAAAATAAACATGCCCTGTCCTATCACTTGTCTTAGTAATAAATTCAAGGAAAATATTTTTCAAAGCACAAAAATAAGTTACAAATTTACTTTGATTCACCAGTGATTTTTTTTTTTTTTTTTTCATTTTTAATTATTAAAAGATAATTTCTAGTTCTTATTTTGAAATAACTCAGAAACAAGAAATTTAAATGGAAAGATATTAAATTTAAAAGAAAAGCATAAAATCTTGACAAAGTAATGATGATTTTCCTTAAATGAAGTGAAATGAAGGCACAACAGAACTTAGGATTTCTGTGCATAGAATTGAAAGAAAATTAAATATAATAGAAATGGAATCACATAGGAAAAGCATAAATTGAAGCAGTCAACTGGTTCAAGAATGCCAAGTTGAAGAAAATTCCTATCATTTGAACAATTTTATCAAAAGAAAAAAAAAAAAAAAAACTTTTACATGAATGGTGATTTCTGTAGACTCCACTCTTATGGATAACTGTTTGATAAGACGGAAGAACGTAATAATGTTGTTTACTGCAAATTTCATGGAGAAAAGCAGAACTCTGATTTTCATGATGATTATTGGAAAACAGACATTTCCTTTGTAGACTAATGAAATAATAATAAATATAAAACTTTATAAACATCATAAAATGCAAGAACTCACAACAATTGTTTCAGGTCGAAAGAAAACACGATTCTTTGTTAGGCAAACAAAGTGGCAACGTACACACTCACACGCTGTTTGCAGTACTTGTTCCATTGTACCTACTTTTCTGACGAAAGGTCGTGCTTTCTTCAGACCTGAAACAATTGTTGCGAATTCTTGCATTTTATGGTATTTATTCAGTTTTGTATTTATTACTTTTAAATGCCAGTTCCTAAGTACTTTTTTATAATTAATGAAATAATAAACACTCATGGATGAAATTTGCATTTTTCTTTGATTTTCTTGTACAGTCGGGGAAAAAAAAAAACGCAGCACTCGATGTAACTCCATTGCTAATCAATGCACAAAAATGTAATAGGTATCATTCGACGGGGAACTGAGAGTAGATTCAGAAAATGAACGGAAATTTTGAATTAGGGGTCGTCTACATATTAAAACGCGCCCCAACTTTGATTTTTTCAATGGTAATGCCCAATTTTTATTTTATATTTGAATTACTGGGATCGCGACAATGCGAAAAAGTATATTGGTTGTATATTTTGCTTATTTTTTCACAGAGTTATAAGCGTTCAAAGTTTGAAGGTGCTAATGTTAAATTCATATTTCAAACTTTTATTAATATCTTCACAAAAAATAACTTGATCAATGTAATTCTTTTTTTACGAGACACAGTGAAGAAACCCAAACATAATCCATCATTACTTTTGATTCTGGAAAATATTTTTAATTCTGAAAAATATTAATAAATTCATATTCATAAAAATTATGAATTATGACCTATATTAATTTTTACTTAAAATGAATCCTAATGCTGAAAAATATGGGTGTTTAAATTTGCAGCTCATTCCAGTTATTAGTTTTAGAGATATAAATAAATCTTTCTTTTGGAGTGGTTTAGGGGGCCGTCTCTTAAAAAATTTTGAATGAGATAACGAAGCAAATCTTAAAAAATAACGGAGAAAATTGAACAAAATATTTTTATTTTTTATTTAAGGGTCAAATTATATAACTACAACGTCAAATGCAAAGAAATGAAACCAAAATGTTGATTTTTAGACATCTGTGTTAATATCAAGAGTTCCTGTTTTCTAAAGCCCCGCCTTTTATCGTTCTTCAAAACAAAACAATGCAGAAACGAAAAGTGAATGTGACTTTGAGTATTCGTGCTAAACCCCTTATTTTATGAATTCTGCGCCCGTGTTCCATACCTGTACATTGACAAAATATACACAAGTGGTATTTACTTCATCGATTACTGGTGATAAATTTAGAATCCTTTAAACGAACACTAGAAGAAAAAAATTAACAAATAGGTGGGGTTTACTGTTTGAAATACAGTCAAAATAAAATATTTAAAAAAAAAAAAATTCTGTACCACAATTATATTACAGATGGATATACATTATAACTATATTCTTTCTAATTAATATATTTTTATCCATAGTATATTTTATTGCAAAAATATGAACACTGGGTACATGCTTAAGAAATAAGTAACACACAAATTACGAAAGAAACGCCCACTGGCATTGTTACAGATTTTCAAATGATGTGAATCTACGTCAGCAGTCGCGAAAGCGTTAATTAAGAAATTATATTTTCATAGAAATTATAAAACAAATCGTACAGTTCCAAAGAGTTCAACTGACCCAAAACTGGTAAGTGCTATTAAAATTGTTTAATATTTACTTTATGAAACCTTACAATAATTTATCCAAAAAGATTTAGTTTATGCGTTGTTGTATATATATATATATATAGCTATATTATTTCAGTTTGTATATTATGTTACACGTACGAAAGAAAATTTAAGCTTTATTGGTGATCAGTATATCCATGATAGATACTTTTTAATTGAAAAATATTCCACTTTTCTTTTTTTCTTGAAATATTTCCGGTGTGAAACAGTATAATTTTGTCTAGTTCTTGTAGGATCTTAATTTTATTTTTCTATATTTAGAGATAGCCCCCTAACACATTTTTAATCATAACTCTATGAATACTAAAGATAAAGTATACAAACAGTATACTTTTCCGCACTGCCAAACTCTCAGAAATTCGAATATGAAGTCAAAATTGGGTGTTGCTATTGAAAAAATCAAAGTTGTCGCTCATTTTAATATGTTGATGACCCCTAATTCAAAATTCGACGACATTTTCAGAAAGTGCATTTCATTTCCTGTTGAATGGTGTCTATTAAATTTTTCTGCGTCAATTAATAACGAAATACCATTAAGTGCTGCGTTTTTTTTTTCCCCGACTGTACAATAGTGCAAAAGAATGAGACTATTGTTCTGGTTTAGGACAACTGCACTGTATAACTCACAGATTTAATGTTGCAACATGTAAAGCTAATGTTTATGATATGTCCGAGTGGTTGAAAGCATAAATTATACTATCACACCGTGTAATATCCAAACACTTATTTAATGAAATACTTGACACATAACTACAACGAACGGAATACTACACAAATTACATTCAATTACAGATAGATGGTTTTGGTTCTTGTTTAGATTCTAGAAAGTTCCACGTACAGTCCGGTTAACAGTTAATGGCCATTGAGTCAGCTTAGTTCAAATCATAGAGTTAAGACTCCACACCTCCACCCCCTTTATAGATCGAGTCTCTTGGGAGGCCTTCGGATTCTAGATGATCGTCTAGGAACCACACTTGAACTCACCGGTTTTGGTGAAGCGGATTTCTTGGGCGAAATGTTCGGCTGCACTGAGGGTGATGAAGGAACCGGGGTCTGTTGATCAGTCGAAGTAAACTGTTCCGCGGACGGATTGCTAAGTTCATCATTCCCTGCAGCAGAATCTTCAGGGATAGAACTCGCAGGAACCGGTTGGTTTTCCGGTGTAACTCCTTTAGGGATGTTGAATCTCCGATTCACATTTGGCATGTAATCACATCCTAATTTATTACCTATTGGACGGATCTGGTCAGTGTGTCGTCTAACTAAGACACCCTGCACATTGATGGTGTAATGAAGAGCTCCATCTTTATTTACTACCTGACCAAATTTCCATTTGGAGTTTGCTGATCTATAATCTCTCACTGCAACATGATCACCAATTTCAAATTTCCTGTCTTGGAATTCTAATACTCCCTTCCGTGTTCGATCTTCAACCCTAGATTTTAAGTCTGGCAGGAGCAGATTAATTCTTGTTCTAATGTCCCGTTTCAGAAATAGCATTGCAGGACTGTGGGTTGTGGTAGCATTAGGCGCTTTCCTATACTGTAGTAAGAAGTACTTAATTTCTGATGGATACTGCCTTCATAATTCTGCATAGCTCTCAAGGATTGCTTTAAGGTATATACATAGCGCTTAGCTTGGCCGTTACTAGATGGTTTGAATGGCGCGCTAGTCTTGTGTTTTATACCATTTCTTCTCATAAATATTTTGAACTCATCAGACGTGAATTGTGGACCGTTGTCACTGACGAGGGTTACAGTCCATATCTTGCAAAACTGTCTCTTAGACATTCTATAGTCTTCTTTGCGGTTGTAACCTTCATTGGGTAGACCTCTAACCACTTCGAATGCGCATCCACAATTAACAAGAACATATATTCAAAAATCGGTCCGGCAAAGTCGACATGCACACGTTCCCAGGGCTTGCTCGGGTATTCCCAGTAATGAACTTTCACTTTTGCTGGATCAGCTTTATGTCTAGCACAGTCGCCACAATTTCTGGCTGTCTCTTCAATGTCTTGGTCAATATTTTTCCAATAAACGAAAGACCTGGCTATAGCCTTCATTTTAACCATGCCCAGGTGACCTTCATGCAATTCTTCTAGAATTTTCTTCTGATACTTCTTGGGAATGCATACTCGGTGCCCATACATAATGCACCCATCTTCAATACTGTAGTGTGCTTCGTGACCTTCTAGATGTTCTCCAGTACGCAGGGCTTGCAGGAGTGGACCCAATTCCTCGTCTCTCCACGTTTCTTGACGTAACTCTTTAGGAGTAATTGGCAGTGTTTCTACCTGTGTCATTTGAAATATTGAGGCATCATCCCTCATATCCAGTTCCTCAGAAGATTTTGGCAAACGTGATAAAAAATCAGCATTACCATGCTCCTTAGTATTCCTGTAAATTATGTCAAATTGGAAGGACTGCAATATTAGTGCGTAGTGTAAAAGCCGGGTAGCTGCTAGAACTGGTAATCCTTTCTTCGAACCAAAAATTGCAACTAATGGTTTATGGTCCGTAATTAATGTGAATCTACGACCTTTTAGATATAAGTAGAATTTCTTTACTGCCCACACTATTGCCAAAGCTTCTTTGTCGATCTGTGAATATTTTTGCTCAGTCTTAGTCAGAGTTTTCGATGCAAAAGCTATTGGGCGTTCCGACCCATCGCTTTTTTCTGTACAACATTAACTGCATTTATTCCCTTTCCCATAATGTCATTCGCCCTCTTAAATGCCTTTTCCATAGCTAGCGCTATTTGTACGGTTTTATCCAGATCGATATTATCTTCTTCAAACAATCTGTCCAAAATTGATTTATCCCGTAGGCCACTTACAAAAACGTCGCGTAACATAATATTCAACATGTTAGTATCATAATCACAATTTACTGCAAGTGACCTAAGCTCAGCTATATAATTACTAATAGATTCCCCCTCGTTCTGTTTTCGATTAAAAAACTTATGTCGGGAAGGAATAATTAGCGGTTTGGGGGTTAAATGTTGTTTAAGAACACCTTTTAATTTAGTTAATGTTTGGTCCGCAGGAATGTCAGGAGCCAGCAAATTTTTAAGTAACTGAAACAATTTGGGACTGAGCGACGAAATAAAAACTTTCGCCCTAATCTCTTCAGGAACTTTTTGAACATCTAAGTATGTTTGAAATCGCTCAAAGAAACTGTCAAAGTTCTCGAAATCTTCATTAAATTTTTTAAATTGAACCATAATTTTTTGACTAGTTTCCTTTACTTGGATAGCTCGAAGCAATTCCTGATTTTGCTTTAACAATTCTTCAATATGCTGCTCCATCGCTCCTATGACAATATGGAAAGAAAACCCCATTGCTATATCATTGCAAATGATATAGCAAAAATTAAATAAATTCTAAAGTGAAGTCACAGAATGAAGTGTTATTAGCTATTTAAAAAAAAAAAAAAAAAAAAAAATCTTTATTAGAACAGGGTTCTGTGTAAGCAAAAAAATTTGAAAGTGATAAACTCATAACTTAAAAAATCTGATGTGGACACCCCACGACTTCCTTATACAACCATAGGAATATACATATTCTTATGAAAACATTGACAGTTTTGTGTGAGGTAACTGATTAGTAAATAAACAGGCAAGTTCCAGTCCATGAACATTCTTAAAAAATAAATAAAACTGCTACTCGAACTAAGAAAGTCAGGATAATACGATTATATGCCGCCAAGACAAATATACTAGTTTTTTCAGGAATAGTACTCAATGGCTTGTTACAGAATATCTCACTGGCAAATGCACAGCTTAGAGTGCAATGAAAATCATTCGAGTATAGATGACCCAGTTTTATTCTCTTTGGTGAAAATTAGTGACGAGAAATGATAAATTTTACCAAAATAATTAACTCAATTAAAATTGAGAAAGGGTTTCTGGCTATACTGAAACAACATTTGCCACAAAATTTTATCGCTAATTTCACCATACCGCAAATTAGTAGCTAGCATAGTTTTTGGTCTTACCATCAAATTTGGCAACTTGGCAAACAAATTTCGTGAAAATTTGTAGTTTAAAATTGTCAAATTCAGAAACTCGAACTTTAATAATAACAGAGTTCTGGAACATTCTGGAAAAATTCATTGGTTTATTGTGCAGAACTAAATTCTTCAAAAATTCTATATTTCGAACTCACACGACTATGAAAAAAAAAAAAAAAGAGTGATTGTTGAAGATTGTAAACTAGAACTTGCCTATATCTTTCTACATGGTATTACAGTAAGAGTGGAAACAGATTTTTTCATTTCCACAAAGGTGGGCTTTGACTTAGCATCAAGTTTGGCATTCAAATGTGGCGAAAAATGGTAGTAAGGGATTTACAAAATTTGGAAACTTTACCTCAATAGGAGTCTAGTTGTGGAAATTTTGTAATGACACATTGGTTTCTCGCGCAGAACTACCTTAAAAATTTCATAAACCACTGACAATACTTTTAATGAATTCAAATTCCATTCAGACATCGAAATATTCGGTTGTTCCTGATTTAGCGAAATTTATGCTCTGCAGTGTATTTAATGTTTATTTGATTTCTTCAGTAAAAATGACCATTTCATTGGATTGTTTCAAGAATATTAATTTTTGTAGCACAAAAAAGAGATTTATCCAACTACTTTTACTGAATACTTTTTCAAGATGGTGTTGCCAGTCCACGGATATTATGCTGTGTTCTCTATCATTGATGGCTTCATTGGTAGTTAGTATTTCAATAGCTTCGTGCTTCAGTGCAAATTGGCACATGTTATATGGGGCTATTTTTTTTAATTTAAGGGTGCTAGGGTTAATAGGGTTAGAATTATTAAGTATAGAGAAAGCAGTGGTTTGTTTATTATACTTTAAATCAGCGAGATGTTCAGATTCACGTTCTTCAATATGATGCCTAGTCATACCTATGTAACTGGCCTTTCTATTATCTTCAAATTTAAAACTGATTTTATAAACGCCGGAGGTGTGTTTAAAGTGGATGGGGTCTTTTTTATTCTGAATATGTTGGAAAAGGTTTTTATCTGGTCTGATTGGTATATTAATATTATATAATATCTATTGGCTTTGTTTTTAATTTTTATTGAGGCTCCTTTACAGTATGGTATAGTGGATGTGAAAATAGGTTTGGTTTTCTGAGCGTTATTTATATCATTTAGATATTTTAAACATTGTTTGTAAAGTTTTTGTACAATGGAAGGGGAAGTTTTTGTACTCTATGTCCCTTCCATAGTACAAAAACTTTACAAACATTTAATATATCTAAGTAATATAAATAACGCTCAGAAAACCAAACCTATTTTCACATCTGCTGTACCACACTGTAAAGAAGCCTCAATAAAAATTAAAAACGAAGCCAATAGACATAATATTAATATCCCAATCAAACCAGATAAAAACCTTTTACAACGTATTCGGAATTAAAAAGACCCCATCAACTTTAAACACACCTCCTGCGTTTATACAATCAGCTTTAATTTGAAGACAATAGAAAGGCCAGTTACATAGGTATGACTAAGTGCCATATTAAAGAACGTGAATCCTAACATCTCACCGATTTAAAAAACAAATCCACCCTTTCTCTAGACTTAATAATACTAACCCTATTAACCCTAGCACCTTTAAATTAAAAAAAAAATAATAGCCCTATATAACACGCACCAATTTGCACTGAAGCGCAAAGCTATTGAAATACTAACTACCAACGAAGCCATCTACAATAGAGAGCACAGCATAATACACGTGGACTGACAACACCATCTTGAAAAAGTGAAGCAATGAAGAAAGATTACGAAGAAGGAAGTAGGAACGAAGGCAAACTGGAACTGTCAGTGTCATTGTGAGCACCGATGATGAACCCGCCGGTGGTTCGAAATACATATGCTCAAATCAAAAGGATGTTTTGCAAGGTAATTTTACCAAAATCTTAATTAAAGTGCATTCGTCGACTAGACCTTGCTTATTTCTGGAAGAATTACTTTCTACAAGCTAAAATGTTGACGTTTTTTATCAATATCATTATAGGATCTATCTATGGGCTGAATATTCATTAAATGAAATACATTCGTCGACTAGAACCTGTTTCTCTCTTAATGAATCAATTTCTACACGCTAAAATGTCGACAACTTTCACAACAATAAAATTACAGCTCTATCTACGAGCTGAATATTCATTAAATAAAATGCATTTGTCGACAAGAACCTGTTTTTAAGCATAATTTTCTACACACAAAAAATGTTTTCAACTTTCATAACAATATCATTACCAGCTCTATCATTGGCTTCTTTTGAAATCTATGTTAGTGGGTCATATATAATGGCCAAAACCTTTGTATTTTTGGTCATTATGAATATAATTTTCCTAAATATCTCCAAAACAGAAAATCTTATAAAGTCCAAAAAGTGAGATGCACAACTTGATGTTATAAGACACCTATATACCAATTTGCAATGTTCTACGTCCAACCATTTTTGAGTTATGCAAGATACATCTAAGGACTGAATATTCATTAAATAAAATTAATTCAAAATTAAATTATCAAAGTACAAGAAGCATATCATAAATCAAAAAATAAATTAACCTTACATTACTTCTTGAAAATTGCCTTAGTACTTGCGGGAAGGGCCCCTCCCATCGTCAGAAGCAGCGCTGTGGCGGCTTACTTTGTTGTTCTGTAATGACTTGTTCTCTTGCAGTCTTCACGATTCTGCACCAGTTATGGTTAATTTCTTGCGTTGGGTCATTGCCATTACAGGTAAGACGATTAAATAAGATTGACTGTTTCGCGATTTCCGGCATAAGTTGAGTTATTGTAATCAGCAAGTTTGCAAATATCATTAAAATTGATATTGACAGGTTCGTTAGCGTTTACCTTGGTGAGTGTGGTGGTTATTTTCCCGAATTTAATATCTGCAGTGTGTTCTTTAATACAATTTTTAATTTTGCGTTTTGTCATACCTATGTCGTAGCCAGTGTTTTTATTTTCTTTGGAAAACAGAATAATATAAATACTGGAGGTTTCAAGGGGATCGATTTTGACATTTTCATTCCTAATAGTTTGATAGATATTTTTATTTGGTTTTATGGGGATTTTGATATTAATTTTATTAGCGGTATTTTAAATTTTTTTGTGAGATTCCGCGATCATACATGATGGCCGGAGTGAATTTTTGTATTGGATTTTGAAAATTTTCAATAACATTAAGTTTTTTAATTCTTTTGCGGTATAATTTGTCAATTATATCTTTTTTATAACCTGCTTTAATTGTAATTTTTCTGATAATATTAAGTTCTTTATTGAGTAAATTTTTATTGGAACAAACGGTGATGGCACGATTAATATATGATTGGATAGTGTTTATCTTATATTGGTAAGGTGTTTTACTATTATAATTAACGATTTCTGTACTGCAATTTAGTTTACGGTAAACATAAAAAATATCCAATTCACTCACAAAAACGAAAATAATGGTATTCTCAATTACCTTGACGTTAGCATAATTAAAACTGACAATCATACCTTAGAAACTACCGTTTACCGTAAACCAAATTGCAGTACAAAAATCATTAATTATAATAGTAAAACACCTTACCAATATAAGATAAACACTATCCAATCATATATTAATCGTGCCATCACTGTTTGTTCCAATAAAAAATTACTCAATAAAGAACTTAATATCATCAGAAAAATTACAATTAAAGCAGGTTATAAAAAAGATATAATTGACAAATTATACCGCAAAAGAATAAAAAACTTAATGTTACTAAAAATTTCAAAATCCAATGCAAAAATTCCCTCCGGCCATCATGTATGATCGCGGAATATTACTGAAAATTAAAAATGCCGCCAATAAAATTAATATCAAAATCCCCATAAAACCAAATAAAAATATCTATCAAAACATTAGGAATGAAAAAGACAAAATCGATCCCCTTGAACTCTTATTTATAGTATTCCGTTTTCCAAAAAAAAAAAAAAAATAATAATAAAAATACTGGCTACTACATAGGTATGACAAAACGCAAAATTAAAAATCATATTAAAGAACACTCTGCCTGCAGATATTAAATTCGGGAAAATAACCACCGCACTAACCAAGGTAAACGCTAACGAACCTATCAATAGCAATTTTAACAATATTCGCAAACTTGTTCATTACAATAACGCAAAACAGCGAAACAGCCGAAATCTTATTCAATCCTCTTACCTGTAATGGCAACGACCCAGCGCAAGAAATTAACCGTAACTGGTGCAGAATCATGAAGACTGCAAGAGAACAAGTCATTACAGAACAACAAAGCAAGCCGCCACAGAGCTGCCTCTGATGATGGGAGGGGCCCCTTCCCGCAAGTACTAGGCAATTTTTAAGAAGTAATGTAAAGTTAATTTATTTTTTAATTTAAAATTAATTTGTCGTTTAGAATCTTCTTATGTCTTTAAGCATAACTTTCTACAAGCAAAAATGTCTTCAACTTCCATAACAATATGATTACTGGCTATATCATTAGCTTCTTTTGAAATCTCTATGATGGTAGGTCATATATAATGGTCAAAACCTTTGTATTTTTGGTTACTATGAATATACCAGCCTTATCTGAGTATACACAAAAAATTTCAAGCCCAAGCTCAGTCCAGTTCAAGGGTATAAATAAAAAACTAAACCTAAGCCCAGCCTGGCTCGAAACCAAGTGAAACATTTGGCCCGAACCTGGTTTAGGCTCAGGCCCAACCCCGAACACACTCTACTGAGAGTCACCTCTTGAGTGCAAAGGATTAAATATTTTTTCCATATTGCTCACTATTTAGTTTAGAGTCTCAAAATGATCGCATTAAGTGGTATCTTTTGTAGTAGAAATTATAAATACACTATAGAATGATGGAATTTTGATGCATATTTTTTAATAAAGCAACGGTTTGATAAATAAATAAAAAAAGGTAAAGGTGAAGAATAGGAAAACGGAAATGTTTATTAAACTTACAGGCTGTACAATATAATTAAAGGAAAATACTGCAGGATGAAACTTTAAAAGGCCAACTTTTCCATTTGTAGTAGCACCTTCAGGAAAATGTAACACAGGTAGAGAAGAATCTATAAAAGATATATTTATTTTGCTAGTTTCTTGAAAATAAATTTGTCTTAAAATAAAAAAAAGAATAGAGAAAAAGAGTTTTATTTATTTATTTCATATAAGAGGGAGAAAAATTTTACTTTCAAAACTAGTATGAAATGCTAACAATTCACGCTCAGTCATTTGGCCATAATACTGATGATCACTATCTTTCCAAAATAGCAAAGCATCTGTATTTCTTATTTGAAATTTCTTTGTAACCTAATGACCAAAAGCAGAAAATCAGCAAATAATGAAAAAAAAAAAAAAAAAAATTAATAATAATAATAAAATTAATACTTTATAATGAATTTTTCAAAATCTTCTATCAACTTGATAATTTTGGAAATAGATAATGTTAAGTTTTTCTCTTAGCAAATACAGGGTGATTAGAAAAAAACTACCCCGATATATGAGACCATAGCTACCATACCATTCCGAGAAACTGAGTAAAAATTTGGTGGAAGGTATTTTGAAGTATGTGCTCAAGAATTATATAAAAAATAACAGTTAAACTCTAACAGTTACGGCTACAGTGAGAAAATTTCGAAAATCTCAAATGGCAACATATACTTTTTTTATTGAAATGTAATCTCCATAGCAAAAAACCATAAATAGCAATTTAGAAATATTTATTTGTGAATTCATCAACCATGAATATTTATTTTAAGTAAATTGGAATGTAAAGGTTGATATTTTTATTTTACCAACTATGTGAAAAATACCAGAGCCGGGAATCGAACCCGGGCACCTCCGCTTAATGCACGGATGCTCTACCACTGAGCTACCCTGGCCGACAACCAGGTAGGCCAGGTGAGAAATGCCTAGCTGGTTGTCGGCCAGGGTAGCTCAGTAGTAGAGCATCTGTGCGTTAAGCGGAGGTGCCCGGGTTCGATTCCCGGCTCTGGTATTTTTCACATAGTTGGTAAAATAAAAATTGCAACCTTTACACTCCAATTTACTTAAAACCATAAATAGCATTGGAATGGTACCTCTAGCACAAAAATTGGGAGTGCTAGCAGGCTAACAAAAAATGAAAAAAAAAAAACAACTGTTATGTGCCTACCAGAGCACCACTTTCACTTTTTTTATGACATCACATTTCACACTGAGTCTTTGGTTCAGACTAACGTCTACTGATTCTGCTTTGAAAAAAAAAAGAAGAGGTTAAGGTATCCTTAATTTAGTGTAAGGCTACTGAATAAAGGCTTTAATTTCGTTGTTAGTCATAAGACGCTGTCATGATGACATCATCACAGTACGTGAAAAACAAGGCATTGTAAAATGGCAATCAAAACCGATTTTGATGATGATAATGATGTTTCCCAGTAAGCGGGATATTGTTCACAGAGCAAGAAAGCAAGATACACATCACGCATTTCACAATGCCTTTTTTTTCACTTAGTGTGATAATGTCACTCATGACGGTGTCTTACGAAATCAGGGTGTCTACTGACTTAACAGAAAAAGAATTCATGACCCCAACAAAAATTTCATGACCTTTTTTATGGACATATCCAACCTTTCTTTTTAAATTAACATATTCATTTTCTTTTTTTTTTTTACCGATATATCACCTTGCTTTATTTTTTAAAATTATTGTTTAACAACATTATTAGCTGTTTAAAAAAAAAAAAAAAAAAAAAAAAACTGAAAACATTTTTTTTTTATTAACAATCTAAGTAAATAGTAATGGAAATCAATATGTACACTATTTGTGCAATGTTATAATATTGTATCTATTAGTTTTTTTTTTTTTTTTTTTTTTTTTTTGGGGGGGGGGGGGATTTGAAAATTGTCATTTATTTTTCTTGCATAAAGGAGAGGAATATATGTATTAAAATTTTATTCAAATCTACAAATATATATATATATTCCCCCACAAAAAGACTAATAGAAGAAAAGAATTATTAAACTAAAATCAGAGATGAGAGTGGGAAATAGACAAAAAGTCTGAAAGTATCAGCAAAACTGAGATAATTTAATTTTAGTAATAAAAGAAGAAACAGATACACAAAATCATCATACTTTCTATAAAAGCAAAAATGGAGAATATATGAAAATAAGTTGTTTAGAAGCAGTCAAAAGAAAGAAAATTGAACAAAAATAAGAATATTTAGAACGAAAAACCTAAAAATTGCTTTAAAAAAACTAAGAAAAGTCTGAAAATTCTCATCCCTGTAAAGTATATAACTATACATCTCAAACTTTGCATTTGGATGTCTTTCCTATACTTCAAAATAGAATACATTCTGAATTAGAAAAAAGTAATTCATTCAGTTGTACATTAGTACTGTTTTGATTAACAAAATATTTTGAGCATACATATATTTTAGAAAATTTAAATGTTAAGTAAAAAAAAAATGCAAAGTTTTTTTTTTTTTTTTTTTTGGGGGGGGGGGGGGGGGAGGGATGCCTGTAGATTTTCATGGAATATAATTTTGTTTTTTAAAGATATAAATGACTATACTAGGTTTATAATCAAGCTTATATATTTACGCTACTAAATAATAGTAACCTAAAAAGGGATCTGAACTCACAATAGAGAATTTTAATGACCCACACCCGACTCAAAACCTAAAATGAAAATTAATAATTCATCTAAAAGTCTTGCACTTTAAGTTATAAAGTAAATTTTTATTGCTATACAACTGGTAAATAATTTGAAATAATTTATAATGTAATTACTATTGCACCAAGCTAAAAGTTTTAAAATATGAAAAATGGGTAAATAATTTTTAACCATTTAGGTGTGTTGTGTATTTCAAGCTCAGTAATAAGTACAAAACTTTGAATAAACACCATAAAATGCAATAAACTCACAACAATTGTTTCAGGTTGAAAAAACACGACCATTCATCAGCCGAACAAAGTGGGCACAAGTGCTACAAGTAAAGCAACAATGCACCAAAGGATGCATTGCCAAATTACGTTTTTGTCCATTAAAGAAATTATTTTGAACCCAACTCGTAGGGAAAAAAAAAATTCAATCAACTCAACCCGAACGATGAAATTGGGTTACCTAAATCAATATGTGATTCAAACCAACAGTCGAATTTCATGACCTTTTCTTGACTTTCATGACCTATTGCTAAACTTCATGACCTTTTCATGACTTTCATGACCCATTGTTGATTTTCATGACCTTTTCATGACTTACATGACTTTCATGACCTAGTAGACACACTGGAAATGTTACGTCATTAAGAAAATGTAAGTCGTGCTCTGGTAGGCACATCACAGCTGTTTTCTCTTTTTTTCTTAGTATGCCTAGCGTTGGGGATTTTCATGCTAGAGGTATCAATCCAACACTATTTATGGTTTTTTGCTATGGAGATTCCATTTCAATAAAAAAAAGTAGGTGTAGCCATTTGAAATTTTCGAAATTTTCTCACTGTAACAGTAACTGTTAGAGTTTAACTGTTGTTTTTTATATAATTCTTGAGTGCATAACTCAAAATATCTTCCACCAAATTTTTATTCAGTTTCTCGGAACGGTATGGTAGCTATGGTCTCATATATCTGGTTAGTTTTTTTCTAATCACCCTGTACTTATTTATCAGTTTTCAGTATTAACGAGCAAAAAAGAACACTAGTAAATCAGCCATGGTCATGAGATAATAGTGACTTTAAGCAACTTAGTTAGGATGTACAGATTGTTTTAGATGTAAGTATATGATGCTACCTCTGAAAGGAAAAAAAAAAAAAAAAAAATCTTGAGTGTGTCTCTGAAATTAAACTGCGCTGAGAAAATCTTATTTGACACATTGACAACATTGTGCATATTGTTGCAACTTCCCTAAAAGTATGAAAATTATCTTATGATATATATTTAATTTCTTTCTAAAACTATCAAGCAAAATACTTCAAAATCTATTAAATAAGTATAATTATATACATAACATATCCATTAGTCTCTCTACATATTATATATTTATGCATCATTGATATTAACTTTTTTTATGTTCTTTATGATTGTAATAAAAATTTTACAGAATATTTTTTCCCTCAAACTTTATTCCCTTTATTTGTAAACTTAATCTTTGTGAATTTATTATTCACAAGGGTTTTTCTCTAGAATGCAATACTCAAAGAATACAATTAGAAGATTAACTTTATTAGAAGGAAAATTAAATATACATACTGTGTTACAAGGTTTCACCAAGTTAACAGCAATACGATCAAAAATGCTCACATGATTAGCTATCAATAGTTTTGCATTATCATCAAAATGTTTATCATCAACATTGATCACAATGCCAAGGATTTTGCATAATCCCTTGAAGATGTTGCTAAAAATAAATAAAACAAATCATGTGATATGGAGAATAATTTTTAACGATATTCTGAAGATAAATCTGAGATATTTTAAGTAAAGATATAATTAATTCAATGCTAACTCTTGGATGCACAGATTTTTATTTTACTCACAAATACAAAATTATTTATATTTACAAAGTGAAGAATGCCATTAAAATTGAAAACAATATCTTTTATAATACACTAATATTTTTTAAATAGAAGTATTTGAACTGAAATAACAGTTGGTAACAAAAATTAAAAGCTTAAATATGTAGTACCGTTGGTAACAGAAGTACTTTTTATATATAGAAATTTTCGCTAGTGTTTGGATACTTTTGTTACCGACTGTATGTTTTCCATACCACCATGCTTCTAAAAAGTTAAGGAGTGCAATTTTATACTTCATCTACCGAATTTCATAGATTTAAAATAATATTATTTTTGATTTTTTTAATCCTTTGAAACACAAGGTTATTATACTCATTTGATATTGACTGCTACAAGAAATTACAATCAAAGTCAGAAGAAAAGAAATAAGAATTATTTTTTACCACTTACAAGGAGAGGTCACAACATGGAAAATTCAGATCGGGACGAAATTGCACAGGATTGTAGTATACTATGAGGGTAACAACATATTAAAGCAGTAGGACCCACTATCCACAAAATTTCGAGAAAAAAGCATTAAAAGTTTCAGTAATCTTTAAATACAAGTTATTTCGCAAGCGAGTAAGCGCCTCAGTGGTGTGATCTTAAAGCGCGAGTCTCCCAACCAGATGAGTTAGGTTCGAGGCTGCCCATGAGACTACTTTTTTTTTTTTTTTCTTTAACTTTTTATGTAATCTTAACTTTTTATTTATTTTACAATTCAATTCATAATTTGAAAATCTTAATAAAAAATTATTTCATTTCTTGAGTATAAAATAACTTTTTCTATTTTTAATATTTATAACTTAAAAATACAATAAATTTCTATAACTTAAAAAATAAATTTTAGTTTTATTTTAACTGTAAAATAAGGTAAAACTAAAGAAACTGTTTTTAATTATTTTTCTTCATATTTTATTTTTGTTTTAGGTATATTTATTTTTATTTTTTAAATTACAAAAAAAAAAAAAAAAATTACAAAGAAATGGTGATTTTAATTGCATATATAATTACTATCCAAATTAAATAATTACTTCTCTAATCAATACAGTTTCTTGAAAAATTATAGTATAGGATTACGATACTATTAAATTATTACAGGTAAAGAAATGTTATCTTTAAATGTAGATTTTAAATGTTAATGAACATCGTTTCTTTTTCGATAATGACTTCCTTTTTTTTTTTTTTTATCCTTCTGTGCACAAAATAAAATTCTACTGCCCTTTATTATTAACAAGCTAGAAGTGTTTACGTAATTTATACACATTCAAACCAAATCAGGAAGCTCAAACCAAGATTTAAGTACACCTGCTAACTATTTTACACTTTGTTTACAGCTTGCTTATTTTTTAATTATTTAAATATTTGTCTTTTTTTTTTTTTTTTTAATGTTTCTTATTTAGGGTTTTATAAAATTAAACTTTATTTTTTAAGTTATAGAAATTTATTGTATTTTTAAGTTATAAATATAAAAAATAGAAAAAGTTATTTTATACTCAAGAAAATTAAATAATTTTTTATTAAAATTTTCAAATTTTGAATTGAATCGTAAAATAAAGTAAAATGAATAAAAAGTTAAGATTACATAAAAAGTTAAAAGGAAAAAAAAAAAAAGAAAGAAAGAAATTGTCCAACAGGTAGCCTCGAACCCAAGTCATCTGGTTGGGCGACTCGCGCTTTAGGATCACACCACTGAGGCGCTTACTCGCTGGCGAAATAACTTGTATTTAAAGATTACTGAAACTTTAAATGCTTTTTTCGCGAAATTTTGTGGATAGTGGGTCCTACTGCTTTAATATGCTGTTACCCTCATAGTATACTACAATCCTGCGCAATTTCGTCCCGATCTGAATTTTCCATGTCGTGACCTCTCCTTGTTAGTTTTAAAAGCAAAATTTTGTAAAAATTCTGGGAGAAATCTTACAAAAAATAAGTGATGTGTAATAAATACCACAATGCTTCAAAGGGTTAAAGGGAAAAAATATATGATTACTTAAAATAATGAAAAAAAAAAAAAAAACAGAAATAAAACAGGTATATTTTTAAAATAATTCAAATGAAAGTATTACTTATATAATTTTCTACACTGAATTTCCGATTATACCTGATAATAAAAAAAAATATTTATATGTAATACAGCAGGTGTTAATAATATTTAAACTCCAAATATTAATTCTGGATTAATTATAATAGTATGTACTCTTCAAATGTTTGATTTTTTTTTAATGTTTATTTTCCTGATCATATTTTTAATTTATACAATTAAATTTAAATCATCTCTGTTTAAAATGTTTCTAGGCAAAAGTGGACACTAGCAAAAAGACACTAGCAAAAGTGGCAAATCTTCGTTTTTTTTTTTTTTTTTTATAGAAGTATTTTTTGTTGTTGTTGTTGAAGATTGCCTTGAAGCACTGATAATAATACTGAAAAGTAGAAATATACAAAATAATTTAGGGTTATGCCTCCCGGTATTACAGTAACCATCATTTTCAGCTGCCGGGACTTGCGTGTGCAATGCGAGTGCATCTATCTGTGTTTACCTCCCTTCTGATAGAGTTGCCAGAGTTAAAACTATCACCATTGCTGAACACACTGCGATCGTTTTACGTTGTAGCTAAGTAAGGTAAAGAATTCTATTGGATAAGCACACATTTCACGTAATTTCATTGGACAGATTATCCTGAAAGTTGTATCGATTGGCAATACAGTAGAGAGCCTAAAATCTGCCGAAGTCTGAAATCCACACAACTTGTCAGATATAAAAAATAAAATTTACCAATAAATTACAAACTGCAAATCAGATTTTTTTTTTTTTTAAATAATCTTGAACATAGATTTTTTACTTGCATTTTATGATTATATATATATAAAAAAAAAACAGTAACATAAAAGACTATTAGAACCAAGTTACTAATAATGAAATTATTGACAGTATATTAAATTCATCAATGAGTTATACAATAACAAAATAATTAAAAAAAATGTTATCTTATGAAGACATAACCATAGGAAAGAACTAACTTAAATTCTTAAAACAATATACTTGTGTCACAAAATAAGAATAGATGACTATTTACAATATACAGAAAAAAAAAGAAAATCTCAAAGATGTATGTATACATGTACAAGTGTAGTTTTGAAAACAAACTACAGGGCGTGAAATTTCCGCTCGCCATTGGCGAGTAAAAATTTGGTCTAGTTATAGATAGAATTCTTACACATTATGGTGACAGAAAACATTCTTTTTATAGATTTAAATATGGCAAAAATTTGTCATCTTATAACCTCATATTTAATTCTAGCCTGGGAAAGGAAAAATGCTTAGTGCATGCATAAACATTTTAATCCCTTCGGCAGTTTCATTTCTCACTGTGATTTCTCCAAGCCGTCGCCCACTATACGTTAAAAGAGAAATGTGAAAGTTTGCCTATGCAATACTGGCGCATGAAAATGAACTCGAGCCCTTTTAAAAATACTGTCTATGTTTATTTTGATAAAAAATAATAATCTAAAAAAAAAACAGTTCACATTTTCCAGTTTTTTACAGAAACTCCAAGGACTTGCGCTTGTAATGACTTGTAGGCATGTAAGCAACGATTTTATCGAAAACGTTATTCCGAAATGGTTATTTCAAATGACAACAATGAACAAGTTATACACATCGACATTCCGTCTGATTACAAAAATAAAATGGACGAAAAAGACATTTCTGATGTAAAAAGTTAAATAAATAGGTAAATAAGGAAGCTTAATCTTTCATATTAAAAAGTTTTTTACAGGTTATTGTTTAACAAAGAGTTTTTTTTTTCTTCTTTTTTAAATTAATGACTCTTTACATTTATGTTATTAGACATTTTAATCTTTTTCAAATCTCAAATATATTATAATGATTTTTAATTATAGATGATTATAAGACATGATGATAAACGACACACTTTTAATATATATAATTTTAAGGATATTTGTAAAAGCATTTCAAATAGTTAGGGGAAAAAAACCCAAAATGCACAAAAAAAAAAAAAAAAAAAATGACAACTATATTTTCTGGCGAGTAAAAATTTTTCTAGGCGAGTGTAATCTGAGTCGAAATTTCGGGCCCTGAACTACATAAGAACAGATTTTATCAAAATTTGACAAATTTCATTTTTATTTATTATTTTCGTTATGTACATTCTTTTAATTTTCAGTATTACTCCTGCATACCTAATAATTTAATATTAAAGTAAAATTGTGTTATTATTCACTAGTGTGTGTTTAGTTTGAATAACATTCTGCTTTTATTATTAAAAGTATCATTTTTTAATTGCCCCGAAATCCACCAAATCCTAAAATCCGCACAACCTCTGGTCCCGAGCTGTGCGGATTTTTGACTCTCTACTGTATTTTCTCCATTTTGGCGATATACTCGAACTTTAGGCTTATATTCGGAAATATACGGTGCTTAATTATGGAAAACCTCCTTTTCAAATCCTTTAAATAAAGATATTTTTCCGACAATAGAAGAAGCTAGAAAGTTAGCCGTTGAATGAACTAAAAAGTATCATGAAATGAATGAGGTGCATTATGATGCCTGTTTTATTGATGTAAAATTTGGACCAAATAATTTGGTTATATATGAGGAGTTCAAATATCCTAACAGGAGAAAATTGGCACAGCCATTCAGTGGCCCTTATATTATCCTTAATCCTTTCGCTATCAGCGTCACATATATGTGATGATCTGATTTTTTTACCTGAGCCTGGCGTCACAAATATGTGACGGGTGTTCATTATCAGTTTATGATAATTGTTTGCATCAAATCATGTTGCACACAGACGGGTTATGTTATAAAACAATAAAATAGATACAGGATGTTATTCGTTTTAGTTAGAACATTATAGATACATCCCACAAAAATAAATGACAATTGGTGTCATATTTAAATAGTAAGATGTCTGGGCTGTGGTGGCAGTTTTTCTCCTGAGGCTCTGGTAGTGAAAGGGTTAAAAAAATTTCTGGGGTAAATTATCAAATTAATAAGCCAAATGCGCATACTAAAAAGAAAAATGAGATAGTACATGCCTCTAAATTGAGGAAATATAATGCACCTGAAAAATTTTAATTAGCCGATGAATAAGACTTTTTATTACATGTGAACAGGTAAATAAAAAATTATTCTCTATGAAAAAAATTGAATAATGTTAATTCTATAAATTTGCATATACTTCTTGCATTTTTACTTTTAATATATTTTTTGTTTTATTAAATTGCATTACTATTCTTTCATTGTTACTACCGTAATTTTGCGTGTATAGTCCGCAGACTATGTGTGTTTAAAAAGCAAAAATTTTTTTTTACCCGCGGACTATACGGTGGTGCGGATTATCTGCTAGTTATTCACAGTTCAAATCCTCAAAATCAGAATTTAACATGCGAATAATACGAACTGCCGATTCTGACGATCAAATATAAACATAAACAAAAGAATAAGACACAAAGAAAACATCGTATCGTATATCGTATCGGTAGCGAACCATGGAGCATAAAGCAAAAGATTACTATTAGGGTAGCACGTCGCTGAATATTCCTGTACTGTTATTTTTTAAATTATGTTCACAAAATATCGTCGAAATTTTACTGCTGAGCAATACCAATGACAAACTTTGAGATAATCTTCCAAAAAATATATCTCCTAGTCAGTGGCGGCTCGTGCCAACTCTGCCAGGTGGGGCCCGGTCCAATGCACGACGTGCGAAATAAATTCATAATTCTAACACACACACACAAGTTCATTTAATGGAAAAATTATCTTTTTTTTTTAATTATTATTATTATTTTAATATTCCACGTTTTTTATGTATTTCGTATATTATTATTATTAAGAGATAAATCTTAGTGAATATTATAAAATTTTACAATGTTATATTTAATACAATCTCAAAATTTTTGAACTGAAATATTTTTACATTGAAACTTATTCTTTCTTTTTTTTTTTTTTAACTATTTCGTGCATAATCACTCTAAATGTTCCATGTATAAACGAAAACATTATATATTTAATACATATGTTTATTGTATGTTTGTTTTTAAAAGATTAAAATTAGAAATTTCCTAAATATTAAATACGTAAACATATTTTAAAAACACCGATTTTTTTAATTAAAGTGTTTATGATTTTATTTTTTTATACTAGCTTATTTAAAAACAATGATGTAGAACAAATGTATATAAAATTTAAAATCTTTAGCTCATTTTTTAATGCGTGTCTAAATTAAAAATTAGCCTGTACAGAAAATTCAGTTTAAAATTTTATATTTCTTCAACAATAACAATACAAATTTTTATAACTGTCGCAGTAAAAAATTAATGTCTGACATTTTATTTCTTTGCAGTTGTCTGCATAAAGTTCAGTTAAAAATGCAAAATAAAGACACTTTAAAAATCCATTGCTATTACAAAAAAAAAAAAAAAGTGTGTGTGTATTTAAAAAGGATTGATTTATTCCATAATAATAATAATAATAATAATTAAGAAATATTTTTTAAATAATCAATAGTAATTTATGTAAATACGATTATTATTATTAAAAATATATTAATCAAATATTATTTGACAAAAAAAAAAAAAAAAATCATGAAAATTATTATACTAAATCGTATGAAAGAAATTTTTTTTCATTATATAATAAAAAAAGATATACTAACCTAGGCAGGCAAAACTACCCAAGTTTTTAAATCTAATTATTGTTTATACAAAAATTCTGCTCGCCCAGTTTTTTGTCGAGCAAATCTTTCAATTACTCTTTCATTAAACTCTGGAATTGCGGAAATAAATTCTTTGTGCATTGCCAGAACCGCAAGAGCATTTAGTCTTTCCTGTCCCATACAATTTCTCAGAAATGTTTTAATCCTTTTGAGAGTACTGAAACAACGCTCTGCCTCCGCAGTTGATACTGGAGTTACCAACACGATTTCCAGTAACTTGGAAAGTTCAGAAAATTCTTCATCAAGATTATTATTTTTTAGAAATTCTAACAGCGCTGAAACACATTGGATGTTTCTAAAAGACCCATTTTGATACAATACTCGTAATTCATTCTCTAATTTTCCTTTATTCAACATAATATAATTTTCTACGATGATAGAAATATTTTTTTCGGGAAATTTATCTTTATAAAAACCGAAATTTTTCGGTTCCAATATCACAAATGCATTTAAAACTTCTTGTTGCTGAAACCTGTTTCTTATTTCAGCAGTAATAATATCACATGCTTCTTTAGCATTTATTTTTATGTCATTAAAAGGGGTAAATTTTACGCGTTTTCTGTTAGATGAATTTTCGTAATCTTCCAAAGATTGATTAACGTCAATCTTTTCTCTGATTTCCTTTATAGCGTCACTGAAATGGTTGAGAGCTTCCAACACATTTATTGAATTTGTATTTGTCATTTGCAATATATTAAATAGTACATTAACGTGCTTAAATATCGAATTAAAAAAAGATAAGAGAAAGAGAAAATCATCATCATGAAGAATTCTCTGTAAACCACAAGGTTCACTAATTGTTTTATCATCCCATCATAGCTCACTCTGAATTCTGTCAAAGCACTCTGACAGTTTAACTTTATTTTCTTCGATAAAGCCTATGATTCTCGAATGAAAATTCCATCTGGTTTCAGAAGGCGAGGGAATTTATTAGCACAAATTTCTCTAATTAAATCGCTACGCTTGGGCGATGTTGAAAAGAAAGTAGCAAATGCATTAATATCTGCAAAAAACAATCTGATAGATCTTATGCTCGAACAAGTTTTTTTCAACACAAAATTCATCTGATGTGCATAGCAGTGAATGTATCTTGCATGAGGAAAACTTTCTTTCATACGTTGGTGTACTCCATTATGAGACCCACTCATAACGGCAGCACCATCATACGCTTGGGCAATAAGTTTATTTTTTAAATTGAACTCTTCTAAATTTTCTTGTAAGACTTTTGTGATACCTTCTGCCGTTCTGTCTTGTACATCAATGAACCTGATAAATCTTTCTACTGGTTTATCTTTTTTTAAATATCGCAAAATTAAAACGAATTGAGAAATGCAAGAAATATCAGTAGTTTCGTCAGCTTGCAACGATACAAAATTAGAAGAGTCCATTTCAGTTTTTACTTCGTGTATATACGTTTCATACATACAATCCAAAAGTTCATTCTGGATAATTTTTGAAGTATTTTTTGAAACTGTCGCGTTATTTAGGTGATTTTCCAAAATGTTATCAAGTTTTGATAAATAAGTCAGCAAATCTAAAAATACACCTCTATTTAGTGATTGTTCGCGCTCATCATGTCCTCTTAGAGGCAATTCGTGAAATCCACAGAATTTCAAGCAATCAATTACTCGATTTAAAACGTATCTTTTTTTTTCGACTAATTCATTGTGTTTCCGTATCGAAATTCGGTAACCTTCATCTAGTTGGGAAATAATATTTACAGTTCCAAATGTTTTATAATTAAGTGCATTATTTATATGAGTAATACTCACTTCGTGTTTTTTCACTCTCTCCGATAAATGTTTCAGATCGCTGCAACCAGATACTGTCCATGCAGTTTCTCCTCCAAACAATAAGCAGTAGAAACAGAATAACGACTTTTTTTCTTCACTAGCTGAAAGCCACGACACTTTAGTATACCACTGAGAAGAAAAGCATCTTATCTTATTTCCATCCTTTTGTTTAATTTCCAAATTATTTGGTTGGTGAGGTCCCAAACGCTTAATTTCAAGTTTTTCTTGTAAACTCATAACCGAGAATGGCCTTTTTAATAAACTGTCAACAGAATTCATTTTTTTTACTATTAATTTTTAAACAATCATAGATTTATTTGGGAAAAAAAAAAAAAACATCGAAAGATTCTTCTCTTTTTCATTATCAATGGAAAAAGGAATAAATAAAAAGTAATGTGAAAGTCGCCAAATTCTTTCCACGATCCATATGGTTAATATATTTTAAAAGGAGACTTAGTTATTTTCCATTAAACTACGTTCCATGGGCCAATTCGCCAAGTGCCCCTAACACTTTAAAAGTATGGGAATATTAGCATTGACAAAGCTCTACTTCGCCAAATGTGTTAAACCGCTGATCAATGCGCAAAGCAATAAATACTATACTAATTAATGCGCGAGATTGGGCACAAACCTTTGTGCCCAAACGGCTGAACTCCGAATAGGAAGCAGCTGTAATTCGGTAAAACAAAAGCAGACAAAGGGACAAGTAAACTTTATGTCCGAGAATGATAACAGGAAATTGGATGCACGTTTTTAACTTGATGGATATATTTTTACAAGCGTTAGAATTAAAAAAAAAAAAAAAAAAAAAAAAAAGAATTATTATTTTAAATCGGGAAAAAAATTAGGTGGGGCAGTGCCCCGCTGGCCCTCAATTACGAACCGCCACTGCTCCTAGTGCTGAATCAATGAGCCATAGTGCATTTCTAGTAGGAAAGACAGGTGGCACACTGGCGCGCCCCATCATCGACTGTCCCAGATATGAGGGTATCCATGCAGTCCGATTTTCTAGTAGGAAAGTAAAACTTTTTCAATGACTCAACCATTCAACTGGGAATTCCAATAGAAAATATAAACATCAACTTTAAAAGCTTCTTTTAATGTATAATTTTTAAAATATGGTTTATTCATGGCAAGTACTACTTCTTTTCTTTATACTATTTATTTTAATAGTGGGAATGCTTTAATATTTTCATATAAAACTACATAATAGTGTTTTACTTGCTGTTTTCTTGGGGTTATATTTTTCTCCTGCGGACTATACGGCAGTGCGGACAATCTGGTGGTTTTTAAAATAATTTTTACATAAAACTTCACCTACGGACTATGTGCACGAAATTACGGTATTTGGTATTAATATTGCATTGTATTATGTTTTATATTATATAATGAAAAACTTTGTTTTTGCAATCATGATTGTTTACAATTAGAGTTAAGACGTTTTGCTCAATAGCCTATGCGCATAGTTAATCAATATTTTTATTATTTCTATTTTTATTATATTCAACGTATTATCTTATTACGATCATCCTTACATGTTCATATGCATATGTTGTGTTATTGTTTCTTTTTAGTATAATTGTTTTTGTAAGAGAAGAGATTGTGGGCTTTTCTACCTCCCAAACTTGGTGGTTGGGGGGGGGGGATGTAATATAAAAAACCTTTAATTAGGTGTTTTTATATTAAGTTATAATTTAATTAATATATTCTTTAATAATAATATCAATCTGTTCTGTCAAATAGAAAATACCATTTCCGCTTTCAGAAAAATTAAACCACTAGCAAAATTAATCCTTTTTTTAAATTATTGTTCTAACGTATTTCTTTCAAATAGTTCCTTTTCCTTCTAGTCAGAAATATTCCTGACAGACTAAGGTCCTGCCCAGTCTCAGAGTGAAGGCCCAATTAAATAATTAAAAAGCACATCGCTACGCTTTTTTAATCACGTGACCTCCTACTCTCTCTTCAATTTCCCTAATATAAAATGCATACATCTCTCGATGAAGTGCCTTTTTTCTATGACGACTAGTTAATTAAACTGCACGATGTCACATTATAAATATTTGTACTGGCCTCTCCTAAACAGAAAATTCTGGAAGTAATACAATAAAGATTATGAGTAAAAATGATTCCAGTTTCTTTCAATGACGACTGCGACCACGATTGCATGATCATAAAAGGGCGGTTAAGGATGTTGTTACACACACACACACACACACACACACACACACACACACACACACATACATTGGTGTTTCATAAGCCTGGATACACCAAAATGTATCGAAATAAAAAGCAAATTTGCTGAAAACATAGATTATTTAAATGCATGAACCTTTTGAAATCAATCACATGAGGTATCACCAGTGGGTCCCTAAGGGCCCCACGTGACACAATCTCAGTTTTTTTAAATATACTTTTTCTTTATAGAATTGTGTTAAGTGGAAAAAATCTGTTTTAAATCATGTATTGCTTTTTTTCTTTTGCTGTGTGTGTGTGTGGGGGGGATTTTTATGTTGTAATAAAAAAACAGGAAATCCCAAAATATCTTAGTAAAAAAGTAATTCCATTGAACACATTAATTTCAAAAGATTTGTGCATTCAAATGATCTATCACATGAGGTATCATGAATAGGCCTCATGGGGGCCCATGTGACAGAAAACTCAAGTTTTTGAAATGGAAACCATACTCCCCCCCCCCCCCCAGAAGCCTGGGCATCGACACATAGGGGCAAGGGGGGGGGGCTCTTGCCCTCTCCTGAAAAATTCCAGTATATAAAAAATTACAACTAAAGTTTTAAAACTATGTCATTAGAATTGAAATGAATAAATAAAATTTATATCACAGGGCCAATCAGAGTCAAACCACCCCACCTGCATTTATAGGTGGTCTCTAACCTTTCCCTGCACATAGATTTTATATCGACTTCATAGTAAGTTTTTTGGATTAGTGTTGGTTTAGAATAAGCTGTATAGTTTTTATAAGTAAAATGTTTTAGCTTATTACATACATAAAAATTTGTTGTAGTAAATCCTTACACACAGGCTTACTTAATCATCTCACTTAACCAGCCAACCATTTGAATCTAAATGATTTTTTAAAAATATGCTGAAATTTTGCAACTTTAATTTTGCCCCTTATGAAAAATTTTCTGGCGACGCCACTGCCCAGAATCCTGTTAAGCAAAAAAAAATCTGTATCATATATATTTTTTTATTTTGCAGAGAAGGGGCCCCCAGAACCTTTATTCCTCATGTTACAATAAAAATTCCAGGTATCCCAAAATATATTAATGCAAAAGCATTGGACAGATTGACTTTTAAAAAATCGTGCATTCAAATAATATAATAAGACTTGACGATGAACAGAAATATAAATATTTACACAGAGTTGAAACTGCTAATGTAAAAATATTGAATGCAAGCTGTAGTTTTGGTAGCGTAAAGCATACAGTCCTCTGTCAGTGCAGAATGACGAGGTAGATTATTGCTCATATTAGGTAGAGAAGCAAATTTTAGAATCGGAATAGCAGCCAATAGGAATTTAAGAAACTGGAGGTGTTAGCAAATAGGAATTTCGGATATGGAAGGAAAGCTATGTAATACTAAGAATATATGGATTTTATACAACATTTCCAACAATCCGTGAGAAGGGGTATAGCAAAATCTCAATTAGTGACATTTTTATGATTTTTAAAGATATGGAAAGCTTCTAGAAAATTGAGCTCAAGTAAGTGTCCATGATAACAGATTATTTTAGCTGAATTAAAATTGAAAGTATGATTATTCTCATAATGATGCTTAGCAATGGCCGATTTGTTAATTTCTCGCTTCTAAATATAACCCATGTATTCTTTTAGACAAAACTTGAGTTTACATTTTGTTTGACCAATATATGATTGTCCACATTGACAAGGATTCTGAATATAATCCACATATTCTTTAAAATGAAACTTGAGTTTACATTTTGTTTAACCAATATATGATTGTCCACAACTATTCGGGTATATATAGTATTCCTTGTCAATGTGGACAATCATGTATTGGTCAAAGAAAATGTAAATTCAATTTTCGTTTTAAAAAACACATAGGTTATATTCAGAATCCTTGTCAATAGTCTCTTGCACCAACTTAAGAGAAGAGAGGAAAATATAATCCCCAGATAATTTATGGGGGATAGTCTATGGATATTAATTTTTATTGTTTAAACTCTAAAAAAACTAATTTGTTTATATTATTTTTACAACACCACACAAGTGTTTTTGTTACGGTAGCATTTTTTACGAAATACTAAAAGACTTATCCAAAATGTGAAAATGAAATAACATGTTCTCACTTTTTTGCTAAAGCATCTTACTAAACACAAATTGAAAAAAAAATAAAAAATAAAATCTTCTGCGAAAATATTATAATGAATCTTTCATGGAAAAAAATCGCAAAATTGATCAAGAAAAATCCATCGGTTCATGTATATAAGGAAAATCAAACACTGAACTATGCATAAGAATCGCATACAGGAAATCAATTTGTAAATAAGCATGAGGCATATGTAAAGTGGTCTAATATGAAAGAAAGAAAAATTCTAAATAGTAATAAACAAATTTCACCTATATTACTTTCTTTTATTTTTGTAAGTTATGTTTTTATTTTATTTTACATGTTATAGTGATAATTATATCTCCAGAAAAAGAATATAAGTCATATCTAAGATGTTCATATTGCATTAAAAACTTTACAATATAAAGTAATAACCTAAAAAATTTAATATTTTTCATGTCTGCCAATAAATGTGTTAAAATACAGTAGAGAGTCAAAAATCCACACAGCTTGGGACCAGAGGTTATGCGGATTTTAGGATTTGGTGGATTTCGGGGCCCTTAAAAAATGTTTATCACTTTTAATAATAAAAGCAGAATGTTATTCAAACTAAACACACACTAGTGAATAATAACACAATTTTACTTGAATATTAAATTATTAGGTATGCAGGAGTAATACTGAAAATTAAAAGAATGTACATAAAGGAAATAATAAATAAAAATGAAATTTATTTGTCAAATTTTGATAAAATCTGTTCTTATGTAGTTTGTTTTCAAAACTACACTAGTACATGTATACATACATCTTTGAGATTTTCTTTTGTTTTCTGTATATTGTAAATAGTCATCTATTCTTATTTTGTGACACAAATATATTGTTTTAAGAATTTAAGTTAGTTCTTTCCTATGGTTATGTCTTCATAAGATAACATTTTTAAAAATTATTTTGTTATTGTATAACTCATTGATGAATTTAATATACTGTCAATAATTTCATTATTAGTAACTTGGTTCTGATAGTCTTTTATGTTACTGTTTTTTTTTTTTTTTTTAATACATATATAATCATAAAATGCAAGTAAAAAATCTACGTTCAAGATTATTTAAAAAAAAAAAAAAATCTGATTTGCAGTTTGTAATTTATTAATAGTAAATTTTATTGTTTATATCTGACAAGTTGTGCAGATTTCGGACTTTTGCGGATTTTAGGTCAGCGGATTTCTGGCTCTCCACTGTATATGCTTGTACTATTAGGTCACTGCAAAAGTTTGTGCAGACGTGGATCATTTTATTGCCTCCAAAGACGAGAGCTTGTATTGCCATGGTATACATTTGTTACCCGAAAAATGGACAAAGGTTGTATAAAGTAATGGGGAGTATTTTGATTAAAAATTGTCATTTGATTTCATGTATTTTTATGAAATGAAGCAGTAACAAACCACACGAACTTTTGCAACAACCTAATATATTCAAATTGATCTGGTTACAATAGTGGTAAGTACAATTATTAATTACTTTTTTGTTTTGCATTTCAAATTAAAAAAAAAAAAAAAAAAAAAAAAAAAAGCTTAATTTACAAATGAAAATCAAACATATTGAGGTGTTTAGAATAATATGTAAACTGATATTCATCTTTTTCTACTGTTTCTGGCATTTTAGCATTTTGCTAAAACTTTTTTTTCTAATTTCAGCTTTTTTGCTAAAGAAAATTTTTACTCAGCTTAAACCCTGCACCACACACACACACACATTATCAGTTTAATTACTTTCAAACAAATATATTAAGTTGCGACTGAATTTTATTTTAAGCTTTTTCATAAAATTGTCTGATTTGCACTATAACATTAATAATAATCCATTCTAAAACTTATAAAAACATTTAAAAAATTACACATTTTAAATAATATAAAAACTTATCTATTTAAAATTAGAAGCATAGAGAATTAAATTATAACTTACTTCCACGCTGATGATCTTGGAAGAAAAAATAGAATTAACAATCCTATTATGCAAATAAGTAAACGAACAACAACAAGGAGCAAACCAAATGGCAAATATATGCCAATTTTTATAATATTGTTTTTGTCCAATAACCTGCAATAATAATAAATACATTTATTTATATATTTATATTTTTTTGTAAAAATAATAATAGAGTTCACATAACTATAAAATATTCAGTTTATAAGATTTATAAGTTCATAAATAATGCACATAGTATATTTCAGGAAACATAATACAGTAGAAGCTTAGAACAATATGTCTTGATATAATCCTGATTTAAATACATGGGGAAAAAAATAAATAAATAAAAATACCAGTTTCTAAATCATACATGGTAATTACAAAAATTTATCCTACTCCCCCCCCCCATTTCTCCTGAACAGCTATGTATTTGCTCATCACCTCAATTATGCTTTATAGTCAGTTTTTTAATTATGATTTTTTTCAAAAGCAATATTTCTGTAAGAGGCAAGGAGCCACTTTTTCTGTCGAGTTTCCCCCAAGTTTTAAAAACGGCAGGGTGCTGCTAGTACAAAAATGAGAAGTTTTGGATACCTAGAGGCATAGTTAATATTTAAAATCTGACATGCTCATTTTGAGATTCAATTATGAGTACAATAAATAAATATGCATACTACTACTATTTTTTTTTTTTAACTTTCTTAACTTTTGCTCAGGGTTGTTCGTTTTTTTCCCTTGGAAAAAACCTGGTTAAAATCGCCCCGGACAAAATACCATTTTGTCCACTATTAATTATTTGCAAGTAGCAAATTTAAAATTATCTTTATTCTTTCCATATATAAAAAACAATTTTTTATTAATAAGAATGTATAATCAATTTGAATCTTTCAAAATAGTCATGAAAACCGCAGAATTCACATTATTTAATCCTTAAATAAATATATGTATATTTTTCTAAGGGTGGATATTTTTCAAAGGTAATATTTTATATGTTCAATTTTAATCCTCCCACCTTTTTCAACTACATTGTCATTCCCTCTCTCATAGTCATAAATACTTTTTAAAAATTTGTTATTAAGCATGATGAAATTGAATGGTTCACATATCCTTCATGCAATTTTTACTTTCCAAAAATACATATGTAAGGAAAGTATTGTAGTGACAAAAATTTGACTTTGCAATGTTGGTGTATCTATATGTTTGAGGTCCCATGATTTCATTTTTTTCTATTTTTAGGATGATGTATATATGTGTATTTAAGTGAATGAACATGATATCATCTAAATGCTTTGTTCAAATGAGCTCAAAGTTAGTACGTACATTTTAGGTTACCATATTACGAACTGTATACATCTTGGAGAATCTAGCACTTATAGTTTTTCTTTTTTTTTTACAGGGACACAAAGATAAATTCTTTATCAGCCTAGGGGCTCAAATTATTTAAAGTGTGGTAGCATCTAAATGCGTTGTTTGATTTAGCTGAAAATTTATATACATGTTATGGGGTCACTGTCGAATGAACTGTATAGATTTATTTTGATGAATTTAGTATTTATAGTATTTTTACAGGGACATAAAAAAAAATATATATATCACAAGATCTATTAATTAGCGGAGAATTCATTCCGTATTTTGACAATCAACTTTAAAATTATTGCGTATTTCGGCAGTCAGATCATATATAATAATCGGAATTTTATCAGCTAGATGTGAAATAATAGCTTATTTCAGCATTTAACAAAATTAAACATAATTTTTGCCAGTTAGTAGAAAAATGAATATGAATAATAATGTTGGGCAAAAAGAAAACCAATACAAGGATATTCCCCCATGCAGGGTTCCCAGATGAATACTATATTTTTATTTTTAAGCACCACAATTTTTAAAGTGTCGATCTGTTGGTTTGATCGCATTTTTTTTTAACCGACTTCAAAAAAGAAGGAAGATTCTCAATTCAAACCGTATTTTTTTTTTTTTTTTAGCTCATAACTTCTGAATGGATGCTCCGATTTTGATAATTTTTGTTTTGTTAAAAAGGTCTTGGTTTGAAATAGGTCCCATTGTATTGTAATATCTTTATGATCTAAAAAAAATAGAGGGTGCCCAAAAAAATCAGTCCCAACTCTTTTAACTGCTAAACGGCTGCAGCTATAGTGATAAAAATGGTATAAAAGTATAGCAAAGTGGCCATGAAGTACAAGGTTAAACCGCTTGCAGCGCCACCTAGTGGAAAATAGCAGAGTTAGTGTTCCTATCTCGAAAACGGTTCTAGAGAAAATAATGAATTACAAAGTTGAAGAGTATCACCAATTTAGTACAAAAAGATAGTTTAGACATTCATGCTAGCATTCCTATCTCAGAAACAGTTCAAGACAGGGGGAAAAAGTGAATTCTAAAATTTCAGAGCATCATCGATTTAGTACGAAAAAAATAGTTTAGGCATTGATGCTAAAAATACAATGCTAAAAACGTGCATTTGTTTGTTCGCAATTTCTTACACTATGCACATTTGAGCTACATTGCACATGTTGCAGCATAGCTGGTGAGACATACGATTACTTGATACTTTTTGTTTTGTTGTAAAGATCTTGGTCTGAAGTAGGTCCCAATGTAATATCTTTACAATCTAAAGAAAATAAAGTACCATCTGATGAAAAACTGCGGAATTAGCGCTCCTATCTGAAAAACGGTTCAAAATGAGAGAAAAGTTAATTACGAAGTTGTAGAGCATCATTGATTTACTACAAAAAGACAGTTTTTAGACATTATTGCTAAAAATAGAACGCTTAAAACGTGCAGTTGTTTTTTCGCAATTTCTTACACTGTGCACACTTGAATTACGTTCCACACTTTGCAGCGTAGCGGAAGACACGTATACTCTGTGGTTCAGAGTACTGTTACTGTAAGCAGTCACATCGATTAGCGCAAAGTCGTTTTCAACCAACTTCTGAAAGGAGGGTGTTCTTAATTCGAGCTATGTGTTGTTGTTGGTAAGCTTATAACATCGTAAGAGATGCTCTAATTAACCGACTTCAAAAAGGAGGAGGTTCTCAATTCAAAGCGTATGTTTTTTTGTTTTTGTTTGTTAGCTCATAACTTCTGAACAGATGATCCGATTTTGATACTTTTTGTTTTATTATAAAGGTCTTGGTTTGAAATAGGTCCCATTGTAATATCTTTAGGACCAAAAAAAATACAGGCTGCCCAAAGAGGTCAGTCCCGACTCTTTTAACTGCTGAACAGCTGCAGCTAAAAGTGGTATGTAGGTATAGTAAAGTGGACATGTGCTATGCGATTCAACCACTTACAGCGCCACCTAGTGGAAAACAGTGGAGTTAGCATTCCTATCTTGGAAACGGTTCAAGACAGGGGAAAAAAGTGAATTATACAATTGCAGAGCATCATCGATTTAGTACAAAAATATAGTTTAGACATTAATGCTAAAAACAGGATGCTTAAAACGTGCATTTGTTTGTCCACAATTTCCTATTTTGTGCACAATTGAACAACATTGCATATGTTGTAGCGTAGCGGGTGACATTTATGCTATTAAAATTCAAAGTATTAAGCGGTCACATCGATTAACGCATAGACGTTTTAAACCAACTTCATAAAGAAAGAGGTTCTCAATACAAATCATGTTTTTTGGTGGTGGTGTTGAAATTTGTTAGCTTATAACTTCGTAAGAGATGATTTTATTTTAATACTTTTTTTGTTGTCATAATGATCTTGGCCTGGAATAGGTTTCATTATGATATCATTAAGATATAAACAAATTACAGGATACTCACATACAGTGGTGGACATAATTATAAGACACCTATCTAATTTGACAAATAGTGAAAGAAAAGATTCAGAGCTTAAAAATGTTTTATCAAATACGTCAAAAACATGAATCTATTCTGTTATCATATATAATTATTTTATAATAATGGTATTTTAATACAATTTAATGAAAAAACTTAAAACCATCATGACAAAATTATAAGACACCAACCGTTTTTTTCCAAATACAGCGGTCAACATAACTAGCAGACACTAATGGTCTAAAAGAAAATCCTCTAACATAGTTATTCAATATTTGGTGGAGCCGCCATTGTTTTTTATAACATGAAAGATGCGATTCGGCATCGAATCTATCAATTCTAACAAAACATCGCAGCACAGTTCTTCCCAAGCACATTTTATAGCATTCTTTAGGTCTTCGACATATATAAACTGTCTCCCATTTCGGTAAACCGCACGAGCTAAAATCCCCCACAAGTTTTCGATGGGATTTAAGTCTGGGGAGCGAGAAGG
Source organism: Salticus scenicus (assembly GCA_963930645.1). NCBI lineage: Eukaryota > Metazoa > Arthropoda > Arachnida > Araneae > Salticidae > Salticus > Salticus scenicus. The sequence continues at coordinate 86,345,586 of OZ005651.1, forward strand.
CCACGGGAGAACATTGATACTTTGCTCTGAAAGCCACGTTTTTGTTTCGTGTGATGTATGAATCGGCACGTTATCGTGCTGGAAAGTGTCGTTTTTGCAACAAAGAAGTTCACCGTATATGGCTAGTTGATTTTTAAGAAAATTCTTATACTTTTCGGAATTCATTCTTGAATGCACAAAAACAATATCCGTTTTCCCTTGAGCCAAAAAATCAGCCGAAACCATTGCTGAGCCTCCACCCATTTGGCAGCTCATTAGTACATGAGGAGATTTCCGTAAACCATGCCAATAATATTGAAACCCATCAGGACCATCCAGGTTAAACTTTTTTTCATCAGAAAACAACACAGAGTACCATTTGGAGGTCCAAGGCCACAGTTTGTTTAGTGAAGTTTAGATGCTCCATTTTGTGCCGGCTTAGAAGTGGTGGTTTTTTCTTCAATTTTTTTATATTTCACATAGGAAGCATTATGCAACACCCTGCGAATGGTTCTCTTTGAACAATTCAGTTTCAAAGCATTTTTAATGCCTGTAGCGGTCATCTTATTCTGTGTAACGAGCGAAAGCACATGGCGTCTGTCTCTCGAGGATAAGCAAGGAGTACGTCCAGATCTTTTAATCACCGATCCATTAATTTCTCTTTTCAAAACATTTCTAATTGCACATCTAGAGTTTTTAATAACTTTTGAAATATTATTAAATGAAGCACCAGTTCCATTTAATCTCCAAATTTCGCGAATTTCACTTTCTTTTAATTCTGTATTTTGTGGCATGTTTGTAAATGCGTGAAGTCGGTTATCGTCTGCTTTAGTTAACTGCTGACGTGATAACAGCATGCAGAAAATTTACATATTGCACATTATTTTCGAAAAAAAAGCAGGTGTTTTAATTTAAATGTTAGGGTGCTTTATAATTTTGTCCATGGTATTTTTAATATTTTTTATTAAACTCTATAAAAATATCATTTCTGTAAAACAATTAAGTGTGATAACAGAATAAATTTATGTTTTTGACGTATTTGCCATACATTTTTAAGTTCTGAATCTTTTCTTTCACTATTTGTCAAATTAGATAGGTGTCTTATAATTATGTCCACCACTGTAAGTCTGTTCTCACTCTAACTGCTGTACGCATGCAGCTACACTGGTAAAAGCAGTATGTAAGTATCGATGTTGAAACTTCTGTCCGTCAGCTGCAATGCATATTTTGCTCTTTGTTTAAACTATACACTGCGCAATTTCCAGTGCAGCGGAAGACACGTATTCACTGTAAAGTTCAATATATATGCCTTACAGAATTTTTGGTTACGAATACAGCGTATCAGTTCTTTACATTTCTAAAGACTTTTTAATTTAATGTATATTCATTCAATAGATAGTTTTTTACTCATATCCAATAAAGGCAAAAAAAGTGACACAACTTAAAAATGCAGCATTTGAGAAAAATCAACTTAAAGCCAGAGGATCAAAATTGCGATGGCATGTCTCCTTAACATATCTAGGGGTGCGTCCATTACTGTCGCCAATTACCCATAGCACAGTACGCAACATTAAATCCAACCTAACTACCTACCTACGTACAACCATGGATCATATTTAATTTTTCCATGTAAATGACTTCATAACAGAAGAACAACGTCACTGGGAGAAACTTTTTTCAAAATGGCAAATGGAGTACCTTCATGAACTTGTCATTTTTAGTTAATAACTTCTTAATTAAAATGATAGAAATTTCTAAACAGCTGAAATGTCTTCCTTGGAGTATTCGGAACACACTGATACCTCTCACGATGCGAAGGACCCTGCCCACCGCTAGAAGATGCTGTCGCAGACAAATAAATTTGACGCCAGTGACAGTAACTTTTTTTTTAACATATAGAGAAATAGAACAGACTCCAAAAAGCAACTACTATTCAAACAACTAAAAAAAAAAAAAAAAATGGTATGAAATGAACCTGTAAATTGCACTTAAAAGTATAAAATAATTTCCTTCGCCAAACAGCCTATAACACTACAATTAATCAACTTTTGAAGTCTGTGTAAAATTAAATAAAAATTTATACCTTTATTCAATACAAAAATCAAATCCTATTCAAAATACACATCTCACATTGTCACCTGCAAAACACAACCAAAAACTACTTTGATTCAAATAAACAAATTTCGTAAGCAGCAAAAGTTGGCGAAGATGCTGGTATCTGACGTCCTTGGTGAAAGAAAAATCACAAAATTATCTGGCAAACATGTTTAATTTCTTTGGGATATCATGATTATTTTGATAAGGTATATTAAGGGAGTAATTAAGAATATGAAACAATACTTCGTACAAAATATATATTATGAAAATATACATCTTGCGTGTATATTTTTGCATTACGTTTTGATTGCGAAATCCAAAAGCCACCAAGGATGATAGTTATCCAAGTTGTACCAAATTTGCAAAGGAAACTCTAACTTCGTAGAAAAATAAATACTGCATTATGAAGAATGTTCACTGTTCTATGTAGATGCTACTAATGGGTCATTCCATGCCAAATCAACCACTCACTCAACCTGACCCCCCTCAGATTTCTATGAAACTTGCAGGAATCATTCTCCTTGATGATATAAATGAGAATATATTTTTAAAAAAATTTTATCTTGTTCGATTTTTTTTAAATAATTTTTTTAAATTTCAAAAAATCAGCATTTTTTAGCTTGTATAAGCATTTTTAATCTCAAATTTCTCAAGTTGTATAAGGGATAGCGAAGTTTATGACCCCTCATTTTAAAGAGTATTTCACAAGGTTTAATTTGATATGCAACATCATTATGTTGGGTAAAAATTTTAAAAATTATTAAATTTTAAAATTTTAAATTTAAAAAATTTCAAAGAAAGTGTTTTTTAAAAAATTTGAAAAAAATATATGTTTTTGGTTATACTAAAAGCTATATAACCTGAAACTTTTAGAGTGGGATCTCAATGGGATCAGGAGTTATGACAAAAAACCTAGCTACTCTACATGGTAAATTGTATTACAATAATCATATAATATGCTTACTTTATAAAATACCTGTTAATTAAAATTCACACATACAGTATTGCATGCTAATATACAATTAAACATGGGGGGGGGGGGATCAATATTCAATGTAATTGTGCTTAATAAAAAATAAACAATTTTTTTGATAAAATTTTGTTAGATTATTTAAAAAAAAAAAAAAAAAAAAAAAAAAAAAAAAAAAATTTTTTTTTTTTTTTTTTAAATTACTGTGAGTTTTATAGTTGGAATGTTTTAGAGTAGGTTCTTACTGCGATTAGAAATTATAATAAAGAAACAAAGGTACGTATAAATACATTGTTCAGTTAAAATTACTGGAAGCTTTACGGCATGCAATACATGTTTTTACAAATTTGGCTATATCTCAAAATGTTTTCATTTATTATAAATGAAAACATATATAAATATAATTTTTTTCATTATTACAAATCACAAACTTTTTTTATAATAATCATGGCCAGCTTTCTTGAATGAGTTATAGCAATATATAGAAAAATGTTTTGGATGTGCTAGGTTTACTCATCTTTACACAAAGTCTTAATGATCATACAAATTTAATCAAACATTTAATCATAAAAATCATTCTAATTTAAAGTCAGGTTGTAAGAAGAAATAAAATTTCTTACATCACAAAAGTAAAAACTAAATATAATTGATTAAATTTTTTATCTGAAGAGAGTACTCATTGTTTAAATTATATATGCCAAAAATGTTTGATTAAAAAAAAAAAAAAAAAAAAAAAGCTTATTTTACTTCTACTTAAAAGAGTATGGTAGGGTTCCCATGGATCAGGGAGAATCTGGAAAAGTCAGGGAATTTGAAATTATTGAAAAAAGTCAAGGAAATGTCAGGGAAAAATCACAAATATTGTCTAAAAAGCTGGGAAAATGATGATATAAACCTGGAAAATGCTTTTTGAGCATTCAGTGTATGTTGCGGGTCACATGACTATGCTGTCTTTTATGTCGCAAGCTGTTTTATGTTTTACGCTGTGAGCTTACCTTTTATGTTGCAAACCAAATTTCATGACTTGAATTTTCTGAAAATAGACTTGGAAAAGTCAGGGAATTTTATTTTTGAAATTGAGTTGGAACCCTGGTATGAACCCAAAATCACAACTAACTTTTTCTACATTGAGATCTCAGAAGAGATATAAAAAATTAAACTACAGTGGAGATGCAGATGAGTCATATGCCAGCAACAACATAAATAAAACAATCTTTAAATAAAGACAATTTTGAACCAGAACATCTCTAATTAGCAAATGAATTGATTATTATTTACTTACTTATGATTTATGCTGTCATTAATTTGTAAGTGTAGTAATTTATTATCTGAATGGCTTCTGATATAAATTTATAACCTTATATTGTAATCATTTTGTAATCTGTCTTTAAAAAACTGCGTAAGTTTTAAAACCATCACTAATGATTATAATCTTAAAAATTTGAAACTTGTAGAATTACACACACATTTAAAAAAAAAATCAAAAAATTAAATTTTTAATGATCTTAGAAATTTTCCCGAAGAAAACTTTTTTTTACTATTTTACTAGTCATAAATATGAACTTTCAAAATAATGTCTTTTATCAAGTAAGCATATTATACGGTACAATTGAACCTCAAAAACCCGGACATCCAAAATCCAAAAATTTCTAAAATCCAGAAGATTTTTCAATTTTAATTTTAAAATAAGACTTAGCTGTATCTTATTTCCATATTTCTTGTGCAATGCAGTTTAAAATTCGTTTAATTGAACACTGAATACATAAATTTGAACATAATCTGACATATTTTTATATTGTTTGATTGTGAATTAAAGATTTTATTTTTTTACAAAAAAGGTAGGTTATAAAATGGAAAAAAATAAAATAAAATAAAAAATAAATAAATAAAATTATAGTGAAAAATAACTACTGAAATATTAAAAAAAAATTGTTTCCTTAGTTTATTAGCAGTTATTTAGGAGGCATTATCAGTTGTTTATTATATTTTAGTGTAATATATCTGTTTTAATTTAACATAAGTCTTTTATTATATTTATATTTTAATTAACCAATTTGATTTGTTGTTTATTTTCATTAACATAAAATTGCAGTTTGTATGTTATTATAATATCACAAAAAATTAGTTTTCAATAAATCTCTAAAATCTGGAATCGCCGTGGTCCTGCCAAATCCGGATTTTTCGAGATTCAACTGTAATTATAATACAATTTAACATGTAGAGTAACTAAGTTTTTTGTAATAACTTCTGATCCCACAGAGATCCCACTCTAAAAGCTTCAGGTTATATAGCTTTTAGTATAACCAAAAACATATATTTTTTTCAAATTTTTAAAAAAACACTATCTTTGAAGTTTTTAAAATTTAAAATTTTAAAATTTAATAATTTAAAAAAATTTTACCCAACATAATGATGTTGCATATCAAATTAAACCTTGGAAAATACTCTTTAAAATGAGGGGTCATAAACTTCTCTATCCCTTATAGAACTTGAGAAATTTGAGATTGAAAATCCTTACACAAGCTAAAAAATGCTGATTTTTTGAAAATTAAAAAATTAATTTTAAAAAAATCGAAAGAGATAAAAATTTTCTAAAAATATATTCTCATTTATATCAAGGAGAATGATTCCTGCAAGTTTCATAGAAATCTGAGGTGGTCAGGTTGAAAATTGAAATTTTTTGGTTGATTTGGCATGGAATGACCCTAATGGACCAATTGTATACAGTGATAAAATAATAAAGGAAACCTGAAAATGGATCATTCGAGACAACAGCATTTGTTGCTACTGATCTAAAAACAAACCTTTAAAGCTAATTAAATTTTACTATTTAATTTTGTGCTGACTTCAAAGGTTATGATTAATTGTAGTGTTATAGGTTGTTTGGAGAAGAAAATTATTTTATACTTTTAGGCACAATTTACAGTTTCATTTCATACCAATTCTTTTTTTTTTTTTCAGTTGTTTGAATAGTAGTTGCTTTTTGGAGTCGGTTTTATTTTATTTTTTTTACTTATTTAAAGCTATTGTTTTAATATAAAAATAAAAATGTAGTATTCATCTGGCAACCTTGCTTCCACTCCTAAGAAATTCAATTTGCAGTTAATTTGTTACTTTGCAGTAACAATAAATATGTATACATGGTGAAACACATAAATTCTCTATTGAAGTTTCAACTTTTTTTTTTACCTGCCATAAAAAGTGTGTATATATGTGTGTGTGTGTGTGCGTGAGGAGGGGGGGTTATACTATAAAATTCAGAAAGGGGAAAAGCAACATTTTTTAATTTATCCGATTTTATTTTTTATTTTAGTGTTTTTAAAGTTTGTGTTAGAAAGCAGCATGAAATTCAACAAACTTAAAAAAAAAAAAAAAAATGACCTAATGATTTTTTTTCCCCTGTGGACACTACCGCGATATATCACTAATATCGATAGAAATTTGGGGATATATTGCAATATTTTATTTCTGATATTGACCAGGAACTAATAAAGGGTCGTAATAATTAAGCCCTTTTCAGCTACTGTGGTAAAATGACATGAATAAAAGAGTAAACGAATATAAAGTAAGATTATGTCTACCACTATCAATCCCAATGCCTTTTTATTTCTGAATCATTTTAGCCACTTGCCAATGTCATTGCAGACAGATTTAACTTATATTTTCATCTTCATAGATTCTACATACAGGAAAATATTTATTTGCACTACTATGATCCTTGTTAATTAATATCTATATAGGACTAGGCAACTGCCCTCTATTTACAAAATATATTAAGCATTTTGTTTTAATTGCCTAAGAATTTAATATTAAGAGTCATTTAATTACAGATTGCTCTCTTTGTTTTACTATCATAAACAAGATTGTTTTATTTTGTCTTACTGTGATAAAACTACCTGTTATGCATAAATGCTGAAGTGTTCTCAGGATTTAAAACATACAGTGGATTTATACAAATACATAAATTTACCTTGCATAGTGAACCCATAATACATTAAAAAGTACTTTTTTTTAAAACATGCAAGTCTTAACATAACTAAAATAATTAATAACTTGCAAGATCAGCTGCGTGTCAATATTAGTCAGATGCTGCATCTTTTGTAGTACTTCTACTTATATTATAAGGATAATCATAAAATAATTGTCTGTTTCTGTCATCACGTCAAGAAAAATGTATAAAATATTCAAGCGACACTAATTTTTTAATATTTAATAGTAACACAAAGTGTACAATAAAACAAATAATACTACTTAATTTTAATACCTATTTTTAAAACCTACCTGCAAGAATCGAAAAGGTCGTTCAATCTAACATTAGATGACATAGTACTCCTCCTTTCTTCACTTAAGGGTGATAAATACGGCATTTTTATGACATTGTGATTAAACTGGGGAAGAAATATAATTTCTTAAAAAGTAAATATTGTATTGAAAGACTGTGGGTCACATATTTAGCAGAAGATTCAAAGAGAAAAACCAACGTCAAAATCGGTTACAGTTTCAAACTGGCCTAAAATAGTTGAGATGCAACTGCAAACTTCGCAAATCTTTGGGGGTACATACAAACGAAACACTTCCGGTTGCAAAGCCGTTTGCGTTTGCAAGCGCAAAAGTATACGAGCACTAGCAGAAATTCCTGTAAAAAGAACATTTAACACGGTTTTGTTAAATAAATCCTTGCCGAATCATGGTCTTAGACTCACTAAGAATAGGATTCGACAAGAATTTATTTAACAAAACTGCGTTAAGTGTACTTTTTTTACTTAGGAATTTTCGCTAATGCTCGGATACATTTGCTGCCGACTGTACTTGTAAAAAAAATTGCAAAATTTACGTCATCGAAGTTGCAAGCGTTCCGTTTGTATGTAACCTCAGGTTACACGAATTTGGAAAGTTCCCACTTTGCAGCACTTTGGCGAAAAAACATCGGCTTTGGTGGCAATTTATGAAACACTTCCAGCTACGAAGATTTGGAGTGTGGTTTGATGACACTGATGAAGGAGGAGCTTATGTTGAATGAGTCACGATTCACGAACTTTTCTTGCAGTGATGTGTCGTTTTCGTTCACTGAGCTAGAGAACAACTGGAGCAAATGGTTCCAACACCTTTACATTGTATTTGAGCATGCCGTTTTTCAAAGATTCGTCTTCCTCCTATAGTTCCATTTTCTGAGCTGTGTACGGCAGAAAGCATTTGATACCTTTATATTTCAATGTAAAATTGCGTAAAGGAATGCATTCTTATCGGCTTTATATGAAATATATTTATGAATTTTTTGGTGGAAGATGAAAGAAAAAGAAATAATTTATTGATTTCCAAAGCTACATTACTTTAAAGATGAATTTTATTAAGAAAAATTATATCATCTTTTGAGTAGTAAGCAGTCAGAATTTCATATTGCTGATCCTTTTTTCCCCCTCTCTCTATTTATCGTTATTATTATTATTATTTTCAACTGGTCCTATTTTTATGACAAAACAGGTTTCATAAAACTGTTTAACAATTCGCAATTAGTGCCTAATTATAAATATTTCCACCGCTAATAATTAAATATGCCAAAATTTCTGTGATAAATTGATAGAATTAGCCGTTTATTAACTTCCTCCTATATTCAATAGAAAAAAGTATTGGATGCGTATAAATTTTCATCTTTTGGCTTTCGATATATTTATACATTTTCTGATCTATTTAACCCTTTAAACACCGCTATATGAATCCCACTGAAAATATTTGAATTTTCGTATGTGTTGTGTTTTAATGTGCATTTCTAATTATATGTAGTTTAACTAACTGAAGAAAGATGTTTATTTTGTTAGAAGATATAATATGGTTCCAAAATAGGAGACTTGGAACCTAATGAGCGTAAAAGAGATGTTGATGAACTGAGAAACCCTCTTAAATTAGTTATCTTGATCCCAGTTTGTTAAAATTTAAGAAAAGAACTGTTTTATTTTATATACATTGTTTTAAACCTTTGCACTCGAATGACTTATTTTCAGTAATTTTTCTTCTTCTTCAGTTAAAACATACATTTTCGTTTGAATAAATAAAAAATAAAAACAGAATTTACATTACAAACTTAAATATAAAAAAATACCAATAAAGCTAGGCACTTAAGTATTCAATGTTAAAAAAAAAATCATATATATTTATCTTAATTACGTGTAGAGAAAAAAAAATAATCAAATGTTCCCGCAGCACGAGCTTTGGTGCCTAATGTGTTAACAGATTAATCATTTTTAGAAAATGTCTGGATGTGCGTGACAAAAATTTTGTTGCATCTCTCGATAAAGTGTCAAAGAACAAAATTTCATTAAAAGTTATATTTAAATGCAACTTGAAATAAATTGATACTTATCAGCTTTTTGTACATATTGCTCAACAGATAATGCCGCTGTTTTTCCGTTTTTATCGTTATCTTTAGTATGATAGTATGAAACAAAGTTTAGTATAAATGCACCAAATGAGAAAAAAAAAACATATATATATATATATATATAAATGAAAAAAAAGGTGTTTGGAATAATAATAGCCTCGCTCCTGCATCCCTTCCCTCACCATGCCTTACCAATGACCGAGCAGTTCTACTCTCAAAGCTGGCAGATGGAAAGAGCCGGGGTCGAACCCAGGTCACGTTCTGAACGTATCTGTTCGAAATTTTCTGTGGATTTATCTGAACATCGTGTAAATACGAGATAGGCACCCTTATAAAGAACCCTCACGGAGGGCACACTACCTAGGTATAGAACACTTAGGTAATGAAACTGCCTTAACCCTTACACTAACACCAACCCCCGCCGCCCTTTCTCGAAAGAGTAAATTTTTAATATTAATATTGTTAAAAATAACTCGTCGATACCTTAAAACGAATGGTTGAACCATTCATCTGAAATGATTTGAATCAAAGTTATCCCTGTTTCTTTAAATTTTTAATAAAAATTAAAATATGCTTTTATAACTTATTTATTTGATGATTTATAGGTTTTTGTGATCAAAGCTGGTAGAATGAAAATGTTGGGGTCGGCGCTCGTCAACCTAGTCTTTCTGAAATTTCTTTAGTTTTTTTTTTTTTTTTCGAAATTCGCGTAAATAGGTCAAATTGATCAACTTAGCAACATTTTGAGTCAGTGAGAGATTGTTTTTAATCCCTCTAAAAATTCACAATTTTGATATAAGTCTTTGAAGCTTGTAAATTTATTAGCTGAATACTGGTTATGACACAAAATATTCTCTTAATCTCTAATATCCACAGAAAACTTCGAACAGATACGTCTAGAACGTGACCTGGGTTCGACCCCGGCACTTCCCGTCTACCAGTTTGAGAGTAGAACTGCTCGGCCATTGGTAAGGCGTGGTGAGGAAAGGGGTGCAGGAGCGAGGCTATTATTATTCAAAACACATTTTTTTCATTTATATATATATATATATATATATATATATATATATATATATATATATATATTCTCTCATTTGGTGCATTCATACTAATTTTTGTTTCATACTATCATACTGAAGATAACGATAAAAACGCGAAGACAGCGGCATTAAAATCTGATAGATATCAGTTTATTTCAAGTTGCATTTAAATATAACTTTTAATGAAATTTTGTTCGTTGATTCTTCATCGAGAGATGCAACAAAATTTTTGTCACACACTTCCAGACATTTTCTAAAAATGATTAATCTGTTAACCCATTAGGCACCAAAGAACGTGCTGCGGGAACATTTGATTATTATTATTATTTTTCATATTGAATACTGAAGTGCCTAGCTTTATTGGTATTTTTTTTAAGTTTGTAATATAAATTCTTTTTTTTTTTTTTTTTTTTTTTTAATTATTCAAACAAAAATGTCTGTTTTAACTGAAGACGAAGAAAAAATTACTGAAAATAAGTCATTCGAGTGCAAGGGTTTACAATGTATATAAAATAAAACAGTACTTTTATTAAATTATAACAAACTGGGACCAAGATAACTAATTAAAAAAGGTTTTTCAGTTTATCAACATCTATTTTACGCTCATTAAGTGCCAAGTCTTCTATTTTGGAACCATATTATATCTTCTAACAAAATAAACATTTTTTTTTATTAGTTGAACTACATATAATTAGAAATGCACATTGAAACACAACACATACAAAAATTCAAATATTTTCAGTGGGACTCATATAGCGGCGATTAAAAGGTTAAATAAATCAGAAAATGTATAAATATATCGAAAGCCAAAAGACGAAAATTTGTACGCATCCAATATATTTTTTTTTTTTTTTTTTTTTTTGTGGAATATAGGAGGAAGTTAATAAACTGCTAATTCTATCAATTTATCACAGAAATTTTGGTATATTTAATTATATTTATAATTAGGCACTAACTGCGATTTGTTAAGCAGTTTCATGAAACCTGTTTTGTCATAAAAATAGGACCAGTTGAAAAAAAAAAAAAAAACGATAAATAGAGAGGTAAAAAAAAGGGATCAGCAATATGGTATTCTGACTGCTTACTACTCAAAAGAGGATATAAGTTTTCTTAATAAAATTCATCTTTAAAGTAATGGAGCTTTGGAAATCAATAAATTATTTCTTTTTCTTTCACGTTCCACCAAAAAATTCATAAATATATTTCATATAAAGCCGATAAGAATTCATCCCTTTACGCAATTTTACATTGAAATATAAATGCATCAATTGCTCTCTGCCGTACATGGCTCAGAAAACGGAACTATAGGAAGAAGACGAATCTTCAAAAAACGACTGCTTATGCTAATACAATGGGTGAGAAGTTTGCCATTAACTAAGAGAATAATGTGTCAAAATTAAAATTAATTATTTCTAATAAGCTAAATGCATTTTTTTCTTTACATCAATTTTTATTCGTGAAATCAGTTTAATGTGCTATTTGAGAAAAAATTGGCATTATAAAGGGGTTACACGGTATCATATTTTTCTGCTGCAAACAGGTATTTAGAAACATACTTTATAAAGAAACAAATGTTGCAAAAAAGAAGAGAGTAAAAGGAAATAAATAAAAATTTCATGAAGAAAATCTATATTTATAACACAATTAATTTAGCACACAATGTTAAATATATCATCACATTACTGCTTCTTTTTTCTTTCTTTTTTTTATGTAATATTTCAATAGAAAACTCATGCAAGCATTTACTGACAAACTCTATGAAAAATTCACATTTGTCTTTATTTTTATTGCACAGAAACTTTTACTTTAAATCGTAATATGGGATTATAATATTTAATTTTAACATTTAGTAATTTAACATTAAACATTTATTTAATTTTAAAATTTTATGACATATCACAGCAACCATCTACATTTCCCCCCTTTTTTGGATACAACGGTACTTTTCAGTACCTTTAAAGTAAAATTAATTATTTTATTAAATATTTAAAAAAAAAAAAAAAGAAAAAAAAATAAGAAATAATTTCTGATTTATTAAATCTATTTTAATCATCTAATTTCTATAGTATTTTCACTATAAAAATTTTAATATATTTTCTGTTATTAATGAATACAGTTATTCAGATAAATTTCTCGATTGATAATTTGGGGGTAAACAGAATAAAAATTTATTTTTCTCTAAAAGTGGCAATTTATGGCGAAAATCCTTTTCACAGATTAAAATGTATACTTTTTGGAGTAGTAAAATGTGTTTGAAATTTTGGACAAAAAAAGTTACATAGCTTATAAATTTAATTTTGTTGTTAATTTTATATTCACATTTCATGCGTGAATCACAACATAAAAAACCAACAAAATGTTGGCAGAAGTACCTTAAACTTTTATTAGGACATTATTAAAAGTATTTTTATTTCGTATTTTTTCATAGTTATCTTAAGTGCCACTTGATGGCTATTCAAATAAAGTCACTGAAATTCATCCAAAAATCTTATTTCTGAAAGTTTTCGTTTTGAGCTTATTTATATATAATAAAACTTCGTGTAATTGAAGAAATAACCATACATTTGCATTTTTTAGACACTCTTTTAAATTATTTCACTGCAAAATATCAGTTATTTAGAGATTGATTTTTGGGCCTATATTCGTATTTTTACGTTGTTCGATCCACTGTGCGACGGTCTGTTCTGAGGTTTCAACGCCAGCGCTGATATCAAAGAGACTCTGATTGGAGCGTCGCCAGTAAGGCTCATATATATATACGAGCTGGCGCATCAGACATTTTGTTGCCTTAGGGTTGCCATATTTTCTATCGTCTTGCTCGTAATTTAAGTTAAATAAACTGCAATATGGGAGGTTGATCAGTGATAAACTGCTGTAAACACTTCAGAAAAGGACACAAAGTGATTAGGGCTGGGATTGCGGTGCCTCGCTCAACACTATCTTACGCACACGGATTAGGAGATAAGGATGAAACACTAGATAGGCCGGTGAGCGCGAAATCTGAAGCTTCATATTCCGCATTAATTCAGCCGACTAGATGAAAACGATCCGATCGCCGCCTGGTGTAGTATCTTTGAAACTTATCGGAAGAAAGTGAAAGCCCGCCCCTTCGGCATCTGTCATCATCCGATTTCCGAGAACGACCAATGAACCGCTACAAATTTAAACAAACGCGCTGATTGGTGGATTCTCGAGATCTGGTAGCCCTCTATAGGTGAGATGAAAATTACTACTTTTCCGTAACATTCGTTATATATCCTATAGACTCTCCTAATCCGTGCTTACGCACAAACTCTGTCTTAAGATGTAATCAAAACGCAAGTCATATTGCAGTTAGACTCTAACTGCAATATGACTTGCGTTTTGCAGGTTTTTTTCATCTCTAACTGTTAGAGATGCAAAAAACCTGGGAATTTAAACCCAAGGGAAAAAACCCAGGAGTTTTGGGGAAAAAACTGGGAAATTTGGGAACATTGGGAATTTTGCGGGGAAAAAACAAATTAGAAATCTCTAAAGCAAATAATAAGTTGTTTACTTAATGTAAATGGCAATTTTAAGGGCTTTGATATACTGATAAGCTTATAACATTATTTTAATTTATCATTTTATTTTCAATTTATTAGAACTGCAGTCAAATCATAATTCGAAAAGAAACTTAAACTTTCTTTATTAAATTAGCACTTAAGATAAATGTATCGGTACAATGTTAGATACAATTTCCATATTATACAAGCTGAAGAATTAAGGAAACCAATGTACATAATCCTGTAATAGTTTGAGACGAGAAATAATTAAGGTTTGGAAACTTCTTTAAAAATTTCTATTTTTAAAGAATTATTTAAAATAATGAAGTGATTTTTAAAAAGAAGGGATGACATTTTATGCAATTACTACAGTGGTATAGTTTCTTTTGCAAGTTATTTTCATAAATATTTCTAATTAGGGTTTGTAAAAAATTGATGTGAAATTTCCTACAATGAAAATTTTTTGATGAAAATTTATACACATATTATTTTCCTGATTTTCATGCATTAAAAAAAGAAAAAAAAAAAAAAAAGTTTCTGCATTTCTAACACAAGTGGGGAAAATTTTCGAATTACTTATATATTTCCCTAAAACAGATTAAATTTAAGAATTCTTCTTCTTCTTCTTCTTATTATTATTATTTGTAATTGAAAAAAAAAAAAAAAAAAAAAAAAAAAAAAAAGAAGAAGAAGAAGAAGAAGAAACAATTTAAAAATTATCATGTAACAAACTAATTTCTTAAATACTTCATTTGAGTTTAATGAAATATAATTTAGTTGGGTTTGTTTCCTGAAATCTTAAGTCCAATTCTCTACTTTTTTCACAGTACATTCATAAACGAATTATAAATAAAAAAAATTAAATGTTATTGATTCTCATTAAGAATGAAAAGGATATCTCAAGAACATAATAAAATAATATTAATGAGTAATAACAGAAACTTACTGTTAGTGTTAGCACCACATTAACTATAATTAATTCTTTTCTTCGTTTTCGGAATAAACATCGAAGATGCTCGAATTAGCGGGAAAGGGAAACGAAAAGGAAATCTATGCAGGAATTAAAGTTGAAGTTAATTTAAAGATCGGAGGCTAAATAATTAACAAAAGTTACAAAAATATTCATAATTTAAAAATTCCCAGTTTTGGGGAAAATTCAAAATTCCCAGGGAAAAAAACAGGTTTTTTTTCCCGGGAAAAAACCGGGTGTTTTGAAAGCCTTGCATCTCTAATTGCAGTGCCTCACTATCTTACGACAACCTCAGAGCTATCTTAAGTCGAATCGTAACTGGATGCGCGCGCAATCACAACATAGCTCGCTCTGCGTCTCCCATTGCCTGGCTTCTTTCTCTTACGAGGACAGGCGGAGGACTTACGCTTGAGGCACCGAAATACCCATCGAGCTTCGTTCTTAACCACCTTTCTTAAGATCGTTCTTAACTACGCCTATTCTATGAAAGTTCGTAACATTTAAGATCAGACTTAAGAACGAGGCACCACAATCCCAGCCTAGGTTTTCTTCGGATAATGTAACAAGGAGAAAATTAGCAGCGAATTGTCGTCCAGATTCTTGGATCCCGGGACCTAATGCACAGCTTTGCATAGTAAGTTTTACTGTTATTCACTTGTATTTTTCTTTGCATTTCTGACATTTATAAAGTAAGGAAAAAAAAAAAGGATTAATTAAATCTAAATATACCGGGTGATTCAAAATAGATGTTACAGCGATTATCTCGTAAACTAAGAAAGATAGAAACAAACTTCCAATTACAAAATTGGTGCAAATTAAGAGTAGATTTCAGATATGACATTCTTTTGTACAAGGGGCTGTATACATATTAAATACGAAATTTAATTTTTATACGGCCCCTCCTATCATATGACTTATATTTAGAAAAATATTCTCCTCGCTCTGACAATCAAAATAAAAAAAAAAATCATCTCTCTAAGTCAAAATCTCGCTGAGTTATTGCAATTTGAAAATTCCAGCATTTTTCGCCAAGTCTTAAGGGGTTGTATCAAAAGTGAGAAATTGTAATTACTATTGCTTTTGTAAGCGTTTGGGGAGAAAAAAGAAAAAGAAATCATTCAGGGAAAGGCGGCTATTTTAACCTGTTTTTTCCCTAGTGAATACACAAGAGAATACTCATTGATAATTTAACAAATAAAATTTATGAATAATTTATGTACTGAAAGGGAATTTTCAAATTCATTTTTCTTTCTTTATACATTCTCTTACTCATATACACGGTGTAGAGAAAGAATTGTTTTTGAGTCAAATTTCCGAAAATTAGCTTTTGTTATATTTGCACGTTTTCAGATCCTCTGAATTCAAAAACCATGTTTTTAGTGGTCTCTCTCTCTCTCTCTCTCTCTCTCTGTGTGTGTGTGTGTGTGTGTGTGTTATTAGAATATCTCAAGAACAAATAGTAGCAGAAAATCCAATTCGACATTCTAAATCCGTATCATATTGCGGTGCTACACTAAAGTATTCGTTACGATCAGACAATTGTTTGTTTACAGGGTCATCCAAAAGAATTCAAATACATTACGTCTGTGAGCGAAATTTCTCATATGTACAGTGTGACATGTACAGACTGCATTAAACAAAATGAAAAGAACAAATTTTTTATACGCATAAAAGCATGTTTTATGTAGATTCTGATATAGCAACCATTCATCATTCATTTACAGGGTTACCCAGAGTATTTCGATATATTGGAGCTATACTTGGGAATTGCTGGAAGTGTATTTCATTTTGTGTTACTTGTTTTAGATATAACACTAAATTTACGCACACGAAGTCATGTGTATATAGTTTATAGACAATATACAGGGCTACCCAAAATTAAGGTAAACATTTTTTTTTAATTATTATTAAATGTAATTGGTGTAAGTGTTTGCTGCAATTTTTTTTTCGAAGAACACTGCTGACACAGAACGCAAAATTAATTTCTCATACCCATACTGTAAGCAAAGTAGCTTTTGGAGAGCGATTTTTTTTTCTGTATAATATCACATTTTGAGGCCTCCTGAATACGAAAGGTAAATTTTTATTCGTTGATCTGTATATATATGAATTATCAGCATAATTTAACAACAAATAATCTGGTGTGCCACTCACACGACTTTCTATTACCCTGAAATTTAATACCATAAATACAGGTTGGAAATTAAGAGGTGAGATAAAGAGTACTGTTATGTAAACCTACGTTAAAATAATTCAAATTAGGCTTCGGAAGAGTTTTAATGATAATTAGTTCTGTGTGAGGTGAGATCTCCGGAAATTATTCGTTTCCTGAAATTATTCGACGCAGGCAATAATCAAACATTAAAAAATATGGCTTTGGTAATAAGGAAGCCTTACGATAGCTTAAAAACATACATTATTTATCATATGTCTATGAGGAATTCATTTCCATTCCTGAGCAGCTTTCCTGGACATGGTAAAATATTATAGTAAAGCACTTTCGCTAACAATAAAAAAGAATATTATAGCTTAAATATTTGCAACCCTGTATATCTTTTGAAGAATATGTAAAAACCACAAAGTGCACCTAAATATAAACCTATAGTAATAATATACGGCACAACTTAAAATGCTCTTCCATCAATTTTCAGCTATTGTCGCATTATAATCTAGTTATTTTGTGTAGCCCTGTAAATGAACAGTGAATGATTTCCCTGCCATATTCTACATGGGGCATGTTTTTATGCATATAAAAAATATATAATAATTTCATTTGGTTTAGTGCAGTCTATAGGTATTAAACTCTAATTACCTGCAATTTTCCCCATAGACGTAATGTATTTGAATATTCTTGAGTATCCCTGTACGCGAACCATTTGCTTCATCTCAATGAAAAGCTTAGTGTAGCATCCCTATATGATACATATTTAAAATACCAAGTTTGGAATGTCTGCTGCTATTTGTTCTTGAGATAAACTGATAACAGACAGACACACACACAGACCAACCGCTAAAACACGATTTTCATATTCAGGGGACCTCAAAACGTCTAAATATAACAAAAACTCACTTTCGAAAATTTGACCCCAAAACAATACTTTCTCTACCTTAGGGGTATAAGAAAGTAATAAGTACAGGAAATGCGAATTTGGTACTTTGGATTCCATATCTAGTTGCCACTTGAAAAGTTGATGAAGGTTTGCAAGTTTCAAGGAAATTGATAACAGACTTGATTTTTGTTTTGATAAGTAAAGGCACTATAATTAAACGGGGGTTGAGAAGGGCGGTAACCCCCTGGCATAGAATTATACATCTATACCATATCATATACTATACAAAACATTATTTTAGAATATTAACAATAAATATGAATTTCTTTATGATTTTTACAGTATAAAGTTATTTAAATGTAATTCATAAGAATATCTGTCCCAAAACGCAATACATTGGCATTTTTTGTGCGTTCCTGTATATAAACCAATTGTAAAGAATTAATTAATGCCATTTTAAATAGGGAATATCATATAGTAAACCTGAATAACATATATCATTTCTGAAAATATTTACAGACGCTGGGGGCGGGCAGACGGACAGATGGACAGTCAGACAAAAAAAAAAAAAAAAAAAAAAAATGCAAATTGAAATCTTATTCACAGTTAAAAATTGTTAGAAAATGTTTAATGTAAACGAAAATACAATTCCAGCAAATGTCCAATATTAACCCTTAACGTAACTGAATATTTTTGCGTGCCCTGTAAATCTAGTGTTAATCGTACTTGTACAGTATAGAAAACATTCTTTTGTGCATATGAATAACATATTTCAATTTCATTAAGATTTATACAAAGTAATTAAATTTTGGTTTATAGAAATATCTTCACATAGAACGCAATGCTTTGGAATACTTTCGGGTGTCCCTGTATACAAACCAGTGATGGTGTTTACTCCATTTTCTATAGAAAATATCCGATAGAAAACTATAATAACGTATTTCAATTTTATTAATATATGCATAGATTAAAGGTATTAAAATATGGTTTATAAAAATACCTCTCATAGAACACAATGCTTTGGAATACTTTCGGGTGTCCCTGTGCACAAGCTAGCAGATGTATTCACTCCATTTTCAATAAGGAACATACGATAGTGAACTCAAATAACATATATCAGTTTCAGAATATTCTATGAATATTCACGGGAGTTAGAGCGCAGACACACAGAAAGACGGATGGACAGACAGACAAATCGAAGTCATTAACACTTTTCAATCTTGCTGGAATTGTTAAAGAGCCGAAGTCATTAAATTTATCAACCATGATAGAAAGTGGTAAAAATAAAGCGCGAAAATTTCACCCGGTTTTGCTAGTCTTTTAGTTTTTTCCCTCTCTTAACGTGTTTTAATTTGCAGGTGACCCCCTAAGAAATTTAACTATTAAATTTTTTAACAATACGAAAAAATGTAAATTTGCATTAAATTCTTAAAATTGTTGGTTTCACGTGTTTGAACGATTTTAGTTGCTATTTTAAAATAAAGGATCTTTTTTTAATTTTTCTCATCTCATAGATAACCCCCTAAAGTGAGCCCTTTGGCGTCGAAAAATAGATGCCAAAATTGAAAAAAAAGTGGTGTAAGTCATCATTTTCAAATTGCAATAACTCAGCGAGATTTTGACTTAGAGAGATGATTTTTTTTTTATTTTGCTTGTCAGAGCGAGGAGAATATTTTTCTAAATATAAGTCACATGATAGGAGGGACCGTATAAAAATTAAATTTCGTATTTAATATGTATACAGCCCCTTTGACAAAAAAATGCCATATCTGAAATCTACTCTTAATTTGCTCTAATTTTGTAATTGGAAGTATGTTTCTATCTTTCTTAGTTTACGAGATAATTGCTGTAACATCTATTTTGAATCACCCGGTATATTTTAATAACCATAAATTATTTTAAGAAACCCTTTTTTACTCTGTGTTTGTAGAGTCTTGGCGACGTTTTTTTGGTTCACCAAAGTTATTTTGTTTCCGTGTCCTGATAGCATATATATTTTTTAATTGAACTTTTAATTAATTATTTTATTTTATTTTTATGTTTTTTTTCTTGAGATATTTATTTCATATTACAATTTATGTCTACTTTCTAGAAAAAACAAAATTAAAAATCATGCTTTTTTTTTTTTTTTTTTTTTTTTTTAAACTTAAAAAGAATGCATTAAATGGTTTGAAATAAACGTCTCTATATTAATATTACATATACATCACGTAACTATATATAAATTTATATTAATAATGACTGCTAACTTAATTCCTTTGAAACTGCAACTTATTTTTTAAAAAGTTTTGTTATGAAAGAGATATAAAACAGTAGTATGTAATACTGTTGAATAATAATAAAAAAAGAAGTACCTGACGGGGCTAATGTGCAAGTTGTACCTGACGGGACTAATGTGAAAGTTGTACCTGAGGGGACTAATGTGCAAGTTGCACCGAAGGAACAAACTATATCTTTCAACGAAAATGCAGGCTTAGTTTGAAGTCGCTAAACCACTTTAGAATGTAAAAAATCGTCTGTGTATGAGTAGGCATTTATTAGAACATAGTTTTTTTTTTTTTTTTTTTTTTTTTAAAGAAAGTTACTATATCAATGGCATCCTTAAATTACCAACTCAAATTCAAACTTAGTTGTTTCTTTCTTTTTTTTTTTTTTTAATTTCATTTTTCACGCGAACTCTTTATTTCCTACTTCAAAATTATATATATATATATATATATATATATATATATAAAATCGGCCCGAAGGTTGGGCCGGGCTCGGGCCGTAAACCTGATCCGTACAGACCTCTACTGTGCTTATCAGAAATTACTCCATTGACGTAATGTATTGGAATTCTCTAGGATGTTACTGTACACGAACCATTTCCTTGATCTCAACGAAAAGTTTAATGTGCCATCCCTATATGATACATTGAGAATACCGATTTTAGACTTTCTGCTACTACTTGATCTTCACACAGACTAACCGCTAAAAACATGATTTTCGGATTCAGGAGACTTTAAAACGTGTAAATGTGACAAAAACTCAATTTTGAAAAATTAACTTAAAAACAATACTTTCTCTATCATATATATATACGAGGAAGGGAAAAGAAAATTAATTAAAAAAACGTTCCAATTTTTATTGGTGTGATCTTTTTTATTTTCTCTTTTAAATGTTATGAATTATTTAAGAAACAGATTACTTGTGTTGCTTATCATTCTTGGCCGATTTTATTTTTAGATGAAAATTTCTTAAAACCGCCAGTGAAGCGATAAGATCGCCAAGCGGAAATGCTGTTCTCTTACGAGGCAAACAAATGGCGGTGATGCGCCGGCCTATTATTTATTTAAGGGGCTCTAGTCGCCAAGGTTTAAATTTACTTGTCACGTCATTATTATGAAAATGAAAACGCGAAGCAGAAATAATCAGTGAAATAGAAAAACATTTTATTTAAAGTAAAATTTCTAAAGAAAAAGACTATAAAATACTCAGATCATCATTATGTAATTATGCAGAAGTGCATGAATTTGTAACTATTATTTCATCGTATACAAAGCAAACTGGAATAGATGTAATAAAATAGTGTGGATATTGATGATATTTATATTTAGAAAAATATATGGTTAAATGTCATTTTTGCTTAA
The DNA here is from genome assembly GCA_963930645.1 of Salticus scenicus. Taxonomy (NCBI): domain Eukaryota; kingdom Metazoa; phylum Arthropoda; class Arachnida; order Araneae; family Salticidae; genus Salticus; species Salticus scenicus. The sequence goes on from OZ005651.1 coordinate 86,367,221, forward strand.
GAAAAATATATCCACTGATTTTATTTTCTTTTAAAAGGAATGTAAAATAATAATTATTTATTTATATTTTTTTTTTGTGTGTAAATAAATAAAGGAATATATAAGTAGCAATTTTAAATGTTTCTTAAGTACACATTTTAAAGGTATTTTTACAACACTTTTGGTTATTAATAATAATTGCTACTAATCCCCTATTTAAAGTCTTTACTTATTTTTTTCTGTTAAATCTTGGACTTAGTTAAAAATGAAAATACTTTAAACAGGCATACATCACAAGTTTCTTCTCTAAATTCCATCTGAAAGTTTGACATTTAACTCCAAATTCATTTTTGCATCTCAATATACAAGGCAGGTTATACATTGATTAATATTGGAAAGTAATAATAATAAGTAAGTAATATAAATAAGTAAATATTTCTAAACTCTGAATTAGCATAATTGGAAAACAGATTAAAATTCTTGGAGCATTTAAAATGTATTAGAATCTGGGTTAATAATGAAATTACCTGTGTATGTGTGTGCAAGTCATTTTGACATCAAATTTTTGTATAGAAAAAAGTGAGAAAGATTCGCCGAATTTTGCACAAATGGGTATCTTTACAAAATCTGAATGAATAAGGACAGTCACTTCACAATTTTGAGGGTTTATTTCATAGCTCCCACAATAAAACATAAAAAAAAAAAAAAAAAAAAAAAAAAAAAAAAAATGTAATGTTTAATTAATAGGAGCAACTTTAAAGTGATTATAACAAATTTAAATATTTTAAAAGCAATAAATATGTATGCTTTACACTGACATGTTAAACTCCATTTTATTTTATTTTGTTTTATTTTTTAAGCTATAAAAAATTCGTGACAAAAGACATACAGAAAAAGCAAAACAGCCATTCAAGTTAAAAAAAAAAAAAAAAAAAAAAAAAAAAAATGTATTCCTACTTTATATATATATACAGTAAGACTCCGCTTAACGCTGTTTCATTTAGCGCTGTTTCGGTTTAGCGCTCTTTTATTTCAACCCGGGGATTCCCCGAAATTGTGCGCGCGCAGCGCTAGGTTTCCAAATAACATATCCGAAACAGTGTAGTTGTGTTTCTTGTTTAGTGCGGTTCTGTACGGACGAATTTTTATAAATTTATATAATACTATAACGATTAATACAGTGACAAATATTATGATCTTTAGTTTTTATCATGGGTGATAATAAAAAACAAGAAAAGAAAGCAACCAGAAAAAGCATTTCACTGGAAACTAAAATGCAAGTGTAGATTCTGGTGAACGTCAATCTCAAATTAGTGCTGCATTGAATTTGGCAACTTCAACAATAAGGACAATTCTTAAGAATAAAGAAAATAATTACAAGATAAAAAGATCTTTTTATATACCATGTTTTTAAATTTTCTGTTCAATCATATAAACGCTACCGAAGGCAGCGGGAACCCGAAGCAATCGGATAATTTTTTAAAAAAATTCATTGCTCTCGTGATTTGAGCTATTATAAAAGTTTCAAATGTCTAGCTAGTCGGGAAGTTAGTGAAAAATAGATTGCAAGCTCTGTACTGGTAACGCTGCCGAAGGCAGCAGGAACCCGAAACATTTAGTTAAAAATATTTTAAAAATGCATTTTCACCGTATTCTGAACTATTCTGAAAGTTTCAAATGTCTGGCTAGTCAGGAAGTTAGTTAAATATATTTTCTGTTGAATCATATAAACGCTGCTGAAGGCAGTAGGGACCTGAAACAGTTGACTAAAAGTATAAAAAAAATGTATTGTCACTGTATTCTGAGCTATCCTGAAAGTTTCAAATGTCTAGCTAGTCGAGAAGTTAGGGAAAATCGATTGCAATCTTTGTACTGATAACGCTGCCAAAGGCAGCAGGAACCCGAAACATTTGGCTAAAGGTATTAAAAAAATGCATTTTAACCGTATTCTGAACTATTCTGAAAATTTCAAATGTCTAGCTAGTCGGGAAATTTGTTAAATAAATTTTCGTTCGAATCATATAAACGCTGCCGAAGGCAGTAGGGACCTGAAACAGTTGACTAAAAGTATAAAAAAAATGTATTGTCACTGTATTCTGAGCTATCCTGAAAGTTTCAAATGTCTAGCTAGTCGAGAAGTTAGTGAAAAATCGATTACAAGCTTTGTACTGGTAAGGCTGCCGAAGGCAGCAGGAACCCGTAGTAGTTGGTTAAAAATATTTAAAAAATGCTCTTTCACCGTGTTCTGAACTATTCTGAAAGTTTCCAATGTCTAGCTAGTCGGGAAGTTAGTTAAGTAAATTTTCTGCTGAATCATATAAACGCTGCCGAAGGCAGTGGGGACCTGAAACAGTTGACTAAAAGTATTAAAAAATGTATTGTCACCGTGTTTTGAGCTATCCTGAAAGTTTCAAATGTCTAGCTAGTCGGAAAGTTAGGAAAAAATCGATTGCAATCCTTGTACTGATAACGCTGCCGAAGGCAGCGGGAACCCGAAACAGTTGGTTAAAGGTATAAAAAATATGCATTTTAACCTTATTCTGAACTATTCTGAAAGTTTCAAATGTCTAGCTAGTCGGGAAGTTAGTTAAACAAATTTTCTGCCGAATGATATAAACGCTGCCGAAGGCAGCGGAACCTGAAGCAGTTGACTAAAATTATTAGAAAAATGTATTGTCACCGTGTTGTGAGCTGTCCTGAAAATTTCAAATATCTAGCTAGTCGGGAAGATAGTTAAAAATCGATTGCAAGATTTGTCCCTGACAAACACACAAACAAACAAACACACAAGAATCGAAGTTAATAAAAACATGGTAAAATACTGTCATCGGCAACTGCAACTACGTCAAGCTCTGCAACTAGAATTACCCGTTCTAGAAATAACATTATAGAGGAAATGGAAAAACGACTGTCTATATGGATTGACGACGAAATTGAACGCAATATGCCATTAACCCGTTAGCAGTCGCTAGTTGGTCGATTTGCCGCCCATTCTTCAGTGTTGGCAGATTTTTTTATTCAATAGCCACCAAAAAATTTTTAGAAGTAGCATTTGATATACACTGATGGAAAAAAAAATCCCAACACCAGGAAGGAGCTGTGCTAGATAAACGAAATTTGGTAGGCGTGTTTATACATCTGAAAGATGACGTCGATTCAAATTTCGAGCTACGCGCATAAGTGTGGCGCTTGTAGCGACACTATGAACATGCAAATGAGGTTTGCTTTAAATAAGCGCTGTAAGGTTCGTGATCGTTATTTACAGTTGAGATTTGACATAGGGGGTTAATGTTAGTCAAGGATGCCTCTAAGAAGACGAAGAAGCCATTATCAACAGCTCACTGAGTTTGAACGAGGTCGTGTAGTAGGGCTACGAGAAGGTGGGTTTTCTTACCGCGATATTGCAGAAAGACTTGGCAGGAATGTATCCACTGTGCATGAGTGTTGGCAGCAGTGGTCAAGGGAAGGTACTGCCTCAAGAAGACCGGGTTCCGGGCGGCCACGTGGCACTACTGAGAGGGAAAACCGCCGTGTTCGGCGTATGGCTGTGGCTAATCGTACTGCGTCTGCAGCTGAAATTCGAGCTTCAGTTGGCACCACAGTGACACAACGAACTGTTACAAATCGGTTACTTCAAGGACAGCTCCGAGCCAGACGCCCTGTAGCGTGCATTCCACTGACTCCAAACCACTGCCGTTTGCGACGTGAGTGGTGTCAAGCTAGAGCTCATTGGAGGACGGAGTGGAGATCTGTTGTGTTTTCTGATGAAAGCCGGTTCTGCCTTGGTCGCAGTGATAGCCGGGTGTTGGTTAGAAGGAGGCCAGGTGAACGCCTGCTAGCGACCTGTCTGCGGCCTAGACACACAGGGCCTACTCCTGGAGTTATGGTTTGGGGAGCAATTTCGTATGACAGCAGGAGCACTCTCGTGGTTATCCCACGCACCCTGACTGCAAATTTATACGTCAGTCTAGTGATACAACCTTTTGTGCTGCCATTCATGAACAGCATTCAAGGGGGTGTTTTCCAACAGGATAACGCTCGCCCTCATACCGCTGTTGTAACCCAACATGCTCTACAGAGTGTCGACATGTTGCCTTGGCCTGCTAGATCACCAGATCTTTCTCCAATCGAGAACGTATGGGACATCATTGGACGAGCACTCCAGCGTCATCCACAACCAGCATTAACCGTCCCTGCATTGACCGCCCAAGTGCAACAGGCATGGAACTCCATCCCACAAACTGATATCCGACACCTGTACGACACAATGCATGCACGTTTGCATGCTTGCATTCAAAATTCTCGCGGTTACACCGGTTACTAATGTACCAACATTTCACATTTGAAATGGCTCTTCTCGCCAATGGCTCTACCTGTGATCTTGAAACTTTAATCAATTAAATATGTTACCTAGACAAATGTATTGCTGAAATTTCATTACTGTACAATAATTTTTTCTTGGTGTTGGGATTTTTTTTCCATCAGTGTACATAAAACGCGAATAAAATCGAAGGAGCGTCGATCACATCACTTCTTAAAATTATTGCTGAGAGTTAAATAAAAAGTGCGCAATCTGTTATAGGTGGCACTGTCTATAGCGACTACTAACGGGTTAAGCCAATCTATCATAATGGAAAAAGGTAGAAGAATTTTTAATTACATTCAGGCTGAGGCAATTGACCCAAGTGAAACTTTCGTTGCTAGTCGAGGATGGTTTAATACATTTAAACATCGAAATAATCTTCACAACATAAACATTACAGGAGAAGCAGCGAGTGGTGATACGAAAGCGGCGGCTGAATTCCCAGCGACATTAAAAACAATAATTGAACAAGGAAACTATCCTCCTGAATTAATTTTAATGTTGATGAAACAGGCCTGTTTTGGAAAAGAATGCCACAACGAACATTTCTATCACGTGAAGAGAAACGAGCATCAGGATTTAAAGCTGCAAAAGATCACTTAACACTTCTACTGGGTGGTAACGCAAGCGGAGATTTCAAATTAAAACCACTACTAGTTTACCACTCGAAAAACCCAAGAGTGATGAAAGGCATATCTAAATCAACTTTACCTGTAATTTGGGAGTCTAATAAAAAATCATGGATAACTATGAAAATATTCCAGGATTGGTTCACTGAACATTTCTGCCCGTCTGTTAAAGGTTATTGCGAAATTAAAAAATTTGAACAAAGAGCACTACTATTAATTGATAATGCTCAAACCACCCAACAAATTTATCAGACTTACCAACATGCATTCCAGTCGAAGTGGTTTTCTTGCCGCCTTAATCCAACCAATGGACCAAGGCGTTATATCCAATTTTAAGGCTTAATACTTGCGGCAAACATTTAAGCAGATGTTTGAAAAAACAGACGGGGAAGAGAAGCAATCAATAAGAGAATTTTGGAAAAACTACAATATCATGAATGCTGTAGAAAACATAAACCTTTCTTGGAATGAGATAACAGAAAGCTCTTTGAAAGGAGTATGGAAGAAGATTTGGCCAGATTTAAGTAAGAGCGAAGACATTGGACACTCTGTCGATATGGATGAAATAGTGGAATTAGCGAAACAAACCGGTTTAGATGAGGTAAATGTGGAAGGCGTCGAAGAAATAGTTCAAGAAACAACAGCTAGTCTTTCTAATGATGAGCTCAAGGAATTAACTGAGCAAGAAGAAAACAAAAATATTGATAGTAGTAGTAGTGATTTCGAAGAAAAGCAAAAAGAACTTTCGATGGCGTTTGTAAAAAGGAGTTTGACCACTATAACTGAAATTATGGACCAATTTGTTGAAAATGATCCAAATTTTGACAGGAGTTCAAAAGCAAAACTGGGTGTTATAGATGCTTTATCCACTTATCAACAACTTCTAACAGAATACAAAAGGAAAAAGCAAACTTCATTAGATGCCTTCTTGACAAAAAGGCAGAAAATTGGAAACACAGAATAGACTGAATGATCTGACTGACTTAGAATTTTATTTGTTTTTATAAGTACGTATATTCGTTTATATTGTTTTTATTTTTGTAAGAAATAAATGTTTGGTTTTATTTTTATTAAAAAATACATTATTAAGTTTAATACCTAACCAATTTTCTATCCATCTTCCCCTAACCCCATTATTTACATGTTAAGATAGCCTCGTTTAGCGCTGTTTCGCATTACGCTCTACTTTGATGGAACGTATCCCCCGCGTTAAGCGGGGTCTTACTGTATTTAAAAAACACTGTAAATATATTGCTCTTATATTGTTTTACATGTTTTATCAATTTATCATACTTAAAACATATTTGTATTTCATTTATCACCATATTTACTCGTTGATTTTAACAATAAACAGTAATCTAAAATGGAAATTCCATTTCTGTTGGTTTTCTGTTGTATCGTTATTTTATACAAATACAGGAAATGAAATTTGCTATTTAAACATTTAAAGTCCAAAAATTTTCAATGGTAGATTTTTATAAACGTTGTTAATTGTGTCATGCCCCTTAGGCAAAGGTGGATTGTAAAATTTGATCTATTTAAATATATATTATTTTCATAATAACTTATTCATTATATTCTAAGGTTATACCTTAGAACCTTGTAATATATATATATATATATGTGTAAGTTTATTCTTTAAAACATTTTTGCGCTCCTTTTCTGACTTTTTGCTTGAATGATGTTTAATGTAAAAAAGTTTTATTTGTTGATTCTTGGTGTTAGATGATATTAGAGGTCAAAAGTTTTATTAGAATTAAATTATTTTTACTAAATTTATATTTAAAAATTTTTGCAATTTATCAGCTTTTGATTGATCGACTTTTACTTTTCATTGGATTTTTGATGTGCAGGGGTAGGGGGATACTTCTATTATATATATATATATATAGTATATATAAGCTGCTGAAATTTTAAATCAGAATTTATTTCAATTAAATAATTAATTGTGTTAATTTTGTTAATCTAAACCTTATTTATTATTTGCACTGCAGTATTATTTTTTATTATAATTTGAACCTTTATTTTATAGCAAACCAAGTGTTGAAAAGTCTCCAAGCAAAGTTAAATTCCCAACACTTTCTAGTGTAGGGGAAAGTTGGACAAAACGGGATACCATTCCTGTTTTTTTTTTTTTTTTTACTACGGAAAATATGTTGAAGAAAACCACACATTTTTTAAAAAATAACTACAACGTTTTTTGAAGCACACAAAAAACATATTTTTAACTAATTGTAATGATTGTAAAATATTAAAAAAAGTATTTAACAAACTCTTACACATCCCGTTTTAGCATGCCTGGGTTGGATAAAACGGGATAGGGATTACAATGTTTAATTTTTTGTGTAAAACTAACTGAAAAGCTTAAATAACTGACAGAAAACTGTAAAGCAAAATTTCCACTTGAAAGAACAATGTCTTCAGTAATCAGAGACTTAAAATAAGAGTTTTTTATGTTTTTATTTACGAAATGGGAAAGAAGATCTTTTATTTAAGTCTATAGCAGAACAAAAGTCGCATAAAAAGGCATTAGAACACGCTTCGTGAGCCCATTCCTGGCATCCAAAACATTGTATCCAACCTTCACCAGCCTTAGAATCGACGTACAGTGTATTACAATATATGCAGGTTTCTCCTCCCTCTGTTTCATCTTCAGAGAATGACGACATGCATTCTTGGCTGCTTGCTGAAGGTTTATTAAACTTTTCTATGTTTTGACTTTTATTAGGATTAGACATTCTTTTATAGGCCTACTTTCAGGTTTGTTTGGACCTGGTAGCTCTTTTTTTCCCTCTTTTACATTTCCTTTTCTTATAAACTTCTTTTTGGAATTTTTAGAAGGATTTCTTTGCAGCCTTTTCTTTAATTTTCTTGGTTCTTTCTTGTAGTTTTATCATCTTTTCTATTTCTTCCATCTCTAACTAACTCTTATATGGATATGATGTTATTACTACAGTTTCTTTTTTCTCTTATCAGCCTTGTTTTCTGGGCGAGGTCCTTTTACTTGAGGTACCGGTAGAACAAACTTTGGAGAAATGGAAAAGGGTAGCTTAGGTCGATAACAAGAGAGTTCTAATCTTTTCTCCCCTGAGGATGTTGCAGGTTGGTCTGTCCGTAGGCTGTCTCCTGACAGGTTTGTTGGCTGGTCTACTCCTACGATGACCCTTGAGAAAAGTATATAAAAAACTGTATCCCGTTTTATCAACTCATAAGTGTCCCGTCTTGTCCAACTCCGACACTTTTCAAAATAAACATGGCTGCTGCCTAAATGTGAAAGGAAAATTAGATAGACTACACATGAGAATATTCGTTAATAAATGCTTAATCAAATGTAACATTCACCGGAATTGTATTCCCATGTATGTAGGCAGAATAATGTAGAAAACAACGCACGTAAATGTAGGAAGTGCCAAGAAAACAAAATAAAAAAGTTTTAAGAACTACAACTTTCCATCAACTAGTGGTCTCCAGACGAGATGAACTTAGAATGATATAATGATGGTCGAGAACAAGTTTCTGTTGTCATCCGCTCGATAGCAGTACTGGCCGGGTCCCTAGGCGACGTACCCCGTTTTGTCCGACTATCCCGTTTTATCAAACTTTCCCCTATTTGTTTTTCATTAAATTTTTGATTTAAATTCATGCGTAACATGGCAACCTGGCATCGGATTTTCTAATTCTGGCACTTAAATAACAAAATGTTTAATGATTTTTTTCTGAATTTAAATAAAAACTTTTACACTTTATTTTGAGGATTTCAAAATTTTCTACTGATTTCAATGAAATATTTATCTATTTCTGTAAGTTATCAATTTAATATACTGATGATTATAAATTTTAGTAATCCTTATCTTAATATGTAACTTTGATTAATACATAGATGATTATAATCTTAAAAATAATTTGTTTCTTTGTCATTTTGTACTTAACATGGAAATATCTTATTTAACATTTCTATATTAGGTAAAAAAAAAAAAAAAAAATCTCATAAATGTAGATTGAATGTTTTTATCAATTTATGTCAGCAAGTCCTTTCAAAGCAAAGCTTTCATTTCTATATAACATTTTATTTGCAATACCAACATGTAATTTTTTTTTATCCAAGAATTTAAAAAACCAAATTTATATATTTAATCATCTGTCAATTTTATATTCTTATTTTAATTTTGTAACAAAAATTATTAATTGGTAATAGAAATTCCAGATGAAAAAAACACAAAATTAAATTTTACTTCAAAAAAAAAAAAAAAAAGTTATTTACTTAATTTGTTTGTTTTTCACAAAAGTAATGTCAATAATAATATAAATGTGCACATATACAGATGGGAGACAAAATAATACGAACGCTTCTGCTTTTTTACGTTTTGTTAAATATCTTGAACAGTGCTTTAGCAATCATCTTGAAACTGTGGTAGTGTAAAGAACGTGTTATACCTCATATTTTTCAGTGAAAATTGTGTCATGAAAAGGAAAAGGTGACCAGTAAAAAATTAAACAAATATCAAAATATTTTGGATCCCCTGTAAAAGGTAATACTTTAAATGCGTTTTGGCTGTAGCATGTGATTATGAGGACTTTTCTCATTATCTGTATACAATTTTATGAGGCTACTACATATATTCATGACGATATAACGGTTTCTTTAAAAAATTGCAAAAACAATTTTCTCTTTTTTAATTATAACACGTAGGGTGTTAGACCTAGAACCCTCGATTTACAGAGTAGCGACACGCTTTTCTCTTTGCCGCTCGCTCTCGGATTGGTCAAGAAGGGTAAGTGACGTCACGGATGCCATTTTGTGGATTAACTGATTCTTAGCCATTGCATGTGTATTGAAGATATCACTTTCATCTTAGATAATTACAATTTAAAAGATGACATTGAAAACCTTTTTTTCTATAATAGTGATGAAAAATTCAGTTCCTGATTGTAAAGAGTTTAAAAGAGGCCGAAGAATTATTATTTTGGCTCAGTTTTATTATGGTGGTGTGAAGGGAAGTTATGAGTTTGATGAAAATTCTGAAAAGGATTATGTTCATATTTTCATGGATTTAAATCCGAGAAGGATAATAAAGAAAGTATAGAAAAAGAAAATACTTTGGAAAGAAAACTTTTCTTTCAAAAAGTTTCAGAAAAGCGAGTATAGAAATTTTCTCCAATACTATAGAAGTAAATGATATTTCAGAAAATATTTTTTTAGAAAAACTGTGTATCGATATCAGTTTTGGAAAACATTTTATACAAATAATAAATATCTGGGGACATATCAAATCATAGAGCCTTGAAAATAAGAAAAAGCTAAAAAAATGTTTCATATAACCTTGCTGGATGTATAATTCATAAAATTGCAAAAAAACACAAAATTTGTTTTTCAAATTACAAATTATCTGACTACTGATGAACCAAAATAATAAGAAAGCACCATGAAATTGCAATGTTAACATATTTGAAAAGTTTCAAAAATAAATTTTATGTATGCATCAAATATATATATATATATATATTTAAATTATTTCTCGAACTTGAAAATATTTTTCAAGGAAAAGAAAAGAAGAGAATATATGATCCTCAACACTGAACATAACAACACTATGTAAATATGTGCAAGAATTTTTTTTTTTAATTCCAACTTGTTGTTCCATTTTCAATTAAATTATTTTTAGTTTTATTAAACATCGTGTATATATTTTTATTAAAATGAAAAACAACTATCATTAACATAATCATTCCAAAAAGGGTAACAGCAAAAGCTTAGGCATGAGAATTGTAGCTTCTAATATTTAATAAAATCTGTATTTTTCTCTTTTTTTAGTACGACAGGATTATTGCTTTTAATATAACATTTCGCTTCGTCATCATTTTCTTTTTTCTTTCTTTTTTTTTCCTTCTTTTTTCTTTTTTTAATATGTAAAGATGTTTTTTCTTTTGGCAACAAGTTAAAAAAATATTAAATTTAAATTGATATAGTACATAGCAATTTTGGTAGTAATCACTGCTAAAGAGCGAAACATTATATTTTAAGATTAAAAAGAAAAATAAATAAATAAATCAGTTATTTATTATTTATTTACTTATTTTTACACTTTTTGTATATTTAGACCAATTAGAAAATGTTTTTTAGTCGCATCGAGTAATATATATATATGTATATATATAATGATAGTAAATATATATATACATATATATTAATTTAAAATGCAGTAAAATAAAGAAGAACAGACGATCTAATGCCACAAAAATTCAAAATATCCTAATGGAATTATTCAAAGGAAAGAAACCCCTTAAGAACTACAATAGTAATTAATCAAACAGTTAATTTATTTGTCTTTATCAATTAAACAAATTGGAATTATTCTCTTCCGACTTAGATTATTTTAATCCAATGTATATATATATAACTAAATTAAGGAAACTCGTGTTAAAAAATTAAGAAATGAATGCAGTAACCGTTGCTAAAGGATGCAACACAGTGACCGCATGACTTTATATGGAAGAATAGAATAATAAAAGTCCTGTCACACTAAATTAAATTCTGTTTTGTACAGAATTTTTTATCTGTTACTCAGAAAACAAAAATAGGCTTCAGTTTTTATTATTTATTTATTTATTTGAGAGAAATATCCAAAAGACATCGCATTGTAAATATGTAACTCAATTTATGTTTTATATTAATTAAGAAAAACATTATATGCTTATATTTTTTGTAATGTTAGTTTTACCCTTTCTCTATACAACATGGCTATACTGAATAAAAGCGTTATTTTCTATGTATAAACAAATGTTACTATTGCAATTAATTGTAAAAATACAATATTAATATTCTGTTTTAGGGTTACACAAGCACAATAAAAATATAGTTTATCTATATGTAATGTCGTGGACTCCTGATTTCGTGTATGCAGTCGTGAATCCATAAGAAATTAATCCAGGCATGTTAACTAGAAACTTCTTTATTAAAAGTCCATTTTCGGTCTAAGGAACCGAGCCGTTTTCAGAGCAATGAAGTCTGCTGTGGGGTCGTAAAATCCCGCGTCGTGGACGGACTTTCTCGGTGACCTCGCATGGAACGTTCAGATCCGGTGGCGCTTAACTGCTAACTTTTCTGGCGAGACCCCGATTACTGGCGAGTTCCATCTTTTAAACTCTAATTTTTTGGTGTAAATTGGCGTATTTCGAAACCCAACCCATGTCATTTAATTGGTTATGTTATTCAAAACTAACGCCTTTTCCTGCCCCTTCATTATTTTCCATTGGTTATACTTTTGCACTCCGCAGACATCGCAACTCCGGTCAGCGCCCTATCTTGCCAACCCACCACGTCAATTAAAATCATTAAAACCATCATTAAAACCATTATTTATTGCTTTGTATCTGACATGAAATAATCAAACCGTAATTAGACTCATAAATCCTTTCCTCTTTAATTGAATCCTTTCGGCATCTACTGCTTATTAACTTTATTTCTAGGCTAATTATGAAGCTATTTCCAGACATCAAAATACTTAAATGAATCATCTGCTTATTTATTCCAAAGATGATGACCGCGATTGCACTCACGCGCTATTTCCCCCATACTTTTAGAGTAATTTATAATCCCATATGAACTTTCTTTCAATGCTTTCTGTTATCTAAAAAGAATATCGTCGAACGTAAATACACTAATTAAAAATATAAAATTATTAATTTATTTCTTACCTCTTTTTATCTATTATATTTTATATCTCTCATATCTATATTTTATATCTTTCATCTATTATATTTAATATCTTTCATATATATAATAAACCAGTCTATTTGTTCTTGAAGCTGTTTTTTTTACTAAAGTCGTTCTTTCAGTTTCAGCAGCTTAATGAAATAGACATTTTTGGTTTTTAAAGGGAGTTGTGAAAATTTGACCAGCAATAAAGTAGGAATGATTAAAGGGGAAAAAAAATATATTTTATCCATTAATTCATTCACGTATTTCACAATTTATGCTTAAAAAAGTTGAAGAGTACTTAAAAATAACATACATTTAAATATATGCGATTTACAGAAGTCCTTATTGATTTCAGTCTTTTAATCCCTTTCTTTTTCCTATTGAAATACGGGGAGATTGGAGCGAGCTTATCTCCAAAATGGCGCCCGTTTCTCCCGTGTCGTTACTCTGTAAATCGAGGGCTCTAGTTAGACCCACTGCAAAGCCATTTTCAGGAAATATGGCATACTACATTAGACACATAGCATACAGCAATCAGAATGGAAAAAATGTTAAATGTACGAGCACTTTTACTAAATAATTTTTAATTACGCATGCACAAGCTTTATAAAAAGTTCATTTGCATAATTTAATAGCTAAAGGTATTGAGTAACTTATATGAAAACCCCAAACAAATATCACGTAAATTCAAAACGATACGAGATGTAGAATGAACAGAATTTTAGTTCTCTCAAAATAAAAGCTAAACTATAAGGGGTTTTACTCACATTTTTCTTTTGATTCAATCTTTGCCCAATGACATTACAGTATTTTCGCTGATTGTAAATAAATATTGAAAGAATCCCCTAACATCTTTCGTTTTTTGAGAAGAACTTAAATTCTGTTCATTCTAACTCTCTTAATGTTTTGAATTTTCCTGATATTTATTTTGGGTTTTCATATAAGTTGCTTAATACCTTTGACTATTAAATTATGCAAATGAAATTTTTATAAAGCTTGCACCTGCGTAGTTAAAATTTATTTAGTAAAAGTGCTCGTATTTCGTAAGATATTTAATATTTTTTTCATTCTGATTGCTGTATGTTGTGTCTAATGTAGCATGCCATATTTCCTGAAAATGACTTTGCACTGGGTCTAATATCCTACGTGTTATAATTAAAAAAGTGGAAATTGTTTTTGCAATTTTTTAAAGAAACCGTTATATCTCCATGAATATATGTGGTAGTCTCATAAAATTTAATATAGATTATGAGAAATGTCCTCATAATCACCGGCTTCAGCCAAAAACCATTTAAAGCATTACCTTTTACAGGGTGATCCAAAGCATTTTGATTTTTGTTTAATTTTTTATTGGTCCCCTTTTCCTTTCCATGACACAACTTTCACTGAAAAACATGAGGTATAACATGTTCTTTACACTACCAAAATTTCATGATGATTCCTAAAGAACTTTTAAAGATATATGATAAAACGTAAAAAAGAGAAAGTGTTCACATTATTTTGTCACCCATCTGTATGGTTCTGCGCTCAAAGCTGGTAGATGGGAGGTGCCGGGTTCGATCCCAGGTCGCGCTCATCGACCTAGCCGTTCGGAGTTTTCCGTGGTTTCCTCCGAAACTTGCGTAAATACGGGCTAGGACCCCTTAGAAAGACCCCCACGGAGGGCATTCCCCCCCTAGGCCTAGGACACATCAGGAGTCAATCGGCCTTAAAATCCTACAACCAACCAACCCATCTGTATGTATATGACTGTATATATATATATATATATTTATAATCAATTTATTAAACATGCAGAAACGATAAGAGAAATAATAAAAATGTCAAATGACTCCACTTGAATTTCTGAACATTAAGTAATTCACTGTTGTTTAAATAAAATAATGTTTAAATAGAGTAAGAGAAGTTATTAAATAAACAAATGAGAAAATTATAATAAGTGTTTGATTATTTTCTCCCAATAGTATACTGGTTAACACTTAACAGAATGGAATGTATCCAAATTCTTTTGTGTGTATCTGTAAAAGAACTGATAGTACTAGATTCAACAAAATGCATACAGTTTGTGTGACATAGACCTATCCCAAGCAGCACCGAAACGTTCTCTGAACGTTCAAAAATTGTTCTGCAAACACGTTCTAAGAACGTTCACTTTGAACGTGTTATAGACGTCTATCTGTCCATCTTGAAGACGTACAATAGTACGGTTCAGAGAACGTTCAATGAACGTGTAACTATCACCATCGGTGTTATAGAAGCGTTCTGAGAACGTTCTATGTATACGGTCTCAGAACGTTCTGAACGTTTTTAGAACGTTTTCAAAACGTTATACACATTTTCAGAACGTTCCAGAAAACGTACTGTAAACGTTCTAAAATAGTGTAGTTAAAAAAAAAAAAAAAAATGTGACGTCATTATAAAAAAATCCCCTCAGTACGAGCGTTTAGAAGTAAAAATTACATAGCTGATGACGAATAATGATACAACACATGAACAGGGATATGAATTACTTTTTTTTTCAATTCAAATAATGTTTGAGAAATTTTAACATACTTACTATTCTTTTAATTTCAACGTATATGCATCAAAAATTCTATATTCTATGACAGCTTTCCCCAAAAAGTGTCATAACGTCTCTTTATACCTTAAAAAATTTCTTAAATTTTTGCATTTTTTAAAAATTTCTTTTTTTTCCCTAATCTGTAGATAATGAAGTTATAGTATTAATTACAAAACTTTGAATAAACACCATAAAATGCGAGAACTCGCACCAACTGTTTCGGGTCAAAAGAAGACACAACCCTTCATCAGGCGAACATTGTAGGCACGAGAGCTGCAAACAAGCACGTTGAGTGTGTGGAATGCGTTGCCGCTTTGTTTGTAGCAGCCGTGCTTTGTTTGTAGCAGTTGCGAGTTCTTGCATTTTATGGTGTTTATTCAAAGTTTCTTAATTAATACTATAACGCCATTATCTTCAGATTAGGGGAAAAAAGAAATTTTTTAAAAATGCAAAAATTTAAGGAATTTTTTAAAGGGATATAGGCACGTTATGACACTTTTTGGGAATTACAGTCATAAAATATGGGATTTTTCATGCATATACGTTGAAATTAAAGGAATAGTAAGTATGTTAAAATTTCTCAAACAATATTTGAATTTAAAAAAAAGTAATTTATATCCCTGTTGCTGTGTTGTATCATTATTCTTCATCTGCTATATACAACTAAACTCTTGATTTATTTTGCTTGTTTTAATCCTTGTGATTCCGAATGCGTCATCCTATGATTAATGTTTGTTTTTCATGGTTGTTTTCTGTTTGATTCTCTGATTTCTTGAAGTAAATAATTTATTCCAATTTATTCTTCATTTCTAACTTCAATTAATTTCTTGTACGATAGGGTGCCCGCTAGCAATTTGCTATTATAGCTGCTAACGAACGAAATCGTACATTGGTGCTCAACGACGAAAAGGGTCACCCTTGACGAGTTTTTTTTTTTCTACCATTCTAAGCTTTTCCTACAAAAAATGTTTAAAATGCTGTCTTAATTTTTTATTTCCTCGTTGCTTGTTTGTATCTTTTGATTTGAGTTTCATGTGGTTTTTACGCACCGGCAAAATTATTAAAATTGCAACTAACACTATAGGAATAAATTTAAGATTAGACTGAAGTTAAATAAAATAAAAATCAATAAATAAAATATAAATGTTTCAATAAATCACAATCAGTCTCCCCAGGTTATTTAAATTTGTTGTAATTTTCTTCTCATTGTCCTATGTGGTTTCAGGGATCTTATATCTGTTGCTTGGCTTTAACTAAGATTAAAAATTCATTTATACATACATATATATATATATATATATATATACATATATATATATATATATATATATATATATATACATGTTTTTTTTTTTTTTTAAATACAGGGTGCAAAGCATTGTGACGAGAATACCTTTATCTCCGCAACTATTGGTCGCAAATATATAGTTTCAGTTACAAAATGTTTTAAAGAATATGAGCATTTGTGGTATAACATGTTTAAATTTAAAATATCTATTTTTTCAAAATTGCAAAAACTAAATTTTTACATAGTCCCAGATCCCTATAATCATATTTAGAAAACTGACACTCATCCTAACAAACAGTTTCATTTCTATTCTCCCAAAATGGAACATGATATTTAAAGTTTGGATTTTCTAACATATTTCGGCCTTCAATAAGGGATCGGTTTAAAAATCCTAATTGGACTTTGTTTGCATTTTCCCTGGGTTTATTAAAGAATTTTTCATTGACTTTTTAATAAAGCCCGAGAAAATGCGAAATAATCCTAAATTTTGAAACTAACTATCTCAGACAATTTTGGGTGCACAAAAGTGAAACTTTTTGTGTTATATTTTTTAGGTTAGAACTCAACTTACACTATTAGTGTCATGAAAATTGTATAAAAATTATCAGTTTTTGTGATTTTTAGTAAATTGATTTTTTAAATTTAAACATGTCATATAATGAATTCTTACATTTTTTTTTTTAAATACATTTTCTTATTGGAGGACGTTTGAGACCAATTGTTGCGCAAATAAAGGCCTGCTCTCGACTTTGCACCCTGTATATTCTAAACATTTCTGGGTACTACTTTGTAAGTCCATGGATAGTTTATAAATATATTTGAATGCTGAAGTTTATAGAAAGTTTTAATATTTCAACATAAAAAATAATTTCAAAAATGAATGTACCAATACACCGCTAAAATAATATATAATTGAGTTTAGAATATATTGTTAATTTATAATAATAAGAAATTGAAACAAAAAATTAAAAATTAGTTAGAAGGAGGAAATTTTTAAAATGTCCAAATACTTAAATACATATATATATATATTTAATCATAATATTTTTCTAAAATATTTAACATACTTCATATTTTTAAATTTCAGTGCATGTGTGCATACATATTTTCAGTTTACAGCAGCAGTTTACAAAAATGATGTTTGCAGGTATTTAAATTTATTCCACATAGCAATGTAATTGGTATTTTTTAAATGTTTAAATTTCTTTAAATTGAGTCAACGCAATTTTTACCTCATTTGATGTAATTATGCTATCATGGCATATTAAATAATTGATAAATGTAAATATTATTAGTATTAATAAATAATATAGTAAATCGTCCTTTTTTTTAAGCAGAATATCTTTTTTTATAAAGATGTGGAATAAAATTGAATTGAATCTTTGTTTTATTATGCAGTTAAACAATTTCATATATTTTATTTAATAAATAACAGTAAAGAGATATTTAAAATTGTAAGTCGGTGAAACTTAGGATATTATTTTAAAAATATGCAATTTGCATAACCTAGATTGTATATATATTATCATATAAACATTAAATAAATACTTCAGAATTTAAAAAGAAAAGAAAAAAAAAAGAATTACATACCTTCCTCATTTTCTTCATAAGAATTTCTCCAAGAAAACACCCTTCCAACTAGCATTTTAAAATACATAATGACCAGTCTGGAAGGGCATTCACTTAAAATTAGCTCTCATCTTTTAAATTCTTTATGTTACTTCATTCAGAAGCATAATAACCAAAAATAGTCATTTTAACAATTTCCATCTCAGAAGACTGAATTAATAAAATGAATCCATAAT
This sequence comes from Salticus scenicus, assembly GCA_963930645.1. NCBI lineage: Eukaryota > Metazoa > Arthropoda > Arachnida > Araneae > Salticidae > Salticus > Salticus scenicus. The sequence goes on from OZ005651.1 coordinate 86,385,544, forward strand.
TTCTAAGCGGTTTTCTGTAACAGGAGCAGTTTTTTCTGCGATACAATGCTACTTACAAGTATCAAATGTTAGGCTTAAGAACTTACGCAGATATGAAAATGATTGTTTAATTGATATTAAAATAAGACTTTAATAAATAGAAAATAGAGAATATTACAGGTTAAAAATATTACATTTTTACCTTTTCTAAAGCTTATCCAAGTCATTATAACGCGAAAACTGAACAAAACAGATTACATTACACGTTTTAAAATTACCGCTTCACATAACGGCACGACATTCCCAAGACCTTTGAATTTGCACGGTCAGCGAGAATTAAATAAATGCAATCCACAGATGTCAGTTTCATCTGCTCTTCCCTTCTTACATCCGGAATAATCATGTTTCAAAGTTCAACGTTTAAAACATAAATTTATTAAGCATTTATAGCTGTAGAAAACATATGGTCAATATTTTAAGGAAAATGGAGCTGAGTTAAACAATTATTTAAATTTTTATAAAGTATTTGAAAAACTTATGAGATCACTTTATTTTTCCATTTTAAAATCTCGAATTAAACGGAAAAGCATATTTTGTTTTAGTGTATATTTTAGTATTGAATAAAATATTCAGTGAAAATAAATAAAATAAAATAAGAACAATCAAACAGAGTAACGATTTAACAACATTATCAATATTGATAATTTATCAGTAACATTTAAACTTAAATAGAATCATAAATAAAATATAATAAAAGTTTAAAATTATGCTTAAAGAAAAGAAGAAAAAAACTCATTCTGTAACTTCCCGATGAGTATTAGAGACCGCGAGGTTCTACTCTCGAACCTTACAGACGGGAAGTGTTGGCTTCGATTTCTGGTCACGCTCGTCGACTTAGGTTTTCGGAGTTTTCCCGTGATTTTCTTTGAAACTCGCGTAAAGCACTATATTACTTATTCAATAACATCCGTGATTAGCTTTTTGTATCTAAACTTTGGGTCTGGGGAATGCATAGATTTTCATGACAGAAGACAATCATTTTTATGCTGTATAGAAGATCTTAGAAAATGTATTTTTCTAAGGGTTTATTATTATTATTATTACAAATGAAAAAAAAAAAAACGGTAAATTTGTTTTAAATCATCAGAAAACGATGTTTCAATTATTCGTTTTAAAGGTGATATCGAATTCTTTTGAAAGATAATTATAGTGAAAATTTTTATCCACCCTTCCCCCATCCCCCAGGGATGATGCATACTTATTCCTAGGGGAAAAAACAATGTCCTATGAATGATAATAATAAAAAAAAAAACTGTTTGACTATTACTCGTTATACAGCCAAATTGAATCAATATTATATATCAAATGTATGTCACGCAGAAGGTTTGGTGAGTATATATATTACAGAAGCTGATAGATAGCCTTTCTGTGAATGGAAAATATTGGAACGTGGCAGTGCCACCTGTCGTCCGATATGCACCCAAAGGCAATCTGTAGAGTTTTACGTAATATTAATTTCACTTACCAAATTTACAATATTTATAAATCACAGAAGTTGAGCTTTTTCGTTTCTGTTATGAGATTAAATTGCAACATAGCCACGCCACCTGTTGGCCGATGTGCATCCAAAATGGACCAGTAAAGCTTTACATAAAGTCGATTTCACTTATAACTTCAGTGTATCACAAAATTTATTGTTAAATCACAAGAGTTAAAATATTGCCTTTCCGTTAAAATGATTAAATTGCAGATTAGCAACGCCACCTGTTGGACAATGTATACATCCAAATTGTATTAGCAGAGGTTATGATGATATATGCCAATATATCATGTTTAATACATTTGTACACTATAGAAGCTGAGATATAGCCGTCCCATAAATGGAGGGTTTCATTGCATAGCACCGTAATCTATCGGGCGATATATCCCAAATGAAATTCAAATAAACTCCAATTTAGGGCAAGATCTAATATTGTAACAAGTTTGGTCGAATTCCATACATTGATTCCTGAAATACAAAATCCAAAAAATTTTTCCATGAGTTTAAAATTTTGTAATTTTTTTTCACCTCACCGCTACTGATTATTGGGAAGCATTCTTTACTGACGTGCTAACAAAACGTTAAACTGAAAATGTAAAAAATGCTCTATTCTCTATCATGCTAAAAATTATAAATTTCGAATAACTTACGAAGTTTTTAAATTAGAATGTTGCAAATCTCTCAATAAGATTCTTATCAATATCATAAGTGATATTTTAAAACTGGTCCGATCTCTCTGCAATCATTTTTTCTTGAGATATCGTGTACATGAACTAACGGGCTATCACACTAATAGGTGCCGATACACATTAACAGATACCATACCAACCTTTTGACTTCCGGATTCCTCACGCCACAAAACGTGTTAAAAAATCAAAAGCTGAAGTCAAAAATTTTAAAGGTTAACCTAGTTTCCCAACCAATAGTACTAAAAAGTCATTTTGTCATATTCGTTATAATTACACTGTTACAGAACGTGTTATGACGGTGTCACACTTGAACGTTCTATATAGAACTAGAATTGTACGTTTTATAGATGGTACAAATCAAACATTTTCAGAACGTTCTAAATAATACTATTTCTGAACGTGTTTTATAACGTTCTTTTGACACGAAACACGGTGTTTGAACTATTGAAACCGTTATTAGACGTTCACAGAACGTTCCTGTGCTACTTGGGATAACATGTATATAAACTCAATCAAACGAGGCATTTAGACACTATCACACTTTAAATAATTTTAGACTACAGACCATGATGTTGCAAAATTTTTCGTTGTGTCCCTGTAAAAAAACTATAAATGCTAGATTCACCAAAATAAATCTATACAATTCATTCGATGGTGACCTATAACCTGTATATAAAGTTTCAGCTGAATCGAATAAGTAATCCAGAGGCTATCACACTTCCATGCTATCACAATTATTTGAGTCCATAGGCTACAATGATAAAGAATTTATCTGTGTCCTGGTTAAAAAAAAAAAAAAAAAAATACGTGTGGCACTCGGGGACTGCCGCGGTAAAGCTATTGCATAGCATTTTTTATCAACTTATGCAATTATAATTATTTATTTATTTTATTTTTTACCCTTCCGCTCCCTCCCCCCTTTCTCGCGCCTCCCAATAATTTTAAAAATTCAAAAATATCCGCAATCGATTTGTATGTATCGAAAACCTCGATGTACCAAATTTGAATGATCTAACTCTATTTCCTTTGCCCTCCCCTCCCCGGTCTTCTAATAACTTTACACTTTCAAAAATATCCCCATTCGATTTGCAGGCCTCTAAAACCTATCTGTACCAATTTTCAATGGTCTAACTGTATTTCTATTTTTTTTTTTGCCCATAGCCCCCCCCTTACCGCCTCTCCTAATAATTTTACAAATTCCAAAATATCCGCAATCGATTTGTAAGTATCGAAAACCTCTATATACCAATTTTGAACGATCTAACTGTATTTTTATTTTTTTGCCCCCCCCCCTCTCCCCGCCCCCCTTCTCGCCCCTCCTAATAACTTTAAACTTTCGAAAATATCCCCATTCGACTTGCAGTCCTCTTAAACCCATCTGTACCAATTTTGAACGGCCTAACTGTATTTCTATTTGTTTTTGCCCCATAGCCCCCCTTACCGCCCCACCCCTACCCGCCCCTCCTATTAATTTTACAAATTCAAAATCATCCGCAATCGATTTGTAAGTATCGAAAACCTCTATGTACCAATTTTGAACGATCTGACACTATTTTTTTTGCCCCCCTCTCCCCTCCCCCCTTCTCGCCCCTCCTAATAACTTTACACTTTCAAAAATATCCCCATTCGAATGCAGGCCTCTTAAACCTATCTGTACCAATTTTGAACGGCCTAACTGTATTTCTATTTGTTTTTGCCCCATAGCCCCCCCTTACCGCCCCACCCCCTACCCGCCCCTCCTAATAATTTTGCAAATTCAAAATCATCCGCAATCGATTTGTAAGTATCGAAAACCCCTATGTACCAATTTTGAACGATCTGACACTATTTTTATTTTTTTGCCCCCCTCTCCCCTCCCCCCTTCTCGCCCTCCTAATAACTTTACACAATCGAAAATATCCCCATTCGACTTGCAGGCTTCTTAAAACTATCTGTACCAATTTTGAACGGCCTAACTGTATTTCTATTTGTTTTTGCCCCATAGCCCCCCCTTACCGCCCCACCCCCTACACGCCCTTCCTAATAATTTTACAAATTCAAAATCATCCGCAATCGATTTGTAAGTATCGAAAACCTCTATGTACCAATTTTGAACGATCTGACACTATTTTTATTTTTTTGCCCCCTTCCCCTACCCCTTTCTCGCCCCTCCTAATAACTTTACACAATCGAAAATATCCCCATTCGACTTGCAGGCCTCTTAAACCTATCTGTACCAATTTTGAACGGCCTAACTCTATTTCTATTTGTTTTTGCCCCATAGCCCCCCCTTACCGCCCCAACCCCCTACCCGCTCCTCCTAATAACTTTACAAATTCAAAATCATCCGCAATCGATTTGTAAGTATTGAAAACCTCTATGTACCAATTTTGAACGATCTGACACTATTTTTATTTTTTTGCCCCCCCCCCTTCTTTCCCCTCGTAATAACTTTACACAATCGAAAATATCCCCATTCGACTTGCAGGCCTCTTAAACCTATCTGTACCAATTTTGAACGGCCTAACTGTATTTCTATTTGTTTTTGCCCCATAGCCCTCCTTACCGCCCCACCCCCCTACCCGCCCCTCCTAATAATTTCACAAATTCAAAAATATCCGCAATCGATTTGTAAGTATCGAAAACCTCTATGCACCAATTTTGAACGATCTGACAACATTTTTATTTTTTTGCCCCCCCCCCTCTCCCCTCCCCCTTTCTTGCCCCTCCTAATAACTTTACGCAATCGAAAATATCCCCATTCGACTTGCAGGCCTTTAAAACCTATCTGTACCAATTTTGAACAGCCTAACTGTATTTCTATTTGTTTTTGCTTCATAGGCCCCCCACTTGCTGCCCCACCTGGGGGCTGAATTTCTAAAATTCAAGAAACTGGTTTTTAGATAGTTGCATTAGCTATATTTTAGAGCAAAAATTTCACGTTTATCTATTTTTTTTGTTTGAGATATATAGGATTATGCGAAATCACGTTTTGCCCCCCCGCCCCCCCTTGGGGACCGAATTTCAAAAATTCCAGAAACCGATTTTTAGACATTTCTATTAGCTATATTTTAAAGCAAAAATTTTACGGTTATCTGTTTTTTTGTTTGAGAAATGGAGGATTTTGTGAAATTACGTTTTGAAGTGCCGAAGTCTGCCGAAGTCTGCCGAACTGTGTTAGGTTTTTTTTCGTTACGGAATTTCTTGATGCGGTCGCCGCGCTCAAAGCCCGCGATAGAAGCTATGCAATAGCTTAAAAAAAAAAAAAAAAAAATAAGTGCTAGATTCTTCAGAATGTATACAGTTTGTGCTATGATAACCTATGATACGATGCAATATGCACCGATTTTTAGCTCATTTGAACAAAGCATTTAGACAATATTGTATTCACTCATATACACAGACCCAGAGAATATAAAGTGCATTTCACTAGCCCGCACACTTTTGAAATTACAAAATTCAATTATGTCATTCGAAAGTACTCTGTTAGTACCGACACCAGTACTAAGTACTGAAGAGTACAAAAATTCGGACTGGTGAAATGGTAGCCTGTACACTTTTGAAATGTTAAGTTTCAACGGTGCCATTCGAAAGTACTTCGTTAGTACCGCAAAAAGTTTCATGAGTACCGACACCAGTACCAAGTACAAAGATTCGGGCTGATGAAATGGGAGCCCGCACACTTTTGAAATATCAAATTTCAATGATACCATTTGATAGTACCCGGTTAGTGCCGCAAAAATTTTTATTAGTACCGACACCAGTACCAAATATTGAAGAGTACAAAATTTCAGAAGCATTTCACCAGCCCGCACACTTTTCAAATTACAAAATTCAATTATGTCAATCGAAAGTACTTCGTTAGTACCGCAAAAATTTTCGTTAGTACCAATACCAGTACCAAGTATTGAAGAGTACAAAAAATAGGGCTAGTGAAATGGTAACCTGCACACTTTTGAAATATGAAATTTCAACGATGTCATTTGAAAGTATTTCGTTAAGTACCGAAAATTGTTGTGGTACTAACGAAGTACCTTCGAATGGCTTCGTTAAAATTTGATATTTCAAAAGTGTGCAGGTTACCATTCACCAGCCCGATTTTTCGTACTTTTCAGCTCTTGGTACTGGTGTCGGTACTAACGGAGTACTTTCGAATGACATAATTGAATTTTGTAATTTCAAAACTGTGCGGGCTGGCGAAATGACCTGTGAATATAGACGAATGTGCGAACGCCGTTCGCAGAAAATTTTCGAAGTTTGCAGATAGTTTTGACTTTTTATTTTTTTTATTTTACAATTTCCTAAATTAATAAAAAGAAAGGAAAAAAAGTTGTCTAGCGAAATCTCAATTCTGGAATCGCATATTTGCACTCTAAAACCACGACAGCTTGTCAGAAACTGAATTAAAATTTTAGTATAGAAAATTTCTGGAGAAAATTGAAGAACTGATAAAGCCTATGCCTTCCAAAGATTTTATAAGATTTAAAAGTTCCTGCATAATTAAAAAAAATTCTCTCCAGAAAAACAGCATTTTTCAAAGACACTGAAATAGTTTTACATGCTGTAACTGTAACTATTATGTCTGTGGAATCTGTGTGCGAGTCATTAACATATGAGTATCACAGTAATAATAGGCGACCTATTAATGAAGAAACAGCTCACCATGAAATGAATATTTCTGTGAATGGACCTTTATTCAAAAGGTGTGACTCTGTAGTAAATGCTGCTTTGAATCAATTCTTTATCAAGCAGAGTGAGAAGCATTTTTAAAGAAAGAGCCGCAATATTAAGGAATGGTTTATTTTAAAAACAGTAAACAAAATGATGAGTAAAAGTTCATCTCTTCCATTCATGGACTAATCACTTTTTTTTTTTTTTTTCATTATATACTATTTAACAGATGTCAAGATACAGGACTTTTTTCTTCCACTCCACTAGCATATAACTTTATATTTCTGCTGTTGGCCGTGATATAAAACTCAGAAGGCGCACAGCATTTTTCTTTCTTTCTTTTTTTTTCCAGAAAATTTTTAAGAATTTTTTGAGTTCGCAGACAGTTTTGCATTTTATCTAGGTCTGCATACACATAATCATAAAAATAGAAAAAATGAACTCATGGGACCTTAAAACACACAGATACACCAACATCACAAAGTCAAGTTTTTGTCATGATTACAATACTTTCCTTACTATGTATTTTCAGAAATTAAAAAATTCCATGAAAGCAGTGTGAACCATTCAATTTCATCATGCTTAATAAAATATTTTTAAATGGTATTTATGACTATGAGATAGGAAATGACAATGTAGTTGAAAGCAGTGGGGAAAGAGAGGGGAATTAAAATTATAACTATAAACTATCATCACTTTTGCATCCAATTGACCTTTAGAAAAATACAGATATATTTATTTATTAAATATTGTTAACTTTGCATGTCTATTTTGAAATGCTTAAACTGATTATATACATATACACAGGGCTCCAGGAATTTGTAAAAAATTGGTTGCCAACAAAAATTTCTGGTTGCCCGTAAAAAAATGTCCTCCACCGTTTTCTTTCTTTTCTTTTTTTTTTCAATTTTAAAATTTAATTGAACATAGAAATTAAAATTCTATGCATAAAAACCAATTATTTATTAGGCTAGAATGATACATCAGGAAACACCTGTTTAACATCATGAAACCAATTTTGTTATTTTCATTAAACCAATATACAATCGGCATTGATACATCATTTCACTGTCACAACGATTCAGCACCAGGTCAGATAGCATGTGCAAACAGGAGCAGTGTAAACCAATTCCCTAAAACGGTGCAATAATTTAACACTGAGTTGTGAAACATGTACGGAGATGTGTAAATTTCTTAATGGTTTATTGATTCCGCACAATGTTTCAAAAAGTAATGAGAGAAGTGGGAATCAAAACAGCAAGAGTAACCTACGCTGAGACTAGAATCGGAGTCCAATTCTAGGATCAATTCTTTCATAAAAAAAAAAAAAAAAAAAAAAAGTTTCCTTAAAGTTGAAAAAATTGTCGCCAGTTAAAAAATATCGGTCGCCATTGGCGACCAGGTGACCGTATTTCACAAGTCCTGCACATACACATATTAATAAAGAATTGTTTTATGTATATGGAAATAATAAAGATAATTTTTTATTTAGTACTCGCAAATAATTAGGAATGGACAAAATAGTATTTTGTCCAGGACGGTTTTAACCAGCTTTTTTTCCAACGGTTTTTTTCCACTGTGCAAATAAATCTTTTGTAAAAAAAAAATAGAACCGACTCCAGAAAGCAACTACTATTCAAACAACTTAAAAAAAAAAAAAAAAAAAAAAAAAATGCTATGAAACTGTAAATTGCGCCTAAAAGTATAAAATAATTTCCTTCGCCAAACAACTTATAACACTACAATTAATCATAATTTTTGAAGTCGGTGAAAATTAAATAAAATTTAATTAGTTTTTAAAGGTTTGTTTTTAGATCGGTAGTTACAAATGCTGTTGTCTCGAATGATCCATTTTCACATTATCATTTTATCTCTGTATACAATTGGTCCATTAGTAGCATCTACATAGAACAGTGAACATTCTTCACAATGCGGTATTTATGTTTCTACGAAGTTAGAGTTTCCTTTGCAAATTTAGTACAACTTTGATGACTATCATCCTTGGTGGCTTTTGGATTTCGCGATCAAAACGTAATGCAAAAATATACACGCAAGATGTATATTTTCATAATATATATTGTACGAAGTATTGTTTCATATTCTTGATTACTCTCTTAATATACCTTATCAAAATAATCATGATATCCCAAAGAAATTAAATATGTTTGCCAGATAATTTTGCGATTTTTCTTTCACCAAGGACTTCAGATCTTCGCCAACGTTTGCTGCTTACGAAATCTTATTTGTTTTCTTAAATTAAAGTAGTTTTCGGCTGCGTTTTGCAGGTGACAATGTGAGATGTGTATTTTGAATAGGATTTGATTTTTGTATTGAATAAATGTATCAATTTTTATATAATTTTGCGCTGACTTCAAAAGTTATGATTAATTGTAGTGTTATAGGCTGTTTGGCGAAGGAAATTATTTTATACTTTTAGGCGCAATTTACAGTTTCATTCCATACCATTTTTTTTCTTTTAGTTGTTTGAATAGTAGTTGCTTTTTGGAGTCTGTTCTATTTTTTTACAAAAATATTTTATTTTTCTCTTTTGAGTGAAAACTTATTCATATAGCAGAACATCAGAAGACGTTCGACGGCAGTTTCACAAATCACAACTTCCAAGAAAAGTGACATAACTCAAAAAATGGTTTATGTCACTGAAAAATACATTAAATGCACCCAATGTGAACAAAAAAGTTACATCTCCATTTAGAAAGTTATCCACTCGAGAGACAGTTGTGCCAGTTTTATTTTAATCAAGTAGTTTTTAAGTTGATTTTTCTCAAATGCTTCATTTTTAAGTTGTGTCACTTTTCTTGCCTTTATCGGATATGAGCAAAAAACTATGTATTGAATGAACATACGTTAAATTAAAAAGTCTTTAGAAATGTAAAGAACGGAAACGCTGTATTCGTAACCAAAAATTCTGTTAGGCATATGTATTGAACTTTACAGTGAATACGTGTCACCCGCTGCGCTGGAAATTGCGCAGCGTAAAGTTCAAACAAAGAGTAAAATATGCATTGCAGCTGACGGACAGAAGTTTCAACATCGATACTTACATACTGCTTTTGACAGTGTAGCTGCATGCGTTCAGCAGTTAGAGTGAGAACAGACTTTTATGATTATCCTGTAATTTGTTTATATCTTAGTGAAATCATAATGAAACCTATTTCAAGCCAAGATCATTACGACAACAAAAAATGTATTAAAATTAAATCATCTCTTACGAAGTTATCAGCTAACAAATTTCTACAACAACAACAATAAGAAACATGGTTTGTATTGAGAACCTCTTCCTTTATGAAGTCAGTTTAAAACGTCTATGCGTTAATCGATGTGACCGCTTACAATAACCATACTTTGAATTTTACATAGCATATAAATGTCACCCGCTACGCTGTCGTTCAAGTGTGCACAAAATAAGAAATTGTGAACAAACAAATGCACATTTTAAGTGTTCTGTTTTTAGCATTAATGTCTAAACTTTTTTTTCGTACTAAATCGATGATGCTCTGCAATTTTATAATTCACTTTTTCCCCCTGTCTTGAACCGTTTCCGAGATAGGAACGCTAATTCCACTGTTTTCCACCAGGTGGCTCTGCAGGCGGTTGAATCGCGTAGCACAAGTCCACTTTACTATACCTACATACCAGTTTTATGACTATAGCTGCAGCTGTTCAACAGTTAAAAGAGTCGGGTCTGACATTTTTGGGCACCCTGTATTTTCTTTTGATCGTAAAGATATTACTATGAGACCCATTTCAGACCAAGACCTTTACAATAAAACAAAAAGTATCAAAATCGGATCATCCATTCAGAAGTTATGAGTTAACAAACAAAAAAAACAACCAAAAAAAAAAAAAAAAAAAGACATACGCTTTGAAGTGAGAACTTCCTCCTTTTTGAAGTCGTTTAATTAGAGCATCTCTTACGAAGTTATAAGCTTACAAACACCAACAGCAACACATAGCTCGAATTAAGAACACCCTCCTTTCAGAAGTTGGTTGGAAACGACTTTGCGCTAATCGATGTGACCGGTTACAGTAACAGTACTTTGAACCACAGAAAATACGTGTCATCCGCTACGCTGCAAAGTGTGCAACGTAATTCAAGTGTGCACAGTGTAGGAAATTGCAACAAACAACTGCACGTTTTAAGCGTTCTATTTTTAGCAATAGTGTCTAAAAACTGTCTTTTCGTAGTAAATCGATGATGCTCTACAACTTCGTAATTAACTTTTCTCCCATTTTGAACCGTTTTTGAGATAGGAGCGCTAATTTCGCTGTTTTTCACCAGATGGCGCTTTATTTTCTTTAGATTGTAAAGACATTACAATGGGACCTACTTCAGACCAAGATCTTTACAACAAAACAAAAGTATCAAGTAACCGTATTTTGAACTATAAAGCGTATGTCTCACCAGCTACGCTATAACGTGTGCAATGTAGCTCAAGTGTGCATAGTGTAAGAAATTGCGAACAAACAAATGCACGTTTTTAGCATTACATTTTTAGCATCAATGTTTAAACTATCTTTTCTTACTAAATCTATGATGCTCTGCAATTTTATAATTCACTTTTTCCCCCTGTCTTGAACCGTTTCTGAGATAGGAATGGTATCATGAATGTCTAAACTATCTTTTTGTACTAAATCGGTGATACACTTCAACTTTGTAATTCACTTTTTTTTTCTAGAACCGTTTTCGAGATAGGAACACTAACTCCGCTATTTTCCACCAGGTGGCGCTGCAAACGGTTTAACCTTGTACTGCATGGCCACTTTGCTGTATTTACATACCATTTTTATCACTATAGCTGCAGCCGTTTAGCATTTAAAAGAGTTGGGACTGATTTTTTTGGGCACCCTGTATTTTCTTTAGATCGTAAAGATATTACAATGGGAACTATTTCAGACGAAGACCTTTTCAACAAAACAAAAAGTATCAAAATCGGAGCATCCGTTCAGAAGTTATGAGCTAACAAAAAAAAAAAAAATTGAATTGAGAACCTTCCTCCTTTTTTGAAGTCGGTTAAAAACTGAACAACCCTGCTTCTGTGCTAACTCTTGATTCCAGAAAATGCGAGAGACAAGACATAGATCGCAGATTTTTTTTTTTTCTTTACATATAGGTTATTTTTTGAAAACAATATAGTGTAGAAATTTCAGGTCTCTCAATTTTCCAATCTTTTTCCTTCCACAGTATAAACGTGAATGTTCATTTTAAAGACGCTTTATTGGCTTCTAGAACCTATAAAGAGGTAGAATTGTTTAATATCTTTTACTTATGCAATTTTCAGTGATTTCCCACCCGCCCCCCTCTTGCTAGAATCGACGATTAAACGCCTCATTAAATCCTTGCAATTTCCAATCTTCTTCCACACACAACATAAATGTCAATGTTCTTTTTTAACTTAATTAAATTTCAGAACCTATAAATAAGTAGAATTGTTCAATATATCTCACTCATACATTTTTTAACCCATCCACCATTCCCCTCTGCCTACAAACGGCAATCAATGCTTTGCAGAGATGTTGTGATTTCTAATCTTTCTTCATCCTCAACATATATGTCAATTTCTTTTTCAACCTACTTTAATAGATTCTATAATATATAAAGAAAAATAATAGTTAAATATCTTTCACTCATATACTTTTTTAGGGCCACCCCCCTCTGCTCTAACGCTAATTGATGAAATGCACTGCAGAAGTCATGCGATTTCCAATCTTTCTCCATCTTCAACATAAATGTCAGTGTTCTCTTTAAACACACTTTATTAAATTCTCACAGCTATAAAAAAGTAGAATTGTTTATTACCTTATATTCATATATTTTTTTGAGATGCCCTAATCCCTAGCTAACGATCGGCAACCAAACACCTTATGGAATCCTTACAATTTCTAAATTTTATATGCAACATAAATGCTAATATTCTTTTTTAAACATTAAAAAATTTATTAAATTGTGAAATTTATAAAGAGTAGAATTGTTAACTATCATCAATTTTAAAGATGGTACGCAAAGATTCAGATTCATTACAAGTTCACAAAACATGAACAAACAGAAGCAGTGGATACCAATTCCCTAAAAGAGTGTATTAATTGAACACCAAGTTCAGAAACATGCATAGAGAAAAAATGTGTAAATCCCCTTATGGTGTATTGATTCAACACAACGTCTCAGTCAAAATGTGATGAGAGGAGTGGGAATCTGAACGGTGAGAGTTAGCCTACATTGGGAGAGAAATCAGAGCTCAATTCTGGGATAAATTTTTTTTCACCACAATATTAAAATAATAATAATAATAATAATAATAATAATAATAATAATAATAAATCTAGAGTGACTGCTCGACTTTCCAAACATTGAGTAATTAACGTTTTTATAGACAATGTAAGAGAAGTTGTTAAATAAACAGGAAATTATAATAGGGTGTTTGAGTACTTTTCTCCATGTAGTACACAATGTTACATTTAATGCTACTGAGATTTGAGCCTATAGATAAAGAATTTTTCACTGTCCTTACAAAAAACCTATAAATGTTATATTTACCAAAATGCATATAGTTAATACTACAGTGACTAATAATATTAATATAAATTTTCAGCTCCATCGGATAAGTCATTTAGATGTTATCACACTTTAAAGTTTGAGCCTGTATGCCACAATGGTAAAGAAATTTGCATTGTGTCCCTGTAAAAAGAACCATAAGTGCTAGTTTCTCTACAGTTAGTTGATAGTGAGCTATAACATATATTTAAATTTTCAGTTTTGTTTGAATAAGGCATTTAGTCGCTATCACACATTAAATAATTTGAGCCTATAGGCCATAATGATAAAGAATTTTTCTTTGTGATACTGTAAAACTCTGTAAGTGCTAGATCCCCCAAAATCTATACAGTTGTGTGATAGTGATCTATAACAGGTGCGTACGTTTTCAGTTCAAACAGTTAAGGCATTTGATGCTATAGCACTTAAATAATTTAGGCCATAATGATAGAATTTTTTATGTCTCTGTTAAATACATATATATATATATATATATGTGTGTATATATATATATATATAAGCACTAGATTTAGCAAATCCTATACATTTTGTGCAACTGTGACCTATAATATTTGTATAAATGTTTTGCTCAATTTAATAAGGTGTTTAGATGCTATCGCACTTAAAAAAATTTGGTCCCATAGGCCATATCTAATGATAAAGAATTTTTCGTTGTGTCCTTGTAAAAAACTGCGAGTACTAGATTTACCAAAACCAATAGGGTTTATGCTATGGTGACTTATAACATATATACCAACTTTCAGCTCATGTGAACAAAGCGTTTAGATGTTATCGTGTTCACTCACACACATACATAATCGTAAAAAGTGAAAATGAACTTATGGGACCTTAAAACATATCAAAATCTCAAAGTCGGATTTTTGACATGATTACAATACTTTCCTTACATATGTATGTTTGGAAAGCAAAAATATATTGAGTTTCCATAAAGTTGAAAACATAGTCTGCAATTAAAATATATTGGTCGTCAGCGGCTATCAGGCGACCAGATTTGACGAATCCTGTTAAAGGGTAATAAAAGAAAAAAAAATATTTTCAAAATTAAAATTAGCTTGTTAATCTCAAAAAACCATTCTTTTACAAATAAATTTATTAAGCAGCTGCGTCATCTATTGAGATTTTTTTTTTTTTTTTTTTTTTAAATAATAAAAGTTAAAGGAATTCGAATAGAGCTGAAATTTGAAAGAATCATGAACATGTGTTAGTTAAAAAGATATTGTAGTTTCAGTGTTGACATAAGCACCCTTTATTGAATAAATACAATTTAGTATGTTTGAGAATGTAAAAGTATTTGAAAACATCTTTCGAATGATGTATTAAATAATTTTATCATAATTAGCTCCGAAGATATTGAAATGTTAAAATATTAAAGTACTGTCTGGCAGCAGAGATTTGGATGTAAGAAATAGTAGCTAATGTATAATTATATATATATATATATATATATTAATTTAACGTATTGCATAATACTCTTTGCGTGTAAAATTATACATTTTTATATAAAAAAATATTTTTTGGGACTTTTCTCTCCCCCGCCCCCCCCCCTCCAGAAATGGTAGAAATAGTTGAAAAAAAAAAAAGTAACCCTGCGGAAAACACAGTTTCAAGCTTAAATCTGATTCAAATTACTTTAGAATGGCATATTTTCGTGTGTGAGTATTAAGTGTATGCAATATGTACTTTTATGGGGTTTTGTGAAACTTCTAACTTATCCACTGGGAAGCGGGGAGTAAAAGGTGCATAAGTCGCTGACAAAGGCAGTGAGGATATGGACTCCTCATGATGTGAGCAGGAAAATTACTACTAAACGTTAATTTAGGTTGACTGATTTTTTTTTTTTTTTTTTTTGAGATTTTATTAATAATAATATGGAATTTTGAAAATTCTTTTAAATATAGTTACCAGTGAAGTAGGCAAAGCATGCTGGTAAAAAATAAAATGCATAAACCTGACACAAAAACGCAATAATAAACTTAGTAAGCAAACACCATAAACTGTAAAAAAAAAAAAAAAAAAAAAAAAAAACGCCTCATAACAGTTGTTTTGGGTTAAAATAATAATAACTAGTGGATCTGCAGATCAGGAGCCTCAACGTCCTATTTGCATGAGACATTATTCAATAGGTCATTTTTATTTACTCCTTTTTTACCTTCATGGTATATATTGATTCCATCGACTTATTACCCTAATCAGGTACATTCCTGAGGGGGGCTGTCGCCCCCCTCAACCCCCTGCTGTATCTCTCTTTGTATACCTATTTGTATATCATATAAAGTGTTACGGAATTGTAAATAATTGCATTTAATTTTGCATCAATTCTTTCAAAGAGGCTTAGTAAGTCGGTAAAATGCTAATTTTGTGCATTTCTAGTCGTTTTAGCGTTAAAATAGCCTAATTCTCCTTTAAAAGCGCATTAAAAAGTATAATAAGGGAATAAATGGATTTGGCGCCAAATTTGGCGACTGTTTCCCTCCTTGGCGATTTTTTGGCGATCTTGGCGAGAAAATCCTTATTAGGGATATACCAAATGTGGAAGCTGTAATCTCATTGGCTGATGAGATACGAGAATTTTCCAGAACAGTCTGTGTTAGATAGAATAGTATAAAAGGAGCATTTTTTTAGCCAAGGCGGCCAATCTCAGATCTGTGTCAGTTTCGTTAAATGCTTGCTTTGCTTTGAACCTCTTTGAATAAGACTTGCTTTATGTGTTATTGATAAACAGTTTGTAATGTTGTTTTGCTGTTAGCGGCTGTTGTTTAAGCTATATTTACTGGTTGAATTGAAGCTGATACTTGGTTTATAGACCTTTATTTTTCTGGAACTTTCTGTGAATAAATCACTTAATTTTTGCAAGTTTCGCCTTTCATTCTTGGACAACTTACGAACCCCCAAGTACGCAACAATATGCATTCTTAATAAACGACGGTCTTGTATTATTTCCCTGAAATTCATAAATACCAAATTTCCTACAAAAAAAAAAAAAAAAAAAAAAAAAAAAAAAAATTACATAGCATATCGGAAATATTATGCGTAACCTTTAAACTAATTTCCAATTCTATGCCCACAATTTTCAACGGGAAAACATGCTTTTAAAATTCCAATAAAATTTCATTATATTTGATGGGGTGTAACCATGTTAAAATAAACTTTTAAAAAATACCGACTATAGACCGTAATAGTACGAAATTCTTTTATGTATCCTGGAAAAGTAGCCACAGTCATTATTAACGCCAATAATAAGAATAAACCTAATTAATTATAGCTCCTTATTTTTTCAAACTAATTTGACATCATTTGGATGATTACAGTACATATTCGAAATTATTTTGTGTGGTCCCTTAAATTATTTAGTTTATACATATCCTTTTTCAAGAGTAAACATGATTTCAAGCATCTTTATAAAGTATGTTAATTTTATTAAGTTCAATTCAGCATAAACGCATTAAAGTGCGCGCTTAAATAAAAATTTGTCCATAGGCTCTAATGTTACGAAATTCTTTCCTGTGTCTCTGTAAACAAACCATAAACACTGTATATACCAGTAAAAATTTTTCATCTTATTTTGGGTTTAAAATTAATAACTGTTCCAAATTTAACATCGTTTGGATGACTGCGTGACATTGTCAGAACACTTTTGTGAGGTCCTGTACATTAATTAGAAAGCATAAGAGCACATATTTTCTTCAAACAACACAAATTTAAGCATCTTACTCACGTACGCTAGTTTCATTTTCTTCATTGCAAAGTAATGATATTAAAATGCGTTTAAACGAAATTCACCCCATACGCCTTAATGTTAAGAATTTTGGCGTGTCCCTGTACACAGTTTATAAACAATATAGCAATAAAAATTATACAGCTACTTATATGCAAAGCTGGAACGTGTATGCCAATTTGCAAGTCAATCGAAGGATTTTTGCGGTCGCTATTGCGGTACATACCAATTCTTCCCATAGGCCGTAAGGATAAGAAGCACTTTAGTGTGTCCATGTACACGAACGACAAATGGAATACACACCTAACACTATACAACTAATTCTGCTGGGCTCATGAATATGTGTACCGAATTGCAAGTCAATAGCGTGATTTTTGGGGCCGCTATCGCGGTACAAACAAATTCTTCCCATAGGCCGTAATGATAAAAAAAAACTTTGGCGTGACCCTGTACACGAACTACAAATGAAATGCACACCGAAAACTATACAGCTAATTTCGTGGGGATCATGAACATGTGTAACAAATTTCAAGTCAATAGCGTGATTTTTGCGGCCGCTATTGCACGACAGACAGACAGACAGACAGACGGACAGACGGAACCCAAAATCCTTTTGAGTCTCAACAGAGGGTCTCCGCCGACGTTTCGGCAAAAATTGGAAGTCAATAACTTGATTTTTGCGGTGGCTATCGCGGTACATACAGATTCTTCCATAGGCCGTAATGATAGGAAAAACTTTGGCGTGTCCAAATGGAATACATACCCAAAACTATACAGCTGATTCCGTGGGGCACACGAACATGTGTACCAAATTATAAGTCAATAGCGGGATTCTTGTGGCCGCTATCGCGCGACAGACAGACAGAAAGACACACAGACACAGCCCAAAACCGTTTTGAGTCTCAACAGAGGGCCTCCACTAACGTTTCGGCAATAATATTTAACCATGAAAGGAAAAAAAAAAGTTATGCATAATTGCAGCATCAGCGCTGTTTACCAGTTTATTTTTATTTTTATTATTTATTATTTAGCGAACACAGCACAGCATTGCAAAATGAGTTTGGGATTTGATTGCTTAATTTGGGTTGTTAAAATGACATTAAGTAGCACAACAGCTATAAAATTTTAGAAAATTTAAGACAATTTATAATTAAGACCTATCAGGGCATTTTTAAATTTTTCAGAAAAAAAAAATAAATAAATAAATAAACCACAACAAATAACTCATGCAATACACTACTTTATCAGGAGAAAAAGAAAATATTTTTGGAAGAATAAACATTTTTTAAAAGCTTCCAAATTGCAAAATTGTTGTCAGTAAAATCTCTTTGTAATAATAATATGCTGTATCGTACACAAACATTAAATCGTCTCAATTATATATATATATATATAAAAAAAAAAAAAAAAAAAAATACGAGACAAAATTTTAGGTAAAATATATTTTAAAACAATTAAAATTTAGACGCTTCAAAACCCGTCTGGGTTTCCTCATCAGTATCACTATAACATAATTTGCATGCAAATTATTTTGTTTGTAAATGTGTTTTAACTGTTGTTTTTAAATGTATTTTAACTAAAATTCTTTCTCATAAATAAAATAGTTTTTGTTTTTAATAATATGCTGTATGTTTCACAAAAGTAAAATCATCATAATTTTATAAAAAATAAATATTTACTAATGATATTGATATAGAATTTTCAATATGAAATTTAGTGTACAGTCGGTAACAAAAGTCTCCGAACACTAGCAAAAATTCCTATGTAAAAATAGTACACTTAATACAGTTTTGTTAAATAAATCCTTATCGATTCCTGTTCTTAGTCAGTCTAAAAACAGAATTCGACAAGGATTTATTTAACAAAACTGTATTAAGTGTACTTTTTTATATAGGAATTTTTGCTAATGTTCGGAGACTTTTATTACCGACTGTACATATTTTCCCACAAGATGCCAGATAAGATTTTTTTAACCTTTTAGTTATACAAACGCATGACAAGATAAACTATTTCAATGCACATAAAAAAAAAAAAAAAAAAAAAAGGGAGGGGGGCTAAGGTTGGCTTTTTTAACATTATCATCAAAGTATTACGCATTATAAAAGTATACATTATCATTATCATGAAAGTATTTTTATGACAATCATTTTCAATCTAGTATATTAATGAATCATTTTATTTATGTAAGTACCTAAATAAATGCAAATAAATAAATAAGCCAACCAAAATACAAGATTAAATTATGGTATATTTATGTTCAATGAAAAATATGGTTTCAACTAATATATTTGATAATTACAGTGCAATAATTACTAAATATTATAAAAATTTAATACAGTAAATGTGAACTTTTTTGTGCTGTAGAAATAAGAATTTTTAAGTAAATACAATAAAACCACTGTACGCAAATTAAATTAACGTTTTATTTTGTATTTGTAAGTGTTAGCGATGGTCTACGACGACGAAGCCATGTTGTGTTAGATTCATGAAAAGAAAGATTCATTGAATTGTGAGCTTTGGCTCCTCCTACAGTAATGACGTCTGACCAATTGCTGTTCTCTATTTGCTTAATCTTCGTTGCTGGAAGTGTTTCACAAATCGCGGCTTTTGCGAGCGCAAGTCATGATGATCGGTTAAGGGTTGCACTCATACACTGTAAAAAAAATAAAAAAAAACGGGAAAAAAACTGCATAATCTGCTGTAAATTTTTCGCAAGCGGAGGAAAAACCGCATTTTAGATTTTTTACTGTAATTTGTCAAATCGTCTGCTGTTGTTTTATGTTATCTGGTTGTACTACGGCTGCGTGCGCCATTATTTTATTTTCCAGAGATTCCGATAAAATGGAGCTGAAACGTCAAGCAGGTGAATTTTAATTCCTGCCCATTGATTTCTGGTAAGTGCAAATTTAATTGTTTTGTATTCTTTTATTGTGATAAGTATATAATACTTAGATACTTCATTCACAAAGATCAGGCCATAAATGTTCCATTCTTTTATATAACCTATTGCATAATTATTAAGTACGATAGAAACTCTTATGAGGAAATGTAAACTTTTGCATTATTTGTTGAGATAAAGTACAATATAATTTTTACTTAATCTGATTGTTTTACCTACTGTATTATTTGTAAAAGTTTATAAATTTCTTGTTCTATTTTAAATACTGTTTTTATCACTGGTTTCAAACTTATGGAATTAGTATATATAATACAAACGTGCATTTTAAAAGAGACTTCTAGAATTTTTTGCATTTTTCCATCAATTGTTTTTCAAGCATTGTTAAACTCGTCCTGTTTTTGAGAAAGGCCGTTTTAAGTTCATTGATTTTCGTCTAGAGTTAGTTTTAAATTTGCTTATTTTTGTCAGGTCTTTCTTCTTAAAAATGCCGATTTTTATAGGCTTAATTTTAAGACTTGAATTTCTTCCTGGCATTATTTATCTTTTTATTTTATTTTATTTTATTTCAATTTTTGCTAATAAGTGTTTAATTTCATTTATTTTTTCAGATTAAAACAGAAATATTTAATTTATTACTCTCATAGAAATTACATTTAAATTACGATTTTCTTACTGTGACTTCAAGCACTAGTTATATTTCTATTTATTTCTCGAAAAATTTACATTAATGTACATATATCTCAAAAAATTTAATACGAATTGGCTCATTGCATGGAAAAAAAAAAAAAATGAATTAATGATTGAGTTTTCTCAAAATTTTTCATACTTTTTATAATATAAAAATATTTTCCCGAATTTGTTTTCCTTGAATGTGAAATATTTTGCACAAAATGAAAAATATGAAATTCATTGCACAGGATTTTAATATGGTTGTTAATGAATTACAAAGTAAAGAAATGCTATTTAACAACTTTTCCAAACTTTATGTTAAAATGCTTTGGGATTTTCATTTGTTTTCGCCTATGTCAAATATGATTAAAGTATTGCTAAAATTAGTACAAATATGTTTGCGAAAATTCCTAAGTTTCATTTAAAATTCTAAAAGTTCCTACTTATTATTATTATTATTGTAATTTTAAAGTGGTTGCATTCCCTGGATAATGGATAACACTATATGCATCAATATGGTTTGCATTTGTCCATATCCTTATATCTTTACCAATCCTAAAGTTCTCCTTACATACAACGCTTTTTTTTTTTTTTTTTTTTTTTTTTTTTAAATAATGTTTGAAACTGAAAATGAAAAATGTTTCAAAATAAAAAATCGGGAATTTCAGAAAAAGATTTTTTTTTTTTTTTTTTTTTTGTAAATTTGATTGTTTTATGGAATAGCGTTTCTAAATGATGATCCCACCTCACCTCAGGAAGGATATGTCTGATCGTAGATTATTAAAAAAAAAAAGTTAAATAAGTAATAAAAAGATCATTAATAACTAAGTGAAATATTAGCATAAAATTGAGCATTTTCAGTAAATTAGAAAAACTCTAATTTTTAAAATGAGTGCTGTATAATATATACACTGCTCGACATTGAAAATGCAACACCAAGAAGGAATGATAATAACGGAATGAAATTTGTTGGACACATACATTATCGTAGGAAGAACAGTTGATTAAAATTTCAGGAAATTTGGAGGAATATGTACTGAGAAAACAGTACATGAAGCAGCAACCTCTGTGAGCAATAACAGCACATATCTGCATAGGCATTGAATCGAACAGCGATTGGATGACATGCACGGCTAGAGCATTTCATGAAGTTTCAACACGATGCCACAATTCATCGATCGAAGTTACTGGTGAGTGCGGGGAGGGGGCAGTCGCTTTTCAATGATTAAACAGCCATTTTCATTGGTGCGAGGTCAGGAGAACGCACTGGCCAGAGCAACAGTCGAACACATTCTGTATCAAAGAAGGTCCGGACAATACAAACAACTTGCGGTAGTGCATTATGTTGCTTAAATTTTGCGATACGGAGGCCTCGAATACAGGGCAGAGGGGCGGGCCTTAACTCATCAAAAGTTTAATGGCCGCTGTTCAGAGTGCCAGGAATACGAATATGAAGTAATCGAGACGTGTATCCAATGGGAACCCATAACATCGTTGCAAATGATGGACAGTATGATGATGTCGAATCCCAGCTGGCAATGTGCATTATTCATAATGCCGTTAAATACGGATAAGGCAATCTTGATGCTGTAAACAGGATTGTGATTTGTATGAAAAGGGACTTCACGCCATTTCTGCGTCCAGGTTCATCGTTGATCACACATTAATGGCGCCCATATCAGTGATTCAGTTTTGAGGGTAATCAGAATTTTGGTAGCCGCATACTGAGTCACCACCTGGATTGACGGTATGTTGTACCATTGGATACACGTCCCGGTCACCTCTTGTTTTCATCCCCGCCACTCTGAATACCAGCCATTGCATTTCTGACGAGTTAAGGCCCATAGCTCTGCCCTATGTTCAAGGCCTCCGAAGCGCAACATTTAAGCCGGACAATGCACGACCGCAAGTTGTCCATATTGTCTGGACCTTCATTGATGCCGAATGTGTTCGACTGTTACTCTGGTCAGCGCGTTCTCCTGATCTCGCACCAATGAAAAGGACTGTTTAATCGTTGAAAAGCGACTGGCCCCCCACCACTCACCAATAACTTCGATCGATGAATTGTGGCATCGTGTTGAAGCTTCATGAAATGCTCTACCCGTACATGTCATCCAATCACTGTTCGATTCAACGCCTAGGCAGATATGTGCTGTTATTGCTCACAGAGGTCGCTGCTTTATGTACTGTTTTCTCAGTACATGTTACTCCAAATTTCCTGAAATTTTAATCAATTGTTCTTTCTACTATAATGTATGTGTTCAACAAATTTCATTCCGTTATTATCATTCCTTCTTGGTGTTGCATTTTCAATGTCGAGCAGTGTGACAAATAAATGATAGTGAAAAAAGATTAAGAAAATGTTAGATAGACTTGTTATTTTGTATATATATTTTTTGAACAGTTATAAAAAAACAAAAGAATTATTATTATTATTTTAATCGAGAAAAAAATTAGGTGGGCAGTGCCCCGCTGGCTCTCAATTTCGAACCGCCACTGCACCTATTAAGTAGCGTGAGATAGTCACAGAACGCAGGTAACTCGTTTCACCGTGGCAAAACTTATCAAGAAATTTAAAAGAAAATGTTTCGGCTATAATGCAAGCAGAACTGAAACAAGTCCTTCCGGCTCATTCGGAAGGGTAGGTTGATTTATTTTTTCTTACCAAATAGCTATCATTTTGAAACAAAATGGTGGCTACAAATTACTAATGGGCTTGGTAGAAACATTGATGTGGGCTATGTACATATGGAGTTTTAAGCAAATTGTTTCAAATATACTATTTCTATGTGAATTTGAAATTTTGAAATGGCCAGCAGTTGAAAACAAGATGACGAATCCAGTTGGCAAACAAATATATCAAATGCATATGCAAGATAAGTCTGCTTTACAAATTTAGTTCGAATTAGTTCAAAATTTCAAAAGTTATCGTGTTGACAAATTAAATGGTCGCCGCTTGAATCAAAATGCAGAGCAAGTTGTTTAGTGAATTAATCCAAGATATTTGTAAGATAAATTCCCACTGTCCAACTTTGGTTCTAATAAATTCAATATTTCAAAAGTTATCGCGATAACAAATTCTCAAGCGGCGACGTTCAAGACATTTGAATGAAAAAAACCATTGTTCAACTTTGGTTCGAACTGATTAAGTATTTGAAAAGTTGTCGTGATAACAAATTTTCAAGTGGCTGCCACTTAGAAACAATATGGCCGAGCAAGTTGCCCAGGAAACTCATCCAAGATATTTCAAGCATAAGTTCACTATCCAACTTTGGTTCGAAACAATATTTTAAAAGTTATTGTTATGACAAATTTTCAAGTGGCAGTCTGATTTTAAGTGGCCGTAGCAAATTCCTCCAAGATATTTGAAGCATAAGTTCATTGTCCAACGTTGGTTCGAATCACTATTTTAAAAGTTATTGTTATGACAAATTTTCAAATAGGCGTCTGATTTTAAGTGGCAGTAACTTGGAAACAAAATGGCGGAGCAACTTGCCCAACGAAATCATCCAAGATATTTGTAAGATAATTTCACTCTCCAATTTTGGTTCGCATTAATTCAATATTTCAAAAATTAGCGTGAAAAGAAATTTTCAAGTGGTATCGTGATTTCAAGTGGCTGCACTTGGAAATAAAATGTCGGAGCAAGTTGACTTGCGAACTTATCCGAGGTATTTGAACCGTAAGTTCACTATCCAACTTTGGTTTGAATCAATTTAGTATTTCAAAATTTATTGTGATAGCACATTTTAAAGTGGTAGCCTGATTTCAAGTGGTCTCAACTTGGAAAAAAAAATGTCGATACATGTTGCTCAGCGAAATCATCCAAGATATTTGAATGATAAGTTCACTGTCCAACTTTGGTTCGAATTGAATCAATATTTAAAAAGTTATCATAATTATAAATTTTCAAGTGGTAGCCTGATTTCAAGCTGTTCTGCTTCGTTTAAGATATCCGCCACTTTGTCAAAAATGGCGGATCGAGTTCATTCATAAACTTGGTTGAGACCATTACATGGTCTACGTATACATGAAAATTCAAGCAAATCCGGGCTTTAATACGCTTTTTACAATGTGAATTTGAAATTTTCAAGTGGCCTCCTTTTGAAAATAGAATCGCTGAGCGACTTGGTTAAAGAACTCATCCAAGATATTCATAAGATAAGTTCGCTGTCTAAATTTATTTCGATTTGGAGTATTATAGAGTCACTTGATTAACGAACGCATCCAAGATTATAAAATAAATTCACTGTCCAAATTTGGTTTGATGTGGAGTATTATTTCGGAAGTTATCGTGTTGATAATTTTTCAAGTGGTAGCCTGATTTTAAGTGGCCCCGCTTAATTTAAGATATCCGCCACTTTGTTAAAAATGGCGGATAAAATTCATTAATAAATTTGATTGAGACCCTTATATGGTCTATATATACATCAAAATTCAAGCAAATCCGGTCTTAAATGCGCTTTTTATAATGTGGATTTGAAATTTTCAAGTGGTCGCCACTTGAAAATAGAATGGCTGAGCGACTTGGTTAAAGAATTCATCCAAGATATTTATAAGATAAGTTCGCTGTCTAAATTTATTTCGATTTGGAGTATTATTGTATTATTTCGGAAGTTATCGTGATGACAAAATTTTCATTATATATATATATATATATATATATATATATATATATATACATATATGAAATATAATAGATAGAAGAGATATGAAATATAATGGATAAGAAAGAGATGAGAATTAAATTTGTAATTTTATATTTTAAATTGTTATTTACACATTTTAGTGTATTCTTTTTATATGGCAAAATGAATTAAAGGAAATTTTATATTAAGCTGTAAGTTACTTTAAAAGCATAAAAAATAACGAATGGAAATTGCAATCGCGATCTTTCAAAAATGAATAAACAAGTTAATCATTCAAGCAATTTGATATCTGGAAATATTCTATAAATAAGTTTAATGAGCAATGAAAAAGTATATGGCGCCAGAAAGATTCAATACAAAAGTTAAATTAGCGATACAATTTTTATTAAAATCACCCAATCAACTGTAGAAGAAAATCATATTTATTGAAATTTTATTTTTCCGACTGAGTGAAAATAATGCCTGGACCGGGAGTCGAACCCCGGATCTTTGACTTACAATGTCAAGGCTCTACCAATTGAGCTATCCAGGCCGACACCCCAGTCAGCATTACTCACTCAGACAACCTTTAGGCAGAAAGATTGTAAGTCAAAGATCCGGGGTTCGACTCCCTGTCCCGGCATTATTTTCACTCAGTCGGAAAAATAAAATTTCAATAAATTAGCGATGTTAAAAGAAATAAAAGATTTATGATTATAAGTTAGGGTTTGATTACTTATGTCAAATAGAAAGCAATAAATATCGTGTTAATGACTTGGCAACTTTGGCGGGTTAAGGCTTCAGACTGTCTGGGAAAAACGAAAGCACAACCAATAAGACACAAAGAGAAAGCGTGGTATTAAATGGAATAGTCAATAAAGGAAATAAAGAGGGAACTAGAAATACGCCAAATTACACCAAAAATTACGGGTATAAAAAAGAAAACTCACAAAAATTAGGGGAGCGTTTAGAGAGATTCTCGAACTATCATCAGCTAAAAAGATCTAAATAATATTCGTCGACCGCGGGCCACCGGACTCCGCAGCCCGAACACCCGGTAACCGCGTCAAACCATGAAACCCCAATTTAATTCCGTGCGGCGATCCGAGACTGCAAAATTAAAGTACTGCAACTGGATACAATGTTCTCATTCTCCATCGCCTTCCAAATCCCTACTCACTAGATATTAAATAAAGAGAAGTTTCAGAAATCAAGTCTGTTTCCTTGAAGATACACGACTGTGCACCCGGCATAATTTTACATATAGATAGATAGACAGACAGGTAAACGAAGTGATTGCAATAGGTCGATTTTTAAAGAAATCAATCTAAAACTACAGACGCATCACATGAAGATATATACAGTCGGGCACAAAAAAAAAAAAAAAAAAAAAAAAAAAAAGCAACACCTACTGTTATTTCGTTATTAATTGAAGTAGAAAAATCTGATTGATATCATTTAACGAATTTAAAATTTTTTTGTTGTTTGTCCCCAAGAAAACTTTGACTGCTTGAGGACACTAAATTTCCTCAAATTTAACATTTGTATTTATTTATCTCAAAATCGGGTTGAATACACAAATTTGGGAATCAATAAAACTGTAAAATAAACACCATTGTGCCCCATGAGCAGTGCATGAATCGTGCACAGTAAAGAATTCATTGAATGATTGGTTGGGTTTTACGTCGCGCTAGTGCTGTGTTAATTGGCGATGTCTGAGACTCACTCCTAGGGGTGGTCAGGAAACATGCCATCCCACTTTTGATCCTCCACGGAGGGGATGGCTGCCCCGCTTCGGTGCTTCCCAGAGGTATAATTTGGATAGGAACATGGAGGACATTGCGGCCAAGACGGATTTTGCGTGCACCAGCCACCATTAGTGTACAGGACAGTCTTTTGCCGGTTCAAGTATCGAACCCACAATCTTCCAATTACGTGCTTAGAACTCTACCGACCACTGAGCTGAAGAACAACTGGAGCAAATGGTTCTAATACCTTTAAACAGTGTTCGTGCATGCCAGTTTTTCTGCAATCGTTTTCAGTAGAAAGTCATACCTTGCACAGCAGGCAACATTTGTCGGGTCGTCTATTACTATTATACCTTTTAAAAAAGTAAAATTTAAAATTGTAATATCATTTTTTGCATATGATTGTTCGAACAGACAACCTTTACACAATTTTACTTTGAAATATAAAGGTATCAAATGCTTTCTGCCGTGCAACGCTCGGAAGACAAACATTCCAAAAACGGCACGCGAAAACCGGTCCAGCATTTCCTCCAGTTGTTCTTCAGCTCAGTGCTACTGACTGGGCTACGGCGGTTCGCACAGTGAAAAAAAAAACTTGTTTCGTGAAATTTTGTCAGATATAGAAGCTTTGACCACCAAACATTTTATTGGTAGAAAAAAAAAAAAAAAAAAATTCCTTAAGGGTGGTTATATATAGGAAATAATTTCTGAATTTTCGGGAGCGGGAAATTTAAAGAATAAATTGAAATCCTCTTATTTTGTGTTCTCTCCTACTACAATAATAAATATAGTGTAAATGTGTTTTAAAACGCTTTAATTTACAAATTTAATGATATATAGTTTAGTTTGCATAAATATACCTTAGGTGTTTTTATGCAAATACCTGAGGTATTTGTATAAGTATTTCAGTGAATTTTGTATTGTGTATAAATCAAATTTTTTTAAAAAATAATGCATATAGGTAATTATCCTCGAAAAAATTAGTTTTCAATTTCCTCCTGTTTGATGACAATACATTAATTTTTCCACAAATCAGCGTTTGAAAATATGGTCATCTAAATGTACATCAACAAAGATTCTAGCCAGGGTTCCGACAATGTTTGAGAATTGTGCTCAGCTCATATCTATATGTACAAATGGGGACCAGACAAAGCAGTATCCAAACTGCAGAGTATCGATCTGTTCCTCCTTTTAGTGGTTAGTGGCATCTCTTTTCAGTTAGTTAATTTTAGAAAACTTGGAAAGAACTCAGTCGTTTCTCTCAAGATTTGTATAGAAACTCATGGAAGTTCTATGGAAATAGTAAAGCAAGCGTTTAAAATTTGTATGATGCTATTTAACTTGACAGTACTGTTTTTTTTTTTTTTTTTTTCTCTTCAACATTCAGAGTATAAGCAAAGTTAAGGTATTTTTAGGATTAAAAGAAAAAAAAAAATATATATAGAAAATAAAAATATCTATTTATTATATCGTATCCCGGCAAAAAAAGTGACACAATTAAAAAATGCAGAAATTTGAGAAAAATCAACTTAATGAAAAGCATTGAATAATCCACAATAAAACTGACACAATTACCTCTTAGGAGGATAAATTGGGAGATAGTAATGTCATGCCTTTCATGCACGTTGGAGCACTTCATGCACATTATTCAATTAGGTAATTTTTTGACGTGTCACTGTTCTTGACAGGGTGCGATAGGTTCATTTATAAAGAAATAAAAGAAAATAAAAATAAGTTCAATAAAAAAGTTCTCAATAAGTTCAATAAAAAAGATAATTATATATTTTTTTCCTTTCCACATACTTTCATTTCCTTTTAAATCTGCATGCAGTTGATTTAATATGAAGAAAATGCTAATTTATATATTTATTATTACGTTTCTTATTATTTTTCATCTTTAAATTTCTCTTTAAATTAATTAATTGTTCTCTTATCAAATGGCTACGGTTTATATCGATTTTTTTATTCTTACAGTTTAATAACTAAAGAAAGATAATTGTTCTGTGCATCTATCAATTGTTCATTTGAGAAATACTTAAAAAAAAATAATAATAATTGGATTTAGAAATTATTAATGTTTGTATCTAGGATAGCAAAATTTAAAACCTTTTCCATTGTGAAAAATATACATATGTATAACAGACTGTCTAGGTTTTAATTCCAAAATTTGCTATTTGTAATACTATCATTGGCTGCATATTATATCATGAATTTAAAGTGAAAAGAAAACTTCATATTCTTAAGCTATATTGATTCTTTATTATTAATCACAGCAAAATATTTTGTCATAAAAAATATTCTCCAGACAATTAAGGCTACTTTTCATTACCGACACAAAGTTGTCATGAAGATCATTAAGAATGACATTATTTTAGACTCTACAACAAATAATAAATTTTAACAAAAATATCACGCACAATAAAAAAAAAAAAAAAAGGAATGCTTATTTAGGCTTAAATCGTTTTGATGAAAGTTATGTAAACTCGATATGATTTAAAAAAAAAAAAAAAAAAAAAAAAAAAAAAAAAATGCAGCATATCATTTTTCAAGTATTGTCTGATTTACATTTTAATGACATATTTTGCAATGACGAACACAATACAACTTGAGTTTAGCTGATGTAGTAAAGATTGTAAACACACTTAACATCTTGAACATTATGACTTTATAGTACTTATTAAAATGGTAAGTTGTTACGTTGATTCTGTAAAAAATAAAACAAAAATAAAATAAAACAAAAATAAAATAAAACAGGAAATGAGAGTTCATAAGTCGACAATGGATGCATTTTCTTGATGAGCAGACGATTTATTCTTGATTGGTAAGAACCTTGATGCCACTTGGAATTCCACAAATAATTTTCTTTAAGCTTTCGCATCTTTTTCTTTACTAGGCTACAGGAAAATAAAAGAAAAAATTTTTTACTACTTTTATTTTCATTGTAATGAAAAATTATTTTTCTTGCAATTAAAAAATAATTTACAGAAAATTTATAAAAATGTTTTTTGGAAAAAAAAAAAAAATGCGCGCAATAAAATAAACTATTGTATAAACTAAAACTTTTATTTGTCTATTTTAAAGACGTTTTCTCCTCATCGGTATTTCAAGGAATAACGATTCATTTTCGATCTGTAAGAAGAAAATATTTATCTTATAATATCCAGTAATTTAATACTGCAAATTTTGTCTCAAATCTCTTCATTCTGTGAATCTACTTTTTTCTTTTCCATTGTTACTTATTACCATATATATGTGCAAGTATATTATGAGAAAGTGCCATTATTTAAAAATAAAGTTTATTCCTTCTACGTATCTACTAATTCTGATTCAGACAGTATTTACATCTATACAATCTACATCCATATTTAAACATCAAAACTTCTTCATAAAGGGGAGCGTGGGGCTAGCTGTCACAGGGGTAATAAGTAACACGTAATTTACTAAATAGTTTGTAACATTTGTGATTGAATATTTTTATAAACATAATTCTTATGAAGCGCTTTATGATGTAAGCACAATCGGTGATTCACAAAAATGGTTAATGAGAGGTTCTGTACACGTGCTTCATTTTAGCTAGTTGTGGAAAAAAAACTATTTCGTAAATTTTGATTAAAGATATGCTAATTTATACTTTAACGAAATGCTTATAGCTATTTATTTACTCTGTGTGTTGAGTTGTAAAATGCATATTTAATTTTTTGTATAAATCGTTATATATTTTTATAAACAAACAAAATGTCCAAAATCATACGGTGGGGGCAAATTGTAACATGTTAGAGGAGTGGCTTGGGGAGATACCTTCAGCCAGAACTCGAAGTCTTCACCCATTTTCAGAAAACTTTCAGAAATGAAAAATTTTTGGCTTCTTTGCTAATGCTATATTTATACAGAAATATTTTCTATGTTTTTATATTATAGTACCGTGATTATTTAACCACGAATTAGAATCACGATTTAATCACGAATTAGAGAATATTGCATAAAAATAGTGGTAGAAAAAAAGCAGAAACTTTTCATCAATGAGAGTGTCCTGAAAAAAGGGCAGAAAATTCGAACTCTGCTAAACGCTCTCTGTGGCATAAGAATAGGTATAATGCTTAATTTGCAAAATGTGTGCACACATTAAATGCATGAGAGGGAACAAAATATCATTTGCTTGAATTAATATAAATTTTGACTAAGATTGACTTCTATGTTGATTTTATCTTTAATTTTCTCTTTATTTTACTATAATCCATTTGATATAATTCATTGTTACTATACCAAGAAGGTCATAATTTAATATTAGTTATTAATTGTCTTTTTTATTAAATTAATAAATGATTGATAACAAAAAACATTTTGAAATATTGTCGTTTTGATTGTTAGGGTTTCCCTTTGTATTTGTTACAATTTGCACCACGTGTATTACAATTTGCCCCAAATCTGGGGCAAATTGTAACAGGCAAATAATTTTGAAAAAATATTTTTTGTGCTAAAATTAGCAAAATTAATGAAAGTTTTTTTTTTTTTTTTTTTTAATGAATATGATAGATGAATATGCATGCTATGAAAAACAGCAATTATAATCAGGAAAACGTAAATACATTTCAAAATATACTTAATTTTCCAAAAACTGTTGCAACCTGTTCCCTGCTCCCCTACCATAAAATAAAAGGAAGCAATACCGGTTTCGAAAGGATGTGATCTTTCTTCTTCAGGGGTAAAAAACACGTGCTACTATCTTGGAGGCAAAAGCAAGACAGAACGAGAGAGAAAAACAAGAAGGAAGAGCAACACAACCAGCTAATAAGACAGCTGCATTCAATAGCCGATCATGTTACATCAGTTCTTTAATTTATAATCTACATCAACCTTTTCCTAGGAACCCCCCCCCCCCCCCCCGCCACCTTTACCCTACCTTTAAAACTTTTGTCATCAATTTATTCTTTTTCCCGGAATGGGGTGGGGTGGGGTGGGGTACACATTATGTGTATTTCTTGAAAACACAATTTTCTATGGTTATTTCTCGTATGAAAATTATTACGCTATACATTTTTAGAACAAATTATGCAATAGTTTAATACTTAAAAAGACACAATTACAGTTTCACGTCACATTTTTTTTTTTTTTTCTTCTAAATCATTTACACTAATTTTTTGCAAAGCATGTTACATAAAAAAAAATAATAAAAGTAACTGAAAAAATAATTTTAGTCTTCCAAAATAATTTGAGTCTTTCCCTATCATTCACTAAAATAAAATTTTAAAATATTTCTACAAATGATAGGTTTTACATTTTTTGCTTTAATATATGACGTTTAGAAAAACTTGTATCGGAAAATCATCTTATGTAATCACCGAATGTAATATAAAAATACCGAAAATAAACAAGCTATTTTGAGCTTATAAAATTTGAAGTATTTTCTGCTGAAGTTTACACAAAATCAATTCATCTTCATAAATTAAATAATCTGGTGTGTCACTCACACGACTTTCTCTTACCCTGAAATTTAATACTATAAATACAGGTTGGAGATTAAGAGGTAAGATAACGATGTTATGTAAACTTATGTTAAACAATTCAAATTAGGCTTCCGAAGAGTTTTATATGATAATTAATTCTGTGTGAGGGGGGCTACCGCCCCACTCAACCCCCCGTTTCATTAATGCACCTAGATTTATATAAAATTTAATTCGGTTATTAAAGAATAATTCTGTTTTTAAAAAATAATTTATTAAAATTATTATTTAAAAAAATTATCTTTTATGATAATGCAGACGATTTCTATATTAGAGAAGTAGTATAACAATAAATATCCCCCCCCCCCAAAAAAAAAACATCTTATTCTCAATATTAAAAAAAAAAAAAAAAAAAAAAAAAAAAAAAAAATTCTTTTTTTTTTCGTTAAAAGTGAAAAAAATCGATAACTTTATTTTAAATTATCGCAGATCGATGGTTCAACCATTCGTTTTAAAGGTATTGGCGAGCTCTTTTGAAAGATACCCATCATGAAAATTTACTCCCCTCGAGGGGGGACTTCCCCCCCAGGGGGGGGAGGCGAGGCACCTACATACACAAATTTTTTTTCCCAGTTGACTATCTCTATTACAATATATATATATTCGTTTCATTTGATTTAGTGCAGTCTATAGACGTTAAACTCTACTTACCTGCAATTTCCCCCATAGACGTAATGTATTAGAATTCTCTTGATTATCCCTGTACACGAACCATTTGCTTGATCTTAACGAAAAGCTTACTGTAGCATCTATATATGATACACATTTAGAATACCAAGTTTGGAATGTCTGCTGCTATTTGTTCTTGAGATATGCTGATAACAGACAGACACACACACAGACACACACACAGACACACAGACATACACACAGACCATTTGCTAAGAACATGATTTTCGTATTCAGGGGTCCTCAAAACGTGTAAATATAACAAAATCTCGCGTTCGAAAATTTGACCCAAAAACAGTACTTTCTCTACCTTATGGGTAAGAGAAAGTAAAAATTATTGATATCGCCTTTTCTGAAGCATGTCATTTTAAAATATTATGTTACGTTACAAACGAGTGCGTGATTCCCCTTTTAATATTATTCGTGTGGCTGCAGTCAGTAATGCAATTAATTTTCACAGTTGAAGTAAATGTACCAGTAGTGGATAATTCGAGGACATAATTCGACTATTGTTTGTGTATTGTTCTTAATTTTAGAGGCTATGACAATAATCAGTGCTTAGTGCCTTAATTAACTCTTTCTGTATATGAGTAACATGTAAATTTTCGAATTAAAACATTTTTATACTTAAATAAATAAATAAATAAATATATATATAAATAAAAGATTTTGGAGAGCTTGAAATCCGCTAGTAATGGGCATCTTTTTGTTAATTTATATGTCACTTTTTAAAACTTTTAATAAATAAATAAATAAGAATAAAAAGCCAATCACTTAGACATATCGTCGGAATATCCTGCGTATAAACCGCAGGTAGGTAAATCAGTTTCGCCCCAGAAATTTTGTGTAACAGAAAGAGCTGTATTTCTACGACGAAATGCCTCAAAGAAATGTACTTTCGTCTTTTAATAAAAATTTCTAGTTAAAACTTATTTATCTCACCTGCCTATTAAATGCAGAAAATTACGGTAAATATTTAATTAGCAAAAGGTACATTCTCAAAAGGTACATTTGTTAGTTTAATCAGAAACTGAAAACAGCTTGCTATTGGAAAAAATAATTATTTCAATTGATTATTTTTATGAATCCAATACTTTTTTCTGGTAGAAGAAAGTGAAAGCGGAAATATATATACATAAGCACCAACCTAATTCGGAATATTGTTACCCGCCCCTTTTCCCATACCACTTAATTTTTTAAAGTAATTCTCTTCAAATATATTTACGATGAAATAAGAAGAAAGTACTCTAAAAAAAGCTTGGTGGGAAAAAAATGCGGTACTAACAATTCTCCTGATTATTAAATAGGATGTTGGCAGCTCTGTACGTATATTGTAACGAAAGTCTCTTCATCTGTGAACGCCGTGGCCGTGGCCGTGAGGCAAAGCGCCGAGCTACAAACACAAAGGTCGTGAGTCCGA
The DNA here is from genome assembly GCA_963930645.1 of Salticus scenicus. Taxonomy (NCBI): domain Eukaryota; kingdom Metazoa; phylum Arthropoda; class Arachnida; order Araneae; family Salticidae; genus Salticus; species Salticus scenicus. The sequence continues at coordinate 86,420,222 of OZ005651.1, forward strand.
TCTCACTCAAGGGCAAGTGGTTAAAAATGGTTTTTATTTAATTCTAAATTGTTTATTGCTTATTTATTCATTATGACATTATGTTAATGTCATAATATTCAGTCAATTTCTAGACTTTTCGAATTCTAGAAGATTCTGTTCTAGAAGATTCATCAACTGCATATAAGCTGATGTAAAATTTAGTTGAGTTGAAAATAAAGTCTCGAGTTGAGCGTTAAGTGCTCTATGTTATTTCGCTCTAGTGTTTCTGCACAAACAGTTATCTAAGCCTAATCTACGTCACAGTTTGGTGGAGGCGCCGAGTACCGATAACTAAAACCGATAACGGAAGAACTACGCAAAAGTAAACGACTCCAAGGACTTCCTATAGAGTTTGAAAGCCTTCCCAATCCAGAAAGAAGTTCAAGAAAGGTGCCAGACGAGGCCTAGCAAAAGCCTAACATTGCCACAGTACAAATCCTGACATATCAGTTACCTAGAAATCCATGCTAGTAAATGCTAGTAAATGGCTAAAGAACTTTCAACGTATTGCTGCCTACAACCACTGGGATGAGCAAATGTGCCTAGTAAACGTAATCTTCTACCTTGCCGGAACAGCTAGGCAGTGGTTTGGAAACAACGAGGGCACTTTCACTAGTTGGACTTAAGACTACTATATAACAGGCTGAATCATTCGCCGCCATTTGTCAGTCAAGTCCGTCATTGCTAAAACTAAGACTATTGTATATGTCTATTATATGAGATTATATAAGACTATTATATAATAGTCTTAGGTTTGGCAGAGACGAACTACCATATAAGATTATTATATGAGACTATATAAGACTATTATATAGTAATTAGCAATGACGGACTTGACGTACAAATGGCGGCGATGATTCAGCCTGTTATATAGTAGTCTTAGTTGGGCTGTATTCCAGGAGGCACTAAACAACACATTCTACCGGACAAATGACGTACGAAGACAAGCTGAGAGGCAACTGCTTACTCGTGTACAGCAAGTTGAAGAGACATCCGAGTCCTATATCCAAGGCGTACTCTCTCTTTGCAGGAAAGTCAACCCAGTGTTGGGCATCAATCGAATAAATTTTCAATCAACTAATTAGTTGACTAAAAATTTAATCACGATTAATTTAATCACAACTAACGGTTATTCATTTGCTGCAACTAAAAATTCAATCGCGATTAAATTAATCGGAAAACAGACGACTAACCGTTAGTTGCGATTAAATTAATCGTGATTAAATCAATCGTGATTAATATTTCAGTCATTTTCTGCAACTAAAAATTCAATCATGATTAAATTATTCGAGTATCAGACAACTAACCGTTATTCATGATTAAATCAATCGTGATTAATATATTAGTTGCAACAAATGATTAACTGTTAATCATGACTAAATTAATCATGATTAAATTAATCGTGATTGAATTGTAGTTGTATCCATAGCTGATATCCCCCCCCCCTTTCTCTGTAGATCAAATGATGCCGCTAAATTTTTGATAGCAATTTTCAGTAACGGTTTTTAAAAACTTTCCAACAAAGTTGAAAAATGTTAATCACATCGGTTTGTCTGTCTGTCCGCGCTCTAGCTCTAACTCCCGTAAATATTTATGGAATTTTCTGAAACTGATATATGTTATTCAAGTTCACTATCGAATGTTCCCTATTGAAAGTGAAGTAAATACCTCTACTGCTCTATGTACAGGGACACCCGAAAATATTCAAAGCATTGTAATCTATGGGAGGTATTTCTATAAAGCATATTTTAATACTTTTAATGTACACAAATCTTAATGAAATTGAAATATGTCATTCAACATTAATATTGGATGTTTTTTATGTAAAATGGAGTAAATATCAGCACTGTTTTGTTTACAGGGATACTCGAAAGTATTCCAATGCATTGCGTTCTATGAGAGGTATTTCTATAAACCAAATTTTAATTGCCGAAACGTCAGTGCAGGCCCTCTGTTGAGACTGAAAACGGTTTTGGGCTCTGTCTGTGTGTCTGTCTGTCTGTAGCGCGATAGAGGCCGCAAAAATGCCTCTATTGAATTGAAATTTGGTACACATGTTCATGAGCCCCACGAAATCAGCTGTATAGTTTTTGGTATGTATTCCATTTGTAGTTCGTATACAGGGACACGCCAAAGTTTTTCTTATCATTACGGCCTATGGGAGAAATTTGTATGTATCGCAATAGCGGCCACAAAAATCACGCTATTGACTTGCAATTTGGTACACGTGTTCATGAGCCCAACACAATCAGCTGTATAGTTTTAGGTGTGTATTCCATTTGTAGTTCGTGTACAGGGACACGCCAAAGATTTTCTATCATTACGGCCTATGGGAAGAATCTGTATGTATCGCGATAGCCACCGCAAAAATCAAGCTATTGACTTCCAATTTTTGACGAAACGTCAATGGAGGCCCTCTGTTGAGATTCAAAAGGATTTTGGGTTCCGTCTGTCCGTATGTCTGTCTGTCTGTCGTGCGACAGCGGCCGCAAAAATCACGCTATTGACTTGAAATTTTGTACACATGTTCATGATCCCCACGAAATTAGCTGTATAGTTTTGGGTGTGCATTCCATTTGTAGTTCGTGTACAGGGACACGCCAAAGTTTTTGAAGTGAAAACTTCTTTAGGAGCGTTGAGCACTTTTGGGTCAACAAAAATCATTGAACTCCCGTCATCGTCAGCTAACGCTTTCCATTTGAAGTGAAAACTTTTGGGTGAACAAAAATCATTGAATTCGAGTCATCGTCAGCAAACGCTTTCCATCCTTGTATGATACAAATAATGTGTCATACAATTAACTTGCTAATGTGAAGTGTTAACAATTATATACTGTATATTGTTTTAAAACCTGGTGCGGCTTCACACGACTTCTCTCATCTCCGGGCACTGTCTCTATTGCAGTTAGTCCTCATAAAACCGTGAGAAAGGCCAAAGCCGCCATTTTTCTCACGTTTTTACAATCTGGTGCGGCTTTACACGACTTCTCTCATCTCCGGCCACTGTCTCTTAAGGATTGCAGCCGGAAACGTTGCATTTAGACCTCACAAAACCGTGAGAAAGGCCAAAGCCGCCGTTTTTCTCACGGTTTTACAACCTGGTGCGGCTCTACACGAATTCTCTCATTTCCGGACACTGTCTCTATTGCAGTTAGACCTCACAAAACTGTGAGAAAGGCCAAAGCCGCCATTTTTCTCACGTTTTTACAATCTGGTGCGGCTCTACACGACTTCTCTCATCTCCGGACACTGTCTCTAAAAGATTGCAGCTGGAAACGTTGCATTTAGACCTCACAAAACCGTAAGAAAGGCCAAAGCCGCCATTTTCCTCACGTTTTTACAATCTGGTGCGGCTTTACTCGACTTCTCTCATCTCCGGCCACTGTCTCTTAAAGATTGCAGCTGGAAACGTTGCATTTAGACCTCAGAAAACCGTGAGAAAGGCCAAAGCCGCCATTTTCCTCACGTTTTCACAATCTGGTGCGGCTCTACACGACTTCTCTCATCTCCGGACACCATCTCTTGCAATTAGCGCATTAAATAAAATTGTAATATAATTTTTATAGCAGTAGTTTATATTAATGGATAAAAAAACACTTCATTTAATCGTATTACCTACAGAATAAAATATTTCCTGACGATTCAAGAAATACACATGTAATTGTTCACGTTTTCACTTCTGTCGGCACTCCCGAAGTGCAACTGTTTTTTTTTTTTTTTTTTTTGTCATTACGGCCTATGGGAAGAGTTTGTATGTACCGCGATAGCGCCCCCCAAAATAACGCTATTGACTTGCAATTTGTACACATATTCATGAGGCCAACGGTATTAGCTGTATAGTGTTAGGTGTGTATTCCATTTGTCGTTCGTGTACAGGGACACGCCAAAATTTTTCTTATTTTTACGGGCTATGGAAAGAATTTGTATGTACCGCAATAGCGGCCGCAAAAATCTTTCGATTGACTTGCAAATTGGCGCACACGTTCCATCTTTGCATATAAGTAGCTGTATAATTTTTATTTCTATATTTTTTATAAACTGTGTACAGGGACACGCCAAAATTCTTAACATTACGGCGTATGGGGTGAATTTCGTTTAAACGCATTTTAATATCATTACTTTGCAATGAAGAAAATGAAACTAGCGTACGTGAGTAAGATGCTTAAACTTATGTTGTTTGAAGAAAATATGTGCTATTAAGCTTTCTAATTAATGTACAGGATCTTACAAAAGTGTTCTGACAATCTCACATAGTCATCCAAACGATGTCAAATTTGGAACACTTATTAATTTTAAACGCAAAATAAGCTGAATAGTTTTTACTCGTGTATACAATGTTTATGATTCGTTTACAAAGACACACGAAAGAATTTCGTAACATTAGATCCTATGGACAAATTTTTAATTTAAGCGCGCACTTTCATGCGTTTATGCCAAATTGAACTTTATAAAGTTAACATACATTATAAAGATGCTTAAAATCATTTTTACTCTTAAAAAAGGTTGTGTATAGACTAAATAATTTATGGGACCACACAAAGTAATTCCGAGTATGTACTGTAATCATCCAAATGATGTCAAATTAGTTTGAAAAATTAATGAGTTGTAATTAATTAGGTTTATTTTTATTATTGGCGTTTATAATGACTGTGGCTACTTTTCCGGGATACATAAAGGAATTTCGTACTATTACTGTCTATAGTCGGTATTTCTTATAAGTGTATTTTAACAAGGTTACACCCCATCTAATATAATGAAATTTTATTAGAATTTTAAAAGCATGTTTTCCTGTTGAAAATTGTGGGCATAGAATTGATAATTAGTTTAAAGGTTACGCAAAATATTTCCGATATGCTATGTAATTTTTTTAATATGAAATTTGATAGTTATGAAATTTGGTATTTATGAATGTCAGGGAAATAATACAAGACCGTCGTTTATTAAGAATACATATTGTTGCGTACTTGGGGGTTCGTAAGTTGTCCGAGAATGAAAGACGAAACTTGCAAAAATTCAGTGATTTATTCAAACAAGTTCCAGAAAAATACGGGTCTATAAACCAAGTATCAGCTTCAATTCAGCCAGTAAACATAGCTTAAACAACAGCCGTTAACAGTAAAACAACAGTACAAACTCTATCAATAACACATAAAGCAAGTCTCATTCAAAGAGGCTCAAAGCAAAGCAAGCATTTGACGAAACTGACACAGATCTGAGACTGACCGCCTTGGCGAAAATAATGCTTCTTTTATACTTTTCTTTCGAACACAGACTGTTCTGGAAAATTCTCATATCACATCAGCCAATGAGGTTAGAGCTTCCATATTTGGTATATCCCTAATAAAGATTTTCTCGCCAAGGTCGTCAAGAAAACCGCCAAAGAGGGAAATAATCGCCGAATTTGGCGCCAAATCCATTTCTTCCCTTATTGGAGCTTTTTAATGCATTTTCAAAGGAAAATTAGGCTATTTTAACGCTAAAACGACTAGAAATGCACAAAATTAGCATTTTATCAGCTTACTAAACTTCTTTGAAAGAAATTATGCAAAAATAAATGCAATTATTTACTATTCCGTAACACTTTATATGATATACAAATAGGTATACAAAGAGAGATAAAGCGGGGGGTTGAGGGGGGTGGCAGCCCCTCTCTGTAATGTATGTGATTATGGTAAGAAGTCGATCGAATCTATATATACTATTATATAATAAGGAATAAATAAAAATGGCCTATTGAATAATGTCTGATGCAAATAGGACGTTGAGGCTCCTGATATGCAGATCCACTAGTAACTTTACTTTGCATAAAGCTTAATGAAATTGAAATATGTTATTTATATGCGCAAAAGAATGCTTTCTATATATTATAGTATGATTAGCATTAGATTTACAGGGCCAGACAAAAATATTGAGTTACATTAAGAGACATTAGTAAAATTTTGCTGGAATTGCACGTTCGTTTGCATTAAGTATCTTTAACAATTTCTAACAATTTTTAAGTGTGAATTTTACTTCAGTTTGTGTATCTGTCTGTCTGTTCGTCTGTTTGTCCGCGCTCTAATTGGCATAAATATTTATGGAATTTCTTGAAACTGATATATGTTATTCAAGTTTGCTACTGAATGTTCCCTATTGACAATGGAGTGAATAACTCTGCCGGCTTGTGTACAGGGCCACCCGAAACTATTTCAAAGCATTGTGTCTTATGGGAGGTATTTCTATAAACCCTATTTTAATACCTTAATTGAACACAAATTTTAATGAAATTGAAATATGTTATTCAAGTTCATAATTGGTTGTTTCCTATGTATATTGTTTAAATACCACCACTGGTTTGTGTAAAGGGACACTCCAAAGCACTCCAAAGCCGTGCGTTCTGTGAGGTATTTCTATAAACCAAATTTTGATAACATTATTACAAAGCTTAATAAAATTGAAATATGTTATTCATAGGCACCATGGAATATAATATAATTAGCAATTGATTTACAGGGCTACACAAAAATATTCCCTTATATTAAGAACTATTAATAAAAATTTGCTGGAATTGTACTTTCATTTACGTTAAGTGTTTTTAACACTTTCTAACTATTTTTAGGTGTTAATATGATTTCAACTTGTGTGTCTGTCTGTCCGATTGTTTATTTTTCTTTCTGCCTGTCTTCCGCCCCCAGCAATACTTTTAGAAATTTTAAAAAATGTTATATATTAGTCGAGTTCACTATGGAATGTTCCCTATTTAAAATGGGATTAATAGGTCGTGTGCAACTAGTTTGTGTACAGGGTCAGGTTTGCGTTTTAGATCAGACATTTTAAAAAATCATATTCAAATAACTTTCTACTGTAAAAATCATAAAGAAATTTTATGCATTGTTAATATTCTAACATAATGTTTTGTATAGAATATGATTAACCTTCAGATTTACAGGACTACACTAAAATATTCAGATACATTAATAGCTGCAATTATAATTTACCATATGCATTTTCTTTTGTGTTAAGCCTCGTATCTCTCGTAAGGTATTAAATTTACATGGTATTTGTTTGGGGTTTTTCATGTAAGTTGCTCAATACTTTTAGCTATTAAATTATACAAGAGAAATTTTTATAAAGCTTGTGCATACGTAGTTGAAAATTATTCAGTAAAAGTGCTCGTATTTCCTAAGATATTTAACATTTTTGCATTCTGATTGCTGTATGTGTGCCTAATGTAGCATACCATATTTCTTAAAAATGGATTTCCACTGCATCTAATGCCCTACGTGTTTTAATTAAAAAAGGAGAAATTGTTTTTGCGATTTTTTAAAGAAACCGTTATATCTCCATGAATATATGAGGTAACCTCTTAAAATTTATATATATAATGAAAATATTCTCATAATCATATGCTACAACCAAAACGAGTTCAAAGCATTACCTTTTACAAGGTGATCCAAAACATTTATGTTTTTGTTTATTTTTTTACACTGGTGCACTTTTCCTCTTAAGGACACAAATTTTGCAGAAAAAGGCGAGGTATAACATGTTCTTTACACTACCGAAGTTTCAAGATGATTCCTATAGAATTCTTCTAGATATTTGACAAAATTTCTTAATTCGAAAGTACACAAATACTTATTGGTAGGTTGCATACCTCTTAAATAAAGGTCTTTAATTTGTTTTATAAATAATTAATAGTTTACATGGTATTTTCGCAAATTCAAAAATTAAAATTATAAAAATTAAAATTAAAAGCTATTAGGTGTTTAATTTTCGATACTTTTCTTTATTTTAAAAATACTTAAAATGAAGTTTAAACTGAAATTTTTTTTCAGTTTACGTAAGTCTACTAAAAATGCATAAAATAATATTTCTTTAAAATATTACTGAGAATATATTAGCTACATCAACAGTTTATATAATTATTTATGTAATGAATTTATTTTGCGTTTGTGCATATTCTTGAATGAAAAACTGATTTGAGTATTGTCTTCCTGACTAGAAAACTAAAATAACAAAAACTATGTATAATTTGAAGATATATTAGTAAATGAGAATTTATCGTCTGCAATCTTTAAGAGGCAGTGTCCGGAGATGAGAGAAGTCGTGTAAAGCCGCACCAGATTGTAAAAACGTGAGAAAAATGGCGGCTTTGGAATTTCTCACGGTTTTGTGAGGTCTAACTGCAATAGAGACAGTGTCCGGAGTGAGAGAAGTCGTGTAGAGCCGCACCATATTGTAAAAACGTGACAAAAATGGCGGTTTTGGCCTTTCTTACGGTTTTGTGAGGACTAACTGCAACGTTTCCCGCTGCAATCTTTAAGAGACAGTGCCCGGAGATGAGAGAAGTCGTGTAGAGCCGCACTAGATTGTAAAAGCGTGAGAAAAATGGCGGCTTTGGTCTTTCTCACGGTTCTGTGAGGTCTAACTGCAACGTTTCCGGCTGCAATCTATAAGAGACTGTGGCTGGAGATGAGAGAAGTCGTGTAGAGCCGCACCAGATTGTAAAAACGTGAGAAAAACTGCGGCTTTGGCCTTTCTCGCGGTTTGGTGAGGTCTAACTGGAATAGAGAGTGTCCGGAGATGAGAGAAGTCATGTAGAGCCGCACCAGATTGTAAAAACGTGAGAAAAATGGCGGATTTGGCCTTTATCACTGTTTTGTGAGGTCTAACTGGAACGTTTCCGGCTGCAATCTTTAAGAGACAGTGTCCGGAGATGAGAGAATTCGTGTAGAGCCGCACTAGATTGTAAAAGCGTGAGAAAAATGGCGGCTTTGGTCTTTCTCACGGTTCTGTGAGGTCTAACTGCAACGTTTCCGGCTGCAATCAATAAGAGACTGTGGCTGGAGATGAGAGAAGTCGTGTAGAGCCGCACCAGATTGTAAAAACGTGAGAAAAATGGCGGATTTGGCCTTTATCACTGTTTTATGAGGTCTAACTGGAACGTTTCCGGCTGCAATCTTTAAGAGACAGTGTCCGGAGATGAGAGAAGTCGTGTAGAGCCGCACCAGATTGTAAGCACGTGAGAAAAATGGCGGCTTTGGCCTTTCTCACGGTTTTGTGAGGTCTAACTGCAATAGAGACAGTGTCCGGAGTGAGAAAAGTCGTGTAGAGCCGCACCAGATTGTAAAAACGTGAGAAAAATGGCGACTTTGGGCTTTCTCACGGTTTGGTGAGGTCTAACTGGAATAGAGACAGTGTTCGGAGATGAGAGAAGTCGTGTAGAGCCGCACCAGATTGTAAACACGTGAGAAAAATGGCGGCTTTGGCCTTTCTCACGTTTTTGTGAGGTCTAACTGCAATAGAGATAGTGTCCGGAGTGAGAGAAGTCGTGTAGAGCCGCACCAGATTGTAAAAACATGAGAAAAGATGCATTCAAAAGATTGTATTCCTGAAAAAGCAACATAAAAAAATTCTCGAATATTGGTAGACTCGCGTTTTTATCCGTGGGTCAAAAAATAATGCTAACCCGACTCGCACCCGTCGCAGAACGCTACCTGAATAATATACATCAGTTTCAGGTCATTCTAAAACTATGATAAGAAATCTGATGGACAGATTGACATTCATATAGACAGACCGAAATGTGAAGTCCTAAACACATTTAAACGATATTGAAAAATGTTTTACTGTGAATTCTTATTTTTTCTTATATAAAATTTATCATTAATTACTGATTTATTCGTTAGTCATAAAACTTTTGATTAATGATTGATTCAATCATTAGTCATAAAAATACTATTAACGATTGATTTATTCGTTAGTCATAAAAAAAAATATGATTAATGATTAAATTATTCGTTAGTCGTAAAATCTACGATTAACGATTAATTTAATCGTCAATCAAAACATTTGCGATTAATGATTGAATTAATCGTTAATCAAAATATTTATGATTAACGATTAATTCAATCATTAGTCAAAATATTTTTGATTAACGATTGAATTAATCATCAGTCAAAATATTTTTGATTAACGATTAATTTAATCATTAATCGTTAGTCATCCAGATGATTGAATTTTGCCCAACACTGAGTCAACCCTTCCACGAAAGAAGAAGAAAAAGTGGCTCATCACATGAAGGGTATTGGAGGGGACCTGTACCAGATCCTGTTGACGCAAGACTATCAAACAGTGGAAGCTCTTACAAAACGTTGCCGTCAGATTGAGAGCCTTTGACGAACGAGGGTAAATCGACCAAGTTTCCAAAGACTACCTAACATGTCTACTATATCGATTGAAATGGACATCGATGACATGAGGTCACTAATACGCAGCATTGTGAGAGAAGAGCTTCGAAAGTTTTTGCCCGATAGAAGAATCTCTCAAGAAAACGAACATGAATCTGCAATAGACATTGCCTCGATTGTCTAAGAAGAAGTCATGGAAGCTTTAGCCTCTATCACGGGAAAAAGACGCAATATCACACCTCGACAATCAGTCCCAGTTAGATCCTAGCAAAGACGTGGATCCAAAAATAACACCACCACCCAAGCGTAAGACAGACCTATGGAGAACTGCCAGTAATGTACCAATCTGCTACCATTGGGGACGTCCAGGGCATGTGCTGAAGTACTGCAGAGAAAGACGATAGATATTTGTAGACGCAAGAAATTCCAGGATATCCAGAATTCGACGATATATAGACAATGAATCCTTAAATAGTTTTGACGGCAACTACATGCAGACCAGGTCTACCAGTTATAGAAGTGATTCACCCTATCCTCGCCGTTCCTTCAACTGCAGACAGTCGTAGTCACCTGCACGTCGATCCAGTCGCCCCCCACGTCGACCTGACGAGGAAAACTAATTCAGGAGACCTGTGATGGAGGCTGCAACTGTAGAAGATCCTGCGACATATAGCACGACAAAGTTGGAAAAGTTATGTTACAATAAATGGACAACGTGTAAAAGCTCTTGCTGATTATTCCGTCATCTCTGAAAAATTACGCAGGCTATAAAATGCACCCATGTTCTCCGAAGACGGACCTATATTGAGAACTGCATGTGGAAAACCCATAGCCACCTCAGGAAGTTGTGAGTTAAAAGTAACTTTAAGTGGAACTACGAAACCATTTGAATTTTTGGTGTTCCCAAGTTGTAGCCACCAAATGATATTTGGATGCGACTTTTTACGTGCTACCAGACGCCATCATAGATTGTGGAAATGAAAAACTTCAACCTTCAGAAATTCTTTCGGACGTTGAAAGGGCGGTCAACTGAATCAGACCGCCCTTTGTTTGCTGCAATAGATTATGCAATCGAACCACATTCAATCCAGCAGATATGTGCTCTGAATCCATTAATTTCAGAAGCAGATGCAGCTATTATCATCGGAAGGGAAATTCTCAGGTGTGAAAGAGATTTATTTATACCAGCCACAATAAGTTCTGTCGAGGATGGTTGCTGCAAAGTTTGGGTAACGAATTGCTCTTCAGGAACTCAGATAATACCAAAAGGTATGAAAATAGGCTGCGTGATGACAATAACAAATGATTCGATCAATTCGCTCACTGATAAGGACGAAAAAGAGACTAAGGGGCGCAGGTTCAGGAAGAGACTCACTCGGGAAAAGCTTACAAAAATTCTGGATCCTCAGATAACTGCCGCTGAAAAAGACGAGTTGCTTAATCTGCTAGAAGAATTTAGTGACATCTTTGACTTCAACATAAAAATCAAGAAATCAAGATGTAATACTGTGAAGCACAAGATAGACACGGGTGACAGTGCTCCAATCAAAGACCTTATCGCACATCAGCTACTGTGAGACGTGTGGGTGAAGAAGAAATACAGAGAATGTTGAAAGAAGATGTGATACAGCCATCAGATAGTCCATGGTCATCTCCAGTCGTACTTGTAAAGAAGAAAAACGGTGAATGGCGTTTTCGTGTCGACTACAGAAACTGAACATAATTACCAAGAAAGGTGTCTATTCTCTACCATGAATTGCTGGTGCAAAAATGTTTTCTATGATGAATTTGAAATCAGGTTACTGGCAAATAGAAGTTGATGAGAAGGATAGAGAAAAGACTATTTTTTGTAACTTCGGATGGTCTTTATGAATTTAAAGTCATGCAATTTGGTTTATGCAACGCCCCATCTACTTTCGAACGAATGATGGACACAGTATTGAGAGGCCTTAAATGAAACATACGTCTATGCTAGGCTAACCATACGTCCTCGGAAACTACCTTCGTCCCCAAAAAATTACAACACATTTGGGGACGCTGGTTATAAAGTAATTAATGTTTTATTACAATAATTTATTATCTATAGTAATCAAAATATTTTAAAAAGCATTCGAGAACGACAATCGACATTCTTTTTATATTTGTTAGATTTTTGATTTTTTAAAAAATTAATTAAAATATGAAGATAATTTCTTTATAATAGCTTTAAAATTAGCCATTTAAATATTAATTTTAAATTTAATTGTTGCCAGAAAAGTTTTCCAGCTCATTTTTTTTTCAACAAAAAAAATAAATATATTTTCACGCGAATAATGAAAAATTTGCTACTGAATAATGAAACTTAAATATTTCATAGATGCTGAGATACAGTCATCTTTGAAATCGTAGTTCCTAAATAATGACAAATCTACCTGCCGTCGATAAATACCCAAATTGAAGTACCCGGAAAAGATCTTTCTGCAGGCAGTGGTAACCTGGACCCGATGCAGTGCGGGCGAAAAAGACCTGCCGTAGGCTGCAGGTACCTGAAGCAAGGTTTAGGGCGATTTCACTGTAGGTATTTTTATTTATTTATTTATTTATTTATTTTTTATAATGCGATATAAAAAATAAATAGTAATTCAATTCTATTGAAAAATCATTTAAATACAGAGACCAGCGAAGCGGGCGTAGCCTGTTAGTATGTATAATAAATAAGCTGAAATAAATTCTTTTAGGTGCTTTATCCATAAAAATTACTAAAATTTTACAATTGAAGGTGATTTAATTATTTATTTATTTTTTGCCCTCAAAATTAGAGGACACCGCCATATTTGTCCTCAAATTCAATGAAAAAAATATGGTCACTCTAGTCTATGCTATCTAGATGACATCATAGCATATGCCCCGAATTTCCAAGAACACCAAGTACGTTTAAGAAAAGTTTTAAAATGCATTCAAGTGGTAGGACTGACGCTTAACTGTAATAAATGTGCTTTCGGAAAGAAGAAACTAACGCTATTGGGACATTTAGTTGATCAGTATGGTATCTATCCCGATCCAGAAAAGGTAGCGGCTGTAAAAAAATTTCCTTGTGCCAGAAAACACTGCAGATGTTCGAAGTTTTCTTGCTCTTTGTTCGTATTGGTATTACCGACGTTTTATTAAAAACTTCGCCAATATTGCAAAGCCTCTATATGACCTATTGAAGACAAATGCAAAGTTCATGTGGAACACTTTACAGGGGAAAGCTTTCAGTACTCTCACGAATTTACTGACCAGTGGGTCTATTCTGGCCTGTTCGCTTCGTTATATTCCTTCGGAATTCAACGATCTTCGGAATATAACGATAGTTTGGTATTCTGGGCTGCTGCGATCGAAATTTTAGCGATATTTATCTTCGTTATTTTTCGAGAGCTATAAGGCTGTCATTGAGTGACTCTTGTACTCGTTACAATATGGCGCGCCTATATGGTATGATAAAGGTGTTTAAACATTTTTTTTTTTTTTTTTTTTTTTAGTTATGATTTTTGAAATAAGGAAACTTAAAGAAATGTTACCAAAGCTTAAAATACATAGAATGTAAATAAAAATTAATCACTTTTTCCCACACATATCCAAATTTAAATAAAATGAAAAGGGAATAAAATAAAAACTTTATTATTTTAAAATTATGAAAATTTCAATAGTAGTTGAGAACCTATTTATTTATTTATTTATTTATTTTTTAAGTAATTGTTTTGAATGACTCTAAGCGATTGCATACATAATTTAATTTTTTGATTTAATATTTAATATTTAAATTTATGATTTAATTTCATATTTTTGGTATAATAAATCTTCTAAACAATTTTAAAGTTTAATATTAAAAAAAAAAAAAAAAAGTACATTATTCATCGTATACATTTATAAGAAAAATTGAGTAACGTACTTTTCATATAAATTTACAAATAATTTTCTAGAAATTACAATACAGATTAAATCACTCTTCTACATACTTTTTTCTTTTTTTGGTTAAAAAGTTAAAAAGATGTAATATTATTAAAAAACAATTAACATTTAATTTAATAAAATCAAACAAATTTTGTAATATTAATATAAATCAATCATTAAACATTTTTTATCATCTCAATAGACAATGACTTTATAAATTTTAATTTCAAATATTTAAGTAAAAATATGTTTATAAAAAGAGAAAAATATTTTTATGTTTTACTTACCAAATTAGAAAAAAAAAAAAAAAAAAAAAATATATATATATATATATATAAAAACTTTCTTCTTTTAAAATTATGAAAATTTCAGCTGTAGTTGTGAATCTAGTTAATTATTATTATTTTTTTTTTAAATAATTATTTTTAATAATTCTAAACAATTGCATATTTCCATTTAATATTTTGGGCTTAGCAAATCTTAGTAAATCTTCTAAAAAAACTTTAAAGCTTAATATATTTTAGAAAGCAATATATTATTCATATATTTATGTAAAAAATTAAGTAACGTACTTTTCATGTAAATATACAAATAATTTTCTAGAAATTGGTATATACAGTGTAAATCAAATTTTTATATACTTTCTTTTTACTTTCTCTTACCCATGAGGTAGAGAAAGTATTGTTTTTGGGTCAAATTTTCGAACGCGAGATTTTGTTATATTTACACGTTTTGAGGTCCCCTGAATACGAAAATCATGTTTTTAGCAAATGGTCTGTGTGTCTGTGTGTCTGTCTGTTATCAGCATATCTCAAAAACAAATTATGGCAGAAAGTTCAAACTAGGTATTCTAAATGTGTATCATGTAGGGATGCTACAGTAAGCTTTTCGTTAAGATCAAGCAAATGGTTCGTGTACAGGGACAATCAAGAGAATTCTAATACATTACGTCTATGGGGGAAATTGCAGGAAAATAGAGTTTAACGTCTATAGACTGCACTAAACTAAATGAAACATATACATATATTTTGTAATAGAGACAGTTAACTGGAAATTTTCTTTTTGTGTATGTAGGAGCCTCGCCTCCCCCCTCGAGGGGAGTAAATTTTCATGATGGGTATCTTTAAAAAGAGCTCACCAATACTTTTAAAACGAATGGTTGAACCATCGATCTGCGATAATTTAAAACAAAGTTATCGATTTTTTTTTTTTTACTTTTAACAAAAAAAAAAAAAAAAAAAAAAAAAAAAAAAAACTTTGAAAAAAAATCGTACTTTTTTTTTTTTTTTTTTTTTAAATATTGAGAATAAAATGGACTTTTTTTGGATATTTGGTTTTATACTACTTCTCTAATATGGAAATCGTCTGCCTTTTTATAAAAGATAATTTTTTTAAATAATAATTTTAATAAATTATTTTTTAAAAAGAGAAATATTTTTTAATAACCGAATTAAATTCTATATAAATGTAGGTGCATTAATGAAACGGGAGCCTAATATGAATCGTTTAACATAGGTTTACATAACAGTACTCGTTATCTTACCTATTAATCTGCAACCTGTATTTATAGTATTAAATTTCAGGGTAAGAGAAAGTCGTGTGAGTGACACACCAGATTATTTCTTTTTCTTTCTTTCTTTCTTTCTTTTCTTTTCTTTTCTTTCTTTCTTTCCTTTCCTTTTCTTTTCTTTTCTTTTTTTTTTTTTTTTTTTTTTTTGTGTTAAAAAGATCTAACATTATTAAAATAAATTCCCGTTTAATTTAATAAAAATCAAACAAATTTTATCATATTAGTTCAAATCAATATTTAAAATATTTTTATCATTTGAATAAGCAATGACTATAAATTTTAACTTCAATTATTCAAGTAAAAATAAGTTTATAAATACAGAAAAATATTTTTGTTTTACTTACTAAATTAGCATTACAGTTTAATTAATTTTACGTAAATAAAACTAAATACCAAATATTTCATTTGCACATAAAATAAAAATTTAGTTCAAACAAGAAAGGAATTAAAAACACAAAAATTCAAACTTAAAAATACATTCGCTCATTATTAAAAAAGTTCTCTAATACGGATGTGTTAACATAAATTTGCATGTGATTAAAAAGTTTACCTTAAATAAATAGCATAATAAAGATGTATTGTACTATATTTCAAAATTAATTGTTGGAAGAAATAATTAAAGCATGAGTACATAGTATGTACATAAAAATAAATCTATTATTTTGAATCTTTAGAAAGAGATAAGAAAATACTTCCCCGTTATTTTGCCGAGTAAATATTTCATATCGAGTGGTTCATTTCAACAGCCAGTCTAACATAAAACTTTACTTGGCTATTTTAAGATCCCTTTTCATCTAGACGACACAATTAAATTGAACTGGAAAACTGCACTGCTACAACACATAAAAGAATCCACACTGTGCCTTTGTTGTTTATTTTTTTCTTTTTCACAACAAACAAATTAACAAACAAACAACCTTTATTTAAAATGTTGATCGTCGTCTGCTGTTACTCTCTGTCTCTTGTAATCATAATAAAACAAACCAAGTACATCAGTACACTTCATCCTGATTGGATGAAAGAGTTAACCTTGAACGCAGTTTCCTCCATTCTCGTTTGATTATAACGTTCGAAGTGCAGAATCGCCCTACCGCTGAATATCGCCATGAAAAAAATTTCGATCGAAAAAAATAATGATCGGTTTGTCGTTTTAACAAATCGGCCAAAATAAATCCACAGTTGTCCTGTCTTGGGGCATTTTCTTCCAGACGCAGAAACGAAGATACATTCAGACGCCAGTGGCAATGAAATCGGTGCTGTACTAGTGCAAGTCCAAGATGGTAAGGAAAGAGCAATAGCCTACGCATCCACATCTCTGACTGCATCCGAAATGAAATGTTCTACAACTGAAAAAGAATGTCTTGCTGTCACATCGGCGATCAGTAAATTTAGACCCTGTCTTTTCGGTAAGCATTTCACCGTAGTGATGGATCACCACTCGTCATGCTGGTTGGCGAATGTGAAAGGTCCTTCCGGGAGACTTGCTCGTTGGGCCTTGCGGTTGCAGGAGTACGATATCAACATTGTCCACAAGAGCGGACGTAAGCATTCTGATGCCGATTCACTTTCGAGGAAACCTCTTCAAGAAGCAATGGTCCAGCCTGAAAACAGCGATGAAATTCCATTCCTTGCAAACATCACGGATTACAGAAAAGAGCAGCTAAAAGATAAACAGTTGAAGCCCATTATAAAAGTTCTCTAGAGGGGTGAAGAATACCAAAATTACCACTTAAAAGACGGTATAAAAGAAACTACGATCCTATGGGACAGCAATGGTTTTTAGTGGTACCGAAACAACTCCGCCGTGATATTCCAAGAAGCCTTCATGATGCTCCAACCGCCGGTCATTTTAGATTTGCCAAAACATACGACCGGATACCGAAGAAGTATTGTTGGCTAGGACTTTATGGGTGCGTACGCCGATATGTGACTCATTGCCGTGAATGCCAAAGAAGAAAAACTCCTCCTCAGTTGCCACCAGGACAACTACAACCTGTAAAGCCTCCTGAGGCACCATTTTCTAAAATCGGAATAGACTTGGATGCTTTCCAGTTACCCAAAGCCGTAACAGGTGGATAGTTGTTTGCACGGATTATCTCACAAGATTCACAATTACAAAGGCTTTACCTACTGCTGAAGCTACTGAAATTGCTAAATTCATTGTTGAAGAAGTTACACTGAAGCATGGTGCTCCGACAGAAATTACAAGTGATAGAGTCCTTTCTATCTCATGTTATAAAATAAATTAACAAAATGTGCCAAATATCTCACATATTGACAACCGCCTATCATCCCCAAACAAATGGATTGACAGAGATATTTAATAAAACATTGGCAGATATGTTATCTATATACACTGCTCGACATTGAAAATGCAACACCAAGAAGGAATGATAATAACGGAATGAAATTTGTTGGACGCATACATTATAGTAGTAAGAACAATTTATTAAAATTTCAGGAAATTTGGAGTAATATGTACTGAGAAAACAGTACATAAAGCAGCGACCTCTGTGAGTAATAACAGCACATATCTGCCTAGGCATTGAATCGAGCAGCGATTGGATGATATGTACGGGTAGAGCACTTCATGAAGTTTTAGCACGATGCCACAATTCATCGATCAAAGTTTACTGGTGAGTGGTGGGGGGCCAGTCGCTTTTCAACGATTAAACAGTCATTTTCATTGGTGCGAGATCAGGAGAACGCGCTGGCCAGAGCAACAGTCGAACGCATTCGGCATCATTGAAGGTCCAGACAGTATGGACAACTTGCGATCGTGCATTGTCCTGCTTAAATGTTGCGCTTCTGAGGCCTTGAACATAGGGCAGAGCTATGGGCCTTAACTTGTCAGAAATGTAATGGCTCGTATTCAGAGTGGCAGGAATGAAAACAAGAGGTGACCGGGACGTGTATCCAATGGTACAACATACCACCAATCCAGGTGGTGACTCAGTATGCGGCTACCAAAATTCTGATTACCCTCAAAACTGCATCACTGCTATGGGCGACATTAATGTGTGATCAACGATGAACCTGATACGCAGGAATGGCGTGAAGTCACTTTTCAGACAAATCACAATCCTTTTTTCAGCATCAAGATTGACTTATCTGTATTTAACGGCATTATGAATAATGCACATTGCCAGCTGGGATTCGACATCATCATACTGTCCATCATTTGCAATGATGTTATGGGTTCCCATTGGATACATGTCTGAATTACTTCATTTTCGTATTCCTGGCACTCTGAACAGCAGCCATTAAATTTTTGATGAGTTAAGGCCCGCCCCCCTGCCCTGTATTCGAGGCCTCCGTAGCGCAAAATTTAAGCAAGATAATGCACGAACGCAAGTTGTTTGTACTGACCGGACCTTCTTTGATACATGAATGTGTTCGACTGTTGCTCTGGCCAGTGCGTTCTCCTGATCTCGCCCCAATGAAAATGACTGTTTAATCGTTGAAAAGCGAGTGGCACGCCACCACTCACCAGTAATTCTATGAATTGTGGCATCGTGTTGAAGCTTCATGAAGTGCTCTACCCGTACATGTCATCCAATCGCTGTTAGATTTAATGCCTAGGCAGATATGTGCTGTTATTGCTCACAGAGGTCTCTGCTTTATGTACTGTTTTCTCAGTACATATTACTCCAAATTTCCTGAAATTTTAATCAATTGTTCTTCATACTATAATGTATGTGTCCAACAAATTTCATTCCGTTATTATTATTCCTTCTTAGTGTTGCATTTTCAAAGTCGAGCAGTGTATATTGACATTGATCAGAAGAACTGTGATACTATTTTGCCTTTTGTGACATTCGTTTACAACTCAGCGAAACAAGACACCACGGGATTCAGTCTTTTCTTTCTCGTTCATGGCATAGAAATGCAGACACCTCTTGATGTGATCTTTCCTCACGGAAAAGAGGACTACAATGACAAAGTACAACATCTGACCATTAAGGCCGAAGAAGGAAGACAATTAGCAAAACTCCATTTACTTGAAATCCAAGCAACGGACAAGCGATGATACGACGAATGTCATAGACCAGTCAGCTACAACATTGTAGATTTAGTTTGGGTCTTCACACCTGTACGAAAAGTCGGATTATCTGAAAAGCTTTTAAGACGATACTTCGGACCGTATCGAGTAACAAGACGGCTGTCTGAGATGACATACGAAGTAGAATCCATGGAAGAACACAGAATACGAAATCCTAAAGACATAGTCCACGTGCTGAGGTTAAAACCCTACTATGATCCGAAGGAGCAGATAATTCACGAAAGAGAGCAGGGAAGTTACAGGCAACCGGTCACAAGAAGCCAGATAAAATTGCAGAGGGACGCTGATTTCCCCTAAGTAAGGGGAAATGTAAGAAAAGTCTCTTCATCTGTGAACGTCGTGGCCGTGAGGCAAAGCGCCGGGCTACAAACCCACAGGTTGTGAGTCCGATCCCACTCAAGGACAAGTGGTTAAAAATGGTTTTTGTTTAATTCTAAATTGTTTATTACTTATTTATTCATCATGTTAATTATGTTTATGTTAATTATTCAGTTAATTTCTAGACTTTTCGAATTCTAGAAGATTCTGTCCTAGAAGATTCATTAACTGTATATAAGCTGATGTAAAATTCAGTTGAGTTGAAAATAAAGTCTTGAGTTAAGCGCTAAGTGCTGAGTTATTTCGCTCTAGTGTTTCTGCACAAACAGTTATCTAAGCCTAATCTACGTGACAATATATAAGCTGCGACAATATATATGAAAGGGATAAAAATAAATAAATTTAATTATTAAAAAACTGTAAAAATCGCTAGTCTAAATTATAAATCGCGAATAATTCGTAATTGCTCCTTTAAAGACTGTTTTCCTGCAGAAGACTTTACCACTCAGAAATCAGAAAACGAACGAAATTATAAGTCAAAATTCGCTGACGTTAACGCAATTTGCAACTCGCGCGGCATCGATCATGCATATTAATTAATTCCAGAAATTCTTCTAGAGCTCCAGATGACTTAAGTAACCAATTAACAGCTCAGAAATCTCGTATAAAAGGCCAAACATTAAACAAACGGAGGACCTTTGCCACGGTTTTCCATTGCTAACAAACTTAACGCGGCGCTCTCCTCCGAAATTACGTAGGTTCTACAGGCTTACCCAACAGATTCTGCGGCCCGGGCGCCGCCAGCCGCCTGTGGATCGACAAATCGTCGGATTAAAACTCCATTCGCCTTACTCTCTCCCGATTTTGCAATGATGAAGAAATAAAGCTGTTTCGTGAAACAAATCTTAGTATTCCTTGTGTGCAACGACTGCCATCTCTCTACCAGTAATTATATATATATATTTTACCATCAATATTTTAAAAGTTTACATGCACTTTGATTACAGCTGCAATGGCGCTTTCTCTGATGTGTATTATTTCAATTGTTAATCATATACCTTGTTTGGCTGTTTGTGGATCTATGCATTTAACGGCTCTTTGATGTAGAACTGTTTTATCTAAGTTAAAAATTGGGATATTCCTTTAAAATCTATATCGCAACTTTTTGTGTCAGTCATTCCTCTATGTTAAATTAAGTTCTATATTTTTGTGTGTTGTTATTGTTTTAGTTCTATTAATTGCTAAATTTTAAGATTAAATTTTATTACGTTATCTATCATTTATATATATATATATATATATATATATATATATATATATAAATAAATATATATATATATATGTATATATTGATCATGAAAAAATATTAATGGATAAGTAAGCGGCACATTTTACTATTCATTTATAATAATAGTAATAATAATAATAATAATAATAATAATAATAATAATAAAGCTAAGATTAATTACCCAACCTTAAAAATTTTAATAACTTTAAATATAACAAGTCGAAATATCTATAATAATAAAAGAAGGTGTCTATCTGTCTCGCTGTCTATATGTCTGAGCATCTATAAGTCTGAGTACTGAACGTAGAAGTACAAAAATTGACATACGGGTGCTCAGTAGCCTTCCTGAGGGGGATAGTGAAAAAATAATTTAAAAATTTTAATTAGTTGTAGCGATATTAATTAAAACTACAACTTATGTCAGTTAATAAACGAGTCAATTTTGAGCTTAAGATGCGTTTAAGGAGCGTTAAATGGCTAAATAAATTAGAAATATCAGTCCAATCGTTACGAATTTGGTACCAAATGAAAGGGGTGATTTTTCTGAATCGAAGGGCGCAAATTGCTTATCGACACCAGAAATCTATTTTTTTAATTAACTGAAGTAGGAAATTTAGGTGAAAACACTTCATTATTTCTTTTATCATTCTAAACATATCAGACGGATGTCTGCAGACAACCTTTCATTTGGAAAAATAGCTTTTCAGTTTTCGATGCACCACGTGATAAAAGTACTGGAAATAAAAAAAGCAGTTTTTGAATTTCAAACCGATTTAAACAGAAATTGGTAATCTCCCGCTATTACTGCTCACCTGTATACAGATAAAAAAAAAAAAAAAAAAAATCTAAAAAATTGCTTATAAAACAAGGATTTTAGAGAAATTATATTTATTTAAATTATTATTATTATTATTATTGATTCATCTGTATGTAAAAACAGAAAAACTTCTTACTTTGAAAATAATGTTTTCATATATATATATATATACATATATATATATATATATATATATACCGGGTGATCCAAAAGTCAGAACGAACTTTAAAAATGAATAATTCGAAAACGAATCAAGATACAAAGATACGGTTTGCACCAAACGGATGGAAAAGAAGCCGGGTTTTGTGTGGCTACGAAAAAAGAATATATATATATATATATATATATATATATATATATATATAATTCTGTTTGCGACCAATAGATGGCGCTGTCGGATTTCTGATGTAGGATTATGCAAAGCAACAAACGATATAAAAAGGAGCAACTACAGCAGGTAATGGTAGTCGAAGCTTATATGCTTCATGCATCGAAATATCGCATTCTCAGTCGCTACTTTAATCACGCATGGCCTCCAAGATCTCCCGATCTGGCACCCTGTGACTTTTGGCTGTGGGAATTCTTGAAGTCAAAAGTGTACCGCAACCAACCTAAATCATTAGCAGCACTGAAAGATGCCATCCCCCAAAATGTGTTTGCCATAACGCAAGAAATGCTACTAAATGCTGTGAACGATGCGGTGAATCGTCTCACAGTTGTCCTTCTGAATGATGGACATTGAACAGTCACTGTAGTAGTACTAATTAACTGTAATTAAGCTGACTTGTAAGTTCTTAACATTTTTTTTTTCATTTGTAAACCATCTTTTGGTGAAATAAAACACTATAGCGCCATCTGTTGGTCGTCAACAGAACTATTACTTTTTCTTTGCCACACAAAACCCGGTTTCTTTTTCATCCATTTGGTGCAAACTGTATCTTTGTATCTTGATTCGTTTTCGAATTATTCCTTTTTAAAGTTTGTCCTGACTTTTGGATCACCCGGTATATATATATATATATATATATATATATATATATATATAAACTGGGGAGTTAAAAGGCAATTTTGGAATTTTGCCAATTTTAGACGGATTTCTGGTAATCACCCATGACATATTAGCCATTTCTTGTTTAAAATTTATCAAAGTTAGAGTAAGGAAAAATAATGGTGTAGTTATACATATTAGATTTTTAAGTATAGTTTTTCATAAATAAGGAAAATTCAAGGAAATTTATAGTTCAAGGAAATTTATAACAGTGCCAACTTTCATCCGATATACACACAAATTTAAACACGAGTAAAGAAAACAATGGTGTAAGTTATACACATTAGATTTTGAGAAGAAAAGAAAATTACAAAAGGCTTTTGCTGAAACAAGGAAAATTATAACATTTTTTAGACATGACTTATAACAAACACCTTTTTGCACAAGATACACACAAATTAAAAATGGTGCAGTTATGTACATTAGATTTTGAGACATAGCTTTTTCATAAACAAGAAAGATTACAGCTTAACAGCGCCAACTTTCAGACGATATTGAAAAAAATTTAATCATGAGTAAGAAAAGCAGAGCTATTGATACATTTTGTTAAGGATGTAATTTTCAATAGAAGCTGAGATATAGCCTCTACAATGGTGGAATATGTAAAATAATAGTGCAACCTCGCGAACTATATACACCAAAATATGAACAAGATTAATTTATTTTATACACGCAAAGTTTAAACTGTTGTTGATTATTCGTTTTTTTTTTTTTTTTTTGCTCTTAAAATGAAATTACTCAAGATTAAATTATTTCAGTGGAACATATACACATAAAGTTTAGACTGTTGCTGATTTAATCTTTTTTTCTTAAAATAAATTTACAGAAGTTTAATTAGTTTTTATTTTATTTTCAAAGTGTAGAACTTTTAGGGGATAGATTAGGGGACTATGATAGATTTGGCATCACCGGCTTGGAGTTTGCCTCAGTCAAAATTTTCAGAGGTCATTTGCACGGTGAACGAACAGGCCGTTTTATATCCTGAAACGTGGAGAGGCGCTGCAGTCTCTACAGAGCGGAAATCTGGTACAATTAGAATTTCAAAGATATTTGCGCTGTGAGCGAACAAGCCGTTGTAGGCTCTGAAATGGGGATGAGGCGTCGCAAGCGCCACCGAGCAGGAATTTAATTCGGTGAGATTTTTAAAGGATCGTGAACCAGCTGGTCGCCGAAGGCGGCTAGTATAATAATAAAAGAAGACGTCTGTCTATTCATCTATACATTCAGCCCCCACTGAACGCAAAAGTACAAAAATTGATATAAGGGTGCTCAGAACCCTTCCGAGGGGAGGGTGAAAAAGGAATTTAAAAATTTTAATTAGTTGTGGATATATTAATTAAAACGCCAACATATGTCAGTTAATAAATGAGTCAATTCTTAATTTAAAATTAGTTTATCGAGCGTTAAACAGTCAGGAATATCGGTCCGATCGTTACAAATTCGGTACCAAATAAATGGGGCGATTTATCTGAATTCAGGGATGTAACCCCCTTTTCGATGCGGCAATTAGATTTTTTTTTTTAATTAACTAAAATATGAAATTTTAGTGGCAACATAAGAAAATGAATAATTATATGAAATAAAATGAAATATTTTTAATTTTGCTTGAATAATAATAAAATTAGGTAACAATAATAATAATAATAATAATAAACTTAGTTACGCTACAAAAATTGGTACACTATTTCTTTTTTTTTTTATATAAATCAAGAAATCGCGTGTAAATAAATATTTTCATATTTTCATAGAGGTTGTTGACATTAGCTTAAAATTTTTATTTAATTAAGTGGCAGAATTTAGCAGAATTTACGATTGTGTAACGTCTGATGGTCATTATAATGAATGACGGCCGTGACATTGAACATTTATAGTGATTGTTGAAAGTACTGCACCACTATAAAAAGGTAATTTTGCAATTAAAGCGTCACCTGGTTGAAGGATATTTAAACTGATTTTTTACTAAATCTTTTGTTACCTAAAAACAAATCTTATGTTTTTCTGTGCATTTCAGTAAAAACCGCATAGTGCTACGGCCAATACTTTTTGAATAATATATTTTTTATTTTTTCTGTGACTTTTGGATCACCCGGCATATAAAACTTTGTTTGTTTGTCCGGGTTTTTAATTTGTTATATAAATCTACACCGTTCAATCGATAGCTACGAAAAGTGACCAACTTATTCAAGAAAAAATCTAGCTAACGCCGTATTTTTAAGTTCAGTTGGATAACTGGATCAAAAGGTATTAAATAAAAACTCCATTTTAACTTTAAAATGATTTAAATAAAAAAAAAAATATGGTAAAACAAACAATTAAAATGCACGTTTTTTTTTTTTTTTTTTTTTTTTACCTTCCCGAAATAAAATGAAATATTTTTAATTTTGTTTGAATAATAATAAAATTAGGTAACAACAATAATAATAATAATAAAACACTTAGTTACGCTACAAAAATTGGTACACTATTTTTTTTTTTTTTTTTTTATATAAATCAAGAAATCGCGTGTAAATAAATATTTTCATATTTTCATAGAGGTTGTTGACATTAGCTTAAAATTTTTATTTAATTAAGTGGCAGTACTTTTCTTTTTTACAATAAAACAAAATTTTTCGTTTTTATCGATAATTTATGTGTAACTTATGAATTTTTTTTATGTTCTCACCTTAATTTTAAATAGTTATAATTTAAATCTTATTATAATTATAATTATTATTTGTATGGAACAGCTTTAACAAAATTTTTAATTTGGCGCCAAAATAGCTTGGACGTTTCTCGCCAAGGTCTTTAGTTACGCACCTGTAATAGCCATTTCATCTCAAAAATGGCCAAAAATATTTAGTCGCCAAAGGGATGCCATACTAATGCTGTGCCTTTTATATTTAGTCATTTGTAATATTTTCAGTTAAAGACTTCAGGAAATGGGTATAGCTTTGATGTCTGACGTCCTTGGCGGTTTTATGGATTTGGTGATCCAAAACGTAATACGAAAATTTACATGTCAGGTGTATATTTTCATAATATATAGTGTACGAAATATCGTTTAATATTCTTGATTGCTCTTATTGAAATAATCATGATTTTTGAAAGGAATTAAATACATTCGCCAGTTAATTCGGCGATCATTTTTTTTTTAATTTATTTATTTTTATTTTGTCAAGGACGAAAGGGTTCTAGTCAAAAATGAGCGACGGCCTTGGCGCAATTTCAATTTTCAACGATGCCAACAGGACGTCGTGTTGTTTTCCTCGTATGCGATTTGGCGAGAAAAAGACCACCATATATGGTGCGTTTATCGCCTATTTGACGACCGTCGCTCATTCTTGACGAAAGATACCAAACCAACTCCAGAAAATGTTTTTTTTTTTTTTTTTTTTTTTTTTTTCCGCAAAGACTTTGGTTTTACATCATTAGCTTCCATGTATCACAAATGCATGAGAATAGAGCATAAAAATAAAATAAAAATAAAAATAAATAAATAATAAATAAATAAATAAATAAATAAAATAAAATAAATATATAAAATGAATAAATAAATAAATAATAATAATAATAATAATAACATATAAAAATGAGACTACAAAATTAAAAAACAGTATAAACTTCCTAACAATAACAATAACTCAGAGTTTGTGTTTCATGAAATTCTCTTTCCATTTTACACCTTTGTTCAGTTCTTTCATCGATTTCAAAATTCCATAAACATTACTTTAACCTGGGCAACCCTGGGGAGATCTGCTAGCAAATTATAAACACCAAAGTTATTACGAAACAGCTTTGTAACATCTACAGTCGGCAACAACATATTGAAGCACACATCCACACTTTTCATACATTTTTCTTTAGTTTGATGGCTAATTTTTGTTATCAACTTATTTTTTTTATAAACAGTGTTAGAGTAAGAACATTACTTACAAATATTTGCTTAACAAAACAGTATTAGGTGCACATCTTTTTAGTAGGAACTATTGCTAGTGCTTCAATAATTTTGTTGCCGATTGTAGAAACTAGAATATTAGAACCGTTAAAATACTCCATTCCCAAAACGTACGAACTTTTTTAATTCGGAAGTCACCTGTATCGGTAAATAATAGCTTTTTTTTTTTTCCTTACTGTGTTCGGAAGCCCCGTTTTTTTTTTTTTTTTTTTTTTTTTCCTCGCTAATTATTCATTAAAACACAGATTATTTTTTAGCGATTATTATTATTTTTTTTTAATTTTCACATAATTCTACTTAAATATTTAATGAATTAAAAAAATACTATTTGAATGACTTTCAATTTTCTTTTTGTGTTTGTGTCGTTACTGATCGAAAATATACGCAATTTTAAGAAATTTCCTTTAAAATTGGGCTGTTGAAGATTTTTTTTTTTTTTTTTTTTTTTTTTTTTTTTTCAGTATTCGTGTTAACATTTACAAAATGTGTAAAATTAAAAATATTCATTTGTAAATATTATATTAACGTATACAACGATAATTAGAACTCAACCATGAACTTTCGTGAACGTATATTAAAAACTGTATATCTAAAAAATAATTTATTTGCATAAACTACGTTTTATTAATTTCCAAAAGTAAGCATGCAGGAGCATACAAATGCAAAGAAGTTAGATTTCTTAAACTCTTTAGGGGCAGTTGTTGTTATTTCATGAGCAAGAGATTTTTTCTTTGTCTCTGGGATCGCTTATATCTCTAATAATCCATACCACAAGAGTTTACAAGCTTTTAATTTTTTATTTCAAGAACATTCAATACACATTTCGATTTCACTCATGAAGGATACCACAGGCATCCATGCCTGGTCCGGGATTCGAACCCGGGACCTGAAACCCCAGAAGGCGGCCTCCTACCGACTGTGCCACTCATTGAGTAGTGATAGAAGTAGAGTACAGATTCCCTCTACTGGCTATATAGAAAAATTCCGGGAACATCACTATGGCTTTTGTGCCTTCTTTTGACGATAATCACTTTCTTGGTAACATGTTCTTGGGATTTTGCATGTTTTAAATGGTTTATTCCTCTTACCACGAAAACTCCAAAGAAAAGTCAAACAGAACAGCTTTCAATTAGTAACAAGTATTAGATTACTTGCTTTTCATTTCAGCTAGTGTAGGTTGTGGTTTGTGTTTAATTTATAATCCCCAATCGAAATATAAAACAGCGATAACAAAGGTGGAGGAAACTTGCTTTGGTGGAAGTGGAATGTCGGTTTCGCAGTAGACAAATCCGTTTGACGAATGAATTGGTGGGATGTGATGTTCGGAAACAAAAAGGTTACTAGTCTTGGATCTACTCTAATATCTAGTAGATGGTGCCACCAAATGGGCCTTTAGAGCGCTTTTCCATTCGCCGACGCGACACCAATAAAGAGGCAGGAGATATTGAAGTTATGTTGTTTACACAAAAGCTGAAATTGCTCCTGGCATAAAAGCTAGCAAATTGTTGTGAAGATGTCGAATGTTAAGTCATATTATTGGCATATAATTTTATTTAAACAGACGATATAATATTAACTATTATATATTGTAGTTTGCTATTAAATATAGTGTCATGCCCTCTCTTGTGTCATGCACTCTTACGGCGGTATTCACCAATAACTTCAACTCCCGGTTGAACACGAAAACTTGAAAAGCGTATAAAGTCAGAGTTCAATTCTTTAGCAAAATTTGACAATTTGCATCTGCCATCTAGCGGCAATATTATTTTCAGATTTTTTAGCTGAAGATAACCAATCAAAAATTATATGAAAACTCTGACGCTGGATGGCAGAAATAGCATGCCGAATTTTCTTGGAAAGCTGCACTCTGCCTATAGACGTTTTTTAAGTTCTTGCTTTGAACCGGCAGTTGAAGTTAATGGTGAATAAGGCCATTAGTATCCCTGATCAGCGAAAGCCAAAACTGCGATCAAGGTGGTAGAGCCCCACAGGGGTTGGCGAACGGAGCGAGCATGGAGCGGGGCTTACTAGCGATAATAATGATAATTAACCTTTCACCATGCGTTTTTTTTTTTTTTTTTAATTGTCATTAAGACATTCAGTTTTAAATCGTTATTTTTTTCTCTTTCGAATTATACATATATCAAAATAACTTGGGAGCAACTGGTTCTCGTTAGAATACGCGTAAAACTTGTTGATAAAACAGAAAGTATAAGAAATTTAATATAACTGCGATGTGTGAATTATGCAAGAATGTGCATTATAATTATTGTAATTAGGGCAAAATATTAAGAGGAATGGATTAAATCTCAACAAAATAAAGTAAATTGGTATCTCCAGATTAAAGTAAATACTCACTAAAGTTGGGTATAAGAATATTGAAGTCTCGTCTGATCCTTCAGAATTCTTAACTCGGCAAGTATAGCCACCCATGTCAGCCCACACAAGGTTGCGAATTATTAAATCTCCGTTATCCATAATCTGCAACACAAAAGTAATTTATATTATTTATTTTAAATTTTACATATAAACAATTAAATTATTTTGTTTTAATTATAATAAACAAGATTTGGTGACACAAATATTAGAGAAAGACAAACCTGATATCTACGAGAGTTTTCAATAGGCATTCCTTCAGGTCCTCGCCAGATAACTTGGGGTTGAGGGTCACCATCATGCCGGCAGAATAGTTGAACATCAGTACCCATCATCTCCAGTCGTGTATGAGTCCACATATGTACTCGAGCAGGGGAGCCTGTAAAAGTCAAGAATTATACATTAGTGTATTTTATGATGTCTGCTTGATATTTCTGCTAGTTATCCGCTAAGAAATTTCAATATATAAGATTAAAAGTCTTACGATGGCATCCCCGTAACAGTTTGTTTGTATTTATTCTTATTAATTTATCCACTTGGATCAATTAGTCTTCCAAAGATTATATTTTGAAAAATTGAGGATTAACATCGAGGAAAAATCAATGATACATTGAAATAAAAAAATGTGTTTTACGAACTTTTGTTTTTCTAATTTAATATCATACTACAAGTCGCTCGTTATCATATAAACCATTCCCACCATTAAAAAAAAAAAACAGACAGAAAAGAATGAAATAGAAATCTTAAACAGAATTTGAGTGAAGCTCGTATAATTTATATCATTTTATGCATAAAAATATAAAACAAAAAGGTTACTAGACTTTAGAATGTAGAAAAAGAGGGAGAAAAAGCTAAAAACTCCATAGAAATAGCATGGGAAGAAAACCAAAAAAACTCACAATGTCAAATGTGTAAAAAAAAAAAAAAAAAAAAAAAAAAAAAAAAGGCTCGCACCGGAAGTAATAAAAGGACAAAATTGACTAGAAAAAGACATCGAAGAGCGGGAACGGGCAGGCTGGGGCGTTAAATTTAAATTTTACATATGAATGTCTACTTTCAGATTTCATTATTAATATAGAACTGTAAATTTCTTAGTTATATTTCAGGTATAAAATGTATTATTTTAGGGTCAAAGGTTCGAAATCAAGATTTTGATACACGTTTTGAGGTCCCCTGAATCTGAAAAAAATATTTTTAGCGGTTGGTCTGTGTATGGGTGTCTGTGTGTCTGTTATCAGGATACCTCAAGAACAAATTGTATCAGGAAAACCGAACTCGACATTCTACATTCTACATCTGTATTATATAGACATGCAACACTAAATTTTTGGTTGAGTTAAAGCAAAGGGTTCGTGTACTGGACCATATAACAGAATTCAAGTACATTGTGTCTATGGGAAATTTCTTTTAAGTACAGGTTGCCCCAAACAAAAGGGAATGAACATATTTTCTTGTATCCCAAAAAGCATGTTTTGTGTATATTGTAATATGAAAATTATCCATCATTCCTTTACAGGGCTAACCAAAGTATTTGAATATATTGAGACTATACCTGGAAATTGCCGGAAGTGCATTTCCTTTTGTGTTAAGCACTTTTTTTATGACTGAATTTAAGAACGCAATGTACTGTGTATATAGCTTATATACAATATAAAGAGCTACCCAAAATTAAGCTAAACTTTTTTGTTGAATGTGTGGAAGTGCTTTGCTACAGTCGCAGTCGGCAGCAAAATTATTGAAGCACATATCTACACTTTTCACATATGTTTTTTTTTTTAGTTTGATCGCTAATTTTTATCATCAACTTTTTTTTTTTTTTTTTTAATATATATATATATAAACAGCATAAAACTAAGAATATTATTCTACAAATATTTACTTAACAAAACACTATCAGGTGCCCACCTTTTAAGTAGGAATTATTGCTAGTGCTTCAATAATTTTGCTACCGACTGTACATTTTATTATGCCGACGAATGCTGCTCAGGAAAGAAAATTAATTTCTCATGACCATGCTGTAAACAAAGTATTTTTTTAAATTCGATTTTCCACTCTAGTTTTTTTGTATAATATCACGTTTTGTGGTTCCTTGAATAAGAAAAAGAAATGTTTTAGGTTGATCTGTATGTATATCAGTTATATCAACATAGCTTAAAATCAAATAACTACAGGAAATAGAAATTTGGTATTTTGAAGTTGGTATTTGCCACTTGAAAAGTTTATCAAGATTAGAAAGTTTCAAGACATATTAATAACAGTCTTGAATTTTATATTTTTAAATAAATGTAAGCACTATAATTGAACGAGGGATTAAGGAGGGGGGGGGGGAGGAATTTGACACACAGAATAATATGTCAAATAAAACTGATCGTAAACCTATTTTAGATTATTTTAAAACTAGATTGAACTCTATTATTTTACCTTAAATATTATCTTATACGACTTAATCTGCAATCTGTCTTTATAGCATTGAAATGCAGGGTAAAAGAGAAAGTCGTGTGAGTGACACACCACATTATTTTTATAAAAAAGAGCTATTAATGCAATAATATTCTTAATAGCAATCAATATATATTTGTCATTTCATTATTTCTCCTGCTCTTATTTTTGTTTTGTTTTTCTTTGTTTAAATGAGTATACACTGTTAACAATTTTATGCCAAGATGAATCAAATTTTTTAACTTAATATCTGCAACCATGCATTGTATATATAGATAAACAATTTACCTTTATTTAGCGCTATGGCTCACATAAAACACCAAATTAGGGTAAAATAGTTTACCGATTTTTAATAGTGATACAGTAATGACACCTCTAAGTTCCATATAGTCCGAAATATTTTATAGTACAGTACAGTCGAACCTCGTTAACGTGAACACTGTTAACGTGAATTACTTTTAACATGAACTGTTTTCACAATTCCTGTCAAAATGAAGATTAGTTTAGTTATATGAAGATTAGTTACTGAGAACATGAACTACTGATACCATGAACAAATTTTTTATCCCACGTGAGGTTTACGTTAACGAGGTTCGACTGTATTTATATATTAATAAATTATATTAAATGCGTATTTCTTATTTCTTTCTAATAATTAACACTTAAAAAGTTAACAGTTGCAATTAAAAATCCATTGAAAATATCAGTATTTTTCAGTTATGGCAAAAATTGTAAAATTTCAAGAAACGATTCTTTTTTAAACCTTTAAAAATAATTTTTTATGATTTTCTTAAAAATATATATACAGTCGGTAACAAAAGTGTCCGAACACTAGCAATAATTCCTATGTAAAAAATGTACACTCAATACGGTTTTGTTAAATAAATCCTTATCGAATCGTGTTCTTAGACTGACTAAGAACATGATTCGACAAGGATTTATTTAACAAAATCATATGAAGTGTACTTTTTTTACATAAGAATTTTTGCTAGTGTTCGGACACTTTTGTTACCGACTGTACGTTTGGCTATTCTGTTTCAAATGATTTTGTTTTTTAACTCTCTTTTTAAACATGACATTTTCAGAAATTAGTTTAAAGTAATTGGTTTTATACAAGGTATTTTATTAACTTATAACATAACGCATTTAAAAGATAAAGGTTTTGAATGTTTCCAAATAGTGGTAACCTTTTAATAAAGCAAAATGTTGTTTCATTTCACGAGATAAAAAAAAAAAAAATAATAATAATAACCATGCAGTTAAATAAATGTATGTATATATTTGTGTATTATAGACTCTTACAAATAAATAAAGATATTTTTGTTGGAATAGTTTATTTATTTGGACAATAGTGTATTAATATTTAACTGACAAAGATATAATCATACAGATGTGCGAACGTATCAGGCGACATTCATAATAGCAATAGTACTACAATAAAATGCAGTTGAATGGTAACTTTTGGGATACTTATCGACATTATATGATGTGGGAAAAAAGTCCTATCGATGCTAATACGATGCCATGTAACCAATTTTATGGCGAGTTGTAATAACTAGGGTGCCTCGATAAGATAATTAGGCAATAATATAGGCACCCTAGTAATAACTATAAAATGAAGCGCAAAAGGGTTGGCAGATAATTCCGCGTAAAGAATAACTGAAGATGACTTCACATTAAAAGAAAATAATACATATTATTTAGTCTTAATATACATATATATGTATAATAGCCTAAGGCATTAAGGTACAAAATTTTCATTCTGAAAGAAATGTATTTTAAGATCGTACATTGTAGATCATAAAATAAAAAAAACAAACAAACAATAATCTCAAAATTTCATACACATACACAAAAATAAATAAATAAATAAATAATTTTTTCTTTAAATGTTATAATATTTCATACTTAGAAAGAAATAGAAATTGTATATTTATTTGAAAATTTTCATGATTTGATTTAATTTTTTTAGTATACTGTACATAGCTACAGTTAAAATTCATGTAATATGAAATAGTTAATTTGTACTAAACCAGTTAATACTTTTCTGAAAGCAGGGTTTAATTTTGCTTTACAGAAAATATATGATAATATATTCTGCAATTAATTTCCTGAAAATTTCTTACCAAATGTTTTCTTGGCTAAACATATTGCGCTGCTATCTCCATCCAACGAATCAGTCACAAATACTTGACCAGATTTACTGTCTCTGAGATATTCATTTTCAGACACACAGGTGTACTTGCCAGCATCCCTCGAGGAGGCACAGTCAATGTACAGTCGGGATCGAGTTATACCGAGACCTAAGTGAGATGGCAATATTTCATCCCTATTTTCATCAGGATGAAATGCCTCGTAAACACTCTGGAAAAGATAAATTTAATGAGAAAGGAAAACACATTTTTTAAAAACAGTTCTAAGTTATTTAAACAGAGAAACTTACAAAAAAGGACTCAAAACTTAAATATGTTTTTTTTTTTTTTTTTTTTTTTTTTTTTTAAATAAATAAATTTATGAAAATTTTTGTCTCTTCAACTATTTATTTATATCTACTTTTTCATCTGTAATATAGTTTTCAATAGATAAAATGGGGTTTGTTGCTTCATAAAAATTCTAAATTTATTGGAAAAATAGTGAATAAGGTTTTACAAATTATGGGACACTGTTAGGATATTTAAATTATGAGTTACTGT
This sequence comes from Salticus scenicus, assembly GCA_963930645.1. Taxonomy (NCBI): domain Eukaryota; kingdom Metazoa; phylum Arthropoda; class Arachnida; order Araneae; family Salticidae; genus Salticus; species Salticus scenicus. The sequence goes on from OZ005651.1 coordinate 86,454,869, forward strand.
GGAATTCGTATATACAATGTTATATATATACAGGGTATTCTACAAACGATACTTTGATGTTAAAATTGAATAATTCATAATCGGATAGCTATAGAAGAATGAAATAAACATTACGTTTGTTTTGAAAATACTAAATATCTAATATAGAAATTATAAAATTAGTTACAAATATTAGTTATAAATCAGGAGTTGCTACAGGACATAATCTCTGTACGGAAACCCTGCGAAGAGTGCTCTGAAGCACTAAGAGGTCAGTTTTCGGACAGTTCTACTACTTAAATAATAACGAATCTATATGAATAAAAAGAGTACTTCCACTCATTCACTGACTCATCAACGCACAGCAAAATCTACTGGAGCCACTGACTCGAAACTGGGTCAGATTATAGAACATATAGTGTAAGCCTCCCCCCTCTATTTAAGATGCTTTCTAGGAAAAATCCGTCTTATTTAGAAGGGAAAATAATGACAGGTCGAGTAATTTTGCGAATTTTAGTAAAATGAAAAAGACGTATAACCGATATTAGCGGCATATAAACGAAGAATTTTTGCATTAAAATGAATAGGAATGAATCGAGATTTCACTAAAAAGGCGTATAAAGATAAAAGACGTATAAAGGAGAGACGTATAAACGTTGCTTTACTGTATATATATATTAAAAACGAAATATATTTCTTTAAACTAGAAAGATTCATAAGTAAATATGATTATAAGTAACTTTAAAAGAGATGGGAAATGGTATAAAAATTAATAAGTAAATAAATTTATAAGGTTGACCAAACAGATTTTATTGACAGAGAAACACTGTGAATATCATGAAAAATACGTGTAAAAAAATCATGCATCAATGCATGGTGTAACAAAATATTATTAAAAAAAAGGCTACGAAATTCAGATTTGTTTATGACAATCCCATTCTTCAAAAATTATTTTTAAAATGTTAAATGATTTCATTTTTTTTTTTTTTTTTAATGTTACGAAATTAAGCAATTACAAATTGTAAATCGAAAATTGAATAGAAATTAACAGTTTATAATATATATATATATATATATATATATATATATATATATATATAAAAGAAAAAGCTGAGAAATTTAGGTTTATTTATGACATCACCATTCTACAAAAAATATTTGAAATATGTTAAAAGAATTTTTTTAACGTTTAGAAAATTACAGAAGTTTGAGCTATTACCACAACAAACATATAATCATAATTATATAAACTTACTTTTAATTCCTTTTCTTCTAAGCAGCGGGTAATAGATATATCTGATAACTTTGATTTTGAATTTATGGATCTAATTATTTTACGAGGATAAGTCAAAAATTACTTACACTTTTCGTTCTACAACTTTATTAAACAAAGATAGGTGGAGACCGCATGTGCATGCATTGGGTTGTCGTGTCTGTAGTCACACGCACAGAATTTAATCACGATCGCGTCAGTTGTCTTCTAGCTACAACATCGTATGTCAGCTCAACTATCAGATTCCACGAAAGAGGAGCAACGAGAAGTGACCAGATTTTTGCAGTCAGAGGGTGTGAAAGGTTCTGAAATTCACCGGAGACTTTTGTCACAATATGGGTAAAGTGCTTTATCTTATAAAACCTTTTTTTTTTTTTTTTTTTTTTTTTTTTTTTTGGTGGATCGAAATGTTTAAAAGTGGCCGAAAGAGCGTAACACGAAAAGAAAGAGCTGGACAACCGCCAACCTCCACCACTGACGACAACATTCAGAAAGCTTGAGAGATTGTTACAGCATATCAGTGGAAGAAGCTTTGAGAGGTCGTCGATTTTCCTCAGACATGGACGTTTGGGATGCAGTGCAAAAGTGGCTTCACGACCGACGACCAACCGAAAACCTTCTACCAGGAAAGAATACGGAAGCTTGTGGCTCGCTATACCAAGTGGCAAGGACTAAATCTCGCAAGACTCAATGTGGAGACTATATCGAAAAATAATGTATCTATTGTACACCTATCTTTGTTTAATAAAGTTGTAGAACGAAAAATGTAAGTAATTTTTACTTACCTTCGTATCATTAGAGCTGTTTCTTTATCTTTAAATGAATAACACAATTTTCTGCAATGCATAACGTACAAAAAATGTATTTTTATCCATTTTGTATGCATACAGCTCAAACCTATCAACCTTTACAGATTTTGTAACAAATCATAGCTATCAGGTTAAAATAATTTGTCAGCGAAAACTGAAAACAAATTAAACTTGTGCTTAAAAACAAGATTATATTTGGCAATATAGATATACACTTTCCAAAGGACTTTTTTCCTTCTTTTCTTTTTCTCTCTTCCTCTCTAATTTTATTAATAAGCGCATGAAAATTTCAGGTCTCCTAATTTTGATACTAAAAAATTGAAATCAAATTTAGCAGTTCAGACGATTTTTTAGACAACGATGAGTATGAGAAGTCGTTATAAAGAGCAATTGGTTGTAACTGAAGGTGTACCAAAGTATAAAGCTAGTTATTATATATATATATATATATACAAGGTCTGTCCCGAAAGTAATGCGCCCAATTTTATTTTAAGAAAATTATTGAACTGATTCGCACAATTACTCAATATTCTTCGAAATACATCCCTCCTGCTTCAACACACTTGTTCCAACGCGATTTCTATGCTTTATATTCGTCCTGGAAGTCCGTCAAAGGAATGTCCTTTAGTAACCTCGCTGCCTTGATGTTCTTCAGGGTCCCCAAATGCTGTCCTTTGAGGGGGTTTTAATCTTCGGGAACAAAAGGAAGTCGGGCGGGGACAAATCAGAATTGTAAGGTGGCTGGGGAAGCGTTGAGAGGCTAGGAGCATTGTCATGGTACAGCTTCCAGGAATTTTTGATCTCGCGCCTGACGCAGTTGACCCGTTGCTTTAGCCATTTGAGAACTTCGACGTAGAATTTGGCTTTGACTGATTGGCCAAGTGGAACAAATTCAAAATGGACCACTCCCTTGCAATCGAAAAAAACAACAATGAACATATCTTTGACCTGCGATTTGCTCATTCTTGCCCTTTTTGGGTGTGGGGACGACGTCGTGTGACACTCTGCGCTCTGTCTTTTTGTTTCTGGGTCGTACAAGAAGATCCAAGATTCGTCACCACTTACCACGCATTGTCCAAAAAAGTCGAATCGTCCTCACAACACTGCAATAATTCTGCTCGAGAGTTTTTTCCATCTTGATTTCGACCGAGCACTCACACAAGGGTTCATTGAAAAAGGCACTATGACTCTGCAGGAGCTCGGAGCCGACTGGCGCTGCTGGCGCTGCGTTCCCACGACTCCACCCATCCTTCCGCGCAAGCGGCAATCCTGTGCGACGGATAGACGCGGCAGAAGAAAATGGAGCGTATTACTTTCGGGACAGACCTTGTATATATTGAATTGAATTGAATTAAATATTATTTTTCTATGAAATCTGCATTTTTCAGCCAGAAAAACGCTAGCTCGAAAATTATAAAATTTACACATGACTTGCCTTAAATTTAGTTAAATACTAATTTCTTTAAAATCACTAATTTTCAACGGAATTTATCAATTTTTGGACTATGAATTCATAATTATTATTTATAGCCCCCCCCCCCCCCCGTTTTTTTTTTTTTTTTTTTTTTTTTTTTTTTATGACTGAGGACTATTAGTCTCAATCTGCGGATTTTTACGATACCAGTTTTCGATAATTGGACATTTATCGAAATCTAAAATTTATCGAAAATATAATTGAATAATTTGAAAGCAAGTGTTATAATTTGAATAATAATAAGTTTAATAATAATAATAATAAAAATAATAGTCGTCCGTTCTAAACTAAATTCTACTTTTCACAGAATTTCATCAAAATCATTTGTTTGAAAGAAAAAGAAAAGAAAATGAATAAAAATCATTATCGAAACAAACACTGTCGAGAAAATTTAATAGGTCTATTGTTAATGCTATACAGTTTGTTCTGTGGATTTGCTGTTGACAGCTGTTATTCAAGCTGTGTTTATTTATTTATTTATATTTTTTTTAGTTACAAGATTGTAATGTATAAATTAGTCTTGTAGTACTGAATTAAATTCATAGTTGGACATTTATTGAAATCTAAAATTTATCGAAAATATAAGTGAATAATTTGAAAGCAATGTTATAATTTGAAAAAAAAAAAAAAAAAAAAAGTAACAGTTCTGCGTCCTAAACCAAATTCTGCTTTTGCCAGAATTTCATCAAAATCATATTTCTTTTTTTCTTTTCCTTTCTTTCCTTTTTTTTTTTTTGAAAGAAAAAGAAAAGAATATAATTAATAATAATCGGAATCGAAACAAACACTATCGAAAAAGTTTTTTTTTTAAATAATTTTGAATTAAGAAATAAAAAGTGCGCGTGCAGAATGAAATAAAGAAAAGAAACAAGATAATTAAGTTTGAATTTGAGTTGGTAATTTAAGGATGCCATTGAGATAGTAACTTTTTTACCATGTTTCTATTAACTTCTATTTTTTTTTTCTTCTTCTTTTTTTTTTTTTTAAGTTATACTTAGAACAGATAAACATAGAAAAGAACACACACAGACAGCGCTTAGAAACTGATTTTTCGATTCAGAGGACTTCAAACGTGAAAATATAAAAAGTACAGTTTTGAAAATTTAACCGAAGAAGCATACTTTTTATATCGTATATTTTAAGTGAAAGTAAAAAATGATTGCATGCTCTCTTTCTTTCTGTTCCTTCTCTTATTCAAAGCAAAAGAGGTGGGAACCAATGCAATAATTTTAGATGAAAGATTAATCTGTACAAGAAGCAATGATTTTATATTTTATTTTAAGCAAAAATTAATAAATAAATAAAAACAAGAAATAAAAATAAAAATAAAAAATCTGCAAATCAGGGACTTTAATGCAATTTGTGGAAGTCAAATTTTTATATTAAACATGCTTTATTTGTGATTTCAGGCATTCATCTCACAAACTAATTTCTACAATCTATATAATATTTTTCTAACGTGGATCAATTACGATTACATTTTGTCAAAACGGTACGATAGTGATGCAATTAATAAAATACACAAGGATAAAATAAATAAATAAATAAATAACAATTATAAATGGACAGTATTTCAGCAGGCGGTTTCAGCTTAATTATCTAATAAGAAAAAAAAATGATATTTTTCTTATGAGACCCTTTTATGGTTGGTTGGTTGGTTTGTTGGGTTTTACGTCGCACTAGTGCTGTGCAGATGGGCAATTGGCGACGGTCTGGGACACACCATCACAATTTTGATCTTTCACGGAAGGGATTGCTCTCCCGCTTCGGTGACCTCCAGAGGTATAATTTTTGATGAGAACGTGAAGGACATTGCGGCCACGACAGATTTTACGTGCACTAGCAACCATTACACGATGGTCTTTCGCCGGCTCAAGTACCAAACCCGCAATCTTCCAATTACGCAGCCGGCGCTCTATCGACTGGGCTACCGCGGCCCAACATTTTATGGAAAAATGTATTTTTAAAAGTTGTTTCTTCAGAATCTATGCAAACGTCATTTTAAACCTAGCAATACTTTAAAGACATATACAGAACATGAATTATTATCATCAATTGACTAAAAAACGTATTCATAAAAAGCATAATTAAAATAAGAATTAATAATAGCAGGAGAACTTGGCGTTGGAATATTAAAACAGGAATAAACTACTACGTCAGAAACGCCAAAGAAAAATTATTGACGTGCATACAGCTGTTACGGTAGCCTAAAGCGTACCGGCTTCAGTGCAAAAATAATTCTGAATCTGGAGAAGTGCTCGTATATATAGGAGAGGGACCGGATTTAGTTCAACCAATAGGATTACGAAAGAGGTGGGGAGTGTGGCCAATAGGAATTAAGGAATGTGTAGCTGTGTAAACAGTAGAAAAATTAAGGAAATGTGGACTGAATGTAAAATTTCCAACAATCAGCCAAATAGGGAACAGCGAAATCACAATTTACAAGGTTTTTAAATTTTTTATAAATATGAAAAGCTTCAAAGAAATCGAGTTCATGAATGGATTTAGGTCTGCAAATTATTTTAGCTGAATTAAATTTAAAATTATGATTTTCCTCCCAGCAATGTTTAGAAATAGCCGATTTATTGGTTTCTTGTTTGCGGACGTAATTCATATGTTCTTTTAGACGAAATTTAAGACTGCGTTTAGTTTGGCCAATATATGATAAACCACACTGACAGGAAATACTATAAATGCCCCAAGAATTATGCATATCAATAGGATCTTTTAACTGAGAAAAGGTGAGTTTATTGGAAGGCGAAAATATTATTTTAAAATCATATTGTTTGAGAATTTTAGCTATGGTTTGACTGGTTTTAGAAAAATAGGGTAAAACAATACTGATATTAGATGTGACTGATTTAGTAGACGAAATACGAGGGAGTTGTAATTTTTGGATAGCTTTGTCTATAATGGAAGGGTCATAACCTCTGTCAATTGCGATGGCTTTCAGGTATTTAATTTCAGATTTCAATAGAATAGGATTTGAACAAATATTAAGGGCACGGTTTACAAAAGTATAGAAAGCAGCCATTTTTTGGTTAGGTGGGTGACATGAACGCGCATGGGGAGGAAGGAAGACTGCAAAATTTTTACGATAGACAGTGGTAGAAAATCCATTTACAGTGCGAGAGACGAGGGTATCAAGAAATGGAAGGGAGCCATTATTTTCTATTTCATATGTAAACTGGATATTACTGTCAATTGAATTTAAGGTTTCTAAGACATGGTCAATATTGTGATGAGATATGTCGATAAGCGTGAAGGTGTCGTCAACGTAACGGGTCCAAAAAGGAAAAGATATTTTCTTAAAAAGCTTGCTTTCGAAATAGTGCATGTAAATGTCTGCGAGAATTGGGGAGAGAGGGGAACCCATGGCTAAACCTTCAGACTGACGATAGAATTTATTTTGGAAAGAAAAAGTGGTTTGTGATAAACAAATGCGGGTAAGAGAAATTAATTCTTGTATTTCGAAAGAGGTGAAATGAAACTCTTTTAATCTATTTTCCAGACAGCAGAGGGCGCCACTTATTGGAAAGCTGTATGCACGTCAACAATTTTTCTTTGGCGTTTCTGACGTAGTAGTTTATTCCTGTTTTAAAATAAGAATTAGTTTATATATATATATATATATATATATATATATATATATATATTAATTTTTGTGAAAAATCACCATTTTAAAAAGTAAGATTTATCAAAGCTTCAATTAAAAAAAAAACCCACATGATTTATTAACTAACATAAGCTAGAAGTTGGAAGATTGAATGCTTGCAAATTTTAAAATGTTAGTACAAAATGGCCTAAAAAAATTAATTTTAATTAATTTAAAAAGACTTATCAAAGGAATTTACATCAAAGATATATAAGAACCATCCTAATTATAAAAACATAAAAAAAAACAAGAAATTAGTTTATTCGTTTTTGTAACTGCAGTGTCTTAGACCGATAGATAAAAGCTGCAACTTGTTTTTTTTTTTTTTTTTTTTTTTTTTTTTTTTAACCCTTTTTTTCCTACAAAAAAAAAAAAAAAAAACTACTCTATATAATCCATTAAAAAAAAAAGTAAAAATATGATAAAAATTTCTGTATAGAAATACTGGTGGCAGAAAAAGCGGAACTCTTTTATTCTTGTTCTTTCTTTCTTTATTATTATTATTATTATTATTTTGCGGGGGTGGGGGGAGGGGGTTAAAGTCTTATTAAACAGAACATCAGATATAGTCAAATGAATAAACTTCAGTGATATCAGCTAATATGGTTTCGTATATATTAATGAATTTTAAAATGGCTATAAACAAAATTTCACAAAATTTCGTATTTTTTAAAACAATAAAAAATTACAGTAAAATGCCTCGGGAAACTGATATTGAATATTGAAGTATATATATAAAAGAACACTTCCTGAGTGAGTGAGTGAGGGGGTGATCTATCAACGCCCAGACCAAACCCCTGGACCTAGAAGCATGAAATTTTGTGACAATGTTCTTTCTATGACGTAGGCATCCACTAAGAAGCGATTTTACAAAACGTGATTTCACAAAATCCTTCATATCTCAAACAAAAAAACAGATATCCGTAAAATTTTTGCTTTAAAATATAGCTAATACAAATGTCAAAAAACCAATTTCTGGAATTTTCAAAATTCGGTCCCCAAGAGGGGGCAAAACGTGATTTCACATGCGTAAAAAGTGATTTCGCATAATCCTATATATCTCAAACAAAAAAATAGATATGCGTGAAATTTTTGCTCTAAAATATAGCTAATACAAATATCTAAAAACCAATTTCTGGAATTTCAGAAATTCAGCCCCCAGGCGAGGCAGCAAGGGGGGGCAGGGGGCTAAGGGGCAAAAACAAATAGAAATACAGTCAGGGCGTTCAAAATTGATACAGATAGGTTTTAGAGGCCTGCAAGTCGAATGAGGATATTTTCGATTGTGTAAAGTTATTAAGAGGGGCAGGAAGGGGGGGGCAAAAAATAAAAATAGAGTTAGATCGTTCAAAATTGATATATAGAGGTTTTCGATACTTACAAATTGATTGCGGATATTTTCGAATTTTTAAAATTATTAGGTGGGGCGGGAAGGGGGGGGGCTATGGTCAAAAACAAATAGAAATACAGTTAGGCCGTTCAAAATTGGTACAGATAGGTTTTAGAGGCCTGCAAGTCGAATGGGGATATTTTCGAAAGTGTAAAGTTATTAGGAGGGCCGGGAAGGGGGGGCAGAGTGGCAAAAAAAAAAAACAAAACAAAATAGAGTTAGATCATTCAAAATTGGTACATAGAGGTTTCCAATACCTACAAATCGATTGCGGATATTTTCGAATTTTTAAAATTATTGGGAGGGCGGGAAGGCGGGGGAGTAGAGCGGCAAAAAAATAAAAATAGAGATATATCGTTCAAAACTGGTGCATGGAGGTTTTTGATACTTACAAATCGATTGCCGCTATTTTCAAATGTGTAAAATTATTAGGACAGACAGGAGGGGGGGGGCGAAGTGGTAAAATAATAGTAATAAGGGTTAGAGCATGTTGGGAATTTTTCCGAAGGCAGTGAGAACCCGGTGCGACATTTTTCCTAATCAGATTTTGTTTCTCTTTTTTTTTTCACGTGATAAAAATTAATGCAATTTTGAGAATTCATTATAGTGATTCATTTAAAAATAGGGACCAGTGAAGCGGGCGTTGCCTGCTAGTAATTTTATAAGCAAACACCAGGAATTAAAAAAAAAAAAAAAAAAAAAAAAAATCAAGAAACTATTATTTTAAATGGAAATATTTAAGTAAGTCTCTTCATGAAGGGAAGAAAAAATTATGTATGAGAGTTTCACTCAGTTTATTCGTGATATTTCCCCCCTTAATGAAGCGGCTTCGTTAAATGTTTTGATTTGAAGCAATTTTCGCATGATTTTGTTAATTATGAAGTTTGCGTGAATAGTTTCTAATTTGGCTAGCGAATATTTTAATTTTTACAAGTGTTTTTAAGAATATTATCTAGATGGCGCCACTAACAAAAAGTTTCAAAAGCGAAGGAAGAATCCAGTGTTGGGCATAATTGATTAAAAAGTAATTGTATTACAATTGAATTACAATTAAATTACAATTCAGTGGCGGATCCAGAACTTGACTTTTTTTTTTTTTTGGGGGGGAGGGGGGGGGGGGCTAAGATTTTCAAAGTGTTATTCTAGACCAAAAAAAAATTTACAATTGCAATATTCAATCCCCCTTAAATCCGCCACTGTTACAATTATAATTATTTTACTGTCAATTAATTAACAAGTAATTGATTGCAAATAAATTGAATTATTACAAATAAATTGAATAAGTAGTTCAATTTATTTGTAATCAATTACTTGTTAATTGATTGACAGTAAAATAATTGTAATTATAATTTAATTGTAATTCAATTGTAATTCAATTATTTTTAATCAATTATGCCCAACACTGGAAGAATCTGAAAATCAAAATATTTCCTCACCATTAGAACCACATACCACATATCCATTCCCTCCTTGTTTTTCCTGGTTTCATCCCAGATTGCGCTCGGTAGTCTAGCCGTTCGTTATTTTTCGCGGTTTTCTCCAAAACTCACATGAATACAGGCAAGGGCCCTTTAAAAAGACCCCCCCCCACACACAACACACACACGGAGTTTGTCCCAAACATGTCTGGGTTATTAGAGTCAATTTTTAGAATGAGAAACCAGCGTTCTGTGTAATTAGGTTAAATATAGCAGTTCCTATTTAATAAGGATACGTGAATTGTTTTGCATTTCTTTATAAAGTAATAATGAAATTGTGTAAATCAGTTTACAGATCCCATCCTCATTAATATCTACAACCTGACTTACTTGTGCAACCTTTTTTCCATCTTTTAACCAATGAATTGTTGGAGGTGGACTGCCTCCAGCTTCACATTCAAGGTATTTAGCGTCACCTGCCATCATTTCTACAACATTGGCAGGGCCATTTCGGACTTTTAAAGATGGTCGTAAAGTTCGTTTAGTGCCTGTGAGAAAAAAAAAAAAAAAATTTTTAACCATGATTTTTTATTACAGGGTGTTTTTAAGTTAACAGAATAAAATTTAAAAAACTTTTGTTTTTGTTACAATTTATTTATTTAGATAGAAGTACAAAGAACCCTATTTTGAGCCGAACCAAAAATTTCGTTTTAAGTTTTAATAATAATGAAGATGCAGTAATGTTATTTTTAGAAAAAATTCCGTTGCCGTGTGTTATAAGTAATGATGTTATGAAAGATACTCGAAGTTGTCACCATTCACACCCAGATAGTACAAACAGTGCAGTATGCTCCAGACAGTATAGCTCCGTGATTTTATATGTACTGACCATATATATGGTATCACTTACTGAATGATTGAATACATTAGTAAAATTTTATAATGTCACCGCATTTCACACAAAATAAGGGTAGTCTTAAAACTGCTACTAAATTATCTTAATTATTTTAAAAATTAAAAACGAAAATCTTAGTTTAGCTTGAAGTTAAAGCTGCTTAAATTTGATCATTAGTATATATTTTTTTTAATGCAAAAGTGATTAAATAAAGTACTTACCATCTCTCGCAGTGAAAACTACTTTATCTTCAATCTGAAAACATAAAAATTATATTGGGATATATTTATAGTTACATAGAGGAAGTTGGAATAATTAAATACTTTTGAATACATATACTAATTTTTATACCCGTAAATAACATTACAAAACAGAAAATCCATTTATAACTTTTAGTGAATATGATTTTTATTTCATTTAATTATGTTGTTCAAGTTAACCTTACTAAATTCGTAATTTTCAACACAACAGCCGAAGTTCTTTGCATTCTTTTTCGTATATAGTGAATGTACAAAACCAAAAAAATGTAAAAGAAAAGGACTGTTATACTTAGTCTAAGCTTTTTTTTTTTTTTTTTAAATCTAAAATCAAAGCAGAATTAAACTTTTAAAAGGTCATCTACACGGTGCTTTTAGCGGTCACTTAATTGAATATCATCTTTTTTTGATAAAAAAAATTCAGTAATCGTTTGCAGTTTTTCTTTTATTGAATAATTCAAAGATTGCTATAAATAAATAGCGGTATTCAATTAATGGACTGCTAAAAGCCTTAATTACAGCATAAGAGTTTCACTGGGTAAGAAAATTTGCTTTCAAACACACTTCTTTGAATAAAATGATACTGTGTTAAGACATGCATTGTATTTGGAAATAACTCTATATCAAATGAAGGAATTGTTAAAAAAATAATTTCAAAACGAGCAACTATTTAATGAGTAAGTATTAATTTCATTATACTAAAAAATGTATAAAGTGATTGTATAGTTTTCAGATGAAATAATCAGCTAATTATTTATTTTAAGAAAGAGGTAAGTCTTACGAAATTATGTGTTTATTATTTCGAAATTTAAATCTCCTCGAGATTTAACTTTTACAAACATGTTTAGATTTCTACAAAATTTAAATATATTACAATGAGTCACCATGGTATATTCATTATTAAATATGGTTTGGCTAGCATTTATACACGAAAAAGAGACGTTTTGTCGAAAAAAAGACATTTATTTTATTGACTATTTTAGATTTATTTTACTATTTTAATAATAATTTTGTTTAATTAACTAAATCAACTTGCTTAGATTAAACCAAATAATAGTGTAAAGAAGAGTAATTGTTATTGAATAATTCGATAAACTTACGCCATGGATCTCTCTGTAAACAGCCAATGAGCGAGTGATGCGCTGAATCAACAAAACTGCTTGTTTACTTGTACAAAATAATTTTGTTGATTTAAATAAATGTATGGTTGAACCAACAAAACTGTTTAGTTAAAACAACAAAATAATTTGGATTTTGGTTTAAAAAAAAATGTTGAGGCTATATCTACAAAAAATTTGGTTGATTTAATTAAATTTCTGTTGCCTTAACAAAATTTTTGTTGTTTTGACAAAACGATTTTTTCCCGTGTAGTTCTTTTATTGGGATACACAAAATTTAAGCTACATTGCGTATTGTTGTCGAATTGTTTAATGCAAATCTTAATTAAATTAACCTATTTCAATAAAATGAAATCGGTGAATTTTTAGTGATATACTATAGCCTTGCTTTAAAAAAATACTGTGTGTAGTATTCGTTGGATGTGTTATAGTCTATGAGCACTTATTATTTGAATTACTCTTAAGCGATATTAAGGCGTTTTTAACCGAACGAAATATTTGTTGTTGTTATTGAGGTTTAGCACTCTGTGAAATATAGTACATTTAAAGTTTATCATGATCTTATAAGCTATTACAAAATATTACATTTTGTTTTATATTTTTGTCTATCGAAAATAATTGTTTGGTACAAGTTTTTGATGACGATGCTCACAATTTATTCTAATTATTATAAATGTTTAAGTACTGCTTTATACACGTTCTTAGCACATGATAATAACAGATTAATACATCAAATGGTCAATAACAATTTAAATTTTAAAAATAATCCGTATCAGATAGTGAACTTGTAACGAAACGTTTCATGGTTAAAATGTTGCATGTATATAGTCGAAAAGAAAGCACCATAAAATATTCAAATGATTATTTTCTTATCGCGTTTTTTCTGTAAATTGTATTTTACCACGTTTTTATTCTTGTTTGTTTGTTTGTATGTTTGTTTGTTTGTCCAGTACAAATCTTGCAATCGATTTTTAACTAACTTCCCGACTAGCTAGATATTTGAAATTTTCAGGACAGCTCACAACACGGTGACAATACATTTTTCTAATAATTTTAGTCAACTATTTCAGGTCCCGCTGCCTTAACAGCGCTTATATGATTCGACAAAAAATTTATTTAACTAACTTCCCGACTAGCTAGACATTTAAACCTTTCAGAATAGTTCAGAACACGGTGAAAATGCATTTTTTTAATACCTTTAGCCAACTGTTTTGGGTTCCTGCTGCCTTCGGCAGCGTTATCAGTACAAAGCTTGCAATCGATTTTTTACTAACTTCCCTACTAGCTAGACATTTGAAACTTTCAGGACAGCCCACAACACGGTGACAATACATTTTTCTAATAATTTTAGTCAACTATTTCAGGTCTCGCTGCCTTCGGCCTCGCTTATATGATTCGGCAAAAAATTTATTTAACTAACTTCCCGACAAGCTAGAAATTTGAAACTTTCAGAATAGTTCAGAACACGGTGAAAATGCATTTTTTTTAATACCTTTAGCCAACTTTTTCGGGTTCCTGCTGCCTTCGGCAGCGTTATCAGTACAAAGCTTGCAATAGATTTTTCACTAACTTTCCGACTAGCTAGACATTTGAAACTTTCAGGCTAGCTCATAACACGATGACAATATTTTTTTTAATACTTTTAGTCAACTGTTTCAGGTCCCTATTGCCTTCGACACCGTGTATATGATTCAACAGAAATTTTATTTAACTAACTTCCCGACTAGCTAGACATTTGAAACTTTCAGAATAGTTCAGAACACGGCGAAAATGCATTTTTAAAATATTTTTAACCAACTGCTTCGGGTTCCTGCTGCCTTCAACAGCGTTATCAGTTTAAAGCTTGCAATCGATTTTTCACTAACTTCCCGACTAATTAGATATTTGAAACTTTCAGGATAGCTCAGACCACGGTGACAATATATATTTTTTTTATACTTTTAGTCAACTGTTTCAGGTCCCTACTCTATTCGGCAACGTTTATATGATTCAACAGAAAATGTATTTAACTAACTTCCCGAGTAGCTAGACATTTGAAACTTTCAGAATAGTTCAGAATACAGTGAAAATGCATTTTAAAAATATTTTTAACCAAATGCTTCGGGACCCTGCTGCCTTCGGCAGCGTTAAAAGTACGAGGCTTGCAATCAACTTTTAACTAACTTCCCGGCTAGATAGCCATTGGAAACTTTTATAATAGCTCAAAACACGATAGCAAGGAATTTTTTTAAATACTTTTATCCAATTGCTCCGGGTTCCCGCTGCCTTCAGTAGCGTTTATATGATTCAACAGAAAATTTAAAAACATGGTATATAAAAGTTCTTTTTATCTTGTAATTATTTATTTAATTATATTAACCTTTTGCAATCGATCTTTGTCTTTGACTAAAGCTTTCAACTGCTTGTACGTTTTGGCTTTATCAAATAGCTTATCTATGCTTATCTATGTAATGTGTCAGTTATTTTTAGGCAAAAATTTATATAAGATTAAAAAGGCGATATATATATATTAAAGCTATTTTAATATTGTCCTAATATGAATATTTTGTTCATGAAAATTTCAATAACAAATTATTTGTAATTTTCGAGTGTATGATACATAATGTATATATATGAAAGGAATAAAAATATATAAATTTAAATAATTAAAAACCCACTTTAAAATTTAGAAATCTCTAATAACTTGTAATTGCCCTTTTAAGTTTTTTTCCCGGCAGGGACTTCAAAACGTAAACGTCGAAATATTGTTTTTTGCAAGTGTTTGCGGACGAGTCTTGCATATTAATTAATCCTAGATATCTGGAACCTCATCTAATGAGGCAATCAGCAGTTTATTAACCAATTAGAATCGAGTTCTGCCGATTAAAAAGCGAAAACAGAGAGTTTTTCGTCATCTAATGCTTGCTAATAAAACCTCCGGTTCGCTGGGGAATCGGCGCCTTCGGCGCCCACCGATCGTCCAGTCGCGTAACTGTTCTGGAAATAAGAGCGAATATCCGCTGAGGATGTCTAACTTCAGGTCAAGATTGCATCTTGAACCTAATAATGGATATTAGTTAACCTTTAAGGACACATCATCCTTCCTAAGATGCTTACATCCCTAGAATACCAGCCCATTTAATATTACAGAAGCCTCGTGGATTTGTAAGTTCCACCAGGGGAAACCTAACGCCCCTCGTACAACACAACCTCTATAACGCTACATATATATAAGCGATATTTTGGATTCTTTATTCCATTGCTATTATCAGAAACGTCTTAGTTATTTCCTTCTTGCAACTTGCAACTTGCAAAGAAAATGTATTTTAAAGTTATTTTCATATATTTTTTAATTTACAATTGATTAATATTCGTTTAATATGTTATTTCTGATTTTTATGTTTTATTTTTTGCCCTTGTTACGCATATTTTTCAGCTCTTATATTCTATACACACACACACACACATATATATTTATTACCTTCTTTAAACTTATAGAGCTTTCATAATTTCAATAGGTATTTGGAGCTTTTTTTTTTTTTCTTGTAGGCATTTTCAATATTATTCCTTATGCTATTTTTGTAATGTGTATTTTACTAGCTATTTTTTTTATATATGCACATTACCTTTGCATTTTATATTACTCTTACCATTACCACTACGCACACATACATACATATTTAAATATCATATTTTTGTAAATGCTATAAAACACTATATTTAAATCATTTCGAATTAATTTCGATGTGCATGTAGCAATTTTATTTGTTCATTTAAAGTTTTTTAACTAAACTATCTAAATACAATTAATAAATCTGAAATTTACTATTTTGAATTTTTAACTTCAGTACAAGGATTTAAAAGCATTTTTATACATACACTATTTTAAAATAGCTAAGATATGAGAGTCTTAAATTATTACTTTGCGTTCTTTTTATGACATTTCTTAGAAAGTTTATTCTTAGAAAGTTACAAGTATTTTCCAGAACAATAAAATATTCTTTATAAAATTATATATGGATGATACCCTGTACATAATGGAAGGACATTTGTGTTATTCAGATTTCGCAATTATAATTAAGCAATTTAATGTTCTATGAGCAAAATGAAACTAATTAAAAAACATACATATTTATTAATCTATTTTCAAAGTTTGAAAAACTGTTGAATCGAGATAAATTTTGAGTGTTTAATTTGACACATAGAAATGGCGTATTACATTTATCAAATTTCGTTGTTATTCACCGCAAAAGATATCATATATCGCTTTATATAGGAAATGGGAATACATATAGAGATTAAAAATTGCTTATTAAGGATGAGATCCTCTTTGTCACACCTGTCAAAAAGATGTGAATATTTTCAGTTAAATGAATCTTTATCAGCAAAAGAGAAAAAAAAAATCCTGCTGATAAATTTTGTTAAAATATAGTTTAGTCCTGCTTTATTAAATGTTCTCTTTCTCCATTTACCTCATTGTAAAAAGTTTCTTAATGTTTGAAAGCATTAAAGTTTTTATACTTTTAAAAAATATTTATGTATGAAAAAATATAATATAAGTGTTTATGAGGTTTTAAAATCTCTTTGTTATTGCATAGATATGTGTAAGGTTTCTAAGGCCTGTTTTAATACCACAGATTTATTCCATAATTTATTCAACAACAACAACAACAACAAAATTTTTTCTTTGTTTTACGATGTTCTTCAAATAACTTACTCATGCATGAATATACTAATCTGAAATTGCTTGAAATTTGTATTAATTAGTTCACATTTTAATTAAGTGTGCAAATATAAATACTAAAAAATGCTATATACTATGTACATGATTTTTTTGTTTGTTTATCTAATAAGAAATGTTATTATTATTATTATTATTTTAATTGAGAGCTTGTTATAAGAAATATCGTTTACATGAAGTGACTTATCAAGACACAAATTTGTAAAGTGGCATGTCAAGGTTAATCATAGGACAAATCTCGAACCATAGTAACAGTAAACTATTTTGGTTATATTCCTAATATAATTGCAATAATTTTAGAAATTTTTTTTTAAATACTTCAGGACGAATTGCGAAATGAAAAATAACAAGTTAATTTTCCTTATATATGTGTGTGTAAAGTGAAGAATTTAATAACGTTATAAAAATTAGCAATTAATAGATACATGACAATACCAACTACACACACATAAAAGTTATTGTAATTCAATTTAAATGTTAGCACATATTTTTTATGATTCATTCACAGTACCAATTAATAGATAAATTCATTTTAAATTACTTACGCTAATGTTAACATGTAGGACCATAACACTAAGACTAACTAGGAGTGATTTTTATGCGAAATTCATGAAAGTTATCATTACGTAAACCAATAATTTTATAAAAAATATGAAAAAAAAAAGATAACTGGAAATGAGAATTGGAATAAGAAATGCTCAAAAATAGAATTATTCAATCCTCAGGGAACATGTACTTCTACGAGAAGAGAAATCGCAAAATTTCGGAACACTGTATAGCTAATTCAAGCCAAAAAATACAGTTCATGTTACTATCTTGGGACAAAACCCAAATTTAAAGAGGAATGAAATTACAACCCTAAAATGAATCAAGATAAAAAAATATAAGAATTATCCACATGTCATGCGGACTTCAAACACAGAGAGTAACAATTAACAAATTACCAACAGAACAATTCTAATAAGAGAAATAATATCGAGATTAGTAACGATTAATCGATAAAGGTTCTACAAATGAGCAATTTGATTAATAATTAAATTCACTATTTTAATGTATTTTTAATTTAATGATTCCTAAATCTTTAAAACTTTCAAGAATTGGAGTTTAATTACAACTTTCAGTTACACATTGTTTAACTTTAAATTTCTACATATGAGCAGTGTTGCCAGATCTGGCGGATTTTTTTTAATCAATATTCACCAATAATTTTTAAAAAGTGATATTTGATATACATAATAGACGATTAATCTTCAAAGTGATTAGGAAAACGTAACAGTTAAAAATTATTGGTGAATATCGAATAAAAATCCGCCAGAACTGGCAACACGGTTACGTCGCACTTCCGACCGGGATTAAAATCGGTTACGTGCTACTTCCGAGAGTGCGATTTCCGAACCGTGCTATTTGCGAACAGATCTTACACCTGGCAGCTTATTCCTTCCCCATTCCAGAGAGCACAGTCATAACTCCCTAATCCATCAAGGGGATTAGCTACTTTTGTTAAAAGCTGCCAGTAAAAAAAGAACGATTAAGTGGGACTGTGAAAGTCCACCATTCTCATTTTTATTTGAGCATGCTCCCTCTTTCGTTCAAGATAAATTGGTAGTGAAAGCGAACGAACAGCTTTTAGGCAATCTCTAATTTTTGAAGATCTTTTAAATTTTATGATTACATGATTATGTTGTGTGGATAAATGTATATGGATGCTTTTAATTTGTATGAAAATACATTGTATGCGTTTGTATATATATATTGTGTGTATGTGAAATTTTTTACACCGTAATAGTGAAATAAGATATTTCAATTATAAAACTATTGTTAAAGAAAAAAAAAATATTTTTTTCTATCACTGACATACACTGATTCATAAGGGGGGAAGGCAGATGTTTTCTTAATCGCTTTACAGTTGACTATATACATACAAGAAAAAAAAAAATTGTGTCATATTTATTGCTTTTATAAATAATCTCTCGTAAGAAAATAGTGTTATTTGCATATGCATATTGTATAACAGGTCCTCATATATAACGTGTTTTATATATATATATATATATATACATACATGTGTGTATTTGCACGTTAATTTTTATTTATTTATACATTATTTTTATTTTTTTACATCAAGTTAATTTTTATTTACATCAAGTACTGACTTATCATTATAATAATCCTACATTATCAAGGAAGACTTGAATTAATAAATATTTGCATTTAGAAATAAAGCCTTTTACAAGGGAAAATATAATGAAGAATTTATTATGAGTTGTATATTGTTGTTTATATACAATAAATGTAAACAAAATATGACAGAAAACAATAATCACTAGAAGAAGAATGAGCAACGGCCACAACGGCTTATAAAAAAAAAAAAAAAAAATAAGCAAGCGAAAAATAAAATTTAATGGGAAATCTTTGAAAGATTTGATTAATTAACATGTTAATTAAATGATAATAATGTAAATGAGATTTTAGACCATCTGCAAGTTCAGAAATATTAAGGATATTAAAAATTGTGTTAGGCAACATGTCATATTGTACTTTTAAAGACATTCGTTAAAATGAATTTCAATTTGATTCAAT
Source organism: Salticus scenicus (assembly GCA_963930645.1). NCBI lineage: Eukaryota > Metazoa > Arthropoda > Arachnida > Araneae > Salticidae > Salticus > Salticus scenicus. The sequence goes on from OZ005651.1 coordinate 86,474,437, forward strand.
AATTTAACTATATTATCTTAAACATCTTAGTTAATAACCGTACTTTTTAAACAGTATAATTATTGTGATGTTATTTTAAACTTATGTTATACATGAATTATATTTCTAACCTTTATATTAAAATTAAAATAGTTATTTAAATCCATAGATGTTGCATAATAATGTTAATAATTTATTATTATTATTATTATTATTTTACGCTGTTATACTTGTTTCATATTTGTTATCAGGGTTGGCAGGTTTTTGACGCATGACAATTTTTGACGGTTTAAACCATGGTTAAAACCGTCATGTCAAAAACCTCCTTGTCAAAAATGTCAAAAACCTATATTTATAATTTAATTGTCACATAAAAACTTAGTTTAATAAAATATGGTTTATAAAGATTTTTTGAAAAGTAAATACATTGATGTTCTTTGAAAAACACATTGTTACAACATTTTGATTAATGTAAAAAACAAAACTTTAGGCTTTTAAAATTTTATTATGAATTAGTTTTATGTTTATTCGAAATATGCGGTGATACTTTTATATATTACTACGAAATTTATTTGTAACTATGCTTAATATTGTATATGTTAAACAGATTAATGTTTTTGGAGAAACATTATTATAACATTTTGATTAATATAAAAATAAAACTTTAGGCTTCTAAAAATTCATGATTTATAAATCATTGATAGATCATTTTGATTGATAAATCATTTTATTTGCAATACAACATTGTGTATTTTAATTTTTTTAGTATTGTGCTTTTAGTATTATATATTTAACCAATAAAATAAAGCATAGCCTAATATTTTGCATTTAAATATTTTATGGAAACTTTTTTTTTTTTTTTTTTTTTTTAAATGACTGTTGATATAGCAAGTTTTTAAGAAAAAGCAATTATTCTGAATGTTAAACAAGCATGATTTGTGTCTGAAATTCTTCTAATTACCTTGAAACAAGAGAAATAAGAAAGCTCTCTGGACATGCGTAAATTGTAATAAATTTAATATTTACTCATACAGATTTTTTAAAAATTTATTATTCTAAGCTGTAGGGCCTACTAGCAGGCAAGTGGTTCTACGCTCAAAGCTGGTAGACATAAGATGCCGGGCTCGATCACAGGGCGTGCTCGTCAGCCTAGCCATTAAAAGTTTTTCATGGTTTTCTCAGAAACCTGCATAAATACGGGCTAGGACCCTTTAGAAAGACCCCCCACAGAGGGCACTACTCCTTAGGACTAAGACCCTAGAGTAGTCAATCAGCCTTTCTCCCAAAACACCAAACACCAACAGAAGAAAAAAAAAAAAAAAAAAAGAAAGAAAACTCCAGTGTTCCTGTGTTTTTATGGCTTATGTTAAAAATCTTAAGTAAATTTGGAATTTTAAAATTTCATAAATATTAATATAAATGTATATATTAATATATTAAGAAAATGTACCTAATTTAATTGTTAAAAATTATATATATATATTATAATATTTTATTAAAGACCTTTTTAATTATTTTTTCTAATATATCTACCCCTATATATATATATATAAACTTTTAATATTAAAATTATTTTAAAACAGATTCTTTTTTTTTCCTCCATTGAAAAACGAAACATTACCATTAAGTAATCTCAATCAATTCATTAGAAATATAATTTTTTTATTAATTAAATTGTTTATCTAATCGTTTTAGTTAATTTTTTAAAACTGTTTTTATTTATTTAATTTCATTTTTAATCATTCATAGAATTTTTCTTTATAATTAAAAATATTTAAAAATTGGTTTTTCAATTAAAATCTCAAATAGTTCTATGAAACAAATTAAGTATTAAAAATTTTCACATTTGATAAATAAAGTAGTTTTTAATAATTTTTTTAAATACTTAGAATATATATATATACATATACACACACACGAAGTATTTTGAATACAGATTAAAAGCATCCATACACATTTATCAGCGCATATAACGATCAATAATCATGTTTAAAACACAGGCAAAATTTAAAAGATCTTATCAGCTTATCTATGACCAGAGAGGGGACATACCCAAATAAAAATGAGAAGGGTTGACTTTCAAAGTCCGACTATATCATTTTTCTTCCAGACAACTTTTAACAAAAACAGTTAATCCCCTCATAGATTAGGAGAGGGGAATTGGGCTCTCTGGTAGGGGAAAGAAGCGGGGGGCAAGCTAACAGGTGTTCCATTCGGAAAACGCACGATAATCTCTTATTTCGGAAATCGCACGGTCGCAAGTAGCACGACACCTTAAAATCGTAGCACTTCCGACCGGATTCCTAAATCCATGCACACCTGTTCACTGCAAGGTAGCTTTTCCGACCACTATAATTAAAGGCATACAATCGCTGCGTCAGTGGATCTATTATATTTACGAGAGGCAAAATATCACCCTGATTCCCTAAGCAATGCACATTAAATTTAATGAACATTATTTCAAAACTCTATATTTGTTGTCGAATTTTTTCTCTCCAAAAAGGTTAAATATTTTACTACGTAAAAATCCTTTAAAATATGTTGTAGTATAATAACATGATCAAAATTCTATTAATAATTATATAAATTTAATGATGATGCATAACCATCTTTACAATAATTTTTATAAACTATTCGTCATCGAATTCAGAGGATATTTAGATTTATTTGTTAGATATTTTTATTAATAAAATTATAAGTTTTACAAAAGTATTCATTTTTGAATTAATGAAAAATTTCATTAATCTTCAATATAAATAAAGAGATGTATCTATGTGTGTGTCTATCTGCACTCTGGTGCTCAGACAACTGATCGCAGAGTTAGAACACTTGGAAATTGGGTGCTGCAGATATGCACCTCATTGAGATTTTTTCAAATTTCTGATTCAAATTTTTTAATTTTTTTTTTTTTTTTTTTTTTTGATTTTATCCATTGACTTTACTGTTCCATATTCTAAAATTTACTCCTTCATTTCAATCGTCTGCGTATCTTAACAACGGCTATTATATTAGTTACTACTTTCTTCTATATGTATATATAGAGAAAGTTTTAGATTAACACTTAATTAATTATAACTCATTAAGCTTTCAAACTAATTTGATATCATTTGGATGATTACAGTACGCCATCGGAATTATTTTGTGTGATCCCATAAATAAATTATTTAGTCTATACATACCCATTTTTAAGAGTAAACATGCTTTTAAGCATTTTTACAATGTATGTTAATTTTATTATGTTCAATGAAGCATAAATGCATTAAAGTGCGCTTAAATAAAAATTTGTCCATTGGCTTTAATATTACGAAATTTTTTTGAGTATCTCTGTAAACGTACCATACACATTCTATACACCAGTAAAAACTATTCAGCTTATTTTGCGTTTAAAATTAATAATTGTTCCAAATGTAACATCGTTTGGACGACTACCTGACATTATCAGAACACGTTTGTAAGGTCCTGTACATTAATTAGGAAGCCTAAGAACACATATTTTCTGCAGAAAACATAAGTTTAAGCATCTCACTAATATACGCTAATTTCATTTTGTTGATTACAAAGTAATGATGCTAAAGTGCGTTTAAACGAAATTCAACCCATATTCCGTAATGATAAGAATTTTGGCGTGTCCCTGTACACAATTCATAAACAATATAGACATTAAAAAATATACATTTATTTCTGAAGAAAGCCTGAACGTGTGTGCCAATTTGCAAGTCAATCGGAAGATTTTTGCGGCCGCTATTTCGGTACATACAAATTCTGCCCATAGGCCATAATGATAAGAAAAACTTTGGCGTGTCCCTATACACGAACTACAAATGGAATACGCACCTAAAACTATACAGTTAATTCCGTTAGGCTCATAAACATGTGTACCAAATTTCAAGTCAATAGCGTGATTTTTGCGGCCGCTATCGCGCGACAGGCAGACACACTGACCGAACCCAAAATCTTTTTGAGTCTCAACAGGCAGACCTCCACTGACGTTTCGGCAATAAACTAATAGTTTATAATTATTAGTTTTTTTTTTTTCAAAACTAATCCGTCCAGTAAACTTATGCTTATTAAAAAGGCATTCTTTGTAATCTAAAATAATAGAATGCATGTAATTAAAAAGTATAATACATATGCAGAACTGGATTTCCCTCAAATTTTCCCAATCTATTAATATAGTATATATATATAACAAAAGAAAATGTAATGAAATTTTCGCTGCATTAAAGCATGTCTTAAAGCAAATTTTCAGCGAAAGTTGTAATGGTTTTTCAACGAGTACTATTTTTTAATATTGAAAATACACAAAAAGAACTTTGAAAGATAGAAAATTAAAGTAAAATAACAAAATGTGTATATTTTGTTTTGTATTTGCGATTATTCGTTCTTGTAAATTTTTTGAAGTCAAAATATAATAAAGTTGACATTATCGGTCGATGAATAATATAATTTATTATTAACAGCATTCATTATAAATATTTTCACACGTATACTTGTATGCAAATAAAAAAATAAACAAACTATTAAATTTTAATAGTGCTATGTAATTTTGGGAAATGATTATCTTTTTACGCTTAAATTCTAATCCAAATAGAAAAGTTCAAATATTTAGGCCCAATAATTTTAGAGTTTTTAATCTCCTAGTGTTAAATTGGTTGTTATGTATTTTTTTTTTGTCTATATTTTCTGTATATGAAAACACGCTACTCTAAATTTTTAACAAAATATTTGTATTTTATTTCTAATAATATTTATGATGTGAAATTAATATACATACATACATACATACATATATATATATATATATATATATTCGAAAAAATCGTAAATTATAGCTCACCAAAAATTGCATTCAGCTTATGAATGTTTTAGATATTCGCACACAAAAGTGAAGTATTTTCCTATAAGTCGTTACGCCGTTTTTTAATTAGGCTAAAAACTAATCATAAGTCCATAGGTAATGAAATAGAGAAATTTTATTGTTACATGGCAATTTATTTGCTTGATAAAGTAATTTACTCAGTTAATTTACTCGATGTAAGTACTACCAAATTTCAATTTTGAAAAAAGGTTGAAAACAGCTATCTGTGAAACAGTTAAAAACTCTTAACGTAATTGTAGAAATGTCGTGAAAATTTAGAGTATGTGAAGAATGTAGATGTCTTTATGGTATCAAATCCTGGTTTTTTATTGAACCATTAAAGTAATGTTTATTTTAGTTCGGAAATAATTTATACGCAAGAAACCTTTTAATATATCAAATAAAAGAACATACTTTTGTAAACTAATTTGCGATTGCATTCTTCTACTATCACTTGTGACGAAATTTGTAGACTAATAGTAATATGTTCAATACTTATATATGGCCACCACATCACCATGGGGAAAAATAAAATCAGAATAAAAGAAGAAAAAGAAAAAAAGAAAAAGCCTTACTATCACAAGTGTCAATAAGTATGCTCTGACTGTCACAAAATTTCTTTCTGTATTATTCTAATATGCTAATTGGTTTGGAAAAAAAAAAAAAAAAAAAAGAGGGTAAGTGGGGGTGGGGGGGGGGCTGCATAACAGTGTCAACCATCGAAATATATGCATAAAAATTAAAAGAACATAGTTTTTCATAAATGTCATTTCACATAAGAAATTTGGTGTATTTGCACAAAGTAGAAGCTGAAATACAACTTTGTCGTAAGTGGACAAAATTACAGCATAATAGAATCACCTAAGGGTTGATATGCATCCAAATTGCGTCAGCGTAGTTTTATAGCCATTTAAAATACCAAGTTGGTGCATTTAAACACTATAGAATATAAGATATGATCTTCCCATAAATCAGAAAAAAAATTAGCATAACAGCGCCACACCAAAAATTGAAAGGCACCAATATCAATGTGCAACTAAATATAAAGTGTAGCTAAATTATGGGAATTACTTCCTGTTCTGCCGCTGCAAAGAAAAAAAAAAGAAGAAGAAGAAGTCACAAATGAAGAGAGAAACATCCCCTAAAAATGGTCAAATCTTGTTCAGAACATTTCAAAACGTGCCAATCCGCCAAAAACCAGAAATAAAACTTTTTACTATCCCAGTTTTTTATAAATATGGAAGAAAGTAAAAAAAAAAAAAAAAAAAAAAAAAATCCGCAGTCACCAATAATAATAATAAATAGGCATGGAATTAGTATAAAGTAAATGATGTATCGAAGGGCAAATGGGCTGGGTTGGGCCATAGGAGTCGTTGAACAGAATTTGCGGTTTTCCGACTGGTGGGTCATTCCATGTCAAACAAACACAGCTAAAAATATGGTCCTCTCAAATTTTTATGAGATTGGGCTCATGTATTTGTTCTATAGAGAAAAGAATGTATACCAATTAATAAGTCTCTATTTCTTTTAGTTTTTGATATACAGGACATCAAAAATGGGTAAAAAATGCAAATTTTCAAAATTCGTCTACTACAAATGTACCCATATTTTATTTTCTAATTAACTTAGATATATAAGATTGGTATCATTAGAAAGCGTATAATACAGGCTTTAAAATAATATATCACATGTATGTTTTTTTTTTTTTTTTTTTTTTTTTTTTCATTTTAAGGTCAAACATTTTGACACTTAACCTTCAATATCTCAAAATGTACATTATTATTATTATTATTATTTTTAAACTACATGTTATTATTATTTTTTTTATTATCTATAATTACTGTAAATTTCAACATGGGACAGACATGGGATGCTGAGTTATAAATTAAAATGCAACACCCTTCATCAGTATTTTCATAGTAACATAACATAAGTTTTACTCATATTTTGTTTCCCTAATTAACGTAGAAATATAAGATTGCTATCATTAGAAAGTTTATAACACAGGCTTTTAAATGATACATCACATGTATATATTTTTAAAAAGTTTCATTTTAACGTCAAGCATCTTGACCTTTGACCTTCAATACCCCCCAAAAAAGCATATTTAATTTTCTTTTACAAATTATATGTTATTCTTACGTTTATTACTTATAATTATTGTAAGTTTGAACATGCGACGGCCACGGGATACTGAGTTATAAATTAAAATGCAACCCTCCATCAGTATTTCCATACTAACATAACGCAAGTTTTACAAAAAAAAAAAAAAAAAAAAAAAAAAAAAAAAAATGGCCGTCCCATGCTGAAACTTACAATAATTATAGGTAATAAACGTAAGAATAACATATAATTTTTAAAAGAAAATTAAATGTGCACTTTTTGAGATATTGAAGGTCAAAGGTAAAAATGCTTGACCTTAAAATGAAAACTTTTAAAAATATATACATGTGAATAACAGGTAAAAGCCTGTATTATAAGCTTTCTAATGATACCAATCTCATGTCTCTAAGTTAATTAGGAACAAAATATTGGTAAAACTATGTTATGCTATTATGAAAATACTGATATGGGGTTGCATTTTAATTTATAACTCCGCATTCCATAGCAATTCAAGCTGAAAATCACAATAACCATAGACAATAAATGTAGGAACAACATATGATATTTAAAAGAAAATTAAAAATACATTTTTTGAAATATTGAAGGTCAAAGGTCAAAATGAAATGAAAAATGGTCCCTTGAAATGAAAAAATTTAAAATTATATACATGTGATATATCATTTGAAAGCTGTATTATAAGCTTTCTAATGATACCAATCTTATATTTCTAAGTTAATTAGGGAACAAATACATTTGTAGCAGAAGAATTTTGAAAATTTGCATTTTGCACCCACTTTTGCAGCCCTGTATGTCAAAAACTAAAAGAGATAGAGACTTATTAATTGGTATACATTCATTTCTCAATAGGGCAAATAAATGAGCCCAATTTTATAAAAATCTAAGGAGGTCAGGTTAAAAATGCTGTTTTTTTTTTGTGTTGATTTCGCATGAAATGACCCCGATATAATATTTCTCCCTCCCCCCATCCAAATATATATATATATATATATATATATATATATATACAATAAAATAAAATAAAACATACTGCACAGTTTCGTTCACATTCGTAAATTCTCAATTACTCAATTTATAATCATGAAACATTTTACAAAGTAAATATTTCGATTTTATTCGTTTAATTTCGTATTAAAATTAAATATATTGTAATTTGAGTTAAAACTAATGAAAGTCTAGACAGTGACAGATGGGTGTCTAGCTGGACATACGTCTATTGTTCATTAGATATAAATGTTTGTTAAAAACAGAAAATAAGTAAAACAATCTTCATTAATGCAAATTTTGAAAGTATTGCTTCTTTTTATGCATATGCGTCATTTGTTTTTCTTAGGATACTGAAGCTGGTAGGTTACGAATAAATTATTTAAAAGTTTAAGTAATTATTTATGCGGTAAAAATTTATAACATGGATAATAAATAAATGCATGCCGCAGGAATTTTCATATTTAAAGAACAAAAGATATATTAAGTTTCACAACGGTATCTTGAATAAAAATTGTGTTATAACAGTGTAAATAGATATTACATATATTTGATTTGATTTATATATTTGATAATTTTTATGGGAATTTCTTAATGATAAAAAAGATATATGTAGCAATTAAACGACACTATCCTAGCTAAAAGTTTTGCTAGAACATTTGTATTTATATGTGATAAAATGTACTTTTATACACTTATAAACATATAAATTAGAGAAAGTTCTAATTTCTGCAAGAGATTAATAGAAAGGGCCCTTTTCAAATATAGAAAAGGAAATATAATGATTAAATAAATAAATAAATCAGGCATCATTGTGACAAAATCTTTTAATGTAACGCTAACAATGGAATTACTTAAAATTTTCTTCTGATCTTATATTTAAATAAATAATATATATATATATATATATATATATATATATATATATATAAGACTTTGCGTAAAATACCGAATGGCATAACTTTTCAGAAATTGAAAGCATTTCTCAATAATATAAATATATCTATAATAATAAAAGAAGATGTCTGTCTGTTTGTGCATCTATACGTTCAGCCCCTACTGAACGTAATAGTACAAAATTTGATATACAGTTGCTCAGGAGCCTTCCCAAGGGGCTCCTGAAAACATAATTTAAAAATTTTAATTAGTTCTGGAGATATTAATTAAAATGTCGACCTATGTCGATCGAAAAATGACCGGGAATCTACGGCTAATTGCTTAAAAAGAAACAATCTATCAGCAGACGATTTCCTTCGTTGTCTGGAACGGAAACAAAACATCTGGAAATCACATGCGAGACAACTGTCTGCGATGAAAAAGGAAATGAATGTTACCAATTAAGATATCACGTGTTTTATAGTGGGGGGAAAGATTGCAATTTTCAAACTTTTTCAAATATTCATTCAAGTTACATTTAAATTAATATTTGGCCTAGATAGCATATTATAAAGCTACTGTTCAATTTTCATGAAAATATGTGAATAAAGAAAAAAAAAAAAAAAAGAAGAAGAAAAAAAAAATACATTTTTGTTGGGAAAAGATTATATTTTGCAGTATTTTAAATTGAGATATGCCGTTGAAATTTCGTAGTATTTGGTTTTAATGCCCGATTATTCGATTGTGAATATTTTTGAAAGAGCAGAATTATTAGGAAGCCTTGAGGCGGGGGAGGGGCAAAAAAAAAAAAAGGTTACAAATTTACATTTTATTTTACATTTTCATTCCAAATTAACTTTATTCTAATACGCGTATTTCAAATTCTAATTATGATTAAATTCTTTTTAATACATCATTCGAAAGATATTTTAAAGTACTTTTATATTATCGAAAGTGGATTCGAGATTTCACCTGATTTATACATTTTAAGGTGTCCTGATTAGGCTTTTTTTTGTATCTCAGCTACTAATTAAAATAATTTCATAAGTAATACATCATTTGAAAGCTTTGTTGATTTGGAATTGAACAGTAGATTACAGAAATTTCTACCGCCAGATGGCGCTGTAATATTTTAAAATTTCAATATTTCTAATTCTAATTATGATTAAATTATTTCAATGCATCATTCGAAAGATATTTTAAAGTACTGTTATAATATCGAAAGTGGAATTCGAGATTTCACCTGACTTATACGTTTGTGTCCTGATTAGGTTTTCTTTTGTATCTCAGCTACTAATTAAAATAGTTTCATAAGTAATGCATCATTTGAAAGCTTTGTTGATTTGGAATTGAACAGTAGATTACAGAAATTTCTACCGCCAGATGGCGCTGTAATATTTTAATATTTCATTATTTCAAATTCTAATGAGCGAGGGAGGTGTTTAAGTTCTGAAACGAGGATAAGGCGCCGCAGGCGCCCCCGAGCGGGATTTTGCTAAAGTCAAAAATTTGAAAGATCATAACATGGTTAGCGAACAGGCTGTTTCAGATATTGAAAAGGGAAAATGGCGCCGAAGGCGCTACCGCACGGGAATTTACTTCGACTAAATTTTTCAATAAAGCTATTTTCACTATATGTCAATAAGCTGTTATAAGACCTGAAACGGGAGTTTCGTAAAGTCGGATATTTCAAGGATCGCGAATCAGCTGGTCGCCGAAGGCGGCTAGTACTTAATAAATAAATAAATAACTATTTCTGTATATAGTAGGATTCGCTTATAGTGAATCCGTGTTTAATGAGATTGAGAATTTAAAGAGGAAAATGAAGTATTTATTATTATTATCATTATTATTTTAGTATAATATTATAAATACACTACAGTAACTCTTTCAGCGAACATTTTTTCAACTTTGCTCGGAGTTAACGAGCGAAATGGAAGCTTTACATAATTAAAAAGCAATGAAATACATTATTATTATTTTTTTTTAAAGGGAAAATTTATAGATTCCCTAGAAATTACCTATAAAATCGTACAAACAAAGAATAAACATTTTTTTTTTTAAAGTTGAGTACAATAATAAATAAATCGATGACTACAATATTGAAGATGACAATGTCTTAACGCCGAATTTTGACATACTTGTCTATCTACATTAAAAAAAGATATAATGTGTGTGTGTGTACGTCCGTCGCTCTGTAGGTAAACGACTGATCGCAGAGATACGGAATTTTGCATGGAGATCCGTATTGACCTTTCCTGATGCATCCCGAAGCCCAACTTTCTAAATTTTCATTAGTTTCTTTCTTCCTTTATTATTTTTTTTAATTATTTAAAATTCATAAATTTCTGAAATGATCGTCTTTAGAGATAGAAACGTAGAAGTAAAGAAAATTTTCGGGAGCCATTACGTTATTTCGTTAGAACGTCAGGCTAAAAACGCAAAGTTCGTGGGTTTTCGATCTTCCAAGAGCCAGTGCGTGAATTTTTGCGTAAAATTAATAAAAAAGATGCCAAATGATAAAAGAAAATCTTTCAGTATCCTGATTTTTTTTTTTTTTTTTTAATTAATTAAAAAAATTTCAACTTGGAAGATTCTCTGCTGCTGCCACCAGTTGTCATACAGTGAAAATGATAATCTGTTTGAGAAATTTTTGTCTGAAAAACGAAGTTCTTGAATAATAGTCGCGCCACTTATCGTTGAGTTAGCAACTAAATTGAAATGTCCGAATTGAAACTCTCAAATGCAAGCAATAGGAATAAGGAACTGATATAGCGTGAGCGAGAAAGAGGATGCCGAAGGCAGTGGGGACCCGAAGCAATGTTTTAAGAGATTTCAACGAATTTTCTCTAGTTTTTATCTATAAAGTGATTTAAAATACACTGAATAACGTTTTTTGAAAGTTTTTTAAGTGTAGTGACTAGCGAAGCAGGCAAAGCCTGCTAGTTTAAAATATAGTCACGTAAGCAGTAAAAGACCAGAAACAGTATAAAGGTAAGTGGTTGTGATACTCAGATAAGGAAATTATACTTGAAACACCGACATGTGTTTGTGCTGAGGATTCACTGTAGAATCATGAACAGTTTAGTAAAGTAATGGAAAATACAGATGAGATAACATTTGATGCTTTAAGTATTTTTCGAGTAAAATTAAATGAAGCAAAATTTTCTAAAGTCAAAGAAAAAACTTTAGTTAAATATATATTTTTTAAAATTTGGCATAAAATTATCAAACAATTCATATAATTTTTTTTTCTAATTCATAACGTTCATACATAAACTTGAATTCGGGTTTATCGAGTGATAGTCTTCAACAAGCATTTTTCAGTGTCCCAAGTTAGGCAGTCAAAGAAAAAACTTTAAATATGTTTTAAATTTGGTATAAAGATGAACAAACAATTCATGCAAAGTTTTTTTTTTTTTTTTTTTTTTTTTTATGTTTAACGTCGTTGCATAAATTTGATTTCGGATTTATGGAGTGATAGTCTTTAACGAGCATTTTTCTGTGTCCAAGGCTCCTCGTCAAATACCGGCCCAACTGTATATACAAATACATGAAATACATAGTTGCCAACAATTCCAATTTTTAAATCAGATTTGTCACCAGTATTTTTAAAAAGGAATCTGTCACATATATTTTCGGCGAATAAATGAAATTAAATAAACTGAAAGCATTTATAAAAACTTTCTGGTATGAAACCTCCGTTGAAAATAACGGAGACTTGGCACCTATAGAAATACCAAATGTTCTAATTTTTACAAGAACTAAAAGCATTTTTCAATAACAAAAACAACAATAATAATAACAAAACGTACTTACATTTTGTGATGATGCATTATCCATAACACGCCCTATGCAGAACGAGAGAAGGGGAATTAAAAATGTCAGCTCGATCAACAATTGCATTTTGATATCTGTGGAAATATTTCGATTGCATTCTATATTAATTATTATTATTGGTTTACAAAAATTGAAAAAATGTCATATTTAAATGATTACCAATATATTACTTACAAAATAGGTATACTTGAAGCTGAATGTAGTAATTAGAACAATAAACAAATAATTAGATCAATAAAGTAACAAAATATAAAGGGTAAATTTAGAACCAACTCTATTTATAAATTCTAGATATACATGAAACTGAAATGCAGTAATTAAAAGAACAATAACGACTAAACTCGTATCAACATAAAAGGCAAATTTATTAACTATTTAAAGAAAAATAAATATTCGTGTCGTAAGCAAAAAATTTGCCAAATATATTTTAGGTTTTGAAAAAAAAAAAAAAAAAAAAGTTTTCTTTTGCCTAAATAATTGTGCTATTCCTACAAAAAAGGAAAAAAAAAAAAAAAAACGTGGAAACTTTATACATACAGTGGTGGACATAATTATAAGACACCTATCTAATTTGACAAATAGTGAAAGAAAAGATTCAGAATTTAAAATTGTTTTATCAAATACGTCAAAAACATAAATTTATTCTGTTATAACACGTAAATGTCTTACAGAAATGATATTTTTATAGAGTTTAATAAAAAAAAACTAAAAATACCATGGACAAAATTATAAGACACCCTAACATTTTAATTAAAACACCTGCTTTTTTTCGAAAATAATGTGCAATATGCAAATTTTTAACACGCTGTTATCACGTCAGCAGTTAACTAAAGCAGACGATAACCGACTTCTCGCATTTACAAACATGCCACGAGGTACAGAATTAAAAGAAAGTGAAATTCGCGAAATTTGAAGAATCAATGGAACTGGTGCTTCAATTAATAATATTTCAAAAGTTATTAAACGCTCTAGATGTATAATTAGAAATGTTTTAAAAAGAGGAATTAATGAATCGGTGATTAAAAGGTCTGGACGTACTCCTTGCTTGTTCTCGAGAGACAGACGCCATGTGCTTTCGCTCGCTACACAGAATAAGATGACCACTACAGGCATTAAAAATGTTTTGAAACTGAATTGTTCAAGGAGAATCATTCGCAGGTTGTTGCATAATGCTTCCTATGTGAAATATAAAAAATTGAAGAAAAAACCACCGCTTCTAAGCCGGCACAAAATGGAGCGTCTAAACTTCGCTAAACAAACTATGGCCTGGACCTCCAAATGGTACTCTGTGTTATTTTCTGATGAAAAAAAAGTTTAACCTGAATGGTCCTGATGGGTTTCAATATTATTGGCATGATTTGCGGAAGTCTCCTCATGTACCAATGAGCCGCCAAATGGGTGGAGGCTCAGTAATGGTTTGGACTGGTTTTTCGGCTCAAGGGAAAACGGATATTGTTTTTGTGCATTCAAGAATGAATTCCGAAAAGTATAAGAATCTTCTTAAAGATTAACTAGCCATATACGGTTAACTTCTTTGTGACGAAAACTACACTTTCCAGCATGATAACACGCCGATTCATGCATCACACGAAACAAATACGTGGCTTTCAGAGCAAAGTATCAATGTTCTCCCGTGGCCTTCTCGCTCCCCAGACTTAAATCCCACCGAAAACTTGTGGGGGATCTTAGCTCGTGCGGTTTACCGAAATGGGAGGCAGTTTATATGTGTCGAAGACCGAAAGAATGCTATAAAATGTGCTTGGAAAGAACTGCGATATTTTGTTAAAATTGAGAGATTCGATGGCGAATCACATCTTTCATGTTATAAAAAACAATGGCGGCCCCACCAAATATTGAATAACCATGTTAGAGGATTTTCTTTTAGACCATAAGTGTCTGCTAATTATGTTGACCACTGTATTTGGAAAAAAACGGTTGGTTTCTTATAATTTTGTCCATTATGTCTTTAAGTTTTTTCATTAAATTGTATGAAAATATCATTATTATAAAATAATTATATATAATAACAGAATAAATTTATGTTTTTGACGTATTTGATAAAACATTTTTAAGTTCTGAATCTTTTCTTTCACTATTTGTCAAATTAAATAGGTGTCTTATAATTATGTCCACCACTGTATTATAAGAAAGCACTACAGAGCTGACATTTAAAAGAAATAAGTACAAAGCTTTGAATAAATACCATAAGATGCAAGAACTCGGAACAGTTGTTTCGGGTAGAAAAAAAAAAACACGACCCTTCGTCATGTTAACAAGTGAGCACAAGTGCTGCTATGTAAACAAAATGTGCCTACTTTGTTCGCCTGACAAAGTGTCGTGATTTCTTTCGACCCGAAACAATTGTTCGGAGTTCTTACATTTTATGGTGTTTATTCAAAGTTTTGTACTTATTAAACATTGTACATAGTAAGTGCAACAATGTATTATAGTTGTAAGTCATTTGTAGCTTTTTATGACACAAGGTGGTTCAAAGTATTTATGATTTTCTTCAATTTGTAGTTAGCCCTCTAATTGCACTCATGACTAAATCGACAGTGGAAAATTTGAGCTTATTAATGTTCTCAGCATGTCTGAAGTTCAAGGCTATTTCAACTAGTACTTTTTTTAAAATAGCCCCCCCCCCCCGCTTTTTCAAAAAAAAAAAAAAAAAAAAAAAAAAAAAAATCTAATAATTTGTTCATACATACACACATGAAATTAAAATCGGAAAACCATTACAGTAATCGGATTACTAAAAACCTGATTTTTTAAAAAATACCTGAAACTAAGTATTTATAAACCAATGTGCAAAATGCAGCAAAAGGAAATATAATTCAAGAATAATTTTATAATATACTGCTAACAAATGAAAATCAATCCCAAAACACAGGGGAGAGCGGTCTTCTTCAGGGGAGCCCCCCCCCCTATCCAGGGAATGGAAAATGAGAAGTTTCTGGGGGGGACGTGTGCTTTAAGCCACAATCGTTTTTATTCTGTTGATTTGTGTAAACATAATATTTTTTAATACTTTAAGACTAACGCAGGAAAAACAATTCGTCAAATTACAAACTTTAAAGCTAAAATCTCGTCTTTTATAATAGATACCAATGGGACCATTTTCCCCAGTTTTTATTTTTTTATTTTTAAATCCAGAAAAGAAATTTTACCGTCAGTATCAGTTTCAATTTGTTCAATAGCAGCCCCTGGATACGTAAGACAGCGTTTATAAAGACATCTACTAAAACTTTTTAAGGATTTTTAAATTTTTTGTTCAACATTTAACACTGGATATAGTTAGCTTTTTACCAGAGAAATCCCCAATATCCAAAGATTCCCCTGGGTCCCTTGTTTGGGCACGCGACGGACCTGGTGTCATACAATTTTATTTATAGTTCATTCTCATAAATATAAAAGTAAAACCCGAAAGAAAATTTTAACTCGAGAGCTATACAACTTGCGCCAAACAACCGAGAAGCTATAAAAGAAGGGGAAGCAAAATATTTAGTTAATTAAATTAAACGTAAAATGCTGAAAACCTGCGCTAAAGCTGCAAGGTAACACATAATTTTTTTAAAATATGAAATTAAAATCTGAAAATCGATTAAGAAAAATCTGAATTTTTTATAAAAACCTCAAACTAAGTATTTATAAACTAATGCGCAAAATTCAGCAAAAGGAAATACAATATATATATATATATATATATATATACATATTATAGTTCTCTGACATAGTTATCATTTCTTATATTAAATATATGTATTCATTTCTTATATCAAATATATATTAAAGCAGGAATTTACACTCAAAACGAGTTACAATATACTAATTTTAAAATGCTATCGTAAAAAGAGAGAGAGAGAGAGAGAGAGAGAGAGAGAGAGAGGGGGGGGGGGGGATACAGATGGGAAAAAAAGTTTTTAAAGTTTTATGTAATACACCTAGAATTGATAAGAACTTCATTAATAATAACAATAAAAAGTTTATGTTTTTAAAGTAACCGTAATCATTTGCCAGTGAGAGATATCTCATGACGTGACAGGTATATTATATTTTTCATTAGGCAATATGTCTACATATAGATATAGAAGTATAACCATTTATTTTAAAATTATGTATGCAATCGTGATTCTTTATAAATATCATTTGGCAATAATAATAATAATAATAATAAAATAATAATAAATAAAGCAAACAAGTGAGATATTTTAGCATTGATCCCACTTCTTTGAATACAATTCAAATGCTATTTTTAATTTGAGAAATGAATTTTCTAAAACTTTTTGTCTGTCACGAATTCATCGAAGCCTAATTTGATAATTTAAAATTCACTGAGAGCCACTTATTCTTATTCAATCCCCCTTTTTAAAAAGATTACTAGAACTCGTTCCTCTTCCTCTTTTCTATTTATTCTTTGATTTTAGATCCTAGGTTATCAGTAATGTGAAATAAGTAGATTTCTTCCGAGAAAAGAAAAACAAAAATAATGATAATGATAATAATTGCACTGTTGGAGGACCTTGAGACTGCAGATAATTTCGATTTCGTATTTTTCACAGAAATGCAAATGACTACTGAAATTAAAATAAACATTACTTTATCTAATACCACCATTTAGAACAGAAGTTTGTTCAAGGTTATTCTTGGGTAAAGTGCAAATGATAACATGAATTACCAGGGTTCCCATGGTCCCGCCTTTTCTCAAGGACTTTTTCAATATAATTCCCTAAAAATAAATTTTTCTTAAATATACAAACTTATTTTATGACGAAAATTTACCTTTAAAATTAGTGGTATGCAAAATTAAAAACCGTACACTGAGGGAATATATATATATATACGGCTTCCATCTAGAACGAATAAGTAGTCATTTTCTGAAACCCTAAACCACAAATATAGATTTCCGAGCTATGCGTATAAGGTAAAAAAAATAACCTGGATAGACGAAATGAATGAGAATTTTTAGTCTACACTTTTCAAGATGGTGAAACAATATTACGAATCCTTTGTATTGCGAAAAATTCTCGCTTGATTTCCTAGAAATGAGTCATAAACCAAGATTATAGTAACTAAAGCTTACCATTTGAGTTCGCATTTATTTGCAGATATTTTTAAGTAAGTTTGACCCCCCCCCCCCCATATAGGAAAACGTTATAGAATTGTAATAGGGGTGTTTAGAACTCGCTACCAAAAGGAACGACAATTTATAAGGATAACATGGAATTATATTTACTAGGGACACAAATTAGTTTTTAGATGTCAGTCACAGAATTTTTTTCCGTATAGGAACTCTTATTATAAAAATTCAAAATAACTGGATGTTACTTTTTGTTCAGTTGAGATAGTTTTATGAAAGATAAAAAGTTTCCCAGTTTTATGAAAGATGAAACGTTTCTCTCATTCATTTAGTGGCTCACATGTGCATATAGAGTTCCCATAGAGTTCCCCTTCATCTAATATACTACTACTAATAAATAAAATAAAATAAGCAAAATCTATTTGTTTTAAGAAAAATAATTGTTATTTGTTTATTTTAATCAAACAAATTACAGTTCGTTATTACATACCCTTTTTTAGATAAAAAGTTCTATTCTCTTTTTTTCTCTGCTTCGCTCTCTAGACACATCAAATATTTGTAATTTTTTATTTCTTTCTTAGTAAAATTTACTTAATTAAAACCGTTGATTTTAGAATTAGATGACTTAAAAAAAAAAAAAAAATAATAATATTAATAAATAAATGCTGGTTTCCAAAATTTAAGCAACAACTTGTTTTTTAGCAGGAAATTTGAAGTACAGAGTTTTTATCAAATTAGTAAATCAGTAAATGAATTTATATAAGTTTGTTACGGAAAACCATTTGTAAATGCACCACCAGTTGCTCAGTGGTTCTGCGCTGAAATTTGGTAGAGGGGAAGTCCTGGTTTCGATCCCAGAGTCGAGTTCATCGACCTAGCCGTTCGGAGTTTTCCGTTGCTTTCTCCGAAATTCGAGTAAAACGTGCTAGGACCCCTAAGAAAGACCCTCATGGAGGGCATTCTACCTGAAGGGCTAGGACCCTAGTGTAGTTAATCACCCTTAAGACACAGAATCACAATCATTTGTAAACTCACATGAACTCTTTTTCTTTAAGAGAAAAAATAAATAAAGGTTTTAGATAAAAAAGCTAAACAAACGATAGTACTGAGAACCACATTATAGTTAGCAAAGATATATATGTCTCCAAATGTTAAATTATTACCAGATTCTTCTTCCTTTATTTACTTTCTTTTTGCTTCCTCACCTTACTTTTTTGATAAGTATAATTGTTACTTTGTATATTATAAACATCGCATGAATAACAAAAATATCAATAAACAGTTTTATAACGATAGCCTCATCCAAATTTCATGTTTGTATGTGCATTTTTGAAAAAGCTATCCACACACACACACAAAAGGAGTTGATTTTTTTTTTTTTTTTTTTTTAATGTATATGCATCTTTACTTGTGTATAATGCATCCATAACACCATCTCTCAATTAGTTCTTTTGTTTTCTAAATTCTTTTGCATTTTTTATTTCTTTAAAAACGTACTTTTAAGAAAAAGTGAGCTAATATCAGTTTAAATATCATATTCTCAATTAAAATAATATTAAATTTGATTAATTATTCGATATCGGACATGGCCAATCAAATTTTATGTGACTTTGCTAATTTGTTTAACAGTTATGCTAGAAAGAAGAAAGCAATGTTAAAAATGGAGAAAAATAAGAGAGAAAAAGAGATCGTTTCACTTTGTAAAGCACATCAGCAAAAAAAAAGTTCGCAATTTGTTCTACTAAGTTTGTTGCTTTTTATAACATTTCAAACATGAAATAACGAAAATAAAAATCATATTTATCATTATTTTTTTAATATAACTTATGTGTTGTTTAATGATTGATAATAAACATTTAAATACTTTCAACAACATGTATAAGTAATCAACTGTTGATTGATTTGTAAATGGTAGCTGCATTTTCCGATAAAGTTTTCTTAAAATAAACTACGTGAAGATAAAAAATAACCGGAAAATATCTGTATGAGTGATAAATTTGGGAATGACGGAATATTGATTTATATATATATTTATAAATAGGTGGATATCAATTTGACAAAAAAGATAAGGGTATTTTTAAACTTTTTTTTTTTTTTTTTCGAAATTACGCTAAAAATATCTTTATGACACGTGCATTTTTAAATTAAAAATAAATAGATGTCGGTTAAACATTTTATTGAAATATTATTTATTTTGAGTTTATTGTTTATAGCATTTTGAGCCGAAGAATATGCTATGCATCGTTTGCCGTAATTTATAGATTAAATTTCAAAAGTCACAATTCACAAAAACAAATATATAAATAAATATTAATAAAAAAATAAATAACTGTTCTTCATGTAAATATTAATGTTCTATTTTACTAGGATGGAATGAAAAAGAAAAGTCGTAGTCTACGTATTGAAAAATATTCCGCACTCAAATCTTAGTTTTATAATGTTATTAAATGCATGTGTTTTTTTGTTTAATTATTACAAAATTAGGATTTTCGCAGCAAATTAGATATATAATGTTTTATTCTGGAAAATGAAAAAAAAAAAAAAAAAAAGACAGTCAGAAGCAAATGTTATCTTGCAAGAGAGTTTATATAAGCCAAGTGCTATGTAAGGTAAAGTGAAAATTACAAAATATTTTCTAATACCAATTAATCTAAAAGTAAACTATTAAGAAAAAAAAAATTAAAAATGCCCCCCCCCCCCAAAAAAAAAAAAAAAAAAAAACGATAACATTGGATGAGTAATAAATAATAATCAGTGTTGCCAGATCTAGCGAATTTTTTATTCAATAATCACCAATAGTTTTTAATTGTAACGTTTGCCCAATCTCTTCGAAGATTCATAGTCTATATATGAAAACCAAATATCACTTCTCAAAATTATTGAATAAAAAATCCGCCAGATCTGGCAACACTGATACTAATATTGGTTTATATCACAACTATAAGAGAATTAGACTTTTAATTTAATTTAATTTAATTTTTTTATCGTTATAAAACAACTTTCCCTAAGAATAAATAGTATAGTATTTTAGACACGGTTTGTCAGTTTCATCAGTTTCATCAGTTCCGAGCTTTCCAAACTGATAGACGGGGTGTTCCGTGCTCGAATCCACGTCATACTTGTTGACCTAGCTGTTTGGAGTTTTGCAGGGTTTTTTGCGATGTTTGCGGAATACGAGCTAGGACCCCCCCCCCCCTAGAAAGACACCTACCCCCTCTCCCCCTACGGAAGATATTCTATACAGGCCTAAGTCACTCGTGTAGTCCATTCACACTTAGAGTCCTTCATCGAGTCGGGTAACTCGATTTTACCCGACCCCGACCCGACCCGCGGGCCCGGTTCAAAAAATGGTCAAAACTGCCTCACGTAATTAATGGACGCCCCCTAAGTAGTAAGGTGGAAAACGCATTTAATCACATTCAATTCGCATTTTTTCACGCACAATTAACAAAAAACATCTAATATTATTATTATTCAGAATAGAAGCTGTGAAAAGCAGGCTCCCTCTCCGAGAATAATCAGATGTGTAACTGTAATTAATCTATTTTGATTATTCACATCCTTTGAAATAGACAGTGAACTTAAGCTGATAATTGATATTTTTTCTCTTGCAGATGTTTTTAAGTTATTGAAATGTATGTGGATTTAGATGAGAACGATTGTTTAGTAGACGTGTGCATCACTGTATTATTTTATATTTTTGTGTGTATGATAAATATCAAACAATAAACTAGAAACACTAAATTTGAAACTCAATTTTGTACACTTGAAATGCGCATCATACATAAATAATTAAAAATTATTATTATTCTATTTTTTTTTTTTTTTTTTTTTTTTAATAGTTTTATTTTTTTAACTTAGAATATTAGTAATTACATCTTTAAATTTTTTAAAAATGATTTACCAACTGTGTGACTATGAAAATTTACTTTATTTAAGAACTTAAATATGTTTTGCATGATTTTTAGATGAATTATCAATTTTTATTCATATTCGGGTTTTGGCTCAGGTTCGGGTTGGGTGCTGGTTGTGAAAACTTTTTATTGCGTGTTCGGGTCGGTTTTCGGGTCGATTAAATTTTTTTTGTCGGGTTCGGGTCGGGTTTCGGGTTGATTTAAAATTCATCTGTCGGGTTCGGGTCGGATTGCAGGCCTCTAATCACACTAAATTCCCTTCACTAACGCTACACTGTCTGCATAATGTCGAGGGCTGGGAGTTGAAAATATCTTGAAACGCGTTTTGCATTTAAACTCCTTGTTTAACTTCATTTTTTAAAGAACGACGAGCCACAATCAAAGTACGTCACTACACACTTTCAGTCAAAGTTATGATTTTGTTTTCGAAAAACACTAAATATGACGACATATATTAGCCAAACACACTGTTAGACGACAACGTTTTTCTGAGATACTCTAGGTCTAGATTAATATTAAAAGATATGTTTGAGAAACACAAAACAATCGCAGGATGTGTTTTATTCTAAAAAAAATATGATGTTAGCTCAAAGCAAGAAATTATGTGAAGCCCTCTTTGTGATATTTATTGCCATGATATTATGCTATTCTCTAATCTAAAATCTCTCTTTTAAAGGTTTCATTATGACTGGTAAATATACATATATATTAGACAACCCACGCACATATATAAACATATTCTTTTTCTATTAAATTTAAAACTGGTATATAATTAAATAGACCTTATCAACATGAAAGTTGCAAGGATTTTTTTTTTTTTTTAATTACAATAAAGAATAATATATTTTTCCCCATATACTTCATTAAATACCGCTTTGATATCCTTTAGATTTTTTCTAAATGTAAATTGATATTTAGAGAACTGTGACAATCTAATTATACATCTACTCAAGAACAGTTGCGCAATATGCCAAGAAACTTTTTAAGCTATTTAAAAAATTCTGATAGGGAAATTAATTTCATTGTCTATAAACAGATTATGTAGGTATGGCCATGAACCACCGAGGTCGATATTTTCTCCTTCTTTCTCCTTTATGACTTCAAAAAGATCGAGAAAGTATGACCAAAAGAAAATTTTTTAAAAATGAGCTAGAAAAAAGTTAATGCGAAAGCAAAATGTGCCAGACCTAGTCTGCTTTTACTTCTCAACTACGCATTTTACCTTGACCTTGGTAGATATTTGAATGGAAAGTACATTACGATGTCGCTCTTTTAAATATGAGTAATGCGTAACGGGTAAACTGTGTTAGAAATAATTAAGAAGTCATTAACACTCATGTAACATTAAAAGAAAAAAAAACTTCATTATTTTCTCTGATGTAAATACGCAATTTCAACTAGCTATGAGAAACACTTGATAAACCCTTCTTTGTTTCTTTTAAATAAATTTTAACCAAAATAGAAATGGTAGTTTGCTTTTATTTAGTTTTCTCAATGTCAGAACATATGCTAACCTTGGGTTTTCTGAGCTTTCAATGAGATCTTTTACCCTTTTTTTTTTTAATAAATTAAATGTTAACAAAAACAGGTATATAATAGTTTGCTTTGTTTTTTAACATTTTCAAGACTAGTATTTCCTAGCACAGAAATATGATTTCGTCTAGTGTTTAAGACTTGGTCATAAAATGAGAACATTAGGAAATTTAATTATGTTAAAAAAATATAAATGAATTGATCAATACTTTTCTATATTTAAACATAGCTAAAAATTTTGTGTTACACCTAATCGAATACTACATTAGTTTTTTCGCTTTAGGTGAGCCATAGCATTATAATAATATTTTACTAACATAAAGTACAATTAATGGGCTGGAGCTACTTACTGAGCAAAAATTTTTAGTGAAAGCTAAATTTTAATAACAAATAATGTTAAACAAAAATTTTAATTGCTTTGATAATTGCTTTTATATTGCTTTGATTTTTTTTACATATATCTTTTAACAGCTCACTGTTTTTAACAAATAAGTTAAGTATGTTTTTAAAATATTAGTTATTTTCTATCTTATAAACATAATGCTTTAAGTATTAATCATTAAATAGAATGGTCTTTTCAAAATTTATTTTATTTATTCTGTAACATGTGTGTGTATGCTTATTTTGGTCTAGTATGAAAATGCGTACAAGTAAAGAATTTTTGTAAGTAAAACTGAGTAATTTTGCATTAAAATAATAATAATAATAATAATAAATAAATAAATAAAAATTACAGCTGATACTATAGATTTTAAGCATTTTTGAAATCGAGAATTAAACTTCTAAAATTGTATAACACATCAAACTAAAAATAAACTATATTACCCATATGAACATGTATATTTTATAACGAAGCTTTTAGAAATGTACTTTTTAAATTTTTTTTAATTTTTTTTTTTTTTTTTTTTTTTTTTTTTTGCATTTTTATAATTATTTTGTACTATTAAACTAAACTTTAAGCGCAATGAAGCCATAAGTTGATTCAAATGATATCGCTCCGACCACGATGTCAACAGCTTTTCAAAAGAGGGCAAATTCTTTATTTCTTGTTCAAAGCGATGCGGGTCTTTTTGATTGTCACTTGTTTTCTTCGTCACTGAGGTAGCTAACCTCAAACTTTAGTTATGAAAAGCTTTTGACAATTAAAATAGCTCAAGTAGATATAATTATCCCTAATTTAGAAATAAGAGATCAGAGAGACGTGTACGCTTAAAATTACGAAACACAAAACTATAAGCTAACATAAATAATAATAATGATAATAATAATAAAAAAATAAAAATATTCTTTCGTTACGCAAGGAGAGCATTATCTACTTTCAGTAAATTAAAACAATGTTTAATTAACACTAAAGCTAGCAACGAGCAGTTTTATAAAGAATAAAGAATACTATGTTGCTATGTATATCTTCAAAAAAGTATATAATTGTCCTTAATAAGAAAATACATTTGATAAATATTAACTATTTTACTATTACTTAATATCTTTAAAAGCATATATTAAAGGAGAATAAAAGTATTCTGATGCTATTTGTAGTTATAAAGATATGAATTCATTTTTTTTTTTTTTTTTTTTTTTTTTTTGTTTAATCCGTCTAGAGTTAAAAAAAAAAAAAGTTTGAAGTAATGTTTATGCGTATAATATAAGTATGTTTCAGAATTTCTAATGGCCGGGAAGAAAGGAATAGGAATAAATATTATTCTAAGACGATTTCAAATGCATATTTATTAGATATTTAATGATATGTTTGAAGGCAAATCACAAAATATGTGTTAGTGCTTGAAGGGAAAAAATAGACGGAATCTGTTTATTTTAAGTTATTGGAAACGTGGCATGCCTACATAGCAAATAAAAAGTTATTTTTACATAGGGAAAAAATGCATTTTACGCATTAAATATATTTTACATGGAATATTCTATCAATGCTACAGTTAAAACTGCTGCAGTTATCAAATACTAAACTTTCATTTATAGAATATTTTGAAAAATGCAAAAACAAACAACAACAATAATAAAAATTATGCTTGAAATATCACGCTAATACAACAGAATTTAAAGTCGTACTAAATTAGTGAGCGCTGTCCTCTTCGTGATTCAACTTTGCTCTACGCTTTCTTTCGGCGTAATTAGCGCAAATTCAATCTGTATCTATGCCTACGTTGTTTAACAATTCTTTAAATGTGACAATGCTTTGCGTCTATCATTAATAGTTAATGGTTCTAAAATTTTAAACCATTGAAGAGGCAAGCCTTTGTGAATTTTAAAATACAACTGAAAAACAATGTAAAGTGCAGACCAAATGGATAGTGCATGCTCAATCATATTAAAACATAGATTTTATGTATAAAAGTAAAATGATATTCAATCTGAACCGAAAAGGCTAGAGCCATTATGTTCAAAGACAAAATGGAAAGACACAAACAAGGGTGAATTGAAGCTTAAAACCCATATATCACAGCTAAACATGCCCAGGACATCTCCAGGATGTTATGTGAAGAAGGTATGCTATATGGGTTAAATATTAATAATGGGAACATTAAAAGTATATAATAGATAATAATGAAAGAATGATATGGAAAAGTGGGCAATCAATATAATCGTTTAGGTTATCTTAATTAATAGAAAGTTTCAGAGGTGTTTTCAAATATTAACCGTTTCAGGGGCTGTGAACTGCAAAAAATTGTCCAGGCAATTTTTTATAGAATTTTACTTTAATAATATAGAGAAGAAAACTTCATTTATATTTTTCTTTTAGACTTGTTCGTAAACTGTGGTGGCAGTTTATTTTAAATCAGCGAAATTATCTTGCTCCTCAAAGGAGTAGATTTGAAGAAAAAGTGAAGCGAGGAAAAAAGTAAAGATAGAAAAAAGTAAAGTGAAAGAAATGAGAAAAATTCGAGGGAATTGTGATACGGGCGGTGAGAGAATTTTGGTGGACGTTTTGTTAACGTTTGGATTATCGAGGAAAGTGTAGTGAATAACAGCAACCTCCGTTATTTTGGGTGAATTTACCCATTTCTGTGTGTGATATCATACCTCTCTATGTCTTTATATAAAAATTCTTTAAATCTATTCTTATAACAGATAAATTTGAATTTATTTTTGAAAATAAAAGCAGTATTTTTTCTTATGTATCTTATTTTATGCATTTTTAAATATAAATTATAACACACATACGCAAACTTAAAAAATGAATATGTCATTTAATTTAAAATTTCTGTGCGTTGCTTAGTTAAACAAAAGTGTTTTTATTTATTTCACATATTTATTTATTTTATTTTATTTATTTATTTATTTTTCTGCCAATGATAATATTCCAATGAATACAAGGCATGAGAAAAATATGTTACAGAAGAAAAAAATAAATAAATAAATCGGCCCCCGCAAAATAAATTTATTACGTAAAATTTCAATTTTCTCATTCATGTGAGAAAAACGCAAATCTTCTTTCTTTTTTACTTTTATTTAAGAAGGTCACAGTAGGAAAAAAAAAAAAAGTCTTTCAAGAAGCGTTTTTGTTTTACACACTCACTGAGTGATAAGTGAAGAGCTTTTCCTCTTAGTGGGTGACGGATAAAATTGATTTGTCTTGCTGATAATATAAATTGAAGTAGAAAAGTGGAAGTTGCTTAATAGTTTATTTGATGATTTCATACCCTTTTGCGGCACGTGTAGTTTCCGGGAGATCGGAGTTTTTTTTTTTTTTTTTTTTTTTTTTTTTTTAATTGCTAAACACGTGTATTCTCTTACTCGGTTTCGCAAAGAAGAGAGAGAAAAAAAAAAATCCATTAGCGTAAAATTAAAGTGCATTTGATTTATATTCGTCAAAATGATATGCATGGAATATACATACTTCTTTCGTTCACAAATCTTTTTTTTTTTTTTTTTTCTTTTGCCTTACGGGCCATTAAATTTATGTATTATGCCTTTTTTTCCTTTCGTGATTCCACAGCGAAATCTCGATTTTAAGAAAAAGAATCTTTCTCGTGTCAATCATTGGACGACCTTGAGTAAAATTAGCATATTTCTTTCCATATACGTATTTCCACGTGTTCTCAGTATGTTTACCTAGTGTGCTCCTTGTATTGCATGCAAAAACTCCTTTTGTGAAAAGTTTAAAATAAAAAAATTAACAAGGTAAAAGATTTTCTTTTTTCAGCGTAGGAATTATTAATATACTTTACTTTTTACAAAGAATAATAAAAGTATTGTTTTGCTAAAATTTATGAATTAATGTTATTGGGGGAATAATTACTGTATTTCAAGAAAATGAGTACCAGCTTTAAAGATGAAGAGGAATAAAGAAAATGTAAAATACGCTTTAAGTGAGTAGATATTTACTTTAGTGACAAACATCAGATATTGTTAAATTTGCAGCAAAATTTGTCACACTGTCTTGACATAGTCAAGCCTATATAAATCGAGTAGACAATCGGCCGTAAAACCGCACACAGTATCTATTTTAACTTTTCTGCGACGATTTCGCCGATTCGAATTTTTCCGGTAATGCAACTTCTAATATTTCTTTTTCTTTTTTCGGTATTGCCTATTTTGGCTGTACTTCTGCATACTTATTTTAGTTATATAACAGGAAAATACACAAAATTCAGTTTAAAATTAGCAGAAACAAAGCATTAAAAAAAAAAAAAAAAAAAAAAATCTTAGTCGAAAATTCAAATTAAAACGGTAAAATGACAGAAAGTTAAAAATTTTTCAATTAAACTAGTCTTATTCGAAAACTAGTGGCTTGAAATATTTGTAGTTTAAGATATTAATAGATAGTAAAAGAGTATAAAACCAACCCTGATAGCTACTCGAGCTTATAGATAAATAAGGAAGCTTGTTTTCAGAGTAAACATTTAAAAGTGTCCACTATTGATACATTACTGGCGCATTTATTCTAATAAGTTAATAATAATAATAATAAAAAGAAATAAAAAGAAAAATAAAAAAAATAAAAATAAAAATATGATTTCTAAATCTTCATGAGGCTCGGAATTTCCATTTTTCCTATTTGTTCTTTGAAGTCTGTTAAAATATAGAATGGTATTACCTCAATAAATTTAAGCAAAAAATCTCAATGCGTAATTGGCTGAGATAGCTCAGTGTTTAAGAACATTGACACATTGAGCCAAAAGCTCAGGTAAGATTCTGGCCTTGATATTTCTCGCTTGTCGTAAAATATATTTATACAACTTTTTAATTCAAAATTTTTGAAATTAATGTGATTAAAAAAAAAGAAGTATACCCCACAAATAGCTGAGAGTTTTTGCTCTCGAAAGTGGTAGATTGAAGGTGCTGTATTTGAACTCAGGTAACGCTTGTTGACCCAGCCACTAGGATTTTTCCGAGATAAACTTACGTAAATACGGTCTAGGGCTCCATTAGAAAGAACTTCACGAAGGATATCCTCCCCCCTCCCCCTTCTCGGTCTAGGTCCTGTTAGTAGACAGTTCTAAAAACTGTAAAAAAAAAAAAAAAAAAAAAAACAATTATATTCAAGAAAAACTTATTTGGTTAAAAAAAATGAAGCTGGTGGGAAATAGGGGGCATTCAGGGGATCAGCTTTTAAATTTAAAACGGGGAAGAGTTCTTTGTTAATTCGTTGGGAAGATCTTCTCAAAACAAACATTTTTAAAAATATGTTTTGTTTTAGCATTTTCTTATATATATGATTAAATATACTGCAAATAGTCCTCACCCTTTTATATGTATTTCGGGATCACGTCGGAGTTTTTGAAAACTATAAAAAGGTATTCAATGAATCTACGGGCAATTTCGCCTGATTTTATAAAATTGGGGCTGGGTGGGGGTGGGGATGGGTAAAGGGTGCATCTAAGGAGGTAAACTTTTAAATTTCAAATGCTAGGAGTTTGTCACCTCTTTGAATGAATAAAAGAAAAGCATATGGTATTTTTTTAAGAGTTTATGAAGGATATATATATATATATTGTAAACAGTAAAAATCTTGCAAATTAAATCTGAATCTTTAAGAAGATTTTTCAACGAGCTAATAATCCTCTTCCTACTTATGATTTCAAAGTTTTCCTTTATAGGTTTGCCCTATGCCTCTAGAGCCTCAATTTTTTAAAAATCAAAACTCGCCTTTATATTGATGAAATACTTTTTTTTTTTAAATAATTTTATGAAATTTTGCTATGTTCTAGAAATCCGGGGTAGCATTCCGCGCCCTTTTTTCCATCCCTGAAAGTGTTCTGTAAAAATGGTGGAGAGAACAACCCTTGCTAAAATATAGGACAGGGGGTGGGACATTTTGTGAAATGTTTAATCAGATATAATCTCCTTAAAAAGGATCCTTAAAAAAAAAAAAAACATATTTTTTGAAAAATGTTTGTTTTGAGAAGGCATTTCCAACGAGTTAACAAAGAACTTCCTATTTGAAATTTCTAAATTGCTCCCACCTATGGATGCCTCTTTTTCCCTCTAGCTCCAATTTTTTTTTTTTTTTTTTTTTTTTTTTTTTTTTAACTAATCAATCTACCTAAAACTGATTAAGTTTTTTTTTTTTTTTTAATAGGTGTCAGAATTTCAAGTTTTTTTCAAGATTCAGTGGGAAGGGAGGTGGGGACTTTAAACGAAAACTAACTTCTGTATTACTTCCTAAAAAGGCATAGTAGGGCAAAACTTTTTTTGCCATAATGGTTGTCTTGAAAAGATCTTTCCATCGAGCTATTAATGGACCACTCTTTCCATTTGAAATTTTAAAATTTGCTCCCTTAGCGGCCCTTCTGTGACCCCCCCCCCCCCCAAAAAAAAAAAAAAAAATTAAATGAATTTCCATTAAAATTGATTGGACATATGTTTTACAGTTTTCAGAAATTCTGGCGTGTTCCCAAGATACAAGAGATAGGGTGGGATATTTGGCTGACCTTGTATATATAAACAATAATACAACCCAGATTCA
This sequence comes from Salticus scenicus, assembly GCA_963930645.1. Classification (NCBI taxonomy): domain Eukaryota; kingdom Metazoa; phylum Arthropoda; class Arachnida; order Araneae; family Salticidae; genus Salticus; species Salticus scenicus. The sequence goes on from OZ005651.1 coordinate 86,504,544, forward strand.
AAATAATAGAGTAACAGTATTTTCTAAACAAAACTTGGCAATGCGTTGTGTAAAACGAACGTATGTAAATTTAAAAAGTGACGTATGTTACTTAGGAATTGGCAAAACAATTTTCAACAACTATATAGATATTATTTTAAAAATTTAAGGGTCTTTAACACATTTAAAAATTATGTTGACGTTTTATATGGGTCATAAAATTAGAATAATCAATTCATTCAATAATTAAATTTAAAAAGCAGAGGAAAATTTGCATATCTGTAAACCGATAGGTTGCGACAAGTATAAAGCTTGGCGTTCGGAAGATCTTAAGTTAGTCTTTCGCTTAAAATGGGTCGTCAACGTGATATTTCGGAAACAACGAAAACGTGTATTGTATCATTGTTTAAAGCTGGAAAAAAGCAACAGTTTATCTCGGATCAAGTGAAGGTTTCGCAGTCTATGGTTTCGAAGGTTTTAAAGGAATATAGAAGAACCGGCTAACTAAAAAATAAACGGAGTAAATGTGGTAGAAAGCTTGGAACGACTGCCAGAGATGAACACAAATTAAAACAAATCGTCTAAAATAATCGCTTTAAAAGTGTTTCTTATTACAATAAGTGTTGGAAAGAATCTGGAGTTGCCGTGTCAAAGTCAACAACGCTTAGGCGATTACATAAATTGAGGTTTCAATCACTGGTCCCCAAAGTAAAGCCAAAGCTGAAGATAAAACAGAGACATGCACGACTTCTCTGGTGCAAAGAGAAGCTCTTCTGGGGGCAAGAAAACTGGGAAAGTGTTTCATTCAGTGATGAATCGTTATTTTAAATATCTGTTGACGAAGGAGGTGTTCGGGTTTGGCGTTTAAAAGGTGAAGCTTTTGAAAAATCTTTAATAAGGCGTTCCGTCAAATTTGCGACATCCGTCATGGTATCGGGATGGATGAGTGCTTCTGGAAAAGGACAATTATGTATTTTAAAACGACGTGTAAATTCCGCAGTGTATCAAGATATACTGGAGCACTACATGTTACCCTCCTCTGAGGATTTATGCAAAGACGCGTTTATCTTTTATTAAGATTCCTGTGTCATACTTCGAAATCGACTCGTAAATGGCTAACAGAAAGAGGGATTTCGGCATTAAACTGGCCAAGTATTTCTCCGGATCTAAATCCAATCAAGAATTTGTGTCATCATCTAAAGAAAAAGGTTCAGGACCTAGTTCCCACCAACAAAATTGAACTCATTGCTGCACTAAAGAGTGCATAGAACAGTATCAGTAACGATGAATGTAAACAGCTGGAGGAATCCATGCCTGAAAGGATCAGAGCTGTTATTCTAGCAAAAGGTGACGCGACAAAGCATTAATATTGTTTTGTTTGAAATTTTATTTTATTTATTTATTATTTTTGTTTTAATATTCTAATATTTTGACTCTATATAAACCATCATCACTGTAAGCTTTTTGATAATCCAGTTTAGTATTAATTTGAATTAAGTGTATATAAAATTCTATGTATACTTTAAAGCCTAAGAAAGGTAACACTTTCATTTAAATGTCTATTTTGTACTTATTTTTTGTTAGATTAAAGTTAATTTTGAAAAGTGACAAGTATTCTATTTTTTTGAATTTGGGTTGTAATAAAGAATAAAATATAATCATTCGACTTCCTTGTAAGCAAAATCAATTAAAGCCTAATACAGCATATCTGTTAACTTGTAATCAGCTATAATTTGTGTCAAAGGTTCAACTAAATATAACTTTTCATGGAATTCCTCACTTAATTTATTGAATTTAATGTCCACAGAGTTTGTGTCACAAAACTAGTTTAAAAGTAGGCAAATTACGTTTAAGATATACGTGATGTGAATCCACAAAAATCTGAAAATTGAAAGTTTTCATGATTCCAATCCTTTTCTTACACATGTGTAAAAATAAACAAGAAAGAAAAATCATGCAGCACGCATTGATTAGTAACACTTTCGAACTGTAAGTAATTGTTGTATCGAATAACTTTTAATCTGAAAAAGTTAATCATATCATATTTTATACAAAACATTATTTTAGGATATTAAAAATGCATGTGGCTGTTTTTATGAATTTTACAATAGAAAGATTTTAGATATAACATTTAAAAATTCTGTCCTAAAACTCAATCCATTGAGATTTTTTTTTTTTTTTTTTTTTTTTTTTGCTGTTGTCTCTGTAAACAAACTAGTTGCACAGGATCTATTAATGTCATTTAAAATAGGGAACTTGACTGTATCATTTTTAAAAAAAATTCTAAAAATATTTACCGATGCTAGGAGCCGGAAACAAACAGATAGAAAGGTAGACAGTCGGACAGACAGAAACACAAATTGAAATCATATTCCCACTAAAAATATAAGAAAGTGTTAAAACGCTTAATGTAAACGAAAGTGCAATTCTAGCAAATTTTTATTAATAGCTATTAATGTAACTGAATATTTTTGTGTGGCCCTGTAAATCTAATTCTATTCATACTATATTATATAGAAAGCACTCTTTTGTGCATACAAATGATTTATTTCAATTGCATTAAGCTTTGTGCAAATTAAAATTATTTAAATTTGGTTTATAAAAAAAACTCTCACAGAACGCAATGCTTTGGAATACTTTCAAGTGCCCCTGTACACAAAAAAGTTAGACATGTTCTCAATTTTACATAGGAAACATCCGAAAGGGAACTTGAATAACATATTAAAATTTCATTAAAGTTTCAATACAGTAAAGGTATTAAAATATGGTTTATAGAAACTCCTCTCATAGAACACAACGCTTTCGAATATTTTTGGGTGCCCCTGTACACAAACCAGTAGAGGTATAAACTTCATTTTCAATATGGAACACCCGATAGTGAACTTGAATAACATATATCAGTTTCAAAAAATTCCATAAATATTTACGAGAGTTAAAGCACGGGCAGACAGACAGACAGACGGACATATACACAAACTGAAATATTCACACTTGACAAATGTTAGAAAGTGTTGAAAACGCTTAATGTAAACGAAAGTACAATTCTAGCAAATTTTTATTAATAGCTTTTAATATAAATTATTATTTTTGTGTCACCCTATAAATCTAATGCTAATCATGCTATATTCTATGCAAAGCATTCTTTTGTGCACACAAATAATATATTTCAATTTCATAAAACTTCGTAGAAAGTAAAGTTATTAAAATTTGATTTACAGAAATATCTCTCATAGAACGTAATGCTTTGTAATACTTTTGAGTGTCCCTGTACATAAACCAGGTGATATTTACTGTATTTTCTACAGGAAACATCCAATAATGAACTTAAATAACGTATTTCAATTTCATTAAGATATGTGTACAGTAAAGATATGAAAATATGGTTTAGAGAAATACCTCTTATAGAACACAATGCTTTGAAATACTTTCCGGTGGTGTCCCTGTACACATACCGGTAGAGGTATAAACTCCATTTGCAATAGGGAACATCCGATAGTGAACTTGAATAACATATATCAGTTTCAAGAAATTCCATAAATATTTACGGGAGTTAGAGCGCGGACAGACAGACAGACAGACAAACCGAAGTCATTAACACTTTTCAACCTTGTTGGAAAGTGTTAAAAAGAAATGAAGAGAAAGAAAGAATGAAAGAAAAAGAAATAAAGAATAATTATTAAATAAAATGAAAATTTACTTTGCTTTGTTCTCTATTACATAGGCAACTGCCGGTCTAATTAGCTCTACATTGTAAATAAATAAAAATAAAATAAAATGAAATAAAATCTACTGCGTTTCGTTTCGGAAAAGGAAACTATTTGCCTTATTTGAAACGGAATGTCGAAGGGAGAATTTTTTTTTTTTTTTTTTTTTTTTTTTAACTATGCAGTGTGCAAAAAATTTGCGTAGAGCGACAAATCAAAACAATCCAAAACTTCTAAAACCCAGTTTTGTCTTCATCATAAGTAATAATAATAATAATAACAATAATTCATTAATAAACACCCATAAAGCGAGATTCAGAAAAACCATAAACATATGTAATGTCGTAAATTCATTTTCTCCAATGTCTGAAATTTATTAGCGCAAAATAACAATTACTCAAAAGGCAAAATATACTGGTTTGTCATTTTTAGTTTAAAGCATACGTATTGAACTTCAAATATCATTAGATAGCAATTTATCTAAAATACTATTAATTTGTCGCATAGTTTTGATTAACATTCCCGTTTTGTTTTCTTTCATAATACACTGTAAAATTTTTTTGTAAAATTACAACGAATATTCCTCATCTTGTCATGTGATAAAATCAAGCACTCGAGTTGTAAAAAATTTTTAAGCAGAACGTGCTGTTTTTTTACATTCTCTGTGACATCAAACAGTCATGTGACACAGATACGCGAATGAGCTTCAAACACAAACTAAAACTTTTAAATGTCTATTACGACTTCTGCTATGATAAACGTTAAACGAAACTAGTATGTTGTGGCCACCACATGACTTTCTTGTATATTTTCCTATACAAATTCACTCAGTAAAAATAATTTATTAAAATTATTATTTAAAAAAAAATATCTTCCATGATAATGCAGACGATTTCCATACTAGAGAAGCAGTATAACACTAAATATCTAAAAAAAAAAAGTCCATTTTATTCTCAATAAAAAAAAAAAAAAAAAAAAAAAAAAAAAAAAAAAACGATTTTTTTTTTCGAATTTTTTTTTCGTTAAAAGTAAAAAAAAATCGATAACTTTGTTTTAAATTATCACAGATCTATAGTTCAACCATTCGTTTTAAAGATTGACGAGACCTTTCGGAAGATACCCATCTTGAAAATTTACTCCCCCCCCCAGGGGGCCCCCACATACACAATTTTTTTCCCTAGTTAACTACTACTATTAATTCATATTTTTTTTACAATCACAAGTTAAAAATAACTCTCATTATGTACCTTTATAGGAAATATTGTCCTCTACTGCCATGTTAAAAATTTAGAAAAAAAACGCGATTGCAGCGCCACCTGTTGAGCGAATAATTCCCAAATCTAAGCAGTACCAGTTTATGTCTGGGTTCAACTAAATGCCAAGTTTGTTAAATTTCGTTCACTGGTTCGTGAGATACAGCGTCTACAAAATTCGTGTTACACACATACAGACAGACACACAGACAGACATTTTCTAAAAACTATCAAAACGTCTTCAGGACATCCCAAAACGTGTAAATCCATCGAAAACCGGAGTTCGAAAATTTTCACGAATCCAATACTTTCTCTATATTACATATAGAAGAAAGTAAAAATGGAGGATCGGAGTTGTGATTAGAATTCGCATTAGGTCCAACGATAAGCAAGTGTGTTATAATTGTTTTAATTTTGTTTTTATTTCTTCTGTTTTTTAATTCTGTCAATATAAGTTTCATAAGGGTCTACGTTTTATTAATGAAATATAATCTTAATTAAAAGATTTCTCTCATGAAACTCCATTTTGAATTATGAGTAGTAAAAGTTACAACACAGTAATTTTTCCTCCCGAAATAAAACTATTAAACAACAACTTTTCTAAACTAATTTATTTTGAAAATGATTTAAATTACTATTACTTACTAAAGGGGGGGGGGATGTGTTAGTTTATAACTCTGAAAAATATTATGGTATTCAAAATAAGAACATTATTTGATAAATACTTAATATGAAATCCTTTGTGCAATTTTTAGCATCCCATTACAATATTTTTTTCTTTCTTTAAATTTCAAGTTTCCTTTATTTTATGCATCATGATTACATTTTTATTTTTTAAATTTTGTTCGCTTTTTCAGATAATTTCGATGTAGTTTATTACGCAGAATGTATTGATAAAGTTCTTTTTTTTTTAAAGTTGTTTATTTTGTAAAATTAATATGTTTGCTAAAATTGTATAGATACATGTATTCTGCAAAATATAGTTTAATAAAGCATTGAAAATTGTCATTTTAATTTTCATACGTTCTAAAAAATATTAAAATAGTTATAATTATTTGAAGTACTTATTAAATAATGCTTCTGATTTGACTAATTTAATATTTCTTTAGCAGATTAAAAATTGATACATAATTATTTTTAAAATAGAATAAGCAATATAAGACTTTTTTCTAATTTATATAAATGGTTAAATATTTTTATGTTGAAAAGAAATCATTACTGTATTACAATCATAATATTCCTTTATAAAATAGACTTTATTGAAAGTTATTATGCATATTTTATTTCCTATTAAAAGTGCATAACATCTTCAAACTTATATTGACAGAATAAAAAAGATGAAATAAATAAAAGAAATGTAACTTTAAAAGAAAGAAAAATTAAATAGCTTAAGTAAATAGATAGTAATTTACTTAAGTAAATTTACTTTAGTAAATTTAATAGCTTAAAGTAAATATATATATATATATAAAAACTAATATAATACCTTTTTTTTTTTTTTTTTTTTTTTTTTTTCGAAAAAAAAAATATATATACTGCACGCGATTTTTTTACCCACACATTGTGATGTAATCTAGCATGTTCATTTTTTACAGTGTATGCTGATCAATGTTAGGTAATTAAATTAAAGTATACTTTTAAAGAAAAACTATAAATAAAATTTTACGGCAACATTTGATAAAGTCCTTCCTTTTATTTTACATATATTCCTTAAATATAGAAATATGATCCCGAAAAAAAAAAAAAAATAATAATTTACAATTAAGCTAAAGAAATATATATACCCTATTTCAGAAAAGAATTTTGCTAACGATTTCAAAATTAGTCGAAGTAGATGAAGGATCCTTATAGAAAAATAATGTCTTGTATTGTATAAGTAGTTTATCATTTGTTTATATATTATTATTATTTTGTTTCACTTGGCAGGATATGTAGGGAAAAGGACAGCATTTGTTTATCAATGAAAGTATTCATGTAAAATAATTCGAATGGACATTATAAAAAATGTTATTACCAGTTAATTATTTCGTTTCCTTTGTAAAATAAAGAAATAAAAGTAATATCTTATCTGGTTATTTAGAAACTTTCGAACTTAAAAATTACTGAAAAATGGACGTCAGATGAAATGACTATTGCAAGCATTCGAATATGATTTTTGAATTATAGCCGATTTGCTTTTATAACAATAGTTTAAAAGTAAAATTAATAATTAGAATTCCTAAAACTTTTCAGTTTATTTTATTTATTTATTTAGTATTTATTTCTAGAAAATTGGTTATTATTATTATTATTATTATTATTATTATTATTATTATTATTATTTCATCTTCAAAGAGGTTAAAAATAATTTTAAGAGACTTTATTAACAACGTAATTTTGTGTCGAAGTTAATCAATAGACACACAAATAAAACATGAGGATGTTAAAAATACGATTTAAAAAAAAAAAAAAAAATGTATTGATTAGTAATAACAAGAAGTGTTATTACATTATTACATGTATAGCTTTTGTTATTTAGACAAGATATATTTTTTATATTATTCTACATTAAGAAAACCTTAAGTACAATCTTTTTAAAAATAACTCTAAATTATTTAAATAATTTGAATTATACATTACCTACCAATAGGTATTTGGACACTTTCAAATTTAGACGTTTTGTCAAATATCTAGAAAAATTTTTGAGGAATTATCTTGAAACTTTCGGAGTATAAAGAACATTATACTTCATATATTTCAGCAAAATTTTTGTTCTGAGGAGGAAAAGGAGACCAGTAAAAAATTAAAACAAAAATCAAAATGTTTTGGATTACCCTGTAAAAAGTAAAACTTGAAATGCGTGTTTGCTGTAGGATTATTCTAATTATCTCTATAATTTTTTATGAAGCTTCCGCATATATTCATTGAAATATAACGGTGTTTTTAAAAAATTACACACACACACACACACACACACGCACAAAAAAAAAAAAAAAAAAAAAAAAAAACTTTTTTAATTATAACACCTTGGGTATATTTAGACCCAGTGCAAAGCCATTTTCAGGAAACTTAGCGTACTATACTACACACAGCATACTGCAAATCAGGATGCAAAAATGTTTCCTAAGATATTTAACATTTTTGCAAAAATTACTTCGTAAAAATGATCATATTTCGTAATATGATCATTTTTACGAAGTAATTTTTAACTAGGCATGCACAAGCTTTTAGAAAATGTCATTTGCATAATTTAATAACCAAAAGTATTGAGCTACTTATATGAAAACCCAAAAGAAATATCGTGTAAATTCAAACATTTATGAGTTATAAAATGAACAGAATTTCATGATAACATTTATAACTCTGGAAAAAAAAAAAGGAAGATGAAAGGTTTTTCTATTAATATTTACAATCAGTGAACACTGTATTACCATTCGGCATTATAAAAATAAAAATGTGAGTATAACCCCTTATAGTTTAGCTCTTATTTTGAGAGGAACTGAAATACTATTCATTCTATCTCTTATAACTTTTTGAATTTACAAGATATTTGTTTGGGGCTTTCATATAAATAGCTCAATACTTTTGGCTATTAAATTATGCAAATAAAAATTTTTTAAAGCTTGTTCATGCGTAATTGGAAATTATTTAGTAAAAATGATCATATTTCGTAAGACATTTAACATTTTTGCATTTTGATTGCAGTATGCTGTGTCTAATGTAGTATGCCATTTTTCCTAAAGTTGGCTTTGCATTGGGTCTAATACCCTACGTATTATAATTAAAAAAAAAAGTGGCAATTTATATTTCTTTCCCCCTTTTTTTTTTTTTTTAACAATTTTTAAAGAAACAGTTATATCTCCATGAATATATCTGATAGCCTCATAAAAATTTATATAAATAATCAGAAGAATCCTCTTAAACGCGTGCCAAAAACGCATTTTAAGTATTACTTTTTAGAGGATGATCCAAAACATTTTGACTTTTGTTTCATTTTTTACTTATCCTCTTTGCCTCTTCATGACAAAACTTTTGTTGAAAGATATGAGGTATAACATGTTCTTTATACTCTCAAAGTTTCAAGATAATCCTGCAGAATTTTTCTAGATATTTGACAAAATGCCTAAAGTCGAAAGTGTACAAATACTTTTGGTAGATAGTGTATAAGAAAATACTGAATATTATTAAATGAAAATTGAAGTAAAAAAAGCCAAATCCCTATTATAACTTAGCGAACTAACAATTTCTAGCTTATTAATTTATTTACTTATTATTATACTCGTATATGTTTTGTTGAAAGATGGCACAAATGATCCTTTGAGTATGAAATAAATCTTCACATTTGTTTCTTTAAGTAACTTATTTATTCAATAAATTTTAATATAAATAAGTGACCTCCGTTGTGATATGTCTCAAATTTTGTTATTCAGTTTATGTTTGAGATGTTTGATTGGTAGTTAATGACGAACTCTTTGTAATAAGTAGCAAAAACCTATATAATTTACAAAGAGCTTGTATTTTGTGTTTTGTAAATTTATATCACTCTGAAGTATTTAGTATTATGTTTTATTAAATCTGATGAATCAAATTTAATAATAATATCATCACTATTAATATGTCATAATATTATTATTTATTGCATTATTATTAAATTTATCGATCTTTAACTGCTCCAAAACAGTCGATTCCCGCTGTAAAAAAATTATTATAAGGAACACCAAGGTATTGTTTTTTTTTTTTTTTTTTTTAATTGTCAGCTGCTTCCTTCTGTCTGCAAACATTGGAAGCTACGGCGAACTAATAAATCTCGTAAATTCAAAACTCAAAATAAGAAGTTAATTTATATTTAGCTATTTCTGTCTCTGAGATGCATGTTTTTAAAATGTCTTCAAACGAAATTACTCTAAAACCGGATTATAAAAATAAAATTTAATTATTACTCTAATTTCCCCCACAATTGATTTGAAATGCCTATTAAATGGTGAATACTATAACAAGAAAGAAAAAAAATATTTTCAATTATTTGATATTTATTGTTAAAATACGAAAATTTTAAACTAAAAAAATTTCATGGAATTTATTTCCAGAAAAATTACTTATTTTTCTCTAAAACTCTCAAAATAATTTTTCAGTATTCTAAGAATATCTCCAAAAATAGTAATTATTGAAAAAAAAAAAAATATATATATATATATATATATATCTGTAGGACATTAAAACAAAATAAGTACAAATAAATGAGATTCTTACCCAACAAAAGGAATCTATTCTGCGAAGCAATTTCAAAGTATTTCAGTATCAATTAATTTTGCACTTACCAAAATAGTCTCAAAGAGATCTATCACAGCCAATGTATGCACCAGAATGATTACCATGATTGCTACAAAAGAGGAAGTATAATATTGCGCTCTAAATCTTACCCATACTTTCCAGAATTCTAAAGTATAAAAAATAAAGAAGTGTATCTCTTTACAAATGACGCTGTATAGTTGCGGTTTATTGCACATCCATTTGTTTAGACTATCAACTTCTTTCTACTCTCGTAATTAGACATTATCCAATATGCATCTCTTGACTCAAATGATGATATATACCAAATTTTTTATTAATTATTAATTAGCGTTATTTGAAACAGAACAATACGTTTTTCACACGAGCTTTTATTTATTTTGCAATTACCGTTAGTTACATTAAACAGTCTTCCAAGCGTATAGGATCAGAAATGAAAAATTAAAAATATATATATATTTCAAAAAAAAAAGGTTTAAAAAAAAAAAAAAAAAAAAAAAAAAAACAGAATAAATCTGCTTAATTAATTCCAGTAAGAATACAGAAATATGTATTATTATTATTATCATCATTATTTCTTTTTCAAATATCGAATATTTTACATTACAATGCTTTTCACTTGCTTTTGAAAATTTATTTACAAGAAAAAGAGTATTTTTATTATACTCCCCCCTTTTATTTTAGAAAGTTAATTTTGAATTGTAAATTTAGAAAATAAAAATAAGTAAACAAATAATTTGAAACTATGAATAATTTTCATGCATGATAATCATAAAACTAATATAACATGCATGATAATCAGGTAACTTAGTTTAATTTCAAATTATTATACAAAATATTAAAAGAAGATCGAAGTAAAATCACAAATAATAACATGTCTAAAAATATGCAACAGTATGCTCTAAATATAATTAAGATGCATAACTTTGGCCATTTATATTATAGGTTTTTGATAGATTAGACGAATTAATATTTACAAGAGCGAAAAGTAATTAAGATTTAGATTACCAGGTTTCGAACCTAGGTCTCCGGATCGAACTTTGGTTTGGTTACTTTTCGCTTTTAATAAGGTAAAAAGCATCCGTATCATACGTATGCGCATATGGCGCGCCAAATCGGAATGTGGGTTTTTGACCATTTTGCGTACAAGAGAAGCGATTGAAAACTATCCATTAAGGCAATACTTCTTTTAAAGGAAATAAATAATCTATTGCAAAGATGAACAGGTTTGTCACGGAAGAATATGAGAAAATAGTTTAATAAATTGTAATTTTTTTTCCTTCCTAAAATTAAAGAAAATTTAACACAAAATGTTTTTTAATTGCAAGATACAAAACAAATTATGCAACATAATACTAATACTTTTACTTCTTCTAATTATATAAATTATATATATGACTATAATCTAATAAAGAGCACACACAATATTAAAAAAAAATTCGGTGATTATAATATTCATTAAAATAGGTACTGATTTGACGTTATATTCCATGATAATTATTGTATGCTTATTATAATTTATACAATTACGCAACAATCATTATTTATTATAATTATAAAATGTTGAGAATTAAAAAACACTACAGAGTTTTATATTTTTAATGAGATCTTAATTTTAAAAAGTGCTATATGTTAAATAAATAAGAAAATAAAAGCACTGAATTAAGGCTTTCGTATGTTAATTAATAAATCACAGTTTCATGATAAACCTTGAAATATTGTAATGAATTTATAAATTTTTTAATAGAAAAATTTTTTAATGCCATATTATTCTAGGTGGGATAGTGATTAAAAATTTGAATCGCTATTTTTGTAATTTCAAACTAATTATACTAGTTTATTACTAACATATGACTTTTTTTTTAATTATTTAAAAATGAAACACGCGCACACACGTATATAGTCTAAATCTTTATGATAATAGATTCAATTTAAACAAGAATTTATGAAAGTTCTGAATATTAAGGATCTAAATGTGACTTATTTATTATATTTCACAATTATTTCTTAAAATTAATTAGTATACAATTTTAATAATTGAATATTATTAATCTGTATATATAACGTTTATTGAAAAAATTACAATTTCTGTTTAAACAGAAATTTTTACATACTTTTGAAATAAAATTGAGTGAAATATACGTAAAACAATCAACAAATAACAATAATAAATAAATAAATAATAGGCCTTTTTTTTTTTTTTTTTTTTTTTTTTAATTAAACCAAGTATTATAAAGAATAGTTTTAAAAACTTTGTTTAAATTTCCAAATATTATCCATGTTTGATACTACACTTTTTCTTAAATTTTAAAATAAAAATTAAAAAATTTCGGTTGGCTGTAGGATTTAAGGTCGGTTGACTACTTTAGGGTCCTAGGACTGTAGGTGGAATTCCCTCCATGGGGGGTCCTTCTAAGGAGTCTTAGCCGGTATTTATGCGAGTGTCGGAGAAAACTACGGAAAACTCCGAAAGACTAGGTCGATAAATGCGACCTGGGATCGAACCTGGCACTTCCTTTCTAACAGTTTTGAACGTAGAACCGCTCGGCCGCTGGTGGACCTTAACAAATTTCGGAGATATGTCGAATTTTTCATTAAATTGAAGTTGTTGCTTAAATGAAATATGATAGTCCTTTGGAAAATGTTATTCTTAATTACTTAATTAATTAAAAATTATTCGAAAGCAAATTCTAAAAAGAGAAAGTATCACGAAGAAATTGAAAATCATGAAATAGAATTTGCATTAAATTTGTTTATTTTGTTATTATGAGCAATTTCCATGTATAATAATTGTATCATTTCGGTTAATTAAAGTTATTAAACAAAATATTAAGAGACGATAGAATTAAAATCGTAAAATTTGAGTTAAAGATGAGCATAATAAATCTTATAACACTTTATTTTGTTCTTAATCGTAAATAGCTTTAATAATAATAAAAAAAAAGATTATTGATAGTTATTTAGAAACTATAGAATAATGGCATATTATTAAAAAAATCTCTCTCAAAAAGAAAAAAAAAAAAAAAAAAAAATCAAACCATATAATTTTGACTTGTTAAATTACACATATTTTTTTTATAGCGAAAAATCCGTAAAAAAAATTAATTTATTTTAAAATTTTTAACTTATTTAAACAAATATTTTCAACAATAAACTTTCTTTAAATACAGTTTTAAGATATATTTAAAGTAATCATGCTTCTAATTCGATGTGAAGTTTTCTGTAGAAAATATTTTATGTAAAATTGCATTTTACCGAATTATTATTTGAACTGAAAACATGAACAAAAGGGGGTTTTAAAAATTAAAAATATTTTCCTCAAAACACTAAAACCATTTCAAGGACATAACAATATTACAAAGATCTATACACAATCTGATGCAATTTCCTGAAGAATTAAATCATAATTTCGTGATTAAAAACAATTTCGGAAAACAAACTCACCTCGAAACGGCCGAATTCCGTAAACAAAGCGCATGAGAAGAGAAGAGTCCGAGTGAAGAGAAGTAATGAGTGAAGATGAGTGGGAGCTTCTGTCTCTGAAGAGCTGAGTCGGAATGACCACGCGATCTGGTGTTTCATTTATATACACTCGATTGTGTTAACATTCAACCCACTCCCTCACACCCTTCTTTTGTAGATGAAACATACGATTCGTAGGAAATTGATATGTTATCTTTGGTACCTTTCCCCCACCATAAGTGACGCCCCTAGTTCCTGAGCATGCGTATTCATGATTACGTCATATGACATAAGGACCTACGCACAACTATCAAAAATAAAAATTAAAATAAGAAAACAATTGGTTGGTCAAAAACTATTTTCATTTACAGTCGTTTCCAGGAAAAAGTGAAAAACAATATTTTATCAAATTTTAAAAGAAGGTTATGAGAAAGTTCAATATATCTTTTATTAAGTTTAACGAAGAGTGCTTGTTTCTTTGAAATTAAGAGGTGCTCCTGAAAACCTAATATTTATTAATGTCTCATTAAAGCAATTTAAAAATAATATCTTTAATATATTCGCTCAGTCTTTTACGCTATTATACATAGGATCGCGTGTACCTGTTTATCCAACAAACTATAAACACGAATGATTGAGAAAGCTAAATGATGTAATTATGTAAATGATAAATAAATTTTTCTTTAATTAAATTAGACGACATTTTGCTTATCAAAAGTTTAAGTATTAAATATAACTTAATGATTAGATTTTAGTCTCCAAAGAGCTATTATTCTAATGCTATGAATCACTCCTTTGCACGCATTTCAACTTTCAAGTGGGTATAACTAAAATATACCCGTGAACAGAAAAAAAAAAAAAAAAATCTTCCTATAAGAAAATAATTAAAATTTAAATATTTTACAAGCGATGCACGATAAAACTTGATTAATGAAATCAAACTAATAGTAATAGTAATAGTAATAGTAATAGATCTAGAAACAATAGAAAAAAAAAAAATCATGCTATGTATTGGTATCCTTTACATTAATTAAAATTTTAAATATTCAAACGCAAACGCTTACTCATGCAGCATGATTTTGAGATGAATAAACTTCTTTTGATTTCTTTTCCTTTTAAAAATTGTACACTTTCTAAAAATTTCTTAAAAATTTTATATTTTAATTATTCCTTAAAAAATAAATAAACTCAAACAGCAATGGAAATTATTTGCAAAATTAATGAAAAATCTCTTACAACCGTTTCGCATCTTCCGAAACCAATCTTTGTAGAGAAAGATCCTAAACTGAATTATCTTATTTTGCTGTATTTTTCAAGATTTAGTTCGCAGGAAAATAAAGGCGGCAGTAATTGTCCCCTTTAGAAAAAATCTGCGAATTAACCCATGTAAAAATTTGCAAAAAGTGAGTATGACTAAAAATTTTTTAAAATAATAATAATAATAATAATAATAATAATAAAATTCTCCCAAAAAAGAAAATAAATAAATAAATAGGTACCCACATAACAATTTGGTCAATATATAACAATTATTAGTACATCACAAGAGAAAAAATAAATATAAATCTACACTAACTTGAAATTTCTTTATATTAAATAACAATAAAAATCAAATATTTAATCTGCAAAAATATTGTTTCAACAATAGAATGGTATAGGTTACTACAGAAATCTGTTGTTAAAAGCAGTTTCTCATTAGAGAATAGGCATTGGAAGAACGTACTTCCCTTTGAAATTTTTGAAAGGGTCAGAAAAGAAAGCAAGACAGGGCCCCACAAATTGCATTCTATATGGTCTGATTATCAAGTGTCACAGTACATCCGATTTCCCAGCAGTAACTTCTTAGATTACATGATTTCGGTTTATTTAATAATTTTCGATTAACTTTTTTTTTTCGATTTATGCAGATTAATTTAATTCGATTTCATAAAAATTATGTATTATAATTGTTTTCTATTTAGTAGCTTAAACAAAGCATATGTTCTTTTTTTTTTGACACATATAAATTTAATTTTAAAATATGCTTCAGTTCTTACTTTTTCTATTTCTCCTTTTTCCCCTCTTTTCTTTTCTTTTCTTCCTTTGTATACATCCTTATACAAAGTATTCCGCTCCACTTAACTTTCCAGTACTACTACTGTTAATTCACAGAAAGTTAATGTCTCACTCTAAAAAATTCAGTAAACAACAAAAATGTGCTCTCTTGTCGTTGCGATAGCAATTCTGACAGTGCAACAAGAACCCACTGATTGAAAAAGCTACCATCCACTCAGCTTCCTCTTACTTAGACTACAGTACTTAGTAAGCCTCAATTCTTAATTTCTAAGAATCGACCAACAATCTTCAAATATTAAATAACTAATTTATTTATTTATTTACTTACTTACTTTAATTTATTTCATTTTTTTAAATTTAATTATTATTATTATTATTATTATTATTATTTTACGAGGGTGTGGCGGTGTCTGGTCCTCGTTAATCTGTGCTGCACCGTCAAGTGCTCGATGGGGTCGTTTAGCAGTCATCGGGCTACCAACGCGGGGTACCATCCCCCGTGGTGGATCAAAATTGCGATGGTCCCTCTTTCTCTTCTCCATTCGGCCTCCCTGCGCATAGTAATTTCCCTCCCAATTTGGTGTATTTAGGTCTTGCCACTTCAAAATCTTCTAACAGAAGATGATGGATGAAGTCTGAACGAAGAATCATCGGACACAGCTCGTTCTATTTAGCGACTAGATTACTGTCTGGCATAGGCAGCTTCCATGCGGTGATCTGGCGATTTATTCGCTCCGGCGGACGGCATCCAACCCGTTAAGCTTGGCCGAGACCAGGCTGGCAGGGGCCGTCCAAAGGTTTCTAAGGAAGTATAGTAATCCCGATTTGCGAAATGGATTTTGTATTTCGTATAGTTCAAAAATGAATGACGTAGAATGTTGCAAATTTATGTGTGTCATTCTTATGAAGTCTAGTTGTACACTTGCAACTTTGGTTTTAATACCAGTTCAAGTTTCAGAGATATCAATGACTTTACACGAATTTTCAGGACGTCTGTATGTAAGTATGTGCGTGTGTATGTACGTGTGTGTGT
Organism: Salticus scenicus; assembly: GCA_963930645.1. Classification (NCBI taxonomy): domain Eukaryota; kingdom Metazoa; phylum Arthropoda; class Arachnida; order Araneae; family Salticidae; genus Salticus; species Salticus scenicus. Next base: position 86,521,298 of record OZ005651.1, read on the forward strand.
CTGTGTATCTCGCATAGCTCAGAAACGGTTGGACGTAGAACGTTTAAAATTGGTATATAGGTTTGTTGTAACATCTAGCTGTGCACCTCTTTTTTTGGACTTTTTAAGATTTTCCGTTTTGGAGATATTTAGGAAAGTTATATTCATAATGACCAAAATGACAAAAGTTTTGACTATTATATATGAGCTATCATCATAGAGATTTCAAAAGAAGCGAATGATAGAGCCAGTAATGATATTTTTATGAAAGTTGAAGACATTTTTGCGTGTAGAAAGCTATGCTTAAAGACATAAGCATGTTCTAGTCGACGAATGCATTTTATTTAATGACTATTCAGCCCATAGAGAGCCCGCAATGTATCTCGCATAACTCGAAAATGGTTGGACGTAGAAAGTTTCAGATTGGTATATAGGCTTGTTATAACATCTGGTTGTGAACTTCTCTTTTTGGACTTTCTACATGATTTTCCGTTTTGGAAGTATTTAGGAAAATTATATTCATAATGGCAAAAAATACAAAGGTTTTAGCCATTATATATGAACTACCATCATAGAGATTTCAAAAGAAACTAATGATAGAGCCAGTAATTATATTGTTATGAAAGTTGAAGACATTTTTGTGTGAAGAAAGTTAAAGGTATGCTTAAAGACATAAGCAGGTTTTTGTCGACGAATGCATTTCATTTAATGAATATTCAGCCCGTAGACAGAGCCCGTAATGTATCTCGCATAACTCAAAAACGGTTGGACATAGAACATTGCAGATTGATATATAAGTTTGTTATAACATCTAGTTGTGCACCTCCCTTTTTCAACTTTATGTGACTTTCCGTTTTGAAAATATTTAGAAAAAATTTATTCAGACATAGTGACAAAAAATACAATGGTTTTGGCCATTATATATAACCTACCATCATAGAGATTTCAAAAGAAGCTAATGATAGAGACAGTAATGATATTGTTATGGAAGTTGAAGACATTTTTGCGTGTAGAAAGTTAGGCTTAAAGACATAAGCAGGTTCTTGTCGAAGAAATGCATTTTCATCGAAAGTATTGTCAGTGGTTTAAGGAATTTTCAAAGTTGTTCTGCGCGAGAAACCGATGCATCATTACAAAATTTCCAGAACTAGACTCCTATTGAGATAAAGTTTCCAAAATTTTTAAATCTCTTACGCTACATTTGAATGCCTAATATGACGTTAAGTCAAAGTATACCTTCGTGTAAATGAAAAAACTTTCATCTGTTTCCATTTTTATTGTAATACTGTGTAGAAAGTAACAAGTAAAGATATAGACAAGTTCTAGTCTACAATCATTAACAATCACTCTTCTTCTTCTTCTTTTTTTTTTGGTCGAGTCATTTATAGAACTTTCGAAGAATTGAGTTCTATGCAATAAACCAATGAATTTTTCCAGAATATTCCAGAACTCTGTCTTATTGAAGTTAGAGCTTCCAAATTTTGGCAACCCTAAACTACAAATTGTGGCCAAATTCGTTCTCCAAGTCGTTAAATTCGGTGCCAAGACCAAAAATCTATGCTGGCTACTAATTTGCGGTATGCCGAGACTAGCGATAAAATTTTGCGGCAAATGTTGTTCGACGATAGCCAGAAGGCCTTTCTTAATTTTAACTGAGTTAATTATTTTGGTAAATTTTTTTTATCGCCCCTAATTTTTTCCGAAGAGAACAAAACTGGGCTATCTGTATTATAAAGATTTCCATTGTACTCTGAGATGTGCATTTGCCAATGAGATATTCTGTAAGCAGTCGTTGAGTAATATCCCTGAAAAAACTAGTATATTTGTCTCGACGTCATATATAATCGTATTATCGTGACTTTTTTGGTTCGATTAGCAGTTTATTTTACTTATTTATTTATTTATTTGTTTAAGGAATGTTCGTGGACTGAAACATGCCTGTTTATTTACGCAACAGTTACCTCACACAAAACCGTCAATGTTTTCATAAAAATATGTATAATCCTATGGTTGTATAAGGAAGTCATGTGGTGTCCGCATCAGATTTTTTTTTAAAGCACGACAGGGCTATTTCTTTCAATCTGGCATTTTGCGTCGTTACCAATTTTTAGTGTTCCACTTCGAAAATGCCTGCTTGTTAAAATACAAATATAAGTAGTCCTGTCGAACTAAATTAAATTCTGTCATAGACAGAATCTCATCCATAGTTTTAATGCTCGCGAAGCGAGCATACATCGAGATACTCAACACTGCAATACAGATATTATATATATATTACTATTTTTACGATGATGTGTGTATGTATGTGTGTGAGTAAGCACGATAGCGCCTAAACGCTTTGTTTATATACAGTAGAGCACCGATTATCCGCGCAATTGGGTGGCAATCGCGGATAACCCGAAAAACAGAGTAAAATGTGATGCAAACATGAAAAAAATATGCGGTAGAACAGTGTAACCCCTATTTCTAAAGCAAAAAAATGCATTTCCTCCTAAAACCGCCAAATAAAATCCAAGTAGACCTATAGCATTACGATGCACGGTAAAGATGTCGGTAATTTTCGACCTTCGTACTGTATTTTCCTTGTTATTGGCTTGAATTAAGATTGGGTTTTTTGGAGGTTAGTAATTTAAATTGTTTTTCGAGGCTCTTGCTCTCACGGATAATCCGCTCGCGGATAATCGGTGCTCTACTGTATATTTATATATGTGCGTGTATACAGAAATGTATTTTTATTTTTATTTTAACTGCGGAAGATGAGTTAACGTCCGCCCCTCTGTGCTGTATTCGAGGCCCCCGTAGCGCAAAATTTAAGCAAGATAATGCACGACCGCAAGTTGTTTGTATTGTCCGGACCTTCTTTGATACAGGATGTGTTCGACTGTTGCTCTGGCCAGCGCGTTCTCCTGATCTCGCACCAATGAAAATGACTGTTTAATTATTGAAAAGCGACTGGCCCCCCACCACTCACCAGTAACTTCGATCGATGAATTGTGGCATCGTGTTAAACTTCATGAAGTGCTCTACCCGTACGTGTCATCCAATCGCTGTTCGATTCAATGCCTAGGCAGATATGTGCTGTTATTGCTCACAGAGGTCGCTGCTTTATGTACTGTTTTCTCTATACATATTACTCCAAATTTCCTGAAATTTTAATCAATTGTTCTTCCTGCTATAATGTATGTGTCCAACATATTTCATTCCGTTATTATCATTCCTTCTTGGTGTTGCATTTAAATGTCGAGCAGTGCATATATAAAGATAAATACATTATATCTACAAGATGAATGAAAAAGAATTAAAAAGAATGACCCCCCACACACACACACACATAAAAAAGGGAAAACCCTCTTCCGTTCGTAGGCCACTTACCAGTTAGTACTTCAATATCGCCCGAAGTTAGAAAAACAAACTTTACACTAAATTTTTTCTACAAATTAAAATGTTTACAAAGTAAGAATGGTGGGTAACGGTTAACAATTAAACTATTTTTAAAAATCTCAAGAACCATATTAATTTAATTCAATTATTATTTATTCAATCGAAAAACCCCTTATAGGCTTGTAACTCTAACATATTTTTATTTACGAAGATTTGTGAGTTCATAAGGGATTTTTTACAAAAAAGAACTTTTGTAAGGTTATTGAAGTAATTGGACCTTCAAATTAAATACACAACATGCGAAAAACCCCTTATTAATTTTTAACTCTGGAAAATAGCTAAAATTTAGCTCGTTCTTTTTTCAACAATTTGCTTAATTTTTACTCTACTCAAATGAATTTTTGAAAAAAGTAGCCCAATTTATCTAGCTTTCAACCTATGTAATAAAAAGTTTTCTATCTTTCGCGCATGCGCAGTAAAAAATATTTACTATAAATGCTCATATGTCAGCAAATATTATACGTGGGAAATTTTGGTTTCAGAATAAGATTTATCTAATGTTTCGTCAATTTTTCTGCAAGTTTTGTAAAATTTTATGGCAATCCGTTTAAGTTATAAGCAAAAAACTTGCCAAAATATTAGTAATTTTTGAAAAAAAAAAAAAAAAAAAAGCCTAAATAGTTGCGCAATTTCCACAACAAAGCATATAAATTTCGTACATAGAACGTGTAATAATGTGTTAAAGTTACAAGTCATTTGTAGCTTTTTGTGATGCAGGGTGATCCAAAGTATTTTTACTCTTCTTCAATTTGTAATTGGTTCACTAATTGCATTCTTGACTAAATTGATAGTGGAAAATGTGAGTTTTTAAATGTTCTTTGGATGTCAGGAGTTTCGGGCCATTTTGTCCGGTATTTTTTTAGAAAATCGAAAAAAAAAAAAAAAAAAAGAAAAAAAAAAAAAAAAAAAAATCGAATAATTTTATCATCGACTGCATATATATATTTGCATACTTTTATGTTAAAGTATTGTACTAATGTACTTTAATTCTGGATTTGATTGCTGTATATTTTGGGCTGTCATCTTTGAGAAGTTGGGGAGTAAGGATGTATTTTCTGGCTTAACGCCTACATCTTTTCAGAAACTTCCCAGTTTTTCCATTCCCTACATGGAGGACTGCCCTGACGAAGACCTCCGTACATTTTGGGATTAATATTCGTTTTTCAATTCTCAATTTATTTTCATATTAATAAATTTTATATTTCCTTTTGCTGCATTCTACGCATTGGTTTATAAATTTTTCGTTTTAACCTTTTTTTAGATTCAGATTGCATTTCAGATTTTTCGTAACTGGTTTTAAGATTTGGGTTATACATATAATGTGTTACGTCCACCATCATCTTAAAATCACATTTAACCAGGACTACAACTTAAAATGGATTCCGAACCACTATGAATAGTCCTGCCCGGGGCCTTACAACGAAAACGTTGGAATGTTTCCGAGTCAGGAACTTCCTAAAATCAGATTTGCATGATCTCGACAAAATGTTTCCGACATTCAATTTGTACAGTGTTTACAGTTTACAGTTTTGCAGTTTGGCGTCCAATACCGGTCGGAAGCCGGTATTGGACGCCAAACTTTAAAACTGAAACTCTATCGGTATCGATAATAATTGAGCAACCACAGTCAGTGAATGATCAAAAGGGAATATGGTGACAATTTTATCAGCCATTTTTAATTAAAAACTGATGAAGTCAAGGCTCTACCAATTGAGCTATTCAGGCCGACAATCGGTTAGCATTACTCACTCAGACAACCTTTAGGCAGAAACATCTGGTCTATCATTTAGGTAGCTCAACAGAAATAAGCCGCAGGTAAAGGAAAACACCATTAAACAATGGGAGAAAGAAATACAATTTTAATTAAAATCACAAACAACAGATTGGAAGAAAATCATATTTAATGAAATTTTATTTTTCCGACTGAGTGAAAATAATGCCTGGACCGGGAGTCGAACTCCGGATCTTTGACTTACAAGGTCAAGGCTCTACCAATTGAGCTATTCAGGCCGACACAAATTAAGTCAAAGCCTATAAGTCAAAGATCCGGAGTTCGACTCCCGGTCCAGGCATTATTTTCACTCAGTCGGAAAAATAAAATTTCATTAAATATGATTTTCTTCCAATCTGTTGTTTGGGATTTTAATTAAAATTCAATCATTAGTTTTGAAGATATTCAAACGGAAAGTTTACGAGTGACGAGAGATGTGTTGGTTTTATCTAAAACAGAAAGTTCAATATTAAACAAAAAACGGTCTAATATTAAAGACTAAAGAATAAGTTTTTAAAAATGATCAGTTTTGAAGTCCTCAGAACTGTGAATTATATGCTAAACCATGTGAATTCATCGGTCATAATGGAAGAATTGTAGGAATGCTAATTTAAAGAAATATAACTTACAAGGAGAGGTCACGACATGGAAAATTCAGATCGGGACGAAATTGTGCAGGACTGTAGTACACTATGTAGGTAACAACATACTAAAGCAGTAGGACCCACTATCCACAAAATTTCGAGAAAAAAGCATTTAAACTTTCAGTAATCTTTAAATACAAGTTATTTCACAAACAGGGCAGCGCCCCAGTGGCGTGATCGTTAAGCGCTGGTTTTCCACCCGGACAACATGGGTTCGAGACTACCAACGGAACTTTTTCTTTTCTTCTTTAATTTTTTATGTAATCTAATTATTTTTTATTTTTTTTTTTACTTTATTTTATAATTAATTCGAAAATTTTAATAAAAGATTATTTAATTTTGTTGAATATAAAATAAATAAATTTTTCTATTTTTGATATTTATAACTTAAAAATACAATAAATTTCTATAACTTAAAAAAAAAAATTAGTTTTGTTTTAACTATAAAATAAGGTAAAAATAAAGAAAATGTTTTTAATTGTTTTTCTAAGTATTTTATTTTATTTTAGGTATATCCAAAACCATATTAAGTTTTGTTTTTAAATTACAAAAAATGAAAAAATTACAGAGAAATGATTTTAATTGCATATATAATTATTATTCAAATTAAATAATTACTTCTCCAATCAGTACAACTTCTTGAAAAATTAAAATACAGGTTTACGATACTATTAAATTATTATAGGCAAAGAAGTGTTACCCTTAAATGTAGATTTTAAATGTTAATCAACATACTTTCTTCTTCGACAACATTTTTTTTTAAATCCTTCTGTGGACGAAATAAAATATTTCACTTCACCTGCTCTCTGTTATTAACAAGCTAAAAGGGTTTACGTAATTTATAGACATTAAAGGAAAACAGGAAGCTCAAATCAAGATTTAAGTACACCTGCTAACTATTTTTTACGCTTTGTTTTACAGCTTGCTTATTTTTTAGTTATTAAAATTTTTTATCTGTTTCTGTATATTTGTTATTTAGTATTTTGTAAAATTAAAATTTATTTTTTAAGTTATAAAAATTTATTGTATTTTTAATATATAAACATTAAAAAATATATATATTTATTTTATATTCAAGAAAATTAAATAATCTTTTATAATTTTTTTCAAATTTTGAATTCATTTATAAAATAAAGTAAAAAATAAATAAATAAATTTAGATTACAAAAAAAGTTAAAGAAGAAGAAAAAAAAAAAAAAAAAATCCGTAGGTAGTCTCGAACCCATGTTGTCTGGGTGGAAAACCAGCGCTTAACGATCACGCCACTGGGGCGCTGCCCTGTTTGTGAAATAACTTGTATTTAAAGATTACTGAAAATTTAAATGCTTTTTTCTCGAAATTTTGTGGATAGTGGGTCCTACTGCTTTAGTATGTTGTTACCTTAATAGTGTACTACAATCCTGCACAATTTCGTCCCGATCTGAATTTTCCATGTCGTGACCTCTCCTTGTTAGTCACAACATCTCAAGGCAGCTTCTAGCTCAGTCCCAGGGCATTTACCTTATAATCAAGAGTACTTATGCTCGGTACTTGTTATAATTATTATTTTTAATACGTAAAATATTTGTTTAAAATAAATAATTTGCCCTTAAAATATAAATATTTATTTTTTAAATATTTTATTAAAAAAAAAAAAAGAGAGAGAGGGGGGGGAGAGGGAGAGAGAGAGGGAGAGAGAGAGAGGGAGAGAGAGAGGGAGAGACAATAATAATAATAATAATTATAATAATAATAAATAAAGAAATAAAGAAAAGAATAAGAAGAAAGGGATATTTTTGTTAAATTTAATTAATGATTAAAGGGAAAATAATTATTAGATTAAATTAAGAATTATACATGCATACTCAATAATAATAATAATTATTATTATTATTATAATTATAATACTAAATATTTATAAAGCAAAAAATTATCTTTAAGGTTACAAATTTAATTTCTGATTAATAAAGATTATACATAGAAATAAAAAAAAATGATTGTGCATTTTGTTGTTGTTAAATTAAATTACCAATAAAATAATTATCAAATTAAATTAAGAAACCTTTTTTATTATTATTTGTATAAACATACTAATTAGCAAAATATTACAACAAATAAAACTGAACAAAAAAAAAAAAAAAAAAAAAATTATAAAGAAGAAAAATATATTTAAAGTTATAAAGTTACAAATTTAGTATATGATTAATAATGATTATAACTATAAGTGAAAAATTATCGAAGTGAAAGATTTTCACTTTAAAAAATATTTTATTTCAATTGAAAAAAAAAAAAAATGTTTATTTATTATTTTAACAATTAAATTAATTAATCATTCGTACTTTCCTTGTCTATAATAATAAAAGGAAAGGTTTGTCTATCTGTCTGTCTGTTCTTCTATACGTTCAGCCCCTATTAAACGCAGAAGTACAAGAATTGACATACGGATACTCAGGAGCCTTCCCGAGGGGCTCCTGAAAACAGAATTTTAAAATTTTAATTAGTTGTGGAGATATTAATTAAAATGTGGACCTATGTTTAATCAAAAAGCGATCTCAATGACGGAGAATTCACCGCGATTGCATAAAAATAGATATTTTAACGGAGTTAAAAGCATAAAAGGTGGAAAATAAATTAGAAATATTAGTCTAATCGTTACGAATTCGGTACCAAATGAAAGGGGCGATTTTCAGAATTTAAGAGTGCAACGGCTTATCGATACAACAACTACATTAAGTTGGGCGGTGAAGAATCAATTAGTCACTCAGGGAGGAAGGATTTCATATTTCATATATTTTATAAGAAAATTAAATTCCCTTCTTTTAAAACTTTGACACACATACTAGATTCTAACTTTCAAGTACAAACCCAAATGCCTCCCTTCTAGGTGTGCTCAGCTGTCTCACCCCCGGCATAGGCCCTGTTGCCGACAGTAAGAACTGGTTAGAGTCCTGCATCATTCGGGTTCTGGTCGACTACATTTTTTCTCTTGCGGGTCGGGTTAGGGTCAGGTTCATTAATTTAGTTTTCGTGCGGGTCGGGCTCGGGTCAGGTTGACTGGATTTCTTGTTTTACTGCGGGTCGGGTTTAGTTTTCAACGAATAAGGTCGACTTGAGAACATCTTTCAAAAAAAAAAAAAAAAAAAAAAAAAAAAGCTTAATAAGGCAGAAATTTGTTTGTTCTATACACCCAAGAAGAACATACGCTTACCCAAATTTTCATAGTAAAATAAACATCCATATCCGACTAAAGCAATGAACAAAAAAAAAAAAAAAAAAAAAAAGAGAAGAAGAAGAAGAAGAAGAAGAAAGCAATTACAGTCGGCAAAAAAATTATTCGAGCGTTAGCAATAATTCCTATGTAAAAAAAAGTATACTTAATGCTGTTTTGTTAAATAAATCCTTATCGAATCATTTTTTTAGTCAGTCTAAGAACATGATTCGACAAGGATTTATTTAACAAAACAATATTAAGTGTACTTTTTTTTACATAGGAATTATTGTTGCGCTCGAATAATTTTGCTATCGACTGTATTATTTATAATATCGGGTAAAATCGGGTTACCCGACCCGATGAAGGACTCTATTTGTAGCATTTTTCTTTGCGGAGATGTCAGAACATGACGTCATAACAAAGAATTCCCGACTATGAGATGAGTTCGACATGATTCGAAACCAAAATCGGGAATTGAAAACCAGAGCGCTAACCACTCTATAATCGGCAGCAAAAGTATCCGAGCACTAGCAAAAATTCCTATGTAAAAAAAAAAATACACTTAATACTGTTTTGTTAAATAAATCCCTGTCGAATCATGTTCTTAGAGTGACTAAGTGCTCGGATACTTTTGCTGGCGACTGTACCACCAGATGAGCACTTATTTTTAGAAATAGGAATAGAAAAAAAAAAAAAAAAACGCATACGCTTCTGTAAATTCTGTTTTTGCCGAAATAGCCTTATATAAGTTAAACAACAAATGGATCTCAAATTTTGAAATTTCAACTCACTTCTTCTTCTTCTTCTTCTTCATCTTCTTTTTTTTTTTTTTTTTTGTATATGTGAGAGAGAGAGAGATCATATATGCCTTGTTTTACTTCCATCTTATATAAATGTATTACTTGAAAATTAATTCATTTTTCTATTTGATATATCTACGTAATTAAGAACTTCAACATAGTATTTAAAATCATAATAAATGAATAAACGACAGCTGGTGAATGAAAATATTTCATCTACGGCCTTGCCTATCTTTCTGTCTAAATCATTAATAAAATTTAAAAGCAATTTTTTTTAAATATTTTTGTTTTTCATGTGGCATTTCTTACACACAGACTGCACACGAGTTATTTATAAATATTAATCAGTACTATGAGTATAACATTGGAGAAAGCAATGGTTTTGAAAAGCACAATCGTTTTGAAAGCATCATGTTTTCAAAGAAAGTAAAGAAATTTCATACGATTACGATGTTTTATAACTATACAAAATATTTAATTTATAAAGACAAATTTACTGCTGTTCTAGATAGATTATTGCTTCTATCCTTCTGATACGTTTATACAAAACACAACCTTCCACATAAATTTGAATCGAAAATTAAAAGTGAGATAAAGTACTTTAAATCTTTATCTAAATATAAAATATAAATATAAAATAACTGTAAAATTTTAATTTCTAAAAGTAGTAATGATTTATTTTCCCTACCACATTTTTAGTTTTATGAAATACGAATCTGTAATTTTTCTATCAAAATAAATTTATTTTCAATGATTTTTCTTATTTTTTATGTAGCTATGGAAAACAAAATCCAAGTAAACAAACGCATATAGATTTATGCAAATGCAAGTAATTCGAACTCCTAGTGATAAATTTAAAGTAATTTCTCATTATACTGCCTTGAAATAACAATAAATAAATAAATAAATAAATAAATAAATAAATAAATAAAAATAAATGACGAGTACGCAAGAATTATAAACACAATTTAATAAAAGACGTAATTATGTTTGTTTTCGATCTTGTCTATGCGATGTTTCTTCCTCTTTATTGCTTTTTAATGTTCCTGTACTATCGTAGAGATAAACTAATTGTTCTTGAAACAAACACATGCCAAAATATCTTTTTGACTCCCTCTGGAATGGTCGAAATGATAGGGGAATGAATCTGAGAAATTTCTAGCTGTACACATTATATATACCATATGTGATATTGTAGACATTCTAGATACTGAGTAATACATATTCACAGTCCAATTAGCATTAAAAAAAATAATAATAAAAAGTTCCAAATAAAAATTAAAAGTTATTAATTCAAAGTTTTTGTATCGATATCCTAACTTCATGCCGAAACGCAGCTTTATTTTTGGAATTTCCCAGATGCGGAAACACCAACAAATAGATTAAAAAAAAAAAAAAAAAAAAGTTTATAATTTCTTATTTAATTCACACTTATGAATATTAATTGTTTATAACATATTACAAGAATAAGTTATTAACACTTTCCAACAAGGTTGAAAAGTGTTTATGACTTCGGTTTGTCTGTCTGTCTGTCTGTCTGTCCGCGCTCTAACTCCCGTAAATATTTATGGAATTTCTTGAAACTGATATATGTTATTCAAGTTCACTATCGGACGGTCCCTATTGAAAATGGAGTTTATACCTCTACTATGGTTTATGTACAGGGACACCCGAAAGTATTTCAAAGCATTGTGTTCTATGAGAGGTATTTCTATAAATCATATTTTAATACCTTTACTGCAGACATAGCTTAATGAAATTGAAATATGTTATTCAAGTTCACTATCGGACGTTCCCTATCGAAAATTGAGTTTTCACCTTTACTGGTTTGTGTACAGGGACACCCGAAAGTATTTCAAAGCATTGTGTTCTATGAGAGGTATTTCTATAAACCATATTTTCATACCTTTAGTTTTGATATATCTTAATGAAATTGAAATATGTTATTAAAGTTCACTATCGGATGTTCCCTATTGAAAATGTGGTTTATACCTCTTCTGGGTTGTGTACAGGGACATCCGAATGTATTTCAAAGCATTGTGTTGTATGAGCGATATTTCTATAAACCATATTTTCATACCTTAAATGTACACATATCTTAATGAAATTGAAATATGTTATTCAAGTTCACTATCGGATGTTCCCTACTAAAAATGGAGTTTATAATTCTACTGGTTTGTGTACAGGGACACCCGAAAGTATTTCAAAGCATTGTGTTCTATGAGAGGTATTTCTATAAACCATATTTTCATACCTTTACTCTAGATATATCTTAATGAAATTGAAATATGTTATTCAAGTTCACAATTGGATATTTCCTGTATAAAATGGAGGAAATACCACCATCGGGTTATACACAGGGACACTCAAAAGTATTCCAAAGCCTTGCGTTCTATGAGAGATATTTCTATATATCGAATTTTAATAACTTTACTTTCTACGAAATTTTAGGAAATTGAATTATGTTATTTATATGCACAAAAGAATGCTTTGCATAGAATATAGCATGATTAGCATTATATTTACAGGGTGCCACAAAAATATCCAGTTATATTAAGAGCTATTAATAAAAAATTGCTGGAATTGTACTTTCGTTTACGTTAAGCGTTTTTATCACTTTCTAATATTTTTTAAGTGAATATGATTTCAGTTTTATGTATCTGGCTGTCTGTCTGTCTGTCCGTGCTCTAACTCCCGTAAATATTTATGGAATTTCTTGAAACTGATATTAGTTTTTCAAGTTCACTATCGGAAGTTCCCTATTGATAATGGAGTTTATACATCTACTGGTTTGTCTACAGTGAAACCCGAAAGTATTTCGTGTTCTATGAGATTTATTTCTATAAACCATATTTTCATACCTTCACTGTAGACATATCTTAATGAAATTGAAATATGTTATTCAAATTCCTTATCGGATGTGTCCTGTATAAAATGGAGGAAATACCACCATCGATTTATACACAGGGACACTCAAAATATTCCAAAGCATTGCGTTCTATGAGAGATATTTCTATAAATCAAATTTTAATAACTTTACTTTCCACGAAGTTTTAGGAAATTGAAATATATTATTTAAATGCACAAAAAAATTATTTGCATAGAATGTAGCATGATTAGCATTAGATTTACAGGTTGACACAAAAATATCCATTTAAGGTAAGAGCTATTAAAAAAAATTGCTAGAATTGTACTTTCGTTTACATTAAGCGTTTTTAACACTTTCTAACATTTTAAAGTTTGAAAATGATTTCAGTTTGTGTATCTATCCATCTGTCTGTCTATCTGTCTGCCCGCGCTCTAACTCCTGTAAATATTTATGGAATTTCTCGAAAATGATATATTTTATTGAAGTTTATTATCGGATGTTCCATATTGAAAATGGAGTAAATATCTCTTCTGGTTTGTGCACAGGGACACCCAAAATCATTCGAAAGCATTGTGTTCTATGAGTGTTATTTTCATAAATATTTTACCTAAAGAATGTAATCCATTTAAAATGACATTAGTAGGTCCTGTACAACTAGTTTGTTTACAAGGACAACAACAACAACAATAACAAAAAAAAAAAAAAAAAAAAAAAAAAAGGCCAATGCATTACTTTTTAGGACAGAATTTTTTTAAAGTTATATTTAAAAGTCTTTCTACTGAAAAAATCATAAAAATTTTGAAATTTTTTGTTTATATTCTAAAATAATGTTATGTATGGAATATGATATGATTACCTTTCTGATTTATAGGGCTACACTAAACTATTCAGAGAGATCAAAAACTGTAATTATAATCTAATGGCTGCATTTTCTTTTGCGTTAAGCCTTCTTAACACTTTCCCAAATGTCTAAGAGTAATTTTAAAATTAATTAGTCTATCTGTATATTTTTCAGTCCTTCTGTCTGTTGTGTGTTAACGTAGGGAAAAAATATTAAAAGTTATTCGATACAACAAATACGTACAATTGGAAAGTGTTACTAATCAATGCGTACTGCATGATTTTTCTTTCTTGTTTTTTATTTAACTTTCAAAATATTTATTCAATGTAATGGTTTTAACGTATGCTAATTTGTAACAGTCTATGTTCCAAAACATACTGATTTTTTATGTGATTATTATTTATATATTATAACTGTTCGTAGTAAGTTTGAATGTGGAGTGACAGGTTTCATAAAAGGAAAAAAAAAAATGAAAAATCTTTTATCTATCATTATTACAATTTTAATGTAACAGTAGTCTTCTAGAAAATAAAATCAAAGCACATATAAAATTATACATTTATGTTAAATTGCTGTAGAAATATGCCCAAATTCTTTTTGTCTTGGTCACTTTAACTTATAGATAACAATCTTTGATATTGGCTTTAAATAAGCCAAAATTCATTGCATATGCTAATTTTTGGATTCGCCGTTGTGGATTCTCATAAATCAATAAATTAGAAGGTCTTCGTGAAAACCCAAAAATATTTCTGAATGTAGAATGCTCATATCAAAGTGAAAACCTTCGATACAAAATTTTTCTTGTCAGATGTTCTTTCTTTGTATTCGTCCAATACATTACACAAATATTTAAAATAGCATTAGACGCTTTTGTTCTATTTTTAAAATAAATATGGAATATGTCAAAAGTGTTCATCTTTTACTTCTTTGATGTATTTCTTTTAGCTCATAAAAGACCTATCTTTTTTCAAAATATTAGACAATTTTAGCAAAAGTTAGTTTGCCCAAATCCATCTCTCGTATGAAAGAAAAAGCTTGAGTTAATGGTAAATTTATGTACCTATAACTCAGTCGACATCCCATTATTTTAATTTATTCCTGATCAATGATAGTATCAACCTTTGGTTTATATACCACTTTTGCTGAAGGCTATTTTTCTTATTATTTAATTATAATTGTATTTTGAAGAAAAATTTATTACAAATAAATTGGTGTGAAATAAAAGGGCGCGTTCTAACAGTGCTCTAGAATAAATTAAAACGTTGGCATGTCTGCTCAATATACAATTGCAACACCTTCGGCTTCAATGTTAAAGATTGTTAGTTCTAAAAATTGTAAAACTACAACAAAAACTAAAAATGTTTCCTTTCTCTTCTCTTGTTTTCTAAAAATGAGCGAAGAAGACATTAGTTCACCTTTCTTTGCACAATAATTCCTCTATTCTCCGTGAAAGGTTCAATGTTTTTTAGAGGAAAGACTTAGAAATGGATCTTAGCGTCACGTCGGTCTCTGTCTCTCTCTCTCTATATATATATATTCCTTCTACTACTCTACTCTCAGAGAGTATTTTATAAAATAACATTAAAACATCTAATAAAGTCTCATGAACGTTTTCTTTCTTTCTTTTTTCCGGCAACTTTTACATTCCCGATGCGAACGAGTAACGTTTCTTTCCATGATTATACTTAAATAGCCTTATATATATATTATTTATTATACATGAATATATTATTTAGTATACATTCTTAAATAGTGTTCTACAAATGCAGTAGCAATTTAAAAAAAATCCCTATGAAATAAGCATCATTATAAGCCTTTTCATACGACTTATCCGTAAATTTAAAACAAGCTTACTTTTGTATGATATATATTGGAATAATCAAACCTTCTAATTCATTTTTAAAGTGGAAATGTACATGCTGAAAAAAATAATAATAAGTTCTTAGTTTTATTTAAAACACAATTTTGCACTCATCTGTATAAATGAAATTTGCAAACCGATAAGATTTTAAATGTTTTTTTTTTTTTTTTTTAAAGAAGAAAAGAAGATTTTTAATAATGACGCAAAAGAAAACTTATATTTATTTATTTATAGTAATAACATTTTACCCGTTACTTGAATGAAACATTACCTCATGCACATTTTAAAAATCAATTGAAGAAATATATTTAAAAAATTAATTAGTAAAAATTGTATCACAATTAGTAAAGATACACATAACATTTTTACTTTCATTATAGATGCCAACATTTTAATTTATTCCGGAGTATTTTTTGTCCTGCCTTTATTTCGCACCACTTTATTTATAGAAAAATTTTCTGCAATACATAACTTTGATAAAATAAGAAACGAGTTTGTCTCCAAAACTATCTAACTCTAAAATTTTTAATTAATGTTAATCAGCTTTAAAGTATTTCATATGGGGCTTTATTTTAGTTAGTTAAGCAATGTCAAAATTAATGTATAAAGAAAGCAATAAAAACTGCTAATAAGTGTCATAAACCTGTGAGAAAGGGAAATTCTAAACGATCCATTACTTTTATCACTCATAATGAGTTTCTATTAGGAATTAATTTTGTCAGACAGAAAGATGCCTGATGCTTATGAAAAATAATCTTTTTATGCTGAAATTGAGATTTTTAAAAGAGCATCAAGAAAAATTAATTTATTTTTCTTTATGGTTCTGCCTCAATGTAAATTAATAACATAAACTTTTTTTTTAATTCTTATTTCCAGTTTATTAAAAACTGCTTTAGATGATTCATTTTTTTTTTTTTTAATATTTATTATACAATTTAAAATATCTGTGTAACTGCCAAAAGCACATTTTGCTTTTTAAATTTAATCAAACGATTTTGCGCTGCAGTTTTTAAAATAAATAAATAATCATAAAAATGCATATTTCTCTTGAAGTTAAATCAGATGAAATTACGGGCCATTTTTTAAAATTTCAAAAAAGTTTCATTATTTTAAACACATGCTATTTTTTTAAAAAAAGAAAATTTAGTCCTTTGTGAATAAGAAACAGTCATTATTAATTTTAGCAAGTTAATGCGACCATAAAAGTAAAGAAAGAAAGAAAGAAAGAAAGAAAAAGCAAATAGCGAGATGGTTGGTATAAAAAATGACAGTATGTTTTGTAGATGACTAAAACTGGATACTCTAATCGGCAGTCTTATATCTTTAAATATGCTTACTTTATACGGTAATTTCTGTAAATAAAGCGGTAATGTACGTTTTTGAGTAACATAATTAAATTATTTTATAAAAACAATAATACAGTGAAAAAAGAATAATAACAATCCTTCAAAAAATGTTGTGCAATGTTCACACAGGCGTCAAATATTTTTAAATTATTCACCTAATAACTAATTAATGATTAAACTATAAATAGTTCAATATATGATCAAATACAAAAATAATTTACAAGAACCAAAATATAGATATCCAGGAATAGTTTAAGAAATGTATGAAAAATTCCATAATACTCACATTATAATGAATAATAAAAACGCGTATTCGCTAATAAGGAACTGATTAAAAATAACAAATTGGCAATAAATCAGAATGTTTATCCGTATCAAATTCTTTAACATAAAAGAAGGAATATTCATAAATTTTATTAAGTGCTGAAAAACGTTCAAAAGCTGAAGAAGGATCTCGTCAGGAAACGTACAATTTTTCAGAGAGAAAAAAAAAAAAAAAAAAAAAAAAAAAAAAACTTCGTAAGATTTCGAAATTATAACAGTTATATTAAGCCGAATAATACAGTGTACGTTCGATTTTGAGATGAATTAAAAAAAAAAAAAAAAAAAAAAAAAAAAAAAAATGGAGTATATATATATATAAAAAAAAAAATAATAAATAACAACTAAAGGGAAATTAGTACACGACTGTAACAAGTAAAAACTATATGTGAAATGACACACACATGCAAAATGACATTCAGGATTCACTATACTGTAGGAGATGAGATGTAGTCAGCAACTTAAGAAGTTTTGTAGATTAGAAAAAAATTATATAAGGACATAACTCAATGAATTTGCTTCTACGATGGTAATAAGTTAAACCAAATTAGATAGTTCTATATTAAAATGACAATAACTGGATCGCCAAATAAAATATGTCGCATGTAAAAAACCCCTTATAAAATTTCAACTCTGAAAAATATCTAAAATCTTGCTAATTCTTTTGCAAATAAATTACTTAATTTTTACTCGATTCAAATGAACTTTAGACATAAGCTGCCCAATATATATAGCTTTCAACTTATGCAATAAAAAAATTTCTATTTTTCGTGCATAACAAATATTTACTATAAAGACTCTTATCTCAACGAAAATTACACGTGTGAATTTTATGTTTCAGAATAACGTTTCTCTAACGTTTTGTCAATTTTTCTGCAAGTTTTGTAAAATGTTGTTGAAATCTATTCTTGCTATAAGCAAAACATTTACCAAAAAATGGATAATAATAAAAAAAAAAGAAATTATATCTGTCTAAATAGTAGTGCGATTCCCACAAAAAATCATAAAATTATTGTACATAGTAAGTGAAATCATATGTTAAAGTTACAAGTTATTTGTAGCATTTTATGATACAGGTTGATCTAAATTTGTGCTTTTCTTCAATTTGTAGTTAGTTCCCTAATTCCACTCGTGACTAAATCTATAGTGGAAAATATGATTTTATAAATATTCTTTTCATGCCTGAAGTTCAAGGCCATTCCGTCCAGTATTTGCTTTAGAAAATATAAGAAATGTCATAATAAAAAATATTCTAATAATTTCATCACCCACTGTACATGGAAATTCATCCATAATATAAGGCTAAGTATATTACATGCATTATATTACATTCATTTAAAGTGAGGAATAATATTTTTTTTTTGTAAAATAAATAAACTGAATTTGAATTACAATAGGATACTAAACACAGTTCATACAAGAGCTAGTAAAATATAATGAAACAGAGTATAGTAAATTAAGATACAAAACAAAAAATGAAACTGAGCATATCAAATTATAACATTAAAAAAAAAAAAAAAAAAAAAATCAAGGAACAGAGTAAAAATTTATCACAGTAAATGTCACAATATATATATATATATATATATATATATTGTTGCAATGTATTACATATTTTTTCTGCTTCAATTAGGCATTTGCAGTGAAAGTAGATTTACAGTCAAATGAGAAATAAAGAGGCAGTTAATTCTAGTAAGGTATGCCTTGGAGACATCTTGGCAGTGATGCCAGATGTTCGAAAATTATTTACCCAAACAGGTCTTCAAATTTCCCAAAATTAGGGGGTTTTTTTTTTTCGAAAAAAAAAAAAAAAAAAAAAAAAAAAAAAACTTGATTTCTACTAAAAAAGGGAAAAAAAAAATCAAGCAGATTTAAGCTCAATTTTTTCCCCAAATGAAGGTAATTTTTGAAAGAAAATCCCCAAATAACAATAAAGCTATTGAAAGTCCCTAATAGTAGGGATAAATCATTACGTTGCCAACATTGACAGAAAGTTGAAGAACTCCGCAGATTTGTCCACAAAAATTTTAGAATTCCCCAAAAAAGTCCCCACAAACATTTGGCCCCCAAAATTGTCCCCAGAAGCCTCAAAAATCCCCAAAACGGGGACGAAATCCCCAATCTGGCATGACTGCATCTTGGCAACTTTGCGGCCAAATTTGGCAAAAAATGGTAGTTTAGTTTTTCCCGAAGTTCCGAGGCTCTGCGTTGAATAGGAGCCGAGATCTGGAAATTTCCATTGGATTCTAGAATAGAACCATCGCTAAACGGTATAAATAGAAGCATGTTGACTACCGAGCATCAGCTGTGTTAAGAAAGCTATTCTAAGCGATTACGTTTAAAGACTGTCTCTAAAACGATTGATTTTTTTTTTTTTTTTCTGTGATTTAGCATACAGTTTTTTTTCTTTTCTTTATTAAGTAGGTCTTAGTTAGAACTATCATTTGGTATTATAAGAAAAATTTATCGTATTCTATACCACTCCTAAAGCTAAGCATTGATGTAATATGTAAAAATTACTGCAAAGAGTTTCCCTCGAAAAATCTTCACAATTGTTGACATCATCAAATTCATACGCAGAACTTTTTTAAAGATCAATAACAAAAATAATAATATTTAAGATGAATACTAAAATAAGCATAAGTACTGCATTAAGAACACGGTTTAGAAAAAAGGAAATTTATTTAAAAATTTCGTATATCGAAACATTACATTTTTCAAATGCAATGAAAAATATCATTTTATTTTGATTTTAAATTTTACAGAATTAGATTTTATATTTCATTTCTGTTACAACTGGAGATATTCCTAGCGTAAGCTATTTATTTATTTATTTTGCAAGGGAAATATACTTAGTACTTAGTTTAATGAAATAATATGATCATAACTTGATCAGATGACCATCATAACATTATCAGTTTATTTTTTATTCAATGTATCTGTGAAGAGATTTTAATAATACAGATCTTATATCTTATATTTAATGAAGGATACAGTTCGAATATCTTATATCTAATATCTAATGAAGAATATAGATCTAATATATAGATTTAAAAAAAAATAAGATTTGAAGATCAGTCAAAGAAGAAACGTAATACCATTACCTAAATAAGACATTAAATAAAATAATAATAAATAAATATGCTTTTATCTCAAAATGTACTAAATTTTCAATTCAACGGATGTGAATAACATACTACATGCATGCAAAATTGCAGCTCAATTGCATGATAAGAAGTGGGTTAAAATTAGAAAACAAATTTTGAACTGGAGTCTCATTGCCCCCCCCCCCTTTTCCCTCCCAAGTACGTTACCGCTTGAGCATGTAGTGTCGTCGGAATTGTAGATTTGTGCAAAATTGCAGCTCAGTTATACGATAGTAAGTGGGGGAAAAAAAAGATGATGATGATGATGATAATAATAATAATAATAATAACTGGAGTTGAAACGCTTACCCCTAAGTTCGATATTACTGGAGCATATATTCTCATCGGAGCTATATACAGGTATTCAAAATTTCAGCTCAATCGGATGATAGGAAATTTGTGAAAATTCAATTCTTTGATTTGATCCTCACGCATAAACAGCATACCAAGCTAAATAAAAGTGTATTAAATTTATATATATATATATATATATATATATATATATATATGAAAGGATAAAGAGAGGTAAGTTTTTAAATTATTATTTTATTATTTTAAATTAATAGTGAGCAATAATTTAAAGAAAATCCCACTAGAAAGTCTTAACTTAAAATTAATTCTAAAGTTCCCCTGTAAAGTAAGTTTTAGTACAAGGCGCAAGCATAACGCAAAAATCATAAAAGAGAACCAATTTTAAAACAAGAAAGTGCTGAATAAGTGCAACCTGCAGCTTTTTGTGGTTAGGAGCTGCATAGTAATTAAT
This sequence comes from Salticus scenicus, assembly GCA_963930645.1. Classification (NCBI taxonomy): domain Eukaryota; kingdom Metazoa; phylum Arthropoda; class Arachnida; order Araneae; family Salticidae; genus Salticus; species Salticus scenicus. The sequence goes on from OZ005651.1 coordinate 86,542,270, forward strand.
CCTAGAAATCTGGACCTCAGCTAGCTGTCAATCATTGAGTTAATATCCAATAAGCATAGGAAGGAGTGGTGTGATTTCCCGCCTAAAATGCCAGTATTTAAGTGAAAACACGGACAGAGGAGCTTCTCTTCTTGTGTGCTCTTGCTTAGTAAACTTACGTCAAATAACGGCCCGAGAGGGGTCACCTGATCGCATTCGGCTGCACTGCACTGCATCCATTTGCTCAACTCACAATCATGGACTGTACCTTATATGTTCCAGATGGATTAATAAATATCTGTGGTTTCATCCGGAGTATTTACTGAGTGCCAGCCTCTTTCCTTCATAGCTATTATGTGATTCAAGTAAGGGAATTCGTCACATTAAAATAAGTCGACAGGATGAACACCTGCTATAAAGTAAATAATGGTACTCAAGTTATGGCTGCAAGAAAATTAATTATGTTTGATCCTGACCCCTCTCGGGGAAACATTAAATTAAATCTATATCAATAAAAGCAAACCTTTTCAATAGAAAGAAAAACAATAAACTAAATCCGCAGAAGGAAAGAAAATAATAAATTAAAGCTATATGAATAAAGGCAGCCTTTTTCAAAAGAAAAATATCATTCCTTATCTTTAATACCTAATGAAGAAAAGAAAATAAAGGATAATATATTCATTCAATCAGGCAAAAGAACTTATTCAACAGAGACTGAATTGCATCTCAAAGAAAGTGTGTCAAGTTTTGTTTTTCTCTACATTCTTCTCCCTGCATTCATCAAGGTCAAGTGCTTTGGCTACTAATATGGTGTTCTTCCTTCATCAAATGTGTTATTTCATCAAGGTCAATGGCCTCATTCACTGAATGGAGAATTAAACAAAGATAACAGAATATAAACAACTGCAGACATAAAGTGGAAGTAGCAATTTTTTTTATTTATTTTTCTTTTTTATTCCGGCATGGGGAAAGTAAGTGAGCAAATGATTTATTTATTTTAAAATAAAGAGGAACTTTAATAATAATAATAAAAAAAAAAGTAATAATAATAATACAATAAGTATTTTTTAATGTGTGTTAATTACTATATTAAAAATGAGTATTTTTGCAGTTCTCTCATATTTAATAATGAATTTTTATTATATTTAAGGAGTATATACATTATTTTTGATTGTTCATTTTCTGCATAAGTATTTTACAAAAATTTTTTGATATTTTCAAAGTTAAAGTGTATTATTTTCTGAAGTTTTATTTTTATTTGAAATTTGCATATTATTATGTTTAAGAGTTATCTAAATTAGTGGTGGTTTTTAATGTCTGCATAATTATTTTTAAAAATTGATATTTTCTCAAAGTTGTTATTTTTTGAATTTTTATTTGAAATTTGAATATTATTATATTTAAGGGTTATCTAAATTAGTTTTTGTTTTTAATGTTCTGCATAATTAATTTAAAAATTGATATTTTCACAAAGTTGTATTATTTTCGAAATTTTTATTTTTATTTGAAACTTGAATATATTTCATAAAGGTTGAATTTCTTTGAAAAAAGAAAAAAAAATTTGAATTTTCTAAATTTGAATTTAAAAAATAGAAGTTAATATGGCCAAGGACCCACCCGAAGATCCAGTGGTCCCTGAGAATACAGGTGGAGATAATTTAGGTGCCATTTCAGAGACGGAGCAGGGTAATTTAAGTGAATTAAATAACTCTTCCTCTTCTACAAACACACAGGTAAAAGAGGAAAATGTGCTTATTGAATTTTGCCCTGAAAATGGAATGTTATGGACGGCGTGGTTGTCGTATTTTGACGCGTGGTGTGAGGAGAATAAAAAAGACGCAATTTGGAAGGTTAGAAACATACAAAGGTTTTTAAAGGGGAGAGCCCTAACAGTTTATGTTAATAATAGCTTAAATATGATGCACTGGGAAGAAGTAGTAGAAATTTTTAATGGACAATTTACTACACCTGGAGAGACCTCTTTAAATGATTTTTCAAGTATTGTATTCAAACAGGGTGACAATGTTATAGATTACTATCATAAAAAACTTCAAGTGGGACGAGCTTTAGGTCTAGAACCTAAATTCCTGTTGGATGGATTAACAGACGGATTGCCATTAACATTAAAACAACTTGTGGTGGTTAATTCCCCGAAAGGCCTAAATGAATGGAGGGATTTGGTTCATCGCTTAGATAAATTGCAACTATCAGGAAAATCAGCTGACCCCCTCCCACCTAAGTCGCCTGATCAGTATCCAAAATATAACTATTCGCAAGTATTCAATAGGGTCCCTGTACAATACAACCCCCGTCCACAACCGTTGAGTTATCGATTTCCTAATGTAAATAGACCCCAGATTGGATACTCTAATCAAAATCAACCCACTAGGACTCATGATAACCGACCCAATTTACGAGGGCCTAGACCCCAGCAGTCAAACTCAAATGCACGACTACATTTTCAAGGACCTTTACCTCCTTTTCCATGTAAATATTGTACTAAAATTAACATCCCTAACGCGTTTCATTGGCATAGAGAATGCCCTTTCAAGCAGGAACAACCGACTCATACCACAGAAGAGTCCACAGTAGGAAACAGTACGACAGAAGGTGTAAATAACACATATTGACAGTTTGCGGCGACCGGTCGCATAATTCAAAAGAAGGGTACCCGAAGAAAGAATCAGCAAACAAGTCAAAGTGTTAAAAAACCAAGCTCGTACTCTAATCCTATTCCCATAATTTTCGATACAGGCAGCAGTTTAAGTATTCTTCCTCAGCATTTTGTTCAGAAATATCGACTTCCCACAAAAAATATCTCTCCAATAAATGTTGTACAAACACAAGGGCTGTTGAAGATTACCAAAAAATGTTCCCTGTTATTACAAATAGGTAATATTACAAAAAATATTGACATGTTTATTTTGAATAATAACTTACCATATGCTCTCCTTAGCTTAGATCATTGTGGACTATTTGAATTAACTTTTGATTGTGCTAAAAAATGTGTAACACAAAATAACACTATTCTACCATTGTTAAAAAATATACCAAGTTGCTCTCAAACCTTACATTTAATTCCAGAATGTGAAAATACAATTCGAAGTGAAAATGTTAATGTTCAATCAAATAATAAGGTAGAGAAGATGGAGTACACTCCTGCCACTGAAGAAAATCACGTAACTCCTCAGTCTGCTAGAGAAGGAAAACTTCCTACTTTATTATCAAAATATGTCAAAATTTTTGCTAAATCAAAATATGACGTTGGAAGAATTCGTATGGAACCCCAGAGAATTTATTTAAATTCTGATTTACCTATTTCACTCAGAGCATATAGAACTTCCCCTAAGGAAGAAGAATAAATTAAAACCCAAATTCAAAATTTATTACAGGCAGGTATAATAAAAGAAAGCTGTTCCCCTTATTCGGCACCTGTAACCCTGGTGTATAAGAAGGAAGAAGGAAAAAAAGAGTCGTTTATGTGTTGACTTCCGTAAACTTAATTCGATAACAAAAACCGATGCTGAACCACTTACACGAATCGATATTTTATTAGATAAATTAGCTAAAGCAAAATTCTTTTCCACCCTCGACTTGGCAAGTGGATATTGGCACATTCCTATCCACCCAAGAGATACTGAAAAATTGGCCTTTGCTACAACTTTTGGATTATATGAATGGAAATACCTGCCCTTTGGCCTCAAGAATGCCCCCGCTATCTTCAATCGAACAATTAGAAGAATCTTAAATAAATACAAAATAGATTTTGCACGTAATTTTTTTGATGATATTATTGTATTTTCACAGTCAGAAGAAGAACATTTCAAGCACTTAGAGCAACTTTTTGAAATCTGTGTTAAAGAAAACTTAAAATTAAAATTATCAAAATGTAATTTTGCTAAAACAAAAATTAACTTTCTAGGATATGAAATTACTAATGGACTTATTACGCCTGATAATCCCAATATTGAGGTCATAAAAAATTTGAAACCGCCAAAAATGTCAAGGAATTACAGAGAGTTTTGGGATCCGTAAATGTCTATGCTAGATTTATTCCAAAATATGCAAAAACTAGAGCTCCCTTCAATAATTTGCTAAATAAAAATGTCCCCTATGTTTGGGACCAAAAATGCGAAAATTCCTTCCAAAAATTAAAAAATGCTCTAATAAGTAAACCCATTTTAAGACTCTATGATCCCAAAAGTCCCTGTCATTTATTTGTTGATGCCTCGAGTCATGGTGTGGGATGTGTTGTTAAGCAGGCAGATGAGAATGGCAATTTACATCCAGTAGCATATCATTCTAGAAACTTACGTAATTATGAAAAAAATTATGCCATTACTGAATTAGAATGTTTAGCAATCATTGATGCTTTAGATAAATTTTATCATTATTTGCACGGTCAAAAATTTGTCATACATACAGATCATGCGGCTCTCACTTGGCTAAAAAATGTTAAAAATTTAAGAGGAAGATTATTCCGCTGGTCCCTTAAACTTAGTATGTTTGACTACCGAATTCAATATCAAAAAGGTTCAACTAATATTGAAGCTGATATGTTATCCCGATTGCCTGCTTTGGAAAATGTGTCACACCATGTACACCTCCTTGACTTAAATGAAATTAAAGACAATCAGAAAAAAGAAAATATAATTATTAATGGTAAGAAAATTATTGAAATTGATGATGTAAATGTAATTAAAAAGAAAGGTTTGTATAAGATAATAGTCCCTATGTCATTAAGATTATCCCTACTAGAGAAAACCCACACTCAATTTGGACAATCTGGAATTTATAAAATGGTAAATTTAATTACACCCCAGTATTATTGGCCTAATATTAATAAAGATATTGAAAGTTTTGTGAAACATTGTCATATTTGTCAATTAAACAAAAAATGTAAACAAAAAAGATTTGGCTTGTTACAACAAGTACCACCAACAGATAAACCTTTTGAATGTTTGTCTTTGGACACTGTTGGTGGACTTAATTATTATAATTCTACAAAAAAGTATTTGCATTTGGTCGTGGACCATGCAACCCGTTATGTGTGGGGATTTCCATCAAAAAGCGTTACCACTGAAACTTATACAAACTTTTTAAAACAATTATTTCAAATTCAAGTGCCTAAAAAATTGTTAACTGACAGAAATGCAGCATTCACTTCATCCCGTTTTAAAAAATTTCTTCGAAATTATTATGTTAAATACCTATTAACAAGTAGCCATCATCCCGAGTGCAACGGGAAAGTCGAGCGGCTCAATCAGACTATTGTTACACGTTTAAAGTGTAAAGTTAATTCTTCTTCAAACAAAATTCCCTGGACTAAATTACATGAAGAAGTTTTAAATCAATATAACTCAACACCTCATTCAGTAACTCAGTTTCCACCTAAATATTTATTATTAGGAGAATTACCATATGACCCCTTATTGGCAAATAATAATTACTACCCTTCAGTTGATGAAGCTAGAAAAATAGCAAAAGAAAAAACAATACAATATCATAATAAAAACAAAGTCAGATACGATGCTCGATTTCTCCCTGTGGAATTTAAAGTTGGAGATGAAGTGATTTATGAGGAATTTCAATATCCAAACACGCGTAAATTGAGTTCACCTTATTCAGGCCCATATAAAATCTTAAGACAATTATCTAACGTTAATTTTGAGATAGACAAACCCAGCCTTCATTTTAAGAGAAATTCAGAAATTGTCCATTCATCTAAGTTAAGATACTATAATAATCCTAAAAATTTCAAATTAAGTCATGAATAAATTAGTTAGATATCAGCTTCCAGTCCCAAGTTTTTTTTATTTTTGCTTTCCTATTTCCCCATACACGTTGGATGAGGATCCTAGCTGAGTTAAAGAAATCGGAGGGATGTCGGGAGACATATCTTCCTTTCTTTGACTCAGTGGCACTAGCGTGCCCTTAACTTTTCTTTTTTACAAATATACCTTTTTGGTTTATTTAATTTTTTTTTCTTAAATATCATGTAGATGGTTTCGTGAAATGAGGATCCTCCGCTCCTAAGCCCCCTTTCTATAAGCAGTCTGTTTTCTCATGGTCTCCTGATCTTCACCATTGTGATGTGTTCGGAGAACACGGGAAAACTGATTTGTTTTCCCTCTCTGTAGAAGCTAGCCAGTTTCCACCTTTATCCCAAACTACTTTTTTGGAAAGGCTTGACATTCTCAGAGTTTCAAGGGTTAATGTACCCACCATATAATTTTTGTGGATTGCCAAATTTGAAGTTTATAGCAGTCTGTAATACTTTGAAAACAAATAATTACTCAAACAAAGTAATTAACTTGGTTTTAGGTGTAAATAATTTGTAAAAATTTTTGCTGTTATTAATATTGTTATTGTTTGTATCTTTAGTAAGTATTTTTATCTAATTGTTTGAAAATGTGTTTTACATTAACCAAAAAGTGTCAATGATCTGAAATGATACAAATGTATTTATAGTGTCATTTTTTCAAATATATGGACAGTAGAGAAAACTGCATGTTCCGTATATTTCTTTTAAAAAATAGATTCCTTGCAGATGTGTAATATCTTGTTCAACGTCATTATATTTTTATGTAATGTTAAAGATTCTGTGCAAAATCCAAAGGACTTCTGCGCCAAAGAAATGAACTATTTTTCCTACTGATCAGTTACAAAACTTATTTGCAGGACCTTGTTATAATGGTTCATTATATATGAACAAAAGACTATAGGCGTCACCAACTAGTTGGGAGCTAGAAATTTCTGCTTTAATAATTTCTGCTTTATATAATATTGTATACGAGTGCTACATTATGTTTTATTTTATATTTTTATATTACTCCTATGAAACTATTGTATGTATAGGATTGAGCACATGGAACGTGCAGTTCTACAGAAAAAAAAATCAATAAACGGGACTAAATTAATAATTAAAGGGAAAATATACGCACTTCTCCTTCTACACAATAAGACAGACCATCTTTTCCTGGACTATCTGCCACCTCGGAATGAGTTCCCATGGACTTGCAGGCAAGCCCAGGGGAACGTTGTCTTGGAGGGGGGGATATGAAAGGATAAAGAGAGGTAAGTTTTTAAATTATTATTTTATTATTTTAAATTAATAGTGAGCAATAATTTAAAGAAAATCCCACTAGAAAGTCTTAACTTAAAATTAATTCTAAAGTTTCCCCTGTAAAGTAAGTTTTAGTACAAGGCGCAAGCATAACGCAAAAATCATAAAAGAGAACCAATTTTAAGACAAGAAAGTGCTGAATAAGTGCAACCTGCAGCTTTTTGTGGTTAGGAGCTGCATAGTAATTAATCCTAGAAATCTGGACCTCAGCTAGCTGTCAATCATTGAGTTAATATCCAATAAGCATAGGAAGGAGTGGTGTGGTTTCCCGCCTAAAATGCCAGTATTTAAGTGAAAACACGGACAGAGGAGCTTCTCTTCTTGTGTGCTCTTGCTTAGTAAACTTACGTCAAATAACGGCCCGAGAGGGGTCACCTGATCGCATTCGGCTGCACTGCACTGCATCCATTTGCTCAACTCACAATCATGGACTGTACCTTATATGTTCCAGATGGATTAATAAATATCTGTGGTTTCATCCGGAGTATTTACTGAGTGCCAGCCTCTTTCCTTCATAGCTATTATGTGATTCAAGTAAGGGAATTCGTCACATATATATATATATATATATATATGTGTGTGTGTGTGTGTATGTAATATTTAAAATCAAATTAATTCTGATTTACATGATAAAATTTATTTTTGGCGTAGATATGTGGACGATATTTTTATAATCACTGATAATCAACATGTTTCTGATATTCTTAATTATGCTAATTCCGTTAATCCATCAATTCAATTTACTTTAGAAAAAGTAAAAGATAATAAACTCTCTTTCTTAGATATTTTAATTGAGCGTTCACCTTCTGATACTTATTCTAAATTTGTTACTTCTGTTTATAGGAAACCTACATTTTCAGGCCAGTATTTAAATTTTAATTCAGCTAACCCTTCTTCGCATAAATCTGCTGTTTTCCATACTTTACTTCACCGTGCAAAATCATATTGCAGTACAGATGAGCTTTTCCAGTTGGAATTGAAAAGGATTTTTTCGGACTTAAAGCGTAATAATTATCCCCCTCGCTGGCTTAAAAGAAAATTAAAAGAGTATGACTTTAATAAGGATAATCATGAAACTAATTCCTCTAAATCACCTAAATCGTTCGTTACTATTCCTTACTATAAAAATATTTCTGAATCTATTGCTAAAGTTTTGCGCACTGTTAATTTATCTGTTTCCTTTAAACCCTATTTTTTAATTCGTAATTTCCTTCCTAATTTTAAAACAGTTATCCCCCCCCTTTTCCCGTACAGGTGTTATTTATAATATCCCTTGTAAATCTTGTAGTTCTGTTTATATTGGTTAAACTGGCCGTTCTCTTCATGCTCGAATTAAGGAATATAAAACAAATTTTAAAAACCGTGATATACGTTCGAAAATTGTACAGCATGCCATAGAAACCTGATTTCAACAGTACTAAAATAATCATATCTAACTGTTTAAATTATCATTCTAGAATTTTCCTGGAGGGCTGGTACACAAATCAACATTTTTCACCCCTTAATGAGGCATGCGCAGTTCCCGATGAATACGTTGTACTCACTTAATGAAAGTCTGTTGTTCTTCTCTGCATTTACATTTGATGTTTTTTACTGATGAGGAACCTGTAAAAGGCTCGAAACGTTTAAATTTGTGTTTTGTGTTTTTATTGTTTTAAATTGTATATTTTTAGTGCATATTGTCTGTCTCAGCTTTTAATGTGATTAAAATTTAATGTAATATTTAATATGAGTAAAAACTGCCCCCTTCCCCAAGTCGTTACTTTAGAAAAATATATTGGCTATATATAAAAAAAAATGTGATGAAGGCATTTCTCTTTCTTTCTTTCTTTTATATATATATATATATATACACTCCTTCTCATAATTATAAGGACACCCGTTTTTCTATATTAACTAAACACTGAACACTATTATTTAAGCAAATATATTTTTAATTAATTTGAATTTCATTAATAGACTATATTCAAAAAGTTTTATCGTTTTTCTATCTTAAAAACTTTAATTATGGTAAAAAGATGATTTTTCAGGTGTTCACAATTACAAGGAAAAATCGAATTTTAGTAATTTTTTTCAGTTATTCTTTAAATTAATATTTTATGGGGTCTCTTTTTAGGGTTAAATAGTCAGACATTCTCTCTGGTATATATATATATACATTTTTTTTTTTTAATATTCAGTTTCAATACCATTTCATATAGCATATATGATATTCTTAATACATTTAAACTATTTGAAATTGCTTTCCACTTGCATGCACTTTTCTAATATCATAAGTTAAGGTTTTTTCAACTTTTAGGCCATGGGAAAGGCAATAATACAGAAGTTTCTTTCTTCAAACTATTTCCTATTGCTCTAAAAGTAGAGCAAAAATGTAAGTCTTGTTGAAAAAAATATTATTACCCCCCAAAATCTTACAAAAATCTGAGAATTCCACGTTTAAAATTTGCGGATATTCTCTTGATGTTGATAATAATAGAAAAAATTACTAAATTCATTCTGCCTTCAGTAGAAGCAGCTCCCCAGAGCACCATAGATCCACCTTTAAAATGCCCGATTCATATCTGCCTTTAAAAAATCTGCCCTGTCTTTCGCTATCTTCAAATCGTGCCAGTAACTGTTAAAACCATTTGGTTAATCAAGAATAAAACGTTTTTCATCCGAAAATTCAACATTTTACCATTTAATATTGTCTTTATTCAACTTTAACACAGACGTTCTTTCCCTCATTAAATGCTGATTGATTATTACAGGTTTTTTATTCATTTTAACATATTATTAATTATTTTAAACATGCATAAATGTGGCCCCAATCTTTCGTTAAAAATTACAAGAAAATTCAGCAGCAGTCATTATGAGTAGAACAGTAAGAGGAATTATGAGTCTTCGATCTCTGTAAAACAACTCTGATTTTGCATCAGATCTCTCTCCTATCGAACCAGCAGTTCAATGTTTGATCACATTTCCTTCAGCAATTTTAGACCTTCGAATTTTATTAGAAACTCGGCGGATTGAAATTATCCTTCCACTTAAAAAACACATTTATCATACTTCACTACTTGAACGTTCTTTTTTTCGAGGAATTATCAGTAATGTCGTTCCAAGAAAAATTGAAGGCTTATATATGAATTAATCTAGCCCAGTAGTTAACAAATTCGCATGTCAACTGTAATTTATCCGCTAGTAAGTTAAATAAAACAAAAAAATCTGGATTGTCCCTATAATTATGAACATCTAAAAACGTGGAGAAAAACACATTTTGCATTATTTTTTATTAATTTTGTTTTATATTAAAAAATTATAACAGTTTTGGTTTTTAGAATACTAGATATATTATGTGCATTTAGTATAATCTTGTTTACAATTATTTTTACGTTAGTTATTTAAAAATATAAAGTGTCCTTATAAATATGAGAAGGAGTGTATTTATTAATTTTCATTGGCCTTCTTTTTTTTTTTTTTTTTTTTTTTTTTTTTTTTTAATTATAATCTTAAATAATGATGTATGAGCATTAAAAAGAGTGTGATGAACATTCTTATCGGCATTCATAACATAAAAAAATAATATTTAATTTTTCTTCACGTAAAATTTAATAAAAGAGTTAAGACAGTAATAATTTATTTTGAAATGTTATTTTTATCAATATTACATAAATATCTAAGTATAAATTAGGTATTTTGTTTAAGCTTATTTAAAAGGAAATGGAAATCATATATTGCTCAAACTTTTAATGCTGATAGCTGTAACACTTAACATGCACATAGTATATATATAGACTTTTAAAAGTATTTTAAATTACATTAACTAATATTGAAATTTGAATTCGAATTGAAAAAAAAAAAAAAAAAAAAACAGTTAGCAGAAATATATGTACTATTAATAATAGGGATTTTTAAATCTTACAATGAAATCTTATGGTCTGTTTTTGGTTTACCTTTCACTTTTTATCGCAAAACTAAAATTAAAAAAAAAAAAAGTGAAAGAAAAGAAAAGAAAATCAGTGAATTCTGTTGAATATAGGACATATACACTTAACACACCAAACAACTTCTTTTATACACGCAATAAAAAAAGACTTATAAATTGGACACTCACAAAGTTGAAAGTTTCAAGGGTATTTATGAAGGTTAATTGCCAGCCTAAATTAGAGAAATATCTCAGTTTCCAGTTCATTTCCGGTTTTAATGAAAGATACTGAGACACAAAATAAATAACAAATTAACACATAAATTTGTGCGACAATAGGCTTGACAATTTTCCCGACGTACATTTATTTGCTTTTCTTATCTGGGAAAAGTATTATCAAAGTTTAGAGTGAAATTTAATTTTCTTATGTAGAAAGAATATTTGATTATAATAAATTTGCAACCAATTTTTAGTTAATCAACTATGAAATAAAATTTTATTTGAAATTCGTAACTCTCTTTTTTTCCCCCTTTTTAAATTTTATTTAGGCATTAGCTGCGAGATTGCAATTACTGCAGATTTAAAAGAGACATGGAAAATCAGGAAACGTGTGTGAAAGTTCCATTTCGTAACTTTTTCAATACAAATCTCGAAGAATCCTGACTGCGTTCTAATTAAGCTGTAGAGCTTTTTTCTAAACGAAAATATTTTCAAAAGGATTTTTTCTCGTGTACTTATATCTATAAAAAAGACTTGATAAAAAAAAAAAAAAAAAAAAAAAAGAGTACACAGGATAAAAAGAAATTAACTTTCTAGATTTTACAAATTAACCAGTGATTTGAAAGTAATTTTGGTAATATTTATTTATGAAATAAAACATTAAAATATAGTTAAATTTTGTTGTTTTTGTTGTTAAATTTTGTTTGTATAATCAAAGCAAGTGAAGAAAATGCATTTTTTTTTTTAAATCTTTCTCTTGCTCTTGTGAAATATTTAAATTTTATCGTTTTTATTCAATAAAAAAATAATAATAATAAATAAAGAAATTAATAAAGTACTTTAAAGAAATATCCCAAAACCTTTATTTTCACAATGTTACTATTTAGAAGCAATTGATATCTAAAAATTTAATAATTGATAGTGTTTAACAATGACACGTATGTTCCACTGGAAAATAACGATTTGTAAACGATTATAGCAGCCACAAAATTGCCCATTTGTTCAGAAAGAGTACGCGATATTTAATTAAATGAACTATCCGGGAAAAAGCAAACATTCTGTTGGGAAGGGGAAGGGGGTCTTATATGCAGCTCTTTTACTCATATTTATATATTCATTGAAAAAGGGATAAGGGTATTTAGAGTGCATTAGTTATGCGCATAAATAAATAATAATAATAATAAAAACGATTAAATCGAACATACACTGGTTCTCATAATTATAAGGACACCCGTTTTTCTATATTAACTAAACGCTGAACACTATTGATTAAACAAATACATTTTTTATTAATTTAAATTTCATTAATAGACTATATTTAAAAAGTTTTATCGTTTTTCTATCTTAAAAAACTTTAAATACGGTCAAAAAGAGGATGTTTCAGGTGTTCACAATTATAAGGACACCTCGAATCTTAATAATTTTTTTTTTCAGTTATTCTTTAAATTAATATTTTATGGGGTCTCTTTTTAGAGTGAAACAGTCATACATTCTCTCTGGTATATATATATATATATATATATATATATATATATATATATATATATACACATTTACATTTTTTTTAATATTCAGTTTCAGTACCATTTCATACAGCATAGATGATATTCTGAATACATTTAAACTATTTAAAATTGCTTTCCACTTGCATGCACTTTTCTAATATGATAAGTTAAGGTTTTTTTGAACTTTTAGGCCACGGGAAAGGCAATACAGAAGTTTCTTTCTTCAAACTATTTCCTATTGCTCTAGAAATAGAACAAAAATGTAAGTCTTGTTGAAAAAAATATTATTACCCCCCAAAATCTAACAAAATCTGAGAATTCCACGTTTAAAATTTGCGGATATTCTCTTGATGCTCATAATAACAGAAACAATTACTAAGTTCATTCTGCCTTCAATAGAAACCGCTCCCCAGAGTACCATAGATCCACCTTTAAAATGCCTGATTCATATCTGTCTTTTATAAAATCTGCTCTGTCTTTCGCTACCTTCAGATCGAGCCAGTAACTGTTAAAACTATTTGGTTAATCAAGAATAAAATGTTTTTCATCCGAAAATGCAACATTTTACCATTTAATATTGTCTTTATTCAACTTTAATACAGACGTTCTTTCCCCATTAAATGCTTATTGATTATTACAGGATTTTTATTCATTTTAACATATTATTAATTATTTTAAACATGCATAAATGTGGAACCCAACCTTTCGTTAAAAATTACAAGAAAATTCAGCAGCAGTCATTATGAGTAGAACAATAAGAGGAATTATGAGTCTTCGATCTCTGTAAAACAACTATGATTTTGCATCAGATCTCTCTCTTATCGAACCAGCAGTTCAACGTTTAATCACATTTCTTTCAGCAATTTTAGATCTACGAATTTCATTAGAAATTCGGCGGATTGAAATTATCCTTCCACTTAAAAGAAACATTTATCATACTTCACTACATGAACGTTCTTTTTTTCGAGGAATTGTAGTAATGTCCGTCCAAGAAAAATTGAAGGCTTATATATGAATTAATCTAGCCCAGTAGTTAACGAATTCGCATGTCAACTGTAATTTATCCGCTTGTAAGTTAAATAAAACGAAAAAATCTTCATTGTCCCTATATTTATGAACATCTAAAAACGTGGAGAAAAAAATATTTTGCTTTATTTTTTATTAATTTTGTTTCATATTAAAAAAAATTATAGCAGCTTTGGTTTTTAGAATACTAGATATATTAAGTGCACTTAGTATAATCTTGTTCACAATTATTTTTACATTAGTTATTTCAAAACATAAAGTGTCCTTATAAATATGAGAAGGAGTGTATTTCTGGAATCTGCCCGATTCAGTCACAAAAAACAAAGGAAATATTTATAAGATGCCATGTGATAAAAGAATACAAGTACAACATAAAGCTGGAAAATGACGAAAAATATTGCTGCAGATTAAGGAAAAAAAAACAGTTTTGTATAGTTTAAATACGAGAATGTATAGTTTAAATATGAGAGTCTAAATATGAGATTAATATGAGAATTTGTTTTTTTTTTTTTTATTAGTTTATATATTTATTTATAATAATATTCTAGATTTTTTTTTTTTTTTTTTTTTTTTTTAATTATTGAAAATATTTAGGCTTAGAGTTTTAAATATTAAGTTTGTACTAAGTTACTTCCACTGACACACATTTATATATTCTTTTATTTAAACTTTTATTTCATCTTTTGTTCCTTTGTTTCATAATTTTCAATGCATTTTATTACATATAAAATTTATTCTATAAGAAAGATCATTGGTTATGACATCACAGAGCGGTAAATAATAATAACAATAATAATAATAATAATCTCTCTCTCTCTCTTTATATATATATATAATGAAGTATGGGATCAAACTCTATTTCTGTAGCAATCACGACTGAGATAAAATCGAGTCAATAATTAATCGAATCATTTAATCAGTCACATTTATTTTAAGAATATAAGGCTGGGATTTCCACGCAAGCGAGGAGCCAGTACAATACTTCAGAAGACTACATAATACAAGTCTTTATCGCAATGACAATACTGAAGAAAATTTATCAAGCAAGGATTTATCAAGCAAGGATGCGATGGTGAAAAGCAATATTTTAGGGAAGTAAGCACTTTTATATGAGGGAAAAAGGGAAGAGAGACCGGGATTTTTCCCCCACATGACGACATGTCACATGATTAAAAGGGCGTAATTTATTGCGTTTCAATTATTCCATTGGTTCTTTCTATTCAGACAAGGCAGTGATTAAGGTTAAACGATATTTTTGGTCTGGAGGGGAAAATACAATTTGGAAGAAATACGTTAAAATAATAATAATAAAAAAGATTAATTTTCCTAAGGGTTGTTTTTAATAAAGAAGAAAATGAAAGTTTCGAATTAAAAAGAACAGATTTCGATCATTATTAAAGAACATATTAATTAATTATAACTTAATATAAAAAGACCTAATTAAGGGGTTTTTATATTACACACACACACACATACACATATATACATATGTATATATATACACATATATATGTGTATATGTGTATATATATATATATGTATATATATACACATATGTATATATATATATATATACAGTCGGTAACAAAAGTGTCCGAACACTAGCGAAAATTCCTATGTAAAAAAAGTACACTTCATACGGCTCTGTTAAATAAATCCTTATCGAATCATGCTCTTAGACTGACTAAGAAGAGGATTCGACAAGGATTTATTTAAGAAAACCGTATGAAGTGTACTTTTTTTACATAGAAATTTTTGCTAGTGTTCGGACACTTTTGTTACCGACTGTATTTAAAAATGTAATAAAGTTCTCTACTTAATTAGCTATTTTAAACCATCTTATTTAAAACTATATTTCTATTGCTAATAAATACGATAAAATTATTCATAACAATTATTTTCTCAACATTTGTCTAATAAAATATTTTTTGTAAAAGTTTATTACAATTTTGACCCATACATAAGTAAATTGCAAATAAGTTATAATTTAATAAGTTTTAGTATATATAAATGTAAGTTATTTTAAATAAAATTATCTAATTGTATATAATATATTGATAAAGTATGCTTTAATGTATATATATAGACATATTTATTCTAATCTTATTACATTTGAAAAATAACCAAAAAGTTGCATAAAATTTAATGTTATAAAATGAATTAATAAATTATTATCAGGTTATCCATTTATACATATAGGTTTATAGGTTTTAATTTATAAAGATCGTGAAGTTGCTATATTTAAATAGTATTAATTTTACAGTATACCCACCAAGTAGCACAGAAATGTTCTCTGAGCATTTAAAAATAGTTCTTCAAACACGTTCTAAGAATGTTCAGTTTGAACGCTTCATAGACGTCTATCTGTCTATCTTGAAGACGTGGAATAGTACTGTACAAAGAACGTTTTGCACACACGTAACCATCACTATTGATTCTACAAAAAAGTTCTAAGAACGTTCTGCATATACATGTTCAAAACGTTCTAAAAAACATATGTTCTACGTTATAAAATTGTGTTATATGTACAGATTGTTTTCCTTTTCTTTCTTTTTTCCTTTTCTTTTTCTTTTCTTTTTTTTTTTTTTTTTTGTGTGTGTGTGTGTGTTGTTGTTGTTGTTGTTATTGTTTTTGTAAATTACTGTTTTAATATTATACAATTTTACATAAATGCATTGAAATACAATATTATTAAGTGTATTAAAATTTCTTGAAATCTAATTAAATTTACAATATTAACAAATTTTTAATTTTTAATTTTTTGAAAAATTTTAAATGCTTCTCCTAAGTTTTATTTTATTTTTCCATCGATTGTACATTATTTTAGTTTAGCCATAGAATAGCCACATTTCTGTGATTTAATTTTTGGATTCATCGATAAGTTAAAATTTTAAAGGTATTTTTTGTTTAAATTCTGAGAAACTCACTGCAAATATTTAGCATTTAAACATAAAAATATTTTTAAAGCTTTAACTTATGAATGAATTCACAAATTAATACTTAGAAATGTTTAGATTCTATTTCCAAAATATAATTAATGTACAGTAGACGAAAAAATAAAACAAAAGTTTAAGAGGTACATCTAAAATATTTCCAAAAAACTAAAATAAAAAAATTTATTATTATTGTAAATTTAAATAGATTTTGAGAAATTTTAATAAACTTAATAATATTATATTTCAAATCATATGTATGCAAATTTATTTTTTAAATTATTGTTTAAGAGTTTATAAATTTTCAGTGCATATGTATTGATATATAACAATATAGAATAACAAATTCTGCAAAACTGCTTAAATTAAAAATTAATAAATTTCAAAATTTTATTTACTTATTTATTGAAAATTTTTAAAGAGTTTCCTGCTAAACTAATTTTTAATATTTCCCCCTTATTTTACATGACTACAATGTAACAATAAAATCTAAATATATCTGTAAAAAAAAAAAAAAGAAAGAAAGAAAGAAAAGAAAAGAAAGAAAGCAAGTAAGCACTGATTACGTGACTTTTCTTTTTTTTTTAATTCATTGATAAGTTAATGTTTTAAGTACTGTCAAACTTGAATGCTAAAATTAAATTTCAGCACTTAAACATAAAAATATTTTTCAGAAATTTATTTATCAATTTACAGGAATATATCGGTAAACTGTAATAATATAAAATCAACGAAATAAATAAATAAATAAATAAATAAAATGGAACATTTAAAAAATTTTCAAATAATAATATATTGAATTTATTTTTTAAAATTTAAATAGTTTTGGAGAAATTTTGACATACTTAATATTGTTATATTTCGATGCATATATTTATAAATTTTGAAATTCTTAACAGAGCTAAAATATTAATATTAATATGTAAAATGAAAAAACTTATCTTTTATCTCCAGCTTTGGTTCGTATAACAGCAAATCTTAATTCTTAATCTTGACTGAATGAAACATGAAATTAAACAGGCGAGACGGTGTCATGGACTGACCAGTAGGGTGTATCGAAGAAAAAAAAAAAAAAAAATATATATATATCAAATTCCCAATAATGCGGAAAAATTGCCTTATGCTTTTATTAGTATGTGTGCAAAATTTTGTTGATCTGAATTAATATCTTCAGTTGCCTCTGGGGTCGTTTATATAAAAATTCGTTAATTTTATAATTTTTTTTCTTTTTTGAAATAAGAAATTAGAATCCTTGGTTCCAATAGGGCCGAAAAATTGCCATATGGTATCCTTAGAGTGTATGCAATTTTTTATTGATGTGGGTCAAAGGCTTCAGTTGCCTCTACGGATCACTATCTGGACAAAGTTGCTCATTTTACTGATTTTCCTTCAACACTTCTAACGACTGTAATTCTTTTATTTATGATTATTTCTATTCACTTTTTTTTGAGTGAACAAATTATACATTTGTGCAAGTGTGCAATGTGTACATAAAAAAAAAAAACCCGTAAATGCCTTCGCCCGTTTAATTTTTACGGTCACGACTGTTTTTTACCTACAAGACGGGCATACCCGTATTTTCTGTTATGACTTGATATATTCCGCTATACCACAAGGTTCTTAGCAGTCTATGTTTTGCCCGTAATTTATCATTTTGAATACCACTCTATATATAAATCAATTTTTGTATTATTCCTTTGAAAATATGTACTACAAACGATTAATGAAGTTCATTATTACAGGGATGGAACACAGGCGCAGAATTCATACCGGAATCCGTTTAAGAAATTTCTCTACTTATAATATCGTTGATTTAAGAAGTAGATAATTTTCTTACATCGATAGTGGTATGAATTCTGCGCCCGTGTTCCATCCCTGTTATTTAAAAAAAAAAAAAAAAAAAAAAGCGGTAAAAGACTGCCAAAAACCTTGTGGTATAGCGGAAAGTATCAAGACATATCATAAAATACGGGATGCTCGTCTTGTAGGTAAAACACGCTC
Organism: Salticus scenicus; assembly: GCA_963930645.1. Taxonomy (NCBI): domain Eukaryota; kingdom Metazoa; phylum Arthropoda; class Arachnida; order Araneae; family Salticidae; genus Salticus; species Salticus scenicus. The sequence continues at coordinate 86,560,966 of OZ005651.1, forward strand.
GTGACCGTAAAAATTAAAGTCTTTGAGAAAATCCATTGGTAAAAAAAGATTCAAGTCAGAAATTTAGCATTAATCTTTGTACAAAATATTTAATTAAGTTTTTTTCCTTTATTAAATGAAGACTGACAATCACTGAACGGTATAAAGGGTATAAATGAACATAATCCCTTTTTCCTAATCGATTCTTCTGATTAGTTTTCAGTTAGTTTAACTTTATTTTTCGTCTCCTGAAAAATCAAGAATATGGACTTAAATCCTTTATACTTATCAGTACAGAATTGTTTTTTCCACTAAACGCATTTTTTAAATTTTAGTTTTTTTTTTTTTTTTTTTTTTTTAAGCATATAGCATTCTAATTGCTCTTAACCCTTTAGCTAAGCCTTAGAAAACGGAAAATTTTAATGTTGCTTCCACAATGCATTTTTTTTACAATATGCTAAAATAAAGTTTATTTCAATATGAAATGAATATGTAATTAACCATTTGAAGGTAAGGCTTATGATTATTATGTATGATCTTCAGTGTTAAAAAACAAAGCTGTTTTATCTGAATATGACCATCAGATATGTACATTACATCATATATAGCAGGTTCTGCTCTCGAAATGCTTCAGTCCTTTCTTCATTCAATGAATTTGGATTTTGGGAATAAGGACGATTGACTGCTATAGGTCCTAGGCCAGAGGGGGAGTGCCCTAGCCCGTATTTACTCAAGTTTTGAAGAAAACCACGGAAAACTCCGAACGGCTGGACAGACGAGCGCGACCTGGGATCGAACCCGGCACCTTATGTCTACCAGCTTTGAGCGCAGAACCGCTCGGCCGCTGGTGGACTCCCTTAAATGGAATACAGCTTTAAAAAAAACTCTTCTGCTATTCTAAAAAGTGCAAATAGTACGCCTAACACTTCATAAACACAGTTTGAAATCGGCCTTATAATGAAAACCTGTTTGGATGAATAAGGATTAGTCTCTAGTTATTTCTTCTTTGCACCCACTACTGAAACCATAAAGATCGAAAGCCATGAAAAAAATCGTATTAATTGGAGATACAAATTCTCTGTATTTATATAAGAGATACAGAGATCTCACATAGTTTTCAAAAGTTTCATTTTGTATTTGAAAAAGGGTTAGAAATTCTCATCCATTATTTACCTCTAATGAGAACTTTGAAATAAGACTACCTCTTTAGTGCTAGTGCTACCTCTTTAGTGCTAAAAAAGGCCCACCAGCGGCCGAGCGGCTCTGCGCTCAAAGCTGGTAGACGTGAGGTGCTGGGATCGATCACAGGTCACGCTCGTCAGCCTAGCCGTTCGGAGTTTTCCGTGGTTTCCTCCGAAACTTGTGTAAATACGGGCTAGGACCCCTCAGAATGACCCCCTTGGAGGGCACTCCCCCTCAGGCCTAGGACCTACAGCAGTCAATCGGCCTTATTCCCAAATCCAACCCAGTCTGTTGACAAATAAAAATGATTTCGAAAAACAGTTAGATTTTCTTTCACAAAATTCAGTATCGTAGTCTTTATAGGAAAAAAAAAAAAAAAGAAAAAAAAAAGCTTTTGTTTTTTTAATATGAGAATTGGCTGACTTCTTAATTTTGTCAAAAATAGCAAATTTAGATTTTAAAATAGTCTTAAAGTAAAATAATTTTTATGCATAGTTTGAACGTTAACAATTTAATCACTGTAAAAAAATTATGTAAAAATAAAGCACTTTTTTTTTTTAAACATAAGTACAGCATAGGTTGCTGTAAATTTGTATAGTCTGTAAAAATAATTGAAGATTTGTTACTTCACATTGTGCTGTAAATCGGTAAAACATTTTCCAGAAGTCTTTTGGTGCGTATGACAAGATTTGTCAACTAGTCAGTTCTGATGTTGACTTTATCTGTTTTTGTAAAAAAAAAAAATGTCTGTGATCCCAACGGCGCAGTTAGCAAATCGCTGGACTCTGACATAGGTGATTGTGAGTTCGAATCCCGGGCTACCCTAGGCGGTTTGCTTCGCATGAAAATTAATAAATTAGCTTTTGCGTGTGAAAAAAAAAAAAAAAAAAAAAAAAAACATTAAGTTTTTTAGTGTTGTGGATTTCTCCCTGCACGCATGTGTAATAATTGCAAGAAACTTTTTTAAAGCATTCGAGAAACTCAAACTTTAACTTTTAATTTTACGGTTAATGCTACTTTTTTTGCAGGTTGATTGTATGTTTCATCACATTGTAAAATTACTGGCCATACATCATTCATCGTCTAAATGTATTTTTACGGGCTTTGACTGGAATCTCTGCTGCCGGGCTTTGCCCGTAATTTTACTGCAGCATTTTTTTACAGTGTAATTGAAGAAACTACTTAAACGGCATGAAACATAAACTATTGTGTTATGTAATTTGAAAAAAGTATTTATATTTTTAATTAAGTACTACAGCAATTACACATGTTTTATTCATTTTTAAACTCTTGCAATTCGCAAAATTATAAAATATTTTTCAAGTAATTTTACCCTTATATCGTTTAATCTCAATTGTAATTTACCTCAGTAATGACGCGTCAATCTGTATATTTTTTTAATTAAGGAAGAAGAAATCTCACAAAAGCTTGTTTTATATCATTTATTTTATTTATTTATTCTTTTCTAAAAAAGAAACCATGAATAGATTTATTATTATTATTATTATTATTAATATCTTTGTATGTTCTTTAAAATTTCCATAGGTCCTACATACTATACTTAAAAAAAAAAAAAAAAAAAAAAAAAAGGAAAAAGAAAAAAGAAAGATAAGAAAAGAAAAGTCGAAAAGAACTTTACATGCCGAAAATTTATATTGCGCAATTTCGATTTATATCGCATAGTGCATGGAAATGATTTTGGAGCCATGTAAACCAATTATTAATGCTGATCATGTTCTACAGGAAACACGGTATTTTACATCTGAATAACGTATGTCAATTTCGCTGTGCTGTGCAGATAATATGTCTTAACCCCTTAACGCGCGCTGTCCTCGCTGCGAGGACGCAAAATTTAAGATCCAGATGCAAAAGTTCATCCCGGAAATTTTTTAACAAAAATTTACGTTTATAACATATCAGAAAATGTCGTTTTTTTTTTTTTACCTTAAAATTTAAAATTTCTTTTAGTTTAATTTAGTTCATGATTTCCGGTGGCAGTATAATTTAAATGATCTGAATTGTCTTGCGCCGCAAAGGGTTAAAGGAACTCCTAGGCTATAATTTGCAGGAATTATTCTCCGAGTTCCTGTGTTTAAACGAAAAGTATTATTTATATTATTTTCAATGAAGAATGCACAATAGTAAACGCGAGTACATATCAGAGATATTCTAAAATAATTTACTGAATAAAAGAACGTAAAGGCAGATACTTAAACAAACCAAAATCACAATAGCATTTTGATTTTGTTGGAATGTTTAAAAACGCATTAAAAAAAAAAAAAAAAAAAAAAAAAAAAAAAATTGAAAATGCACTTTAAAAAAATTTCACGTGTATCCGGCAATGTATCTGAATATTTTTCTGTCGCGAAGCGAATCTTATGATAATCATGCCACATTTTATACCAAGCATGCTTTTGTGCATATGTAAAATGTATGTGAATTTTCTTTTGCTTTATGCTGTATAAAAATATATTAAATAATGTTTTGCAGAATTATCTCTCATAGTCCATAGAGATGCCAAGTTACTACTAACGAAAAATCAATTTCATACCACAATAAGAAAAGTAAAACTTGTCCTATTAAATTGCAGATAATTATTACAAAAGAAAACATTAAAAAATTTCCGGTATTAAGATTACAGACAATCCGTAATAACTTGTCATCTCTGAGTCTTTTTCAGACATCCCCGTACCCATAAACAACAGTTTTATTCATACTGTTTACAGTTAATAGCAAACCATAGAGAACTTGGAAAATATATATAGGTTTTAGAATATCTTAAAAACAGTTACAAAATTAAACTCAAAAAAAAAAAAAAAAAGAAAGAAAGAAAGAAACAGATCGAAATATAGACAAAATCGAAATATAGACACAAACCCACGTCATATAAGATTTTCGATTTTGCTGGGAAAAAAAGGTTTATGTATTAACAAATAAACACACACACATATTAGAGATCGTATTGCACAAATTTTAATATTTTTATTTTTGATTAACAATTTTCTCTCTAGTTAATTCCAGAGTATACAAAAAAAATTTGTAAGAAAAAAGTGGGACATAAAACTGCGACCAATATATATACATACCTATATTTAATTATTCATCTGTATGTGCCTTTATTTATTATTATTGTTATTAAATTAAATAATTAGTAGTTGATTTCTACATATATTTTAGCGGTTTGAAGCTTAAGTATGAATTTAAATTTTTAAACAAAAATTACCAGAAACTAAGCATTATTAAACGATTTTAGCTCTATCCTTTTTAACACTTTCCAAAAAAGTTGAACAATATTTATGATTTCAATTTGTCTACTCTTTCAGTTTCTTGAATATTTTTAGAATAAATTGAATGTGATATACTGATATATTTTTATTTAACTCACTATGTCATGTTCTTTATTGAAAATAAATGAAAACACAGTTTTCTTTTTGTTTTACAAGTATTTACAAAAGAATTCGGGTACGTTACATTCTATAACGATTATTTCTTTTAAGCATATTGTAATTTTTTGGATCAGCACAAAACAAACGGAATAAAGATATATTATTTTGATTAACAAAAGCATGTTCTCTATAGATTATGCTAGTGTTAGCAATGGTTTGTTTATTTGGCCACAAATATCTAATTCAGGGGTGCAATGGAGAAGCATGCAGAAGTGCATTTTCAATTGAGTTAAGCGTTTTTAAAAATTTCAAATTAAGTTAAAAAGAATAACTTTTGTTCGTACGCCTGTGTATCTGCGTTCACATTTCCATAAATAATTTAAAAATTCTTTGAAATTTAATAGGTATCATTCAGGTTCATTAGCTAAACCATAAAATATTTCTCATCAAATATCATGCATGTGATACAACTAATTTGTGTACAAGAATAAAAACTAATTCGAATAAAGTATTTTGATTAATTAAATTTCAGCATATTTATTTTGCAGTAAACTAAAGCGAAATTAACACACATGTTTCTGATTAAATAGATGAAAATAGCAAGATTCAATTAATAAGCAACAAAAAATATTCGGATTCATTAAAAAAAAAAGTCGATATGCATTTTCATGGCCTTATGCGTTTTTAAATACGCATTCAAATGACCAGTTATTATTATTTTTTTTAATTCCTTCTTTAACACATTTCCGTTAGAAAAAAATAATAATAATGTGACATGGAAATATAAAAGTATACGATTAGCTGTTTATGAAGCTGACATTTAGATTTTTCAAATCAAACTAATAGCAAGACGATTAGATTTTCCAGAAATTTTTGAAAATCTATTTCTTTCAAGTGCAAAACAAGCATTTTTTGCACAAATGAATTAAATTTCATTAATAAATACGAGTGAAGATGTGTACATTAACTTCAACTAAAAGTGTGGAATACATAGTATCAGGTTTTATTTATTGCTGAAGTTTTACTATTTTAAGAAATTCTTCAAAAGATCTTAATTTATATTTTAACAATTATATATATATATATATATTATATATAATAAGAATGAAGTAAAATATATATATATATATATATATATATATATATATATATATATATATATAACGAAATGTTTTATAATTTAGGAAGTTTAAATAAAAAAATAACTATGTAATTAGTAATACCTAAATGAAAATACCTTCTTGCGCCGAGCATTATATTCCGTTTTTGTTTATGTTTTTTGTTACCAAAGAAGTAAAAACTAATGTCACATTAATAAAAATAAAAGTTCATGATTTTAGCCTTATTGGAAACTACGAGTTTTATATATTTTACTGCCCTACATCTAGTAAAAACATTTCCTTAATAATATATTTCAGTTTTTAAAATTGATGATTTTCTGTTTAAAAAAAAAAGGGGGGGGGGGGGAAATAACAAGGGAGAAAATCACCAATGAGCGAAATACACGCCTAAATTATAAACCACTTCTATACACAACACAGGCAGATGCAGATGCTTGAGGTTTACGATACTCGAACAACTTTTAAATCGCAAAATTTTTCAGAATCAAATGCATAATATGTGTATATAATTACATCAAATTGTTTTAGCCGATAATTGTGAACAAAATAATAAAGTGAAATAATAATAATAATAAAATCCTAGTGTAAAATTTTTAAAATAATTTAAATAATAATAATAATAATAATAATAATAATCTCGTGTGTAACAACCACACGACTTCCATTACCCACTACTGCACATATTATATACTCTTTTTAGGTACAGTGTGGTCAGAAGATATAAAATTGATTTAACATTAAACATCCAACAATTTTTCAACAAATTGTCAGAACTGCAAGAACAAACTAATACATACGCATAGCTGACAACTTGTAAATTTTGTTCACACCACTTTTTCTGAGTAATTTTTTTTTACTTATTTAATAGTTGAAAAATTCGAGAAAAATGTATAAAAAATTCCTATTAAAAATTTTCGGTGGAAAAAAAAAGTACAAGTTGGCAGCTATGCATACGACGTTAAAAACGTAAGAAAGTTTATATAGCGAACTTAAAGAAATCAGTAAAGCCTATTTTTGAAACATCAGTTTCCGCCCTACCTCACCTTGATGCCTAACAATTTTCCTGTAGTAACTGAAAAATACAGACGAAAGTACATCAAAATATTGGGTTATGTAGCAAATTTGAAGAAAATCTTTAGACCCGTTTTTGAGATAAAAATTCAGTTTTACTTACGCATTTTGTATTATTCGTTAAAATTGCACTGAAATAGAACCTGTTATGACGGTGATACACTTGAACGTTTTATATAGAACTAGAATTGTACGTGCAATGTATGGTAAAAAACACACCTTTTTAGAACGTTTTAAATAGTACTATTCTTGAACGTCGAGTAGAACGTTTTCTTGACACGAAACACGGTGTTTGAACAATTATAACCGTTATTTGACGTTCATAGAAGATTCTGGTGCTACTTGGGTATAATGGATAATATGGGTACTAAGTTCTCAGCATTATTTATTTATTTTATAATAAACTCAAACTATAGAACTTAATAAACTTTTTAATTTAAAATTCGTTTGCTCTTTTCATAATTAAATATGCACTTGAATTTAATTAATATAGACTAGTAATTAAAATAAATTTAATTTAATTACAATAGATGGCAACACAGTTATAAATTACAAACCAATTTTTATTTTTTATCGATACATGTTTAGTTTTCTTTTAATATTTTCCATTTTAAATGTTTTTATTTATTAATTATAAAATATAGTTAATATAACATATTTTATGGTGATTTGAACTATCATTATTACATAATTCCTTTACATTTTATTATGATTGGTCGTTTGAGTGGGTTTTACGTCGGACAAAATGCTATGCTACGGGCAATTAAATTTTATTATGAATTAATATTTAACATGCTTTATTAACAAATTCCTTTGTACCACCCAGTTAACAATTCAATTCGGTAATTAATTAATACAACTAAACTGTTATGAAATGTTGCCTTATGGTATTCTACAAGTTCTAACTCATGTCATTATACTTTTGTGGTAATTTCAAAATTAATTTAATTATTTATTTTATCCATTCCTCGATTCCTTTTATTATTACCATGTTTTTATTAACTTCGATTCTTGTTTGTTTGTTTGCTTGCTTATTTGTTTGTTTGTCCAGTCCAGTACAAATATTGCAATCGATTTTTAACTAACTTCCCGGCTAGCTAGGCATTTGAAACTTTCAGGATAGCTCAGAACACGGTGACAATCCTTTTTTTAACACTTTTAGTCAACTGTTTCGGGTTCCTGCTGCCTTCGGCAGCGTTACCAGTACAAAGCTTGCAATCGATTTTTAACTAACTTTCCGGCTAGATAGCCATTTGAAACTTTTATAATAGCTCAAAACACGATAACAATGAATTTTTTTAATACTTTTAGCCAATTGTTCCGCGTTCCCGCTGCCTTCGGTAGCGTTTATATAATTCAACAGAAAATTTAAAAACATGGTATATAAAAAGTTCTTTTTATCTTGTAATTATTTTTCAACTTTCTTTTCCATTTCTGCACAAGACAGGGCGAACCCAGTGATTTTAGCTTATACAACTGCCATGGATCGAAATCATGTGTTTTTGCCTTTCTGAAAAATGTTTGCCCCGGAAGAGATGTTTCTGTTGCATCTGTGTCATTTATTTTTCAATAATGATCTTATTGTTCATTTTTGTTCGTTAATTTCATCTAGCTATTTATTCATTATTTAAATATTTTTTGTTTCTTATCAGTGAATATTCAGGATTATTTTAAGTTTCTCATCAAGTGAGTATTATACGCTTTTGTCAGATTTAAAATATTTACTGTTAACAATTCTCTCTATCTGAATCTGGTGGATCTATTTGAATATTTTTTTCATGTATTCTGTCATATTTGTCATAATATATATATGTTTGGGAGCACTGTTATTGGATATCGTACTTTAAGTTATCAAATACAACCTCATCATGGGATTATGTTTAGGTAAGTTTAATGGATGTTTTAATATCTTTATTAAAACTATTACAGGTAATTTTTTCATATATATACACGATGCGACAAAGAAAAAAAAAAAGCCGCACTGCAGAAAAATTGACTTATACCTTTTGGGCTTGTAATAATGTAAAAACTAATGATTGCAACAAATAAAATTGTTATGTTTGTATAATACGGAAGTCATAACATAATACCTATGTACATTTTCGATTTAATAATTCGTTTCATTACACTCTACGAAGTATTTAATAAAAATCTACATAAAATTTTCTTTTTAAACGTAATATAATAAACATATATTTTGTATTCTATCATGATTTATTATATGAAATAAGTGCTATTTTAATGTATGGAATAAGACTATATATTTGTTAATCTAAGCAATTATTTAATAAAAATATGTATTCTGGATTGGCTAATTCCGCCTTCATATGTAATTACTGCTTTAATGCGCAATGACATAGTATTTTACAGTTTTTTAACATGAAACTCACAAATTTCACTGTGCCATATATCATAAATATTTTTTTCTAGTTCTTTCAACGTTGTAGGCTACAAATTTCTAATCCCCACCATCTTTTATAGACTAAACATTTTCGAGCGGATTGAGATTAGGAAAATTTTCAGGTCTAATAAAGAAGAAATCCTGCGATATTCTTTGTGGGATTTAATTTTAAGTAAAAAAAGTTATGATAACTTACAAAATTATAGATGCTTATGAGAATGGATAAGAAATTTTAACAACTTGAATCAAATAAATGTATCACAAGCGCCATATAACAAGGTGCATTATCATCTTGAAATGCTGATTATGGAAGAGTCTGAAATATCCCCACAAAGTAGTCGATCAAGTAACAATTTTTTAAAGGCCAAGTTTTATTTTGGGTTAATTGATCCCTTGAACATGAAAATTTGCCAGACTCACCGAAAAATTATGCATTTTCGTATCGTAATGTACGGGGAATTTGCCATTGTTTTAAAAGTGCGATTTTCATTAAGTCAGTCACATTTTCGTGATCAGATCTCCTTGTTTCCGTCAGTTCGAAATAAGTTAAACTTGGCTCATCAGAGAAAACAACTTCAGCCCAATAATTATTTGATCATTTTTTTATTTTTTTTAACCCTCTAATGTCTTGATTTTCTAATTCTTTTCGTTAAGAATGAATTTTTTTCAGATTTTCTGGCAATTAAACCTGCTTTGTTTAATTGTTATTTCACTGTATTTAGATAAATTATGTTACTAAACACTTTTTCTGAATCCCTGCAATGTTCTAAATGTAATACAAACTGATTTTTTAAGCGCTGGTTTTTTAACTTGCAGTCATCTCGACTGGATGAGTAACGTGGCCGCCTAAGGACAAATGGGAAGTTTAAATAGCCAAAAAAATATTATATCCTGCTAAAAACCAGATCACTAATATTTTGTTAACATTTAATCATTTTGAAATCCCATGTATTAAAATATTTTTTTGATTTTTGCTCTAAAATTAATATTTTTTGTGATATCTTTAATTTGAAATACTTTCTAAAATTACAATTTTCCGAACAATTGCATCTTGTTTTTAACACTTGGCTCAATCCTAAATTGCACACGGAACACAACGTAATAGAATCTGTTCAAAAATTTACTTTTGAAACAATAAAATTAGCGATTACAGAAAGAAAAATGGAAAATATCCAAATGCGGCTTTTTTTTTTTTTGGTCACTTAGTGTATATATATTAAATGTCACCAGTTATTAATTTTGGTTATTTTTTAATTCATTTTGGTTCTTGAATATTTCGACGGTATTTCATTATTTTTTTTTTCCAGTTTTCCTGTATTCCACTACTCTGTTACCATATACAGGGTGTTTCAAAAGTCTGGATACACCAAAATATCTCGAAAGGAAAGCAAATTTGCTGAAAACATTGATTTCAAAGGTTTCGTGGATTTAAATAATCTACCACATGAGGTATCACAAGCAGGCCCCGGAGACACCTGGAGGATGCACGTGGCACAAACTTCATTTTTTAAAATAGAAACCATACCTTTTCATAGCAGAATCGTGTTAAGCGGAAAAAATTTGTTTATAATCATGTACTGCTTTTATATTTTTGAGCACAGGGGGCCCCGGGAGCCCCTATTTTTATATTGTAATAAAAAATTTGAAAATCCCAAAATATCTCAATAAAAAAAGAAAATTCTCTGAACACATTAATTTCAAAAGTTTCGTGTTTTCGAATGATCTGTTACATGAAGTACCATGAGTGGGTCCCCGGGGCCTTTGGGGGGCCCACGTGACACAAGTTCAATTTTCTCAAACAGAAATTGAACTTTTTCTTCATAGAATATCGTTAAGTGGGAAAAAAAACTATTTTAAATGATGTATTGCTTTTTTTTTTCTTTTTTTTGAAGTGTAAGGGGCCTTAGGGCCCTGAATCTTATGTTGTAAGAAAAAACTGGAAAATCCGAAAATATCTTAATAAAAAAGAAATTTTGTTGGATACATTGATTAGTGTCATTTATTCGAAAGATGTATTAGACAAATTAAAGTATGTGGGCCCGCAGGAGCACTAGGACCCCACATTGAACAAACTCCATTTTTTCAAATCAAAAATAGACATTTCCTTCACAATATCGTATTAAGATAAAGTATGGTTTAAAGAAAAGGTATGGATGTATGGAAAGGTATAGAAATGTATCGTACAGAAAAGTTTCCATTTGAAAAAATGAAGTGTTTGTCACATGGAGCCCTTGGGGATCCACCTATGGTAGCTTGTCTGATAGATCATTTGGATGCACGACACTTTTGTAATCATTGGGTTTAAGCAAAATTGCTTTTTTATTGAGATATTTTGTGATTTTCAGATATTTTATTACTACATAAAAATAGGCGCCCCGGAGCCACATTAAAATAATAATAAAAAAAGAATACATTTTTCAATGCAGATTTTTTTCCGCGTAACACGATTTTAACAAGAAAAACATTTTCCTTTGAAAAAAATTGAGTGTGTCATGTGGGCCCCTGGGGCCATAGGATGCCATTTATGATACTTCATACGATAGATTATTTGAATGCACAAAAGTTTTGAAATGAATGTGTCCAGCGAAATTGCATTTTTATTGAGACATTTTGGGATATCTGGATTTATTATTACAACATAAAATCCGGGTCCCGGGGCCCCCTATTCTGCAACACGAAAAAAGCAATACATGACATATAACAGATTTTTTCTGCCTTATCTGATTCTGTGAAGAAAAGTATGGTTTCTATTCGAAAAGTTTGAATTGATGTCATGTGAGGCCCCCAGGGCCCCCGGGGTCTCACTCATATTACTTCATCTAATAGATCATTCGAATGCATGAAACTTTTGAAATTAATGTATTCAGAGATTTTTTTTTATTCAAATGTTTTAGGATTTCCAAATTTTTTATTACAACATAAAAATAGGGGCCCCGGGGCCCTCAACGCTGCAAAATATAAAAGCAGTGCATGATTTTAAACAGATTCTTTCCGCTTAACACGATTCTGCAAAGAAAAAGTATGGTTTCTATTTAAAAAAAAAGAAATTTGTGCCCCCAGGGGCCTCCGAGGTCCACTTGTGATACCTCATGTGGTAGATTATTTAAATCCATGAAACTTTTGAAATCAATGTTTTCAGCAAATTTGCTTTCCTTTCGAGATATTTTGGTGTATCCAGGCTTATGAAACACAACACAAAAATAGAGGCCCCGGGGCCCCCTATGCTGCAAAATATAAAAGCAGTACATGATTTCAAACAGTTTTTTTCTGCTTAACACAATTATGCAAAGAAAAAATATGGTTTCTATTTAAAAGCATGAAATTTGTGTCACGTGGGGCCCCCAGGGGCCCCCGGGACCCACTTGTGATACCTCATGTGGTAGATTATTTAAATTCATGAAACTTTTGAAATAAATGTTTTCAGCAAATTTGCTTTCCTTTCGAGATATTTTGGTGTATCCTGACTTTTGAAACACCCTGTATATATAATTATTACAACACAGTATAATTTAATAATAATAATAATATTTCGATTAAAACAAAGTATTTGAAACAGTAATTATTGTATTAAATTATTTAGTAATTCATAGTAGCCGAAATTCAGTATTGGTTATAAAAGACTGAATGTTAAAAAGTGTAGGTTTTAATGTGAATTTACATTTAAAATTACCTTTTATATTGAATGACATAAATTGTTAATACAAGTATTAGACAGAGTACAATTACATTAACATTTTAATTTATTTATAATATAATAGCGAATTACTGAAATTATAGATAAATGTAGAAGTTCTGTAATATTGAATTTACTTTAAATGGTTAATGTTTATTACAATCTATATTAGTATTATTTCTATGTTAACGTACATTAAATCCATTTTAAATTATAATTAAGACAATAATATGAAATGTACTAATCTTTGTAAATATTTAATAAATCATCAATGTGAGTGTAATGATTTATTTATGTTATTGATTAAATATCATAAAAAAATACTTTTTTTTTTTATTATTAATGTTTGAATTAAAATAACACATTATAACTTATTAGTGATAACGAAATTTTCCATTCTAACTGGTAGAATTGAAGTATACTTTAATAATATTATCACTCATTGGTTTAAATATATACAAATATTTTTCTATACACCTTTCAATTATTAAAAATACGTTAAGTGCTTGCTTATTGAAAAAGCCTTTTACTTGCTTTTTTACAAATTAGATGGCGATACGTCTCTCTGAGGGTTAAATAGCTTGAGTAAATCAAACTAACATTAATGTTTCTTTACTTGAATTATTCATAATAACTGATTCATGGTATCATGTCGTTTTAACTAAATAATTTTTATTTATTTATTTAGTTAGTTTTATTAATTATTAATGTACATTAAATTACTAGATTTATTCTTATAATACTACAGTGAAACCTTGATAACTCGACATCCCAAAGGAACACGAAAAAATATCGAGTTAAGCGTATTTCAACTTACCGAGGTTCCATAATTTTAATTCTTAAAAGCATTCCCTCGGGGGAGCCTGCAACCCCTAGAGGGCGCGTCCCCAGGTGGCGGATAGGGGAATGCCTCCTTTGGATTTTCCTCTGGGTGGTAGAAGGGAAATAAAATACCTTCCGCGAACCAACAGGCCAACCTCCTTGGAGGCAATGGCAACCATTTTTCCATGGGAGATCATTCAAGTTATTTTGTGAATGCTACCGCGTCCGGGGTAGCCGACGCGTTCAGTTCTGATGTCCGGGGCCTGAATGAGAAATATACTACGATGACTTTCGATACTGCGTCCGGGGTAGCCGACGCGTCCAACTCTGCAGTCCGGGAGCTGGATGGAAAATGCACTACGAGGATGATAAATATACTCCAACTCAACATCAATGGAACTCAAAAAAAACGAGATGAACTTCACAGTATTTTGCTCGAAAATAATATTGATATAGCGTGTCTTCAAGAGACGAAACTCAACAACAACCTCACTCTTAACATCAAGGGCTATGTCACAATTAGGAAAGACAGAAAGAATAGATGCGGTGGAGGCTTGGCTTTCCTCATCAAGCGTAACATAAAGTATAAAGAAATTGAACTTGCAAGTGATGGAAATCCATTAAGCACTGAACTCCAGGCGTTACATATTTTTCTTCCCAAGGCTTCGTTTTTCCTTATCAACGCTTACCATCCAGACAATTCTGAAATAAATACTGAAATGTTCAACACTTTCACCAATTTACCATCTGACCCAATTGTACTGCTGGGCGACTTCAATGCGAAAAGTCCCACCAGGGGTTCTCCCATCATCGACCCTAAAGGTCAACAAGTTGAAGATATCCTGATTGACCTAGGATTGTCTGTCATCAATAATGGGCAAAACACTTACCTCTCAAGAACTTCAGGCACTGAATCAGCTCTTGATATCACGGCTGTCAGCTATCGCCTTGCTATTAGCTGCAATTGGAAGATTCTTGAAAATGCTATGAGCGACCACCGCCCTATAATCACATCAATAAATCTCTGCTCTGGACCCGAGACTGTTCAGATTAAACGATCCTGGAACTTTAGAAAAGCAGACTGGGAAAATTTTACACTTTTATTGGATGAGCTGTGCTCCAATAAACCTTTCACTTTAGACCAAAATGAAAACGTTAAATATTTTATAAATTCTATCACAACAGCTGCAAGACGTTACATTCCCAGAGGGAAGAGAAAAAAACAACTGGGTTCCTTACTGGAAAGATTTAAATATTGACTCCCTCATTAGAGAAAGAGATTGCTTAAATGAAAAACTGAAAACGGACAATACTGAAGAAAATAGAAAACTACTTTCTGAAGCAACTACTCAAGTCGAAGAAGCAATTGCAAACGGTAAAAGTCTTAAATGGGTTGAATTTTGCAAAAACCTAGATCCTAGAAAATACTCCAAATTCTGGAGGGTAGCCAAAACCTTAAACAACTGCTTCACTGGCCACACCAATCCACGGTCTAACTTTGTGGACATCTCAAATCCATCAGAGATTTCAAATATGGCTATTGCAAATGAGCTGGCTACATTCTATTCGAGCACCAGTAGATTGGAGTTTGGCAAGGGAGATAGATCTGTTCGTGCCACAGTTAAGAAACTACTAAGCGACGCGAGATCGCAAGATGGCAACGACCCAATGTCGGATGACATCACCATAGAAGAACTAGATCGTGCAATTAACGAACTAGACCCCCGGAAATCACCAGGCAGTGATCTTGTTTTTGGATATATGGTTAAACATTTTGGCAATGTCGCAAAAGACTTTTTCTAAAAATAATCAATTCCTTCTGGAAAACGGGAAAACTGCCAAGGTTATGGAAGATGTCCATCATTGTCCCAATCCTGAAACCGGGGAAGACTGCTGATGAATGCAAGAACTATAGACCAATCGCTCTTACAAGTATTCTTTGTAAAATTACTGAGCGCATTATTCATTCTAGAATATTGGGTGCTCTCACCGAACAGAAAAAACTAAGCTACTACCAAGGGGCCTATCGGAAACACCACTCAACAGTAGATCAACTGTTCCACCTTTGTCAATCCATCATTGACGGCTTTCAAGAGAAACCACCAAGAAAAACAACGGCTGTCTTTCTTGACATGTCGGCAGCTTTCGACACTGTTTGGAGGCAAAAACTAATTGTCATTGCCCATAATCACGGGATCAAAGGAAACGCACTTATATGGATTGCAGACTTCTTGAGACATAGGAATTTAAGGGTTCGTTTTAACAGAGCTCTTTCGAAAAGCAGGAAAAGCTGGGCAGGAGTTCCCCAGGGCTCAGTTCTTAGCCCATTACTCTTTCTTTTGTATGTTAACGATTTCCACCAACACCTACATGATGAAACAAAAATTGCCTGCTTTGCAGACGACATAGCTATATGGCATACCTGCAATGATATTGATAAATCTGCCCTCGCTCTTAACCAATCACTGAAGAATGTCCTAACCTGGTCTCAGAATCTAAAACTGAAATTTAATCCTCAGAAGTCGTTATTCACGGTGTTTTCAACGGATCGAAAACACAGAAACCAATTCAGACCTACCATCATGCTGAATGGCGTTCCCCTTACACAAACAGATAATCCAAAATACCTAGGAGTACAACTTGATCCTGAATTGCGATTTGGTGAACACATCAAGAATTGTGGAAACAAAGCTCTTAAGAGGCTAAAAATCCTAAAGAGCTTATGTGGCACTAACTGGGGAGCAAACCCTAAAACCCTTCGGACAACCTATACTGCCCTGGCAAGACCACATCTTGAGTATGCCACCCCCATTTGGGCCCATACTTCAGCCACAACACTCCACTACTTGGACAGCATCCAGGCTAGAGCAGCCAAAATCATCTGCGGTGCAGTTTCCTCTACAAACAATGAAAAAGTGATACGAGAATGTGGCTTAGCATCACTCAATAACAGAAGGAAGTACCAAACCATAAACTTTACTAACAAAATACGAAGTCGTGACTCAGACCACATCTCACGAAGAACCTTTGAAAATTGGTCCAAGAAAACCAGACTTAAAAGATCGTCCACTCTACAATTTGATTCCGATATAAGACGAGAGATCGGTCTCGAGCACAGCACCCTTGATTTCCTGGAAGAGCCTGCATTCTCTAAGTGCTTACCCAAGAATACCACTATCAACACCAATCTCGTTGTTCAATGCTCCAAAAAGTAATTAACATCAGTTATCTTTGAAAAGGGTAGGCAAACAATCAATGCAATGTCGGAAAATAACCTTGTCCACGCATATACTGATGGCTCAGCTGACGAAACTTTTCAAAAAGGCGGTGCGGGCGTACACTTTGTACTACCCAACGGCAGAACTACGAACCATTCACTGGGCACTGGTTCCATTGCCTCAAATTTCCCCAGTGAACTTAAAGCAATATAGAATGCATTGCATGAATACATCTTACTCAACAACACTGACAAAGCTAACGGGCTAGTCATCTTTTGTGACTCCAAAGTTGCTTTAGAAGCATTAAATAAAGGTTAATCAAGGCTAACCCAAAATATCCAACACCAATTGGAAGAAATTGACAAACTACAGAAGATATGTATTCTACAGTGGATCCCCGCGCATGTCGGCATCCCTGGAAACGAAGTGGCAGATCAACTTGCCAAGAAAGGGAGAAATCTCAATAATGAAAATATCGCCAAGGTCACTCTTGACGATGTTAATGCGATGGCAAGGTTCCGTTTGAGGGAAAACACCATTAAAAAAGACTCGCAGATCTGTGAAATAAACGCTAACAGAGACCTTACCAAAACTATTACCCGCCTTAGAACTGGTCATTATCGAGGTATGAAGATCCTGAGAGATGGCAATAGAACTTACCGTCTCTGCAGCAACTGTGATGATGTTCCACTAACGCCAAAACATATTTTTGACTGCCCAGCCATTTTAAGATCCCAGGCTCAGCTTGGGGAATTCTCCCCCTTTGACATCGAGAGTCTGTACTCCGATAACATCAAGGAGTTGGCCGGCTGTGTTTTGCACACTCATGGTTCTCTATAGTTCTCCCCATGGACACGACACCAACCAACCAACCATTGGGTCAATCATTGAAAAAATTAATGTCGGCTTTCCGGGGTTGTCGAGTTATCCGCGTTTCGAGTTGTCCGAGTTCCATTGTAGTTTTTCTTTTGATTTATTGGGCATTTTAAATGATTGAAGAAAAATCTGTTATTAAGTAAAGTCATTTACAAATTATTTATATGATTATATTAATTTCTATTTATCATTTAAATATTGAATCTTAAATGTCACTTTTTTCAATTTTATACTTCTACTTTAGTCTTATACACCCCTGCTCAAAAATTTAGCAAGATTTTCAAACGATCAGTTTTTCAATTTAAAAACTTTTATCTTGATGAAATGTTTTCAAACGTTGGGTATTTAAAGAACTGGGTCTTCCTCATATTTTTCAGTGCAGATTGGTTTAAGACAACATTTAGGGGGCCAGTAACAAATTCAGCAAAATCAATAATGTTTGTGATCACCCTGTATTATTAAGTAAACGAAATGACCTGTACCTTTAAGATATGTTAATATAGACCTTGTACAATTTGTGGATGAATTTGTGTGACGATAGCATGTTAAATAACGGAGATATAAGCATTTATTTCATATCTCCAGAAAAAAAAAAAAAAATCAGTACGTTTTTTATTTATAATATACAGAGTTTTAAACGAAAACTATTCCCACTTTCAGATAAATTGAAAAATCACTTTTGAAACAATAAACTGCAACCGGAATACAAATATCTTAAATATCTCATAAAATGTGAGCATTTTTATATAAAACGTTTTCATTGCGTATGTGCGAAAGATAGACAAAATTTTATTCCATGAATTGGAAGCTAGATATACTCGGCAACTTTTGTCAAATGTTCATTTGAATAGATTGAAAAAAAGAACGAGCAAGATTTTAGGTATTTTCCAAGAGATGAAATTTCATAAAGGGTTTTTCACATGCTGATGAATTTGAAGAAGATCCAATTATTTCAACCACTTTGCAAAAGTTCTTTTTTTGAGAAAAATCCTTTATGATCTCACAAATCTTAGTAAATAAACAAAAATATGTTAAAGTTACAAGCTTATAAGGAATTTTTGATAAAAAGTACTTTTGAGCATGGTTGAAATAATTGCATCTTCAAATTAATTACGCGGCATACCTATTACTCAGGTCTAAAGCTGCGTTCAAACACTGGTAACAGCAGGGCGACAAGTGCCGGCTCTATTCAAATCCCTTTGATGTGGGATTTGAGTCGTCGCAAAGCTGGAAGACCGTTTTCTCCTCTGACAAAACTCCTACTGCGATAACTGCATGGGGAACTTGGGTCTCTTTTGTAAAAAAAGCAATAAAAAGTAATGTCCTACATTGTAAACATGTGCAAAATTTCAAGGATCAGTTTCGATAAGCTGACCAGATGTCCCCATTTTGTCGGGACAATTGGGGACATTTGGGGACTTCCTTTACCTTGAAGGCATTTGTCTAAGTTTTAAAAAATTGTACAAAATAAATTGTAAATCAGTAACGCTTTATGTGTAGTCCTTATTTATTAGGAATGAAAAAATACATCCGTAATTGGACAATTGTAGCAATTTTTAACGCTTGTCTATTATAAAGGTACTTGGATCTGGTCAGCCTACTTTCGGACAATGGATAATTTATGACTTTTTCGCTCTGCATCGTTGCCAGTGTTTGAACGCAGCTTTAGATACTAGGCGAGGAGTATTAAATCCTCGACGATAGCTTTAATGCCCCAACCCACCCAGTACCGCTCTTCGATGTCTTTTTCTAGTCATTTTTGTCCTTTTATTCCTTCCGGTGTAAGCCTTTTTTTTTTTTTTTTTTACACACTTAACATTGTGAGTTTTTTCATTTTCATCCCATGCTTTTTCTATAGATTTTTGACTCTTCCCCCCCCCCCCGTTTTTCTATGAATTTCTTGCTTTTTTTCCCTCGTTTTCTACATTCCAAAGTGTGGTGGTTCCCAACCAACCACTCCCGCCACCGCCGAGTCTTATACTAGGCGAGGCGTATTAAATTCTCGACGATAGCTTTAATGCGCCAAAACACCCATTCCCGCTCTTCGATGCCTTTTTCAAGTGAATTTTGTCCTTTTATTCCTTCTGGTGATAGCCTTCTTCTTCTTCTTCTTCTTTTTTTTTTTTTTTTTTTTTTTACACACTTAACATTGTGAGTTTTTTTTCATTTTTATCCCGTGCTTTTTCTATGGATTTTTTACACTTTTTTTCCCCGTTTTTCTATGAATTTCTAGCCACTTTTCCTCGTTTTTTACATTCTAAAGTGCGGTGGCTCACAATCACCACAGCCGAGTATTATACTAGGCGAGGCGTATTAAATCTTCGACGATAGCTTTAATGCTTCAACCCACCCATTCCCGCTCTTTGATGTCTGTTTCTAGTCAATTTTACCTTTTTATTCCTTCCGGTGTTAGCCTTTTTTTATTACCACACTTAACATTGTGAGTTTTTTTCATTTTCATCCCATGCTTTTTCTATTTAATTTTGACTTTTTTTTTCCCCGTTTTTCTACGAATTTCTAGCTTTTTTTCTCGTTTTCTACATTCCTGATAAATAATCCTGAACGATTATTGGGATGCTTGGCAAAAATAAAAAAAATTAATATTAATTGAAGTTAATGCCATAAAGGAAACAGCATTACCACATTAAGAGGCATCCGAGAAATTTCCTACGTGCATCTTTTTCGTAGGAAAAGACGCCTGCTTCATTAATTTTATGCATAAAATAAGTTTAACAATTTTAGTATCAACAAAATCTTATTGGCTTGCATGAAATTTATTACCGCGATGAAGTGATGCCTATTCATTTATAAGCATTTGGGAGAAATATAAAGATTCAAAAATGCTAATGAAAAAAAACAAAAAATAAATAAATCCCACTTCTTTTAAGTATCACATTTCATTAATTTCTTCGAAACTCACTCCGTTAAATTAAATTAGTTGAGGAATTTCACAAGTTTACAAAATCGTACTTTTAACTTTTTTTTTTTCACTGCTTTGGACGTTTTTAATGTTTTTTGATACGCTAAATTCAGAAATGCTTGCTTTTTCTTCTTATCATGTAAAAGTTTTTCACAAAGTAAGGATGAAGATATGAAGAATTGACACAGAGGTTATAACAGAATCGAAACTCTTTAAGTGCAAAATACATTAAAATAATTTACTATTTAGCCATTGTCTTTTAAATGTCTATGCCTCTGTTTATTTTCATAGAAGCTCCGTGTAGAATTTTTTCACTTGCGCACAGCTTGAGGACACTCTGTGAGGTCTGCGCCTCGGCTTCTGCAGACTCCATCTTAATAACTACTTAAATTAGAAAATAATCAGAGACTCTTATCGATATTTATTCAGACTTCGAATAAGAGTAAGAGGGGCGGTATAAAAGAAACTCTCAACATATTAAATAAGTAAATTAAAGCTTTTATGAATAAATATGCTCACCGTTGGTGGCTTAGAAGGATGACTTTAGAAGCTTGACTGAAACGTCAGTTGCTCGATGAACACCTTCAAAGCTAACACCAGTTCGACGAAGAACTTAGCAAGCACTCCAACTAAAATTCGTGCACACTAAACTTTATAACTCACCGCAGCACTGCTATTCATAAAAGAATTGCTCTTCACAATATAATTCTCTAGTAACTAACAATCACTTAATGCTCCGCTATACTCCAACACCAACCAACTTCCATTCAAACATCTCGCTATTTAAACACTTTCAAAACAGACTACATCATTCATTTCGTCTCATCAACTTATTTCTCTAAAACTAATCGTATTCAATCATCTTTCCTCAAACTGCGTAGATTCTAATTTCCTTTTAGACACTCCATGCCTACCTAAAATCACCCCTACTCGACACCTTCAATCTAGTGACTTTTTTCACTACTGTCGCGAACTGCGCTGGATCCAGCTTATCCTTCCCAACCTCTGATCAACATCTGACCTTCAATACTAATTACTTACGGCCACCTTTATTTACCTTAACTTGACGCTCCATCTACCTCACAGTTCCCCCCATGAAAAAAAAAAAAAGTTCTCGTGAGAGTCCAGATGGGCTTAAATGAAAACTTTGGTAGAATATCCTTTAAAAGGATTAACTGACAGTTGAGCACTTAACCTGAATCAAAACTCAAGCTAGAGGAGGCATTCTTCGAGAAAAAAAAATCTAGAAAAAGGTACTTCTTTTTAAAGAAGCACACTTATTAAGAAAATTTTGCTTAGTTTACTGAGCTGAAAAACCCTCAACCTTTCAACGAGAGAGAAAAAGATTAATTTGAATTTAGAATAGAAAGGTCGTTTTAGAAGGGATGGTTGGTTGATTGGGTTTTACGTCGCACTAGTGCTGCGCAGATGGGCAAATGGCGACGGTCTGGGACACACCCCTAGAGGTGGTCCGGAGACATGCCATCACAATTTTGATCCTCCACGGAAGGGGGCTCTCCCGCTTCGGTGACCCCCAGAGGTATAATTTTTGATGGGAACATGGAGGATATTGCGGCCACGACAGATTTTACGTGCACCAGCCACCATTAGTGTACACGACGGTCTTTGGCCGGCTCGAGTACCGAACCCGCAATCTTCCAATTACCAGGTCGGCGCTCTACCGACTGGGCTACCGCGGCCCACTTTAAAATGGAGGCGCCTTATTTATAAGCGTGGCATGAAGACGCGATGACAAAATCCAATTTCATATAAAAAGCTTCTAAAAAAAAAGATTTATTTATTTATTTATACTTAAATTTTTATTTTGTGCTGTTTAATAAATTTTTTGAATTAAATTAGGAAGACAAGAGCTCTTCTATAACAATCGCTAATTGTATGAATGTGTAAATAAAATCTCTCAATCAATAAAAATGCATATTTTCAGTTACAAATATGAAATGATTCTTTTATGACGTCACTAAAATGCTAACACTTTACATTTGAAAAGATTTGACCCTAAAACAGTTTGATGGCATATTTGAGCAATTTTGGTATTAACGGCTTTTGCCCCTAAAAATATTCCAGTTCTACTTTCATGACGTCAATTTACGGGCTTCGACCGTTTAGCTAGCAAAACGGTCATTTCCAGTAAAATTATATGGTCAATTCCTAAATTATACTTTCAAAACATTAATTTACGAATTATGACCGTTTAGCTAGCAAAACAGTCATTTCCCCTAAAATTATACGGTCAAATTCCGTGATTTTACATTTTTTTTTTTTTTTTTTTTTTTTTTTTTTTACAATGCACAAAATTATTTTTATTTTGAAAAACTGTTTTACTTTTAATAAAATTAAACATAATTTATACGTCTCATTAATATATTAAAACCAATGTAACATTTAAAATGAGATAAAGAATACAAAAATTTAAAACTTTAAAAATACATTTTAATTAAAAACATTAAAACACAAGACAGACGTTTCGGCTAGAGCACTTGCCCTCCTCAGTGTCAAATATACGAGCACAACATTTACAAAAATTCATAATACATCATAGCAAGATTCTGCCTTGAACGAGGCTAAAGCTATTCCTCCTGAATATTTACGGCCGTATTCACCGTTTACCTCAACCTGCGGTTTACCGCGAAAACCCGACTTGAACGCTCAAATGGTATTCACCAATAACCGTAGTTGGTATTACCGCGGCTGAAAAGCGACTCCAAGCTCAGAAACTCTACCCAGCTCTAGAGGAAGGTTAACCGTAATTTTTCGTTACTGAGCATGCGTAAAGCGTAAATGAAGCCAGAAGCCAAGCGAAATATAAAAATAATAATGGCGTTGGCGGCTTGTTGATGTTAGGGGCTTTCCTGTTGCGAGTGAGAAAAAACTTTTTTTCTTTCCTTTAAGTATTAATTATTTTGTTGAAAAAAAAAGGTAGTATGTAATCATTTACGATAACTTCTTTATTACTGGTATTTATGTATGATTCGTTCATTGCTCTGAATTGTTTACTTTAAAAAAATGCTCATACTGCTTTAAAGGTAAGTATGTATTCTTTTACGATAACTTCTTTATTGGTATTTATGTATGATTCGTTCATTGCTCTGAATTGTTTACTTTAAAAAAAATGCTCATACTGCTTTAAAAGCAGTAATGTTATTTTACCAAAATTAAACGATTGATTACCAAAATTAAATGATTGTTAAAAACAAATCGTATAGTTTCCACGGAATATAACCATCTCTGTACACATACGAACCTGTTCCGTGCTAATGCTGTGATAAAAATTGAAGCTTATTATCTCCGTACTTGATTCTTCTGTGCTACATACCATCCGATATAAATTATTTCAATTTATGTCTTGCTCTTTTATTTATTGTTATCTACTTATATTCTACTGCAACATCTTAAATTGTTGAATAAATAAATAACTAAAAAGAATAATAATCTGCAATCTCATAGGTAAACTGTATACTCAGGTAGAAGTATAGCAAATGCTTTATTAATTGTCACAGCAAACTATGTGCAGCTGCACGGATTTATTGTTTTTATAGTCCATATAATCACACAAATTTTTAAAAAGGGGTTATTAATACCTTAACGATTAGTATTTAGAATCTATGCATGCTTATGAAATTGAAGGAATGTAGTTAAAATATTAGGATATGACTGTATATTTACTTTTGTAAAATTTAAATTTTTATCGGAATAATTATTTTTATCAAAGCAAGTTTAATTTTTCATTTATTGCACGTAAATATTGCCTCTTTCAAAAATGACTTTAGTAACAAAATGGGAAAAAGTTTGAAATAGCATCATATACAAATATATATTAATTTAGCTAAACTTTCTATATTTCTATAAAAACATTTGTAACATACTTTGTTCTTAATCTTCGTATAATTAATCTGAATATTTCCCTTTAAACATAGTAGTATATGGAACACCATTTGTTACAATATACATTTCAGTGCAACTGCATTTTTCAAATTACACTATTAATTTAACAGTAATATGTTATTCTTTTTAAGTTCATCATTTTTAGATTATTTCAGCACATTATCTGTGAAATGTGCAGATCAGAACAATCCATGATTTGAAGATCAGAACAATAGTGAAATGTTTGTGGTTAAAGAAACAACAGTACTCTGGACTGACTAAAAATTTATATGTGATTTAATTGCAAATTAAAGGCAAATGCCAAGTGAGTTGTTCTGTTGACGCCTTCTGTTTTAATAGAGGGTATGTTCAATGGGGTAGCTTTCTTAACTAGTCTTGATGTTTAAGTAAAGGCAGTCTACAGTATGAACCTAATCGTATGGTGGAATGCTCTTCATGAAGGCCTTTCTAGAGGATCCTTGCCTAACTAATCTGATTGGTAAGTATAACAGCTCTATTTTTTAATGCTTTTGTCTATGATTTTAATTTTAAATGAATAATTTGAATAAAAAAATAACTATGTAAAAAAATGCATTTGAATGTTACGTATATTTGGAGTCTTTTTCCTTTTGAAAATGGAGGGTTACACAAAATTTTAGATTATATATTTTTTTTTCTTTTCTTTTACTTATTAAATGCTGTGCTATTATATTGCTGTTTTTTCTCAGTATTCATTTATAAAAAGTCAATAACCATTGTTTTTGAATGAGATTGGGGGAGGGGGATGCTATTCCTTGTACTATTTGTTCTTGTTATTATTATTATTTGTATGATTATAACTTGAGCTTTGGGTTTTCGTGTACACAGAGTATTCATACATGTATAATAGTGATTGTTATGGTATGTAATTTTGTGCAAAGCAATGTTGCGATACAGCTGTTAATTCAAGATGAATAAGGTGAGTACATTAAAATTATTCATCCCAATTTTAAGCTAAACTGAAGAAATTTATACATTACTGTTATTATAAATAACTATTATTAATTTATTGAAATATTTCTCTTAAAAAACTCGTGACTCGCAGATGCTTGCTTTAAAAAGTTTACATTATATATATATATTTTTTGTAATAACAATTTACATATCAGTTATATTACTTACTAGCAAGCTTTGCTTGACACTATATTTAACTTTTTTTCTTTTTTAATTAAACAATAGAAATGTTTAAATAAATATATTTTCATTAGCATTTTAACTATATTCAACAAATCAAAACTGTGGACAAGTACTGTAATTTTCTAGCTGTTAATGAAATATAAATGGCATTAATTATTTGAATTTTATTATGTTAATAAAAAACAAAGTTAATTTAAAATAAATAATAGGCGCACTCATTAAGGAATTGCTTTATAGTATAGGACCCTTTATACAAAATTTGAAATTTTAAACCTATGTAGGCTTGATACTTTTTGCCAAGGTATGTGCAGCTTTATAAGATAACAATCATTTTAATACATAGTTAAAATGACTAAAACCTGCTTCAAAAAAAAAAAAAAAAAAAAAAAATCTGATAAAACTGATGTTATAAAAAGTTTTAAATTTTTTATTTAGATTTATTTTTTAAATATTAATTTCAGTTAATCGAATAATCTTATTTATTATTATTTTGTCATGATTTTGTTTGTAAAGTAATATGGACACATCTTTTGTGACACACCCTCTTGGCAATTTTTATTTTTTGCCAGATTAAATGTGAATTATTTCAATTGCATAATACTAGACTTTACCGAAAATCATTTGAGCTACTTAATTGCTACTTAATCTTTTGTGACACACCCTCTTGGCAATTTTTATTTTTTGCCAGATTAAATGTGAATTATCTCAATTGCATAATACTAGACTTTACCGAAAATCATTTGAGCTACTTAATTGCCAAATTTTTTATTTCACCAAGGGGGTCCTATACTAAAGCTGTTCCCTAATGCTTTTGTGAAATATCAGAAGTGTATAAGCATCATGAAATAATCATATTCAGACATTGTGAAATGGATATAAGAAAGCACCACAACTGGCGTTTTAAAGTGATAATTACAAAACTTTGAATAAACACCATAAAATTCAATAAACTCACAACAATTGTTTCGAGTCGAAAGAACACACGACCCTTCGTTAGGCGAAGAAAGTAGGCACGAGCGCTGCACTCATGTTGCCGCTTTAACTGCAGCCTACATTCTTTGCCTGACAAAGGGTTGTGTGTTCTTTTGAACCAAAACAATTGTTGTGAGTTTATTGCATTTCATAATGTCTGCAGTTTGAAGAAGGTCACACTTATTTAACTGATGCTGAAAGGCAAGGAAGTGATGCAGTGGCAAAGCGTCCATGGAAATGATGGAAGTAGAGCTTCCCTTATTTAAGATTTAAGAAAAAAAAAAAAAAAAAAAATCAAGTAACGTCGCTTCGTCAAAAGACTGAATTGATTCTTCTTCTGCTTTTGGAAACGCTTTGCATGTATTTTTAAAAAATTATAACTTAAAAAAAAAAAAAAAAAAAGAAAAGAAAGAAAGAAAGAAATTGCCTGCTGAGCCCAGCCTATCTCCGTACAGACCTTTAATCATTGCGTCTAACAATCTTCGATGTTTTCTCAAGTATCTGCAGCAACTCAGAAATTATGTACATAAATAGCGTGTCGTATTGTAGCACACTTCTAAATAATGTGTTTTTTTTACCTTCAATGTTAAAATGTAACATACTTTTTAAACGCTCCTAGTAGAAAAAATATAAAGTCTTATTTCCTAAGTGACTTTTTCAGATATGTTTAAAACTAAAAGCTCTTACTTTGAAGCTTCACAAGGATTTTGTCACGGTTCCACGACTTCATCAGGTTCCACGGCTTCACATAATATGCAGATCACGAATGGATTGGATTTGGGAATAAGGCTGATTGACTGCTGTAGGTCCTGGGCCTCAGGGGGAATGCCCTTCGAGGGGATCTTTCTAAGGTGTCCTAGCTCATATTTATGCAAGTTTTGGAGAAAACCACGGAAAACTCTGAATGGCTAGGCCGACACGCGTGACATGGGATCAAATCTGGCACCTCACGTCTACCAGCTTTGAACATAGAACCTCTTGGCCACTGGTGGGCCCATGTAGATCACGAAAGTAAACATAAACCTCGTCCTGTGATTGCAATAGATGGGACCACTTGCAGCTTATGCCCAGTAATAGTTTGTTCCTGTTGCAACTATATCTATTTTTAATATTTTTGGAAGTTTCGTGATGTATGGTATAAGCATAATTTTTGTGATTTGCTAATTTATTTGTGTTACCAAACTCTATTTTAATTTATTTTTATAACGAGTAGTTAGTGCAGTGGCTCTTTATATCGAATTTAATATCAGATTTATGTTCTTTTATTCTATTTTTCATTTTGTACTTTGTCAAGCTTCGAAGTAAGGCCTTTTAGTTTTAACACACTGGTTGCCGATCTCACATGACTGGCATCTCAAACAGCACTCCCCATCATGCACTGGTGCGAGATTAGCCGCCAATGTGTTAAACATGTTTAATGAAGGTTTCAATGTTAATTTAAGTGGATTTTTTCTTTTAGATTTTTGAATAGGAGACTGTGTGAAAAATGCCAGAGCCAAGAATCGAACCCGGGCATTTTTCACATAGTTGGTTTATGAAAAATTTAAATCAGCCTTTACACTCCAACCTATATAAAATGAATATTCCCGGTTGATGAATTCATGAATAAAAAATTTCTAAATTGAAATTTCATAGTCTATGGAGTTCTGCTACGATTAATATTGTCTGACCTGTTACATCTGTGTTTACAGACAAGGTGACCTTGCCAACGGTTGATATGTGAGGAATGCTAGGCTGGTTATCTGCCAGGGTGGCTCAATGGAAGAGCATCTGCACGTTAAGCGGAAGGGCCTGGATTCGATTCCCAGCTCTGGCATTTTTCTCATAGTTGGTTTATGAAAAATTTAATCACCTTTACACTCCAACCTAATTAAAATGAGTATTCACGGTTGATGGATTCATGAATAAAAAATTTTCTAAAGTTAAACTATACTTATAAAATTATTTTAATTGTCCATGTATGAATAAAATCATTCCATTTGCAAGCATTTCTGTGATAAAGCTATCAATATTATTGTACAACACCTCATGTATTCCCTAATTAAGGGTGACTGACAACATTTTTATTAACTCACTTTCTTGTTTGTTTGTCCAGTACAAATCTTGCAATCGAATTTTAACTAACATCTCGACTAGCTAGACATTTGAAACTTTTCGAATAGCTCAGAACACGATGACATACTTTTATTCAATTAATAAATGTTTGAAAATTTCTTTCTTTGTTACGCATTTGATCATTTTCTTTCAAGTTCGTGTGATAATTCATCAAAAAAATTATTTTAAAGTACTTATTAATACATAGAATTGTCAAGTTTATATGATTCAACAGAAAATTTAAAAACGTGGTATATAAAAAAATTCCTTTTATCTTATAATTATTTTAACAAAAATAAAAAGTATTTCGAGATGTGAAAACAAATTGCTCTTTATGCAAACAAGATAAATTTTATCAAAATTAATAAAATTTTATTAAAGTGAAAACAAGAAATTTATTGTAATAATGATTATTGTTAAAAGTTAAATACATTATTTTGCAGTAGGTAGGCAAATTATGGATGATTGTTTTTACTGTTTTTAACACTATTGGAAATGTAAAATCAGTAATCTGCGAGAATATTTTCACCAAGGAAAATATTGCCATAAGCATTAATGCCCAATATAAAAATTTATATGTAATATGTTAAGTTTATACAAAATAAATAAAAAATATAAAAATTAAAATAAATGAATTACATTCCAAGTATAGATAAATTTTTCAAAGAGAATATTCTCTTGGATATTACTTTATTTCTTCATATAGAAGATTATTATACTCTAATTATTTTGAGGAGAATATTCTTATTCTTAGAAAATAACTTCAAAAAGTTCAGGATTATAGTGGTGAAATTACAGAATGTGAAATTTATTAATATATAGTCATAAGTAATTATTTTTTTATAAGAATAAAAGCAACGGCTATTACTGTAATGTACTTAAAATATAAAATATGAGAACTATTAGCACACTGTATATTTCATTTTAATTCTATTTTAAATTTCAATGTTTTATTTATTTATTTATTTTTCAAATCACTGTCTGAAATGTTTTGCATGCTGTAGTAAAATCTAATCATATAAATCATTTATTTTTATTTGTTCTTAACAAAAATAATTCTTATTAGAGCAATTACAAAGATTATTAACATTTTGACACTGAGAACTGCAAAAAATTCCTTTATTATTTCTTTTTTTTCAAGTAACTTTTATGAAGTAATATGCATTTTTTTTTTTTTTTTTAATATAAAATATTCAGTAATTTATTTTCATAAACTAACAAACTTTTTCCATCCATTTTTATGTAAGGTATGTGCAATTTAAAACAAAAAAATCAAAAATGAAAGTTAAAATTCAAAGCTTCTTTTCGATCGTTTCGATAGAAATGAAAATAAACAGAAGCTAAAAACACCGGTTATCACGTGAACCTTTTGGCCAATAAGCGTTCAATAGTTTCAAGCAGGTTGAAATACTCTTGGTTCAACAACTTTACTTCCCAAGTAAACGGTGAATACCGATTTGTCACTCCCGGTTATTCGGGACCGACCGGCAGCTTCTGAACCGCCGGTTCTACTGGCGGTTAAGGTTATCGGTGAATACGGGCGTTAATCTTGCTATGATGTATTATGAATTTTTGTAAATGATGTGCTCGTATGTTTGACACTGAGGAGGGCTAGTGTTCTAGCCGAAACGTCTGTCTTGTGTTTTAATGTTTTTAATTAAAATGTATTTTTAAAGTTTTAAATTTTTGTATTCTTTATCTTGTCTTAATTTTAGGTTATTAAATAAAAATTCATAAATTAAAACACTTTTTTCTTTTATTTCAGTAAAGCATGAAACAGTTAAAAATTAATAAGTATAAAAACGTAATTATGTGTATGATAAAAATACTAAATTGCATTTGATATAAAAAAGTTTTATTATTTTCTATTTTTAATAGTTATTAAATGTTTCTCTTAACAATAAAAGGTATAAAATTATAAAGTTAAAGCAAACCCGTGACTACTATGTAAGAAAACTATAGTTGAAAGATTTGAAACTAAATATAATATTGAATCCCAGGATTCTTGCAGTTCTTCGGCTTCCATAAGAGTGTTCCAACAACTTTCAGGATAAAGATGTTAGGTAAGAACATCTTTTGTTTCTTTTGTATATATTTCAAATAGTTTTGAATTAACCAATGAAAAGGAGAATAGAGAAAAATTATATTTCATTCAGTAAAATAAATATCCTTTAAAAGAAACTCTAAAAGCACAAAGTCTTACAAGTGCAACGGAAAATGAAATGGGTTCAAACTGCTTTTTATAAAAATTTTCATTATTTTCAAAAATAAAG
The DNA here is from genome assembly GCA_963930645.1 of Salticus scenicus. NCBI lineage: Eukaryota > Metazoa > Arthropoda > Arachnida > Araneae > Salticidae > Salticus > Salticus scenicus. Next base: position 86,592,012 of record OZ005651.1, read on the forward strand.
AAAATACAGTGTCGGACAAAAAAAAAAAAAAAAAAAAAAAAAAAAAAAACTGCATCACCTGCGAAAAAATGGAAAAGCGTGCAAATAATGTGTTTCATGTATATGTTTTGTGTAAAGATCATACTGTTAGGATAAAATGATGTTATAGGATTAATTTTAATGAAGTTTTACTAGACTTACTGAATTATTTACACTTAATTACTCAGAAAAATGAAAAAGAGTGAAAAATGTAATATTTAATAAAACATGAAACACAGTAATCGATTTACAAATTTTGTAGTTAATATAAATTCTACATAACTGCAGTCATATTATATTTTTTTACATGTGTATACAGGCATAAGGATCACTTGAATATTTAGTGGATCCTCCACGAGCTGCAATGACAGTCTTGCATATCTTCTTGTCTGGCATAGAAGGTATTAACTTCTGAATCTAATCCCGGTCAATATCATGGAACCAAACCATAATAGTGCTTTCCTGCAGTTCAATCTTAGTAGCAGGCTTCTTAGCAGCAATTTTCGTACCCATTATGTGCCAACAATTTTCAAAGGGATTCAGATTGGGACTATTCCCAGACCAGTCGAAAACTTTGATTCAAAATTTTGTCAGATAGGCCTTCACCTAAAGAGGTAAAACAGGAGGAAATTACTTTTGTAATATCCTTTATGTTGTGGAGATAAAAATCTGTAAATAAGGTTTAAAAAAATCATGCATGAATAAGTTAGATCGTACTTACCGATTTCACTGTATGACAGGGTGCAGAGTCCTTCTGAAAAATACAATTTCCAGCACCTTCTGAATAACTGGATTTAAACACTCCTCCAAGACCTGGGTGTAAACTGATGCATTCACAGTTCCAGTAATAAGTTTCATGCATCCAACCCCTTTGCTGGATATGCATCACCAGACAATTTGGCTCGCTGGGAATTTAGAAGTAGGCGATATTCAGTCTGGATGATAAGCTTCATTTTTACGTCTCCGAACATACCGCTTACCGTTCGACCCATGTAGGTTGAATTTAGATTCATCCGAAAAAATTACTGAGTTCCACTGAGCCTTTGTTCATGAAACATGCTTTTCTGACCAAGAAAGTATCTTCTGCATCATTTTTTGTTTTGTAAATAAAGGCTTTTTCTTCGGGCGATACGCATGCAGACTGCATTCGCGCAAGGCGTCTTTGGACAGTTCGTACACTTAAATTGACACCACATTCTTTCTCAAATCTGACTTTTAAATCATAAGCACTTGCATGACGATTACGGAGAGACATACGCTTGAGATATCTATCGTCAGATTTTTCGGTTGCCCTCTTTCGGCCTGATCTGGACTTCCTTTCAACATTACCAGTTTTCCGCGCCATCCTTTAATCACTTAAAGAATGAAATAAATAGCCATTCTCCTCTTTTGCCATGCTATTTATAGAAATAGGATGATGTAATACTAAAGTCTTATCAAAATCGTTCAAGCAGTTTCCTAGAAGACAAGATTTCTGCTGTAAATTGTTACAGGCGAAGACCAGCGACGGCTAATTTTCCGAAGAAGGTAAGTGAGATCGGGTTTTCATCTCAAAATAAATAAAAAAAAAAAAAAAAAAAAAAAAGACTCTAAACTTCTGGTTTCTTTCTTTTTTTTCAAAATTGTTCCAGCGATTTTCAAGAAAACCAAGTTTATGCCGTATTTCTTCTGGGTGATGTACAGTCGGTAACAAAAGTGTCCGAACACTAGCGAAAATTCCTATGTAAAAAAGGTACACTTCATACGGTTTTGTTAAAGAAGTCCTTGTCGAATCCTGATCTTAGTCAGTGTAAGAACATGATTCGGCAAGGATTTATTTAGCAAAACTGTATTAAGCGTACATTTTTTACATAGGAATTTTCGCTAGTGTTCGGACACTTTTGTTACCGACTGTACGGGTTACTAGTGAGCGCTAATTATACTGAAGATGAGTGTATTTCAGATCGAAATGTTATTTGAAAAACGCACTAACTCTAAATATTTATCAAAATAATTTGAGTACTTTAAAAAGAAAAGGAAGTTTCTGCCATTTTTTCCTGGGGAACGCTTAATGTTTTAAATAGAATGTCAGATGTTTGTGTTTACAATTCAATTGTAAACTAAAAAATCCCTAAATCTAAATTTTTTATTCAAAATACTTCAAATAGTTTCTAAGAAAGCCATGTCTCTGCCATATTTTACTACATTCTACACGAGTGTTAACAGTGAACTCTAATCTTCATGATGATGAGGATACATCAAATGTGTTTCTCATCTCAAAAAACTCCTTAATATTAACCCAATTTCTGCTATATGTTGGAATTGACGGATAAAGTGTTGACAGCGAACCCGATTTTTAATGAAGATGAGGATAAGTCTATTTGATTTTTCATCGCAAAAAAACCCCAACCCCAAACTTTCATGAAAATCGTTAGAGCCATTTCAGAGATGTTAAAACAAATATACTATGTATATAACAAGCAGTGTTGGGCATAATTGATTAAAAAGTAATGAATTACAATTGACTTACAATTAAATTATAATTATGATTTTTTTTGTCAATCAGTTAAAAAGTAATTGATTACAAATAAATTAAATTATTTATTACAAATAAATTGAATAAGTAATTCAATTTATTTGCAATCAATTATTTGTTAATTTATTGGAAGTAAAATAATTATAATTGTAATTTAATTGTAATTTAATTGCAATTCAATTACTTTTTAATCAATTATGCCCAACACTGATAACAAGTCACTTACTCGTTTAATATAAGAGAAACTCGTTTAATATAAGAGATGGATACAAGGTAATCTGTCAGTAATTGACCACAGGCAAAATAAATAAATAAATAAATAATGTGTGAAAGTTCTGAATTTAATTAATAATACATAACTAACTATAAAATGTAATGTTATAATTTCTAATATCAACTGGTGTTTTGATTCGATGTTAACATGGAACAATTACAAAGTTGTTCACAAAACTTAAAGTACAGTCGGCAGCAAAAGTATCCGAGCATTAGCAAAAATTCCTATATAGAAAAAGTACACTTAATACTGTTTTGTTAAATAAATCCTTGTCGAATCATGTTTTTAGACTGACTAAGAGCAGGATTCGACAAGGATTTATTTAACAAAACTGTATTAAGTGTACTTTTTTTACATAGGAATTTTTGTTAGTGCTCGGATACTTTTGCTGCCGATTGTAAGTAGCTGTTAGTATTAGTCAGATGTTGTGTGATGTTTAATTCAATCTTAAGACATCAAGCTGCATATGATTCTAAAAGTTTATTTATTGAAATATGTAGGGCATTTTATTTGTCTTAAATAAATTAATATATTTTTATTAATAAACTAACTATTTTTATTCGGATTAAGGGGTAGTCAACTAGTAGGTATCTAAAATATTATTAACGCTAGTAAATGACCATTTTTTTTTTTTTTTTTTTTTTGTGTGTGTGTGTGTGTGTGTGTGTGTGTGCCTTCAAAAATTTTCTGTAGTAAACATATGACAGGATATTAAAATTATCGATAATTTAGTAAATAATATTTAAATAATTTTTAATTTCTTTCACTTTTTTTTAACTTAAGTTATGAGGATAGTGAAATGTTTCATATAATACATTTAATATATAAAATTTTAATTAACATTTACTTTTGAATTCAATAAGATGTGGATAAATATTATTTACTAAACTATCACAGTGTCAATAAGTTATGTAAATTGCTATTTTTTTCCTTATAACTAATGCTATTATTTCTTCATGTAGTTGTATTTCATATTTTTTTCAATAACTTTTACTGTTTGATGTACATAGTTTGTATGGTAATATATTTTATGAAAGAATTTGTATTTAAGTTTTTTTTTTTTCTTTTAGTAAGTGTATATAAATGTTTACGAAAGTATAAAATTCTTGAAATCTTTTGTAAACCATTGAGTAGTGAACAGTAGTAAAATTTCTGAAAATTTCAAGTTTGATTATTCTACAGATTTATTGACTTGAATAAAAATTCAGAATATAAAAAATTTAATGGACTAAAAATTTAATTTTCAGAAGTTTGTGTAATTTTATATGTATCTAATCATTAGAGTAATTTGCATTTTATAGTATTTCAAAATTTTAATTAAAAAATAAACTAGTATGCTGTGACTACCACAAAACTTTCTTCTATATAATCAAAAGTACAGATCAAAAGCACAAATTCAAAAGTACAGATTATTATTTATTAAAATTATTTTCCATTATGAAGCAAACGATAACACTAAATGTCGAAAGAAAGTCAATTTTATTCAAAATAAATGAGGTTTTTCCCCCCTCCCAATTAAAAATGTAAAAAAAAAAAAAAAAAAAAAAAACTTTTTATAAAATTATCATAGAATAATAACAATAAAAATCAATAATTAATAATATAGGCAGAGTGCATAGCTGTTTCTTTGTGTAATAACTTCGTTGTTACCAATTCAAATGCCAAAAAATCAATGCATTCAACAAGCAAGGTGCAAAGAACATGCATTAGAAAGATATATGTAAAGTTGATGCCAAGCAAATTGTGGAGTGCCAAGAAACTCATAATGCTTAAGAATATTGATATCATTCATTTTTCCGACTGTCCAAAGAACAAGAAAACTGCATTTTTACTGAACAGTGTAGTTTAAAAGTAACTGTACACCAAAATTGGTGACAACTATTTTACACCAAAAATGGTGGCAACTACTTTACACCAGAAATGGTGTAATGAAAATTTTTTTGGTGTAATGAAGCACCAATAATTTTTGGTGTTTCCTTACACCAAAATTAAAGGTGTTTCATTACACCAGAAATTTCATTACACTATTTTTGGCGTAAATAGTTGCCACCCTTTTTGGTGTTCAGTTACTCAAAAGTTTTTTACTATTTTTTCAATTGAACAATTTTAAACTGCAAAATTGAAATAATCAATTATTAATAAGATTGTTGTCATATTCTGTTTGTAAATTGTTAAATACTAGCAAAATCCCATTTTAAAACTCCTCTCCGTGGAGGATCAAAATTGTGATGTCATGTTTCCGGACCATCGTTAGGGGTGCGTCCCAGACCGTCGCCAATATACCACAGTACTAGTACGACGTTAAACCCAAGCAATCAACTCATTTTAAAACTGTTATTATAAAGAACAAAAATCGCAGAAAAGAGAACAAATAAATTATTCTCGCTTATTAATCTAAATATATTGATTACCACTTAGAAAAATTTCCAAATATGTTATCAATGATTATATTAGTAAATAAAAGAGATTTCCACTAAATTGTCAATGACTGGTGTGTTCACCCTATATATATATATAAAATACTCTTAAATATTCTACAATACGCAGCTTGTGTAACTGTAATATCCTTTGCCTTGGAGATTACACTTTACACCGGAACAAATAAAAATAATTAGTTACCAAAACTATATTTAATTTTAAAAAAGTAAATAATTTAAAAGAAAAAAAATCCCTTTTTAACAGAGGATATTATATTAGGAAATAACTTTTATTAGTATAGTTGATAATAATAATTCAATCATCCACCAAGGATATTTTCTTTCCTTTTTCCATGAATTTATTATAACTTAGTCAAGAAAATTTTTTATGGTTTAAACATCCGCTAAAATGAGAATGTGATTTTATTCCTAATTATTTTAGCTAAGTTTAATGTGCGTAAAAAAGTCATTATGTAACAACACATACTTTCCCATTAAAAAGGCGTTTATGTTTTTAAACTGCTACTGAATTTACGCAGTAAAGGATACAACATTGAAAGTTCACAAATAAATCAAACTAAAACTATAAAGTAACTTAATAATTAAAATATTTATTGCAAATTTATATTCCTTTTATAGTTTTTGACAACGATCAGGGTCCCACTTTTAAACTTTCTTTTATTTTTAAGGCTTTAAAATTTCTAAAATATGATCTTGAAGCAAGTAGATACATGATCGGTTAAATCTTTTTAAAGATATACTTCTGTAGAACATATAACTAGTGAGAAACTGTAATGTGGCCGAATTTACGATTTCACCGACAGTCATAAAATCTGTAAAACTAGGTCACAGGAACTGCTAATTTTAAGATTGTATCACCTTAATTATTGGCAAATAAAGATGCAAAACTGCAGTATGTTACTATATAGAAAAGTAATTTTAATGGACAAATTTATTTACTTAAGTATATCCTGTAATAAGAGGATTGGGCATATTTGGAAAAAATACATTTTAAGAAAGCCTTGTCTAATGGTCGTATTCACCGTTAACTTCAACTCCCGGTTCAACGCAAAAACATGAAAAGCATCTAAAGGCAGGGGTACAGCTTTCCATCACAATTTGGCATGCTGTTTCTGCCATCTAGCGTCGTTGATTTCATATAATCTTTGATTGGTTTCTTTCGCCTAAAAAGTCTGAAAATAACTATACCGCTAGATGGCAGCAACAACACGGCAAAATTTGCTGAAAATTTGTACCCTGCCTTTATACGCTTTTCAAATTTTCATGTTCAACCGGGAGTTGAAGTTATTGGTGAATAACAGCCAAAGAAATATATTGAAAAAAATAATGCTTCTTATTCTTTCATTATGGAAATTGAAAATTTGCTTGATTTTTCTGATCAGAGCCAATCCTCCAGATTTTTAAAGAATAATATTTTTTCTAGAACGAAAATTTTGTAATTAACTAAGCCAATGATAACTCTAAAGGGATATGAATTAATCCAGATGGTTGGCAGTTCTGTCTCATGAACGTATAGAAATCCCTCTTTACTAGAAATCCTATATCTTAAAAAGGAAAAAAAAAAAAAAAAGGAGAAGAAGGAGAAGAAATTAAAAGAAATCTGTAAATTTATTAGAGAAGATTAAGATGAAAAAAAAAAATCTTTTATCTAAATCATTTCATTTTAAGAAAATAATAGGTACAGATAGTAAGGATATTGATAGGTGCGAATAATACTCAGTGATAAGTGCGGATAGTTCGGATAGTGAAATACACGGATAGTACAATTAGTGACAAGGTTCATACAATACGTAAGAACAAAAACACGCACACTAAAACGCTTATGAAAATTTTAATAAAAGATATAATTAAAATTATCCAGGGATTAGATTTTAATGCAATTCATAACAGTTCGTTAGTAATCAAATTTTTTTACTGCATACCCTAGCTCAGTGTGTAACAAAATTCAGAAAGATAATTTTCTAATGATTTCTAATAGAAAGTAAGAATGATATCAATTATAAAGATAAAATAATCATTGTTGTAAAGAAAAGTCAATTTATTTTATTTATTTATCTATTTTAAGATAAAGCTCAAAGAATACTGTATATATTGCAGGACTTTCTATTTTGTACGATCCTTTGTAAACACCTAAACATGGTGCACATAGATAATTTGGATTCAACTGTTTGTAAATACTAATTAATACATAATAATAAAGTTTTTTAAAAATAAAAAGATAAAAGATTTATGCATTTTAGATCCTAAAATTCGAATAAAGGTAATAAAACAGAAACTCGAAAACATCTTTTTTTTTTCTTTTCTTTGTTAACTGTTACATTACTAGGATATGTGTTAAGAGGAAGCCTTGGAGGTTATTATTGAAAGTTAATACTTAAAACAATATTTTTATTTAGCAAAAATTTTGTTTTTCAATAGGGAAGCAATTCCCAAATGCGGTTTTGTAAATAATTGACGTGTTATTTAAGAAATACATAAATAAATAAAATAAAATAAATAAACAGTAGTATTTCATTATTAGGTGATTAAGTATCTCACAATAAATCAGATGAAACCATAAAATTATAAAGTTGTGCTGAGAAATTTGAAGCTCGAGCAAAAATAAATTTATAGACATCTTTTTGTCAAATAAAACCCTGTGAAAAATATACACTCATGGAAAAAAAAAACCCCAACACCAGGAAGGAGCTGTGCTAGATAAACGAAATTTGGTAGGCGTGTTTATACATCTGAAAGATGACGTCGATTCAAATTTCGAGCTACGCGCATAAGTGTGGCGTTAGTAGCGACACTATGAACATGCAAATGAGGTTTGCTTTAAATAAGCGCTGTAAGCTTCGTGATCGTTATTTACAGTTGAGATTTGACGTAGTGGGTTAATGTTAGTCAAGGATGCCTCTAAGAAGACGAAGAAGCCATTATCAACAGCTCACTGAGTTTGAACGAGGTCGTGTAGTAGGGCTACGAGAAGGTGGGTTTTCTTTTCGCGATATTGCAGAAAGACTTGGCAGGAATGTATCCACTGTGCATGAGTGTTGGCAGCAGTGGTCAAGGGAAGGTACTGCCTCAAGAAGACCGGGTTCCGGGCGGCCACGTGGCACTACTGAGAGGGAAGACCGCCGTGTTCGGCGTATGGCTGTGGCTAATCGTACTGCGTCTGCAGATGAAATTCGAGCTGCAGTTGGCACCACAGTGACACAACGAACTGTTACAAATCGGTTACTTCAAGGACAGCTCCGAGCCAGACGCCCTGTAGCATGCATTCCACTGACTCCAAACCACTGCCGTTTGCGACGTGAGTGGTGTCAAGCTAGAGCTCATTGGAGGACGGAGTGGAGATCTGTTGTGTTTTCTGATGAAAGTCGGTTCTGCCTTGGTCGCAGTGATAGCCGTGTGTTGGTTAGAAGGAGGCCAGGTGAACGTCTGCTAGCGACCTGTCTGCGGCCTAGACACACAGGGCCTACTCCTGGAGTTATGGTTTGGGGAGCAATTTCGTATGACAGCAGGAGCACTCTCGTGGTTATCCCACGCACCCTGACTGCAAATTTGTACGTCAGTCTAGTGATACAACCTGTTGTGCTGCCATTCATGAACAGCATTCAAGGGGGTGTTTTCCAACAGGATAACGCTCGCCCTCATACCGTTGTTGTAACCCAACATGCTCTACAGACTGTCGACATGTTGCCTTGGCCTGCTAGATCACCAGATCTTTCTCCAATCGAGCACGTATGGGACATCATTGGACGACAACTCCAGCGTCATCCACAACCAGCATTAACCGTCCCTGCATTGACCGCCCAAGTGCAACAGGCATAGAACTCCATCCCACAAACTGACATCCGACACCTGTACGACACAATTGTGATATAGATTATCACATATTATAAAATTTATATTTTTCTCTTTAAAGGAATAGGTAAATTATCTAAATAAATTAAATTATAAATTAGATTCCTTAATCTTAAACAACTGCTTAAAATATAACGATTTTATCCTATAAATAATAAAGTTTACAATATGCATTTTCTAATTTTTATATCTTCCCTTTCGTGTCTTTTTCAGTGTAACTGAAACAAAATCTTTGATCTGTTCCCAGTATTCACTTAACAAGCCTAACGTACTGGAAATTATTTTTGCTCTGTAAATGATAATGTTTTGACTTATTTCTATCCTTTTGTTTTGTGAAACCAGAAGATAATTAATTCGGTCTCTTTTAATCTTACATCGAAATGTAACTCCTGCAACCTCTTGTCACCAATTTTACATCAATGGTTAAATAGAATATTTGCTTAGCTAGATATTTTCCCACGGTCTAAGGTTTGGCGAAATCATGCCAACATTCACTATCAACGGTCAATAAATTACTCGTCACTTTTTGAAAATATACATATGAATATTCCTAAAGTAAAGCAACCATTCTCTATCTTCACACTTTGAACTTGGCGTGTAATTAAACGCCAAATGCATTATCATTTGTTTTGCTTCAGTTTTGGGAGCGGACTCTTCCTTTCTCAACACAAGACATGTAAGAGCTCAAGAGAGATTCGGGCCTAGGTCCCGGCCGGATCATCGGTACTGTTTCCCCCACTCCAGAATGTTTTCGTTAAAAAAAAACTTGTATTCCTTTAATTAACTATGGTCACGTGAATTGAAAGACTTTTAATAAACCGGCATGAGAACCATATATGTCTCTGAGTTAATTCCGAGCCTGGACCTTTAATCGATATTCAGTTTTTAATGATGTTTTTTTACCTTACAGCTAATACCATCAGCAAAAATATGTTTTCTTTTACGACGGCCGTTCATCATCTTGACATACTGGTGCCGAAAGGGTCAGAAACATTTGTTCGTCAAAAATTTAATGGAGTGGGGAAACCAAAATTTTTATTGTGTCTCGGTGTTGAAAAAGTAAATGTGCTTCATTGCATTGGTAAATTCGGATAATTTTGTGCTTTACGGAAGGAACATTTCTCGGACATTAAACTAATTTTCGAGGATTCCTCAAAACTCCTGTTACGTACTTGGAACGCCTCGGAATATGGAAATATTTTAATGTGGAAACTCTTTGCGTGGAAAAAGAACGACAAAACAAGCAGTTCAAGTTGCTAATGTTTTCTTGTTCGATTTAACTTGTGACTAAACAGTTTATATGCTTCGGAAACTGTTCAGCTTGGAATTATTTGGACTTCGAACCACAAATGTAATACTCCGATAAGTCACTTTCTATTCTACTACTCGGAATATGTAGTATAGTCCTTGTTCCTCGTTTTCAAAAAAAAAAAAAAAAAAAAAAAAAAAAAAGGTGAATCCTAGTGTCAGTGATCAAGAAAAATATTTGTGCCGCTATTCATTCATTACGTGGATTCCAGTTTCCTTCTTTCGAAAAGTATTCTTGAATAATTAATCTGCGAGTGAAAATTTTGAAGAATGATTTGTGATACAAGATACTTGCCACCTCTTTCGCTTTTTAGATTTGCAGTTACATCCTTTTACAATCGAGGAGACTTTATATTCTTTTTCATGATGAAACAGCAAGTCTTGCAGCGACAAGCGTTTCTACATCTTTCTCTTATAAAAAGAAGAGAAATAAAACTTCCAAATTGGTTCTCATTTCATTATACCGCAAGTAAAAGTTCTGATACTCCTGAATATTCATCAGATCGAATAATGTTATGATTCACGAAATTATGCGTGCGTTGTAGTTACAAATTTTAAGAAACAGTTATGGATTTTTACAGTGTAGAACGACAATGTAGCATAAATCTTCGCTATCAAATCATATCACATTTGCGTTGTGATGATACAATTTATCAACTGTATACAGACAGATTTTTTCGCCAGTCAAAGAGAAATACCATTCTACTTTTTATTACTTCGTTTAGCGTATATTTTTTCTTTTAAATTACTCGAGACATAGACTGCGTATATAAACTACAATTAGGTAATCATTGATTTAAAAAAAAAAAAAATCGTTTTGGATTGTCAATAGGTAAGTAACTTTTTTTTTTATAAAACATTATTCAAAATTAAATTAAGAGTAAGAATAACATTTTGATTAAAAAAAAAAAAAAAAAAATTGCAATTTTTTTATAATTATTACTGTGTTCATACCATAGTATAGACATTTCTCAATTTTAAATTTTTACAATGCATACATTCGCATATTTTTTGCTATTTTAATAAATAATATTTACATATTTAACTAAAATATTCGTAACAAAAATAATAATAATAATAATAATAATAAAATAAAAATAAATAAATAAAAGCAGCATTGATATGTCTATAGTAAGTTCTAATATTTTATTTTCAATTTCTTTATTACTTTTTGTATATGTTGTAATTAATATTTTTACATCTGCTAAGAATTAATAAGGTGTAAGAATTTTATTTTTACATTAAGTTTTAAATGCTAAGCCTTCGGTATTAAAAAAAAGGACTATATAATAGGTGGCTGAATTCAGGGCCCATTTCACAGCTTTTGTTTACTTCAATCATATAAAAAATATATTATTTCATTGTTTTGCAGCATACACATGATAATTTAAAATGTATATATATAGTTTTTACATGAATTATAAAGTGTAAAAATATCTCATATTTTTTTCTTATGTATATGTGTTTAATGTTTGTTACATTTATTATACCGTTGGTAATTTATGTGAGAGATTTTTAATCAATTCATTTAGTTTCATGAAGAGCAACGAATAGTGATCTATATCACATATGTTCAAGTTAACAAGGCACTATATAATTATGTGCTGAATTTTTAATACAATTTCACAGAATTTTTTTCCTATAATATTTAAAATCAATTAGTTGTAAAAAAAAAAAAAAAAAAAAAAAAAATCACAAATTTTTACAAATACTGTGCAACTAATTGTACATTTTTACCTTCTTGAATATTTCTTTAAGAAATGAGTTACCACTGCATTGGTAAACTTATTGTCATAAAAATCATATACTCATAAATGACCTTTACACTTTATTTATTTAATATTTATCATTTGAAATTTTATTTTACAATCATTATATCAGTTTCTTAAAAGATATTCTTAACAGCATTTCTATTATATGGTTAAAAAAAAAAAAAAGAATATGTAAGCGTTTTTGCTGTAATTCCTATGCGCAAAGGATCTTTGTTGTGCTTACTGCATCATTGCATGCCATTATTGGCGGGCCCATTTTTTTTTTTTTTTTTTTTTTTTTTTTTTGCATGTTCAAGGGTGCAAGTTGACATAACAATATTGCTCTAAAATGTTGCATATTCTTTTATTTAAATCGATATTTTTTAACATGTTAAAAAAAAAAAAAAAAAAAATCAAGATATTTTAAATTTCAAATAAAAAGTATCAGTAAGCCATAGTTTAAAAATAGATAAATAGGTATTTTAAATAATCTGAAGGTGCATGTGTCTTTTGGGAATGTTTGAATTGTCATAGTTATTTGTCACTGTTGTCAAAGATATTTAAATTGTTCTAGTGCCGTCATAGATGTCATAGCCACTCCTTCTTGCATTCTTTTATGGGACACATAATCCTTCCTTCAAAATTGATACATTTTAAATTATATACACATTTATTTATTTTCTATATACACATCTTGGTTTCATTTTTACAAGTGACACACAGATTAAATTATCTAATACGTGTATATCTATAATTTTCTTATAGAAGTTTTTATTAATATAAATAATTTACACCTATTTGTTCTTGCTTTGATGAGTGTTTTGCAGTACAGCATGCATGTTTTTACGTATACGCTTTTAATTTCAGTCAGACCTTCATGTTTTTTTAACTGTTTTTGGGGCGCAGTTAAATAACAAATTTTCCAATAGTTTTCTTTTTCTCCTACACATACACATTCACACATTTTTCTCAGTAATCTATGTTATGATAGTAGATTCACGACCTATTAATCTGGCATAGTATGTAACTGAGTTTACACATTTTTCTTATCTGACTTAAAATTTAGCAGAACATGTATAACATCATGATTATGGCAAGATACTTATCACATGTTTTAAAGCCTTCCAGGTAATAGCAATAATAATAATAAATGATTAATTATTTAAAATAAACAAATTTCAAGTATATTTTTCTATAGGATTCATATGGCTCACTTTCCTTTGATATACAAAAAATTATTTATATACAAATAAAATTGATAAAAATAGATAAATGAAATAAAATTAAAATAGAGTTTTCATTTATTTGTGAAAGAAAATGCTTTTTATATGTGTACTAATGACCAATGCTATTTTTTGTTAATAAGTTATTTTGAAATTTTACTTTATGCAATTAAAACAATTTAATTTCATTGACCTATTCGATTGATATTTTTGCTAATTTCTAAACTTTATATACTTTTATAATGACATTTGAAAATGTTTAAATAATTAAAATTATGTTTTTGAGTATACAGCAATATTTAATAATGATTTTTCTCAGTTTACTCTGAAAAATATTTATATACATTATATGTATACGTACACAATTATTTTAGATGTGTAATATTTGATCACATTCTAGTTTGATAGCAATCTTTGTGCAGTATCAACAATTATTCTTTATATACAGTGTTTACTTGTCTCTATTTCTTAAAAATGAGAGAATTTTTCAAAATCCAATTACACACTCTCACACACACATATATGTATTGACTTCACTCATTTGAGAATTACTTCAGTTTTTATTGTTTTTCTACAACCAAAAATATTTTTAAATATTTAGTTATTTACACATTACTCATTGTTATATTTTAATCATTATTTTGTTTTGCATTTCTTTAAATTTATGACACATTGCTTCATACTTCACACATCAATATTCTCACTGAAATGTAGTAATCTATTCTTGTACATTTCAAATCTACTTAATTATTTTTAGATATTGACATTACACTTCACACATGATTTTACAGATATTATTCTTACAAACACAATTATTTATATAATAATTAGAATGAAAAAAAAAAAAAAAAAAAAAAATTCTACACATTTACATATCAACATATTTACAGTGTTTACATATATGAGATATTTCATGTTATTTTATCATATTTTCTGGTATTTATCAATGTTTGTTTGCTACTACATGGTATTTTAATAATTTGCTGAGAGTTTTTTTTACACTTGCATTTCTACTATAACAAACATGATACTTGTCACATTGTCCTCTACAACTCATTATAATATTTTATACATTTTACACATATATTTCTTATATATTGATAAAAAAAAAAAAAAAAAAAAAAAAAAAAAACTTTCAGATTTCTTGAAGCAATGTTTAGTATTGTAATATTTATAAGTTACTTTCGGCAGGGCTTTTCCACTCTACACACATTTATATACACACAATTTTACAAATATGTTCTCACACATTGTACATAAAAGGAAAAAAAAAAAAAAAAAAAAAAAACCTAACAATTATGTTAAGGTAAATTTTTTTGATCAATCTTAAATTTACATGATTGATTTGCCTTGCTCAGTAACTGTAAAAAATATTTACTTTTGACTTTTGCATATGAGATAATCTTTGTTTTTCTTAAACATACAGACACACTTTCACATACATACATCATACATAAAATAATTTTGATTTTTGAAGCTGATTATAAAAAACATTGATCATACTGAAATTGAATATAATAAATATTATAAACATTTTAATTGAATAACTAAATGAAAATATTTAATGATATTTTGTACACATTGCAGCATTTGTTTTTCAATAATGCTACAAATATTCTATATCTACATATTTTCTCTTACATACACATTATTTTATATATTCGTCTGAATTATATATCTAAATGATATTTTAATTCTAACAATACATTCACATTCATATGTTGTCAAACATGTAAAAGATAATTTTACATCTTAAGATAATTTAATATCCACATTTTATATTAAAAAAAAAAAAAAAAAATGCAATTCATCATGTTTTTCATTTTAAGGTAGATTTATGCCCTACATTTGTGTTGTGTTGCGCGCGCCAATGCATGTGTGGTAATTTTGTCATGCATGTTGTTATCCTTGCATTTGAATATCTGGCCAATTTTTCTTTTGTGGGGTGGTAGCTGATGGGAAAAATCAGCCATTTTGTTAAAAACAAAATAATAAAGATACAAAAGGGCATTATTTAAAAGGAAAAGGAATATAAAAATACAAAAGCTGTTGTACTGAAGAATACAAGCTGTTTTATTACCTTTTAAAAGCCTAAGACAGAAATACAACGTCATATTTATGACCTGCACCTGCACGCGGAACTCTGAAAGGGGACCACCCGCATTTAAGCCCCACTGGCTACCGCCAAAAAAGCCCCGGCGAGGTCGTAAAAAAAGGCACCGTAGTAATCTAGAAGCAAGCAGATTGGTAGAAGAAAGGTCCAATCAGAAGATAGACCCAATAAAAAAAATGCAAGGAGAAGACCTCCTCCAAAAATTATAATGAGAGTCTTAAAAAAAATTAAAGGGGAGAAAAGATTCCTTTAAGAGTCAGAATTCTAAAAAATTGCCTTCGTGTGTGCAGACGTAATGTGAGGTCCTGCTATCATCAGTGTGGTGCTGCCTAGCCGAAATGATTCATCTAGGATACTTAAAGATGTGCTCCCTGTTAGCCAAAATATTCCTCTTGTGCCTGGACTGTGACATAGCATCTGATAAATCTGGTGAGAATTTCTTACATTTCTCGGTCAGTAATTTTACCGTGCAATGCTGGTAAAGCACATTTGTTTTTCTAAGTACTCATCTTTAGCACCATTGATGCAAAATCAAAGATCATTGTTATATCATTTATATTGTATTGTAAAATTATAGAATAATCAATTTAATTAGTATTCAAAATTTGGATATTTAATAAAGAAATTAATTAAAATTATATGAATCTAATATTATTTGAGAGTAAGTTTATTTATTAATAACCATATTATTTTTCAGATTAATGTTTGCTTTTTAATTAGGATTAATTTTAGGGCATTTCACAACGCATGCCCGAATATCGAATTGATATTCCAAAATGTACTACCACGAAGATGTCACCTTAGAGCCACGGAAGTAAAGGGTAGTGTGATTTTGGTTAATATCCGCCCAACATCTACCCCTTTCCGGATTTGGTGCCGTGTATTTGGTGACGAATTTGGCATAGTTAACTTTCAAAATTTTTCCGCGTTATTTACTAAAATCTAATACCATTAAAATTATTAACGTTAGCGGAAAAACAAATAAAATAAAAATAAAAGATGAGTACAGAGAAAAAAGATTTAAGGAAATATAATTATTTGTACGTATACTAACACTCAACAATGATGTATACTTTATAATTTGTGTCTTTTATTCAATTATATGTGTTAAGTGTAGACATGAAAATTAAAGGTTAAAGTCAAAAATAATAAAATAACAGAATTAATATAGAAAAGAGAAATATCTAGGGTTGTGTGGATATAACATAATAAAAAGCTAAAATAATCAAGTAAAAATTTTTCCAAATATGTATGGTATAAGCGTATAGAAAAAAAAAAAAAAAAAAAATTGTATCTTGTTTATCTTATGGTATTATATATATATATATATATATAAATTCTTGTGAAACAAAAGAATAATCACTTCAAAAAAAAAATTGAAAGTGGTAGAATATAGTGTGTTTGCAAATTTATAGGAGATTTATCGCAAAATTAACAGAGGTATTATTATAAATTGAATTTTTTTCAAAAAATTGTATGCTTAAATAAAAGCCTTATATACAGGAGTAACAAATAATGTGCAAATAAATAAATTGATTAATTAAGAAACTTATGAAAATAAATTAAAATAATATTTGCAAAAAACAGAAAGTTATTCCTGTATATATGCTAATTGTATATTATGTATATATATTTTGATTTTATATATATTGTATTTTATTACATATTTTGGAGGGGTAATCAATTTAAGTAAAAAAAAAAAAAAAAAAAAAAAAAAATACGCGTATGAGATCCTTTATACCGAGATTGGCAAAAAAGAAAATAAATTACGCGGAAAATAAAGAAATAAAATCAAACGAAAATTCTAAAGAGAAAAATAAACCAATTAAGAAAATGGCAGACAAAATTGTAATAAGCTATGATGCTATCCTGAATAGTCTACCCAACTTTGACGGAAAAAAGAATAATAATATCGTAAACTTTTTAAAAGAATTCGATACACTAGCTGAGGAAATTAAGTTACCAGAAAACTTAAAAGTAATATTGTTAAAAGCCAAAATAACGGGCCAGGCAAAAGAAAGCCTAATTAACGACGAAGACACAAATAATATTAACAAGTATGCTGACATTAAACAACGGTTACAAGAATTATTTAAAAGGGAAATCTCTTTTGACATCTCATAAAATGAATTCATGAATTTGAAACAAACACCGACACAATCAATAGAAGACTTCACAAAAATATTCAACAGGGCGGCAAACAACTATTTAAAAGATTCAGGCCACTCAGAAAAAACTGGGGCTAAACAATTCCTAGATACGATTAAATTGACAAAATTTTTAGAAAGCATAAGGCAGGATATTGCATTAGAAGTTAGAAAAATGGCACCAGACTCGATAGATAAAGCAATTAAATTTGCTAAACAAATCGAAAGCGCTTTTAACGCTTCGAAAATAGAAGAAATCAACACTACTTCCAAAGAGGAAAACAAATTATATGAAATGCTCCTAAATATGACAGTCAGACATAATGAAGAATTAAAAGAAATTCAAAAACAATTAAAGGAGAACAAAGAAATGCAGTTTAAACAGACACAGGTACAAAATACAGAAATTTGTAATATTTGTAAAAAAAGAAATCACACAACAGAAAACTGCTGGTTTCATGAAACAAATAAAAACATAACACAAAATAAACGCAGATATCAAAACAAAGATTTAAGGGGAAATAACTCATATCAAAGTAGGTTCCCAATAACAAACCCTCAAAATTATCAAACTTATCCTCCTGTGAACTATTATTATAATTACCCACCGCCTAATAATTTTCCAAATTACGCTGCACAATCCCAAAACAGTCCCCACTTCGAAAATTTTGCCTATCCACAACATTACACAAATCAAAATGGATATAATCAAAACAATAGGGGTGCTAGACCCAAAACAACATATAAAAATCAAGGCTATAAAAACCAGGAAAACTACAAAGGAGGTTTATAAATAAAACATATAACAATAACTCAAGCCCAGATAAACCTCCAAATTTCGGGCTTAAAACAAAAACTAATACCTACGGAAATTCATACAAGAAGACAGACCAAAATTAGCCTTCATTACTGAATTTGGTAAATTCCAACCTACGCGACTAAATTTTGGTAATAAAATAAGCACATCAGTATTTGCGGAACTAATCGATAAAGTACTAGGAAAATTTGATCAATATAAAGTACGTTATTTCATTGATGATGTTATAATAGCAGCTGATAGCATCAATGAAATGTTAAACTTATTACAACAAGTACTAAGCACATTAATTAAAGAAAACCTAACAATAGAACCTTCAAAAATGCAAATATGCAAACAAGAAATAGAATTTTTGGGATTTAAAATCAATAAAAATGGTTATGCACCGGCCAATAAAAACATTCAAAAAATTCAAAAATTAGAAAGACCCAAAAACAGAAAAGGCGTAAAATCTTTACTGGGTCTAACAAACTATTTCGCATCACTGATAGACAATTACGCTGAAATAGTAGCACCATTAAATGAGTTAACAAGTGAGAAAAGGAAATTTGAATGGACGGAAGACGCCGAAACTGCATTAAAACATATTCAAAAAATTATTCTAAATAGTCCAACTCTCAAACCACCAAATTATGACAAAGAATTTTTTTTGATTACTGATTGCTCAAAAATAGCGACGTCCGCGATTTTATCGCAAGAAATAAATGGCATAATGTACCCTATAGAATTCTATGGAAGAAAATTAAAAGATACTGAACAGCGTTACCCAAGCATTAAGCTGGAATTGCTCGCCATATACGAGAGCATAATCCATTTTAAAAATATTTTAACAGGGAGAAAATTTACGGTAGTGACTGACTCAAAAGCCATCACATACCACTTAAATTTAGAAAAGAATTCAGACATTATAGCCAGATGGTTACTGGAATTGCAATCGTATGATTTTACTGTAGAACATATAGAGGAAAGAATTAACCCTGCCGATTACATATCGCGACATATCAATAACATCACGGAAACAAATTCAACCAACAATTTATTTGAAGTTAATAAAAATTTGACAGACGAAAACATAAAACTTGAACAAATGAAAGATAAAAAAATATCTAAAATAATATCAGACATAAAAAAAGGAAAATCAAATAGAACAACTCGAAAATTTGAATTAACAGAAAAGGAAATATTAATTTTAAAAAGAAGTACAAATGATAATCAAAAAGAATTATTAATTATTCCAGATTCATTAAAAAACGAAATAATTAAAGAAGCACATAAAACCCATTTTGGAGTTAAAAAAACCCTGCACTTAATAGGAACGCGTACATAGTGGTATGGAATGTACCAAGACGTGAAAAATCATATTGCAAATTGCATTGAATGCATGAGACACAAACAACACACAATCCCCAAAATTGAAATACAAAAAATGGAAAAAAAATTACAAGCCAGGGGAAGTATTACACATAGACCTCATAGGTAAGTTACCTATGACTTTTAGAAAAAACATATTTATAATGGTAATAATTGATTCCTTCTCGCGTTACATGGAGGCAGTACCACTCAAAAATGCAGAGTCACAAACCATATTAAACGCATTAACAGACTATATAGGCAAATTTGGCATGCCAAGAGAAATACATTTAGACAATGCACAGTACTTTAGAGGCAAAACATTCACAGAATACATGAAACAATTAAATATTAAATTACATTTTAGCTCTATTTATCACGCTTGCTCGAACGGAATTGTAGCAATTTCAAATAAAATAATAAAATCATCACTAGCCGCCATGACAAAAACGACATTTCAATGGGACGAAAAATTAAATTTTGTGAAATTACATTATAATGCAACAATACATAGAGCAACAGGTTTTTCTCCCGCTATGATTTTTTTTGCGAGAGAAACTAATACACCATTTAATGCATTCTCAGAGGCAACAAAAATTACTACTGACAGCTATACAAATAAGCGTCTGCAACACATTCAGAGTGTAAAAGAAGACGCACTAAAAAATCAAATTCAAATCATGAATGAATATAACAAAAATTTAAATTATAAGGACAGAGACCTAAAAGTTGGACAGACGGTATATATGAAGAGCCTTAGAAGGCCAAATATATTTCAGCCTAAATTTCTTGGCCCTTTCCAAGTATTGAAAATACTGCGCAACATGAATATTTTATTGAAAAACGCTCACGACAATAAAGCGAAACCAATTAAGGTCCACATATCTAAACTATATGCACCAAAATATGCAAAATAATACAAAAAAAAAAAAAAAAAAAGAATATATATATATGAAATGATTTTGTAAATAAACCAATAATTATCCATTAAATAATTAGATAGACATGAATTTTCAAAAAAAAAAAAAAAAAAATTGTTGCTATGCATACAAGGAAATGTAAAGCAATACTCAATGTAAATAAACAAACAAATAAAGGTGACGCACGTGAATAAAATGTAAATATGTGTACATAGAAACAAAAACAGAAAAGGGTCTGTATTCATAATAACAAATGAATAAAATAAATATGTATAGATATAAAATACATAAATGTGAACATTACATGAAATCTACATATATATATATATGTTTAGATATTTAGAAAATTATTCATGTATCTCAAAAAAATAAATAAATAAATAAATAAATAAAAGAAAATAAAAAAATAAAACAAACAAACGAAAATAGCACAAATGAGAAAGATTAAGGCAGGAAAGAAAACTCATGCAAAAGAGAAGGAGCGTGCAGATCAAAAAGTAAACAGAGAGGTTAGTCGTTTACATAAGAGAGTTACCATAACAACGAGCAAAAGAGACTCGTGGAACAAAACAGGTTAGAAGAAGGAAAATATCACGAAAGATGCAAAAAACATACTCACTAATCCTGGGACAGATTTCAAGGTGGGAGAGATCAACCAAAGAGGAAAGATTGAGCGCTTGATGATCCAGGTAGGGGAAGAGCCGTATTTCTGCAAAGGAAACGAAATATTACTCGAAGTGTCAGGTCAAAAGCAAATATGAGATTACAACTTTCATGATCATTCACACTTTAAAAAGATTAAATCATGTTACTTGCATGACAAACATTATTAAAATTCGCATCATTTCAAACTTAAAGAAAGATGCACATATTTATATTTTTAATGAGTAAAAAAAAAAATAATAATAATAATGAACTTTCGGCGAACTGTAAGCAAAAAAAAAAAAAAAAAACTTAATACCCTAGGATTAAGACTCAGTATCGTTAAATACAAAAAAAAAAAAAAAAAAAAAAAAGAATTTTCGGCGAATCTTTAGCAAAAAAAAAAAAAAAAAAAAAAAAAAAACCTTAATAGCTTAGGATTACAATTCATTATATTTATATACCAAAAAAAAAAAAAAAAAAAAACCGTCACTATAAAAAAATCTCTAACACACTCACACACATATGCACACAAATAAAAAGTAACAAAATTACGCAAAATTACCATCTTACTACAGAATGGTCTAAAAAAAAAAAGGTGAATTAAATGCAGATTATATACAGGAAAAATAATAATGAACAGATAACCTATATTTTATAATAAAAACAATTTTACATAGCCTACCTTACATCCGGGTTCAGAATACAGCCAAGATAATGAGGTGGCCCGTTGGTAGGGCGCAGGCGTTTTCTGCCAAGGGGGGTCGACCCACACTCGTATACTCTGGCGTATAGCATCACCCTGCCAAAACAAAAGTCAAGACTGGACAGAATTTTATTAAAGCAAAACAAAAATAAAATAAAATAAAATAAAATAAAAACACAACATTCAATGGGTTAAGAAAGCCACAGTACAATGGAATCAATATACTCAAGATCTGATCAGATCTGCATTTATCACGCTCACAAATCATATAGTAAAAAATAACAATAATAAATAAACACATGAATATACACAATAAATATACACAAACAATTTTTGTTATATTCTTCTATGTTTACGATTCCTAATCAAATATGCGAGAATTACGCAGCGCTAGGAAGCAAAAAAAAAAAAAAAAAAAAAAAAAAAAAACGGAGACCGAGAAATACAGAAAAATCATGCAAAATTCAAGCCGCAGCGGTGAAGGAACGTAAGATAATAGAACATAAAGCACGGCGAACGCAAGTTAGATAAAATAATAGCAACTATATAAAATAAACAAACAAGAAATAAACCTGCAATGAAGATAAGTTAATAATAGCTGAAAGAAAAAGCAGGTACATATTAATAATAAAACTGTAAACAGAATAGATAAAAAAAAAAAAAAAGAATATAGCTCACGCTCATCCAAGTCCCATAATGATGGCGTCAGAGTAGGCTACATATATATTGAGAGGGGCATCCAAAATCCCACGAAGCACACACATGAAACAAAAAAATAACAAAAGGGATTTATTAAAGGATAATGGATAGCACATACACCTAACTTAAACATAGGTGAAGCAACAAAGCTTAAGCAAAGCAATAAAATATACATATAATAAAATTAAACTCACTTGTAAACTAGCAAACAAATTTCTAATCCGATGAACGCGTGTGTCTCTCGGCTTCTCTCGAGTAAGTCACAGAAGAAGCTTATCTAAGCTATCCCCCCAAAAAACGATTAGCTAAACAGGATGTTGTATCATTAGCGCGGCTCATTCCCACGCCAAACAGGCGCATGTGAGGAAAGGGGTTTTGTCACCCACATTACAAAACTGCAAAACAGCTCTCGGAAGTGAAAATTAATATTTCAAATAAAGCAAAGGACTTTTCAAAAAAAAAAAATATATATATATATATACTGCCTTACTTAATGGTAATAAAGACATATTACCAAAACGATTAAATACATTCATGTATCTCATGTAATATACAAAATTTCTCTTTTATTATTGCCTATATACTGAGAGCAATGAATGATATGTATATAGAACGAATGCATAAACTTGTAGAATTTTACTAACAATGCAGAAAAAGTACTATTATATGTGAATTTAATGTATTGTATGTGTTTTTATAAATGATATAAAAAATGAGTGTTGGTATACGGTATAAATGATTAAAATTATTGAATTAACATGCAATATAATAATGATAACTTTTAGCATTAATACTAAAATGTTTACTGACCGAGTGAATTAATCCTGTAGAACATGTGTCACAAAATTATAAACTGAATACAACTTATAAACTGTTGCCACAATCAACTACAAAATGCAACGACCATAAGACTCTCTATCACATATTCATGATCACAAATTGAACTATCTCAAAAAGCAAATATTGAAACATTTACATATTTGGATCAACTATGCATGATAACCAATTAATAAACAGTATTGAACAGTATATTATGAACTATCATCAGTTACTATTGAACTAAACTTCATGAACAATTAATAATCCAGTGTCGAACTGTACGTTCATTAATCTTTATGCATATATATACAAGGAGCTAATAGTGCTCAACTACATCACAAGGACTCTAATGTGCACTAAAAAACAGTTTAGCACAAATATGCATAAGAAATTTACTGACCAAATACACCAGATTACTACGACAACTAAAGGACTCATAATGTATTGAGATAAAGAAACTGTCTCAAACTTATTCGACAGGGGGATAGGCTGATGGGAAAAATCAGCCATTTTGTTAAAAACAAAATAATAAAGATACAAAAGGGCATTATTTAAAAGGAAAAAGAATATAAAAATACAAAAGCTGTTGTACTGAAGAATACAAGCTGTTTTATTACCTTTTAAAAGCCTAAGACAGAAATACAACGTCATATTTATGACCTGCACCTGCACGTGGAACTCTGAAAGGGGACCACCCGCATTTAAGCCCCACTGGCTACCGCCAAAAAAGCCCCGGCGAGGTCGTAAAAAAAGGCACCGTAGTAATCTAGAAGCAAGCAGATTGGTAGAAGAAAGGTCCAATCAGAAGATAGACCCAATAAAAAAAATGCAAGGAGAAGACCTCCTCCAAAAATTATAATGAGAGTCTTAAAAAAAATTAAAGGGGAGAAAAGATTCCTTTAAGAGTCAGAATTCTAAAAAATTGCCTTCGTGTGTGCAGACGTAATGTGAGGTCCTGCTATCATCAGTGTGGTGCTGCCTAGCCGAAATGATTCATCTAGGATACTTAAAGATGTGCTCCCTGTTAGCCAAAATATTCCTCTTGTGCCTGGACTGTGACATAGCATCTGATAAATCTGGTGAGAATTTCTTACATTTCTCGGTCAGTAATTTTACCGTGCAATGCTGGTAAAGCACATTTGTTTTTCTAAGTACTCATCTTTAGCACCATTGATGCAAAATCAAAGATCATTGTTATATCATTTATATTGTATTGTAAAATTATAGAATAATCAATTTAATTAGTATTCAAAATTTGGATATTTAATAAAGAAATTAATTAAAATTATATGAATCTAATATTATTTGAGAGTAAGTTTATTTATTAATAACCATATTATTTTTCAGATTAATGTTTGCTTTTTAATTAGGATTAATTTTAGGGCATTTCACAACGCATGCCCGAATATCGAATTGATATTCCAAAATGTACTACCACGAAGATGTCACCTTAGAGCTACGGAAGTAAAGGGTAGTGTGATTTTGGTTAATATCCGCCCAACAGTAGCATGTATGGCATTAGGTGCATAAATTTACTTTTCCCACTAATTTTCAGACTACATAATGGGATTTGATATACATATAATAATAATAATAATAGAAACAGTACAGATGTATACTGAATTAAACAAATAAATAAAGAATAATATGTCTTGTATCTGCAAAATACAATTACACCACATTTCTTATTTATATAACATGTTTTTACTTTTTTTACAATTTTTGTTTGAATTTTATGATATACTAATATTACATTTTTCATAAACAAACACACACATTAATATATATATATATATATATATAAATTATTACTTTTTACATAAAAAAAAAAAAAAAAAAAAAAAAAAAAAAAAAGCCATTACATTTTATGCACACAGAAGTTTACTTGTATACTTATTTCAATTTTATGGTATTATACACAAACATACACATTCTTTTTCTGTCTTTACAAATCAATAAATAAATGTTGCTTCAAAAAAAAAAAAAAAAAAAAAAAAAAAAAAGAGGAATTGTATATTTCCCCAAAATACACATTAATACATAATTTTATTAACAATTAATGAAATGCAATTATATTCACTGTATGTTTATGTAATTTTCTATTCTGTTTGCACATTGAATTGCTATCATTGGTAATGTACATCCCTATTGTGTCAAGTAAACAGAGGTAAAGATATTTCCTCTACTTATCATGGACATGACTAACATATGTTATACTACTGCTTGCAAATATTCCAAGTAAAATTTTAGAATTTGTTGCTTAAGATACATATGAAAAATATATTGGTTGCTAATGTAATGTTTTGTATTACATGAAATTTGATACTGCAGTTTAAAAATAAATAAATAAATAAATGGTGATGAGCAAAATTATACCTAGCTAAAATAAAGCTATGGTTTTATTCATTTTTTAGCAACCTTATGGCTCATCAAGACGTCTTTTAAAATTTTTTTTGTCATGACTTATATTGAAGAGTGCACCTATATATGAATATATGAATATTGATGAAAGATATCTTACAAAATATATCTACTTGGCCAAAAAGCAATGGATTTTATATAATAAATAAAAAAATAAAATAAAATAAAATAAATTGACATGTCATCTTAAGTGTAGTATTTTATAGGCATTGCTTCCTTATTATTCAATTGTATTTGTGTTTATACGTGACCATAGATCCATATTAATCAGTTACTTGTATAATTACATATATGCTTATTTCATTATATTAGTGCGTTATATTTTATTATATTAGTGTGTTATTTTACTATATTTCATTGTTTATTTGTGTTAATTACATTCTTATACATTTGTTAACTTAGAAAGAGCATGGTTGCAATTTTCTGTGGCAAGGGGGAGAAAATATGTGATATAGATTATCACATATTATAAAAGTTATATTTTTTTCTTTAAAGGAATAGGTAAATTATGTAAATAAATTAAATTATAAATTAGATTCCTTAATCTTAAACAACTGCTTAAAATATAACGATTTTATCCTATAAATAATAAAGTTTACAATATGCATTTTCTAATTTTTATATCTTCCCTTTCGTGTCTTTTTCAGTGTAACTGAAACAAAAATCTTTGATCTGTTCCCAGTATTCACTTAACAAGCCTAACGTACTGGAAATTCTTTTTGCTCTGTAAATGATAATGTTTTGACTTATTTCTATCCTTTTGTTTTGTGAAACCAGAAGATAATTAATTCGGTCTCTTTTAATCTTACATCGAAATGTAACTCCTGCAACCTCTTGTCACCAATTTTACATCAACGGTTAAATAGAATATTTGCTTAGCTAGATATTTTCCCACGGTCTAAGGCTTGGCGAAATCATGCCAACATTCACTATCAACGGTCAATAAATTACTCGTCACTTTTTGAAATATACATATGAATATTCCTAAAGTAAAGCAACCATTCTCTATCTTAACACTTTGAACTTGGCGTGTAATTAAACGCCAAATGCATTGTCATTTGTTTTGCTTCAGTTTTGGGAGCGGACTCTTCCTTTCTGAACACAAGACATGTAAGAGCTCAAGAGAGATTCGGGCCTAGGGCCCGGCCGGATCATCGGTACTGTTTCCCCCACTCCAGAATGTTTTCGTTAAAAAAAAACTTGTATTCCTTTAATTAACTATGGTCACGTGAATTGAAAGATTTTTAATAAACCGGCATGAGAACCATATATGTCTCTGAGTTAATTCCGAGCCTGGACCTTTAATCGATATTCAGTTTTTAATGATGTTTTTTTACCTTACAGCTAAAACCATCAGCAAAAATGTGTTTTCTTTTACGACGGCCGCTCATCATCTTGACAACAATGCATGCACGTTTGCATGCTTGCATTCAAAATTCTGGCGGTTACACCGGTTACTAATGTACCAACATTTCACATTTGAAATGGCTCTTCTCGCCAATGGCTCTACCTGTGATCTTGAAACTTTAATCAATTAAATATGTTACCTAGACAAATGTGTTGCTGAAATTTCATTACTGTACAATAATTTTTTCTTGGTGTTGGGATTTTTTTTTTTTTTTTTCCATCAGTGTAGAATATCATAAACAGTCGACTTCGATGCTGATTGCTTTATTTTATTTTCAAGATATTGTAAAGAATAATAACTAAATAAAGGTGAATTGACAGTAAAAAAAAGTAGAATAAATAAATAAATATAATAAATAAATTAAAATGACGAATCAAATTAAAGCATAATAATATGTGTTTTATATTAAGAAATTTTAAATTCGAACAAATGTGCTCGAAATGCTAAAGTACTTCGAGGTACAATAAAAGTTTGATTAACTTATTGTAAAAGTTTCCGTATTCGAATGTCGAAAATTTAAGCAGAACAAGTTTAAATAAGTTTGTAAACTTATAAAGGTTTTAGCTTTCTTTACGGGTAATGACTAGAAAAAAAAAAAAAAGATAATTTGTTTATGCCTGAATTGCTATTAAGTAAATTGTCAAGAACCAGTGTTGCCAAATTTAGGGACTTTTTTTTTAATAAGCACTAATAATTTTGAGGAGTGATATTTGCTATACATGATAGACGATTAATCGTCCATGTGATTAGGCAAACATTACAATAAAATTAGTGGTTGGTATTGAATAAAAAAAGTCCTTTAAATTGGCAACGCTGTCGAGAACACATATTAACAAGAAGTGATGTATTATAGCTCTTTCCATCGTCATCAACTAGAATGATGATTAGTTGATGATGACACTTTTGAGCTGAATGATGATACTTTTGAATGATGACACTGAATGATGACACTTTTGAGCTCAGACTGATGCCAGAAAAAGTAAACTCTGTTTGTTTTTTTTCGACCTGAAAATTTTAAGGCATTATAAAATCAAGATGCTCTTTCTAATATGATAAACACCGTTAACATTCTTCATATATAACCTTTTACCACTCAATCTGAACTTCAAGGGGTCGTTTTCTAAAAGCTTATTAGGATTATTTAAACAGCTTTAATCTACTGCACACAATCAGGATCTATATGCCGTATTACTTAAATATTTCAAATTGTTCACTCGCAAATTTTCGCTTAGAATTCATAGAAATCATACACAAAATATTTCCGAACCATATCTGTTAATTCTTAAATAGTTAGTATCAGATTATGAAATATGTCATACTAAAGAATAACGCTAATTTACATGGCTGCAACAAATAGTTAAACTTTGTGTCCACCACCCAAACCCTGTTCCAACATCGAAACGTTATCATATATGGTTAATACAGAAGGATATTCACACGTTATACAAATAATTTTATAATTTATTTTCTCTTTTGCAGTTTGAGACAAAGATTTGGCAAATTTAGAATCACCGTCTGCTACTTTTATCTTTTGATTGGAATGTAAAAATAAAATTTATTTTGAAAATAGCTTCTAAAATTCATAGATAGCTCGAAATCGAAAGTTACGTAACTGCCCTTTTCGAGGAGAAATATTCATATCACCAAATTATAAAGCGGTGTAAAAATCTCGGTTATTGCATTTCTAAAAAAAGTAAAATAGTCTAAGTGAAAATAAAAATGAAAACACGACCTCGAAACTTCATTCTAAGACTGTTCGAACGCAGGTAAATATCAAGAAAGTAAATTCTCTGAAAGGTCTATTGCATCGAAATCAGGAATGTCCTCTGCCACTGTAAGTAAAATCATTTATAAAGATTCGAAGTTAAAACAGATGTTTAAACCTAGAGTTCATCTGCTTTTGCCAAAGCGTATTGTGAAAGAAAAACAAATTGTAGACAATTATATGAAAAACAGATAGCTGCTAAAAAATGGAAATTTGTAGGAACATTCGATGAGGTATGGACATATTTAACCCGGGATCACTCGCACTATAGTTTTCATGCACTGTTACTCGAAAGGTGTTGAGAACACCCCAATTTTTAAAAGCGATTTTTTATTCTATGAAAACATTTTTTTGAATTAAACAAATAAGCTAGCAACAATTAAATAAATTAAAGAATAAATCACAGTTCTGGGCATCGTGCTTGGATATGGTTAAGCGTTTGTTTGTTGTTGGGGTGTAGAAAATATACCGTGCGAATTACCTTGGGTTAAGTAACTATAATAAAAAAAGATCAATTTTCTATTGCTCAGTTGACGGTAATGATCGTACGAAATGACTTCGTCAGTGTGCAGAAAAGTTTCCAAAGAGATTCATGACAGTTGCAGTATTTGTTACAACGGGAAATTAAAAATAAAAAAGTCTGAAGTAAAACCAAAATTAATTCACTTTACTATCAACAAAATATTTAGAAACAATTTTTGAAGGAGAAATTCCAGTCTTTATGGAAAAGATATTGACAAATTTAAGCTTCATATGGATAAAGCCTCCAGTCACATGGTTTAAATCAACTGTCGCTTATTTAGCAAAGAAGGAATCAGAAATGCAAATAAAATGTATCTCATTTTATGAAATGCCTGTAAAATCACCTGACGCTTTTTCAATGGACTTCTGCGCTTTTGGTTTATTAAAACGAGCCTTAGGAAAACAGCAATCCAAAAACATTGAATGGATTTTCGGAAACGGTACAAGTGGAATGGGATAAAACTGACATAATAGTGCAAAGAAAAAGTTTTTTTTTTTTTTTTTTTTTTTTTTTCATGAAAATTTCGAGGTAGAACTATCGTTAAGAACCATGGTTATCAGATAGAAGCAAATCGAGACAAAAAATACAGCATTTATACATAAAACTCAAGTATT
Organism: Salticus scenicus; assembly: GCA_963930645.1. Taxonomy (NCBI): domain Eukaryota; kingdom Metazoa; phylum Arthropoda; class Arachnida; order Araneae; family Salticidae; genus Salticus; species Salticus scenicus. Next base: position 86,622,332 of record OZ005651.1, read on the forward strand.
AAAATCGTTTTCATAAAGTGTGAACGATCTTCTGCTCTTTGAACATTATTTCGTAGTGCCAGACGTAATATTACGCAGTGTCTAGAGAGCGCAATGGGTCATAGAAAATCAAAAATTGCTGATGATATTCGTGGTTTCTTATATAAGGTGTCCAGCAAATGATACCCCAGTTTAAGAATAAAAAATCTCGAAAAGAAATGTCGATAAAAGAATAGAACAAACGGCATGTTTATTATGAAAGCTGTAAAAATTTTATACAGAAGTTTCGAAGTTAATAACAAAAGTTTCAAACAAATGACGTTATGTGCTGTGCAGAGTTCAAAAATAAATAAACTTTCAGTTAACTACGTGGTATAAACATTTTTCTTTTATTATGTACCTCTCATATTTCAATCATTGAACTGATTGCTCTGAACATCAGAGTACTATTTATAGGGATCAAGGCTGCTGCTACACTGTAAAAAAATTTTGTGTAACTGCACACCAAAATTGGTGGCAACTACTTTACACCAAAAGTGGTGTAATGAAAATTCTGGTGTAATGAAACACCTTTAGTTTTCGTGTAGGGAGACACCAAAAATTATTGGCGTTTCATTACATTAAAAAATTTTCATTACACTATTTCTGGTGTAAAGTAGTTGCCACCAATTTTGTTGTATACACTCCTGCTCAAAAGTTTAGCAAGATTTGCAAACGATCAATTTTTTTCAATTTAAAAACTTATCTCTCCATGAAATGTGTTAAAACACTCGGTATTTAAAGAACTGAGTCTTCCTCATGTTTTTAAGTGAAGATTGGTTTGAGACAACATTTAGGGGGTCGATAACAAATTTAGTAAAATCAATAATGTTTGTGATCGCTCTGTATCGTTAATTGAATGAAATGAAATGTAACTTTTTGGATATGTTAATGCAGAATCAGTTTAATTTGTTGATGAATTTGTGTGACAATACGTATTAAATAACGGAGATATAAGCCTTTATTTTAAAACTCCAGAAAAAATCAACATGTTTTTTATTTATAATATACAGAGTTTTAAACGAGAATTATTCTCACATTCAATTATGTTGGAAAAACACTTTTAAAACAGCATACTTCAATCGGAATACAAATATCTTAAACATCTCATGAAATATGAACATTTTTATGAAAAACGTTTCACTGCGCATGTGCGAAAGATAAAAAATTTTTTTATTGCGTAGGTTGAAAGCTAGATATATTGGGCAATTTTTGTCAACAGTGCATTTGAACAGAATAAAAATTAAGCAAATTATCCGAAAAAGAAAGAGCTGGATTTCAGATATTTTCCAAGAGTAGTTGAAATATATTAAGTGGTTTTTCACAGGCCACATAATTAATTTAAACTTCCAATTATTTTAACCACTTAGCAAAATATTAAAATTAAAATTTTTAATTTTACAAGAGCATTTTTAATTATCTAAAAAATAACTTTCATAAAGCTCTTGAACATCGGTCGAAGTACTTTTTGGGCGGCACCGCCCTTTCCTCAGCAACCTTTAGTGTCGTGGCGCCATACCTGGTGTAGATCTGCGCGCGACTCGTGCCCGTTCCATGCTGATTGGTCACTTGAAATAGTTAGTGATAGAAATATTTAGTTTTACGAAAGTATCTTTTATCTATATTTTTTAAGATATTAAAATCAGTCTGATATTTTTTATAGAAGATCCTATTTTTATATTTTTTCGCTAAAGTTTCTGAAGTATGGTTTAGTATTTCATTATAAGCTCTAATATATTATAGATACAGAGTACTCTGACCTTTTCGATTGCAATGGCTACTAAATTCACAAATAAAAAATTGTAAAACACAAACATGATTCATGAAGTAAGTGATATTTGTAGAATAATAACACACCCCGGCAAAAAATATGACAGAACTCAAAAATGCAATATTTGAGAAAAATCACTTTAAAATAACGATACATCACTGACTAAACTGCAATAAAACTAACTCAACTGCCTCTCTATTTCGAACTTTATCCAAATTTCAAAATAGAGATGTGTTGCTTTTCATGCACGTTGAGGTACTTCATAAACATTTTTTAAAGATATAAACTCAAATTTGCCATTTTTCTTCACTCGTATCGTCTTTCATAATGGGACGCAAAATGTTTTTTTGATGATGAAATAAACCTATTCAATGTAGAATATTATAAATTCTTTTTTTTTTTTTTCCTAAGAAAATCACATGTGCTTTTTTAATCTTTAGGAAAGATGCATAAAGGTATATAATTACAATAAAATAGTTATCTAGAGCGAAAACTTAAACAATATTTATTAATTCTATATTATTAGAAATTCAGACGAACGATTTAACTGCAGTGATAAATTGCTACTGCAATACATAAATTTATATTTACAAGTCTATTAGTATGAATGCTGTTACATTATGAAACTCTTAAAAGGGGTGATCGGTGCTTGGGAATAAGGCCGATTGACTGCTCTAGGTTCCGAGGTCTGACGGGGAGTGCCTTCCATGGAGGTCTTTCTAAGGGGTTCTAGTCCGCATTTACGCAAGTTTCGGAGAAAACCACGGAAAACTTCGAACGACTAGGCTAACGAGCGCGACCTGGGATGGAACCCGGCACCTCACATATACCAGCTTTAAGCGCAGAACCGCTCGGCCGCTGGTGGGCCCTCTTCAAGTAGACAATTATTTTTTATGTGCATTTAAAACTTTTAAATAGTTAGAATAATATGACAAAATTTAAATTAACACATAGATAAGTATCAGATGCATATGAGAAGATTTAATGTTTGCTGATAGATGCTTCAAAAATATTTCGTTTATCCTATTCTCGCTCATCTAGAATCTGAAGTCTAATGTTAACTTACCAACCATATTTAATTGTGTGTAAAAAAGTGAATGAATTATATGCTATTAAAAGAAAAAGAGAAAATCAAAATATCTTCCCACTTTCCCGGCTTTCCGCTTTCGAATTTTGGCTCAAATGCAAACAAAATAAATGTAAAATCGGAACATCCGCTATTGTGTAAATAATTACCGTATTCAAGAGGAAAAGAAAAAAAAAAAAAAAAAAAAAACAGTTTTGTTTATTATACAACTAGCAGGATACACTCGCTTGCTGGTCACTATATTTAAATGAATTTTCAAAAGAATTGAATCACTATTTATTTTTTGCATCACATATTATATATATATATATACAGATATATACCTACATTGAAATAGCTCTTCGGGTACCTACGGCAGCTTTTTTTTACACCCCCGCTGCATCGGGTGCTGGTCCCGCTGCCTGCAGAAAGAATTTTCCCGAGCACTTCAATTTGGGTAGTATTTATTGACGACAGGTACATCTACTATAATTTAATAACTGCGATTTTAAACATGACTGTATCTCAGCATGTATTAAATATTTTAGTTTTTGAACCATGCATTTTATAGCCCCCACATTATATTACTCTTTAATTCCGACCAATATAATAAATAAAAAATTAGACATAATATAGATTTTCTTTTAAAAGGAATTAAATACATTAAAAACAAAATAAAATTTAATTAAACTTAAATTTTAATCAGTTTAAGCTTTTCTACTATATACTACCATTTCCCCCCGATAAATACTAATATAAATTAATATATATATATATATATATATATATATATATATATATATATATATATATATATATATATATATATATATATATATATATATATATATATATTAAAGGGAGTAGTTAAATAACTAAAAAATAATATATATACATACATATATATATATTATAAAAATTATACATAACTGTAATAAATGCGTTTTTAAATTCAAAATTTAACATATTTAATTGTTTCAGCTGCATTATCATTCGATTTTCAATAAATATAGTAAATTAAAAAAAAGGAAAACAAGATTTCGCTTTCAAATGAATGAAATAAATAGATAAAAAATAATTTGCGTAATAGCCGTTGCTAAGATAAGCAGACGATTAAAATAGAAGAATAAACTCTAAAAAAATGAACCATGGAAGCGATTATTTACCAAGTTATTATTCTCATATTTTAAATAATTTTTAAATATCTAATCGAGAATTCGAAAATCGGGCTTCGAAGGGCATCAGAACGACTCATAACAGTGTCAAACAAATAAGTCATAACAAACCATATCTCTCTGTGAGATTAGCCTATTTTTTAAAAAAGCTCCGGATATATATATACACATTGACACACACACATTTTATTTTATTATATAGAGAGATGATTCGTAATTTGATTTATATCTATGTCAATAATTATTTTTAAAACAAATAAATTTTATCAAGCTTTAATATGGTTTAACATATGAAAGCTATAGTGAGAGTATGGATTGCATTTTTGATTGGTTACAAGTATTTCGATGCAAAGATTATTTATTACTGCAATTGAAAACTATTTCAAAAAGAATATTCAATACTACGATAGACGATCACAATACATCAATAATACATACTCTGATTAAAAAATATTGTTAAACAACTGCTTTAGTAACTTAAACACGAACGCATGGAATGTCATTAAGAAATGATTACAAATAAACAAAATTAGGCTCAGTAAAGCTTAGTAACCTATAATAGATATAAATCTTACATTAAATATCATTAGCACAAAGAATACAGTCATATTTAACTTTATTTATCATTTAAACTTTATTTTAATAAAATAATATATTAATAAACATACCCGGGAAATGCAAAGTTAAAATCGATGTCTGTAAGATCTTCATGTCGGCGGAAAAATGGTATTCCAAAACAAAACAACAAACTGACATTGCCACGAGATATTTTTCAAACTTACTCCAAAATTGGTGTTCTGAGATTGAGTATAAGCACAAAAGATCTGGTGTAAGACTACACCGTCAGTGGTGTTTGACGCAATATAATTTTAATTTACACCATTTAAAATGTATCGGAACGCTTGATTAGGTGTAAACACGAAATTTAGTGCTTGTTTACCCAAATTTTGGGTATTTGAACACCAATTTTGGGGTGGCATTACTCCACACATTTTACAGTGAAGAAAACATTTTCGGAGAGGGTTCAAAGTTTAATATATATTGTTGAGTGTTAAAAATGATGTATAACTAAAAATTTTTCGACAAATTTCAAAATTCTGAGCAGGGTGTGTTTGAACCCCCTTTGTCTGTGGCCTTGATAGGGATACTGTAAGCGGTTACAGAGTATGTGGCGGTGGCTTTTGTTACTAATTTCGAAATTTCGAAATTATTTTTTTGCAACTTCTTTAATAAACATACCGTTTCTTCGTTCTTCAATCGATTTTTCTTTTCGAAATTATTAATTTCGAAATCTAGTTACTTTTTTTTTTTTTTTTTTTTTTTTTGCTGGATACTCTTTATATTGAAAGTTATTCTTAAAAAGTGCACTTAATACTGCTTTGTTAAAGAAATCCTTCTCGAGTCATATTCTTAGTCAGTCTAAGAACATGATTCGACAAGGATTTATTTAACAAAACAGTATTAAGTGTACTTTTTTTACATAGGAATTATTGCTAGTGCTCGAATAATTTTGCTTCCGACTGTAGTAAAAGTTTATGCTTTGTGTGTCTCACAAATTCTTAAGCTAAATAGACATATTAATTTTTCAATTAAAAGCAGTTGAATGTAATCTCGCATATACTGTCATAACATAAACCTATCTAATGCACCATGACATATACACACACTAAGATACCTTTTTTATTTGTCATACCTTTAAAACTAATGGTTGAAACAGATGAAACTGTCATGGTTGCATAATACCAAAGAGATGAAATGATACTTATGTACATTTTCGATTTAATAATTCACTTTATTACACTCTACGAAGTACTTTATAAAAATCTACATAAAACTTTCCTTTTAAGAGCCAGTTTTTTTTAAGAAGCGGGCAGACTTGCATAGTTGGCGTTTTTGATTTTGTTGAAATTTTCAAGAATGTTCTTTATGTAAAATTATTAGACACGTATATATATTTTTATTTTTGTTAAAAAAATTTTTTTTCTTGGAGATTTGGGGGGGGGGGGGGGTTAAAGATGAAATCCTCTGTTTTTTTACGAAAAGCATACCTATTTATGAAAACCCATACTTTTTGCGCCAGAAGTGAACCATGGTACTGATAGTTATTTTGTATTCTCTTGTTTCCAGACTAACTATTGGAACATAAATACTTATGGTTGACTCTTCGCGCAAAGGTCAAAGGCCATTCAAAATTCTTAAAAAAAAAAAAAAAAAAAAAAAGCCTTTTTTAAAAACTTTGACTCTTCAAATCTTCTTGCGCCAGAAGTGAACCACAAAGGTATATGTTTCAGTTCAGTAAATACATACTAATAATAACTACCCCAAAAGAGTAAAATTTGTGTGGTTGATTTCTGGCACAATCGAAAGCAATTTCGACGTAATATTTATAAATTCAATAGTAATCAATACTGAAATAAAGTAATAAAAGTTATTTAGCGTGTGCCACAAAACAAAAACTATAGTGCCGCATTACATAAAAAATAAGTAAGTTACCATAGGTTTGTGAATTGATCTTGTTCCTACTTTACTTAAGTCTTCTTTTTCCACTATTTTCATGCCTGTTCATTTCTGGTGCAAGCAGTAAATGACATGCAAAGTCATGCAGTTTTTGGTTTTTCGCAATTTCAAAGTCAAATATTTTTTTTTTTTTTTTCTTTTTTTTTTTTTTTTTTTTGTGCCAGAAGTCAACCACACAAATTTTACTCTTTTTGGGTAGTTATTATTAATATGTATTTACTGAAATATATACCTTTGGGGTTCACTTCTCGCGCAAGAAGATTCGGAGGGTCAAAGTTTAAAAAGAAAATACTTTTTCTTTTTTAGAATTTTGAATGGCCTTTGAGCTTTGCGCGAAGAGTCAACCATTTTTTTTTCAACCCAAAATTTTCTTTTACCAATTTAATTTTTTTTTTCTATTAATTGCAAAACAAGTACTATATCGTTTTTCGAGGACCGAATCCGAGGCCATCGTGTTATCAGCATGACGCTCTAACCAAAAGTCTAAGAACTGTCAAGAAAAATCATAGAACATTCTAGAATAATCTAACAAATACTTATACAAAATTAATATTGTTCTCGAATGCTTTTTAAAATATTTGGAATATTTAAAATTTTTCATCTTTTGCAAAAATGAAATATCTATATATTTATTTAAAATTTTCTTTTTGTTGAAACTCTTATTATTTTTATGTCTCTGCAGGAATAAATTTTTATTTTAGGCTTTTTAGGGCTCCACAATAATAAAAAACTTTCAGTGTTATTTTATTTATTTATTTTTATTTATTTATTTATTTTTATTTTTATTTTTACTGAAATTTTTATTTTGCGCGTTTTAGTAGCTCAAAAAAAAAAAAAAAAAAAAAAAAAAGCTTCTTAAAAAAATATATACATATCAAAATTCCTTAGGATACTGTGTAGGCAATGAAAGATTTTCCTTTATCAATTGACACCGTTTCTATTAATTATCTGCAAAAAAAGTAACACATCAGCTTGCGAGGATCGAACCCACGAGCATCGCGTTATCACCATGACGCTCTAACCAAATGCGCTAACGATCGACGAAATTGATTGCTTAAATTTACATTAAAGTGGAGGCTCCTTCTTTTTCAGAATGACACAAAAACACGATGATAAAAATCCAATAAAAAGCTTCTAAAAGAATATTTATTTATTTATTTATTGTTTACTTAACTTTTTATTTTGTGCTTTTTAGTAACTAGATAAAAAGCTATTTAAAAAACTCTTCAAAAATTATTAGGATACTGTGTACACAACGAAATATTTCTTTTTATCAATTGACATCTTTTCTATTAATTATTTGCAAAAATTAACATGCCGTTCTAAACAACTGAGCCATTAAGAGATACAATGAATTGCTTACTTTTTTTTTTTTTTTTTTTAAGTGGAAGCGTCTTGTTCTTTAGCATGCCAGAAAACGCAATGACAAATTGAATTTTATATAATAATATATATATAAAGCTTCTAAAAATATTTATATATGTATTTTTTACTTGAAAGTTTTAATTTTGAGCTTTTTTAATATCTAAATTATTTTGTATTTTAAGATTTTCTTTTATAAATTATCAACTTTTCTACTAATTATCTGCAAAAATTAACACGCCGGACCTTCGGATATCGAACTCACGCCCACCGCGATATTAACGTGACGTTCTAATCAACTAAGCCATGGAGCGACAAAGTAAACAGCTTATATTTACTTTAAAATGGAGGCGCCTTGTTTATTAGCGTGACACGAAGACACGATGACAAAGACAATGTCATATAAAAACCTTCTAACTAAAAATAGATTAATAATAATCTTTAACTATTAAAAGTCGCCAGCAAAGTTATTGAAGCGCACACCCACATTTTTCATTTTTATTTATTTATTTTTAGTTTGATCGCTAATTTTTATCATCCATTTACTTTTTTTTTATAAACAACATGAAGATAAGATCATGACTCAACAAATATTTACTTAACAAAACAGTACTAGGCGCACATTTCTTAGATACGAATTATTTGCTAGCAATCCAATAATTGTGATGTGCATTTCAAGTGTTCAAAAATGAGCTTCAAGTTAAGCGTTTGCAGTTTACTGCAGACGACTATTAAACGTCCGTTCCCATCTAAATCTATATACATTTCAATAACTTCTTAAAAACATCTGCAAGAGAAAATGTATTAATTATCAGTTTAAGTTCACAGTCTATTTTAAAAAGGTGTGAGTAATCCAAATAAATTAATCACACATCTTATTATTCACGGAGAGGAAGCCTGCTTTTCACAGCTTCTATTCTAATTAATAATAATACATAGTATTCAGTGTTTTTTTTTTTTTTTTTTTTTTTAATTGTTTCAGTACGATATCCATGTTTATTTTACTATAATAATTTGAATAAGCATATATTTGTTACGGGTATATATAGCAAACAAATTTTTGCTTATTAAGGTAAAATTTTTTTGAAAGATGTTCTCAAGTCGACCCGACTCGTAGAAAACTGAACCCAACCCGAAACCGACCCGCAATAAAAAAAAAAATTCAGTCGACCCGACCCAAACCCGACCCACACAAAAATTAAATCAGTCAACCCGACCCGCAATAGAAAAACATTAGTCGACACGACCCGATGCAAGACTCTAATTGAGATTAAGACTATGTGGGATTTAATTTAGAGTAAAAAAAAAAAAAAAAATGTGATTACTTACAGAATTATAGGTGCTCATGGCAATGGATAAGTAATTTTAACAGTTTGAATCAAATAAACGCACCACAGACACCGTATAGCAAAGTGCATAATCATCTGGAAATGCTGCTTGCGGGAACCCAACCCGAACCCGACCCGCAGTGAAAAAAAAATTCAGTCGACCCGACCCACACGAAAATTAAATCAGTCAACCCGGCCCGCAATAGGAAAACAAAACATTAGTTGACACGATCCGATGCAGGACTCTAATTGAGATTAGGACTATGTGGGATTTAGAGTGAAAAAGAATGTGATTACTCACAGAATTATAGGTGCCCATGGCAATGGATAAGTAATTTTAACAGTTCGAATCAAATAAACGCACCACAGACACCGTATAGCAAAGTGCATTATCATCTGGAAATGCTGCTTGCGGGAAAGGTCTGAAATATCTCCAAAATAGTCGGTTAGGCGCCCTTTTATAATGGCCGTGTTTCATTTTGAGTTAATTGATCCCTTGAGCATCAAAATTTGCCTGACTTCTTGAAAGATTTTGCTCCTCCATATCATAATGTACGGAGAATGTATCACTGTTTTAATAGTGCAATTTTTATTAAGTTGGCCACATTTTTGTTGTTCTGCTAGATTATTTTATCAGCTCGAAATAAATTAAACTTGACTTATCAGAGAAACCCAGTTCAGCCCAATAATTAACTGCTATTTTTTTTTTTTTTTTTTTTTTAATTTTTGGTGAACTGAAGTCTTGGGTTTTTTTTTTTTATTCTTGTCCTTAATAATAGTTTTTTTGAAGATCTGTTTTTTAATCTGCTTTGTTTAATTGTTTCCGCACTATTTTTAAAGAAAATATTTTGCTATGCACTTTTTTTTTTTTTTTTTTTTTAAATCTTTTCTAAAATCTGAACATGATACATATCGATATTTTAAAAATTTGCTTTTTAACTTGGGGTCATCTCGCTTGAATGAGCAACGTGGCCGCCTAAAGCCAAATTTCCAGTTTAAACAGCCAAAAAATTTTATATCTTAGAAAAAACCATCTCAACAATATTTCGTTAACATTTAATTATTTTGCCATCTCACATATTAAAATACTTTTTGATTTTCATTCTAAAATTAATATTTTTCGTGGCATCGTTAACTGCCTTATTCTTATCATTTTTGAAATACTTTCTAAAATTACAGTTATCCTGACAATTGCACTTTTTTTTAACACAAGGCTCAATGCTGAAGTGTACGTGGAGGACGACGTAATAAAATCTGTTCGAAAATTTGCTTTTTAAACGATAAAATTTGCGGTTTTAGAAAGTGAAAAGAAAAATATCCAAGTGCGGCTATTTTTTTTTTTTTTTTTTTTCCTTAGTGTATATTACAAATTTCTTCAGTAATGAAACATGTACAAAATTTTAAAAATTAATGCAGCATCTTTCTGACGAGATATTTGACAGTAAGAAATTTTGCGTGTTCCAGATGGCAAGTGGTTAATTTCATTTTTTAATCAAGATTATTTTTAAGGGTGACTCTTAGACCGCACAGTTTAAGTGCAGCGTTTATACACTTAAACTCAACCTCAACCTTTTTCTTATTGGCAACATAGTTTTAAACTGCCAATGACATTTATCTGTCTGATTTTCCGAGAATTCCAATATGTTTATTTTATTAACTACAATGTCTTGAAATGTATTTTAAATGATGTTGTGTTTTTAAAGCGAAGTACATTTGGTACAGAAAGATGTAAAGCTGCATAAAAAGATTCATAAAAGAATTCTAATGCATTATGGTCTGTAGGTTTTAGGTGGACAAAAAGGAATTTTGTGATAGGAAATGTTAACCATTACTCAACACTCCGTATTATTTCTGCCATAAATGTAGTTTTATCGATACTTGTTAGTAATTAAAATAATGTGTTGGTCATTATAAAATTTTAATTTACAAAACTTTTAGTGTCTGGGTTTTTTATCTCTTTTGTATTGAAATCAAATGAACGAAACATTGTTTTAAAAAATCAAGAAATCAAAGTTTATTATTTTGAAACATCCTTCAGAAGAATCACCGGAGTCGAATTATCGAGAACGATGCAAATTACACTGGTCCACAGTGGTTCGGTAACAACGGTCAAATTATTATTTTTATTATTAATTCCAATTTTTATTTAAATATCTGCAAGTAAAAAAGTCCCACCACGTCACATTTTTCTGTTAGAGTATCAGAAAATGGCAATTTCTACGATTTTCTATCATTTTCACAGTATCACAGGGGGTAACCCTTCCTGCTGGCAACCCATTGTCCTGGCAACTCAGAGTCCCGGCAACCATGTTTGTTCCATTTTTTTTGTTAAAGTATCAGAAAATGGCAAATTTCACTTTTTTTAAATGATTTTTATAATACAGTCGACAGCAAAAGTATCAGAGCACTAGTCAATAATTCCGATATCAAAAAAGTACATTTAATACTATTTTGTTAAATAAATCCTTGTCGAATCATATTCTTAGACTGACTGAGAACATGACTCGACAAGGATTCATTTAACAAAGGCGTATTAAGTGTATTTTTTTTAGACAGGGATTATTGCTAGTGTTCAGAAAATTTTGCTGCCGACTGTACCACACTTGGTAACCTTTCGGGCTATCAACCCTGCCTCCAGGCCGTCCTCTCTGCTGGCAACCCCTTTTTGGCAGACCTATATTCGTACCTTATCAGTTTTTTTTTTTTTTTTTTTTTTTTTTTTTTTTTCTGGTATTCTAGTTAACAGATATTCTTTGTTAAGTATAATTGTGCTGTTTTATAGTTAAAGTTTTATGTTCAAAATGGCAAGTTTTCAGTGTAGAACTTGTAAAACCGTACCCGATAAGTTTTGCTGTATTTGTGAACTATTCATATTAAAATTACAAGGTAAACATTTAATACATGACGTAAAAAAGCCGATTTTTTGTATTTTGGTTTTAAAATAACAAATAATAACAATTCAATTATTTAGTGTATTTTCCATGTTTTTATGTTCGTTTTAGTCTACAATATGTATATTATTTCCATATTAACAGTATTCCACGCTAAGTTAATAATATTGATAGTAATAATGCATGTCTTCTAAAGTTTTTGCACATTGCTTCCGGTACAGATTAAATAATCATAACAAAAAAACTCTACGTGTTACTGATTTTTCACTATTATTTTTGAATTCTGCACTAAAAAATTAGTTGAAAATAGTTAATTTCATTTCTGTTACCACCCCCCCCCCCCAAAAAAAAAAAAAAATTGTCGACTAGTGTTATTTTACGTGTATTCAAACAGTTTTTTTTTTTTTTTTTTTTTTTTTTTTTTTTTTTTTTTTAACTGGATTTTGCATATGAAGTGGATAAATTGGTAAACTGGAGAATTCACATATACGTGCTTCCTGTGTGCAGTTAAAGTTATTGGTAGCAAGTAGCTGGTTTAAAGATTAAGAATCCCATATGATTATACTATAAGATAATTAATCCCTCTTGATTTTTCGCATTATGATTGATGTGTCAGCCCGTTTATGCAATTTTTACCACAATTTGTTGTAACTGATGGATATTCCTTATATAAAACGTTTCTTTCAGCAGCAAACTACTTTTTCCTTTTTCATATACACTGTTTAAAAAAAAAAAAAAAAAAAAAAAAAAAACTCCTGTTTGCTGCCAGAAATTTTCCGTAATTTTAAAAAATACGTTTTTACAACGTAATTTTTTCGTAAATTACGCCTTTTTTTTTTCTTGAATTACAGAAAATATTTGTCAGCAAACAGGGCTTATTTTTTTACAGTATAGATATTTTTTTAACTTAAAAATACATATTCTAATTAAAAAAAAATAATAATAACATATTTCCGATGCATGACTTTTTAAAAAAGTAAAGTAGCTTGAAAGTCGTCAACCAGCAATTTTTCTTTAAATAACAACACATACAAAAGATCCAGAGAAATTATTTTGAGAGGAGCATCTTCCAACTAGGTATAGTCCAAGAATGGAACACTGAAGCATAACTCATACCACAATTGATGAAACAAAATTTTCTACTTATTAAACCAACGATTTTATAGATAAAGAAATTTTTTTAAACAAATACCAGTATGAGTTCTGCGTCAGTGTTCCGTCCCTGCGAAGTCTAATGTTTCGCAGTGTTGGCAATCACATTCATAGCCTCTTTAACGTTAAATTACAGCTAAAAAAATTTCTTATCTCAAATTACTTTGTCTTTCTTCCTCCAGATATGACTCTAATGAAGATTATTTTACTATTGAAGTTATTTTACAGGAAATATTGACGATAAACTGAAGATCACTTCAAAACATAATTAAAGTACTTGTGAATGTATGCCATAAAAAACAACAAACTCAGGAACTATCCAAAGTGGCATTATTTGGTGAATAAATACTACATAGTTATTAGAGATTGTTTGAATATATTAGTTATTATAGGAGGCCATTCAAAATCAATAAATACAATTTACGATAAAAATGAAATGGTGAGGAGTGAGGATCTACATTAACGAGGGTGCTTTTGGATTTCATGTTGGTGATGAAGTGATGGCTCGGATTCTTCCTTGATAGAGCGACACCTATCGAGTCCATATTCACCAGTTTTGAGAAAATATAATTGTAATTATGTTACGGATAACCACATACAATTTTTAAATAGGTTATTGTACAGATATAATTCAGTTTTTAGTGAATGCCAAACTTTCAACAACTCACTTAGACACCCCCCCCCCCCCCCAAAAAAAAGGAAGAAATACAGTCAGCAGCAAAATTATTTGAGCGCTATTAATAATTCCTATGTAAAAAAAGTACATTTAATACTCTTTTGTTAAATAAATCCTTGTCGAATCAAATCATGTTCTTAGACTGACTAAGAGCATGATTCGACAAGGATTTATTTAACTAAAGAGTATTACCTGTACATTTTTTACATAGGAATAATTGCTAGCGCTCGAATAATTTTGCTGCCGACTGTATATTTGTTAGAAAGAAAAACACATAGTAAATTATTTTGTGTTAAAAAAAAAAAATAATAATATCCAACCGGCCAAGAAATGCAAAAAAAAAAAAAAAAAAAAAAAAAAAAAATTAAAATTATTAGCAAATACTATGTTCATATTCAAAAAATGATAAAATGATATATTTTAAATTACTTACATTGTGTCTGTAGAAGAGTTAGCTATGATTGCTTTTTTAATTTTTTTAAATGAAAAATAATATTTCGAATGCTTATCATCATGCGTATAAGACTGCTGAAGAGTAGAATCCACACCTAAAATATTCGTAAGCTTCAAGTTAAATGACCTGAGGTTAAAACTTTCAGTGCACATAGAATTCCTTTGGGTAGACTTCAATCACACAATAAATATTCTGCATCATGCTCATCTGCCGACACATTTTTTTTTCTGTTATTTTTTATCTTTTGTTTGTGCAAAACGCCTCCTTCATAAGATAGATATTCATACGTCGGCAAAATAATTTCATTAGGTCTAATAATTAATTGAGGCCAAGAAAGAATTTCTTGTGGATAGAGAAATTAAAGCAGAACAAATTTAGAGCTTTTATTTTTATCTTCGTCATTTTGTAAGACGCATTTTTTTTCTTTCATTCTTTTTCTTTTCTTTTCTTTTTTTTAATCCTTAATAAGACAAAGTTAAACTCGCATCATTTTAGAAAGACTAGGACCAAATATAATATACGGAATTTGTCAAAGAAAAAAATATATATGCACTCATGTTTGTGAAAATTGCAACACCATAAAAGAATTGTCAGAAATTAATGAAATTTATTCCACATATTACTGATAGTGGTACAAATAAACGATCAAATGTACAAGACAAAAAAAAAAAAAAAAAAAAAAAAAAAAAAAAGGAACGTCTGAAATCAGCACTTTGTGTGTACGCCACGCTCAGCGATGAGAGACTGTACACGTCGTGGCATTGAATCATACAGGTTTTGAATGTAATCCTGGGGAATGGCATTCCAGATGGCTTCGACTTGACGCCAAAGTTCAATCTTACTATGCGCCCCACCAGTTGTACGAGCGAGTAGCCGATCAATCATATCCCAGACATGCTCGATGGGCGACATATCCGGGGAATAAACAGGCCATGGAAGAAGCGGAACCTGTTGTGCACTGAAGACAGCTTGTGCAGTCTGAGAAACATGTGCGCGGGCATTATCTTGCTGAAATACAGAAACCAAAATGCGTCGAAGAATGGGAAGGACCTCTGGCTCTAAAATTTTCCTTATGTAGCGATCAGGAGGTTGCCCGCAATGTGGACTAGATGGCATCGACAATTATACCCAACAGCTCTCCACATCATGATGCTTGGCGTTTATGCAGTATGACGCTGGCTAACCCACTGTGGGAGCAGACGTTCCCCCTGTAACGTCTGACGTGTACTCTTCCATCATTGTACTCCAGATTGTAGCGAGATTCATTGGAGAAAAAAATTTGTTGCCACTGGGCACGCCACGTGCTATGTTGCTGAACCCATTGAAGTTGGAGGCGTATGTGATTCAGCGAGAGAGGAATCCTGCGTAGAGGAATCCTTGTATGCAGTTCATGCTGCAGCAAACGGCGACGAACCGTGGATCTAGACAATAAAACACCTGCAGCTGTGCTCCAACGTTGTGCTAACACACGAAAGGACGCTGTACGGTCCGTCACAGCCATGCGGATGAAGTGTCTGTCGTCTCGAGCCGTTACTCCATTGCGTGCCCCACTGCCAGGTTTTCGGCTTCTTTGGTTTTCGGCCTCTGTCCATTTCTTCCAAACACGCATCACTGTTGTGGCATTGCATTGTGCGCAGGCTGCGAATTCTCGATACTAAAATTCATCCTCTCGCATACCAATGATGCGGCCTCGTATGAACTTCGTTAGTTGTTGGTATGGCACCCTCCGATTTTGGCGAGGCATATTTACCACCAATGAAACGTTTACCGCAGATAGAGGACGAGAAACAGATTTCAACGTGCTTTACAGTCCTTTATATACCAGGAACAAGCGACTGATAAGGAGTCGGTTCTCGTTCCCCGCATGCGCAATCGCTTTGTAATTCTAATCATTTGCATGCTTTACTTTACTTTACATTTTCTGTAAGTTTAGTTCAATTTGCGTTATCCCTTCATAGTGTTGCAATTTTCACAATCATAAGTGTATATATAAAATGAGTGATATATAGAAATCGCTTGTCGCTGCTCGCTGATATTCGACGATAAAATAGGAAATCCATTTGCAGATTAATATATATTTTTTTTTGCAGTATCCATTAGCAGGAAAAAGAAAAAAATCATCGACACCGATGATTCGGAAATACTATCCTTGATTATTTACTTGAATAACAAGGTCAAATCATAATGCATTTCCATTCCAATGAAAACTTTGAACTAATTTATCTCAAAACGTGATTTGTTTTAGTTCTGCCACTATTGCAGGCCATGAAACGATATCTTCAGAGTTGTACGTAGGTAACTAATGAATGTACTTTATGAGACGGTGATATAATTAAACAAGACTATGAATTAAAAAAGCCAGGGTGTACAACGAAAAAGACTTTTAAACATCCTTCACCTTATATATGTATATATATATATATATACACTCCTGCTCAAAAGTTTAACAAGATTTGCAAACGATCAATTCAAAATAGCTTTTTTCAATTTAAAAGCTTATCTCTCGATGAAATGTTTTCAAACATTAGGTGTTTAAAGAACTGCGTATTCCTCGTGTTTTTCAGTAAAGATTGGTTTAAGACAACTTTTAGGGGGCCAATAACAAATTGAGCAAAATCAATAACGTTTATGATCACTCTATATCGTTAAGCAAACGAAATGAACTGTAACTTTAGGATATGTTAATACAGACCCAGTTTAATTTGTGGATGAATTTGTGTGACGATAGCATATTAAATAACAGAGATATAAGCATTTATTATAAAACTCAAAAAAAAATCAACATGTTTTTTATTTATAATATACAGAATTTTTAACGAAAATTATTCCCACTTTCTGATAAGTTGGAAAAACACTTTTAAAACAATATAGTGCAATCGAAATACAAATATCTCAAATATCTTATGAAATATGAGTATTTTTATGAAAAACGTTTTCACGGCGCATGTGCGGAAAAAAAAAAAAAAAAAAAAAATATTGCAGAAGGTTAAAGCTGGATATATTGGGCAACTTTTGTCGAAAGTGCATTTAAACAAAGTAAAAATTAAGCAAATTGTACGAAAAGGAACGAGCTAGATTTTAGATATTTTCAAAGAGTTGAAATTTCTTAAGGGGTTTTTCACATGCCGCGTAATTAATTTGAAGATCCACAATTATTTTAACCACTTAGCAAAAGTTCTTTTTTGTGACAAACCCCTTATCCTCTCACAAATCTTAGTAAATAAACAAAAATATGTTAGAGTAACAAGGATATAAAGGTTTTTCCACAAAAAAGTACATTTGGAGCGTGATTGAAATAATTGGATCTTCAAATTAATTACGCAGCAAGTGAAAAAACCCTTAATTTTTCGACTTTTGAAAAATATCTAAAATCTAGCTCATTCTTTTTCGTATAATTTGCATAACCTTTTGAAAGGGGCTGTGTGTGACAGCATCTGTAACGCTTCACCATAGGATTTCGTAAGAGCCCCTCTCAAAAGGTTTTAATTTTTACTCTATTTAAATGCACTTTTCAGAAAAGTTGCCCAATATATCCAGCGTTAAACCTATGCAATAAAAAATTTTTTATCTTCCGCAGATGCGCAGTGAAAACTTTTTCATAAAAATGCTCATATTTCATTAGATGTTTAAGATATTTGTATTCCGATTGCAATATAGTGTTTTAAAAGTGTTTTTCCAACTTATCTGAAAACCGGAATAATTTTCGTTAAAAGCTCTGTATATTATAAATAGAAAACATGCTGATTTTTTTGGGGAGTTTTAAATTAAATACTTATATCTCCGTTATTTAATTTGCTATCGTCACACAAATTCATCCACAAATTGAACTGAGTCGATATCAACATATCCTAAAGTTACAGCTCATTTCGCTCACTTAACAATACAGGGTAGTCACAAACATTATTGATTTTGCTGAATTTGTTACTGGTCCCCTAAATGTTGTCTTGAACCAATCTTCACTGAAAAAAATAAGGAAGACCCAGTTCTTTAGATACCCAATGTTTGAAAACATTTCATCGAGAGATAAGTTTTTGAATTGAAAAAAACTGATCGTTTGAAAATCTTACTAAACTTTTGAGCAGGAGTGTATATATATAATCATCATTACAATGCTCAAAACCCGGGAAGGAAGACGTGAATTAATGAGCAAAGAACCACATATGGAAATGAAGCCTTACAAAAACAAAAGATAGTTAAAAATTAATATGAATTGTTTCATTGACATTAGTGGATGAGATCATACATAGTAAATACGATCAAGGAATAACAGAAAAAAATAATAACTGGAAGAAAAAGAAGAAGAAGGAACAGAGACCACCACGGTTTAAGACGGTTAGATCAGGTTAAACAAGTTTTCCAATCGTCCAACTTTTCCCAAATCCTCTGTAAGACCATATGGTAATAAAGTAAAAATATTAAAATGAAGATAATAATTGCTACAAAAAGAGAAAAAAGTTAAGCAAGAAACACTAAACTTAATGACAGAACCAGGAAAGGTTAAAACCATCTCTCAATTTTTCGTCATTAACATAGTATTTATATGATTATAAGGTAGAGAAATTTTTTTCTTAAATGAGATTTGAAACTATTTACTAGCTGAGTAATTTTAAGGATATAAACAATTGCATTAGGCAACATATCATATCATTTAAAGACACTCAATAAAATCAATTTCAATTAAATACAATAATTTAACTATTATCTTAATTTAATTATTATTACTATTATTGCTATTATTTATTATTATCAGCTATTATCACCTTCATTAATAGCCTTACTTTTAAAAAAATACAATTACGGTAATGTTAATTTAAACTTATGTTACATAGTAATCACAATTATAACCCCCATTTTAAAGCTTAAATAGTATATTAAACCCATAAATGCTACATATTAGTGTTAATAATTAGTATTAAATGTGTTATAATATACTTTAATTCAAATAAATGTTTTGTATGAAATGCACAGGATAAAAAATAATCAATTGTATATCGCAATGTAGAATTTTTTTTATTAAGTTCAACTACCCTCCCAATCAACCAAGCCAAATTACACCACCCTACCTCCTTATCAAACATCTGCCCACCCATACTCCAAATTTCTTATTTTCTTTTATTTAATTTTTATTATATTTTATATTATTTCCTATATATATATATATATATATAACAAACACTATAATCCTACGGATAAATTAATCAATAAACAGATTTAATGAGAAGGCCAGAATGTGTTAAATTATAAACAATTTTGTTAATATTCTTACTTTTAAATTTGGACGAACGCAATTTTCTTATTCTACTTTGATCTATTCTTTTTTTTTTTATCTTTTTACATCTGTTCCTATTTTGGTAATTTTTTATAAGTTTTCATATATATACACATATATATAATTTTAATAAAGATATGAAAAATACCACAA
This sequence comes from Salticus scenicus, assembly GCA_963930645.1. Classification (NCBI taxonomy): domain Eukaryota; kingdom Metazoa; phylum Arthropoda; class Arachnida; order Araneae; family Salticidae; genus Salticus; species Salticus scenicus. Next base: position 86,642,164 of record OZ005651.1, read on the forward strand.
TACTCACAGAAATATTATTACCCAAAACCCGTAAAACAAATCAGGATGTCCATCCACAATGTACTTTTCAAAAAGGATCTCATTAAAAATAGAGGGAGAAATTACATATTGACTATAATCAAGAGTGTCCATCTACATCAGACTTTAACAAAAAGAAAGAATAAAAACTTATTAAAAATTGAAACTATTGAAAAATCGTTCAAACTGAAGAAACAAATTATAAAGGTCGCAAATCTCTCTAGTGAGCAACAAAATTCAGGACTTCATTCTATAGCAGAAAAATTCTACTTTCTAGCAGAAATATTATCCAGCAGAAATCTCTCTCTCTATATATATTATATATATGTATATATACGGCACCATATGGTACGGCTGTATCACGACTTTGTTAAAAGACTTTCTTTGCTAAATGTCATTTTAAAATATTTTTAAATGTTCAATAAATATTTTAAAATTTTCAACCATTTTTGCATTTTTAGTATACACTTGATGATATCAAAAGGAATATTCTAATTTCAATATTTCTGTTAGTCAACTATTTATACATAATATGAGCATCATATATACATTGTTGAGATTGTCTTAGTCTTAAATTTTAGGAGAAAAACTGCCATATTGAAAAACATTTTTTCTTAACAATGTTATCGCATATAAATTTACAACAGCAGAATTTTTGTTTGTATAGTATGTAGAACAGCAAATTTCTAAACAATAACTAGAATATAAATTTTTACTAGGAAATGAAAATGCCTAATACTTTTGGCTCATTTCTCTTACCTTTATGATTTAATTTTGATTCTTGTAAATAAATTAGTGCATAGCACAAGTATTATAAATATTTCGATTTGTTAGATGTAGAAATTATTGATTAATAAGAATAATAAGACTTACCGTGTTGAAACATTATCAAAATTACCTCTGTTGTAATTAGCCTATGCTACATCAGTTATCGGCAATGTTGCTGAACATCCGTTTAGACTTATTTGTTATTTTTGGCTATACTGAACAGCTGTTGAAGTAATTTTAATTCTCCGGACACATGAGGATCACCTGAATACTGCAGAGGCAAATGATCTATTTTTGTGTTAAAACAGTTTACTTCTGTTTAATGCTTCTTATTTTAATGCTCTTGGTATAATGTTTGAATTTTAATTGGTGCACTGCCCTCTGAACACACAGTGGTTTTTCCAAGATCCAATAGACCATCCTTAGGGGTGAGTCTCAGATCGTCGCCAATTGCCATAGTGTAGCACTAAACGACGTAAGATCCTTTCAACCTTAATATCAACATCCAAATGATCCAAATCTAAACACCTTACTTTTAATTATTACATTTTATTGTTTAACATTGGTTTCTTTGTTCATTGTGGGACTGAAGGAAATTTTTTTCTCTTTGCACATGTTTTATAAGTTTTACTTTTAATCAATAAAAATACAAATTTCATATTACCTATATATTTCATTATTCAACATTTCAAATTTTTTTCATGACGTGAACAGTGTCTCATTGTGCCTCGTGTTTCAGTGCCTCACGTGAAACAGTGCCCTTGCACCGCTATTGCTATCTAAATCAGTTTTAGTAATAAATTTACCAAACTAACTGTTCGATTACCTATAGATCTAATATTTGAATTTTATTTTTAGAAATTTACCCCCTTCTCCATGAATATTATTTTGTAAAATTTAGATTCTTTCGAAGTGACTAAAATTTTAAATCGATTTTTACCATTCACTTTTTTATGCTTAAATTCTTTTGTGTGGGAGGAAACTCTCACTTCCTCTTCCCATACGTGATTCACAAATTCCAAGTTTTAGCAATAAAAACATCATATTAAAATTAAGTGTATCTATACTTTACTGCTTAGCTTTTCGATTTTTGATAAAGAGAGGAAGTGGTGTATGTAATCTCTCAATTACTTTGAGAGATTACATACACCACAATAATATTTTGTAATATTTGGGGAGCACAAATATTACAAAATTAACTCTATGAATAGTTTTGGTCTAAGTTTTAAATTTTAGCTAAAGAAAGATGACTTTTTCCCAACAAGATTAAAATTTGATTTTCATGAAACAAAAAAATCTTATTCAGTTACTAAATATTATTGTTAAAAATGTACTTTTTTGTTAGGATGGTAATATGCACTTCACTATCTCACGTAAACTTTAATTTTTTTTTTTTTTTTTTGACATTGAAGTCATAAACCTAACCGTAGGTCGCATTTATGGTGCTTTTTTCCGTAAACGCTTTTCCTATGTAGTTTTTTTTTCTTTTACTGAGTTATTGTGTTTTTGCGAGTCTTTTTTCCGTGAATTCTCTTTTTTCTTTAATTTTTTTTTTTCGCTTTATTCCTAGAATCATGAGTTATGCATAAATATTTAAGTAAAACGAGTTTAAAAGAAATTCAAATAATTCTTTTTTTTCTTAATGTGGAATTTTCTACGTGAATCTAAGGAAATGAACGTCAATGTTTATATATTCTGCAAAAAACGATTTCTGTGTTAATCTATTCATCACTTTAACGTCAACAAAAACGGGGAAAATCATCCTCCGCAGTAACGGAAATTGCAGAGAATTGAAGGAACCCATTCATTAAACTGGAATCCTTATTAGTTCCCTTGCCCGGATATTTTGATTTCCCGGGTATTCCACGTGCACAGGGTGGTTCAAAGAAATAGTTCCAATAAATGAAATAAAGCACGTAGATCTCAATTTAAGTCATTATTGATGCTAATTAAATGTGTAAAACTAACAGGCAATTGCATCAACAAGTAATTTTTCCACTATATTTATTTTAAACTAAGAATTTTTTTAAACTATTCTTAAGTTGCATTTTCAAGCATTTATAATATTTTCAAAAATATATCTGTAGATAATTTATGGATTACGACCTTTATAATACTTACTATTATTTATTTATTAGGCATTTCATTTTAAACAAATTTATTCACGGTAAAATTAAACAATATAATGTATCTTAAGATGCAATTAGACGTGATAGATAGAAAATAGTAAGAGTTTTAATGCTAAAAAGAGATATTGCTTAAATGAAACTCACGAAAAAAAAAAAAGTATTACTGCGGAAAAAGTATATTTCAGCAGTATTTATTCAATATGTTTCATCTATTATTTATTTCATCATTTTATTCATCTATTTAAATTAGAAACAAATCGATTATTGATAACACCAGTTCAAATTAAAATAATTTTACTACTATAACTTGGTCTTTAATTGCCAGTTGGCGGATACGAATTTCGGTTCAGGCATGGTTGATTGCAGTGATATGAATCCACTTCAAATTATAGGCTCCTGTATAATAAACTTTAGTCCGCAAAAGTTACCATACAGCGACACCCCAAACCCCAAAATCTTAACCCAAATCCATTAACTCAACTGCCGTACGTAATAAGAATATATTCGCTCAAAATTTTTGATATTGAGTTTTTATCCGAGTTACATGTTTTAAGGTTTTCTGTGTTCAAAAAGGTGTTTTCTCGAAACTGGTCAGTGCTTATGTGTGTGTAAATTTATGTGTGTGGAGAATCTTCTGACTATCAGATCTCAAAAATGAAATAAAGGAGATAGAAGAACGGAATTTTAATATAACGGAACTTTTAAAACTGAATCCGTTTCAGTGCTCAGACGAGTTTGTCAAGTTTCGGTGAAAATTTGGAAACTAGGTGCTTGTAGGAAGTCATGTCAGGAAAATGTCACATCCGTCACAAAATTAAAGAAAATAATTTGAGAAAATTAAATAGCATAATTGTTTTGCGATTGTTGTAGAATATTTTGCAAGAAGCTGAGGTATTATACTAAATAATATATATATATATATATATATATATATATATAGTATATATATTTGACAAATTCTGCCTTTAAAATTATTCATATAACACCTAAAAATAGGCAAAATGTCCCGCATATCGTCATGGAATAGTCGATTATATTACGCTACATCATTATTCAAAGCACATGGTTTGGCTTTTAAAAGGAGAATCGTACTTAGCAGAATAATGATAATAATATTGCCCATTAGACTCTTCCAAAAATTATTAAAATAACAAGAAAAGTGAAAAAGCAAGGTCTTCTAGATTTGAATGACGCAAAATTCAAGAAAAATAAACCGATGTCCTTTCACACGAAAACTACGAAGTGGTTCCAGTTAAGATAAATTTAATACAAGAATTCTATCAGAAATAAAGTTCTATCACAGCAGCCTTTTTAATGAAATGCATTTATTTTTATATATTTTAAGAGAGATTATTTTTTATGAATGTCTTCTAAGAGATGTTTAAGATTTTTACAGCTGTACTAATAGCTGGAGACTACAAAATCAACTTTAAAAAATCTCTATTATCACTATAAAATCTATTATTTCATTAATAAATTCCAGAAAGTAAGATTTAGCAAGCCGCCTCTATCGTAATATTCATGTCAGTGGTAATGAGAAATTTTCTTTTTGTCTTCTCTTAAATATGGTGTAGCTTATCATTTGTTTTAAGTTTTCATTTAGTGCCTAAGATTTTAAGTTTTTTTGAAGACCTTGACAGTATATTTCAAGAAGAAGCTTTTATAAAAATATGCTTTTCAGTTCAAGGTTAATGTATAAATAATGACCTATCTTTGTCATTCAGACCAGTCTTTTATATTTTTTTGTTTTCAAGACAATTTGAAGCTCTAACATAAAATGCTATCTCAGTATGTCAGTTAACAGTTATAGAAATAGACCAATGCTTATTCCTCGATTACAAGATTACTATTATTACTACTATTATTATTATTTCGAGATGATATTTTTTATTGTTCAGATGATGTGATAAAGAATAACTAAATATAAAATAACAATTTGGCTTTATAGTAAAAATTTACCGTTTTTGACAAAAGTAGTAAAAAAAATAAGTTTACTTATTTAGAGTAGGGTAGGAGATCTTATTCAAAATATGTTCAGATCAATGAAGACGGGAAGAAATAAATATTTATTTTTTGTGATGGCATAATTTTAAAATGTAAAAAAACGAATAGTGAAATTAATGTTCATAAACATTAAAATTATAATGTATTGAAAATTTTATGGTACCCGATTAAAAAATATTTCTTATGTGGTAACACAAAATTTTTCGATACAGTTTTCATTAACGCTTATTAAAAAAATTAACAATGGTAATATGCCTATTGGGGATAATACAGGAAAGTTTAACTTCTCTCTTTTATTGTATTGAATTTCAATTTTGAAAGAGACTCTAAAATCGATTTTGCATTAAAAGTTAAAAATTCTCAAGATGTGGTAGGATATTAAGGGTCTTTCTTACTCAGTCTAATTCGTATTGCAAGAGATTTGGAGAAAATTATGAATAGGGATCAAAATTCGCCAATTAGAGGTAGAAAATTTGTTAAAATTTTGTTCTTCAACAAATTAAAAGTTATTTTCTTTCTTTTTTAATGTTAGATTTCGGAATTGATATTAAATAAATTTAGTGTTAGTGTTCGTTTCCTCTTCGATCACGAAGCGTTAAAAAAAAAAAAAAAAAGAATGCTTGTTATATATCTATAATAAATTATATGAGATATTTTCTGTTGCAAGTCTCTTTTTAAAATCAGCGTGTTTAGTTAGCATAGTGCATGAACTACATGGTCATGGTAACGCACGTTATAAATTTTCGGTAGCAACATGTCTAGACACAGGGCCTATAGCATTACATGTATTCATTTTATTTGAATTTTCAAACAAAGGAGATTTTACAGTGTAATCAACTACGATAGTATAAACTAAATTATTTTGAGAAAATTCATTACTTTCTATATACAGCGTCAGTCAAAAGTCCCCCTCCTCCTGTCTCGGAAATGCATGAAAATTTTGGAAAATTGGCGAAACACATGTTAAATGAATTCGAGGGAGACCTCTTTTGGTAAAAAAAAAATTTGGGCCCGGGAAGCCTGGGGGGGGGGGGGGGCGCTAGGGAGGGCGATTTTAAAAATTCAAATAGGAATATATGTCTTGTGATACATCCCTGGAAACGTCTCTTCAAGACAACGAATTTGATATGAATAGTTTTGTCCTGCAATCATTATTAAAGGAGATACATGATTATAGAATCCACATTTCAAAACTCGAAAACAGTCCCACACTCCCTCCTATCTCGGAAACGTGACAGAATTTTGAAAAATGGCAAAACACGTGCTCATTGAATTCGCGAGGGATCTCTTTTGGGGAAAAAATTTTGGGGCAGGGGAAGAGAGGGGGGTGCCTCTAGGGAGGACAACTTTAAAATTTCAAATAGGAAGGTATGTCTTGTGGTACATCCTTGGAAACGTTTCTTCAAGACAATGAATTTGATATACATTGTTTTGTCCTGCGATGATTATTAAAAGAGATACAAAAGTATAACATCCATATTTCAAAACTATAAAAACTTATGTATCTGAATTTTTAACTCATGTATTTGAAATTTTAAAGTTGCTTTCTTTAGCTGCTCCCCTAGCCCCTCCCCAGGCTCAAAATATTTTCACCAAAAGAGGTCCCTCTCGAATTGATTGAACACATGTCTCTCCATTTTTCAAAATTTTAACGCATTTCTGAGATAGGAGGGGTGGTGTGGAACTTTTGACGGACCCTGTATATTGAAGAAAATTTAAAGGCGCAATTTTTAAAAATTCAAATAAATCCGTTAGAGTGCATTTTAAAGGACTAGACAAATGGCACACATCAGACAGAATAGTGCATTAAACGTGATAGAGTGCTCGATAAAATGTTAAGGCCAAGCAAAAAAGTTATTATTTTTGCCGCTGTTTGTTTAAATTTCATGTAAATTTAAACATAATGCAAAAAATAATAGTTTTAACTGTACATAAGAACATTATGATAAATGGGAAGACTTTACGGACAAGTGCAGTTACTTTATAATTAAAAATGAAATTTTTGTTTACCTTGCTACAATCTGGAAAAAATAATAAAGCCACACGCACCTCTACAGCTTTTCCCCTTTTATTTATTTTCTGTGGTATTTTATTGTCTGCAGAACTGCTCTTATGAATCATACATACGGCGGAAAAAGGTAATTTTAGTATTTGTGAAAATGGGAAAAGTAAAGAAATTAACTTCGATATTGAACGAGGTAAGATTCTGGGTTTTAAACAATGTGGTTTAAAATTGTGGTTAATAACTTTTTAAAAGATAGTGTTAATTACGCTCCGTGGAGGAAATGCACTGGACGTACTTTTGCATTTACTCCTCGACAAGTGAGAGCTGTTTTTAGTTGAGCAATTTAAAAAAAAAAAGCTTTCATCTTCTCAAATTGTAAATGATTTGAAACTTTCTTGCACCAGCCAAACTGTACGCTATCTCCTATATATATATATAAATCCGATTGTAAAGTATAGTAAAATGAAACACCAACTACCTCTAAGTAAGAGACATGAAATGACGTGCATAGAATTTGCGAAGAAACGTGTTGGTCTAAGGGACAAATGGTCTAAGGGACAAATGGTAAGAGAATGCTTTTTCGAAGGAAAAAAAATAATTTGAATCCGATGGGCTGGACGGTTTTACATACTGACACTACTGCCATGATCTTCAGAGTGTACTATCTTTTCTCAAAGCGTCACTTTGGTGGTTGCGCCGTGATGATTTGGGGCGGTTTTGCTGCTAACGAAACAACACCAACTGCTTATCTGAAAAGAATGACAAATTCGGAAGCTATATCAATATATCCTTGCAGCAAATTTATTGTCAGAGGGACATCTGATAACATCTGGCGAATACATATTTCAGCAGAACCATACGTTCATTCACAATTCATGTTACAGAAAATCCTGGCTCCAAGCTAATCATGTTCAACTGCCTGCACTGTAAAAAAAAACGGGAGAAAAACAGCATAATCTGCTGTAAATTTTTCGCAAGCTGAGGAAAAACAGCATTTTAGGTTTTTTACTGTAATTTGTGAAATCGTCTGCTGATGTTTTATATCTGGTTGTTCTACGGCTGCGTGCGCCATTATTTTATTATCCAGAGATTCCGACAAAAGGAAGCTGAAACTTCAAGCAGGTGAATTTTAATTCCTGCTCTTCGATTTCTGGTAAGTGCAATTTTAATTGTTTTGTATTCTTTTATTGTTATAAATGTATGAGACTTATATACTTGATTCACAAAGATCCAGTCATAAATCTTCCATTATTTTATACAACCTATTATATAATTATTAAGTACGATAGAAATTCTTATCATGAAATGTAAATTTTTATATTATTTGTTGAGATAAAGTACAATATAATTTTTACTTAATCAGATTATTTTGCCTACTGTATTATTTGTGAAAGTTTATAGATTTCTTGTTCTATTTTAAACACTGTTTTTATTATTGGTATTAAACTTATGGAATTAGTATGTATAATACAAACTTGTATTTTAAAAGAGATTTCTAGAATTTTTTTCTTTTTTCCATCATTTTTTTTTTTTTCTCAAGCAATGTTAAACTCGTCCTAGTTTTGAAAAACGTCGTTTTAAGTTAATCGATTTCCGTTTAGAGTTAGTTTTAAATTTGCTTATTTTTGTCAGGTCTTTCTTTTTAAAAATGGCGATTTTTATAGGCTTAATTTTCAGTGTTGAATTACTTCCTGAAATTATTTCTCTCTCTCTCTCTCTCTCTCTCTCTCTCTCTCTCTCTCTCTCTCTCTTTTTTTTCAATTTTTGCTTATAAGCGTTTATTTATTTATTTTTTTTTTTTTCAGTTTAAAGCAAAGATATTTAACTTATTACTCTCACAGAAACTACATTTAAATTATGATTTTCTTACTGTGACTTCAAGCGAAAGTTACCTTTCTATTTATTTCTCGGAAATTTTACATTAATAACATATATCTCAAAAATTTTAATACGAATTGGCCCATTGAATGAAAAAATAATGAATTAATGATTGAGTTTTCTCAAAATCTTTCATACTTTTCATAATTTAAAAATATTTTTCCGCATTTGTTTTCCTTGTATATGAAACATTTTGCTCAAAATGAAGTATGAAATTCATTGCACAAGATTTTAAAATGTTTCAAAATAAAAAATAAATTGGGAACGTCTGAAAAAGATTTATTTATTTATTTATTTATTTATTTGTTCATTTGATTGTTTTATGGAACAGCGTTCTAAACGATGATTCCATCTCACCTCAGGAAGGATATGTCTGATCACCATCATAGATTATTTTTTAAAAAAGTTAAATAAGTAATAAAAAAATCATTACTAAGTGAAATGTCTCTAAACTTTTTTCCCCTAAAAGGTCTTTTTATTTACGCAACTATTTTTCTAAAATATTGTGCAAAATTTATAACAATTTCTTTTCCTATGTGTATATAAATCAGTGGTTCAGAATAATCTTTTAAACAAACTAAGATATCATTGTTCCTGAATAAATATTTTGATATGCCTTTCAAAGAAGAGGAAGAGACAGTTTCTTGTTATTCGTGACAAGCAGATGTCTCTTTCTCGGTATTAAACAATTTTGAACAAAAACCTTTAATCATTTTTGTGGAAAATGAAGTATATATCTATTTAAAATAAATTGAAAAACTAAATAACAATGTTTATTGGGTTAATAATTGATTTATTTAGCTTGTGAAATATTCTAATGAAATGTTTATGTCATGTTAACAATAAAAATTGTTTGCTAGAAGCGTGTGTTGAGTGTCCAGATTCTGAAGCTATTACAGCAGCAACATTTGATTTCGATGAAGAGAATGCATGTGCTTTTAGAAAATGTAATTTGAATTACGGGGTAAAAAAGAAAAAAAAAAAAAAAAAAAAAAAGGTGTGGCGGCGTTGGGGTTAAGACAAATTGACTGCGCTATGTGCCTTGGTCTAAGAAGAGCGCCCTCACCAGTTTTTTTTTTTTTTTTTTTTTTTTTTTTCTCCGGAGTCCTAAATCATATTTACGCAAGTTTTGAAGAAAACTACTGGAAATTCGGAACGTCTAGGCAGACGAGCGAGACCTGCGGTCGAAATTGTCACCTTACGTCTACCAGCTTTCAGAGCAGAACCTCTTGGCCACTGGTGGATCGGATTAAAGCTGGCATTTCTCATAATTATATAAGAAAAATTAATAGAAGGAAATTATTGGGGCAAAGCTAATGATAAAAGCAGATTTTATTCTACCAATAAATTTTGATTTTTATGAAAATTGGTCAGTTTTTCTGCCAAATGAAATAAAAAATTAAATTATAGATGAAATTAAGAAGTTATCTATTATGCATAATGTTGCGTGTATACATACATATATATACATATATAGCCCTATGCTGTTTCTCTGTGTGTAATATTTTCAAAGGTAAAACACAATTCCTTTGAGATTATTGTTTTCTAAATGAAAAATTTTTTTATCTCTTTTATTCCAGGTGCTTGATGAATATCAACCCGAGTATGGAAAATAAACATAGACAAAATAGCATTAAAGATGGAGTCATGCCACGCGCGTTGTAATTGTTGATGAATAACCTATCGAATTATGAATGGTTTTGATATGTAAATAAATGTCATACAAAATATTTAATAAATGTATATAAGTTCGTTTAAAAATTAAACATTTTTAATTGTAGTTTTCACGTGGTATTGCTGTAATTATGTTCCATATTAATGTTTTAGAAAATTACCTTTTAGCTTCGTATTACATGTAAATGCAAGAATAGTATAAATAAAATGTTGAATTTTTATTAACGCTTAAAAAAAAAAAAAAAAAAAAAAAGAAAGAAAGAAAGAAAGAAGAGGGAGAAGAATGGAAAGGGGAAAGGAGGCTTTTGATTTTTTTTTTTTTTTTTTTTTTTTTTAAGAAAATAACTCATAAATTTTCGATTTATTTATTTATTTATTTATTTTTTATTTTATTTATTTTTTTTTTTTTTTAGAAAATAACTCATAAATTTTCCATTTTTTTTTTTCTTTTTTAATTTTCAACATATATGGTAAGTAAGTTGAGAATTTTTAATCAAATAAATTAAATATTATCTTTATTCTGCATATATTTATTTGTTCTAAAATCCAAGATTGCATATTTTGACACATTTATAAAATCATTTTATTTATAAATGTTCAAAGATTTTAACTACATATATTCAAATTTCTAAAAATTTTTTTGCATATATATATTATATAATTAATGAAGAGCTTTTTCCCTGTTACTTCAAAATTTAAGAATGTCAATCAAAAGGGAAACAAAATCATCATTTTAGTTTTCTACGCTTCTTATCAGCAATGACTATTAATGAAAAGATATGCAGTAAACAAAATGTTACCATTTTTTCTCCCACTTTTTGTAAGCATATACAAGTTTCTTTTTTTTTTTTTACTGTAGTTTTAAAACACAAATTAGCTATAATATTACAATATTTATTTTCTCATTATTATTATTCTGTTATTTTATTTTTATTTTTATTTCTTTTGTTTGAAAATAGTTATAGAGAAAAAAAATTAGCTTCTGTTATTATACCTCTTCATCTTACGTCACTTCACAAACTGCCATTCCTTAAGAGATCTTTCAGCTTTATTTTAACCCTTTGTCGGCCCTAACTCTCTAAAACGTTCTAAGCAGTGTTACAAAATTTAGGGCTACATTTTTCAACTATCACCAATGATTTTCAGGAGTGATATTTGATATATATATAATAGACAAATAATCTTCGAAATGATTAGGGAACCGAAACAGTTAAATTTTCATGGTGGACATTGAATAAAAGAAATCCCTAAATTTAGCAACACTGGCAAGAGGAGTGAAATTAAATAGAACCGGCAAAGGGTTAATATGTTTAATATAACAATTCTGCGATAGGAATTTTTAAGTCAATCCAAAAAAAAAAAAAATATCATATTAAAACCAACGACATGAAACAGGAGGGAAAATTTATAGTTTTTTTTTTAAAGCTCTTTTAATCAGTAAAAGTTTTTTTAATTCATATATTTTGTATGCCATTGAAAATTGATTTTTTCTTTGTTGAATTATTAAATTTCATTTCAGAATATACATCGGTAAACGAAAATATAATATCTTAAAAAAAAGCTGACGCAAAATTTTATAACAAAAAAGGTTTTTTTTTTTTTTTTTTTTTTTTTTTTTTTGTAGTGATCTCACGAGTTTAATTTTTGAATTAAAATAAACATATGTGTAAACACATACAAATTTGCTGATTTTTTTTTTTTTTTTTTACCTTTTTTGGTAGATTTAGTTTGTCTATCTTACTTTGTGTACGAATAATATGTTATACATAAGTTTTAAAACTGTGTATGTTTTAAATGTGATTGATGTCAAAGGTGTCTGCAACTTGGGGCAAATTAAGGACAGTCTTGAAAATCTAGTGCATTTTTTTTTTTTTTTTTTTCAAAAAATTTTATTGTTTCTGTTTTCTCAGTAAGTCTTTATTCACCATTCACAAAAATATTTACCAACATATTTTTAAAATGCAATATAAAATTACTTATGGTCAAATCACAATTAATTCTTATTAAATTTTAATGAACTGATTAATGTTGATATGCATCTGGGTTATTTCACTGAAATGTCAAGAGTATGCGCATTTATGAATGTAGAAGGTTGTAGAAATTTTTATCACACTATGCAGACAAACAAAATAAAAATAAATATACAAATAAAATAAAATAAAATAAATATTTTTCATATGATAACCGGATTAATTTTTCTGTCTAAGTTTTATTATCCAGCTATCATAAGAGAAACAATATAAATTTCTACCATAAAAAATACTATGTGCAATGAAACATCATAAATTTTCTAAAAATATAGTTATATCTACTGCAGGTATACTATAAAGAAAAACTGAATTTGCCTGATAATCCACAGATGCCAAAAAATAAAAATGCATAAAAAGTCAAAGATAATGTTATAATAGAGGTATCGAAGCATATATTAATTTTTTAACTTTAAAATTGCACTTTTAGCAAATAAAAGAATGTATCTGCAAATGTGCTATAAAAATTACACTTCTGCTCGAAAGTTTAACAAGATTTGCAAAAGATCAGTTTTTTTCAATTTAAAAATTTATCTCTCGATGAAAGGTTTTCAAACATTGAGTATTTAAAGAATCTCATGTCTTCCTCATGTTTTTCAGTGAAGATAGGTTTATGACAGCATTTAAGAGGCCGGTAATAAAATGACAAAAAACAATAATGTTTCTGATTACCCTGTACCGTTAAGTGAACGAAATGAACTGCAACTTTAGGATATGTTAATATAGACCCAGTTCAATGTGTGGATGAATTTGTATGACGATAGCATGTTAAATAACACAGATATAAGCATTTATTTTAAAGCTCAAAGAAAGAAAAAATCAACATGTTATTTTATTTATACTATACAGAGTTTTTAACGCAAATTATTTCCACTTTCAGATAACTTGGATAAACACCTTTAAAACAGTATACAGTAATCGGATTTTAAATATCTTTAATATCTCATGAAATTTGAGCATTTTTATGAAAAACGCTTTCACTGCGCATCTGAGAAAGATTAAAAGAAAACAAAATGCATAGGTTGAAAGCTAGATATATTGGGCAACATTTGTCAAAAGGGCATTTGAATAGAGTAAATATTAAGCAAATTATACAGAAAAAAAAGAGCTAGATTTTAGATATTTTTCAAGAGTTGAAATTTTTTAAGTAGTTCTTCACATGCCGCATAATTAATTTGAAGATTCAATTATTTCAGCTACGCTCCAAATGTACATTTTTGTGAAAAATCCCTTATAAGCTGGTAACTATAACATCTTTATAATTATTTACTAAGATTTGTAAGATGATAAAGGGTTTTTCACAAAATAGAGCTTTTGCTAAGTGGATAAAATAAATGTATCTTTACATTAATTACGCGGCATGTGAAAATCCGCATAAGAAATTCAAACTCTAGGAAATATCTAAAATCTAGCTCATTCTTTTTCGTATAAATTACTAAATTTTTACTCTATTCAAATGCACTTTTGACAAAAGCTGCCCAATATATCTAGCTTTCAACCTATGCAATAAAACTTTTTTTAATCTTTCCCACATGCGTAGTGAAAACGTTTTTCATAAAAATGCTCATATTTCCCGAGATATTAATTTTTTTTTTTTTTTATTCCGATTGCAGTACATTATTTTAAAAGTGTTTTTCCTACTTATCTGAAAGTGGAAATAATTTGCGTTAAAAACTCTGTATATTATAAATGAAAAATATGTTGATTTATTTTTCTTTTTTAGCTTTAAAATAAATACTTATATCTCTGTTATTTAACATGCTAGCGTCACACAAGTTCATCTACAAATTGAATTGGATTTACATTAACATATTCCAAAGTTATGGTTCATTTCTGTTGCTTAATGATACACGGTGATCACAAACATTATTGTTTTTTCTCAATTTGTTTCCGGCCCCCTAAATGTTGTCTTAAACCAATCTTCACTGAAAATCACGAGGAAGACCCAATTCTTTAAATACCCAAAGTCTGAAAACATCTCATCGAGAGATAAGTTTTTAAATGGAAAAAAACTGATCGTTTGCAAATCTTGCTAAGCTTTTGAGCAGGAGTGTAAAATCCAAAATTGCTGTAAAAAGCAGCAGAAAAAGCAGTAAAAAGTACAATTTTACTGTAAAAACTAAAATACAAATCAGCTGTAAAACAAATAGCAGAAAATGCTGTAAAATTGACACATGTGCAGTAAAAACTAAAATACAAAATTGCTGTAAAAAAAACAGCAAAAAATGCTGTATAATTTACAAAAGAACTGTAAAAGTTGAAATACAAAATTGCTGTAAAAAAAACAACACAAATTACTGTAAAATTGACAAAGCTGCTGTTTCTTTGGAAAAACGCAATTGCTGTATATTAACAGTAAAATATGCTGGCACCCATATTGCCAGCATTTTTTGCTGTAAATTTACTGTGGTTTTTTTTACAGTGTGCGTAGTCATCAAGAAGCTCTCACCTCAACCCAACAGAAAATTTATAAGGCATTCTGGAGCGTAACGTTTATGGAAATAGTAAAACTTACTCCAACAAAGATGAGCTTAAAATGGGCATTGAAAACAGCTGGAAAAACACCTCAAAAGGTACTTTGAAATATTTTTCAAATTTATGATCTCGAGAAAGATTAAATCAATTGAAAAGAAGAAGTAGTTTGTGGAATATTAGCAGTTTGTTGCACAATCTTGTGTGACCTTCACATCCTCCCCCCCTTTTTTTTACATGCAAAAAAGAAATAAATAAAATTTCAAATACAAAATAGTATAAGATTATACAATATATTTAGAGATATAATTGTAATTGCCACTTTTTGCATTGTGTTTAAAATTTCTCAAAATTTAAACAAATATTAATAAAAATAATGCGCTTTTTGAGTTAGCCTTAACGTTTTATTCAGCACTGTGTACGTTTCACTAAAGGAAATAAGTCTGTTTTTATAAATAAACTTTAAATGTCTGAACTATGCATTTGCATTCAGTAGCGGTTTCTAAAAAATTGGGGATCCTCCCGCAAAATGTTTGAGGGAGGCCATCCTAAATAATAAAAATAGTTTGTTTGATTAGTACTGAGATTTTACTTTTTCGAGGACTTGGACCTCGAATAATCCTGACCACAAGGTTTTTACAAGTTTTATTACAAGAATATATTTCATGTATACATGTATGCACGCAACAAATATCCATGCCTAACTCTCGATTCAAACCCAGGACCTGGAGTTCCAGAAACTAGCTCTCTGCCAACTAGACTACCAGGCGGGCAAAATAATAATATGCCTGACTTATTTAATAATGTTTAATAGTTCACTTACAGCTGTTTGCAATTTATTGAAATTTAGATATATCTTTTAAGAAACAAATTAGTGCACTTCTATTACTAAATTAGTTATGCATTAAATTTAAAGTTATTATGAGGAAAATGACATCATGAAAAACGGCAGTTTTTCGAGTGACGCAAGCGGAAGGACAAACTGAACGTTGCGAACTCACATATACGGCTATCAAAGAGATTTGTAAAAGCCGACACTTAATATCTCAGCAAATATGCCATATTTTGTTCTGATCTTTTCAAAATAGTCTTTTATCTTCGGTCTTAATCAATCCTGAAAATTTTACATTTCTACATGCAGTATGTTTTGAGATCTGAATCTCAATTTAAAGCCAAAAAGGGAAAATAGATGGTGTAAGTTTGTAATGGTCTAAAATCATGAAAAATATCTCTAAAACGGCACGAACGATTTTCTTGTAATTAATATATGTTCTTAATGGGATCTTTCTGAATCTAGTAATGTTTTCTTTTTTTTTTCGGGAAAACTCTTATATATATATATATAAGCTGTTTTAAAAATGGAACTATATTACTCCGCCAATTGCATGCTTTCCTTCGGCGAAAACGTCGTGATGCGGTTCTTACTTGCAAGGCTTGAGTTGTTCCCATTGGTTGGTTGACCAACGAACGTGAATACAGTCAATGAATTATTTAAATTTTCCTTTTTTTAACGCAAAAATACTTTATTACATTTTTTATATATTTATTGTGTATATACTAACAAGGGAAATATGAATTAGTAAAATTGCTATTGAAACCAAACCAACCTTAAATTAAAGAGCATGGTCGAAAACATTGGGTACCGTACAAATTTCCTGCAACGACTCCCATGGGGGTAAGATATGCCCTATATTAGTTTTAGTTTTTTCTTTTAAAGCCAACAAAACACGCAGCGTAGTGTGAACGGATGGTGCAGTGCTAGCGTGCTTGACTGCGGATACCGAGTTAGTGGGATCGAGTCCCCGCGAGGGCGTTTTGTATTTATTTTTTTATTTCAACTGAAATATTTATTTTTGACATTTTTAATTAAATTAAATCATTATTTTAAGAGAAAATATTAATTATATTAAAACATTTTTTTTTTTTTCAGAGCGGACAATTTAATATTTTTATTTTTATTTTTAACCAATTTATTTATTAAATTTAAAGAAATTAATAATTTAACGGGAAATACTTTTATATTATATTTAGGTAAGATTTTGTTAATGATTACATTCAGATAAAAAAATTTTAATGATTGTTTTATATAAATTATGAATTGCTATTTTTTAACGACGACAATAATAGCAAGAGTTAATCGTCTGCTCTCAATTGTATTATTTATTCAGGTAATTTTTTGCATGAAAAGTACTGAATGGTGAACAGCTGTTGCTTAACTATTCGACGTCGCATTTAACTTTTATTTCAAATATTTCATTACACAACTGTCAAATTTCGTGGTGTCAGAAGAACTGACAATAATATTGAAGACAATAACAAATTTTCTCAAAATGATTTTACTAATTTATAATTAATTTACATCTAAAAAAATTCAAAATCTGGGTAAATATGAATTTTACAAATCAAGTAATCTCGACGAAAAGCCAAATATTTGACAAATAATTCGTGATGAATAATAATTGACGGTGAACAAAATTGAAGTTCAATAATTGTGATCAATCTTTTTATATTTCTTGTTCTAATTGTGAAAAATACTTATGGTTTCATGATTTTTCTACTTTTAATCATAATTGTTATAAATTAGAAACTATATTCGCAGCTTTAAACATGGTTTTCTTTTTTATAAATAAAAAAATGCATTTCTTAAATTCATTCTCAATACTTTATTAATTGGAATACTCAAAAAAAGAAAAAAAAAATCTCCTTAATGTAATAAATATTTTATCTTAAATTAATAATTTAATTAAAAACGTATAGGAAAAAAATTACAAAATTACAAAGCGCCCATGTGGAGACTTGATCCCACGACCTCCGTATCCGAAGTCAAGCACGCTAGCACTGCACCATCCGTTCACACAACGATGTGTGTTTTGTTGGCTTTTATAGAAATAACTAAAATTAACAGAGGGCATATCTCACCCCCATGAGAGTTGTTGCAGCAAATTTGTACGGTACCCAATGTTTTCGACCATGCTCTTTAATTGAAGCTTGGTTTGGTTCCAATAGGAATTTTACTGATTCGTACTTCCCTTGTAAGTCAAATTCACTTAAACATATTTTCTCTTCTGCTATGAAAAAGATATTTTTGATTTCAAAATTTCATATTTAGTCAAAAAAGTAATTAGATAACATTTTAAATAAGGAAGTATTTTGTAATTTTAGATATTCCATTTTATCATAATAATGATAAATTTACAATTTTTTAAAGCGAAAATTTTTTAATCATTCATAAACATTGATTTTATAGAAGCTCAATGATTTGCGATTCCTATTCATGTATCCTTCCGCGCCGGGAATGGAAAAAACAGCAAACGGAGTTTTGTCGCCATCTTTTGTTTTTAACTTAAAACATACACTTTCGTAAATATATATATATATATATATATATATATATTTCTTTTTAAAAATTAAAAATCTCTTTTTAAAATATAGCTAGAGTTTATTCATACATTTACTTTTCAGACTTTAAAATAATACATATTTTAAATATTAACATAATCAAACTAATTTTTTTATCGTTATTTAAAGCAATAATGGCTAGGGGGTGAAATAGGGGATAAATACACTGTATATTAAAAAAAAAAAAAAAAAAAGAAAAGAAAAGAAAAGAAAAGAAAATAGAACTAAAATTCATGAAAAATGTGTCAAATAGCAATTATTGAAAAACACTTCAAAATAAATAAATAACATCTTTGTTTTGAAACCCATAATAATTTGTTTAAAAAATATAATTCTCTCTTTCTTTCTTTTTTTATTTTTAATTAATTAATTTCTGCATGAAAAATTCCATTGCATAAATATATTTACAACTACAATAAACAAAAAACCCTCCTTTAATTTTAAATAATTATTTCTACATATTTCTAAGCAATTAAAAGTGTTTTTTTTTTTTTTTTTTTTTTTTTTAAGAAAAATAAATTAAATATAGGAATGTATATGGTTATTATTTAATCATGAAGGTAATAATTTCATGGTTTTAATCTCGGAGGAAGGATAAGTTTGCATTATAAATTAAAATTATTTATTTCAATAAATTGATTTATCTTTTTCGTCACGCTATCGAAAACTGCAAATAAAATCTGTGTAAATGTTTTATTTACGTCACACTACCTCTTTTCGCAAATTTTCACCCAGTTGGATACTATGATACTATGTTTTGGATAGCGTGATGCAAAAGATAAATCAATTTATTGAAATAAATAATTTTAATTTATAATGCAAAATCAGTGAAAGTATAATTATTTGACAGTATATTTGAAAATTAAAAGCACTGTTTCAATATGTAAATATACTTATTAGACAAAACAAAAGTAATTTTAATGGAATTTAAAAACAAATCTTTTAAAATAACACCGAGGCGCCACTGCAATTTTTGTATCATTCCTTTTAAAACTGTTATTTTGAATTTGAAATGTGAATGAAGAAGCATCAGTGAGTGTGTTTTACATATCTGTTTGATCTTGAAGCTAAAAATATTACGTTTGCATTATAAATATAAATAAAAGTAAAAAGTAAATGATCAAATAAGAAAATCTATGTATATTTTAACTAATTGCAAAGCGTCACTTAAAATTTGTTATCATTATTTTTAAGACTCATATTTCAAATTCTTATAGCCATAAAGTAGCGGCGTCACAAACTTTTAACCCGTTAAGGGTTTTTGTACTGATAGCTTATACAGCTGAGTTATTTATTTGATACGTTTATTTTGAAAGATTCACTGATCGCACAATAAAATATCATGGTTAAAAAACTTCTACAATATTATGGTTAGCATAGTTGTATATAAATATATATTTGACACACGAAAAATCTCATCTTTTTGGTAGGGGACTCTCTACCTGTCGTCTCCGAAAGCCGAAGCCATTGTTATTCTATGGAGAATTTTACCCCATTATAACTCATTAACTAATACATATTTTTAAATTCCGTTTTCACATTAAGAAAATTCACAAATATTAAGCAGTTTATCGCTTTCTGAAAATTATTTTTTTTATTTGTAATATTTTACTTTGAGGTTGTAAAATGCAAATTTTCACAGTCTGAAATTTTGCATTTTTGAGCTTAAAAATGAAATCGTAAAAATTAAAAAAATCAATTTTTAGAAAGCGATAGCCTGTTTATCAGTTGTGAATTTTCTGACTGTGAGAACAGAATCTAAAAATATGTATTAGTTAATTAGTTATAATGGGGCAAAATTCTCCATAGAATAACATTGGCTTCGGCTTTCGGAGGCAATAGGTATGGAGAGAGTCCCTTAAAAAAAAGTCCCTGGTCCTCACACGTCGCGGACTTGCTAGTCCTTTAACACCGGCAGTGTTTCCAATTAAAAACTCCAATACTGCATACACTTATGTTGCATTCAAGCTTAAGAAATTGATTTTGTAAGACCGAATAAGACTGAAAGTATAAATATAGCTCTAATGTAATTCAGAAGATGAAATTATTAGATCCAAGACAAAAAGCAAAAATAAATATTTTTTTTTCTTTTTCCCCGTTACATCAGTCTTTTACACAAACAAGTCCCTCCTCAAAAGACTCATATTTCACCAACTCCACAAAACATCAAATCAACGAAAAAGACTGGGGTTTTAAAAGTTAAACTTTTTTTGCAGAACTTTCTTCCATATCTTCATTAACCTTTATACCGGAACATCGGTCCCTGAGACCGCTAAAAGTTAGGCTTAGTGTAGGGACTTGCGGATGCATATTCCTAGAACAGTGTACCGGCACGTTTCGCGATAAATGTCCAAGACGCCAAGGGTGTCTAACTGAAGCACTAGTGCGACGTAAAATGCACTCAACCTGTAGAGGATAGAACAGCTCTTAGGGGTGAGTCCTGAACCGTCGCCAATTGTCAACAGCGTGGTACTAGTGCAACTTAAAACCCGATCAAACAAGGGAAGCTACCCTTGGGGTTGGCAATGAGCAGGGGGTGGAGCCCCTTAGTGTTGAATAGAAATTTGTAAAATGCTATTAGAATATTAGGAATCTCAATTTTTGAGCGCTAACATTACGTAGAAATGTCAGTAATTGAGAATTCTTTCTGAAAGTTTAAGTTCGATTGGTTTTGTGGGCCGCGGTAGCCCAGTCGGTAGAGCGCCGGCTGCGTAATTGGAAGATTGCGGGTTCGGTACTCGGGCCGGCCAAAGACCGTCAAGTACACTAATGGTGGCTGGTGCACATAAAATCTGTCGTGGCCGCAATGTCCTCCATGTTCCCATCAAAAATTATACCTCTGGGGGTCACCGAAGCGGAAGAGCCATCCCTACCGTGGGGAATATAAATTGTGGTGGCATGTCTCCGGACCACCTTTAGGGGTGTGTCCCAGACCGTCGCCAATTGCCAATCTGCGCAGCACTAGTGTGATTAAAAAAAAACCAGCCATCCAAAAACCCAACCATCGATTGGTTGGTTGGTGGTTGGTGGTTGGGTTTTACGTCGCACTAATGCTGCGCAGATACCAACCATCGATTGGTTTTGTTGGTATTAGGTAGAATTAGAGTGCTATGAAGAAAGTTGCGGATGGAGTTATAACGAATTTTAGGGAAGTTCTGAGTTTCTAACGGAATTATGGTTTTCGGCGAGTTTTTGGTGTTCGAGTTGGATTGGAAAGTATTTTAGGTAAAGTTTTGTTGCGATGATTTATTCAAAGTTTTTTCCAGTCGTCAGATAAATTTAAGTAGTAAGTCATTCAAAGCAAAGAAGAGTTATTTGTAGGAAGTCTTCCAGAGCCAATTCATTCACAAGCGAGTTATTGAATGGAGTTTCTTTGAGGAGTTATCTGCCCTTTGAAAGGTATATTTTATCAGTAGCTATCATTTTTACCCATTTTTACCCACTGCGCAGTACTAATGCGACATTGAATCCAATCAACCATATAATATACCCTGTCACCCCTATGATACGTCATGATTGAGAAAGTAAATTTATGGCTGCAAGAATTCATAATTTATCGCCACAAAATTTCGCCAAATACATTCAGTACATTTTTTTCAAAGAGCGGTCTGAGAGACCGATGTTCCCGATAAGCATGGTGAAAATATATTCCGGCCAACGGGTTAACTTGCAGCCGTTATTCACTTATTTTCAGATAATTTTCCGGAACACTCCCAAGTTAGAGAGTGTTCTCCCACGAAATACATTAATTTTCATTACAGGTGCGCAATTTTTAAAAATTACATTTATAAACAGAAAAAAAAAAAAATAATAATAATAATTTTGATTCATTTTTTTTTTCAAAACTTTGTCTCACAGATTATGTTTTGTAGATTATCTCAATAAAGTGGAGGAAAAAAAAAAAAAAAAAAAAAAAAAAGAAAAAAGAAAGAAAAATTAGCATAATCAAAGATTATATGAAATGCTTGTCATGCTGGATAAAATATTGTTGCCATATTGAATTATTTTTTACATCCTGATTTTCGAAAGTAAACACATTAATCTCGTCAATTTTTCAGCTCTGTACATACGCACTTTAGCCCTTTAAATACTTTACTCAAGTTTTTAATCTTTCCTCCTGCAAAAAACAAGTATATTGCTAATCATACACAGGTATGTGTAATGGTCTAGGCTAGAGGTCTGCACGAACCCGGGCTTGGCCTAAGGTCGTACTCGGCCAGCAGAATAAAGAAAAATTTTTAAAGGGGAGACATGCTGACAAAAATATTTCCTTTCGGGCCGGATTGAGCCGACAACCTACAATCGGTGTTTTATTTCGAAGTCTCTAAAAGGAAATCGAATTGCATTCAAAAGTAAATGTTTGTAATTTTGTGTATAAAGTAAAAATTTAGTAAGTTGAAGTGTCTGAGCGAGTCGAAACCTTGTGTAATTAACACTTTCCAACAAGGTTGAAAAGTATTAAAGACTTCAATTTGTCTGTCTGTCTTCCCGTGCTCTAACTCCCGTAAATATTCAAAGAATTTCTTGAAACTGATATATGTTATTCAAGTTCACTATCGGATGTTCCCTATTGAAGATGGAGTGAATACTTTTACTAATTTATGTACTGGAACATCGGAAAGTATTCCAAAGCATTGTATTCTACGAGAAGTATTTCTATAAACCATATTTTAATACCCTTACTTTACGCAAATCTTAATGAAATTGAAATATGTTATTAAAGTGCACTATCGAATTATATGTTATTAAAGTGCACTATCGCACTATTGTTTTCTATAAAAAATGGAGTAAATACCACCGCAGGTTTGTGTACAGGGACACCCGAAAGCATTCCAAAGCAGTGCGTTCTATGAGAAGTTTATATAAACCAAATTTTAATAACTTTACTTTGTGCAAATCTTAATTAAATTGAAATATATGTTATACATATGCACGGAAAAATGCTTTCTATAGAATATAGCATGATTGTCATTAAGATTTACAGGACCACACAAAAATATTCAGCTAAATTAACGGCTTATTATTAGAAATTTGCTGGAATTGCATTTTCGTTTATATTAAGCGTTTTTAACACTTTCTAACAATTTTTAAGTATTAAGCGCCCTCTTCACTCACCGCCGTCAGAAGCCGAAACTAATGTTATTCTATGGGAAATTTTTCTTTACAAATAACTTTTTAACTAATACATATTTTTAAATTCCGTTTTCACACTCTGAAAATTCTCAGCTGTTAAATTGACGGACCCTTTTTAAAAAATTAATTTTTTGCTTTTTTATATTTTATTTTGAAGCTGCAAAATACGAATTTTTAATATGTGAAATTTTTTCATTTTGCAATTTGAAAATAAAATATTAAAAATTAAAAAAATACATTTTTAAAAAAGGTCCGTCAATTTAACAGTTGAGCATTTTCTGAATGTGAAAACAGATTTTAAAAATGTGTATTAGTTAATAAGTTATTTGAAAAGAAAATTTCCCCATAGAATAACATTGGCTCAGGCTTCTGGCGACGGTAAGTGAAGAGGGCCGTTAACATGATTTCAATTTGCGTATCTGTCTGTGCGACTGTCCATATGTATATCTGACCATTTGCCCGCCTCCGTAAACATTTCAGAATTTAAAAAAAATTACATATGTTGTTCAAGTTTACCGTGGAATGTTTCCTATTTAAAATGGCATTAATGGGTATTGTACAACTGTCTTATGTACAGGGACACCCAGAAAATGCTAATGCATTGCGTTTTAGGAGAGACATTTTTATAAATCCCAATTAAATAACTTTCTAATGCAAAAATCATAAAGAAATTGACATTCGTTGTTAATATGCGCTGTTTGTCCGCGCTCTAACTCCGGTAAATATTCATGGAATGTCTTAACACTGATATATGTTATTCGAGATCCCTATTGAGTGTTCCCTATTGAAAATGGAGTAAATACTGCGACTAGTTTATGTACAGGGACACACGAAAGTATTCCAAAGCATTGCGTTCTATGAGAGGTATTTTTATTAACCATATTTTAATACCACACTGTACACAAATTTTAATGAAATTGAAATATGTTATTCAAGTTCTCTATCACATGTTCCCTATTGAAAATGAAGTAAATACTACCACTGGTTTGTGTACAGGGACACCCGAAATTATTCCAAAGCACTATGTTCTAAGACAAATGTTTCTATAAACCATATTTTAATAACTTTACTTTGCACAAACCTTAATAAAATTGAAATATGTTATTCATCTGCACAAACGAATGCTTTCTATTTAACACAGTGTGATTAGCGTTACGATTTACAGGGTAACACAAAATATTCAGTTAATATATTAAGGGAATGTTACTGGAAATTTGGTGAAATTGTACATTCGTTTACTTTAAGCGTTTTTAACCCTTTCTAGCAACTTTTAAATGTAAATATGATTTGAATTTGGTACCTATCTGTCCGACAGTCCGTCTGCCTGTCTCTAGCGTCCGTAAATAATTTCAGAATTTCTTTAAAACGATATATGTTATTCAAGTTCACTATGGAGTGTTCCCTATTTAAAATGCATTAATAGGCTTTATATAACTGGTTTGTTTACAAGGAGACCCAAAAATTCCAATGTCTTCCATTTTATGAGAGCATTTTTATAAATATGATTTAAATAACTTTGTACTGGAAAAAAAAAAAAAAAAAAAAAAAACATAAAGAAATCCACATTTATTGCTAATATGCTAAAATAATGTTTTGTATAGAATATGATATGCTTAACCTTCAGGTTTACAAGGATACACTGAAATAAGGGCTGTTTTCCATTTTTGTTAAAAACATTTTTAACACTTTCCAGCAATTTTTAAGATTGCTTATGATTTTATTTAGTCTGTATGCCTGCCTTTCTGTCCTTCTGTCTTCCTGTTGTATGATAACGTAGGCAAAGAATATTGAATATTATATAACACAACGAAAACATGTACAGTTGGAAAGTGTTAGTATCAATGCGTAAAGCATCATTTTTCGTTCTTGTTTTTGTTGTTATTTCCGGTTCGGCCAGCCTGATCCTATATTTTATCCCATTAAGCTTTTTTTTTTTTTTTTTTTTTACTTTCTTTCTCTTTTTTCGCATGAGAATGAAACTGTATGAAATGGATTTTTTTTTTTTTTTTTTTTTTTTTTGTATGTTCAAAAAGCTTCTATAGATTATGATATGAAAAAGTATTCATAATTCATAGCACAGGAAAATAATAATAATAATAATAATAACAATGAATGATTGTAATACCATACTCTGTAGGAATTTCTTTCTTTCTTTCTTTTTTTTTTTTTTTTTCATATAAAAAATGTGTGTTATAATTAATGAAGTACTTCCTTATTAATGAAGTACTTCATATTGTTATATAATTGAAGTACTTAATTAATTATATTGAAGTACTTATAATTAATGAAGTCTAATTATGGTAAAATATACCAGAGATAAATATCTCCCCTAGATCGTGATGCATTTGAATTATTTTATTAGTCCTTGTACACGGTCCATTTGTTGGATCTCACAATGAAAGTCTCCTTAAAGCGCATACTCAGAATGTCAGAATATTCTATAAATATTCTGCTGATACTACATATTTCTGTGATTTAAGATCAGTCAAATTTAGTCCACTAGATAAATTGTAAATAAATTTCAGTCCACTAAATAATTTGTAAATAAAATCTTTTTGTAAAAAAATAGAACTGACTCCAAAAATCAACTACTATTCAAACAACTAAAAAAAAAAAAAAAAAAAAAAAAGGTATGAAATAAAACTGTAAATTCCGCCTAAAAGTAAAAAATAATTACTTCGCCAAACAACCTATAACATTACAATTAATCATTAGTTAAAGATTAGTTAACATTTTGAAGTAGTTTTGGGATTAATTTTTCATCTGGCTTTAGTTATTTTGCATTATATATATTAGGATCTCTCGACATCTTTTTATGTGTGTGTGTACAATTTTTTTAAAACTTCATCAATCATTTTTTTTTCTAATTTACAGTCCCATACTAAAAGGCATACTAAAAGGCAGTTTTTTTACAGTAAACATTTTTTGGCATGAACTGCTAAAGCACATTGTTCTTTATTTTAACCCGTTAACGCCCGAATTAATTTTGCAAAATATTATTAGCTGATTATTTTACTTCTAAATTAATATAGACAACTGAAAGTAAAATATATTAACTTAAACACTTCTTCTGATAGTTTTAAATTTAAAGCCTATGCTCATTTATATTGATGTTTAGTGTTCTAGCGAGAAAACTTCGAGATAGAAAAACTTTGAGATAACAGATTAATTTCCCATTATATGTTGACAAAGATCTCGAAAGTAAAGTATTATAATATATATTATTATTCAACTTGATTTAAGTTAGTATACCTGCTCAAAAAGCAAACATATGTGCGACGAATGAAAAATCATAAAAAGACTATCCAAATTATGAAATAATAATTAATAGTAGGCACATAAAACTATCAGGAATCATTTAGAGTGACGCTGTAAACTGTCACTAAAAAGCAGAAATCATTCCAAGAAACCACAAAAAATATACGTGCCAATAGCTGTCCTCAAATGTGAACACTGGGCGCTAACGGGTTAATCTATAGAGAGAGATTGAAAATTTAAAAAAGATATATATTCTATTATTGTCATTAAAAGTTCTAGTTCGATCAACTGTAGAATATTGTTATATTGGCCAATATGCTAACAGTCTTTAATTGATCAGCATTTTTATCTTTTTAATTATATGCCACACTTATTTAAAATTACAATAAATAAATTAATAAAAAATAAATCGAGCACCTGATTTATTATTATTTTTATTTATTTATTTTCTGGCAGCCATTGATTAATAGTTTTATGGTTAGATTAGTTTGATTATATATGCGAAATATGTCTCCTTGTGGATTGCTTGGTATTATATAATGTATATATATATATATATATATATATATATATATATATATATATATATATATATGTTATTATTCTTAAATTTCATAAAACTACTGTAAAATTTCGCACTGTAACTATTGGTTGTAATGCTTAAAATAATGTTGCTTGTAGTTTTCTATTAAAAATTAAAAAAAAAATGTATAGCTTAACTTTAAACTATGAAAATAAGCATTGCGTTAAAAATAGTTTTCAACTTCTTTACAGAATTAAAAATTTCAAATTATTACAAACAGTTCATTTGATTTTAAGGATTTATTCAAAAATATAGACATTCATGACTTACTTAACCCTATGTTAATTTTTTTTAAATGAACATAAACATAGCATTAAAGAAAAAATATCGTTTCATTACTTTAACTTTACTAAATTTCATATTACATCATAATTTTATTCTATACTAGCCGCCTTCGGCGACCAGCTGGTTCGCGATCCCTGAAAAATCCGATTTTACGAAACTCCCGCTCGGTGGCGCCTCTTTCCCGTTTCAAGTTCTACAACAGCTTATTGACATATAGTGCAAATAGCTTTATTGAAAAATTTAACCGCAGTAAATTCGAGCTCGGTAGCGCCTGAGGTGCCTTCTTCCCGTTTCAATATCTGAAACAGCCTGTTCGCTCACCGTGTGATGACCTTTCAGAATTCACACTTTAGCAAAGTCCCGCTTGGTGGTGCTCGCGTCGCCTTATCCTGTTTTAGAACTTACAACAGCTTGCTCGCGCATAGCGCAAATAGCTTTGAAAATTTTAACTGCAGCAAATTTCCGCTCTGTGGTGACTAAGGCGCCGCTTTACGTTTCGTGATTTGAAACAGTTTGTTCGCTCACCATGTAAAGGACCTTCGAAAATTCTGATCGTGGCAAATCCGCAAGCCGGTGGGGCCTACGGTCTCCCAATCTTCCTCCCTATAAGTAATTCACTCACAATCAGAATTAGAGATATTGAATTATTAAAATATCAAAGCGCCCTCTTGCGACAGATATTTTCAATATGTACTCTTCAATTTCAATTTAAATGACTTTTAAAATGATATTTTACCTATGAAATTATGTTAATTAGAAGCTGAGATACAAAGGTAATATCTGTACTGATACATATAAATGGTTTAAGTCCATATTATTGATTTTTCAGGAGACGAAAAATACAGTTAAAAAAATTCTCTATAAAAACTTATCCGTTCAATACAGTTTTAACCAGGATATTATCATAATATACAATTTTGTGATTAAATTACATACATTTAGTTTTGAAGTTTGTTTATTTCTAACAGACTTATGTAGTTTTGAAAAAAATGCCTGCCAGACTTAAATCTTTTGTATCGCTCAACCCAGGACTTAACTCCTCACTGTGACTTGTACATTCATTTAACAATTTGATTATGGTGACAGTCCAAATACTTAGCTGCAGCATTAAGAAGTACTGGATTTATGACCTCAGTGGATGTTCAAAAGATTTTGAACCTAATAAAAATAAGGTCTTACCAATTCTAACTTCCTCAACACATTGATTCATGATTTTACTAAGATATGCAAACAAAGTTTTGCAGGTTTACCAAATGCTTTCATCTTAGAAATCTAAGGTTAATGGAAGGTTATTAGGTGAGGAGTTAATCCATGGTAAATCCAGGTTAGTGAAACATGAACGATCAACATTATTGAAATAACTTATTACCTCAAACAAGGAATTGAATACAATATTATAGACAGACTATCATACCAAAGATAGGAATTATTACACAATTATTGAAAATTAATGCTCAAAAGCCTTCAATGACTATGAAGTAATTAAATAAAGATAACATGCACTTGATGACATATACCAAATAAAAAAAATATCCGATGTACAATACTACTCAAGCTAAACTGATTGAGAGGTAAATCAGTTTGAAAAACGATTAGATATTTTTGTATTTTACCTCTAGAAGCTATTGTTATAAAATTTCATTGCCCTTTTTTGTTATAAAACTTTTGAAGATTAGAAGAATACAAATCATAATAAACGATATACTGTAGTTGAAATAGTTAATAATAATAATAATAATAATAATAATGATAAACAAAAAAAAAAAAAAAAAAAAAAAAAAAAAGAAAGAAACATAATAATAGATTAAAAAACAAAAATATGTAGCACCGCATTAAATTGCAACAAAATACGTCATTAATAATCCACAAGCAAAACACTAAAATTAAAACACAAAATACAAAGCATTAGGATTAATAGAATATTGACCATCATAATATTATATTCGTTTTTCCTTCCACTGAATCATGGGTCATGGTCATTAATGGCCATTTTCATCAGTATCACTAAATTTTAAGTCAGGGTCAATGTTCTCAGTGTCAGTTGATGTTCTTAAAGTTTTGTAGAAGTCATGGAATACTGGAGGCACAAGAGGAAGCAAAGTAAGTAGATCTCTCTTCTTCTCCACTGAGATCGGAACAGATTTGTTATACCGTTTTTGAATCTGGGTAATTTGGAGATTGGCTTTACCTCGTCAAAGAAAACTGATTTTTTTTAAAGTGCCCTCAAGTAGACTGTATCCATAAAATATCTGACCTTGGTCCTGGCAATACTTTAACCATTGTATATCTTGCCACTTGAACGGCTCCCCATCTTTCTCACAACGAGAGTACTTTTTAACAGTAATGCAAAATCTTGAGTCGTTTCTCTAACAGTGAATTGATTTTTCTTTCCTGTAGACCGCACAAGCTGATACCAATCATGTGGGTGAATACTTGAAATGCCATACTTTTCTTTTGTCTCTCAATTAGAGCATGGTCTACGTTGTTGGATTCCATGTGCGAGTGACCTGAAATTAGAAATTTGTGATTGATGCTGGAGAAATGAGGGAAGTCAGCCATCGCCTTCAAAAACATCGCTGGCACATGGATGTTTTTGTTTTGACCACTGCATGTGTCAGAATAGAAAGTTACACTTGTAACAGTATCAGGTACATTTCGTAGGTAGTCATAAAGACATGAAGCTATTTCGTTAGCTCCACGACCGGCTATTGCTTCGTGCCACATATAATGACATGACTTACCTGTGGCATTGTCATGCATAGTCAAGTTAAAAATCCAAAGTAGGCGTTTGTAGAAAGCTACAGATGATGACAGAAATGCAGTTGCTAGACACTGTTGTAAATCAAAAACTAAACACAGTTTTGAGGTATCAGTTTTGGCTTCTGCTTCGTCAAGTCTTTTCTGTTCATAGGCTAAGTCTGCTTTTCTCTGATGTTCTTGTAAATTGGTTTCAGCTTCCTTTTGTGACTCTAAATTACCTATCTCAGATACAACTTTTAGTTGCAAATTCAATGTGTCACAACGATGGCAATTGTTAATAGGTTTTTTGAATGACAGATTCAACTTTTTTAATTCTCTTTCATAAATGCTTTTAGAAACTGGTTGCTGAAACTTCTCTCGATAGAGATTATACATTGTCGAGAGGTTCAAATGAGATGCTAAATATTTTTTATCGCTTTTATGTCTACTATAATGACTCTGGTATGCCGGAAATGAGTTAATATGTTCTTTAACTTCATTTATTTTCAATTCCTCTATCTTGTTTGCACTTGGAAACTTACCTCGACCATCACATTTAGTAACTCCAGAAACACTTGATAATTTGTTGTTAAATGCAGAATATACAACTTTCACTTTTTCCCCCAAGAGTTCTCAAAAAGCAATCTTTACAAACTTTTTTCCTGTCTCCTTTAATGTTTAAAAAATATGCATGGATCACGTTTCTTTTCTTATCGCTGTCAACCTTTCTTTTACGACTTCTTACAGCTTCATGACTCTGCACACAAGATACAATAAATGTAACTCTTTTATCGTGATCACCTAAAGATCAATATTCTTCAAAAAGTACTTCCTGAAATGTAATCCCATCATCAGTTTTACTTTCCAAAATTTCATAACATTTCGCTCTGCAGTGTTTAAAAGGAATTGTTTTTCTTGCTGGAACTGCAATCCCTCTATAATTTGTATACTCCTTACCTGAATTCATTAATTTTTTGCGTTCACTACGATGCTGTCTTGACCATTTCTTTCCTGATTTCTGAACGGTTTTCTCTAAAGTTGCAGTCCCTTCAGCTACTAAACTTGTCGCATCTACAGAAATTTCTGAAGACTCAACGTTATTATTTAGTTCTTTCTTCTTATTATGCTTTTTCTTCTTGTGAATCATAACATAGTCTTCTACACTGTCACTGCTATCTCTATCACTACTATCACTATCTTTTTCTGGACTGTATGTTTTGTCAGCATCAGTGTCGTCTCCACTGTCAATCATCTCGAGAAGGCCTCTTTGTGATGTAGATTATTACATATTATACAATTTGCTTGTTCTAAAAGGTAGATAAATTTTCTAAATAAATAAAATTATAAATTAAACATCGAAATGTAACTCATGCGCCCTCTTGATGCCTAATTAACATCATCAGTTAGATAAAATATTTGCTTAGCTGGTGGTTTCCCAGGAACTAAAAAACTTGGCGAAATCATGCCAACATTCACTAACAACGGTCAATAAATTATTCGTTGCTTTTTAAAAATATACATATGAATATTGCTAACGTATTGCAACTATTCTCTTTCTTAAATTTTGAACTTGGCGTTCACAATATAACGCCAAATGCATTGTCATTTTTTTCCCCTCCAGTTTTGGAGGACACTTTCTTACTGATTATCGACTATGTAAGATCTCAAGAGAGCTGAATTTTTCACTTTTGTACTGAATTTCTCATATTTTGAAAAGTACGCATAAAAAAATTAATTTATAGAAGCTGCTTATCATTTTTTTTCACTACATGTATTTCATATCAGGTAAAAAAATGTATATCGCACAAACAGTAGAATTTTTTGCACTGTAAATTATTAAACTGCATAATTATCTTTCTTAAAGAAATGCAGATTAAAAAATGGTTAAATAAAAACTTAGGGAGAAAATAAATCAAAATACGTTAAATCTTCTTCAGATGATTTTTGTATGAAATTCTTCTTTTAACAGACTGCTCCTTCAAATAAATTTGTAACAACGTAATAACTCATTCTATTTCACCAGAAATTACTCACATAAGCCTGCTTTTTACTCCATTAGCACTTAAATCTAACGGCTTATAAAAGAATTTCAAATAATAAACCTTCAGAAAAAGACATTGTTCATATCCTAGAAACGTGAAATGCCTGAAACAATGGTAAATAAAAAGATAAAATATTAAAAACGTGAGACAATTTTTTCAGAAAGATTATATATATATATGTGTGTGTGTGCGCGCGAGCGTGTGCGTGTGTGTATTAATATCTTAATTCTATAATTTCTATTAATTTTTAACCATAGCTAGACTTAATATTATTATTATTATTATTATTATTATTATTATTTTGAATTAATATCATGCATTTAGCTATTGCATTTAAATTTGTTAGTTAAATAATGGTATTAACAAAATTTCGTTTTCCAAGCTTCAAACTCACATATCTATAAACACTCACATATCTATAAACACAGTTGTAATTTTTGGATAGCTATCCAAAAATTACAACTCCCTCGTATTTCGTCTACTAATTCAGTCTCTTCTAATATCAGTATTGTCTTACCCTATTTTCCTAAATCCAGTCAAACCATAGCTAAAATTCTCAAACAATATGATTTTAAAATAATATTTTCGCCTTCCAATGAACTCACCTTTTCTCAGTTAAAAGATCCCATTGATATGCATAATTCTTGGGGTATTTATAGTATTTCCTGTCAGTGTGGTTTATCATATATTGGCCAAACTAATCGCAGTCTTAAATTTCGTCTAAAAGAACATATGAATTACGTCCGCAAACAAGAAACCAATAAATCGGCTATTTCTAAACATTGCTGGGAAGAAAATCATAATTTTAAATTTAATTCAGCTAAAATAATTTGCAGACCTAAATCCATTCATGAACTCGATTTCTTTGAAGCTTTTCATATTTATAAAAATTTTAGCTATCCAAAAATTACAACTCCCTCCTATTTCGTCTACTAATTCAGTCTCTTCTAATATCAATATTGTCTTACCCTATTTTCCTAAATCCAGTCAAACCATAGCTAAAATTCTCACACAATATGATTTTAAAATAATATTTTCGCCTTCCAATAAACTCACCTTTTCTCAGTTAAAAGATCCCATTGATATGGATAATTCTTGGGGTATTTATAGTATTTCCTGTCAGTGTGGTTTATCATATATTGGCCAAACTAAACGCTGTCTTAAATTTCGTCTAAAAGAACATATGAATTACGTCCGCAAACAAGAAACCAATAAATCGGCTATTTCTAAACATTGCTGGGAAGAAAATCATAATTTTAAATTTAATTCAGATAAAATAATTTGCAGACCTAAATCCATTCATGAACTCGATTTCTTTGAAGCTTTTCATATTTATAAAAATTTTTAAAACCTTGTAAATTGTGATTTCGCTATTCCCTATTTGTCTGACTGTTGGAAATTTTATATTCAGTCCACATTTTCTTAATTTTTCTACTGTTTACACAGCTTACTTTCCTAAATTCCTATTGGCCACTCTCCTCACCTTTCCCGTAATCCTATTGGTTGAACTAAATCCGGCCTCTCTCCTATATATATGAGCACTTCTCCTGATTCAGAATCCTTTTTGCACTGGAGACGGTACGCTTTAGGCTACTGAAAGAAGCTGTATGCATTTCCAATATTTTTCTTTGGCGTTTCTGACGTAGTAGTTTATTCAAGTTTTAATAAAGTAAATGGTTCGTGTATAGGGACATCCAAGAGAATTCAAATATATTACGTCTATAGACGAAATTTCTGGTCCGTACAGTATAGGCTACACTAAACAAAATAAAGTATGCATTATTTTTTATACGCGTAAAAGCATGTTTTGTATGTATTCTAGTATGAAAGTCATTCATAATTGGAAAAGGTCTACCCAAAATAATTTAGATGTATTTGTGCTGCACTTATAAATAGCTGGCAGTGAATTTCAGGTTATGTTATGTGTTTTTCATATAGGGCAAAATTTAAGTACACAATGTGAAAGGTGTATAGTTTATATACAATGTACAGAGCTACCCAAAATTAAGCTAAAACACTCTTTAGAATTGATTTCTTTTTTATTGAATGTAATTTATTGAAGTGTTTTACGACATTTTACCATGCGAACGAAAACTGCTCAGGAATTAAAAATATTTTTTCATACCCATGAGGTAAATAAAGCATTGCTTGAAGTTCAGTTTTAAGCTCAGTTTTTTTTTTTTTTTTCTTTCTTTTTCTTTTCTTTTTTTTTTTTTTTTATTATAATATCGTGTTTTGAGGTTTCCTGAATACGAAAATAAAATTTTTAGCGATGAATTTGTATGTATGCTATTGTCAGCATAACTTAAAAATAATAATGATAAATGTAGGAAATTCAAATTTAGTCATTTAAAGTTTACTAGCAGGCTTCGCCCGCTTTGCTGTGCACTATACTTAAAGGATTTCTTTTTAATTGAATAATTGAAAAGTTTAAATAAATATATTTCGATTGACAAATATTTTCTTCACACTTTTAGTATGGGATCTCCTTGACAATAGCAAACATATTTTGAGCTTCTAGAATTTGTGCAACAAAACTATTATTAAAACGAATATTCTCGAAAACAGTCAAATAGAAATGTTACTTCTTCGAATATTCTGGAAACAGTTGAAGCTGTTACTCGTACAGTAAAATTCACTGTTCGATGAATGGTCGAATCAGAGAACGCATGTAAGTCGTTTTCGCAGCACTCCCTATAACACACGTATGTACGCTTCACGCACATGAAAAAAAAAAAAAACACTGGACAGCCTTACACCGCTGTGCATGAAACTCAGAACACACGAAGCTCGGCTCCGCGGCAATCACTACCACGCATGTCAAAACCAAAAATAATCAGTGGACACCCCTACCTCGCTGTGCTTGAATCTGAAAACGCACAAAACTCGGTTCCGCGGCAATCACTATCACGCATGTTAAAACCAAAAAGAAAAAAAAAAAAAACATTACTGGACATCTCTACCCCGCTGGGCATGAATCTGAAAAAGCACGAAACTCGGTTCCGCGGGAATCACTATCACGCATGTTAAAATCAAAAAACATCACTGGACACCCCTACCTCGCTGTGCATGAATTTGAAAACGCGCTCGTAACTCGGTTCCGTGGTAATCACTATCACGCATGTTAAAATAAAAAAAAATAAATAAATAAAACATCACTGGACACCCCTACCTCGCTGTGCACGAATCTGGAAACGCACGAAACTCCTTTTCGCAGCAATCACTGTCAAACATGCTAAAACAAAAAAAAAATCACCGGACACCCCTACCTTAAACCAATGAAAATCAAATAAACCAATCAAATCTCTCGTAATTCCTCATAACGTAGCTCTAGTTTAACGTAAAATACACTCAAATCAAATAAACCAATCAAATCTCTCGTAATTCCTCAAAACGTAGCTCTAGTTCAACGTAAAATACACTCAAATCAATGAAAATCAAATAAACCAATCAAATCTCTCGTAATTCCTCAAAACGTAGCTCTAGATCAACGTGAAAAGCACTTAAATCAATGAAAATCAAATAAACCAATCAAACCTCTCGTAATTCCTCAAAACGTAACTCTAGTTCAACGTGAAAAGCACTCAAATCAATGAAAATCAAATAAACCAATCAAATCTCTCGTAATTCCTCAAAACGTAGCTCTAGATCAACGTGAAAAGCACTCAAATCAATGAAAATCAAATAAAACAATCAAATCTCTCGTAATTCCTCAAAACGTAGCTCTAGTTCAACGTGAAAAGCACTCAAATCAATGAAAATCAAATAAACCAATCAAATCTCTCGTAATTCCTCAAAACGTAGCTCTAGATCAACGTAAAATACACTCAAATCAATGAAAATCAAATAAACCAATAAAATCTCTTGTAATTCCCCATAACGTAGCTCTAGTTCAACGTAAAATACACTCAAACCAATGAAAAATCAAATAAACCAATCAAATCTTTTGTAATTCCTCATAACGTAGCTCTAGTTTAACGTAAAATACACTAAAATCAATGAAAATCAAATAAACCAATCAAATCTCTCGTAATTCCTCAAAACGTAACTCTAGTTCAACGTGAAAAGCACTCAAATCAATGAAAATCAAATAAACCAATCAAATCTCTCGTAATTCCTCAAAACGTAGCTCTAGATCAACGTGAAAAGCACTCAAATCAATGAAAATCAAATAAACCAATCAAATCTCTCGTAATTCCTCAAAACGTAGCTCTAGATCAACGTAAAATACACTCAAATCAATGAAAATCAAATAAACCAATAAAATCTCTTGTAATTCCCCATAACGTAGCTCTAGTTCAACGTAAAATACACTCAAACCAATGAAAAATCAAATAAACCAATCAAATCTTTTGTAATTCCTCATAACGTAGCTCTATCCCCACTAAAAATAATCCGAAGATATTCTTGAGAAAATAGTATTTTCTTAAGACTTTCTTCAAATATTTTAAAATATTTTGAAGATTTATCTTTTTCTATAAAATATCTTCAGAAATTTTGAAGACATTATAAAGAAATTTTGTAAACTTTCTTAAGAATGGGCCAAATAACTTAAGATATTTTATAGATTTTCTCTAAAAATATCTGCAGAATATCTTGAGATTATTTTTAGTGGGGATAGTTTAACGTAAAATACACTAAAATCAATGAAAATCAAATAAACCAATCAAATCTCTTGTAATTCCTCATAACGTAGCTGTAGTTCAATGTAAAATACTCTCAAATCAATGAAAATCAAATAAACCAATCAAATATCTCCTAAGATTCTCCATTCTGCGTCATTATAGAAATGGGAAGTTTTATTTTCATATTTTTATTAATTAAAAGAAAACTAATCAAAAATTCGAAAATCTGACTACGATGTGCACAATGACCCTTTGGAGGGCACCTTTGTGTTAAATCACGTGACTGTCCGAGCTACCGTTTTCGAGAACAGCGAAATATACTTTTTTATATACAAATATTGCTCACTTAATAGTATAAGATAAGAGGTTGCAACTTGAAAATTTCAATTAAGATTGATAAGTTACAAAACGTTTCGTAAGTGAAAATTGTCTAGATAATTTGGAAGAAACATGTAAATTTAATAATAGCCTTGAATTATTTTTTATAAATGCAGGTTTTATAATTAAACGGGTGGTTGAGGCAGGCGGCAGCCCCCCTTATACAGAATTATACGTCAAATAAAATTGGCCCAAATTTATTTTTACTTGTTTTTAAAGTAGGTTCATATATAGTACTTGTTATCTTACCCCTTAATCTGCAACCTGTCTTTATAATATTAAAATACAGGTTAAGAGAAAGACGTGTGAGTGACACACTAAATTATGTTGTTAATGAAGCCTCTTTTATTATTAGTAGTAAGTAAAGAGAACGGACAAATTCCCTTCAGTTTGGGTATATATGCGTGTGTGCGTATTTGCTATTAAACGTTATTTGGTATTGAAATGGATTAAAGTGCAAGTAATTTATTTTATAATATGTTGCAAAATTGATTCTGTTGTAAAACAGATATTAGATAAAAGTGCTACAAAAGCAGCATGTAATCAATTATTTATTCAGCTGACTGGGGCAGCTATAAATTGCATGATTTTAAGTAGTAATCAATTATGTAGAATTTTCATGCGTTATGTTTACTTCTGTTAATTTATTAAATGATGTGCACATAATATTATTTGCAACATACAATGTAATATAAGACAGTGTAAGAAAAGTTATT
Source organism: Salticus scenicus (assembly GCA_963930645.1). NCBI lineage: Eukaryota > Metazoa > Arthropoda > Arachnida > Araneae > Salticidae > Salticus > Salticus scenicus. Next base: position 86,680,297 of record OZ005651.1, read on the forward strand.
TCAGAGCATTAAAAATTTGAAACAACTGGCCAATTTTTAATGTAACTCGAATGTTTTCTACATTATTTCTTAACAACCATCCAATCAAACTAAACAAACATAAAGAAAGTGAGATAATTTTATCTGTTATAAGTTAATGCTTATTATTTTTGTTCATTGTATTATTGCAAGTCCACTCTATCACTATAAAGCTGCTGTGTTAGCAAGTGAATTATTCCGATAAAACAATAACTTTTAAATTGGAATATTTAAAGCGCAAATTTATGAAGTTCTATAACAATGAATCTGATAAACGGTTATTTGGAAAATATTTTTTTCTCAATTTTAGTTAACAAGAAATAATATACTATTTAATCTGAATATTAGTAACCGCATGGACATATGTTAATGAATAATTTTGTTCATTTAAAGATCATTGGAAATTTACAACACGTATCAACTGTTATATATGAGCAGCAAAAAGTTTACATTCTTGAAAATATTAATATATATATATATATATATATATATTAATGGGTGATAATAGAGTGCACCATTTTAATAAATGACAAAATAATAATAATAATTTGAATCATCTACAATGATAAAAATATATTGATTTTAATAAATTTAATTGAACAAAATAGTTTTTTAGTTAAAATTTATTAAAAGTTCTAAAGAAAAGGAAAATGTTTTTCTTAACATGTTGAAAATTGTAATTGTAATTAAAAAAAAAAAAAAAAAAAAAAATGGAAAATCACTGTAAGTCAAGCATATTTACAGGAAGTTAGAGCGGAGCGACAAACACATATAGGCAATAAACAGACGATGGGAAATCGTAAACATTTTTTACCTTTGTTGGAAAATGGAGGAAATAAAAAATGGTGCGATTTAAATGATTAATAGCAAGTGTCTAGAGTCAATAGCTCCCAAAGCTAAAACATTAGAGCAATTTTTTGTATTTATTGGCAATTAGATTACTTCTATATATAAGAATAAATTTCTAAACACAAACATTTTTCTTTTTTTTTGGCATACTAGTAATTTGATTACTTCTATATATAAAAAATAAAATTTTAAACAGTGATTCGAAAATATCTGAAGAAAAAGTATTGTAATAATCTTGCGTAAATGAATACGAAAATATTTACGACAACAAATATTATATTTATATTTTAATAATAATTATAAAATATTATAAGTTTTTCGTATAAAAAATCTCTGGTAAAATTAATATTCAAAAGAGCATCTTTCATAATAATACCCTAAAAGTAAACATGCCTAACCTTATGACACAATAACACTGCTATTAAACAGAACACATGTTGGACATATAATTGAAGGTGGTAAATTATATAACAGCAATGAAGTTGTTTCATGGCTTATATATCTTACCATCAAAATTAGTACACGTGTACTGACAACCTTAAGAAATATATAATAAACATAGTTGGAATATTTTCCTACATCAAAATCTTATTCGTTGGTAAATATATATATATATTTCGAAGTGCTTTATAAAAGAATGCTTAAAGTAATTAATTTATTTTCTATATCTATCTGTTTATCTTAGCATAAATAAATGAATAGTTTGTAAAGTAATTACATAATTGAAGTTAAATGTTTATTGATTCAATCTATGATTTATTTGTATTAATTTTTTACAGAATTAAAAAAAAAAAAAAATCAAACAATAAAATTAAAGTTGTATTATCTTACCAGTTTATTTCTCAAAAAAAAAAAAAAAAAAAAAAAAACGTCAACAACTGTAAAATTTTTTCAGTCTATAAAATAAAGGTAGTTTATTAGCATTTTAAGTGCAGGCATCAGGGAGATTTTACCTAAAAAAATTCACGGTGTTCGAGGAATTGACTTACTTTATGATTTTTTATTTATTTATTTTTTTTAAGGGGGGGGGGGGAGGGGCGGTAAATTGAAATTTTTTACTTCTTACTAAAAATCCTCTCCCCACACCCTCCCCAAAAAAGTTTGATAGACCTCAAATACATCTATTTTTAGAAAAAAAAAATCTTTTTTATTACTTTAGAGAAAGAAATATTTAAAATTTCGAAAATAAACAAATTAAAAAAATATATATTTTTTGATGTTGTTTGAAACGGAGAAGGTTACGAAAGCTTCATACCATGGTAGTGGAATATTTCCCCCTAATACCTACATGCTTTCTACGAATACTCTGTAGTTGCCTATTCATATCCCTCTCCCAGATTTCGATCATCTGGGAGCAAATTCTCCCCTTCGTTTTTTAACCCCTTTTTTCTATTCCTTTTCGCTATCAAACAATTGAGATAATTGCCCAATAAATTAAAATTGTTCGGTTAGTTCAAAAACTAAGCATTTTCTAAGCATAATTCAACTAATTTTGCTTTTTAACAGCACTCAAAAACGTAAATTGATTAAAGCTACAAACATTTATTTTTTTTTTTCAGTATATTTTGGTTGGTTCAACAAAACTTATGAGTTATTGATGTAATTATATGTTTTAGGATCATCTGAATCGAAAAAGTCAAAGGTTTGGGTTTCAGGTAACGCTCAAGGGTCACTTTTTACCGGGACCCTCAGCTTAAAATCGATTCCAAACCATTACGAACATCTATGTCTGAACCAGGATACGAAAATCCGGAAATTTATTTTTTTGTGTTTGGCTGCGCACTGGTCTGTCAGTATGTCTGTTTGTTATAAGCATCTTTCAAAAGCATATATTAGCAGTAAGTCCAAATTCGGTTATTTCCTACCATATAGTGCTATTAGTTAAAACTTTTCACTGAAATCAGAGAAATGATCGATATACGGGGACATATAAAATGAATAATCCCAATGCATTGTGGTATATTTATGGAATTTCTCATCGGTATAGATTAACATAGTTAGACTTCGCTAAACATGATGAAATTAACATTCTTTTTTTTTTTTTTTTTTTTTTCAAAAAAGCATGTTTTGTATAGAATATTGTATGAAAAGCATTCATCCTTCGTTTAAAGGACTCCACAAATCGATTCAGACATATTATGGATCAAAGTAGGAAATTGCTTGATGTGCGTTTTAAGTTGTGTTATAAAATTTTTTTAAACCGTGTTGAATAGTACATTGTAGAATGCATATATACGATTTATAGACAATATACAAGGCTACAAAAAATTAGTCATATACATTCTTTTGCATTAAAAGTAATTGATAGAAGTGCTTTATACTAATTTATATCTTGTCCAAGTAAACTAATAAATATACAAAAGGTTTTACTTGCACAGAAATATTTAAATAATAATATATTGCTATTAATAAAAACTTTCGTTACTAAAATTTACAATAACTTCGTAATTTCTTTTTGTAATCCCGACATTTTTTTTAATGAAAATTTTGTGTTGGAATGCACAGACCGTTGCCAATTAACAATACGTAGCCCTAGTGCGAGTAAAACACGCTCAATCTCAACCTCAAACTTATACGATCTTCACTGTCTTGATTAGTTACTTGATTAGGAAATCGTACATTAGGTTTGTGGTATTTAAATAGTACACGCAAACACACTTTTAAAAAAGCTTTCAAAATAAATTATATGAAATTTAAAAAAGATATTTTAAAAGTATTTTTTAAAATAATGCATGGAGTTGAGTTGTGTTCATATTGTCACTTTACGGGCATTTTTTTTTTTTGTACTTTAAGCCTCACTAAGTACAAAAAAAAAGGACAGTAGATGGAAAATGAGAGTCCGGTGACCGTGGCACGGTAGCACTGGGGAGCAGGGAACACGAGGGGAGCAGGAGGCTCGCTGGCACGGGGTACAAGGTGCTTCTCTGGCGAGAGGACGTCACGTTTCACGAGGGTGGATGAGTCATCCACGAGAGCTCGTTGCCACCGGGAGAGTAGAAACTTTTGGAGCGTTGCCATCGGGAGAGTAGAAACTTTTAGAGCGTTGCCATCGGAAGTGTGTAAAGGATTTCCGGTAGTTCTTACAATTTTAATGCTGACATCTACCGGCGAGAATTAGAATTTTTTCACGTTTGAACAGGGACTTAGATTTATTTTCCCAATTTTCTAGACTTAGCTTTTTATCCATAACAGAAGCCTAAAAAGAGTTACACACAAAATATATAATTGGAGAAATGAAAGTTAGAAAAAATTTATAGAATAAACTTAGAAAAAAAATGAAAGAATGAGCAATGAAAGTTAGAAGAAAGAAAATTCACCTTGAGCGCCTGGGGATCTGCCCCCCCCCCCCCCCCCCGAGGCCCTGCAGTGCCCCTTTTCGCTCCGTAGAGCAAGGCGGGAGTTACTTCCTTTAAAAAAAGAAGAAAAATTACTACCTGAAGAAGAACTACAATGTTCACCACGAAGTTTTCCTGGGTTGTCTTCAAAATAATTTTTCTAGGTTGTCTTCAAAACAATTTTCATGCATGCAAAGCAATTTTCATGGATGCAGGAACAAGTAATCTGTACAGTTTTCATGGATGCAAAACAATTTTCATGGGTGCAGGAACAGTATATATATATATATATATATATACAGGTGCAGGAATAATAAAATCTGTACAAAATTTTTCTGGGTTGTCTTCAAAACAATTTTCATAGGTGCAGGAACAAGTAATCTAGTAATCTGTACAATTTTCATGGATGCAAGAACAAGTAATCTGTACAATTTTCATGGGTGCAGGAATAGTATATATATATATATATATATATATATATATATATATATATATATATACATACAGGTGCAGGAACAATAAAATCTGTAGAAAATTTTTCTGGGTTGTCTTCAAAACAGTTTTCATGGATGCAAGAACAAGTAATCTGTACAATTTTCATGGATGCAGGAACAAATAATCTATGCAATTTTCCTGGATGCGAAAAAATTTTCATAGGTGCAGGAACAATAAATATATACAGCTGCAGGAACAATAAATATATAAAGATGCAGGAACAATAAAATCTCTACAATTTTCTTCAAATATAAAGACGGAAAAAAAAAGAATATATGTATATACATAGATGCAACCACTCGTTTTCTCTACATAATTTCTTCTTGTTGTTTTATTCGGAAGTGCCCATAAGCATAGGTGTTTTCATTGTCCGGTTATATGTACCTTTTGTCGTCAAATGCAGAGAGTGCAATTTTTTTCTGTTCTATGGTAAATAAATTATAGCATTCACTTGGAATCCTTATCATGTTTTCTCGGGATAATTCTTTTTTCTTCAAACATTAAACATAGCAGGCATGTTTTAATTTTTTGTGGATGGCACTTCTGCTGCAGCTTTCTTCTCTCCTTCTGTAGACAATAATGAATACATTTTGGAACGGAATCCATCGAACTCCAATCCCAAATTTTCGTTTAGTTCGTCTTTGAATTCTCCGATTTTCTTATTTTCTTCCGAGTAAAGGGCATGTGTTTTCGGGTAGTCCGGTGCAGAGCCTGACTAAGGCAGGTGCATACGGGGCAGTTGCCCTGGGCCTCCAACATCAGGCAGGGGGGGGGGGGCAAATTGAATAGAAAGTTTATTTTACGTTTCCTTCTTTAATGAACTTTTTTAAAACAAAATATCAATACAGTGTAAAATCCGTCTTAATTGAGCCATCGTAATTGCGAAAATTTAGCTGAATTCCGCCCTAATGTCAGCAAGGATATGAATTTTTCACAGCTAGATGACAAACTTAACAATCAGAAATAAAATGGACAGTTTTCTTGTTATATATCTATAATGAGGTGAAAAATTTAAATACCTCTATAAAGTTCGGTTCTTTACTACTGAAGTAGTGAAGCAGAGGGGGGACCTCTAAAGAAGTTTTTCTCCAAGTAGTGAAGCAGAGGGGGGCCCCAAAGAAGTTTTTGCCTCGGGCCCGAATTAGGCTAAGTCAGGCCCTGGTCCGATGTGTCGAAGAGGTTGGAATGTTCTCCCATGTCTTTATACACATCCTTTGTTTCAATCTCATATGTCAAGGAATTGGTGTCAGTAAACAGTAACCTGGCTTTGTTACCATAATGCTGCTTGATGAATTGATAATGGAATTTGTACATGAGCACTTTGTTCAATTCTAAAATGACAAATCCAATGTATAGAGGTCGATTCAAAATAATTTTCTTTTTTAATCTTTCAATGGCGACTAAATTTTCACCAAAGTGCTTGAAATGTTGATATTAGGGACAGGCAACCATTTTTCGGGCTTTTTCTTCCCTGTTGAGGAGTTGGATGTCTTTTCTTTTTCTTACGTTTTTCACTGCTTTGCCGTACACGGCATTGTTCATCAATTTGAAAAAGTCCTTTTCAAATTTCGACGATGCTTGTTTTCTGTTGTCTGTGTTGAACTGAATGTAGGGTTTTAACCAGGCACTTTGTTTGAAAGATAACACTTTGTGAATTTTTTTCAACTTTAATCCTAAACTTAAACAAAGTTGGAGATATTTGTAATATGTGATATAATCGCTTTTGTCTATTAAATTTGGAACTAACTTTTCGTAGGGGTGCAATTTCATATTTCCCATCTCTTCCAAAATGGATTTGGTCCTGGGAGACAACCTATCTTCAGTGATGGTCATTTTCTCCGGAGCTAGAGGATAATCACTGTCATGATCGTGCACTGACTTGAGAAACTTCAATAAGGCTTCGGCTTGTTTCTTCATGGGTTTAGATACAGAAGATAAAAGAAAGATATTATAGTGTTCTTGGGGTTCTTGTTTTATAGACTTCTCTTGCTTAGGTTCCACTTTTTCAGGTTCTTCTTCGGGTTGTTTAGACATCCAAGGCAAATTATAGTCTTGCAAATCCATTTTTTTTTTAATAATTCGTAGTAGTGCTGAATTCTTTCGTGATCCGGAGAACTATTTAATAGCTAAATCAAATTCCGTCATTTGCATTTTAAAAGGCGCATGCTTCGAAAATTCTTTTTCCGGTACAAGCGCATACTTACAAGGAAACATTCAAAAGGTGTGGTCTTCAAAAAATACTGAAAAAAATATATGTGATTCTACTCTTCATAAAACAACAGAAAGTGAAAAAAATATCAGTTGAAATGGATTACAACCACAAAAAATTATTAAAATTAAGCATATTTGGCGATTTCTCACAGCTAGGCGATTGAGTTTGAGTACTTGGCGGAAAAGCAAAACACGGTTCTGTTCGTACACGGCAATTCGGTGCTAGCGGTCTAGCGTGCCTAGCTAAATCGCCAAAAATGCTTAATTTTGATAATTTTTTGTGGTCGTTGTAATTCATTTCAGCCGATAATTCTTTCACTTTCTGGTGTTTTATGAAGAGTAGAACCACATATTTTTTTTTTTTTCAATATTTTTCGAAGGACACCTTTTGAATGTTTACTTGTTAGCTGCGAATTCCATTGATGATGCCGGTTAAAACAGACAATGCAGCCGGGATTAAAATATTTAAAAATTCACCGTGTTGAACAATCAATTTTTTCTTGTTGAATAAACTTTCTTTCTTGGTACCAATTTTTCGAAGAGTCGTCGTGTATATCCTTAAAGACCTTTTCTGATGAGCTGAGAGAGGCACGTTTCCTTTTAATACGTTCAAAGTGCATTCACAAATCGCCTTCACGGATCGAGTCGGTAATTTTTTTAACAAATGCTTGCGTAAGGTTTTAGGACAAGACTTTATCAGCTCCAAATCCCGCATTTGTTTCTTCGACAATGTCATGATCACAACTGAATTAAAATCTTTTAAACCTTTTTTGGGCTCGTACACAAATTGGGTTTTCCCCGGTAATATACGAGTTCTGAGTCGCATTCCTTCGGGGGTTTCATTCCTTAAATCCACCAACAAATAAGAGAAGGGTTGTTTGGCAGCGTCCTCGAAAACTTCTTGAAAAAACCGGGTTGATCTCGGGTACAATTGTCTACCCAAATGCATAATTTGACTCATGTCGCGACGATTTTTAAAAAGTACTATGTATTGAATGTTTAAGAAAAACACCTCTCATTTCTTTACCTTTATGAAAAAGGTTTTGAGTAATAAAAATAATACTTAAATTTAAATGGGGACTTCCTTTCGTAAAGAGGTGGGTTAATCGTTCGTCACCCCCACATTCCACCATCAAATCGTCTAAAATCATTAAAGAGTGGGTATCTAAATATTCTCGATAATTTGAAGGGAAGCCTTCCACAAACGTCACTTCGGGAATTTTCTCGTAAAGCTTTTGAGAGATACCTTAAAACCAAATGACTTTATCGGAGGTGGTTTAAACACGCGCCGTTGTTCTGCGAGTAAATCCCGCAGAAACCAACTCTTACCGACCCCCGTGGGGCCTGCTAAGAGCATTGTGAAAGGGTGTTGAAAGCGTGGAAAATCCATTCTAAATAAACACAGACACATAGGTATACCTTATACATAGTTTTTTATTGAAAGGGAGCACGTGTACGAAAACGTTTGGCTACAAAATTATACACTCGATGGTCGTTATATATATTTTCAGTTACAAACCGCTTTAAAAAATCTTTCAAAGTTTTGCCTCGTCATCGGCAATAAATATAATACACACAAAATTGGCCGCAAACGGCAGTCACGTGACCTTGCAACGGAAGTGGTTTAAACACCACTCGTGAAAATTGAGATACATAGTTCGATATAGGTCCTCATAAAAGTTCGGCTTATTTCCATAGGAATCAAAGAATTCCGCTTCCGTAGGCGAGGGTAGGTAGAAAGCCACCCAGTGGCTTCCGGCTTCTGTAGACTTTTTCCCGTTACATACAAAACAGGCAGGATAACGTACGATCTTCTTGGGTAATTGATCACTGAGAAAAACACCGGAAAAGTATTTCTTGGTCACTGGATCGTGGGATAAAATAGTGTCGATGTCGATAGAATTCATTTTCAGTTGGGGAAGTCACACAACACATGCCGTGTTTTGCTAATTTCTATGCTTTCAAATTCCGCATACACCAATACAGTCGTGGTTCTTTCTAAGGAGTCTGCAAACTTGATTTCAATTCGTAAATTTCCTTCTTGCTGTAGATTCAGATGGGGTCCATCACATGGTCATGACTCAAGTAGAAAGCATACAAGGTATGCCCGTTCGCAAAGTCATCCCGGGTGAGAAAAATGCCAGTATCTCGATTAAATCCCGAAAACAATCGATGATAAGCTCTTATATAGTTATTTTTTTCGAAATCCAATTCCAAGGGTTTTCTGGGTACGTCAAGGGTTTCTTGTCCATCCACGTAAACACTTAATGGCTCCTAAAAACACATTGTCTTGCATAAAGGATTTACTTCTGGTTGATATCGAGTAGGTCTTGCATAACACTCGGTCGATGGGATACTTCGCTGTACTTTTCTCTAAGCCCTTGGCATGACCCAGTAATACACCTTTGATCACTTTCACTTTATGTATGAAAATAGAAGCATATGGTCCAAAATCACTTTGTAGTTGGGAACGGGTTTCGCCGCATCCATTTTACACATTAAAGAAAATTCGGGCTTGCTTCGGGTCATCTTAATTTTCAAGTCGACCATATTCAATAGCAGTCGATTTTGTTGAAAAATATCACAATGCAAAGGTCCAATCATATCTAAAGTTTTGCTTTTTTTCGTGAGTCCGTATCATATTTTCAATCCGGGATTTTCCCCTGCAGCGTCTGTAGCAGCCAAATTCTCATCTTTGTAAAAACATTCGCAGGACAATAAACTTTTTTTGGCATCTTCTCCATAATTCAACAGCGTTTCAATATATGCACGATAGGGGTAGGTGTTACTCGACGAGGAGATCACTCTTTCGTTCATGCTAATATCCACTTGAGAAAACAAGACGTGTAAAAATAAATTCACGGGGGCGACCGCATCCGTTTCCGCTAAGGACGATCCATCAAACTTGGTAATTTTCACTTTCACATACAGGTAGGAAGCCGATAAATCAATTTAGTCTTTACCATTTCCGGAAAAATTAAATTCCACAGGTCCTCCATCTCGAATATTCGTAAGAGGGTGGTATTCAACAAAGTATCCTTTTTCAATAGCTGTTTGCGTGGGTGGGATTAAAAATAAATCCAATTCGGATTTCACACAGGCAGCAGAATCTTTATGGATGAGTCCAGACATCTTTAAGCGAAAATATCTTCTACTTTCACTTTCTTGGCCTGACGTCGAATGATTGCTTTGGTAGAACGCTTCCTCTTTTTATATACCGACGGCCTGAACCAATCATCGTCTTCACTTTAGTAGCGGCTTTGTCGGTTAAGTTCTGTCCAGCTTCTTTTAACCTTCGCCTGGCGGCCACTTTAATGTCTTCTCCGCGATACAGGTCTCTCAACACGTTCACGTCGGAATGAAACAATTGCTTGCCGACTGCCTTCGCCCCCGATTTGAAAAGGGGTACCGCTGCTCGAAAAAAGGATCGAAATAGTCCACCGAATCCATATTCCTTTTGTAAAGTAGCGCCTTTGTAATAATTTCAGCCACTACCCGACTGATGGGAATAGTAATCTTCACAATATTTCGCACAACACTGGTAAGGAACAAACATCACGAGAGTTATTTTTGACGAAAGTGAAGCTTCACGAACGAGTGCGCACATTCAAATGGCGTGAGTTCGCCGAGGTTGTTCCTTATAACGATTTCCAAAGAGTCGAACGATTTTCGGCTTACAGGTAAATAGTGCGGTCGATCGAATGTCTCACAAATCATTTCTCCATCTTTTCCGGTCACATTCACAATTCGTAAAAGGGGTGCTAACACATCTCCGATAATTTGAGGTTCCACAATATCCGAATAATTCATCAACACTCTATAATGCACACATGAATCTGCGACATAGGTACTGAAATTAGTTTGCTCGATATTCATATCAGGCGATGCGATTCCACCTGGTTCGAATCCCAACGTCTGCGCTACCCCGTCATGTAATATCAGTTTTGCTTTGTCTTTCACGTTGATACACACCTTTTTAGTGTGGGGGTCGTAAGTGAAAGAAATTTTATTTTTAATCTCTTCAATAGACATCACTTTTAAAATGTTATCGACCGATTCGTAAAAGCCAGAGGGACTTCGTCTATTAAATGGGGGTTTCTCGTCGTTCAAATCGAAACCAAATGAATTATTATTTTGGTTCCCATTATACCAGGTGTGGGGGTAAATAAATTCGACGAGGCCTATTTTCCATTCACTTTTCAATTCAACGGGGGTGGGCAATCGCGTAATAAAATGAGAAATTTTATTCTCGGGAAAATAATTCCTGGAACTGTCCGAAGGTAACGCCACGTAGAACGACATGCTTTCAAATGAACTTCCACCATTCCAAACACTTGTTTTATGAGGGTACTAAATGAGAGGGCGAAATCCATTGATCAAATTTGCGGGGATAACCTTTAAATTTCACTTTGTATTCCCCAAGCTTTTCCCGTATTCGCTTGTCTAAAACCTTTTCAATCGTATAATTTACTTTCGGTTTCACTTTCTGGAGCTCTTGGAGATAAAAGGTTTCTTTAATGGGTTCTTCTAACAGGTCCTTTATTCGGTAGACAGGAGGGTCTCTTCTCACACATTCAGTCACCACAAACACTTCTCCGTCCAATTCGTTTCATATCCTTTTTCGAAGGTTAATTTCTGCTTGGAAACTCACACAACGTCTCCCGGTTGAAACGCACCCCATACGTCACTTTCATTTTCAGGGGTCACCTCGACAGGAGCTCTCTTCATACTCGAATGGTAAGTATGATTATAACTGTATAACAACTGATCCATCACATCTAAACAGCGGTGGGTGTGATTATGGGTAAAATATTTCCACATTTTCGCTTTCAAAGTTCGGTTAAATCATTCCACGACAGAAGCTTTCGTATTGTTATTCGTTGTAAAAAACCGGACGCCTTCCTCTTTTAAAAATTTTTGAAAAAGACGGTTTCGATACTCTTTTCCATCATCCGATTGCAGGGACTTGGGTTTCCGCGTCACAAAAATAGACCGGAAATCCTTTACGATATCTTCACCCCATTTTTGCTTCAAAGGAACCGTCCACGCAAATTTAGACAGAATATCTATGCAAGTCAGGATGTAGCGGTACCCTTGATTGAACTTTTGCAAACTGCCGAGATCCACTAAGTCGGTCTGCCACTGTAGATCGATGGAATATACGATCACCCGATTGGTCGGGAACTTTCTTCGAACGGGTTTGTGCAACGTGTATGCATCGACTCCGCTCAACCAGTCCTGAATCTTCTTCGAGATTTTGCCTTTGGCAGCCCGAAATAAGGCATTTACACTTCCAAAACTTCCTGCATGACTTGGATCCTGATACATCTCCATCGTTACAACACAAAATTTTATTATGACTCACATTCATTCGAAAGTGCATCATATCTTCCTCTTTTGAAGATACTTTTTAGAATGACTCACTAGCGCGCGACGCATCTGCCTTATAAGTCCACTCACAAGCATAGCTTCATGGCTTGATAAGTAAAACCCTCGTGCACTTGTTAAACCATGAAATTATTTTTATCCTCGGTTCGAATCTACACCCTGGAAAAAAGCTAAGTCCAGAAAATTGGGAAAATAAATCTAAGTCTCTGTTCAAACGTGAAAAAATTCTAATTCTCGCCAGTAGATGGCAGCACTAAAATTCTAAGAACTACCGGAAATACTTTACACACTTCCGATGGCAACGCTCGAAAAGTTCGTATTATCCCGGGGGCAACGACCCTTCGTGGATGACTCATCCACCCTCGTGAAACGGGACATACTCTCACCAGCGAAGAACCTTGCACCCCGTGCCAACGAGCCTCCTGCTCCCCTCGTGCTCCCTGCTCCCCGGTGCCACCGTGTCACGGTCGTCGGACTCTCATTTTCCATCTACTAAGGACCTACAACTTTAAGTGGATTCCGAACCATACAAACATCCATATTTGAATTGGAAATCGAACCCGGCCCTCTAAAGCGCTAACTGTCTCACCAATAGATGCGTGATATAACGATGCTTGATTATGGTTTTAATCTCTAAGTAATTGTAAAGCCAAGTCGCAATTTCATTAATTGTATTACATCAGACTTGGATTAGAATTATAATTAATTGGTCCGAATTATAATTAATCCCGAATTGTTAAAATATTAATGTATCCGAAATTTTTCATGCGCAAATTCTGCAACAGGGTATAATTTTATTACTCAAAATTATTATCAATTACTTTTTTATTGATGTATCATACATTTTTAATCTACTTAAAAACTTGAGAATTGATGAACAGTTTCACTTTAGTTCTGTCATTAATCCATAATACTGCTAAAATATTAAAGTTTAGAATTTTACAACAACCTACAAAATAAATAAATAAATAAAATAAAAATAAAAAGCCTCAAGGAACACGGAATAAATCTCTTTCGTGGGCAGAAAAGATATTTACGAAGGGGAAAAAAAATCATGCGTCACTAAACATTTTACTTCATGAAATCTTCTTATCTAGTCTTAATCAAGATACCACTTGACATATTTCGTCCACTATGTACTACAGCCTTTCTCGGTTTTAGTAGTTGTATGCAATAAAACACATGTATGATAAGAACCCAAATGTGCTCTTTTAAATGAATATTTAAAGAGGATGACGGTAACGATAATTCCGTTTAGGGTACTGCATACTTTTAGGGCAATGTGTGGTCCAATCATTGACTACATATATTAGAATAGACCACGGACTAGTAGCCTATTTGTTCCCGAACATCACATCCCCGCCAATCAACCAATTCATTCCTCAAACCGGTTTTTCTACCGTCAAACCGACATTCCACTTTCACCAAAGCAGGTTTGTCTTGTTTACAGTGGAATACGTACTGAGAACAAATTGCCAAGAAAGCGATTATTGTCAAAAGAAGGCGCCCACTCACCTAAAGAACGTTCGCGGAATTTTCCTTCACAGTCAGTATAGGGAATCCGTCCTTTACTTACTATCAGTACTATATGGGTCCAACATTGTTCTGCTAGAGTAACAAACCATGGAAAGTTTGAACAAATATTCAAATTGCAGGCAAATCAATTTGTTTGATGAACTGTTCCACTTTCAATCTATTGGACTGTCGAAACATAAAGCTTAAATCATTATTCCCCTTATTTGTCTAATGCGACGCTTCGTGAAATGCGTTTAAAAATGGTATTGCTTCTGAAGCCTCTACAACATTTTGGCATCGTAAACATAAGCACCAGAACAACGAATGGCATCTTCTATTCGCAAATGAATCTCGTTTTGTTTAAGGAAGAATGACGGTCGAAGACGGGTATGATGTACTACTTCTAAATGTATATCGTCAAGCGCACTCCACCAACACTCTTCATAATGATTTGGAGCAACATCATGCTCGAACAGATTCAGTTGATTACGCAAACCGGCAATCTCTTTAGATCTTTTTCCCATCGAACACCTTTGGGACGTCTTCAGAAGTGAGTTGTGTTATGCTCTACATCACCAGGAAGAGTTGCTAGCTATGGTAGATGAGACATGTCAATTGACTGTAAGCTTTATGGCTTAGAAACTTATGTAGCTGCCCATGGGAGAAAGAAAGGATATTCATTATCAAGCAAACATTTCTCTTTTTTACATCTTTCTTTCTTTCTTTCTTTTTTTTAAAGTCATTAAATTATATCAGTCTTGTAAATTTCGCATCAAAACGCGGCTTTATTTGGATTGTTGCAATTTTACTGAGTGTATTTATTATTTCCTAACTTGATATCAATTTCTTTCTCAGCAGATAAAATATACTTATTGTTTTCTTTTTTAATTACGTATAACTAACACATTAATGCATTTTTCTGTTCTTTACCTCTTTTTTTTTTTTTTTTTTTTTTTTAGTTTGAGGAGGCATGCGGTAGCCAGATGACAAAGGGTCGAGCTCATAATAGGAGGATTGCGGTTCGATTCTCGAGCTGGCCAAAGTCCATTAATATTGACTGATGCATGTAAAATTTATCGTGGCTGAAACATGTTCCATAAAAATAATACCGCTGGAAGTTGATAAAGCAGGAAAGTCCTCCCCTCCACGGAGGATCAAAAATGTGATTGCACCTCTCTGGACAGTTTCTAAGAGCTAATCCCAGACCATCACCAGTAGTCTTCTTGGCAGCTCTAAAGCGACGTTGATCGACCCGACCGTTCTTTTTTTTTTCTTTTTACATACAAAATCTGATAATAATATTTAAAAAAAAAAAAAAAAAAAAAAAAAAAAAAATCGCCAGTTTCAGTTTTTGTTCATGAGCTTTTGTTTTAAATTCCCAGCTTTCTATATTTCGTAAATGATAAGATCTTTGACAAATTGAAAATTTGTTCAGCTAAAATCAATATAATTTTAAAATCAATAGTTTTATTTCTTTGACATATAATTATTACTATGGCATCAAATTTACTTCGTAATGCAGTGTTAAAAGAATGATTTAAATTCTACTCACAATACTCAGTAACTCTTGAGGTATTTAAAAAATAAATAAATAAATTCAACAGATAATCATTTTCATCAAAATCAATAAAAGTGTAAAACGATACTAATTATTAATCCACTATTAGAATTATTAGTCCAGTATTAGACATATGGTTTAAATCCCACTCATAACTTTCACTTATATTTGCGCATTTAAAAAAAATAATTCAATGCATAATCATTTCCACTAAGTGTATAAAATAGTCGAAATTTTTTAGGTCTGCTTTCTATACTGCTTTTCGATGAAAATATGTTTTGCCAGAGAACAGATTTCACTTACAGCATTTCAAAAGTAGCCAAAGAAAATATTACATCACAAGTTAAATTACATTACTCTGCAAAAAAAAAAAAAAAAAAAAAAAAAAAAAGAGAGATCTGATGCCATTCTCGCTAATTCTTATGTAAAATCACCTCCTGAATCCGAATATGACTCCCATTTTGCCCAGTCAGCCACCGTTTTCTAGATACACCACCTACTCCCTCAATTTCTTTCCCTGTTCGATAATTTTATGACCATGAATTTTATTTGAAGAATGCAAAAGAATTAATTTAACACCTAAAAACAAAAAAAATATAAAGTTTAAAAAATAACATTAATAATGGATTAAAAAAATATAAGATATGTAATGCATAATTTCAGTGGCAAATCCCCCCCCCCCTTAAAAAAAAAGAATCCGTTGTCGCAAATGTCCATATTTTAAAATTTTCCAATTCTGTAGCCCCTCAGAAGATATTTAACGGTTAAAATAATCCTCCCCCCCCCTCCTAAAAATCAAATTTATAGCCACAAAATCACCGATAAATGATAAAAATAGGGGACCATTCCTAAAACACGGTGGGTGATATGGCAAAATGGACGTCATATTTGGATTCAGGAGGTTATTTTACATAAGAATATGCTGAAATGGTGTCAGAAGCAATTTTCATGCCGAGCAGTGTTATTACAAATAGTGCCAGTAATTTTGACAGGTTCATGATCTTCTAATGAAATCAAATTAATTTGTTCTCAGAAGCAGTTTGTTAAATAAATTGGCGATTTTATCACTTTGTGCAGCAAGTTTATTGTTTTAATTACAATTTAAGGTCTGGTGCTGAATCTTTTAATGCTTTTACTGGCATGTTATCCGGCATTTATATCAATTTATTGTAGCTTTAACAGATATATTATCTGGAGTTTATTTCCTATTTTGTTAATACAGCTTAAATATTGGAAATTTCTCTTTTTTTATCTGCTTTAAGAAAACATTTGAGAAAATATGTTCAGTATGTTCAGTAATGATCAGAACCCGAATAAAACCCCAATAGGATATGAATGTATGTATATATATATATATATATATATATATATATATATATATATATATATAAATAATAGATAACGTAATAAAATTTAATCTTAAAATTTAGCAATTAATAGAACTAAAACAATAACAGCACACTAATATATAGAACTGAATTTAACATAGAGGAAAGAATGACACAAAAAGTTGCAATATAGATAAGGAACCAATGAGTTACCATATTAACTTAAAATACTTACACCGACCTGAAGGATAATAAAAAAGGACCATTAAACTTGTGAAAGAGAAAAAAGATAATAAACCACATAATCAATTGGATATAAATGCTTAAAATTAGAAATATACTTTTCAAGGGGCGCATACTTCATAAAGCAGAGAAAGCTGCAATGATTTCGTGAAACGATATTGCTAATCATAGCAATTTATATCATCTCACGCCCCGATCAATGCAGCAAAAAAACCATAAAAAATGAGAAAAAAGTGAAAAATTAAATTAAAACAAAGGATAAATAAATATTAATTCAAATCTTAAAGGAAACCAGATTAATAACATGAAATAAGCAGAGTAACCACATGGAAAACAGTTAACACAAACTGGAAAAAAGGGGAATGCCAAAACCTAAATTGAAGTTAAAATAATAGCTCGACAGATATCGATTAATCGAAAATACTTCAGAACAATTACATTAAAGATAAAATACACAGAGTAAATATTAAATGATAATGTTAAAATTAATACTAGTAGAGTGAAATTAAATCGTACCAAAAATATTAATAATTAAATCGTTTAAGATAAGGACTGAAGAATGAAGGTTAAATACTACTAAGTACAAGCGCCATTTTTCGGTGAGCTATAATAACATTAAGTCAGTTATATAAGATGTATTGACTGAAAGATTAAGATAATTTAGAAGTATTAACAGCAAGATTAAGATAATTTTTAAGATTTTTATTTAAGATGTATTGACTGAAAGATTAATATAATTTAGAAGTATTAACAGCAAGATTAAAATAATTTTTAAGATTTTTATTTTGAAGTCAAATTTAAGAAGACATAATTACAAGCATTAATGCCAAAGAGCACAACTATAAGGATAAGCATTATAATGCGGTCATCATAAATTAAAATTAAAAATTAAAAGATTTTTTTTTTTTTTAAATTAATATTTATAAGATTTTATTTTTGTTATGCAAATAGATGGATTGTTCAAACTTAACAAGGGAAGCCTCAAGTAGCCAGAAGCACATTGTAAAATTTAATGATAAAAGAGTTCAAAATACATAGTATCAACCAGAAAAAATAACAAAGTTCAAAATACATGGAATCAACCAGAAAAAATAAGAATGTAACTTACAGCAATCCCCCCACTTTTTTTTTTTTTTTTAATAAATTTTATTCAGCATCAAACCCACCCAGCCAACCAGCCAAACAACACCACCCTTCCTCCTTAATCAAACTTTTGCCCACCCATCCACCTGATTTTTTTTTTTATTTTTTTTTATTTTGTGTGTGTTAGACAGAGACCCTTTTTGATAAACAAGTGAATAAATAAATTTTTTAGGATAACCCATTTTTGTTGCAACATTAATTATGTGAGAGATATTTTTGTTTTTGAACCTATCTGAACAAAGATTATGTATACGAAAGAGGTGATTGAGAATAATATTTCTGTAGACAGAGATATGAAGACAAGAGGTAAATTGTGTAAATAAATTTACTTTGAAACTAAAATCTTGTCTTTTGTCATACATATCGGTATAAATTTTACTACCATCAAGTTTAAGTTTTAAATCTAAGAAACTAATACAGTTATTGTTGAGATGATTATAAGTTAAGGTAAGGTGAGAAGGATATTCAAATTTAAATAAATTAGGCGTATATTCTTATGGTGATGTATCATATTTTACACATTTGCTGTTTGAGAGTTTTTACGCACTCATTAATTAATTTAATTAAACGATTTTTCTTCAAGAAAATGTCTCATTTTTTGGTAAAATGCAGTGGATTTTAATTAATTTTTAAATAATTTTATTCTAATACAATGGATTGGTTAATGGCTTTTAATGGCGCAGGACGTATTGTTCCAAACTGGCGATATGGAGGAGATATGGTAAATTTTTACGTATACGAGGAGATATGGTAAATTTATACGAGGAGATATGGTAAATACGGTAAATATGGTAAATACTGTATACGAGGAGATATGGTAAATTTTTAATCATTAGTAAAAAATGATCAAGATAGGCACTTAAATTTATTTGTTATTACTGAGACTCCTCTAGATAATTGTTATCCACAGTTATACATACCCGACTACTTGATCTTTTGACAACCGATATTGCAGAATAGGTAATAAGAAAGCAGCACAAATTTTGGCGTTTTAAAGTAATAAGTACAAAACTTTGAATGAACACCAAAAAATGCAATAAACTCGCAACAATTGTTTCCGTTCGAAAGAGCATACGACCCTTCGTCAGGCGAACAAAATAGGCATGAGTGCTGCAGACAAAGTGGCAACTCTTTGACTGCATGGTCTCATTTTATTATTATTATTATTATTTATTTACATTTCTGGCAGCCAAAAAGTTCTCTTTTCAATATGTGTATCTATTTGAGTACAACGATCAATATACAATATACTGGGGGAGGGGGGGGATGTGATTAATCTTGTGTATTATCTTTTAAAGTTCAGTTAATTTTTTTTTCAAATACCCTGTATATGTACATCAGCAAATAAACATTCTTGTGTACATTTCCACGCACATTTATTTACTTATTATTTTATTTCATTTATTTATTTATTTGTACGTTGTTCAAAAACAGCAACCAGTGTTCTTAATTTAACTACCATTTTTAACACATATGCGATTCGTTTTTATTTGCTAAAAATTAAGATAGGTGCCTAAATGAAATCTATGTTCATATTTAAAAGTTTTTTATTATTTTAATATTTATTTCGTCATTGATATCTCTGCTTGATTTAAACTTTCATACTCAATTAGCACTTATTCAAGTATGCACACAAACAAAAAACCCTCAATTAAATATTTCTATATTTATTGAAGATGCCGATTATTTTAGTTTATTTGAATATGTCATTGATTATGTCTTTGTTTACATGATCGAATGTAAAATTAAGAAATGATGGAAAAATCTAACCTTTTTTAATTTTTTTTTCCTTTAACCCTTTCAGGGGCGGTGGCTTGAGGGTCTATCCACCTACTTTAGAAATTTTTCTCTAGGTGTGCAGTGGCTACTTTTTCTATCCACTTTTATGAAAAGTTAATATGTACTTCTAAAATTGAAATAGAGATGGCAGCTCTACAGTAACTTTAAGCAGGATGTGCCTGTGACTTTTTAAAATGGACAAGTTGCGGGAAAAAAATTTGAAGTTTCTATTATATATTTTTATGAAAAATAATTTTTTATTCAAAAGTATTTGGTAGTGTAAATATACTGTAATGCACCTTTTAAATACAACAGATTTACATATTATCTTATATCATTAATTTTAGTTTGATTTTTAGGAGCATCTTTTAGGTGGATAGACCCTCTAGCCACCGCGCACATATGTCAGGGAGGGGAGATACCATAAGACAGGCTGTGCTGGGGAAAATAATCTCATTTTTTTTTTCCTTTGAGATAAACAAAGAGGGTCTTTTGGGGTTAGTGAACTGTGATAAATATAAACAGTAAGGGATAGCGGAATGTAAATACAGATGCAAATAAGCGTGGGAGGGTTCTTACAAAAAAGCTATTCAGTATTTCTGTTTACAGTATAGAGAGAGGCTGCTTTTTACTTTCTTCTATATGTAATATAGAGAAAGTATTGGATTCGCGAAAATTTTCGACCTCCGTTTTTTGACGGATCTACACGTTTTGGGATGTCCTGAACACGAATTGATAGTTTTTAGAAAATGTCTGTCTGTGTGTCTGTCTGTCTGTCTGTCTGTCTGTCTGTCTGTGTGTCTGTCTGTCTGTCTGTCTGTATCATTTTTTTGTGGACGCTGTATCTCACGAACATATGAATGAAATTTAACCAAACTTGGTATTTAGTTGCACCCCGACATGAACTGGTGCCCATTAGATTTGGGGATCAATAGCTCAACAGGTGGCGCTGTAATCGCATTTTATGCAAATTTTTAACATGGCAGCATAGGACAAAATTCCGTATAAATGGGCATAATGAGAGTTATTTTAAACTTGTGATTGTAAAATTAATTTGAATTATTGATGATAGTAGTAGTTAACTAGGAAAAAAAAATTGTGCATGGGGGGGCATCGGTTCCCCCCCTGGGGGGGAAGTACCCCCCCCCCCCGGGAGGGTTAAATTTTGAAGATGGGTATCATTCGAAAGATCTCGTCAATACCTTTAAAACGAATGGTTGAACCATAAATCTGTGATAATTTAAAACAAAGTTATCGATTTTTTTTACTTTTAACAAAAAAAAAAAAAAAAAAAAAAACCTTAGAAAAAAAATTCGATTTTTTTTTTTTTTTTTTTTTTTTTTTTTTAAATTATTGTTAGTGATTGAATATGTATTAATTTTCACAAAAAAAAAAAAAAGAAAGAAAGAAAAAGAAAAAAAAAAATCTTTTTTTTTTTTTTTTTTTTAATATTGTTACTGATTGAATATGTATAGGAAAATATAGAAGAAAGTCTTGTGGTGGCCACAACATACTAGTTTCTATTGCTCTTACATCGTGATTTTTAAAAATAAATTTTTATTTCCATAGCTTTTAAATTTAGTTAATTTCTCTAAATAATCTTAAATTCAATTTATATATCTTAATTTTTATCACAATAATGCATAGAAAAGGCTTATCTTTGGATGAAGCTATTGCTCTGTTTGAAGAGCTACACTCAGATGATGATTCTGCAGTATCTGGATCAGGAACAAGTGATAATGAGGAATATGTTCCAGATTTACCTGAAGAAGAAATTGTTTCAAGTTCGGAAGATGAACAATCCAGTGAAATAGAAGGTCCTTCTAGCTCAAGAGGGCGAGTAAATTGGAGCAAAAATTTTCAAGTTCGCCAATCTGTTCCAGAATTTATGGAAGAAAGTGGTCCTGCACCTGAGGTCCTTGATATTGATAATCCAACACCACTTGGAATATTTTTTATGTTTATGGCAATGACATTTTGGGAAGATTTAGTTTTTCAAACAAACTTGTATGCTACCCAGTTAGGAAAATCTTTTACTCCATTAGATATAGAAGAAGTTTTAAGATTTATTGCTATAAATCTTCTTATCTGAATAAAACGCTTGCCCAGCTATAGATATAATTCAATTACTATAACTTTTATTCCTTAAATAGTGAATAATTTTTTCTTATTACTAATGCATAAAGGTTTCTAAACAAATTTTAAACAGCCCATATATCTGTATATATATATATATATATATATATATATATAATAAATCATTAAAAAAGGATAAAGAAGCATTATAATTTAAGTAATAATTAATTATTGTTACATTGTAATATTATAATTACATTTTCAAGGCATAGTTTCAATTTTTATTCCTTAAATATATAAATATTTATTTCTATTCAAAAATTAAGGTACATGACGTATGTGCGCAGTGGCTAGAACATCTAGCCACCACCCACAAAAAAATCAACACATGCTGAATTTTTTTCTTCATCAAATATGACTTGTAGGGGATGTTTACTTTATGATATATATATATTTGAAAGGAAATTCGATCATTTTTACTTAGTGCCCCTGAAAGGGTTAAATAAATGAGGAAGAAAAAGTAATATTTCATATACTTTTACTGACTTAAAATATTAAAACGTAGTTAAATAGTTGAACCAAGCTCATTCGTAAGATTTTTTATATTTACGTAAGCACCGATGATTTTAGTTTGGTTTTAACATTAATTGTCTGTCATTGAGCTAGTATGATGCGTCCATCCCAAAATTTTCTTCTATATTTTTCTATACAAATTCGTGCGATGCAAATTAATTATTAGATTATTATTTACTAGATTTATTTTTCATGATGAAGGCAGATAATTTTCATCTCAGAAATATATAATATTAAATATCCATAGAAAGTCAATTTTATGTTTTCGAACAACATCTTAGAAATACGTTTTTTTTTTTTTTCCCTGTTAAAAATGAAAAAATAAATAAAAATAAATAAATAAGAAGAACAAGAAGAAATTTGTTTTAAATCATTACAAATTTGTGGTTCACAACCGTTCGTTTTAGAGGTATCATCGAGTTCTTTTGAAAAATACTCATATTGAAAATGTATAGCCACTGGGCTACCTAAGAGACCGTCCTTTCCCTAAAGGAGTAGGGGAGGGGGGAGGGAGCAGCGGTGCTCCTACATATACATTTTTTCTTAGTTGGCTATTGGTATTATAAATAATTCTTTTTAATTTAATAATTATTCTTTAAAAATAATTCTCGTGCACACTTATACGAAATTTTGTCCTATACTGCCATGCTAAAAATTTAGAAAAGAACACCTTTAGATGTCACCTGTTGAGCTGTTGTCGCAAAAAGTTGATAGGCACTAATTCATGTCAATGTATATAAATTTATATGAAATTCCATTCTGTAGTTCTTGCAATACAGTTGCTAAGAAATTTTTGTCATACAGACAGGCAGACATTTCCTAGAAATGGTCAAATCATGTTCTGGACCTCTCAAAGCGTGTAAATCCATCGAAAACTCGAAGTCGAAATTTTTTTTTATTCCATTACTTTCTTTTATTGAATATAGATCAGAATAATAAAAATTTGAAAAAAAAAAATTTTTCTTTTTCTTTTTTTCTTTCTTTCTTTCTTTCTTTCTTCTTTTTTAAAAAAAAATAAAAGATGAAAAGAGCAATATTTGATCTCTTTTTATTAAGTTATACTTTTAAATAAGAATTAAATAGAGCTTATTTATAATGTTTTTATATTTGAGTAAGCGCCGATGATATTAGTTTGTTTAATCATTGATTGTCTTTGTTTACGTGATCGAAGCTAACTCTGACGTGTATTAAATGGTTGATTTCCTAATTTCATTTTAAATCAGGCTGCTCAAATTCTAAATTCGAATACAAATTGCTTATTGTAATCAAATGAGTAAATTAATTACCACCCACAAGGAAATAATAATTCTCCTTTTTATTTTTCGCATTAAAGACGGTATGGGGATAATTTCGCTGTTTTATTATTACATTTCGTTTCTAAATTTCTGCAAAATTTATCATTTGTGACTAGATTGATGAAGAAAAATGTGTTTCTTCAAATTTGTTATAATTAGTAAAGCTATTATATACACACACATATACTATATATGTAATTGAAAAAAAAAAAAAAAATAAATAAATAAATGTAAAATTAAATGTTTTTTAATCATTTCAAATACAATAATAAAACAAAATATTGAAAACAATCTTTAGATATTATTGATGCATCAAAATGTATTTCTTTACATTTGATAGAACTTAGTAAATCTTTTTTAATAATATATATATATACGAGGTGTGGCTATTAAATAACGAGACTGTTGTTGCTACAGTTGAAATACATATGCCCCAAATCCAAACGACTGACGTACGTGCAGCGTAAAGCCTTCTCTTTCGATTGCAACGCTTCCCGTGTTTGTAGAGGGATCAGTCTGACCGTAACCTACGTTTGTGTAAGAGGTGTTTGTTTTGTTTTGCCGAAACCATGATAAGTGAGCAAAGAATTGTCGTGAAATTTCACGTCAAACTTGGTAAAACCGCTAGTGAAATTTATCTTTTATTAAAACAACTTTATGACGATGAATGTTTATCGCGTGCGCAAGTTTTTGAGTGGTTGAAGCGTTTCCAAGATGACCGAGAAGACGTTGGAGAAGATGACTGTCCGGGTTGCACTTCCACGTTGTTTTTTTCGACATTCATGGGATTGTGCACCTTCACTGGGTTTCTGAAGGTCAAACTATTAATCAACATTACTATCTTGAGGTGCCTACTCAACTCCGTGAAAAAGTAAGGAAAAAACGACCCGAATTGTGGAAAAACAAGTCATGGGTTCTCTATCAACACAACGCGCCGGCTCACACTGCATTGTCTGTCAAGACGTTTCTTGCCAAGTACAACATCCCAGTTTTAGACCATCCGCCTTATTTGCCTGACCTGGCCCCATGTGACTTTTATCTGTTACCCAAAGTCAAATTTGCATTAAAAGGAACAAGATTTGAGTCAGTTGAAGCTGTGAAAGAAAAAGCGGCATGCCGCATGCAGGAGCTCACAGAACAAGACTTCCAGCACTGTTTTGAACAATGGAAAATTCACATGGAGCGTTGTAGAGATAGAGGAGGGGTGTATATTGAAGATGATAATATCTAAATATGTATAAATTTAAAATAAAATATTTTACAGCAATAGTCTCGTTATTTAATAGCCACACCTCGTATATATATATATATTAGGTCTTTGCATAAATTCGTGCGGTTTTTTATTTCTTCATTTCATAAAAATACATCAAATCAAATGACAATTTTTAATCAAAATACTCTCCATCACTTTCTACAACCTTCGCCCATTTTGCGGGTAACAAATGTATACCACGGCGATAGGAGCTCTCGTGTTTGGAGGCAATAAAATGATCCGCGTCCGCATGAACTTTTGCAACGACCTAATATATAAAATAAATTATTATAAAAATAAATATTTTTAATGAATTGAAAAAATTGTTTCGATATTATCTAACATTATATGCAAAATGTCGCAGGCAAAATCATGATCCATAGGGATTTTAAGTTGTCTTCATGTAACATGATCTATTTTATCATTTTCATTTATTTATTTATATAATCGTACTCAATGCGCTGGAAGAAATTGAGAACCTATATTTTTCAGAGCCAATGAATAAGAAAAGTAAAAATTAAGCATCAAATTAATAAAAAAATAAAATAAATAAATAAAGGAAAATTTTACTCCCCCTCCCCATACCTGTTACCGATTTCATTATAAATGGGGGCGAAGGGTTATTACACTCTAAAAAAAAAACATTGAAAATCTTTTCTCATAAAGATGAAAATTTATTTAATAATAATAATAATAAAATGCTGCAACTTTGTTGTTGCTACAATTCTACAATAAAACGTTAAAGTGAGAAATCGCTTATGTAGTTATGGGATAATGGAACCGACGCAAGCGCCGCACCATCCAAGCCCAGGCTCTATGGGGCCCATAGTGTCCACGTTAAGTGGTCCCAAAATAAGGAAGTCCTGACCGCTACGATAGCAACTTCCCATCACACAACAAAGGACAGCTAGCCCAGCTATGGACTGCAAACAGAGTTACGAAACTTGTGACTACATGGAGCCTCAGGCCCCAGCAACTCCACGGTTTGACGGCCGGTCAGAGGTCAGTCTTACCGAAGGCGTATTGTATCACGTCCACAAGGCCATGTCCCCTACGACGGTCTCCACACTAGCTGATACGCTCCAACTGCACCAACCAGCCGGTTATGCGCTCACTTCGCCATTTATGAGTAAGTAGCGTCTTTCTGCTATGCTCCAATACCTACCCAGGACACTTGCATCAACCTTCCTTGTTATCCAAGGAATCAGATTCCTCTTAATGGAGCCTACCGTCCACCAGCGTAGAGGAAACTCCTTTCCACCTTCGTCCAACGCCACTTCAGATAAAGTTCATTTTGAATATTGTCTGATAGTAAATACCAACTAGCTGCCGATAGGAGTCCCCTCGAGTGAGCGAGGTTAAACCCGCTTTCGAAAACCGACAACAAGTCGCTTGTCGCCAACTCTTAGGCAGTTGGGACGGGAGCCGAGTCTCCCTGCCTTCTTGGAGTCCTCCTAGGAGGTTGAGAAAAGAGTTTGGGTTCTTCGACCAATCTGGCTCTTCCACCATGCGGGTCTAATGCCCAGCAAAGAAAATCGGACATGATAATCGCGATCCCGTTCCTACAATAGTAATCCAGGCACAGATCCCGTCGCGTTCAACATTGGAAGTCCGAGGGGAAGTACTTTTCCCTCACTGACCTCCAACGGGCGCACTCATACAGAACATGTCTGACTGAGCTGGCGCTTGTCCCACCTATACATATAGGATTCTTCTGAAAGAAGCGTTGTTGGTGGAGCCCGAATCAGCCGTGTCCGCTCAGGACCTGGTTAACAAAGAAGTCACCCTGAATTCGGCTCGTGCCGACCTTTGGAAAAACTTCATGCGTGAATCTCCCCACAGTTGAGTCAATCCAGTACTTTTGCCACGCTTTCATAGTTCTGTCTTTCAATATTTTCTTTACATGTGACTTGCTATGCCTATCTTCTATATCTATGCTGTCCCTCTATACAGCTGTTTTGGCGGATAAGTCCGCCATTTCATTATATTGATAACCGGCATGTGCTTTGACCCAATGCATAAAGACTCTGACTTCGTTTTGTTTCACCAAATCCTTTATCTCAGCTACAACCTTGTGTTTTGGCACTAAGCCGTAAAGCGCTTGAAGCGCTGATCTGGAGTCAGAGTAGACATCCAGTTCACTGAGGCCCAAGTTCGTTGCATCCGTAATTGCCTCCTGAATCGTGAAGACTTCGGCTGCAAAGACAGTACTGTGATCGGTAAGACAGAACTGGCACTCCGAAACAATGTTTCCTTCGAAACGCGCAGCCTACTCTGCCGGCCTCTGTTTTTGAGCCGTCAGTATAGTAACTATATGACGTCTCTGTCTTCTGACCAGACTTGTAGTCGATTACAGATGTCCTTAATCGATTACAATTACGATTATTTTTAATCTTCAAATGCCGATTACGAATACGTTTAGATTACGATTACAGTTTTGATTATGTTTTGATTAGACTCTAGAATACGATTACATTCAGATTACGATTACAGTTTTGATTACGTTTTGATTAAACTGTAGAATACGATTACATTCAGATTACGATTATTTTTTTTACTGTCAGATTACGATTACATGAAAAATCGATTACGATTAAACTTCGATTATACAGATTTCTCAATCTCGATGTGATGAATATCGCTTGTATATAAACTTTCTTAGATATTTCTTCATATATATCCTTAAATATATCTTGTATATATCCTCTCCTTATATACTATATATATTATTTATTTTGTTTGCTCTCAGATTAAGCTTTTAATATCACAGTAAGCAGATTAAAATTATCAAGTAATTTATCATCTAAAACGAGAGAAATTTTATATTTATACAAAACTCTATATTTTGACCATCAAAGTAATGTAATCATTAAAATATTGAAAGAAGTTTTAAGTATGTGTCAGTAATTAAAATACTATCTCAAATATCTGTCACAAACTTCACTTCTTTATAATTACTTAGTAGACCAAAATTTATTTTCAAATCGACCACTAGTTCCGAAGCATGAAATTCGTTTTATATTACTTTTGCATTTTTAGTAGAAAAGAAAGATTAAAAATAAATAAATAAATAAATAAATTACTTAGTAAAACATAAAAAGGAAAGAAGTAGAAGCTATGTAAATTTCGAGAACCCCTTAAATTATATCATATGTAAGTATGTACACTCATTGAATTACATTGGTAGCAAAGTGTAAAGGTATAAGTAAGAAGTCTAAATGAAAATGCAATCAATTTAATTAAAAAAGAAGTTTCAAATATTCGCATTTGATTTAAATAAAACTGTCAGTTAAAAATGCATTTTATTTTATTTTATTTTATTTTTATTTTTTTATTTTTTTTACAAAGGAGAAATATATTGATATAAATTTAAAAATTGCAAATTAGATGTACAATTCTGTTGCCTATAATAAATAATGAGTTTAGTTATCTTTATACCTTCATAGATTATAATGACACCTGTATTAATTAAATGATTTCATTAAATGGTCTAGATAATATATTTATGTTTCTCAAATGGATATTCATAAACAAATATTTCTCGTCTGTAAAATTTAGCACTACTATCCCCCCCCCCAATAAATAAATAAAATCAATTAATAATCCATTAATTTTTATTTTTTCTTACTTCTGAACATTGAACTTCATACATATACAAATAGAATGTAGGCGAGATTTAAAATTCTTTTAAATATTTTTATTTAATTAAATCAAAATTAAATTTTCAAAGTTTTCCGCTTTTAGTAGCGTGCGGGAACTCGTATAGAATTTTCCAGCGACACTGAATAACCTCTTTACGGGTGCTGAAGATGCACAGATAGAGAGATATTTTGAACTAATTTTTGCAATTTTTGGATATCTTTTGTCATTTTCCTTCCAAAAATTTAGAGGGCAAATATCTTCTCCTTCCAATGGCTCTTTTAAATAGTCCGTTATTTCCGATTTTGCTATAGAATTCTTGGCAAGTTTACGTGATTTTTTCCCGTCCAAAAATGCAAACAGTTTGGTCTTTTTTTTTTTTTTAGGTTCAGTTGCGGCTTTTTGTTCTGGTTCTGCTATTTCTTCGACAAGAAAGTGGTTCTTCATTTCTTTAATTATTATTTCACACACTTGCTCATCCGTCAAGTCCAGGCAACTATTCTTGAATCTTGGATCCAAAATTGTTGATATAATAAATAGTGTACTTTCCACATATTTTTTCATCCTTTTTTCTAAGGAAAATTTCAAAGCTTGGATGAGACATCTTTCTTATAGATTTTAAAATTGTTTTACAACAATAAATTACAATAAATACAAATCTATTAAAATTATTTTATTAGGCCCCATAAATAACAGTAATCATTACAGAAATATGTTTGAAAAGAGAAATACATCTATTTCGCAATATTTCGGCAATCAGAATGTTTTACTTAAATTTACTAGAGCATACGCAAATAGATAAATGAACGGAGAGACAGAAGAGGAAAAGACAATCAAAAATTAAATTTAAAATATTTCAAGAAATTAAATTAAAATTTCGTAAGTTCAAAAAATTATGAAACCATTAAAGCATATCTAAACTTTAAAGTTGCTTTTTAGTGGACAACTTAAGTTTTAAGACGGGTTAGTAACAATCATATTTCAGAGATTTCTTTTACTTTTTAAAGGCAAAGCATCTTATTAAGTGGATTGTTAACATGTTTAATTTTGTGATTAAGCAAAACTCCTTATTCTCATAAAAATATTTTCGATTTGTTTGTTAACTTTTATTTATTTATTTTTTAATTTAAATAAAGCGTTCTTCTAAATATTTTTTATAAAACCCCTTTAAAAGGTTTATAAAAAAAAAAAAAAAAAAAATACACCAATAAGTTCATATATATTTCGTAGATATAGAAAATGAAACACTCATTCTAAACAATAATCACTCTATAACGTTGCTAGGAAGTATTAAAAATGATAAAGGCAAATGAAAATACAATTCCAGCAATTTTCAATTATAACCGTAATTGAAAGTGAAAATTTTTGTGTTGCTGTCTAAATCTTATTGCTAATGACATTATATTCTGCAGGAAGCATTTTCTGGCGCATATGTATTGTTAATGTCGACTGCATTATGGTTTGTGCGAAATAAAAGTTAAAATATGATCTATAGAAATACCTTTGATAGGTCGCAATGCTTTGAAATTCTTTCAAATTTCCCTGTAGACAAACCAGTGTATCGGGCTAATGTTCCCTGGATTTCATCCCAGGTGGAGGCAGATTCTTCGTTCTGGAGAACCAGTTTCTCTGGAGCTTGCCTCCGCCACTTGCCTTTAATAACACTACAAACCAAGCCCAGTCTATCGGTGCAAAGTCCCTCCGAAATAAATCTTCTGAACGATACCCGTTTGGCATGCAGGATCGCCTTCTTGTACTCAGCCCGCTTCTGCTTAACCAGCACTCCAAGTCTCTCCCTCTGAGTCGGCTTCAGCGTTCGCTGGTAGAGTCGTCTCAGCGCGCGCAGCCGGGACCTCTGGACTGACAGATGTAATGTCCACCAACGCGCATTCCTGTCTTGGTCAAGCTGACGTTTTTTGTGGCCCCTACATAGCTTTGTCAAAGTTGATACTAAGTGTTCAATTCCTAGGTCAGGGAACGCGTAATCATATGTAGCCAGATCTGCTGTCTTCAGATCGTGAAGGAAAGCCTCCCAAACTAGATCCCTCTGCCTCCAGCGATGGTAGTTGTGCGATAAGGATTTTGAGGAATCGCAAGAAAATTATAATATGGTTACATTATAAATTCAGGTGTTAAAACCGCTTTTTCCTTTTTCCTTAGTTATTAATCACGCTAATATAGAATGGAAAAAAAAATAGTTTTAGAAATTCTGTCAGTAAAAAGATATTTCATTTTGCACTCTAAATCTGATAAAATATAATTAAGAAAAACTTGTCGTTGTGCTCAGTTTACAAGTAAGAATAGTCACTATACATAAGATCTAAAATTATAATTAAAACGAAAGAAAACCAAATACAATTATACCGTTACAGATTTGTACTTATTATTTTATTCTCTCCAAAATGAATGAGACAGAACCGAAAAAATTAGTTTTCGCTTTCGCGCACGGACATTTTCATTGCGAAGAAATAACATTTACAGAGTTCCTCACTATAAAAGAAACGGGATCGCATAATCGAAGAGGCTTTGGCGACGAGGGTTTTCTAGAATCTTGTTGAAGAGGAGGAAATATTTTTTTAAGTTTATTTTTCTCAAGAAGAATATGTGATGTTATGTAAAAGACGAAATATGGATACCATCTCTAGTTACTGTTATCAGTTTCTTTAAAAATCAACAGTAAAATATATTTAAAATTCAAAGGTTGTAAAAGTTTCGAAGTTTTCGTAAATAAATTAAAAGTGTTATTAATTTATAAATTCAACTATACTTTTCCATAAATTACCAGTTTTATAAAGTTAAGTAATTTAGTCTTTCAGAAAAAGTAGTGAAATTACAATTTATTATATTCTAAACCCGCAGGGAGTGATATCCATAATATTGAGAATTGGATTGTCTTAATTTTGTATTCCGTATGAAAAAAGGTTACACTGATCAATTTCACTTCCTATTCTAATAACTTATTTAAGATTGTCTATAGATTTTTTCATCAGCTATATTTATCAAATTTAATATTTTTTGTTAATTAATCTGCAAGAAATTAAGTTCATATTTTTCTTTAACAAAAGTGTGTAATATTTTATCTATCATCTATATGCATTCCTTTTCTTTTATAATTTAGTAAATGAATTTTACAACCTCTGGTTTTTATTTATTTATTTATTTATCTTAGCTTTCACAAGAACGAAAATTCAATATCTGACAAAATAATGTATGCAACACTGCTTTTTTAGAAATTATAAATTTATCTCGCATAAAAATAATTTCCACCTCTTATATATATATATATATATATATATATATATATATATATTCTGTTTCGTTTTTCATTCAAATTTCCATTAACATACATTTTGGTAATGCCTTGATCAAGCATAAATTTTCTTTTTGGATCAAGGTTTCGTCAATTTTTTCAAATTTATATTCCATTATTTCGGAATATTACAAATGCTTAATTTCATTTATAAGAATTCTCGGAAATGCAAATTAACATTTCCATTTCAGACATCAATTAATTTGATTTAATTAATTTTCTCATCGAAAACGAAAATCTAATTTATTTTTTATTATGTTTCAATTTCATGTAATATTATGTAATTTAAATTATTTTTTAAAGAATAATTATCTTTATTTGTGTGATATCGATATAAATCTGAATAATTTTCTAAATAATAAGTCACATTTTATTTTTAACGACTGTACTATAACTTATCGCTTATACTAATAAATGTAGCATGTAATTCGAGGTACTGATGAAAGAGAAACATTTATACTTTAATTGTCAATTTGTGAAACTTTTATTTAAGCCACCTCTAATGTTAATATTGAGTTATTTATAACTAATTCTTTCATAGAATTTTGTTATTTGTGTATATTTATATGAAAGTTGATAAGGCTATTTGAATGTTTTTTAACATAAGTAAAATCTATATTATAAAAAGATTTTATCAGTGCTTTTTAGTTTAACGGTCTTACTGAAATGCAATCTGATATGTGTGTATATAGATGAAGGTAAATAAATGTAAGTTCTTAATTTAGTGCGTCATTTACCGTTATCCAAATACAGAGACGTTTAACAAACTTACGTCACCAACTGCAGTAAAATATTTAATTAAATTGCTAAACTGTTTGATTAAGGGTTTAATTTTATGAATTCAGTTTGGCAAGTCGCTACTATATAACGTAGTTTAATAATTCCGTTTAATATCGTGCATGCATATTTAATAACACATAAAATGGATTTTTGATACATTATAACATTCAGTGATTTATTTTTAGTTTATCGATAGTAATAATAATCGTTTTCCCTTTATTTTTTATTATTAGATTTTTAATTAAATAAATATTCTGTTATAATATCCATTATATTTTACAGTTTTAACAGAATCTTTAAACTTATAATGCTTAAAACTTATTACGTTTTTATTATTAAATTGAAATAAAAGCTCTTGTATTCCCGATTTTTATTTCAAGTTTAAGCTAAACATGTTTTGGCTAATTCATGTGAATAAGAAACTTAAAGAAGATTTGTGTTATATCCATTTTCAAACAATATCTCAATTTTATATCAGTAAAATCTAAAAGGTTTATTGAATATAAAGGAAAGCACATAAAAAGTAAAAGAAGAAAATGGAAATTAAGGAATCGTTATTGATTTCATTTATTACATTTAGCAGTTTTTATTTGCTAAGTTATTGTAGATATAAAAACCGATAATAAAGATAAAGCGAAATTTAGGTGGGACTCTATGAAATTTAGTTATTAAGACGAGATAGGAATATTTTTAAGTTTTTGATATTGACAAGGAGAGGTAACCAGATGTAAAATTCAATTCAGAACGATTTTGCACAGAATTATTGTATACTAAGAAGGTAACAACATATTAAAGCATTAGTACGTACAAGCCAAACAATCTCGCGAAAAAAGCCTTTAAAGTTTCAGCAATAGCTTAAGTAAAAGTTATTACTAGTGCATGAGACATTGAAGAAGAAATTATTAATATATCATTACTGTACAGTGATGCAATGAAAACTAGATTGTAGGACGCTGTCTGTATTTCGAACATTTTCTTGCCCGTATTAATTTAATTGCATTGGAATATTGAATTATATTTTTTGAAGAAAATATATTGAATGGAGAAGAAATTATTTAATTTGTTTGGATAGTATTTATATATCTATCAGAGCTCGTAGTCTCCCTGAAATTCCTAAATATTTTAATTGCTCCTAAAATTCCTAAAATTCTTCAACATTTTTTCCATGATCCTAAAAAAACACATTTCTCCCTGGTCAAGATGAATATTCTTACCAAAATGTGGATACAATTGGCTCATAAGAGCATCTTATCTCGTTTAGCCTTGATCGGGGCTTGTCTATCCTAGCTATGGAAAGTTGTGGTTGAGGGTGATATTCATTTCAGTCTAGTTCGTTTTAATTGCACTTCATGCAGGATTCAGAATCGAAAAAGTCTGTTGAGTTTACCACATGCATGTCTAGTTTATTATCTTGAATTTCATTATGATTATATGTTATTTCTATCTACATTAAAATATGGAGAAAGGCGGAACAAAATTCCAAGATTCTTAGTTAGAAAAGGAATATGACGGTGTTTTGATGAAAAAAAGCAGCTCTGAATAGTGATATTTATTCTGCTAAATGAACTTTATGTTGTGAAACTTTTGGGATTTCAAACAGTGACACATCAAGTAAGTGGTAATACACAATAAATATAAAGGTAAATAAAAATCTTCTAAAATTTTGTAAAAGATTTAATAATCAAGTATTTTTAGTACACTATAACAACCAACTTCAGGTGATGAATCCCTGAGCCACCAGAATCAAGTTGTGAAAGCTGAAACTCTATGGGCTTTACATGTAGCTGAGGGAAATATATGTTTTAAATGGTATGCAGAGACAGTTGACTTGTTCAAGGTAATGTGTTCTGATTCCCTTATCGCAGTAGCACTTTAAAAAATTTTGTGTAACTTTACTCAACAATGTTGAGGCAGCCTACTTGCCACAACAATGTTGATAAACATTACCAACTGTAGTTGCGTAATTTTGCAGACAGGGAAGAAAATTTACATACTCGTAAAGGGTAACTTTACACAAGTTTTTTGTGTAATACATTCAGAACAATAGATAAGTTTCCACTCTCGCAAACGGTAACTTTACACAACATTGTGGTGTAATTTATGCAGATTAAAAAGTAAGGTTCCACTCTCGCAAATGATAACTTTACACAACATCGTTGTGTAATGTATGCTGATCAGTAGCCTTCCTCTCTCGTAAATGGAAACTTTACACAACATTATTGTATAGCGTATGCCTATCAGTACGTAAGATTCCTCTCTGATTAACGGTAACTTTACACAACATGGTTTTGTAACAGGGTTGGTTTTTTGACGTCAAAAACAGGTTTTTGACGTGACATGTGTCAAAAACTGGTTTAAACTGTCAAAAACTGGTTTAAACCGTCAAAAACTGTCGAAAACCATATGTGAAAAATCTAAACTATAATGTTAAATGATTTTATGCATATTTTTAAGTTGCAATGTACTAAGTACATAAATTAACATTCATTATCTGTATATATATATATATATATATATATATATATATATATATATAATATTTTTCTAGAAAAAAAAATGTTAGGAAACATATCAATGCATCATCTTAACAGCCCTCTTCACTTACCGTCGCCGGAAGCCTGAACCAATGTTATTCTATGGGGAAATTTTCTTTACAAATAACTTATTAACTAATACATATTTTTAAATTCTGTTTTCACATTCAGAAAATTCCCAACTGTTAAACTGACGGACCTTTTTTAAAAATGTATCTTTTTTATTTTTAATATTTTATTTTTGCAATATTTTAATTTGCAAAATGAAAAAAAATTCACATATTGAAAATTCGTATTTTGCAGCTTCAAAATCAAATATAAAAAATTAAAAAAATATTTTTTTTAAAAAGTTCCGTCAATTTAACAGCTAGGAATTTTCAGAATGTGAAAACAGAATTTAAAAATATGTGTTAGTTAATAAGTTATTTGTAAAGAAAAATTTCCCATAAAATAACATTAGCTTCGGCTTCTGGTGGCGGTGAGTAAAGAGGGCCCTTAAGGAAAGAGGGAACATTATAAATCTTTTTCGTAAATTGTCTTAAAGCTATAAAAATTTGCATATATAGGTGGTACATTATAATAATATAATTAAGTATATTAAAAATTCTTTAAAACTAGTTGAATGAAAAAAATTAAAAAAAAAAATTTTATTTAAAAATTTTTCCTGCTAATTATTATTATTAATTTTGCCACTTCGCTTTAGCATTATTATGGTTTAAAAAAATATATTAAATGTATTATTAGTTTATTACTTTGTGAATTCAATGGTAGGTTAATTTTTAAAATTATGTTAAGTGCTGAAATTTCAATGAATTTTTAGCATTCAAACAAATTTAAAAAACAAAAAATAATGCTGATTCTAGAATAAAAGAGCCCCCAGGGGGAATTCAATAAAAAGGGCAAACTATTTTCGAAAAGGGTGTTATTTGCATAATATGCAGTCTTCTATGTTGTGATTTTTGCATGTGACAAAAGTAAGTTACTAATTTTACATGAATATATGTAGGCTATATGCATTTGTTCTTCAACCAGGAATGCTGTAAAACTATTGCTAGAAGGTTACATATCAGGAAGAAAAGTATTTAAAGGCTTCTAACATTTAAAATATTAGAAAGATCATTTGGTACTAATATGAATAAGAAAAGTATTAAAGAAAATAAGTATTAAATAATAAGAAAAGTATTTAAAGGCTTCTAACATTTAAAATATTAGAAAGATCAGTTGGTACTAATATGTTTTATGTTTTTAAAAGGGCGCTGGGTGCTAAAAATGGTGGAAAAGGGCCGTTGGGTGCTAAAATGTGTTTGAAAAAGCCGCTAGGTGCAGCACCGAGCCAAATTAGCCTAGAGTTAGCACTAAAAAATCTGGAGTGACTTCACTCGAAATTTTAATGCATTTAATATTATATTTCGATGCATATAAATGCAGATTTTCATACCTTTAAGCCAGTAATTTACGAAAGAGATCTGTCCCCCTTCCCTTTCATTAAAAATAATTTAAAATTGCATTATGTAATTCATATTAAAATTTAGTTCAACTACTCATGCAATACAATACCTCAAATTTTTAATCCTGCAATATTATAACTCAAAATGAAAGAACATGATGCAATATTTAATAGCACAATAATTTCATTCATTGGAGTAAAATACATATGTCACCTTTTAATTATCAATCATCATATATTTAGTAGAGCATTTTTTTTAAAAAACAAGACTGTAAAATTTTTATTACTTAAAACGCAATAAGTAGTTTACCTTAGAATATACAAATTCCTATGTTCAAATTTTTGTTTTTTGTAAAGATAGAATTTTTTTTTTTTTGTACTTAAATAGAAATCATTAGCATTCATAAGAAACATATAATACACTTCTATGAATTATTTTTAACCATGAGAGACATATAAATTAAACACTCTTTTGTAAAATTACAATTTTTTATTTCTCTAAATATGACTACTTCATTGTTAAAATATACCAAGAAGTGTAAAATGTGAGGTTTTTGACAGTTTATGACATAGGGTTTTTGACATGACAGTTTAAACTTTGGTTTAAATCGTCAAAAACTGTCATGCGTCAAAAACCTGCCAACCCTGTTTTGTAAGGTATTTAGGTTCATAGGTAAGGTTCCACTTTCTTTGAAGGTAATTTTACACAACATTGTTGTGTAACGTATGCAGATCATAAGATAAGGATCCACTGTCATAAACGATAACTTTACACAAAATTGTTCTCTAACGTATGCAAATCAGTAGGTAAGGTTCCACAATGGCAAACGGTAAGTTTACACTACATTGTTGTGCAATGTATGCAGATCAGTATGTAAAGTTCCACTCTGCCAAACGGTAACTTTATGTAACATTTTTGTGTAATGTGCGCATTTTAGTAAGTAAGGTTTCTCTCTCGCAAACAGTAACTTTACACAACATTGTAGTTAGACGTAGGTATATCAGTAGGTAACATTTCACTTTCAAAAACGGTTACTACATACAAGGATGTTCTGCAAACTATTTTGATCAACAGGTAAGGTCGTAGTAATGCGATTAAGGACTTAACAAAAGTTTGTTAATCTCTAATTATGATGCCTTATTGATACCCTAATTATTGATGTGTATAACATTTGTAGATCAATAATTAGGGTTCTACACTTATGTTCGGTAATTTCACACAAATTATATATATATATATAAATTATGCAGGCGCGTAGGACACATTTTAATCTGTGTTCGATTACTGTACCTAACTTTGATGCGTATGATACATAGACCAGTAGGTAAAGTCCAACTTTTCATTCAGAGACTTTATGCAATTTTATTGTTTTAAGTGGGTAGACCAGTAAATAAGGTTTCATTTTGCAAATTCCGAAAGTTTACCCTTTTTTTCACAAAAAAAGAAAAAAAAAATATAAGTGTAGGATGATGGTGAACATCCTCATAAAATTTTAGTAGATTACAGTCTTAGAATTATGGATCTTTGCATACTTTTGAATTAAATGTATCATCATATTAAAAATTCTAAAAAATTATTTAAATTTAAAATATTTTAAATTGTTTAAGCAACTAGTTTTAATTTTCCCTCTCAATTTAACATTATTATAGTTCAATTAAACAGTTAAAACATATTTGGGTTATAAATCATGTTAATAAGAAAGAACCACAGAAATGGTGCTTTGGAGTAATAAGTACAAAACTTTAAATAAACACCATAAAATGCAACAAATTCACAACAATTGTTTCGGGTCTGCGTTGCAGCTTTAATTGCAGTACTCGTGCCTATTTTGTTGGCCCTACAAAGGGTCGTCTGTTTTTTCGACCAGAAACAACTGTTGCGAGTTTATTGCATTTTAGGGTGTTTATTCAAAATTTTTGCTTATAAAAAATTATTTTGTTAATATATTGATAAGTGATTTTTTTTAAATATATACATTACATTTTTTTTTTTTTTAAATACATAAATATATACAGAAATTTCATGCAAATTTTGGCATTAAAGCAAAATATTTAAAAGCTTATCAATCAGTCGACAAAGTAATACCCAAAATTTGCTTAGAACGTGCTGTTTAACTATAATAATGTAAAATCAATGGCGAAAATTTAAAAGTAGTCTGCATGTTTTTTGAGAAATTTTTAACTTTTTTTTTTTTTTTTTTTTTTTTTGACAGTTGCATATGAATATTTAATTTTATAATTCTGAAAACAAATATATATATAAAAGAACTATCATGTCTGTCATCCCATTAAACATGGAAATATTACCGAATATACTGATATTTTTATAGTCATTTTCAAAAATGT
Organism: Salticus scenicus; assembly: GCA_963930645.1. Lineage (NCBI taxonomy): Eukaryota > Metazoa > Arthropoda > Arachnida > Araneae > Salticidae > Salticus > Salticus scenicus. The sequence continues at coordinate 86,719,411 of OZ005651.1, forward strand.
ATAATAAGAGGTAAAATATCTGAAAATTTTAAACTTTTTATGCATTCAATAAACGATCATTCATTATAATTAAGTCTTCTGCCGGCATGGTGACAAAGCGACACATATTACTCATTTATTATCAAATGTTGCCATATCACTCATATGGACGACAAATTTATCCCCTAAAATATTTTTATAAATCTATGTCGATAATCATAAGCTTCTATAACAGTAATTTTGTATAAGATTTTTCTTATATTCAGAGTTCTCTTACCAGATGCGATCCATTTCTTCTAAATTAAATACTTACGATGCTCTTGAATTAAATGTTCATTGTACCACAATGTTTATTTAATTTCGGTAAATTGCTTTTAAAATACAGTTTCATGCCACTATCAGAAGTCTTTTGCCTTTGTTTAAGACAATACATTTTGCAAGGTTATGCAATTCCTATTGACGATGAGGTCACTTTATTATGTTTTCGTTCGTACTGCCTACTATGACTACTTTTTTTTTACATGATGAAGGATTATGCTTAATTATTTCAATGCGAAACAACCATTCTGTTTTCGCTTTTCGTGCACTACCAGCTTCGTGTGCATTTTATTGCAAGTTGTAAAATATCTGTATTGCATAATTTATATACTTATTATTTTTTTTTTAAACTAAAAATTTCCGGATTTAAATGAATAAGTATTAATCAAATAGAAACGCACAAAAAGCTTTATTTTGGCACTATTTTAAAGCACCTATAGAAGCACGTAAATGATAATGGTTAATTCAACCAGTTAAAACACAGAAGAAACAATTCTATATACAAATTTTATAAAGTAAGCATTTTTTTTTTTTTTTTTTTTTTTTTTTGAGAGGTTTTTAGTTGCAGGAAACTGGTATCTCAATCACTTTTGTAGAAAATTTTAAGTACAGTAATGTCTGAGTGGTGATATACTTCAGATGTGGTAAAAGATAAAATGTTCATAGGTTACTTTTGAAAAAATTTATTTATTACAACGAAAGTAAGTAAAGTGTGTTGTACAGTATATTACCACGCTAAAAATGAAATAAAATAAAGCTGAAAATAATCTAAAATAATTAGACAGCATTCTGTATTCAAACTTTAGTGATTGTTTGATGCAAATTAAATATATAAAATTGTATACTTTTAATACCAATATTAAGTATGTGAGATTCTATAATTTTCTAAAGTTTTATTGAAAAAGCTAAAATAACATTTACATGAACAAAATACTTTTCTGCTTAATTAAAATAAAAATTATGTTATTATGAAGCTTTTTTTTCTTTTTTTCATTAATTTAAGTTTTTGATCGCAGGAAATGTTTCGAGTTTCAAAGCCACCTTTGAAATAACTTGAAATATTTCTTCTGGAAATGTTTCAGGATCATTGCAATTCTCTAAGTGTCATCTGCATTTCTGTTTTCTGAAAAATGAAAAATATATATTTAAAAATAGTAGTAATAGTTAATTAATAATAATAATAATAAAAAAATGTTTTGGAATTTTTTTAAGGGGGGGCGGGGTGAAGGAGGGTTGGATTAAAGCCGATTGATTACACCAGTGTCTCAGGCCTGAGATTGTGGGCTCTCCGTGAAACTGTTTCTAAGGTGTCCTTGTCCGTTTTATCCAGTTTCAGAGAAAACCACGAAAAGTTCCAACCTGAAATCCAACCTTTGTATTAATTAGTATTAAGGCTAGAACAGCAATAATTGACTTTTTAAAAACTTTGAAATAGAAATATGCTTTATTTTTATATGCTTGCTTTATTTTTATAATTTGCTGCAACTTTAATTTATACTTTTTATAAAATAAGTTTGTTTGTTTAATTTATACAATAACATTACTGTAGAATTTGTGGGCGGTTAGAAAATTTTATTACTAAGGAGATCAAAAAGTGGGCAATAGGTATAAAATGATTAATTACCCTTTTCAGTGGCGGCTCGTGCAAATTTTCACAGGTGGGGCCCGATCCATCGTATGATGCGTAATTTAATACTATTTATTATTCAAACATGAAAACAAACATTAATAAAATGGGATGTAAAACGAAATTTCGGATTTTTTTTTTTATTTTTTTTTATGGCGAATCTTAAATTCAACACTATGGAAAACATTGCATAAAATTATCACAAAAATTAAAGTTTTATAAATACAATTGAAAACTTCTGCAATGTTCTGATCAATGGAATATCAAAATTTAAATATCTGGTAGCTAGTAGACGGAAATTGCCAAGTTCGATACCAGATCGCTTTGGTCGACATATATGTTTGGAGTTTACTATGGTTTTCTCCAAAACTCAAATGAAAAGGGCTATGTAGCACTTAGAAAGACTTTCTACAGAGAGTACACCACTCAGGTCTAGGACCCTCTTTTAGTCAACGGGCTTTAACCTTAACACTACACACCATTAAAATTTAAATTCAAATGTCTCAGAGTGTAATATTATTTAGCTTACGCTAATTATATCCCTAAATCTTTTGATTATAAAATTTTTAGTGTTATATTCATGTTTCTTATCTATTGGAATTTAGAAAGTCATGATTATTGTAATGTGGATACATATTAAAAAAAAAAAAAAAAAAAAAAAAACACCATGTTTCTCACTTAATTTTAGATAATTCAAATTAACTTTCAATAAATAAAGAAATAAAACGGGCTACCATCTTTAAAAAAAAAAAAAGAATGAAAGAAAGAAAGAAAATAAAGAAAATAAAATAAAGAAAAAAAAAACATTGCGGATGTTTCTATTAAATCGCATTTAAAAGAAAATCCTTTAATAATAATAATAAATCAGAATTTTATACAGCTATTTAATCCATTTATCCATGTAAATCCATTAATTATTTATCTAAAAATTTTACAATTTATTTACATAAAATTTTTAATACACTATTCTGAAGGGGGGGGGGAAATCGCATATTATTATTTTTTTATTTTTTTTCCCCTCATTTAAATTCAAAACACTTTAGTTAAAGAGGTCTTAAATTCTTATACAAGCTTTTATCTCAAATGCTAGTCTAGAAAATATTTTTGACTATTACCAGATTTCTTTTTTTAAACACTAAAATTTTAAACTGTCATATATAACTCTAAAGAATTCACTGAAAAATCAATGAGGGGAAAAAAGAAAAAAGAAAGAAAAACGTAATGCAGAAGTCGCCAAATATTATCCGTGAATTGCATGGTTAACAGGCAGGTTTTTTCCCTATAGTTTTGTTCCAAAGGGCAGGAATCTGCTGGCCCATCGACGACAAAATGACAGCGTGCTTAAACTGGTAAAGCAGTTAGTCGCCAAATATGTTAACCCGATCGTTTAGTAGAATAAACTGTACAAATAAACACGCCAATTTCGGGTCGGATGAAATCGGCCCGCTGTATTAGAAAAGGAAAAGGGAAATAGCGGTCTCTCTCTCAGTCAGTGATTTGTGACAGCTGGAAAAATATATTGACAAATAAATGATAATGAAAGAAGATTAAGAAAAATACAGATGTAGTTATTTTGTATATATGTTTTTGAACAGTTATAAAAAACAAAATTATTATTATTATTACTATTTTAATCGAGAAAAAATTTTAGGTGGGGCCGTGCCCGTTGGCCCTCAATGTAGAACCGCCACTGGCCCTTTTGATGAATTATTTGAATGCCCAAAACTTTTGAAATCAATGTATGCAACATTAATGAATTACAGAATGGCAAAAACCTTTTTTTAGCAACTCTTGAAATATGTGCTATATGTGAACCAAGAACTCGAAAAGATCTACTACAGTATGCACGTAATAGTTTCAAATTTGGTTTACGTATATGACAAAGGCATGAATGATGTAGTGAGACGGCAACCCCTTCAAAACAGTTTACAAAAAAGTTGACAAGACTTTATAATTGTTTATGGCAATTAAAAAAACATTTTTAAAAATATTATACAAAACTGAAAATATTTGTCATAAAGAAAATAAAATATAAATGCTATTTTGAAAAGATTTCGTGATTAAGTAGATTAAAAGAGACTTTTCACTAAAAATAACTAATAACTTAAATTCGAAATTTGTTCAATTAAATTTTATACCTTTGTAGTTAAAACAGCTTTTCTTACGCCAAAAATATTCCTAACTTAAAAAAAAAAAAAAAAAAAAGCCTCCTGTAAACAATTTGAAATGTATAGTATAAAGAGCGTATAATTTTATAAATTTAACTTAAAAACTTAATTTTACAAAAAATTGCAAAAAATAATTAGGTATTAAAAAAGGTGCATATTTCTGCTTATATATATGTGTGTAGATGGATATATATATTTTTTTTTTTTTATCATTAATATATAAGAATAATTACTGCATTTGGACGAATGTAAAATAAGGGGGGGGGAGGGCTTAAATATTTTTTTCTTTTTCTTTTCCTTTTTTTTTTTTTTTTTTTTTTTAATTGGGGGCAAGCAGGGAATAACTAAATTACCATATATAAATATACATATATACTGCTGAGTTAAGAGGTATATTTTCAACTTATTTTACTTATTAATTTTTATAATAATTGTTAACAGTTCAGTTTTTTTAAAGAAGAGAAAATTTTAAAATTACAATACATATATATATTTAAATAAGAAGGAGGGGAATTGTCTAAAGTGCCATACATTTTTTTCTTTGGCTATGATAAAGTACATATTTACTATCATTAAAAAAAATAAATAAATAAATAAATAAATAACGAAGGGTTTAATTAGAACTCATGTTAAAAATTAAATCTAAAATTTGCTTGTATTTTTATTTATTTTTCTTTTTTAAATAAATTAATGCTACATTATACAAATTACTGTGTCTACGGTTTTATTTGAATTTTATGAAATCGTCAGATTTAACAACTTTCTAATTTTAGGTACTTTTTAATGTAAAAGAATACGTGTATGAAAGAGGAAAATTGGGGAAAATGCATAAAAAATAAAAGTATTTTTAAATACCTACTTGACATTGTAAGAAAATAATTTTTGTATTCTCCTCATCTGGCTAACTATACCTTTCGAATAATACTATTTTAAACCCTCTACTCCCATAATTAATGCGTTAAAAAGAGACTACAAATTTTATGCTTGCCTATTAATATGTGTGTATATATATGAGTAATTACTGCATTTGGAGAAATGCAAAATAAGGGGGGGGGGCGGCGTAAAGATTTTTTTTCCTTTTTTCAAATTGGGGGCAAGCAGGGAATAACTGATTTACCATATTGTATATATATATATACACGGCTGAGTTAAGAGGTATATTTTCAACTAATTTTATATATTAATTTTTATAATAATTGTTAACAGTTCAGTTTTTGAAGAAGGGAAATTTTTAAAATTACGATACACACATATATATATATATATATATATATATATATATATATAAAGGAGAAGGAGAGGAATTATGTAAAGTGCCATAATTTTTTTTCACATGTTAAAGTACATATTTATTACCTTTTTTTTTTTTTTTTTTTTTTTTTTTAATCTAAGGGTTTAATTAGAACTCATGTTAAAAATTAAATGTAAAATTTTGCTTGTATTTTCTTTTTAATAAATTAATATAAACATAATAGACTATTACAAGTTTATTTTCTAAAAATCCTCAAATCATAGCATATAGTAATCTTTAAGTTTTTATCATTAATAAGAGAATTGTTAATAAAGACTCCATCAGATCCTGAGTGTCTAAACAATTCCAAACGATGCGAAATCACAACGATTTGAAAGTCTATAAAATTAAAACATTTTAAGATAGAGAAGAAAAAAAGTTAATGTTTATTTATAGCTTTGTAAAAGAGAGGTACAAGAAGTTTCATAAAAATCTGCAGTGATTCCTTAGTCTGTGGATACGCCTGTACTACCAACACCAACCACTGAGCTGAAGAACAATTTGAGGAAATGCTAGACCGGTTTTCGCGTGCCGCTTTTGAAAGATTCGTCTTTCTTCTATAGTTTCGTTTTCTGAAGAGGTACACGGCAGAAGGCATTTGATACCTTTATATTTCAACATAAAATTCCGTAAATGAATGCATTCTTATCAGCTTTATATGAAATATATTTATGAATTTTTTGGTGGAACATGAAAAAAAAAAAAAGAAATAATTATTGATTTCCAAAACTACATTACTTTAAAATTGAATTTTATTAAGAAAAATTATATCATCTTTTGAGTAGTAAGCAGTCAGAATTCCATATTGCTGATCCATTTTTTTCCTCTCTATTTTCGTTATTTTTTTTCAACTGGTCCTATTTTTACGACAAAACAGGTTTCATGAAACTGTTTAACAATTCGCAATTAGTGCCTAATTATAAATATTTCCACCGCTATTTAATTAAAAATGCAAAAATTTCTGTGATAAATTGATAGAATTAGCAGTTTATTAACTTCCTACTGCATTCAATAGAAGAAAGTATTGGATGCGTACGAATTTTCGACTTTTGGTTTTTGATAGATTTATACATTTTCTGATCTACACTGATGGAAAAAAAATCCCAACACCAGGAAGGAGCTGTGCTAGATAAACGAAACTTGGTAGGCGTGTTTATACATCTGAAAGATGACGTCGATTCAAATTTCGAGCTACGCGCATAAGTGTGGCGTTAGTAGCGACACTATGAACATGCAAATGAGGTTTGCTTTAAATAAGCGCTGTAAGGTTCGTGATCGTTATTTACAGTTGAGATTTGACGTAGTGAGTTAATGTTAGTCAAGGATGCCTCTAAGAAGACGAAGAAGCCATTATCAACAGCTCACTGAGGTTGAACGAGGTCGTGTAGTAGGGCTACGAGAAGGTGGGTTTTCTTTCCGCGATATTGCAGAAAGACTTGGCAGGAATGTATCCACTGTGCATGAGTGTTGGCAGCAGTGGTCAAGGGAAGGTACTGCCTCAAGAAGACCGGGTTCCGGGCGGCCACGTGGCACTACTGAGAGGGAAGACCGCCGTGTTCGGCGTATGGCTGTGGCTAATCGTACTGCGTCTGCAGCTGAAATTCGAGCTGCAATTGGCACCACAGTGACACAACGAACTGTTACAAATCGGTTACTTCAAGGACAGCTCCGAGCCAGACGCCCTGTAGCGTGCATTCCACTGACTCCAAACCACTGCCGTTTGCGACGTGAGTGGTGTCAAGCTAGAGCTCATTGGAGGACGGAGTGGAGATCTGTTGTGTTTTCTGATGAAAGCCGGTTCTGCCTTGGTCGCAGTGATAGCCGTGTGTTGGTTAGAAGGAGGCCAGGTGAACGCCTGCTAGCGACCTGTCTGCGGCCTAGACACACAGGGCCTACTCCTGGAGTTATGGTTTGGGGAGCAATTTCGTATGACAGCAGGAGCACTCTCGTGGTTATCCCACGCACCCTGACTGCAAATTTCTACGTCAGTCTAGTGATACAACCTGTTGTGCTGCCATTCATGAACAGCATTCAAGGAGTGTTTTCCAACAGGATAACGCTCGCCCTCATACCGCTGTTGTAACCCAACATGCTCTACAGAGTGTCGACATGTTGCCTTGGCCTGCTAGATCACCAGATCTTTCTCCAATCGAGCACGTATGGGACATCATTGGACGACAACTCCAGCGTCATCCACAACCAGCATTAACCGTCCCTGCATTGACCGCCCAAGTGCAACAGGCATGGAACTCCATCCCACAAACTGATATCCGACACCTGTACGACACAATGCATGCACGTTTGCATGCTTGCATTCAAAATTCTGGCGGTTACACCGGTTACTAATGTACCAACATTTCACATTTGAAATGGCTCTTCTCGCCAATGGCTCTACCTGTGATCTTGAAACTTTAATCAATTAAATATGTTACCTAGACAAATGTATTTCTGAAATTTCATTACTGTACAATAATTTTTTCTTGGTGTTGGGATTTTTTTTTCCATCAGTGTATTTAACCTTTTAAACGCCGCTATATGAATCCCACTGAAAATATTTGAATTTTCGTATGTGTTGTGTTTCAATGTGCATTTAATTATATGTAGTTTAACTAATAAAAAAAAAAGTTTATTTTGTTAGAAGATATAATACGGTTCCAAAATAAGAGACTTGGCACCTAATGAGCGTAAAATAGATGTTCATAAACTGAAAAACCCTTTTAAACTAGTTATCTTGATCCCAGTTTGTTATAATTTAAGAAACTGTTTTATTTTATATCCACTTTTTTAAACCCCTGCAATCGAATGACTTATTTTCAGCAATTTTTTTTTTTTCTTCTTCAGTTAAAACAGACATTTTCGTTTGAATAAAAAAAAAAAAAAAAAAAAAAAAGTAGGCACTTCAGCATTCAATGTAAATATATATAATCTTAATTACGTGTAGAGAAAAAAATGTTAATCAATTGTTCCCGCAGCTCGAACCTTGGCGCCTAATGGGTTAATAGATTAATCATTTTTAGAAAATGTCTGGATGTGTGTGACAAAAATTTTGTTGCATCTCCCGATCAAGAATCAACGAACAAAATTTCCTTAAAAGTTTAAATGCAACTTGAAATAAATTGATATCTGTCAGCTTTTTGTGCATATTGCTCAACAGATAATGTGTCTTCCCGTTTTTATCGTTATCTTTAGTACGTTAGTATGAAACAAAGTTTAGTATGAATGCACAAAATGAGACAAATTAAAATATATATATATATATATAAAAATGAAAAAAAAATATTCAGAATAGTAATAGCCTCGCTCCTGCACCCCTTCCCTCAACATGACTTACCAATGGCCGAGCAATTCTACTCTCAAAGCTGGTAGACGGGAAGTGCCGAGTCGAGCCCAGGTCACGTTCTAGACGTATCTGTTCGAAGTTTTCCGCGGATTTCTCTGAAAGTCACATGATTACGAGATAGGCAGGCACCTTGTAAAGAACCCTCACGGAGGGAACACTAGCTAGATATAGAACACTTGTGAAACTCACGTACATATGGGCAAAGATTCCTTAGAAAGACCACTACAGAGGGCATATCACCTAGGTCTAGGACCCTTGTGTAGTCAAACGACCTTAATTTACACCAATATCAGCCCCTCTCTTTCCTTGAAGGAGTAATTTTTTACTGTGAATATTTTTAAAAATAACTCGTGTATATCTTTAAAAAGACTGGTTGAACCATGCATCAGTGTAGATTTAAAACTAAGTTATCCTTTATTTATTTTTATTTCTTTATAAAAAATTAAAAATATGTTTTTTTCGCCCTTTTTTTCCCTGTAGACGGAAAGTGCTGGGTTCAATCCTAAGTCGCATTCGTCAGTTTCGCTGTTTAATGTTTTTCGTGGTTTCCTCGAAAACTCGCGTAAATACGGGATAGGAACACTTAAAAAGCCCCCATGTAGGGCACACCACCTATGCCTAGACCTCTTGTGTAGTCATTTGGTGTTCACCCTTACACCAGCACCTGCTTCCCTACTTCTTCGGAGTTGTAACTTTTTAACATGAATATCTTTTTAAAATAACTCGTCGATACCTTTAAAATGAATGTTTGAATCTTGCATCTGCAATGTTTTAAAACAAAGTTCTTTCTTTCTTTTTTCATTAGAAAAGAAAACAAATAAATAAATAAATATTTTTCTTGCCTTTTTTTTTTCTTTAAAGAGTCATGGAAAAAGATATTAGATATTGGCACTTCGACATAAATTGGTGTCTATAAACTTCTTGTGCGTATCGCTCAATAGGTGGTGCTGTTGTCCCGTTTTATCATATACTTTACGATAACAGTAAAGGATAAAATTTCGTATAAATGTACACTGGGGATTATTTTTAACCAATCAGTGTGAAAATGAAAATTTTGTTTACAACAGTAATAGGCAATCCAGGTATAAATTTTTGTACATGCAGGAAAATAAGCCCACCTCTGGGGTTTAAACTTTTAATATGAGGGTCTGACCAAAAACCTCTGATGCTTTTAAATCAAAAGGGTGTGTGATGATTTGAAACAAAATTTCTTATTCTTTATTATTATTATTATTTGCTATATATATATATATATATATATAATTTGAATAATTTAATTCTTTTACAACACTCAGCAAATGAAAGATAGATGAAAATACCAATATATGAAATTTTAAATGAGATGTATTTCGAATAAAATTATTGTCACGATGATAATTTGATTTAAGTACACTGAGTAGTAAAAACATGTTAAAGTACTTACGCGAAGAGAAATGACACAAATAACACATAAGCCTAACGATGAGATAATTTGCATAATCCATTAATCCAATAGAAACATTCATCAAATAATATAAATGGAAAGAGATAAATTAACCAAAAGGATCGGTTAAAAGAAAAGAGAATTCATAAAATGAAAAATATAATCATACATATAAATATTTTTCTTACCATTTTTTCCCCTTTAAATTATATTTAGTTACATAAAAAGTTAAGTGATGTTTGCACCTTGACATAAACTGTTTTTTGTCAACTTATAAGAATTCAAGTAAAATTAAGCTGAAAATTATTGGCAACTTATAGCAAAAAAAAAAAAAAAAAAGGAAAAGAAAAAGAAAAAGAAAAAGAAGAAAAAGGAAGAAAAAGAAAGAAAAGAAATTTAATAAATGAATCCACAAAGCCATATCCAAGTATGTTTAAATTATATAGTTAAACTATAATAATGTAAATTCGAGGAGAAGGAGATAAATTAATGGATAAATAGCATTTTAGTTATTAAAAAATAAATTTTATTAAATAGAATGTAATAGTTTATGAAAAATCATTAGACTTAATATTGTTATATTAAAATGCATAAAAGTGCAAATTTCTAAGACAGTAATTGAGAAAATAAATTCATCTGAGAATGTTTTATAAGATTAAGAAGTGGCAATAAAATTAAGAAAGTAATAATAATAATAATAATAAAAGCAATAAATGAATAAAAAGAAAAAATATCCCCCCTCCCTCCCAAACTTTGAACTTAATAATGGTTCATGATGTCTGAAAAGAAAAAAAAAAAAGAAAGATAGTACCTGCGATACGAAAAATCAGATAGTTTTTACCAACAGAATTTCTGTTGGAGAGAAATTGTTAATTTAAGACATTCTCCAAACTGTATCATACATTGCGTTCACTTCATCGAAATTACACCTAAGTTCTTTAAATATTTTTAATGGGTCATAAAATTTATCTATTTATTAAGGAGATAATTTCAAATTAAACTAAGTTTTCCAAAGTAAATAATTCCTTAAATAATAGAAAGACAAAGAATTTCGTTAATAATGTATTTTATTAAATATTTTGGTCTCTTATACAAAACTAATATTTTATTTAATTCAAGTTTAATTTCATTCAAAACCACTTTAGGTAGCACTCAGACATTGAATAATAGAAAAAAAAATGGGGATAGATACACAATCAAATATTTTCTCTTTTTTTAGACTATAAAATTTTCACTCACCCAGATGCGCATTATAGCAGTTAATCAAGCTCAGATGATTGAATGAGACTCCTCCATATCCTTCAGCTTTATCATTACACAGAAGCGACAAAAGAGGACATTAATTTTCGTAATTTGAAGGCACCTAGATTCCGGGATTTGAAGTCGCATCTGGATCCAGGAAGAGGGATCGCCACTATATACTCCATCAGATACATTATTCCCCTAGAAGAATCATGGATGTTTTGGCAAATTCCTCTGGCTTCTCATGTCTTTAGTATTTATAATTAAATACTATCAAAAGCAGCTGATGCGGGAGGAAGCAGAATTTGTATATTTTGAGAACCACCGGGAGAATCCATCATTGTCTCGCCGAAAAAGTAGTTGACCAAGGACCAGTTCTAGCACTTCTAAAAAATGCTCTTCAAAAGTCGTGGGCTGGAGAGAGAGTGTGTGGGTGCTTATAGTTCCCCTAGCCTGGAGTTTTTTTTCGGATACTCCATTCAAGTTTTATGACTCCTATAAACTATCGTCTTTCCTTTTTTGTTCTATAATGTCAACTGGGCAGCCAGTTAGTCTAAGAGATCCCTATCTCATTTCTTTCCCTTCTCCTTCAATTTTACAAGCAGCACATAAATTTATCTTATTCTTATTTAAAAGCAAAAAACTTTTTTTATCCAAATATTTACATACAGATTAATAATTACTTTCCATTATTCTACCACAAAAAATATTTATACATAAATAGCTACATACTTAAATGAAAAATCATTTATGTATCTATATACATATCTAAATGTGTAATTTTAATTACAAAAATTTCTTTATTCTAATATATATATATAATACTCATTAAGACATTTTTAATGTTTACAGAGTTGAAACATTCAGCAAGCAAAATGAATATAGTTTCATAAAAAAATGGCAACCTTTAAAAAAAGCATTATTAATTTTAATTCATTAAAGAGCACAATAGAAAGGGACAACCCGACAAATGCTGCTTGCCGTGCAAGGATTGACCTTGGTTCTAACGATAGCAGACGAATTCTTCAAAAACCGGCGCGCTCAAATACAATGTAAAGGTATTGGAGCCAATTGCTCCAGTTGTTCTTCAGCTCAGTGCGACCAACCTACTTCTCTGATGCCTACTATACGGCCCCTCTCACTGTCCGACAATTGTCTGCCGGTTACGTCTCTGACGCATCTCAAGTCACAATACCGTCTATCAGTCGACAGATTCGTTTGAATAGCTCTCTACGGAGCGAGAAACCATGCTTTCAAACTCTCCCAGTTGCGCAGTTCAGATGCGCATAGCGCGCTTAGTCTTGTCTCATTGGCGTTGAAATTTTAATCATTTGCATATCTCTTACTAGCTAGCCTACATTTGTACCGAGTTTCCTGATTGTGGTTCGATTTCTTCTGGGTGCATATATTTTTTGTGACAGTGTTTTTATGCATATATTAGAAAAGCAATATTTTTAATTATATATACAGTATTGAATCTGTGAGTGAAATATATTATACATTGAATAAAAATTAAGAAAAAGAAAGGGGCTGCTCTATCCATCCAATAAATAAATTTACTTTGATAGTTGCTCAATACACTTCACTACTTGATATTACCTAAAAGTAACAATATAATTTTTCAGATGAATTTACAATGCAATAAGGGAAAAATTGCTAATAAATGCTATTCCTAATTTACACTTTTTAAATTGTACAATACACATAAAAATAAAAGCATCGAATTTAGCATCACTTCTTTCAACAATTTCATTTTCAAAATTTAAAGCCAAGTTATCGGTTATAATATTCATGCGAATATAATCAGGCAAAACTATCATTGCCGTTACCGTGAATTAAAATGAAGAAAATAATAACTTAATTAAATTTATAACAATTAAGCTTATGTATATTTTTATGACATAGTTAATTAATAAAATACAATTGTTGTAGCAGATATGGAAATAAATTCACCTGAAATAAAGCAGAGAGCTCACACTTGATTTCTTTTTTTTTTTCTTGCTTTAATTTAACAATAACTCTTGACATAATTCATGACACTTCAGATGGATTACAAATATTTTCTTTTAAAGGTATATCTTGAAGCATAAAATCATTAACAAGAAATTTCATCTATCCTAAAACAAAACGCCAACTGCATTGGGCGAATAAACTCTTAAAATACATTCATAAAATATCTAAAATGTTTTCATAAAATCGGCCAACAAAAGGGCGAAAGATAAATCTTTCCTTTATTTCCGAAAAGCAGCTACATTCCAGACATCCTCATATTCAACTGAAAACAACTAGGTGTTGCCACTTCTTCAAACTTCAGTAGAAAACTAAAATATTGATAGGAACTAAACCTATTACTTAATGAAACATAGAAATTACACTAAATTGCACTGAACATACTCCCACCCATCAAGAAATTATTCTTGATGCAGCGGAAGTCTACATAGCTTTACAATTGGTCTTTTAAACAGACCCTTAGCTGTTTTTACTGTCACTACGCGAACTAAATCGTCCTTTCCCGGATGGGTTGAAATAATTTTACCCAAAGGCCAAACCGACGGAGGGACATTATCTTCCTTTAAAATTACAACATCATTTATTTTATAATTGGTACAGATTTTCTCCATTTTTTTCTGTTCTGAAGCGAACTTAAATAGTCCACGCTCCATCTTTTCCAAAAACCAATTTTCATTTTTTGAACTATGTCCCAGCGGGACCGTAAGGACAACTTCTCTTCGTTGACAGCTTCAGCAGGAGCTGTAATAATATCACCAATCAAAAAATGAGAGGGGGTCAAAATATTCACATCATCTGGATTTTCTCCACTATCAATTGATACTAGAGGGCGAGAATTTAAAAGGGCCTCAATTTGAGTCAAAAAAGTATAAAACTCTTCAAAAGTTAAATTAGTACTTCCTATAACACGTTTAATGTGAAATTTTACTGACCGAACTGCAGCTTCCCACAGTCCACCAAAATGTGGGCTCACTGGAGGAATCATATGCCACTCGATCTTTTGTTGCGATAAATAATAACAAATATTCTCATCTTTATTTAAGGTATAAACAAATTTAAACAAATCAGATAACTGTCTTTTTGCACCAACAAATGTCGTGCCATTATCTGAATAGATATGCCGTGGGGCTCCTCTTCGAGAGCAGAATCTCCTCAATGAGGCAATAAAAGCCTCGGAAGTCAGATCACTCACTAATTCTAAATGCAGAGTCTTCGTAACGAAACAGACAAAAATAACTATATAGCCCTTGGTAGTTTTAGCACCTCTACCACGATATCTCAAAATACCGACTGGCCCTGCATAATCAACCCCACATGACGAAAATGGTTGACTGGGAGTAACTCTATCAAGAGGAAGATCTCCCATTAGTTGTCTTGAGGAACTTGCTCTATACCTGCAACAAATAACACGTTTATGTATACAATTTTTGATTATCTTTTTAGAGCCTATAATCCAATAATTTTGTCTAATAATACCTAACAATAAATTTAAACCAACATGAAGATGCATAACATGAAAATAATTTACAATTAATACACTAATTTTATGTTGAGTTGGCAATATGTGTTAGGGAAGAAAAAAAATTTTAATTTGATTTTATCGAATTTTTTGAATAGATGAAATAAATGATAAAGTATATAAATAAATAACGATAATCGCGAATTTATAAATGGCCGGAAAAGAAATTGTATAGTGGGTAGATTAAAATTAAAAATTGCGTTAACAGGTGCCGCGGCTCATCAAAATCTTTTTTAAATTACCGAAACTTTAAAATTGAATAAATTCAAAATAAAATTCAAATAAAATAAAATAAATAGGAAAATAAAATTGATTATAAACTTACCCCGTTTGCAGTACAAATGAATACCTGTAAGGCAAAATATTATAATTCCAAATAAGCACAAGATTTTTTAAAGAATTACACATTTCTTTGGCATCCATGATCTTTTATTGAAGAAATAAACACTGCAGTAAATAAAATAAAGAAGAGAGTGCCGGCACTGTTGATGAACTTATTATTACATAATACAATCACACTGTATGCAAATAACATTTATAGATTTTTTTGCTCATTATTTATTTTTCATTTAAACAGGCGAATATAGCCTTTTGAGAAAAATCATTTTATAATTTGCATTTCTGCTGAAGGCAAGTGTATTTAATGTTCGTAGCTCAAGGTAAAGTACTCATTTGAGATAAGTGAGTTCTAAGTGTAATATTGAGTTATATCGTTACATTTTACGTTTCCATCTGAACTGAGCCAACGTATACGAGATATTACACAAGATGGTAGAACCACGCTGAAATAGGCCTTCTTCGTTACGTCCGATGCAACTTACGTATAGAACTTTTGTTATTAAAGATCACAGTGAGCTGATTAAAACAGCATACGCTGTATCCGTTATGGAGGTTTCAGACACAGGTGAAGAAGCGAACAGCAACATTCAGATACGATATTGTTATTCCAAAAATCAATGGAAATTATTCACTATAAGAAGTATCATGTCACAGATGGATGATAACTCATATCTTGTTGATAGCCAGTATCGGGTCATAACTCTCCACTCCAGCATAGCATAAAGCCTAGTCGCAGGCCAGAAACATCGTTGCGACGTGAACATATACCGGGTATTGGGCTCCTTCACGAAGTTGCATTAAATGCAGGTCTTTGCAGGTTTTTTCAGGAGTTGATTTCATGAAATTACAGAACTTTTATACACAATATATTTGGATGAACAGCCTATCCATGACACCGGTTCGCTCGCTAAGGCCGAATCCCGGCGCCATGGACCGGCGAAAATTTACGTGCTCCTCTTACCAGAGCTTACATTCAAGAGAGAGAAAAACATCACATCCAATTTCGCGCCTGCGTTAGCCAGCCAATCAGCTCTCGCGAAAAAGACGCTACGAACCTTCCGGCGTGTTCTAGAACATTTCCTCCCCTTCTGAAAGCGCGGGAAGATACAAAATAATTTAGCAAACATGGCTGACCGCTGAATTTAAGACTACAGTTAAATAAAAAAGGTATTTTTGGACTTATGATTTTTTGAAGATAAAACAAATAAATTTTAAGCTATTTCTATGAGCGATGGCTCAAATTAAAGGAAATAAAATAAGCTATCTAATTAAAATAAAGTTGCAAGGAAATAAAATTTAGAAAAGTATTTAAAATTGAAAAATCGGAAATTCAGAAAAATATTTGAAAATGCCAAAACGGAATGAAATTAATTTTGGAAAAACGGACTTTTAAACATTTTAAATAGAGAAAAATAATTAAATAAAAGAAACTGAAATATTTTCCGGAGGATTTGGTAAAAAATAATAAATTTCAAAAGTGTTAAAATTTTCAATTTTAACATTCCTCGAATTATAATATTTTGCCTGACAGGTATTCATTTGTACTGCAAACGGGGTAAGTTTATAATCAATTTTATTTTCCTATTTATTTTATTTTATTTGAATTTTATTTTGAATTTATTCAATTTTAAAGTTTCGGTAATTTAAAAAAGATTTTGATGAGCCGCGGCACCTGTTAACGCAATTTTTAATTTTAATCTACCCACTATACAATTTCTTTTCCGGCCATTTATAAATTCGCGATTATCGTTATTTATTTATATACTTTATCATTTATTTCATCTATTCAAAAAATTCGATAAAATCAAATTAAATTTTTTTTTTCTTCCCTAACAATATGACTGGATGTTTTGCATTATATTGAAGAGGCGAATTCAACAATCGGCCTCCCACCCTAAGCAAGCTCTCTTTATCAATAAAAGGACAAAGTGAAGATAGAGAACTTATTTTTGGAATAGATCCTAATTTTATGCAAGTAATTTCATCTTTAAAATACAATTGCTGAATATAAGATATAAGCAGATTACCTGCAATTCTTCTTTCACTTATAGATAGAGGGCAAGGCTTACCTTTGTTCATTTTCACAGTACCAACTCGTTCTTTACAATTTTTCAGAAACCTTAAACAAAAAGCTAAAATATCAACAATTTTAGTAAATGAAGAATATCTCTCAAAAAGCAAATCAATTACACAATTTTTTACAGAAACAGAAAAACATTGTTTAGTGTTCTTTTTCTCCTTATTAATAATGTCTATTTTAGTCTTAACTGGTGGTTGTTTCGGCCAGTACTAACTATGCAAAGAAAGCCACTGAGGTCCCTCCCACCAAAGGGAGCAATTAGCAAGAGCTTTAAGTGACAGTCCTCTAGAGGCGATATCTGCTGAATTCTCTTTAGATGGTACATATCTCCAATATTCGGATGGAACACAATCCAAGATTTCTGAAGTTCGATTTGCTACATAAGGTTTCCAGTGTCTTGGATGAGATGATAACCAAGACGAAACAACTTGAGAATCAGTCCAAGCATAAAACTTTATAGAAATACCTTTCACAATTTTTAGTATTGTAGCATATAATCCTGAGAGCAATAGGGCTCCATTCCATTCAAGCTTCGGAATGGATACAGGTTTAAGTGGGGCTACTTTACTTTTTGATACCAATATAGTAACCTTTGATGTGGTTCCTTGAGATTGTACTACATATATTACAGCTGCATATGCTGCTTCTGACGCATCACTAAATCCATGACAAATAATTTCTTTATTGACAGTTTGAATCCATCGAGGAATACGTATAAGGCAAATTTCTTGAAATTCTCTTTTAAATAATTCCCACTTCACACGAAAACTTTCAGGTAAGATGTATCCCAATCAAGTTTCATTAACCATAATTGTTGATAGAAAATTTTAATGGATATAGTGCATGGGGCCAAAAATCCTAATGGATCAAACAGCCTTGCAGATTCTGACAGGAAAGTTCTTTTTGTCATGTTGTCACTAAATTTCAAATTTACTTTAAAAATAAAAGAATCATTAGCAGAATCCTATATTAGACCCAGAGCTCTAGAAAATTCATCTGGATGAATCTCTATATCTGTTGATAGCCCAGAATTACATGCCAAATGAGTAATAGCATCAGAAGAATTTGATCTCCACTTTCTTAAATGGAAACCCCTTGTTTCTAACGTGCTTGAAAGGTTTGTAATTTTCTTTATAGCTTCTTCACTAGAAATTGAGCCAGACATTAAATCATCTATATGAAAACATTCTTTAATTATTGACGAAACAACAGGATCTTCACTTCCTATGTCTTTACTAATCTGATATAAGCAACGAGTAGCCAAAAATGGAGCTGGAGATGTACCATAAGTCACGGTTTTCAGTCGGTACTCCTTATCGACTGCCTTGAATTTCTCCAAACAATGCGTTGGAAATCCTGATCACTTGGAGTAATTAATATCTGCCTATACATTTGCTGGATATCAGCACTAAAAGCAATTTCATTAATTCTGAATCTCACAAGAATAGCAAACAGATCAGATTGCAAAATTTGCCCAACTGCCAAAATAGAATTCAAAGATTCAGCATTATAAGGTTTACATGAACCATCAAATACCACACGTAACTTCGTGGAAATAGAATCACTTTTAACCACTGAATGATGAGAAAGATAATAAACTTTGTTACTAGTAAAATTAAGTGAATCATCAATTTGAGTCATATGACCTAATTTTTCATATTCTTGCATAAATTTCTTATATTCATTCTCAAAATTTTTATCTAATTGAAACTTCCTTTCCATAGCAAGTAAACGGGGAAATAGCCATAGCCTTTGAATCCCCTAATAAATTAATATCTTTAAAAATAGGCAAACTGACTTCAAATCTACCATCATGACTATGTCTATAAGTTGACTGGAACTTATGTTCACAGAACTCCTCTTCCTCGGTTAAATGCGATTTTTTAATATTTATTTCTTCCGTTTGCCAAAATTTCTGCAATATTTTATCAATATTCGATTCATTTTCCAAAGTAATAAAACGTACTTTAGCAGCAGAGGGGGTTTGACAGTTTGAATCAAATTTTCCGGCTACCACCCAACCAAACATGGTATTTTGTGCAACTGCTTTATCCTGACTACCAACAATTTTTCCATGCCTCAAAATAGAAAAGAAACAATCAGATCCCAAAACAAGATCACATTCTCTAGGTTGCATAAAATCCTCGTCCGCTAGCATGACACTTTTAAGATAATCAAGATTTTTTGTATCAAGAAATTCTGCAAGCAATTGAGATGTAACTCTAGATAATATATATGCCTTAACCTTTATAGATTCATCTGACAGTTTTGAACCAATTGTGAGAGCTACTGAACCTCGTGTTTGTCATGCCGATATCCCGGTAATACCATTCAAAGCAATTCGATCATTTTTCCTTTTTAAGCCTAAAATATTTATGACATTTTCACTAACAAAAGAACATTCAGAGCCTGAATCAAGTAAAGCTCTGAAAGGAAAAGCTTTACCTGCAGTATTATATAATAAAATCTTAGCAGTCGGCAAGAGGGAAATACATTTAGATCTATTAAATGAAGCACTAGAATTGATTTGTAAACTTTCCGATGTTGCTTCAGGCATTAAATTTTTATCAATCTGTTGCCTCGTATTTTCACAATTAACAATACAAGAATGATTTCCATGAAAATCTTCATGTAAAAGCGTATTATGTCTAGCTTGACATTGCAAGCATTTTAAATTACTATTTGGACAGTCTTTAATTTTATGAATATTCAAACACAAAAAACAACAGTTGTTACGTTTAACGAAATTTTTTCGTGCAACAACATCCATAGCCCTAAATTTCATGCATTTATATAATGGATGAGTTCCCTTACACTTTACACAGCTTTTTAATTGCTCTCCATTAGAATTAATTCCAGAGCCAACAAAATTTGCATTTCCTGAGCCTTTTTCATCAAATTCACCATTAGTAATAAGTTCTAAAGCTGAACATCTCATATTTAAAAATTCAAAAAAATCCTTTAGGGTAGGAAAATCAATTTCTGAACTTTTAACTGACCACAATTTCTTACTTTCTGAATCCAGTTTCTGAACCAATAGATATAGTAACCATGGATCTCTACCTGTGGCCTCTTCACTAACAGCTTTTAAACCCCTTATAACTTCATCACTAGTATTCAATAAATTTCTTAAATTCACTCTATTAGGTTGAACAATAGACTTTTGATCCAAAAATAGTTTAATCAAAGACTGCACAATTTGTTTCTTTTTATCATATCTATCCATTAATTTTTCCCAAGCTTCGTTATATGATTCATTAGAGAGGGGTATATGTTTAATTAATGATGCTGGTTCTTCCGCAAGCAAACCACGTAAATATTGCAATTTCTGTATGTTACTTAAATATACTTGCGAATGAATTATTGATACAAACATATCTTTAAAATTTGTCCATTCCGTGAATTTCCCCGAAAAAACGGGAATGTTAATCTTCGGTAACCGTATATTATCCTGATTATGGTGTTAGGGATTAAGGCCGATTGACAACACTGGGGTCCTAGGCCTGAGGGGGAGAGCCTTCCGTGGAGGTCTTTCTAAGGGGTCCTAGCCCGTATTTACGCAAGTTTCGGAGGAAACCACGGAAAACTCCGAACGCCTAGGCCGACGAGCGCGACCGGGGATCGAACCCGGCACCTCACGTCTACCAGCTTTGAGCGCAGAACCGCTCGGCCGCTGGTGGGCTATCCTGATTATGAATTGATGTAGAAACATTACTAGAGTTTTGCATTACAACAGGCACAGAATTTGAAACATTCAATGTATCAAGTTTATCTTGAAAATCAGCTTTTAACTTAAAATATCGTTCCTCGAATTCTGCTAACTCCGAATCGTCATCTGTTAAAGACAAATCTAAGCTTAAAAAATCCTTGAACAATTCATCTAACCTTTGCAATCTAATCTTAATTTCTGTTTTTTTATTTAAACTTTCAAAAGCATTTTCCAACCTCGTCAGAGAACTTTTAATCCTACCCCTCTCAATTTTAATCTGTGAAATTCTTTTTTTATCGATTTCATCCATGTTTAAATTATGAAATTTAGCAATGTATTAAACTATAAAACGGTTCAAACTAAACTTCAAATAAATCAACTTACTAAAAAGTGCATGCATTTTATAATATAACGATACTCTTCGTAAAATTATTATAAATATAAAATATCATTCAAATCTATAAGTATATAAGAAATTTTTAAACGTAAAATGTATCACAACTCTCTTTAAATTTCAATGGTTTCTTAAACTTTCAAGTTCAGACGCTTTTAGATAATAGCTTGCTTAACATGAACTAATTTTCTCAATATCAAAATATGTTCAATAAGTTTGAATAAAGTACTCACATCTCGCCGGTGCCTCCAATTTATGTTGTAGCAGATATGGAAATACATTCACCTGAAATAAAGCAGAGAGCTCACACTTGATTTCTTTTTTTTTTTTTCTTTCTTTAATTTAACAATAACTAACAATAACTAACAATAACTCTTGACATAATTCATGAGACTTCAGATGGATTACAAATATTTTCTTTTAGAGGTATATCTTGAAGCATAAAATCATTAACAAGAAATTTCATCTATTCTAAAACAAAACGCCAACTGCATTGGGCGAATAAACTCTTAAAATACATTCATAAAATATCTAAAATGTTTTCATAAAAGCCGCCAACAAAAGGGCGAAAGATAAACCTTTCCTTCATTTCCGAAAAGCAGCTACATTCCAGACATCCACATATTCAACTGAAAACAATTAGGTGTTGCCACTTCTTCAAACTTAAGTAGAAAACTAAAATATTGATAGGAACTAAACCTATTACTTAATGAAACATAGAAATTACACTAAATTGCACTGAACAACAATTATAAATTTTATTCTACTTATAATTTTATAAAAACAATGCGAGGGCTACAAAAAAATAGTCACTGCTACTAGGATACACGGATCACTAATACACGGCGTCAAAACTAAAATATTCAATAGATGCTGAGGTATAGCTATCTGTGAAATTGTAGTTCTTGAATAATAGCAGCGGCACCTGCAGTCCAGTCGAATAAGCAGCCAAATCGAAATGTCCAGTTAGGTCGCAACCAGTGGGGACCTAGAATCGGGAAATCTAGAATCTGCTGAAGACAACAGACACTCAAAGCGAGGTTTTGAGCAATTTTAGTGAACTTTTTAAGTGTTTATTTTAAAAATGCTATGAAAAATTTTTTTTTTTTTTTAAATCCATTTAAATATAGTGACCAGCGAAGCGGGCGAAACGTGCCAGTTGTAAAACATTTAAATAGAATCATTCAATTCCAAAGGTTTATTCAATTGTGAGACATTTGTATTTAAAACCGTGAGAAAAGCGTAAATTATATCTGTACCTTATATGTACCCTCCATTTTTTGAAAAGAGCACCATGTCTTTGATGTGCATATTTTCCTTTATATAAAAGCACAAAATCCATTTCCGATAAAGGAGATAGAACAGTAGAAAATAAACCATGTCCATTTTCTTTAATCATGACAGATGTATTTCATTATAACATTATTGGCATCACTCCTAAGAAACTACATTTTTGTGACATAGTGTCCTTTACCTTCAGGGTACAGATATAACATATTCTAAAAATTATAGAAATATTACTTTTTTATGTATAATTTAGTTACTGTGTGGCTATCTCCTAATATACTCGTATATATATATCCAATTCTATAAACAGTTGATGAATATTCTTAGAAATCCTATATATATAAAAGCTTTATATATAAAACTTAAAAGCACACGCAAATAAAATATCATCTGAGTTAGAAAATATTAAGCCTACTCGTTTAAAAAACATTTTAATTAAAACTCTTCCACAGTTTAAATTAGTTTATATTTGATTTTTAAAAAGTTGAGTTTCTTTTTTTGTTCCGGGAATTTAAGGAGGGAATTTGTTTAATATACTATTGCATACTTCTATTTCAAATTACGGGAGAAACGCAATTTAAGTAACTTTCAGAATTGTATAAATATTTATTTCTCCTCCTTTCGCTTTTTTAACTTTATTAACACTTTCCAACAAGGTTTAAAAGTGTTAATGACTTCGGTTTGTCTATCTGTCCGTCTATCCGCGCTCTGACTTCCGTAAGTATTCATGGAATTTCTTGAAACTGATATATGTTATTCAAGTTCACTATCGGATGTTCCCTATTGAAAATGGAGTGAATACCTCTACTGGTTTGTGTACAGGGACAACCGAAAGTATTCCAAAGCATTGCGTTCTAAGAGAGATATTTCTATAAACCATATTTTAAAACTTTTACTTAGCACAAATCTGAATGAAATTAAAATATGCTATTTACGTTCACTATCGGATGTTTTCTGTGGAGTAAATACCACCACTGGTTTGTGCACAGGGTCACCCGAAAGTATTCCAAAGCATTGCGTTCTATGAGAGGTATTTCTATAAACCAAATTTTAATAACTTTACTTTTCACAAATCTTAATGAAATTGAAATATGCTATTTATATGCACAAAAGAATGCTTTCTATAGAATGTCGCTTGATTAGCATTAGATTTACAGAGCCACACAAAAATATTCAGTTACATTAAGGGCTTTTATTGGAAATTTGCTGGAATTGCATTTTCGTTTACATTAAGTGTTTTCAACACTTTCTAACAATTTTTAAGTGTGAATATGATTTCAATTTGTGCAACTGTCTGTCCGACAGTCCATCTGTCTATTTGTCCGTCTACCCACCTCCAGCGTTCGTAAATATTTTCAGAATTTTAAAAAAATGATATATGTCATTCCCGTTCACTGTGGAATTGTCTCTATATTTAAAATGTCAGTAATAAGTCCTGTGAAATTGATGTGTGTACATGTACAGAGACACCGAGAAAAAATACCAATGCATTAATTGCGTTTTAGTAAAGACATTTTTATAAAATCACATTTAAATAACTTTCTTCTGCAAAAATCACAAAGTAAGTGAAATTTTCAGATTCACAGGGATACACTAAAAATTCTGATATACATTAAGGACTGCAATTAGAATCTAAAGGCTGCATTTTCTTTTGCGTTAAGCAATTTTAACACTTTAAAATAATGTTTAAGAGTGATTATGAATTCAATTATTTATCTTTATGCCTATCAGTCCTTCTGCCTGCCTGTTGTGTGATAACGTAGGCAAAGAACACTATGAAAATTATACAATACTACATGATTTTCCGTTCTTGTTTAAATATACCATTATTCACTTAAATAATAATAATAAAAAAAAAATATACAAATATTTATAAAAGATCCAAATTATTCAAGGGAAAAAATATATTCTAGTACAGCATCGAAATATTGTACCTTAAAAAAAAAAATTAAAAAAAAAAAAAAAAATCGTGATTGTTTTTTAGGTGCAAATAAATTCCTTGTCGCATTCATTTATATTACCTTTTGTATCGCCTGTTCATATTTCTAATTTTAAAAAATAATTCATAAAAAGGCGGGTTAAAAATGTACAGTGCCGGCAAAAAAAAAAAAAAAAAAAAAAAAAAATCTTTACTCTTGAGCGGCAAAAAAAAAAAAAAAAAAAAAAACTTTACGTGTCAGTTGCCGTTCCCGCCATAAAAATGTGTCGAACCCCAGGGATGGCACGTGGTGTTAGTCAATCACAGACGACCTTTCCCTATAATATTATCACTCAGTTCGCCTCGCAGTCTTTTAGAGTAAAGCTGTATGCTCTTTTCTCCCGACAGCCAGTATTTCGTTCATTTGGTAAAAGTTTGAGAACCTACATCGGTATTCCCACTCCACTTAGTGGGTCAGATTAAGCTTAAAATGGAAGAGAAATAGGGGAGAGTGGGGATGAATGGGACATTTTTCATGTTTTTATTAATAACGTTCACCATATGTAATTCAGAATTTTGTAACATTGCTCATAAGTACACTTCAGTAATCAGTTACATATAAACATCTATATATTAATTTGAAACATGTTTTTGTCTGTCTCCACTATATTGAGAGAACGGCTAGGTGTAAAAATTCGGTTGAGGTGTCTAAAGAAAGGTCTTGGTCTGTAGATGTGCTATGAAAAGAGAAAAATAAAAAAAAGTCGAATGGTTCCCCCCCCCCCCCGGAGGAAACTTGGGTTAAAAACGAATGACGTCATTTTCGGAAATGCAACAATACAGCGAGTTTATCTGAATTTTTATTGCCTTATAAAAACAAAGTTCACGTGTTATCATTTTACTTTTTAATTATTGATCCTTTTTTACAGTGTGGCAACATGAAAAAATCTATATATTAATTTGAAACATGTTTTTGTCTGTCTCCACTATATTGAGAGAACTACTTGGTGTAAAAATTTGGTTGAGGTGTCTAAAAAAAGGTCTTGGTCTGTAGATGTGCCATGAGAAGAGAAAAAAAAAAAAAAAGGCGAAGGGGGGGAAACGGGTGGGAAACCGTTTCCCACCCGTTTCGGGTTAAAAACACGTTTACGAGCTTAACTAAGCTTCAAATTACTTCACGAGGAAGAAATTGTACATATGGGGACTAGAGTCGAATACTAAAAAATCAATATCTGCGAATTTGGAATTTTTGATTTTAAAGGGGGAAAAAAGGGGGAAAGTAGATTTGGAGGGGAGGGGAAAGGGGGGAAATTAGTTTGAGAGGGAAATCCGTTCTAGACCCACACATGTAGCACTTCATTTTAAAGGTCTTGAAATTTCATGTCGATTGGGGATGTTTGTATACAGTATAGTCCGACCCCTGGTGGTGAAAAATGGAACTAAGTGATTTTGCTGTAGACCCTATCATGTTACATCTTATTTTAAAGGTCTTGGTATTTCCTGACCGTTGGTGATGTTCGTACAGAACACAGTGCGCCCCCTGGCGGTGGAAACTGCAACTAAAGGATTTGGCAGTTGACAAAATCATGTGACACCTTATTTAAAAGGTCTTGGAAATCCAAGGCGATTGGTGATAGAGGTCTTGAAATTTCATGTTGATTGGGGATGTTTGTATACAATATAGTGCGCCCCCTGGTGGTGAAAAATGGAACTAGGTGATTTTGTAGTAGACCCTATCATGTTATATCTTATTTTGAAGGTCTTGGTATTTCCTCACCGTTGGTGATGTTCGTACAGAACAAACTGCGCCCCCTAGCGGTGGAAAGTGCAACTAAAGATTTTGCAGTTGACACCACCATGTGACACCTTATTTGAAAGGTCTTGGAAATTCAAGGTGATTGGGGATGTTTGTATACAATATAGTGCGCCCTCTGGTGGTGAAAAATGGAACTAGGTGATTCTGTACTAGATCCTATCATGTTATATCTTATTTTAATGGTCTTGGTATTTCCTCACCGCTGGTGATGTTCGTACAGAACAAACTGCGCCTCCTTGCGGTGGAAAGTGCAACTAAAGGATTTTGCAGTTGACACCACCATGTGACACCTTATTTGAAAGGTCTTGGAAATTCAAGGTGATTGGTGATGTTCGTATACAGCATACTGCGCTCCCTGTTGGAGGAAAGTGGATTTTGCAGTGCTTGCGTAGCATGACTGCTATACGGTGCCGCAGCCGCAGGCAGCGGTAACACGAGTCAGAGGTTCGTTCGGTTCAAGGTTAATTTTTGAGAATTTTTTCATGTTAATAGCGGCCTGCATATACGTGCCACAGGCACTGGGATACGAATCCGAGTTCCATTCCGTTTGAAGTAACTTTTTTTTTTGTTACAGATTATTATTATTATTATTATTTGTGATGTTTTCATTTAAAAATAGAAAATCAAACAAAATCGAGTTAAAGATATAAAACCATACAAATTTAAGGTGCATTTAAGGTTATTATCATGGGCCGGCCAACACCAGGCGGGTTCTTTCGGTTGCAGGTTAATTTTGGGGAATTTTTTTTTATGTTATTAGCGGCTCACGTATATGCTGCCGCAGACACCGGTGTCACAAGACTGAGTTTCGTTCGGTTCGAGGTAATTTTTTTGTTACAGCTGATTATTTTTTTCGCGATGCCTTTATTTAAAAATAGAAATTCAAACAAAATCGAGTTAAAGATATAAAATCATACAAATTTAAGGTTCAATTAAGGTTATTATCATGGGTCCGGGCAACGCCGGGCGGGTCAGCTAACATGTAGCCTTAGTATTAAAAGAAACAGAA
This sequence comes from Salticus scenicus, assembly GCA_963930645.1. Lineage (NCBI taxonomy): Eukaryota > Metazoa > Arthropoda > Arachnida > Araneae > Salticidae > Salticus > Salticus scenicus. The sequence goes on from OZ005651.1 coordinate 86,746,880, forward strand.
AATAAAAGATAGCAACTGTTTTATTTGGAGTCAGTTTGACGTCACATTGACAGTACTTTGTAGAAAGTGATGTCATATATAGTATTTCAATTTATAACCATTTTTCCGAATTTTTTTTTTTTTTTTTTAAGTGAAATGTTGTAAATTATATTAGATATTTTAACTTGAAATACATTTAAATAATGATACGACGATTTTTGAAACATTACGGCCAATAAAGTGACCGTCGAAGTCGACGGGTTCCAGCTAGTACTAACTTTAATAAAAAGTTATCATTTTTAATTAATAATATATATATATATATATATTAACATGCATGTGCATTGTCCCATTCACCCCCACCTATGGGGATGAATGGGACAGGACTGGAATTAACAAAGAAAAGAAAACAAAATGAAAAATAAATAAATTTTTTAAGTTAAATTGGTTTATGTGATTTTATTACACACTTTGAATTTACTGATATTAACATAAACGGATGCATTGACCCAAAATAACATCAAAAGGTAAAAGTTCTTTGGTTCTCACAGTTCCTAGTGCTCTAGGCTTTGGTAATTTAATCTAATAAGATATATTCTAAAAATAAATAAATAAATAAGACACTAGAAAGATATAAATCATTATAATAGAATACAAATTATCCAAATAAATTTTTGTTTCAAACTGATCGGGAAAAATCAGCATTCTATTCTGTATTACAATAATAATCACCAGGATTTATTTAATTAGCTTCACTGAAATTGTGATTTTAATCAAATTATTATTAGTTTATTTATCTATTTTTTTAATTCTTAATATTACTGATTTGTTGCATTGAATATTCTAGCTTATAATTTTTTTAATCATAATTATTATAAACAAAAATCAGAACATTTAATTTAAATCTATTTTTCTCTAAACCCATGCTACTTTTATAATTCCATGTTATAACTATTGAACTACAGATTATAAAAATATTGAAAATCTATTTACGATTTGTTTCAATATAATTCTTGTGTACAATTTTTAATTAGCATATAGTGGGGAATGTCCCATTCATCCCCACCACCACATGATCAATATAAAACAGGAAATAGGCTTAAGGAACAATTGTCATTCTTCTTGAATATCATAAACACAATAAAAAATTATGCCTTTTCACCATATAAGAGATATATTAACTTTAAACAAATAGTTAATTTTTAACTACTACCTAATTGAATCAGTAAACACTTACTTTGGCAGCAGAAAAAGACACTTTAATTTTTTTCTGTCCTTCTATAGATAGCACAACTGAAACTACACTTGGTGAATGAGCTCAGTACTACCATATATCAGAAAAATTGTCAAGTTTATAGTGCTTGCAAAACACAAAAATTTTGCTATTGTCCCATTCAACCCCACTCTTCCCTACCCTGCTTTGACTCTGCTAGAGAATGGCACTCTATGATTGAAGTCGCCAGATGCAGCCAGATCAGAGATGTAGTCAGAGATTAATAACTAAACGGCTGCAGATGGCAATAAAATGTAAAAATGGAAAGGTCGTCTGTGATTGACTAACACCACGTGTCATCACTGGGTTTCGATACATTTTTGTGGCGGAAACGGCAATTGACATGTAAAGTTTTTTTTTTTTTTTTTTTTTTTTTTTTGCCGGCACTGTAATTTAGAAATAAAGCTTCACTGATTAAAATGTAGCCAAAATTTCTCATAAAAACTAAATAGTCTTATTACAAGTTTTCTATCCAAATAATCTGGTGTGTCACTCACACGACTTTCTCTTACCCTAAAATAATACTATAAGTACGGATTAGAGATTAAGGGTTAAGATAACGAGTACTGTTATGTAAACCTATGTTAAAACAATTAAACTTAGGCTTCGGAACAGCTTTATTTGACAAATAATTCTATGTGTGTGTGGGGGGGGGGGGTGCCGACCCCTCAACCCCTCGTTTCATTATTGTACCTGCATTTATAAAGCATTCAAATCTGTTATTAAGTTCAAAAATGCATTTCAAATTATTCAGACAACTTTCAGACGCATCATTCCTTGAAACTTATCAATCTTGAACAAACTTTTCTAGCAACAAACGTCTTCACATCAAAATACATCATTTGGATCGCCTGAAATTATTTGTTTTTAATTTACTCTAACAGACACAGGCAAAGACCAACTATAGAACTTGACTTCGGTATTCAGAAAGCCTCAAAACGTGTAAATATACAAAAAACGAATCGATGAATATTTAGCTTAAAAAAATACATTATTTACCATATAGCTTTGAGGAATTAATTTCAATTCCTGAGCAGCTTTCCTGGACATGGTAAAATATTATATGATATAGTATATTATAGTAAAGCACTTCCACTAACAAAGAAAAATGAATGTTATAGCTTAAATACAGGCAGCCCCGTATGTCTTCTGAAAGTTATGTGCACATCACATGGTGCACATAAATACAGGGTGGCTATCCGGAAAAAATTTGAGGAAGTTTTACGGACTACCTACTTCATTATAACCACTCTTTTGTTGTTGTAATGCTTTTATCTTTAAATATTATTTATTAAAATAATTTGCATTTACTCAACAGGCAGTTTTTGAGCGATCATTGAAAGTAAAATCTGTTAGATAAATAAAAAAGTTTCGTGTTTTTTTTTTGTTTTGTTTTGTTTTGTTTTCAAAGTGCGGCGCATCTAAGATATTTTGTGGTCCGATGAGAAAGTTTTTACTGTTTAAGCCGCTAAAAACTCTCAAAATCATCGCAAACTTTTGGATCTAGCTCTCAAGAACACCATAAAACGAAAAGATGCAACAAGGTCTTTGTTTCTAAAATGTTTGATGGTTTAAGCTGAGATTAGCAACAATGGGAAGACTCAACTGGTGTTTCTCAAAGAAAATGCAAAAAATAATGGAAAAGTTTATCAAAAAGATGTTTTAGAGAAAGCTGTACTTCCATGGAAGCAAAATCACCCAGCTAAGATCTTTCACCAAGTTTGTGCTCTGGCCCATCGAGTCAAATCAACGTTTGCTTCAATCGATGTCAAAGTGAAAAGGTATCTCAGTCTGACCAAAAATCTCTGTTCTTCTAACAGCTCTGATTTGTATCCAATGGATTTTTCATTGTGTGGGTTTCTAGAACCCAGACAGCACATCGCTTCCACAGGATATCTTCAAGATGTCTTCTGGATGAAAAGACATCCCAGAAACGTCCTTAAGATGTACTGTGGATAAGTTAAGCCTAACTGTGCTGTTAGGGAAGAACAATTGCGAACACAGAAAATCATACATTTGATAGACTCAAGAAAGCCCTGAACAAAATATGGGAGGATTTAGATCCAAATTACTTGCGCCGCATCGTCATCTCACTTCCGAAGAAGATCGCAGCTTGCGTCAAAACCAATGACCGCCATTTCGAAAAATCATAGTAAAAAATAATTGTTAGACATTATTTGTTGCAAAAATAGAAGCTTTGAATTTGTTTGCCATTTCACTAATTATTTACTATTAAATACTTTTTCAGGATACTTAATAGCCACCCTGTATAATCCTATATTAATAACACACGGCACAACCTGAAATACACTTCCATAAATTTTCAAATATTGTCGCATTATAATCTAGTTCTTTTGTGTAGCTCTGTAAACGAACAGTGAATGATTTCTATACTAGGGATGTGTCGGATCGTCAAAAACTGTGATCCGCGGATACGGATATGAATACGGATATCAGTTTTTCTATATCCATGGATACAGATACAGGTACGGATCATTTATTTCAAGATCCGCGGATACGGATACGGATCTTTGAAAAATCTATAATAATTAAGCACATATGTAACAATTTTTGCTTCCATTACCCGTTTAACTTACGTAATGGAAATAACGTATTCGGTTTTCATATCGAATTTTCACCTGATTTACATGTTTTAAGATCCAAAAAAGTGGTTTTTGGAAATTATTCATTGTGTATGTATGTACACTCCTTCTCATATTTATAAGGACACAGGACACTTTATGTTTTGAAATAACTAATGTAAAAATAATTGTGAACAATATTATACTAAGTGCACTTAATATATCTAGTATTCTAAAAAACAAAACTGCTATAATTTTTTTAATATGAAACAAAATTAATAAAAAATAATGTAAAATATTTTTTCTCCACGTTTTTAGATGTTCATAATTAGGGACAATCAAGATTTTTTCGTTTTATTTAACTTACTAGCGGATAAATTACAGTTGACATGCGAATTTGTTAACTACTGGGCTAGTTAACTTGCATTAATTTAGATCTTCAGATGAAATGGTTAGCTTGTTGGGTTTCACGCCGCACCAGTGCTGCGCGGATGAGAAATTGGCGACACAAGAACAAGGAGAAGGACTTGTTTTAAAAAACCGCAACCTTTAAGTCACTTTAATGGAGAATTCTTTGGGTAGAATAGTAGCGAAAAAAACTTGCAATAACTGTAGGAATTTTTGGACCACTTTCATTAAGAAGAGGCTGGACTAGCATTAACAGTAAAAAATGCAGAAAAAAACTTTCACTGTTAACAGTCATTAAGACTAAGACATCCTTTTCTTGTAAAGATCTAAATTAATGCAAGTTCCTCAGCATGTTCCTCAACACAAATTAATGCATGGCCTCAACTGTTCCACAAAAATGTGTCTCCATAGTAAACCAAGTGAAGCTCAACTCTACGCCTTCGGACTGTTTCATTTGTGATTGATATGTGTTCAACTGTTTCATCTATTTCATGTATAATAACTGTAACCGTAATATGGTTCTTATGTATATATAAATCAAATGTTACTGTTACTTCTAGTTAAAATGGCTCTGTCCTGATGATGCCCTGATGTTCACGGCGAAAGGCCTTGACACGATGTGTTTCTTTAATGATTTTAATTAAATATATTTTACACGTGTTTTACAGTGAATTTTTTTATTAAAATATTAAATGGTAAAATGTTGCATTTTCGGATGAAAAACATTTTATTCTTGATTAACCAAATGGTTTTAACAGTTACTGGCACGAGCTGAAAATAGCGAAAGACAGAGCAGATTTTTTAAAGGCAGATATGAATCGGGCATTTTAAAGATGGATCTATGATGCTCTGGGGAGCTGTTTCTACTGAAGGCAGAATGAATTTAGTAATTTTTTCCATTATTATGAACATAAAGAGAATATCCGCAAATTTTAAACGTGGAATTCTCAGATTTTTGTTAGATTTTGGGGAATAATAATTTTTTTTTCAACAAGACTTACATTTTTGCTCTACTTCTAGAGCAATAGGAAATAGTTTGAAGAAAGAAACCTCTGTATTATTGCCTTTCCCGTGGCCTAAAAGTTGAAAAGACCTTAGCTTATCATATTAGAAAAGTGCATGCAAATGGAAAGCAATTTTAAATAGTTTAAATGTATTCAGAATATCATCTATGCTGTATGAAATGCTATTGAAACTGAATATTAAAAAATAATGTATGTATATATATATATATACCAGAAAGAATGTCTGACTGTTTCACACTAAAAAGAGACCCCATAAAATATTAATTTAAAGAATAGCTGAAAAAAAAAAAAAAAAAAATACTAAGATTCGAGCTGTCCTTATAATTGTGAACACCTGAAACTCAACTTTTTGACCGTATTTAAAGTTTTTTAGATAGAAAAACGATAAAACTTTTTAAATATAGTCTATTAATGAAATTCAAATTAATAAAAAATACATTTGTTTAAATAATAGTGTTCAGTGTTTAGTTAATATAGAAAAACGGGTGTCCTTATAATTATGAGAACCAGTGTATATGTGTAGAGGGGTTGGGCGTGTATCTTCTGACAACGACTGATGAATCTTCTAAATCTAAAGATAGAACGACGGAACTTTATATTTAAAACTTCATATTTTAATTTTTGGTGAAAATTTAAAAATAAAATAAAAATAAATAAATAAATTCTGGAAATGGGACAAGGAAAACCGAAGAAAGAGAAATCTGCATCTCAAACAAAGCTGTAATACATATTTTTTACTTCCTTCTGTATTCAATAGAAAAAATTACTGCATTCGTAAAAATTTTCGACTTCCGGTTTTCGACGGATTTATGCGTTTTAAATGATCTAGAACACTACTTGATCATTTTTAGAAAATGTCTGTCTGTCTGTGTGTGTGTGACAAAAATTTTGTGGCGACTGTATCTCCGGAACTACTGCTTAGAATTGCATATAAATTTATATGTAGATGCACCTTGACACAAATTAGTGCCTATCAACTTTTGGTGTTAACCACTCAACAGGTTTGCACTGCTACACAGCGATTTTCGCAATTTAAGAGAGGGCTATATCACAGGTTCTATTGCATATCATCAAACAAAACTTGATATGTGAGAAGGCCATTGTGAGACATTATGCTGATTCAATTAAGTGCTTATCGGCCAATAGGTGGCGCTGCTATACTGCAAATTTCCTCGATAAGGGGAAGGCTATATCACGACTTCTATGGCATACAACTGTACGAAATTGATACATGAGATAACCATAATAAAAACACATTTTTTAAGATGTTATTTATAGACAATAAAACTGTCTTTCTTTGAATATTTAGTGTTAATTACCTTTAAGATGAAAATCATTTGCATTCATCATGTTTGATAATTTTAATAAAAAATAATTTTAATAAATTATTTGCACTTACAAGGGAAGTATGAATTAGTAAAATTGCTATTGAAACCAAACCACGCTTAAATTAAAGAGCATGGTCGAAAACATTGGGTACCGTACAAATTTGCTGGAGCAACTCCCATGGGGGTGAGATATGCCCTCTATTACTTTTAGTTATTTTTATAAAAGCCAACAAAACACACAGCGCAGTGTGAACGGATAGTGCAGTGCTAGCGTGCTTGGCTTCGGATACGGAGGTCGTGGGATCGAGTCCCCGCAAGGGTGTTTTTATTTCAAATGAAATATTTATTTTTGCCATTTTTAATTAAATTAAATCATTATTTTAAGAGAAAATATTAATTATATTAAAACAACTTTTTTTTTCCCCCAGCGCGGACAATTTAATATATATATATTTTTTTTTTTAACCAATTTATTAATTTATTTATTAAATTTAAAGAAATTAATAATTTAACGGGAAATACTTTTATATTAAATTTAGGTAAGATTTTGTTAATGATTACATTCAGATAAAATTTTGTTAATGATTGTTTTATATAAATTATTAATTACAATTTTTTAACGACGACATTAATAGCAAGAGTTAATCGTCTGCTCTCAATTGTATTATTTATTCAGGCAATTTTTTGCATGAAAAATACTGAATGATGAACAGCTGTTGCTTAACTATTCGACGTCGCATTTAACTTTTATTTCAAATATTTCATTAAACAACTGTCAAATTTCGTGGTGTCGGAAGAACTGACAATAATATTGAAGACAATGACAAATTTCCTCAAAATGATTTTACTAATTTATAATTAATTTACATCTAAAAAAATTCAAAATCTGGGTGAATATAAATTTTACAAATCAAGTAATCGCGACGAAAAGCCAAATATTTGACAAAACGTTCGTGATGAACAATAATTGACGGTGAACAAAATTGAAATTCAAATAATTGTGATCAATATTTTTATATTTCTTGTTCTAATTGGGAAAAATACTTATGGTTTCATGATTTTTCTACTTTTAATCATAATTGTTATAAATTAGAAACTATATTCGTAGCTTTAAACATGGTTTTCTTTTTTATAAATAAAAAAATGCATTTCTTAAACTCATTCTCAATACTTTATTAATTGGAATACTCAAAAATAAAAAAATAAAATAAAATAAAATAAAAATAAAATAAAATCTCCTTAATGTAATAAATATTTTCTCTTAAATTAATAATTTAATTTAATTAAAAACGTAAGGTAAACGCACCAGTAGTGGAGCCTGTACCAGTAGTGGACACTTTTAATTTTACACTCGGAAAATAAGCCACCTAAGAATTCTGAATTCAACCTCAAAACGTGTAACTATAACAAAAATTCAATTTTGAAAATTTGAAAATTTGATTCAAAAACAATATTTTCTCTGCCATATATCTAGGTAAGAGAAAGTAAAAACTGTTCCAAAAAATTTCATTTAAAAGCATTTTCAATGAACTAATAACATTTTATTAAATAAAACTCATATAATCTATGTGAATTTTATTTGGAAAAAAAAAAAAAAAAAAAAAAAAAAGATGGGATTATTTAGATATTTAGTATTTTATTTATACATTATACATTTCCGTTTTTATTCATTTTCCATTTATTATCTATTCATTATTTATACATTTCCATTTTAATATATTTTCCATTTATTATCTATTCATTATTTATACATTTCCATTTTTATATATTTATTTTTTAAGTATTACTTTAAGAGAAAATTATATATTATGTAAAATCTATGTATTACTTTTTATAATTAATTAATTTTTCTTAAAATTTACAGTCTCAGAGATAATGCATGATCAATCTTATAAAAATGAATGTTTCATTTCTAATGATTCATAGTTAAACACCTGCTTTCAAACTGTCGCTTTGAGTATAAACAGCTACCCGATACCGATTTTGGAGTATTATTTATTTGTTAAAGAATAATATCATCTGCCGTACTGAATCCATCTTTCAAATGTTTTTATTATAGATTACTATTTTTTTATTATTATTATTAAATCGGTATAAACGGTATATATATTAAGTACAAACGGCGGGAAATTCAAAATCTCGTCATGTAAAAGTGAAGACGGGAGTTCATTGCATACATAGGAAAAATGAAGGGATTTAAAAGAAAAATTGTAAATTACGGGAAAACGTAAATTCCAAGAACGTAAAAGCGAGGTTATACTGTATTTCTTTTAGTTATAGGGGAGACTGGGGCACAGTGGACCACTTTTACAATTATAAAAAATTTTCACCAAAAATAAAAAAGCAGGGTACTTGAAAAAATTAGCAAACATTCTTTAAACCTTTCTTGACATGTCCTAATTTTTTTATAACAATACGTCGAATACATTACCAAAAAAAATATATATATATATATATGTGTGCACTCACAAAGTGGACCAACCTCTATTGTTCATGTTCAATTAATATAAATTACTCATTTTTTTCTTCTAAAATTAATTTCTTATGCAATACTAGTCTAAATAACATAATTCGAACATTTTCATGAAATAAAATTACCAAAATGTAAAGGAAATCAAAATAAATAAGAAATCAAATTAGAGGAAGAATCCTATATCAGATTTCCTTTGTTTTTTCGTGCCATCACTAAAAACAATAAGATATATTTTTAATTTGTTTATTAATGTTACATAGTTATAAAAATTATGAAATATATAATTAAACATTATATTACTATTCAAGCATTTTTATTAATTATTTTGAGATATTAATACTTTACATTATATTTGTGAGTTAAATTTAACTAAAATTATTCTGCTTTTATCTTTTACATGTTATTTCTAAAAACAACAACAATAAATTTATAAAACCTACTATTTATTATATCACATAATCATTTTATTTATTTTTTTAATATTAAACAATTCAAATAGTTGTTAAATTTAGATATTCATAATTATTATACTACTATTCAACTATTTTCTTTTTTTCAGAAATTTATTTTATTATAACATTAAGATTATTATTTTTTTTATTAATTATTTTGAGTCACATTATATTTGTATATGTAAATTTAACTAAAATAAATAAGGTATTAAATATAATTTGGACTTGTAGGCACACTGGAAGGCGGTCCACTGTGCCCTATGTCCAGACAAAACAAATAATAATATTAAAATTATATATAGACTATAAATATGCTACTAATTTTTATAAATTTAAAAACAACAATACCTTACCTTTTCTTAACAACTATCCAATATTTGTAGCCAATAGTTAAGTCGTGATAAAATTAAAAAAATTCAAGCTTGAAAAATTACTTTGAGCAGCTCAAAACATAAAAATTGTATAAAATGGCTACCTTAGCATTTACCATGTGGTTTTTTGGATGTATACAAGTAGTACCATGCTGTCATCTATGAGTCTCAATATAAACTAAAAGAGTTAAATATTAAGAGATTTAAATAGGGGTGGTCCACTGTGCCCAGTCTCCCCTACATTAAAGATAGTTTATAATCAGTTATAACAGTTTCTTCCTGATTTTCTGGAAATTTCTGCAAAAGATCCGTATTAGAAAAAAAACGGATCCGGATCCGGGTATTTTTTTCTCGCTGATACGGATCCGGATACGAATACGGATCTTTTTTTTTTCTTGCTGATGTCCGCGGATACGGAGCTCCAGCACTTGCATATTCTATACCATATTCTACATGAAACATGTTTTTACGCATATAAAAAAAATATATTCGTTTCATTTGGTTTAGTGCAGTCTATAGGTGTCAAACTCTATTTACCTCCAATTTCCCCTATAGACGCAATGTATTTGAATTCTCTTGGATGCCTCTGTACACGAACCATTTGCTTGATCTCAAGGAAAAGTTTAGTGTAGCATCCCTATATGATGAACATTTAGGTACCAAGTTTGAAATTTCTGCTATATATATATTTTTTTTTTTTTTTGAGATATGCTGATAAACAGACACACACACACACAGGCAGACACACAGACAGATCAGCAGCTAAAAAAAAATGATTTTTAGTTTCAGGGTACCTCAAAAGGTGTAAATATAACAAAATCGCAATTTCGAAAATTTGACCCAAAAACAATACTTTCTCTACCTTATGGGTAATAGAAAGTAAAAAGGAATTTCCAATTGTCTTGTTCGAATCGCGGTTCAGGCATGAATTTTAGTAATTTGTTTTTGAGATATGCTGATAAGACAGATAGACACACACACACACAGAGACAGACATACAGACACACAGACCAACCGCTAAAAAACATGATTTTTAGATTCAGGTGACCTCAAAATGTGCAATAACAATAACAATAACTCAATTTCGAAAATTTGCCCCAAAAACAATACTTTCTCTACCTTATAGGTAAGAGAAAGTAAAAATGAATTTCCAGTTGTTTTGTTCGAATCGCGGTTCAGGCATGAATTTTAGTAATTTGTTTTTGAGATATGCTGATAAGACAGATAGACACACACAGAGAGACAGACATACAGACACACACACACAGACCAACCACTAAAAACATTATTTTTAGATTCAGGGGACCTCAAAACATGTAACTATAATAAAAACTCAGTTTCGAAAATTTGACCCAAAAACAATACTTTATCTACCTTATGACATACATCCACTATCTTTGACAATGAAAATAATTATATGGATTTGTTATCATTTTTTAATAATTTAAGAACTAACATTTTAACCGAATTGAACTTTCAATTAAGCGATAAAAAAGGAATGAAATGGTTTATAGTTGTTAAACTCATATCGTAATTTTTATATGGTGTTATAGTTGTTCTAGTTTTATTTTACTTTACTTTTATTTTAATATAATGAAATTTTATGTTATACTTTTATCAAATTTTCTTTTTACTTCAATCTCTTTAACTGTAACTAATATATACTAATATATTATCTTATATATATATTCTTTTATCAACAGGGTTATACCAAGTTACTCAAATAAATCACTTAATTAAATTACTTCCTTAATACACCAAAAACATTTAAATTATGAATTATAAATAATAAAACATTTAACATTTCTACTTAGATCGTATAGAATATTTACTTTTACTTTTAATCCCTACAAACAACAAAAAAGGTTAAGTTCGCGTTGTGTTCTTAAATCTTAACCTATTACTTATTGAATTTTTAGTCGCAATAACACAAGTTCAGAAAAATGGGTAAAACAATACCCATAGACAGGAGTACAACAACTCATGTTTCTCTAGAAAAAATAATTTCCAAACGTACACTTCACAAATAAAAAAACACATACTAAAATTTGATTTTTACAATGCACAAATTTTAATTGAGCTAAAAAACTGTATTTTACTACATTATTTAAACAGGGCTATACAAATTATTTAGTCCATCAACATTAATTTGTACTTAAGGAAAACGACATCAGTAGTAATTACAAAAAAAACTAGTACAAATAAGCTGTTATACCTCACAGCCCACAGTTATTAAATAAAGGCAACCAATCTTTGTTCGTACAAACTCAGCTCTTAAAGAAAACTGCTACGTGGTCTTTCGGGTAAGAGAAAGCTAATTTAACAAGCATACAATAGATACAATTAAATGAATGTGAAAGGCAAAATAACATTTCAAAACTTACATGATTATTTTCTTTAGCTGGTACAGTCGGGTCGAGATGGGATTACTGAAGGAATGGAGGAAGGCGTCACACCAACACATCAATCAACTGGGGAGAGAGAGAGTTACGCCATTACACAAACTGCAGCAAATCACCCTTTGCTTTCGTCCTTCTTTCACTCAGAAAACGGTAGTCGTCTGTTTCATACTCATCAACACCCTTCCTTCAAACACCAGGCGAAGGTAGCACCACCCAAGCAGCACCGAAACGTTCTCTGAACGTTCAAAAATTGTTCTGCAAACACGTTCTAAGAACGTTCACTTTGAACGTGTTATAGACGTCTATCTGTCCATCTTGAAGACGTACAATAGTACGGTTCAGAGAACGTTCAATGAACGTGTAACTATCACCATCGGTGTTATAGAAGCGTTCTGAGAACGTTCTATGTATACGGTCTCAGAACGTTCTGAACGTTTTTAGAACGTTTTCAAAACGTTATACACATTTTCAGAACGTTCCAGAAAACGTACTGTAAACGTTCTAAAATAGTGTAGTTAAAAAAAAAAAAAAAATGTGACGTCATTATAAAAAAATCCCCTCAGTACGAGCGTTTAGAAGTAAAAATTACATAGCTGATGACGAATAATGATACAACACATGAACAGGGATATGAATTACTTTTTTTTTCAATTCAAATAATGTTTGAGAAATTTTAACATACTTACTATTCTTTTAATTTCAACGTATATGCATCAAAAATTCTATATTCTATGACAGCTTTCCCCAAAAAGTGTCATAACGTCTCTTTATACCTTAAAAAATTTCTTAAATTTTTGCATTTTTTAAAAATTTCTTTTTTTTCCCTAATCTGTAGATAATGAAGTTATAGTATTAATTACAAAACTTTGAATAAACACCATAAAATGCGAGAACTCGCACCAACTGTTTCGGGTCAAAAGAAGACACAACCCTTCATCAGGCGAACATTGTAGGCACGAGAGCTGCAAACAAGCACGTTGAGTGTGTGGAATGCGTTGCCGCTTTGTTTGTAGCAGCCGTGCTTTGTTTGTAGCAGTTGCGAGTTCTTGCATTTTATGGTGTTTATTCAAAGTTTCTTAATTAATACTATAACGCCATTATCTTCAGATTAGGGGAAAAAAGAAATTTTTTAAAAATGCAAAAATTTAAGGAATTTTTTAAAGGGATATAGGCACGTTATGACACTTTTTGGGAATTACAGTCATAAAATATGGGATTTTTCATGCATATACGTTGAAATTAAAGGAATAGTAAGTATGTTAAAATTTCTCAAACAATATTTGAATTTAAAAAAAAGTAATTTATATCCCTGTTGCTGTGTTGTATCATTATTCTTCATCTGCTATATACAACTAAACTCTTGATTTATTTTGCTTGTTTTAATCCTTGTGATTCCGAATGCGTCATCCTATGATTAATGTTTGTTTTTCATGGTTGTTTTCTGTTTGATTCTCTGATTTCTTGAAGTAAATAATTTATTCCAATTTATTCTTCATTTCTAACTTCAATTAATTTCTTGTACGATAGGGTGCCCGCTAGCAATTTGCTATTATAGCTGCTAACGAACGAAATCGTACATTGGTGCTCAACGACGAAAAGGGTCACCCTTGACGAGTTTTTTTTTTTCTACCATTCTAAGCTTTTCCTACAAAAAATGTTTAAAATGCTGTCTTAATTTTTTATTTCCTCGTTGCTTGTTTGTATCTTTTGATTTGAGTTTCATGTGGTTTTTACGCACCGGCAAAATTATTAAAATTGCAACTAACAATATAGGAATAAATTTAAGATTAGACTGAAGTTAAATAAAATAAAAATCAATAAATAAAATATAAATGTTTCAATAAATCACAATCAGTCTCCCCAGGTTATTTAAATTTGTTGTAATTTTCTTCTCATTGTCCTATGTGGTTTCAGGGATCTTATATCTGTTGCTTGGCTTTAACTAAGATTAAAAATTCATTTATACATACATATATATATATATATATATATATACATATATATATATATATATATATATATATATATATATATATATATATACATGTTTTTTTTTTTTTTTAAATACAGGGTGCAAAGCATTGTGACGAGAATACCTTTATCTCCGCAACTATTGGTCGCAAATATATAGTTTCAGTTACAAAATGTTTTAAAGAATATGAGCATTTGTGGTATAACATGTTTAAATTTAAAATATCTATTTTTTCAAAATTGCAAAAACTAAATTTTTACATAGTCCCAGATCCCTATAATCATATTTAGAAAACTGACACTCATCCTAACAAACAGTTTCATTTCTATTCTCCCAAAATGGAACATGATTATTAAAGTTTGGATTTTCTAACATATTTCGGCCTTCAATAAGGGATCGGTTTAAAAATCCTAATTGGACTTTGTTTGCATTTTCCCTGGGTTTATTAAAGAATTTTTCATTGACTTTTTAATAAAGCCCGAGAAAATGCGAAATAATCCTAAATTTTGAAACTAACTATCTCAGACAATTTTGGGTGCACAAAAGTGAAACTTTTTGTGTTATATTTTTTAGGTTAGAACTCAACTTACACTATTAGTGTCATGAAAATTGTATAAAAATTATCAGTTTTTGTGATTTTTAGTAAATTGATTTTTTAAATTTAAACATGTCATATAATGAATTCTTACATTTTTTTTTTTTAAATACATTTTCTTATTGGAGGACGTTTGAGACCAATTGTTGCGCAAATAAAGGCCTGCTCTCGACTTTGCACCCTGTATATTCTAAACATTTCTGGGTACTACTTTGTAAGTCCATGGATAGTTTATAAATATATTTGAATGCTGAAGTTTATAGAAAGTTTTAATATTTCAACATAAAAAATAATTTCAAAAATGAATGTACCAATACACCGCTAAAATAATATATAATTGAGTTTAGAATATATTGTTAATTTATAATAATAAGAAATTGAAACAAAAAATTAAAAATTAGTTAGAAGGAGGAAATTTTTAAAATGTCCAAATACTTAAATACATATATATATATATTTAATCATAATATTTTTCTAAAATATTTAACATACTTCATATTTTTAAATTTCAGTGCATGTGTGCATACATATTTTCAGTTTACAGCAGCAGTTTACAAAAATGATGTTTGCAGGTATTTAAATTTATTCCACATAGCAATGTAATTGGTATTTTTTAAATGTTTAAATTTCTTTAAATTGAGTCAACGCAATTTTTACCTCATTTGATGTAATTATGCTATCATGGCATATTAAATAATTGATAAATGTAAATATTATTAGTATTAATAAATAATATAGTAAATCGTCCTTTTTTTTAAGCAGAATATCTTTTTTTATAAAGATGTGGAATAAAATTGAATTGAATCTTTGTTTTATTATGCAGTTAAACAATTTCATATATTTTATTTAATAAATAACAGTAAAGAGATATTTAAAATTGTAAGTCGGTGAAACTTAGGATATTATTTTAAAAATATGCAATTTGCATAACCTAGATTGTATATATATTATCATATAAACATTAAATAAATACTTCAGAATTTAAAAAGAAAAGAAAAAAAAAAGAATTACATACCTTCCTCATTTTCTTCATAAGAATTTCTCCAAGAAAACACCCTTCCAACTAGCATTTTAAAATACATAATGACCAGTCTGGAAGGGCATTCACTTAAAATTAGCTCTCATCTTTTAAATTCTTTATGTTACTTCATTCAGAAGCATAATAACCAAAAATAGTCATTTTAACAATTTCCATCTCAGAAGACTGAATTAATAAAATGAATCCATAATTTCTAAGCGGTTTTCTGTAACAGGAGCAGTTTTTTCTGCGATACAATGCTACTTACAAGTATCAAATGTTAGGCTTAAGAACTTACGCAGATATGAAAATGATTGTTTAATTGATATTAAAATAAGACTTTAATAAATAGAAAATAGAGAATATTACAGGTTAAAAATATTACATTTTTACCTTTTCTAAAGCTTATCCAAGTCATTATAACGCGAAAACTGAACAAAACAGATTACATTACACGTTTTAAAATTACCGCTTCACATAACGGCACGACATTCCCAAGACCTTTGAATTTGCACGGTCAGCGAGAATTAAATAAATGCAATCCACAGATGTCAGTTTCATCTGCTCTTCCCTTCTTACATCCGGAATAATCATGTTTCAAAGTTCAACGTTTAAAACATAAATTTATTAAGCATTTATAGCTGTAGAAAACATATGGTCAATATTTTAAGGAAAATGGAGCTGAGTTAAACAATTATTTAAATTTTTATAAAGTATTTGAAAAACTTATGAGATCACTTTATTTTTCCATTTTAAAATCTCGAATTAAACGGAAAAGCATATTTTGTTTTAGTGTATATTTTAGTATTGAATAAAATATTCAGTGAAAATAAATAAAATAAAATAAGAACAATCAAACAGAGTAACGATTTAACAACATTATCAATATTGATAATTTATCAGTAACATTTAAACTTAAATAGAATCATAAATAAAATATAATAAAAGTTTAAAATTATGCTTAAAGAAAAGAAGAAAAAAACTCATTCTGTAACTTCCCGATGAGTATTAGAGACCGCGAGGTTCTACTCTCGAACCTTACAGACGGGAAGTGTTGGCTTCGATTTCTGGTCACGCTCGTCGACTTAGGTTTTCGGAGTTTTCCCGTGATTTTCTTTGAAACTCGCGTAAAGCACTATATTACTTATTCAATAACATCCGTGATTAGCTTTTTGTATCTAAACTTTGGGTCTGGGGAATGCATAGATTTTCATGACAGAAGACAATCATTTTTATGCTGTATAGAAGATCTTAGAAAATGTATTTTTCTAAGGGTTTATTATTATTATTATTACAAATGAAAAAAAAAAACGGTAAATTTGTTTTAAATCATCAGAAAACGATGTTTCAATTATTCGTTTTAAAGGTGATATCGAATTCTTTTGAAAGATAATTATAGTGAAAATTTTTATCCACCCTTCCCCCATCCCCCAGGGATGATGCATACTTATTCCTAGGGGAAAAAACAATGTCCTATGAATGATAATAATAAAAAAAAAAACTGTTTGACTATTACTCGTTATACAGCCAAATTGAATCAATATTATATATCAAATGTATGTCACGCAGAAGGTTTGGTGAGTATATATATTACAGAAGCTGATAGATAGCCTTTCTGTGAATGGAAAATATTGGAACGTGGCAGTGCCACCTGTCGTCCGATATGCACCCAAAGGCAATCTGTAGAGTTTTACGTAATATTAATTTCACTTACCAAATTTACAATATTTATAAATCACAGAAGTTGAGCTTTTTCGTTTCTGTTATGAGATTAAATTGCAACATAGCCACGCCACCTGTTGGCCGATGTGCATCCAAAATGGACCAGTAAAGCTTTACATAAAGTCGATTTCACTTATAACTTCAGTGTATCACAAAATTTATTGTTAAATCACAAGAGTTAAAATATTGCCTTTCCGTTAAAATGATTAAATTGCAGATTAGCAACGCCACCTGTTGGACAATGTATACATCCAAATTGTATTAGCAGAGGTTATGATGATATATGCCAATATATCATGTTTAATACATTTGTACACTATAGAAGCTGAGATATAGCCGTCCCATAAATGGAGGGTTTCATTGCATAGCACCGTAATCTATCGGGCGATATATCCCAAATGAAATTCAAATAAACTCCAATTTAGGGCAAGATCTAATATTGTAACAAGTTTGGTCGAATTCCATACATTGATTCCTGAAATACAAAATCCACAAAATTTTTCCATGAGTTTAAAATTTTGTAATTTTTTTTCACCTCACCGCTACTGATTATTGGGAAGCATTCTTTACTGACGTGCTAACAAAACGTTAAACTGAAAATGTAAAAAATGCTCTATTCTCTATCATGCTAAAAATTATAAATTTCGAATAACTTACGAAGTTTTTAAATTAGAATGTTGCAAATCTCTCAATAAGATTCTTATCAATATCATAAGTGATATTTTAAAACTGGTCCGATCTCTCTGCAATCATTTTTTCTTGAGATATCGTGTACATGAACTAACGGGCTATCACACTAATAGGTGCCGATACACATTAACAGATACCATACCAACCTTTTGACTTCCGGATTCCTCACGCCACAAAACGTGTTAAAAAATCAAAAGCTGAAGTCAAAAATTTTAAAGGTTAACCTAGTTTCCCAACCAATAGTACTAAAAAGTCATTTTGTCATATTCGTTATAATTACACTGTTACAGAACGTGTTATGACGGTGTCACACTTGAACGTTCTATATAGAACTAGAATTGTACGTTTTATAGATGGTACAAATCAAACATTTTCAGAACGTTCTAAATAATACTATTTCTGAACGTGTTTTATAACGTTCTTTTGACACGAAACACGGTGTTTGAACTATTGAAACCGTTATTAGACGTTCACAGAACGTTCCTGTGCTACTTGGGCACGTAACTTTCTCAACAATAATCCACCGGCATAGCTCGTCCCTTTTCAAACATTCCAAGATCACTACTTGCTTCCTCTTGCTTTTTACAACTAGCCGCACTATTAGCCATACAACTCGTCTCGAAAGAAATCCCTCATCTTCACGACGTCACTCCATTTTTATCAGCCCACCACCAGATATCGAGAGAAAAAAAAGACCAGCCACCCGAGAGCAACAATCAGATTCTACACACCACTTCCCAAACGAAAAGATAAGATCAGCCCTCCTCTTTTTTTTCTGCTTTTTAACCAAACCGGGAGGGAAAGCAGTCGCCCCGCCTTCCTCCCCCCATGATACGTCAGCAAACCCACTACGCCGAATGAGTGCGTAGCGACACCATGAGGTACAGCTCGTAACCCGCCCCCCGTGACTCTCAAATGGTAATTCCAGTACTGACGTCACAGAACGGGGTGAAAAGAGAAACCTACCTCCAACTACAGCTGATCGGTGGTGTTTTCCGCGAACTTGCCTATCGCTTCACTCAGATAAAGGAAAAAAAAGAGAACAGGGGAAAAAGGAAGCTTTTGAATTTTCAGTCTTTCACTGACCGGGTGCAATACGAATATCGTTTGCATTTCACAGCTGTTTTTCATGGCAAGTTCCAACCCATTTCTTTGTGAATTAAAGCTGCTTAACACTCCCTTCATGGATTAAGCATTTAGAATACGCATTAAAAATGATAGAATAGAATGTTTTTAGAAAAATGAATGCTTTACTTTATAAAAAGGAACAAAGAATCTCATATATCCTATTCATTGCCTTGTCCTGCTTAATCGCCTTACATTTCAGGGAGATATTTCTACATATTTTACAGAATAAATTCTGTTTACCCAAATCCCCAAATGGAATTCTTATACCGATCATACCCACAAAGGATGCATTCCCACTAGGATTATCCATATACAAAAATATTATTATTATTTTCCTAAGCACCTTTACACATTTCTTAACATGTATTTACATTTTTCTCACCCCACCTGTTAAACTATTTGTTTAATTTGAAAAGAAAATTTCTTGAAAAGTTAATCACAGCACAAAAGATTAATTATACCTGTTAAATTATTTATTTAATTGCGAAAGATAATTTCTTTAAAAACGAAAAAGTTAATCACAGCACCAAAGGCTAAATATACGCTGTGATACTCACCCTTAAACGTTCTATGGGAGGTAAGGAAGAATTTATTTCCCATCATTTGCAATCAAAAACCTTTTCTATATTTTTATCAAGTGATTTGAATGATGATCTTGAAAATGCTTTCAACAAAGTGACAGAAAGTTTTGAAGAATTTACTGATCAAGAATTAGGTTGTACTTTAGTTGAAATTACCAAATTACAACTTTGCATGATAAAATTTTAACTCATGTATCACCTATCTCATGTAATTTCATTATATTCAATAAATTG
This sequence comes from Salticus scenicus, assembly GCA_963930645.1. Taxonomy (NCBI): domain Eukaryota; kingdom Metazoa; phylum Arthropoda; class Arachnida; order Araneae; family Salticidae; genus Salticus; species Salticus scenicus. Next base: position 86,767,113 of record OZ005651.1, read on the forward strand.
AAAAACAAAAGTTTCTACATAATTTGTTAAATAAAACCCAGCATTAGTTATTTTAAGGTATATTTCCTAAGAATTATTCAATAATCTATGTCAAATAAAGACTTCCCAACTACATTTTTTACTACTTTTCAGTACATTCTACAATTTTAACATAGTGAAATGCCCCACGTCATATGCTACCCTTCACTCAGTTTTTCTTTACAGATAAGAAGTTTGTAAATAATAAAAGCTAACTTTGAAAAAATATTAATATATGTTTTATAAATACATTCATGTTCACAAATGCATACTTAGGTTTTCTAAGTGTATTTAATCATACTTAAAAAATATTTTAACCAAGTATTGTAGATTTCAAACATATGTATATAAACTGAAAATGTTTTTGTACAAAGTATTTTAGAAATTAAGATAACTTATTCTTGAATAAAAATATAAGAAACTTATTTTCACAATAATAAGATTGTAAATGTAAGATAAAATCACAAAGTTACCAGCTTAAGAGGCTGTAGGTATTCGAAAAAAAAAAAAATCACGAAGTCAACAATTTTAGTGTTAACGACACATCTTATTTTACAAAGTACTAAGTTTTTAAAAGTCATTTAGTTTGAAGTTTTTCAGACATATGCTTATAAACTGAAACTTTTGTGAATGAAAAATTTTTTACACAAAGTATTTTAGAAAAAATATCATCTCAGAAATTAATTAACTTACTTTTAGAATAAAAATATAAGAAACTTATTTTTTCTATTGATAAGAATGAAAATGTAAGATAAAATCTCATTCTTATCAATTTAAGAGACTGCAAGTATTTGAAAAATTCTGAAGTATGGAAATTTAATGTTACACATGTGTCAATATCGCATCTTATTTTACAAAGTACTAAGTTTTTTAAAGTCATTTAGTTTGAAGTTTTTCACACATATGCTTATAAACGAAATTTTTTGTAAATGAAAAATTTTTACACAAATTATTTTAATACAAATACTATCTCAGAAAAATTAACTTTTTCTTTTTAGATTGAAAATGTAAGCTAAAAAGCTAACACTTATCAAATTTAGAAGCAAAGGATGTATGATGAAATCATGAACTTGAAACTATTAACAACCTTCCTTCTTTGAAAATACTAAACCACGAGTTTCGACAAATCTATAATCAACTGTTAAAAAACATAGATCTTAGAATATTTGTTTACCCTAAAAAGTTTAACGTAGATGCTACATCCATAAAAATACAGAGTGAAAGTGTACAAATTATCTGTTTAGACATGTTGATAAACTAGAATTTTCCACAAGATTCGAGAATTATAGCAAGGTATGAGATAATATTTGGCTAAATTTCCACTAATATTGGCGATAGTTATAAAAATTTGGCATGAAATAAGAGAATTTGGCGTAAATTCTTAAGTAAAACTGATGAACGAAGAAAAAATTTGAATTAGTTACAATCTTTTCTCGATGTAGAGTTTAGTTTTTAAACATTTTTAAAGTCTTACTTTTAGAGTGATTTTTTATACTTTGCTAAACTGAAGTACAAAATGGATAATACTTTACCGTCTGAGGAGACTCACGTTTCTGTTCAACAACCCCCTTCATCAAGTTTTGAGGATGAGAAGTTATCTAAACTTTTTATTTGCCCAACTTGTAATAAGTCATTTTTAAAAAAATCCTATCTTACTAGACATGTGAAGGTTCACAATGATATTAAACCTAATATTTGTTACGTGTGTGAGAAAGGATTTGTTACTTTACATCGTTTAAAAAGACATATGGAAACCCATAGAAAAATTTCCATAAGATACAAATGTGAATATTGTATTGAAAATTTCAATCGCAAGTGTGATTTATTTAAACATAAGAGATTATTTCATCAAAAAGTCTTAAATGAACATCTATGTATTATTTGTAAAGATGCTTTTAAACAAAAGTGTGAATTAGAAAAACACAAGAGGGTGCATTATCGTAAACCTGAGTATCTATGTGAGGAATGTTCTATAACCTTTCCAACTAAACATGTTTTTCCAAACCATAAGCGAAAAAGTCATAAAAAGACTTTACATACATACTGTTGTGACGAATGTACTGATACTTTTTCAAACAAACGACATTTTTTAAAACATAAAAGAAATATGCATAAAAAATCTTCAATGCAAACTAGATGTGATGAATGCAGTGAAACTTTTCAGTGTAAGTATGAATTACTGCAACATAGGAGAAAGAATCATCTTAAAGCTTTAACGTACGTAGAAATTGTAATGAACGAAGTATTAACAATGAATTACCAACAGTTAATAATGACAGTGAGAATCTGGACTTGTTAAATTTTTTGGATAATTTTCACTTTGAATGTATGAATGGTGTTTTTGACTTACCTCCCAACAACTTTCAGAATGAAAATATAGACCTAAAAATTTTTTTGAACAATTCGAATGTGGAATATACAAGTGAAAATAATATTGATGGTTTATCTACCAATGTTGAAAATAAGGACTTAAATAATTTTAACCTGATACAAACTGATTTACCTCTAGAAACTATGACAATGAAAGTCTGAACTTGTTAAATTTTTCGTATAACTTTAATCCCAAATGCTTGAATGTTTTTTCTGCTAACAACGAAAATATGAATTCGAAGAATTTTAGTGCGAAGGAAAATGAGTTAGTGTCAGATAACTTTCAGAATGAAAATATAGACTTGCTAAATTTTTTGAATAACTTTAATACGGAATGTATGAACGATATCCCAACAATATAGATTTGTGTGAATTTGCTGTCTTGTATTATTGTGAATGAATTTCAAATAAAAAGATTTCAATGAAAATGGTTTGTTTTAATTTTTATTACAAATCACCTTTTATATAATATTTTCTATCAGAATACAAACTTAAGTGTCATGTTTTTAAAAATAAAAACATGTAAAAAGTTTACTTGTGTATTAGTGATATACTTTTTCATTACTGTAGTAGAATTGATTGAGTATAATATTTAAACACTAAGTAAAAATTATACACGATAGTAGTTTTATAAACTATCAAACTTACATCGAAGAAGAAAAAACTTGTAAAATTGTTTTACCACTCAATTGTAAAGTACTTGTGAAAATCTTTAATGAATTTATCTTATTAACAATTTTCCTGAAACACTAACTTATAAAAATTTTAGATATAATTATGAAGTTAGTATTTTCCTAAGAATCTTACTTTGAATATGCATCATCAAAGTGTTTTGTACTTTAACTAAAACCACAATCTCTATTCCAAAGAGTGTAAAAATAATGTTAGAGTAACAACTTAATCTTTTATAAATAGATACGTCCACGATTGTATTTTAACTTTTTTATTTTTAGAATACAGAAAATATTTTGTAAGAATTGTGAAAGCTTAATTTTAGAAGTTTGTGAAATTTCACAAAAATTTTTTAAACATTTTTGTCAAATGTTTTCATTATGTTACATCACTTAGAAAAAATTAATTGTTTTTAGCAGAATTGCTAACACAAAACATTAAGTTAGAAAATTTATAGATAAAACTTAAAAGATATGAAAAAACATATGTGAAGTAATAACAAAAAGTATATATACTTTCAAGTTTAGACATGGTTGAACAAGCTTGAGGAGACACTAAAACCTGTAGCTGACGTCATAACCCCTGTGACGTAAATTCCCCCTTACCACTACGTCACAAATGTATAATTTAACAAAAAGTACTTATGTCTACCCACAATACCTGTCTTGTATTATTTTACTTTGTGTATTAAATCAATGATCTGTAAAAAAAACTTTGTCGTTTTTATACACTTTGAAGTAAAAAATTTCTCCCTAAACATCAAATTATATTTTACAAACATGAATTGATATGTATTTGTTTTAAATATCTCTAAGTTGCATTATACCAATGTATATTTTCTAATTTTTAAACAATTTTCATTTTACAAAAATTAACTTGTATGCATTTCTAGGTCTTTAATAAAAATCTATAATTTTTTTTCTCAAAGACTTCAAGCTATTCGAGATGTTTACAGCTTAAGTGCAATCCAATACTATTTGCATAACAATGTGGAATATCATTATTTTTACACCCTTTGGAATAGAGATTGTGGTTTTAGTTAAAGTACAAAACACTTTGATGATGCATATTCAAAGTAAGATTCTTAGGAAAATACTAACTTCATAATTATATCTAAAATTTTTATAAGTTAGTGTTTCAGGAAAATTGTTAATAAAATAAATTCATTTAAGATTTTCACAAGTACTTTACAATTGAGTGGTAAAACAATTTTACAAGTTTTTTCTTTTTCGATGTAAGTTTGATAGTTTATAAAGCTACTATCGTGTATAATTTTTACTTAGTGTTTAAATATTATACTCAATCAATTCTACTACAGTAATGAAAAAGTATATCGCTAATACACAAGTAAACTTTTTACATGTTTTTATTTTAAAAAAAGATGACACTTAAGTTTGTATTCAAATAGAAAATATTATATAAAAGGTGATTTGTAATAAAAATTAAAACAAACCATTTTCATTGAAATCTTTTTATTTGAAATTCATTCACAATAATACAAGACAGCAAATTCACACAAATCTATATTGTTGGGATATCGTTCATACATTCGGTATTAAAGTTATTCAAAATTTTAGCAAGTCTATATTTTCATAAGGAAAGTTATCTGACACTAACTCATTTTCCTTCGCACTAAAATTCTTCGAATTCATATTTTCGTTGTTAGCAGAAAAAACATTCAAGCATTTGGGATTAAAGTTATACGAAAAATTTAACAAGTTCAGACTTTCATTGTCATAGTTTACTAGAGGTAAATCAGTTTGTATCAGGTTAAAATTATTTAAGTCCTTATTTTCAACATTGGTAGATAAACCATCAATATTATTTTCCCTTGTATATTCCACATTCGAATTGTTCAAAAAAAATTTTAGGTCTATATTTTCATTCTGAAAGTTGTTGGGAGGTAAGTCAAAAACACCATTCATACATTCAATGTGAAAATTATCCAAAAAATTTAACAAGTCCAGATTCTCACTGTCATTATTAACTGTTGGTAATTCATTGTTAATACTTCGTTCATTACAATTTCTACGTACGTTAAAGTCTTTGAGATGATTCTTTCTCTTATGTTGCAATAATTCATACTTACACTGAAAAGTTTCATTGCATTCATCACATCTAGTTTGCATTGAAGATTTTTTATGCATATTTCTTTTATGTTTTAAAAAATGTCATTTGTTTGAAAAAGTATCAGTACATTCGTCACAACAGTATGTATGTAAAGTCTTTTTATGATTTTTTCGCTTATGGTTTGAAAAAACATGTTTAGTTGGAAAGGTTATAGAACATTCCTCACATAGATACTCAGGTTTACGATAATGCACCCTCTTGTGTTTTTCTAATTCATACTTTTGTTTAAAAGCATCTTTACAAATAATACATAGATGTTCATTTAAGACTTTTTGATGAAATAATCTCTTATGTTTAAATAAATCACACTTGCAATTGAAATTTTCAATACAATATTCACATTTGTATCTTATGGAAATTTTCTATGGGTTTCCATATGTCTTTTTAAACGATGTAAAGTAAAAATCCTTTCTCACACACGTAACAAATATTAGGTTTAATATCGTTGTGAACCTTCACATGTCTAGTAAGATAGGATTTTTTTTAAAATGACTTATTACAAGTTGGGCAAATAAAAAGTTTAGATAACTTCTCATCCTCAAAACTTGATGAAGGGGGTTGTTGAACAGAAACGTGAGTCTCCTCAGACGGTAAAGTATTATCCATTTTGTACTTCAGTTTAGCAAAGTATAAAAAATCACTCTAAAAGTAAGACTTTAAAAACTACTAAGTATGAGAACTTAGACAACTCTACAGCGAGAAAAGATTGTAACTAATTCAAATTTTTTCTTCGTTCATCAGTTTTACTTAAGAATTTATGCCAAATTCTCTTATTTCATGCCAAATTTTTATAACTATCGCCAATATTAGTGGAAATTTAGCCAAATATTATCGCATACCTTGCTATAATACTCGAATCTTGTGGAAAATTCTAGTTTATCAACATGTCTAAACAGATAATTTGTACACTTTCACTCTGTATTTTAATGGATGTAGCATCTACGTTAAACTTTTTAGGGTAAAAAAATATTCTAAGATCTATGTTTTTTAACAGTTGATTATAGATTTGTCGAAACTCGTGGTTTTGTATTTTCAAAGAAGGAAGGTTGTTAATAGTTTCAAGTTCATGATTTCATCATACATCCGCAGCTTCTAAATTTGATAAATGTTAGATTTTTAGCTTACATTTTCAATCTAAAAAGAAAAAGTTAATTTTTCTGAGATAGTATTTGTATTAAAATAATTTGTGTAAAAATTTTTCATTTACAAAAAATTTCGTTTATAAGCATATGTGTGAAAAACTTCAAACTAAATGACTTTAAAAAACTTAGTACTTTGTAAAATAAGATGCGATATTGACACATGTGTAACATTAAATTTCCATACTTCATAATTTTTCAAATACTTGCAGTCTCTTAAATTGGTAAGAATGAGATTTTATCTTACATTTTCTTTCTTATCAATAGAAAAAATAAGTTTCTTATATTTTTATTCTAAAAATAAGTTAATTAATTTCTGAGATGATATTTTTTCTAAAATACTTTGTGTAAAAAATTTTTCATTCACAAAAGTTTCTGTTTATAAGCATATGTCTGAAAAACTTCAAACTAAATGACTTTAAAAAACTTAGTACTTTGTACAATAAGATGTGTTGTTAACACTAAAATTGTTGACTTCGTGATTTTTTTTTTTTTTTTCGAATATATACAGCCTCTTAAGCTGGTAACTTTGTGATTTTATCTTACATTTACAGTCTTATTATTGTGAAAATAAGTTTCTTATATTTTTATTCAAGAATAAGTTATCTTAATTTCTAAAATACTTTGTACAAAAACATTTTCAGTTTATATACATATGTTTGTAATCTACAATACTTGGTTAAAATATTTTTTAAGTATGTTTAAATACACTTAGAAAACCTAAGTATGCATTTGTGAACATGAATGTATTTATAAAACATATATTAATATTTTTTCAAAGTTAGCTTTTATTATTTATAAACTTGTTATCTGTAAAGAAAAACTGAGTGAAGGGTAGCATATGACGTGGGGCATTTCACTATGTTAAAGTTGTAGAATGTACTGAAAAGTAGTAAAAAATGTAGTTGGGAAGTCTTTATTTGACATAGATTATTGAATAATTCTTTGGAAATATACCTTAAAATAAGTAATGTTGGGTTTTATTTAACAAATTATGTAGAAACTTTTGTTTTTCAATTTATTGAATATAATGAAATTACATGAGATAGGTGATACATGAGTTAAAATTTTATCATGCAAAGTTTTAATTTGCTAATTTCAACTGAAGTACAACCTAATTCTTGATCAGTAAATTCTTCAAAACTTTCTGTCATTTTGTTGAAAGCATTTTCAAGATCATTATTCAAATCACTTGATAAAAATGTAGAAAAGGTTTTTGATTGCCAATGATGGGAAATAAATTCTTCTTTACCTCCAATAGAACGTTTAAGGGTGAGTTTAACAACTATAAACCTTTTCATTCCTTTTTTATCGCTTAATTGAAAGTTCAATTCGGTTAAAATGTTAGTTCTTAAATTATTAAAAAATGATAACAAATCCATATCATTATTTTCATTGTCAAAGATAGTGGATGTATGTACAATAACAGCACTTCGTCTTTTAAAAAACTTAGTTTTCTCCTTAAGTGGATCCTGGGAAGAATTTTCTACAATTTTTGGTGTTGACTGATGCCTGACTGAAGTACGTAAATGACAATAGAAATCTATTTTACTATTGAATACTTCATTACATAATTCACATAAATGTTGGGGTGAAGATTTCCGATGATTTTTTCTTATGTGTTTCAATAATTCATATTTCCATCTGAAGATTTCTCTACATACAACACAAACATGCTTAGATAAAGTCTTTTTATGATTTTTTCTAACATGAATCGATAAATCATACTTGCGATTACTGCATTGTTCACATTCATATTCTGTAAGAGTCTTTTCATGAATTTTTAAATGTCTTTTCAAATCGTCGGGTCTTCTAAATGATTTTTGACATACATTACAAATAAAAGGTTTCACACCCATATGAACCTTCAAATGTCGAATTAAATTAGACTTTTTAGAATAAGTCTTATTACAAGGTTGGACATATCGGAAATTTGACCAAATTCTTGTCATCTATTCGTGACTGAGTGAACTGTTGATTTAAAATAGGTATCTCTACGGGTAGACTCATCTCTAACACTAATTGAAATTACCAATATGTAACACTGGATTCAGGTTATAAAATAAACGTTCCGACTCCGTAAAAATAAGTTAGCATGTGATAAAAATTTTTTCGCTCTTCATTTATACCTCATGTTTCTTGCCAAATCTGAATTATCTTATCGCCAAATGCCTTAAAAATCTTGTTAAATGTATCCGAAAATATTACCGTTTTAAAATCCTGCCAAATTCTAAGTGTTGTAGCGGGTAAAGTTTATTCAAAAGAAATGTAAGAGATGAATTTATATTTTTAAAAAGTTAGTGGAAATCTATAAAAAAGTCTGATATTTTCTCTCTCATCACTAAAAAGGCAGGAATGGTCAATTTCCTTCGAGGGTGTGAGTAGGGGGGGGGGAAACAGGTTTGAACAGGGTGGATATGACCTTCACGTTTTCGATGAGAATTAATAGTATTGTAAGATCGGATAATATTAGCTTTCGCATAAACTCTTTGTTAAACATTCGTTAATTAATCGAATTTCAGACATGTTGAAGAATTTTCAATCATCTTTTTACTTAATTTTTACTCTCATTGTCATTTTTCATAAATTATTTGTAACTTTTCAGAAGAAAATTCATAATTAATAACTTTGTAATTACACTGTTTTAATTACTAAAGATAAATTGGGTCATTCCACATCTATCGAAAGGTATATAGGTATCTCATTTATTGAAGGGGTGATAGGTTTTGTTAAAATAACTCAAGGTAGACGCCAGGTTCGAATTTCACTTATACATTTGAGATTTTAATCATCTTTTAACTTAATTTTCACGTACATTATCTTTTATATAAAACATTTGGTGAATTTTTACAAGAAGAGTTTTAATTAATATTTTTTTAATTATTATTCTGTAATTAATATCATTTTAATGATTGAATTTTTTTCAATCAATAACATTCTTAGGTTAAAAAAGATCTATGCAGGTATATAATAGAAAAATCGCACACACATACGCGAAAACTGCAGTCTTATGGAAATATTTTTTCTGCAAGGTGCCGGGTTCGAATCCCAGTCACACCTCTCTATTTCTACACTTTCTCCCATTCTTTCTACTTAATTTTTACTCTCATTGTCTTTTTTCGGAAAACATTTGGTGAATTTTTACAAGAAGATCTTCAATTATTATTTTTCTTAATTATTATTCTGTAATTAATATCATTTTAACGATTAAATTTTTTTCAATCAATAGCATTCTTAGGTTAAAAAAGATCTATGCAGGTATATAATAGAAAAATCACTCACACATACGCGAAAACTGCAGTCTTATGGAAATATTTTTACTGCAAGGTGCCGGGTTCGAATCCCAGTCAGATCTCTCTATTTCTTTCATAATATATTTACATCAACATCCTTCATACTTAAATTCATATTTATTTATTTATTCCTTATTTATTTCCCAATTTTTAAATTTTTTTATAATTAATTTCTTAATTAATTTCCTAATTAATTTCTAATGACTCACAAACAATACCATTCTTTTTTCATTCTGCCGCAAACATCTCTTTAAAACCATCGTCACCTATTACAAAAATCACTAATTAATTTTTTAATTAAATTTCCTCATTAACACCCTCGTCACGTTTCACGATTAAGTCAGAGGGAGTGCTCCGGGCTCCGCAAAGGCCGTGAACATGATTGACACGCTCCGCGTGACACCCGCACGGCTTGCCGGTGCACCGGTGCACCCCCCGCATGCGCTAGAACCAGTGTTTCTTACCTACTCTTATGGGTAAGAGAAAGTGAACAGGAATTTCCAATTGTCTTGTTCGAATCACGGTTCAGGCATAAATTTTAGTAATGGTTCGGAATCCACTCTAAGCCATAGGTTTCTGTCTAATGAGCTTTAACATCCATAACAAAACACTTATCCACAGTACATCTTCATCTGGGCTTTTCATCCTGAAGACATCTTGAAGATATCCTGGGGAGAAGATGTAATGTTAAAGATGCAAAATGTGCGCGTAGAGTGACATCTGAAACCCAAAATCTAAACCCTTTAAAAAGTATATATATACTTTACTTATTTATATTATAGCACTTTTGTGTATCTACACCATTTAATTTTTCTAAAATGCCAAAAATTTCTTTCATGATTTTAAATTCTAAATCTATCATTCAACAATTAAAATCATCATATAAAACGAGTACAATTTACTGAGAATGTTACAGCGCCGGCATAAAAATAAAAAAAATCTTTACACTTGAGCGGCAAAAAAAAAAAAAAAAAAAAACTTTGCATGTCAATTGCCATTTTCGCCATAAAAATGTATCGAAACCCAGTGATGACACGTGGTGTTAGTCAACCACAGACGATCTTTCCCTTTTTACATTTTATTGAAATCTGTAGCCGTTTAGTTATGGATCTCTGGCTACATCTGCCAGATGGCTGTATCTGGCTACATCTAGAATCATCTGGCTACATCAATCACAGAGTCCCATTCTCTAGCAGAGTCAAAGCAGGGTATTTCTCTTCCATTTTAAGCTTAATCGGACCCACTCTGTGGAGTGGGAATACCAATGTAGGTTCTCAAACTTTTAACAAATGAACGAAATACTGGCTGTCGGAAGAAAAGAGCATACAGCCTTAAGCTGCTTTCAAACTCTGGCAACAGAAGTAGAGCGTCAAAGTAATAAACTATCCATTTTTGAAAGTGACCCTTGAAATTTGGCACACGTTTACAATGAAGGACATTACTTTTTATTGCTCTTTTACAAAAGAGACCCACGTTTCGATGCAATTATCGCATTAGGAGGTTTGTGAGCGACGACTCCAGTGAGCAACGACTCAAATACCACATCAAAAGAATATGAAAAGAGGCCGCCGTTGACGCTTTGCTGTTGCCAGAGTTTGAAGGCAGCTTTACTCTAAAAGACTGCGAGGCGAACTGAGTGGTGATATTATAGGGTAAGGTTGTCCGTGATTGACTAACACCACGTGTCATCCCTGGGGTTCGACACATTTTTTACAGCGGGAAAGGCAACTGACAAGCAAAGTTTTTTTTTTTTTTTTTTTTTTTTTTTGCCGCTCAAGTGTAAAGTTTTTTTTGCCGGCACTGCATTAATGAACCGAACTGAATTTACATGCTACAGATTACAACATATGATGAACATCTGAGTAAATTTAACTGTGAAATAAATGTATTTAAAATTTTTATATATTTAAATTTTATTCAATAGCAATCCAGTCCATTGGTAGTTTCGGCCTTGATCCTAGATAAGATTAAAACATTTTTTCTTAAGACGCGGTGTCCCAATTGTTTGTTTTCTCTAGATATTCCTCTTGATTTGTCTCTATATGACATTTCCTAATTTACGTGATTTGGTTGTTCCTGATTTTCGATCAGATAGGATATAAGTACAAGATTTCATTGGGGAAAAATAATTCCAGTGTGCTCCATACAAATAATCACATGACTTTTAGTGTTTGGGATTCATGCCGATTCACTATGTTTGGGTCGAAGGCCTGAATGGTTTTTCTAAAGGAACCTAGTCTGTATTTACGCTAGTTTAGGAGAAAACCGCGGAAAACACAGAACGGCTTAGACGACAAGTGCGGCCTCGTTTCGAACCCGGCACATCCCGTCTACCACTTTCGAAAGCAGAATATTTCATTCACTGGTGGATCTGACTAAGTGAGAACTACATTAAACAGATTTTACACACCAACACTTCAAATTATATTTCACTAACGCATGCATGTGCATTTGTTAAGTCGTAAGATTACTAGCGAATCAGATTGCTACATTGTCGATTATGAGCCGAAAGTTTTGTAATAAATTTTATTTTAACCAGTTATTATTTTTTTTTTTCTAATCACTTTTATATCATATTTTTTCTATGTTCTTTTATTAACACTTTGTTAGCATCCATAAATATATGTATTTCAGTGATAATAATTTTTAGCGTTGCTTCTGTCATTACAAGAAGTTTCTCGAATTTCTTAAATTAAGAACGGTGCGTAACATGTTTGGGAATTGGCACCTTTGACTTGAAATCACTGAAGCTTTCATATAAAGCTTATATTTTCATTAAATATTTATAAATTGAACTATGTTAGGTTTGTTCAATAAAATATACATTCAGGCAACAATTGATATGTTTTTGATACATTTTTTTTACAGATATGAAATTTTTAAATTGGGTTTTCTCAGTTTACATTTTTTCATGAATTCATGATCTTCAAAATACAAAAACTACTACAGATATTTAAAAAAAGATTAAATTTTTTTGAGGGCGTTCAACAGAACCTACTTAAAAGAATTAGAGATGGATTTTTAAATTTATTGATTAGTTTTTGAGGGGGGGAAATTGAAAAGTGCATGTCCATGTAAAAGCTTGGAAAAAAAAGATATGATTTTTGTTATATTTTCTCTTTTAATGATATAGCAAAATCCATCCCTAATTCTTTTAGGTAGATCCTACTAAAAACATCCAATATATATATATATATATATATATTAAGTCTTTCCTTAAATATCTGTAGCAGTTATAGCTTTTTGAAGATCACAAAATTATGAAAAAATACGAACTGAGAAAACGCAATCTAAAGATTTTAAATCTGTAAAAAATATATCAAAAACTATTAGAATTGTTTCTTGAATATATATTTTATTGAACAAGCCTAATATAGCTAATTATTTATAAATATTAAATGAAAATATATGCTTTTATATGAAACCTTCTTCTTAAGTTGAAAAGAAAAACATTTCAAATTTTCTGCCCACAAAAATTATTTTAAGTAGTTATTATTATTATTATTATTATTTTATCATTATTTTATCATTTCTTGATCCCAGTCTAATTGACCGCATTTTTTATATTTAACTTTTTTATATTTTTATATATTTTTTTTTTATGAGATACATATAAGTTTAATTTAATGAATCGATTTTTCTTATATGTTTATAATATTTTTACATTTTCTCTTTTTTGTGTATAAAATGAAAAATATAATAAAACATAATAAATGATTCTTTAATAATTGTTATTTAAAGCCTATTTTTGACATTTTATTATTATCATTATTTATTTATAACATGAAATAGGATTATACATAAAATTCCATTGCTGTCACTTTCCTAATATTTTAAAGTAAAGGGATAAACAGCATTCCAAATTGGTAGTTTCAAAAGATATATTGCTAATGACTTCGCAACTATAACATTTTCCTAGAGAGAGGGAACGGGATTGATGACATTTTTGTTCGGTTAGTGGCTTTTTAATTTCCGCTTATATGCAACATTGACCGAAGCTAATCGTCTTCATGATGTTATTGTATTTTCGTAAACATCGGTGCGGCAGCAATGAATTAGTGTAATGTGTCCTTTTTATAATAGTGTCTATATAAGAAACGATTATTGTTTCCTCGTTATCTAATTTGTAAAAATAAATAAACTATAATAGAGAAAGAATTGATACTAACTAAGGTTTACTTAACCAAATTTGTATTTTTGGAGAGAACGGTGTTATAGATAAATCGTTTATTTAAAACATTTTATTTTATTTTTAAAATTTTAACAGAAATCTGGATGTAGTTTTACAACATTAAAATAAAGTTTCTTGATACGAGGGTTTCATGCGTCGAGTTGCAACTTTCTCATCTAATCCGGGAATTGAACCCAAGGCTTCTCTTCCGAAAATACTTGTAATTTTTCATTCATGTGTATTGCATCTGTTATCGGATGCCAGTTGTTTTCTCTTAAATAGAGCAACGGCTTTTGTACTTTTTTTGCAAGTAATAACTATAATAAGTGTCTAGCGCGATAAAAATAAACCTTAAAAAAAGACAAATTGAATTTAACAATTTGAAACTATATATTGAACTGAGAAAAGAAACGAAGTACTTAGCTTACAATATGTTACTTACAGTAAAACTTCTTAGACTTATTTATTTCATTTATCTTCTAAAAGTTGTACGTTTTCAGAAAAATAAAGCTTATTTTCACGCTTGAACCATGAAAAGGATTTTGTTAAAAATGAAAATTTTGTTGAAAATTGACTAATCCACATTGGATCTTATCTGATTGCTTTGCAAAATGAAATTTTTAAAATAAATAAATAAAATAAGTCCTTCCGGCTCATTCGGAAGAGTAGGTTGATTTCTTTTTTCTTATTAAGTAGCCTCCATTTTGAAACAAAATGGCGGCTACAAATTATTAATGGACTTAGTTAGAAAAATTAAAGTAGGCTATATACATATGAAATTTTAAACAAATCGGTTCAAAAATAGCTGTTTATGGGAATTTGAAAATTTCAAGTGGCCAGCACTTGGAAATAAAATGGTGGGTCACGTTGGCAAATACTTATATCAAATACATTTATGAGATAAGTCTACTCTACAAAATTAGTTCCAATTAGCTCAGAATTTCAAAAGTTATCGTGTTGACAAATTAAGTGGCCGCCACTTAGATTAAAATGGCGGAGCAAGTTGCTCAGTGAAGTTATCCAAGATATTTGTAAGATAAGTTCACTGTCCAACTTTATGCTCGAATAAATTCAGTATTTCAAAAGTTATCGTGAACAAAATTCTCAAGAGGCAGCGTTCAAGTAGCCGCAACTTGGAAACAAAATTGCGGAGAATTTTGCCCACTGAAGCCATAGATATTTGAATGATAAATCCATTTTTCATCTTTGGTTCGAATTAATTAAAGTATTTCACAAGTTATCGTGATAACAAATTTTCAAGTGGTCACCACTTGGAAACAATGTGACGGAGCAAGTTGCCCAGCAAACTCATCCAAGATATTTGAAGCATAAATTCACTGTCCAACTTTGGTTTGAACCAGTGCAGTATTTCAAAAGTTATTGATATGACAAATTTTCAAATGGCAATCTAAGTGGCTGTAACTTGGAAACAAAATGGCGGAGCTACTTGCCCAGCGGAATCATCCAAGATATTTGTATGATAAGTTCACTGTCCAACTTTGGCTCAAATTAATTCAGTATTTCAAAAATTATCGTGATAAGAAATTTTCAAGTGGTTACCATGCAAACTTACCCAAGATATTTGAACAGTAAATTCACTATCCAACTTTGGTTTGAATCAGTTTAGCATTTTAAAAGTTATCGTGATGGCACATTTTCAAGTGGCAGCCTAATTTCAAGTGGCCTCAACTTGGAAACAAAATGTCGGAACAAGTTGCCCAGTGGACTCATCCAAGATATTTATGTAAAAGAGGCTAAAACTTTAACTTAGGACATAAAACATTTATTATTGTTTGGGGTGTATTTATATGTGGGGGGATTTAAAAGACTCAGATTTATTAAATATATCTGAGAAGTTTCTATAACTAAGATCTCAGCGGGATAATCAGATGTGTCTTATCGCATAACTCGGAGTGACTCAACTGGCGGGATCCAACAACTGTCTAACTTGTTGCCCAATTCCGAAAAGAATCTTTGCTGAAGCGCTGTTGCCAGTTTCCAGAGACTATTCCTAATGGTTTATGGGTTAGAATGCCGGCCATAGGAGAGTAGGGTGAATTAACATGTTGACACTCGACCATTCGACCGCGACGCACCAGACGAGCCGAATCTGAAAATAGATAAAGCAGAGAGAGAGAGAAAAAAAAGAAGACAAAAAACAAAAACAAAACAGAGGGCTAAAGAAGGATAAACAGAGAAATATATATATATATATATCAAAGCAGTCTTTGGGGACGGCCGATAGAAGTGAAAACTAAGTAACTTGTGAATTGTATTGTCGAGCTATTAGATTATTATTTTCGAATTATTTTTGGTTTGTAAAGAAGTGTTTATGATCTGTATTATATGATTCGGCACAATATTTGTAGCTACGAAAATTAAATGAACTAAGGCTTATATTAGGTAAAAATATTGATTACTTATGAAATTATTTTAATTAGTAGCTGACATACAAAAGAAAACCGATTCAGGACACATCAAAACGTGTAAATCAGGTGAAATCTCGAATTCCACTTTCGATAATATAAAAGAACTTTAAAATATCTTTCGAAGGATGTATTAAAAATAATTTAATCATAATTAGAAATTGAAATATTGAAATTTTAAAATATTACAGCGCCATCTGGCGGTAGAATTTTCTGTAAGCTACTGTTCGATTCCAACTCAACAAAGCTTTGAAATGATGTATTACTTATGTAATTATTTTAATTAGTAGCTGAGATACAAAAGAAAACCCATTCAGGACACCTCAAAACGTGTAAATCAGCTGAAATCTCGAATTCCACTTTCGATAATATAAAAGTACTTTAAAATATCTTTCGAATGATGTATTAAAAATAATTCAATCATAATTAGAATTTGAAATATTGAAATTTTCAAATATTATAGCGCCATCTGGCGGTAGAAATTTCTGTAATCTACTGTTCGATTCCAAATCAACAAAGCTTTCTAATGATGTATTACTTATGAAATTATTTCAATTAGTAGCTGAGACACAAAAGAAAACCCATTCAGGACACCTCAAAACGTGTAAATCAGCTGAAATCTCGAATTCCACTTTCGATAATATGAAAGAACTTTAAAATATCTTCCGAATGATGTATTAAAAAAAAATTATTCATAATTAGAAATTGAAATGTTGAAATTTTAAAATATTACAGCGCCTTCTGGTGGTAGAAATTTCTGTAAGCTACTGTTCAATTCCAACTCAACAAAGCTTTGAAATGATGTATTACTCATGAAATTATTTTAATTAGTAGCTGAGATACAAAAGAAAACCCATTCAGGACACCTCAAAACGTGTAAATCAGCTGAAATCTCGAATTCCAATTTCGATAATATAAAAGTACTTTAAAATACCTTTCGAATGATGTATTAAAAATAATTTAATCATAATTAGAATTTGAAATACGCGTATTAGAATAAAATTTAATTTCCAATTAAAATGTAAATTTTTTCCAAAATCGATGAAATTTGAACTGCAACTATCCCCTGTGCTGTTAATGGTGCACAGAAAGTTTGAAAGAATTTAGAAGAAAATTGAAACATTTTCAAATTTGCAATTTTTATTCCTAGTAGAAAAAGCACGTGATGCCAATTGGTAAACAATGTGTTTCTTCCCGACCAGACGGGTTGAATGGGTGTCATGGTAACGAACGCCTGCAGAATTTCAAAACGTTCGCTGACGATGACACGAGTTTCATGGTTTTTGTTCACCCAAAAGTGCTCAACGCGCCTAAAGAAGTTTTCAATTCAAAAATAATCTCTAGACATTAAAAAAAAAAAAAAAAAAAAAAAAAAAAAATGTAGTAGATAAAAACTAACAGGACAGATAAAAAAAATTAGTCAGCAAAATAGCAAAAAAAATAGTTAAACTAAAGAAAAACTGAAAAAAAAAAATAAAATAAAATAAATAAAAATATGGGAAAGAAACAGAAATTAATGAATGTCTCCAGTAATTTATAACAATTATTTCTCAGCTTTTCTGTGATGCTGAAGAATCTCAGATGGTCTGCACATATGAAATTCAGAGACGTCGTCATCGGGCACTTCAGGATACTCTGAATCAGGACTCTTGATATGAAACTGGTAATCTGGAGTAGACTTGAGATTGTTGAGGGCATCAGGAAACAGAAACTTTGCACAATCAACAGGATCATCAGACTTGTAGTAAACAGAGTCTTCATCAGGGACATCAGAAAAAAAAATCGGGAGTAACTTTATCTGGATTTACATGTTGATAACGGATTTTACACAGGATACAGTCTATATCAGATTTACATCGTTTCTTGACAGAATGAAAACTTGGAGAACTAAGAAAACGCTATTGGAATTGCGCAAGATTTGTCACAAGCAGGCAGACTTTAACAAGTGCATCAGGATTGTCAGTAAGTGAATCACAAAATTTAGGAAAAACAGGACATTCATATTTTAAGTCACTAGTCGGTGATTTGGTTTTATTTAGAGGAATTGGACATCTGAGATATTTTATGTCTGTGGAGGTCTTTCTTAGGTGGATTTTGATCGTTTCGTAAAGCATTAATCTGAAGCGTTAGATCTCTATTTTTATCAGACACAGATTTAAAAGTGCGTTTCAGCACGGAAACTTTAGTTGTCAAAATTTTGTTTGTTTGTTTTTGATCATCTAAATTTTTTTGAAGTGCGAGACTTTCCTTATTTAACATCATATTTTCATTTTTAAGGGTATTTTCTACTTTAGTGGTTTCAACAAATTTAACGTGCAAGTTTTTCTCTAAATCATCAATTTTAGAACGTAAGACAACATTTTCAACTAAATAGCTGAATAGGTGTTTTTGAAGATCTATAACACAATTTGGACTCAAAATCGTAGAAATCGTATTACTATCAACTTGATTTGTAACAGAAATCGGAACTTTTTTAACAAGCTTTGAAAAAGATGAATCAGTAGAATTCGCGGGAAAGTCGATGATCGGAGTTTTTTCAGACAGATTTTTCTCTAGAAAAACATTAAACTCAGAATCAGGTAATTTTTGACAGTTAATTGGAATATCAGATGATTTAATAGTAGAGGCTGGTTCTAGGGGCAGAGTTTTATCACATTTTTTACCTTGTATCAATGTACAATTACGGTCAACATTGTCGACACAACTTTTCATGGCACCGTGAAGAGTTAAATCAAACGTGCGAGCATTTTGCACTAAACCCACAAAGGAGGGACGGGAGTGATGCATAGAATCTGTAGATGGGATAGGAGGAGCTGCTCGGATACAGAAACCAACATTGGGTGCAGTAGGTGTATGAGGTGGAGTTGCAGGGTTCGAACCACTGTGTTGAAAATACGGACGAGAAGATTGCACATTAGATATTTAGGACAAATTGCAATTTTATGGCCAAATTGTTTGCAATAGAAGCAGCGGATTTCCTTAAAATGGCAATTAGCAGCATCGTGGTTTCTCTCACCACATTGGTAACAACGAATTTTATCATTAAATTTCTCATTAACATTTGTAATTGAATTGTTGTGAGGAAGCGCGCGGAAATCTGTTTCATGTAGCAATTTTTCAAAAATTACTAATTTTTGTTTCAGTTCTTTAAAGTTATTACAACCATAAAGAAGAAGTTTATTCGGTGATTTCGGAAGACCTTGTATTTTATATCGATAAACTGATTTCTCATCGATATTTGCTTTAGAAGCAATTTCGTGCATTTTCAATAAATATTCTAGGCAATTTTCATTCTTACGAAGATGGCGTTCCGCCAATAATTGGTGTACATCGGCAATTGTCAAAATTTCTTTAAACTCATCGAGAAGTAATGTTTTGAATGAACTGTAAGAATTTATATGGCCTAAAGAATTTAGAAAATATTTTGCTGTACTGGTGATGCATCACTTTGCGATAGTTAGTGACTGTAAGTCTGTGAAATTATATAAGGTACTTAAATTATCAAGCGAATCTATAAATTTCTCAACTGGGTACGAGGAAGTACCGTCGAAGCATGTAATTTCGTTAAATAGGTCTTTAAGTGACACAACATTACTTACGTGACGTCATTAAATGAATGAAATGCATACATTTGCTTCTTTATTGTTTTGCATGCTTAACTCGAGGTCCGCTCCAAGCCTTCATCGAGATGTGGGCAGATACCACTTGATAGAACTACAAAACGAAGAATTTGAAAAGCACTCAGACCAGCCCGGAAATGGAACATACTCTCCTACTCCTGCAAGCAATTAGCGGAATGGTGACATAACCAGGGGCGCGCGCAACTTGGTGTCGATGTTTGCGGAAAGGGCGAGTTAAAAGTGGAATAACTGCATCAGGATGCCCTCATCCTCAACAAAATTTCTCTATCGTTTCTAATTTATCAAAGCATTCTTTTAAAACTTTGTAGTAGTTCTAGCTCAAGAACTAATACACAGAATTTTATACAAATTTACATGTATTTGCACCTTAATAAGTGCCTATCAAGTTTTGAGGGAAATCACGTATAAAGTGGTAGTGCCACTCCGTTTTTTAATATGACAGTAAAATGCGCACAAGGAAAATTATTTTTAACTAATCATCATAAGAATTATTGATAATAGTAATAGTGAACTAGGAAACACATTATACATATACAATCGGTAGCAAAATTACGGAACAGGACAATTCCGCCGAGATTTTAATCCCCTATTCCCCACATAGGACAATTCCGCCGAGAACTTTAACCCCCCTTTTCCCGCATAGGACAACTCCGCCGCTCCATTTTTCTGAGACGAGAAGAGGGGGTCCGCTGCAGTATTTCCATTTTTGGCGACGCATTAAACTTTGGCGGCACATCGAGCATTATAAGATAAGAGCCCTTCCCCATCGCTTTGGAAAGTTAAGTAAAAGTAAAGTAGATTATAACCAAAATATGAATTAAAAATTGTACTCATAAACATGCATTTAATTTTATTTTTCATCATTATTATATGTTCTTTTATTTAATAATTATTTAATTGTAATAATAAATTTATATTTAATTATCGTGTAACTCAATTAGCTTAAGAAAAAATTTTCATCTTAGTTAAATTGTTCCAATTACATTTACAAAATTATTAAAGGATAAATAAGAATTTAAATTTTCTTTACTTAACGTAATATTCAAATATATATTACTTAAATTATATTAACTTACATTAATTTTTCTTTACTTATTTTCTTTAATTTTTTATTCAGCAGTGATAAATAACAGTAATAACAACAGTAATAATTCTTTGCGATGAAAATCATCTCCACCTGCATATATCGTGGCAAATAGTTTTAATAAATAATAATTTTATTAAATAATTTGTAATACGTGAATTTGTATAGAAAAAGTATAGAAAAAGTATAGAAGAAAGTTTCATGGTGGTTACAACATACTAGTTGATATTGGAGGAACATTCAGAAGATAGTTTTTAGTAACATAGCTGATTTTGTTGGGAGACTAAAAAAAAAAAAAAAAATCACTCTGGGGAAAAAAAAATTACCATGAAAAATTTTTTACCAGAAAACGAGCCCACGTATTAATGTATAAAGATTTTTATAATGGTATTCTGGATCGATTGAAAATAAAAATTATGGAACAGAAATGTCCGAAAATAACTCTTTTAAATGGACGACTTTTCATAATATAAATGATAAATTGATTATTATAAAATGTTACTCAAATTTAATATTTGGTAATACCTGTAACTAAAATTGATGTTCATTAACCTTAGAGATATAATGCTCAACAGGTGTTTCGGTCATGTAGCAGTTTTTTCCATTCTAAGGAAAGTTATATCTCAGCTTCTACAGTGTAAAAGTGCACCAATACTGTGCATGTGAGATGCATATCATGTAAAATTCTGCTGATTTAATTTAATTGCATATCAGTCGACAAGTGCCGCTGCTATACTGAAATTTTATCCTATTTACATGAACACTATATCCCAGATTCTATGTTGTTATAAAGGCACTCCAAACTTGGTTTAAGATGTGCAAATTCTAAAAAAAATATTCTGATTGAGATTTACAGACACACTGTACAAAAAAAGTGGCACTGCTATTTTTTTTTTTTTTTTTAGTACGAACAATTTATACATGAAATTTGATGCAGTATTTACCAAGAGATGCTGAGGCATACCCATTTGGAAAATCGTAGAAAGTAATAGTAGTACCACTTATCGGTCGATATACACCCGAATAAAATCAGCATAATCTTTCAGGATACATATTTTATATCAGCATAATCTTTCAGGATGCGTATTTTATATAACAAGTATGTTGCCAGTATATAACCTAAAAACTGAGATGATCTTTCCGTAAATGTAGTTAAATTGCAGCATAGCAGTGTTATTTTTCGTCCAATATGCACTCAAAATGAATAGCATATAAGTAATAAATACACTTTTTAAAAATAAGTCATCAAGTTTCAGTTAATTGGAATGCATTATGTTTTATATATATATATTATTTTTTAATATATTTTCAAATTATAATTGACGCAAATCACAATAATAATAATTACATCATAAACAAATTAGAAAAAATAATTAGAATTTTCATAAATCAAATCTTTATTTATTATTATTATTATTATTATTATTATTATTTTAATTTGTTTCTATATTCAATAATATTAAATTACGACTTTTCATTCGTTCAGTCAATAAGCATTTCTAACACTAAAAGTTGTTGCCTTTTAAAATGAAAAATCTGTAGTTGAGAAATATAGGGAAGCTACATCCAAACAAATTACTGTGTCTATGGGTTTTACTGAATTTTAAGAAATTGACAAATTAATCAAACTTTCTTCTATAAAAATTTTTAGTACAAAAGATTACATGTATAAGATGAAAAAGTGCATAAAAATAAAGATATTTTTGAATGCCTTTTTGACATTCTAATAAGAGATTTTCTTTTACCTTAAATTCTCATTAACCATAACTTTCTAAAAATACTACTTTCAATCCTCTACCCCTATAATTAATATGAGAAAAATGTACGTCAAATTTCATGTTTGCATATTAATATATAGATTATTACATTCTTTTGTGTATTTATTTTTAGCATGGAAAATGTCGCCAACTTTTACTTCGCCAAAGGTAATGTCTTCCCCCCTCGTTCGGCGGAATTGTCCTATCGAGAGAAAACGGTGGAAAGGAATGCGGCGGAGTTGTCCCATTGGGGGAAACAGCTGATAAATTTTTCGGCGGAGTTGTCCTATGCTTCGGCGGAATCACGTCGTGCCCCAAAATTATTCCAGCGCTAGCAAAAATTCCTATACAAAAAAAAAAAAAAAAAAAAAAAAAAAAGTACACTTTATGCTGTTTTGTTAAATAAATCCTAGTCGAATCATGTTCTTAGACGACTAAGAACATGATTGATTCGACAAGGATTTATTTAAAAAACCAGTACTAACAAGGAAACATTCAAAAGGTGTCATCTTCAAAAAGTATTGAAAAAAATATATGTGATTCTACTCTTCATAAAACACCAGAAAATGAAAAAAATATCGGCTGAAATTAATTATAGCGACCACAAAAAATTATCAAAATTAAGCCTATTTGGCGATTTAGCGCTGTTAGGCGATACGTTTGCTAGCACCGAGATTGCCGTGTACGAACAGAACCGTGTTTTGCTTTCCCGCCAAGTACTCAAAATTAGTCGCCTAGCAGGGTGAAATCACCAAATATGTTTAATTTTGATAGTTTTTTGTGGTCACTGAAATTAATTTCAGCTGATAATTTTTTTATTTTCTGGTGTTTTATGAAGAGTAGAATCACATATATTTTTTTCAATACTTTTTGAAGATGACACCTTTTGAATGTTTCCTTGTAAGTGTACTTTTTTTATATAGAAATTTTTGCTAGCGCTTGAATAATTTTGCTGCCGACTGTAAGAGTATCGCTTCTCTCTCCCACACTCTTGGAAAAAAAAAAAAAAAAAAAAAAAAAAAAAAAAAAAAACACCTCGCGGTGTAATTTATATATACAGTCGGTAACAAAAGTCTCCGAACACTAGCAAAAATTCCTATATGAAAAAGGTACACTTAATACAGTTTTGTTAAATAAATCCCTGTCGAATCCTGTTCTTAGTCAGTCTAAAAACAGGATTCGACAAGGATTTATTTAACAAAACTGTATTAAGTGTACTTTTTTTAAATAGGAATTTTTACTAGTGTTCGGAGACTTTTGTTACTGACTGTATATATATATACATATATATGAGTATTACTAAAAAAAAAAAAAAAAAAAAAAAAAAAAACTTGTCAATATTATTAAAACGAATGTTTGAGCCGTAAATCCGTAATAATTTAAAAAACAATTTTGCCATTTTTTCCCATTAAAAAATAAATAAATAAAATAAAATAAATAAATTAAATTAAATTAAATCGCAAAAACGTATTTTATAGAAAATATATAGAAGAAAACTTTATGATCGCCACCAACATTCTAGTTGTATTTTTTAAACACTTTACAAAAAAAAAAAAAAAAAAAAAAAAAGAGAGAGAGAGAGAGAGAGAGAGAGAGAGAAAGTTTATTTATTTATTTATTATTTATTTATAAAAGTTTTTAAAAAATTAACTGGCGTGAATCAAGCAGATATTGCCGTAGATAATTTATGTGTGGGAATTTCACATTGTCAATCATTTAATCACTTTAAAAATGATAAGTCCATATTAAAACTTATAAATCAAATTACTTATTTTAATAACAAACTTTATAATTGTTTTGTAATTTTTTTTTTTTTTTTTTTTTTTTTTTTTGTCATAACCGCATGCAGCATCAGGGAAACAACCTTCTCAAGGCATTTAGCAGGCCCTTAATTAAATGCCACTTTTTTAATGTAAGTTTTGTTGAGACTGGGATCATAGAAGGGTAACATTTCTAGGCCATGATTCATATATTCAGTAATCAAATTGCATATACGTATCTCCAAGGTTGTGAATGCAAAAATCAGATATTAAAGATGACAGGTGAAATTCCCATAAACTGAAGTGATGAGAAAACTTATTTCATACCATGTATACATAACCAAAATAAATTAAAAAATTATTTTTAATTTGGTATTTAAAAAATATAAAGACATCACTGTTTAAATATGTATATTTTAGTAATAACACTGCTCTGCAAAAACACTTTTCTTTCTTTCTTTCTTTCTTTCTTTTTTTTTTTTTTTTTTTTTTGAGTTCTTGTTGATTCTTATGTAAAAGGACCTCCTGAATCCGAATATGACTCCCATTTTGCTCAGTCACACACCGTTTTCTAGAACCCCCCATCCCTCAATTTTTTCCCTATTCGATAATTTTATGACCATGAATTTGATTTGAAGAATAAAAAAGAATTAATTTAACACCTAAAAACAAAAATATATATAAAGTTTTAAAAATAACATTAATAACAGATTTAAAAAATATAAGATATGTAATACATAATTTCAGTGGCAAATCCCCCCAAAAATTTTTCCCTTGTCGTAAATGTCCATGTTTTACAATTTTCCAACTCTGTAGCCCCTCAGAAGCTTGTGCTTTGATTAAATGCCTTGGCCAAACACCGGTTTAAATTTGTTTTTACCCAAAATGCTTTGGCTAAAACTATTATGCTTTGGTCATTACAAAACTTTCTTCTTTATCATTCTATGTAAAGTGCCATTTAACAAGCAGAAAAGTTACCGTTTATCATGCTCAAACGTTTAATCATAGTTTCTGACAATAAAGATTTTACATATGCAGTTAAGTGCAATTTTAATCAACAAGTGCTGAGATGTAGTCACGTGGAAAATTACAGAAGGTGAGCAATAGCAGCGCCACCTGTCAACCGATATGCACCTAAATGAAGTCAGAATTCGTTTTCATAATACGTCATAGAAGTTAAGATTTATTCTTCTAATTTAAAGGGTACATTGCAACACAGTAGCATCACCTGTCGGGCAACATGCACTCAAATTTAATCAGCATGTTTTATACAAGACTACCTTTATATATCAGCTCGAGCCTGCCAAATACCGTCGTGTACATTAATGGTGGCTGGTGCACGCAAAATCTGCCGTGGCCGCAATGTCCTCCATGTTCCCATCAAAATTATACCTCTAGGGGTCACCGAAGCGGGAGAGCCATCCCTTCTGTGGAGGATCAAAATCGTGATGGCATGCCTCCAGACCACATCTAGGGGGTGAGTCCCAGACCGTCGCCAATTGCCCATTGCGCAACACTAGTGCGACGTAAAACCCAACCAACAAACCCAATATATATATCAGACTTCCCATTCCAGCGGTCTTCTATGGAAGAAAATGTCCGCTCTTGAAACTTTGCTCACTAGATGGCGCATAATGTATGTGACAGATTTGTGAACAGGGGCATTGAATAACATGGTGGTGGTGACAAAATTCTAATAGTTATTTTTTAAATTCTACATAAGTACTGTATGAAAAAATAGTTTACCTCCCACAACAAACATCTAATCTTTTAGAATTATAGTAAAAAGGAAAGATTTAAACATAAGATAAAATACAGTCGGTAACAAAAGTGTCCGAACACTAGAAAAAATTCCTATATAAAAAAAGTACGCTTAATACAGTTTTGCTAAATAAATCCTTGTCGAATCCTGTTCTTAGACTGACTAAGAACAGGATTCGACAAGGATATATTTAACAAAACAGTATTAAGTGTACTTTTTTTACATAGGAATTTTTGCTAATGTTCGGACACTTTTGTTACCGACTGTATAAATGCGTTGAAAAAGACACACACTTATTAGGCAATATTAGACCAGAAATATAGGTAAGTAACTCGCACTGCGTATTTTTAATTTAAAATAAATAAATAATGAGTCTTTATTTGTACTTAAGGATGTATTTTCTTTTTATGTTTAATTCTGTAAGTCAAAATTGATAATATAACAATTTTTAAAGGCAAATTTAAAATGTCAAAACAGAATATGCACGTTATTATCTTCATATACTTATGCAAGTCTTAATCAATATTATAACACAAAAAGGAAAATATGAAGTGTTGGAGTTAGTGTTAAGGTATAAAGGTCAATTGTCTACACTAGGGACCTGAGCCTAAGGGCGATACCTTCTGTAAGGGGTCTTTCGAAGGAGTCGTAGCCCATAGTCACGCGAGTTTTGGAGAAAATCACGGGAAAATCCGAACAGCTAGATCGACGAGTGCAACCTGGGATTGAATCCGGCACTATTCTTTATTATAAATTTTATTAAATAAATTATATGAATGATCAATATGTAACTTTTTAGAGCATTACTGTTAAGCTTATTTAATAGAATTAGAAACGATGAATTAAAGGGAAATTTATATGAAGCATAACAACTTTTTAATAATACTCAGAAGTTTTCTTTTAAACTCTTCAAATTTAACTTTCTAAAATATTTAATACTTTTTTATCAATAGCATTTATTATGTAAAAAAGTGTATCACATAAAAAGGGCAGGGGCAAAAAAAAAAAAAAACTATAAACGCATAAAAAAGAAAAATATGTGGTTCTGGTGTTCGGGTTAAGGTCAATTGTCTATGCTAGAGACCAGGGCCTAAGGGGCATGCCTTCCGTAGGGGGTCTTTTTAAGAAGTCCTAGCCCATAATCACACGAGTTTCGGAGAAACCCACGGAAAATTCCGAACGGCTAGGTCGACAGGCGCAACCTGGGAATGAATCCGGCTCTTTTTTTTTTTTTTTTTTTTTTTTGTAAATTTTATTAAATAAATTTCATAAATGAACAATTCATAACTTTTTAAAATATTTTTGTAGGCATAGTTAATACATTTAAACATGATGAAGTAAAGGTAAAGTCTACGAAAACACAACACTTTTTTAATTATACTCAGAATTTTTCTTTGAAATTCTTCAATTTTACCTTTTTAAAACGTTTAATACTTTTTTTATTAAATAGGATTTATTAGAAAAAAAGGTGTCATATAAAAAAGGGCAAGGGGGAAGAAAAGCTATAAACACACACACACACACAAAAAAAAAAGAAAAAAATATATATAAGGTGTTGGTGTTCGGGTTAAGATAAATTGTCTACATTAGAGATCAGCTTAATACAGATGCCTTCCGTAGGGGTTCTTCCTAGGGAGCTTTTATTCACGCGAGCGTCGGAGAAAAACACTGTGTGACGTAAACGGTCTGCGGTATAGACATAACGATCTGCGCATGAGCAGATAATCGAAGACCCACTGTGTGTGAGGGAAATGAGGAGAGTCGGCGGGAAGATGCCGAAGTGAGCAGTGTATGGTGTCAGCCGGTGAGCTGGAGAGAGGAGACCACCTGCCGATTTTTTACGTAGTGCTTCGAGAACTCATCAATATGATTTTTGATTTTCCTATCAGTTTGTTTTGTGTGATTTACATGTTTATGTGTTCCTGTGTTCTGTGAAATAAACGTGTTGTGTCCACTAAGAAGTTCTGATGTATCCTCATCGAAACACGTTACAGACAAGTTAGGTGATATAAATTGGAGGTTCCACCGAGATCCTGAAGCAGAAAAAAAGAGGTGGGTGTTCTTTTACTTTTACTATTGCCAGGCCAAAGAAATTAGTTTATAAATTTTCTAATTGAATACTGTACATCAGTACAGAATTATAGTATTTATGTTTTTGCTTTGATTTGCTTTTCTTCATACTTTGGTACAGTCAACCTGACTATTTATCTATATATATATATAAACCATCCCGGGATATTTGTTTTTATATATCAACAGTCCTTGTTGCTAGTAGTATATTTTTGAAGCCATCCCGGCATATTTGTTTTAATATCTCAACAGTCCTTGTTGCTAGTAGTATATTTTTGGAAGCCAACCAGGCTATAGAAAAGTGTATGATTTTTATGAAATTGTGGTATAAATAACAAAACCACACCCAGTGCATAGCGTTTGAATTGTACAATAATATTATTACGTCATAAATTTTTAACTGTTCTTATTGAAAACGTAATTTTTCAATTTTGAGAACGAAGTTAATTTCTCGTCCAGAGAAAATATATTAGTATTTTTACTTCACGTGATTGCTGTATGATTAGATTTTTATGTTTTCAAATTCAGAAACAGAAATAAATTTCTCATCCCGAGAAAATGTGTTTTGATTATTATTTTGTTTTATTTATCAAATTAGGTTTTTGGTTACCTTCTTTTATAAATATGTCTTTTTTGGGAAGGGGTAGAAAATCAGATCTAATTGATCTTGCGACAGAAATGGGGGTAGTTTTCGATCCTAATATTAAAATTGTCGCTTTAAAAGATTTAATTGTTAAGAGTGAAAATTATGAAGATTTCATTAAGGGTGTGTTTGATCAAATAGTAGAAGATAGGAAAAGACGGGAAGATTTAGTAAAAGAACAGGAGCGATTAGAAAGGGAAGAAAATTTAAGGAAACAGGAATTGGAGAGAGAAAAACTTGAAAAGGAAGAGAGAAGAAATGAAGAATTAGAGAGGACCGATAGGAGTAGGAAAGAATCTTTCGAGTTAGAAAAATTAAAACTTGAGGCTGAGATCAAACGAGCTGAGAACGGAAGTAAAACTTATGAGGTAGTTAAGAATTCCACTTTGGATATAAAAAACTTAGTTCATAAATATGACTTAAAAGAAGATATTAGTTTATACTTAGTTTTATTTGAAAGGCAAGCGCGTCGTGCCGAAATACCGGAACCCACTTGGATAACTCATCTTTTGGGATTACTTCCTTATGAAATCACAGAAATGATAGCACGTGAACCAGAAGAGAATGTGAAGAATTATGAACAGGTTAAACAATTATTATTAAAACGGTTCAAATTAACTTCCGAAAAATTTCGGCAGTTTTTTAATAAGCATCATAAAGTTCCCGAAAAAACGTGGATAGATTTTTATCATGAACTTTCAACTTATTTTGAGGGATGGATATCCGGATTAGGGATTTCCACCTTTGAACAATTAAAAGACCTAATGATTGTAGATCAAATAAAAAAAACGAGCTCCTTTAGATTTTAAAGAGTTTTTTTTTTTTTTGGATGAATGGCCGGGTATTATATTGCCTCTGCAGTTAGTTGAAAAACTTGAGGAATTTGAGGATGTTAAAAAAACTACCAAAACTAAAACGACTAATCATAACTTTAAATATAAAAGTAATTATAAATTAGAGAAAAATATGGGACAATTTCGTAAATTTGAGGATTTTGAATAAAAAAAAATGGATTCTAAAAGTAGAGATTTTGAAAAAAGGAGAACACTTAAGTGTTTTGAGTGTGGTTCTCCTGAACATTTGCGACCGCAGTGTCCTCGAATAAAAAAAATGGCTTCCGAAAGTATCAATAACATTTGCGAGCGAAACTCGGTTGAAAACCTTTTAGCCCCTTTTACATTAAAAGGTAAAGTAAATGGCAGACAATGTGAAATTTTACGTGATAGTGGCGCAACTATTGATATTGTACCACAAAAATTCGTTAAATCAATGGACATGACCGGAGAGCATGTTTGGGTGCAACAACCGTTGGATTTTACACCAATTTGTTTGCCGATTGCCGAAATACTGCTTGAATGTGAGATAGGAAGCATTGTTACTAAAGCTGCTGTTATTCTTAAGGAATTAGATCGGGGTCGATATCTCCTCGGAAATCGCAGTGCAGCATTCTTAAAGACTCAAAACGTATTAAAGAACTTTCCTGAGCAAATAAATGCGGTAATTACTCGAACTCAAAAACGACAAAAAGAAAATAAGGAAAAGCTTTTAGAGGAAAAATTAGACGTTAAAGAACAAAATATGGAAATTAAGGATGAGGGGGAGGGAGAGTATTTCGTACAAAATATTTTACCTCCGGCAGACCCACATGATTCGCTTGACAGTTTGGCTAAAATAGATTCTCATACGTTGATAGGTGAACAACAGAAAAGTGTGGAGTTAGCGCCTTTAATCGAATCCGCAAAAACTAGTTGTAAAACTGATTTTAAGATAAAAAAGGGAATTTTAGTTAAAAGAAAAGTGAATAAATTGGGAGAGGACGAAAATTTGATTGTTGTTCCAGAAAAACTTAGGGAGCAAATTAAAAGGATGTGTCATGAGGAGGTTTCAGGTCATTTGGGAATTCTTAAGACAAAAGATAAGTTAGTAAGACACTTTTACTGGTCAAATTGTTTCAAAGAAATCGAGGAATATGTAAAATCATGCGATGCTTGTCAACGTGTGGGCAAAGCAACCGATAAAAAGAAAGCTCCCCTGATGAGTGTGCCCGTTATATCAGAAGGTTTTGGCAAACTTAATGTAGATGCTTGCGGTCCTTTGCCGACATCTGCGTAGGGAAATAAATATCTAATTACGGTAATATGTTTAGCATCTAAGTGCCCTGATGCCGTCCCAGTGCCGGATATAACTTCCAAATCAGTAGTGAATGCCCTTATGACGATTTTTAGTAGAATGGGTTTCCCAAAAGAAATCCAAACTGATCAAGGAAAATCGTTTATGAGTGTGTTAACGGTGGAATTTTTGGAAAAATTCGGTATAAAAATTGTTAGAAGCTCGATTTACCATCCTCAAAGTAATCCAGTCGAACGTTTTCATCGTTCTATTAAACGGGTATTAAAAGTTTTGTGTATCGAAAATACTCCAAATTGGGAGGCTCAGCTACCTATCGTTCTTTTCGCACTAAGGACTGTGACTCATGAAAGTACAGGGTTTAGTCCTGCTGAACTTGTTTTTGGGAAAAATCTAAGAACTCTAAATGTTTTGTTATACGAAAAATGGTTAGATCCTCCTGATGAAGAAAAAAATGTTGTACAGTACGTTTTTGAGTTAATAAACCGCTTAAAAAAGAGTCAAGATTTAGCAAGGGAAACCATGGAAGAAATGAGGGACAAACGGAAAAAATGATATGACCGAAATTCCATAAAAAGGGAATTTCACGAGGGTGATTCCGTGTTAGTATTTACAATGAATCAACCACACAAATTGGCTGCTCAATGGAAGGGACCGGGAAAAATTGAGAAAAAAATAAAGTTTACCATATTAACATGTTAAAACCTTATTATAGGAGACCTGAATTGTTAAATGTGGTACTTGTAGCGGAAAATGATTCGTGTAAGATTTCCGAATTAGATGAGGATTTTCCCGATTTGTTAAATGATCCCAATGTATTTCAGTGAAATCGTAGAAAGAAATTCTTTGAGAGAAAAATTAACGGATGAGCAAATTAATCAATTAGAAAGACTGTTATTAAAATTTTCGAAGCTTTTCTCGAACATTCCAGGGAAAACCCATTTGGTAGAACATAATATTGAATTAATTAGTGATAAGAAAATTCAACAAAAGCCATATAAAATGACAAACCGCCAAAATGAAATACTTAAATCTGAAATAGAAAAAATGCTCAGACATAAAATAATTGAACCAGGTGATTCTGATTACATTTCCCCTATGATACTTGTTGAGACACCAAGTAGGGATCCCAGAGCCTGTATTGATTATAGAAAATTAAATGAAATTACGCGTACTCAATTTTATCCCATTCCAAATTTGGAACAGAGAGTAGAAATAGTTTCTGCGGCAAAATATATAACCCTAATTGATTTGACAAAAGGTTATTGGCAAATTCCATTGAGTCTAAAGGCCCGGAAAATTGCTGCTTTTGCAACAAATTTTGGAGTGTACAGACCTCTGCGTATGCCATTCGGTCTAAAAAATGCCCCGTATTATTTTAGTAAACTTATGAACGAAATTTTAACTGGTTGTGAGGACTATGCCGTTCCTTATATAGACGACATCGCTATATTTTCACAGACTTGGGATGATCATATAAAGCATTTACAAGAGGTATTGAAACGTATAAAAAGAAATGACTAATAAAACAGAAATAAAATCATTTTTAGGACTTGCAGGTATAGGACAGGCAGTATATTCCCATGTTTTCTGTTATAACTTCTCCTTTGACAGAATTATTAAAGGGTAAAAATAAAAAGGGTAAAGTCGAATGGAATGAGGAATGTACCCAAGCATTTAATTTATTAAAACAAAAACTTTCTAACAAACCCCTTTTGCATGCACCAGACTTTTCAGAACCATTTATATTACAGACAGATGCGTCAGATTTGGGTTATGGGGTAGTGTTAGCACAACAAGATGGAAAACGAGAAGAACATCCTATATTATATTTGAGCAAAAAGTTTACTGCAGCTGAGAGAAAGTACTCAACCACGGAAAAAGAATGTGCCGCAATAATATACGGCATTAAAAAATTAAAGGGTTATATTGATGGACAAACTGAATTTTTCATCCATACAGATCACAATCCTCCAATGGCGCAGCGACGGGGGGGGTCCAGCGGGTCCGGACCCCCCCTATGAGCTAAGATTTTTTATTCGGAAATTTATGCATTATGCAGGGCCTGATTATCGCAGTGGCATGTGGGGCCCGGGCCCCTGACCTTGAATAGCAGGGGGCCCTAAAACTAATTTCTTTTTTTATTATTTGATCACTATTTGTTCTGTGTACAAAAATTTTGGTCACTTTTTCAACTATTTTCACATCGTCAAGTACTGGCGTGGGTCTAAGAAAGCATGTGTGCCTCAGGCCTTACATGAAGTCAAGCAGGCCCTGGCATTACGTATAAAAATTCGACCAGAAATTTGTAGAAAAATCGACATATTTTTACTTTCCAAACATACGTATGTAAGGAAAGTATTGTAATTATGCCAAATAATCCGATTGCAACAATTTGAAGTTTGAATTTTCTACATGATTTGAGGTTCCCTAAGTTCAATTTTGCTATATTTACGATGATGTATGTATATAAGTATGTATGTGTGTGCCTACGAGTGAACACGATAGCATCTAAAAGCTTTGTTTCAATAAGCTGAAAGTGTGTACATATGTTATAAATCACTTTAGCAAGAACCCTATTGATTTTGATGAATTTAGTCCTTATAGTTTTTTTTTCTTACAGAGACACAAAGAAAAATTTCTTATCATTATGTCCTATGGGCCCAACTTTTTTTAAAGTCAACTTCAACGTGAGTGCTTTATTCCACGCGTGCGCAGAGATTTTTCAGAGTGAAGCACCAGGAGTTAAAAAAATAAAAATAAAATAAAATAAAAATTTTAACTCCTTGAAAAATCCTAAGTGCAACAGAGAAAGCTATTGCCTGTGTTGACGAGATAAGTCCGGACGGCGGAAAGGAAGCAGGGCGTCCCCCAAAACACGGTAAACCGTTCAGTCTCGCTATTAGTAAAAAAAAGGGGGTGGAGGCATAAATTTAAATAATTATAACAAAATTCAGAAAAAATCTTTAGTGAAATAAAATATAGAAGTTATAGCATCTATATGCCTTATTCAATAGAGGTGAAAATTTATACACAAGTTATGGGTCTCCATCGCACAAACAGTGTAGATTTTGGTGAATCTAGCACGTACAGCTTTACTAAAATGACACAAAGAAAAATTCATTATCATTATGGCCTATGGGCCCGAATTTTTTATGTGCGATAACGGCTTTGTAATGCGAGTCGATATATGTGAGTGAACACGATAGGGAGTAAGTTCAAATGAGCTGAAAGTTGATACGTATGTTATAGGTCACCGTAGCACGAACCCAAAATGAATTTGGTAAATTTAGCCCTTTTTTTTTACGGAGACAAAGAAAAATTCTAATTATAGCCTATGGGTAGAAATTACTTAAGTACGATAGCGTTTAAATGCCTTATTGGACTGAATTGAAAATTTATATACATATTATAGATCACCGTCACACGACGGGTAGGAATTTTGTAGAATCTAGCACTTGTAGTTTTTTTCCAGGGACACCACAACGAAAAATTCTTTATCAGTATTTATATGGCTAATGAGCTCAAATTATTTAAAGTGTGATGGTGCCTAAACGCCTTATTCGATTGAGCTGAAAATTTGTACACATATTATAGGTCACAGTTGCACGAACTGCATAGATTTTGGCGAGTTAAACCCTTATTGATTTTTACAGGGACACAACAAAATTTTTTTTATCATTATGATCTATGGGCTCAAATTATTTGAAGAGAAATAGTGTAAAATTAAACAGTATACTCAAACATCGTATTATACTTTTCATTTTTGTTTATTTAACGACTTTTCTTTCTTTAATTTATTTATACAGCCATTAATTACTTAAAGTTCGGAAAATCGAGTGGAGTCACTCCAGATTTTTTTCTTTTATAAAAGCCTTATTGTCTTATTACATTCTCTCTTCTCTTTAAAAATATTAAATTAACATAGTGTATATCTCATAATTCACTCTAACCCTATATATGAGTATGCTAGCAAAATTGTTTCACAATACATAGGGGCTTACTTTATTCGCATCGAGATCATCTCGAGATCGAGAGTGACGTCACAATGACGTACCAAAACGAAACCTGAATACCGTTTTCTCAGTTTGCTACTTTATTCCACATTTTTCGAGACGGTCTCGAAAGTAAACATTCGTTATCAAAACGAAGCCTACTGTGTTTGCGAGACGTTGTCGAAAGCGAATTGTAGAAGCATTTTTCAATATGGCGTCTACGTAATTTCTATGGATGTCGAGCAAAATAGAGGAATTCCGAGAAATTATTTAAGAAATTGATCTTCCAGATGTGAGATTCACCAAACTATTCAGTCTGGATAAAGAAATTGTGATATTTCTCTGCGACGAAATGAAACCGTCCCAAATCATAACTACATACTATCATAAATAATTACTTCATCCTCTCAGTTCTTTTCCTTATTACATTGATATTTTATGCTTTTTTTCCTCTCTCTCTGTCTGAATAGTTATGAAAATTCCGATGGTTTCAAATTGTTTTTAAATTGTTATATGCTTTGTAATCGTCATTGTATTTTTATCAGGACAAGTTTGTTTTCGATTTTAACATTTTTCTAATAGACACTAGATAATCTTTATTTACTTTAACATAAATTTCAAATTAATTCAGATGCATTAATAGTAATAATAATAAATACTTGGTATATCTTTAAGTGACAAACTTTTTCATCATCTACCATTTATATCTATTTCATCAATATTAAATACCACATTCTATAAAAATATAAATATGGCATAAAATTGTTACTTATAACAATATATTTCCTTCATTTTAACTTCGGAAAATTTTTAATCACTCATACTCACACAACAGTTGTTAGCAATTAAATTATTTTCGAATGACTAATATAATTTCTCTTTACTGACAACAATTTCATATTACAGTCGTCAGCAAATAAATACTGCACTTAATACTGTTTTGTTAAATAAGTCATTTTGAATCATGTTCTTAGACAAGGATTTATTTTCAAAAAAAAAAATATACCATGAAGCACTTATTATAAACATATTTAAAATATACAACCTTTTATTAACCATCTCTCACAGACATTATTAACTTATAAAATATACAACATTTTATTAACTTCATGTCTCAAAGACATGAAGTTAATAAAAGGTTGTATATTTTAAATATGTTTATAAGGATTTATTTAATAGAACAGTATTAAGCATGAAAAATCATGTATAATAGAATTAGATTTTTTTGTGTTTGTGTGCATGAAGTGTATATACATGTATGATACAGGGTTCCCATGGGTCAGGGAAAACCGGAAAAGTCAGGGAATTTGAAATTACTGAGAAAAGTCAGGGAAAACTGTAAATATTGCTCAAAAACCTGGAAAAATGATGATATAAACCTGGAAAATGCTTTTTGAACATTCAATTTATATCACAAGTCACATTACTATATCGTCTTTTATGTTGCAAGCTATGTTTTGTTTTATACTGTGAGCTATTTTTTATGTCACGAACCAAATTTTGTGACTGGAATTTTCTAAAAATAGACCTGGAAAAGTAAGGGAATTTTATTTTTGAAATTGAGTGGGAACCCTGATGATAGTGATTGCTACGAAACAGATTTTTGTGCATTTTGAGATTGATACATAGCAAGGTAACAGAACCCAGTGATTTTTTTTTTATGTGTGTGAAGTGAAGTGTGCATATATGTGCACAGTGGTGAATGTTGTAATATGGATTTTCCTGCATATTTTAGATTCATGCACTGCAAGGTAGCGGCAAACAGTGAAGGCTGTTTTTTCTTTCGTGTGCAAAAGAGTACATATGTGCATGACAGTAATTGTTACAGAACCGAGTTTTGTAATTCATACACAATAAGGTAGCAATCCCAGTGGCAGAAAATTTTGAAGTTGTCTGTGACAGGCTTTTAAAATTTCATAATCTGTCTGCAAAATTTGCATGTAATCAGGGGTGAAACTGAAAATGGCTTACACTCAAAAAGACTGAAAGCTGATGGGGGGTGGGGGTTTACATCAGTGGTGGTCTTGTGCAACAATACACAAATACAATTTTACTACAAAACGATATAGTATAAACAATTGTATTTATTCAATTCATCTCATTCTATTAAATAATTTATAGCAATTTCATATAAATTTAATGAAAAGCAAACTAATTTTATTTCATTTAAAATATACCTTATATAGGCTTTTCAATTTTGGCTAATCAATTTCGATCACAATCGTGATCATCTTCAGAGCCACTTGTTACGTCTTCGTCCTTCGTTTTATGGTTTCGCGGTTTGTTGTCAGAGTTCCTTCGCTTCACTTCGGATTCTTGTAAGAGGTGTTGCCATGCAGCTGGGATAATGGAATGTTCTCTATTGTTTACTGTGTTGGGGTTAGTGATAATTTCAAGGGCCTCCCGTTTTAGAGCGTAGTTATGGTTATTGTAGGGAGCTATTTTTTGGACGTTAATAGAGTTAATGTTTATTGGGTTGTTATTATGGGTAGTGGAGAAAGCGGTAGAGGTTTTTCCTAGTTTAAGGTCTGCACGGTGTTCTTTTTCACGATCGGCTATTTTTCGTTTAGTCATCCCGATGTACCAGGCTTTTTTACTATTGATATGTTCGAAGTTGATTTTATAAATTCCGGAGGTGTGGTTTTGTGGAATGGGGTCTTTTTCGTTCCGGATGTGTTGAAAGATATTTTTGTCAGGTTTTATTGGAATGTTTACGCTATTATTTTTGGCTTCATTTTTTATTTTAATGCTGGCGCCTTTTTGTAACGGCGCCAGCATTAAAATAAAAAATGAAGCCAAAAATAATAGCGTAAACATTCCAATAAAACCTGACAAAAATATCTTTCAACACATCCGGAACGAAAAAGACCCCATTCCACAAAACCACACCTCCGGAATTTATAAAATCAACTTCGAACATATCAATAGTAAAAAAGCCTGCTACATCGGGATGACTAAACGAAAAATAGCCGATCGTGAAAAAGAACACCGTGCAGACCTTAAACTAGGAAAAACCTCTACCGCTTTCTCCACTACCCATAATAACAACCCAATAAACATTAACTCTATTAACGTCCAAAAAATAGCTCCCTACAATAACCATAACTACGCTCTAAAACGGGAGGCCCTTGAAATTATCACTAACCCCAACACAGTAAACAATAGAGAACATTCCATTATCCCAGCTGCATGGCAACACCTCTTACAAGAATCCGAAGTGAAGCGAAGGAACTCTGACAACAAACCGCGAAACCATAAAACGAAGGACGAAGACGTAACAAGTGGCTCTGAAGATGATCACGATTGTGATCGAAATTGATTAGCCAAAATTGAAAAGCCTATATAAGGTATATTTTAAATGAAATAATTTATAGCAATGTTTGATACAACACAATATAAATAATACAAGTTTTAGTTTTGATACAGCAATTTTTATAAGTGAATTGTTATCCGAAAGTTGCAGACAAATTTTTTTCTCAGTGCAGACAAAAACTGTCCGCAAGCCGTTTTTCTGTGTCCGCGACTATGTCGCCGTGTTTCTGCCACTGGGGTAGCAATACAAGTGATATATATATTTTTTAATTTTATCGTGCATGTAGCTTACAAACATGCTTGAAAGTGATTGCTACAATAAAGATTTTCTCACACTTTTTAGATTTATAGAAAATATGGTAGCAGCACACAATATTTTTTTTTTTTTTTAGTACAACAGGACTATTTCTTTCAATCTGGTATTTTGTATCGTTACCAATTTATAGTGTTCCACTTCGAAAATGCCTTCAAACTTCCTCCATAGTTTATCTTTTTTTTTTTTTTTTTTTTTTTTTTTTTCATATGCGTGAAGCTTACATATATACACTCGTGATAATAATTGCTACGGAATCGAATATTGTAAATTTGAGATTTATACTCAGTCAAATACAATTAAATTTATTAGTACATTTAAGTACTATTGTAACTGGTGTTGTACAGTACCGTAGATACATGTAATAATGTATCAGTACAAAAAAAATAAATTACAAACAGTTATCTATATATATATATATATATATAAGAGTAAACTTACTAATCACCGACTCAACACAGTCGTGGCGATTCTATGGAAGATAAGAGTCGCCAATTTTGGTAACCACGTTGGTTTTAGGACACTGACGCCCACTAAGACAGGATTTTGTGAAATATCTTTTCATTCCCCCCCCCCCCGCCCTGGGGGGGCAGAAGGCAAAAACCCCTTTATAAGCATAACTCAACTCCAAATTGCTTCACTGTGAACAAATTGCAGAGGGAGAGACTAGACTTGAGTACAAAAAAAGTATTTTCTGCGATTTGGGATTTTTAAGAGGGGGGGGGGGAGGGGTAAAAACAATTTTCGGAGGCAAATTTAGAAAAATATGGATTTTCGAGTAAAACTCTACCAATAATAGCACAAAGATATAGAAAACCATCAAGAACCTTCAGGATATTTCCAAAAATTCATTTTTTTTTTTTTTTTTTCGATTTTGGGGGGGAGTTACGAGGGGACAAATTCGAGCCACATTTTAGCGCTGAATTTGTCCGGGGAAATCTATAGGAGCTGAGGTCACGAGTTTTAGTGTGTGGTTTATTTTCGTGTTTCCAACACCCATTATAATGAAATTTTGCATAAGGGGCAATACACTCGTTTCCAAGTATAACTTGGCTTCAAATTATCTCAGCAAAATTGAATTTTATGCGTGGGTTGTTTATGCTTCCACAACACAAACAGTAAAGGGATTTTATGAAATTTCTCCCCCCCCTCCCTTTTAAAGGAGGGGGAAGGCAAAACACGAATATAAGAGTAATTTTGCTCCAAATTATCTGAGGATAACGATTTTTTGATATGTCGATTGATTATGCGTAATCAAGACGCACACTATAAAGGGATTTTGTAAAATTCCACCTTATTCGCCTTGGGGGTGGGTTTAGGGAATCATGTTTCCATGCGAAACTCTGCTCCAAACTATCTTAGGCGATTTTTTATGTGCTGGCTGGTTATATGTTCCCAACATGCACTATACAGGGATTTTGTGAAAATTCTCCTGCCCCCCCCCCTTCCAGGATGAGGGGTGGGAGAAAAAACATGTTTTAAACGTCAACGTGAGTGCTTCGGAGTACCTGCATTTGGTCGCAACCAATGCTTACCTCCAACGAAACATGAGGAAAACATAAAAATAATCTTCCATAAAATAATTAAAAGCCAAAAGGATGAATTTAGAATTTTGATCTCTGAATAAATCTCCGTGTGAGCAGAGACCAATCAGAGTGAAGCACTAGGAGGTAGCTACCGAAGGTAGCGAGAACTTTAACTTGGATTTTGACTGATTTCAATGATTTTTATTATTAATGATATGGTATTTTGAGAATTAATTTCAATATAATGACCAGCGAAGCGGGCAAAGCCTGCTAGTTAATTATAAATTTACCATATTATTTATATTTAAAAATTGGCGATTACTTAGTGGCATGAGGATAATATGCAAGCACCTCAAAAAATACATTTGAAAAAAAAAATATTCATATTAGGGATGCACCGGATAGCAGTTTTGGCTGAATATTCAGCCAACCGAATATCGAATATTTTTCAAACCTAATAGTAACTATTCGGCCGAATACCGAGTATTCGGCTGGCTGATTTACTTATATTCAAGTGTCAATCAGCTAATTTTTTGTGAACTTTTTCAGTAATATCATTTACATTTAGTAATATTTCATTTTTTTAACACGTTAATCGCCACGATAATATCAGAAAAATTTTCACATGGGCCATGGTAACTTTATTAGACAATTTAGTTAAAAATGCGTCAGGCGCATATGACTGACATGGCGATTAACGTGTTAATAATTACTCGGCGTATATCATATTCCTTTTAGGGTTATTTCCTAGTTAAAAATGCGTCAGACACATATGACTGACATGGCGATTAACGTGTTAATTATGAAAAAAATATTACAAAAAACTACTATTCAGAAACTATGGTTTATATAAATATAGAAAAATATTAGGAAATATTACCAAACATAAGTAGTGGTGTAATGCTGAATTCACAGTCAAAGAAAATTATTAACTGTCTGGCTTCTTAATAAACTTACAAACTTTCTTAAGTAACAATATCTTGTTGCACCCACTCCAAAAAGAATAATTTGGTGTGTCACTCACACGACTTTCTCTTACCCTAAAATTTAATACTATAAATACAGGTTGGAGATTAAGAAGTAAGATAACAAGTACTGTTATGTAAACCTATGTTAAAAAATTCGAATTAGGCTTCGGAAGAGTTTTATTATGATAATTAGCCCCCCCTCAACCCCCTGTTTCATCAATGCACCTACATTTATATAGAATTTAATTCAGTTATTAAGAAATAATTCTGTTTTAAAAAATAATTTATTAAAATTATTATTTAAACAAATTATCTTTTATGATAATGCAGACGATTTCTATATTAGAGAAGTAGTATCATACTAAATATTTAAAAAAAAAGTTTAATTTATTCTCAATTTTTTTTTTTTTTTTTGGTTAAAAATGAAAAGAGTCGATAACTTTATTTTAAATTATCACAGATCGATGGTTCAACAATTCGTTTTAAAGGTATTGGCGAGCTGTTTTGAAAGTTATCCATCATAAAAATTTACTCCCATCGAGCGGGGGACTTCCCCCCCCCCCTCCAAGGTGGGAGGCGAGGCTCCTACATACACAAAATTCTTTTCCCAGTTGACTATCTCTATTACAAAAAATATCTATTTGTTTCATTTTGTTTAGTGCAGTCTATAGATGTTAAACTCT
This sequence comes from Salticus scenicus, assembly GCA_963930645.1. NCBI lineage: Eukaryota > Metazoa > Arthropoda > Arachnida > Araneae > Salticidae > Salticus > Salticus scenicus. Next base: position 86,808,973 of record OZ005651.1, read on the forward strand.
ACTTACCTGCAATTCCCCCCATACACGTAATGTATTTGAATACTTTCGAGTGTCCCTGTACACGAACCATTTGCTTCATCTCAACGAAAAGCTTACTGTAGCATCCCTATAGAATACCGACTTTGGAATTTCTGCTATTATTTGTTCTTGAAATATGCTGGTAACAGACAGGCACACAGACCATTCGCTAAAAACATGATTTTCGTATTCAGGGGATCTCAGAACATGTAAATATAACAAAAACTCACATTCAAAAATTTGACCCTAAAACAATACTTTCTCGACCCTATGGGTAAGAGAAAGTGAAAAACAGAAATGCAGCATTTGAGAAAAATCAATTTAAAAGTGACAACGTACTGGATAACCTATATCAAAACTGTTGTAAATGTCTCTGACTCTCATGTGAATAAATTGTGAGATAGAGATGCGATACTGTTCGTGCATGTTGGGGCACTTCATATACATTTTTTAGTAACAAGTTAAAAACTGCTAATATATGACTTGTGTCATTTTTCTTGCCAGATTTGGATCCGACCTTTTTTTGATCTCTTGAAGTTTCCTAGATTGTAACTTGAATTGTAATCATGTGAATTATGTACGTTCTTTCTTAACTCAACTTAGAAAAGTATCGTTATACTGTTATTGATAAAGACAACTTTTGTTAGATATTATTAATTGTTATGATTAATGTAACTAATAATTTTCTTTAATGTTACTTGAAATTAGATGAAATAATTGTTTTCCTTTAAATACAAACTATTTCTTAATTATAATAATAAAGCACCACAGAACTGGCGTTTTAAAGTAATCACTACAGAACTTTGGATAAACACCATAAAATTCAAAACTCGCAACAATTGTTTTGGGTCGAAATAACACACAACCCTTCGTCAGGCGAACAAAGTAGGCACGAGTGTGGCAGTCAAAGCGGCAATGCACCTTATTACCAACGCGTAGCTGCTTTGTTCGCCTGACGAAGGGTCGTGTGTTATTTCAACCCGAAACAATAGTTGCAAGTTTATTGCATTTTATGGTGTTTATCCATAGTTCTGTAGTTATTATATTTCTTAATTACTCTGAAAATTTTAATTATAATTAAAAATCGCAAATTTTTTTCAAATAATTAAAAATTTTTTAAAAATTGAATTTTTATACGTTCCAACTAGCTGAATAATTTAATATTCGACTAGTCGAATAGTTTGATTCGACTAAACTGAATATTCGGTAGTATGGCCGAATACCGAATATTCGGTGCATCCCTATCATATCTTTTCCTTTTCTATTTCATTACTTTAAGAAAGATGATCCTAATTCATAGCAGGAGTTTCAGAAAGCATGAGGCATTTGCACATCTGCGTGCAGTTCATAATTTTTTTAAATGGAAATAAATTAAAGAAGTGCAGTTGGTAGTTGGCTCACTGTCAGATATTTATGAAATTTTAAATTTCAACATGGTTGGGTGTTACATAACGAAAATTGCATTGTGTAAATGGGGAGGGCCTGACGCCTGACACAGGGGGAAATTTACTTTTACCCACCTCTTGGCGATTTTTCTGGAATTCGCCTGGATGGCACCGTTCCGAATAGTAACTCTCACTGGCAGCATACAAAAGGGAGCTTTTCAGCGATATAACCAAACAAGAAAACACATCGAAGAAAAGCAATTTGATCAGAAGCAATACATATAAAAAAGAAAATCATCATTAAAATGTCATCCTTTGATGACTTAAGTTCAATTATAAGAGCAATTAAATTTACTAGCTCTAATAAATGTAATTTTTTAATTAATTCTTAAAACTTATCTCTATTCCTTCTTAATTCTCTTCATTACAATTTATGATACTCTACGATAAATCAAAACTGAACCAAAACAAAAGAAGTGAACAAGCAACATACATATTGCAACAATTTGGTATTCATATCCATACATTTTATATTTTCTTTAATATGGCTAATTTAAAGTATTAATGTTATTTAGCAACTTCTACACAATAAAAGTGCAATATGTAAATTAAGATAACGATACATTCATAATCAACTAATGATCATTAAAAACAGTCTGTTTTCAATTTATTGTTTCTATTGAGACTGACAAAGTTTAAATACATTTACTTCTTGCAGTCACTTTAAATACATTCTCTTCTTGCATTCCAATGAAAGAAAATTTGCATGCTTCATGCTTTAAAATAGGCTCAATGGCATTGTTAAAATGCAATAAAGACTGAACACACTCACACACAAAAAATTACATCTTATATTAAAAATATAAATACTTTAATATGTTAAATACAAGGAAAAAGTGTATCTAAAAAGGTTTGTAATTAAAAGTACTAATTTTAAATCTAAGAAAATAGTTTATTTTTAAGTTTGATTGCATCTATTCTTCTATAATTTGTACATCTAGGAACCCCCAAGCCCATTACATAAATAATGTTTTCCCTTTTCTAGAAGGAGAACATTATTATTATTAAAATAATAAACGCATGCAATTTGTAAACAATTCGACAATAAACAAACAACACGGAGGTGCGATCCGAAGCCGATTACAGTTAATGTTCGCTATGAATCTTGGAAAATAGTTTTCTATTTTTTTATTGGTTAAAAAATGCGAAGAAGAAGTTAAAAGTAACTCCTCCTTCGCTGTTATGTCATTTCGAAGGGAGGGACTTACTGTCGTTTCACTGACGATATCATCTCGATTTCACTTATCGGACGAGAGGAATAAAGTACCAATTCTTGCACACTTCGTTTTCTAGGTATCGTTTCCAGACAATAACGAAAGACGTCACTCTCGATCTCGAGATGATCTCGATGCGAATAAAGTAAGCCCCATATATTCTTGATTTCCACTTAAATTTCTTCAGAAAGTATCCAAGGGGCGAATTACATTATCCTTTTTTGAAAGAACGTTTTTCGGCAAGCTCGGGTGTAACAGTTTTCAGAAAACATCTGATTCTAGCGTCAAAGCACTAAATTACCTTTTCACGGAAGGTGACAAATTATTTTGAAACTGGAAACATGGGAACAATGATCTCTTAAAATTGGATTTGAAATCCCTGTTTTTGATCTCTCGTGTTATGTCGGCTTTGCGGCAACATGTGTTGTGCGCTATTATTCATTCTTCAGACCAGACGACACCCCACACAGGTCGCCGTTGGCAAGTATTCCTGAAATTTTTCTTTGTTTACATGCATCTAGAATTTCTAAGAAAAAGGGATTATAGACGAGGGTCAGTTTGGGAGAAGACTTCTCCGAGAAGTTCAGAATCAATGAAACAATTTAAGTTTCTCAGCCAGTTACAGATTTTGATTTGTTTTTTTTGACAAAAAAGGTAAGCACTTTTCTGTTCATGTTTTAAATGGTTTAATATATAAATTCAACCTACAAAATGTTCAAAAAAATTGTATTGGAGTAGGGTTAAGTCCGATTATCTTCTATAGGGATCTAGGTCTGAGTGGAATGCCCTCCGGTCTTTCTGAATGATTCTAGTCCGTATTCGCGTGAGTTTCGGAGAAAACAACGACAAACACTGTATGGCTAGACAAAGGAGCGCGACCTGGGCTCATTCAAAAGGACGATAAGTCTAGTTTTAAATGTTGTAAATCAATAGTTAAATATATAGATCTAAATCAACAGAAAGTGGAAAAACTCAAACAAAATTAATCTCGAATTTTAATAAATTAATCATTAATTAAAAAAAGTGAAATTTATTTACAAATATAAGATTTAAAGTTCTTTTTTTATTTGGTATTTCTTAAAAAATAGTTTATTTATGCACTTATTTATTTAATATTTTTTCAAATATATAATTGTAAGGAATTATACTCATATTATGCATTTTTCATCTTCAATAAGTTCAACCCATGTACAAATTTAGAAGTTTAAAACTGAGTCTAGAGTTAAATGTTTCTTGGTTGGATCTAAAAAAAAAAAAAAAAAGAAAAAAAGAAATATAGGCTTCATAATCTAAAAGTTTTTTTTTTATTATTATTAAAATAATGTTTAACGAATTTTCCTATTTAAGATTTATGTACAATTTTAATTTAATCAAAATCCTAAAACGTAGGAAAACACTTAATTTTAAAAGAAACTCTTACTGTTTTGGATAAACTTTTGATTTGAACCAAAATTTGTGGATGAAAGTAAACATCTTTAATGTGATTTAATTACTTTTTTTTGTCATTTCCATTGTGAGGAAAACTTAAACTTACTGTATTGTTGCATGGGATTTTAAAATTATCCTTGAGAAAAATGACATGTACAGTCGGCAGCAAAAGTATCCGAGCTCTAGCCAATAATTCCGATATCAAAAAAGTACACTTAATACTGTTATATTAAATACATCCTTGTCGAATCATGTTCTTAGACTGACTAAGAACATGAATCGACAAGAATTTATTTAAGAAAGCGTGTACTTTTTTTAAACAGGGATTATTGTTAGTGCTCGGATACTTTTGCTGCCGACTGTAGTTTACAGTTTTTCAGTTTGGGATTTGGATTGAATATTAATCTATTATGATATGAAGGGGGTCATTACAAATTTTTCATTTATATCTTTCAAACATAATGAATAAAGTACTTTCTGGCACATCCTTCGCCAGAAAAGAAAAAAAAAATACAGTTATTTTTATAAAACTACTGGCATAGTTATTTTTGTTCAATTACATCTTATAGATTCTGAGAGATAGTTTTCAAAAATTTGTAGCATTGGAACAACACTTGTTAAGCTATATACACAAAAGTTAGACTAACAGTTGATATCGTTGTTGTTGTTATTATTATAAAGTAAGTATCACTGATATAAAATTCGGCAAATTCCACGTGATAGATTCTGTGGTAGATCTTTCAAAAAATATGGTAAAAAACTTATTATTTCATAATGTTATTTGCTCCAAATTATCAAAATGTAACTAAATGAGACATTTTGTGAAATTATATGCAGTTGATCATGCGTTACTGGGGGAACGAAATTCTTGCACATCATTCAATAAAAAGGAAGGAAGAAAATAATAATTATAATTATAACAAAGGAACTCGCTAAACAAAGAGGGATAAATGATGTTTATGTTGGAGTACCCTCCATTTGGTCGTTTCAAAGGATTCTAGCCCGTGTTCAAGCGAGTTTTGGAGAAAGCCACTGAAGACTCCGAAACGCGAAACCGAAGAGCGTGACCTGGGTTCGAACGAAGGCTTTTAGATATTTGAGAATGCCCTGGTTCGAAACCGGCATTTTCTGTCGACCAAGTTTGCGGGAAAATTGTCAAAACATTCAAATAGTCGCAAAAAATTAACTGAAAGCTGAAAAAAGGAAAATTAAAAAAAAAAAAAAAAAAAAAAATAGAAGAACAAGGCAGAAACTGGGGGTAGTTATTAAGTCTTTTAACAACAGTTCAAGTCTTTAGAAACACAACTAGATACATTAGAATGATACGGAAGAAAGTTTTATGATTGCCAAGCAATACAAGATTTTGTTGGTTTCTTGTTAAGCTTTTCCTAATTATATACACAATTATGTGCACAATGTAAATTTTTCGTATTTTATTTATGTAACTGCCGTATGGAACAACAACAACAAAAAAAAAAACTAGCATGTTGCGGCCACTGCATGACTTTCTTATATATTTTTTTATACAAATTCACCAGCAAAAGTAATTTATTAAAATTAGCTTCGACGATGATTGCAGACGATTTACACCCTAAATATATAATAAATAATAGTATAACATTAAATACCCTATGAAAGTCAATTTTATTCTCTATAAGACATCTTTTTTTTTTTTTTTTAATTATTAAAAAAATCGATAACTTTACTTTAAATTATCGAAAGTCGATGGTTCAACCATTCGTTTTAAAGGTATTGTATGGACGAGCTTCTTTGAAAGATACACTCCCCCTCACTCGGGGGGACTTCCCTCCAGAGACGAAAGCATTACTCCTACATATACAATTTTTTCTCCAGTTAACTATCATTATTTATTACAATTATTATTATCATTTTAATTTCATAATGATTATTAAAAAATAATTCTCTTTACGTATTTATACGTAATTTTGTCTGATACCATCATGTTAAAATTTTAGAAAAGTGGGATGACAACGCCACCTGTTGGACAATTTCCCCCAAAATTTGATAGGCACTAATTTATGTCAAAATGCATCTATGTATCAAATTGTCTGAAATTATGTGCTGTAACATCTGAAATACATTTGCCACAAAATTTTGTCACACACACAGACAAACATTTTCTAAAAGTGCTCAAATCGTGTTCTAGACTTCGCAAAACGTGTAAATTCATCGAAAACACGATGTCAGAATTTTTCACGAATCTAATATTTTCTTCTATTAAATATCGGAGAAAGTAAAAATAAAACATGAAACGATTTGTAAAGATATTTTTGGTCCATTTTCAGAGATTTTACCCCTGTTTTGCATTTGAATATGTTAATTTTATTTCGAAATTTGAGGATATGACTTTGAATCGTGCTGTTAAGGTCATCCCTTTTTAATAAGAAAAAAATGTGATATGCAAAAATCTTAAAATAACTCGTAAAGTATTTTTCCCCTTATTTAATTTAATTATTACAATTATGTTAGGTATGGTAGGTTTCTCAGATGTGCTAGCCCATGACAACCTAAAAACGGGGGATCGATCTATTGAACCAGAAAAAAATTTACAAATGAAGTGAAAAAATTGTTGCCTGTATCAGTCCCATAGACTAAAACTATAAAGAGCTGTCAAATATATCCAATTTCTGGATAAACTTCGTACCAGATTTTTATAATAGTGGGTCTCATTAAATAAAATCGGACGAAAACACGATCAATGATTTCTATAAAAAATAATTGTAATTTTAAAAATTTAAATGATGACAGCTATAAAAAAAACTCCCATATAGGGCCCGATTTAGACTACCTGGAGCCCCGGGGCAATCTTTTTCTAGGGGCCACGCTTGCAGTGGCATAAAAGGTCTTTACGTTGCAGAATACCTGCATACGATTCTGAGTGGGCCCCTTAACGGAGAGGGGCCCACATGCCTTAGAGTTAGTCAGGGCATATACATAAAATAGGTTTCAATAGCCCTGCATGCTTTAATTTTTTTCTTTTTGGACCCCCCCTACCGAAATTTTCTGGCTGCGCTACTGCAATCCTCTGACATTTTTGAATAAAAATTCCGGAAATCAAATAATCCGCGATTATTTAGATGGGCTTTGGCTCTACAAGCCTATAACTATAAAGTTGTTCATAAACGAGGAAAAGATAACACAAATGTAGATTGCCTTAGTCGAAATCCTGAAATGGTGAACTAATAAACTGAACGGCTAGATCAACGAGTGCGACATGGGATCGAATTTTTTATCTATAGGATATATTAAATAAAAAAACTGGAATGACTCCACTCTACTTACCGAACATAAATAATTAACGGATGTTTAAATAAATTAAAGTAAGATAAGTTGATAAATAAACAAAATAGGATATTATAATAGGTTGTTTGAGTATTTTCCCCAAATAAGTATGTTGTTAATTGAACGTAATGTATCCAAATTCTTTTGTGCATCATTGTAAAAACTGTAAATGGTAAGCTTGCAAGATCAAATATTTATCTTTTTTTTTTTCCCTTATGTTTAAAATAATTTAGCACTACTGACTTTAAAACTGCAATGTATAAAGTTCTATTTTGTATAGCAGCTTAAAATAAATAAATAAATAAAAATAACTGTAAATCCCACATTTATGTAAATCTGTATGTTCTTGCGATAGAAACCTATAAATTTCTATCTTAATCAAAAATAGAGCTTAGACGTTAGTGCACTTCAAGTAATTTGAGCCCATAGGCCATAATGATAGAGAATTTTTCTTTGTGTCCTTGTAAAAAAAACTATAAATGGTATATTTAAAAAAATCTATACTCTTCGTACTACGGTGAACTATAACATACGTATCAACTTTCAACTCAATCGATTAGAGGTTTTAGACGTTATCGTGTAGTTCATTCACATACATACACACATATACAGGGTAGGTGCCAGTGGCATGCTCCAGTAATTGACATCTTTCCCCAAAATAATTAATAAATAAGTAAAAAAAATAAATATAGAAATGCTGCCATCTATGTTTAGTCCATCAAACTAGTGATTTATTTTTGATTAATCCATTATACTCATCAAATGACATTTGTATCATAAAATGTAAGTAAAACATGTGAAGTGAAGAAAGCAAGCAGACATTTTTCAAGTTCAGCTTGCAAAATACGAATTTTCAATATGTGAATTCTTTACATTTTGCAATTTCAAAATAAAATATTAAAAATTAAAAAAAGACATTTTTAAAAAAGGTCCGTCGATTTAACAGTTGAGAATTTTCTGAATGTGAAAACAGAATTTAAAAATATGTATTAGTTAATAAGTTATTTGTAAAGAAACTTTCCCCATAGAATAACATTGGCTCGGGCTTCCGGAGACGGTAAGTAAAGAGGGCCGTTAAGGTGAATCAATGCTTTAATCTTGTTACATTTTAATTAATTTTAGAAATATTTCTAAACAGTTGCAATTTTTAATCTATTAATATACATATTTAACTACTGAAATGTAAATTTAAGTATTTGTTAGTATTTTTTGTGAATTTATAAGCTACGTATGTCAGTTACTGAATAATTTATTAGACTATGCACCAGTAAGTGGCATGGGGTGTCATTCACTGGTGGTTGGTTGACATTCTTTGTTATTACATTTAAATATATAAATTAGAAGGGTTTTGCATGAAAATTAAATTTATATCATTTCTGAAGCTTTTTATTCACGCTTTCCAGTAACTGACACCATTTATGAGGAAGGTGTCAATTACTGGAACACCTATACCAAATACTGGTACATACTTCCCCCCCCCCCCCAATGCAGTTTAACCCTTTGCCGCTCAGTGTTCCACTACATGGAACACTTAACTTCGCTAGCTTCTCCAACTGTTAAATTCAATTGCAAATGCATAAAAATAGGTTTATTTTTAATTTTGAACTTTCCTTTACACCCATAGATGACACCACTACACAAGGCCTCCCCGTGTGTAAACCCTGGGTCATGCGAAATCTGCTACACAGGTATAATACAGTGTTTTTTAATTCATATGCAAAATCTTTTACTCATTTACGCGCTTCGCTGTGATGCTCACTTAGACGCACTTTTCAGAGCTCTAGTGGCGCAGTGTTCCAGTTGATGGAACACCCACAGATTAAAAACGGTAAGTACTATCTTTACAAAATTATACCTGCGTACTCCTTTAGACCTAAATAGATAGTCTACAACTTCTTTTCTTGAAATTCCAACTTTAAAGGATAGTGCGCTCCAAAGGGTTAACATTTTCAAACAAATTTTTTACATGTAATTTGTAATGTATTTATGTATTTTAACAGACGTCAAATATATCAATTAGATTTGAAAATGGCTTCCAATGAAAGGCTAAACAAGTACTTGGTACAAAAGGGGGTAAAATGCATTTCAAATAGTGCAGGGATCAGAAGAAGAATCTTTAACTGTTTTGGTTAACATCTGTGAGAATAGTAGCTTACTTCCACGATTTATTATTTATCCATGTGTGCGTTTGTTAGGTTTAGAAATTTAAAATATTAGCATGTTCTTGACACTCAATATTTTATTCAGTTTCACTCACTTTTCTTTTAACTCTTTTCTTTCTTTTTTATTAAAATCAATGGTTATTAAAATCTAAGTAATTTATTTACTATTTACTTCTATAATTTTAAGTTAACAAATATTTAAAAGCTTATAGTTTATTTAAAATTTATTTTACAATAAAATATTATTTTAGTATGTCAGCCGAAGCTATCCATATGCAAATGACATAAGTCTACGTCATCTGCTTGAATTGAATAAGTAGCATAGCAGAAAAGCAATCGTGTGGCTTTTTTGGTGCTAGTGCCGATGTGAATCCCGGCAATTTGGAAGCTAGTATGAAACGTAGCTTGTATATTTCAGTCTAAGCTGCCTCGACAATGTTAAAGCTTGTGTAGAAAGCTGTTCTTTTCCAGATGAGGTTTAGGTAAATATTTTAGATTAATTCGAGATTAATAGTTATTTTAAAACAAGCTACATTCAGTAATTATATAAGCATCAGTAACTACTCTGTATTAATCTATCTGTCCTGAAGAATATTAAACGAATCGTCTAAATGTTTTATAATTTTTATTTTCGTTTGCCATATTTTTTATTTCACTAGACAAATCAATCTAGTTTTTAAATAAATGATTTTATTTAAAAGAAAAACTTGTCATATTTCTTTTTACCTGCTCAATAGTTTCAACTGGACTCTATTATTTCAACTCTGCTTAACTTTGAAGGTTTAAGATAATCATATCAGGTTTATAAACCTGACAGCGTTTGCCTAATGATATTGTAAAACATGTACCTAACAGTTGGGCTATTGGGAAAAATACAAGTGGTTGGATGACTGGAGAAACTTTTTACGAATATGTGTCTAATGCTTTCTTATCCATGGCTTCTAAAGCAAAAAGTAACATTTCCTGTTATTCTGTTTATGGATGGTCACAAATCTCATTTAATTCTCCACCTTAGTGAGTTTTATTCAGAACATGGCATAATACTATTGGCTCTACTACCCAATGCAACACACATTTAACAGCCATGTGATATAAGCGTGTTTAAGCCACTGAAGCAAAAATGGAAAAGTGTTATGCATAAATGGTAAATAGAAAATTCTCATGGAGCTAGTTATTCACTTGCTCTTCAACCTAGGAAGGGCTCCTGAGTTGCGCATGCTCAGATTAATGATGGGTTACCATATTTGCCGTTTTGGGCTAATTGAATAAGATATGTATATCGGTAAACAAGAAAGTATAGAGTAGGCTCCCAGAGGATGAGCTCTTTGCTCTGTTGTTTACTTTTGGAAATGAAAGAAACAAATCAAACACACAATATCAATTTGTGTGAAGAGTGGAAACAAAATGTGAAAAAAAAAAATTCTATTTTAATATAATTTTGCAGCTAAACAGAATATATATCAGGAATAAAAAATATGTTTTCATGTGATCTACGAATTGTTTTTAATATTTGACATTTTAAACAAATTATTTAATATTTCATTTTGGTCTGTAAATTTTACAGTTGCTACAATAAAAATTAATGAATACTTCCAAAATATACTTACTGATTTTGATTTTAATATTTATTGATGCAAAAACTTTTTAATTACTTGGATTTCTGAAATTGCAAAAATTAACACTTATTTATTTTTAAGAACAATATTTTATTGTTTGCATTAAAAAAAATATATATATTCAGAATAATATGATCACCTTTCTATTGCTGTCTTGAAAATTGTGTTTGAATAAATTAAAATATTTCAATATTTACCTACCGTAACGGTATTTTTTTTTCTTTCTTATGTAGTAATAATAATGAGATCAAGTCATTATATAACTCTTCTATTTTCTTAAAATATCATTGCAAAACGACAATGTTATAATGATTAACTTGTCCTATAAATTTAATTTAGCATACTTAATTTTTCCTAGAAGATGAATGTGAGTAAAAGATTGTTTAAAAAACTTTTTTTTTTTTTTTTTTTTAACATTTTGTTTTGAAGCCTGATCATGGCTTAGAAATAACATGAATTTTATAACTGTTATATAATTCTTAATAAATGAAATTGAATAAAATAATAATAGTCTTTGAAAATGTCTAAAAATTGTAATACAATGTAATGTACTCTTAATAATGTGTGCGATTACACCCAAATTATCTTATCTCACAGAATTAATAAAAAATTAGAGAATTTCAAACAATTTGAAGACTATTCCTTAAATTTCATTCAAAAATAAAATCATATCCCATATAAATATGTAAGTCTGAGAATTTTTTGAGCTCAAATCTATTCTTTTGAATGCCTTATTCTGATGTAATATTTCTCCCCCTCTTTTTTTTTTTTTTTCTGAAAAAGGGATATTATTATAAAATTTGATACAGTTTAATATTCCATTCTTCATTACGTTTTATACATTACTTTGCATTCGTACAGATTATAAACATATGGTCTAATGTTATGAATGTGAATAAATGTGTAAAATGTCTGTTACGCATAATCTAGGCTGTAACCAGAAGCATTTTTTTGGAGGGGTTTCAGACTAGTACACTGGTCAGCAACCTCATTTTTGAACAAAGCCAAATATCAACAATAAAACGATTAAAATATTTTTTGGGAGCCAAAAATTTTTAACCTAATTTATATTAGCTCATTCATTCTTATTAAAATAATTAGCGTATTCCTAAGTCAACATTTGCTAAAATCTCAAGGGGCGAAAAATCTGCGTGTGGCTTGCAAGCCGCAGGTTACCGTAGTCCATAATGCTGAATGTTAAAAATGAAGTTAAATTAATGAAGCTCAAAAAATTTTCAAGAAATCTGCAAAATTTCAGGGAGTGTTTGAATCTCTCCCCCCCTCCCCTCCTTGGCACTGACCTTTCACATGATAAAAAGTTTATTGATTCATCTAAATTGAACATACTCCACAGAGGGGGGGGGGGGGGATCTATAGTATATTTACACTAAACAGCAGAGGAAAATGTTGTAGGCACATTGCCATGAAATTCAGTATAGGGACTGTTGATGAGATGTGTTCAAGGAACTAAAAATATTATACTAATTCAAAAATGTCCACCAAGTGACACTTAGCATGGTAAAACAAAATATAACATAGGAAATAAATTATACATATGCACAAACAATTTTAACATTTATTAATTCTTAGTGCTTGATTTCTTTTATGGTGACCCCATGGGGCCACTACGAAAGAAAAGTATTATAAAGGTACTAGTCCTATAAAAATATACCTTTTTAAATCTGGGTGGGTTGTTCCATTTGTTAAATTTGCTGTTATGCAAAACACTATCTCATTAACATTTTTGATTATTTTTTTTCCCCTCTTGAATAAATCCTATAAATTATTCACATACTAATTTGGAGACAATATGCTCATTCATTTTAGTGATAGGGGCTGTTTATAACAGAAGTTTCATTATAATCACCTTTTGTCTATATATATATATATCATATGCAATAACATAAGAATTGTTAAGCATATAAAATTGTATTTATAAACTATACACAAAACTATTTTTAAAAAATGCATTAAAATCATTCAATTTTATTTTTTTATTTGGGTTCTCACTGCTTTTGGCAGCATCTTCTTACCAGCGATATCTCGGGTCTGTATCTGTCTGAGACAACCTAAGTCCTCTTACCCATGGACTTCAATTTGGGTGTTTCTCAGATGAATGTTTTGAAACACACAATATGTATCTCTTTCATGTTTCAATTGAGATTATATTAAACAACACTATTCAGACAATACAGTGTTTAATGTAATTTTATTTCCCATGTTTTATTGATTTACCTAATTGCCATAAATTGATAGAATTTCCACTCAAAATATAGTATTACAATGCGTTACAAAGTTTAATTTAATAATATATATATCACATGATTAGAATTTAAAACAGGGTGCATTTTATAGAGCTTTATAGTGCATTGAATGAAGAAACATCAAAATCTTTGGTTTTCCCTTCGGTGGGTGAAAGGCCCCTCTTGCTGTGAAAATATTGATAGTTAATCACATTTTAATTAATAACTTGCTTCCTAATTAAAAAATTGAAAATTCGATTTTGAGGTACATACGAAAAATTCCAGACTATCTGTGTACCAAATTTCATGTCTGTAAGTGTGGTAAATTTTTCTAGAGACAGCACTATAAAATGCAGGAATTTGTAATAATTGTTTTGGGTCAAAGAAAACATGACCCTCCGTCAGGGAAAAAAGCAGGCACGAGTGCTGCGAATAAAGCAACAATGCCCTGCTGCAAACAAGACTTAGCCTGACGAAGGGTCACCTTTTCTTAATCCGAAACAATTGTTGTGAGTTCTTGCATTTTACTGTGTTTATTCAAAGTTTTATATTTATTACATGAGGGTACAGTTGTAATGCAGGACATTGGCAAAATTTGAACTTTAGCTCAAACGTTTCTTGCCAAGGTCTTTACTTATACAATTGCCATTTTTTTTTTTCCTTGCCAAAACATGGTGGCTACAGAAATTCAGAAAAAAAGCTCTCTGACTTTTCCCATAACGAATTTCCATGATTTCTGTTATCTGTTATATATATTCCATAATTTTGTGTATATTGCACTCTTCTATAACATGCTTGCTAAATCACTGCAATTAAAAAAACTTTCAATTTTTCATACATAGAGAAATGTCTCTTCTCTATATATTAAAAAAAGTTTCAGCTGTTAGTGTCAATTTTTTCTTTCTTTTTGTCTGCGACTACATCTCCTCATAAATGAAAGTACCCTCTGTGTCATGAGAGGTACCAATGTTTTTTCGAATACTCCAAGGAAGACTTTATCTTTGTTTCAAATTTCTATCATCTTAATTAACATAGATATTAATTTAAAACATTGGGTTTATAAAAGGTACGCTATTTGCCACTGTGCAAAATTTTTTTCAAATTGTTCTTTCAGTCTTATGATGTCAGAATTAGCAGGGAATATAAAATGTCATCCATACTGTTTAAAAAAAAAAAAAAAAAAAAAAAAAGGTCAATGTTGCTATTGGTAACAAAGAAATTTGTGAACTACAAAAAATAAAAAAGTTATTTTAGATATTTTCGATGAAAAAATGAATTTAGGATTATAATTTATCATCTGCTGATTTTTTTTTTTCCCTTTTAGAAAATTAAATTTCTTACTGGTAATTTCTTAGGGAAAAATGAATTTAGGAGTATAATTTGCCATCTGCAGATTTTTTTTCTCTACTTTCAGAAAATTAATTTTCTTACTGGCAAATTCTTATGTTGTTTATAATTTATTTATTTATTTTATTTTTTGTAGATATTGCTATAATGCCCTGTCTGTATAATTAACTGGATTTCTTTTTGTCTTTAAAGAGTATTTATCCTGTTTATTTAAAAATATGTATTCTAAAATACTTTGAACATATTTTTACACTAGCAGGCTACACCCGCTTTGCTGGTCACTATATTTAAATAGATTTTCAAAGGAATTGAATCTCTATTTTTTATGTCACATTATAAATAAAAAATAAAATAATTACATTGAAATTGCTCTGAACCACGCTTCAGATACCCACTGCAGCTCTTTTTTCATTTTATTGGGTTCAGGTCCCTACTGCCTACATAAAGGTCTTTCCCAGGCACTTCAGTCTGGGTATTTATTGAAGACATGTGGCTCTGCTATTATCCAAAAACTATGATTTTAAAGATGACAGTATCTCAGCATCTATTAAATATTTTAGTTTTTGAAACATGTATTTTATAACCTTCGCTCTTTACACTGTATTACCATGTGATTCCAACTAATATATTAAATAAAATAAAAAGTAGATTAAAAATGAAAAAAAAAAAAAACTAGTTAAAATTTAATTTTAACGAGTTTAATTTCTTCTACTATGTATGTACAACCATATTTTTGCAATAGATACTATAAATAAAAATGGGGAAAAAAAAAAAAAAAAAAAAAAGAAAAATCAATGGATAATATCTAAAAAGAAAAAAATTTAAATTCCACAATCCAAATAATAATAAAATGTGTAATAGCTGTTGCTGTGTTGGACAAAAATCTAAAGATTTAATATGTTTAAATTTTTTCTATTGTTTGCGTATCACTATTTGATTTCAACGAATAACAAAAAAAAATTTGCTTTCAAATGAATTTAAATTAATAAATTGCATAATAGCCGTTGCTAAGATACGCAGACGATTTAAAATTTTAGAAAATGAAAAATCAATGAATAAAATCTAAAAAAATAATTTTAAAAACTTAAATTTGAAGATCCCAAAAATAATAAATTGTGTAATAGCTGTTGCTAGGGAAATCAGTGGATAAAATCTAAAAATTTAATATATTTTCTACTGTATATGTATTACCATTTGATTAAAAAAGATATATAAAGATTTCATTCTCAAATGAAATAATAAATAAATAAATTGCGTAATAGCCATTTCTAAGATATGCAGGCAATTACAATGGAAAATAAATTCATATAAAATGAAACATAAAAGCCAAAAAAAAAAAAAAAAAAAAAAAATTGAAATTCGAAAAAATCTCAATGAGGGGCACACCTACATGGTCCCAGGTACCTGTCTGCCAAATTCTGTAGCTCTGCGATTAGTAGTGTGAGCAACAGAGCCCAGACAGATACACAAACGCACACACTTCTCTTTATTTATATAGATTAAAAAATATTTTTGAGTGAAATTCAGATTAATTTTATAAATGACAGCATCTTCTAATTTCGCAGAGATTTTTAACATTGCATAGTTAGACATTTCTATAATATATTTCATATTTATAATTATGGCAAGAAAAAAATTCATCACCTAAAACTCAATTAAAGCTATAGGAGATTTTTCCAAGTTAAAATAATAATAAACTTTTTTCTTTTCAGATATTCCTGAATATGTAAAATTATCACCTAGCTGTACATTAGAAATGTATAGAGAACATTGTATATTGCCCTGAATTATCTAAAAAATTCACTGGTAAAAAGTATGGACATTAGAGAAATAGTACTAGATTTTCTTTTCTTTTTTTTAAAGAAGCAATAAAAAAATAAATTAAATGCATCGCAAAATAGTGACAAAATTTAAAATTCCCCAAGGGGGAGATATACTAAAGCTGAAAAATACAATGATTTAAATATTATGAATTTCTTTCTACTCTGAAAGAAAAAAAAATAATAATAATAATACTAATTTCTAACATATTTCACTAAAAAACTATAGAAAAAAAGAGGTATTAAATATTAAGCATTGGGTGAGTGCAAAAGTTCTACCCATTTTTATTACCATAAAGAAGAGCAAATAAACACAAAATGAACAGTACCTATTATTGTGCATAATCCCCATAGCTGTCTATGACCTCTTGCCATCTTTCTGGTAGAAGATGAATCCCACGGCAGTAAAATTCTGCTGGTTTTGATTCAAAAAAGTCTTGAATGGCAGTTTTCACAGCATCAAGATCATCAAAGATTTTCTCCTTGAAGGAATTCTTCAATGCACGAAATAGGTGTTAGTCAGTTGGTGCCAAGTCAGTAGAATAGGGTGGATGAGGTAAAACTACCCAACCAAAGCCCAGTAACTTTTGGTGAGTGATGACAGCAGTATGTGGCTTGGCGTTATCGTGATGAAGGAGAACACTGAAACAGTTGATGAGACCTGGCTGCTTTGCTGCCAAATTTGTATGCAGTCTGTCTAACTGTAGACAGTAAAATGCAGCATTTATGGTTTGGTTGAATGGCAGTACCTCCCAGTGAGTTATTCCCTACACATCCCACCACACACTCAAATAAAACCTGCTTGGTATGAAGTTCAGTTTTCGAAGTCGATGCAGACGGATCAGAAAGGCTACACACAGTCCTATGATGCTTTACATTACGGTACATAACCCACTTCTCATCTCCTGTCACAATTTGTTTCAAGAATTGGTCATTTTTGCCTTCAGAAAAAAAGGAAGCACAGGTGGCGATTCGGTCATCCCTTTGATTAGCTGTCAGGTTATGTGGAGCCTAATGATCAAACTTTCTCATAAAACCCAACTTAACCAGCTGTCTCTCGCCCGTTGTCTGGTGTACGCTGAAGGTCTCCGCTAATTCTTGCACGGTGCATGGTTGATTCGGGTTGATTCGGGTTGTTCCTTATGGCTTGGTCAATATCGTCATCTCCAATGTGCGATGGTCGTCCACTCCTAGCCTGAACTTGGCAGCTTCTGTCTCTTTCCCTAAATTTACAAAACCATTGACGACATGTGCTTTCGTCTATTGCATCCTGTCCATAAACTTGACAAACATTGCGACATGCTGCTGCTGCCATACTCTTTTTATCAAACTCGTATAACAATGTCTTATATGCTTCTTCTCGATTTCCATGCTACCCCCCCCCCCTGATATACATATATATATATTTTTTAGATAGTTAACTTTGTGAGACATGATGCATTTATATGTGAGGCATCCATACATTTGATTAGCCAATGATTTGCGTTATTATAATATCATGTGCATCATCAATTGCAAATTTGCATATCCAAAAACGGGTAGAACTTTCGCACTCACCCAATATTTCAATTTGCCATTGAATATAAGGATTTCTGTAACATTTTTCAGCTTTTGTCTTGTGTTATGCACAATTAATATTACTATTCAGTGAAAGGCAAACCAACAAATAGGTGGACAGAGCCCCACAAGGGTTAATAAGCAAAGTAAGTCGACGGGAGTCAGGGTTGGAAAAACCCCGTTTTTTTTTTCAGTTTTTTTTTTTTTCTCAGAGTACTTTCGGGTTTTATCCGAGTTTTCAGAAATATTTTCTTCCCCCCCTTTTTTTTTTCCCCCATATTAAGTATATCATTCATAATAAGATAATTTAAAAAATTAAATAATTATTAAAATTTAAAAAATTTAAAATTTCTAAAATCTTTTTTAATTTAATTAAAAAAATTCTGAAGTCTTTTTATGACTAAATTAAAGAAATCTTTAAAAATTAAATAATTGTTCTTTAAATATTCTAAAATTCTGTTTATCTGCTCTTTACAACAAACAGCTGGATTTCAATAATTATTTAGTGTTGCTTTATTAAATTTTTTGTTGTCAATAGATTCTCATAATATTTTTAATTATTGTCCCTCTACATCACCTAACAGTGTTGCTGCACTCTCAAAGTTCTCCGAATTTTTTTTTTTTTATTTGATTTTTATTTTACATTACTTTAGTCACACAGTTTTTTTTTATATTAACAAAGAACTCTTTTCTTGCTTTTTTATATATAATTTATTCTGTTTTAATAAGATTATAATTTTTTTTCTATGGGGGATTTTTTTTCTACAGAGCAGCTTCAGAACCTCCAATATTTCTGAAAATTCTTTGTTCATACTTTATAATCAATTAAACCATGAAGTTAACATCTATTAAAAATTCAAATTATACAACCTTTTTAATTTCTTCATGTTATACTGTCAACTAGTTTCGCTTGGGGCGCCCCAGCTTTGTCTCCGACGGCACGGTGCTTGAAGTTTTTCAAAACTGTTGTTTCATGCCTCCTTCCTCTCTTTTAAAAACTTGGCGCCATTGCTGGCTGAGTAGAGCCCCATCGTTGCCATTGCCATTGTTAAAACTTGATAAAATTTCAACGGATTCTCTGATAGCAGTGTAACTGTGGTTATGATAATTGACCAATTTCTTTACTTGCTCGAATTTAATATTAATTTCATCGTTTTTGTTTACCTGAGTTAATGCAGTGGTTATTTTTCCGGTGGTTATATTGTGGCTATGCTCCTTAATATGCGTTTTAATTTTTCTTTTTGTTTTTCCTATATAACACATTTCTCTACCTTGACTATTAGTATATGGTATTTTATATATTAGTGCGATTTCCAAATGGTCTATTTTATCTTTATTGCTCCTAATTAGCTGAAAAATGTTGGGGTTTGGCTTGATGGATACGTTTATATTGTGTTTAGCTGCAACTTTTTAAATTTTATTTGAAACTCCGTGATCATAAGGAATTGAAGTGGTGTATTTGAGTTGTGGCTTTTGAAAATTATTGATTTGAATAACCTGCTGTTTGGGGGAATTTTAAAAGAAATTTTAAACACCATAGATCAAATAGACCTGGATATTAAGTTCACTCTTGAAGAAAAAAATTGTAAACAACTGAATTTTTTAGATGTCATCATCAACCGGGCATACTAACAAAATAACCACCCAAGTTTACAGAAAACCCAATAGCAGCAATGAAATAATCCATAAAAATAGTAAAACACCCTTCAAATACAAAATTAATGCCATTCAAGCCCATATCAACCATGCTATTACAATTTGTAAAGACCCTAAAATCCTCAAAAATGAAATAAAAAATATCAAACAATTCACCCAAAAAGCAGGTTATTCAAATAAATTAATAGACAATTTATTCAAAAAACGATTAATATGTTTAAATCAAATCAATAATTTTCAAAAGCCACAACTCAAATACACCACTTCAATTCCTTATGATCGCGGAGTTTCAAATAAAATTAAAAAAGTTGCAGCTAAACACAATATAAACGTACCCATCAAGCCAAACCCCAACATTTTTCAGCTAATTAGTAGCAATAAAGATAAAATAGACCCTTTGGAACCTGCACTAATATATAAAATACCATATACTAATAGTCAAGGTAGAGAAACGTGTTATATAGGAAAAACAAAAAGAAAAATTAAAACGTGTATTAAGAAACATAGCCACGAAATAACCACCGGAAAAATAACTACTGCATTTCAGGTAAACAAAAACGATTAAATTAATATTAAATTCGAGCAAGTAAAGAAATTGGCCAATTATCATAACCACAGTTACGCTGCTATCAGAGAATCTGTTAAAATTTTATCAAGTTTTAACAATGGCAACGATGGGGCTCTACTCAGCCAGCAATGGCACCAAGTTTTTAAAAGAGAGGAAGGAGGCGTGAAACAACAGTTTCAAAAAACTTCAAGCACCGTGCCGTCGGAGACAAAGCTGGGGTGCCCCAAGCGAAACTAGTCGACAGTATAACATGAAGAAATTAAAAAGGTTGTATAATTTGAATTTTTAATAGATTCTTTGTTCATGTTCTAATAATGTATATATAATATTTGTTTTATATTTATATGTTTATTGTAAGTTAAATAAAAGTGGAATTTTAAATACGAATTTTGAAAAAACCCACTTGGGCTTTATTGAAATAAAACCCATGCAGATTTTTTCGGGTCGGAAAAAAATCAAGCCAACCCTGGAAAAGCCTCCCTTGGGTGATGATGAGCAGAGCTATCAGGAGGCAAAACCCTCTAATTGTGTTAAAAAAAAATTTAAATAAATGAAATAATTTTATTAGATTTTTAAATAAATGAAATACAAGTTTATTTTATTGGATCTTTTTAAATAAATGAAACAACAATTTTATTAAAATAAATGAATAATTTTATTAGATTTGAATCAGGCTAAATTAACAATGCAAAGATAAATGCCAGGAAAAATTAATAGATTAATACATTTTAGTTAATAATTTTCTTCTTAATTAAAAATTTGAAAATCTGGCTTCAAGGTGCGCATGGATACATTTCAATGGGTCCATATTTTTTCACCATTCTAATCTTCATCCTTATTTATTTTAGAGCTTAAAAAGTATTTTTAAGTACCCAACCCCTAAAATCCTTGTAATTAGACTTTGAGCCTATAGCTCAACTTTAAAGTTTTATTTTTGCTTTTGTGCTTCTATCTTCTTGAGTTCTTATCTTGAAGTGTTGAATATTTTCTGAACACTAGTTTATTCCTACAGTATTGGATCATTTTAGACTAGACTTCAGAGTTTGCTTTTTTAACAACCTGTATTCATAATCAATATCATATTCATTTTTATCATTTTTTAATCATCATTATTAATTTATATATATTTAATCTGTATTAATTACAACTGAGTATGTCTAGCTGTATCCAGACATGGAATAAAAAAGAAAGAAGCTAAAGTTGAGTGGATTTAATGTCTCACTAGAGCTGTTTAGTTGGCTATTAGGATTCATCCCAAGGAATAGTTCAGTAGAAATAAGGAACTATCTTTACAGCACAGTTTTATCCGCATAACATAGAAAATGCATTGCAGTGTGACATTGGTTACATCACACGCACATTAGACAACTTCAGATGCATCTCAGAGAGGAGGGGGGGGGGTGTACATATGGAAATTTTCTCAATGAAATATGCCATTGCAAATATATTGTACATGCATGTGACTTTGCAATGGTATCACTGTCTCAGGGACATACTTTTTACATCTAAGTTTGACTGCATACAAGAACTTGTAAAAATATCGCAAATCACTTTCACAGTGATATACTCCAATATTCAGAGCACAAAGTGACGGGATGTGAATGGGCTGGTGTAATGTATCTGATGTACTTGGAACCAAGTGAGTACAGGCACCGCAGGAATCTTTAATTGACATAAAAATTACTGTTAGGGTTAAGGCCAACTGGCAACATGAGGGTCCCAGGTTTGGGTGGTATACTTCAGTTGGGGGGGGGGTGTCTTTCTTAATGTCCTAGCCCATATTTACACAAGTTTTGGAGAAAACCACAGAAAATTCAGAATGACTAGATAGAGGTGCATGACCTAGGGTATAACCTGGCACCAGCTTTGAGTACAGAATTGCACATATACTGGCAGGGCCATAAAAATTGGATTTCATTTTGAATGCAACACTCGTAAAAAGCTGCAATCACACAATTGTTATGCTAGTCATTTTACAATGATTGATGAGCTATATTTATTAGTTTTTAGGAATAGGATTTAAGAAAAAATTATTTATTTTTATTTCAAAAATTAACTTTCTGACTGCTGTAACCAAATATATCCATATACTGAACTTGTGATGTTCAGGCTGTATAGTAAGCAAGAGAGAAAAAATGAAGAATTTTGAAATTTGCAATTTTTAATTATAGTTCAAGAACACAGGAAGTTGAAACATTTCTTCTTTTCTCTCTGTGAATGGGAGTTGCTATGGTAACCAAAATATCAAGTATTGTAATACAAATCAATCGAGAATAAAGATTTTGAAAAAGTAGAGCACTATGCAAAAAATTAAAAAAATAACTGATTAAGTTTTTGAAATAATGTCTCAATCTTTTGAGATCTGTTTCATTTCATTGAGATCTATACACAAAAAAAGAAATTATTTCTCTCTAAAAGATTTTGAGTTGTAAATTGTTTTGTGAAAAAAATCAATGTTTCGTAAAATCTAAAAATATGGATCAATAATCCGTATTTTGTTAAAATTTTTATATGGTTGGAAAGAGGATTAAATGACCTTTCAAAATATACCAGTTGTTAAGAAATTGGACAATTACTCTTTTGTAGAGGGTGATTTGAAAAAAGACTCAAAAAATTAGAAATTTTGGACCCATTTAAAAAAATATAAAAAATCTGTAGTTTTTAAAAAAAAGTTGCACTGTTAGAATCGGTAATAAATGCTCCTTCTCATTGTACAGGCATATTTTCAATATCTAAAATCCTTCAGGAGGGATCGCTTTACAAAAATGCATACAATTTTCCCTCTCTGCTTCTTTTGTGGAATGCATTCGGAACGATGAGATTGCTTTTTAATTAGACATAGGTTGACTTTTTAATTAATATCTCCAGAACTAATTAAAAGTTTTTAATTCTGTTTTCAGGAGCCCATTGAGAAGGCTCCTGAGCATCCGTATGTCAATTTTTGTATTTCTGCGTTCAATAGCGGCTGAACGTATAGATGCACAGACAGACAGACATCTTTTATTATTATAGATTACTAAAATTTTTTCTTAATAATTTATAAAAGAAAGTTTAAAAGAAAAATATACACACATACATATAAATAAATAGCACACTTGGAAGATAGTACACATCACAGTTATCATACTCATCATATGAGATATATATACATCCCTTTACGGTCTGGGTGCAATAGATCTTTTTTTCAATACGCCTAGCTCTCAGGTGGCAGCTGGGGGCTATCTTCCTTTTAAGTCAGTTATCAATGGGAAAAATAATGTTGATGACTTAACATCAGATTTACTCTTCACTGAAAATGTCACAGAAATAGAAAGGAAAAAAAAAAAAGTGATTGCAATAACTCTGAATTGGCAATTATTCTAAAACACTGATATACAATTTGTACTGCAGAGTTACTAAAAATCATGAGCACTTAGAAATATTTATTCATAAATTCACCAACTATGAATATACATTTACATCAACTGGAGTGTAAGGTTGATTTTTATACCAATTATGTGAAAAATGCCAGAGCCAGGAATTGAACCCAGGCACTCTGTTTAACGTGCAGATACTACCACTGAACTACCCTGGCTGATAACCAACTCAGCATTTCTCACATAATATCCGTTGGTGAAGTCATCGTGTCTGTAAACGCAGATATAACAGGTAAGAATATTAATTGTGGCACAACCCTGATAGACCATGAAATTTCAACTTAGAAATTTTTATTCATAAGTTCATTAACTGTGAATACTTATTTCCTGATTTTTAGGTTTTACAGGTTGCTAGCCAGCCTAAAATTTGAATTTTGGGAGTGATCAGATTTAACAAACATTTTCTCTGTCCTATAATCCTTGTTAAATACAGGTCCTACTGTATTTAAAATATTTCCATTGATTTGTTTAAAATTTAGTCAAATAAATAAAACTTATTTTCCTCCCGATTGCAGCTTAATATTAAAATATTAATAACAATCAAAATAAATGAAGACATCAAAATCTTGACACATATAAAAATAGGTTTTTATTAAATATTTTATCAAAACCATCGATTCCAAATTTGATTTACAGCCTTATTGCATTTCAGATAACAATACAAAAAATTTATCTAACACCTTCATAAAGTACAAAATAAATAATCTAAAAGTGATCCATTATCTGATGCATTTAATTGAATTTGCACAATTTCATTCTCTTTAAAATTAAATGTAAAAGATAACATAGCAAAAATTTTACAACTGATAAATACACAGATTTACAAAAGCGTTTGGAAAATTTAATTAGATAATTTTAGCTGATCTTAGTATTTTTAATGTGCTGAAACTAAAAATGAATCTAAAATTTTCTCCCTCACATACAGGTTTTTGACAATCTCGGTCAACATTATAAGGAAACAAAGAACAAATATATTTCAATGTAAGTTTATAATGAAAAGCATACAAGTTTACACAAATATAAAATATTTATTAAAAAAAAAAAAAAAAACATAAGCATTAAGGCAATCTGATATACTTTGTTGACACTTCCTGATTGTGTATTCTTTACAGATAAAGCAAAATTAGTCTAATAAACATTCATAAGGAGAATTTTTCTAAAATGCACTTATGAAACACTGTCTCCTCAGAATTCAAATCACTTCTAGCAGAATTTTGTATTAAATTTTTCTGAATAAAAATCTTAGTATGAAACACACACATACATATATATTGGTATAAGGTAGCATTAAAAAATATATATATATGATGAAATTTTTTTTTTTTTTTTTTTTTTTTTGGGGGGGGGGGGGGGTCAGTTTCAGCACACTACAGAGACAAAGATCACCAAAAATTATCAAATCCATCACTCTATAACTTTCTTCAAATCCAGAATAAAGGAATAAAAAAATACATTTTTAAAAATCTTTAGGATTCATTAATATTACATGCATTAATAAAAGTAATTGGTAATAAAATTCCTTTTTAAACACAAATTACAAATTTTAACAAAATTTTAGTATGACTATTTAAAATTACTAGGATTGGATAAAATTTCTAATACTATATATATTATTAAAAAATTGAATTTGTTCATATTTTATAAATAAATATTTTGCATAATAACGTTACTTAATAAGTAAAGCAAAATACATACATTAAAATTATGAACATTTAATTATTATTATTTTTTTTTTTAAGTAACAGACAGCAAGTAAACAAAGCAAAATAAAAATAAGACTAAGTAAATTAATTTTTCTCTGGAATGTGAAAGAAATGATAATAGATAAACTAAATTCAAAATAGTTAACAGATAAAAAGGTAGAATTGACAGTGAACTGTCACCTAAAAATATAAATATATCTTTATAAAAGTATAAATATATGGAAGATCTTTTGTTAGACAAAATGAATGGAATTTTTTTCATTCAATTTAATATCGAAATATGGTTGTTATGAATATTCTTAAATACCTAAGAAAGTAGCAATATCTGTTATGTTTACAACACATACAAATACTCTTAGAAAAATAATAATAATAATAATAATAGCAAAAAAAATTCAAAAAGCCTTTTTCAGTACAGCCAAATTTGTAGAACATTTCATAAATAATCATTAGATACAGTTTCCAAATAAATATTTTCATATCCATAACAAATTAATGTTCAATATCCCAGACTTTAATATTACTGTCCTGTCCAGCAGACACTAAGGTATTGTTATCTAGCCAACCTAAACATGTAATTTGACTTTGAGGATGGGCATCTGTAAAATAAAAATATATATATATATTTAACATTATAATTCAAAATGTATTTATTTATTTTTTAACAGAAAAAAATATTATGGGTAGTAATACTCATAATAGTTAAACTTTACACTTTTATGCATGACGAAAATAAACAGTTTGTTGGTAATGTAACAAATAATACATTTCTTAAAAGCCAATATACTTACATTTGTTCAAAAATATTAGAAATTTCACTTCTTAAAAACATCCCATGAAATTTTAAAAGGACAAATTTAAAAATTAAGCATTTTTTAAAGTATGATATCATTTAAAAAGTTAGATTCATGATATTGTGTTCTGCAACAGAAAATTCCAAGCTATTTAAAAAGATAGCGATATAAAAATATGCATCTCTATATAATTTTTTATTTAAAAAACTTGTATTGAATTAGCAGTTAAAGCATGGAAGGACTGGTGTTGCAAAGTAAAGAACTTTGTCAGAAAATAAAATTTTGTAAACTAAGCTTTTAACACCGTTTGGTGCAAAAATTTGAAATGATTGTTTTGGACTGAAAAAGCAGCAGAGAAGATGAAATAATAGGCTAGGCATGTGTGCAGCACTACTACTTTGATGCTGTACTTGTGCATACTTTTCTCCTGATGAAAGGTCATGTTATTAAAAAATTCAATACCTTAAAATTTATCCTTTAAAGCAACGTATATATTTCAGCCATCATCGCGGCCCTCTTCAGCGTTGTAAATGATGAAACTTGCACTGCTGGCACTTCGAAGTAAACAAAAACTCCCCCGTTGATGTTCCACTTTCACTTCACTTCTTGATTTTCAGGATCTGTTGCCATTCCTCAGGGATTAAACTGTGTTCGTGGTCGTTAATAGAAGATGGAGTGGTTAGTATCTCTATCGCTTCGCGAATAGATACTAACTACTAATAGATACTAACTACTAATAGATACTACTACTAATAGATACTTCGCTTCGCGAAAAAGATACTAACCACTCCATCCTCTATTAACGACCACAAACACAGTTTAATCCCTAAGGAATGGCAACAGATCCTGAAAATCAAGAAGTGAAGTGAAAGTGGAACATCAACGGGGGAGTTTTTGTTAATTCGAAGTGCCGGCAGTGCAAGTTTCATCATTTACAACGCTGAAGAGGGCCGCAATGACGGCTGAAATATATACGTTGCTTTAAAGGATAAATTTTAAGGTATTTAATTTTTAAAAAATATAATTGTAATCCTTTTTCATATTATACCAGTCATGTTATTATTTTAACTCATTAACCGCCAAAACTAGAAATAATGTTTTTTTTTTTTTTTTTTTTTTTTTTTTTTTAAATACAAACTGTTTTATTACCGACAAGCATGATAAAAAGGTTGAAAATACTTTAATGAGTGCACATCATGTTGTTTACAGAATCGGAACTCCCAATCCAAACTCTTGTGTTGCCATACACAAAACAAACTATTTACAAAAATATCGATAGTTAATCAATTACATCGCATCTCCCCTCTTTTAAAAGTCATTAGTCCAAAAATCTCTTAGGAAATTTTACCACTTGATCACTGAGTTTTACGAAGGTTGAGTTCTGAAGGAGGAGCACTATTAGTAGTCATTACAGGTGGATTAGTCATGACTTCATTTGGACTGTCCACATTGTCCTGGATTGTTGGCACATTATCCTGGATCGTTGGAACATTGTCCTGAATCACTGTCACATTTTTCGAAAACTCTTTGGACAAGGCAGGATTTACTTCATTATCATCAGTCCAACAGAAATCTGGTGGAAGCGACGGTGGATGTAGTTGGATCCTATTTCGTCGGAACTCACCACGGGGTGGTTCTACAATGTAAGAATGAGGGGTTGAATGAAGACTATCTTACCATAGGATTTTAAATCCTTGATCCAAACAGATTGACCTTCTTCCAAAGATGGGAGGTTTCTGGCTCCATGATGTTGATCAAAATTACATTTTTGACTTTCTCTCATCTCCATTTCCTTTTTCCTTAAAGAATGAAAATTGGCAAGGCTAGGCATCAGCATATCGTGTGCTGATGGTACAGCATACTTGCCAACCATCTCATTATGAACCGTACAATTTTTAGAACCCGCCTTTTTTTTTCACACCAATAATTTAGAGTAATTTTACTCATATTTAATTGTAACAACATTTGGAGAGAATAACTAAAAATAAAGTGGTGTGAGAAAAGGGGCGTTTTTTCAGGGGGCGTTAACAATTGTACGGTTATTAATGAGATGGTTGGCAAGTATGGTACAGGTATGTGTAATTTCCTTCCCATTAACAATTTAGCTGGACTGTACCCATTCTCTAATGACGTGGATCTAATTGCAAGTAACATCAGATAGGGATCTTCTGATTGCGATTTTAAGTAGTGATTTTTTGAATTCTTTACCATGGACTCAATGAATCCATTACTCTGAGGGAATTTTGGACTTGAGGTCACAATGGAAAAATTGTATGTTTTTGCAAATTTATAATATTCAGAACCAATGACCTGCAAAAACTGTGTTCCATTGTCACTTTGTACAACCTCGGGTATGCTGTGTCTTGCAAAAATTGACTTCATATGGTTTATGACAACTAAAGAAGAAAGATTTTCTAGTTTTGCCACTTCAAAAAATCTTTAATAATAATCAGCGATGATTACATACCAGTGCCCTTTTAGTTTTAGTAAATCAACTCCAACAACTTGCCATGGTCTCTCTGGAAGGATGCTTGGAATTAGAGGTTCTTTATGATAGCTCTGATATTGAATACACTTCGCGCAATTTTTAATTAATGTTTCAATATCCTTGGATATGCCTGGCCACCAGACTGATTGTTGAGCTCTGGCGTGGCATTTGGTTATTCCTTGGTGTCCCTCATGAATTCAATATAAAATTTCTTTGAAGCTTTTCGGGAATTACGATTCTTGCATCTTTAAACAAACTCCCATTTTGACGAGATAAGAAATGTCCATGTTCCCAGAATCTTTGAAGTATGACTGGAATTTCATTTTTAGAAGGTCACTCACATTTCGTAATATTTAATAAGCATCTTGCAAATGAGGTCTTCATTTTGCAACAGTATTATTTCATCCAATCTTTTATCGGTTGCAGGAAGAGAATCAATATTTTGGACATACGCAGCTATTTCTTCAGATAATTCTTCATCTCCCTTTTCTGTCAAAGGACTTCGAGACAAAGTATCAGCTATAATAAGCTCTTTTCCAGGTTTATGCAAAACTGCATAATCATATTTCATCAGTCTGAGCTTCATTCTTTGTAAACGAGGAATTAGCATGCCTAAAGGTTTCAACATAAAAATCGGTACTAAAGGCTTATGGTCAGTTTCTATATGTACTTTCTTGCCTAATATATTGTCTCTGAATCTATCACAAGACCACACTATGGCCAATACTTCTTTTTCAATTTGAGCATAGCACTTTTCTGTTTTTGACAGGGTTCTAGAAGCATAACAAATTGGTAATTTATAACTATTTTCCATGTGGTACAAAACTGCACCAATACCATAAGATGATGCATCACATGAAACATAAATATCCTTTTCAAGGCTGAACATTGATAATCCGGGTGTTTGACACAGTTCTTTCTTAATTTTCTAAAAGGAAGCCTCTTGAGCTGGCCCCATATCTACTCGCTATTATGTTTCAATAATTCATAGAGTGGGTTAGCTACGTCAGCCATTTGTGGAATAAACTTGTTCAAGAATCCACTCATGCCTAAAAATCTTTTTAATTCTTTCACCAAATGAGGCCTAGGCAGGTTAGCTATAGCTTTAGTTTTCTTTTGGTCTGGTTTGATGCCTCTCTTCGATATTGTATGCCCAAGAAATTTCACTTCTTTAACTTTAAATTGGCATTTTTCTTTGTTAAGGGTCCACCTTGTAGCTTGCAGTTTGCTTAAAACTTCCCTCAAATACTAATTATGTTCCTCTTCAGTAGCTCCAAAAATTAAAAATTCATCCATCAGTCCTACAATGCCTGGAGCATCTGGAACTGTTTCATGAATTCTTATCTGAAAAACTTCTGGAGCGGATTAATTCCGAAGGGCAAGCATTTAAATCCATATCTTCCAAAAGGAGTAATGAAAGTAGTCAATTTAGATGATTGGCATCAATTATGCTAAAAACCTGTGCACCATCAAATTGGCTAAGGGTGTAATCTACTGACGTCATTGGGAAATATTCTCTTTCGACATTATCATTCAACTTTGACAAGTCTACACTAATTCTTATTTCACCTGATTTCTTTGGGACCAAAACCACTGGAGCACACCAATCAGTTGGTTTATCAACAGCTTCGATAACGCCTTGTTCAATCATACTATTTAAAGCTTGTTACAGTTTACTCTTTAAAGGTAAAGAAACCTTATGTGGAATTGCTAACGCATAAGGTTTAGCTCCTGGCTTCAACTTAATATATGCTTTCTGAATTTTCCCGACTCCCTCAAACAATTTGGGAAACTCTTCATATGGATCAAAATTGAAATCTATTTTATTGATTATCATAACAAGATTTAATTTCTCACTGGCATTGCAGCTGAGCAAAGGATGTTGCAACTTACACAGGTCGACACGTAAAATTTTGATTTTATAATTTTGGCTGATCTTTATGTTTTTTGGTGTGCTGAAACCGAAAATGAAGCCAGTTCTTCTCTATCACGTATAGATTTTTGTCAATACAGGGTGCCTGCCTATACAATTTCTTCCATTACTCTTCTACCAATATAATTATATGGTAAGTTTTATAGTATGCTTACATGATTAATTAATCATAGATACCTACTGTTGTAATTGTGAAGCACTAGTTCGACCTAAAACCATATCAGCCAACCAACCAACTTATTGTTATGATGGTATATGTAAGAAATTGTGTCGGTAAACACCCTGTATTGGCAAAAATCTATATGCGATAGAGAAAAATGGGCTGTATTTTCAGTTTCAGCATATCAAAAAACAAAGATCAGCTGAAATCATCAAATCAAATTTTGTCAACTTCATTTTTGTAGGCCTGTGTTATTAATCACGAAAGTCTTCTCTTCAATTTCACGATTTTTATTTGACAAATTGCCTTCATAGGAACTAACTTTATTACATATTTTATTTCCTGGACCATATAATGATCTATATGATTTTCCTAATTTTATATTTAGTAACTTGTTCTTATAAATTTCATATGGTATAACAGTCGTATCAATTTTAAATTAAATAGGAATATTTTCAACATGAATTTCTACATTCCACTGCTCTTTCTTTTTGTAATTTGAGCTCACTGATTTCCTCAATATGGCCTAAAAATGAATCCTGTGTGGCATTTTCAATTTCATTAACCTGAAATTTCGTTTTACAAACTTTCGAATAATGACAGATTTTCTTACATTTATTGCAAATTGCTTTAAGTGCTGGACAGTTTTGTTTTGTTTGTTTTTGATATTTACCACATCGAGAACAAAAATTCTGAGTTTTATTTTTGTCTAAAGAACTATCGTGTTTTTGTTTCGTTTTATAATTCACATTTTTTCCTACAGTACAAATATTAAATGTGGCATGATTAGTAAAGGCTTCTTGTTGTTTCTTAATCGTTTCTCCTGTCTGGCAACATTAACTGCCTTTTCTAATGTTAGTTCCGCTTCTAACTGCAAACGCTCTGCCACTTTTTTGTCACATATACCGCATACAATTCTATCCCTAATCATTTCATCTTGAAATGCAACAGGAAAATCAAATTTTAACTAAATTATATAATGCAGTAATGAAAATTTCAAAATTTTCCCTCCTTGAAAGCGAAAATAAAATTTATATCTTTCATAAATTACATTCTTAGTTGGAATAAAATATTTATCAAAAGCTTCCTCAACTTTAGCATAATCGGATTTATCAGTTTTCGAAAGAGTAAAAGATGCTCATATTTCTTCTGCTTGCTGGCCCATTAGATAAATTAGAGAATTTACCTGATCTATAGCAGGCTTACTTTGGAGTCCAGACGCTGTTCGAAATCTTTTGAATAGTCCCATCTATTTATTCCAGTCTTCAGGGCGATAATTAAAGGGTTCAGGGGCACATATTTGATGCATGTTAATCAAAGTCTACTTAATTTATAAGCTGCCACCATGTTTTATTACACTGCTCGGCATGAAAATTGCCTCTGACACCATTTCAGCATATTCTTACGTAAAATGACCTCCAGAATCCGAATATGACCACCATTTTGCCCAATTACTGTTTTCTAGATACACCCCCATCCCTCATTTTTATCATTCTTTGGTAATTTTATACCCATCAGTTTGATTTGGAGAGGAACAATGATTATTTTTTACCTGTTAAATGTCTTCTGACCTTAGGAGCTACAGATGTAGGAAGTTCTAAAACATGAACATTTGTAGTAAGGAAGAAATTTGAGGGGATTTGTACCCAGAAAACAAAAGAAAATAAAAACAATCAGTTTGATTTTTTTTTTTTTTTGTAATATTTCTCTTACTTTTTACATATTCCAGCTTCCCATTTTCTTACCAAAAACACCCCCAAATAATAAAAATTATACAGTGAAATTTTTTTTCAAAATGTTGGTAAAGTCTCAAAGCCCTCACAAGAAAGTTTGACTGATTCACTGTACGAAGTTTGCTTTCAATAACTCAGACGTTAAATGTTTTGGATAGTAAAACATGAAGAGTAAAATAACCTCCTTTGACACGTGTTAAAGATCACCACTGTCGAGAACACCATAAAGTTCACTCTCTTATTGCAAAACGTGTACTAAAGGTAGATAACGCCTGACGACTACAATGATAAGAAGATCATTCCATGTCAAATCAACCAAAAAAAAGATGATTTGACACCCATAGTCTCAGATTTTGACGAAACTTGGTGTATTTGTTCCTTTCATGGATTTAAATGAGGAAAATAAATATTTTTGCTCTATCTTAAATAGTTTAGGTTTTACAGCTAGTTAAAGATTTGTGAATTTCATGTTTTTTTTCGATCAGGCAGAGGAAACAATTTGTTCTTTCATAAAGAATAATTTTTATCTCCCTTATTTACCAACTAATGTTGATGAAATTTTTTATGAGTATGCTTTAATATAAGAAATACAGAAAAAAATAAATTAAACTAGCGAGTATTTGCACATGGCCAGGAAAAAAATCCCGAAATTTTATTTTGAAATTTTTTTTTTATGAAATACAGAGTTCCTCTCCAAATGGATTATCATCATGAGGGTAAAGGATAATCAAACAATTTTTTTTTGTATTCTTGTTCTAAAGGATGTATTCTACAACATGAAAAAATAAAATAAATGGCTTTTTGCATCCTTCATTATTTTTTCTGACTTCAAATTTAAAATTTCCAATTCCCTCCTTTTCTTGAAATCGCCAAATAAGAAGTTCCAATTTTAGTAAAATTATACAAAAATTTGAACTAAAATGTTATTTATCAACTAATTTATTTTAAAGGTTTTTGAAATAAAATGAAAAATTGAATTACATAATTAGGTGGTGTATGATTAAAACAACAGAGTAGTTTTCAAGAATGTTAATTCAACATGTACAGAAAGATACATACATAAATGCTATTAAATTGAATCAACAAAATTATATCTAAACTGAAATTTCAAAAACAAAAAAGTTTCTAAATTAATATTAAATGTTCTAATTAATAGAAATTTGCATTAAAATTTCATTTTGCTTTAAAAACAAGATCTAAATTCTAATCATTTTACTACTCACTGCTATTTCAAATTTTAATCTTATTGTAATCAATCAAACCATTGAAGTTGCAACAAGACAATTAAGTGATGTTCTGTCTACTGTGTAGGTACATGTTTAGATGTCTGAATAAGTCAAATCTTGTTTGACATGTTTAAACACGTGAGCTTGCTCAGTAGTAGAGACAAAACTTGGCATCTTGTAATTAGTCAGTCACAAGCCATTGCATGTGTAACATGCATTATTGAGGCTATACTATTTTGAAAAGAATTATTGTTAATTATTTTTTGAATGTTATAGTATATTAGAAAAATGGAGAAGTGCAGTGCGGGGGAAATGACTCAAAGTGATTGTCATTTGTTATACAATGTTAGGAAAAAAAACCTTAAACTATCTGAAACTGATTTAACTCTCTTAAAATTGAGGACAGAATTAAGTTGTGAATTAAAAACTATTTGTCTTCATCACCAAAGTGTGTTTTTGAAAAAGTATAAATCATTGCAAAACCAACAAATTATGTATATATATACACATAATTTGAATAATTTAATTCCTTTGCAACACTCAGCAAATGAAAGATAGATGAAGATACCAACATATGAAATTTTAAATGAGATGTTTTTCTTATAAAATTATTGTCACAATGATAATTTAATTTGATTACTCTGATTAGTAAAAACATGTTAAAGTTCTTAGGCAGAAGAGAAATGACACAAACATAACACATAAGCCTAACGATTAGATAATTTGCAAAAATCATTAAACCAATAGAAACATTCATCAATTAATAGAAATGAAAAGAGATAAATTAACCAAAAGAATCCAATAAAAGAAAAGAGAATTCATGAAATGAAAAATAGAATTTTAAATGCTGAAAACCAGAAATGTTCACCTTCAGGAAACTTGCACCACTGTCAGCACAATGCAAGATTTCAGAAAGCTGTATAGCTAATTCAAGCAATATACAACTCAAGTCTCTATCTTGCAACAAAACAAAATAAGAAAGGAAATTAGATTAAACAGTAACATAAACCAAAATTGAAACTTGGAATAAGTATTTTTAATAAGTCCACATGTAAACAATTCCATACAGAGATAGTAGAAATAAACTGGTTGCCAAAACGAACTTCAGTGAAAAGAAAAGATTAAAAGTAAAGAATCGATTAATCGATCTAGGTGCTACTGAAATGAAATAAATTAATGCATTAAGTGATAGTTATTAATCTTTAAAATTTAAAAGCTATTAACAATATTAAAAAGGTGATATGTATTAAGATCTTTTAATCTGAAATTAGTTGACAAATAACATTTTCTGCATTGCTGCTTTCGTTGCAGTACTCGTGTGTACTTTGTTTTCCTGACGAAGGATCGTGTTTTTTTTAAAGCTCAAAACAACTGCTGAAAATTTTTGTATTTTATGAGGTTTATTCAAAATTTGTACTTATTGAATAACATTTTGGTTGAAATTTTTGTATAATTTTACTAAAATTGGAACTTCTAATTTAGCGATTTCAAGAAAATGCAGGACTTGGAAATTTCAAATTTGAAGTCAGAAAAAATAATGAAGGATGCAAAAAGCTATTTATTTTATTTTTTCATGTTGTAGAATACATCCTTTAGAGCAAGAATAAAAAAAAAAAAAAATTATTATCCTTTTCCCTCATGATGATATTCCATTTGGAGTGGAACTCTGTATTTCATTAAAAAAAAATTCAAAATAATATTTCAGGACTTTTTCCTGGTCATGTACAAATACTTGCTGGTTTAATTTATTTTTTTCTGTATTCCTTACATATTAAAGCATACTCATAAAAAATTTCATCAACATGGGTTAGTAAATAAGGGAGAAAAAAATTGTTCTTTATAAAAGAACAAATTGCAATTCTTCCGCCTGATCAAAAAATAACATGAAATTCCCAAATCTTTAACAAGCTGTAAAACCTAAACCATTTAAGATAAAGCAAAAAAAAAAATATTATTTCCTTATTTAAACCCACAAAAGGAACAAATACACCAAGTTTCATCAAAATCTGAGACTATGGGTGTCATGGTGTGGTTGAATTGACATGGAATGACCCAAGAGCAATGACCTTTAACACTGGTCATAGCAGGAGATTTTACTGTTCATGTTTTACTACCGAAAACATTTAACGTGGGAGTTACTGAAAGCAAACGTCGTACAATGAATCAGTCAAACTTTCTTGCGAAGGCTTTGAGACTTTACCAACATTTTGAAAAAATTTTCACTGTATATCTTATACTATTAAGTGAGCAATATTTAAATATATATATATATATATATATATATATATATATATGAAATATATAATATACAATAGATATGAAAGATATAAAAGATAATAGATAAAAAGAGGTAAGAAATAAATTAATATTTTTATATTTTAAATTAGTGTATTTACGCTCTACGGTATTCTTTTTAGATAGCAGAAAGCATTAAAAGAAATTTCATATTGGATTATAAATTACTCTAAAAGTATGGGAAAAATAGCACGTGAGTGCAATCGCGGTCATCATCCGTTGAAATAAATAAGCAAATGATTCATTTAAGTATTTTGATGTCTGGAAATAGCTTTATAATTAGCCTAGAAATAAAGTTAATAAACAGTAGACGCCGAAAGGATTCAATTAAAGAGGAAAGGATTTATGAGTCTAATTACGGTTTGATTAACGCATTCTACTTTTCCATTTGTCTCCGGGTGATGACTGCTAGTTAGAAGATGTTCAACACTATAATTTCTTAAAGCGTGATGAAGTAAATGCAGCATTCCTATCTGTTAACAGTTTTTCAGGTACTTGTATTTGGAAAATTTGTTTCAAACAGTTGGTATAAGTTTCAGTTGTCACACTTTTTGATGGAAATCCCCATACGTAACGAGTTGCATGGTCGATGACCAAATGCAAATACTTTTTGTTGAATTGTAATAATTAAATCCTCCAACAGTGTCTAAAGACAAACATTCAAAGGGCCTGTCTGTTGGGGGTACCTGCTGTAATAATCCAAATCTTTTCTGTTTACATTTCTTGTTAATTTGACACGTATGACAATATTTAACAAAATTTTCAATGTCTTTATTTATTGAGGGCCAATAATATTGAGGGGTAATTAAATTTATCATCTTTTGAATACCTGGATGACCGAATTGTGTATGGGCCTTGTTTAATAAAGTTAATCTTAGTGACATTGGAACTATAATCTTATACAAACTTTTCTTTTTCGTTACAATGAGATCATTAATTTCTATATATTTTTTTACTATTAACAATTACATTCTCCTGTTGTTGCATACTTTTAATTTCATTCAGGTCAAGGAGGTGGACATGATGCGCGTGATGATGGGAATTATGTTGGAACTAGGGATGAAACGGATATCCGGTAACTATCCGGTATCCGGCCTATCCGGCTCAGTTTTAAATATCCGGCGGGGTACCGGATATCAGCACACCGGATACGGATATCCGGCAATTTCAAGCCGGATATCCGACGGATATCCGAAGGAGAAAATTCAAGCTTAAACTCCCATCAGATGAAAATTTTGCGACAATTTTTTAATTTTTTTTAGATTAGTTGTAGCTTGTAAAGTTTTTTTTTTTTTTTTTTTTTAAGTTGGCTTCTGCGAAAATCGATTTTGGACTCATTAGCAAACAAATTTAGCCAAAAGTAGCTTCAGGTCTAAGAAATATCGAAGCTCTATTTTATTTTGTACAGAGTTAGCTAGGTTTTTTTTTTCCAAAGTGATCTATAACATTCCCCCTAATCTTCCCCATAACAATAAAAAGAGCTGTTCATTGTTGTTCCTGAACAAATGATATTTATTCTCTGCAGTTGCAGTGTATATATAACTCTGTTTTCCTGTCTTTTGCTAATATGATGTTAGATTGTTTAGTAATATTGTTAGTCTTGGATGTTAAAGTTGTTAGATTGTTTCGAGAATGAGTCAAAAAATGTACATTTATTGACTAGAACCTGTTTATTTACAATCCAGTTTTCCATACACAATAAAGCTGTTGTTTTTGTGACCATATATTTATACTAGCAGAAACCTGGCATTACTTGCGTCATCTATCTATTCGATTTGGATTTTTTTTAAAAACCTCCAATTTATATAAATTTGCATTTTTAATGGAATATCTTACATCTTTAAATATCTTACTTAGCACCTGAATTTAGAATTCCCTGTTGCGTTGCATAGATATATCCCAAAAAATTAAAATTACTTCTAATAAAGGTACATATTTAAATTTTCAAAAAGTCTGTACTTTCACTTTCATATTGTTCATAAGAAAAAAAAAAAAAATCAGTTATTTAAAGTTTTGGATTTTGTACTGCAGAAAAACTTCACTTACTTAAAGAATTTTAATAACTAATGTAAAATTTTCTTTCTTATCTGTACAGTACAGTACAGAATATAAAAATATAAAATAAGTAAAAAGTATAAATTCATTTTGAATTATTACTTTCTTCTATATTAAATAGAAGGAAGTATTGGATTCGTGAAAATTTTCAACTTCCAGTTTTCGGTGGATTTATGCATTTTGAGGGAACCAAAACACAATTTGACCATTTTTGGAAAATGTCTATCTGACAAAAATTTTGTGCAGTTAATGCACAGAATTTCATATAAATTTATACATAGTTGCATCTTACCAAAAAAAAAAAAAGTGCCCATCAACTTTTGGTGCAAATCATTTAACAGATGGCGCTGCTATACTGTGATTTCTCCCATTTAGAGGAAAACTATATCTCAGCTTATACTGTGCATAATTAAAAAAATAAACTAAGTGTGTCACAGGGAGGGCTAGTATTATGAAACATGTTCATTCAATTTCTGTGCATAACAGCCAATAGATGATGTTGCAATTTTCCCGTGAATTGGGAAGTTATATCTCAGATTCATTCGTGTATAATTGCTAAAAATTTAGTATGGGAAAGGGTCATTTTTATAAAACATCATGTTGATTCAATTTTGGTGCATATTGGTCGATAGGTGGCTATATTATGTTGCAATTTACTCTGTGAATAGGAAGGCTAAATCTCAACATTTATAAAATTTAAGGGATAAACAAGATACAAATAATATGAGAATGAAAGTTGGCTTAATTTGGGTGTATTTCGACCAACAGGTGGCGCAGCTGTTCCTCATCTTCTGTGATTCTCCACATGGCCACATCTCAAAATTTTTTAATTAAAATTGCACTAAACTCAATATCTAAAATCTTTATTGTAAGCAGCTATGATTATGTTTCTTCTGCATGTTAAACAGCATGTAGCATTGTTATATAGAGAGATATAAAAGAAAGTTTTGTGATGGCCATAACATACTAGTTTGAAGCTTTTAGTTTATTTTATTTTTTCTTCTTTCTTTTATGTTTTCTTATAAATGTCTCAAAAGAAAGTATTGGATTCATAAAAATTTTCAACTTCTGGTTTTTGATGGATTTACACATTTTAAGAAGTCCAGAACCTGGTTTGACCAATTTTTAAAAAATGTCTGTGTGTGTGTGACAAAAATTCTGTTCAACTGTACCTCTGGAACTACTGCGTACTACAATTACATATAAATTTATGTGTAGTTGCACCATGACATAAATCAGTGCCTACCAACTTTTGGTGCAAATGGCTCAACAGGTGGTGCTGCCATACTGCGATTTCTGCAACTTAGAGGAAGGCTATATCTCAGAAACTACTGCACAGAATTTCATATAAATATATATGTACATGTAACTTGGCATATATTAGTGCCTATCAAATTTTGGTGCCAATCGCTCTACAGGTGGTACTGTTATACAGTGCTTTCTGCAATTTAGGGAAGGCTATATTTTAAGTTCTATTTCATGTAACTACACAAAACTTCATGTTGGAAAGGCATTATGAGAAATTATGCTGGTTCAGTTTGGGTGCATGTTGGCCAGTAGATGGCTCTGCAATACAGAAATTTCCCCCCAAAAGGGGAAGGCTATATCTCTTATTCTATTGTGTATAATTGCATAGAACTTGGTATGTGAGAGAGCCATTGTGAAACATTGTGATTTATTTTAGGTGTATATCGGCCAACAGGTGGCAATACTGCACTACAATTTACCCAATGAATAGGCTGAGTTAATCCCAACTTCTATGACATGTGCATGAAACTTGATATATAAGACAACCATTATGAAAGCAAATGTTGACTTTATTTATGTATATATCAGCCGACAGGTGGAGCTACTATTATGATTTTTCACAAGCGTATATCTCAGCATCTGTTGATTAAAATTGCATAAACTCCTTTTGTAAAATATTTATTGTGAGAAGCTATGGTTAAACTTTTATACGATTTATACCGTATGTGGCGCTGTTATATAGAATTATGTAGAAGAAAGCTTTGTGATGGCCACAACATATTAGTTTTCATGTGAAAATAACCCTTCAACTGTGATTATATGAGTAAAATATTTTATTTCATTTTTTTTAATAATAGTATTGTAAAAAATATGTAAATAATAAGTTTTAGTTTTATAATTCTGAACAAAACCTATCTTTTTGCGATAGTGCTTTTCACCAAAAATTGCAAGTGTGGGAATGAGTATGTTAGGCTTAAAATTTTATTCTTCATGGCAATATTGTACAAATAAATAAAATATTAAATAAATATATTTAAATAAATTATATTTAAAATGTTTTTAAAAGAATAGTATATGAAATATGTTTATATTTTATTGTTTTAAAATAAAGAAAAAGAAAAGAAATATACAACACAACAAAAAACGAAACTAATGCCGGATATCCGACGGATATCCGGTCCGGATATCCGTATCCGGCAGGCAGAAGAGCTCCGGATATCCGATATCCGGTATCCGGCAAAATCACTATCCGTTTCATCCCTAGTTGGAACTCAGGTAGTCTTGATAGCATATCGGCTTCAATGTTGGTAGATCCTTTTTGATATTTTATTTCATACTCAAACATACTGAGTTTTAATGACCATCTGAAAAGACGTCCTCTAAGATTTTTTACATTTTTAAGCCAAGTAAGGGCGGCCTGATCGGTATGGATATTAAATTTGTGCCCATGTAAATAATGATAAAATTTATCTAATGCATCTGTAATTGCAAGGCATTCAAGTTCTGTGATGGCATAATTTTTTTCATAATCTTTCAAATTTCAGGAATGATATGCTATAGGGTGTAATTTTTCATTTTCATCGGGTTGTTTCACTATACATCCAACTCCATGACTTGAAGCGTCAACAAATAAATGACATGGTTTCTTGGGGTTATACAATTTTAAAATGGGTTTTTCAATTAAAGCATTTTTTAATTTTTGAAATGACTGTTCACATTTATCACTCCATACATAAGGAACATTTTTCTTAAGCAAGTTATTTAAGGGATACCGAATTTTAGCATACTTGGAAATGAATTTGTTATAAACATTCACGGATCCTAAAAATCTCTGTAACTCTAACATTTTTGGGGTGTTCTAATTTTTTTATTGTTTCAATATTAGCATTGTCAGGGGTAATTGTACCATTGGAAACCTCATACCCAAGAAAATTTATTTTAGACTTAGGAAAATTACATTTAGATAATTTTAGTTTCAGATTTTCATTTATACAGATTTGAAAAATTCTTTCTAAATGTGCCATATGCTCCTCTTCATTTTCAGAAAATATGATATCATCGAAATAATTACAAGCAAAGTCAATTTTGTATTTTTGTAAAATTCTCCTTATGATACGGTTAAATATGGCAGGAGCATTTTTCAAGCCAAAAGGTAAAACAAGCCACTCATACAAGCCAAAAGTAGTGGCAAAAGCTAATTTCTCTGTGTCTTTCGGGTGGATAGAAATATGCCAATATCCACTAGCGAGATCTAATGTGGAGAAAACTTTAGATTGTGCTAATTTATCAAGTAATGTATGTATTTCAGGTAAGGGTTCAGCATCAGTTTTTGTAATAGCATTTAATTTTCGGAAGTCGACACAGAGCCTTGTTTTCTTTCCTTCTTCCCTTTTATAGACTAAAGTTACAGGTGCAGAGTACGGAGACTCTCTTTCTTTTATGAGTTTAGCATTCAACAGATTTTGGACCTGCTCTCGAATTTCAGCTAGGAGAGGTGCGATATGCCTTTAAAGAAACAGGTAAGTCAGAATTTAAATATATTTTTTGAGGTTCCATTCTGATACGACCCACATCATATTTTGTTTTAGCAAAAATTTTAACATATCTACTTAACAATTTAGGTAATGGATTATCAGTAGTTGAATTAGATCCAGTGGGGATTGGTAATTCTTGGGGAATTCTAAGGGTATTGGTATTTGCAGTTGCAGCAATAAATAATGGTTTTTATGATTTTAATGGCTTGGCTGAGTTGGCAAAATACGGCGCAGACCAGATTTGCGATGTCTGAGGAGTGCAAAAGTATAACCAATAGGAAACAATGAAAAGGCGTTGGTTTTGAATAAAATAACCATTTCAATAAAATGGGTTGGGTTTAGAAATACGCCAGTTTACACCAAAAAATTAAGGTTTAAAAGATGGAACTCGCCAAAAATTCGGGATCTCTCTGGAGCTCTCTTTAATCTCTCTAGCCAGAAAAGTTAACAGTTAAGCGCCACCGAATTTGAACGTTTCATGCGAGGTTGGGTCACCGGAAAATTCTGTCCATGACGCGGGACTGTACGATACCCCAGCAGACTTCACTGCCCTGAAATGGCTCGGTTCCTTAGCCCGAAACTGGACTTTTAATAAATAAGTTTCTAGTTAACATGCCCGGATTACTTTCTTCCTCCTTGCGGTTTTCCGACTTTGCAGGGGTCACATTTTGAAAAAACTTCACTGTATATCTTATACTATTAAGTGAGCAATATTTATATATATACCGTATATTTCCGTGTATAAGCCGAGAATTTTTGGAAATTTTTCGGAAGCTGAATTAGGGGGGTCGGCTAATACACGGATCCACATTTCTAGCAAAAAACGTATGTTAGAAACAATGATTGAATACATATATTTTAAGCTTAAAAACTATATATAAAGTAAAATAGTGATATTAAACCTTATTTTTAAATAATTATCACACATAAACTCTTAAATTAGCAATTTTAAATTTATTTCTAGAGCAGCTCGATGTAGTCGCGTGTTTATTTCTTTTTTTTTCCCCCCCATGATGAAGCACTTTTCGCCAGAGGTCACATTTACGGCCATTTTTGTTTTTCTGTTTTGATAATAGATGGCACCTCCAAACAATTTTCTCTTCTACCATGAAGGATTTTAATTCTAATTTTTTTTTTTTGTTTAAGCTTATTTTAATACAGGATTTTTGTGAAATTTTCTAGTTCTTTATTTTATTTTATGTTTCAGCATATAAGATTTCTAGCAATAGTAAAAAGAAACATTTCCAAATCGAAATGCTTATAAGCTAGTTCCTATATTTTATTTATAATTTCTGTTTTGCTTTTCTGCCGGTAGATAGATGGCTGTACCAATCAATTT
Source organism: Salticus scenicus (assembly GCA_963930645.1). Taxonomy (NCBI): domain Eukaryota; kingdom Metazoa; phylum Arthropoda; class Arachnida; order Araneae; family Salticidae; genus Salticus; species Salticus scenicus. The sequence goes on from OZ005651.1 coordinate 86,852,274, forward strand.
TTACTTGAGCGATTCAGAAAAATGTATATAACGAGAGTGATTTTGAAAATTATCGGAAATTATGAAAAACAACAAAATTTCTACTGAAAATTTAATTGCTGCATTAGATAATAAAATAAAAAGTTTGAAACAAAGCAACTTTATCACTGAACATGAGTTAATGTCATTGCAATTGCACAGAAACCTAAATTAAAACAAAAAGCATTACTAGAAATGTTTAAAGATTTTTATTACAAAAATATGAATTTATGTTGTTTTTTAATAACTTAATATATTTTAAAAGTAAATTATTTTTGTAAATAGACTGTGTGATATTATTAAACTAAATATAACAATATTTTACTCAAACTTAACTTAAAATATACTCTCTAAGGTAAGTAATAAGACATTTAATTTGTTTAAGGATGGCGATTTTTTTGCTGATTTGAGTTAAAAATATACCCGCGCTCCGTGTAACAAAACAAAAATGCTTTTTATTTACATTTAGATTAACCTGAAAGTTTTATAGATTGGCAATATTTTCGCCGTTTTTGTGATAAACTCGAACTTTAAAAGAGTATTTTTTCAATTCGGCTTATAAACGGGTTTGCAATTTTGGGCAAATTTCTGAAGGAAAAAACGTACTCTCGGCTTATATACGGATCGGCTTATATTCGGAAATATACAGTATATATTTCACTGTTCTCGAAAACGGTAGTTCGGACAGTCATGTGATTTAACACACAGGTGCCCTCCGAAGGGTCATTGTGCACATCAAAGTCAGATTTTCGAATTTTTGATTAGTTTTCTTTTAATTAATAAAAATATGAAAATAAAACTTCCCATTTCTATAATGACACAGAATGGAGAATCTAGGAGAGATTTGATTGGTTTATTTGATTTTCATTGATTTGAGTGGATTTTACATTGAACTACTGCTACGTTATGAGGAATTACAAGAGATTTGATAGGTTTATTTGATTTTATTGATATAAGTGTATTTTACGTTGAACTAGAGCTACCTTATGAGGAATTACAAAAGATTTGGTTTATTTGATTTTCATTGATCTGAGTGCATTTTATGTTGAACTAGAGCTACGTTTTGAGGAATTACGAGAGGTTTGATTGGTTTATTTGATTTTCATTGATTTGAGTGCATTTTATGTTGAAATAGAGCTACGTTTATAAGGAATGAGGAGAGATCCGATTGGTTATTTGATTTTCATTGATTTGAGAAAGGGGTGTCCAGTGATGTTTTTTTGGTTTTAACATGCTTGACAGTGATTGCTGCGAAAATGAGTTTCATGTGTTTTCAGATTCATGCACAGCGAGGTAGGGGTGTCCAGTGATGTTTTTTTGGTTTTTACATGTGTGATAGTGATTGCCGCAGAACCGAGTTTTGTGTGTTTTCAGATTCATGTACAGCGTGGTAGGGGTGTCCAGTGATGTTTTTTAGTTTTAACATGCGTGATAGTAATTGCCGAGGAACCGAGTTTCATGTGTTCTGAGATTCATGCATAGTGATGTAGGGCTTTCTAGTGATTTTTTTTTTTTGGTTTTCATGTGCGTGAAGTGTACATACGTGTATTATAATGATTGCTGCAAAAACGACTTATGTGCGTTCTCTGATTCAACCATTCTTTGAACAGTGACTTTTACTGTACAAGTAACAGCTTCAACTGTTTCCAGAATATTCGAAGAATTAACATTTCTATTTGACTGTTTTCGAGAATACTCGTTTTAATAATAGTTTTGCTGCACAAATTCGAGAAGTTCAAAAAATGTTTGATATTGTCAGGGAGATCCCATACTAAAACTGTGAAGAAAATAGTCGCCAATCGAAATATATTTATTTAAACGTTTCAATTATTCAATTAAAAAGAAATCCTTTAAATATAGTACCCAGCGAAGCAGGGGAAGTCTGCTAGTTTTTATTATTTGTGGTGTTTTGGTAGGAAAATGGCGAACTGGAAGTTGTAATATGTAAAAAATAAGAGAAATATTGCGAAAAAAAAAAAAAAAAAAAAAAAAAAAGAAACAAACAAACAAACTGATTGCTTTTATTGCTTTTCTTTTGTTTTCTGGGCACAAATTCCTTCAAATTTCCTCCTTACTACAAATTTTTCGTGTTTTAGACCTTTCTACCTCTGTAGCTCCTCAGGTCAGAAGACATTTAACAGTTAAAATAATCATTGTTCCTCTCCAAATCAAACTGATGGGTATAAAATTACCAAAGAATGATAAAAATGAGGGAGGGGTGTACCTAGAAAACGGTGGGTGATTGGGCAAAATGGTGGTCATATTCGGATTCAGGAGGTCCATTTTACATAAGAATCTGCAAAAATGGTATCAGATCTCAATTTTTTTTTTTTTTTTTTTTTTTGCAGAGTAGTGTTATCGACAAGCACAATAAAAAGGTTTAAAATACTTTAATGAGCACACATCATGTTGTTTATAGAATCGGAACTCTCAACATGAACCCAAACAAAAACAATCTATTACATCACGCACACAGTAACACTCACTATTTCGACCATATATAACAATTTAAAATAAAATTATGAAAATTGATCTTACCTTACAAAAAATAGAGTGTTATATTTGTACAACTTCAGCAGAATAAGTGTATAAAATGAATACAAATAAATGTTTACAGAAATTTCCTTGAGGGAGCATAAAACAGCAAAAACTACAGATGGCTTCAAAAGTAATTACTTTATTTTTTTTTTTTTTTTTTTTCTACAAGTTATGTAAACTTATTCAAATATGAAAAATTTTAAAATTTTGGTTGGAAAAGGGCTTTAATCAGGGGTCGATCCAGGCAAAAATTGGGACCCTTTTGCTGCCCCTTCACAAAATTCGAATCTGTAAAATGCGCCCCTTCACAAAATTCAAATCCTTAAAACGGGTGCCTTCACAAAATTCAAATTCAGAAAATGGCTCCCTTCACAAAATTCAGATTTATAAAAACAGCCCTTTCACAAAATTTTGTTTTATAGAAATAATACTTTTATAAAACTTTTCCATGTTTACAGTATTATTTTTAATGAGTGTATACTTGTTTAATAAAATGCTATTAACGTGATATTAAACACTAGATAGAGTAATTGCTAAAATGAAAGGTTTCTAGCGACAATTCTTTTTTTTTCACTAAAATAATTTTTTTTCACAAAAATTGGCCCAAAAAATTAAAACCTGGATCAACCCCTGAAGTTTGAAATTCATTTTTAAACATAAAATTATTTTTCAGATCAAATTTTTGTAATAAAATAAACATCTATTTCCTTAGTTAAAAACAATACTTAATATATCTTTTTTAGTTAACTTTTAAACACAATTATTTTTTGGTGTTGTGTGAATGCAACACCAGCGGGTAATGGGTTACATGAAAGAATTTGAGTTTTTTGCAATTTATGATCTTTATCACAAAGTTTTTATTTATTACTTAAGTCTAGAAGATTTGTGCTGATTAACAAGCAGTATGTGAAAACTTGCTGTGGAAAAACAAAAAAGAGGAAAGAAAGAAAAAGCTTTAGTTTTGAAAAGCAGATAAAATAGACTTTTTCGTCATATACTCAAGAAATTTTGCAAAGCATTCAAACGTATGGTCTCATTAAAAAAATGTGAAAGAATTTTTTTTCGATGTTTTTAGAAAATAAATTTCTCAATTGGTCTCCTTAAAAAAATATTTGAATTCTACTACAAAAGCTGGATATATTTTAGAGGTTAATAATAATGCTTTGATATTGTAAAAAGTGATTAAGTGATCTAAAGTAAACAAAGATGAAAATATATAGTAATATAAATATTCAGTTCAAAAATGTCAAAAAACTCGCAAATTACAATGACCATAAGGATGCTGCATATCGCAAAGCAATCAAGTTTATTAACTTTCTGAATTTATGCAATGGCAACGATGCAGCCGGGCTAAACAAGCAGTGGCGTCATATGCTTTTAAGCAGAGGAGGCCAAGTGAAACAGCTCATATTTTGAACCTTCCAGCACCGTGAGTAGCTGTTGAGAAAGCCGGGGGACCCAGTGAAAATGTTCCGGCCATGCTGTGGAGTTGTTGAAAAGGTTGTTTGTTTAATTGTTTAATTATAAACTCCATGTTTGAAGCAATATTATGTAATAATAATAATAAAATGTACATAGTTTATTAGCTATTGAGTCTATTCAAAGAAGAAATAGCTAATAAAATAAGTTTGAACGTATTTATGTCTTTGGAACAAACAAAAATAATAATAATCACACGATAATAAATTTTGTTATACAATGCAATTCTGTTTATTTCTAGAACACATACATATTTTGTAGTAATTAGATTTCTTTTTTAATAAAATAATCTGGTGTGTTACTAAAACAACTTTCTCTTCCCCTGCATTTCAATAATATAAAGATATATTTGCATATAAAAGTTTTAAGATCAATAGCATAAGATAATAAAAATTAATGTACTTTTAAAATAATCTAAAATAGGTTTAGGAACAGTTTTATTTGACATAATTCTGTGTGACGTTCTACCACCCTCCCTCAAGCCCGTTCACTTATAGTGTATAATTGTAAAAATAAATAAACCCATAAATAAATAATAATCAAGGCTGTTATTAATTTGACTTTAAACTTGGCAATCTTGCTCAAATTTTTAAGTGGCAACCTGATATGAACTTCAAAATACATTTGAATTTTTTTTGCAGTTATCTGTTTTTAAGTTATGCTGATAACAGATATATAAACAGATCAATCACTAAATATTGGATTTTTGTAATCAGGGGACCTCAAAATGTGATATTATACAAAAAACTAGAGTTGAGAATGTAACTTCAAAAAATACTTTGTTTACATACAGTATGGATATGGAAAATTAATTTTGCTTCATGAGCAGTGTTCGTTGGCATACTAAAATATAGCAAAGCACTTCCATCAATTACATTCAACAGAAAAGAATGTTTAGCTTAATTTTGGGTAGCTCTGTATATTGTCTATAAACAATACACACTATAAACAATATTGTATATTTAAATTTATTATTACTTGAAAAACTTCTAACACAAAATTACAATTCCAGAAATTTCCAAGTGAAACCCCCCGATTATATCCAAATACTTTTGATAGCCCTATAAACGAATGATAAATGATTTCCATACCACAATCTACTCTACACAATACATGCTTTTATGCATACAAAAAAATTTTGTTCATCCATTTTGTTTAATCAGCCTATTGATGTTAAATTGAACTTACCAGAAATTTCCCCATAGAAATAATGTATTTGAATACTCTTGGATGTCCCTGTATATGAACCATTTGCTTGATCATAATGAAAAGTTTAGTGTAGCATAAATATATGATACAGATTTAAAATAACAAATTTGGACTTTCTGCTATTATTTGTTCTTGATATATAGGCTGATAACATACACAGACTAACTGCTAAAAACATTTTCTGATTTAGGGGTTCTCAAAACATGTAATTAAAAAAAAAAATTCCAAAAATTTGACCCAAAAACAATATTTTCTCTACCATATAATATGGGTAAATGAAAATAAAAAGTTTAAAAAAAAAAAAAAAAAATGAGCAAACATATTTCCTATGAAAATTTTCTAAAAAAAAATTCAACCACATAAGCTTGTAACTCTAAAATATTTTTGTTCATTTAATAAGATTTGTGAGATAAGGGGTTTTTCACAAAAAAGAACATTTGCTAAGGTGTTAAAATAATTGGATCTTTAAATTAATTACGTAGCATGTGAAAAAAACCCTTAAGAAATTTCAACTCTTGGAAAACATCTAAAATCTAGCTCGTTCTTTTCAGATAATTTATTTAATTTTTATTAAATTCAAATACACTTTTGAAAAAAGTTGCCCAATATAACCTTTCAACCTATGTAATAAAAATTATTTATCTTTTGCACATGTGCAATGAAAATGTTTTTCATAAAAATGTTCCTATTTCATGAGATATTTCTATTCCGATAGTAGTATATTGTTTTAAAAGTGTTTTTCCAACTTATCTGAAAGTGGGAATAATTTTCGTTAAATACCCTGTATATTATAAATAAAAAACATGCTGATTTTTTTTTTTTTTTTTTTTTTTTTTTTTTTTGAGTTTTAAAATAAATGCTTATATCTCCATTATTTAATATGCTATCATCACACAAATTCATCCACAAATTAAACTGTGTATTAACCCATCCTTAAGTTACTGTTCATTTCATTCACTTAACGATACAGGGTGATCACAAACATTATTGATTTTGCTCAATTTGTTACCGGCCCCCTAAATGTTGTCTTAAACCAGTCTTCACTGAAAAACATGAGAAAGACCCAGTTTTTTAAATACCCAATCTTTGAAAACATTTCATCAAGAGAGAAGTTTTCAAATTGAAAAAAAAAAAACTGATCGTTTGCAAATCTTACTAAACTTTTGAGCAGGAGTGTAATAAAGTACAATTCAGCTTGCATAATAGCTAACTGATTATGTATTAGTTATGTATTACTCTCCTTTTGCTAATATTAGCTGATTTTGCATAATCCAGACATTTTTTCTTTCCATTGTGTTTAGTTATATCATATTTGCTATCATGAGAAATTGTAAAACTAGATCAGCAATAAACACAATATGCAAACTTTTCATCCTGATAAGGTGCTTTTACACATGGATATTCAGTTATATAGCTATCTTTAAACACTTGATAATAAGACTTCTTTTCAGCCATCATCAAAATTTTCAAAAGAATGCCGAACGATTATAAGCACAAACATAACAAAACAAATACCACTCACATTTCCCGTGCTTCCATTTCTGCGAGATGAGCAAGAGTTGAGGTGAACTGAGCATGTCCGGTGAGGAGGAAAAGAACATGATACATCTCTGAAGCGATGACATTGAAATGGAGCGTGCTTCAACCAATAAGCGGGAACCAATGACAGTTGTAGAAGCATCAACTCATAATCAATCAAATACATTGCAATCTTTGTTTACTAAACAATTCGCAGCAAAAATCGTACGTTTTAGATTTTTTTTGGAGTTTTGTTTTATTTTTTATTTATTTATTTCTTTTTTATTATTAAATTTAATTGAATACTTAAATAAAAAAAAAAAAAAAAAACTGTAGAAAAATGTTGACGAAAGAGTAAAAATAGCGATCTAGGTGTAAAAGTGTAAAAAATGTCAAAAAAGCGTAAATTTTATGACCAGAGCATAAAACTTTGCAGCTATGTTATCCTATGGGATTTTGTTGTTTAGTATTAGAAGGCTATCACATTCAAAAATAAAGGTTTTTTTTTAATTCTGTTTTTGAATATTAATCTTTGAATATGTTGCCTTTTAGCTTAGTAAACAATTAAAAAATTAAAAATAATAATTTAAAAAAGAATTGCTGAAAAGAATTTATATTTTTGGCATTTCCAGGTTTTTTCAGATAAATTTCTTTTTCAGGTAAACTGTTATTAAATTTATGTAATAAAATCAATAGATAAACTGTGATTTAATTTTTGCAACAAAATCTTTGTAACAAATTTGCTTTGTAATAAACTTTGCAAACCATTAAAATTTTTAAGCTAAGAACTTTTAACAGGGAAGGGAGAAAAAAAATTGCATTAAAGAAACTTACGTTTAATACTAGTATGTTTACTAGGATTTTCTGTGCTCCAAATAATGATATTAGTGTCAAGACTTCCACTGGCAAGAAATAAGGAATTAGGAGACCACGATAAACAGTTAACTCGTGCAGTATGAAAACACCAATCTTGACTGTGGGTTAGCTGAAAAGCAAGATTTCATAGATCATAATTTTTTGTGACATTCTTTGCTCTTAAATATACGAACATACATTTTTAAGTATATATTCTAAAATCTTTGACACTAAAAATCTAATACAAAGTGAATGAATGGATTTTTTTTTTTTAAGAAAAAGTTATTACATATAAATTGCCAAGAACAAAAGTTTTTTTAAAAAACAGTCCACCAACAGTACAACTACAAACAAGGATTAAAAACTTGATAGATTAAAATTTATAGAATTGTAATCAGGGAACGTAATAATTCTGTATTCACATATTATTGCCTATTAACTCCAAGATAGATTTTAAATATATATAACTTATTGTAAAGTGCTGCCTATAAACAAAATCATTACTGAAGTGACTAGGAAATGTTATTTAACATAATATGCAATAATAAATGGTGAAAAAATAAAATTATCTGACAATGAAATGTGCAAAATTATTACTCTTATATTATCCAAAAAATCAAGATATTGCTATTTTATCAACATATTTTAATAATCTGTCAACATTTTTTTAGACTTATTTACAAATAAAATACTGAAAATTTCCATAATAAAATGTCTACATGAAAACTCATGTTGTCAAAACAAAATTCTTATTAGACAGAGTTTTATGTTTTCAAACATTATGTATATATTTTTATGTATTTAGTTAATAAGTCTGTTTCACAAAATAGTTGCTCAATTTGTTATAAGATTGTTTTCTGTAACTTTTTTTTTTTTTTTTTTTTTTTTTTAATTATAAAAAAAAAGCTGACTGGATAGCAAAGCTGTAAGTCAAAATAAGATTAAGTTTAATCACCTAATAAGAGAGTATGAGAACACTAGAAGCTATGTTAGATAAACTACAATTAAGTAAATTGAATGTATATTTTGAAACAGTGTAAAAACAGTCATTTAAGAGTGAAAGTTTTTTTTCTAAAAATTTTTTTATTAAAAATCTTTAATCAATTTCAACACAAAGTGAAAGCACTATAAAATATATCTGATGTTGAAAGAAAAACATTTAACAGTTATCAATTTTTTTGGAACTGGAATTCATTTAAACTGAAATTCATCAATACATTTTTATGTTGTAAAAGCTTATGGAAAATTAAAACAATGTAAATATATATTTAAAAAAGAAAAATGTTGAATATGTATGATTAAACTTAAATTGTATCGCTGTACTTTATAAACTTTGCAGATCTATCACCAATGTGCACCGGGTCATCTTCAGCCATGCTAGTTTGCTTTCAAAAAATTGCATTTCCTCTTCGTTTTTTATGCTGATTCAATATATTGTGCCATCTGGCATCTATAAGGCTTGGATCAGAAATATTACAAGTGTTCTTATTGGTCAGTATTTCCACAGCTTCACGACTCAATGCATGAGTGATTTAATCACGACGCAATGCATATGAGCCATGCATTTTCGGCTAAAAATAGACGGCTGAAATTTATAACAGTTTACTTCCCCCCTCCCCCCATAGTTCGAATTCCACCAAAGAATTTATCCAAAAAATTGGCGAAATTAATATTAAAGAAAATTACCATTTTGTAAGTTTTGATATTGTTAATTTGTATCCTTCAATTGATATTAATGAAATTGCCAGCTAAATCAACACTGAAATTAACAAACAGTTTAATAATCCTAACATAGCCCAAACCTTAAAAAGCACCACTAATTTTTTACTCAAAGAAAATAACTTCAAATTTAACAATAAAGTTTATTAACAGCTCAAAGGGGGTCCTCCCAATGGGATCCCCTATATCCGTTTTTTTTTTTTTTTTTTTTTTTTTTTTTTTTAGCAGAATTCAAATTACACGTAATGGAAAACAAAATTATGGAAATGCTTAAAGACAAAATATTCTTTTGGTTCAGGTACGTCAATGACATTTATGAAGTTATTAATTGCAATATTGACCCTAAACCACATATTAAACACCTTAATCGAAACAGACACCAACATTAAACTTACTTTAGAAGAAGAAAACAATCAAATTAATGACCTCGATTTACCGTAACAGTAACCGAATTAACACTAAAAATTACAGAAAACCAACTAGCACAATGAAATTATCCACTATAAGAGCAAAACTTACTACAGATAAAAGATCAGTGCTATACAAGCATATATCAATAGAGCTATAACAGTCTGCAATGAACCTGAAGATTTAAATAAAGAATTAGCCATCATTAAGTACTGTACCAAAAAAGCTGATTATCCTGAACATTTAGTTAATAAAATACACAAAAATCATTAAAATCCTCAACAATATCCCCGTTTACCAAAAACCACCCCTCAGTTTCACAACTTCGATGCCATATGATCGTGGAGCGTCATCTAAAATTAACAATATCGCCGCCAAAAATAACATAAATATCTCCATTAAACCCAACCCTAACATTTTCCAAATTATCAGAAATGATAAAGATCCTATTCATCCTTTAGAAACCGCCAGTATATATAAAATTCTGTACACTGACAGCTAAGGCAGTAGCAAATGTTATATAGGTAAATCAAAACTAGAATTAAAGAACACAGTCATGATATAGCTACAGGCAAAATTACTACTGCATTAACAAAAGCTAACCATGAAGACAATATAAATATCCATTTCGATAATGTCATAAAAATAGCGAATTACTAAAACCATAAATATGCTGCATATTGCAAAGCGGTCGAAATCATCAATTTTACTAATTCTTGCAATGGCAACGATGCGGCAGGGCTTGACAAACAATTGCCCCACATACTTAAAAGAGACGTTAACAATGAGAAACACCACATGTACAGAATTTCAGATGCCGCAAGTGCTGGTGACCATGCTGGGTGACCCCAGCGAAAACACGTTATGGCCAATAAAGCATGAAGAATATAAAAAGGTTTGCATATCATGTAATTTTTAGTATTGAACTTCACATTTTTGGTAATTCTGTTCATTACATAATGCTGCAAATGTTTAAGCACAAATGAGGTTTTATGTAAATATCTCTTTAAACGTTATTGGTGGAGGATCGATGAGTGTTAATTAGAGATGCAAGGCTTTCAAAACACCTGTTTTTTTTCCCTGGGAATTTTAAAATTTCTCCAAAATTGGGAATTTTAAAATTATGAATATTTTTATAACTTTTGTTAATTATTTAGCCTCCGACCTTTAAATTAACTTCAACTTTAATTCCTGCATAGATTTCCTTTTCGTGTCCCTTTCCTGCTAATTCGAGCATCTTCTATGTTTATTCCGAAAACGAAGAAAAAAAAATTAATTATAATTAATGCGGTGCTAACACTAACAGTAAGTTTCTGTCATTATTCATTAATATTATTTTGTTATGTTCTTGAGATATCCTTTCCATTCTTAATGAGAATCAATAACATTTAATTTTTTTATTCATAATTTGTTAATGAATGTACTATGAAACAATTAGAGAATTGGACTTAAGATTTTAGGAAACAAACCCAACTAAATTTATATTTCATTAAACTCAAATGAAGTATTTAAGAAATTAGTTTTTTACCTGATAATTTTTAAATTGTTTCTCTTTTTTTTTTTTTCTCCCCCAATTATAAATAATAAGAATTCTTAAATTTAATCTGTTTTAGGGAAATATATAAGTAATTCAAAAATTTTCCCCACCTGTTGTGTTAGAAATGCAGAAACATATATATATATATTTATTAATGTATAAAAATCAGGAAAACAATGTGTATAAATTTTCATCAAAATTTTCATTGTAGGAAATTTATCAATTTTTTACAAACTATAATTAGAAATATTTATGAAAATAACTTGTAAAAGTAACTATACCACTGTAGTAATTGCATAAAATGTCATCCCTTCTTTTTAAAAGCCACTTCATTATTTTAAATAATTCTTTAAAAATAGAAATTTTTAAAGAAGTTTTCAAACCTTAATCATTTCTCTTCTCAAACTATTACAGGATTATGTACATTGGTTCCCTTAATTCTTCAGCTTGTATAATATGGAAATTGTATCCAACACTGTACCAATACTTTTATCTTAAGTGCTAATTTAATAAAGAAAGCTTAAGTTTCTTTTCAAATTATGATTTGCTGCAGTTCTGATAAATTGAAAATAAAATGATAAATTAAAATAATGTTATATGCTTATCAGAATATCAAAGTCCTTAAAATTGCCATTTATATTAAGTAAACAACTTATTTGCTTTAGGAAATTTCTAATTTGTTTTTTCCCCATAAAATTCCCAAATTTCCCATTTTTTTCCCCAAAACTCCCGGGTTTTTTCCCTTGGTTTTAAATTCCCGGGTTTTTTGCATCTCTAGTCTTAATAGACTATAAAATGTAGGCGATAAGATTCACTGCTGTACGAGTTAGAAAAATGACAAATTCACAGCAGATCTCACCTGAAGAAGTTGTGAAAGTGTGGGAACTGAAAACTGATGATAAATCTGTTTTGCAAATTTCACTTATTTTAAATCTGTCCAAACCTGGTATTTGTAACGTTTTGCAACATAGAAAACAATTCAAAATTATGTATTGCTCAGGATGGATAAGAATTGCAAGGATAGAAGAATTAAAAAAATGGCTATAACTGACAATTTGTCTTCTAATCAGATAAAAAATCAACTTTAATCAATATCACATGACAACATACGCTGACGAATAACCGAATCAGGATTCATCAAAAACAAACATTAGCTTGTATGCCTTTTCTGAAACAGTGTCACAAACAAGCAAGACTTCAATGGGCAAAACAGCACATGTATTATCGTGACGAGTGTATTAGTGCTATTTTCTCTGCCCCCCCCCCCCCAAAAAAAAAAAAATTATACAGACACGACATTATTTCATTATTTGAAACATGAAAATCTGACATTGACAGATTTTAATTTAGTGCCAGAGGCCTACTGCTAAACTTGTTAATATTGACAAATTCTTCTTTAGTTAATTCGTGACAATCTAAATTCCATGATAAAGTTTTCATTAAATCAAACCAATGTGTTTCAGCTGCAGATATTGTAACAAATAATGTTGGAAGTCCAAACTGTCTTATAGCTGCAAAACAACGTTTTTTCTCTTTTTCCCAATGAGGGGGAGGTGTGCCTTGGGGGGGACTCATGTCAAAGGTGTGCCTTGGGGGGGGACTCATGTCAAAGTTGCACCTTGGGGGGGTGGACTCATGTCAAAGTTGGGCCTTGGGGGGGGGGACTCATGTCAAAGTTGGGCCTGGGGGGGGACTCATGTCAAAGTTGGGCCTGGGGGGGACTCATTTCAAAGTTGGGCCTGGGGGGGACTCATTTCAAAGTTGTGCCTTGGGGGGACTTCATTCAATAAACCGACTGAAATAGGCCTCTAGCACTAATTAAGAGTGACCTATAAAAATTTGACAACGCTGTACCGACTGAAATAGGGGTACCTTGGGGGGGACTCATGTCAAAGTTGGGCCTGGGGGGGGACTCATGTCAAAGTTGTGTTTTGGGGGGACTTCATTCAATAAATCCCCATTCAATAAACCGACTGAAATAGGCCCTTAGCACTATTAAGAGTGTATTATAAAAATTCGACAACGCTGTACCGACTGAAATAGGGGTACCTTGGGGGGGACTCATGTCAAAGTTGGGCCTTGGGGGGACTTCATTCAATAAATCCCCATTCAATAAACCGACTGAAATAGGCCCTTAGCACTATTAAGAGTGTATTATAAAAATTCGACAACGCTGTACCGACTGAAAGAGGGGTACCTTGGGGGGGGACTCATGTCAAAGTTGGGCCTGGGGTGGGACTTCATTCAATAAATCCCCATTCAATAAACCGACTGAAATAGGCCCTTAGCACTATTAAGAGTGTATTATAAAAATTCGACAACGCTGTACCGACTGAAAGAGGGGTACCTTGGGGGGGACTCATGTCAAAGTTGGGCCTGGGGGGGGGGGGGGACTCATGTCAAAGTTGGGCCTTGGGGGGACTTCATTCAATAAATCCCCATTCAATAAACCGACTGAAATAGGCCTCTAGCACTAATTAAGAGTGACCTATAAAAATTCGACAACTGTACCGACTGAAATAGGCCTCTAGCACTAAAAAAAAGATGGAATTTGGATGGTCCAGATGGGTTTTCAATTCTAATGTCATGACTTGACAAAAGATCCAAAGAACATATTCAGCAGGCAACAAGGTAGTGGCTCGCTCAATGGTATAGGACACTTTTGGTTACAATGAACAAACATCTCTTTGCTTCCTAAATGGCAGACAAAATTTAAAGAAGTATTAGGAAACACTGAGTGAGAATTTTTTGTCGTTTGGTAAAGTTCTAGGTGGTCCCAACTGGACCTTTCAGCAGGACAATGCATAAATAACACTTTCCGTTGTACAAATGAAAGGCTTAGATCTCAAAATAGTGTGATGAATTGGTCAGCATATCCCAGTCTGATAGAGAACATCTGGGAAATCCTCTTGCATGTCATCTACAAGAATGGGAAACTGTATTACCCAGTGAAACAGCTCAAATCAGCAATCTAAGAAATCTGGCACAGACTCTGACCTGAAACCTTACAAAAGTTATTAATGGAAAATCACGTATTCAATCTCATCAGGTGCAATGGGAACACCATAGACTACTAAAAGACTTTTGTGTTTCGTGAAATGTTAAATTATTTTGGTTTTGTGCATAAACTTTTGCAACATTTTAATTTTGATTTTTATATAATTTATTATTTTCTTTTTAATAAATTGTTTCCAATTTCGAAACATGAATTTGTAATCCAATTGTTTAGATACAGCAAAGCATTCTGGTGTATATTTTCCATTTTATTAAAAAAGTTAGCTTGTGCATAAACTTTTGTGCTGCACTGTATTAAATTTAATGTCGTTTTGGTTTTCTTTTATACTTTTTAATAATTTTCTCTTCGTCATTCCCATATATGTGCCATATTTATTATTATCATTAGTCTAATTCTATAAATACCAGTAGTTTTAATATGGCTTGTTTTATCTTTTTCATTACAAATACATTGAAATAGGTTTTTATTCAGTATAATAGGGATATTTATAATTTTGGATGTTTCATTTTTATTTCCTGTGCCTTTATTATAAGGAAAAGAGGTTGTGAACTTAAATTTTTCTTTCTGAGCATTTGGGATGGATGTTATTTAATTTTTTGACATAATTTTTTTTAAAGGCATTTAACTGTTTATTATGACCTGCTTTTTCTACAATTTGAATAATTTTATTTACTTCAATTCTAAGATTTTGATTGGAGCAGATTAATAGGGTGCTGTTAATATAAGACTGAATAGCTGCGATTTTACATTTTTTATTAATGATTTCATTGCTGTTTCCTGGTTTTTGATAGACAGTGATTTAAATTTTATTTTGAAGGGTGTGCATAACAGTGACATCCAAATAGTTGAGAGTATTGTTAGTTTCAGTTTCACATGTAAATTGCATATTTTTTTATCTATTTTAATAATATTATTTAAAACATTCAATATTGTCTTTATCATCGATGACGGCAAAAACATCAAAGTAATGAAACTAATAACAGAAGAATTTATTATATTCATTGAGAATAGTTTTCTCTATAATGTTATTTTAATTCAGTTATTAATCATGAGATGCAAAATCCCATCAGGACAGCCTTTCCTCTGTTGATAAAGTCTATTGTTAAATCAGAAATATTTTTCATTTAGAATTAAGTTATTTGTAGTAATAAAAGTGGTTGCTATAGGGTTATTGCCTAAGTTTTCAGTTATTAAGTTGTTAATGATTTCATTCATTTCTTTAAATTTCTATGGAGGGGAAAAGGTTGACAACATCAAAACTAACCATTTTGTTGTTTTGTTCAAGATTAACAGTTATTAACTACTGGTCTAAATTTAAGTAGATTTTTATGGTCTTTATATTTACCAAATATTCTAGCAGTATTGGTGGGATAATTTATAATCCTAAGTTTTATATTATCTGGCCAGGTACCTTCCTTAATAATTTTTCGAGTTTTTTCAGTAAATTTAGTATTAGGGTCCTATCAATGCCAGATGGGACAATATTGATGCCAGATAGCACAATAATCAGCATGGAAGATAAACAGGAAACGCAATTTTTCAAAGGCAGGTCAGTGTGGCTGAAGATGCCTCGGGACACGGTGGCAATAGATCTGCCAAGTAATGAAGTACAGAAGGACAATTTAAGTTTAATCACATGAATTTACTTTATTTAAAGAATTAATGTTAATAATATTGAATATATATCGGCAACTAGAACTGCCTTCAGTATATCATGCAAGAGTAGAAAAGTTAGATCACTCTTGACATCAGTCAACATGTGAAGCACTATACCCAATGCTATTTGTTGGCAAAAATGATATCATGATTTGCTCAACCGGTTTCATAACTGATGATTTAACATTAAATGAAATTAATACGACAACTTGAATTCAGTTAACTTAAATACAGATTTAAACATTAGCAGCTATTATTGCAAGGAATAATCATATGAAATAAACACACAATGATTAAGTTGGCAAATGTTGCTGCTACGAATAATTTATTCTAGACATGAATTACATCACTTACTTTATGTAAGTGTGACAGATTTAACAAATTCGAATCATATTATAGAATATTATATCGAATAAGATTTAGTTAAAGAATATTTAGAGGCCCTGGACCTCTTTCTCTGAATTATCGAATGCAACTGTCTTAAATTGTGTAGGAGTCCAAAAAGTTTTTAGTCCTGCGCAAGATAGGATTGCGACTAAAGTTTAAGTCATTGTTTGGTGCTGCCACCTCTGTTCAATGGCGACAGTTATTTTCATCTCTGTATTCCCCCCTACAGTAAAATGGGGTGCAAACATGAAAAAAATGTAATGTGGTAGAACAGTATAACCCCTATTTCTAAAGCGGAAAGATCCATTTCCTCCTAAAACTGTCAAAAAAATTCCGAGAAGGCCTATAGGATTACGAAGCCCAATAAATATGTCAGTAATTTTCTACCTTCGCAATGAAGAACCTATTGTATTTTCCCAGTTGTTGGCTAGAATTAAAATTGGGTTTTTTGGGAGGTTAGTAATAAAAATGTTTTTCGTAGCTCTCGCGGATAATAGGTGCTCTACTGTATTTGTAACATATGCATACTTAATATGAAAAAATTTATAAAACCAAAAAAGTTCTTATCAATGACTTTTTTTTCCCTAAACTTTTTCATCATTATGCCTGTTTTTCCATCACACACAGTCAAAATAAAAGCTGGTGCGGTTAAATTTTGAAATATGTTTTTTTCTAGAAAATAAGATATAGTATACAGTATAAAATTTTCATTGTGTGTTGTATTAATTTTATGAATCATAAAAACAGACTTACTGAGAAACTACCACTGTTAAAAGGATTAAACAAAATACAACAAAACTGATATTTGATCTTTTTGAAAATTCAAAAAGTTCATCAGATTGTAAAATCGAGAATTATACACATTTCAATGACAGAAATTCTACTACAAAATCAAAACACATTACTTTTGCGATTCAGCATATCACAGAACATACTTTATGATTTATAATGGAAAAAATACAGGAAATGAATGCTTTTTGAAGCATCAAAAGCTTCGAAGCACACATAAAGATTTCTGTTCTCATTTTACAACTGATCATTAGTGACTGTGTGTAGAAAGCAGATTCTTCAATGCAATTGCTAAATGACTGAACATAAAGTAATGGAGAAAACCTACATGAGGACATTAATATATATATATTTATGCAACAGAAAACACCATACACATAGTGCTTAAATTGGAAGGTTCAGTGCTTAAAAGAAACCCATAATATTAATATTGAAATTGTGGATGATTACTGAATATCAACATTTTGCATTATATCACCCAGTCCTAGTAGTGACTGGAGAGTTACACCTCCTAGGTTAGCACTGAACTGGCAATTAAAAAATAAATAAATAAATGTGTCAAGAAGTGTATGAAACTAGGTTTTCCCCACCAATAAATTACATTACAGAAAAAAATAACAATATAATAAAATAACTTACTTCATAGGTAACAGAATTGTATAAAACAACTTTTCGATTTGAATCACAGGCAGCTAGATACATTCCATTGGGAGAATAAGCACAATCAGTAACTGACCCTCTGTGCTCACAGGTGGTTTTAGGGGTAAGATTGGTGCCATTTAATGTGAAGATATGAACTTTATTATCCTAAAAATATATAGACAAATATTAAGTAATTTTACTTAACTGAGCAAAAGAGGCCGACTGCTCTAATAAAAATTAAAAGTTACATACCCTACCACCACCAACAGCAACATCAGTTTCTTGAGGATGCACCGATATACACAGACCTTCAAAATCAATGGGATAACTGCTGACTTTTTTTCCACCCTGAATTACCGAAATCTATGCAACATATTAAGACAAGGGAAAAAGATATTAAACCTATAATGCTAAAAAAATATTATAAAGAAAAGAAAGAAGAAATAAAGCCTACCTCATTAACTCCAGCAACAAAAACAGTATCATCAGAAATACAAGCCATTCCTCTTGGCTGAGAGTCCAATTTTATAGAATCAGTCCTAGACAGTAAAACAAATATTAGAAAACTGACAGAATATTTATTGAATTATCAAACTAAAACTAAGGAATTTAAAATTAGCCTTAGAAGGCTAAATGAAAGAAATATTAAAAAAGGCCTTTTCAAAACTGGGAAAAGCAACATTCAGAAGTAATGTTTAATAAAGAAGTGTCATTTTTTTAAATTCTACATTTTCTCCCAGTCATTAAAAAAAAAAAAAAAAAAAAAAAAAAAAAAAAAAAACTAGATTTCATACAGTACTTAGCTAAGAAAAAATAGGCTATGTTACAGTATTCATCTATCATAATGACAGTCTATACTAAATAAACAATTATTTTTATAAGTAGTTTTTCTTTATTTTTGCTACATTTAAGTTTTACAAATCTGTATCTATATTAAATGTATATGCTATACAATTGGAATAATTTATGAAAGCATAAGCACATTTTGAAAATAATTTGTTAACAAATTATTTTCAAAGAGCTGTTAAGCATGAAAAACATGTATTTTTATGAACCGTGTGAACTACTATCAAGAATCCAAAAAGTTAGTGTGGTATTTTATAGTAAGAAATAATTATCCTAATTTTATGCAAATACATTTTTTATTCAGCAAAAATCACCTCTTTCAGCTTCCATTACATGTTCCTAAGGAGATACCAATTTATGAATACTGTGTTTGTAGAAAGTTCTTTTCTATAGAACCAAAAAACTGTCCTATGGTCAGCATGACTTCATCTCTGTTTTTGAATTGTTACTCAATAAAATTGTTATTCATGGTCAAAAAACAGATGACAGTCAAATGAAGAATATAAAGAGTACGAAAGATGAGGTAAAATTTGATATAGTTTTAAGTGGTAGTAAGATGGGTGACTGAGTATATAAAAAGAGCAAAAATGTCTTGTTAATAAGGAAATTTAAAAATAGTAAAAAAAAAAAAAAAAAAAAAAAAAAAATGAAAATTTGAGTTAAATTTTTACCTGTACTGAAGATCAACTGTACTGATTGTCTTTACAGTATCATCTAGACTACAAGTATAGATATAGTCATTAGTTACAACCATATGTTGCACTTGATTGCTATGCCCAATACCTTTAATACGATCATGATCACCAGATGCAATGTCCCAATACAGTGAAATATTGTTAAAGAATTTTTCAAAAAAAGGGAAACAATATCAAGTAACATTTATCTCACATTAAATGAAATTTAAAGATTTATGCTGAATTACACTCTAGCTATTTTAATTATTTTATGCATTATTTACAGTCATTTGCAAAAGTTTAAGACCAGTAGCCGATTTTCAGTATTTTAACACATCGCATCATTTGCACAGATTATTGCATCATCTCATGTGCTGATTGCAACAGACACATTTTATTGCTATAAATAAAGGTGCCTGGCACATTTATTGCCAGTTGTTTATTGGATTTTGTTGTAGACAATACTGTTGTGTAATTATTGCAATGGGTAAAAAACCTTCACTTACTGTTACAAAAAGTCAGAAATATTGGCCCTGCATAAAATTGGATTTTCTGAACGTCAAATAAGTTTGAGGGTAAATGTGAGCAAGACAGCTGTGCATCAAGCTATTAGTAAATTTAAAAATTTCGGGAAAATTTGTGGACCTTAAGAGTAATTTTTTTTTCATGCTTGGTGTAAGTTGAGGTTTCCATGCAGTTTTATGGGATGATAAAGCAAAATCTTTGGCCAAACATCTTGAAATAGTACTCAAACTGACGTTGTTGCCTTTTGCAGGCAAAGAATGTCTAATCGTATTGCAGGAGATTATTGGATCTCGTACGACCATCCTTTTTATCACATGATCATCACTTGCACACATTTTTCTAGGGCAACCGATTCTATTAAGGTCCACAAATTTTCCCAAAATTTTAAATTTACTAATAGCTTGATGCACAGCTGTCTTGCTCACATTGACCCTTGAACTTATTTGATGTTCAGAAAATCCAATTTTATGTAGGGTCAATATTTCTGACCTTCTTGTAACAGTAAGTGATGGTTTTTACCCCTTACAATAATTACACAACAGCACTATCTACGACAAAATCCAATAAACAAATGGTGATAAGCATGACAGGCACATTTATTTATAGCAGTAGAATGCATCTGATGCAATCACAACATGAGATGATGCAATAACCTGCACAAATGATGTAATGTGTTAAGATACTGAAAAGTGGCTACTGGTCTTAAAGTTTTGCAAATGACTGTATAGCTAGTGCGATAGCAATTTCTAAAGGAATAACTAGTAGTTCTTCCATGCAATGATTATTGAATTTTAAATTAAGAAGCACACAGGGAATCTTTTTAATGCACAATGCATTAGAAATGTTAGGAATTTCATTTTCATATACAATTCAGTTATATAAGAAAAGGTGCTTTTAGTTAATCTTTTCAGTTCTTTAGACTATAATATCAATAAAAAATGCAAAAATGAAATTCTCTTGATTAAAATTTTCAATTACAGTAAATATTGATTAACTAACTAATGTTTAAGAGCTATAAAATGATAATACAGAATTTTTTCTTTTTTCTTTTTACCCTGCTGTTCTGTCTGGGTCCATTTGACACCAAATTTTTAATTTCACATAAAAAATGAACATGTTTAAATATTCAACATATATTTATATTACTAATGTATTGTTCAGGTAAATATGACAAGATTCTGTTTGTACTTAAAAATTTATACATTCTATTACTAATTTAATAAGTGAAGAGATAAGAATAAATTTTATATAGTCAGTATATTGTTTCTCAGAAGCTGACAAGTTCATTCAAATTTAGGTTTAGTGATACATAACATAGAACATGTGAGACAATATCTCAAACAAGGAAATGATGCAGAGATTTTCATTTTTTGTAAATGGCTTCAGTGTCAATTCAGAAATATTGATGCTACTGTCCTCCAAGGATTTGTAAATGGTATACCACATCATGTATTGCAAATCATATACAAGCACGCAGAATATATTGGCTATTAACAATGACTTTATTTCAATGGGACACTCCCCCAGTCTTTTTTTTTCCCACATTGATTTCTTTTTCCTTCCCAGGTGGTGCAGGAAGTGAGTTACTCCTAGTAAATATATTTGCACATAGACTTTCTTAATATGTTTGTTTCAATCTTATTGATTTGTTTTGTGCCTAGTTACAGCACTTAATCACAGTGGCTTTATTTCAATGGGACACACTGTAAATACGGGGTGATTCCAAGGTCATGGGACAAACTTTGAGGGGTGGTACAGATCATCGCAAGGATTCAGAATTGCATGGGAACCCATGTCCCCAAATGTCATTTTAACCATTTACAATCTGGATATTTTGGGTTACCGTGTACTACTAACTCTGCCTACTGTGTAAATTTTAAAATCTTGCATACTTCATTATTTCACAAAATCATGCACAATGTTTACACTATTGCAATCACTGTGATAAAATACATTGATAAAAACATAATTTATTTATGTAAGTATTAGCATGTAAAAACTCTTAAAAAGTAACATTGGAGAGCCACGCCAATATCCATGCAAAATCATCTGGTTCTTAAATTGTTAAAATGACATTTGGGGTCATGGGTTCCTATACAATTCTGAATCCTTGTGATGTTCGCTGCCTCCCCTTCAACTTTCTCCCATGACCTTGGAATCACCCTGTATAGAAATTTGTAGCATCAGATTTCGCAAATTTCTTAAAATGAAATGTTCTAAAATATAAATAAATAAATAAAAATACTAAAACTTAATTTACTTCTTCAGATTACTTTAACTGTATTTTTTTTTTAATTTGATGACTGCAATTACTTATTAGAATAATATACCTGGTTTAACATTTTTCAGTCATAGATAAATTTTGGTTTGCAGCAGATTGGTACAGAAAATTATGCTCCTGGATATATAACATACTGCTATTCTATCATTAGTTTTTAACTTTATATTGCTGTCTAGTAAGAAAATGTTCCTGTTTGATAAGATTCTCAATAAATTCTTCACCCCTACATGTTATAATAAAATTAAACTTAAGTCAACAGACAATTATCTATTGAAAAAATAGTAAAAAATTAGTTTAAAAAAAATTTTGTACATAGTCAATTCAAAAAGTAGCATGAAGCATCAAATTGTTAAAGGTAAGAGAAAATATATTAAACAGAACTTTTTTTCAATACAGGATCATAAAAAAAAAAAGTATTGCTTTCAAAAGTATTACAAAATAAGAATTATGAAAATTTTAATTTTTTAGGGCATGGATTAATTTTAATAGAAGATTTTATGCAAGGATTGATTTTGATTTTAATGATATATGTAAGATACTGAGGTAATGAAGTATTAAAAAAAAAAAAAAAAAAAAATCGAAACAAACTACTTTATGAATATTTTGTAAGTTTTTTTACTTCTTAGTATTACCTCACTATCATTCAGACCTGCCAACCTCAGAAAATGGAAAATCCTGCAATATTTTTTGGTACATAAAATCGACATAACACGGCAATATCAATAACTAATATTAAATAAACATAAGTTATATTATACTTACATTATATACAATATTGTTCTTTAATTAGAGGCCATTTTGAAGTTATAATTAAAAAAAAAAAAAATAACAATACAGTATAGAAAAAAAAATTGATTGGATTGCCAAATAAACATTTTAATATGTAATGTATATACACAGAAAATGCTCTTATGATATTAATAGGCTATTTCACACTGACTATAGCATGAAAATGAAAACATATACTTGAAAATAATATTTTAAATAGCTTGATACATATTTTTACACCTATTTACAACAGAAATGCATTTATTTTTTTTGCAATGCTTTCACTGTCGATGATTTTGCTCTTTTCAAAAATTTGTTGTCAAATTTCTGTTCATAACAGTGTTCTTGTGGATTTGATTTACAAATCAATAAGTTTTCTAAAGTCTCTTTAGACAATGTTGACCTAAATTGAGTACATATTTTTGTCATGTAACTAAAAATCCTTTTGCATTCTGCATTGCTATGAGGAATGCTTAATATTAGTTATTAGTAGCATCATATCTGATATTTTCTTATATTTGAAGTTACCATCAGTATTCTTTAGTTGACCAATTAAATGCCACACGGTATCTGCCTGTTCTTCCGGAATTTCATTTGGTATCTCATCTAGTTGCAAATTGCAGAATTCAGATTGTAAAGCATCCAATGCTTCATCTTCATTTATTGCCCCTGTTATTTTTATGGCAATATTATATTTTCCCACAAAAAAACTTTATTTTTGAAAAGGATGCTTTATCTATGTTATGTATGTTGGCAATTTCAGCATTAACAAAAATTTCATCCTCAAAGGGAAATTTCTGAACTATATAATCACACGAATTCATAAAAATTTTTCTAATACACTGATAAAATTCTTCTCTACTGGAGGGTTTTAAACCTTTAACAATTTTTTCTGTTGTGCTTCCGATTACAAGATCTTCATCAGGTTTCTGATTATCCACTGAATGGTAATTAATGCTCTTATAAGACTCAGCATTCTTTACAACTGAAGGTAAAACAAATTTTGAAAAAAGATCATTTAATAATTCCAATAAGATTGATCTAGCAATATGTATAATAGGCTTTTTTTATTTGCAGACTTAAATTAACTTTATCAAACACAGGTAAAATAAATACTAGAAATGATGTAATACTCTTGTAAAAATCATCTGACAGAAACATAAATATTCGTTCTTCCCATGTTAAGATTTGGTGATTCTTTTTTTGCTTACCAGATTCATTTTATGTTTCAGTTATCTTGTTTATAGTTTCTTTGTTATCTACAGTTTTTTTACAAACTTTTTTACTGCTGTTCCCAGTACTTTCAATTTGCCTTTTTTTGGAGCAACTTACACTTACTTTTTTTTGGTATGGTATAATCTACTAAGTTTTCACTAATTTTTACACTTCTGTTTTCATTTATTTCTGACATGAAGTAAGTCACCAAATGACCCCATTCTTCTAATAATCTAGTTAAACATTTGTTTAATGATAACCATCTAATTGATACATGCTTAAGTATTGCTTTTGTTTCCTCATCAAACATAGATTTAAATTTTTCTTTTCATTTACAGCTGCTTTCAAAATAATAATATATGTCAATCAAATATTCATCAATATTTCCAGGAAGACATGCTGCTCCTTTTTTAACAGCCAGATTTATTAAATGGCATGGGCACCCAACACAAGCTAAATTATCTATATCTCTCCTTAAATAGACTATCACACCATTGTGTTTTCCAATCACAACAGGAGCATTGTCAGTACTCAGTGCAATGCAGTTTTCTAACGGGATGTCATCATCTTTTAAAGAATCTAATATTAGTTTAGCTATATTTTGTCCAGTGCTGTCACCAACTAAAACAGGCACTTTATAAAGAAAGGATTCTACTTTATTAGTTTTATTATCAAAATGGGTTATAACAAGAGGATAAAATTTTTCAGACTTGTTACTTGCATCTGTTTCAATAGAAAATGGACTATTTTTCATACAACTCACTAAATCTGCTCTTGAGGATTTTCCCATTTTGCCAATGATGCACGACGTTTTTGTCCTGGCACAGGAATATTTTTTTGCTATGCTACTGTCCGGGAACATTTTCTTAAACAACATACTAGCATGATCGGCACAACTTAAAGGTAGGTTGTGTTCCAAGATGAACAATGTAAATAAACACTCTGCACATGTAACAGCGTCATTGTCGTGAAAAATTTTTAATTTTTGATTATTAATGACAGTCTTCTCATAATCCAAATGTTTTTGAGTACGAATATGATTAGTTACATCTCCTTTGCCTTTATGCACAATGCTAAAATCACATCTGCAGGTAGAACAAAAGGCAAACTGTGGTCCCTTTCTGGATTCAATTACACATGGGTAATCAGCTGTGATAGATTTGTTAAAACAAGACTGATATTTTCTACCAGACATAATGCTAAATAAAGTTATCGAATTAACATAACAACTGCAGCTTGAAAATAAAACACGAGAAATAAAAATCCAAATAAAACTTGTTTACGAATTGGCCGTGGAATAACAATACACGTGTGCAAACCGATGATGCCGCTTGTTTGGCTTTTCCTTTGAACTGGGTTGATTCGTTGAGTGAGTTTATCGCACGCTATACCAAGGAGATTGAATCGAATGAAACAACCGAATTCACTCCCGAACTTTGGAACGGATCTGTCTCTGTCGGCGCGGAGCATGAAGGGGGTTGCCAAACTAAACTGTGTGACGCTGGGTTGCAAGGAGAGGAGGGAATCGCCACTGTGAACTATTTATAGCTCATGCTGGTAGCTGGGTGCTCCGTGAGGGAGAAAAGAGAAGGAAATTAAGAGTTCCGCGTTACGCAGATTTTGCCATCTAGGAATTTTGTTAAAACTATTTTTATTTGGAAATCCGGCAATAATACTGTCTAATCCGGAAAAAGTATGGAAAACCCGGTATTACCGGGATAAATCCGGAGAGTTGGCAAGTCTGATCATTGTTTAGTATGCTGTTGTCTTCATCTTTACTTTGCAATTCACTGAAATTACAAGAATCATTGAAAAATTCTTCATCCAATTGATCGCAATCTTTTTTTTTTCAATAAAACATTTGTTATCATAATAAAAAAATATGTTCTTTATATTTGACTTTATGGTAAAATACTGAAATTATTTTTCCCATTGAAACTGATACAAATTACTTTCAAATAAACAAAAATGAAGATGTTAAATATGTTTTGAAATTTTTTATTATTTCCAACTGAGTGAAACTAATGCCTGGACCGGGAGCTGAACCCTGGATCTTTGACTTACAAGGTCAAGGCTCTACCAATTGAGCTATCCAGGCCGATAACCGGTCAGCATTACTCACTCAGACAACCATTAGGCAGAAGCACCTCTGGTCTATCATGTAGATAGCTCAACAGAAATAAGCTGCAGGAAATGGAAAACACCATTAAACAATGGGAGAAAGAAATACAATTTTTATTAAAATCACAAAAGCAACTGTGGAAGAAATCACACAATCAACTGTGGATTATTTTCACTCAGTCGGAAAAAATAAAAAATTTCAATAAATATGATTTTCTTCCACAGTTGATTGTGTGATTTTAATAAAAATTGTATGTTAAATATGGTCTCTATTTCAATGACGTATCAGAATATCATGTGTGACTTCAGCCAACAAAATGCATGAAGTTCATGTACATCAAATGCAGTTAAAGAGGTTAAGATATACATTGTCATTTGCATTTTTCAAATGTATTTCTAGAATTATTCATTCAACTGCAAAGCTTTCCGATTCCACCCCCACCCCCCTCATAGTTATATTCAAGAAACAGAATTTGAAAAACTTTTTTTGAATGAGATATCCTAATTAACAAAGCAACAAAAGTCCCGCGGGATAACATGGGAAGAAAGGGAAATATGACTGATGTGCACCCTTAAGCAATTAAGTCTAATATAAATTCATTTTATTTATTTTTGGGAGGGGGGAATAAATGGCAGTTGTATGGTCTTCAAGAAAACTGAGTTTATGGCTCTATGATCATATTTTGCACACTAGGGCTAGTTAGGGCATCCAATACTCCAAGATATAAATAATAAATTTCTTTGAGCTTTTATAATGCATTTAGAAAGACACTGACAAATTTGAACTACAATACCTAACATTTCTCAAAATTCAGTCACAATATATATATATATATATCTTAAATAAAATAAAATTTATATATGTATATATAAATTTTATTTTATTAAAAATTGACACTGAAATTGTTTAAATATTAAAGGATACATTTAATAGCAAGACAAAATTAAACATAAACTGGCTAAAACCTTGCACTTTTAAATAAATGGGAAAAAAAAAAATACAGTAAAAAAGGATATTGACTGCACCATCATGGCTGGCTGTAAATACTGTGTTTTTCTCAGAACTTACAGCTAATGCTGTAATAGATTTATTATGGCCCTAAAAAATGTAGAAAAATAAGTTGAATAGAATATGTCTATTAGTTTACATGTCATTTTTTTAAACAATCTGAAATATAAAAAAATCTTCTAAAAACATTTAATACTTTAATTAAATATTCACCTAAATATGAAAAGATAAATAGTGAATACCATGTAATTTCATTGTTTCACAAACTTCTTTTCTGACAATGTTTTAAAAAATTGATGTTTTTACAAAAATTATTAAAACTTTTATAAGGTCTTTATATATATATATATAAAAAAAAAAAATCACTAAGATAATCCTGAACATAGAGTAACTGTATATTGCAGCTTAGAAATTTCTCATAGTACATCACTAATCACAACATGATTTAGAACACTCGTTACTGAAAGAACAGGTCATAGCAGCGTAAAAAGTTCCATCAAAATTGTATAAATTCCAAAAGCTAACAAAATTGCCACTTTAAAAATAAAAATATTTTTACTTGAAAATTGGAAGAAAAAAAAGGAAGATTTCATCCCTGAAATATAAAAATTTAGAAACTGTATTTTAAAATCCTTTTATGGTAAAGTTGGATTTTTAAATACAAAATATGTAATATATAGTAAGTTTATCATCATCATTTTTTTTTAAACTAATCCTTAAAAAATTCCCTGGTAGGTTTTAATGTAATGAAAATAAAAGCCAGCTTTTTTTTTTCCTTTTAAAATATTTAATTCATGAATATATTTTCTTTCAAAATCAGTATTTCTCAAAAAAGGTCTTACTAGCCTACTCAATTTAGTGACAGCAGGGCCGGTTTTAAGCTTATTGGATTGACTGCTCCTAACTGGGCCTCATACCTAAAGGAGCCTCGTGCCTAGGTCAAGTTAACACAAAAGCAAATAGAGTAGCAGTAGATGCAACAATCTTTATCTTTAGAGATATAGGCTCCCCACTAGATCTCTAAAAGATAAGCATTTTACAAAAGCATAATAAAATAGAATTTGCACCTACAAAAAATGTCACAGGGGAAAGGGGGGGGGGGGGCAGAATAGAACTAATTACAACAGTTCAAGCGAGGAGGAATCTTTAAACCAAGTGAATCCAATGCTGGGAACCTCACTGCTACCTCACTGTTACAATGATTCTCACCATATTTGGTGAGTAGTGCTGTCCATTTCATGCCTATCCCAGGTAGCACATAACGTTGTTATAGCGTTGCAAATAAGTCTGAACAGTGAAAAATTGGTTACGTTATTTTATGTCCGTTGAAAAATAGTTTTTATTTCGCAATATTCTCACTGAACAATTTCGAATATTTATTCAGTAATAAAGAAAACCTATAACAAACGTTGTTTTATGGTTGTACTTTTTCTGTTATTTTTTCGACGTTTTAAAATAGGTATTTTATTAGTTTTTGTTTTCCTTTTTGATTCTAATAAAAAATATGTTTTTTCAACGAATTAATAGGTACTTTTTATAAGTCATTATTTCCGTCAAATGACGTTGAATCTCTTGAACTTGATATCGATACACGATTGTGAATTGGCGGGATGTGCGTGTTATAATTTTCTTTAGAGTTTTAGAAGAAGGTTTGCTGCGAAAGATCTTCTAACATGATAAAGCTTTCAGCAAATTATATTAACAAGTATAGTAGATGTTCTCTGGCTTTCAGAAACCGTAACTAACGAAGGAGTTCATATTGTACGCTTTCTCCTGTTCTACACGCGAAATCGCCAAGTATATTGTGGCAAACCTTAAAAGAGTCTTACGATACGACGCGTGTCATTTTAAAAGTGAATGTGGTGTGAATGAAGATGAAGTTATCGCTTTCCTGTTAAAATGGTACGAAAGTTTTCTGCAAAACAATAATTAATTAAACGCAACTTAAAACTTTTTCATCGAAAGTGTAGTGAAAGGTAAATGACATTTTACGTAATTTTCAAAAAACTTGCTAGCTGGTAATTTCCTTAAAAGCTCAAAGTTACAATATTCTTTGGTTTTGGGTTTGTTTACCAGCTAGCATAATATTAAAAATTAATGAGCAGGGGTTAATCCAGAACGAATTTAGTGCCGCTTTGCGGCACTTTCACAAATTCAATTTTCGGCCATGCGGTACCTTCACAAAGTCAATTTTCGCCGATGCGGTACCTTCACAAAATGAATTTTCAGCGATGCGGTACCTTCACAAAATAAATTTTCGGCAAAACGGCACTTTCAAAAAGTCCATTCTTAGTGATAAAAAAAAAAAAAAAAAAAAATCTCACTTGAAACTTACATTTTCTTTATATTTTTGGAACATCTCGCTCTGAAGAAGAAACAACAAAAATCCTTTGTAACCCTTTTCTGCTGTAAAGAAAAAGAATCAATCCTGTACGAAAAACACACTCGAACACGATCGGCCGGCTCGAAAACAAAAACAGTTCCGAGACGCAAAAGCGTAGTTCCGATTCATATACAAAAAGATTACTAGTAAAAAGTGCCGCATAACCGAATCTCATCATTGAATCACATCACTACAAAACGAATCGCCAATGCGTGCCCTGTATCGAAGCTCAGCGCTCAGCCGAAATTTGGAAAATGGTCGAAAAACCACATTCTTTCAAAAAATAAAAAAGTATTTCTCTGCAATATGATAAACATACACAGGCAACTAGTGCCCCCCCCCCCCCCCCAAAAAAAAAAAAAAAAAAAAAAAAAAAAACTGTTTCTAGACGAGAAAAGAAAGTTCCGATTCAAAAAGGTTATAGTAAAAAGTGCCGATACTCCGAATCGCATCCTCACGTAATGAATCGCCAACAGAAGCTCTGTTTCAAAGCTTAGCCTCTGTCTTTTCTGCTGCGTTCTAAGTTCATTGGAAGAAATAAAATGGTTGAGCAAATGTGATTACAGTAGTCTGTATATGCAATTCAAGAATTTTTATAAAGGGTCTAACTCCATAAAGAATTTCAGTAAGATTTTACTGTTCTATTGCTTTGCGAAAACATAAAATTTAAAATAAATTATCACATTTTCTTTTGGTTAAATAAATATAATTTTACAGATGATTAAAAAAAGTTGGAAAACTGTCTATAATACAATTTTAACCAGTCCTATCTTGTGTGTGTTTAAGTTTTTACTTTTTTTTTTTTTTAAATGCAATTTATTTATACATTTATTCTATCTTTTAACAATTTGACTTGACATTTTTTGGTGTTAACCTGTCAACATATATGCAATTTCTCAATTTTCTACTGCAATGAAGTTTTACAAATGAGAAATGAGGTATAAAAGAAGTTAGTAAATGGAGTAAATTAATGCCACAGATACGCTATAGCGCGTAAATTACGCAAAAAATATCAAAGGTGCCAGGTGGGAAGCTAAATATACGAATATGGTGCCTAGGGGATGCGCAATAAAATTCATCCTCAAACGAAAGAAAGATTTTTTTTGTGTGTGTGTGTGGGATGAGCGTTCTGTAAAATCGTTCACATGCGTTTAAAAATAGCTTTTGATTTTTTTTTTATGTTGTTTCGATTTTGCGATAACAATTACTTAGATTATAAATGATTTCTGCAAGACAGTTGGACATGGACATTCCACGGTGACTTCCGGAAACGCGTGCTCATTTGTCCAATATTTAATCATAGTAAAAGTATCTATTATATTTAATAATAAAATCACTGAATAAAATAAATAAATAACGCTCAATATTCCGTTATCTCTTGACTTGGCTAAATGATAATAAACACACTCCTTCAAGATCCTAACAGAATCGCTGACCTACTTCTACATAACACGTTGCTCTTTGACCTTGAAGCAGGCCGCATGCAGACTAGCGTAACTCTCATCTGTACATCTTTATTTCTTTTGAGAGCTAAGAACTAACTATAAAAGGGATAATATTAAAATTTATTGACATTATACAAAATCATAGAATATTTATCTTTATACTTTTAATAATTCCCCCCACCCCCCAAGAAACTGAAAAATACGGGTTTTTATAAAATTCCGGAGTGCATGTCTCCTATTTTATTATTTAATTCGCCAAATTAAGTATAATTTGCTTTTAAGGAGTAAAAATAGCATGTGGCATGTTTCTTTTATTATCAAAAATCAGTTTTCACAAATCTGTAAAATTCAAAATTGCCGCGATCCTTGCAATTCCGGATTTAAGAGGACCATGATAAATTATTACTTCAATAATTATTTCGGTAATTATAATCTAATAAGTTTTTACAAAAGGACGAAAATAATATACATTTTTTCATATTAATCGCGCAGGTCGCTGTTAACGTCTGGTTGTTCCAGTGAAATGAAAGGCATGAACATAGCTACCAACTTTCCCGTTTTTTCCGGAAACGCCATACTTCAATTTTTACTTTATTTTGTATTCAATAGAAAAACAAATTGGTTTCATAAATATTTTTTTTACTTGCGGTTTTCGATGGTTTTATACGTTTTGATAGGTCCTGAACAAGATTTGATAATTTTTAGAAAATTCTATTTGTGTGGGACAAGAATTTGTGGCGATTATATTTCAAGAACTAGAGAACACAATTTCATATGAATTTATATGTAGTTGCACTTTGACATAAATTAGTGTCTATCAAATTTTGGTGCAAATCACTCAACAGGTGACGATACGATTTTTTCCATTTAAGGGAAGACTATATCTAAGGTTGTATCATATATACTCGATCAAAACTTGATAAGTGAGAAGGCCATTATGAAAAATTATGCTCATTCAATTTTGGTGCATACCGACCGATAGGGGGCGCTGTTATACTGCAGTTTTTCCCTTGAATGGGAAGACTATATTTCATATTCTATTACCATTTATTGCACAAAACTTGGTATATGAAAGGACTACTGTGAAATACTATGCTGATTCAATTTGGGTTCATATCGGCCGACAGGTGGCGCTGCTGCGCGCGTAAATAGAAAGACTAATTTTCAACTTCTATGGCATATAAATGCGCCAAAACAGTTATTGACTTAATTTGATGTATATTGGCCTACAGGTGGCGCTGCTATTACTCACCTTTTGTTATTTTCCACGTGGCTACATTTCAGCATCTGTTGATTAAATCTGCATCAAATTCCACAGATAAATAAAAATATTTACTGTTAGAAGCTATGTTTGAATTTTTGTGCATGTTAAACAGTAAGTGGCCTTGTAATATAGAATGATACAGAAGAAAGTTTTGTGAAGGCCATAACAGACTATTTTTTAAAATAATTTTTAATTAATTTAATCGTTAAATAATAATAATAAAAATAATTTCAGTTTTATTTTAGAAAAGTGGTGAAAAATGTTATTTAAAAATTCAAAATATTGACAATCTTTGTAATCAAACATTAGTTTATTTCAAAATTTTCTTTTCCTTCCTTCCCTTTTTTTTTTTTTTTTTTTTTTTTTTTTTTGTTATCCTAATGCTGATAATTTCAAGGACTTTTTTTTTTTTTTTAAATGGCATTTTATATCACTGAAAATAAAATGTATTCAGTAAATATATACATGTATAGCTATTATACTGTACTTTCTTTTGTTAATTTTTCCTTTCTGGTTCCAGAACACACTGGGCTAAATATTTCCAGTTGTTTTTAAACAGCAAAAACCTCCTACATAATAGTTTTAAGGAAATCTCAAAAAGAGCTGATGAAAAATTCATAAAAAAATATCTTTTAACTACAATAAGATAATTTTAATTTATATCTTTATAGTATATACGACCCATTTTTTTGAAAGAAGGACCCAGATCTTCGGAACTCATGGGTCCTGAGGACCCAGGATTTTCCCAAATACCCTGAAATTGGACGTTTAGCTTTTCCTTCATTACTGTTTAAAAATTGTCAAAGTGACACAAAATGAGAGGAGGGAGAACGTATATATAATAGCTTTATATTATAGCATTTGATATGATGAATATTATTTGCTTATTAGAGAATAAAGCATTTATCCATTGCTAGTTGAGATCTTTAAAATTTGTGACTTTTGAAACGAGTCTGTTATATGTGATGTCTTAGATGGTTTGAAATGTCACGTAATATGCATACTCAAATATTTTACAAAAAAATTATAAACAGCTTCAATTTAGGTATTTACCCAATCAACATAAATATAACTCTATTTTACAACTTTTATATTTTTATTGGTATTTTAAAACTGTATAAATTACTTTGTGCACTTCGGTTAATTTGTTCACTAGGCATTTTTAATTTTCACAAATTATTTACAAAATTCACAAATGGGGTACCATTTTCAAAAACCTGGATTAACCCCTGATGAGTTCTCGTCTAATTGTGAATGCTGTATATTTATTTAAACAAGATTTTTCAAGGAATGAAGTGAGTGTTTCTTTTTCCCTTCTTTAAAAGAATGTTCCAAAACTTTTTTAACATGTGAATTTTTTCTTTTTTAAATTATTAGCAATATTTTAGAAACGAAAATTCAATGGATATATAGAGCTAGCTATTTTTCTTGGATTTCAATGTTTATAAGACATAAGAAAAACCCTTCAAAACTGATATAAAAAGCACGACAGTATTGCGATTCTGAACAACCATTTTACAACTGTTTTTTTTTAGGTTATAAAAAAAAAAAACGACAGTATTGCGATTTCGTACAACCCTTTTACAACGGTTTTTTTTACGTTGTAAAATGTATTAAAACAGCCGTTGAAATATGAGGAAATCAACAAGACATATTTTCAGATTATTAACGTTACGGAAAAACGATCATTCAACGGAATGCATTGCCGTTTGTTCAACGTTGAAAATACCATACTGTGCTACCTGGGATAAGTGTTCATTCATACAGACGCCAAGAAACAGAAAAAATGTCGCAAGAATCAACTCAAGTTACTTTTTCAATTGCTCTATGCTAGTAATGTGAGTGAGCCCTTAATCGTTAACACGGCAATCTCTTTAAGGAAGTCTTGTGAACTTACTGCTCTTTATATATTAAAACTTTACATTCACTATAACAAGAATCCTCACTCATTATAAAAGGGCACAATGCACTTATCATTCACAAATTATTAATATGATAATCTGTATCAAAATCTAAAGTTGAAAAACCTTGAACGAGAAGTACATAACCTTTGGTAATTTTATTTAAAAAAATAAATTAATAAATTCTAACCGTCCAGTTAAGACCAGTTTTCTTTAAATTTGTAATAATAATTTAGGCTAGATGCTGAATTTTTGTTAAAATATTCAAAGTTTTCAAAAATTTATGTGGAATCTGATATATTCTTATTCCAATGATTTTTTAATCCCATTGTGAAAGAAACTCACTGAGAAATACAACTGAAAACATATTCTATTGAGAACATTTTGCTGGAAATTATTTAAGGATATATTTAACAGTAACAGAAAAATTAAATTAAAAAAAAATTTTTTTTTTTAAAAAGTCTAAAAATTCATAGATCGGGAACAAAATATGAATTTGTGTCTTAAAATGCCTTCATTTGTCAAAGAACAAAAGTGATTATTTATAACAAAACAGCACAATACACAATTCTATGAAAGTATGTATTTAATTCCTCATCCATAAAAAACCTTGTAAAATGATTTTAGTAGCACCTAGATCTATTTTTAAATGTTTAATTACTTACCCCCACCCTACTATCTTCTATTTTAATACTTTTAAAGCTTCAAAAGTATGCATATTTGATTCCTCACTCAAACACCCTACTAATATGTTTACCTAATAACATGGTTTTTGCAGCCCCTAACTGTATTTTTAAATATATATATCTGTACTGATAAGTGTAAAGGATTTAAGTCCATATTCTTGATTTTTCAGGAGACGAAAAATAAAGTTTAACAAGCTAAAAACAAATCAGAAGAATCGATTAGGAAAAAGGTATTTCGTTGATTTATTATACCCTTTATACCATTCAGTGGTTGTCAACCTTCATTTAATAACGGGAAAAATTGAATTAAATATTTTATACAATACATGAATGGTAAATTTCTAAATTGGTCCTTTTTTTACCAATGGATTTTCTCAAAGACTAAATGACATAGAATTAAATCCTTTATACCAATCAATAGAGAATTTTTTTCTGAGTCTGACTATGTACTTAACTCAAAATCGACATTTTTGGACTTAAATCCTTTATACTTATCAGTACAGATATATTCCATTAAGAATGCACTGAAAAGTGAAAGTCTGCAAAGAAAATCAATAAAAAAAATATCCTATTGTCTACATTTTCAAATTTTCAAGAGATTGAGAAGATATTTCAATTATAGACTCAAAATTAGTGCTGGACGATATCAGAAATTAAATATCGCGATATATCACCAAGTTAATATCGATATTAGTGATATATTGCGATATTTCTTTCAAGATAGAAAAAAATAGACATTTGTTATTTTTTAACAACATATGCACACGAATTTTAAAGTATACAAGTATAGAGTGTTTTCCATGTATTTTCTGGTATATTACTACCATAACTTTATCATTAAAAAAAAAAAAATCATAAAAAGTGAATCAATATTTTGTGTTTCTTATAACTTATACTATTGCTTTTTAGTATACCTCTGTATAGTTTATCCTCTATTCTTCCCATTTTAAGCTTTAATTATTTTAAAATCATATTTTAACACAGCTAATATATGATCTGTGTTTTATTTGTACCAAGTATATCAAAATTCATAATTCTACTAAAAATAAAGCTTAAGGAAATTTGTCTTAAGATGTAGGTATTAAATAAAAAGGAAAATCATTTTAAATAGTTAAGAAATGCCATTGGAATTGGATACACCTTTTTTGGTCGTAGAGAGTAATATTTTTTACTTAAAACTCTTATATGCATCCTAAATGTCAGTTACTTGTCATTTTTATTTTTGTTTCTGCTTACCAAATCATTACAATATTTTTTAAATGTATATGTGTTCAATTCACATTCATAATAGTTTCACAACAATTGAAAATTGAATTACATATATATTATATATATGTATACATTATATATATATGTATACATTGTCAGTATAAAAATTATATTATTTAAACAATATTATGTTAAAGTTTCATTTTGTTACTTAAAGTAACTCATTTTGCATTTAAACCAATTTTATTTAACATGTACGGCTTAAAAAAAAAAAAAAAGAAAGAAAGAAAGAAAGAAGGAAAAGGAAAGAGAAAAAATAAACGCTACACAAAAAAAGTAATAAACTATCCAATATTATATATTTCTATAAAGAAACTGTCACTGTAAAATTACTGAAGATAAAACTTTATTTTACATCAGTCAGATAGCACCCTTTCTCCCTTCCCATGTTATCCAATAGGATTTTTGTCGCGTTGTTTTATAAAAATATTTTATTAAAAAATGAACTTTTTCGAATTCTGTTTTTTGAATATTACTCTTTGAACAGGTCGTCTTTTAGCTTAAATTCTGTTTATTGAATATTACTCTTTGAACAGGTCGTCTTTTAGCTTAGTGAGCAATTTTTCGAAAAAATAAATTTAAATATTTTACTTAGAGATCCACACTAAGAGTCCATAATTTACTTATTGAAATAAAATATTTAAACTAATTTTTTCGAAAAATTGTTCACCAAGTTAAAAGGCGACCCGTTTAAAGAGTAATATTCAAAAAACAGAATTCGAAAAACTTCATTTTTGAATGAGATATTTTTATAAAACGAAGCAACGAAAATCCCATTGGATAACATGGGAAAGGAGAAAGGGAGCTCAAACAGTGATGCCAGATGATCGAAAATTATTTCCCCAAACAGGTCCTAAATTTCCCCAAATCAAGGGTTTTTTTCGAAAAAATCCCCAACAGGTTTTCCACTGAAAAGAGGAAAAAAAACTTTTTTTTCAAAAAAGAATATCAAGCAGATTTTTCTGATTTTAGCCAACATTGACAGAAAGTTGAACTCCCCAGATTTGTCCCCAAACATTTTAGAATTCCCCAAAATTGTCCCCAGAAGCTTCAAAAATCCCCACTCTGGCATCACAGAGCCCAAAGCGAGTTAAACACATTGAACGTCGCATCTTATTGGCCAGAAGTTATCCACACTTTGAAATAAACCAATATCAATGAACCAATAGCAGGAAATGAGCTAAAACAAAAGATATTGTATACATTCGTCATAATAAGCGTTTGTTTTCATATCGCCCTGTCTGTGGTTTGGTTACTGTGGTATTTGGTATTACACCTGCGATCCATAAGTGGTGATGTGGAATATTATCAAATACTAACGGTAGTATAAATTATTTCATATTATCGTTTAGAGTCAGTAATAAATAAG
This sequence comes from Salticus scenicus, assembly GCA_963930645.1. Taxonomy (NCBI): domain Eukaryota; kingdom Metazoa; phylum Arthropoda; class Arachnida; order Araneae; family Salticidae; genus Salticus; species Salticus scenicus. The sequence continues at coordinate 86,889,801 of OZ005651.1, forward strand.
TCAATATACTGCGGGAAAAGCAGATGGCTTTCAATAAATACTGTTTATTTTTTTATTATGCGGTGGGCTTATTAAAGCAGTGATAATTTAGATGTGAGGTTTCTCATGCAGGAATAAAGGAAGGGGAAGTATATGCATTGTGTGAGTGCAGTGATCGTTTGGGGGTGGGGTTATATTTTTTTATTTTATCAGTGAGGGATGGGAGAAAAATAAGAGAATGGGTATTAGTATAAGATATTGCGCGCTCTTTTTGTTCGGGTTTCCGTTCGCTGATGGGATCGTTCGCTCGCTTGGAATGTTCGTTCACTCGGGTTTCATTCGGGAATTCGGGTTTCATTCGTGATGCGCGCTTGCGCGGAAGCACAATTCTATTGATCCGTCGTTGGCGTTTAACGGAAACTTATCGGCATATCAATTGATTGCGCAGAATATCGTTAAAGGGATATATTGGCAGAGCAAACTCTTAAATATTGTTATCGGGATATTTAAAAAATATCGATACTTGGGGATATATTGATAAATAATCCAGCCCTACTCAAAATCACTAATTATGTATGGTGTATGGACAAATGCAAATTTGTTAAATATGAACTACAATTGAATAAATTAAAAAAAAACTATTTTTTTATCTGTCTAATCCAGATATTTAAAAAAAAAAAGTTATTTCTTTTTAAAAACATTGTGTGAAATATCTGTTTTCCAGTGGCCCATATTTGCTAAATGCATAGCTGTACATGTAAAGAGAGAAACATCTTTTACTATTATCAAATTTTAAATTATTATCAAATATAAAATTAAACAAGTTTATGTTCCTTGTATTCATCTGAAGCATGCTCCCCCCCCCCCCCCCCAAAAAAAAAAAAAAAAAATCCTGTAAATATTTAATTATTTTTTTTTACAGATATTGTATATATTGAACTCCTGACTGTTCAGGTACAGATTTGGATATTCCGTGCAGTTTAGAAAATGCCACATTTATCCAATTTGATTGTTGATTTTTCATTCATCTAAAAAATATTTAAAAGTCTGTAGTATTATTATAAAATTGAAGTTCTATGTAAGTTTTCTTAAACTGTAATTAAATAGTATTTAAAATATTTTATTTAGACCCTGTTTTTGTAATTTTTATGTTAATTTATTATTACTCCCCCCTCCCACATTTTAAACTGGTCTGTGTTAGGATTATTGTTAGATTATCTATGTTTTAAGATTTTCCGTATAAACTAGAACATTAATTAGCATGGACAATCAGAAGTTCAGTGTTTTGAATCAATAAGGTATTTAGCATCAGTAGCGTCTCATGCACATTTTCATAGGTGGGGCCCGATCCATCGTATGATGCGTAATTTAACATTAATACTTACTATTCGTTATTCAAATATGAAAAACATTATTAAAGTGGGATGTAAAACGAAATTTCAGATTTTTTCTTTTTATGATGACGAATCTTAAATTCAACACTATGGAAAAAATTGCATAAAGTTACCTCAAAAATTAAAGTTTTATAACTATAATTGCAAAAATCTACAATGTTCTGATCAATGGAATATCAAAATGTAAATATCTGGAAGCTGGTAGACGGAAATTGCCAAGTTCGATACCAAGTCACTTTCGTCGACATATACATTTGGAATTTTCCATGGTTTTATCCAGAACTCTCATAAATAAGGACTACGTAACACTTAGAAAGACTCTCTACAGAGAGTACACCACTTAAGTCTAGGACCCTCTTTTAGTCAACTGACTTTAACCCTAACACTACATATACCATTAAAATTTAAATTCAAATGTCTCAGCGTGTAATATTATTTAGCATGTTTCTCACTTTAAGAGCTTAATTTTAGATAATTTAAATTAACTTTCAATAAATAAAGAAGACAGACGGCCTATCATCTTAAAAAAGAAAAAAGAAACATTGTGGATGTTTCTATTAAATCGTATCTAAAAGAAAAAATCATTTAATTATAATAAATCATAATTTTATGCAGATATTTAATCCATTTATCCATATAAATCCATTAATTATACATCTAAAAATTTTCCAATTTATTTGCATAAAAGTTTTAGTACACTATTCTGGAAAAAAAAAAAAAATTAATAATAATTGTTTTTTTCTTTTCATTTTCATACACCCCCCCCCCCCCCCCATTTAAATTAAAAATACTTTAACTAAACAGGTCTTAAATTCTAATACAAGCTTTTATCTCAAAGGCTAATATGGAAAATATTTTTGACAGTTACCAGATTTATTTTTGTAAACACTAAAATTTCAAACCGTCATACATAACTCTAAAAAATGCACCAAAAAATCAATGAGGAAAAAAAAAGTAATGCAGAAGTCACCAAATTTTATCTGTGAATTGTATGGTTAACATATTTTAAAGGAGACAGTTTTTTCCCCTATAGTTTTGTTTCAAAGGGCCAGTCATTGTGGGCCCATCAACGAAAAATTTCAGCGTGCTAACACTGATAAAGCAGTTCGTCGCCAAATCTGTTAACCCGCTGTTCTAGTAGAATAAACTGTACAAATAAACATGCAAATTTCAGGCCGATTGTAAACAGCCCCATTCTCTTAGATAAAGGAAGGGAAGTAGTAGTCGGTCAGTCATTAGTGATTTGTGACAGCTGAAAAAAATATATTGACAAATAAATGATAATGAAAGAAGATTAAGAAAAAGTTAGATAGACTTGTTATTTTGTATATATTTTTTTGAACAGTTATAAAAAACAAAAGAATAATTATTATGATTACTATTTTAATCGAGAAAGAATTTAGGTGGGGCCAAGCCCCGCTGGCCCTTAATGTGGAACCGCCACTGTTTAGCATTATTTTTAAAGATTCTTCTTGCAGACTTTATTGTTTTCTAGTAAAATATTTGAAATACAAATGGATAAAAGTATTTAATTTTTTTTCTAAATTGGACATATAGCTATACTTTTTTTTATTTTTAAAAATCTCTATTTTTGTTTTCTCTTCAATTTTAGATTTATTTAATATAAAATTGCCCTTTACTTAATATATGTTATTTATTGTGTTGTAATATAACTGCATACCTGCCGACATTTGAAAATGACAAGTAATAGCACACCAATTTTAAAAATGGATTGGATGGTTGGTTGGTTCATTTTTATCATGCAACACACGAATCTTAAACAAATAAATGTATATATATATATTACCATATTTTCTTGCGTATAATCCACGGGGTACTATTTTCAGCCCTGATGAAAAATTTTCCACAGATAATACGCACTGCCGGATGCCAGACATTCGGCTTTTATTTGCCCCTAGAAATCCGCCCACATTATGTTAAATGTTTTTTTTACTCCCCCCCCCCCTTCCTCAGATTAAATATTTTTATCGAAATAATTTGCATTAGTGTTTATATATAATGAAAGACTGTACTGTTTAAGAAACAAACAGGATTTATGAAACCAGGTGTAAAATAATTTTATTCAAAATTCAGAATCACTCTTTTTACACTATATTCAACCAATTATTAAAATTCAGCAAAAATGCTAGCCAATCAATAAATATTCTTGTTGTGTGTTTAATTATGTGTATAATTTTAAAAAATATGAATTATAATTATTGCAAAAAATGATAATCTTAGAACTGGGATAATTATTTAAAAAATGTTAAAATATAAATATTAAACACATTCAAAGGCTTCTGCTGGTGTTTGATCATCGATTGTTAGGGGAGGTTGGGGTAAAAAAAAAAAAGAGTGAGAAATATTATTGAACAATTCTACTTTTTTATAGGTTCTAGCATCTAATAAAATAAATTTAAAAAGAACATTAACATTATGTTGTGGATGGAAAATGATTAAGAATCCCAAGGCACCACAAAGCGTTTGTTTGCTGATCGTTAGGGGGTGGGGTGGGGCACGAGGGGGGACACAAAAAAATACATAAATGAGAAATATTTAACAATTCTATCTCTTTATACATTCTAGAATCTAATAAAGCAAGTTTAAAATGAAAATTGACATTTATGGCATGAATGGAGAAAGATTTAAAAAAATAATAGTAAATAATAATAGAAATAGAGAAATAGAAAAAAAATAATAGTAAATAATAAAATTAAACTTTTGGCAAAGCCAGAAGAGCTTGGTACTTAAGGAATTCTAATGAATCTCAATAGAAAGGAGTTCACTATAATAAAGGTGTAAATTATCTAAAAACAAGTACAGATTATTATTTAGAAGTCACAATTTAAAAAAATCAGCTTTGAAAATTTTTATTTAGCAATGAAATTTAAAAGCATGAATATATTTACCTTAATTACTCTCAGAGGCTTTTCAGGATTATTCAAATCAAGATAATTAATAAAACCAGATAAAGATACAGAGATCAAATACTCTCCTTGCCATAGACAGCTGACTTGCTGGTCCATCACATCATTTCCAAATTTAAATTCCCTAAAGATGAAAGATACATATGAAAAGAAATATTTTTTGTTCATTTAACCATCTGACCGCCGCTGACGGATATATCCAGTTACTAAGTTGTTCTTTTTTCTGCACTACACTTATAATTCAAAATTATATAATAATGAATTTAACTTGTTTTTCAAAGTTGAAGGCCGTAAATTGTAGTTATAAGGATTGTAATCATGTGCACAGTCATATTTTTAATCTCAGGTTAAAATAAATATTAATTTAGTACATTGAAAAAATATGCAGCGAAAATAACATTACATTTTTGCCTTTTTCAAAGGCAGTCAGATGGTTTTAAAAGAAAATTACTGTTACTTACGATATAACAGACAGTGTAGATACATCCCATACTTTGCAAGATTTATCACCAGAAGCAGATAATATTTTTGTTCCATCAGGACTCCAGGCTGTCTGGAATAAAAATGTGAAGATTTCCTTTTAATATTCACAAACAGCTTTAAAAATGGTCTTCATAAATTTTAATAATTACATAATTTAATTTTCATAATAAAACTTACCGCATATATTCCCCCACTATGAGCTGGTGAACCAAATTCTCCAATTTTAGAATAATCTACTGCTTTGTACAAAAACATTTTTCCATCAAAACCTCCACTAACAAATGACTCACCATCAGGAGAAAATCTGACAGATTGCACAAATCTTGTATGATCCTGAAATTAAATAAGCATAATTAATTGAATACCAATACTGAAAAAAATTTACTACCTTTTCATAGATGACCAGACACTTTCGATTTCAGACGTCTTGTCAAATATTTCAAAAAGTACTTAACAAATCTTATTGAAACTTCAGGAGCATATAGAACATGTACCTCAAATATTTCAGTAAAAGTTTTGTCTCAAATGCAAAAGGGGTCCAGTAAAAAAAATAATGAAAAATATTTTGATCACCTTATAAAAAGTAATGCTTGAAATGATTTCTGGCTGTAGCATGTGATTATGAGGTTTCTTATTATCTGTATAATTTTTATAAAGCTACCACATATATATAACAACTTCTTTAACCCTCAGTTGGAGGGGCGGGCGTATAGTACAATTTTAGAGGAGCGGTGTATAAAGTATGCCAGGTCGTTTTTCGAGCCTCCGAATGATGTTTGAAACTATTTAACCTTATACATTACATTAATAAAGTATTTTGGCATAGTAAAAATGATATGATAAAAAGAATATCAGAAAAAAAGCAGGAAAGATTGATAAAAATGATATAATATAAAGAATATCAGAAAAAATCACAGCCCAAAAGATTGCATTGGCGTACTCTGTACACCGACGCCTCCATTCCAGGGTTAAAAAACTGCACAATCATCACTTTTTTAAATTAAAACACTGAGGGTATTTAAACCCAGTACCAAAATATTTTTAGGAAACTTGATATATCATCATTAGACGCAGCATACGGCAAGCAGAATGCAAAAATATTAATTATCCTGTGAAATATGAGCATATTTACAAAATTTTTTAACTGTGCATGGACAAGTTTTATTGAAATTTCATTTGCAAAATTTAACTTGAATTGTAGCCAATGTACATGGGTTGGGTTATTGTCTTTCACAACAGTTACATCACTATTCCACTAGCAAACCTACTTGTCTCTTGCAGTCACTCCCTCAACTGGCATTTGTGACGTTGTTCTTCTGACTAGAGGGGGGAAACAGCTGATATTTCAACAACGACAATACTACGCTCTAGCGGCCAGGAAACGAAATAGAATTATGTACTTCATTGTTGAACCATAAACTTTGAGGCTTTGTGATACCATTAAGCATTAAAACTCAATTAGTCAAAAAATTGCAGTTACGTCATTGTTCTTCTGGAATGGCGATATTTTGTTTCAATCAATTGTAATATAGTATTAATTGATTTTAATGTAAAAATACAGAAAACTTTCAAGCCTATATTTTGTACATTTTAAAGATAAAAATGATGTTAAAAAAAATTAAATATTTTTATTTTTGAAATTAATTTTATCAATAGCTACAGCGAGTATAAAAACTTCAAGGTTACAAGTTATGGTGAATATTAAAAATAAAAAGTCATTTAAAAAAAATTAATTTTAATACTTACTATGAAATATGAGAAAGAAATTAAGCAGAGAATATTGTAATTTACAGGTATTTAACCCATTTTCAGCCAAAGGTGCGTAAACGCACCACTTCAGTAAATATTTTTTAATTAACACTGTGACATATATTTTTCACTAATTTTATTTTTCTGTTATTTTTAAGGGGTCTGAAGACATCTATAAAATATTAGTAATTCAATTGGAGTAAACACTTTCTCTTGAGAAATTTTCAAAATACACAAGTGTACTAACTTTAAACGATTATTGAAAAATTCTACTTTTTGAAAATGTATAATTATTCCAATTGAGATTAAGCATATGCTTTTATAATGGATTAATGTTCCAAGTTGCGTAAATAGAATAAAAATAAAACAAATGTCATAAAAATTTTAGAAATTTTCATTTAAATTTTTTTTTAATTTAATTTTTTTATTTAAATATGCATTATTTTATTTCTTAACTAAAATATCATTTTTCCTGCACGGAACTTTTTTTGTGTCTTAATAAATGTAATTTAAGCATATTTCAATGAAAATAATACCACATTCTATAAAATTTCTATGCTTGGCCTAAAATGGGTTAATTAACTTTCAATAAAATTCTCATTCTATCCTGTGTAAAAAACTATAAGATTGCAAGGCAAAAATGTAATCTAATGCCACAGAAAACAATTATAAATATTTTGTTGAGTCCCCTTTATTCTTAATCAGCTCAAATAGCTTCATTTTCATGGATATAATAAATCTCTGGCACAAAGTATGATCAGTTTTAAGCCATTCCTTTTCACAGAATCTCAAAAGGGTTGAGATGAGGACTTCTAGATAACCAATCTAAAACAAAAATTTTTACTCTGAAACCAAAATTTGAGTATTCGACTTTTATGAACTGAAGCATTTTCTTTTATAATATAAATTCAAAAAACGGCCTACTTGGAAATTCTTGCTAAAGTTTTCAGTATGGATCCACACCATCTTCAGACTTGAACTCTGAAAATCTTTAGGTGTTGCGTCGGCACTTCAGTCACTTTCCTTCTACCTTTAAATCAGGTGTTTTCATATCTCGATGTCTGTTGATGGCTCGTTTTGGTTGCAACTGTGCACGTTATTGATAATCTCTATTGCTTCGCAATTTATAGCGTAAAGGTAGTTTTCGTAATTTGCAAGTTTTTTAATATTGTCAAAATCTATTTTTATGTTATTGTTTTGAAAAACTCTAGTTAGGGCAGTGGTAGTTTTATTAAATTTTATATTGTTTATGTTTTTTTAATCCTGGTTTTTATTTTCATTTTAGTCATTCCTATATAAAATCTCTCTTGGTCATTATCAGATATATATTTTATTTGGTAAATTCCAGCAGTTTCTAAATGGTTTATTTTGTCTTTATCATTACGGACTCTCTCTAAAATATTTGAATTGGGTTTAATAAGAATGTTTATACACATTTTTGAGGCTTCGTTTTTAATTTTCATGCCAACGCCTTTATCAAATGGAATCGCTGTTGTGAATTTCGGCTTTACTTTTTAGCGTTATCTATGTAATTTAATATTTTTTAAATTCAATTTCCAAGTAGGCCGTTTTTTGAATTTATATTATAATATAAATAGGAAATTTTATTTAAATATTTAAGTATGATGCATTAAATATGAAGCATTTTCTTCTTGGAAAGTTCATTTTTCTTCAAATCGTGCCAATATCTTCAACAATGATAGTTGAAGTTATTGGCCCATCTAAAGTTCCTCCCCCCCCCCCCCACCCAATAAAAGCACACACACACAAAAAAAAAAAATCTTATTTTGGGAAATGTGGGTGTTAACTTACCAGCTTCGTTAAAATAGAAAATAAGAAAAAGATTTTATTCCATAGCTTTTATCAGTAACTATTCCTCTAATATTTAAAATTAAAATATTTATCAGAGCGTTTAAACTGTATTAAAAAATTACCACTAACAAAGTTCTGATTCACTAGCTATAGCACTTTCAGGGCAGATCCGCCCTTTCTTCAGTAGCCATCTAGTGGTCCGTTGTAGCTGAAACTGACTTCTGATTTTCTCTTTGCTGACTTTTCATGAGGTGGTGCCACAAACAATCCAAATCTGCGTGCGACTTGTGCCCATTACAAGTTAATTGGTCACTGATTATTTAGATGGTTTCTCGGTAAAAAGCGTAATCGGGGTTGTTGTAATTGTCGATTTTTCTTGTTTCATTAAAATTAATATTATTTTCATTGCTGACTTTAGTAAGGGCTGTTGTTAATTTTCCACATTTAAAATTGTTTTAGTGTTCTTTAATTCTAGTTGATAAATATATATATATATATATTTTTTTTGTAACTCCAACATAATGTCCTATTTTTTTTTATCTGAGTAATTAAAAGGAATTTAATATATTCCAGTGGTTTCAAGAGGAGGGATTAAATCTTTATAATTTCGGATTAGCTGGTAGATTGTTGGGGTTTTGTTTTATGGGGATATTTACCTTAGATTTTTTAACACTATTCTTAATTTTAATTGAGGCTCCTTGACCAAATGAAACAGAATCAGTAAATTTTAGAGGGATTTTTTGATGATTTGGAATATTATTGAGTCTATTGATTCTTTTTCTATACAGTTTATTAACGAGATTTTTATGGTAACCTGCTTTGATAGTTATGCTTCTAATGTAATTTATTTCATTTTTTAAATTGGCGGTGTTATAGCAAATTAAGATCGCACAGTTAATGTATGCCTGGATTGCATTAATTTTATATTTGTATAGAGTTTTACTGTGGTTACTAATTATTTCTTCACTTGAAATAGGTTTTCGATAAACTGTTGTGTAAATATTGTTTTGGTAGCATATAATTTTTATGTCTAGATAATTAATTTTATTATTGATTTCAGTTTCGCAAGTAAATTTTATATTATGATCGATTTGGTTTAAGACTTCCAGAATTTCATTAATGTTTTCATTTTTATTTATAATAGCAAATACACTGATGGAAAAAAAAATCCCAACACCAGGAAGGAGCTGTGCTAGATAAACAAAATTTGGTAGGCGTGTTTATACATCTAAAAGATGACGTCGACTCAAATTTCGAGCTACGCGTGTAAGTGTGGCGCTAGTAGCGACACTATGAACATGCAAATGAGGTTTGCTTTAAATAAGCGCTGTAAGGTTCGTGATCGTTATTTACAGTTGAGATTTGACGTAGTGGGTTAATGTTAGTCAAGGATGCCTCTAAGAAGACGAAGAAGCCATTATCAACAGCTCACTGAGTTTGAACAAGGTCGTGTAGTAGGGCTACGAGAAGGTGGGTTTTCTTTCCGCGATATTGCAGGAAGACTTGGCAGGAATGTATCCACTGTGCATGAGTGTTGGCAGCAGTGGTCAAGGGAAGGTACTGCCTCAAGAAGACCGGGTTCCGGGCGGCCACGTGGCACTACTGAGAGGGAAGACCGCCGTGTTCGGCGTATGGCTGTGGCTAATCGTACTGCATCTGCAGCTGAAATTCGAGCTGCAGTTGGCACCACAGTGACACAACGAACTGTTACAAATCGGTTACTTCAAGGACAGCTCCGAGCCAGACGCCCTGTAGCGTGCATTCCACTGACTTCAAACCACTGCCGTTTGCGACGTGAGTGGTGTCAAGCTAGAGCTCATTGGAGGACGGAGTGGAGATCTGTTGTGTTTTCTGATGAAAGCCGGTTCTGCCTTGGTCGCAGTGATAGCCATGTGTTGGTTAGAAGGAGGCCAGGTAAACGCCTGCTAGCGACCTGTCTGCGGCTTAGACACACAGGGCCTACTCCTGGAGTTATGGTTTGGGGAGCAATTTCGTATGACAGCAGGAGCACTCTCGTGGTTATCCCACGCACCCTGACTGCAAATTTGTACGTCAGTCTAGTGATACAACCTGTTGTGCTGCCATACATGAACAGCATTCAAGGGGGTGTTTTCCAACAGGATAACGCTCGCCCTCATACCGCTGTTGTAACCCAACATGCTCTACAGAGTGTCGACATGTTGCCTTGGCCTGCTAGATCACCAGATCTTTCTCGAATCGAGCACGTATGGGACATCATTGGACAACAACTCCAGCGTCATCCATAACCAGCATTAACCGTCCCTGCATTGACCGCCCAAGTGCAACAGGCATGGAACTCCATCCCACAAACTGATATCCGACACCTGTATGACACAATGCATGCACGTTTGCATGCTTGCATTCAAAATTCTGGCAGTTACACCTGTTACTAATGTACCAACATTTCACATTTGAAATGGCTCTTCTCGCCAATGGCTCTACCTGTGATCTTGAAACTTTAATCAATTAAATATGTTACCTAGACAAATGTATTGCTGAAATTTCATTACTGTACAATAATTTTTTCTTGGTGTTGGGATTTTTTTTCCCATCAGTGTATGTCATCAACATATCTGACCCAAAAAATTAATTTATCCTTTAGTATTTCAAAAATGTTTTTCAAGAATTCTTAGTTTGTGTTCAGCTATTAAACTCTATATAGGAGATCTTATGGGGACTCCTTTATTTTGTTTGTATATTTTTTTTGTTAAATTTAAAGAAACTTCTGTTTAAAATTAAATTACTAGTTGCCGTTAATGTGTTAGCAGTTTCACGATCATATTTTTCGTTAATTAGGTTATGTATTACATCGGATATTTCATTAACATCTATTGAAGGGTACAGGTTTATTATATCAAAACTTAAAAATTGATAATTATTCTTAATTTCGATGTCTCTGATTCTTTTTATAAAATCTTCGGTAGAACTTAAGCTATTGTTTGTGGGGAGAAGAAGTTCACGATAAATGTCAGTCATGTATTTTTCTAAATCATAAGTGGGTCCTTCACGTTTTTTGGGACAGAATATTATTATTATTATTATTATTTTTTTTTTTTTTGGGGGGGGGGGGGGTAGGAGTGTGGTTTTTAATATAAGGAGGCTAGTTGTTAGGCCATCTTTCCTTTTTTTTTAATAAGTTTGTGCGTTTTTTCTATTAATTTCTTATTTAGGTCTTTTTTGACTATGGTTGTGCCTATTTCTTGGATAGTTTCAGTCATCATTTTAACAATCTTTATTTAAAATTGCAATTTCGCATGTTTCGTCCATTAATTTACAAGTTATATTTTCATTCTTTTTAAGGTTTTTGAGAGTTTTAATATTGGCCTTATTAATACCGTCAACCGGGGTTACTTAGGCTGGCAGGGTAACAAAAGCCATTTTAATAGGTAAATTTTGAATGCTGGTTTGGCAACACTGTGTAGATGTCGTGAAGTTTGTTTTGATGGTATTGTTTGTATTATTTAACAGAGTTTTTACTAGTCTACAAATAGTTATTTAAATTTTTAAAGGTAAGTTTACATAAATATTTTTGTTTTGATGTTAATTTTAGTGAAATCTTATAACCTACATAACTTCACTGATCCTAATAATATTTTTAATAGAATTTTTTAACAAATGTTGTTCAACCTAACCTCAAACAATACTTTTTCATCTTTGCCATTTCACAGGATGCATTTCCATTTAGTTTTATATATTATATATAAAAAACTAAAGCTGTTACACAAACGGGTTAACAAAAGCCAGTGGTTTTTGTTACTCCATACTACATTATACCATATAAAATGAAAAAAAAAAAAAGTACTGGTTATTAACAAATTACAGTAATTATTAAATAAATGATTTTTATGCTTTCCCTTGTTTCAGGACACATTATGCCTCGAAAGTATCAAAGGCCTGTTGGTGCCCGAAAATACAAAGATTACTCAGTACAAATACAGGATCTTACACCAAATGTATGCGTTATTGTAGAACTTATATTTAATGAAAATACAAAAAAGAAGTAAAAAAACAATTCTATGCTATTGTTCAAGAAACTAAACCCGAGGAAGAAACAGCAAAGTTAATTTTTTTTAGGAAAAGCTCCAAATCATTGGGAAATGATTATGTGTTTCCAAATGTTGATGATGAGATGGACATTAAGATCACAGACATTATCGCAATTGTTAAGCCTGTTAAAGTTAATAGAGGACGTCATACTTTCCCTTTTGCACTTAATAATTAAATGTTAGATTAAGTTATATTAGTGCCATTATTGTATAATTTTTTACTAGTACATCAAATGTAAAATATTATAAATAAATTTATTTTGGCATTTTATGTGAATTTTGTTACCCCTTAGTGAATAATTGAAGTTAAACATTGATTTACAACCACTGGTTTTTGTTACCCCATATCACAGGGTAACTAAAACCACCAAGTTTTTATTCTCTTATAATTAACATGCATATTTCAAAAAATTTTCTTATATGCAATAATAAAGTAGGGCAATAGACCCAAGTTTTCCACAAATTAGTTAATCTCTAACATAAATAGCTTTTGAGTGATAGGTGTTTGAAGTTGAAAAGTGGTCTAAGTAACCCCGGTTTACGGTATTCTGGTTACTTAAGGTTTTTTCTATTTCTCTTTGAGCAGTATATCTAATTTGACTTTGTGTGTTTAGGGGTCTTTTTTTTTTTATGGCAGATTCTATTTTTGCTATACTACCGTTGAGATTGATCGGTTGTTCTAGAATATATTTTGGGCCATGTTTTAATGGTGCATCTTTGTGACTATTTATTTTGTGGTTTGATATATTGATATATGGATGTTCATTATTTTTTTTGTAATTTAGGGTTATTTTTATTGATCCAAAATTTTAATTTTTTACTGTGCCTTTTACAAATTTTATTTTGTTTGATGTCGTTGAATACTTTAATTTTACTTTTCATTACTACAAATTCGTTGATTTCACTTAATTCCCTAATCTCTTTTCTATTTCGTCGATGATTTTATTTTATATTTTTTTTATGTTTATACAAATCAGATTTCTGCTTTCTTAAAGCCGTGTTCAAAACTTTCTTTTCAAAAAGTTTTACCTGTCACAGAAATTTTTTAATAAGCATTTTGTTAGACGTGATTTAGTCCTTACAGTCATGTAGAAAGTTCACGTGTTCTTCTATATTAATTATCTTTTTGTTAATCTTTTTCCACTCTAAATATAGAGTTTTCTTATCCATCTTTAATAAATGGACGAAATGATTGAATAATTGAAATGATCAATTAATATAATTTTAAAAACACCACCCACTAAACCTGGGTTATAAAAATGGAGTTAACCACTAACCATAAAAATTGCAGTGAAGAACAGATTTTAAAAATGCGGAGAAAATTTTTAAAGTTTATTCTTTGTCGAATTAACCCACGTTTAGTGCGCAGTGTTCTGAAAATAAAATTATCGTTCATTTCAATTTACAAGTGTGTCTTTTTTGCTGTTTATTTTAAAATGTAGCTTTCCCAAAACATTAAACTTTCACGAATTTTTAAAATCTCTTCTTCACTGCCATTTTTATGGTTGGTGGTTAACTCCTTTTTTATAACCCCTGTTTAGTGGGTGGTGTTTTTAAAATTATATTAATTGTTCATTTCAATTTAAAAGTCGTCCATTTATTAAAGATGGATAAGAAAAATCTATATTTAAAGTGGAAAAAGATTAACAAAAAGATAGTTAATATAGAAGAACACGTGAACAGGCCTAGAAGTGACATTCTTTTAAAATATTATAGGAAATATAGGAATTGGCTTTTCTAAATATAGGAATTTTATAGGAATTAATTTAGGAAGAAGATATGTATATGCACACAAAAATTATGTATGGAAATATTAAAATTGTGTATACAGTATCAGGGTTCTCACAAAGGAAAATTTTTATATTATTTTATATTTGAATATTTGTTGATAGCTATTTTAAAAATATTTCTATTTAAAAATAGTAGTATCTAAATTTCCCTCTGTGACAGCCATGTACAGTATGGAAATGCATAAATAAACATGTTAACACACTGTAAAATTTATTTTTTATACTTACATATTTAACTGGAAATCCTCAATTACGACCTTAATACATTTAAATTGTAAAAGTATCTTTGATAAAAATTCTTAAATCAATCATGTACTTTAAAATATAGAAATCTTATAAATATCAACATTCAGGTTATTTTAAAATGATCTTATTTAACCACTTCAAGAGGTTATTACTGAAGTGGTCACTTCAAATAGTATCAAGTGATATGATTCTAACAAAACAAACTAATAGTAAAAACTGCAGCAAGACTTTATATATATATATATTATATATATATATAAGCAATTGTTTCAATAAAAGGTAACTGGAATTATTATTATTATTTTTTGTACAAATAATGTTATAGTTTCATTATTCAGATATTACAGAGTTATTTTCAAAATATCCACAAACAGTTTTTATAATTCAATCCTCTGGATAATTATTTAAACAATTAAGGAAGAATTTTTACAAACAAAACAATAATTGAAAACTCAAAGGCTAATTTCCCTATTTTATTTGACAATTTAACAGTAAATAAAATATTTCTTAGAAATATTTTCATTATCCAAGAACGAAATTACATTAATTTTGATTTTTTGCTTTCAGCCTCAGTTAGTTTTTCTGTCTGAAATTTTACTTTGGTAGTACCAGATTCAATCATTGATGAAGCTACACTCATTTCTTTAAAATCTTTATTTTTAATGGCTTTTTGAAGTCTTTCATTGCCTTCATTCAGTAATGTTTGTGCAGTATTCAAATCATCTTTTAATGATTCAATATATTTTTCCATTTCTGAAAGTTTTTCTTTATTTTCTATTTTTAATTTCTTTTTTATCTGTTCTGACTCTTGCTGGGCATGTTTTTCTGCTTGGACTTTTGCAGCTTCTTGCTCCTTTCTTTTATCTTCTTTATATACTGAATAAGCCCTGTTTACAGAATTCAACAGTTTTCCAGTAATTGAAACATTTGAAATATTTTCATAACGTCGAATAGTATCTTTTACTATTCTCAACCCAACAATTGTTTTTTCAGATAAGCTGGTTCTATCAGAAGAAAGAATTGCATTATTTACTGAGAATCCTCGTTCTACATCAGCATTACCATGCGATAATGACAAACATGATTTAATCAATAAAGAAAGATTTTCATATTTTGCTAAACCAGTATATTTGTCCACGAGTTTTAAAACTTTCACCCAATATGAATCAATTCTTTCATATTGCAAAGTTTCATCATCTTTACTTGTTTTAACTATCATAAAATTATCACACAATTCCTCTACCTCTTTATCAAGGCGATAAATTTGCCATTCTCTGACAATAACATCAATTTTTTTATCATTCAAGTTTAACGGCTTCATTTTTAAACAAAGCCGCATTACAGCATTATCTGAGGAATTTTCTCTCATTAATGGATGCAATATCTCCAGATCTTTAAGAAAACTGTTCGACACAGGCAGATTATCAACCAGATACTTAGTTAAACTAACCAGGCTCTTCCTCAGTTCCGTTCTTAAGTTAATTCTTTCACTTTCTTTTAATTTGGATATTGCTCTTCTTGCTCCAATACCTATGTCAATATCTTTTAAAGGTTTCAAATTTTCTGAACTACTTATATCTATATCAAGTAAAGCTTTGCCTTCATGTGTACCAACACAACTTTCTTTCAAAAATTTTCGCATCACATTACGCAGCAACTCATTCATTTTATTGTACAAAATATGAACTAATGGAGCTTCTCTTTGAAATAATACTAAATATGATTCTAAGATTGGACATAAATCTGAAATAAATTCCAAATACACTGGAGTTGACTGGTCTTTTAAGGCTGAAATAATTCTTTTATATCGAGGATTTTCTTGAATAGAAGATAAGCTTGACTTTTGTCGTGGCAGAAAATTTAAGAAATATTCTCTTAATGATGGATACACATCAATAATTCTATTAACGACAGACCCTAATGTAAGCCACCTTGAATTTACATGTCTTAATAGAAACTTTTGTTCACAATCAAGCAGCTTTTGAATCTCTTTCAAGTCTTCTCTTCTCGCTGCACTTACTTTGAAAAAACCAAAAAGATCATTAGCAAACTGGTCAATATCAAAAGATAAAGAAGCCATTGCTTTTGAAACACTGTTATGGATTTTGTGTAAAGAGCATGTCCCAATGTCTATAAGTTCAGGACAGTTTGCAATAGCAAGCTCTTCGTTTAGCTTTTTGGCCACACTCAAATTAACATTAGGCCCATCCATGCTCAGCATTAAAAGTTTACTCAGAGGCAATTTGTGTTCATTTAATGTACTAATTATGTTTGCACAGATCTTATCAGACTCTGCATGCCCCAAAAATACTGAGTTCATATATGAATTCACAACCTTTTCAGCTTTTTCGCTAAAAAATCTAACATAAATATCTAGTTGTTTTTTTATTTGACAAGTTGTTGTTTCATCAAACTCAATAGTGAACCAATTTCCTGCTGTTTTTAATTCTTTGATTAATTCTTCTTGGAAATATGGTCCTAGACCATGAGAAATTATATATGAAACCTTCCTTTCACTTAATTTCATTTGATTAACAATTGAATTTCCTTCAAACATTATTTGGAACAATGAAACAACATCTTTACAAGAGGCGAAAGAAAAGTTTGCAGCTGCAACCTTCATTGCCCATAAAGCTTCAGCTCGTGTTACCATCTGCTCATTATTTAACTGGAGTGAGTTTACAGAATTTGAGGCAGAACTTGTATCATATCTATTGTTACCCAAATTAAATGATAGCTTCATTTGACCCTTAAGTTGTTTTGAAGCATTTACATGTTTACTTGTTGATGCATGTTGCAAAAGCTGTGATATTCCACTATTTGATATCATAAAATAACATTTGCATAACCAGGGCCGGCTCGACCATATAGGCAAACTAGGCGATCGCCTAGGGCGCTAAAATCTAGAGGGCGGCACAATCCAGACAACAAGATCTATTTTATTTATTACTATCTAATGGCACTTTAGAATATATAAAATGTAGTCTTGGAAACACAGCACTCAAGTTGTGTGAAAATTTTAAACACTTACAATCTTTGTCTAGAAAGGACTAAAAGGTACAAGTCTGTTGCTATGACTTGGAAATATTGCAGTTATATCTTTGTATAATGTAAAAATAATGTTAAAAGAAGAAAAACAACAACTATGTAATGGGTATGTAACATTTTATTTTTATTTTCGTATTGGCAACACTTTTTTACTACTTCAACTTCTACTTCGAGAAGCAAGCTCAGTTGAGCTGTTATTCTGTTTATCTGTCGCTGCGAGTGTACGATGTTTCTAATAAATATGGATTAGTGGCTGATATATGCTTAATTAGTTTGTTTAACTTCTAAATTCAATAGGTTATGGGTTTATGCACGCTGTAATGCGCTGCAGTGATAGAAAAGTTTGTTTTTAAAATGTAGAAGTTTTAGAATCTTTGCGAATCAGCAGTAACCCTAACCACGCGGTCGGCAAGAACGGCAAAGTTTTTTCTCCTGATGTTTAAGTCCTAAAATCAAGTTTTGTTTAAAGAAAGCTCTAGATTGATTGAAGTGGATTTAATATTCAAGTGTTCACCAGCCTTTTTTTTTGTTTACCGTTAACAGCGAAGAACAGCACTTAGTGAATTATGGAGGTAGGAAAATTGCAGTTGAAACCACTCAGTGGAGAATCGGACTGGCCGATGTGGAAATATCGTATTAAATTTGCTTTGAACTATTATGCCGACGCTTTAGAGATCGTCGAAGGAAAAATAATAAAACCAGATCAGCCACCTACAGGAGCTGATGAAGCAACATTGAAGAAATACGATATTGATCTCGCGAAGTATAAAAAGGGTAACACATGTGCTATGATGGTGTTAACTAATTCCATGACTGAAGAAACAATGCAAAAAATAATGAGGTTTGATACCGCTAGAGAAGTTTGGCTGGAACTTCACAAGCTTTTTGAAGCAACATCTGACAACCAGTTATATAACATTTGTCTACAATTTTTCCAGTGTAAGTGGAAAGTGAATGATAACATGGCAGCACATTTATCGAAGTTAAAAAATCTTTGGAATGAATTGAACTTAGGTCTTCAAAGAAAACAAGAATCTCAGTTGCCTCAGATGTTATTGATATGCAAAATTCTGGATACACTACCTCAAGAGTATCGTTCTTTCAAGTCAAGCTGGCTACTTTTGAATGAAGAAAAGAGGACCATTGATGAACTGACTACACAATTATGCTCTCAAGAAAGAGAATATAAAGAAGAAGGTTCAAAAAATGATGTACAGAGTCAACATGCATTAAAAGCTAAAGCATTTAAAGTAAAAGGAAATGCGAAAAATAAAAAACAGATAGGAAAATGCAATTACTGTCACCAGAGTGGACATTGGGTCAAGTTCTGTCGAAAGTGGATTGCTGATGGAAGACCTCCAAAGAAGACTTCAAATGCAGCATCAGCAAACATAGCATTGATGTCCATATGTGAAGAGGCCTGTGCAGTGGATAGCAGTTCAGCATACTGGATCGACAATGGAGCAACAAAGCACGTCACAAACTGTTCCACATACTTCATTGATTTTACGAAATTCAGTAATCCTTGTGGCATCAAGGCTGCCGGTAACGAAATGCTAGAAGCACTAGGTAAAGGCACTATTAAAGTTAGAGCAACCATTCGTGGAAGAAGCCAAGAAATTTTCCTGAAAGAAGTCTGGTATGTGCCAAAAATAAGTAGAAATTTATTTTCTGTACTTGCTGCTCAAGACAGAAATCCAAATAGTGAATTTGTTTCAACACCTACAGAGTGCTGGCTGAAGATCAATGGTGAAGCAGTGTTGCATGGATCTCGCACTGTAAATGGAACATTATTCAAAGCAGATATTGAGCCCATTCAACTTGAAGAAATGACAGAAGTGCATACTGCTGAAGCTGAAAGCTCCTTGTTACAGCTGTACCATGAAAGATGGGGTCATCAGGACAAACGTCACATAAGAAATATGCTTGAAAAAGAATTAGGCATTAGTGTAAATTTAGATAAAGAATTATGCGAACCATGCATTTATGGCAAAGCACACAGGTTATCATTTGGCACCAGGAAGAAAGCATCTGAGCCCGGTGAATTAATTACTGCTGATGTGTGTGGACCTTTTGACTATTCCTTTCAGAAGAAAAGATACTTTGTTCTCTTCAAAGATAGTTTTACCAAGTTTCGTTATGGCTATATTATTAAAGAGAAGTCAGAAGTGAAAAATGTGATGAAACACATGCTCGCACATGCTAAAGTATTGGGACATTCCATAAAAGAATTCCTGAGTGACAATGGTGGTGAATTTGACAATGAAGATATTCGAGAGAGCCTGAAGTCGAAAGGAATCACCCCAAGACTGACAGCACCCTACACTCCACAACAAAATGGAAGCAGTGAGCGTGAAATTCGCACTATTGTTGAAATGGCCAGAACATTTAGATATTCTAATCCTGAAGCCGAATTCCCTGCAGCAATCTGGGCAGAATTGGTTAGTTCAGCTATCTATATCCTTAACAGGACAGGCAAGTCATCTGTAGAAGATACGAGTCCCTATGAGTTATGGTTTAAAAAGAAACCCCGAATAAAACACCTACGTATAATAGGATGTACATGCTATGCACATATACCTGCTCAAAGAAGAAGAAAGATGGACAGCAAAGCTGTGAAAGGCTACCTTGTGGGATATGATGGTGATGAGCGCTACAGAATCTATGACAAGAAAAATCACTGTGTAATTCTATCAAGAGATGTGATCTTTGAAGAAAAAGCTAGTAAATGTGAAGACAGAACTGAGTTGACACTACAAGACGAGAAAGAAGAGTCAAATCACAAAGACCAGGTTAAAGAAAATGTAAAAGAAGAAATTCAAGATCCAGCAGGATTTCCTTTGCCTGAACCTGAGATACCAGAAGTTGAAAATGAGGGGAAGCAAGATCTAGAAGTTTCTGATGAGACTAGTTCTGAAAATGAAGATGAGAAAGAATCCCCTTCAATGAACTTAAGAAAGCGCAGTGAGTTAAATAAGCCTAAATGTTTTGAAGATTATGTAATGGCATCCCAAGCATTTATACATGAAGTGAATGAGCCACAGTCATATGAAGAAGCCATTAATTCTAAAGAGAAAAATTTCTGGATAAATGGAATCAGAAATAAGTTCCTTGAAGGAAAATAAAACATGGACACTGGAAACTCTTCCAAACAATGTAAAAGTTCTTCCTTGCAGATGGGTCTTTAGAGTCAAGAAAAATCCAGATGGAACTGTAGACAAGTACAAAGCAAGACTTGTAATTAAAGGCTTCAAGCAAAGACAAGGTATCGATTATGATCAGACCTTTAGTCCAGTCACAAAGCTTGGAACTGTGCGTTCACTCATAAGCATTGCAGCCAATGAAAGTATGCATCTTATGCAATTTGACGTATCAACCGCATTCTTATATGGTGATCTAGATGAAACCATTTATATGTATCAGCCTGAAGGCTATAATGATGGCACCAGTAAAATATGCAAACTCAAGAAAAGTTTGTATGGGCTAAAACAAGCTCCTCGATGTTGGCATAAATGTTTTGGAAAATTCTTATCAGACCTTGGCTTTACTATCAGTGAAGCAGATCCATGTCTGTTTATTCGAGAAGAGAACTGCAAGAAGTTACTCGTAGCACTCTATGTGGATGATGGTCTGATTGCTGCCACTGATGAAGAAGATTCCAGGAATTTCATAAACCAGCTGAAGTCAAAGTTCAAAATTACCAGCAAGCCAGCATCATATTTTCTAGGATTGGAAATAAAGCGTTTTGAGGATGGAACCATCAAAATAGGACAAGAAGCATATGCCACAAAAATTCTTCAGCGGTTTGGCATGAGTGATTGCAGGCCAGTTTATACACCCATTTTGAAGGACAAAGAAATTTATAAAGAAGAGGTGCATGAAAAAGATTTCCCTTATCGTGAAGCTGTGGGAGCGTTAATGTATTTGATGATGGGGACAAGGCCTGACCTTGCATACTCTGTTAGTGTTTTGTCACGCAAATTAGAAAATCCCTCTAAAGAAGACTGGATCAGAGTGTTTTCAGGTATATTGCTGGCTCCAAGGAAAAATGCATCATCTACAAATCAAGCTACAAACCAGGAGTTTTAGAATGCTTCAGTGATGCTGACTTTGGTGGATGTCCTCAGACAGGCAGATCAACTAGTGGAGTAGTGTGTCTGTATGCTAGTGGAGCGATATCTTGGTTGAGTCAGCGTCAGGCCATGGTAGCAACGTCAACAACAGAAGCAGAGATAGTTGCAGCAAATGAAGCTGCTAAAGAACTGATTTGGCTGAAAAGACTGATCAGTGGAGTTTCTCCTTTAAAAGAAGTTCCAACAGTCTGTGTTGACAACAGTGCTGCTGTTAGACTGGCTCAAAACCCTGAATATCATCGCAGAACTAAACACATAAGTTTGAAACATTTCTTCATCCGTGAAAAAGTATTAGAAGAAAAAATTAATGTGCAGCAGATTTCCACGGAAATGCAGATAGCAGACCTGATGACAAAACCCTTGCACAAACCAAGACTGTTGATGCTTTGTGAGAAGATGGGACTTGTATAGACTTTAAATTCTTGTTTATACATCTAGAACTCTTAATTTGAAAGTGCCAATTTAGAACTCTAACTTGAAAGTGTTTATTTATTTTTCTCTTTTAACAAGGGGAAGTATTGCAGTTATATCTTTGTATAATGTAAAAATAATGTTAAAAGAAGAAAAACAACAACTATGTAATGGGTATGTAACATTTTATTTTTATTTTCGTATTGGCAACACTTTTTTACTACTTCAACTTCTACTTCGAGAAGCAAGCTCAGTCGAGCTGTTATTCTGTTTATCTGTCGCTGCGAGTGTACGATGTTTCTAATAAATATGGATTAGTTGCCGATATATGCTTAATTAGTTTGTTTAACTTCTAAATTCAATAGGAAACATTTACTGAGTTTTTGTTGGCGCGTTTTCAATTGGACGTGTAAAAATGAAGTAAATGGATAATCTTCGAATTGACTTTTCAGGGCATCAAAGTCAATCTAATTTATCTGATGAGAAGCGCAAGAGAAAGAGTCACAAACAACTGGCTTAATTATACCATAATAACAATCTATTTATTTCAGAAACTTACAACGTCGAATTGAGTTTTGAAAACAGTCCGTCATTAAATCTGTCCTTCTAATTGTTAACAGCTTTACACTATATCTTAAAGTCACCGAGTCATTATTTAATGAGGCTGTACTTTATTGGAATTATAAAGTTTTGACTTTCCATTTTGTCTAAATTGTACATCATGTTTCATCTCATAAATCATCCCTTGCACTATTTATTTTATTATTTCCCTTGCACACATTCCTTTTATGTTTCGGTCTTTCCTTTGTACATCTTTTCTTATTTTTAAATACTTTCCCTAAAAGCTATCTTTTATTTCTGAAGGGTTGGAAAGTGAGTTTTATGTCGCACTAGTGCTACATATGTGCAATTGGAACCTTTAATTTCTAGAAACTTTGCTTGAATTGTCTTTTCAACTTCAATTTTCGTAAATTTTATTTTTTCTTCAAAAATTTCTCTCGCTCTTGCATTTTCTCTTGAATTACTTTAACTTTTCAACGAATCTCTTCTTACATGGCTTCTGTTTTATCTTTAACTCCTCTTGTCAGGGTTTCAGCTGTTCTCTCAAGTCATTTTGTCTAGCTTTCATCTTCTTTTATCCATCCTTCATCTCTTCATGTCCGATTTTCATGTCATGTTGTGCTGCTATCATATGATTTTGTCCAGCTTTCAATTCTTTTAACTAGACAGTCTAAGCTTCAAGTTCTTTCATGTCTTCTGCAATACTTCTAGTCAAAATCATTAAGTGTATCTGCCTTACATCAGGTGCCAAATCAAATGTTACGAAACAGCGACTCTCTTGTTCAAAAAAAGAAGATCGTAAATGCACATATAGGTTCAAGTTGATGAATGAGCTTTATTTAACTCATATTCTCGAAACAGTCCAGCAAAACTGTCAATTCAATGAATATTCTCGAAACAAACAAAACTAGCATTTTAAAGAGTATTTTCGAAATAGTCCTATATGACTGTTTCAATTGTTTCGAATCCTGGGGCAAGCAGTCACTTGTATCACAAAAGTGAAGTAAAGAGCATCAATTACATTACACTATAGAGCAGGAATTTCACTTATTCAGGATTAGGAATGATAATCAAATGATTGAAGTGCAATCTCTATGAGACGATTGCTCAGAACAATTTACTGAATACAATCGACTTCTCGGGAGTTAATCAGCTTCTTTTTAAATTCTTGACTACAAATGGTAAAATATCGGGTTAATTCTGTGCTAAAATGTAGCTGGAAATTCCAGAACTCTGCTTCTATTGAAATTAGAACTTCGAAACTTTGGCAACTCGAAACTACCATTTTTTACTGAATACTCGTCAATTTGTCAAGGTCGACAATAGAAATGTATAGACTGTCATTTTTGTTTCCAGTTTAACTGTAAATTTGCTCTTGCTGTAAGAGCACATTTTAAGAAGCGAAGAGGTTTAATGTATTGGCACAATGTTGAGTTTAATGATTATAAAAAACTGACAAAAAAGATGAAACTTCAGCCTATTTTTTTTTTTTTTTTTTAACTTTGCGCGTGTTTTGCACGCAAAAGATATTTTTTTATTCTAATTTTCTCAGTTGCTCAGTTCGTAGAAAAGCAATTTTACAAGGGTATAGCAATCGAAAGAAAAAAGGATTACTTCAGATTACCTTTGTATACACGTCTGACGCAGATGATTGATTGAAAAAGATTATAAAAGTAAGAATGTGTATAAGTATTACATTATTATTTATCTTATTACATTTTGTTTTATGTTTACTTTATATACCAAAAGTTATAAATATTTTAATTTTATAATTTTGAACTGACATAAAAAGAAAATAATAATAATAATAATAAGATTTGAAAAAAGCTAGCTCTAACTAGAAAGAAGTTTTAGCCCTTTAGACTAGGTGACTTTGTAGGGGCTATGCGTGGGGCTTTTAGGAATTTTACAAAGTGATTCTGTTATAGTTTCTTTTTCTAGCAGCTCAACTTAGTAATAAAATGTGAAATTTCGTTTTCAGTACAGTTGATACTTGAGACTAGCTGTTAACAGAAAAAAAAAAAATTGGAATACAATTTTGTAAGAGAAAATTAGAGAAAAAATATCATTGGCAAAGCAAATTAGGCTCATTTAAAAAGTTTTTCGTCCGAATCCTAAAGGAACACTATCAGAATAATAATTTGAAAAAACAAAAGATTTTTCCACTTTAATCTGAATAAGCAAAAATATTGCTTCATCTTTCAAAATAATTAGTAAATAAACAATAGTTTGATGACTGAGGCTTTGATAAACAGAACATGGAAAATGCTTCCGGTTTCACTTTGAGTTTATGTATCCTTGCAATGTGAGAAAATTCTATGGGTAATCTGCAGCGAATAGACGACATGACTCTCTGACGTCATTCAAAGTCCTGACGATTTTCTTTTATTTAACCTGTAGGAGTCTTCTTTTAACACACAAACTGTGGAATGTAGCCTATCATAGCACAACTTTTTCCCACAAGCATTGAAAGCTCCGCCTCGTTCTAGTTGTTCATTCTCGACGAACACAAGCCAGATCATGTATAAAAAAATTTAATTTCCTATTAGAAAATAAGTGAAGAAAGTTTTCGTCCATGCATAACAAAAGAATGGTGAAAATGCGTGCCAATGGTGAAAATGTGACCCAAACTCCACTACTAATGCTTTACTAAGAACAAAAATTTTTTCATGGAAACTGTAAAAGTGATTTTGGATTTGATAAACAGGAGGCATTTTCAGAAGAAATTAATATTGAGGTATCATTCCCATCGGAGTTCGAGCCAGCCTGATTACGAAAAATGAAAAAAAAGTTTAATTATGCAGTCAGCTGATAAATCAACAAGTGATGCTAAACATCATTTTAAGATTAATTGTTATATTTCTTTTCTTGATACAGCAAGAAATTCGAATGATGAGAAGTTCAAACAGACCAAAAAGATAAATCATGTTTTCTGATGCCTTTCTAACGATTGTGAGTCGTAAAAAAAAAATTTTCAAAGTGATTTTGAAATTATTTAGAAGATTAGGAGATTCTCTGACTCAAGGAGACTCTAAGAATGTTGATGAAAGTACATTACAGGAAGTTTTGAATAATTTTTGTGAAAACGAACTAGTACATTGCGTATTGAATTTAGTAACAGCAATAAAATTGTTGCTGACACTTCCTGTGTCTGTGGCCAGTGGAGAACCCAACTTCATATAATTGAAATTAATAAAAACTTACCAGCGTTCTATAGTGACGGGAGAACAATTTGTAGGACAATCACCACTATCAACAGAACAAGATGAAGCTAAAACAATTCATTTGAAGGATATTGTTTCTACTACCGCTAAAAGTAGCGACGAAAAAACAATAATATGCAATATGTAATAAAAATAAATAGTTTATTATTTATTACAGTATTTGTATGTGTAAAATTGTCTGTGTGTCTTACATTAAAAAAAAAAATGTTTTAATGGGGCGCCACGAAAATTTTTCGCCTAGGGCGCCAAATTTGCTCGGGCCGGCGCTGTGCATAACATGCAAAATGCTTCATAATCATTTCTTCCTTGGTTACACCAACTACTTATAATATCACCATTACTGTCTGCTGCTTCGAGCCATTTTGTACTAAATTTTGTAGCCCCACCAGCAGGGACCGATTTACTCAGTTGGAGGCCCAGGGCACTCATGTTCAATGGGCCCCTTTTCCTCGTACTTTAATATTACAACAAACAAAACAAACCGCATATTTTTGATTCACGTGTCGAAAAATTTTCTCTTCTTTTCATTTTATTGGTAAGACTTAACTAGATCCGATGCTTGTTTATCGGATCAATGTACATCGCACCCACGTATCTGCACTGTGGTGCTTGCCTCGGATTTAGTTAGCCTTAGTAAGACTTTGGAATGCAGTATCGGTAGTATGCAGTTGTATTTGCGTTTAGCAAAAATATTGCAATTTTTTCAATGAACTGACAGTTTCCTGGAAAGATTATACCGCTGATTTATATAACAGCACATTAATACCTCCATCTATCGATGAAAAAACAAAAAGCAATGATCATTATAGCAAAATTTGGAAATTTTTCATTTTAACTATTTTTTTAAATGTATGATTGAATTTGTTGGAGGCCCCCCTCAGTGAGAGGGCCCAGGGCACATGCCCCGAATGCCCTGCCTTAAATCAGGCACTGCCCACCAGGCATTTTCCTAAAAAAAAAAAAAAAGTTATAAGTACCTACATTTTTAAATTTATACAAAGCAAAGTCAGTATTTTATATTAAAGCTATTTCTGAGCAAGGATGGATCATAGACCCCTGTTTAAAAGACACTTGTGGTAATATTAAAAATACCATGGTAACTGGCATAGAATAAAATTGAAAATTTTTTATCTAGTTATTTTTAAATAACTGAAATAATGAAAGTAGCTCTATAAATAAAATTTTTACGTATTTAATATTATTTTTATTAATTTTCATCTTATAAAAAAAAAAAAAAAACCCTCATACGATTTTATTTTTGTTAATTTTATTACAATTAGAGACAGTTTTATACATAAATACATGCTTTTTTTAATTATTATTATTTCCACTCTTGATGTATTTAATTTCGGAATATTTCATTATTATTCTTATGGTGATCTTTTGTAAAATGAGTAACAATGCCTGTTTGAAAAAAAAAAATAATAATAAAAATAAATAAATAAATAAAAAACCGCTTAAATTAGATTTTTTATTAATGTAATACACAATTTTCTCGTTCGATATAAAAAAAAGGGGGGGGAGATTTTTTTATTAAATATGTCAAGTTTACTTATTTTCTTTTCGAATGTCCGTTTTATGATCGTTGATTATTGTAAAGATACCATTTCTTGACCTCTAAATGTTTCATACTTTTTTTTTTTTTTTTGTCTTAGTACTTTAAGTTTTTCAATTAAAAGTTTACCTTTTATTATTTTATGCAATGTTATTAGTTGATGTTAGTGATAAACGATCGTTTTTCAAAACTGTTTATGGCAATTAAGTCCACAATTGACATTTTATCACCCACTCATTTCCCCTGCCCCTACTCTTAAAAAAGAATATTTAACAAATACATTAAAATTTAATAAATAAATTTTATTTCATTGCGAATTATTATTTTACTAATTTTATTTAATTACAGTAAAAAAGAAAAAAAAAAAAAAAAAAAAAAAAGTCAATACAACATGCAATTTTTTATTTAATTAAAAAAAAATTTATATCCCTTTTCCAAAGTTACACACATTTAATAGTTCACTAATAAATGCTCTTACAGAATCTACATTCAAAACGCAGCGAAAATAATCTCTCAAAGTCAAAATAAACAACAGCCAAAAGCGAAAGTTCAACTCCGAAGGGGCAGAATCATTTTTCATTTTCAGGCACCGGAAAATTACTGGGTCAAGAGCATTGAGAAGTTTGTCTCCTCTGTCTTCTTCTCACCCCCCAGCAGCTATATTAACAGTAAGTAGGGGGGGGGGGAATCGTATTCGCATTTATTCGGTTCCCCCTACTTAAGCTCAGTGCCGATTGATTTAAACAGCTGCAATAATTATATAATGTAAATAAAAATTCTCCAAAATAGTAAACTATTTCCCTGGGTAGATCGTATGTGAGTCACTGAAAATAAACAAATTAAGAGAGAGGCAAAAAACAGCCTAATCATCTGCCTGATGTTTGGAAAGAAATGAAGAGGAAAGGTTTATGGATTATACGCCATTTTAAGATGATATATATATTTAAAAAACAAACAAACAAAAAAAAAAAACGTTATTTTGTAGGTTACTTGAGGATTCATGTTAGATAAATGCCGCCGGATAACAGATCTTTTGATATAATTTTATTTACTTTAATATGAAATATTTTTTCTTGGTAGATGATAAAATATTATTATTATTACTTTTTTTTTTTCAATATAAATTTTTCCATTATATCCGAACAAAATCAAATATTTATAATAAAATTAGTTTTTTGTTTTCCTTAATTTTTCTAAACTTCAGTGTCAGTATGCAATTTCGCTTTCACTAAAAAATTAGGGAGCTTCATCAATTATGAAAGCAAAATTAGAAAGAGAAAGTCTTTTCTTACTTCACATTAATGCTTTTATTATTACTATTTTAAAATTTGCTTTCTGAGGATTTGGGCGACCACATTAGTGGCTGAGCTGTTCTGTGCTCAAAGCTGGTAGATGGGAAGTGCTGGGTGCAATCCCAGGTCGTACTCACTGACCTAGCTGTTCTGATTTTTCTGTGGTTTTCTCCAAAATTCGCGTAAATATGGGCTAGGACCCCTCAGAAAGACCCACATGGAGGGCACTCTACCTACAGGCCTAGGACCCTAGTGTAGTCAATCGGCCTTAAGCCACAGCTATCAACACTTGCGGTTTTGGGCATAACTGAAACAGAATACAGAACTTAGCTCTCAACTAGATACATGTTTAAGAATTATTACTATTATTATTTTAAATTTCTTTCCTCTCCTCTTTCAGACTTTGCAAATACCGGTTTTAAAGATTAATAACAAATAAAATACTGTTTCTTTTACCACTGATGATTATGATAATAATTAAGTAGCCAAAAATGTCCAGTTTTACAGCAATTCCGGATTATTGGAGCCCGGTTTTTCGGCTTAATACTACATGTTTCGTATAAAATTCTCAGCAACATCATTAGGTTATATTTTAGCATTTCAATAGAAATTAATAGTATCGATTTCTTACTTAGAATTTCACGCGGACTTTATTCGCGATAACATCCAGTATATTTTTTTCCCCCAGACATATGCAATACAATAAGAAATTACTGAAGTTATAAAGATTATATTATAATTTTCATTATTTCTTTTCAAAGGCATACAAAATTAAGAATTTAAAAAATGTATATTTATTATAACCCATTCTTATAATTTAAATGATAAACTAATGAAGCACACTTAAGACCCTAAAATTGCCTTATGAATACTTTAAAATAATGCATGCAAAGAGAAATAATGTAAATTAACTCACCTGTCAAAAATAAAAAGCAGAGAAATTCTTTTTTATATTTGAATCTCTTCAGTTCATTGTTGAACTTTGTTCTTCCTTTTCAAATGACTTATGGTTTTGGTCTTCATGCGTAATAGCATAATCATATGCCTATATAGAAACAAAGAGAAGGGGAGGGAAATTGGATCTGGAAAATTCGTGCGATCCGCGATCGGCAAGACAATGACGTATCGCAAGGGGAAGAAAGGGGGGGGATGAACTGCTTTGCTGGCTAAATAATGAATACGGTTCATCCGCTGGTAGTGCCATCTCTTGGCCAGATTTAGAGTTAAAATTCATATACTGCGCATTCAATCGGACGTTCGGAAGTAGGTCGAAGCTAAAATATAGGAAATGTTGAGCGACAATTAAAAAAAATAGGAAAAAAATGAGGTTTCATAAATATATAGGAAATACAGGAAATATAGGAGCGCTGCGAGGCCTGCGTGAACTTTCTACATGGCTGTAAGGACGTTAAAATCACCCCTAAATCTTTTAGAATTAAAAACAAAACGCTTATTAAAAATTTTCCACGACAGGTAAAACTTTTTGAAAAGAAAGTTTTGAACACGGCTTTAAGAAAACAGGAATCTGATTTGTATAAACATAAAAAAAATGATCGACGAAATAGAAAAACAGATTAAGGAATTAAGTGAAATCATCAAATTTGAAGTAATGAAAAGTAAAATTAAAGTATTCAACAACAATCGAACGAAATAAAATTTTTTAAAAAGCACAATAAAAAATTTAAATTTTTGATCAATAAAAATAACCCTAAATTACAAAAAATTTAAATGAACATCCATATATCAATATATCAAACAACAAAATAAATAACCACAAAGGTGCACTATTAAAACTTCGCCCAAAATATATTCTAGAACAACCGATCAGTCTCAACGATAGTATAGCAAAAAGTAGAAGCTGCCATAAAAAAGGCCCCTAAATACACAAAAAGTCAAATTAGATATACTGCTCAAAGAGAAATAGAAAAAACCTTAAGTAACCAAAATATCAATAAGGCCGATATTAAAACTCTCAAAAACTTTAAAAAGAATGAAAATATAACTTGTATATTAATGGACAAACACACAAAATTGCAATTTTAAATAAAGAAGATTATGTTAAAATGATGACTGAAAGTGAAACTATCCAAGAAAATGGCACAACCATAGTCAAAAAAGACCCAAATAAGAAATTAATATAAAAAACGCATGAACTTATTTAAAAAAAAAAAAAAAAAAAAAAAAAAAGGGGGAAAATGGCCTAACAACTATCCTCCATATATTTAAAAACCACGCTCCTAACCCCCCCCCCATCTATTTAGTAGATATAAGGACCATAAAACCACCCCAAAAATCTCCCCAATTGTTAACAAACGTGAAAGACCCACATATGATTTAGAAAACTACATGACTGACATTTATCGTGAACTTCTTCCCCACCACAAACAACAGCTTAAGTTCTACCAAAGATTTCATAAAAAGAATCAGAGACATCGAAATTAAGAATGATTATCAATTTGTAAGTTTTGATATAATAAACCTGTACCCCTCAATAGATGTTAATGAAATATCCGATGTAATAAAAATAACCTAATTAACAAAAAATATGATTGTGAAACTGCAAACACATCAACGGCTACTAGTAATTTAATTCTAAATGAAAGTTTCTTTAAATTTAATGAAAAAATATACAAACAAAAGAAAGGAGTCCCCATGGGATCACCCATATCAGGTTTAATAGCTGAACATAAACTAAGAATTCTTGAAAAACGCATTTTTGAAATAATAAAGGATAAATTAATTTTTTGGATCCAATATGTTTATGACGTTATAAATAAAAATGAAAACATTAATGAAATTCTGGAAGTCTTAAACCAAATTGATTATAATATAAAATGTACATGCAAAACTGAAATCAGTAATAAATTTAATTATCTAGACGTAAAAATTAAACACTACTAAAACAATATTAAAACAACAGTTTATCGAAAACCTACATCAAGTGAAGAAATAATTAGTAACCACAGTAAAACTCCATACAAATATAAAATTAATGCAATCCAGGCATACATTAACTATGCGATCTTAATTTGCTATAACACCGCCAATTTAAAAAATGAAATAAATTACATTAAAAGCATAACTATCAAAGCAGATAACCATAAAAATCTCATTAATAAACTATATTAGAAAATGGATCAATAGATTCAATAATATTTCAAATCATCATAAAACCCCTCTAAAATTTACTTATTCTATTCCATTTGATTAAGGAGCCCAAAATTAAAATTAAGAATACCGCTAAAAAATATAACGTAAATATCCCCATAAAAACAAACCCCAACATCTACCAGCTAATCTGAAATGATAAAGATTTAATCCCTCCTCTTGAAACTGCTGGAATATATCAAATTCCTTTTAGTTACACAGATAAAAAAATAGGTCATTATGTTGGAGTCACAGAAAGAAAAATATCAACTAGAATTAAAGAACACCAAAATGATATTAAATATGGGAAAATAACAACAGCCCTTACTAAAGTCAACAATAAAAAATTCAATCTTAATGAAACAAGAAAAATCACCAATTACTACAACCTCGATTATGCTTTTTACCGAGAAAGCATCGAAATAATTAATGACCAATTAGGTTGAAACGGGCACAAGTCGCACGCAGATTTGGATCGTTCATGGCGACACCTCATGAAAAGTCAGCAAAGAGAAAATCAGATGTCAGTTTCAACTACAGCAGACCACGAGATGGCTACTGAAGAACGGGGCGGATCCGCCCTGAAAGTGCTATAGCTAATGAATCAGAGCTTTGTTAGAGGTAATTTAATATAGTTTATTCCTCTAATTATAATAAAACAAAATTATATTCTCTTTACTGCTTTCCTTTTTAACACAAACCAAATGAATTGATAAGTGATACAATTACTTTAGTCAGGGAGAAAAGAAAAAAATGATTATAGATTTAACAAATATTAATTTCTTAAAAAAATAACTAAAAATCAGAGTTATGATAGAAAAATTAAATACTTACATTTATTGTGGTTTTAAACTTGAAAGGAGGGCCTTCATAAATTCCAACAGAATTATCCTCACTACCAGTTATGATACGAAATGGACGTTTAGGTCTAAAATCACAAGAGTTTATTAAATTACTGTGTCCAGATATTTCTCCAACAGACGTTCCAGTTTCAGCCATAAATACATGTCCAAACCTACATGAAATCGACATGTCAAAATTAGATTAATAGCTAATGAAGTTCTCATTGATAGATACACAAATCTACACATTTTCGATATAAGATTATAATAATACAACACTTTATTTATTGAACTTATTTACTGAACAATATTAAATTTATTAAATAAGTACCTTTCTCGACCTTCTCCAACAACACAGATCCTTTGGTTATCTGGTGACCAAGCTAAATCTTTAATCGTTCCAACAAATGGCTGAAATTCATTTTTCAGTATATGTTCTTTTTGAGTAGTATCCCAGATTCGAACTTTACCTGATTGATCTGCAAAATGGAAAGAAAAAAATTAGTTTATATTATTCTAAGAAAGAAAAATACATGAAAGAGCCAAATTATATGACCACATATCTAATAATGCATTGGTCCATCTCTGATACACAAATTAAGTACAACTTACCTTCACTTGGATGTCCCAGCTAGACGCAGATTATACCGGATATTGAAACAGTGATATGCAATTCCTGTATGTTCTGAGAGTAGTATTTTTAGCTCCCAGGTACTATTCCCTGACATCTTAAATGTGCTCTCGATGAGTATCAAACAAGTTTTATTTTCTTTAAACTGATACAACATATGCAATGATATATCGTTATATCCAAAGTACCAATTCAGCACTGGATTATGAAACACACTCAAGCAAGAGCAATGAAAATTACCTAATGATGAATGATTCAATGCCAAATTGCAAAACATGTGTGGGCAAACAAAAGTTAAATTCCCTAATGGTATATTGATTCAACACTGTGTCACATAATACATAACATACAGATAAACATAAGTAGTGTCACAGTTCTTCTGCTATATATATAATACAATCTCCAGTAGGTGCCCAGCCATTGTGGCCTTTGGGGCAATGAACAAGCGGACTTCCTTGCAAAAAGAGGTGCCACCTTACTACAACATCTCAATACAGCCATTTCTTACTGGAGGATAAAACTGTTTTTAAAGAATTTATCTGCATCTAATGCCTTACGAGATCTTGAGAATCGTACAGCTCTAAAGAAATGGAAGAATTAAGTCCTTATTCCTGATAAACCAAGACGTAAGGCAGTCGCAGCTTTCCACCTATCTACAGGACATGACTGCCTTGCCGCTCATTTGAAGCGCATAGGTATCTTAAGCAATCCTACTTGCCCACTTTGTGATTCTGGAGAAGTAATGGACAGGGACCATCTGTCCCATTGTAGGGCTCTTCGATGTTCTACAGAAGAGTCAAGATATTGGGAGGCAAGATCGCTCCTTAGGCAATGACTTCAGTCTTTTGTTCTATGTTATATTGTCTATAATTTGTTTTGTAACTTTATAGTCCTCTGTAACTTTTGCCTAGCCATTGGAAATAAAAAAAAACATTACAGTTTAGTTGCTGCACTGGTGTGGAAAAATGACAAGGTAAACTCTCAGTTTAATATATGATCTGTACATGCATCTCCTCTCAGAAGAAATTGCCTGAACCAGTTTAGAAAAACAAGAAAACTACTCAATGTTGCTAACTGTAGGAATTTGTGGCAGTTTTCTCCAGGATGTAGGGAGTTTTTTTTTTTTTTTTTTTTTTTTTTTTTTTGTAGGGACTTTTAATTTTGAGGTACTTTTGTAAGACTTTTTCATAGGGTTTTCTATAGATTTTCTTAATTTTTCATGATGAGGACTTTCATCATCATTGCAGAAATATTTTGAGCTGTCAGTTGGAACATGATAAATTTTCAGTTGGAAACACTTATGTTTTGGTCAAAGAATATTAAATAGGGAGTAGATATGTTTTCTTTTGGTTTCAATGTATTAAGTGCACCTTTTTAAAAATTTATTTTTTCTCTTAGGCTATTAAAATTTCCTATATGCAAAATATTTCTTGTACATTTATTTCTTTATAAATGTTCCGAGTTTAATAGAATAGTTCACAATTAACATAAAATTAAAAGGTCTTACTTGAAGCTTCTTGTGAAAGTTTTTCAGTGCGGGCCCACACCATCTCAACGGCCCTCTTCACTTACCCTCACTGGAATCCCGAGCCAGTGTTATTCTACGGGAAATTTTCTTTACAAATAACTTATTAACTAATACATATTTTAAAATTCTGTTTTCACATTCAGAAAATTCCTAACTGTTAAATTGACGGACCTTTAAAAAATTATTTTTTTAATTTTTTATATTTTATTTTGAAGCTTCAAAATACGAATTTTCAATGTGAAATTTTTCATTTTACAATTTCAAAATAAAATATTAAAAATTAAAAAAATAATTTTTTAAAAAAGGTCCGTCAATTTAACAGTTGGGAATTTTCTGAATGTGAAAACAGAATTTAAAAATATGTATTAGTTAATAAGTTATTTGTAAAGAAAATTTCCCCATAAAATAATATTGACTTGGGCTTCCGGCGATGGTAAGTGAAGAAGGCCTTTAAGACTAGCTTTCAGGTGGTGGTGACGCTTCTGAAGTGTCAACACCTTGACAAACGTCAACAACACCTGCCAACAAAATTACAATAATCCATTCGTCAGGATAATACATGTGCTCTTTTGCCCACTGAAGTCTTTTGTTCGTGACACTCAAAGAAAAGCTGCTGTTTTCTCTTGCTGTTTTAAAAGAAAAGTTTACGAGCTAATTTTTGTTTTATGATGAATCCTCATTCGGTTATTCGTTTGCGTATGGTGTCATGTGATATTTTTGTTCTAAGTTGATTTTTTTATTTGGTTAACAGAAATTCTCAGTTAAAGCCTGAAAGCCTTTCTTTTAATTTTTCTATCCTCTCGAAATGTAGTTTTTCTCAAAGTTTCAAAGCGTCATGCAATTTTGAATTGCTATCCCCGTTGCAAAACACTATAAATACCAAGTTTGCTCCATTTTAAAATAAGTGACATTTTCAAGATTGATTTAATTTCAGCTTTCAGCTTCCACACTTTCACAACTTCTTCAGGCGAAAATTGCAATGATTTCATGAATTTGATAACTCGTACAGCGATCACTGTACTTTATATTATAATCTAGGAGATAAATGTCACCGATTCTCCACCAGACCCATTCAGAAATATTTTGAAGAGAAATTTGCATAAAACCTCATTTGTGCTTAAACTTTTGCGACATCACAATTTTGATTTTTTTAATTATTTATCTTTCAGTGAATTATTTCAGAATTCAAAACATGAATTTGTAATCCAATTGTTCAGATGCAGTAAAAATTTCAAAGCATTCCGGTATATATATTTCATTTTATTAAAAAATTTAGCTTGTGCATAAACTTTTGCTCTGCACTGCACTGTAAAAAAATAACTAGTACCAGCTGCAAGAAACTCTTTGTGAATCACAGAGAGTTTCTTGCAGCTGGTAATAAATATTTTTTTACAGTGTGTAGCCACCTTGCAGTTGTGGTATTTATTCTATTTTCATTAGGAAGCATCCGACTGTGAACTTGAAAAATATATCTCAGTTTCAAGAAATTCCATGTATATTTATGAGAATTTGTGCACAGGCAAACAGACAAATCTAAGTCATTTACACTTTTCGACCTTGTTGGAAAGTGCTAAAAAAAAAAAAAAAAAAATACGAATGAATATTTAACAAACATAAAAGATTTTCCAGCTTCAAAATAAAATTAGTTCAAGAAAAAGAAAATCTATTCAATATAAGAATAAAATTAGTCATAAAATTAACTTAGAATAAACTACCTAGAAAATTATATTTTTAATATCGCTCCCGTTTTTTGCATGAAATAGCAACATGATTCTTAAAGAAATATATAAAAGAAATAATCAGAACCACAGACGATTTTTCAATAATGATTTTTCAGTTTCATCTGAAGACAATTTTAACCTTAATTAAAATCAATATCTAAAAAAAATTTTTACGGTGAGATTGAAATAAAGCAGATGATATTCAATTTTTACGTGCAACTGCATTTTTGCTTCATTTGTTAAGAGAATATTTAAAAAATAATAATTAAGAATGAAAGAAGAAATATAGTAAACAGGGTCTGATTAACACATGAACCAGCTGGGTCATGGCTCAGAGGCCCAAAATCAGTGGCGGCTCGTGGCAGGAGCTGCAGAGCTGCAGCCCCCCCAGAAATATTCGAAAAGACTATTTTATCAACTTTCAAAATATTTTGAAAATAAATATTATTATATTTTATAGTATTATGCATCTAGAAAAGCAGATTACATCGTTATCATGAAAAATTATTAAAAAGCTGAGAAAAGTTAACCATTTTTAAACGTAATAGCACCTCGAAAATTCGTAAAGGGACTGCTCATCCATGCAGCTCCCGAAAAAAGGGATTTCTTTAGGGAAAGAACAGTTACAACCGCCCTACTCGTTTTCCCTACCAGTTTCGACCATTTGGTTGGAGCTGCATCCGCTGCAGCACCGACCTGATTAGGGATTTCGGTAATGCTGGAAAAGAACAAATTCCCTTTGTAATCTACGTTTTTTCTTCACAGTTTTTAATGCGGTAATCGCTGTGTTTGATGATTATTTATGTATGAGAGGTAAAAAAATTTAGCATGAAGGTTATTCACGATTATATGAGAAAATATAAGTCATTTTTAGTTATTTTTCAAGCAGATTTTTATTTTATATTACATGGAAATTTCGAACGGTTTTTCGGTTTCTTGGTTTGCCAATGGCAGAAACATTGAAACTGAATAGACAGAATCTCAATTTTTATATAAATTTTGCCTTAAACATAATATTTAAAATTTATCAAGTGTTTAATCGCTTTGTTGATAAGGTTATTATTATAATTATAATTTTTTTTTTTTTCACTTGTATTTTAGTCACTAATTTTTTTTCTATTTTGATGAGAAATATTAGCAGTCGAACCTTTCTTAAAAACACGAGATTACTAAATTTTTAATTTCTGACATTTTCATACAACGAAGTTGGAAAGCATTTATAACTTCGTTTCATCTCTCTTTATATTTGAGTGAGAACTTTCAGAAATATGCTCGGAAATTTAAACATTTTAATAACCGTTCTTTAGATTGACCACACTATTTTACCTATATACTTCTTTTACGAGGACACACAAAACATCCAGAATGCACTGCTGGCTTGGATAATATTTCAAACCAAATTAAACTGATACATACTATTCAAGCCTTTTTAAGTATCTCTAAAGAAAATGGTGTTTTAACATTTATAGAATTTTTTTTTTTAATGCACCGCAATACAGAAGATGTGCAGCAATTTTTGAAATTCATTTTTAATTATACAAAGGTTTCATATTTAAATGAAATTTTAGTTTACTGTACATGTGTGTAAAGTTCGCATTAAAAAAAATAATAACAATAAAATATTCGTAATGTTAGACAAGCATTTCATAATCTATGTGATGTGCAAGATTTTACGTCAATGTTAACTCTTTTAATTAATATTTCAAAGGATGTTCTAAATAAATTAATGAAACACATCATTATAATTGCACTTTTAAGATACGAGCATTACATTACTATAATGTTTTGAGGTCTCCTGAGCTCATTTTTGCTATTTTTACAGTGTTATATGTATGGTGTGAGTAAGTGTATATATGTGAGTGAATATCATAACATCTAAATGCTTGGTTCGATTGAACTGAAAGCTGGTAGGTATGTGAAAGGTCACCATCAAACGAGCTGTATAGAATTTGATGGATGTGAGACTTATAGATCTGTTACAAGGACACAAAGAAAAATTCCTTATCATTTTGATTAATGGACTTAAATTTATGAAGTGCGATTGCGCCTAAATGTTTTATCCAACTGAACTAAAAATTGGTAGGTAGGTTACAGGTAATCGTCACGCAATTTGTATAATTTTGATGAGTACAGGACTTATACATTTTTGTACAGAGACACAAAAAGAAATTATTTATCATTGTGGACTATAGATTCGAATTATTTGCAGTTATTATCGCAAGAACTGTACAGATCTACATAAGTATGTAATCAAACTATTTATTATTATTTTTATATAAATGATTGTGTGTATCTTCTTAATGAGCAAAATTTATGTATACTTCGTACCATCTTGGAGAAAATAATAGCATGCAGATGAAAAATATTTTGTTTGGGTAAAATTGATTATCGGTAATAAATAAAGTTAACAAAATAAAATATCCAGATTAATTTTTTTCTTTGTAATGAATGTCCAATAATATAAAATTTTAAATCTATGCTGTATCCTGTATTGCTCTGCTTCTTGCTCAGTCTGCGCATATAAAACCCGAAGACCCCGATTAAAACAGATTATTTAGAAAATCATTTTCGCTTTTTTTTCAAATCTTACGTAGACATGCAGCTATGCAGCCCCCCTGTAAAGGAATCTCACGAGCCGCTACTGCCCAAAATTACGTTACAGTACAAAACAATTTTAATTAAATTATACAAAAATGGCTCTTGAATATAGCATTTTGTGAGGATTTTACTTCTAACAGCAAAATAAAAAGTTCTACAAAAGGTAAAATTTTACTTAAATATACATTTTTGGGCAAAATAGTAGGAAAATGTAAGGCTTCTTTTCAGGGTTGGGTTTCTTCCAGGACAGTGGAAGAAACTGGAAAAAACTGGAAGAAACCAGAAGAAATAGAAGAAGCCAACCAGAAGACAAAACAGATGTTCAAAATTAAAATTTATGAACTATATAAACTCAAAGCATAAATATACTGTCAAATCTAAACTATAATCGAATTAATATTAAAAATATTTTTAGAAAAATAAGTTATTTGATAACAAACACTAAATATAATACAGGTGATGGGTTTTTACTTTTAAATGCTAATATTTTTAGAACTTTTTTGCATAGATACTATCTCATATTATTATACGTTCAAATAGTACAAGTGATAATAATTACGGAATTTTTTGCCATAATATTTACACTCTTTTTTTTTTTTTTTAGGATACAATTTTTTTTTTTGTATAACTTTGAAGCTGGTACATAATGAACTGTATCAATAAGTAAAATACCTATTTTTAAACTCTCCTGCAAATTCTCTAAGATTAAAAAAAAAAAAAAAAATCCATAGTTTGTATTCATCTATTTTAAGTTG
The DNA here is from genome assembly GCA_963930645.1 of Salticus scenicus. Taxonomy (NCBI): domain Eukaryota; kingdom Metazoa; phylum Arthropoda; class Arachnida; order Araneae; family Salticidae; genus Salticus; species Salticus scenicus. The sequence goes on from OZ005651.1 coordinate 86,929,694, forward strand.
AAAAATAAAGTGCAGTATTGAACTACTAAAAAACTTTTCATTTGTTTTACATTCAACTTCCTCTAACTCTCGAAAGTTTTGTCCAGAAGTTGTGTGGATTATAGGAATTTAAAAATTAGAGATCACTGCCTTTGTTTACATATTGAAATTGATTTTTTTACTGAATTTTGAGTATTTTTGAACGTGACCACATCAAATACCGAAGATCACTTCGGTAAAAATCTCATACTATTAACTAACTATGTAATTAAATTTTTATAAGTATAATTAAAGTTACTTAAAGCTGTTTATAAGATAAATGCATCCATTGTATCTTACAAACCCGCAATTTATAAGATAATAAAAAAAACAAAAAAAAAAAACAGTTTCTTCCATTTCTTCCGGCCGTTTTTTTCTGCCTTGGAAGAAACTTGCCAACCCTGCTTCTTTTTAACATGTTCACGCCAGCGTGACCCACTGGTGGGTCACAGCTACAGTCAGCAGAAAAGTATCTGAGCACTACCAATAATCCCTGTCCAAAAAAAGTACACTTAATACTGCTTTGTTAAATAAATTCTTTTCCAGTCATGTTCTTAGTCTAAGAGCATGATTCAACAAGGATTTATTGAACAAAACAGTTTTAAGTGTACTTTTTTGATATCAGAATTATTGGCTAGTGCTCGAATACTTTTGAGTAGACTATGTAAACAAAATGCGCCGGCATGAACATGTTAAAGAATGGTAAAAACCGTAGAGAAAATTTTAGGACTGTGAATCTGAATTAGATTCTGGGCCCAGTTTTGGCTTGATAGCAGGGCTCGAAATTAGTGGTTGTTAGTTGTATTTTGCAACTAAATATTTTGTTTTGAAGACCACAATTTTATCCGTAATCATCACTTTCACGCCTAGCATTCTTTTTCCTCTTCAATGTGCGATGAAAATAAAGGCACTAGCAATAAAGTAGTAGAAGTAAATACCTAGCTTTCTTGTAAAAATATTAGCACTAGCAAATTTTTAAAATGGAAAAAACTTAATTGTAATTTATGTACAATGTTTACACGTATGTTTCTATGTGTAAATAACAGTTTTAAAATGGCACCTAAGTACAATATAATGGCAACTAAGAAAACAATGTTAGTTGCCATTTGGCACCTAACTTGCTGATTCTAATTTCGACCCCTGTTTGATAGTAAAATATTATCTTTCATTTGTTTTTATCAGCAATTGCACTAGTCGACAAAAAAATTTTTTTGGAGGGTAATAGAAATGAAATTAGCTATTTTCAACTAATTTTGTAGTGCAGAATTAAAACATAATAGTGAAAAAATCTGTAACACGTACAGTTTTTTTTTTTGTTATGATTATTTAATCTGTACTGGAAGCAATGTACAAAAGTCTTTAGAAGACATGCATTATAACTATCAATATTTTTAATTTAGCATGGAATACTGTTAATATGGATATAATATACATATTGTAGACTAAGTAAAACATAAAAACATGGAAAATACATTAAATGATTCAATTGTTATTTATTTTAAAACCAAAATACAAAAGATAGGCTTTTTTACGTCTTCTGTTAAATGCCTTACCTTGTGATTTTAATATTAATAGTTCACAAATACAGCAAAATGTATCGGGTACGGTTTTACAAGTTCTATACTGAAAACATACCATTTTGAACATAAAACTTTAACTATAAAACAGTACAATCATACTTAACAAAGAATATCTTAACTAGAATACCAGGAGAAAAAAAAGATAAGGTACGAATACAGGGTTGCCAAACAGGGGTTGCCAGCAGAGAGGATGGCCAGGAGGCAGGGTTGATAGCACGAAAGGTTACCATGTGTGATACAGTCGGCAGCAAAAGTATCAGAGCACTAGCAATAATTCCTGTCTAAAAAAAAGTACACTTAATACTGCTTTGTTAAATAAATCCTTGTCGAGTCATGTTCTTAGTCTAAGAACGTGATTCAATAGGGATTTATTTAACAAAATAGTATGAAATGTACTTTTTTGATATCGGAATTACTTGCTAGTGCTTGGATATTTTTGCTGTCGACTGTATTGTAAAGATCATTAAAAAAAATAATGAAATCTACCATTTTCTGATACTTTAACAAAAAAATGGAACAAACATGGTTGTCGGGACTCTGATTTGCCAGGACTCTGGGTTGCCAGCAGGAAGGGTTACCAACTGTGATACTGTGAAAATGATAAAAATTCGTGAAAATTGCCATTTTCTGATACTCTAACAGAAAAATGTCACACGGGACTTTTTTGCTTGCAGATATTTAAATAAAAATTGGAATTAATAATAAAAATAATAGTTTGACCGTTGTTACCGAACCACTGTAGACTAGTGTTATTAGTTTTATTATCTATTGAATGTAGCATATTGTAATACTTGTGGATGTCTTTACACAAATCAACAGTGCCATTTATACCATTTTTAATAGGGAACATGACATATTGAACCATTACAACATATATCAGTTTCCATTCCAATTATTTTATCGATAATTGCGGCAATTAGCATGTGGATGGAATGGCGGACAGACAAACATATCAAAGTCGAACTTTTTTCAACGTTGTTGAAAAGTGTTTATGCTTTCTATTAATGTGTCGAATGAAAAATGTATACGTTGGAAAGTTAAATGTTTTGTACAAAAGGCTTTTATTGTACATAATATATTTGAATATTTTTAGACATCCTTGTAAACCTTAATTGGAATTATATATTTATTATTAAAAACATACTTTTTTTGCATATGAATCATACATGCCAATTTCATTATGTTTTATGCATTATAAAGGCTTTAAAATATGTTTTGTACAAAAGCCTTTCTTTGAATGCAATATATTGGAATGCTTTTGGATGTCTCTGTACACAAATCAACAGCGCCATTTATATACCACTTTCAACAGGGAACCTGCCATAGTGAACCTTAATAACATATATCAGTTTCAAGAAATTCTTTGAATAGGGCAGACAGACAAACCAAAGTCAAACACTTTTCAACCTTGTTGGAAAGTAATAAGTACAAAACTTTGAATAAAAACCATAAAACGCAATAAACTCGCAACAATTGTTTCAGGCTGAAAGAAAACATGACCTTTTACCAGGTGAGCAAAGTAGGCACGAGTGCTGCAATCAAAGTGGCAACACATGCACTTGTGCCTAGTTTGTTCACCTGACGAAGGGACGTGTCTTCTTTTGACCTGAAACAATTGTTGAGAGTTCATTGCATTTTATGGTGTTTATTCAAAGTTTTGTACTTATTACTTTAAAATGCTAGTTCTGTGGTGCTTTCTTATTATTCTTGTTGGAAAGTGTTAAACAGAGATAGAAATAAAACTCATCTAAAGAAGTTTTTAATGTCCTGCAATCTAGTTTAAAAGTATTTTCTTGTCTTGTATCTGTACTGTATGTAGTTATGGTCTGTGTTGTTTCAAAAAAGTGCACTTGCGAGGCATCTGCGCATGTGCTGACTCAATGAGTCCAGTGCAACCAACGTTAAAATAGGCGTGAAAGGAAATACATGGGGCTGAGAGAGAAAAAAAAAACAATAAGCTGTAATATTAACTGAATGATAGAGACGTCTAAATTTTAATTCGAAAGGGGGGGGGGGGTATTTTTGACTTTTACACCACCTGCTCCATAGGCATTCAGTGGTTTTATATAAAATTATTAAAATATGCTACTTTTATATTTTTATTTAAAAAGTAGTCCACAATTTTATTTTTCTATTTATCCAAAAGTATCCACTAGTACTGTTTGATATTTTTGAAGACTTTGTCACCCTGGGCTATAGCCCGTATAGCCCTCCCCTAAATTCGCCTCTGCCACCTTCTTCTGCTACGATTTGTATTTTGTTGGTTTTTATAGAAATAGCTAAAACTTTCAGGGTCATATCTTGATGCATGGGAAGTTGTGCAAATTTTGCCCTCTACCCAGTGTTTTCGACCATGCTCTTTAAGTTTGGTTTGGTTTAAATAGGAATTTTACAGAAAGTGTTCAAATTATTACTTTTTTTTAAACATTTTTTATATATATATTAAACAAAATGGCTCAGGACTTCAGACATGCGAAGAGCAATTAAAAACTCACATTTTCCACTATCGATTTAGTTGAGAGTACAATTACGGGTCCAACCACAAATTGAACAAGAGCAAAAATACTTTGGATCACCCTGTATCATAAAAAGCTACAAATGAGTTTTAACTTTAATGCATTATTGCACATACTATGTACAATATTTGTATATTTTGGTGCAAGAATTGCACAATTATTTAGGCAGATATAATTTTTTTTTCACAAGTTTTTGCTTATAATTAGATTGGATTTCCATAAAATTATACAAAACTTACAAAAAAAAAAAAAAAAAAAAAAAAAGAAAAAAAAATTGACAAAACATTAGAGAAACATTACTCTAAAATATAAAATTCCCACGTGTGATATTCATTGAGATATAAGCCTTTTTATTAAATATTTTATTATGCATGCGCGAAAGATAAAAAAAAATTTTATTGCATAGGTTGAAAGCTAGATACATTCAGCAACTTTTGTCAAAAGCTTGACAAAACAAAAAGTCAACTTTTGACAAAACAAAAAGTATCCAGTAACCGTAATTTGAACTGTATAGCGTTTGTCTCACCAGCTATGCTACAACGTGAGCAATGTAGCTCAAGTGTGTATAGTGTAAGAAATTACGAACAAAAAAATGCACGTTTTTAGCCTTGTATTTTTAGCATCAATGTCAAAACTATCTTTTCGTACTAAATCGATGATGCTCTGCAATTTTATAACTCGCTTTTTCCCCCTGTCTTGAACCGTTTCCGAGATAGGAACGTTAGCATGAATGTCTTAACTATCTTTTTGTACTAAATCTGTGATACTCTTAAGCTTTGTAATTCACTTTTTCTTTAGACCATTTTCGAGATAGGAACACTAACTCCGCTATTTTCCACCAGGTGGCACTGCAAGCGGTTTAACCTTGTACTGCATGGCCACTTTGCTATACTTACATACCATTTTTATCACTATAGCTGCTGCCGTTTAGCAGTTAAAAGAGTTGGGACTGATTTTTTTGGGCACCCTGTATTTTCTTTAGATCGTAAAGATATTACAATGGGACCTATTTTAGACCAAGACCTTTTCAACAAAACAAAAAGTATCAAAATCGGAGCATCTGTTCAGAAGTTATGAGCTAACAAACATAAAAAAAACATACGGTTTGAATTGAGAACTTTCCTTCTTTTTTGAAGTTGGTTAAAAATAGTCTCTTTAGAGAGGGTAGGAGTGTTCGGTGTTGGGAGGTTAAGTTATTCTTTATTTTTAACTGTCAACATTATGTATGAAATCTTTTTCTGGCTACAGCCTTGTCTATTTCTTTTGTTTTTAAAGATTTAGATATAGCATTAAATAACTTTTTTTTCTCTTAATATCCAATATGATAATGTTATAATAGTCTACAACAGATTTACTGTGTTATATTTGCAAACTATACATAACTAATATAATTATCATTTTCTTTATGATTTTATTTTATTGATCATGATTAAAATGAAATTACACTTTTCATTAATGAAATTACTAATAAAATATTTCTATTGCTAAAATTGCTAATTCAAAGTTAAAAGTACAATTTATTGCTTTAGCAGAATAATTTTATGCAGTGAACATGTACAGTTGAAACATTAAGATTAAAATTGGAATATTAGAAGTTTTTTTTTTTTTTTGTGTGTGTGTGTGTGTGTGTTAAGCATTTTTTTAACACTTTCTAACAATGTTTAAGAATGATTAGGAATTAAATTAGTCTATCTCTATGCCTTTCAGAACTATTGTCTGTCCGTTGTGCAATTATGTAGGCAAAGAGCATTGAAAGTTATACGAAACAATTACGCACATTTGGAAAGTGTTAGGGGAAGGGTGGGCAAAATGGGGTACTTAAGGTTATTCTGGCCAATAACTCTTGACAAATAGAAAGAAATTTATTTCAATTTTACAATCTCAGCGGTTATTCTGCAGCATTGGAAACTGAAACACACCTCATGTTTTATGATCTGCATATGAATATATTCAAAGCTGCAAACTTCCCCATTTTGCCCTAAGGGATAGAGCAAAATGGGGTACCTCTCAATTTAAACTTTACTGACACAGTTAATATATGAACCTGTCATTGTCCTCATCAACACTGGCGCACAAGTCATGAGCCCATTTGTTACATTCACTGCACTTGATCCATCCTTCTCCTTGAGCTGATCTTTCGTATATTTCGTGACAGTACTAACATCTACATCGTCTGGATCACTGTCTGACAATGTTTCGTCTGGTGGTAGGGTAAGAACGCGACTTCTCTTGGCTTGTGAACTGTCTGACACCCAACTTTTTTGCCATTTGGCCTTTTCACCCCACCTCAAGATACCCCATTTTGTCCTACAAGCAGTCATGCAAAACTACTAGGCCTACCTAATAAATCACACTGAATGTAGTTCTACTCTTTCATGCAATTCACTTAAAAATATCCCTTTTAGCTAATACAAACTGTCATGTTTGTATCTGCAAGCTAATCTAACAATTAAAATATCCAAACATCACACTTACCTTATATCAGGGTAATAAAAAAGTACATAAATCTTGGGAGCATATCTGTCTGCGACTCTGCAAGCAGTATCTGACATGGAAATGAATATCAGATACGGTGCACACAACCTATAGCAATGACATACAGATGACAGCATTGTAAGAGCGGGTTTATCAAAAAACCTGTTTTTCCCTACCAACCAATTTTGCCCACCCTTTCCCTAATAATCAATGCGTACCTCATGATTTTTAGTTCTTGTTTATTTTTCAACTATTCTATATTTGACTGCACTGGAATTCACAATCTTCAATGTTTAAAATATAATTACATGATTGAAAATAAATCTGAAGTGGCTCAACTCAACTTTCCGAAGGTTTAGTACTTATCAAGCATTTAAACAAACTTAAATCATTTCGTAATTAATCGAAATTGAAAAGTACAATAGAGTGTTTGAATATTTCTACAATGGACGATAAGGTTTTCGAATATCTTTTTCGTTACAGATGTGTTGAAAAATGTTTTTATTGGTTTAGAAATAAAGCTTGTTACATAGGGATGACAAAACATAAGATTTCTGATTGAGAAAAAGAACACTGCGCTGACCTAAAATTTGGAAAATCATCTACAGCTTTCTCCACCACCCATAACAATAGCCCTATAAACATTAACTCTATTAATATTAACAAAATCGCCCCTTATAATAACCATAATTACACACTAAAACGGGAGGCCATCGAAATAATAACCAATAATCACGCTGTGAATGACAGAGAGCACTACGTCATTCCTCCGGTGTGGCAACAATTCCTACAAGAAACCTGCTCAGATAAAAATAACCCAATAAAAACATTTTTCAACACATCCGTAACGAAAAAGATATCATTCAACAAAACTCTACCGCCGGCATATATAAAATCGATTTCGAACACACCAACGGAAATAAAGCTTGTTACATAGGGATGACAAAACGTAAGATTTCTGATTGAGAAAAAGAACACCGCGCCGACCTAAAATTTGGAAACTACAGCTTTCTCCAGCACCCATAACAATAACCCTATAAACATTAACTCTATTAATATTAACAAAATCACCCCTTATAATAACCATAATTACACACTAAAACGGGAGGCCATCGAAATAATAACCAATAATCACACTGTGAACGACCGAGAGCACTACCTCATTCCTCCGGTGTGGCAACAATTCCTACAAGAAACCTACTCAGATAAAAAATGAAATGAAGTGAAAAAATGATGACAAGAATCCCCAACAGCATAAACAGAGAAGTTTCTGGTAAAGAACGACGTTGTGAATGTACTTGGCACTGAAAATGGACACGTTGCTGTCCGAAATTAATTTGCTAAGTTTTGCAAAAAGGATTTTATAAGGCATTTAAAATATGTTATACTACATAATAGTATTTTACTTGCTGTTTGATTGGGGTTATATTTTTCTCCTGTGGACAATCTGATGTTTTTTAAAATAATTTTTACACAAAACTTCACATGCGGACTACACGATGGTGCAGACTACGTGCACGAAATTACGGTATATAAACTCCTAATCCATACAGTATTTATATTATGTAGGGTCTGTGAAAAGTCCTACCTACCTTATCCCTTGTATCTTAGAAACTCATTGAAATTTCAGAAAACTAAAACATGTGTTAAATCTGTTTCAGGAGGATTTTGTTCAATTAAAAAAAAAATTGGGTCTAGGGGTAAAGGGTGGCTGCTAGGGAAGCAAATTAAAAAATTTCAAATGGGAAGGAGGTTTTTCAATAGCTCGATTAAAAGATATTTTCAGGACAAATATTTTGATAAAAAATGTTTTGTAATACTATGCTTTTTTAGGAAGTTATGATGGATTAAAATTTTCATTTAAAGTTCTCCTCCCTTGAGAAAACCTTGGAAATTCTGAAAACTGTAAAAAAAGAAAAAAGCTTCATCTATATATTAATTTGAAACATGTTTTTGTCTGTCTCCACTATACTGAGAGAACTACTTGGTGTAAAAATTTGGTTGAGGTGTCTAAAAAAAGGTCTTGGTCTGTAGATGTGCTATGAGAAGAGAAAAATGAAAAAAAGTCGAACGGTGTTTCTCCCCCGGGGGAAACGGGTGGGAAACCAATTCCCAACCGTTTGGGTTAAAAACACGTTTACGAGCTTAACTAAGCTTCAAATTACTTCACGGTGAAGAAATTGTGCATATGGGGACTAGAGTCGAATACTAAAAAATCAATATCTGTGAATTTGCAATTTTCGATTTTAAAGGAGGGAAAAAGGGGGAAAGTAGATTTGGAGGGGAGGGGAAAGGGGGAAAATTAGTTTGAGAGGGAAAGCCGTTCTAGACCCACACATGTAGCACTTCATTTTAAAGGTCTTGAAATTTCATGTCGATTGGGGATGTTTGTATACAGCATAGTGCGACCCCTGGTGGTGAAAAATAGAACAAAGTGATTTTGCTGTAGACCATATCATGTTGCACCTTATTTTAAAGGTCTTGGTATTTCCTGACGGTTGGTGATCTTCGTACAGAACACACTGTGCCCCCTGGTGGTGGAAAGTGCAACTAAAGGATTTTGCAGTTGACACCACCATGTGACACTTTATTTGAAAGGTCTTGGAAATTCAAGGCGATTGTTGATAGAGGTCTTGAAATTTCATGTTGATTGGGGATGTTTGTATACAATATAGTGTGCCCCCTGGTGGTTAAAATTGGAACTAGGTGATTTTGCAGTAGACCCTATCATGTTACAACTTAATTTAAAGGTCTTGATATTTCCTGACTGTTGGTGTTTATGTATAGAATACGCTGCGCCCCCTGGCGGTGGAAAGTGTAACTAAAGGATTTTGCAGTTGACACCACCATGTGACACCTTATTTGAAAGGTCTTGGAAATTCAAGGTGATTGGTGATGTTCGTGTACAACATACTGCGCTCCCTGGTGGAGGAAAGTGGATTTTGCAGCACGTGCGTAGCATGCCTGCTATACGGTGCCGCTGCCACAGGCAGCGGTAACACGAGTCAGAGGATCATTCGGTTCAAGGTTAATTTTTGAGAATTTTTCCATGTTATTAGCGGCCTGCATATACGTGCCGCAGGCACTGGGTCACGAACCCGAGTTCCGTTCTGTTTGAGGTAATTTTTTTTTTGTTACAGATGATTATTTTGTGATGTTTTCATTTAAAAATAGAAATTCAAAGAAAATCGAGTTAAAGATATAAAACCATACAAATTTAAGGTTCATTTAAGGTTATTATCAAGGGCCCGGGCATTGCCGGGCGGGTTCGTTCGGTTCCAGGTTAATTTTTGGGAATTTTTTTTATGTTGTTAGCGGTCCGCGTATGCAGTGCCGCAGGCACCGGGGTCACAAGGCAGAGTTTCGTTCGGTTCGAGGCAATTATTTTTGTTACAGCTGATTATTTTTTTTCCGTAATGCTTTTATTTAAAAATAGAATTTCAAACAAATTCGAGTTAAAGATATAAAATCTAACAAATTTAAGGTTATTATCACGGGCCCAGGCATTGCCGGGGCCCATCTATTTATTTTTTGTTCGGTTCCAGGTTAATTTTTGGGAATTTTTTTATGTTGTTAGCACCGTGTATGTGCTGCTGCAAGCACCGAGGTCACAAGGCAGAGTTTCGTTCAGATCGAGGTAATTGTTTTGTTACAGATGATTATTTTTTTCGTGATGCTTTCATTTAAAAACAGAAATTCAAACAAAATCGAGTTAAAGGTATAAAATAATACAAATTTAAGGTTCATTTAAGGTATCATGGGCCCGGGCAACGCCGGACGGGTCAGCTAACATATAGTCTTAGTATTAAACGAAATAGAAAATAAAAGATAGCATCTGTTTATTTGAAGTCAGTTTGATGTCACATTGAGAGTACTTTGTAGAAAGTGATGTCATACATAGTATTTCAATTTATAAGCATTTTTCAGACTTTCTTTTTTTAAGTGAAATGTCATAAATTATATTAGATGTTTTAACATGAAATATATTTAAATAATGATGCGACGATTTTTGAAACATTACGGTCAATAAAGTGATCGTCGAATTCGACGGGTTCCAGCTAGTTATCTTGAGGGAGACTTTATTTGGTTTAAAAAAAGAGAGGTGATGGAAATAGGAGGCATCCAACGGGCCAATCTTTTAAATTTCAAACAGAGAGGAGTTCTTCGTTAATTTGTTGGGAAAGGTTTCTCAAGAAAAATATATTTTGTCTTACCATTTCTTTATATCTGATTAAATAAACTGCAAATAATCCCTTTCATCGGTATTTCAGGATCATATCTGAATTTCTGAGAACTCTAAAAAAGGTATTCAATGAACCTAAAAAAAACCCTTACTTGATTTTATAAAATTGGGGTGTTGGGGTATAGGGTGTATCAAATGCTGCTATTACACACAAAAACCTTTCAGGCAACTTTCATTTGAGTGAATTTTTGCTCACATCTCTGGAGGCCGAAATCTGAAAAAGGGTTGCAAAAGTTCAGTTAGAGATTGTCCGAAAAATAATAATAATAATAATAATAATAAAAATAAATAAATAGGGTTTCCCCAGTGTCCAGTACATGCCAAGGGGCACTTATTTATTACTCTTTTCTAGGGCCAATGCGAAGTTTTCAAGGTAGAATGAAAAGAATAATAAATGATTTCATGCTGCTGGCCCGTTCTTTTCATGGTATGTATAACAAACTTTCTTCTCATTGCCAAAACTAAATGCAAAACTGGTGTACAAATGATAAATAGACAATAAGACTTCTTCACACACCATAAATTTTAAGCCAGCACAACCGGTTTCGAAAGGACGTAGCCTTCCTTCATCAGGTGCAAAAAAACACATGCTACTGCCTTGGAGGCAAAAGCAAGACTGAAAGCAGAGCAAAATCCAGAGGGGGAGGAGCAACACAAACAACCAATAGGAAGCATCATGCAGGACCAATCAGAGAGGAACACACATGCACACACACACAAAAAAAGGAGGGAGGGAAGGAATAAACATTTTTTTTTTTTAATTAATACTATACTAATAACTAAATTTAATAAAATTTATTATTATTATTATTATTATTATTTTATTTTTTTTATTTAATTATTTAGAATTATTTAATTATAACTATTATTGTGTTATACACATAAACCTGATGAAGGAAGGCTACATCCTTTCGAAACCGGTTGTGCTGTCTTAAAATTTATGGTGTGAAGAAGTCTTATTGTCTATTTATTCTCGTTGGCTTATAGGAGAAATTGTCCATACAAATAACTTTGTGTGATTAGCCAGAAAAAAAAATTGTATTCCCAATTCCTATTACACTGAGTGTTAAGGTGATTTGAGCCAACAAAATTGGCTCAAATTAACAATTGGCTCAAAAGTTGTCCAAAAGATCGCCATGTGTAATAGAAGCTTTTTGAAAAGTAGATTTTATCTTTATCATTTCTAATCCTTTGGAAAATATTACTATTGGGTTCAGGGCCAGATTATGGCACGGGCACACGGGACACTGGCTCAAGGCCTCCAAATTAAGGGGGGCCTCATTTCCAAAAATTGAGAATAATAGTACAATTTTTTTCATTATATGTCTATTAAAAACAAAAAATGATCAAATTTTATGACTAATTTCCTACACATTGGCTGATCAATGTGCTTCAGTTTTTTATTTGTCTTGAACATAAAACTAATGATTTTGTTATAAGCTGCTAAAATAAAATCTTTTTGTAAAAAAATAGAACCGACTCCAAAAAGCAACTACTATTCAAACAACTAAGAAAAGAAAAAAGAAAAATTGACATGAAATGAAACTGTAAATTGCGACTAAAAGTATAAAATAATTTCCTTTGCCAAACAACCTATAACACTACAATTAATCATAACAACTTTTGAAGTCGGCACAAAATTAAATAAAATTTAATTAGTTTTCAAAGGTTTGCTTTTAGATCGGTAGCAACAAATTCTGTTGTCTCGAATGATCCATTTTCATGTTTCCTTTATTATTTTATCACTGTATACAACTGGTCCATTAGTAGCATCTACATAAAACAGTGAACATTCTTCACAATGCGATATTTCTATTTCTACGAAGTTAAGAGTTTCCTTTGCAAATTTGGTATAACTTTGATAACTATCATCCTTGGTGGCTTTTGGATTTGGCGATCAAAACATAATTCAAAGATATACACGCAAGATGTATATTTTCATAATATATATTGTCCGAAGTATTGTTTCATATTCTTGATTACTCTCTTAATATACCTTATCAAAATAATCATGATATCCCAAAGAAATTAAATATGTTTGCAGATAATTTTGCGATTTTTCTTTCACCAAGGACGTCAGATACCAGCATCTTCGGCAACTTTTGCTGCTTACGAAATCTTAAAAGTAGTTTTCGGCTGCGTCTCGCAGGAGACAACCTGAGATGTGTATTTTGAATAGGATTTGATTTTTCTATTCAGTAAAGGTATCAATTTTTATTTAATTCTGCGCCAACTTCAAAAGTTATGATTATTTGTAGTATTATAGGTTGTTTGGCGAAGGAAATTATTTTATACTTTTAGTCGCAATTTACAGTTTCATTTCATGTAAATTTTTCTTTTTTCTTTTCTTAGTTGTTTGAATAGTAGTTGCTTTTTGGAGTCGGTTCTATTTTTTTACAAAAATATTTTATTTTTCTCTTTTCAGTAAAAACTTATTCATATAGCAGAACATCTGAAGACGTTCGACAGCAGTTTCACAAATCACAACTTCCAAGAAAAGTGACATAACTCCAAAAATTGTTTATGTCACTGAAAAATACATGAAACGCACCCAATGTGAACGAAAAAGTTACATCTCCATCTAGAAAGTTATCCACACGAGAGACAGTTGAGCCAGTTTTATTCTAGTCAAGTTATTTTTAGGCTGATTTTTCTCAAATGCTGCATTTTTAAGCTGTGTCACTTTTCTTGCCTGTATCGTATATGAGCAAAAAACTATCTATTGAATTAACATATGTTAAATTAAAAAGTCGTTAGAAATGTAAAGAATGGATACGCTGTATTCGTAACCAAAAATTCTGTTAGACATATATATTGAACTTTACAGTGAATACGTGTCACCTGCTGCACTGGAAATTGTGCAGCGTAAAGTTCAAACAAAGAGCAAAATATGCATTGCAGCTGACGGACAGAAGTTTCAACATTGATACTTCCATACTGCTTTTACCAGTGTAGCTGCATGTGTTCAGCAGTTAGAGTGAGAACAGACTTTTGTGAGTTTCCTGTAATTTGTTTATACCTTAATGAAATCATAATGAAACCTATTTCAGGCCAAGGTCATTACGACTACAAAAAAAGTATTAAATTTAAATCATCTCTTACAAAGTTATAAGATAACAAATTTCAACAACAACAACGACAAACATGGTTTGTATTGAGAAACTCTTCCTTTATGAAGTCTGTTTAAAACGTCTATGTGTTAATGGATGTGACCGCTTACAATAACCATACTTTGAATTTTACATAGCATAAATGTCACCTGCTACGCTACAACATATGCAATGTCATTCAAGTGTGCACAAAATAGGAAATAGTGAACAAACAAATGCAGGTTTTAAGAGTTCTGTTTTCAGCATTAATGTCTAAACTCTCTTTTCGTACTAAATCGACGATGCTCTGCAATTTTTAAATTCACCTTTTTCCCCTGTCTTGAGCCGTTTCCGAGATATTAACGCTAACTCGGCTGTTTTCCACCACGTGGCGCTGTAGGCAGTTGAATCACGTAGCACATGTCCACTTTACTATACCTACATACCACTTGTAGGATCATCCTTTCAGAAGTTATGAGCTAACAAACAAAAACAAAAAAAACATACGCTTTGAATTGTGAACCTCCTCCTTTTTTAAGTCTGTTAATTAGAGCATCTCTTACGAAGTTATAAGCTTACAAACATCACCAACAACACATGGCTCGAATTAATAACGCCCTCCTTTCTGAAGTTGGTTGAAAACGACTTTGTACTAATCGATGTGACCGCTTACAGTAACAGTACTTTGAACCACAGTGTATACGTGTCATCCGCTACAGTGCAAAGTGTGCAACGTAGTTCAAGTGTGCACAGTGTAGGAAATTGCGAACAAACAACTGCACATTTTAAGCTTTCTATTTTTAGCAATAAGGTCTAAAATATGTCTTTTCGTAGTAAATCGGTGATCCTCTGCAATTTCGTAATTAACTTTTCTCCCATCTTGAACCGTTTTTGAGATAGGAGCGTTAATTTCGTTTTTTTTTTACCAGATAACATTTTATTTTCTTTAGATTGTAAAGATATTACACTGGGACCTACTTCAGACCAAGATCTTTACAACAAAACAAAAAGTATCAAGTAACCGTATTTTAAACTATACTTCTCACCAGCTACGCTACAACATGGGTAATGTAACTCAAATGTGCATAGTGTAAGAAATTCCGAACAAACAAATGCACGTTTTTAGCATTGTATTTTTAGCCTCAATATCTACAACACAGTATCCTAAGAATTTTTAAAGTGTTTTTTAAGAAGCTTTTTTTTTTTTTTTTTATGTTCGAATGCTGAAATTTAAGGCAAAAATTTAGTATTCAAACATAAAAATGCTTTATAAAAATTAACTCATCGATAAATTCAAAAATTGCTTGCAGGGAGCAACATTGTATGCATATTTTTTATAATTCTAAAACAATTATGCAGTTATTTAAAAAAAAAAAAAAAAAAAAAAAAATTATGCATATTTACGTTTGTAATGACCGATAGATGGCCCAATCAGAGCAATAACTAATGGCCAATCATAGTAATGCATTGGTCAATGGATCAAATGCATCAGAAAATTTTTTTGAAACTTGGTCAGGCATGTATCAAATCTTCAACTGCCTTACTGCCTAAGACTTTCATGGTTTATAAAAGAGTACAAATTCTTTTCCACTGAAATTTATCATTTCACCTTAATAGAAAAAAAAAATTGCAAAATCATAACTTCGAAAAGATTTATGTAATATGATACATTAAGAATTTGGGTTTTAAAAGTTTTTTTAAATAATTTATTTTTGCTTCTGAGAATGGGTCCTTTTGGCGAGCTCTTTAGATCAGGGTAAGGGGGGGGGGGCTTCCAAATAGCATCAGGTCTTCAAAAACCATAGTCAGGGCCTGATTGGGTTTCCAAAGGATTAAAAATAATGAAAACAAAATCTACTTTTTAGAAACTACAGGAATATATATAATAAATTTCATAAATGAAGAAACAACCGGATGTTACATTGGAATGACAAAACGAAAAATAAAAATGGGTATAAAAGAACGTAAAAATTATATAAAATATAATAAAATAACCACTGCCTTAACCAAAGTAAATCAAAAAGAAAATATAAAATTAGATTTAAAAAAATTTTCCCAATATAACAACTATTATTTTTATAATAAAACGTGAAACTGTAGAAATTCTGGTGAATAGCAATTCTTGCAATACTGAACCAGTGGAAATCAATGCAAGGTAGTGCACTATGCTAGAGGAGGAAGAGAGAAGGAAGCAAGCGATAAAACCACCCAACCATGTGTTCACTCAGTGTGCCGAAAGTGCAAGCACAATTATGCACAAGAGTTTTTTTTTTTAAATGGTTTTAATTAGTTTTTAAAGATACAATCTCATAAAAAAGAAAAAATTCTAAAAAGAAAAAACGTACATTTAAAAATGTTTGTTTTGAGAAGACATTTCTAAAGAGCTAACAAAGAACTTATGTCAATCCAGTAAAACATAAATGTTTGTTTTGAGAAGACATTTCTAAAGAGCTAAGAAAGAATTTAGGTCAATCCAGTAAAATAGATCTGACAATACAAAAAAAAAAAAAAAAAATACAAAAATCTTACTTAAATTATTATTACTAAAATATACACAGAGCAGTGCAAAAATAATTATCACTGAACATGTCAACACTATTAGTGCTGACTCCAGGCTAATTTGGCAGGGTGCTCCCTCCTGATGCCCTTTCAAACCCATTTTAGCACCCTGCTGCCCTTTTTGAACCCATTTTAGCACCCTGCGGCCCTTTTAAAAACATTTTGACACCAAGTAGTCTTTCCTAACTTTTGAAATGTTCAGAGGCCTTTAGATACTTTTCTTTCTGACTTTTCAACTTTCCTGCAATAGTTTTACAGCATTCCTAGAAGAACAAATGCATATAGCCTATATATATATATGTGTGTGTGTGTGTAAAATTAGTAATTTACTTTTGTCATGTACAAAAATCATAACATAGAAGGCCACAAATTATGCAAATAATGCCCTTTTTGAAAATAGGTTGCCCTTTTCATTGAATTCCCCCTGGCAGCCCTTTTATTCTAGAGTCAGCACTAACTATGTACAATGATACACTTTTATTTATACTTCTTTGCAGCTGACAAGCTCTCGCACAGCTATTACCATATAGTTGCCTTTCATCATCAATTTTATTGACCATATATTTGAAGCATAGATTAAGTAAAAGATAATTCTTCCTATCTTTATTGCATGACTCAGTTTGGTTAGATTATTCTCTTTTGCTGGAGTTTTTAAATCTACGTCAGAAACGTCAAAGAAAAATTTTGTCAAAGAATTCGCCAAATAATATTTATCTTCAGCTTATTTTTATGTTACATTTTTTTTTTAAATTTCCTATCTTATAATTTTATTTTTTTGCATATAAAAGTTTTAGAAGAAATAAAAACAACATGCATAACAAAATACAGAATGCATAAAAGCTAATTACTGTTTCTTGTATTGACCATCAGTTTTGTTTCTTTATTCTGCCAATAGATGGCTGCAGTAGAACATTCGTTAAGGAAATTATGACTAGCATAATTAAACATGAAAGAATATATATATAAACGAGAATAATTCTGAAAATAATGAATTGGAAATGTTGAAAAAAAAAAAAAAAAACTTATTAAAATTAATATTTATCTAATATTTCAACTAAGTTTGATCTAATATTTCTACTTAGAAAAAAATTGCTGTTGGAGATAATTTTTCCAGCCGAAAATGTCCAGTTTTTCAGCGATTCCGGTTTATCGGCTTCATACTGTACTTTTAAGGACGTTTAAAACTCATAAAAAAGTAAGGAGTTTTTAAGGATTTTTTAAGCAACTGCACGTGCCATGTGAAAGAATCACCGACTCAGAAATACAAAATATACATACACAGGGTTCATACTTAAATATGGGAGAAAAATTCCCTGAGTTTTCCCAAACAATTTTCAAGAAAATATTAGCAACATATTACAAGAAACATTCCTCTAGAGATGAGAAAATACATCTACTTCAACTATATGATGTTATGTTACTGTCGATGATAGAAATTCAGGTAGAAATCATTGTTGACATGCATATTTTCATGATACATAATCATTTGAATTTTGATATGAAGCTAAACAAGCAAAATATAATTTGAGAGAAAGGAAATATTTGTTTTTCCAGGTTTTATAAATCAATTTTTCTCTGACTTTTAAGGAAAATTTTTATTTTCCCCCGACTTTTTTCAACAAAATCCAAATTCCCTGAGTATTCCAGGCTTTCCCTGACTAGTATGAACCCTGATACATTGCATTTGGCTTCCTGAGAAGGAACATAAGTTCAAAAATCTAATGGAACAACGAACAAATATTAAAAAAGATTTCCCATTCAAAACGTTAAATGATGTGAAATGTTTGGTTTCAGTCCGAAACAATGAATGTTAAGGGCTTATTCTTGAAAATCCCAGCAGTGAAAAAATACGTCAAAGTAAATTAATTATATCTTAAGAGGACACAAAATTTACTGAATTATCAAAAATATATATAATATGTATTGCATTGTTTTATAAATGTTTAGATGTATCAGTTCATAATTTTTAGAGGAAAAAGGTATTAGTATGTTTATATAAAGATTTTATTATATACAGTAAAGCACTGTTTATATGTCTCTCATTTATGCATCTTTTACATTTATACGTCCTTTTAGTGAATTCCCGTTTCATTCCTATTAATTTTAACGCAAAAATTCTTCGTTTATACGCTGCTAATATCAGTTATATGTCTTTTCAACTTTACTAAAATTCTCGACCTGTCATTATTTTCCATTCTAAATAAGAAGGATTTTTCCCAGAAAGCATGGTAAATCGAGGAACACAGGAATGATCGAAGAATACTGATCAAAGAATCAACTGAATTCACAGTAGAATTTTTAATACTCATAGACAAGCAACTAATCAGACGAATATTAAAGATTTTTAAAGTTATTAAATAACTATCTGTATGGACATAAATCATATGCTTATTATCAAAGATACACAATATATATATAATTATTCAAAATATGTTCATTTTTTTACATTTAATTCATTTAAGAAATGTAATGTAATAAATACTCAATATATGATATATGTAATAAGTACTTAGTCATTAATAGTATGATTTTTCTCACTTTTGATAATATATATATATTTTTTTAATTAATTATTGTCTTTAAAAAAGTATAATATACATTTACTAACTTAGGAAACTTTATTAATTAGTAATTTTACATAATTTTTGCTTAAGTGTCAATAAATTTGCAGTAATCAAAATGTTTTTCGATTATACATCTTTTCATTTATACATCCTTTTACGTCAGTCCCTTGAAAGACGTATAAAAGGTGCTTTACTGTACTTACTGTTATTATTCAGATACTAAGAAAGTTTTGAAAATTACCTGCAGAACAAATGTAAAATCCACTAGGTGAATATTTAGCTACAGTAGTTTGTACAGAATGCTCCGTATAAATGTCAGATATTGTTGGATCCTATTTAAAATTAAGAAAATATTATTTATACACCTATAAAGTCAAGCACTGTTTATAAGTTACTCATTTGTGCATCTTTTATGTTCATGTGTCAAATTAATGCAGTCTCAATTCATTCCTATTCAATTTCAATGCAAAAATTTTGTTTAAATGATGCAAATATCAGTTAAACATCTTTCCTTCTCTGTTTAACTTTTTTTTTAATTATTTTTTATTTATTTATTATTTATTTTTATTTTATTTTATTTTATTTTTATTTTATTTTTTATTTTTTTGGGGGGGGGGGGGGGGGGGTTAAAAGATATCAATGAACTTTGATTCATAATGTTCAAGACCATAGACAGAAAAAAAAAAAAAAAAAAAGGAGTTTAAGGTTTAATGCATCAAGTGTTAAAAATAAAAAATAACTCAAATTTCAACAATCTACAAAATTTCTGTTTTGGGGGTTGGAGAAGGGGTTGAACTCTGACTACAGCTTTGATAATGATGTATAACATTCAAGCAATCAGCACCTCAGATGATTAATAGTTTTTTTTTTTGGCAATTAAATGCCTACCTACATGAACATAAGATCATTTAATTAGTATTTAAAATATGTGTATTCATACTCAAGTTAAGCAATCATAATTAGTACTTAAGGAAGGCATGCAATTAAAACAATTTTCTCAGTTTTATGATGTGTCTAATTTAAAAAATAAATTATTTTCAATATAAATATACTACAGCAGGGAACCAATTATCAAGAGTGGTCGGGACAAGTCTATTCTAGATTTTTTCCTGGATAACTGATTGCTCATTGTGTGATTAACTCTGTTAATCACATGACTCACAGAATGTGTATGGTTCAGATTTAAAATAAATATTTAAAACTAGCAGGCTTTGCCTGCTTCAATTTTTACTACACTTAAATGAATTTTCAAAAAAAAAAAAAAAAAAAAAAAAAACTATCACTACATTTTAAATTACTTTATAAACACAAAAAAAAAAAAAAAAAAAAAAAAAAAATTCAACTGAAATCACTTAAAACCTGGTTTGAGGTCCCTATTGCTTGCATTTGCATCAGACATTTCAATTTACTAGGTGCTAACTGAACGATAAGTGGACCCAGGGGCTTAGGAATGGGAGGGGCTTAAAAGTCCCCCCCCCAATATTATGAAATTTTCTTTTAATGCCAAATAAAAGAACCACCAAATTAAAACTAAAATTAATGAGTTATAAATGTTCATATATGTAGTGATATTTTTTTAATATGCTAATAATTAGTGAAATATCAATTAACATCTTATAATTGAGTTTCTAAAGATTAATTATGAGTCATTTTTAAAATGAAATTTTTTGTGCCCCTCCTATGATTTTTGAATAGCTATGCCCAAATGGAGCTACTATTACTCACAAACTACATTTTTCAGACAGATTATCATCTTCACTCTATGACAACTAATGGCAGCACCAGACAATCTTCCAAGCTGAAAAAAATTTAATCAAAAATCAGGTTTCAAGGTACATCAGGAGAGATCAAAACTGACCTCCATACAAAATTCTGTGGCTCTGTAATCAATCGTTTGCCTACAAAGTGACCAACACACTTCTAAGTTTAACTTAGTTCTTCGTCACTTTCTCATCATCCTTGTGGTTTAGGATACTGAGAAGAAGGTGAAAGATTTTCTTTTATCAGTTGGCATCTTTTTCTATTAATTATCAGCAAAAAGTGACATACATGGCCCATGGAGGATCAAACCTATGACTTTTGCATTATTAGCATGACATTCTAAACCAACTAACCTAATGGGCCATGGAAATAATGATGCGGAGTGGGTAAATAGCCAATGGGTAGGTAAATATTTTTTGGGTATTTACCCGAGGCCTAGGTAAATACCCAAAAACTGGGTATTTGAAAAAAATATATATATAAATATGTATATTGCATACAATAATTCGAAATAATGCCCATGAAGAGTTGATTATTGCTTTCATTGCTTTTTCTGGAATTTTGTTTATTTTTCAATTTCGTAAAGTGACTTTTAAATGGTAAAAAAAAAAACTGGATCAATCTTTCCTTCCTGGGATATGTTTGAAAATGTTATGAAATTATTTTTAAACAACTATCAGCATTCACAAAAAAATATTCTAACACTTAAGTGGGATAGCAGTATAATTTAAATTTTCTAGTATAAAGCAATGACAATAACAATAGAATAATAAATTTAACTATATTCATGCCATATAATATAGGTAGCGTTAGAAATGCTTCTGGTTCATAATTTTCTCACAATATCATGCTACAAGTCGCTTTTTATTTCACAAACAATTAGTCATCCGCGGCGTTGCTAGAAATTTTTTCAGGAGAGAGTAAACTTAAAACTGCAAAAATGTCAACATATTTTAGAATTCAGTTCACTTAAATGTTTTCTTGGTTGATTGAGATGATCAAACTAGCCCATGTTTAAGCCTGCAATAACACATTTTTATGCAAGTAATTTAAGCTAAGCCACTTTTTTTGGAAAAACTGCATAGTTTGTTTTGAAACCATTCCAAATAAGTTATTATCAAATCGATTTTTTTGTGCAGGAAAAAGTGTAAGAACCAGGCTGACCCATGTGTCGTGTTAGTTTGGTTCTAAATGGTTGTGTGATGTAAATTTAATTTGATAATTGAGATAATCATCAAAACTAGTGATATAGTTTTAAGCTTAACTATAATTAAAAAAAAAAAAGGGTAATTTTTTGCAAATTAGAATTTTTCAGTAGAAGGCAAGTGCCTGCCTTGCCCTTATGTGCCGACGCCCGTGTTAGTCATACACTTTGTTCTTGTATTAATATTACTTTAAATTTTATGCTAAAAAGTGTGTGTGGGGGGGGGGGGAGGAGGATCTGCTTGGAACTGTTTTAGTATTAGGGGTTCTCTCTACTTATAGTTATTGGAAGCCGAAGCCAATAGTGTTGTATGGGGAATTTTGTTCTATTATAACTCATTAACTAATACATAATTTTAAATTCTGTTTTCACAATCAGAAAATTTACCGCTGTTAAATTGATTATCGTCACCTAAAAAGTGGTTTTTTAAGTTTTTAATATTTTATTTTGAAGCTGTGAAATGTAAAATGTCACTTAGTCAAAATATGCAATATACTCTTAATATATTTTATATTTGAACTTATAACAGAGCTTGCAATATATACAAGTATAAACATTTGAAGTTTAGCCTTTTTTTTTTTTTTTTTTTTAGGATTATTTTAACAGGATTGCAAACAACCCTGCAATCAGAATTTTTTTTAATAATATCATAATTCCCCCTGTAAATGTATTTAGTTATCGTTTGCTTTACCCTTTTTTTTTTTTTTTTTTTTTTTTCATTATCAGTGTTCTTAATTATTTTAAAAGCAAACTTAACATTTTCTTTCAATTTTAATTAACTTTGCGCTTAAAAATCAGTAAATACATTATAACTGAAAAAGGGCTAATATTTAAATCAAATATTTTATGCAAAACGTATTGCATTTGTTTTTTCTGGTTAATTTTTTAAAAAGTTTTATAAAATTTAAAAATTTACATAAATCTCAAATGTTTCTAACTTTTCTTTACACACTTTGTCTCTTTCTTCCTTACTCTTTACATATAGCAATGTCATATACAGATATTTTACCCAAATAGTGTTTATTGAAAAATAAATACCCAGGTATAAATACCCGTTTTGGGTATATACTCTGGGTATTTACCCTTAAAAATAAATACTCCTGTGTTTTACATCACTACATGGAAAGTCTCTTTACTTTTACATTTCAATATCCAAAGTTGATCACTTCAGAATTTATAGATTTTAATTAAAAAAAACTAATACAAAATTTAGAAATGCTGCTTTGAGGTGTCCCCAGAAGAAGTCAATACACAATTCTATAGCTCTGCAATCAGCTGTTTGCCTACAAAGTGATAGACATACATACACACACACACACACACAGGGGTAGCACCAGTTAAGGAACCAAAGGGCAATTCTGTGTCCCCTCCGGCCTCCTCCCATCGGAGTATATTCCTAAAATTGACCCGGGGGGAGGGGAAGGGGGGGGGGGGGGGGTAATATGACATTTTCAATTTTTCTTTTTAGAAACTTTTTCCTTTTACAAATTTGGAGCATTTTAATTTTTTGTACAGAATTTCAATTCTTTATATGAAGTAAATATTATAATCTCTATTTATGAAATTTTTATTGTATCTTGTATAACTTGAAAACGACTAGCCATAGAATGTGTATTTAAGGCTTGTAACATTTTATTATTCACCAGAGATGGATAATATACATGAGTGATGTTCGTGGAAATTTTTTTTAGCATTAATCAAAACTAAAAAAAAAAAAAAAAAAATCCACGATTTTAAACCATTGTCACTCAAATAATGTCTCCGAAAATTTTTGTATCAAAAACGTAACTCAAAATTGAGCCCGATATGTTGGAACCTCATGAACGTTATGCTGAGTGTGAGTTCATGTACCTAGATTTTTTGCAGTCAATGTCCTGTTCAAGTGATATACAGAAATGTCCCTGCAGGCAGGTCTCAGAAAAAGATTGTTTTTGGCCTACTTATCATGCAGATTGTAAAGCTTTAGAGGCTAGCCAAACTTATCAAAGTGTCCCTCTTTATGTCAGAACCCGAGAATTTTAATATTACTCGGACAAATAAAAAAAAAAAAAAAAAAATTAAAGTAGATCCTATAAAGAACAAAGCCCAGTGGCAGAAAGTTTTGTAGCTGTCTGCAGCAGGCTTTTAAAATTTCATAATCTGTCTGCAAAATTTTTGTGTAATCGGGGGAGAAAATGGCTTGCACTCAAAAAGCATGAAAGCTGATTGAAGGGGGAGGGGGGGGCTTAACATCAGTAGGGATCTCGTGAAACAATACACGAATACAATTTTACTGCAGAACAATATAGTATAAACAATTGTGTGTATTCATTCAATTCATCTCATTCAATTATATATTTTATAGCAATGTTTGACACAACATAATATAAATAATTATAAATAATAAAAGTATTAGTTTTAGTTTTGATACAGAATTTTTTTTTTAAGTGAATTGTTATTCGAAAGTTGCAGACAAATTTTTTTATCAGTGCGGACAAAAACTGTCCACAAGCCGTTTTTCTGTGTCCGCGACTATGCCGCGACTATGTCGTCACGGAAGATGATTTAAAGCTCTTTGAGCATGTCAAAGTCATTAAGGATCTAAAATTGCTTGTGGCAAAAATCAAAGTTAAAGGTGTTATTTTAACTGCTGCATCTGAATTAGAAAAGTTTTGCTTTCTGCTAAAACTATTGTGCATAATCTCAAAAATATACCTTCTTCACAGTTAGAGTTACATTACAGAATGTTTTTAGATAAAATGGAAGACGCTATAAAGCCTATGCCTATAAAAGAGTATAAAGAACTAACTAGTATAAGATTCATAAAAATTTTCCTTTCCAGCAAACTGTCTCTTTAAAAGCATAGAGCTTAAAATGCATTCAATGTGAGTAGCATCGACGATATCTTCAGTAGAATTTGTTTGTGAACCATCTGAAGCAATGAATTGTTATTTTGCTCATTAGAGAGACTGGCATTTTGTGCGTAGAAGTAACAAGTTAAAGGATTGGACAGTATCTAAATGTGCTAACAAACTCATGACCAGAAATTCCTCCTTCCTTTTTAAGGATATAAATTAAATGCTTTGTTTTAAGCACTTTTATGCTTAATTTTAAGTTATTTTATGCTTTACTTATATTTGTTATTTTATAGTTTTATTTAACTTTTTTACTTTAAGTTAAAATTAATAAGATTATTAATTTTCATGATTAAAAAAAAAAAAAAAAAAAAAAAAAAATCAGAATTTAAACAAACTAATATTAATGAATATTCGAAAACTATATACATATATAATTTTAAAAATTACACATCCGCATAGCTTTAAATAACGTAAAACAATTTAAAACATTTATCTAATTTATTGACTAAATTAAAATTTTGTCAGTAATTTCTATTAAAAGGCCATCTGTCTGAAGGGCTAATTTTCTATCGCATGATAAATGGCCCTCTTACAGAAGTTTCACTGTAGTATATTTGTGGTTAACGAATACAATAATAATTTTTTTTTAAACTTTCCTTCATGTATATATTTACTTCTATGGAATGAAATAATCTGGTGTGTCACTCACACAACTTTCTCTTACTCTAAAAACTTGTACTAGAAATACAGATTGGAGATTAAAGGGTAAGATAATGAGTACTGTTATATAACCTATGTTAAAAACAACTCAAATTAGGCTTTGGAACAGCTTTTTATTTGACAAATAATTCTGTGAGAGGGCTACTACCCCCTTAACCTCTTATTTGATTATTGTACCTACATTTATATAGAATCCAAATCTGTATTTAAATTTAAAGGTTCATTTAAAATTATTTAGACAACTTTCACATACACTATTCCTTGAAACTTATCAATCTTGATCAAACTTTTCTACTAACAAACTGATATTAACTTCAAAATACAGCATTTGAATTACCTGAAATTATTGTTTTTAAGTTACTCTGATAAGAGACAAAAATCAAATGTTAAAAACTTAACTTTGGTATTCAGGGAACCTCAAAATGTGTAAATATACAAAAAACAAGCGATTAACATTTAGTTTAAAAACATTATTTACCATATGATTCTGAGGAATTATATACAATTTCTGATCAGTTTCCTGGACATGGTAAAATATTATAGTAAAGCATTTCCACTAATTACATTTAATAAAAAAGAATTATTTCATTTAAATAGTGGTAGCCCTGTGTATCTTCTAAAAGCTATGTACATACCACAAAGTGCACAGAAATATAATTCTATAATAACACAGCACTTCCATCAATTTTCAAGTACTGCCCCCGCTATAATCTAGTTCTTTTGTGTAGCCTTGTAAACGAACTGTGAACAAATTTCATACCATATTCGACAAGAAACCTACTTTTATGCATGTAAAAAATATACATTCGTTTCATTTGGTTTACTGCAGCCTATAAATGTTAAACTCTAAAACCTATAATATTCACCATAGACGCACTACTGAATTCTCTTGGGTGTTCCTATACATGAACCATTTGCTTGATCTCAACGAAAAGTTTAATGTAGCATCCCTATATGTTACAGATCTAGGATATTGAGTTTGAATTTCTTACTGTTATTTGTTCTTGAGATATGCTGATAGCAGACAGACACACACACACACACACACACCAACTGCTAAAAATATGATTTTCAGATTCAGGGCACCTCAGAACGTGCAAATGTAACAAAAACTCAATTTTGAAAATTTGATTCAAAAACAATACTTTCCTTACCATATACAGTTAAGAGAAAGTACAAAGTATTATACACTGAGAGAATGGTACGACCTCCTCCAAAAATGCAAGGAAATGAAATGGCATGATGCAGCACTCCATGTAAAATTTTTGTATAACTCTATATACTGTGCTCCCCCCTATCCCTATTAAGGAGGTGGCGTCTCCCCATCTGGGAATTTTGGATGCCTCTGCTGCACACACACACTTTCCTTTATTATATGTACAGTGATGTCTACTGCTAGTCTTTCAAAAGATAAGTAGATAGATTGATTACAAAATTCAGTTATACATTTTAATTCAAATACAGTACCGGATCCATCATCTGGCAACTGCAGGACCAACACAATTCCAGTTATTGGAATTTTCCAAATTTCAGTCCCTACTGAAAATGGAAATATCACGTCTGCAAAACCTCCCTCCCTCCTTTAACCACAAAATAACTTACCATTAAACTATACTGATAATTTAAATAATGCATTTGTACTTACTTATCTTTGGCTTTCTCAATAATAGTCTTCCTCTCATCGTCCCCAGAAGCCAGAGCCAATGTTATTCTATGGAGAATTTTGCCCCATTATAACTTATTAACTAACATATATTTTTGAATTCCGTTTTCACATTCAAAAATTTTACAACTATTAAACAATCTATCGCTTTCTAAAAAATATTTTTTAAAACTTTTAATGTTTTATTTTGAGGTTGTAAAATGCAAATTTTCACAATGTGAATTTTTTCATTTTTGAGTTTAAAAATGAAATCTTAAAAATAAAAAAAATCAATTTTTAGAAAGCGATAAATTGTTTAATAGTTGTGAATTTTCGGAAAGTGAAAACAGAATTTAAAAATATGTATTAGTTAATGAATTGTAATGGGGTAAAATTTCCCATAGAATAACATTAGCTTCGGCTTTCGGAGACGATAGGTAGAGAGTCCCTTTAATACATAATTTCATGTTTCTGTAATCATGTTCATTCACCAGTTTCATTTGTTTTTGCTTTGTTTCAATAAACTTAGAATGCAGCAGGGTGACGGAATTCAATGTATCAACACTTTTTACTGGTAACCATTTCATATCAGAACTTTTTTTTTTTTTCCTCTCTTTTTTCATGCAGCCACTTGTTTGTTTATCGTATTGAAATTATATAGAAATGTTTGATTTTTTTTTTTTTTTTTTGAAAGAATGTGGCTTTTGGAACCATTTTTCGAATTTCATGTTTTGGCTAAGCTTTGATATAGGGCACCGTGATGCGATTTGGTGTATCATACACTTTTTGCTGATAATCTTTTTGTATTGGAACTTTGTTTTCAGGTCTCAGAACTTTTTTTATGATTTCGTGTCAACTGTTCATTGTATAGTATTGCTTCTTTTTTCTTAATGGTGAAATGGGGTTTTAAAAGATTTTTTTTTTTCCTTCTTCAGAGCAGTATGCTTAAATTTGCTTTCCCCTCCCCCCTTTCAGTCTGAATTTTTTTTAAATAACGAAAATTGTGCATCCCCTGAGGCACATCACAATAATTTTTTTGCATAATTTATGTGCTATATTGCATAAGCGGCATCGCTGTATGCAGAGATCAATCAATAAATATTTTTAATTAAAAATTAATGTTTTAAATTGTTTAATCAATCTAGAAAACTTGAAAAATATGGCTTAAAATAGTTTTCAATCAAGATAAAATAATAATAAGAATTTGAAATGTATAAGAATCTCTTGGAAATTTAATAACCCTGCATAAAAATTAAAATCTACTTTATTCCAAAAGCTTCAAACCTTCTTTAGTAATGATTTTAAAATATTAAATAGTACTAAGGATCAGAAAATTAAGACTGACTTACAGGCAGATTCTTTTTTCTTTCTTATGAAAATTCATGTTTATTTATATCCATAAAAGTACAAAATATCTGTACCCTTTTAAAGATTTGATTTTATCACAATAAATAAATAGAATACAAAGACATTTATTTGTGAAGATTTTTACTTTTTAAATCTTTTATTATTATTTTTTTAAACTGAAATTCTGTTTATCTTATGTTGCCTTCTGACACACACCTCTAACCCCCTTAGAGGAAAAAAAAAAAAGTAAGTTAACTGTCAAAAATGTGGTTCTGGATAACTGGTTTCCAGATAAACAGTTCTATAGTGTATTATGAAATAAACTAATACTAGCTTAAAAAACTATAAAGCTATTTCACACAGAATGGCTTTTATACATAATTACATTGTTGTTTTTATTCTTATTATTAAAAATTCAAATATACCTACATCAATTCATAATAACAGATTCATAAACTGAACTTTTCAGTACAATATTTCACATAATCAACTGTAATTTAAATGATGAACAAATACAGAAAAAAATAAAGGGAGAAGACATACTCACATTTATATCTCTAATGATAACACTGTTCCCATTTGTATAAAGAAATGTTTTGCCTTTTGGATCCCCACCAAGCACTAGCGGCATTCCTCTCTGAGTGCGAGGTAGGGTAGCTAGTATTGTGCCTGAAATAAATTTTTTTCCTCATTACAAAGGGTTCATTATAGTTGCTAACTCTCCCGATTTTCCTGGGAGACATTTACACATGTATTTTATAATAGTAATCATTAAATCATAGAAAATTAATACAGGAGATTTCTGTTTAAAATAACCTGGTTTGTCACTCATGTGACTTTCTCCTATTCTGCATTTCAATACTAAAAAAAGATATTGCAGATTAAGGAGTAAGATAACAAGTACTGTATGAAATGAACTTACTTTAAAATATGTTAACAGATTTAATTGATATATAATTCTGTGTAAGGGGGACTACTGCCCCCCCCCTTAACTCCTCATTTAAATAAAGTGCATACATTTATTTAAAAATAATAAATAATTCAAGCATGTAATTAAATTTAAAAGTTTATTTCAAATTATTCAGATAACTTTCACCCACAACACTCCTTAAAACATCATATGAACTTCAAAATACCAAATTTGAATTGCCTGCAATTGTTCCGAGTTATACTAATAACAGACAGTATTGGCCAAATTATGGGCCATTTTTTTTTTTCTTATTTTCTTAAAAAAAAAAAAAAAAATACTGAACAAAATGACCTTTAACTTGGTAAAATGCTCTTTGCATGTTTAAACTCATTTTCCCTTATCAGGAGGCCTACAACAAATTGAACAAAAACAATTAAAGACATTAAATAAAAACCTAACATTACTTTGTGCGTCGTTTTAGATCTTTCAAACCGGGTACCCGGTGGACGGATAGAGGTTGATGACATCAAAACTTACTAAATGGTAGTTACTTTTATTTTCGATTTCCCTTAGTTTTTTGACAAAGTCTTCTGTAGATTCTAAAGAGTAGAGGGAGAGGGGAATAATTTTTACGATAAATATTCGCCATGTATTTTTCTAAGCAGTACGTAGGAGCTTCGTTTTTATTAACAACAGGTCTGAATTTTGGGGGGGTTTTATGATCTTTAAATCTGCCAAAAATTCGGGGGGTATCAGTTGCATGGTTATATAATTTAGGGGGGTGTTATCGAGCCATTTACCTTCTTTAATGATTTTCCGTGTTTTATCCAAGAGTTTATTATTCGGGTCTCTCTTAACAATATTGACGCCTATTTCTTTAATTGTTTCTTCCATTTTTGAGATATATCCTTTCGATTTAGAATAGCAATTTTACGGGTTTTATCAGTTAAAGTACAGGTAATTTCTTTGTTCATTTTAAGATTTTTCAATTCTGTAAGATGTCCTTTATTAATGTTCTTATTTTGAGCGGATTTTTCAACTTCGGTGACAGCGATGTTACATATGTTATTTCTATTATTCTCAGGAATTTTATTATGTAAACGAATTCATTAATAATTACTATCCCGACCCTAAAATAGCCCAAACATAAAATACCGTCAAAAATTTTTTGTTAAGAGAAAATTATTTTACTTTCAATGGAAAAATATATCAACAAATTAAAGCCGTCCCGATGGGGTTGCAAATTTCAGGCTTTGTCGCAGAATTTAAATTAAGGAATCTAGAAAACAAAATTATTGAAAGTTTAAAAAACAAAGTTATTTTTTGGTATCGGTACGTCAATGACATTTTCGCTGTCATCGATAAGAGGTTTGATATTAATGAAATCCTTAACATTATCAATAGCCATGAACCCCGACACTTAATTCACTTATGAAGAAGAAAATAACCTACAAATTAATTTCCTTGACGTTAAAATTACCTGCACTGGAGATAAATTTAAAACTACTGTTTACCGTAAACCAACCAATAGTAATGAAATTATTCACTTTAAGCGCAAAACACCCTTCCGATATAAAACCAATGTCATTCGTTCATATATCAATCGCGCCGTATTAATTTGCAATGAACCTGAAGATCTCAAAAATGAACTGAACCTAGTTAAAGACTTTACCAGAAAAGCAGGATACCCGGATAAAATAGTCAATAAATTAATTAAAAATTAAATTAAAAATCTAGACCACATTCCCAGTTATCAAGAACCATCCATTAATTTTACCTCTTCTATTCCATACGATCGCAGAGCCGCCAACAAAATTAAAAATATAGCCAATAAGTACGGCATAAATATCCCCATTAAACCTAACAGAAATATTTTTCAATTAATCAGGAGTGATAAAGACTCCATCCCCCCTTTAGAAACTGCAGGTATTTATAAAATCCCTTTCACAAATGAAGATAATAAACCCGGGTCCTATATAGGTGTTACAAACAGAAAAATCAGAACTAGGATTAATGAACATAAAAATGATATAAAAACTGGAAAATATAATACAGCCCTAGCCAAAACGCAGGCCCTGACTTACGGCAGGGCATACGGGGCAAATGCCCTGGGCCCCCCTTCTGGAAGGGGCCCCCCTACAGGCATATGCAGACATTCTGCAACCTAATGACCTCTTATGCCCCTGCAAGGGGGCCCCCCAGAACAGGCTTGCCCCGGGGCTCTAGGTAGTCTAAGTCGGGCCCTGCCAAAACGTACAATAAACAAAACATTAAAATTGACTTTGATAAAACCACTAAAATAGCCAACTACGAAGATTACAATTATGCGATGTACAGAGAATCCATTGAAATTTCGACTAATAATGACGTATGCAACGACAGTGGCGCAACAGCCCCAGACAGAGCATGGAGCCATCTGCTGGCAGAGTCAACAAAAGATCACTCAGTCTCAAGTTTTCCACACAGAAGTTTGCCGTTTCTGAAGAGGACTGGGTACCTGGTTTGAAAGATCTAAAACGACGCACGAAGTAATATTAGGTTTTTATTTAATGTCTTTAATTATAAGTATACTTCGTTTTTTCTATTTATTATTATATGAATAAAAACATTTTAGATTACCTTGTATCATAAAAGGTTACAAGTGACTATTTCCTATCAAGAGCACCAGTTAAATTCTATAGACTTAGATATTTCAAAACCTATTAGCAATGAAACTAAAATAATAATTTGATTAAAAAGATCACTTAGAAACAAAAATTTTTAGTGAGATATTGTTAAAACCAAATCAAACCTTATCTAATTTCGTCTTTATATGATAGACATAAAATACAATAAACTGCTTTTTTTTTTGTAGCATGTAATATGCATAAAATTTTGTTTTTCTCATCTCCTCTATTAAAAACAAGCTCTCTGAAAGACCGATTTTTTTTTTTTTTTTTTTTTTTTTAATAATCCAATGGAATAATAATAAAAAAAAGATAAATTTAAATTATGTAATTTTATTTAAAATCCTTTTTCCTGCTAAAATCCTTTTATTCGAGCTAAAGCCTTGAAAAATTGTAATTTTAGCTTTTTGAGGTCAGGAATCGATTGCGCATACCTTTGAGTCAGTTGTAAGTGTCTGAAATGAGAGAAGGGTGCCACAGAGTATGAATTCGCTAAGGTCAGAAATTTCAAGGGCCGTTGCACGGTAAGTGAACATGCTATTGGAGATGCCTAAAAGGGAAGGGTGTTGCCGAGCAAGAGTTTGGTACTAACATATTTTTTAAGGGTCCTGAATACGATCAGAATTTACAAAAATATTTTGTACAGTAAGCAAACAGACTGTTGCAAGAGTCTAAAATGGAAAAAAATGCCATAGGCACCACTAAACAAGAATTTGCAATAGTCAGATCTTTTAAGGGTCGTGAATATGATGAAAATTTTTAAAGGTTGTTTGCATGTTAAGCAAACAGGCTGTTTTAGACGTTAACATGTGAAAATCGCACCATAGGCATGACTTAGTGGGAATTTATTACAGTCAAATATTTTAATGCAAACTTTTTGCTGGTATGTGAATCAGCTGGTTGCCAAAAGGCAGCTAGTGATACATAAAAATCTTGTGTTTTTGATACATCTAACAATAATTAACAAAATTATGACTCACTTTCAAATGAACTTTAAGGTGTGAAACAGCACGCAGAAACCTTATTATGTCGCTTTGTTTTTTTTTAATTTTTGGGAGTGCACGGAGATCCCCCCCCCCCCCCACTTCAAGCTACACCCCTGGTGGACTCCTAAACAAAATCTCATCCCGCTCTCCATGAAATTCCTCTGTGAGCATGAATGAATGTATACGTAGTAAGATGAATACAGTGAAAGATATTTTGCTGTCATGCATCCTACACTGAGAAAGAAAGCTCTGCTTAGGTGGTATATGAAACAGGTTTAACTGTTTATTTTTATGTTGTGTCCTGTATTGTAATGAAAATACGATTTTAGTGGAACAAAATGATAAAATCAATGGTTTTGTATGATTGTGTAGGAATAGTTCTAAAGCGAAAGAAAAGACTCGCATTGTGCATCGTAGTGTAAGGAAAGGGTCCTGGTTTGCTGCTAGTCACTTGGACATATTATACAACAGTCGAACACTTTTTATACGTTTCTCATTTATACGTTTTTCTACTTCAGTCTCAAATCATTCCATTGAATTCTAATGTTAAAATATTTCGTTTATATGACACAAGCCAATTCTTAATTTTACTGATACGTTTTTGTTTTCCCTTGTAGAATCCCAAGTTGAGGTTCATTCCAGGATTAAATATATATATATATGCTCTCTATTTATTATCTTTTTGATTAATTTTCTTAGAACTATAGTACATATAAAGTGCAATCTGCATCAATAGGCTGCGGGAAAGGAGAGGGGGCGGGGGCTTTAGAGAAATATTCAGAAACAAGCAGTTGGGGACTGGGTGGATTGGTAGGTTAGGTGTACAAGTAGCTGAAATTTCTTTGAGAGTTAGAAAAGTGACCACTTACCTACTCTTAATTGCATTCCAGGGACGGGGTGTGAAAGAAAAAACAAACTCCCAACTTTATAGGAATTTTGTAAACTTGAAGATTTATTATTCATTGCTGCTGGGTAGAATTGAATAGAATACCGGAAGATTTTCTTATTTCTTAACGTGTTTGACATCTTGACATAGACAAGTTTTTTTTTTAACCATTTGCGAAATTGTCATCTTTATTTAGAAAACGAAAGACTAAACCTTAAGGAATTTTTCTGAATTTCTATATTTTTAATTATCATTTAAATTTTATCTCATCTTTTAAAATTATTTTAAATTTCATTAAAAAATATCTTAGTTGAACAAATGCAAAGCAAATCATGAAAATTTATTCGATTTTTATTAATATAACCCTTTATTGTGTTTTAATGTGTTAAAACAAATTTTCAGTTGTATGTTTTTTAGGAACGGTCCCTTGAAAAATGTATAAACGGTGCTCCACTGTATTTTAATTTTGATGCAAAAGTGGTTTGGAAGAGCTTCTCAGAATAGGATAAGTGAACCGTGTTTCTCTATTATTTTCTAGAATATTGATTAAATTTTCTGCTTTTAAAATAATTTATAAAAAGGTGTTTTTGAAAACTTTTAAACCAGAACTTTAAAATAAATGTATAATTGAGAGTTTTAAAAAAATATTTTAATGGGTGCTTGTAAGAAACTTTTGAACAGGTAGGGAAGAGGGGGGGGGGCACAGTGCTGTCATTAGAGAGGGTTAATAATCTTCCAGGGCTCGTGCTAGAGCATGAGAATTGCACAATATTAAAAAAAAAAAAAAAATCCCACTTAAAAATTTTTCATATGCACACATTTCCCACACTTATTTTACTGCTGTTTATTAGAACTTCTTTTTTTAATACCATTATGGTGAATAATTAATTGATAAACTTTTTTTCCCCCCACTTCCTTTCTAGAAAAACAACGGACAGGATCAGCCTTTTTTTTCTATGTTTATTTATCTTCAATGCACATAATCGGTCTATCACTGAAAAATGCAGTCTGGTACTCTTTAATTATCACAGCTGAACTAGACTGTTACAAAGAAAATGTTTTTGTTGCACAGTCTGGTTGAGCCGAGAGCAGGCAGAGGAAATGGGAATAGATTAAAGCAAATAAATGATCTCTTCACTACTGTTTCACATTAACTGTACTTTCTTTAGAGAATCCACGGGTAGAAGAGAATCGGACATTTGCAAGAGGTAGGAAGTTAAAGATAGAAAAATTACAATACTTTTTATTTATTTTCTTTCTCCTTCTCCCCAAGGAAACATGGTTTTAAGAGTGATAAAGAATCAATTTTAAATTACATTTTGTGGTTGTTAAAACCTTAAAAAACTTTATTAATGAAATAAGAAATTGTTGGTTGGATTGACTTTTTTTTACCTTCTTCAGTTTTTTCTCAAATTTTAAATCTGACTCTGGTGCCATATGCCGTCAATACTAGCGATATTAGAATTAAATCATAATGAGATGCTAATTACGTGAAAACAATATTCAAAAATTAAGAAAAATAAAAAACATTTAAAAATTTACACTAAGATTTTTATTAATTTTTCTTTGCTTTCCTCTCCATGTCAATAATAATATACTGCACGTTACAAGATAGAACACACAAAATTGTTCAAAAGGTTTTATAATTAAAGCAAGGAAAAAAATGATAAATAAAGGCAGAAAAAGTGATTCATTATTTCTGCTGGCTGCCCCCTCCCCTCCTCAATCTTGTTTAAATTTCGACTCTCACAACTCTCTAAATATATTATATATATGTACATTTTTTTCCCCCGGCAACTGGTGTTTCCCGATCATACTGATTGATCAAGCTTTTACTGTATTTGTAAATGACTAAATTATTACAAACAGACTGAATAATAAGAACTTGAAAATATAATGTGTATCTCCCACGAAAATTCAGATTTCGAAAGTTTTGAATCTGAAGAAGCTGCAAAACTCCTAACGTGAAAAAAAAGAAAATATTAAATGCCCACTTTAGCAGTTTTTTTTTTTGTTATCACTACAATTTGTAACTGTTAATATTTGCAGGAATATGATTTTTCTGTGAAAAAAAATTTGCATAATTCCACAAATTTATTTTTTCTGTTTTCAAAAATCTCGCGGATATCATTCATTGTTTTAAAAAAAGAAACCCCATGGAACAATCAGGGATCAAATGTTCTACAAAAGCTTCCGATTCCCAATCTTTCTCCATCTAAAACATAAATGTCAATATCCATTTGATTTCAAACTTGCTTTATGAGATTCTAGAACCTGTAAAGAAGTAGAATTGTTAAATATTTCTTGCTCATGTTAATTTTTGCCCCTTCCCCCTTTTATTTATCTCCAACTAGTGATAGACAATCAAAAGTTCAGCAGAAGACTTTTGTTTCTCAATCTTTATCCATCTGCAACATAAATGATATTAATTTTAAACTTGCTTTATTAGATTCTAGAAGTAGAATTAAAAGAGAATTATTGTATTTCTTACCCCGTAATTATTTTTTTATTACCCCTTTCCCCATCTCCGGATAGTGATCATTGATCAATTCTAGAAAGAATAAAGGAATAGAAGTGCTCAATATTTCTCACATATGTAATTACTTTTAGACTTTGTTGCTGAACTTAATGAATCTATTTTTCCCTCAATTAAATTATTTATATGTCATATCTATACCAAATTTGTAAACACAGGGGGAAAATGAAGAATAGATTAATCAGGAAGGAAAATTTTTCCCAAATCAATTTTAGAAAATTAATATTCAGTTGGTTTTATGAACGTTTGAAACTAAAAATTAGCTACTGCTACTTTTTTTTTTTTTACATGTTTGATTAATGTACACATATAAAAATCACATTCGATATCTGTTTGAAAAATTTGTTTTTCTGTTGGCATGAAATTTTAATAAGGTTTCATGTGGATATGAAAGTTATTGTAGTTATATTAGATTTTTTCTTTTATGTTAATGAAAATGCTTAATTTAGATAAAAACTATGTATAAATGCTTATGTCGTCAATTTATTGAAAGTGACATTATCAATGTTCAACTAATCAACCAACCATAATAAAAATTTTCAGCTAATTTCTAATTTTAGCAATCACATCTGTATTTGTATATTTCTTGAAAATAAATTTTTTTCTGCAAAATGTAATTACTGACTTAAATTTCAAAAATCTCACTTAAATTTTTAAAACCCCACTTAACTTTTTTGTCCGAGTGGAAGAATGCCAGTCTTTTCTATAGCATGAACCCTGTCCTCATATCCTTCAAGACAGCAAAATATCTTTTACTGTACTCGCCCTACTTCATTAAACATTCACAATTGCAGAAATACCATAGAGTGCAATATGGACTATTTAAATTAATATACATACAGAAAAAAACATTTGAAATTCCAACCCTATTGAACTAGCAAAGCACCAACTAGAAATACATTTAAATTCATAAGCGTTCACACTCAAAAATACACTTATTCTTAATAACAAACATTTCAACCTAGAAGATTATACTGCCTGTACCATACAGCAGCAAATGACTTAACAAATGACGCAAAGAAGTAGAAAGCTAAAATAAACAGAAAACCAATATATCTGTACTGATAAGTATAAAGAATTTAAGTTCATATTCTTGATTTTTCAAGAGACGAAAAATAAAGTTAAACTGACTAAAAACTAATCAGCAGAATCGATTAGGAAAAAGTGATTATGTTGGTTTATATGCTTTGTACCATTCAGTGATTGTCAATCTTCATTTAATAAATGGAAAAAATTGAATTAAATATTTTATACCAAAGATTAATGCTACATTTCTGACTTGAATCTTTTTTTACCATTGGGTTTTCTCAAAGACTAAATGACACGGATTTTAATCCTTTATACCAATCGATAGAGAATTTTTTTCTGAGTCTGACTATGTACTTACTCAAAATCGACATTTTTGGACTAAAATCCTTTATACTTATCAGTACAGATACATTCCGCCTGATAATCTCTGGTGATCTAGTGCACTTGCGAAATACACCAAATGTAAGTGCTTACCTGAACTAAATCTGATCCTAACGCTATTTCCTTAACAGAAATAAAACAGATTCAAAATTATTCCTTTTAACTGTATGAAAATAAACTTTATAGAAAATTTCTTCCGTTTATATACACTTTTCTTTTAGATTGAATGAAATATTACTTTTTACACTCCCCAACATCTCTGAAAAAATATTTATCAATTCAATTTAGATGTCTGTCTTCACTAATATCTTTATTTGCAAATAAGCAGGATTGCCACAGCCCTTATTTATTATTATTTTTTTTTTTTTTACCTCTACTTTTGTTTAAAAATTTTGCTTTTTTCAATTAGAGATTTTTTTTTTTTTTTTTTTAACATAAAAATATTTGTAACTATAATTACTAAATCCCAAATGACTGACTGAACATCGAGAACACTTAAGACATTAATAAAATATTAGATTTGAAACATGATAAACTCATAAATCTTAACAAGATTTCTTACAGATACTAACTTCAGTAATTTTGAACAGTATTGTTGTAATTCTACAATTCTGTGTAAAAACAACGAAGAATACTACAGACTTAAAAATAAAGTAACAACATGAATTATTGCTACAAGAACTGTTACTAAGAAAATCATGTTGTTTTATGTTAATACCGCCAGAAAAAAACAGACAGTCATAGCACAGGGGGAATCAAATGCAGAGTTCAACAGGGCGTAACAAATTAGCTCATTTTCATCGTTATCAGGCAAATTTGTATCTTCGATATACAGATAAATCTAAGAAAAAGATTCCATTGATTATTTTAAATAGAGGCTTTAAACAAGCATCATTGTAAGGTGTAGCTAAAAAGATTTAATCTTAATCCGTGTAACAAGCAATTACACAATGGCAACTATTAAATTAACAATAACAAATACTTCCAATATCTACACAGATCATTTATTTAATATAAGTAATGAAGAAGTTCACGGAAAGCTGAATAAATAAAATTTAAATAAATTTCAACACAATACGCTAAAATAGAAACACCTCCTCTTGAATAAAAAATTTAACTTAATTAAATACAAAAATATGGTTTGAATGAATGTTCTATACGACAAAAGTATACATATATCTAATATTACTTACGATTTTTGAATGACATATTTACTACTCTATATTATTGCCTTATAAGAAAAATTTATGAAGCAGCCGCAAATTTCTGTCAAGCGGCCGCAGACAGATAAATGAAAATAATTTCTTTCCGGTGGGCAGTGATGCCAGATGGTCGAAAATTATTTCCCCAAACAGGTCTTCAAATTTCCCCAAATCAGGGGGGAGGGGGTCGAAAAAATCCCCAACTTGATTTCTACAGTCGGTAACAAAAGTCTCCGAACACTAGAAAAAAATTCCTATGTAAAAAAAAGGACACTTAATACAGTTTTGTTAAATAAATCCTTATCGAATCGTGGTCTTAGACAGTGTAAGAGCATGATTCGATAAGGATTTATTTAACAGAACCGTATGAAGTGTACTTTTTTTACATAGGAATTTTCGGCAGATGTTCAGAATAGAGGGGCATTGGCGTTTGTTTACATTTTGGCGATATTATCCGTGCGCCAACGAACCAATGTAATGAATTTATCTTACGGCAACCTGAAAAAACGTTTGTTTACGTTCGAAATGAAATAAATATAAATGCAGACGACTATTTAACGAAAACAAATGAAATTATCGAAGAAATTTCATAAAATGGCGATGGTTAAATAACTTTTTAACTTACAAAACGTTTGTTTACGTTCGAAATGAAATAAATATTAATCCAGACGACCATTTAACGTAATTAAATAGAATTATCGAAGAAATTTCATAATATGGCGATGATTAATTAACTTTTTAACTACAATATTTTAATAAATAACAAAATACTTAAAATCGCAGTTTTAAGAGCAAATTAGTTTCAACAACAGAATAAATGTAATTAAATAAATGAAAAATCAGAATAAAAATATAACTCTATATGTATTTAAAAAAGCATTAAAACTTACAATATATGGAACATGGATTTTTTTTTTTTTTTTTCCATTTTGAAATTTGTGTTGACTCCATATTATGTCACTAACATTTCAAGGATTCTAAAACCACATTCAAATGAATCCAAACATATCGGTATAAAAAGTATGAGAATATACAAATAAAATAAAAAACATATTTTTAAGTTATCAAATGATACGCTTTCATTTCTCCACACATATAACAAAATATATATTTAACTAACATAATATGTTCCAACAAACAAAAAACTATACGTTCAGATTCGTTACCTTCACAACAGAACTACGCAACGCAGTGCAAATTCACAACGTTTCGAATTTTACATTAGCGCTTACATTTCAGTTCAGCGGAGGGGAAAATTCCGTAGTTTTCATAAACTTCACCAACGAGTGAATAAGTGACTGAGTTTTACGTCGAAATAGTGCTACGTTGTGGCCAATGAGTACAGCAACCATTTTCTACAGACAGCATTTACTTTATTCGCATTATTATAAATAAAAAAAAAAATTGTAGAAAGTAAACTATTTAATATTCAAATTTTATTTTTTTTGCGTAAGAATTAAAAATGGAAAAATAAAATGCATGCATAATTACTTCATTCTAGCAATTTAAAGCTTCTCTGTTTTAAATGCTCACGGATCCGGGCACTGTAACGACGGAGGATGCATTGGGACATACCCCTAAGGCATATGAACCAACAAGGAAACTTGCTGTGCAGGAATCTGAAAACGCTCGTAAGTCGGTTCCGCGGCAATCACTATCGCGCATGTTAAAACCAAAAAAACATCACTGGACACCCCTACCTCGCTGTGCATGAATCTCAAAAGGCACGTAAGTCGGTTCCGCGGCAATCACTATCGCGCATGTTAAAACCAAAAAAAACATCACTGGACACCCCTACCTCGCTGTGCATGAATCTCAAAAGGCACGTAAGTCGGTTCCGCGGCAATCAATATCGCGCATGTTAAAACCAAAAAAACATCACTGGACACCCCTACCTCGCTGTGCATGAATCTCAAAAGGCACGTAAGTCGGTTCCGCGGCAATCACTATCGCGCATGTTAAAACAAAAAAAAACATCACTAGACACCCCTACCTCGCTGTGCATGAATCTCAAAAGGCACGTAAGTCGGTTCCGCGGCAATCACTATCGCGCATGTAAAAACCAAAAAAACATCACTGGACACCCCTACCTCGCTGTGCATGAATCTCAAAAGGCACGTAAGTCGGTTCCGCGGCAATCACTATCGCGCATGTTAAAACCAAAAAAACATCACTGGACACCCCTACCTCGCTGTGCATGAATCTCAAAAGGCACGTAAGTCGGTTCCGCGGCAATCACTATCGCGCATGTTAAAACCAAAAAAACATCACTGGACACCACTACCTCGCTCTGCCTGAATCTCAAAAGGCACGTAAGTCGGTTCCGCGGCAATCACTATCGCGCATGTTAAAACCAAAAAAACATCACTGGACACCCCTACCTCGCTGTGCATGAATCTCAAAAGGCACGTAAGTCGGTTCCGCGGCAATCACTATCGCGCATGTTAAAACCAAAAAAACATCACTGGACACCCCTAATCCGCTGTGCATGAATCTCAAAAGGCACGTAAGTCGGTTCCGCGGCAATCACTATCGCGCATGTTAAAACCAAAAAAACATCACTGGATACCCCTACCACGCTGTGCATGAATCTCAAAAGGCACGTAAGTCGGTTCCGCGGCAATCACTATCGCGCATGCTAAAACCAAAAAAACATCACTGGACACCCCTACCTCGCTGTGCATGAATCTGAAAACGCACATAACTATTTTTTGCAGCATTCACCTTGAAGTAGGATAAATAATAATAATAATGACATTTTTAAAAAAGCGTGCAGAAAGAAATTTAAAATTTCTGAAATTAAAAAAATAAAAATTAGACTAAAATTAAACAACTTACATTTATTTTTCATACTTGTCTTTTTGGATGAAGGGCCTGGGGCAAATGGATCTTCATCCTCATCATCCTGATCATCCGATCCATCATCCTGATCATCCGATCTACATCGCCGTTCGGAGTCTTTTTTTGTGGCGGGTAACACTTCCTAACTGCCTCTAAAAACGAATAAAAAAGGGTGCATGGATCGTCTTTGTGCCGCTTCCTCCACATAAACTCGGCTAAGTATGAGTCGAAATTCTCCTCAACTGTCCTTCCGTAGAGGCCGCGTTTCACCCAACTCCATATATCCTCTATTGTATTCGTATGTGCCCCACTTTCCGGATCTACAAAATGTAATTTGTGATTTACTGAAAGATGTACGAAACCTTCATCTTGAAGGCAATCGTATGACTTCCAGCAATCAGAAATTACAGTTGTTTCCGGTAAAATTCGCCTCTTGATAACCTCAAGCAACGTATCTTTCGACCTCTCTGGCACAACTTCTAAAAAGCATTCATTACTCTCCCGCTCCACGCCTCCAAACACCCATTTACCCTTAACTGGCTTTCCTCTATTATATTTTCTCTTTCTGAACAAACTCTCATCAATTTCAACAATTTTTCCCTCCCCCCCCAATATTACTACTCTCATTCATACATGCAACCGTACATACCTCTCGACAAAAACTCATCCAATCAGTTACAGTATTTCTATTAACCCTACCTACACGCGAAA
Organism: Salticus scenicus; assembly: GCA_963930645.1. Classification (NCBI taxonomy): domain Eukaryota; kingdom Metazoa; phylum Arthropoda; class Arachnida; order Araneae; family Salticidae; genus Salticus; species Salticus scenicus. The sequence goes on from OZ005651.1 coordinate 86,972,397, forward strand.
TTTGTTCATTAGTGTATTTTTCTACCCATGCATACGTAATAATTAATATATCATCCATTCCTAATCTGCTCTCTTCAAACCAACTTCCCAATCTTACCGACCTACTTTCCTTATGCCTTACACCCGCTACTTGCTTTTCACACCGCCATCTAAAACCATCAGTACTCTTACATGCTTCTAATTTCATTTCACTTGCACAAACAGGACACTCATATCCATCAGCAATCAAACCATTTTCCATGCAGAAATCAATCACAGCCCTTTTACCCTTACCACTCAACAATATCAAATAACGCAAATCAATCACAGTTTTATCAGAGACAGATTTTCGAGGCATATTAACGAAGTATTACAGAAAGTATATACAGCAGTGAATTAATATCACGCACAAAAGCAACCAATGCACCCAACGAGGAAAAAAGGAATTTTTCAACTTACCCGCCACAAATAAAAAAAATTTAAAGCATTATAATCAATTCTTCTCTGTTCCAAGACAAGAACATAGCAACACAACACCTAATCTCATAAAAAACAAACGTATTCCGTGTTCAAAGTTCTCTTCCAACTAAAACCACCTGCCAAACATCCTTAAAAACAAAATGATTCCACAATATTTAAACTAATTTCATTCCGATAATTTAATAAGAAAAAAATCGTCTGCCTACAAAGCATGGGATGATAAAAAGAAAAAAATCGTCTGCTTAAAACCGAAGTATATTATTAACTAGATTACCTTTTATTCATTAAAAAAAAAAAAAACACTTTTCTTTTACATTCAAACGAAAAAAAAAAAAAAAAAAAAACTACCAAATTGCTTAAAAAATAAACATTTTGTAACTTCTTCAACATTTGCTCATTGAAAATAAAAATTCTTCTTTCGGTCTACATTAAAACAAAAATAATAATATATATATATCTCCACAAATTATTTATATAAAACTCCTACCAATTTTCTTAAATAATAAACAATCAACTTTTTTTTAATAAAATCTTTCATTAAAAACAAATTTCTTAACACACACTGTCGCCAATTCTTCATTGGGTAGCACTACTCAATTTAAAACATACTAAAATCGATGAAAATCAAATGAACCGATCAAATATCGCCTAATTCCCCGTAATGTAGCTCCAGTGCAACGTAAAATACATTCAATGCAAGTAATGTAGCTCCAGTGCAACGTAAAATACACTCCATTAATTGAAAAGCAAATGAACCAATCAAATCTCTCCATACTGCGTCATAATAGAATTGTTAAGTTATGTGTACAAGCAAATGCACTTTATCGCTACGGAAGTTCGCCAAGCAGAAAGTGCCCCTCTAATCTAGGAATCAACCGAATTTTCGTTAGTGTTCGGACACTTTTGTTACGACTGTATTAAAAAGTAAAAATTAAAAAATGTTAAAAAAAAAAAATATATCAACCAGATTTAAGCTATAGAAAGCTCAGATTTTTCCCCAAATAAAGGCAATTTTCGAAAACAATCCCCAAATAACAATAAAGCTCTTGAAAGTCCCTGGTCGTAGGGATAAATCATTACGTTGCCAACATTGACAGCACGGAGTAATATTAATAAGAGTTGAAGGTCCTATGGGAGAAATCTACGAAACTGTGATGCAAATTTTTGGTAAATATTGAGGGCGCCACTTGTCATTACTCCCTATCTCGGCGCGGATATAATGTTGTTTTCAACAGAATTTTGCCGGAGTACATTTTAAATTTTTAATTTTAAGCAATTTAATTTTTTTTGTAAGTGCTTAAAACTGCATAATTCAGATGTTTCAAATAAATGCTTCGTTCCTAGTTGTAAAACAGGCTATGATAGTGATAAGAAAAAAAAAAAAAAAGCCCTAGGAGAGAAATAATGTCCGAGTTAATGAAAAATTATAAGACTGCTCTAAGATATCCATAATAATCTACATTTTCAAACGACACAATGCAAACAATCTCCATTCTCCTTCCTCCCAATAGTCTGTTTTAGCTAGCTTCGGTTCACAAGGATCATCACTTTTTAAAAGTTCTCTTTCAAAGTAAAATTAGTATAAAATGGCTCTTAAAAAAAACATGTTGCTTAGAATACTCTATTTAATGAAATTTGCTTTCAATCGAAATTTTTTCATCTTGATATTATTTTAAAAAAAATAATTAATACGAGACATTTCCCCATTGAATAACATTGCGGAAGCTGGAGAGAAGGAAGTATTGTACGCTGGTGCCATCTGTAAACATTAGAAAACAACATCACAAAATTTTAGCGTTACCTTCTTCTCCTGTCTTTAGCGTTACCTTCCAATCACGGAGTAGTAAACTCCGTGATTGACAGAAAGTTGAACTCCCCAGATTTGTCCCCGAAAATTTTAGAATTCCCCAAAAAAGTCCCCTTAAACATTTGGTCCCCAAAAGCCTCAAAAATCCCCAAAATGGGGACAAAATCCCCAATCTGGCATCACTGGGTGGGTTTAGCTCTAGAACTATGAAGCTAGAGAAGAGGAGAATCAATGCTGTGTGCAACACGGAGTAATACATACAGGACAAGAAGGTAACGCTGAAATTTTGTGATATTGTTTTATAATGTTTACAGATGGCGCCAGCGTACAATACTTCCTTCTCTCCAGTTTCCGCAATGTTATTCAATGGGGAAATGTCTCGTTTTAATTATTTTTTTAAAAATAATATCAAGCTGAAAAAAGTTCGATTGAAAGCAAATTTCATTAAATAGAGTATTCTAAGCAACATGTTTTTTTAAGAGCCATTTTATACTAATTTAACTTTGAAAGAGAGCTTTTAAAAAATGACGATCCTTATGAACCGAAGCTAGCTAAAACATGGAGGTCGTTTGTATGTGTCGTTTGAAAATGTAGATTATTATGGATGTCTTATAATTTTTCATTATTAGTATAGTTGACGTATAAAAAAAATGTAGTAAATAAGTTTCTAGCGATTTGATTTTTGCATGAATTTCCTTTTACCAACATCAAGCTTGGGATAATTCTTTGTTGAGCAAGTTTTTTTTTTTTTTTTTTTTTTTTTTTTTTTGCATAACCTATTTTTTGTTAAAATTGCATACGATTTTCATAAATTTGCTAGTGTTGACATTATATTATTTTGTAAAAGAAAAACAATATTTTGCTTTACCGTTAGAATTTAACACTAGTGTGAGAATTCAAAATGCAGTTTAGATCAGGTGTTAAAAATCATGTCAAGAAATTTAACTGAGACATATCCGAAAGCCCATTTATCTTTTAAGTTGAATATTAATAAAAAATTGTTATTGTATAATTTTTAATTATATATATATTAATATTTAATTATATATATAATTGTATATATATATTCTTCTTTACTAAAGATTGCATGAAGTAACTAGCATAGTTTACCTGGAATAATTTACTAAAATGAAATGAAGTTTCAGCTTATAAAATAATGTAACTATGCATTTAAAAACCACAATGCAGGAGAAGTATCTGAAGATGCTGAAAACAATTTATATTTTCTGCTAGTTGTGAACTACTAAAAGAAATAACATGTTTCCCAATATATATATATATATTATTTATATCTAAATAAATCATTCCTTTATTACCCATTTCAAAAAAATTTCATAAAATGTAAATAACTTAAGCTTATGCATTTTTTATATTTGAGTACATAGTTTCAACCTAATGTAATAGAGTAAATAAATGCTTCTCGGATATTTACCACATAATTTGTAGTGCTTTTCTATATTTATGTTGTATCAATTGCCTTTAACTTAGTTAGACATTGAATTTTGTGCCATGACAAATTCAGAATTTAATATAAAGCACTAAGTATTGTGTTGTTATGAAATTAGCATGGTAATTTCACAAATGTAAACTTGAGCAGAAGCTAAAGAGCAATTTTTTTGTAGTTTTATTTCCTATTTCTTTGAATCACTTATTATATAAGATTGTGTCATTGCATCAGATAATTAGAATAAACATGGCGAATCATACAGCAGAAACATTTAAGATTATTTGTTCGTATGAAATAAATTAAAATAGCAAATTATATTCATTCATAGTTACAATTTTTGATTAGCACTCATCCTTGTGGTAGAATTTAGGTGACACAGCGACATTGTTGCAGAAAAGAAATTATCACTTGCTCATAAAAATTAAAGATACTCCTACATTTCAGTAAAATATAGAAACTCTTGTCTTATATTTAAAGATTCTTCAACAGTCTATTAATAATACTGATATCTTTATATTTATGGGTACATATTATGCGTAAATTAGAAAATATGTCAATATTGTCTCCCAGTAAAGGTTACACGAACGAGGCTTATCGCAGAAAGCATAAAAATTTTCTGTCACAGAGACAGTCGTTGAAGCAAATACGTGATCTTCAGTTTCAATAAATCATTGTCATGAAATAACTCATTAGCATATTTCAGTTTGTTAGTAATATTAGTTTATGTTGAATAAATCATAAGCCCTGATCAACTTGTGATTTAAAGCAAGGGCTATTCTGTTTAAAAATTTTAAAGCTGTTTGTTCAGAGGAATAAAAAAGGAATTATTATTTTCAATACATTATTGAAAATTGCTCGCTTCTATTGTCTAATAAAACATTTTAATTTATAGCAGTAAGCTCATATTCAAAAGCAAGATGAACATTATTTATGTATGTATATATGCACATACATACATACATACATACATATATATATATATATATATATATATTATGCATTGGAAAAATGCATACTATTTATTTTTAGGGTTGTGGATTTTCAAGAAAATTTACAGTTTTTTTCTAAATATATAGGTTTTGTAAAATAAAACTAATGCGTTAAACAAAAATATTCAAAGAAAAATATGAATAATTAATAATTCAAAAAGTAATTAATAAACAAAACATAAAAATTATGATTTAATAATTTAAAACATGCCCATTAAGCTAGAAAACTATGATAATTTTTAATGACTGTTATATATGTAGGATGGTTGAGTAATTGAAATAAATAAGGTGTCTCTGTGCATTCTGTAGCTCTCGGAGACTCCCCACATATCACTGACGGTAGCTCAATCCCATTTAATTATATCAGAGAGAGAAAATAGTTTTAAGAATTACTCACAAGGAAACATTCAAAAGATGTCGTCTTCAAAAAATATTGAAAAAAATATATGTGATTCTACGCTTCATAAAACACCGGAAAGTGAAAAATTTATCGGCTGAAATGAGCCCAATACAGCGAGCACAAAACAATTATCAAAATTAAGCATATTTGGCGATTTCACACTGTTGGCGATTGATTTTGAGTACTTGGCGGAGAAGCAAAACACAGTTCTGTTCATACACGGCAACCTCGGTGTTAGCAAACTTATCGCCAAAAAATGCACAATTTTGATAATTTTTTGTGGTCGCTGTAATTCATTTCAGCCGATAATTTTTTCACTTTCTGGTGTTTTATGAAGTGTAGAATCACATATATTTTTTTCAATATTTTTTGAAGACGACACCCTTTGAATGTTCCCTTGTCAGTGTTTTTTTAATTCTGTTTTTATAATAATAATTAAAAAAAATCTAGAGGTTGAGAAGTATTCATGTCACACTAGTGCTATGAAATCAGTAAATGACACCCATAAGAGGCATCTGTAGGCATGCCATCACAATTTTGATCCTCTACAGAGGGAATGGCTTCCCTGTTTCAAGCTAAAAATTCCAGAATAATTAAATTTGGTTTTTGCTTTTCTCAAAATTTGCTTAATTTTTAATGATTCATTTTGAAGCTATGAAGAGCAAAAAAAATTAAACAAAATTCCTTTTTGCACTTCATAAGTTCAAAATGAAACATAAAAAATTAAAAACAAAAAACTGTTTTAGAAAAACAAGATAAAATATAACAGTTATAAATTTTTTTAATTTAAATAAAATAAATAAATAAAAAATCATTGGATAGTGAGTAATTTTCATAACGAATTTCTTTTAGAATAACATGGGTTTTAGCTACCACTGGCAGAGAAATTGTACAAGGTGATTGACAAGGGATAGTTCAGACCATGTAATAGTGCATTTCATCAAAATTCTTTGGATTTTTAATTTATTTGTTTTATTTTTAAGCATAACTTGCAAACACAAAATCCTAGTTCTGCTAGTATTGGATAATGGATCTAATTCTCCATCTACCCCCCCCCCCTCAACAAAAAAAGGAAGGAAGTTTTAAGATTTTGTTTCCACTATTTTATTGTTAATTTTTAAAAACCTTTAAATGTGAAACTCAGTACGAGTTTTTCAAGTATTACTCAATTTTAGGTATTTTAAATAAATGAAGTGCTACTTTCTTTCAGGTAGATTTCCAAATTTCTAGTTATAAATTATGGTGACATGCATTTAATATATTAGACTTACACAAATTTTATTTAAACTTAAGTCTTTTTATTTAAGATAAAGACACCAATGGTCACCACCCTCACAAAAGACATGTTAAAATAACCGTTAATTAACATCTGGAATTTGAATTAGCTCAAGCTAGATTCTCCAGTTCTAGGGAATCTAGCGCGAGCAAATTCAAATTCATAGATGCTATTAAATGTTTATTTCAACATGTCTTGTAAGGGTGGCAAACTCTGGGACAAATTTTAAGGATGGTGAACACTGGTATCATTACCTTATTTAGGCAATTGTATTTCCTGTTGCTTGCATAAAAAGCACAAATGCTTATTTATTTTTTTCTCCCATTTTAGAAATTAGTTTTAAAAAGAGATTTAAAAAAAAAAAAAAAATGTAATTTTATATAAGATTTTTCTCTAAAATTTCTAACATGCCGATTTTGTAATTAAGGATTTTTTTTTTTTTAGTTTTCTCTTTAATTGAATATTTGACCAAGATCATAACTAAATTTCAACTGGCTGAGACATTTTCAGAAACAGAGACCATGAAATGACGTAAATCAGAATTGCTGCTATAGTTTGAAAAGCATCGCTGTATCATCATTTATCAAATGAATATCTTGAAAACTAGAAGCTCAGCAGTACCGCAGTGACTAATATTTCAATATTATCTTTTATTATGTCGTCAAATGCTTTATAACTGCATTCACACAAAGATGTTGAAAGGACATTCAAAATTCTAATTAGCAACTATAGATAACTTGTATTATATTAACCTTCTCCTTCTTGAGCAAGATGCTCAAAACATATATCTGATAATATTTTAAATATCTAATAAAAAACTTTTGTTTTTCATACTATATCTAACATTACTGAAACTTAACTGTACTGTGATTAGTGTAAAAAAAGTTTAAATATGGGGTGTAAAAAATTTACTAAAATAATTGCTTTTTTTGCTTTGGAAATTTTCCTGAAAAACACAGAAAATTTATTTAACCTCACATCACTACTCGTTTTAGTTTATTCTTATTATGTACAACTTAATGTGGCATAAGAATGTAGAAAAAAAATTAAATTGTACTTAAACATAGTAATATTCCTCCCCCCCCTGCCCCCCCCCCAAAAAAAAAAGGAAGCACAGATTTCTTACATGTACTACTACAGTAGAATGCTGCTGTAGTGCACTTTCTTCATTTTGTTAGATTTATCCAATCTTTCTGGCTTAAATATAATATTTCTTTTATGAACTGAAATCAACAAAATTTGAGTTGTGCAGATTTTGTAGTTCTCAATTGAATATGAAAATGTGAAATGAAAGATAGTTTGTGACAAAAGAAAATGAAGTCTAACAGTATTTTTTTACAGTATCTGCTTTTAACACTATATACTTTAAAACAAATAATACTTTAGTCTAAGAACACATCATAACAAAAGCCAGTTTCAGATGAGGGGGGGGGGGGTTCAAAATTGTAGTAATTCTTTTGTTATATTACATTTTTAACACTTAACATTGTGTACTATAGTTTGTGAACCCCCTCTAAAAAAATGTCTTGTTTATAACAAACAGTAATGATTCACATTTATTTCAATTTAACAACACGCACAAGGCCTGTAATAGTGCCTTGCCCTTTAATTTGAGTAATTACAAAGGTCTACATGAAAAGCATACTGCAATCAGAATGAAAGAAATATTTAACATTCAGTAGAATAACTTTATAATGCAAACCTAAAAACACGAGGTTGTGCGTTATATAGAATTTTGCATTATATGTATCATAATAAGTAAAAAAAAATTAATAAACACCATAAAATGCAAGAACGCTATGTTTGCAGCACTAGTGCGCACTTTGTTTGCCTGACGAAGGGTCATGTCTTTTTTCAACCTGAAACAATTGTTGCAAGTACTTGCATCTTATGGTGTTTATTCAAAGTGTTTTACTTATTACTTTTAAATGTCAGTTCTGTTGTGCTTTTTATACTATAGATCATGTTCAACATGCCTTTAAAGTAATATAAACATCATCAAATATGTCTTACACATATCAAAATAGAGTATCCTTAATTTCTTCAGGAATTTGGGCAGATTTTAAATTTCATTGTTAAATTTTACTTTATAAACATAGCCTGTATGTACCTGGACCAAATTATTTACTTTATTACTAATTTTCACAATTATTGTAATACTAGCAACTTTTTCATTTAAAACCTCTAAATTAAGTTGATAAAAAAAAAAAAAAAAATTAATACATCAAATTTTGTTTTCTGAGCTAACAGTTTTTCACAACGTAAATAAAGTGCATCTTAACTGCAAAAATTTATTGTTTATGTCTGAAAACTTTTGCATTATTATAGAGAATTGCGTTAAGATCTACGTTTTTATGAAATAAGCATTTTTCCTAAATAAGCTTTAATAATTTTGCATGCACAAGCTTTAACAAAATCTATTTTCATAATTTAATAGCCAAATGTATTGAGCAACTTATTTGAAAATGACGAACAAATATCGTGTAAGTTTTATGCAATAATACGAAAATCATATACAGTTCCTCTGGAAAAAAAAAGATGTATTGTAAGGTAGTTTTCTCACATTTTTATTTTGATGCAATTAATGGTAATATAATGATCATCGAATGCGAATAAATATTGATAAAAACACCCTCATCATTTCCCTTTTTTTGAAGGAATTGAAATCCAGTTATTTCTTTTGAATACTAACTATTTGAATTTACACAATATTTATTTGGGGTTTTCATATTAGTACCTAGTTCAATACATTGGGCTATTCAATTATACAAAAGAAATTTTGGTGAAGCTTGCACATGCATAGTTAAATATTTTGTAAAGATGCTCATATTTCACTGATTAGATATTTAATATTTTTGCCTTCAGGTGTAACTTTTAACAGGATAATCCTAAACAATTTTATTTTTTTATTAGTCTCGTTTTTGCTTTAGTGGCAAAACTTTCACTGCAATAGGAGATGTAGTGCTTTCTTTACACTCTTAACATTTCGATATTATTCAGCCAGTATTTTTTAAATATTTCACTAAATGTCTGGTAATTTATGTTAAAGTAGTATACCATGAGTATAAAAATAAGACAAACAACAACATCTGAAACACCAAATAGAAATATTAGTAGAACAGCCAGCTATTTCAGTAGCATTTAGCATGAAGACTGTACGCTAACCGCTACCGAAACAGCAGTCTGCTCTACTATTATTTTTATTTGGCGTTTTAAGTGCTGTTGTTTGTCTTATTTTTATAATCCCACACAAAGCACCATTAATATTTAATATACCATGAGTCTAAGGAGAAATATAATAAAATTTGAATATCACTATCACACATCATCTAATGTTGCAGATTATATAGAAAGCTCTTAATAATGGATTATCTTCTTAATTTTTTCGTACACATATACATATATATGTATACTTATTTAATTGGGCTTTTGCTATTGCTGGCATTTTTTACCTGACACCTGGAGGCTTCATCTGCAATTTCACTGATCAGGGTTTTTGTTGTTATCCCAGGTGCCAGCCCCTTCCCTGATCTCAATAGCAGAATCATTTGCCCGATCGGTTGTACTCAGAAAATGTTCCAAGTTTTCTAGATAATTTTCAAGACATTATTAGTAACAAGTTATGTAATCATATAAGGGCAATGCAATGGGTTGATTTCGCACTATTAAATTTCCGTAGTTTAAAATGAATCCAGAATTCTCCGAGTCTCTGAAGATAAATTTCCTATTGGGGTGAGGTGAAATAAAATTCAGTGAAACTTTAATGTAAAAAAAAAAAAAAAAAAAAAAAAAAAAAAAAAAAAAACTTCATTGAGAAAATATAAAAAGCTGGGAAGTTGAGAACTAAAAACAGTTTTACAAGAGGCAATGACACAAACAAGACACTTGTCTTGGATCCATCTGTAAAAAATTAAGCTCAATAATGAGAAGTATAAAGAATCTGAGGGAAAAAAAAATCAAAGCAGTGTTTGGGGACTGCCGATAGAAGTGAAAACTAAGTAACTTGTGCATTGTATCGTCGAGCTATTAGATTATTATTTTTGGTTTGTAAAGAGGTGTTTATGAACTGTATTATATGATTCGGCACAATATTTGTAGCTACCCAAATTAAATGAACTAAGCCTTATATGAGGTACAAATATTGATTACTTATGAAATCATTTTAATTAGTAGCTAAGATACAAAAGAAAACCGATTCAGGACACCTCAAGACGTGTAAATCAGGTAAAATCTCGAATTCCACTTTCGATAATATAAAAGAACTTTAAAATATCTTTCGAATGATGTATTAAAAATAATTTAATCATAATTAGAATTTGAAATTTTAAAATATTACAGCGCCATCTGGCGGTAGAAATTTCTGTAAGTTACTGTTCGATTTCAACTCAACAAAGCTTTCAAATGATGTATTACTTATGAAATTATTTTAATTAGTAACTGAAGTACAAAAGAAAACACATTCAGGAACCTCAAAACGTGAAAATCAGGTAAAATCTCGAATTCCACTTTCGATAATATAAAAACTTTAAAATATCTTTCGAATGATGTATTAAAAATAATTTAATCATAATTAGAATTTGAAATTTTAAAATATTACAGCACCATCTGGCGGTAGAAATTTCTGTAAGTTACTGTTCGATTCCAACTCAACAAAGCTTTCAAATGATGTATTACTTATGAAATTATTTTAATTAGTAGCTGAGATACAAAAGAAAAATCCCTTCAGGATACCTCAAAACGTGTAAATCAGCTGAAATCTCGAATTCCACTTTTGATTCTCATGGAAAGCCTTCGCTGACGAGAGTTTCATGATTTTTGTTCACCCAAAAGTGCTCAACGCGCCTAAAGAAGTTTTCACTTCAAATGGAAAACCTTCGCTGACGATGACGTGAGTTTCATGATTTTTGTTCTCCCAAAAGTGCTCAACACGCACCTAAAGAAGTTTTCACTTCAAAAACAAGCAGTCATATTGAATTTTTTTAAAATCATGTTTGATGCTGGAATTAATAACTATGAACACGTTCTTCTTCAAAAACTTCATTAGTTATTATGATTTTTTTTAAACATGGAAAAATAAGAAAAAAAATTCCACGTAAACAGGAATTATGAGGAATATCTTAATCATAATGATATTAAACTAGTTTTAAAATACAATTCATGACAGTGGTAAAAAAGTCATTGTCTCTGAATACTTTAATTGAAAATTTCATAAGATATTAAAATTTTCAGATATTTTTAACATAGGAAAATAAGTCAAAATTTTGCATAATAATGCAGTATTATGAGAATTAATGCAAATAGTATACATATGGAGTTGTGTCAAAACTGAAATATGAAACTGTATCTAATAAAATATTTCAAAATGGAAAGAGAAAGGGTAGCCTAGTGAGTGAGGCATTTCATTCTGAGATCATGCCAGGTTAGCAATACATTTAATTTCTTTTAACATTACTGCAGACTGTATACTAGAAATTTAAGAAAACAATTGGTACTTTTTTTTTTTTTGGGGGGGGGGGGGGGTCCATTAAATTCTAATATTTATGTTTAGTGCACACTAAAAACTTCATTCAAATTAAATTCAGTAAAAATTTTATGAAGTCACTCATGACATAAAACAAAGAAATGCATAAAAAGTTTTCAGATACGTGAAAGGAGGGAACTGCATAGTTGTAGTGAGAAGAGAAAGTTTAAATATTAGATTGCAAGAAACTTTTATTCTCGTAATTTGATATATGTTATAAAGTACTAAAATAGCATAAAAATAATTTATGATTAGCGGGTCAATGTCATCTCGCAATGTTAGTTTTAAAATTCTACTTTTATATAATACTTAATACATATCTGAGTAAATCATTTTTTATACTTTAAATGATGCACCACATTAGATTGTATCTTGTAAATTAATGAAAAATTACCAAAATTTAATTAAAAACGACATTCATTTTTATCATACACTAATGGCCTGCAATCGATATAGCACTCAATAATGAAAAAATTATGTCAGTGTTGTAACCTTTATTATTGTGAACACGAACAGCATTATTTTATCCTGTGAAAAGCAGGCATTACATGCATAAATAAAGTTCATATGCAGGGAAAACCAAAGATTTTACTGATGAAATTTTGTAAAAAAAAAAAAAAAAAAAACTTACTTTAGGTGCAGAAAACGAACGCGGACATTATTTCTCTCCTAGGGCTTTTTTTTTCTTATCACTATCATAGCCTGTTTTACAACTAGGAACGAAGCATTTATTTGAAACATCTGAATTATGCAGTTTTAAGCACTTACAAAAAAATTAAATTGCTTAAAATTAAAAATTTAGAATGTACTCCAGCAAAATTCCATTGAAAACAACAGTATATCCGCGCCGAGATAGGGAGTAATGACAAGTGGCGCCCTCAATATTTACCAAAAATTTACATCACAGTTTCGAAGCTTTCGCCCATTGGACCTTCTTCTGTTAAATATTTCTCCGTGGTATGAAAATGGTCCCGATTGCGAAATTCTAAATAGAAGGCACAAATCTGCAGTCATATCAAAAACATCCATCTCATTGGTCGATTCAGTCACGTGGTTTTTGGCGATCGATCTCTTGGCGAAAACCATAGAACGCCAGATTTGCGTACGTCATGGAATGTTTACACCACGGAACCAAACAGCTTCGCTGACAAATACGAATCCCGCTTAACTAAACCACTAAACGTATTTGGAAGGATAGTTTGTTTTGTTTGTGTGAGCGATTTGAGAGAAATTTTTTTAATTATTCATATAAAACATATTTATATTTTTTCAAGTTATTCTTCCTTTTGATTTGGATACTTTGAAATTGAATAGATTTTGTTTGATGAATAAATATCTCGCGGGTGTATTCATTATAGGATTGCTGCAACTTCATTATTGCATCTTTAAGACTACTTTTATTTGCTATATATATTTTAATCGTCTTATTATTTAATACTCACCAAAATTTATTGTAAACATATATTAAATTTATAACTTTTAAAATGAAAAATCTACATAGAAGTATTTTTTGAATAAGTTGAATGTATATCTTTTTCTTTCCTATATATATATAATCTTAAATGTGCCTGACATTAATTTAATTTTACTATATAGCTGTTGATTCGTAATAAGGCAATTCCACGGAAATGTCAACCTGAACGTCAATATTTCAAATTTAACAAAATTTTGAGTGTGATACTTACATATTTTTAAAGCTTGTAATACATATAATAAATATAATAAAACCTATCTTTACTTCGTGGCTGTTCTGAGATCTTTCAGCGCCGGGCACCCGGGCCTCTTCGGAGAACGTTATCACTGTGCTGGAGATTTGGGCTTCTGGATGCTTCTTTGTTGACTTTCCAACAGGTGGCTCCATGCCCTATTTGGGGCTACTGCGCCGCTTTCGTTGCATGTGTCTTCATTGGTTGATATTTCGATTGATTCTCGGTACATGGCGTATTGATAATTGTTGTAGTCGGATATTTTAGTGGTTTTATCGAATTCTATTTTAATGTCATTATCTTTATATGTTTTGGCTAGGGCTGTATTGAATTTTCCAGTTTTGATGTCGTTTTTATGTTCTTTAACTCTGGTTTTTATTTTTCTTTTTGTGACGCCGATGTAGGAACCGGGTTTATTGTTTATGTCTGTATACGGAATTTTATATATACCTGCGGTTTCAAGTGGGGGGGTTGGGTCTTTGTCGCTACGAATTAGTTGGAAAATGTTCTTGTTTGGTTTTATGGGGATATTTATATTGTATTTACTGGCGGTATTTCTGATTTTATTGGCGGCTCCGCGATCGAAAGGGATGGATGAGGTGAATTTAATTGGTTGTTTTTGGTAATTTGGAATATGGTCGAGTTTTTTGAGTTTATCTTTAATTAATTTATTTATGATTTTGTTCGGGTATCCTGCTTTTCTGGTTAGGTATTTAATGAAATCAAGTTCTTCTTCTAGATCTTTGGGTTCGTTGCAAATCAGGATGGCGCGATTAATGTAAGATTGAATGGCGTTGGTTTTATATCTAAAGGGGGTTTTGCTTTTAAAATGGATGATTTCATTGCTATTAGTTGAAAATCAATGAAATCATCCATTTAATGAAATCATCCATTTTAAAAGCAAAACCCCCTTTAGATATAAAACCAACGCCATTCAATCTTACATTAATCGCGCCATCCTGATTTGCAACGAACCCAAAGATCTAGAAGAAGAACTTGATTTCATTAAATACCTAACCAGAAAAGCAGGATACCCGAACAAAATCATAAATAAATTAATTAAAGATAAACTCAAAAAACTCGACCATATTCCAAATTACCAAAAACAACCAATTAAATTCACCTCATCCATCCCTTTCGATCGCGGAGCCGCCAATAAAATCAGAAATACCGCCAGTAAATACAATATAAATATCCCCATAAAACCAAACAAGAACATTTTCCAACTAATTCGTAGCGACAAAGACCCAACCCCCCCACTTGAAACCGCAGGTATATATAAAATTCCGTATACAGACATAAACAATAAACCCGGTTCCTACATCGGCGTCACAAAAAGAAAAATAAAAACCAGAGTTAAAGAACATAAAAACGACATCAAAACTGGAAAATTCAATACAGCCCTAGCCAAAACATATAAAGATAATGACATTAAAATAGAATTCGATAAAACCACTAAAATATCCGACTACAACAATTATCAATACGCCATGTACCGAGAATCAATCGAAATATCAACCAATGAAGACACATGCAACGAAAGCGGCGCAGTAGCCCCAAATAGGGCATGGAGCCACCTGTTGGAAAGTCAACAAAGAAGCATCCAGAAGCCCAAATCTCCAGCACAGTGATAACGTTCTCCGAAGAGGCCCGGGTGCCCGGCGCTGAAAGATCTCAGAACAGCCACGAAGTAAAGATAGGTTTTATTATATTTATTATGTGTTAGTGTACTTCGTTTCTCTCAGTTTATTTAAACTTGTAATACATATTTTAGTAGTGTGAAGTTTGAATTATATAAATTGTTCTGTAAAAAGGGGTTCGTCCATGTGCTTTCAGATTAGGATATTTAAGAAATGGACTTGCATGAAATGCTTAAGTATGTTGCTTGTTACTTGTACATGTATAATTTTAAATATTTAATTATTTTGTTAATTTAAAAGTAAAGAAAGACAGATTAGTTTTGTATTTGATTTAATTAAGGCTTTTTTATTTTGGAAAAAAAAAATGATGTAACAATTTTGTCAAAAGTTTACTCTTTAATAATCCTCTTGTAAATATTAATTTTACATATTTACTTAACGTATTTGAAGCTGGATGCTGTTAAATTAAATTAAAAAAGAAACAGATTAAGTTTAGGTTATGAATTATCGTTGTTTTATTGAAATACAGTGTAAACAGATAAAAGTAAGCTTAATCGCAAATTTATCATCTACCACTTGTATTTAATTTAATTTTCAATGCAGTATCTATAAATAAAGGTTAATTTGCAGAAAATTATGCATTAAAAAGTTTAAAAGTACTGTGCAAAGCCCTGTTTAAAATATAATCTATAATATTTATTGAATTAGTTAAAGGCAGACTATTTTGTGCTACACATGCTTTAAAAATTTTTTTGTTTGTAAAATCAACCCATGCCAAGTGTGTTTTTAATTTTAAACATTCAGGAATCATTCCTCTTTTTGAAATAAATGATAAAATGCTCTTAAAAATATATTATTTCTTTTGATTTTGAAACTTGGCCATTTTTTAGCTTAAATAAACACATTATGTTTTTTAAGAGATAGAGAAATTTTGGACTCCTCATTTTAAAGAGAATTTCATAAGATTTAATTTGATGTCTACCTTGATTATGTTAGTTAAAAAAATATTTTTATTTATTTATAAAGATAGTGTTTTGTAAACTTTTTGAAAAAAAAAAAAAAAAATACTAACTATAATAACTAGAACTTTTTAATAATGAATTATGACAAGTTACTGTTCATGTAAGAATATAATTATCATTACTTACATGGTAAAAGAACTCATTTTTAAAATTAGTAATCTATAAAAGATGAATGCACGTATGGATTTTACTATAGCTGAAGTCGAAGAATCCATAGCCTAGTGTAGGGAAGGGGCCGGCACCTGGAAAACAAATAAACCCCTACACAGTGCAGCTATGGAGGAGACTCCAGGTGTCAGGTTGAAAATCAACCGGCAAAGGCCTAATTTTTTTCTTTACAATATTTTGTTATTATTGTTCTTAAACTTTAAAGAAATTTATCTGTTAAGTTTAAAACAAATAATAACTGCTAAGCTTACATTGTAAAATACAGAAAAATAACTTTAAAGTAAGCTTTAAATATCAATTTATTCTTTTTAAGATATTTTGTATTTTCTTTTTCCCTCTCTGTTAATAAACACAAGGTCATAGTAAATTTCTGCATAATTTGTCACTTTGTCATATGTTTTTAAACAGTAGGTACATAGAAAGAAATTAAGTAGTTAGATAATTTAAGTACTTAAATTAAACTCTTAATAGAAAGTATTGTTAGAGTATAACACATAATTTATTTTAACATTTTTACAGTATATGTTTCATGTATAGAATTATGCAATATACTTAAGTTGTATGAAAAGTATTTTGAACATGAAGGACATTTTATGCTAGATATTATTAAAAATCATTGCAAATTCAGTGTAATCATTATAGTAGATATGTACTAATTATCATACTAGTTAATTTTCAATTAAAATATTCTAATGTCTAAAATAATTAATAAGATAAGATTTTTTAGTCTTTATATATACATTTTTTTTTTTTCTTTCACCTTATTTACTAAGCCTAACTGTGAGTATTTTCCTGTGATTATTCTTATTTAAATGTTTATAGAATACTAATTCTTTTTTAATTTGTTAAAGCAATACTGTATATTTTTTTCTCTTACATGTAACATTTAGTATATAAAATACAAAACTTACCCGTGATTTATCTTTCAATCCAAATTTTGCTATGTCATTATTGAAAGATTCAAAATGGCTGCTGACCATAATGAATGATGAAACAGCAGTAAGATCTGTTTATTTCATTAGACCTGTTTTTAACAGTGCCAATATTTAATGTAATTGATTATTTGAGTTTGAAAGGGAGTGTGAGCTGTGAGGTAACATTTGTATCCATCACTGTATTATTATTATTATTATTATTTTTTTTTTTTTAAAGAGTATTTTAAAGCCCAAATGCATCTAATTTTTAATGTATATCGGGGATTTCATCAGAGGTAAAAACTGCATGTGAATTAATGAATGCAAGAACAGAAGAGTAAAAAAAAATCTGGATTAATGTGAATTGCTAATGATGCATAATTTTACAGCTCATTCGTATAATTTGAGTTTAATTACATTTAATTGCTTAAAAATATCTTTTTTTCACTGTCAATCACTGACATAGTTATTGCACTGCATATTGATGAAACTTTATATATATATGTACAAGTTTATTTATCTAATTCCAATTTTTCTGGTGTTTATTGTAGAAATATAATGTATTTTTGAAGCTTATCAGCAAAACAAATAATTTTATCAAAATTTTTTGAAAACTCTTTTAAATCATTCTATGGTCGTGAAGGGTTTGTTGAAATTTGCTAATTTTTTGTGAAAGATGAAAGATTTTTCATTTCAAATTTGTTGTGTTTTTTTTTAAGAGTGTTTATGTTTTCGGACAAAAAATTTTAATGAATTGGCTCCACAAGACTGCACAAATTTGTTTCAATGTTAAAAATTTTATGTGAGAAAATAAAAAAACATGCAGGAAATAAAAAAACATACCACCGCTACTTTAGAATGTAGAAAAAGGGGGGGGGGGAAGGCTAAAAACCCCATAGGAATAGCATGGGAAGAAAAGCAAAAAAACTCACAATGTCAAGTGTGTTTAAAAAAAAAAAAAAACAGGCTCACACCGGAAGTAATAAAAGGACAAAATTGACTAGAAAAACACATCGAAGAGCGGGAATCGGGCGGGCTGGGGCATGGGTCCTGTCGTCCAGGATTAATACGACTCGCCTAGTACTGAAGTGTTAAAAGTTTACATAAAATGTGATCACAGCGCCATCTGCTGGGCGATTCATCCCAAAATCTAATCAGCACCATTGCATGTCAGGGTCCAACTATATACCAAGTTTGGTTCAATTTCATTCATTGGTTCGTGAGATACGGTGAAAAATACGAAATTTTGCAATCACAGCGCCACCTGCTGAGCGATTAATCCCCAAATCTAATCGGCACCATGCCCCGTCAGGTTCCAACTATATACCAAGTTTGGTTGAATTTCATTCATTGGTTCGTGAGATACGGTGAAAACAAGAAATTAATTTTTTTTGTACTGTGAATTCAGCATTACACCACTACTTATGCATAGTAATATTTCCTAATATTTTTCTACATTTATGTAAACCACTGTTTCTGAATAGTTTTTTTTATATATTTTCATACTTAAAAAAATATATATATATTACTAAATGTAAATGGTATTGCTGAAAGAGTTTGCAAAGAATTAGGCTGATTGACACGATAAGAATAAGAACTTAATATAAGAGTAAATCAGCCAGCCAGGGGTCGATCCAGGTTTTAATTTTTGGGTCCCTTTTTGTGAAAAACAAAATATTTTTGTGAAATTTTTATATATTTTTGTGAAATATAAAATATTTTTGTGAAAAAAGTAAAATATTGTGTAAAATCTTCCGTTTTTACAATCACTTTATGTAATGTTTAATATCAATTTAATAGAGTTTCGTTGAGCCAAAGTAAGGAATTAATTAAAAATAATACTGAAACTATGAAAACATTTAATAAAAGGATCATTTTTATAAAATAAAATCTTGTGAAGGGACTCATTTTATAAATTTGAATTTTGTGAAGGGTCCCTTTTTGTGAATTTGAATTTTGTGAAGGGTCCCCTTTTACTATGTGGAATATTGTGAAGGGACCCAAATTTTGCCTGGATCGACACCTGCCAGCCAAATAGTTACTATTCCGGTTTGAAGGATATTCGGCCAAAACTGCTATTCGGTGCAACCCTAATATATAATATGTTCATTTACTTCTTTTTTAAAGGAAATCTATTTATTTTTATGTTGATACTCCCCCCCCCCCCCCAAAAAAAAAAAAAAAAAAAAAAAAAAAACTTATTTAAATTGATATACATTTTTTTTTTTTTAAATGCTTTTTGTATATTTAGACCAATTAATTTTTTTTTCCATTTTACCTCACATTAAGTTAAAAAATATATTTAAAATGAAATTTAAGGCAGACAGATGATTAACCCCTTGGGTACATTTGACGTCTGAGACACTTTTTTTGTTTTGCAATTCTAATTACTTGAAGACATCTTAATACTACATATGTCACCAATATTTTAGAAATAAATAAATTCTTACGTAAAATGTACTGCTTTTACACCCAGTGGCAGAAAGTTTTGAAGCGGTCTGCGACAGGCTTTTAAAATTTCATAATATTTCTGCAAAATTTGCGTGTAATCAGGGGTGAAAATGGCTTACACTCAAAAAGCCTGAAAGCTGATGGTGACGGGGGGGGGGGGGCTTAACATCAGAGGTGATCTCATGTAACAATACACGAATACAAATTTTACTACAAAACAATATAGTATAAACAATTGTATTCATCAGTTCGTCTCATTCAATTAAATATTTTATAGCAATGTTTGACACAACACAGAAAAAATAATTATAAATCATGAAAGTATTAGTTTTAGTTTTGATACAGAAATTTTTATAAGTGAATTGTTATCCGAAAGTTGCGGACAAATTTTTTTCTCACTGCAGAAAAAAACTGTCCGCAAGCCGATTTTCTGTGTCTGCGACTATGTCGCCTTGTCACGGTGTTTCTGCCACTGGGCTTTTACATACTACTCCAAGCAACCAAAAATTATATCCGTTCCACATGAAAATATTTTCTCAAATAAATCCATACCCAAGGGGTTAATCATTAATATTATAAAAAAGCACCTCAGAACTGGTGTTTAAAAGTAATAAGTACAAAACTTTGAATAAACGCCATAAAATGCAAGAACTTGCAACAATTGTTTTAGGTCAAAACAAAACATGATCTTTTGTCAGGCGAACAAAGTAGATAGATTACCACTTTATTTGTAACACTCCTGCCTATTTAGTTCACCTTACGAAAGCCCTTCAACCTAAAATTATTGTGTGCATTACCTCTGTTTGCAACATTCATGCCTACTTTGTTCGCCTGACAAAGGGTTGTGTTTTCTCTCAACACGAAACAACTGTTGCGAGTTCTTGCATTTTATGGTGTTTATTCAAAGTTTTGTACTTTGTAATCACTAAAATGCAGAACCACACAAAAATATTCAAATAAATAATAGAATATAAGTGAAAATTGCTCAAGGTATGATTTTAGTTGTATTTTGCTTTTTACTATACTCTCATTTCATGGCATATAGTAAATATAAAAATATGCGATGTCATGGTTTTGCATGTTTACTTTTTTGTATGTAAGATTAACATTTGTATATAATTACTTGTTGTGTATAAGATCCATAGCTGGATCTCATGTTTTCCAGAAACAATATAGCTGATACTTTTCAGCTACATATAATAACATAAATAATTAAATAAATGATTCATGCTTTTGCAATTAAATGCAATAACTTTTATGCTTAGCAGCCATTTTGAATTTTTTTAACTAAGAAAAAGAATGACATCAGCAAAATTTGGATTAAAAGATAAACCACAGGTATTTATTATCAGTACAAAAAACCCTTAACGGGTTAAAAGTTTGTGACGCCGCTACTTTATGGCTATAAGAATTTGAAATATGAGTCTTAAAAATAATGATATCAAATTTTAAGTGACGCTTTGCAATTAGTTAAAATATACATAGATTTTCTTATTTGATCATTTACTTTCTACTTTTATTTATATTTATAATGCAAACGCAATATTTTTAGCTTCAAGATCAGACAGATATATAAAATACACTCACTGATGCTTTTTCATTTACATTTCAAATTCAAAATAACAGTTTTAAAAGGAATGATATAAAAATTCCAGTGGCACCTCAGTGTTATTTTAAAAGATTTGTTTTTAGATTCCATTAAAACTACTTTTGTTTTGTCTAATAAAGTATATTTACATATTGAAACAGTGCTTTTAATTTTTAAATATACTCTCAAATAATTATACTTTCACTGAGTTTGCATTATAAATTAAAATTATTTATTTCAATAAATTGATTTATCTTTTGCATCACACTATGCAAAACATAGTATATCATAGTATCCAACAGTGAAAATTTGCACAAAGAGGTAGTGTGACATAAAGAAAACATTTACACAGATTTTACTTGCAGTCTTACAATGTTATTAAGATGATTCATGTTTAAAAGAACCATATTTCAAACATTTTTTATTTCTTGAGATGTAGTCTTTTCTTTCGATACAGACTAGGTGTAATAAATTACTTAAGTAAAATTTCACAAACAAAAAAAAAAAAAAAAGGAAGTCCTTTTGGCTCATTCAGAAGGATAGGTTGATTTCTTTTTTCTTATCAAACAGCCGCCATTTTGAAACAATATGGCAGCTACAAATTATTAATGGACTTGGTAGAAATATTGATGTGGGTTAACTAAGCAAATCTGTTCATAAATACCTTTTATGTGATTTAGAAATTTTCCAGTAGCCAGCACTTGGAAACAAGATGATCGGCCAATTTAGCAAACAAGCATAACAAATGTATTTGGGAGATAATTCTACTGTACAGATTCAGTTTGAATTAATTCAGAATTACAAAAGTTATCACGTTGAAAAACTAAGTGGCCGCCACTTAGATAAAAATGGCACAGCAAGTTATTCAGTGAACTATTCTAACATATTTGAAATATAAGTCCACTGTCCAACATTAGTTCAAATAAATTCAGTATTTCGAAAGTTATTGCAATAAAAAATTCTCAAGTAGTCGCAACTTGGAAACAAAATTCTAAAGAAACTTACCCACCAAAATCACACATATTTGAATGATAAATCCATTTTTCAACTTTGGTTTGAAATAATCAAGTATTTCAAAAGTTATCGCGATTACAAATTTTCAAGTGGCCTCCACTAGAAAACAATATGATTGAGAGAAGTTATTTCGATACTTTTTTGTACATATTTATTTGTAGGTGGGGTTGTTATAAAAAAAGAAAATTTTCTGATGGCCACAATATACTAAGTCTAATATGTAATACAGCAAAACTAAAGCTGGTTGAAAAACACAATGCAGCCAGAAAAGTTTTTTAGGTTGGAATTCAATTTTAATTTTTAGTACATAACTAGCGAGCTTTGCCCGCTAGCGGGTCAGTATTTTCAAATGAATCACTAACAGTAAGTTTTAGTCTTAAGAAAAGAAATTGGAAAAAAAAAAAAAAACATTTATGAATGGGTAAAAAGTCGGCCCGTGTCCCCACTGCCTTCGGCAGAGCAGTCCCGTGTGCGCTGCGTGTGCACAACTTAAAGGATACACGCGCTGCGTGCATATATTCCTTCCCTAACCCTTCGTGCCTCCTAAAAAAAAAAAAAAATCTGATCGGGTAAAAACTCCCACCGGGTCCCCACTGCCTCCGGCAGAGCAGACCCATGCTTGCGAGCACGTGTGAAGGTATACGTGCGCTGCGCGCACATATTCCTTCTCGAATCAAAATTTTATTCTTAAGAAAATTTTAAAAAATCATTTCTCATCGGGTAATAATTCGGACCGGGTCCCCACTGCCTGCGGCAGCAAAGTCCTTTGCACGCTGCACACACACAAGTTAAAGGACACACATGCCGCATGCGCGTATTCCTTCCCTGACACTTCATTTCCCCTAAAAAAGAAATCATTTCTGATTGGGTAAAACTCACACTGGATCCCCACTGCCTTCGGCAGCACAAACCCGTGCACGTGTGAGGGTATACGCGCGCTGCGCGCACAAATTCCTTCTGTGATAAAATTTTTATTCTTAAGAAAAGAAAATAAAAAAATCATTTCTCATTGGTTAAAAAGTTGGACCGGCTCCCCACTGCCTTCGGCAGCGTAGTCCTGTGCACACTCAGCGTGCACAAGGTAGGGGACACACGCGCAGTGCACGCCTATTTCTTCCTCACACTTTCAGCCCCGCCTAATTAACCTACATATAACAATTTTGAACAATCTAACTCAATTAGCTGAGATGCAAAAGAAAACTGATTCAGGAGACCTCAAAACGTGTAAATCTGGTGAAAACGTTCGATAATTTTAAAGAACTTTAAAATATCTTTTGAATGATGTATTAAAAAAAATTTAATCATAATTAGAAATTGAAATATTGAAATTTGAAAATATTACAGCACTATCTGGCGGTAGAAATTTCTGTATTCCACTGTTCGATTCCAATTCTGAAAACTTTTGATAATATAAAAGAACTTTAAAATATCTTTCGAATGATGTATTAAAAATAATTTAATCATAATTAGAAATTGAAATATTGAAATTTTAAAATATTACAGTGCCATATAAGAAAACTGATTCAGTACACCTCGAACGTGTAAATCTGGTGAAAACTTTGGATAACATTTAAAGAACTTAAAATATCTTTTGAATGATGTATTAAAAATAATTTAATCATAATTAGAAATTGAAATATTGAAATTTTAAAATATTACAGTGCCATATAAGAAAACTGATTCAGGACACCTCAAAACGTGTAAATCTGGTGAAAACTTTCGATAATATAAAAGAACTTTAAAATATCTTTCGAATGATGTATTAAAAATAATTTAATCATAATTAGAAATTGAAATTTGAAAATATTACCACACTATAAAAGAAAACAGATTCAGGAAACCTCAAAACGTGTAAATCTGGTGAAAACTTTGGCTAATATAAAAGAACTTTAAAATATCTTTCGAATGATGTATTAAAAATAATTTAATTGTAATTAGAAATTGAAATATGTGTATTAGAATAAAATTTAATTTGCAAGGTAAGTGTATTTGTGTTGCTATAGAAACTCGCATTGAAGCATTTTGAAATTTGCAATTTATATTCCTAGTAGAAAAAGCATGTGATGTTTCTTCCCGCAGACTCTCTGTGACTGGACTGGGTTACCAAGGTAACAACGGAAACGGACGACTGCAGCATTTCATTCTGGAAATCAGTACTGAACGAAGGTCGCATATTCAATTCAATGGTTTTATGGCTAAAATTAAAAAAATTATAACTCATTCAGTTTTTAAAATTTTCTCTCAATCTTTTCGGAATTGAATTATGGAAGCGAGATGTAATATACAAAAAAAAAAAAAAAAAAAAAAGAAATGATTTATCTCTAAACGCTTTTGGGTTATAGAATGTTTTGTGAAAAAATCGACGTTTCGTAAAATCTAAAAATATGGATCGCTAATCCGTATTTTGTAAAAATGTTTATATGGTTCGAAAGAGGATTAAATGTCCTCTCTGAAATATACCAGTTGTTAAGAAATGGAACAGTTACTCGGTTGTACTGGGCGTTTAAAAAAAAAACGATCGAGAAAGAGAAAATTTCGACCCTTTTTAATTTTTTTTTTTAAAATACAAAAAATCTGTATTTTTTTTAAAAAAATTGTACCGTAAGAATCGGTAATAAATGCTTTTTCTCGTGGTGCAGGTGTATTTTCAATATTTCCAACAGATCGGCAGCGATCGCTTTACAAAAACCCACGAAATTTCCTCTTCCTCCTTCTTCTTTTGAGGTAAGCGGTCCCGGTCGAAAATGATGATCGCATGCCATTTTGAATTGTTTTTTTTGTTAGACATGGGTCGACATTTTAATTACTATCTCCGCTAATTAGGGTAGCATCGTTTACCAAATTAGATAACGTACATCTGCGATAAATTCTCTGTCCGACGGTTCCTGTCCGAAGTCTGTGCGACCATTAGCGGCGGAGCCTTAGCTGTTTCAAGCCGTTTCTCACAGACAGACACACACATGTACAGATTTTAATAATATAAGAGATGTATGTTAAAAATGAAGTGTAGCTTGAAAATTTTCAACAAATCTACTTTTTTTTTTTTTTTTTGGAAGGAGGAGGATGGCAATTAAATCAATTCAACCCTTCCCACTCTCCTTGGCTTAGACCTTGCCAAAAGCTCAACCCATCGATCATTATGGTAGAATTGTATCTTAGCATGTATAAGAGAATCAGTAACTGTTGAGATTTTCAGAAATTCAGTTATTAACCAAAATCATTGAAAAATATTTGTTATTTTTGGTAGGCACTGCATTGTACTTACACCTAGAAATTCCATTTTTATTTGGGACTCACCCACTGATAGCTTGTCTCCTGACCACCTTAGGGGGTGTGTCTCAGACCATCGGCAATTACCCATAGTGTAGCACGAGCGTGATGTAAAATCCATGCAATGATATATTGTATTCTAAAGTGTGGTGGCAAGAAGTCTCATGTAAAAAGGCGAAAGTCTTTTCAAGCACATTTCCACTGCATTTTTGAATATAAAAATTGAGGAAAAAACCTAAAATTCCATACAAAAAGCATGGGATGAAAATAAAAATACACTACGTTAAGGCCGGGAAAAAAAAAAAAAGGTTAACACCAGAAGGAATAAAAGGAAAAAATTAAGTAGAAAAAGTCATTCAAGAACAGAAAGGGATTTGGGTTAAGGCATTAAACCTTTTGTCGAGGATTTAATATGACTCGTGTAGTATGTAGTAATAAATTTTCTTTGGGATAATGTTAACATGTGCCAAATTGACAGGAAAATCCTAATATTAGAATTTTGCTAAAAACTGTTTAGGGTCAAACAGAAAAGAATTGGAGGATATGCATATCAGTGGCGGCTCGTGAATTGAACATAGATAAGTGCTGAAGAATAACATTAAAGTAGTTATGCATAACTTTAACGAAAAGTACCCATTTTATTTAAATGTAAATTCATACTTTATAAATGAGTACAGTGTAAAATATTAGATGAAGTGCTTCTTCACCTATTTTCGATCCACGAGCTGCCGCTGATGTATATCGGATTAAATATAATTCCCCCTCATTTAAGGGACACCATAATATGTAAACTATATATATTGTATATATTAATAAATACAAGTGAATTCGAAGGCAGATGATGGATATTTGTATGTGCTGAATTACTTTGTAAACAAAGAGGCAGGTTCCAGTCCATGACAGCTCATATAAAATTATTTTATTTATTTTTAAATGAATAAAGTGAATTTGATGGAAAACAGATATTTGTGTATGTCAAACTATTTGGTAAACAAAGAAACAGGTTCCAGTTCAGGACTGTATATATAATTTTTTATGAATATGAACGAATTTAAAGATAGGTGATACCTATTTGCAGGTGTTGAACTATTTGGTAAACAAAGAGACATTTTCCAGTTCATGACTGTTCATATAATTAATTACTTTCTTCTACGTTCAATTGAGGAAAGTATTGTATTTGTAAAAAAATTTTAACGTCAAGTTTTCAATGGACTAGAACACAATTTGATCATTTTTAGAAAATGTGCGTGGCAAAATATTATGGCAAATGTATCTCAGGAACTATTGCTCAGAATTTCATAAAATTTTATATGTAGTTGCACCTTGGCATAAATTAGTGCCTATCAACTTTTGGTGAAAATCATCCAGCAGGTGGCATTGCCATCCCACTTTATTTCAGATATAACAACTACAGTAGGATCTTCATTAATTTGTATTAATATTAGAAGAGAAAACAAAAAGAACAATCAGTTTCACTAACTTATCTTATTTGAATTATTAAAATGTAAATAACATTTAAAGGCTAAGCTTTACTATAAGGCACCCATTGGCGATTTGTGACACTGTGATGCGATTCAGTGTATCGACACTTTTTAATGTATCGTAACTTTGATTAACCATTTCGGAACTTTGTCTTTCTTTTTGCACCGACCATGTTTATTGTAATGCGGCCTAGCTGAATGATTTTTTTTTTTTAATGTGTTTTTGAGATTTAAAAATTATTTTTTCGAGTGTATTTTATTATTATTATTTAGAGAAAAATTAGTGCATGGTAGTAATTAATGCAGTACAGATGTTCATGCATTTTCCGATGCATGCACCACATATTAGGGGTATTTAGTGATTTTTTTTTGGTTTTAATATCGGGATCCTAAATTCTGCAGTACATATTTTTATGCATTTTCTGGTTCATGTGTTACGAATTAAGGATATCAAGTGATTTTTTTTTTTTTTTTTTAATATCGGGATACTGACCGCTGCAGTACAGATTTTTTATACATTTTCCAATTCATGCGTTTATGAGTTAGGGGTATCCATCCAGTGATGTTATTTATTTATTGCGATTGTTTCTATACAGATTTTTATTTTCATACATTTTCAGATTCATGCAAGGATGTAATTTTGAAAATTTGTGGAAAATATCTTCAATTTATACATAAATCATAACATTGAATTTTATGTGCTAAAGCTTGAAAGCCCTCTGATATATTTATTTATTTTTTGTGGTGAAGTAGCTCAAATTTCTATTAATTACTGTTTATTTTATTTTATTAATCTTAAATAGGATACATTTTTTTCAGTGAATTTCAGAACAAGCACCAGAGTGAAACAATAATTTACTTTATTTAAAATGCATTTTTGATGTTTTGTAATGATTCAGAGTAACGATCAGGGTTGGGTTTCTTCCGGAAGAAACTATAAAAAACCAGAAGAAACCAACCAAAAGACAAAACAGATGTTCAAAATTAAAATTTATGAACTATATAAACTCAAAGCATAAATATAATGCCAAATCTAAACTATAATTCAATTGATATTAAAAATATCTTTAGAAAAATAAGTTATTTGATAACAAACACTAAATATACACAGGTGATGGGTTTTTACCTTTCAATGCTAATATTTTTAGAACTTTTTGCATACATACTATCTCATAATATTATTATACGTTCACACAGTACAAGTGATAGTAATTATTGAATTTTTAGCCATAATATTTACACTTTTTTTTTTTTTTTTAAGGGCACAATTTTTTGTATAAACTCGAAGCTGGTACCCAATGAATCAATAAGTAAGATACCTACTTTTAAACTGTCCTGCAAGCTCTCTAGGATAAAAAAAGAAAAAGAAAAAAAATCCATAGTTTGTATTTATCTATTTTAAGTTGAAAAATAAAGTGCAGTATTGAACTACGAAAAAGTGTTTCATTTGTTTTACAGGCAACTCCCTCTAACGATCAAAAGTTTTGTCCAGAGGTTGTGCAGATAATAGAAATTTGCAAATTAGAGATCATTGTCTTTGTTTACAGTTTTCTTTTACCGATACAAAGTCAGTCATTATTAATTAAATAGACATCAAATGGAAAGAGGATTTTTAATAATTTTTAGAATAAATATTTCTTTAATATTAATAAAACTAATCTATCACATTCATATATGATGGTAAATAATTTAAGCATATTCAAATAATAGGTAAATACAAAATGTAAACAAACATATTTAAAAAATACAAAACAAAATATTTTTGAAAGTCTGGAAATAATATTCATTGTTGATTAATTTTGTTAAACATTCATGTAATAGTGGTTCATTTCCAGCGCTAGTCTGTATGAATTGCAGGATAATAAATATAAGAATGGTTAATCCCCCCCCCCCCCCCCCGACCTCTTTCCCATTTGTGTTTCAAAGTAAGGATTATGCTAAAAGTCTGATAAAAATATAATTATAAGATAAGAAAAAAACTTTTTACATACCATGTTTTTAATTTTTCTGATAAGTCATTAATAAAATATGCGAGGCTAAAAAATAATATTTTATCAATATTTAAGCATGCGGAATCACTTCAGTGAAATAATAATAATAGTGAAAAAAAAAAGTTGGTTTTAAAAATAAAATATTACTCTTTTTAGAACAACGTATATTAGCACTTATCAATGTGAAAAAATTTCAAAATTGATAAAGACGTCAATTTTTGTGAAATGCATAATTTAACTTTTTATAATTTTTTCACATTCACATTGAATTAAATGTATTTATTTTTATGTTGAAAGAAAATGAACTCGTAAATTTTTTTTGGCAACAATTAAATTATAGCTAATTTTTAATGGCTATTTTATTGCTATTAAGAGCTGATTATTTTCATATTTTAATTAATTAAAAGAAAACTATTCAAAAATCTGACTTCGTAGTATTGTGTTGTCACCGGGTTCTGAGTTACTGTGAAAGTTTCAAATGTCTAGCTAGTAGGGAAATTATTTAAAAATAGATTGCAAGATTTGTATCGAACAAACAAACAAGAATCGAAGTTAATAAAAACATGGTAATGAAAAGTAAAAATGTGAGAAATGTAATTTTTTTTAAAAATATGAGATCTAAATTTCTTTTAGATTAAAAAATCAATTACAGATTAGAAGGATTTGCAGATTATAAATCTGCAGATTAAAGGGAGTTGACTGTACTGTATGTGACTATAAGGAAAATAAAGTTTTTGATGACATTTTGTAATACAGTAAAAGTAATTATTGCATACTGGTATTTTAATTAACTGGATTACGTTAAGAGCTGTTTGATCAGAAAGTATAAGCAAGTGATCCAAATTATTATTTATTACCAGTTAAAGAAACAAAATTGTCTAAATTATAAAACTTTATATTGTTTAAATTGAAATTGATTATTTTACCGAATTTTGAGTATTTTGGAACGTGATCATCAGATACCTAGGCTCATTAGCTCATTTTGATTAAAAAAAACCTCATAATTATTAACTAAATAGGTTATTAAATTTGTATAGGTACAGTAAGACCCCGCTTAACGCGGGGGATACATTCCATCAAGTAGAGCGTAATGCTAAACAGCGCGTGTACAATTTCAGGTAATCCCCATACTGCTGTGAGCAATTTCGGGGAATCCACAGGGGAAATAAAAGAGCGCTAAAGTGAAACAGCGTTAAGAGGGGTCTTACTGTATATTTAAAGTCACTTAAACTTGTTTATAAGATCAACGCATCCATTGTATCTTACAAATCTGCAATTTATAGGATAAATTTTTAAGAAAAACAGTTTCTTCCACTTGGAAGAAACCTATTTCTTCCGGCCGGTTTTTTCCACCTTTGAAGAAACTTGCCAACCCTGGTAACGATTCACGATTTTTTTCTTACTAGATAAGTAAAATAATCATTTATTTCCTAAAATTTTGTTTTAAATGTTCCATAATGATGAAAAGTATTGTTTCATGACATTTTTATTTAATTCACGACATTGTGAAACGATTCACAGTACTGACTCACAAACAAAATCAAAACACTATCATACCGCTTGATCAAAACATCGGCAACAGCAATAAGCAATGGGTGCCTTACAGTAAAGCTGTTCCCATTTAAATCTAGCAAGTTCAACTTATTCATATGTCTATGCAATCGTACTACATGTAATATAATGGGAACCACTGCATAATGGTCAAAATGAATATATCTAAATTTTATGCAAATTGAGCAAGATCAACACCATTTTTAAAAATAAAGTTAGAACCAATAAAGTAGACTAACCAGTTTTCCATTGTTATATATATAGATGTATAAAATATTACAATAGTAATTATTCATGAGGTTACAGTAATCACACTCATAACAGGAACTGGGCATTTTAAAATTAGTGGAATTAAATAATTTACCTTTCTTTAGATATTTAAAATCTGTGTGAGAAGTAGTTAAAAAAAAAAAAATGCTTACAAATAAATTACAGATTTCAAAAGTTGTACTTCTTTCAAATTTAAACAACTACCTGGATTGGTTTATACCCTCCCTCTCAGTATGTTTAAAAAGAGAGAGAGAGAGGAATACAGAAAGTTTACGTAAATAGGAATTTATACCAAGGACTATTTGTAAAAAACTACAGATGTATAATTACAAAACTAAATCAATATTTTACACAATTCATATAAGAAAGATATAAATTAGCTAAAAATATTTATTACTTCACTTTTTTTTTCCTGAAAAAATTTACATTACGGTGCAACAGATTTTGTTTACTTTGTGGAAATACTGAAAACTAACACTATCACATCGGATTGCAGTTTTCTTTCCTCCCCCCCCCCCAAATACGATAAAAAAATAAATGAAAATCATTTTACATTTTTAAATTTAACCATGGATAAGTTTAATAAGACAATTGAGGCATTGACAATGAAAATAAGGAAAGTGCCAAAAATTAAATTTTACAGGAGAAGCAACAGAAGTTTTGATGGTCCAATATCAAAATGAATAATCACGCTCTTGACTACAAATGGTTTATTGAAGCAAAAGACATAACAGGTAAGTGTGAAAAGAAAAAAAAAATATTTTAATTATTAGAAAAATTCCGGCAACGACTGAAACTAAATGAAGCTCGTTAGGCACTTGCCTCTTTTTCGATGCTATTGGAGTTGGAACATAGATTATTTTCAGTGAAAAAACGCAGTTTCGCAAATTTTGGCACTTACCTCATTTTCATTTTCAACGCCTCAATTAGAAAATTAATAAATACAAAAAGGGAATCTGAATAATTTCAGAAACTGGGCAAAGTTTATATTTAATTTACTTTAATATATATTCTGCAATATATTATTTTTAAATAAACGTTAAAATAATGCTGGAATTATAAATAACTAAATAAATCCAGTGTTCATTATTAATTAGTTTACATATTTATGGATACATAATTACTTTTATATAGAGAGATACACATATTTTAATATGCCATAAATTTAATATTTAATATACGTTCTTCAGACAAAATATATTTTTACTGTTTTTAATACACAATCATTTAGTCATCTCTTCAATATATTTTACTGCTTTTAATATAGATTCATTTAGTCATTTCTTATTACATTTATAACATAAATGTTATTTTTCAAGAGATACGAAAGCAAACACAAGCCTGGTTGCGTATCTAGTAAAAACATGTTTGTAAACAAACTAAAATATCTGGCGTTCTATGGTTTTCGCCACGGAGTAAAAAGACAGGAGAAGAAGGTAACGCTGAAATTTTGTGATGTTGTTTTCTGATGTTTACAGATGGCGCCAGCGTGCAATCCTTCCTTCTCTCCAGCTTCCGCAATGTTATTCAATGGGGAAATGTCTCGTTTTAATTATTTTTTTAAAAATAAAATCAAGCTGAAAAAATTTCGATTGAAAGCAAATTTTATTAAATAGAGTGTTTTAACCAACATGTATTTTTTAAGAGCCATTTTATACCAATTTTACTTTGAAAGAAAGCTTTTAAAAAATGACGATTCTTATGAACCGAAGCTAGCTAAAACAGACAATTGGGAGGAAGGAGAATGGATGAAATTTTGTAAAGAAAAAAAATAAACTTACTTTAGGTGCAGAAAACACGAACTCGAACTTTATTTTTCTCTTAGGGCTTTTTTTTGTTTTTCTTATCACTATCATAGCCTGTTTTACAACTAAGAACGAAGCATTTATTTGAAACATCTGAATTATGCAGTTTTAAGAACTTACAAACAAATTAAATTGCTTAAAATAAAAAAATTTTAAATGTACTTCAGCAAAATTCTATTGAAAACAACAGTATATCCGCGCCGAAGTAGGGAGGAATGACAAGTGGCGCCCTCAATATTTACCAAAAATTTAGATCACAGTTTCGTAGCTTTCTCCCATTGGACCTTCAACTTCTATTAATATTACTCCGTGGTTTTCGCCAAGAGATCGATCGCCAAAAACCACGTGACTGAATCGACCAATGAGATGGATGTATTTGATATGACTGCAGATTTGTGCCTTCTATTTAGAATTTCGCGTCCCGATTTCCAACTGAGATGCTACACCGGCTGACCCTCGCGCCATCTATTGAACACTTTCTAAAGCAACATTAATTCTAAGCGAATTTGGGAAGAAAATAAATAATTTAAGTTTTATTTGAATTATAATAGACTTATTTTATGGGGTGTCATAAAACTCACGTAGGAATATATATATAATATTTTCTAAAATACTTTATTTTCTTTCTTATTTTTTCAAATTTTATTTAATATAATTTTCGATGTTAGAAATAAATTTCAACTATTTTTTATACATTTTCGTATTTTTAAATGTTTCCATGTTTATTTTAAAGAATTTTATTTGGTTAGATTGTAAGAAGTTTAAATCCGTAAAATGAATATGATGAAGTTAAAATTTTCTTTGCAAACAACACATTCTTCACCCCCCCTCCCCCCCCCCAATATGATAATAATTTTTTTTTCTGATTTTGGTCCTGGACCTAGATGGATAAAATAACTGATGAAATGTATGCTTTATGTAAAAATGACTTTAAAATTTTATCTAAATGAAATTCGCGTCGTTTCTATGCTTTTTTTTCTAATTATTCCAATTTTATTGAAAAGTTAAAAAGCGGCTATTTATATCACTATTTTTTTTGTCCCTTTTTATCCATTAATAACAATTTAAAAAAATGTATTTTAACTTTTAAACTGTAAAAGAAAAAAAAAAAAACTATCAGTAAAAAAAAAAAAAAAAAAAAAAAAACAAAATTTATGAGCTGAAAACCTGAAAAGTTTATAAAATATATTAAGCATAGTAAACTCCGTGGGATGAAGATAAAATTCTCTTTGTAAAATAATCAACAACACATTACTCCCCTCCCTCCCCTGCTAATACTGTTTTATTTGAACTTGGGTCCTACACCAAGGTAGATTGCCTTCGTATAGGTTTTCTTAAGGAGATCAAACCTGTTTTTTTTCTCGAGTTTTTAAGTAGACTACAGAAAAATCCGAACGGTTAATTTGAGGACTGTGACCTGGAATCAAACCGAGCACTTCACACTTACTAGATTCGAAAGCAGAACATAACGACTACTGTTGGAGTATGTTTTATTTCAAAGAAAAATATATATATATATATGATGAAATGTATGCTTTGTGTATGTGATGTAAAAATTATTTTAAAATTTTAATATAAATCAAATTTGCATTATTTCCATGCTAAAATTATTCTTTCTAGTCCTTCCTATTTTAATTCAAAAATTTATACCATTAGCTTTTAAAAATATAAACAATTTTAGTCAAAAGATAAAAAGCGGCTATATAAATCACTGTTCTACTTTTATTTATTTATTTGATTCATTAATTAGAAAAAAAAGTATTTTAACTTTCAAAATGATAAAAAAAAAAAAAAAAAGAGTTTGTAAAAATTTTTTAATTTATGAACTGAAAACTTGAGAAATTTATAAAGTAACATTAAGTATAATGAACTCAGTGGGATGAAGGTGGAATTTACCTTGCAAAATGACCAACACATTCACTTCAACCCCTTCTCCCCTCTAAAGCTGTTTTATCTGCACTTGGTAGACCTAGGTAGATTGCCTAAATATTGGTTTTTAGAAGAGACCTAGCCTGTATTTGCTCGAATTTTGAAGAAAACCACGGTATACTCCGAACATGAAGTTAACGAGTGCAACCTGGAATCGAACCAGGCACTTCACGTCAACCAATTTATTTTAAAGTAAGAAAATTATTTAACTGATAAAATGTATGCCTTGTATGCAGTATAAAAGTTACTTCACAGTTTTATCTAAAACAATTTGCATTATTTCTCTGCAAAATTATATTTTTTAGTCATTCAAAAATTTGTACCATTAATTTTTTAAAAAATTATGACGATTCTAATGAAAAGGAAAAGTGTGGTTATTTAAATCGTTATTCCAAATTTATTTTTTATTCTTAGAATAATAATAATAATAATAAAAGTTTTAGCTTTTAGAATGCTAGGATTCACTAACGGCCAAGAGGTCCTGTCATTGAAGCTGTAGACATGAGGTGCTGGGTTTGATTCCTGGTCGCACTCGTTGGCCTAGCCGTTCGAAGCGTTCGGTGGTTTTCTCCGAAACTATGTTAAATACGGCTAAGATCCCTTAGAAAGACCCCCATGTAAGGCACTCTCACACAGGCCTAGGATCCTAGTGCAATCAATCGGCCTCAATCCTAAAACCATCAACAACTTTTAAAATGTTTAAAAAAAAGTCAGTTTGTAAAAAAATTAAATTTATGATTATGAACTGATAACCTGAAAAATTAATAAAATATATTAAATGCAATAAACTTACTGTGCAAAAATCTCTTGCAAAATAATCAAAATATTAACTTCACTCCCCACCCCTCCATGATATTGTTTTACCTAACTTAGGTCTTAGACCTAGGTGGATTGCTTTCATATTGGTCTTTTTAAAGGGGCCTAGCCTGTATTTACTCGAGTTTTGAAGTAAACCACGGAAAACTCCGAACGTTTATTTTGACGACCGTGACCTGGAATCGAACCAAGCACTTCCCACTGACTAGTTTCCAGAGCAGAGCCATACTGCTACAGATGGAGCATGTTTTACTTCGAAGAAAAATGAACATATCAAATACATGCTTTGTATGTGAAGTAAAAATGATTTTAAAATTTTATCAGAATCAAAACTTACATTATTTCCATGCTAAAATTATTTTTTCTAGTCATTCGAATTTTAATTACAAAATTTATACCATTAGCTTTTAAAAAACGAAACAATTTTAATCAAAGGATAAAAAGAAGCATTTAAAATTACTATTCTATTTTTATTTATCTATTTATTTATTCGATTCATTAATTTAAAAAAAGAAATGTTACACCCAATTAAAATTTTTAAATAGCTGCAATTAATAGCTGCATTTAATCTAAATCATCTAAAATTATATATATATATACAGTCGGTAACAAAAGTCTCCGAACACTAGCGAAAATTCCTATGTAAAAAAGGTTCACTTAATACAGTTTTGTTAAATAAATCCTTGTCGAATCCTGTTCTTAGTCAGTCTAAAAACAGAATTCGACAAGGATTTATTTAACAAAACTGTTTTAAGTGTACTTTTTTTACATAGAACAATCATAGAACAATCATATGCTAAAAATGATATTATAATTTAAATTATATATTTCTAAAAGGCATAATAGTAATAGACGACCCGACAAATGTTGCCTGCCGTGCAAGGTATGACTTTGTACGGCAAACGATTGCAGAAAAACTGCAGCACGAACACTGTGTAAAGGTATTAAAGTCTGCAGCAAAAGTATCCGAGCACTAGTCAATATTTCCGATGTCAAAAAAGTACACTTAAAACTGTTTTGTTAAATAAATCCTTGTCGATTAAGTAATATATGTATGTATAAAGATGTGTGTGTCGATGATGTAATGTATGTATGTCATATTCTGAGACTGACTAAGAATATGACTCGACAAGGATTTATTTAGCAAAGCAGTATTAAGTGTACTTTTTTTAGATAGGGATTATTGCTAGTGCTCAGATACTTTTGCTGCCGACTGTAGAAACATTTGCTCCAATTGTTCTTCAGCTCAGTGCGTGCTAGTTTTTCTGCAATCATTTGCCGTGCAGAATCAAATTTTGCACGGCAGGCAACATTTGTCGGATCGTCTATTACTATTATACTCTTTGAAGAATTAAAATTTTAAATTGTAATATCATGTTTAGCATATGGTTGTTCGAACAGACAACTTTTACACAATTTTACTTTGAAATATAAAGATATCAAATGCTTTCTGCCGTGCAACGCTCGGAAGACAAACTTTCCAAAAACGGCACGCAAAAACCGGTCTAGCTTTTCCTCCAGCTGTTCTTCAGCTCAGTGGACGATTGCGTAGAGTAAAATCCGGTCCCAAAACGAACTTTCCAGGACGCATGTATCATGACTAGCGCCATCTGTCGTCACAACTAGAAAGTGTATTTATTAATTTGATTTATGTACGCACTACGCATGCAGTTATTTCGTTTTATTATTTAAAAATAAATAGCAATACTGAATATGATTTTATTTTTAATTTATTTAATTTATTCATTTATTTTTAGACTCATGTTGTTATGAACCTTAAATGAACCTTAAAAATTTTGTTAGAACAAACATTTGTGATTTCCCCCCAGATTCAGATGTCCGCTGTTAAGAATTCTTAACTAAAGATCTTTAAAAAGATGCATTTTCATTGGTCAATCGAAATGAAAACAATCTTTATTTCCGATTTTCCCCGACCATATCTTAAAATAGCAATTCAGATGTCCGTTTAAAGATCTTTAACTTTAAGGATCTTTAAATTCTTAAGGATAGCTCTACACCTCTCCTTAAACTTAAAGATCGGCAGCCATCTTGTTTTTTTATGTGTACTGTGATTTTGTATTGTTATTTTTTTCGAATAAAGTAAGTAATAAGGTATTTTTCTCAAATCATAATTTTTCTGTTGTTCCATATTAGATATTATAGATGCATTTGTGCTGTCTTAATTTAAAAAAAAAAAAAAAAAAAAACGAAAGAAAAAAATGATTTTATATTATAAATTTCAGGTTTCCTAATTTCGTATGCACTGAGAAAAAAAAATATATTTTTTGTGCTTCATATTAATATATTCATTAATATTCAGTTTTCTAAGTCATTACAGACCCCTCTCTTTAAACTAAAAGATCAGTAGCTTTAAACTTAAAGGTCAGTTTATTACAAACTTGCTTGAAATTCAGGCATTGTTTCTTTTTTTTTCTTTTTTTAGAAAAATAGCTTTTATTTTTAATTTATAAATCAAGTCTTGATAAATATCAACTTTCGCTTAGCATGTATTGATTCACTGATATACCTCGATAGCGTATCTTTTTTTGTATATTTGTAAAAGATTTTAAACTTTATAATCGTAAGAGAATATTTATTTGTATGTTCGATTAAATGCTGTAGCTATTTTCATATTTTTACTTTACTTTTTCAGCTTTCGTCTCTTACTTTCTATTTATGTATAACTCAACTACTGTTTTAAAAGAATGAATAATTAAAGAAATAATAGGATGATATTTGAATTGCATGTTTATGAGTCATAACTTGTTTATTAAGTTACATAGAAATGTTTTTTTTTTTTTTTTTTTTTTTGTAATAACCATGTACTAGCTGGAACCCGTCGAATTCGACGATCACTTTATTGACCGTAATGTTTCAAAAACCGTCGCATCATTATTTAAATGTGTTTCATGATAAAACATCTAATATGGTTTACGACATTTCACTTAAAAAAAGAAAGTCGGAAAAATGCTTATAAATAGAAATACTGTATATGACATCACTTTCTACAAAGTACTGTCAATGTGACGTCAAACAGACTTCAAATAAACAGATGCTATCTTTTATTTTCTATTTCGTTAAATACTAAGACTATATGTTAGCTGACCCGTCAGGCGTTGCCCGGGCCTATGATAATCTTAAATGAACCTTAAATTTGTATTATTTTATACCTTTAACTCGATTTTGTTTGAATTTCTGTTTTTGAATGAAAACATCACGAAAAAAATAATCCTTTGTAAAAAAAAAAATACCTTAAACAGAACGGAACTCGGGTTCGTGACCCAGTGCCTGCGGCACGTATATGCAAGCCGCTAATACCATGAAAAAATTCTCAAAAATTAACCTTGAACCGAACGATCCTCTGACTCGTGTTACCGCTGCCTGTGGCTGCGGCAACGTATAGCAGGTATGCTACGCAGGCGCTGCAAAATCTACTTTCCTCCACCAGGGAGCGCAGTATGTTGTATACGAACATCACCAATCGCCTTGTATTTCCAAGACCTTTCAAATAAGGTGTCACATGGTCGTGTCAACTTCAAAATCCTTTAGTTGCACTTTCCACCACCAGGGGGCACAGTGTGTTCTATAGGAACATCACCAACGGTCAAGAAATACCAAGGCCTTTAAAATAAGGTGCGACATGATAGGGCCCACTACAAAATCACTCAGTTCCACTTTTCACCACCAGGGGGCGCACTATATTACATACAAACATCCCCAATCAACATGAAATTTCAAGACCTTTATCAAAAACCGCCTTGAATTCCCAAGACCTTTTAAATAAGGTGTCACATGGTGGTGTCAGCTGCAAAATCCTTTAGTTGCACTTTCCACCACTAAGGGGCGCAGTGTGTTCTGTATGAACATCACCAACGGTCAGGAAATACCAAGACCTTTAAAATAAGATGTAACATGATAGGGCCCACTACAAAATCACTTAGTTCCACTTTTCACCACCAGGGGGCGCCCTATATTATATACAAACATCCCCAATCAACATGAAGTTTCAAGACCTTTATCAACAACCTCCTTGAATTTCCAAGACCTTTTAAATAAGGTGTCACATGGTGGTGTCAGCTGCAAAATCCTTTAGTTGCACTTTCCACCGCCAGGGGGCGCAATATGTTCTGTACTAACATCACCAACGGTCAGGAAATACCAAGACCTTTAAAATAAGATGTAACATGATAGGGTCTGCAGCAAAATCACCTAGTTCCATTTTTAACCACCAGGGGTCGCACTATATTGTATGCAACAGAAAGTGATTTTTTAGTATTCGACTCTAGTCCCCATATGTACAATTTCTTCACCGTGAAGTAATTTGAAGCTTAGTTAAGCTCGTAAACGTGTTTTTAACCCGTTTCCCAAACGGGTGGGAAACGGTTTCCCACCCGTTTCCCCCGGGGGGGAAACCCTTTCCCCCCGGGGGGGGGGAACCGTTCGACTTTTTTTTATATTTCTCTTCTCATAGCACATCTACAGACCAAGACCTTTTTTTAGACACCTCAACCAAATTTTTACACCACGCAGTTCTCTCAATATAGTGGAGACAGACAAAAACATGTTTCAAATTAATATATAGAGTCATAGATATAGTAATATACATAGATCTATCATCCCCATGTTAACGTGCAAAGATTTTTGATGCCGAAAAAGTTTTTGGCATCAGCCATGATGAGAGAGTATAAAACTCGAAAACAACAATGGAATAGAATGTTGATATCATAGATATAGTAATAAGACATGGTTGATATATATTGAAAATGCCGAAGTACTGCGCGGCTTTTAATTGTAGAAATAAATTTATGAAAGGAAGTGGAATAAGTAAGTTAAATTTAACTAATTTATGAAAAATATGATTCTTTATAATCAGTTGCTTTGTTATTATTATGGTTTAAATACTGTTTTGATTTTTAATGAAATACATTTTTTAAAATTTTAATATTTTTTAAGTTTTTATATTAGTAAGTAATATCGAATTTTCAAAATTCTTTTAAATGTAGTTAGCAGTGGCTGAGGTAAAACCCGCTTGTTTTAATATATTATAACTAGTATTACCACAAGACTTTCTTCTCTATTTAATTCTATACCAATTTACGCAATACATATTATTTATTAAGTTATAATTTATTAAAGATATTTTCAATGATGAATGCAGACGATTTTTTTTCTTAAAGCAGTATAATAATAAATGCTGAAAAAAATCATTTTTGTGCAGACATGAAAAGATATACAGTCGAATTTTGTTAACGTGAATCTCAAGGGGGATCAAAAATCTGTTCATCTTATCAGTAGTTCATGCTATCAGTAACTCATCGTCATATAACTAAAGTAATCTTCATTTTGACGGGGATTGTGGTAACAGTTCATGTTAAAAGTAATTCACGTTAACGAGGTTCGACTGTATATATATATATATATGTCTATACTATATATATATTATATATAACATTAAAAATAAAAGAAATCAGTAGCTTCGTTTTAAATTAATACAGATGTATGGTTCAACCATTCGTTTTAGAAATATTGACGAGTTCTTTCTAAAATATCCACATTGAAAATTTACACAGGCCCCGGGGGAAGAGCACATCCTTCCCAGGAGGAAAGCAATGCTCCTACATGCACACATTTTTTTTTCAAGTTTATTACTACTATTATCAATAATTCATATAAATTTTACATTCATGCGTTAAAAATAACTCACATTATATACATTTATATGAAATTTTGTCCTATACTGTTATGTTAAGTACTTAGAAAAGGAAAAAAAATAGGATGGCAGCGCCACCTGTTGAGGGATTGATTCCCAAATCTAATCAGCACCAGTTTAGGTCAAGATCCAACTGAATACAAGTTTGGTCGAATTTCGTTCATATTAGGGGCTATAAATCGAACATATAAGCGAGACGTATTAACCCTGGACGATAGGACCCATGCCCCAGCCCGCCCGATTCCCGCTCTTCGATGTCTT
The DNA here is from genome assembly GCA_963930645.1 of Salticus scenicus. Taxonomy (NCBI): domain Eukaryota; kingdom Metazoa; phylum Arthropoda; class Arachnida; order Araneae; family Salticidae; genus Salticus; species Salticus scenicus. The sequence goes on from OZ005651.1 coordinate 87,013,883, forward strand.
TTTCTAGTCAACTTTCTCCCCTTGTTACTTCCGGTGTGAGCCTGTTTTTTTTTTTTTTTTTTTTAAACATACTTGACATTGTGAGTTTTTTTGGTTTTCTTCCCATGCTATTCCTATGGGGTTTTTAGCTTTTTTTCCCCTCTTTTCCTACATTCTAAAGTGGCGGTGGACGATGGTTAGGGTTATAAAGTGGACGATGATTATTTTAACCGTTAAATGTCTTCTGATCTGAGGAGCTACAGTGGTAGAAAGTTCTGAAACACGAACATTTGTAGTAAGGAGGATACTTGAAAAAATTTGTGCCCAGGAAAAAAAAAAAAAAAAAAAAAAAAAACACTTAACCCTAAAATTTAATCAAAATCGTCACATTCACTTCCGAGTAAACTCATTTAATGCTATAAATTTCGACTGGCCGTTAAAGGGTTAACGCGATTTTTTCTAAAGATGAGGATATGTCCATTCGTTTTAGCTCTCTAAAGAACACTTAACCCCAAACTTTTATAAACACCATTACATTAATTTCCGAGTAAAACTAATTTCTATTATATGTTGCGACTGGTCGTTAAAGGGTTAACGCGAATTTTCCTGAAGATGAGGATATGTCCATTCGTTTTAGCTCTCTAAAGAACACTTAACCCCAAACTTTTATAAAAACCATTACATTAATTTCCGAGTAAAACTAATTTCTATTATATGTTGCGACTGGTCGTTAAAGGGTTAACGCGAATTTTCCTGAAGATGAGGATATGTCCAATCCCTTTATCTCTCTAAAGAACACTTAATCTCAAACTTTTATTAAAATCGTTATATCCATTTCCGAGTAAACCTAATTTCTATTATATCTTGCGACTGGCCGTTAAAGGGTTAACGCGAATTTTCCTAAAGATGAGTATATGTCCAATCGCTTTATCTCTCTAAAGAACACTTAATCCCAAATTTTTATAAAAATCGTTATATCCATTTCCGAGTAAACCTAATTTCTATTATATGTTGCGACTGAACGTTAAAGGGTTAACGCGAATTTTCCTGAAGATGAGTATATGTCCATTCGCTTTATCTCTCAAAAGAACACTTAATCCCAAACTTTTATAAAAATCGTTACATCCATTTCCGAGTAAACCTAATTTCTATTTTATGTTGCGACTGGCCGTTAAAGGGTTAACGCGAATTTTCCTGAAGATGAGGATATGTCCAATCGCTTTATCTCTCTAAAGAACACTTAATCTCAAACTTTTATAAAAATCGTTATATCCATTTGCGAGTAAACCTAATTTCTATTATATGTAGCGACTGGCCGTTAAAGGGTTAACGCAAATTTTCCTGAAGATGAGTATATGTCCATTCGATTTATCTCTCAAAAGAACACTTAATCCCAAACTTTTATAAAAATCGTTATATCCATTTCCGAGTAAACCTAATTTCTATTATATGTTGCGACAGGCCGTTAAAGGGTTAGCACAAATTTTTCTGAAGATGAGGATATGCCCAAACGTTTTAGTTCTTAAAAAAAATTTAAAAAAAAAGACACTTAACTTCAAACTTTAAACAAAATCGTTATATCCATTTCTGATTAAACTCAATTTCTACTACATGTTGCGATTTTCAGTTAAAGGGTTAACACCAATTTTCTTGATGCTAAGGATGTTCCAATTGTTTTAGGTCTCTAAAAAGCACTTATCCCAAACTTTTATTAATATCTTTATAACCATTTCCGAGTAAACATAAATTTCTACTCTATACAGTCGGTAACAAAAGTGTCCGACTGCATTGCGATTGGCAATTAAAGGGTTAACTTTAATATCTCAAAAGATGAGGATAAGTCCAATAGTTTTTTCGACCATAAAAACTTCTAACCAGACAGAAATAGTAGACAGAAACGATAAATTTCTTTAAATGTCGTTATTCCATACAAAAAAAAAAAAAAAAAAAAAAGGAAGAAGAAGAAGAAGAAAAGAAAAAGAAAAGAAGAAGAAAAGAGAGAAAGAAAAATGAGTATCTGGAGTTTTTTCATTCATCTTTAGTACATAAATTATTCATAAATTTTATTTGCTAAATTATCTGTGTGTATTCCCGTGTATATTCAGTCGGGGAAAGACATCCACAAGAGAGTAAAATGGCCGTCTTTTCCCGAATAAAAAAGGCATCACTTTTTCGGCCTCGCTGATCAATCTATGTCTTATTACTATATCTATGTATAGAGTTCTAACAACCACGTGACTTTCTTCTTAGAAACCGTACTTTGCTGAAGGACAACGCTAATTTTTCCATGCTTTTGGAAGCGTAGTAGTCGATTTTTTTATGCTTTTACAAATACATTTACAACACTGTGTTACAATAAATTTGTAACACTATTCCGCAATGATAAAATGGGTCAGTGGGGTCAACTGTCCCTCAGCAAACATGCTCGTGACGTCATCTGTTAGAACTCTATAGATTAGGATTATACACAAACGGAACCCTTGCAACTTCGATGAAGTAAATTTTTCAAGTTTTTTGCAAATACAGTCGGCAGCAAAAGTATTCGAGCACTAGCAAAAATTCCTATGTAAAAAATCTGATGTGGGCACCACATGACTTCCTTATACACTTTTAGAAATATACATAATGTTAAAAAATATTGTCACTGGACCCGAAACAGTTGGCTAAAAATATTTTAAAAAAATGCATGCATACGTAAAAAAAAAAAAAAAAAATAAATAAATAAAATTGTGCCTTGAGGGGACTCATTTTAAAATCCTTGGGGGGGGGGGGGACTCATGTCAAAGTTGTGCCTTGGGGGGGGGGGACTTCGGATCCGAAACAATTGGATAAAAGTGTTAAAAAATGCATTTTCACCGTGTTTCTGAACTATTCCGGAAGTTTCAAATCTCTAACTAGTCGGGAACGGGAAGTTAGTTAAATAGATTTTCTGTTGAATCATATAAACGCTGCTAAAGGCAGCAGTGACACGAAGCAGTTGGCTAAAAATATTTAAAAAATGCATTGTCACCGTGTTCTGAGCTTTTCTGGAAGTTTTAAATGTCTAGCTAGTCGGGAAGTTAGTTAAAAATCGATTGCAAGATTTGTACTGGTAACGCTGCCGAAGGCAGCAGGTATCGGAAACAGTTGGCCAAAAATATTAAAAAAACGCATTGTAAACGTGTTCTGAGCTTTTCTAAAAGTTTCAAATGTCTAGCTAGTCGGGAAGTCAGTTAAATTGCAAGATTTGTCCAAACCGTTTTTGAGTTATTACCGTTTTTTGATACATTATGGCCAAAACCTATGTATTTTTGTCATTATGAACCTAATTTTCCTAAATATCTCCAAAACGGAAAATCATACAAAGTCCAAAACGGGAGGTGCACAACTAGATGTTATAACAAACCTATGTACCAATTCGCAACTTTCTACGTCCAACCGTTTTTGAGTTATGCGACATACACACACACACACACACAGACACACACACACACATACAGACGTCACGAAAAATCGTGTAAAATCGCTTATATCTCTAAAACGAGAGCTCGTGTTCAGACGACACTTGCAGGTGTACAACTATACATCATGACAGTCACACGTATAAATTGGCAACATTCAGCGATCATTCGTTTTCGAGCAATGTGAAATACAAAATCCATTTCGCAAATCGGGATTACTATACTTCCTTATACTTTGTATAAGGAAGTAAAAAAGGTACACATAATGTAGTTTTGTTAAATAAATCCTTGTCGAATCCTGTTCTTAGTCAGTCTAAGAACAGCATTCGACAAGGATTTACTTAACAAAACAGTGTTAAGTGTGCTTTTTTTATAAAGGAATTTTTGCTACTGCTCGGATACGGTTGCGGCCAACTGTAGTCATACATTTTGAACGCTTGAAAACGGCTTTGCAAACGGAAGTGTTTCATTTGTATGTACCTCTAAGTCCCGTCACACACTGAAGAGACATAAGACAAAGTTTGATGCGACATGCGACACACGCATGTTCTAAACAGTTTTCAGGACATAAAGTTGTATTTAAAGCATGCGCGTGTCGCATGTCGCTTCAAACTTTGTCTCATGTCTCGTCATTGTACAACGGGCCTTAGGGTTTCTGAATCATTTTTATGCTTAATTGTAACCCTGAGGCAGAGGAAGATGTTATGTTTACAATATCATTATTCATGCTATCTGGTAGAATTTTGTGAGGTATTAAATGTTATTACTTTATGCTTTTCAAGATGACTACTTGCTGGCTTTTAAATGAAGAATGTTCTGGCCTTAAAACAGAGATGTTAATAAAAAGCTAATTAAGGTATGTATTCGGCATTTTAAAAATATGTAATTATATAAGTTTGCTCACATATTCTGAATTATGCTTTTTATTTTATAGTATTCATAGATTTGTTTAGACATTTGTTTGCATAATTAAAGTCTCTATATCACCTACTACACTTTCTATTTTAAAATTTGTAATTACTGTAAATATGAACATCTGAATGCTGAATCACTTTCATATGTGGAGGAAACATTATTCAACCTTGCCATTCATGCTGGCTAGTATCATTTTGGAAAGCATTTAATGTTACTACTATGCCTTTCAAGGTGTATTCTTGATGGCTCTAAAACGAAGAGTGTGCTGACTTTAAAACAGGGATGGTGATGAAAATTTAATTTAATTAAATTAAGGTATGTATTCGGCATTTTTAAATTCATGTAATTAATTATAAAAGCTTGCTCACACATTCTGAATTATGCTTTTTTATTTTTAGTATTGATAGATTTATTTAGGCATCTGTTTGCATACTTTATACTTTATTAACCTAATGTACTTTCTATTTTAAATTTTGTAATAACTGTATATGAATATCTGAATCACTTTCATACGTGTAAGAAGCATTATTCAACCTGGTCATTCATGCTAGCTAGTATCATTTTGGAAGGCATTTAATGTTACTACTATGCCATCCAAGATTACTATTTGCTGGCTTTTAAAAGAAGGACGTTCAGAATTCGATGTTGATGAAAATCAAAGTAAATAAATAAAGGTATGTATTCTCCATTACCAATCATTATTACCACGTTTTTATTAACTTGCTTTCTTGTTTGCCCATGAAAAATTGTGCAATCGATTTTTAACTAACTTCCTGACTAGCTAGACATTTAAAACTTTTAGAATAGCTCAGAACACGATGACAATGCATTTTAATACTTTTATTCAATTAATAAATGTTTGAAAAATTCTTATAATTGCTCTCTTTATTACGCATTTGATCATTTTCTTTCAAGTTGATGGGATAATTCATCAAAAACATTTTAAGATATTTATTAATACATAGAACTGTCAAGTTTATATGATTCAACAGAAAACTTAAAAACGTGGTATATAAAAAATTCTTTTTTATCTTGTAATAATTTGCATTATATGTTTACCTAATTATTTATTTAAAATTTCGACTTCTTCATGTGATATTTCTCATTTCATTCTGTGAAAAGTTTAAAAAGGTTTTCATATTACACGAATACATGCACATACATATTTAAAGGGATAGTGAACATTATAAATAGTTTTTGTAAATTAATGTCTTTAGATTTATCAAAATTTTCAGATAAATGCATTGAAGTATAGCAATATTAATTACATTAAAATTTCTAGAAAACTTTAAATTAATAAAATAAAATTTTAAATTATAAATTTTTTGTAAATTTTCAAAATGCTTCATTCTATTTACTTTTTATTTCCCTCATGTTACTTTATTATATTTTAACAATATACTTTAAACATATTTGAATATTATTTTGTGCATTCATGGGTGATTTTTTTTTATGTTCGAATCCTAAAATTTACCATAAATTTAATTGGTACAGAACTTTGAATAAACACCATAAAATACAAGAACTCGCAACAATTGTTTCGGATTGAAAGAAAGCACGACCCTTTGCCAGCCGAATAAAGTAGGCACGAGTGCTGCAAACAAAGGGGCAACGCAAATTTGTCTCCCTTCGTCATCGTTAACGTTGTTCATAAGCGGAGCCATCGTCTTAGTTTTGGCTGGGTTGTGTTCTTTCATTTCTTGCACCTTTTTTACCACTTTTCCATGACATTTTTGATCCTAGGTGGCTATGCAATCCTCAGTCTTTTTTGTGTTCTTCCACCCCTTCCACCTAGATTTTACCTCTATTTATGGGACACATAGTATAAATAGATAGCATAGATCAGTGCAAAACTAATGTCCTGAATTAGGTAAGTAATTAACACTTTTCAGGAATTCAAAAATTTCCTTTATTATTATTATTATTATTATTATTATAAATTTATCCCTTTCTTTGAGATCCTTTTGAGAGCAGTTTTCTATCACAATATCTTACTATACGCTGGAAATAATCTGATCTCCTTTTAACTAAAAAATGATGACACACGAAGTCGAAATATTTCAATGTTTTTCACGCCCTGTCAAATAATTCAGAAATCAGACGTCTTTCTCCAACTTTCTGATATGAAATCTGATAAATACGCATTCTTTATTTTGTCAACGGAAAGGTCAGGATACGCAGTATATTTTGAGATATATCTAGGTATTCAGAACCATGTGTTGATTTTACGAGTTACATTTTTAAACTAAATGTTACGTGTATTGTGAAATGCTAGAACTTTTTAAGAGATTTTAATGCCTACTGGATAATTGTTTTTAGTTAAAAATTTTATTGTACCTTATTTTTCTATAAAATAATAGGAATTATCATGAGAATTGGATCAAACAAAAAATGAATGTTTAATGAATATTATATTTATAACTTGTCAGAAGAGAATGATCTAAATTTATAATCTTAATTAACTTCTAATCTCTCACAAGCGACACTTTCTAAACTGACACATCTCAAAAATTAAAACTATTCATAAGTGAAAACAATGATAATAATTATCTTTTAAAATTTGGAATGGATTGAGAAAAAATCAATTTATGTATCGAGTCTGAAATAGATTATTTATTTCAATGTACAACCCGAATATAGTCGAGTCAAAGAGTTCACTAACCAATTTATTCTTCATATGTTTTTGATCTAATTAGTTGAAGAGTTTTAGGCAATAAAATTGTAAAAATCCATACACAAAATATGATATAAATATTTGAATTCGGTCAATTTAAATGATAATCAAGGAAGTTTAATGGCAATTGTATAAGTATACATTCTGTTCCTCTGGTATTCATATTTTAAAATCAAGGATTTTAAGATGTGCCAAACTTTTTTGTGATTAAATACGCAGGTGCCAACATTTCTAATTTATTCCGGAGCATTCTTAGTACCCATCTTTTTTTCATACCTTTTTTAGTAATATTCTTCTTAGTTAATCGTAGTTACATATGGAAAAAAAATTGCTCTACAAAAATTGCGGTGTGAAAACAGGGCGGGTACTAATAAACGCTCCGAAATAAATTGAAAAGTTTTGCAGCTCTGTTAATTGTACCTCCAGATTTTCTAATCTTACATTGTTTAAGTTGAAGCAATATAGATAATTTAATGTTAAATTATTTAACTTAATGTGTTTTATATTATATATATATATATTGTAAATTTAGTTAATTTTAAATGAAATTTTAAATAGATAATATCACCTTTCCTTTTATTGGAATAAAAACCAATATGTTTCACATTTTCTTAATTTATTAAAACCCGGTAGAAATGTTAATTTATTAAAATCCATTAAAAATTAATTAAAATATAATAAAATAAAATAAAATAAATGCTTTTTTTTCTGTTTATAAAAGGTTTTAAAATTTATACAACATGATTTGGAATGTTAAAGACAATATTAATTCATACAATTATAACCGAAGATCTTACTCTAAAGAAGATTTGTTTGGGGAGGTGACACGTACAGTCGGTAACAAAAATGTCCGAACACTAGCAAAAATTCCTATGTAAAAAAAGTACACTTCATACGGTTTTGTTAAATAAATCCTTGTCGAATCCTGTTCTTACACTGACTAAGAACAGGATTCCATAAGGATTTATTTAACAAAACCGTATGAAGTGTACTTTTTTTACATAGGAATTTTTGCTAGTGTTCGGACACTTTTGTTACCGACTGTATATACCTTTATTAATTTTTTAGGAAATTTTTGTTATACGTAATTTCAAAAATACTTTATTACAAAATGTGCAGTAATTTTATATTTGAGTTTATTAGTTGACTTTTACGGTTGAGAATTGCATAATTTTCTTTATATATTAAAAAAAAGTTACTGTCGCTGGCGTCAATTTTTTTTTGTCTGCAACAGCATCTTCTAACGGAGGGCAGGGCCCTTCGCGTCATGAGAGGTATCAATGTGTTCAGAGTACTCCAAGGCAGACATTTCAGCCGCTTAGAAATTTCTATCATTTTAATTAAAGAAGTTATTAACTAAAAACGACAAGTTTATGAAGGTACTCTATTTTCCATTTTGAAGAAAGTTTCTCCCAATGACGTTGTTCTTCTGTCATGAAGTCATTTTACACGGGAAAATTAAAATATGATCCATGGTAGTACGTAGGTAGGTAGGTAGGTTCGATTTAACGTCGCACCAGTACTGCGCTGTGGATAGATGGCGACGGTCTGGGACGCACCCCTAGAGATACTCCGGTCACATGCCATCACAATTTTGATCCTTCCCGGAAGGGATCCCCACCCCCGCTTTGGTGATCCCCAGAGGTATAGTGTGGGTGGGAACATGGAGGACTTTGCGGTCATGACAGATTTTATGTGCACTAGCCACGATTAGTGTAGTGTACACGACGGTCTTTGGCCGGCTCAGGTATCGAATCGGCAATCTTCCAATTACGTGCTCGGCGCTTTACAGACTAGGGTACCGCAGCGCGAAACCATGGATGTAAAAAAGAAAGAAAATGAATATCAACCTTTTTTTCTCTACTTTTAGAAAATTAATTTTATTACACGGGAAAATTAAAATATGATCCATGGTTGTAGGTAGGTAGATAATTAGGTAGGTTGTGTTTGACGTCACACCATTATTGCGCTATGGAAAATTGGCGACGGTCTGGGACGCACCCCCTATGGATGTTCCGGAGACATGCCACCACAATTTTGGTCCTACACGAAGGGGATAGTCCCCCGCTTCAGTGGCCCCCAGAGGTATAATTTTGATAGGGACATGGAGGATATTGCGGCCACGATATATTTTACGTGCACCAGCCACCATTAGCGTACACGACGGTCTTTGGCCGGCTCGAGAACCGAACCCGCTATCTTCCAATTACGAAGGGGTACCGCAGTCCGGATCTAAGGTTGTAAAAAATAAATAAAAAGGGTCATATACTAAAGCTGTAATGCAAAATGGTCTAGATATTATGAATTTCTTTCTATTAAATATATATATAAATATTATATACTGGGTGTTTATAAAGTCCCGGACCCATTTTGATGTTTAATAACTCATAAAATAATAAAGATAGATTAAAATTAATAACATAAATGGTTAGATAGACTCAAAAAGTTTCATGACCCTTGTCGATGAACTTCCACGTGTGCCCCCTTTGTCGCACGGAGAATATCAAGTCGATAGTCAATTTCCCGCCAGGTAGCGGCAAGCATGTCGGCATCCACAGAGGCTATTGCGGTTGTAATTCAGACTTTTAGGTCATCAATGTTCGACACTCTCCTCCTGTAAACATTGTCCTTTACAAATCCCCAAAGAAAAAAGTCCAGCGGCGTTATATCAGGTGATCTGGGTGGCCAAGGATTTGGACCTCCTCGCCCAATCCATCTTCCTGGAAAATGGTCATTCAAAGAAGTACGAATGATGGTACCCCAATGAGGTGGTGCACCATCTTGTTGCAAAAAGACATGTGGCTGAAGCTCTTCTAGTTGTTGAAATACGAAGTTTTCCAACATGTCTAAGTATACGACTGATAAGACCGTCTTTTCTGTAAAAAAGAAAGGCCCAATGACTCGGTCGTGCATTAGTCCACACCACATATTAACATCACCACACATTACATCAAAAGTAAACATAACATTGCAATAGTTGCCAAAAACAAAAGAGAGAAAAATGCAATTAATAAGCAGACGATATTTAGAAAAGTACAGGTATTTAGACTGGAAAATGAAATTATCTGAAATTAACCACACGCGCAGACGATATTTACAAAAGTAAAGATATTCAAACCTGAAAAGAAAATATATGAGTTATTCCATCAATAAATGTCATAAGTTTGTTTATATCTTCATTATTTTATAAATTATTAAACATCAAAATGGATCCGGGACTTTATAAACACCCTGTATTACAATTTGACATTGAATATGAGGATTTCCATAATAATTTTCTGCTTTTGTTTTGTAATATGCACTAATAATATTCCTTTTCAGTGAAAGAAAACAGCCAGTAGGCGGCCAGAGCTTTGCAGGTGTTAATAAGTAAAGTTAGTCGGGGGTTGGTGAGCGGAGCGAGCACGGGGCAGAGCCCCCTAGTGTGTTTAAAAATTTACAAAGTATTATATAAAAACAAAAGATTATGAAATTCGTTAGATATTGTATTGCTAATGACTAAATAAAAATTTCTCTTTAAAATTAACTGACTTATTTTCAGTAATCTATATTTAAGTAGCCATTCGCTCAAAATTGTTGAAAATGTGTTTGCAAAAATTGCAAAAATATTTTTTAAATACCTATATTCTACTAGTAGAAAAATTTTATTTGCATGTTGTATGAAACATAAACCAGAACTCCCACTTTTCTTTCCAGGTTAAATTACGAGTTACTTTATGAGGATAACAACAAATTGAAGAAGAATGTATGATCACCTTAATAAAAAGCTTAATGCCTCATAAAAGTACATTTAAATTGTGCTATTTTTTATATGTATATATTTTTATTGGTATCAGTTGCTTTACTTGGATTTCATACTCTTTGGCTATACATTGTATGCTGAGGTGTTCCGAATGCTTTTTCTCATTCAATTTTGTGGCACGGTGGTTCGCACACGTCAAGGTAATTATTACAATAAGATTTTATACAAAAGGTACGGTATTTGGCTAGATAAAAAAAGAATAACAGAAATGTTATGAAATATTCAAACATTTCTTTTATAAGTTTTAAATGTTTTTACAATTTTTTTGCGTATACAAAGGTGAGTCCCCCCCCCCCCTCCCGATACATTTACTTTGTTGTTATTATTAGTGAAACTCTTACCTCATTTTCCTTTCACATTGGTTGTCTTTTTTCATTCATTAAGATATTATGGAAAATAAAAATAAAAAAACCATTTCCTATATGTCGATGTGCTTTATTCAAGGTATATTAGATGTCTTACGATTTAAAGTTTTGGTTTCTGAATATTTTTAAGAAAGTGTTTCATCATAACTTTTTTTTTTTTTTTTTTTGGTAAAAATTCGAGAATTTTGATTTTAAGATTGACTTTTATATGAGCCTATACATTATACAAATATTCTTTACTGTAAAATTACTATGGCTCTAAAATTACCCCACAGAGGAAAAGTTCGTGTGTCATTTTGGGAGAAATCATTTTGGCATTTTGTTTCAAAAATAAACTTTCATTAAAGTTTAAAACGAATGCCATCATCAAAAAGTATATCAGTTATAAACAACAATTTTTTTGTATTGCGAAAGAATACATTACACACATATTACATAGCATACCAACTAGAAAGTGGTCATTTTGAAATAATTGTGCGTGCGTGATTAATGTTTTCGATTCCTTTCGTGCAATCTCATACATATAAAAATGCATTGTACCATAAATATGAACTATACATTTTATATACATTCTACATAGTTTGATAAAATTGAGTAGAGCAAGAAAAAACTAAACATAATTGAAAACACGTATTCAGCAATCACTCCTTATAAATTACAATGCATCCAAAATATTTTTTGCTGTCTTGAATAAACAAATGTAAATATGTAAGTGTAAATGTCTATAAAAAATGTAGCATCATTGAAAAGATATTTCTTATAATTACTACTCAGACAATAAAAAATTCTGATTATTTTCGTGGTCCTATGGAAAGAACTATAAAAGTTTCACGTGCCATCATTTCCTATAGCAATATGTGCATTGTGCTTGCTCCTTTATATAAAATAATTTCCTTTTGTTTACGAGCAGATGATATCATTAAAACATATTTAAAGTAATTGTTGTTAACAGGCCGTAATAAATCCAATTTCTTTTATATGTCACTATAAATAAATGATAAACCGTAAAGCACGCTGTTTTCTGCATTGAAAATTTTTAGTACATCTCGATAATGCATACAGATTTGTTTTCTTTTGAGATCATTTATCATCATGAACATGTATTTAATAATTACTGCTCATATAATTTAATGTATATAAATTTTGGATGCGTCCCGTTAAAAGAATGATAACTCTTACGCACATCATTTTCAGTATAGGTGTTGGTGATATTGATGTTAGGGTTAAAGCTTGATTCACATATACGCGCAGGACCAAGGCGACAAGCGGTTCTATTCAGATTCCTTGTGATGTGATTTTTAGCTGCTGCGCACGTCGAAGGGAGATTTCCTCCTCTGGCAAACCTCCTGCTGCGATAATTGGCATGGAAAACTTGGGTTTCTTTTGTAAAATTCTTCAAGAATCAATAAAAAGTAATGTCCTTCACTGTAAATATGTCCAAAAATGCAAGGGTCGCTTTCCTATAATGGATAATTTACGAAATTTCTCGCGCGGGATCATCGTGACAGTGTGAACCCAGCTTAAGTCTAATTGACTATACGAGGGTTCAACGCCTAGGCATGCACACTCCGTGGGGGTCTTTCTAAGGGATCTAGCTTGTAATTACGCTAGTTTTAGAGAAAACCATGGAAAACTTTGACCGGGTCGATCGACGAGCGTGACCTGGGATCATTTTCAATCAGAAACACGCACATATGTTATAATGAAATCTATAAAGTAAATAAAATATATAAATTATACAGTATTTCATGGATATTTGCGAAAATTAGAATGTTCACAGACGTATTGATTATTATACAACTAGAATAACTAAAATTATTCCTACTACTAAAATTATTAATTGGAAATTATTTATGTTAAAAAATGTTAGTAACTAAATTGTCAAAAACATGCGACAGTTGCTTTAAACATGGGATTCTCGTTTTGCCTGTATTAAGTTGAATAAAGAGTTTACAATTTTCTATATTTTCTGGTATTTAAAATGAATGCACATTAACTCAATTTAGAGGTCTGCACGGGCCGAAATTTTCAGGCCCGCCGGCCCGTTGGAAAGGTTTGCTAACCCGGCCCGGTGTGAAATCGTAAAATTCGTCCAGGCCCGGCCCGTTTCTTTTTTACTAGTGTATGGCCCGGCCCGGACAAAAGCGATAAAATCAGGCCCGGCCCGATTCAAAAATATGTAAAATTACAAAAAAAAAAAAAAAAAACACCATGCCTTTCTACGAAAAAGATTTTTAGTAAGTGTTTTGCGGAGGTTTTATATAGCTAAGCAATAGAATGTTCTTTAACAAAACTGCTGAATGTTTACAAGATATTTATAATATAAATAGTATTTCATTCTTACAGGCTTACAGAAGGCACAAAGACAGAGAAAGTCAAATCGAAAATATTAGCATTCCTCAAACAATATAGGAAGATATTTAAAATAGTCAATAGAATAATTAATTACTAATAATTAGTTACTAAAAATACACTTTCAACCACTTCCTGTTACATACCGTAATGTATCCAAATCTTTCATGTGATCCGGTAAACAAAACTTTAATGCTAATCCAACCATTTTAATTGAAAATATGCTTTTGCACATGCTAAAATTGGTGCTACTTTCATCCAGTGCCCCGGAGAAAAGAAAAAGAAGCCTTAGAGGAAAAGTTACAGCGGAAGGATTTTTATAGCCTTCATACCACTTAAACACTACAGACCATAGAAAACAAAGCCTTATATACAGTAACGTGTCTAATTTCTTTTGTTTGTTATATGTACGCAAACTGTTAGTAACATGCATATTATTTTGAATTAGAAACCATCTAATATTACTTTAAATAAAATATATTAATTTCGAGACATGTTTAAAATATTTGCGGAAAATCAGATAGCGAACAGTCAAGCTGATAGACAATTAAATTGTAGTTACAGACACCTTTTAACAAAATAAAATTTAATGTGACATACCAGACTCTAAAATTATGTAAAATAAATGACTGAAAAAGTATTTTATCATTTTCTTTTTTCGTTGATTAACGAGGAATTTAGAACAAGGTTCGGGCCGGGCCGGGCTCGGGCCTAAAATTTCCTCCAGGCACGGCCCGGCCGGAGTACACACAAAAATATTGAGCCCGAGCCCGGCCCGGGCCGAGCCTACTAAAAAATTTTAAGCCCGAGCCGGCCTGAGAGCAAATTGAAAAATTCGGCCCGTGCAGACCTCTAACTCAATTAACCCATATTTCACCTTCGTCCAAAAATTAGGACACCATGCATAAGTGATATTTATATAAATTCTTTTGAATATTTTAATTCAACTTAAAGGCGATATCTTATTTAAAAGTCCAATAAATACATTAGTGTCAGTTTAAATTAATGTTTAATATATTTCTTTAATTTCTAAAATGACGATTTTTAAGATTTATTCATTACATTTTCAACATATTATTACTTAAAAAGGTTTTACGTTCAAGAATAACGGACATATAAATTTATTGAGGTAATATTCTACACGTGTGTACTGGTAAAACAGATATATATATATATATATATATCTAGATGGTCTGCTTTCCTTATATTTCCGACTGTCCTAAACCATTCTCCTATTTTTAGCTTGTACCGATTAAGCTAACGAAAGGTTGGTAAGTTTTTTGATTTTGTGCGTATACATAGGCTTAAAGAAACATATATTTAAGATTTTATAAAGAAAAAAATACTTTTTCAGTGCTTGGTACGATATGGGTTAAATAAAATATAAATGTATGCTATTATTCAAGAAAAGTGTGATTTTTGATTTTTTAAAATTTTTTTAAAAGAAGGTTATTTTTTTTAAAAGTTATTTTGAAAATAAAATTTCTTGGGAAGATACATTCATAGAGAAGAGGTTTCCCAGTTCAAAAATTGTTTTATACCAAGTTCATTGCAGTTAAATGCGATTTTCTCTGTTTTGTTTTTGAATTTTTAAACTAACTTTAAAGCTTTTGAAAATTTTCAAATGACTCAATCACTCAATGTTCGATAGAACTTTTTGCTGATAATTTCCCAAAATTCAGTCAATGATACCTTATACTTCAAAAACATGATAATAGATGGCAGCACTATGGAAATACAACTTCAGGAAATGTCGATTATTGTTTTCTGCTTTTGTTGAATTGGAACAAGATCTCTAGGTCAGAGTCCTGCGCGGGTCGGATAAACTTTACCCGCATAATAACTTTTGACTCGCCCGCAACCCGAAGCTAATGGTCCGCAGCCCGACTCACGACCCGCGATAAAGAATTGAAAAACTTCCTGATATATAAGAAATCGAATTAAAATTCTATTAGACATAATATAGTTTCATTAATGAACAAATCTTTTAGGGAATTAAATTACATCCAAAATTACTAGTATACAGTTATTTTATAAAACTAACTCATAATTATATTAAAAGTTGCTAGTCTAATTATAAACAAAAATTTAGTGTATAATATATCAAAATTGCAAAAGGTATTAAAACCTTTTAAAAAATACGCTGTTCAAAATATTTTCATCGTGTATACAAAAAGAAAATAAGATAGTAAATGAACATTAGAAGACAAATAATTTTTGGCTGTAAAATTTTATTAATATTTATGCAAATGAAATTAAACACATGTTGTGGGTCATACTGTTTAAATTTCTATGGATGAAAATAATGCCATTTAATCATTGCAATCAAAAGGTTATATTCATAAAAGGATTAAAAAAAAAAAAAAAAAAAAAAAAAAAAAAAAAAGGGGAGCATAAAATGCTCTTCAAAGAAAAATATTTTGCGGGTAGAACCGTTGGTCGACCGATGCAGGACTCGAATCTGTGTGAGGTTTCTACGCCAGTCAACTAAACCCGGTTGAAATGCCCTCGTGGGGAGCGCGGAAAGTTCTTTCAAATGGATTCTAGCCAGTATTCACCAGAGCTGAAGAGTATATACTGGAGTATTGTTGGATTATGGGTTGACATTAAACTTATAATCCGATAAAATATTCATTAGCAGAGGTCCAATAACAATGGAGCGTGGTCACTGTTTTTAGTTAAGTTTAATTTAAATCTAAAAAGAGCTTTGAGAAATAGAAATGTTTTAAATCACAATTTGAACAACTTAACCTTATTCATAAACTTTAAATCCTTTCAGAAATTTATATTAAGTTGGATCTATAAGTAAGATAACTTACACACATATGGCAAGGGAAATGAAACAGAATCATAGTTAAAATAAATTTAGTTTATTAAAACTAAAATGAAAATTTTTGTTTGAATAAAAACAGAAAAAGAAATAGCCATTATGGCATTTTTACAAAACACATTCAGCTTTTGCACCAGCTTAGTGCTTTTAAATTCTTCTAAAAAAAAAAAACTGAAAACGAACATCAGCCTCATACATCAGCCAGATACTCTTAATCTGCAGGCCTGAAAAGAAACCAAAGAAGGAAGGAAGCCAGGGAGCAAGCAAGCAAGCAAGCGACTCTTGACAGTCTGACTGAAGTATTTATACTCCTCCAAGTACTTGTATTAGCATACTGACGCAATGCGCCCTCTGGGGATTGCGTTCAAGGATCGAATTCACTATAGTTGCGGCTTGCGTTGGAGGAATCGCATTCAGAAGAAATGAAGCCGTCATTACGGAGTCAGGATGTAATCTCTAGTACCAAGGATTTAGGATGAAGAAAACTAGATTACTTTTTCCGATGGAAGTCCGATTGTCAATAGATGGAAGTCTGACTGTCTCGTATTGTGACAAGTATATCTATAGCCCTGGTATTCGCGCGAGTTTTCGGGGAAAACTAATATAAACTACGAATGGCTAGGTCGACGAGAGCGACTTCGTTCGAACCTAGCACCTCCTGTCTACTAACATTGTGGTTGTACGGGTTAAGGTCGATTGACTACGTTAAAATACTAGGCCTGGGTGGAATTTTTTTCTGTGGTGGTCTTTTTAAAGGGTCCTAACTCGAATTTACGCGAGCTTCGGATAAAACCACGGAAAATTCCGAACAGCTAAGCCGATGAACGCGACTTGGAATCGACTTGGCATCTCCAGTTTTCCAATGCTCGCATAAAATCATTCTAACTCAAACTACTGCGCCGTCGACTGTTGACGTCGAATCATCCTAACTCCCAACTATTGCGTCACTGGGAGGCTGGTACCAGACTGGAGTTACGCCACGATATACTTTACCGCCGTCTACCTGCGGCGATCTGAAATTGACTCAACCTCATTTCCTCACAAGTAAGGTAGGGACTTCTTGAGTTTATAATTCAACTAAATTGTAAACTCAAAAATATGTCATTTTCAGGACAGTTAGTGCACGCTTCGCCCGGGAAAAATTAGCAGAAATTTAATTTTTTCGAAAGTGCGCGAATGATTTTGATAACAATTTAGAGTTAATTTGTTTTTGAGAAAACAGTTGGATTATAAATACTTCAGTATAATTAACGTTCACTCTTAACCCGCACACCACCTGCGCGGGAGAAACACGGCTGAAACTTAGTTTTCTTGAAAATAGCGTTAGACTTTTTTTTTTTTAATGTGAAAAACAGATCTCACTTACAACTCATATTCAAAATATTAGAATAATTGAGAAAAAGTAATAAAAAAGAAATTATTTTCCTTTTATTTATTTTTGATATTAAGTAAATGCAATTAAATTTCTTATAAATGAAATCGGAATCTTTAGATAAGATTTTAACATTTACAAAGTATAAAATACAATAAATTAGGTATACAATAGCTTTCCGAAACACATCAAAATATTAGAATAAAATTTAGATTGGCTCAAAATATTAGAATATTCTTTTTTACGCAAAAATATTACCTTATGAATATGAAGTAAATGGTAGTTAATATTTTGTAGCATCCCCTTTAGCTTTAATAACAGATAATAAATCGATCTTGCATACTATATACAAGGCGTTTATAAACATTTCTATCAATATTAGCCCAAATAGACTTTATACGTGCCACTAACTCAGTTTTACTTGAAGGAGGATTTTCTTGGAGTTTTTTCTTCATTATACCCCACAAGTTTTCGATGGGATTAATATCTGGTGAGTTTGGTTGCCAAGGAAGTACTTAATGTTGCATTGGCGGAATCAATTCTTAGTTGACACCGAGGTATGCGGTCACGCTAAATCTTGTTGAAAGATGAAATCACCTTCAAATAAATCTTCTGATGATGGAATCATGTAATATTCCAGAATTTCTTGATATATCTGAGAGTTAACCTTTTCGTAGGCGATGCATAACTTTCCAGGCCCTTCTGCGCTCATGCAACCCCAAATCAGCAAATTTTACCGAAAGTTTAATGCATTCTTTATCAAATGCTTCTTGCTTCATTCTCCAAACTCGAATATCTTGATTACTATATGAAACACAAAACATACTTTCATCACTAAATAATATTTTTTTTCCAATCTTCTTCGCTCCATAAACGTCTTGATTTACAACAATTCAGACTTATACGCTTTTGTTTTGCAGTCATGAGAGGTTTTGTTTTCGGTACACGAGATTCAAACTTAAATTTATGGAGGCGTCTTAATGCTGTCAATGTAGAAACTTACACTTCTTCTTCTTTCCATTTTCGGTGCAAGAATCGCACATTTTTAAAACCGTTTTTCTTAACTACACGCTTCAGTTTCCTGTCATCTCTAGCAGATGTTTTTAGTTTTCGGTCGCCATTCCGGCGATTATTTTTCATTTTTCATTTTTTGAATATTGTGTTAGTATTTTACTAACGCTTGATTGCGAACAATGTAAATAATTCGCTTTAAAACATTGATTTTTACCGTGCCGATACAAACCAACCATACGAAGTTTAACAGATTCAGGAATATTACTCACACGACCCATTTTAAGACAAAAAAGCAAAATAACTGCAAAAAGAATATTGATTTTAAATAAAATCGTCTGAATTTAATCAATGATGCCACCAGTTATGAATTGGTGATAATTAAAAGAGAATTAATGTGAAATATTCTAATATTTTGAACCACTTGAATAAATATTCTAATAGTATTTTGACTTTTCAAAATAATTTTTTTTTCAATTAATCTTTTCAAAAATGATATTAATTTCAAGATAATAAGATAATAAATAAGTTTAATCAACAATAAGTTCTTAATAAAAATATCGTTTGCATAATTGCATTAAAAGACAATTTTCAATTTGTAAAAAAAATGTAATTAGTATAATATTTTGAATATGAGCTGTATATTCTTCATCAGAATATTTAGCCGTCAATGATATCCAGTGGTTTTCTTGGGAAAAAAAAAAAAAAAAAAAACTGGTTTTCTGGGAAGCTGCTTGAACAACTTTGATTAGAAATTATAGTTGGAGATTTGAGGTGACCATTCGATTTGAATTTTCCTTATCTCCAGGAAAATTAGCTTTCATTGTTAACCCGCGCATCACCGAGGCAAACGAATAAGAAATAAATTTTCAAAAACAAATCACTGTTTTTACAATACGAATGATTTTTACAATGAGACAAAGTTATATTAAGCAGAATTAACGGGTCCATAATACTGACTTGAGTTTTCAAAGTTCATGAATATTGAAGTAATTTAAATAGTAGATGGTAATCTTAACTTAAAGAGAGACAGTAAAAATAGACCGAGAACAAGAAGAGAATAATAGTTTTTAATAAAAAGCTATTAAGATTTTTTATTTTTAATTCCATTATTAGGCATTTTTACTTCTGTATGGTTAAATGTAATATTTTCCTACTATCAACATAAGACTTTTGATGTGGACCAGATTTATTAAATTTATGCACGTACGTACATATTCATTATAGCAATATGTTTGCAGTATGCGAACAATGCTCATGCTACTATGGTACAATACTAATGCTTTTAAGCTATAATGCTTATATATAGATATACACATACAGTGTTTCAGTATCACGTATTTTAGAACTTCTAGAAGAGATAGAATGAATTCTGACGATTCAGAGTCATATAGCAATGTAAGGTCGGAAATGCTTTCTTGGCACAGTGCATACTGCACACAGAAACATCAGAAATAAAAATACGCCACGTAAGTGAATATTATTTTTAATAATAAATATACATGAACAATTGCTTACATTACAGTCTGTGCAGGAAACTTCGAATACTGTCTTTGATCCATGTTCCTTTTGTCCATGTACATTTATTATTAAAACGAATACTTACTTATAATACTTAATATTGGTTTTAATAATACTTATAATACTTAATATTGGTTTTAATAAAAACGAATAATTATTCTTTTTATTTGTGATATTTCTGTGTCTATCACGGTGCCAGGAACGCATTTCCAACCTTGTATTCCTATATGACTCTGAATTGTCAAGATGCACTTTACCTCTCCTAGAAGTTCTGAATCGAGGTACGATGTATCTAAAAAATTATAGAAAATAACCAAAATATGAACAGATGCAAAAAGATGAAACAGAAACATCCTGTATTTAAAAATTTATAGAAAATAACGAAAATATGAATAGACGGAAAAAGATGAAAATAAGACGAAATCAAATAAATTATTGTAAGCTTACAGATTCGTAACTTCTTCTAGGATATTATACAAATTGCGCAACCGAATTTGTGATTTCTATAAAGTTATGTGCATAATGCTAATGAATTCATATTTTTTAATGCCCAAAACACAAAAACAAAAATAAAAGTATGTGGAAAAATGGAAATATATAAACAAGTCCTTCCGGCTTATTCGGAAGGGTAGGTTGATTTCATTTTCCTTATCAAGTAGCCGTCATTTTGTTTCAAAATGGCGGCTGCAAATTATTAACGAATTAGTAGAAATATTGATGTAGGCTATCTACATATGGAGTTTTAAGCAAATCGGTTCATAAACACCTTTTTATGTGAATTTAAAATTTTCAAGTGGCCGGCGCTTGGAAACAAGATGGTGGGCCAAGTTGACAAATATATTAAATGCATTTGAATGCATTTGTGAGATAAGACTACTGTACAAATATAGTTGGAATTAATTCAGAATCTCAAAAGTCATCGTGTTGAAAAATTAAGTGGCTGCCACTTGGATCAGAATGGCAGAGAAAGTTGCTCAGTGAACTAATTAATCTATGATATTGTTGCAAACTTGAAAATAATTCAATTTTTTTTTTTTTTTTTTTTTTTTGTAGAAATTCTTTCAAAGAGGCTTAGTAAGTTGATTAAATGTTAATTTTCTGCATTTCTAGTTTGTTTTAATGTTAAAATAGCCTAATTTTCCCTTAAAAACGCATTAAATAGCTCCAATATGGCAGGCAATGGATTTGGCGCCCAAATTTGGCGACTTTTCCACTTGGCGACTTTTGGCGAAAAAATTCATAGTTCATTAATAAACTTCATTGAGACACTGATATAGTCTATGTATACATCAAAATTCAAACAAATTCGGAATACGCTTTTTACAATTGGAATTTGAAATTTTCAAGTGGTTTCCATTTGAAAACAAAATGGTGGAGCAACTTGGTTAAGAAACTCATCCAAGATATTCATAAAACAAGTTAAGACAGTGTCCAAATTTGGTTCGATTTGGAGTATTATTTCGGAAGTTATCGGGATTTTAAATTTTCAAGTGGTAGCCTGATTTCAAGTGGCTCTGCTTAACTTAAGATATCCGCAACTTTATTAAAAATGGCAGATAAATTTCATTAATAAAGTTCATTGAGACCCTTATGTAGTCTAGATTTACATAAAAATTCAAGCAAATCTTGCTTTAAATACGCTTTTTACAATGTGGGTTAGAAATATTCAAGTGGCTGCCACTTGAAAATAAAAAGTCGGAGCAACTTGGTTAACGAACTCATCCAAGATATTCATAACACAAGTTAAGACACTGTCCAAATTTGGTTCGATTTGGAGTATTATTTCGGAAGTTATCGTGATTTTAAATTTTCAAGTGGTAGCCTGATTTCAAGTGGCCCCGCGTAACGTAAGATATCCGCCACTTTATTAAAAATGGCTGATACGTTCATTAATAAACTTCATTGAGACACTTATATAGTCTATGTATACATCAAAATTCAAACAAATTCGGAATACGCTTTTTACAATTTGAATTTGAAAATATCAAGTAGTCTCCACTTGAAAAAAAAATGGTGCAGCAACTTGGTTAAGAAACTCATCCAAGATATCCATAACACAAGTTAATACGCTGTCCAAATTTGGTTCGATTTGGAGAATTATTTCGGAAGTTATCGTGATTTTAAATTTTCAAGTGGTAGCCTGATTTCAAGTGGCCCTGCTTAACTTAAGATATCCGCCACTTTATTAAAAATGGCAGATAAATTTCATTAATAAAGTTCATTGAGACCCTTATGTAGTCTAGATTTACATAAAAATTCAAGCAAATCTTGCTTTAAATACGCTTTTTACAATGTGGGTTAGAAATATTCAAGTGGCTGCCAGTCGAAAACAAAAAGTCGGAGCAACTTGGTTAACGAACTCATCCAAGATATTCATAACACAAGTTAAGACACTGTCCAAATTTGTTTCGATTTGGAGTATTATTTCGGAAGTTATCGGAATTTTAAATTTTCAAGTGGTAGCCTGATTTCAAGTGGCCCTGCTTAACTTAAGATATCCGCCACTTTATTAAAAACTAGCCGCCTTCCGCGACCAGCTGGTTCGCGATCCTTGAAAAAACCGACTTTATGAAACTCCCGCTCGGTGGCGCCTCTTTCCCGTTTCAGATCTTACAACAGCTTATTGACATATAGTGAAAATAGCTTTATTGAAAAATTTAATCGCAGTAAATTCCCGATTGGTAGCCTGCGGTGCCCTCTTCCCGTTTGAATATCTGAAACAGTCTGTTCGCTCACAGTGTTACGATATTTCAAAATTCTGACTTTAGCAAAGTCCCGCTCGGTGGCGCCTGCGGCGCCTTATCCCCGTCTTAGAACATACAACACCTTCCTCGCTCATTAGAATTTAAAATATTGAAATTTTAAAATATTACAGCATCATCTGGCAGTAGAAATTCCTGTAATCTACTGTTCAATTCTAAATCAACAAACCTTTCAAATGATGTATTACTTATGAAAATATTTTAATTAGTAGCTGAGATACAAAAGAAAACCTAAACAGGAGACCTTAAAACGTGTAAATCGGGTAAAATCTCGAATTCCACTTTCGATAATATAAAAGAACGTTAAAATATCTTTCGAATGATGCATTAAAAATAATTTAATCATAATTAGAATTTGAAATAATGAAATTTTAAAATATTACAGCGCAATCTGGTGGTAGAAATTTCTGTAATCTACTGTTCAATTCCAAATCAACAAAGCTTTTAAATGATGTATTACTTATGACATTATAATTGTACTCTTTTAAAAATATTCACAATCGGATTATCGGGCATTAAAACCAAATACTACGAAATTGCAGTGGCATATCTCAATTTAAAATATTGCAAAATATAAAAAAAACTTAATCTTTTTCCAATAAATATGTAATTTTTTTGTTTATTGATATATTTTCATGAAAATTGAACAGTAGCTTTATAATATGCTGTCTAGGCCGAATACTAATTCAAATGTAATGTGAATGAAAATTAGAAAAAGTTAGAAAATTGCAATTCCCCCCCCGCACTATAAAACACGTGACATCTTAATTGATTACAATCATTTCCTTTTTTATCCAGACAGTTGTCTGCAATCTGTTTTCATGGCAGACAATTGAAATGATGTTGCCATCTAAATTTTATACTTTAGTTAATTTTAAAAAATCTTATTGTTGTATCAATAAGCTGCTTGCACTCTTAGATTCGGAAAAAATTCCCCTTTCATTTGGTACCAAATTCGTAACGATCGGACTAATATTTCTAATTTATTTTCCACTTCTTCTGCTTTTAACTCCGTTAAAATATCTATTTTTATGCAATCGCGGTGAATTCTCAGTCGTCGAGGTCGCTTTTTCATTAGACATAGGTCTACATTTTAATTTATATCTTCGGAACTAATTAAATTTTTTAAATTTTTTTTTCACTATGCACTCGGGCAGGCTTCTAAGCACCCGTATGTCAAATATTGTAGTTCTGCGTTCAATAGGGGCTGAACGTATAGATGCTCAGACAGACAGACAGAGAGACATCTTCTTTTATTATTATAGATGGCGGATACGTTCATTAATAAACTTCATTGAGACACTTATATAGTCTATGTATACATCAAAATTCAAACAAATTCGGAATACGCTTTTTACAATTTGAATTTGAAAATTTCAAGTGGTCTCCACTTGAAAACAAAATGGTGGTGCAACTTGGTTAAGAAACTTATCCAAGATATTCATAACACAAGTTAAGACGCTGTCCAAATTTGGATTGATTTGGAGTATTATTTCGGAAGTTATCGTGATTTTAAATTTTCAAGTGGTAGCCTGATTTCAAGTGGCCCCACTTAACTTAAGATATCAGCCACTTTATTAAAAAAGGCAGATAAATTTCATTAACAAAGTTCATTTAGACCCTTATGTAGTCTAGATTTACATAAAAATTCAAGAAAATCTTGCTTTAAATACACTTTTTATAATGTGGGTTACAAATATTCAAGTGGCTACCACTTGAAAACAAAAAGTCGGAGCAACTTGGTTAACGAACTCATGCAAGATATTTATAAGATCAGTTCGCTGTCCAAATTTGGTTCGATTTGGAGTATTATTTCAGGAGTTATCGTGATGACAAAATTTTCATTATATAGATATAGATAGATAAACGAAGTGATTGCAATAGGTCGATTTCTAAAGAAATCAACCTAAAAACGTTACAGGACTTTCTTACTAGCTAAATGCATAAAACATGTGAATCATGTGAATACAAATAGCAACTGATGACTGTAAAAAAACAGGGAGTATTGACATGGAGTTAAGATGGTAAAAGCATTATTATTATTATTTATCCAGATATAATTTAATTTAATGTAATAAATATGATAATATTTTTTTAAATAATAGATCACACATTTAACACTAATTAATATCGCAAAAATTAGTTTCTCTAAATAAATAAATATGTAAAGATATAAGCAAGGAAGTAATTTTGGTGCTGTCATCTAGACAGAGCAGGCCTGTCCAACCCAAAACACTTGGTGGACCGCATTAGAAATATATTTTATTCATTCGGACCACACCGTATGTACAGTCATAAAAAAATGCTCCCCCACCTCCTTTACCGAATAATTCCGCCGTAAATTTTGGCGAGAAAATTCTTATTATGGATATTCCAAAGATGGACGTTCTAATGTGATTGGTTAAAGAGTTACCGGAAATTTGAATTAAAAAAAAAATAAAAAGACCTTCCGGCTTATTCGGAAGGGTAGGTTGATTTCTTTTTCCTTATCAAGTAGTCGTCATTTTGTTTGAAAATGGCGCCTACAAATTATTAACGCATTTGGTAGAAATATTGATGTAGGCTATGCACATATGGATTTTTAAGCAAATCGGTTCATAAATACCTTTTTATGTGAATTTAAAATTTTCAAGTGGCCGGCGCTTGGAAGCAAAATGGTGAGATAAGTTGACAAATATATGAAATGTATTTGTGAGATAAGTCTACTGTACACATATAGTTCGAATTAATTCAAAATCTCAAAAGTCATCGTGTTGAAAAATTAAGTGGCTGGCACTTCGATCAAAATGGCAGAGAAAGTTCCTTATCTAAAATATCGTTTGAAATTTGAAAATAATTTTTTTTGTAGAAATTCTTTCAATTAGTAAGTTGATAAAATGTTAGTTTTCTGCATTTCTAGCTTGTTTTAGCACTAAAATAGCCTAATTTTTCCTTAAAAACGCATTAAAAAGATCCAGCAACGCAGGTAATGGATTTGGCGCCAATTTTGGCGACTTTTCCCCTATGACGACTTTTTTGGCGACTTTTGGCGAGAAAATACTTATAATCGATATACCAAAGATGGACGCAATAACTTGATTGGTTCACGAGTTACGTGAATTTTCTAGATTTTTGTTGTTTGAAAGATAAATCCATTTTTTAGCTTTGATTAAATTAATTAAGTATTTCTAAAGTTACCGTGATAACAAATTTTCTAGTGGCCGCCAGTTGGAAACAATGCAGCGGAACAAGTTGCCCAGCAAACATATCCAAGGTATTTGAAGCATGGGTTCACTGTCCAACTGTGGTTTGTTTAAATCAGTGCCGTGTTTCAAAAGTTAATTTTATGGCCAATTTTCAAGTGGCAGTCTAAGTGGTTGCAACTTGGAAACAAAATGGCAAAACAACTTGCCCAGTGAAATCATCCAGTATACTTGTATAAGTTCCTTGTCCAGTTCTAGTTCAAATTAAATCAGTATTTCAAAAATTATCGTCATAAGAAATTTTCAGGTGGCGCCACTTGGAAAAAAAAAGCGGAGTGAGATGCCCAGCGAACTTATCTGAGACATTTGAACGATAAATCCACAACTGAAATTTGATGCGAATCGATTCTGTATTACTAAAGTTACTATATTGACAAATTTTAAAGTGGCAGCCACTTGGACATAAAATTGCAGATCAAGTCACCAAGTGAACTTATCCGAGATATTTGAACCATAAGTTCACTATCCAACTTTTATTTGAATCCGTTTAGTATTTTAAACGTTATCGTGATGGCATAATTTCAAGTGGCAGTGTGATTTCAAGTGGCTGGAACTTAGAAACGAGATGTCCGGACAAGTTGCCCAGTGAAAACATTCAAGAGAATTATATGATAATATCACTGTCCAAATTTGGTTCGATTTGGAGTATTATTTCAGAAGTTATCGTGATTTTAAATTTTCAAATGGGAGCCTGATTTCAAGTGGTCCCGCTTAACTTAAGATATCTGCCACTTTATTAAAAATGGCGGATATAGTTTACTAATAAACTTCATTGAGATCCTTATGTGGTCTGTATTTACATCAAAATTCAAACAATTTCGGAATACGCTTTTTACAATTTAAATCTGAAATTTTCAAGTAGTCTCCACTTGAAAACAAAATAGCGGAGCAACTTGGTTAACAAACTCATCTAAGATATTTATAAGATAAGTTAAGACACTGTTCAAATTTAGTTCCATTTAAAGCATTATTTCGGAAGTTATCATGATTTTAAAATTTCAAGTGGTGGCCTGATTTCAAGTGGTCCCGCTTAAGGTAAGATATCCGCCACTTTATTAAAAATGGCGAATAAAGTTCATTAATAAAGTTATTTGAGACACTTGTATAATCTATGTAAGCATCAAAATTAAAAAAATTCGGAATATGCTTTTTACAATTTGAATTTCAAATTTTCAAGTGGTCTCCACTTGAAAACAAAATGGCGGAGCAACTTGGTTAACAAATTCATCTGAGTTATTTATAAGATAACTTAAGACACTATCCAAATTTGGTTCGATTTGGAGTATTATTTCAGAAGTTATTCTGATTTTAAATTTTCAAGTGGTAGAGTGATTTCAAGTGGCCCCGCTTAACTTAAGATATCTACCACTTTATTAAAAATGACGGATAAATTTCATTAATAAACTTCATTGAGACCCTTATGTGGTCTATATTTCAAACAAATTCGGAATACGCTTTTTACAATTTGAATTTGAAATTTTCAAGTGGTCTCCACTTGAAAACAAAATGGCGGAGCAACTTGGTTAATAAACTCATCTAAGATATTTATAAGATAAGTTATCTAAATTTGGATCGATTTGGAGTATTATTTCGGAAGTTATAGTGATTTTAAATTTTCAAGTGGTAGCCTGATTTCAAGTGGTCCCACTTAACTTAAAATATCTGCCACTTTATTAAAAATTTCGGATAAACTTCATTAATAAACTTCATTGAGAACCTCATGTGGCTTGTATTTACAACAAAATTCAAGCAAATCTTGCTTTAAATATGCTTTTTACAATGTCGGTTTGAAAATTTTAAGTGGCTTCCACTTGAAAACAAAAAGTCGGAGCTACTTGGTTAACGAACTCATCCAAGATATTTATAAGATCAGTGCACTGTCCAAATTTGGTTCCATTTCGAGTATTATTTCGGGAGTTATCGTGATGACAAAATTTTCATTATAGATAGATAGATATATATATATATAGATAAACGAAGTGGTTGCAATAGGTCGATTTCTAAAGAAATCAACCTAAAAGTTGGTTTTAAAAATAAAATATTAATCCTTTCCGAAAAACATATATTTGCATCATGAACTACATTAGCACTTTATCATTGTGTAGAAAATCTTTAAAATGATAACGACGTCAATTTTTGCCAAATGCATAATTTAACTTTTAACAATTTTTTAACGCTCACGTTTAATTAAATGTATTTATTTTTAGGTCGAAAGAAAATGAACTCGTAAATTTTTTTGGCAACAATTAAATTATAGTTAATATTTTAATGGCTATTTTTATTGCTATTAGGAGCTTATCATTTTCACATTTTAATTAATTAAAAGAAAACTATTCGAAAATTCGAAAATCTGACTTCGAAGTATTGTGCTGTCACCGGGTTCTGAGCTACTGTGAAAGTTTCAAATGTCTAGCTAGTCGGGAAGTTAGTTAAAAATCGATTGCAAGATTTGTCCCTGACAAACGCACAAAAATCGAAGTTAATAAAAACATGGTAAAATGGGTGTTACTATTTCGGAAAAAAAAAACAAAAAAAACGAAGAAATTTGTACAAGTTTTAATATGTTGGTGACACCCTAAACAATATTTACTAATTGCATTAAAAACTAAATGTTATTACCAATCGTTAGGCATCATCTGCTAGTTTCTACGATAATTTACTGCGAAATCAGTCGGGGAAGAAAATTATTATTATTATTATTATTTTATGACTGTACATATGCATATGTGCATATATGTTTGTGAATATATGATTCATGTATGTATATACTTTTTTCGGAGAAGGACAGGGTGAAAATTTGGAGCAGAATACATTAATTTAAATTATTTTCATTCATAAATTAACAATAGAATTGTACAAAAATTTACGACTATATACTAAAACTATAATAAAAAGAATGAATAATGAATCTAATAACATTTCATTACAACAGTTCTTTAGCTACCATAATCGTTGAAAGGTATTTTCACTTCGAAAAGTCAGAACGCATTTATTAATTTTTGATCCGTTAACCAAAGTTGTCAAACTTTAAATATCGTTAGTCTCCTCACGGGCCGCAAGAAACTACGCGGTGGGCCGCATGCGGGCCCCGCGTACGGCCCACCGCGTAGTTTTTTGCGGCCCGTGAGGAGACTAACGATATTAAAGGATACATTAAAGTGAAAAGTTGAATTGCTACATCGTTTAATTAAGAATTTACACACTAAGAAAATAATATGTTAATTTTTATTAACGAAGAAAAATAGATTTAATTAAATTAACAGGAAAACCATTGGACACAACAAGACTTTTTAGATAGTTTATTGATTTTTATTAAATTTATCAGAATTTAAATGTTTAAGGCATAAATTAAAATCTATAAGAATGGTAACAAATACAGATTTATGTAAGCAAGTTTTGAATTTTGTAAATAAATATATACATACCAAATAAGGAGCTAAGCCTCTTATTCCTACATCATCAAAGACAGTTTGTTTAGCACATTATCTTCAAAAATTGAAAACGTATTTTATCTCTTTATTAATAATATATATAAATATTTTTTTTTAATCATATTTAAAATTTCATAGGTAACCTAGATTCTACAATTTATTTGAATTTAGCTTGCATCTTTACTGTGTTAAATAAGAGTAATTTTAGTAAATCATATATCTTAAAAGAATTGTAAAATATCATTGTCTTTTATACAACCTAAAGTTACCGTGCATTCATCTGAAAGTATAATTTTTGGTGATAAATATTTTTTTACAAATTTAAAAACACAAAATTCTAAAAAAAAATTAAAACAGTTTATAAAGGTAGCGTTATTATATAATAGTAATTACATAATAAATTTTCAATTTTAAATTTCAGTTGTATAATTTATTGCGATTTATTATGATGCATATTTCTTTTTAATATAAAACTTTACTTGTGGATCTACAGATCAGGAGCGTCAACGTCCTATTTGCATCACGCACTATTAAGCAGATTAATTTTATTTATTCCTTATTATATAATATATAGATTAACTCGATTGACTTGCTACATAAACAGAAACTTTTCTGAGGGGGCTCCCGCCCCTTCAACCTCCTGCTGTATATCTATTTCTATAACTATCTGTATATATATATACACACACACACACACACACACATATATATATGTATATATATATATATGCGTGTGTGTGTGTATTCATAATAACTGATAGTCTTGTATTAATTCCCTGTAATTTATAAGTACTTGTAACAAATTTCATGAAAAATGATTACATAACATATTGAAATTATTTTGTGTAACCGTTTAAATTAATTACCGATTTTATACCCACAATTTTCTTGAGAAAAACATGCTTTTAAAATTGTAATAAAATTTCATTATATTGAATAGGGTGTAACCCTGTTAAAATACACCTTTGAGAAATACCGACTATAGACCATAATAGTACGAAATTCTTTCATGTATCATGGTAAAGAAGCTATAGTTATTATATACGCCAACAATAAGAATACACCCAATTAATTATAAGTCATTAATTTTTGAAGCCAATTTGACATCATTTGATTACAGTGCGTCATCGAAATTCTTTTGTGTGGTCCCATAAATAAATTATTTAGTCTATACAGATACTTTTTTTTAGAGTAAATACGCTTTTAAGCATCTTTATAATGTATGTTAATTCCATTATCTTCAATGCAGCATAAACACTTTAAAGTGCGCTTAAATAAAAATTTGTCCATATGCTCTAATGTCACGAAATTCTTTTGTGTGTCTCTGTAAACGAACCACAAACATTGAATACACCAGTAAAAACTATTCAGCTTATTCTACGTTTTTAAAGAATAATTGTTCGAAATTTGAATTAATATGGATGATTACGTGACATTGTCAGAACATTTTTGTAAGGTCCTGTAGGATATCGTGGTACATACTAATTCTGCCCATAGTCCGTAATGATAAGAAAAACTTTGGCTTGTCCCTGTACACGAACTACAAATGGAATACACATCCAAAACTATACAGCTAATTCCGTGTGTCTCACAAACATGTGTACCAAATTGCATGTCAATAGCGCGATTTTTGCGGCCGAAAATTCTTCCCATAGGCCGCAATGATAAGAAAAACTTTGGCATGTCCCTGTACATGAACTACAAATGGAATACACACCCATAACTATGCAGCTGATTCCGTGAGGCTCATGACAACCGTGTATTAAATTTCAAGTCCGTAGCGCAATTTTTGCGGCCGCTATCGCGTGATAAACAGACAGACAAACAGACACACATCCGGAACCTAAAATCTTTTTGAGTCTCAACAGGGTGGCCTCCACTGACGTTTCGGCAGTTATCTCATGATTTTACCCATCACTATTTACAGATATTGGTGTTTAGAAAAAAAAGTAATAAATCTGATAAAATGCCCCGAAAATTTGTTTTAAGTTCAACAGTATATCTATACATCTAATAAAATGTGTGTGTGTGTGTGTGTGTGTCATTGTGTATGTTTGTCCGGAGCATTTTAGGAAAACGACTGATCGCAGAGCTACATAAATTTACATGGAGGTTCGTAATGACCTCGTCTGATGCATCTCGAAGCCCGATTTTCGAATTTTTGATTAGTTTTCTTTTAATTAGAAGTTTTTGTTTCATTGAAATTGGATTTTGCCATAGTGTTTCCGTGTCACGCTGAAAGAAAAAAAAAAAAATAAGGTCTTTCCATTTGAAAGTAAATATAAAGCAATTCTGATGTCGGTAAATGGCTTAGTCGGTTAAAGCGTCACGTTGTTAATGCGATGGTCGTGTGGTCGATACTCGGGGGCGGATGTGTTATTTTTTTGCAGATAATAAATAGATAAGATGTCAATTGTAAAAGAAAACATTTCATTGGTTGATTGGTTGGGTTTTAAGTAGCACTAGTGCTGCGCAGATGGGCAATTGGCGACGATCTGGGACTCACCACTAGAGGTGGTCCGGAAACATGCCATCGCAATTTCGATCCTCCACGGAAGAACATTTCATTGTCTACACAGTATCCTGAGAAATTCTGATTAGATTTTTTAAATGCTTTCTTTTAGTTACTAAAACGCACAAAATAAAAATTTAAGTGAAAAAAGAAAAAAAAAAAAAAAAAAAAAAAAAACTGGAGCCCTTAAAATCACAAAATAAATATTTATTCTTGAAGAGATATGGCTATTAAAAAAATCAACGTGTCATCAATAAGTAAATTTTAAAGAAAAATAGAGATGTTTCACTTTTGCAAGAGAAGAAATATTTTAACTTATCAAAATATTTTATAAAGCATTCGGAAACAACATGCGAGATTGTTTTTATATTTGTTAGATTTTTGATTTTTTTTTTTTTTTTTAAATTAGTTAAAATATGAAAATAATTTCTTTATAATAGCTTGAAAATTAGTCATTTAAATATTAGCTTTAAATATAATTCTTGCCAAAAAAGTTTTCCAGTTCATTGTTTTCGAAAAAAAAAAAATATATATATATATATATATATATTTACGCGAATAATGAAATTTTGCTACTGAACAATGAAACTAAAATATTTAATAGATATTGAGATACAGTCATCTTTGAAATCGTTGTTCCTAAATAATAACAAATCTATTTTTGCCGATAAATACCCAAATTGAAGTACCCGGAATAGACCTTTTTACAGGCAGTGTTAACCTGGACCTGATGCAGTGCAGGCGGAAGACCTGCCGTAGGCAGCAGGTACCCGAACCAAGGTTTAGGGCGATTTCAATGTAGGTAATTTTTTAATTTTTAATTTTTTATTTATAATGTGATATAAAAAATAAACAGTGATTCAATTATTTTAAAAAATCATTTAAATATAGTGACCAGAGAAGCGGGCGTAGTCTGCTAGTAAT
The DNA here is from genome assembly GCA_963930645.1 of Salticus scenicus. NCBI lineage: Eukaryota > Metazoa > Arthropoda > Arachnida > Araneae > Salticidae > Salticus > Salticus scenicus. Next base: position 87,047,015 of record OZ005651.1, read on the forward strand.
AGTATATTATACATTTCCATCACAGAATGTTAGTAACATAATGTGGGAATTGATTTTATATTTGGATAAGAAGTCATAATTTTATAAATAGTAACTGATAAAGTGCCTTACGAATTTGCTTTGAATAAAATAATATTTAAATCAGAAGTGCCAAAACAAAACCCTCTTAAAATTACTTGAAAAATTAGTAAAAACCAGCGTTCTTTTTTTTCTTTTTTTTCTTTTTTCTTTTTCTTTTTTAATTTTCTAAATAGCTTAGGTGTACAGCAGAAAAAATTCAATATGTATCTGATTATACATTTTAATACATTTTGAGTTAAAGAAAGTATATTTTGGATTCAGCTGGCATTAGAAGTTAGTGGATAAATTCATAAAAATATGTTTAAGAAATAACAAAATATTTTATTTCTGTTAAATATGACGCTAAAACTTTGTTTTGACTGTACAATATTAACTAGCTCACGTATATTTGGATTACATTAGGTACATTACAATTAGTCTCACACAAAAGTGAGAAAAATTTATATTCTGTTCAAGATATATACTCGTAATCTTTTAAAGGATAAGTTAAGTTTCTACATTTGTTTGATCAATTTTTCATCTTCGATTAGTGTTAAAATTTTATATTTAATCAACTAGTAACCTCTGGTTGATAAAATATAAAAATGGATCAATAAATTAAGATGGTTCATTATGATTTAGTATTAAATAAACTAATGATCAATAAACTAATGATTTTTATTTGTCTTTTGATCAGAAAGGAAATTTTTCCGTTCTTCATTTCTTCGTTTGATGGTTATGAAATGATTACTTGACAAGTTTTATCCTCGTACAAGCAAATTTTTCTGCTTGTAAATTTTCAGGGGAAGTATGCAATATACGCATTCGTCTATATAAATAAAGCAAAGAGTTTCCGGGCGGACCTCTTCTATTTTTGATTGGTCTAGATTTAACTACTTGACGATGAAAGTCGGCCATTTCTTATTTAGTAAAAACTGATGATTTTTTTTTTTTTTTTTTTAAGATACTGCATAGATGTTATACTTTTTTAAAAGAGCTTTAAAAACTGTTCATTTTTTGTGAGAACACTATATACATCAGGTTATTAGATTTAAAGATACTACGTTGCAAAGTTTCACAACGCGATATCAATCGATTGCTTTTATCTTAAAATTAGTCTAATATTAAACAAAAAACAGTCTAATATTAAAGAATAATGAATAACTTTTTAGAAATTATGAGTTTTGAAGTTCTAAGAGCAGCAATTTTTAAATTACAGCGTACTTATTTCCCATACATAATCCATTAAATTTGTAAACAATTGTTGATTCATTCTTGAGAATCATTCACATAAGACCATAGGTAATTCTTGCAAAACGAGTGCAAAACGGAAGAAACATTTAATTTAATTTAATTTGTAATATGTTATTGTGACTTTGTGACCTTAAAAGGAATTTTTAATTATGTTACAAAGCCCAAAATGTGATATAAAAAATAAATAGTGATTCAATTCTTTTGAAAATTCATTTAAATTTAGTGACCAGCGAAGCGGGCGTAACCTGCTAGTTATAAATAAAATATTACAATGGGATTTACCATTATTTCTACCACAATTTTGTGTATACCTATTTCGACCATAAAAGGTGCTTTTTGATACCTTTTCCTTTGTATGCAAATAATTAACATAACTATCGGAATTTCAAATTGTCAGTTAAATATAGATAATTTGAGCATTGTATTTATTAGCGAATATGTAAAAAGGTTGTAAATTCAAGCTTAATTCATGTGGTGTTCACTTTGCCCATCATAATGTTTCCTTTTGCGTGTTCAGTAAGTTGGACTGATACATCTTTGAAAATGGTATAAAGATGTCATCTATCAGGAGAGGAATTTGTTTCAATCTTTTTTCAAACTGTTACATCAAGAGCAATTTCAATATTTGGTCATACATTGCTATCTTCACTATCCTCTTCAGAATTCGCCAACAATCTCATTCTCTTTCACCGTCTACCTCATTCAAATTTTCTGCCTCTTCATTAGCGTTTGACATACATTTTTCATATTTTCCATCAAATTCGTGGTCGCTTTCTAAAGAATTATTCAATTTATCTTCACTTTCAGATTGTGAACTTTCACCAATTTCAAAGCGTTATTCAAATTTCAAAGCGTCTCTTTATGATATTTATTTTTTGAAATTCGGGAAATCCTTTGACTTTGATATAAAAAAATAAATAAGGTTAGTTTATTTATGATTTTTTTCGTAAAAAAAAGAAAGGTTAAAAAATAGAAATAACTTACAAGTATAACAAACTGTTTTAGTACTTGCATGCTTGCAATGTTAATTTCAACAATGTTTTTTTCAAAATTTTCACGAATGTAAATAAAATTTACTTGTATCCAATTAATTATCAGAATTCGTGAACAAAACGCGTTATTCGATTTTTTTAGAATTAACTACCAGAATTAGTGAATAAAACGCGTTATTCGATTTTTTTTAGAACTAGTTACTGTAGTCATCTACACTACAATGGAATACAGTCGGTATCAAAATTATTGAAGTGCTAGCAATAATTCGTATTTAAAATATATGCACTTAATACAGTTTTGTTAAGTAAATATTTGTCGAGTCATGATCTTAGTCTTTATGCTGTTTATACAGAAGTAAATTGATGATAAAAATAAACGATAAAACTAAAAAAAATATATATATACATATGAAGAATGTGGATATGTGCTTCAATAATTTTGCTGCCGACTGTATGGCGTAAAACAAGCGAGTATCAAATTTATGCAGCAACTCAAGTATTTCCTGTTACAACTGAAATCGGGATTCTCAAACATACTTATAATTGGTGTGAGGCTGGAAAATAGTGTTGATATTTATATGTGAAATGGTTTAAAATAACACACGGTTATAAAATCCTTAAGGTTTCAAATGATATTTTATGGTAGAAATAGCTGTACCTTATGCATATTTTTATTTTTACATCCGTGATCAGTTGGAGGAAAATGATATAGCTGTATAGTTTTACAAATATTGCTCGAAAAGTCAAAACATTAATTGGGGAGAAACGATTAAGCTTAAAGAAAAATTTTAAATTAAATAGTCACCTCTTGGTAGAAATGATGTTAATATACGTAAAGGATATGTGCTTGATGATCTTATATAAACCAATACTTTTTGTTTTATAAACAGAGAGTTTTATTATCATTCTTATATTACAAAGGAAATTAATTGGATCTGCTTAATATGCATAGTTTTTATAGTTTAAGATTCAGCCTTTAGAAGGAAATAATGAATATATAATCTATATTAAAAAATATATATATATATATATATATATATATATATATATATATTAATTAATGGGTTATAAAGTATCGTGCAGTATTTTTTCTAATCGCTAAAAGTGTTTTCAAAAATCTTTTTATATCTAAGATTGCTAGGCAGTAAAAACAAAAGCTTTTATTAAATTCTACACCCAATTCGGGGTCTAGATTTCTGGTATGATTATGTTCTGGGTTAATTCTTAATATTTTTATTATTTTTTTAAATAAAATTTTACAGGATAAGTCTTTTAATACTAAAAGGAAAAAAATTTTAATCATAAATTTTCGAGTTTCTGACTAGGGATTTTCTTTAATTTTTTCAATCCAAAACAATTGTTACTGGTTTTTGAAATTTATGGTGTTTTATTACAAAGTTTTTATTTGTCGCTTATTACTTTGAATTAACTAATTATTAATGTGATAGAAAGTACTTTGATGTATTTGATATCATCACCATACAAAGTGACGTTTATTCAAAATACTAAAATTGAAACATGAGATAATTTTGGTGCAAAAATATTTAATTACACCAAAATTAAAACATGCAAAATTTTGTGTTTAAAAATTCAAATTAATACACTATTCTTATTATACAACATTACATAAGATTTATGAACTTAGTTAATATAAATTGGCTTAAGAGATTTTAATATGAAATAAAAATCCTTATACATAAACTTTATAGATTTATTGTTTGTTTAAAAATTATCTTTCTTTGTTTTACTTTCATTTCGAAAGAACTTTTGATAATAATATACTTTATATATGTGGCGTGAAAAGAATTATTATATTTAGCATAATTCATGCGTATTCATGTATTTATTTATTTATTTTTTTTTAAACACAGTGTATAAAATATGGCAATATACTGATTGCCTCACGAAGTGTGCGGGAAAGAAATAAAAATGATATGTTCCATTTTAAAGTTAAAGTAATACAGAGGCTGTTCGCACATTTTTTAGACGATTTTATTTCGCAGTAAGAAAAAATCGTTTGCATGGAGAATTTTATTTTCACAACAGTTATATTTTTGGAAGTTTTATTTATCTTCTGATACTTAGAATTTTTGTTTAGATGCAAAAATGCGCTTTTAAAAAGGCAGTGGTTGGAAGGATACGTTTCCGTACTTTCCAAGGAGAGTTTTTAGTGAAATCTTTATGAAAAGCATTTATCAGGAGAAAAATGGAAAAATGTCGCAACAATAGATGAATCTTGGGTCTATTTAAGTGGTTGCAATAAAAAAAGATCAATTTATTATCACAAAAGTGGAGAAAATTTTTTTTGCATACATGGTTCAAAGAATCAAAAAAAAGTTTTTCTAAAGGATTTATGATTGTCACTGGTTTATCATACAAGCGCAAGATAAAAGCAAAAAAAGGTGACAAAAATGTCAAAATCAGCTCTAAATACTATCAAGAACATATTTTAATTCCAATTTTTAAAAATGAAAATCCAGATCTTTATCCACAATGCTATCAATTCGTTGAACTGTATCAAGACAAAACAAGCAGCCACACATCACAATCCGCAATTGCTTTTCTAGGAAAAAATGGAACAAAAAACGGGAATTAAAACCATACCCTTCACTGATATTCCTGCTAAATCTCCTGATGTATCAGTGTTGGATTTTTGTGTTTTTCGACTCTTAAAATCAGTATTATCCAAACACCGACCTACAACGCTTTGTGGACTTTCAAAAGCTGTTCAAGAGGAGTAGAAAAATATACCTCTTCCGATATTATAAAAAGCATTATTATCATAGAAATTACGATGTAGAATGATAGTTAAGAACAAGGGCTATCAAACGGAACAAATAAAACACGAAATATGAGTGAAATTGTTTCAGTACACTCCATCAAAATCGTCTAAAAAATGTGCGAACAGCCTCTGTACATGAACATGCATCAGCAAAATAGGGAAAATTTTAAAGTCATAACTGTATTTAAGATAAACATGTGTGTAACTAAAATAATTAACAAAACGTTTTCGTATATCTATATTGTATATCTATCAAGAAGAAATTCATTAAGCTATTTTTATTTATTTATTTATTTTTTAAAGGAAAATTTCAAAATAAATATATTATTTTTTATAGTATTTGAGCCATTTTGATATTTCTATCAATTGATTTGTAAATGACATTTAAGTCGTAAAATTAATCATTATATTATAAATATATGGTATACGGTTAGAACAACAAAATGTTTTGACATATCGAACACCGACAAAAAAAGTGACACAGGTAATTTGAATGGCAATTTTAAGTTTATGCTATTAAAATATGTGTATGAAGTGCTTCAATGTGCACGAAAAGCATCACATCTCTTTCTCGCACTTTATCTACCCGAAAAGTAGTTGTGTCAGTTTTATTGTACTTCAACTTGAAATAGCTATATAAACTGAAAATTGCTTTCAGTACCAGTTGATTGGAAATAATGTCTATCGTTAATTAATAAAAAAAAAAAAAAAAAAAAAAAAAAAAAGTAAGGGTTATCACATTATTCCCGATTTTGAAATTTCTAATACTAACATCGAAATTTGATAAATTAAATAAAGTCTACGTTTTAAATCTAGAATTATTATTAGATATGAATTATTATAGATACACTGTTTTAAATTAGTACTTATATGTAAATTGGTAATTTTTATTGATGAAACATTACCCTTCCCATGTTAATGAAATGCATTTTTTGGAAAGATCAAAGATAAACTTAAAGACAAAATTTTTAAATAAATTAAATCTGTAAGTGAAAGTTATGTCAGGGAAAAACGAAATTTAAAGAAAGTATTTGGAAAATAAATTATTAATCTCTGAGATCGATATAAACATCCTTCTCCTCAAAATTAATTCTTATGCAACAAATTGCAAAATTTAAATGAAGTTTTCAGCTAATAATATTTATTATTTTAATTTTCTGAAAGAAAAAAAATAAAGTATAAAATTCCTTTTGATAAATTTGTAATTTCTTAATAATACAAATAAAATGATAAAAATGTTCACATTTTCCAACATGCAGTTTTTAAATTTAAATATTTCTTTCATTTTTAAGCAATAAGTGAATTTCACATTTGATTTTTGTTACTTTCTGTTATATGAAGATAAATAGTTCGGGATTTTCGAAAATTTCGAACTTCTGTTTTTGATTGGAGTGGTGTGGGTCCAACGTCGCATTATAGCTACTCATTGAGGAATTGCCAACGGTCTGGGATTCAATGAATTTTCACTATAAATGTTTTAAAATAATTATCTTTGTCTTATTTGATTGCAGAATTTTAATCTTCAAATATATATATATACATATTTTACAATTGATGATGGATAAAAGTAGGGAGGGTTGACAGTTATGTATTCGTAAAGCAACGTAGCTATCTACGAAGAGCAATATTATGTCATAAGTTCATACGATGAAATAAAATGTCGATTTATATTCCTGAGTATGTATAAGAAATGAAGGGGCATTAGAATCTTGTTAATATGCAACGTGCTTGTTATGTAAACAATACTGATTCAATTTAAATTACGGCATACTCAATAAAGCAAAGCACAGTTTTGCTTACATTTTTAATCAGCATTGTAACTGTATTGTAAACTATTTGTAAACTGTATTGTCTGTAACTGTATTGTTTGTAAACTGTATTGTAAACATTGTAACTGTAAAGCGATTTCATATTTAAAGTTTTTAGTGCAGTGTAAACCTATAAAAATGGAATTGGGTATAAAATGGAAAGCTCTACGTTCTGATTAAAAAGTGCACCGACACAATTTTAAAGATGAAAAGAAAAAAAAAATGAATACAGCTTTCATAAGAACGAATGCCTGAGATACTCTTATGGAATCAGGTATAAATGGAGTTGAAATGATTTACAATGCACGGTCAGAATGCAAGCGCTTGACGGCTACACGCCACTGATATTGGAATCATAAAGCGAAGATTACAGAAGGAATATCTGATTTCCAGATCCAGAAAATGACGCGCATGTATTGATGTATGTTTCTGCGGAAAGGTGTACTTTGGCAGAATAAAGACTACAAAGAGCGTGTAATACGTGTTTACTTAATTAAGAAAACACGCAGCCGAAAATGTAATATCATTCAATGATTACCCCCGGAGTCTGTGTTAAATGGGCACTTTTGTCAAGGGCATATGGGATACAGGGCATAGTAGGAGTGTGAAGACGCCCCAGATGGCAGAGGACAGTCTGTGTAGAGCAGTTGATCGTCCAAAAAATAGCTCACGACCATAGTATTTCGTGCTGTAAATATGTCTCAACTGACGATTTAGCGAGTATTATGGTACGAAAGATTACATATTTACCATGCACAGAGAATGTAAGCCTTGATACCTGAAGATTATTAGTCAGGCGTTGATTTTATACGTTGGTTTCTGCAACAGATTGCAGAGCAGCTGGATTTAAGTTCTTATGTTTTAGTCATCGACGAACAGATCTTTAGTCATGAAAGCATTTCTAATGCAACTATCTCTCCTGTGTGAGCATCTAGAAATCTGGGCGACCCACGTTCTCATTCGGTGTTTCTGCGTACATATTTGAGTTGCAATCATCCATATTCATATGATTAGTTCATATCTTTCATTAAGCATGCTGGACGGAAGAATGTACTCCTGTTTAAAAAAAAAAAAAAAAAAAAAAAAAAGAAATTTCAAAAATACTCTAACTTATTTCAGATAACTCTTAAAGAATGGATGTAAATCTAACCCGACGAAGCACCACTTATTCGATCTGAATGCGTGGAATGCATTAGTAGCTAGATTATTAGGGCGATGGAATGGATTGGTATAGTTTGACAGAAATAATCACTCTATCTTTCCTCTCTTGGTGATGTTGATGTTGCTGTAGGGTTAAGGCCAATTGACTGCACTAGGGTCCTGGATCTGAGGGAGAAAACCATCCGGGGTGGTCATTCTAAGGTGTCCTAACTCGTATTTACGCAAGTTTCGGAGGAAACCATGACAGACTCCGAACAGCTAGGCTAACGAGCGCGACCTGGAATTGAACCCGGTGCCACACGTCTACCACCTTTGAAGACAGAATCTCTCGGCTGCTGGAGGATCCATTTCTTCTCTTGGCGTTTTTTGGGAGGCGATATGAAAAGTCTTATCATTTTTGACGAGAGCCTCGTTGCTAGAATCCCTATTATCTCTCAAAGTATTTAAGAAATGTCGGTTGTTAAGCCATTCGTTACATCACAGGAGTGAGATCTGCATTATTGCTGGTGATCGTTCTTTAGAGCAGTTCTCGTTCGTTTGACTGTTATATTGTACAATTTCTGCCAATAAAATGTATTTATTCCATATGTCTTGTCGCCAAACATTTTCGTGTTTCTTCATTTTCTGACACATTAACTACTTCCTAAAATGGACTTGTCGCTTGCATTGTGACCAAAAATTGTATAAGTATCCTTTCTTATTTAGATATTTTTTTTAAACCATTCCTTAAAATTTTGCCCAAAAATTTCTGATTTATCTTGTTGTTATATAAACGATGCCTTACAAAAAAACATTGTTATCAGAAATTACTCAAAAAGGAAATCATTATGTAAAACTCTTTCTTTTCGAATACAGATGAATTCTATATCGAAAATGAATTGTAATATTATGGCACAAGAATGCACATTATCAATTAAAAAATATAAAACAAAATTCTCATAATCTATTCCAAATGCATTTTTCTTAACTACAAAATAATTCAGCATCCTACTACAACTTAATCTTTGAACTAATAAAATAATTTGGTTTCCTTTTGGGTAACAAAATATATAAGATATTTTGTATCTTCTTACTTAAACAACTATCGCAATAAAAACGTTTTGCGTTTAAGATTTAAGAGCCAGTTTTTTTTTTTTTAAATCGGGCAAATTCGGCATGCTTGGATAGTTAACATTATTGATTTTGCTGAAATTTTCAGATGTTCTTTATGTAAAACTATTAGACATACACACACACACACACACACACACACATATATATATATATATATATATATATATATATATTTTTTTTTTTTTTTTTTTTTTTTTTTTTTTTGGGGGGGGGGGAGGGGTCAAAGATGGAGTCTGTATTTTTACGAAAAACATACCTATTTATGGAAGCCAATACTTCTTGCGCCAGAAGCGAACCATGGTACTGATAGTTATTTTGCATTCTCCTGTTTCCATACTAACTATTGGGACATACATAATTTTGGTTGACTCTTGGAGCAAAGGTAAAAGGTTATTCAAATTTCTAAAAAAAAATGCATTTTTTTTTTAAACTTTAGCCCTCCAAATCTTCTTGTGCCAGAAGATGTGAACCCCAAAGGTACATATTTCGGTAAATACATACAAATGATAACTACCCAAAATATTAACATTTGTGTGGTCGACTTCTGGCACAAAAAAATATTTGACTTTGAAATTGCGAAAAACCAAAAATTGCATGACTTTGAATGTCATTTACTGCTTGCGCCAGAAGTGAAGAAGTATGAAATCAGTAGAAAAAGAAGCCTTAAGTAAAGTTGAAGCAAGATAAATTCAAACACCTATGGTAACTTACTTATTTTTTGTGCAATGCGGCTCTATACTTGGTGTTTTGTGGCACACTCTAAATAGCTTTTATTAGATTATTTCAGTATTGATTACTATTGAATATAAAAATATTATGTCGAAATTGCTTTTATTGACTGAATTTCTATCTAATGGCTTCTTAATCATAAAAGCCCATGTTTCATGGGGATAACGCTAAAACTAACGTCATAGCTACAAAAGTGTATTGAGATAAAGAAAATATTTTTTTTATTCTTGTTTAGAGGAATGGATAAAATAATGAAAAAAGGATGGATTAGCAGTAAAAAGAATGACGTCATAATTGCAAAATTTATTTATAAAAATTTATTTTTTCGAGAAAAAATAAATTTTACCCGTGATTTGAAACAAATAAGAATAAACGATAATTTAAAAGAAATGATGTAATTCTATGTAAGACTCGCCAGTTGACGATTTCGTGGTTTTCTTTCTTGGTCATAGCTATAAACTATCAAATTATTGTCGAAACAATCAGTTAAATAAGCTGCACATCAAAACATTATCCTTCTTAGGTAATTTGGAGCAGTGTTATGTTTGCAGAAGTGCTCTTTGCTTCCGGCTTCAAAGGGGTGAAGTAGGATTTTCGCTAATTCCATTTATAATGTTCATTGGGTTCACTTAACCAGTCCACACATTCTTGGATAATTTGGGGTAGATAAACAAGGCAAATAACAGCGTCTAGAATGTCAAAAATAAATGACAGGAAAGCAGACAGCTGTTTCGGTAGCATTTAGCGTACCGTCTTCAGTGCATCTAAAGGCTTCCGAAACAGCTGTCTGCTTTCCTGTTATTTATTTTTGGCGTTCTAGACGTTGTTATTTGCCTTGTTTATAATCCCACACCAAGTCTTCCACCAATAATTTGGGGTAGAGTTATGATTGGAAACATGTCAGTATTTTTACTTCCTTATATAAAGTATAAGGAAGTTATTGTAATCTCGATTTACGAAATGGATATATAGTTCAAAACCGAATGATCGCAGAATGTTGTAAATTTATATCTGACTGTCATGACGTCTAGATGTAAGTCTCCACTTTTGGTCTTGACACAAGCTTCTTCTCTTATTAGAGATATCTACTAATTGAAACGGCTTTTCGTGGCGTCTGTATGTACGTATGTGTGTATGAATGTGTGTATGTATCTTACATGACTCGAAAACGGTTGTATGTAGACCGTTTTCAAGTTATGCGAGATGCAAACACACATACATTGCAAATTAGTATATATAAGTTTATTATAATGTACTTCTTTTTTGGTCTTTCTGTGACTTTCCGTTTTGGAGATATTTACAAAAATGAAATGATCAAAAATACAAAGATTTTGGCCACATATGCGACCTACCGTCATAGTTAAAAGGAGCAAATGGTAGAGCCTGTAATGGTAGTGTTATGAAATCAGTTGAATAATATTTTTTTTTTCTTATAACAAATAATCAACAAGTATTTTCAAAACCGTCATTCGTAGTACAGAAATCAAATTGAGTTACACCACAAAGCATGAATTTCCCTAATTCAGGGACAAAGATTATCTGCACAGTTTGAAGTCCGAATAGAATTTGAATTCATCAAGTCATGCCAGTCGTTTATAGAATTTTCGAGGTAGATCTATGCTAGAAACGAATGAATTATTCCGGAAATTTTCAGAACTCGATTTCCATTAAGCTTAGAAATTCCAAACTTTGGAAATATTAAACTGCCACTTTTCGCCGCGTTTGGATACTAAATTATTTAATTCGGAACTAAGTCGAGTGGTTATGACACCATACTGCTAATCGCCTCCGAGTGTAGGAGAGCGGGTTCGATTCCCGCGGATGCCCTGGGTGTTTTTGCAATTCTTCGTACCCATAATTCTGTCACGTGCTATCTGTCTTTATCTAACGAAAATTTACAAGTGGACTACAAGCATACAAATCTGATGTATATGCGTTATCAATAAGCAAACTAAGTCAAACACATTTTTAACACAAAGTATATAGCCGCATTACATAAAAGTTGAAAACGCTACCATAGATGATGCAGTGTTGAAATTGTGACGTCATTTTTTATTTTTTATTTTTTTTTTTTTTTTTTAAACGTTAAATCATCCGTTCTTCATTATTTTGTTCATTCTTCCAAACCAAGGATAAAAAATTATTTATTTATTTTTATTTCAACATACTTTTGTAACTACGACAGTAGTTTTAGCGTTATCCACGTGAAACGTAGGCGTTTAGATAGAAATTCAGTTAATTAAAGAATTTCGATGTAATATTTTTATATGCAATAGTAATCAGACTGAAAAAAAGTGATGAAAGCTATTTAGCGTGTGCTACAAAACACAAAGTATATAGCCGCATTGTATAAAAAATAAATAAGTTACCATAGGTGTTTGAATTGATCTTGTTTCTACTGTACGCAAGGCTTCTTTTTCCACTAATTTCATACCTGTTCACTTCTGGCGCAAGCAATAAATGACATTCAAAGTCGTGCAATTTTTTTTTTCGCTATTTCAAAGTCAAATATTTTTACTTTCCGAACACTATAGTGAGGAAAGTATTGTAATCATGTCAAAAATCCGAATTTGAGATTTTGATGTTTCTATACGTTTCAAGGTCCAATGAGTCCGTTTTCACTATTTTTGCGATGATGTATGTATGTGTGTGTGTATGTATGTGTGTATGTATGTGTGTATGTCTGTGAGTGAACACGCTAGCGTCTAAACGCTTTGTTCGAACAAGCTGAAAGTTGGTACGTAAATTGTAAATCACCATAGTACGAACCCTATAGATTTTGGTGAATCTAGCACTTATAGTTTTTTTACAGGGACACAAAGAAAAATTCTTTATTATTACGGCCTACGGGACCAAAATTTTAAAAGTGCGATAGCATCTAAACGCCTTATTCAATTGAGCAAAAAATTTATACACATATTATAGGTCACAGATACTCAACCTGTATAGATTTTGGAGAATCTAGGACTTATAGTTTTCTTACAGGGACATAAAGAAAAATTCTTTATCATTATGGCCAATGGGGCCAAATTTTTAAAAGTGTGATAGCGTCTAAACACCTTATTAATTTAAACAAAAAAATTGTACACGTGTTATAGGTCACAGTTGCACACATTGTATAGATTTTGGTGAATCTAGCTCTTACAGTTTTTTTACAGGGACACAAAGAAAAAATCTTTATCATTATGGCCTATGGGACCAAATTTTTAAAAGTGCGATAGCATCTAAACGCCTTATTCAATTGAGCTGAAAATTTATATGAATATTATAAATCACTGTTGCACTAACTATAAGCATTTTGGTGAATCTAGCATTTATAGGTTTTTACAGGGACGCAACGAAAAATTCTTTATCATTATGATCTATGGGCTCAAAGATCAGTAGCGTTAAATAAAACATCGTGTAATATATGGAGAAAAATACTCAAACACTCTATTATGGTTTTCTCCCTTTTGCTTGTTTAACAACTCATATTTCTTTACTTTATCTACAAAACTGTTAATTACTCAATGTTCGGAAAGTCGAGTGGAGTCACTCCAGATTTTTTTGTGTCAGAAGTCAACCACAGAAATTTTACTATTTTGGGGTAGTTATTATCAGTATGTATTTACTGAAGTACATACCTTTGGTCCACTTCTGGCGCAAGAAGATTTGGAAGGTCAAAGTTAAAAAAAATGCTTTTTTTTTTTTTTTAGAATTTGAATGACCTTTGACCTTTGCGCCAAGAGTCAACCATGTATTCATGTCCCACTAGTTAGTCTGAAGACAGGATAATACAAGATAACTATCAATATCATGGTTCAATTCTGGCACAAAAAGTATTGGCTTTCGTAAATGGGTATGTTTTTCGTAAGAAAATAGAGGACTTCATCTTTGACCCCCAAAACTCAAAGAAAATTTTTTTTTTCTCAAAAATGAAAAAAATACGTGTCTAATAGTTTTACATAAAGAACATCTCCTGAAAATTTCATCAAAATCAAAAATGTCAACTATCCAAGTCTGTCCGCTTCCTCTTAAACTCCTAAGATATTTCTAATATCATCGTTCATAGTAAAATAAATTATAAATTTATATAAAAACTACTGGTGAATTTAAAAATATGTGATCAATGATATGCAATGATAGAGCTTAATGCAACTTAACATGACCAAGCTATTTTTAAATAAGGAAATATGTTTCTTCTAACATATTACTTTTCTGAAGTACAGTCACCCAAAAAAAAAACGCCACCCCCCCACGTAATTTCGCCGTAAATTATCGTAGAAACATTTAACTGGTACCAATCGATTTGTAATAACGTCTAGTTTATAACGGTATAGTTAAATTTTGCCTAAGGGGTCGTCTACATATTAAAACTGGCATTAACTTCATTTTCTTCAATGGCAACCCCTATTTTTGACTTCATATTCAGATTTCTGAGATCAAGCCAGTTCGAAAAACATACCTATTTATATACCTTAAATCAAATTTAAATAGAGTTACACGTGAAAATGTATTAGGTGTCCGTCTATACATTTAGAAAATATAAATCACGATCTACCACCCAATATACATTATTTATTAAGTTTCACACCGGAAAAAAATTTCAGAAATGTTAATTATAAAATAAAAAAAAGTGACTAATTCACAGAACTTTCTGAGTTAGTTTATGAATTAAAAGATTTTTATTGGTTTCTATTGATTAAACCATCAGATAGTTCACTTCATACGAAGAAAATTAAATAGCTTGAATCAAAAGAAAAAAAAAAAAAAAGATGAATGGTTTTAAATTTGTTTGAAAATTCAAAATTATTTTAACTCAAGCTGCCGTATAATTGTCTGAAACGGCGGCACTCAACCTGTTTCCCACGGCCGTTTCACAGTGACAATGGGAGTTTGTTCTGATACTGCAGTACTTTCATTTTCTTTAATTGACTTTTTTAAAATATTAAAACAGATTTTTTTTATTTATATTTATTTATTTTTTTAATTAATTATTATTATTTTTTTTTTTTTTCATGATATTATTAAAAACTTTTACATAAATCTCCACGATATTCTTTTGCTTTTATATTTTATAATGTGTAACAAATTAATATGTAAAATAATAAATCCTACTACTTAATGGGATGTTCTAAAATTCTACACTTTAACACAGATACCGAAGTGGACGGTGGGTGTAGAAAGGCTGACTACCCTTAATCTAAATCTTCACTTGAAAAGGTCAAAATGTTACATAACTCTTTTTTTTTTTTTTTTTTTTTTTTTTTTTTTTAAGGAAAAAAGAAGATAAGGAGGAGAAAGAAAGATCAAAACGAATATAAAGCATATTAAACGTTAATACCCTTTAAACACTGGAAAAAGGCGGGGTTTTGTATTGTGTGTCATTTGGGAGCTGTAGAGTGCTAGAAAATTACTTTATCTAATAAAACTTTTCATTTAAAGGGTATTTAAAGCAGCATTATATTTAATACATAGACTATTCAGAAAAAAAAATACCATTCATCTGGTTCATGAAAAATAAAGAACATTTTCTGGCATTGCTCTATGACTATACATTCTTGTCAACCTCTCCCGGAAAATTACTGGTCCCGCCCCTTTCCGTACATTTTTTTCACATCAGTCTTTTTAGAGCCGTGTCAGCCATGGCTGACACTGATCTTTCCCTTTAGGCTAAGTCAGCCGGCAGTGTAAAATATGATATAAAACTACAGAACTTACATAGTTTTAAGTAATTACTGACAATTTATTTAAAATTTACTTCATGTTTTTTTTTTAATAGGATTTTTATAGGATTATATCGTTAAGGCTTATTGGGGTTTATTGAAACTCGATAAACATAACACGCTTCTAAGCAGCACGTGTCGCCTGAATGGGATTTCCATAAGAATTCGCTTGGCGCTCAATGAGTTAATCGTAAATGTATTTGAAGTTAATTACTCTAAAAATTAAATTGTGTACACACAAGGGCGGGAACTAACAATGTTACGGGTTAGGTTGGCAAGTATGCATATATATTTTGCTTGATTTATAAAAATTTATAACACATTTTCTTCTTTTTTTTTTTTAGTATTTTGTGTTTATATCTCACATTAAAAATAAATACAATATTCATATATAAACATTTCCATACAGTAATGTATATAAACATATTGATTAAAGAAGATTTGTTGATATTATATAATTATTCTTCTATCTGTATAGTATATTAACACAAATATATTTTGTAAAGTTCGCAGCATCGAAAAACAGCAACATATCTTCCATATCAAGGCTTAATGTAAATAGCCACGCCTTTTCACAAATTTTCTAAAACTTTATAATA
The DNA here is from genome assembly GCA_963930645.1 of Salticus scenicus. Lineage (NCBI taxonomy): Eukaryota > Metazoa > Arthropoda > Arachnida > Araneae > Salticidae > Salticus > Salticus scenicus. The sequence continues at coordinate 87,063,218 of OZ005651.1, forward strand.
TAAAGCAAAATAATTTTGCATATTTGTAATTAAATCATTTAAGTTTTGTCTTCAATAATCGATGTAGTAAATACCATTGTGATTTATGCATACTAGCGTCACATATAGAGTCAAATAGGAATATGCAAATTTGTCTTTTTTTTTAAAATAGTGTTTCAGCGAATCAGAGGCGGGGCTTCTTTTCTTTTGAAATTCTTTCACAATCCCTCGCCTACATTGTGATAACTTTACAAAAATATGCCAATTTGTATAATAAACATCGAAATATTGCTTAGGAAACAATAAAAATAACATAAAGGTAAATTAAAATAGTTTTCCGTCAAATTATATACAAACATTTACTTATAGAGGATATAGATTATAACAAGTGACGGCCCCCTAACTGGAATAAAAAGTGAAATATCACTGTAACTCAAAAAATAATGTTAGGAACGAGCTGTAAATTTGGAAACCTATGTTTTTGATGATGCCCGTTCTATTCGTGCAAAAATTAACATAGGTCATAATTCATAATTTTTTCAAATATGAATTTATTAATAATTTTCATAATTCAAAAAATGTTTTTTTAGCAAAAATTTGCATGGAATATGTTTGGGTTACTTCATTCTAACGAATAAAAAAAACAGAATTTAAATATCATAATTATTTCGGAAGATATGATTTAATGTTTGTCACATTCATTTAACATTAGCACCCCCAAACTTTGACAGCTTATAACTCTATGAAAAATTGAGCGAAATATATAAACTATACCATTTTCCGTGATGATTTGATCCAAAGAATTCAAATAAATTATAAAAAATGGGGGTTACCATTGAAAAAAATGAAGTTGATGTCAGTTTTAATATGTAGACGCCCCCCTAAGTAAAATCTAACTATAACATTATAAACTAGACGTTATTACAAACTGATTGGTACCAGTCGCATGTTTCTACGATAATTTACGGCAGAATTAGGTCGGGGGGTGGCGTTTTTTTTTTGGGTGACTGTACATAGCACTGACTTTTATATTACTCCTAAATTTAAAATTGCACGGCGCAAAGAAAAATAATTCTACTTCTAAGCTTTAACACTACATTTAATGTTTTCTCCAGTTCCATGCAATTATAATTAATGGATCAGTTTCAGAAATTTCTAGCTTAAACGAATTTTTAATGTGAAGATGAAAAAAGAATTTTGATACGTAATAGTTAATTAAAAATACAGAGAGAAAAGTAAGAGGAAATGAAATCATAAAATTCCTGAAATATACATTTTAGAAAATGCAATTTAAACTGCCTAATAAAATAAAATAAAATAATTCTACATGGGAATCTGAGAGATTTAGACTATTTCAGCGTCATTACTTTTATGGAAAAGGCTGAATACATTTCGTTTATATAAAAGAGTAAAAAGCAAATGAAACCAATGTTCGAGAGAAAGAAAAAAAAAAAGTGGAGAATTTTGTATTAGGTAAGAATTTCTTTTAATTTTCAACGAAATTCCTTGAAAAAATATTTTTCCCTACAGCTTAACATAGCTTTTTGAGATATTAGTAATAAACAAGAGTAAAGTAAATACTGAAGGTAATATATGTAATATATATATATATATATATATATAAATACTAAAAAGTGTTTCTTATCAAGTAATTTGTTTTTTTAAATATGCAAATTTTATGCATTTTTGTTAAACAAATAACTAAATGAATTCTAAATTATTTAATTTCATTAGCATTAACTGCGTAATTAAGAAATACGTAGCTTTGTATAAAAAGGTAATATCTATATTAATAAAATCAGACTTTCGTCTGTAAATTTGTGAGAATTAAAAAAAAAAAGCGATATCTTCAAGTTTCACACACCATGAAAACTAAAAATGTCTTCAGAAAATTTTATCTCTCTGTGTGTGTCTGTGTGCGGGTTGTTATGTCTGTATGTCTGTAACGCTATTTTTGTCCGGGTATCACACGAGAACGGCTAGACGGAATTCAACGACACTTAGCAGGAATTTAAGTTAACATATCTCAACTTAAAATTATATATATCGAAAATTAAAAAAAATGGATTGGATTTAGAGATATGGGGGAAAAACGCCTGTGCATGCGCCATAAGGCTTTAGTCAGTAAAACGCGTTCAATATACATATATATATATATATATATATATATATATATATATATATATATATATATAAATCGTTATCATTACGTTTTAGACATCAGGAAACCAGAACTGGTTTCAGAATATTTTCTCTATGTTCATGGGTGGGGTGGAAGTACATAGAATTTTTGTTATTCGACCGGGTATTACCTGAAAACGGCTGGACAGAACTCAATGACACTTGTCTCAGGTTTAGGTCTGTGCCATACTTGAAATTATATCCATCGTACTTTTTAAAATTTTAATTAGATTTTCAGATATATGAGCAAAAAATGCTTCTGTATCCAATAAAAAATTATATCTAGGTATTTAAATGCTTTAAAATACTATATATGACAAAAAACTTGACTTTTCGTTTGTTATTATTTTGTTTTTTGATGTAAACTCGGCATTCTATTACGCAGACGATATCTTTCCTTATTTCTGAAAGTTCTTTTTAAAATTTAGACTTCACTTTAAAAGTTCGATTGTTTGTATATAAAACGTATTTTATCGCAAGCAATGGTGATTCACAAGTAAGATTTTAATTAAAAATATTTTCTTATTTCGTGCTTTTAAGTAATTATTTTTGTAAACTACTTATAACTGCTATATTTATTTTTTTAAATTAAAAAGTAACAATTACATGTGCACCAGTGATTGACACTTTTAGAGCAATCTCTGATGTTTTTAGTGTTCTAGTCATCAGAAAATATTTGTAGAAATCTTAAGTTAGTACATATGGTATGAAAGACATTCAGAACCACATATATATTAAAATATATACATTTGATAACAATTATTTTTTTTATGAATTTGTATTTGACACCCACTTTATATTCCAGTAATTAACACTACCAGTTTTTCATTTTATCAATAATTGCTCCCTATGTTCCAGTGTTTGACTCTGCTAGTTATTCATTTTACCAGTTATTAGCACCCTATGCTCCAGTGTTTAACATAAAATGTTAAAATTCTTATACGTAAAATATATGACTTTATGATTTTTCTTATTTATTAATTATTTCGGGATAGATGTCAATTACTAGAGCATGCCAATCATTGGAGTACCTACCTATTATCTGAAAAAAAAAAAAAAAAAATCAGAAATTTCTGCTTACATTCTTTGTAAACAGAATTTAATTTAGTATGATGGAATTTATTTTAATCTATTTTTCCATATAAAGGCATGCAGTCACTGTGTTTCATTCACTCCCTAGCATCACTAACTGTATTCATTTCTTAAAATTTCTTTGATATAGCTGTAGCATAGGATCCCCTTGGCGGCTTTTAAATTTTTGTTGGCAATGACTTAAAATGGATATCACAATTGCGTAAGTAAAGGTCTTAGCGAGAAACGGCGGAGTTACTTCGGTGCCAAATTTCAAATTTCGCTAATGGGTTCTATACTGAATCTGTTCCATTTCTTTAGAACGAATTTTCTAAATTTTATTTTAATTATTTAAAAAAAAAAAAAAATGTTTGCGCGTTCACTTTTTTGACATAAAAAGAAAGATATTTACTTATTAACTTATTTATTTTTGGTTCATAAATAATAGATTATATCATATATAGTTTTTATAATTTTAGTAAAATTTAATAGTAAAATTTATGTCACAAATTTTGTTTACTTTCAGAAATTTCCATTTTTTTTTAATTACATTTACGCCTTTCCGGCTTTTTCCATTTATTTTAATTTATTAGAAATTGCCACCGTTATTTTAGAAACTCTAACTTTATTTTCAGTAATTATATATTTGCATATTCAATTTTTTTTTTCGACATAAAAAGAAATATAAAATACAAGGTAGAACACTACAAACGGCGACAACGCAAAATCGTAGATTGAAAGAAATAATCTTTTCGTACTAAAAGAAAAATATTGCAATATTTATTATATAATATTTAATGGGAATTATACTTATGTCTAGATTATTGTATTAAATGAATATATATATATATATATATATATATATATATAGAAAGAGAGAAAGAGAGCTAATGAAGCTGAAGATGTAATGTTTTTCACAAGTTTTGCTTGCTTTATATTTTAATAATAATAAAAAAAAAAATCCAAATAATAATCTACAATAACATGATAATTGCCAAATGAATTTCTCTGCAGTCAGCCGACTCATCTTTAACATTCTATCTTATATTCTCGTATCAAAGCAATGCTTTGTTCAGTGTAATAATAGGTGTATGGTTAAAAGCTAATATGTTTTTATATATTAGTTTCCACATACCAAAAAAGACAAAAAAGTACTTTAGTTAATTTTAAAATAATTTGTAAGTAAAATAATATTAATTTATCAGAAAGTACTGTGTTCTTTAAATGACTTAGGTACAGTACCCTACCCTCTTGCTGACATTTAAATTTTTGTTCTATTTTGTCGATGAATTAAAATGACTATCGCAGTTTTATCAATACGAGATTCAAATATCGCCATAGATTCAATATTTAACGAAAAATCAATGAAAAAAAAAAAAAAAAACTAACAAATTTTTGATGCAGTTGAATATTGAAGAAAAGGTAGTGTAGACCCCTTTTCGAGACTTTTCTTTTTCTAGCTATTGTACCCATTTTTCGATAATAAGTAAATTCCAGTGCGAAGAACGGGCACAACAGCTACTTTAGTATTAAAGTTCACTGCCTAACTTGCAATGTATAACCAAGCTTAACGTTTACAAGACATTTTAGTTTTTAGAATTCAAAACTTAAAGACAGTAAAATGCAATAGAAATTACTTTTATAATAACATATATATGATTTGCTTATTACAGATTGTAAAGAATGCATTTTTAACATAAGCTATTCTATGAACGAAATTTCAGTGCAAAATTCAGATTAAGTATAAAAGAAATTCTAGCGTAATAACGCAGAAAAAAATTAATTTGCATTAATTGACTCATTAATTGGCAATATGTTTTGTTTTCGTGAACAGCCTAATTGGAAAAGGAAATTGTATCGATAGTTAGGTTGAAAGTCTGAATTTCTGTTTGACGATTCTAAGCTTCAACCCAACCCTTTCGTTCCTCAATATATATAACTTATAAAAATTTCTTTTTTTCTTTTGGCCAGTGTCAATCGATTTCCTTTGTTTTTCATACTTGTGATTGTGCGTTTTTCATCGCTTTTTTCGGCATTTTTAAGCTTTTTTCTGATTTTTACTATGCAAACTGATGCGGTGGCCCATCCCACCACGCTCGACTTATAAATATGTGGTGTCAAACTTCTCCACATATTTATAGGTCCCCCACGAATGTTCTACATTTCTTAAGTTAAAGTTTTTAGAAGTGATTTGGATATTTGTAAAGAATCAGTACTCCAAATTGAAAGATATGAAAGAAGAAAATGATTTTGCGCTTGTGCTTAGGTAATCGCGAATTGAGCATGATGCATCATGTGGTACATAAATATAGATCCACGTTTCATTTTCGTGTCAAAAGGTTGTGTAAACAATTATGGTGTTTTTCAGGAACTTTTAGCTACTGTACGTGTATGCTCGTATTTTGAAATTATCGGAATGCGAAAGCAGTTTAATTCAAGCTTATGATGACAGTGGAAAAGCAAGTTAGAGAAATCGCGCGTTAAATGCAGCGATCTCATAACGTAGTTGAGAATTTTCTTCGGAATCCGACTACTTATGAGTCAATTAAACATCCGGGATGTCCATCTGTAGTTTCCTAAAAAAAAAAAAAGAAAAAAAACTCAGAATTATTCGAGCAGCATTACGAACCAGATACAGAAATAATGTGATAAAAGTGTCTTCAATTAAAAAAGGAAATTGTGTCTTTTGTTATGAGGAAAGTATGTCTGTCCGATAGTTGTTAGCCTTAGTGTGATCCCTCATTTAAGACATCTTTTAAATCATACTTTTTATATTATTATTGAAAGATACTGCTCCATATTTGAAACCAGTCCAGAAGAATGTAAGACTTAAATTAGCCCGAAAAACAATTGTACAAACGAGAGGAAAATAAGATTTCTTTTTCACCGATTTTTTCATATTATTCTGTTTGCTTTAAGTAACAAAAAAAAAAAAAAAAAAAAAAAACCTGGTCGATCCAAATGAGTGTAACTCACATCGGCACGATTTGAGAGAGGACGGAAAATATTTTTCAAAGAGAGACTTCAGAGGAGAAAATTGTATGATCTGGGGAGCTGTTACTGCCTCTGGAATTCCCCGTCTGGCATTTAGTTCATGTAAAAATGGATAGTTTAGCATACCAATATTTGCTGAAACGGTAAGTTTTGCCTTATTTACGAAAATTACGCTGGAATCGCCTTGCGTTTCAGCAAGATCCTTTTGCTATTCTCAGAAGTGGCAGCACCGAACAGTAGTTACTTGCTAACAGAGTTGATGTACTGGATTGTTTCCCAGACCTCAATCCCATGGGAAATGTTTGGGAACGTTTGCCAAATTGAGTCGCAAATAACTTAAACTACTCTAAATCGAAGAAATCTATTGTGAATGTGCGGAACAATTTAGATAAATACACACTCGAAAATCTTTTTAAGAGCAGGGAAAATTGAATTTTTAATGTCATTCGTAAAAAAAGACTATCAAATAAGTTATTAAATTTCGGTGGACCTATACTTTTGTTCAAGCAGAATAAAACATTTTTTTTAAAAATGTTTTGTTGATATACCAAAAGAATTTGTTTTATTGTTGGAAATTTTATATTGTTACTTTCTTCTATATGTAATATAGAGAAAGTATTGGATTCGCGAAAATTTTCGACCACCGTTTTTTGATGAATTTACATGTTTTGGGATGTCCAGAACACGAATTAATAGTTTTTAGAAAATGTCTGTCTGTCTGTATCATTTTTTGTGGACGCTGTATCTCACGAACCAATGAATGAAATTTAACCAATTTCGGTATTTAGTTGCACCCTGACATGAACTGGTGCTGATTAGATTTGGGGATCAATAGCTCAACAGGTGGCACTGTGATCGCATTTTATGCAAATTTTTAACATGGCAGTATAGGACAAAATTTCATATAAATGGGCATAATGAGAGTTATTTTAAACTTGTGATTGTAAAATTTATATGAATTATTGATAATAGTAGTAGGTAACTAGGAAAAAATAATTGTGCATGTTGGGGCATCGGTTCCCCCCCTGGGGGGGAAGTACCCCCCCGGGGAAGTAAATTTTCAAGATGGGTATCTTTCGAAAGGTCTCATTGATAATAGCAATAGTTAACTGGGAAAAAAATTTTGTGCATGTGGGGGCATCGGTTCCCCCCCACTGGGGGGGGGAAATTGGTAAAAAAAATATATAGTAGTATATATATATATATATATATATATTTTAACGAAATTTAACCAAACTTGGTATTTAGTTGGTCCCCGACATAAACTTGTGCTGATTACATTTGGGGATCAAAAGCTCAACAGGTGGCGCTGTGATCGCATTTTATGCAAATTTTTAACATGGCGGCATAGGACAATAATTCGTATAAATGTGCATAATAAGAGTTATTTTAAACTTGTAATTGTAAAATTAATATGAATTATTCATAATAGTAGTATTTAACTAGAAAAAAAATTTTGTGCATGGGGGGCATCGCTTCATACCCCCCGGGGGGGGTAAATTTTCACAATGGGTATCTTTCATAAGATCTCGTTGATAATAGTATTAGTTAACTAGGAAAAAATTTTTGTGCATGTGGGGGCATCGGTTCCCCCCCACTGGCAGGAAGTACCCCCCCGGGGGGGCAAAGTTTCATGATGAGTGTCTTTCAAAAGGTCTCGTCAATACCTTTAAAACGAATGGTTGAACCATAATTCTGTGATAATTTAAAACAAAGTTATCGATTTTTTTTACTTTTAACGAAAAAAAATTAGATTTTTTTTTTTTTTTTTTTTTTTTTTTTTTTAACGAAATTTAACGAAACTTGGTATTTAGTTGGTCCCCGACATAAACTGGCGCTGATTACATTTGGGGATCAATAGCTCAACAGGTGGCACTGTGATCGCATTTTATCTAAATTTTTAACATGGCAGTATAGGACAAAAATTCGTATAAATGTGCATAATAAGAGTTATTTTAAACTTGTGATTGTAAAATTAATATGAATTATTCATAATAGTAGTATTTAACTAGGAAAAAAAATTTGTGCATGGGGGGGCATCGCTTCCCCCCCCTGGGGGGGAAGTACCCCCGGGGGGGTAAATTTTCACAATGGGTATCTTTCATAAGATCTCGTTGATAATAGTATTAGTTAACTAGGAAAAAATTTTTGTGCATGTGGGGGCATCGGTTCCCCCCCACTGGGGACGAAGTACCCCCCCCCCCCGGGGGGCAAAGTTTCAAGATGAGTGTCTTTCGAAAGGTCTCGTCAATACCTTTAAAACGAATGGTTGAACCATAATTCTGTGATAATTTAAAACGAAGTTATCGATTTTTTTTACTTTTATCGAAAAAAAACAAAAAAATCGTATTTTTTTTTTCACGAAATTTAACCAAACTTGTTATTTAGTTGGCCCCTGACATAAACTGGTGCTGATTACATTCGGGGATCAATCGCTCAACAGGTGGCGTTGTAATCTCATGTTTTCTAAATTTTTAACATGGCAGTATAGGACAAAATTTCGTATAAATGTACATAATGAGAGTTATTTTTAACTTGTGATTGCAAAATTAATATGAGTTATTGATAATAGTAATAGTTAACAAATGGTAAATTTTGAAGATGGGTATCTTTCGAAAGATCTCGTCAATACCTTTAAAATGAATGGTTGAACTATAAATCTGTGATAATTTAAAACTATGTTATCGATTTTTTTTTACTTTTAACAACAACAAAAAAAAAAAAAAAAAAAAACTTAGAAAAAATAATCGTAATTTTATTTATTTATTTATTTATTTATTTTTTAATATTGTTACTGATTGAATATGTATTGCTTTTAACAACAAAAAAAAAAAGCTCAGAAAAAAATCGTACTTTTTTTTTTTTTTTTTTTTTTTTTTTAAATATTGTTACTGATTGAATATGTATAGGAAAATGTAGAAGAAAGTCTTGTGGTGGCCACAACATACTAGTTTTTACTTTTGTAGTTTTCAAAATATACATAAATAGTCACTGAATCAACAAAATTGTCTCTGACCAATTTTTAAGTGAAATGTAAGTGGACTTACATATATGTGGATTTGGAGGTCTGGATTAACCTCTTCAGTCCTGAGGTCTACAGAAAGCTGTAACGTTTATTTGGACCTAATCCGACCCGTATGTTCTTTGATGGCTTTGACTTATTAATTTTGTGCATTATTTATTTATTTATTTTTTCAATATATCAAATAGTTTTAGTGTTCGTTTTTTAGCACTTGCGATTGTGTGTGTTTTCACTCTTTTTTTCTTCACACCCTCTCCACCTATTTATTTATTTATTTATTTTTTCTTATGTAAACTTAAGTGACTTTTACTCTATTTTCGGTTCGGTTCGGTTCGATGAGTACTGAGATTTATTGCTTGCCTCTAGGGCCGCTTATATCTCGAAAAATCCACACCACAAGGGTTTACAAGTTTTATTACAAGAAACAGACAAGTACAATATTTTTGAAGACATAAGACATCACAAACATCCATGCCCGCACCAGGATTCGAACCTGGGACCATTAGATTCGGAAGGCAGCGCCCTACCGACCGAACAACCTGGCCGGCACTTTTACTCTAACAAAAATGTTTATTTTTTATTTATTTATTTATTTTCAGAATTTAAACATGAGAATTTAAGCATGATGAAATGAAGCATGTGGCTAAATATATAATTCCAAGAAATGAAACTCATGATAATTTAAGTCATCTAAAATATAGTCTTTGAGTGCATTAAAACAATAATTGCCGTTCAAGGATTGAGAAACAAATTTTTATGTTCAAAGTTTTTTAATAATGAGAACGCAAATAATAGAATAAGAAGACAATTTTCAGTTTGAATTTCTATGTTATCATAAATAAATATGCCCGTAAACATGTTTTCTTGTGATATGCAGAGCGAAGAAGTCGAGAAATTCGAGTCCTGTTTTTTGCTTGTGAGATCGCCATAATCTGAAATGCAGATTAAGATATAGTTCACGATTTACTTATATTTTGAAAGGAAAAAGTAGCTGTAATACCAAAAAGACAAAATAAGATCTTCAATTTTTTTTAAAAGAAGTTGTCAAAAAATCGTAAGTCTGATTAAATTTTCCTTGTAAAATTGTTATTTATCGTAGAAAACAGGAATTTTATTCTAACAGATTAAGTGTGCTGGACGACCACTGAGCATCCAAGAAAACAAAAAATTTGAAATCTGAGGAAGTAAAACTAATAATTCAAACAAACAATAATTTCGGTCATGAAGTAATACAGTTATTGAAATGCATCATTTCAGTTTCAAGATATGATAGTAGAAAAAATTTACATGGTGGGTTGTAATTAAACTTTCGATATAACCAGCATTCTGCAGCTGAAATGAGCTAGCGAATTTCCACTAAATTTGGTATGGAGGTGATTCATAAAATAAGCTTGTGAGGTTGAGACGTCAGAACGTCACCACAGTTGTTTTAATTAAGCTGGATCCAGCAAAGTAGGAAGTGGGGACGGTTAAAATCACTCCGTCGCCAGTGGCTCGGTGAAGGTTGAGGTCGAGCTAGTTTTGTGTCGGCAGGGTGCTGCATTAAAAGATTAGATTTTGAATATTAGTTAAATTAGAAGTGATTTTTAAAAGTACGGATTGAAATGTAGTGAAAGGAGGGTGTAGGAAGAAGTATAAAAATAGTGGATGTTGGAGGATCGTATAGTGGATGTTATGAATCTTAGTTTGACAGATATTGAAAAGTAGAGTAGTGGAGATTTAGTGGCGTGAAGTTAAGTAGTGTTGGTGAGTGTTGGTGAGTGTCTACTAGTTTTCGGAAAGCTCAAGCTGGGTCAGAAGGGAATCCTCTGTCCCATAGTGAAGCCGTAGTATTGGAGTACGAGTGCGACCGTCTCTACACCTTCGACTATCTGCTGTGGTGAGATATTTAAGATAATTAAATTGTTGATTTATATATTTTTGATTTAGTAATACGCTGACTGAGCTAAAATCTATTTTCCAGGCCGCCCTCCCATTAATCTGGTTCAATAAACTTTTATTGTTGTTCAATTCACGTCTCTGGTTTTCTTAGTAATCTAAGTATTTAAGTTAAGATGGAGTTTGCAGGAACGCAAACGCCACAGTGGCGCCCAACTCAGTTCGACATCCCCCCACTCGGGTTTATTTTACTGGCTCAAACAATGTACTTAAATTTTTTGAAGATCTTGAACAGTATTTTGATATATGTAAAATTGACGAGGCTGATAAATTTAATTTATTAAAATACTCCTTAAAAGGAGATGCTAAAATCTGGTATGACACCATTGCCTCTAGAACTCTAGGCCAAAATCCTACGTATGAGGATTTGAAGCTCAAAATTAAAAATTCATTCTCTTCTATTGTGGATAAAACCAAACTCCGTTAAGAACTTTATACGACAAAGATGTCGTTTTATGACAAACCTACCACATTTTTATTACGTAAATTCGACATTATAAAGCAGCTGGATTTAGTTTTATCTTTTGCCGCTGCAATGGAAATTATAACCCCGCTTTTGACTATTCCTATTCAAGATTACCTTGATCTGAAACCTGTCACCTCTTACGACAGTCTGTTTCAAACCTTAGCTAAATATCAAGAACGACACCCTCCAAGGGCGGAAAACACCTTTAATCGCCAACGGGGTAATGGAAATATGCAAAATTCTAGGCGTGAAAATTTCACCCCCCCTCAAAATTTCAATCGCTATCAGCAAGAACGTCAATCGCCGCAGCCAAGGCGTAATAACTTTCAAAATTCTCGGAACGATCGTTCTAATCAAAATCAGTCTCAAAACTTTTCTCGAGCTGATAGAAATAACAGAAATTTTCGTAACTCTCGTAATAACCAGAGTCGTCAGTTAAACGAGTAAGTGGCTCTTGTGAGGAGGGTCAACAGCCACTGAATATCTCAACCACCTCCATATGTTTAGACACAATTTGTATCAGTCCGGTGGACCTTCCTAATTTGAATGCAATAATTCATGATACTTTCATACCTACTTATTGGGACACTGGTGCTGAACGCTCCTTTCTAGCATATGAAACTTATAAAAAGTATTTTGACTTTAAACCTTTAAAGCGGACAAATTTAAATATTACAACGGCTCAAGGCAAGTCCTGTGTTAATAGAGGCGAAGTCAGCCTGAATGTTAAAATTCATAATTTAAGTGTTAATTGGCCTTTTTATGTCATCGACAATCTTCAGCATCCCTGCATTATAGGGTTAGATTTTATGAAAGCAAATAATGTTGAAATAAATTTTGCCAATAAATCTTTGCATATTGATGATTCTAAGTCAAATTCTAAATCTGTCGAGCCGACAGAGTTAATTGTTAATTTAGAGGAAAGTGCCCTCACTCATATTGAAAAAATTGATTTTGTTAATTTTCTTAATCAGTTTAAACAGTTATTTTCTGATACACCTGGCTTAACCCATGTTGTTTGCCATGAAATTGACACTGGAACTAATAAACCAGTCTTTAGTAAGCCTTATCGTTATGATCAAGCCAAACAAGATATTATAAATTGGCATATTGACCAAATGTTGAAAAATGATATTATTATGCCTGTAACTTCTCCTTATGCATCTCCTGTTGTTTTATGTCGTAAGAAAAATGGTAAACCTATTACTGATCCTGAGGCATGGAGATTTGCAATCGATCATCGTAGGCTAAATTCTATTACACAATATCCTCAGTATCCCTTGCCTATAATTGATGATTTGTTAGCTCATATCACAACGACCAATTTTATGTCTGCTCTCGATCTGACATCGGGTTATTTTCAAATTGCAATGAAACCCGCTGATATATCAAAAACAGCGTTTATAACTAAAAATGGCACGTTTGGTTTTAAACGAATGCCTTTCGGATGTTCAGGGGCTGTGGCAACATTTCAAAAAGCCATGGAAACTACTCTTAAACCTGTTTTGAATAAATTTATACATGTTTATCTCGATGATATAATAATCACGTCCTCATCTTACAATGAGCATTTAGATCATTTAAAAACTGTTTTTACTCTACTGCAAAATGCAGGATTAACTTTAAATTCCTCTAAGTGCCATTTTGCACGACAGGAAATTAAGTACCTAGGCGTCAAAATAACGCCTGCTGGTATTTCTGTAGATAATGAAAAAGTTCAGCCAGTTTTAAACATGCCCCCTCCTACTACTTCCAAGCCAGTTTCGAGATTTCTAGGCATGTGTGCTTGGTATGGGAAATTTATACCTAATTTTGCTCACATATGCGAGCCCCTCTTTAAACTCAAAAGGAAAAGAGTTAAATTTCACTGGTCAAATGAAGCACAAGAAGCATTTGATAAGTTAAAAAATATACTTAGCGCTCCTCCTGTACTAGCTCATCCTAATTATAATATTAAATTTCAAGTAGCTACTGATGCTTCTTCGTACGGTATTGGTGCCGTTTTAAGCCAAGAAGGCCGCCCAATAGCATATGCGTCCCGTACGCTTAACGCTGCAGAAAGAAATTATCCAGTAACTGAACGTGAATGTTTAGCAGTGCTTTGGGGACTGCAAAAATTTCGTTTATATTTTACGCAACTTCCAGTAACAGTTGTTACGGATCATGCGGCATTAACTCGGTTAACAATTGGAAAGAACCTCTCCCCTCGCATGATTCGATGGACTCTTAAGTTATCTAACTTTAATATAAACATCGAACACCGACCTGGTTCTGACAATATCGTAGCTGACGTTCTTTCACGTACTATTCAAACTCAAGAAAATAAGATTGAATCTAATTTTACAAATCAATCCCTTGCTTTAAATGAAAAGAATTATCAGTTAAATTCTACTGTTAAAGCCTCATATATTCATCATTCGCATTTAAAGGCTGAACCAGTTCAATCCGAAATATTAGCAGACGTGACTGAAACTCGTGTAAAGGAAATTGAAAGTGAACAAGTAAACCAATGTGCTTCTACAAATCTAGTGCCTACCTTAAACAATAAATTCGTATCTGATCAGGAAAAAGCAGCTTTAGCGCTTATGCCAGCATCTGTGTTAAATTCGAGAGATCAATTAATCCAAGAACAAAAAAATGATCCCGAATTTGGATTAATCTATAAGTATTTAGAAGATCCTGAGTCAGTTTCATTAATTGAATCAGCCATTGCCTTAAACTGGTCCCAATCTTTTTCTTTAATCGATGGCTTGCTTTTTTATTCAAAATTATTATCATCTTATGGCGAATTACGAGTTGTAATTCCCCAATCTCTTCGTCAAGCCATCCTATTTGAGTTTCATGACTCTCCAATTTCGGGGCACTTTGGCATTAGGAAAACTTATAAAAAGCTCAAAGATGCCTGTTACTTTCCTAAAATGAGGAAGTTTGTTAATGAATATGTTTCGAGTTGTCGCTGTGCCAGCAATATAATTATAAAAATGTAAAGCCGGCCGGTAAATTAATTCCTATTAAAGTTGATTTTCCAAATCAAATTCTTGGACTCGACTTAATCGGTCCTTACCCCCTCTCTAAACCAAATAGATTTCGTTATGTGTTAGTTATGGTGGATTATTTTAGTAAATGGGTTGACTTTGTGCCTTTACGTAAAGCTTCGGCACAAGCAGTGGCCACTGCCTTCTTTAATAATTATATTTCTCGTTACGGCGCCCCCCTTCAAATTGTAACGGACCATGGTCCTCAATTTATAAGTAATGTTTTTAAGGCACTTTGCGATACACTCGAAATTAAACATGTCTTCACGGTTCCATATCGGCCGCAAGCTAATCAGGCCGAACGTGTTAATAGAACTTTAATTAATATGATTGCGACGTTCATTGGTCAAAATCATGAAAATTGGGATCAGTTTTCTATTGGGCTATGCGATTCGTACAGCGGTAAGTGATGCAACAGGAAAAACTCCCGCTGAATTGTTTTTGGGCAGAAAGCTGACCCCCTTTCAAAAACTGGTATTAGTACAGCAAAACGCATCTCAATTTATTACGCGAAATATTGAAGAATTGCTACCAGAAGTTCAGAGAAATTTGAGAAAAGCTCAAGAGCAACAAGCTGTATATTATAAACTTAAACGTAGAATTTTAGAAGTAAAAGTGGGAGATAAAATACTCCTAGAATCACATTTTCTTAGCTCTAAAAAAGATTCTAAAGTAGCTAAATTTGGGCCAAAATTCATTGGGCCTTTCTCTGTTTTAAAGATAGAAAATAATAATTTGACAATTGATTTTAACGGCACCCCAACAACCATAAACATTGATCCGATACGCATTTTTAAAGAGCGCACTCAATCATATGCTGAAACTCTTAATAGTGATAGCGTGCAGGGTTCAAACCCACCTGACGAACAGTCCGTCTTTACGCCTAACCTCACTTCCCAGCCTAGTGCTCCTGATTCTTATACAGCTGATAAACTACCTACTCCTACAACTCCCGAACAATCTGTTCAGGGCACTTCCGCTGACCAATCTAGTGTTAGCAGACCCGTCGCACAAAAGCGAGCTCGTAGTGAGTCATCAAACCATTCTAATGTGAAATTTCCTAGGCAAACTGGTCGCAAACGCGACTATTCTTTTACTAATAGCTCTTTTATACCGCAGATTAAAAAGAAGAAGCTTGGAATAAATATTTAAAGAGGCCACAAGCCCCCTCCTCAAAGTCCTCTGGAACACATCGCCCACAGAAGGTACTAGCAGTTCCAGATTCAGTGCACACCGACTCTTTCCGACCTAAGAGAAAGACAAGGGTTTGAAAAAGACCTCCACCCTCTTCATCAGCTAGCGGACGGCACATGGAGAAATTCCTAGCAGCCCCTGACTCGGTCGGCACGGACGAGTTCTCTTTACACCACCGATTCAATACCCGGCGTCAAGCCAGACTCCGACAACATGCTCAGCCATATGAATCACCTGCCGAACAAGCCTTTGTACAAGCCTTTTGGGATAGCCCTAGACCCCGGTCTGAAAGCCTGCAACCCTGTGGCCTAGCTGACGAGTACATCGAGCACATTCACCAAGACCTCTAACCTTCCTGAAGTTACAGCTGCAAATTCACATCAGGTGATACCGTTCTCTATTTTTTTTCTATTACGAGTGCATTTCTGTCAGAGCTGTACAAAATGTTCGACATACCTTGAAGCATTTTTGGGACTTTATATTTTAAGAACTCTTACGAAAGTTATGGACTTTCCCAACCTAAAAATACAAAATTTAATTTAGCCATGAACTTTCAAATCAAAATTCATGTTCTGCTTCAATGTCAACATTTTTGTTCTCTCTTAAATATCTATTTTATGTATGTATTAAGTTCTTTTACCTTGTAGCCATCACCTGCAGAAAGCTGGTAATATAAACTGTTTTTTTGGACCCTTTGTAAAATTCCCCCCCCCCCCCCTTTTTCTTTTGTATTTCTATAAATGATGTATTTATAAACTGCATATTTGTATTTGTAAAACTTTTGAATATTTGTCTAAAAGTTTATCTGTATGTACTTTTAGAGGGGAAAAAAACTGTTTTTTTTAGCTATAAGCATAAAAAGCGTGTTTAACCATATAACATTAAAAAGACTAACTGCTCAGTTTTTTCGCTTATGCTTTAGCTAAGGAGGGAGAAATATTTCTGTATGTAACCTATCTATTATGTTAATAGAGACGAACATGTCTCAGTTTCTTATAGAGGTGAATTATTACTATTTTTTTTACTATGCATACTGTAAAAGTTTTTCCCATTTCAGACACACTCTGATGGACTATTTCTCTTAATCTGATGTTAAAAGTATTTTTATCTGAAGTGAAAGATCTCTTAATCTGATGTCAAAAAGTTTTTTTTCCTGGATGTGGACAGTCCCGGAGTTCTCGGGGTAAAAGTACGCCTTTTATTTAAAATTTTAAATTAATTTTTTTTGCGTCCCCGAGTTTTCGCTCAGGGATTTAACAAATTTTTAAGTTTTTCTCACCCGGTTAAAATTTAAGTGACGGCTGCACTCACACTTCAGAGATTTGAGATAGTTAGATATGGAATGAAGCTATTTAAATTTACTCGATCAAACCCGTTGGGGATTTTCCCGACTAAATTTTTTTCTTGGAGGGGGACTGTGAGGTTGAGACGTCAGAACGTCACCACAGTTGTTTTAATTAAGCTGGATCCAGCAAAGTAGGAAGTGGGGACGGTTAAAATCACTCCGTCGCCAGTGGCTCGGTGAAGGTTGAGGTCGAGCTAGTTTTGTGTCGGCAGGGTGCTGCATTAAAAGACTTAGATTTTGAATATTAGTTAAATTAGAAGTGATTTTTAAAAGTACGGATTGAAATGTAGTGAAAGGAGGGTGTAGGAAGAAGTATAAAAATAGTGGATGTTGGAGGATCGTATAGTGGATGTTATGAATCTTAGTTTGACAGATATTGAAAAGTAGAGTAGTGGAGATTTAGTGGCGTGAAGTTAAGTAGTGTTGAGTGTTGGTGAGTGTCTACTAGTTTTCGGAAAGCTCAAGCTGGGTCAGAAGGGAATCCTCTGTCCCATAGTGAAGCCGTAGTATTGGAGTACGAGTGCGACCGTCTCTACACCTTCGACTATCTGCTGTGGTGAGATATTTAAGATAATTAAATTGTTGATTTATATATTTTTGATTTAGTAATACGCTGACTGAGCCAAGATCTATTTTCCAGGCCGCCCTCCCATTAATCTGGTTCATAAACTTTTATTGTTGTTCAATTCACGTCTCTGGTTTTCTTAGTAATCTAAGTATTTAAGTTAAGATGGAGTTTGCAGGAACGCAAACGCCACAAGCTCAAGTAATTAAAATAATAATAATAAAAAAAAAAAAAATTGTACTTGGTGCCCTTTTGCATTGGAAAATGGAAAATATAATAAATTATATGACTCGTAAGGAATGCATTGGCAGTTTGCATATTTAATAAGTACAAAACTTTTAATAAACATCATAAAACGCAATAAACTCGCAACAATTGATTCGGGTCGGTAAAACATACGACCCTTCGTCAGGTGAACAAAGTAGGCACGAGTGCTGCAAAGCGATTGCGCACTCGATATGAATACTCGATAAAGATTGCAACGCACGATTGCGCTGCCGCTTTGATTGCAGCACTCGTGCCTACTTTGTTCGCCTGACAAAGGGTCGTATGTTTAATCGACCCGAAACAACTGTTGCGAGTTTATTGCATTTTATGGTGTTTAATCAAAGTTTTGTACTTATTATTTTAAAACGCCAGTTCTGTGGTGCTTTCTTATTATTTAAGTTTTTATGTTTATTGATTAGTTTTTCTTCCCGTGTGGATGAATTCATTTGTTAATTTTTCCATTTTCAATACAAAGCGCCACCTGGTAGACTTTTTAAAATATTTTTAAAAAATTCCTTTGAGAGCATCTCATAAATTTTGTGGCAATTTGTTCTTCCATTTTAGCTGCAGGATAATGTTTAAAGCGGAAGTTTAATTATAACCCCCTCGTAGACTTAGAAATTTAAAATAATCATAAAATAAAATAGAAATTAAACAATATATATATATATATATATATATATATATATATATATATATATATATATATATGTTATTTGATTGAAATACATTTAGTGCTACAGAAAAGAAACCATAAAATAATACAATATTTTACAACGACACCAAGAAATTGTAAAATTTTTACTCTCTCATTTTCGCAACTCTCTCATTTTCGCGTACCAATATTTGGTTCAAACTAGCAGGGAATTTTTAACGGTGCAGTCGGTAATAAAAGTTTTGAAAATTAATATAAATAAATATGCTTTTAATGTTATTATAATTGAATAGTATTTTTGTTGTGTACTGAGAAAGTTAAAGCGAACTTGCGAAAAAAGATTTCATTGATTTGGAATGCACATTAAGTTTTAGTTTTCATTCTCTATATAGCTTGTGAGTAAAAAAATGATTGCAAATCTGATAAAAATATAGAAGCTTCCCGTCTCTTCACAAACTTATAATCATGGAAGTAAACTGAATCGTAATATCTTAATCTTTTTTTATTGAAAATGGTTAGCTAATCTGGGAAAATGAAGAATGCGGTAACAACCTACCCTCGATGGCAAAGGCATAAGCTAGCAGAGACGTGCTTGTTCCAGTGATTTAAAATAGAATATGTAAATATAATTAACTTCCATTATAAATAGCACCCCGCCACACGAACAAGAGCATTACCATCAGATTTAACATGTGGGCGTTTCGAAATATGCGCTTATAGAATTAAGAATAAATAGCTTGAAAATGAGCACTTATTGCCGTTTTGGGTAGCAAAACGGAAAGTATACAAAAGAAAATGGTTCATACTGAACACGTAAGTTATTTGAACATTTATTGATTAATTTTATTAAATTTTCCCATTTTCCTATGCAGCCAAATAGTTAGTGCTCTGACGTTCAGTTGCCAAGTAGCGGGTTCGAACCCTGGTTCTGGCGTGGTTCGTAAGGGTTTGGAATCCACTTTGAGTTGTGGGCCCAAAATTTAACGAGACTTAATGTGCAAAAATTGATCGTAGATTGACACCTCAAACAGAAACTTCGCGCAAAACGTCACCTGGTGGACATTTTAAACTAAAACAACTCCTTGAGCGCATCTCCTGAATTGCAAATGTGGCCCTTGCCATCTCGTATTTTCAGCTACAAGTTGCTGTTTACAGCAAGAGTTTAATTATAACCACCTTCTATTTCCTGTAGAAGAATGATAGCTAAAAGGTGGATGGGGTTTATACATTTCTGAAACTTCTTAATATTTGAAATTAACGGCATTTTGTACTTTTACCTTACAGAGGATAAAAATTACGCAATTAATAATTTAAATTTAAGTTAAATTTTCAGAAAGGGAAAAAAAAGTGCATTTTATGAAAGAAAAACATAAAATTGATTGCCGAAAGAGATAAATAATTTGTAATAATAATACATCACACCAAGTACAAAAAATTATTTTAGACGCACTAATTTAAAGTTTAAGCGCGATATATATATATATATATACATAAAATGAAAATCTGTTGGTAATCTAGCTGAACTTTATGGCATTAAAATATGCACTTCAGATTACGGAATTCAAATTAAAGTGAAAGTATCACAGTCACGTATCCAAAAACATTTGATTTTCTAGTAATAAAATTCTTAAATCTTGAGAATATATAAAATTTATCCGATTAAATAGTTAAATAAGCCATCTCATGAAATATTTATTAAATTTTAGCAGGATGAGTCACTTGAGATATGTTAAATAAATCTAATTTATAACGTTTATTTAAAATTTTAGTGAAAGAGTTGTTAACCGCGGTAGATCAATGAACCGCATTCTGAATGTAAATGAGAATAATAAAAGTTATCAAAATTGTTTCTCAGACAAGATTTAATAATTTCATATTCAAATCTCATAAGTTCTTTTCAGGTGTATCAGCATTCAAAGTTAAAATGATTTTATTTATGATATTTAATAAAAGAATTTCAATAAATTATTTTCAAAATACCGGAAACGAACTTACATCGTTTTTCCTTTTCCTTTTTCTTTTTTTAGTTCCCCATCATACGGTAGGTATGGGGAAAATACAGTTGAGTGGGGTTGTGTGGATTAAGGTCGATTGACCGCCCTAGGGTCCTAGACCTGAGGTGGAAGTACCCTCCGTGGGGGTCTTTCTAAGGGGTCCTAGCCCGTGTTTACACAAGTTTTGGAGAAAACTACGGAGCGGCTAGGCCGACGAACGCGACTTGGGATCGAATCAGGCACCTCACGCCTACCAGCTTTGAGCGCAGAACTTCTCAGCCGCTGGTGGGTCGGGGAAATTAGGTAATCTTGAAAAACTTCGACTTCGTTTTTTTTTTTTTTTTGAGTTTTTTACACGTTTTAAGGTGTGAGATCGGTTGGTTGGTTGGTGGGTTTTACGTCGCACTAGTGCTACTCAATGGGCAATTGTCGACGGTCTGGGACTCACCTCTAGAGATGGTTCGGAGACATGCCATCACAATTTTGATCTTGAATTGTCTTGTAGTCGGTCACACATATCCTGTTACTAGCTGAAAGGCCTTAGACGTTCAAATTGCAGAGAAATAACACTGGTTGCTGAAACGATCGATTAAAAAAGAAAAAAAAAGTGCTAATTTATCGGTGCAAAGTTCAACTTTTGATAAAAAGATTGAAAAATATCTTCAGGCAATTAATGTATTTATTTATTTGTCTGTATATATATCTATGTATTTTTAACAACAATAAGGAAAAAGAAATCTCAAAACTCCCCCCCCCCCCAACCTCTTTAATACGTTTTGGCTATTTTTCTTACATTGAAAATCAAGATTCTCTGATTATTTTGGAAATATCACGAAGGCTTAATAACAAAAACATTTTAAGATTAAATTAATTTTGATACGTAGCTGAGCAGTATTGCATTTCATAGGGTATTAAATAAAATACACCTGGGTTCTGTTTAATTTAGTCTGACGTAATTGGATATTATGCAAGTGCAACTCAAAGTTCCGATTATTTCTTATTATAATTTGGGTTTTAGTTGTGTTAACACAGTGTTTGATATATCAGGAAATTTCTTCTTTTTATATTTTATAAAATAATATAAAATTATATGTTTGATGTTTAATATTTGCGACGGTAACTTTTATAAAACAGTCATTATTATATGGAATTAACTTTTATAAATTACATTGCAAAAGTTACTTTTTATTCCTCATGTGTATATACTAACGAATTGTAAGGAAGAGGTATTCTACAAAAAAAAAAAAAAAAAAAAACATGACGTTTTTTTTACATCTACAAAACTAAAACTAAAAAAAAAAAAAAAAAAAAAAAAAAAGGGGAGGATTTTGTGTGCATATTTATCCCTTGTACTTGACATTAATTACTCCCTTAATAGATTTCATCGCATAGTACACGGGTTCCTAGCACAATTTATATTTTTAGAACTAATATTTCCGAAAAGTAAACTTTCTAATACTTTAAACAATTAAATAATCCAGATATTATTGTTCAAAAATAGTGGTATACACTGAAACTTCAAACATTTAAAAAATAAATAAATAAATAAATAAAAGACCTCTGTTTGAGTTCATAGTTCTCCATTAAGAAATTGAAAATCTAAAGATTAAGCTCTCATAACTTTGCAGTGTTACAAAAAATATTTTTTATATATTCTACAAACATAGTTCTAGAATTATTTAAATAATCTGGTGTGTCACTCACACGACTTTCTCTTACCCTGAAATTTAATACTATAAATACAGCTTGCAGATTAATAGGTAAGATAAGGAGTACTGTTATGTAAACCTATGTTAAACAATTCATATTAGGCTTCTGAAGAGTTTTATATGATAATTAGTTCTGTGTGAGGGGGGCTACCGCCCCCCTCAACCCCCCGTTTCATTAATGCACTTACATTTATATAGAATTTAATTCGGTTATTAAAAAATAATTCTCTTTTAAAAAAATATCTTTTATGATAAGGCAGACGATTTCCATATTAGAGAAGTAGTATAACACCAAATGTCCAAAAAAAGTCCATTTTATTCTCAATATTTAAAAAAAAAAAAAAAAAAAAAAAAAAAAAAAAAAAAGAAAAAGTACGATTTTTTTCTAAGTTTTTTTTTCGTTAAAAGTAAAAAAAATCGATAACTTTGCTTTAAATTATCGCAGATCGATGGTTCAACCATTCGTTTTAAAGGTATTGGCGAGCTCTTTTGAAAGATAATCATCATGAAAATTTACTCCCCTCGAGGGGGGACTTCCCCCCCAGGTGGGGGAGGCGAGGCTCTTACATACACAATTTTTTTTCCCAGTTAACTATCTCTATTACAAAAAATATATATTCGTTTCATTTGGTTTAGTGCAGTCTATAGACGTTAAACTCTACTTTCCTGCAATTTCCCCCATAGACGTAATGTATTAGAATTCTCTTGATTGTCCCTGTACACGAAACATTTGCTTGATCTTAACGAAAAGCTAACTGTAGCGTCCCTATATGATACACATTTAGAATACCAAGTTTGAACTTTCTGCCATAATTTGTTCTTGAGATATGCTGATAACAGACAGACACACACACAGACAGACAGACACACACGCAGACATACAGACACACACACAGACACACAGACATACACACAGACCATTTGCTAAAAACATGATTTTCGTATTCAGGGGACCTCAAAACGTGTAAATATAACAAAATCTCGCATTCGAAAATTTGACCCAAAAACAATACTTTCTCTACCTTATGGGTAAGAGAAAGTAAATAATCTGGTGTGTCACTCACACGACTTTCTCTTTCCCTGAAATTTAATACTATAAATAAAGGTTGGAGATTAAGAGGTAAGATAACGAGTACTGTTATGTAAACCTATGTTAAACAATTCATATTAGGCTTCTGAAGAGTTTTATATGATAATTAGTTCTGTGTGAGGGGGGCTACCGCCCCCCTCAACCCCCCGTTTCATTAATGCACTTACATTTATATAGAATTTAATTCGGTTATTAAAAAATAATTCTCTTTTAAAAAAATATCTTTTATGATAAGGCAGACGATTTCCATATTAGAGAAGTAGTATAACACCAAATGTCCAAAAAAAGTCCATTTTATTCTCAATATTTAAAAAAAAAAAAAAAAAAAAAAAAAAAAAAAAAAGAAAAAGTACGATTTTTTTCTAAGTTTTTTTTTCGTTAAAAGTAAAAAAAATCGATAACTTTGCTTTAAATTATCGCAGATCGATGGTTCAACCATTCGTTTTAAAGGTATTGGCGAGCTCTTTTGAAAGATAATCATCATGAAAATTTACTCCCCTCGAGGGGGGACTTCCCCCCCAGGTGGGGGAGGCGAGGCTCTTACATACACAATTTTTTTTCCCAGTTAACTATCTCTATTACAAAAAATATATATTCGTTTCATTTGGTTTAGTGCAGTCTATAGACGTTAAACTCTACTTTCCTGCAATTTCCCCCATAGACGTAATGTATTAGAATTCTCTTGATTGTCCCTGTACACGAAACATTTGCTTGATCTTAACGAAAAGCTAACTGTAGCGTCCCTATATGATACACATTTAGAATACCAAGTTTGAACTTTCTGCCATAATTTGTTCTTGAGATATGCTGATAACAGACAGACACACACACAGACAGACAGACACACACGCAGACATACAGACACACACACAGACACACAGACATACACACAGACCATTTGCTAAAAACATGATTTTCGTATTCAGGGGACCTCAAAACGTGTAAATATAACAAAATCTCGCATTCGAAAATTTGACCCAAAAACAATACTTTCTCTACCTTATGGGTAAGAGAAAGTAAATAATCTGGTGTGTCACTCACACGACTTTCTCTTTCCCTGAAATTTAATACTATAAATAAAGGTTGGAGATTAAGAGGTAAGATAACGAGTACTGTTATGTAAACCTATGTTAAACAATTCATATTAGGCTTCTGAAGAGTTTTATATGATAATTAGTTCTGTGTGAGGGGGGCGGGAGCCCCCCTCAACCCCCCGTTTCATTAATGCACCTACATTTATATAGAATTTAATTCGGTTATTAAAAAATATTTCTCTTTTTAAAAAATAATCTATTAAAATTATTATTTTAAAAAAATATCTTTTATGATAAGGCAGACGATTTCCATATTAGAGAAGTAGTTTAACACCAAATATCCAAAAAAAGTCCATTTTATTCTCAATAAAAAAAAAAAAAAAAAAAGTACGATTTTTTTTCAAAGTTTTTTTTTCGTTAAAAGTAAAAAAAATCGATAACTTTGTTTTAAATTATCGCAGATCGATGGTTCAACCATTCGTTTTAAAGGTATTTTCGAGCTTTTTTGAAAGATACCCATCATGAAAATTTACTCCCCTCGAGGGGGGACTTCTCCCCCAGGGGGGGGGAGGCGAGGCTCCTACATACACAAAAAAATTTTCCCAGTTAACTGTCTCTATTACAAAAAATATATATTTGTTTCATTTGGTTTAGTGCAGTCTATAGACGTTAAACTCTATTTTCCTGCAATTTCCCCCATAGACGTAATGTATTAGAATTCTCTTGATTGTCCCTGTACACGAACCATTTGCTTGATCTTAACGAAAAGCTTACTGTAGCATCCCTATATGATACACATTTAGAATACCAAGTTTGAACTTTCTGCCATAATTTGTTTTTGAGATATGCTGATAACAGACAGACACACAGACACACACACACAGAGACACACACACAGACACACAGACACACACACAGACACACACACAGACACACAGACACACAGACCATTTGCTAAAAACATGATTTTCGTATTCAGGGGACCTCAAAACGTGTAAATATAACAAAATCTCGCGTTCGAAAATTTGAGCCTAAAACAATACTTTCTCTACCTTATGGGTAAGAGAAAGTAAAAAGATTTAATCTTTTATATTATTGTACATAATACAATTTCTCAATTATTAGCGGTATTGTGAAACAATCACTGAAATTCTGATTATTTCTCCCTTTACTATTCGTCTGTTTTTAAATTACACTGTATATTAATTTATAGTTAGGTAAAAGGCGTATGTGCAAAAATAAATAAATAACAATAATAATAATAAAATAATAACAATAATAATAATCATAATAATCATAATAAATTAATAAAAATAAAAATAAATAAATAAGTAAAAATAAAAATAAAATAAAATAAATAAATAAGCAAGTAAATCAATAAAAGGCAAGATTTTCTTTGTACAAGACATATAATTTTTGATAGAAATTCTAATACCTTTTTAATTAAATTTCAGATATTATGAAGCTATAAATTCATTGTAGGTTTTATTTATAGCATTTTGAAGACGAACTTGATTGAAATTGTAGTAATGGGTATTATACGTTATTACCAGAACATGAGATATCAATACTCATTGCTAAATTATGCAACAAAATATATATTCAAATGATTGACTAAATTAACTATTTTAATCAATACATGACTATAAAGTTACACAAGATTAACATTAAAATGTCGGCTGTATAATTTGTGTTTATTTTTGAAATGTTAAAGGCTTTTTTAATATTTTTAATTATCGTGATTAATATTAATTTTGCTTTCACTTTATATATTAGATAAATAAAAAAGGAAGAGCTAGAAGAGCCTCCTTTTCAAAATTAATAAGGGAAACTTCATCTACATTTATAAAAGGACCTAAAAAGATTTAAAAATTGTATTTATTTTGAAAAGGAATGAAAGATGTGCATCTTTATAGCTTCACACTAAAAAACATTTTTATATAAAATTTTAAATAACCTTTTATCAATAAATAGTATTTTTTTCCCCTCAAAGAAAGCGTTTATTTTGAGCTATACATCTTGGTTCATTGTAAAATGATTTTTATTGAAATCCGCGTTTTCTCCCCCGCCCATTAGACCACTTACATGAGCTTTAAATTTGATTCTTGTCATCACATTTTAAAAATCATTGGCTCGCCTTAGAAGTTTATTCAAATTATATAAGTTAAAAGTCACATTTTAAAAACAGTATAGCATCACAAAATCACGTTCTCAAAGTATATGAACTGGAAAGACATTTTCACTGTTGTGTGAGAATTCATAAATAAAATTTCTGCGACTTTTTTTAATGTTTAGAATTATTTGTGTTCTAAATGTTGTTTTTTTTGCGAAATGAGATTTGAAAGAGATATAAAATCTAATTCCACAAGGTAAAAAGTTTATTAAATCTAAATTTCACTACAGCTGTAAGATGGATTTTATGACTGTGTTGACCTCCAGTAAGATATCTTTGATGTCGTACATTATTCTAATTATAGTCAGCCAAAAGTATATTTATGAGCTAGAATTCTTTCAACAGAAGTTTTATGACATATATATATATATATATATATATATATATATATGTATCAGGGTGTCCCTTAACATGTTCGTCGCCGCGTCACCCATATCTAGGTGATGGGTATACTTCCGTGGAGGCTCCGTCACCCAAATATGGGTGACGCTCTTCTTTTTCAAATTGATAGGATTTTCAGTTGTATTTTTAAAAAAGAATTTAATGGAATAAGCACTGAAATATAAATATAGGATCTACAACATAAAAATACTAAAAATATACATATTATACTATACTTTTTATTAATTTATATTGAAGCTAGCATATTACATTATTCTATGAAAATCTATTTATCACTTTTCTTCTTAAATTCACTACTTCGTCATCACTACTCTCCTCGCTTTCAATTATACTTTTACGCCGTCCAATGAACATTTTCAGGATAAAAAAGTCGCTGACGTGCGTCTCAAAAATGTATGCTTCTCCTCTAAACGAAGGATCTTGGATAACTGCAGTGAGATCTTAAGCAGTCCTCTAGCCGAAAAGCTTATCTATCGCTCTCCCCATTTCGGAACTAAATATTTGTAATGAATCGAACGTTATTCGTGTTGCATCCCTGCTATTTCCCGCTTATCTTTCTGTTTACGTTCTGGAGCTCCGGCGGTCGGATTTGGGCCCGGCGAAAAACTCAGTCGAATTACGCTGGCTACAAATGTGTTAAATGAGGGGATTTTTTTTTATTTAATCCGATACGCATAACCTTTAATTTTTTTCTACTTGACCCTAAACACTTTTTAGCAAAATATAAACTCTCTGGGATAATGTTAACACGTGCCGAATTGACGGGAAAATCCTGACAAACAAAAGCAAAATTTCCTCCTCATTTAAGGGACACCCTAATATACAGGGTGATTAGAAAAAAACTACCCTGATATATGAGACCATAGCTACCATAGCGTTCCGAGAAATTGAATAAAAATTTGGTGGAAGGTATTTTGAGGTATGCGCTCTAGAATTATATAAAAAAACAACAGTTAAACTCTAACAGTTACGGTTACAGTGAGAAAATTTCAAAAATTTCAAATAGCATCACTTACTTTTTTTTTATTGAAATGTAATCTCCATAGCAAAAAACCATAAATAGCGTTGGAACGGTACCTCTAGCACGAAAATCGGCAGCGCTTGCAGGCTAACAAAAATAGAAAAAAAACGACTGTTACGTGCCTACCAGAGCACCACTTTCATTTTTTTAATGACGTCACATTTCACACGTTTGGTTCAGACTAAAGTCTACTGATTCTGCTTCGAAACGAAAAGAAGAGACCAAGGTGTCCTTAATTTTGTGTAAGGCTACTGAATAAAGGCTTTAATTACGTTGTTAGTCGTAAGACGCTGTCATGATGACGTCATCACAGTACGTAAAAAACAAGGCATTGTAAAATGGCAATCCAAACCGATTTTGATGATGATAATGATGTTTCCCAGTAAGCGGCATATTTTTCACAGAGCAAGAAAGCAAGATACACATCACACATTTCACAATGCCTTATTTTTCACTTAGTGTGATGACGTCACTCATGACGGTGTCTTACAACTAATAACGAAATTAAAACCCTTATTCAGTAGACCTACATGGAATTAAGGATACCGTGGTCTATTCTTCTCGTTTCGAAGCAGAATCAGTAGACTTTAGTGAGAGCCGAAGACTCAGTGTGAAATGTGACGTCATTAAGAAAATGTAAGTCGTGCTCTGGTAGGCACATCACAGCTGTTTTCTCTTAGTATGCCTAGCGCACAGATTATTATACAGATAGGACACTTCCGTATATTCTTCGGTAACCGGAATTTGACTGCAACGACCCTATTGTCAACGGCTGTAAGTTTCTCGGTCTCTCCAGCTGACACAATCACTCGTCTTATTTTTATTGTATCTATGTTCATATCGTAATATTAGTGCAACGTTAAACCCAACATCCAACCTACTAACCATTCATTGATGTTTACGTTTGGAATTTGTTATTGTTTACGAATTTGATTGTCGAAAGCAATTTATTTTAAGAAGCAAGTATTGTTTGTTTTCGTTAGCTGTGACCCTGCTCACCTATGCGCATGCGTGAGGTCTGCATTGATTTTGTTAAAATAGGGTAGAAGCGTAGAAGATGAGAGAATGTTTACGTGTAGAACGAAAAGTGCATTTGGCTAAGTGCCCATCTCATTCAACGCATCACCCCTTTTCCGAGTAGGATCGTTCCGCGAGAGATAGACATGGTTTACGAAAACGGACAGTACTAAATATTAAGCAAATAAATTTCGAAAATATACATATACCAGAAATATTTTTTTCATTTTAAAGCATTTTGTATTACTTACACCAAGCAATGCTAAATATTTAAGATTTCATACCATACTGCTATTTCAGCATTACAGTTTGTTATATTAATTTGTACTTTTGAACACGAATGTGTTTGGAAATATTTATTTTCAAACATAATAAAAATTAGTTTTATTTCTTAGAAAATAGCTGTGAATGTTATGATTTTGTAAATTTAAAAGTAGTAGAAAAAGTGAAGGAAAGAAAACTGCACATACGTTTTCGTTGGCAACTTTATTATTGTTTACAAACTTGATTGTCAAAAGCAATTTATTTTAAAAAGCAAGTGCTAAATATTAAGAAAATAAACTTTGAAAATATACATAAAATAAAAACATTTTTTTTTTCATTTTTAGGCATTTTGTATTATTTAAACCAAGCAACGTTAAATATTTAATGATTTCATACTGCTATTTCAGAATTACAGTTTGTAATTTTAATTTGTACTTGAATATGAATATGTTTCACAAAGCATATTTTTAAACATTATAAAAAATATTTTTTATTTCTTAGAAGAATAGTTGTGAATGTTTTGAGGATAATTTTGTGAATTCAAAAACAATAGAAAGTGAAGAAAAAGAAAACTTCCCATACTAACCTGCTACTAACTACTCGCGAAATAGAAAAACAATTTTCGATCAAAGATGCTATTCATGTAGACTTAACACATGTAGTTCCCCCTCTGTTGACACTAGTGGCGCTACTATATTTCCGGTTCGCGTTTTAGCTTCACTGTCCTATCTGTATGATAATCTGTGGCCTAGCGTTGGTGATTTTCATGCTAGAGGTATCGTTCCAACGCTATTTATGGTTTTTTGCTATGGAGATTCCATTTCAATAAAAAAAAGTAGGAGTTGCCATTTGAAATTTTCAAAATTTCGTCACTGTAACCGTAACTGTTAGAGTTTAACTGTTGTTTTTTATATAATTCTTGAGCGCATACCTCAAAATACCTTCCACCAAATTTTTATTCAGTTTCTCGGAACGGTATGGTAGCTATGCTCTCATATATCGGGATAGTATTTTCTAATCACCCTTTATATATATACCGAGTGATTCAAAATAGATGTTACAGCGATTATCTCGTAAACTAAGAAAGATAGAAACATACTTTCAATTACAGAATTGGTGCAAATTAAGAGTAGATTTTAAATATGGAATTTTTTTGTACAAGAGGCTGTATACATATTAAAATACGAAATTTAATTTTTATAGGGTGCCTCCTATCATGTGACTTATATTTAGAAAAATATTCTCCTCGCTCTAAGAAGAAAAAAAATCATCTCTCTAAGTCAAAATCTCGCTGAGTTATTGCAACTTGAAAATGATGACTTATACCACTTTTCAATTTTGGCATCTATTTTTCGACGCCAAAGGGTAAAATTTAGGGGGTTATCTATGAGATGAGAAAAATTAAAAACAGATCCTTCATGTTAAAATAGCAACTAAACGCATTCAAACACATGAAATCAACTGTTTTAAGAACTTAATGCAAATTTACATTATTCCGTATTGTTAAAAAATTTAATAGTTAAGTTTCTTAGGGGGCACCTGCAAATTAAAACACGTTGAAAGAAAGAAAATTAAAAGATTGGAAAAACAGTGTGAAATTTTCGCACTTTATTTCTTTTTACCTTTATTTCATTTTAGTGACTACAGCTCTTTAACAACTCCAACTAGGTTAAAAAGTGTTAATGACTTCGGTTTGTCTGTCTGTCCATACGTCTTTCTGTCTGTCCGCGCTCTAATGCCTGTGAATATTCATGGAATTTCCTGAAAATGACATATGTCATTTGAGTTTACTATCGGATGTTCCTTATTGAAAATGGAGTGACAGCTGTCTAGCTTGTGTACAGGGTACACATCTCTGCTAGCTTGTACTCCTGTACACATCTCTGCTAGTTTGTGTACAGGGACAACCGAAAGTATTCCAAAGCATTGTGTTCCATGAGAGGAATTTTTAAAAGCCATATTTTAAAACTTTTAATTTACGCATATATTAATAAAATTGAAATATTTTATTGAAGATTACTATCGGATATTTTTTGTAGAAAATGGAGTAAATACCATCTCTGGTTTGTATACAGGGATACCTGAAAGTATTCCAAAGCAATGCATTCTATGAAAAATATTTCTTTTAACCAAATTTTAATTACTTTGCATAAATCTTGATAAAATTGAAATATGTTATTCATATATGCACAAAAGAATGCTCTCTATAGTGTACAGTACGATTAGCATTAAATTTACAGGGCATACAAAAATATTCAGTCACGTTAAGGTTGTTATTGAACATTTGCTGGAATTGCATTTTCGGTTACATTAAATGCTTTCTAATAATTTTTAACTGTGAATATGATTTCAATTTGCATACTTTTTTCTGTCTGTTCATCTGTCTATCTGTCCGTCTGCCCGGCCTCAGCGTCCGTAAATATTTTCAGAAATTAAAAAAAAATTATATATATTATTCAGGTTTACTTTGATATATAAAGTATTTAAAATGGCATTAATAGGTCCTCTATAATTGTTTTATGTTCAGAAATGCACAAAAAAATGCCAGTGCACTGCGTTTTGGGACAGACATTCTTATAAATTGCATTTAAATAACTTTCTATTATAAAAATCATAATGAAATTAATATTTATTGTTATAATATTGTAAAATAATTTTTTGCGTAGAATATGATATGGTATTAATGTACAATTCTATGTCAGGGGGGTTACTACCCTTCTGTTTAATTATAGTGCCTATATTTATTAAAACAAAAATCAAGTTTGTTATTAATTTCCTTGAAACTCACAAATTTTGATCAACATTTCAAGTGGCAACTAGGTATGGAATCCAAAGTACCAAGTTTGAATTTCCTACATTTACTTGTTGTTAAATTATACTTGAAAATTCATATATATACAAATGTACCACTAAAAATTTGACTTTCGTATTCAGGAGGGCTCAAAACGCGATATTATACAGAAAAAACCAATCTCCAAAAACTACTTTGTACTATGAGAAATTAATTTTCCGTTCTGTGTCAGCAGTGTTCTTCGACATAAAAAAATTGCAGCAAATCACTTACGTCAATTACATTTAATTAAAAAGAAAAGAAAAAATTGCCTTAATTTTGGGTAGCCCTATATATTGTCTATAAACTATATACGCATGAGTTTGTGCAAGTAAATTTAATGTTATATGTAAAACACGTAACACAAAATGAAATACATTTCCAGCAATTTACAAGTATAGCTCCAATATATCCAAATACTCTGAGTAACCTTGTAAATGAATCCTGAATGATTGCTATACCACAATCTACACAAAATACGGTTTTTTTACGTATGAAAATTCGGTTCTTTTCATTTTGTTTAGGGCAGCTTATAGCTGTCACATTGTACGCATGTGAAATTTCGCTCACGGGACGTAATAAATTTGAATTCTCTTGGATGACCCTGTAACAACCCTTTGTCTGATCACAACGAATAATTTAGTGTTGCATCGCTATATGATACTGATTTAAAATACTGCATTTGGAATTCTTGCTACTATTTGTTCTTGAGATATGCTAATAACACACACACACACACAGAGAGAGAGAGAGATCAACCGCTAAAAATATGATTTTTAAATTCAGAGGATCTGAAAACATGTACATGTACCAAAAGCTAATTTTCGGAAATCTTACTCAGAAACAATATTTTCTCTATACCATGTATATGAGTAAGAAGATGTATAAAGGAAAAGAAAGAAAAATGAATTTGAAATTTCCCTTTTAGTACATAAATTATTCATGAATTTTATTTGTTACATTATCAATGAGTATTCTCGTGTGTATTCACTAGGGGAAAGAGAGGCTTTACAGGGGAAAAATAGCCGTCTTTCCCTGAATGAAAAATAATTCTCCCCTCCAAACGTTGATCAATCTATGTCTTATTACAAGAGCTATAGTAGTTACAATTTCTCACTTTTGATACAACCCCTTAAGACTTGGCGAAAAATGCTAGACCTTTCAAATTAAAATAACTCAGAGAAATTTTCACTTAGAAACATGATTTTTTTTTTTTTTTCTTCTTTGACCTAGGAGAACATTTTTCTAAATATAAGTCATATGATAAGAGGGGCCGTGTAAAATTTAAATTTCGCATTTGATATGTATTGATATGTATTGTTCCCCTCGTACAAAAAAATGCCATATCTGAAATCTACTCTTAATTTACACCAATTTTGTAATTGGAAGTATGTTTCTATCTTTCTTAGTTTACGAGATAATCGCTGTAACATTTATTGTGAATCACTCGGTATATAACTTTGCTTAAAAAAACAACAGATATATATATATATATATATATATATATATAGAGAGAGAGAGAGAGAGAGAGAGAGAGAGAGGAGAGTGGGGTACCTTGAAACATGGCCTACAATGGGACACCTGAAATTTCAGCTTTGATTTTGTAAGCAGGAATTAGTTTTCTTGGACGTCATAGTGGGCAGCACAGTCTACACTTCAGTGTAATTTGGTATTTCTCATATTAGCAGGTAAAGATTAATCGATTAATAACAGGAGACTTGGCGTTGGAATATTAAAAACCCGAATAAACTACTACGTCAGAAACGCCAAAGAAAAACATTGGAAATGCATACAGCTGTTTCGGCAGCTTTAAGCGTGCCGTCATCAGTGCAAAAAGGATCATCCTTTTGCATCCCTCTATAAATAAAGATTTATTAATCAATTAGACTTAATATTTTTTATGCATTAAAGTTTTATTGTCAGTGTCCCAAGCTTCTCCACTTAGTAGGACAGGTTGGGACATTGTAAAGTTGTTTAAAGTTTTTCACTGAAGTTAAATTTGATGGAATAGTGCATTGGAATAAATTTTAACTGAAATAGGAATGCTTAAACTTTATGCCAAACTGACTTTGAAGAAAATTGTATAAAAAATAAATTTTCTAAAAATCATTATCTAAGAAGTATCTCAACGGGGTACCCCCCCCCCCCCCCACACACACACCCCACCCTTTCTCCTATATATATATTTATATTTCTAAACCAATGGTGAAGGTAAGAGGGTGGTTTTTAATTTTGAAAAATATTAATGAATTCATATTCAGAAAAATTATGAATTATGACCTATATTAATTTTTACATAAAATGAATCCTAATGCTGAAAAATATGGATGTGAAAATTTGCAGCTCATTCCAGTTATTAATTTTCGAGATATAAATAAATCTTTCTTTTGGAGTAGTTTAGGGGGCCGTCTCTTATGAAGTTTTGCATAACGAATCAAATCTTAAAAAATAACAAAGAAAATTAAACAAAATATGTTTGTTTTTTATATGTTTATAATTAAACAAAATATGTTTGTTTTTTAGTCAAATTATATAACAAGAACGTCAAACGCAAAGAAATGAACTAAAAATGATGATTTTTAGACATTAGTGTTAGCATCAAGAACTCCGGTTTTCTAAAGAAGACAAGCCCAGCCTTCATTGTTCTTCAAAACAAAATAATACATAAAAGAAAAGTAAATGTGACATTGAGTATTCGTGTCAAACCCCTTATTTTATGTTGACAAAAATATGCACAAGTGGTATTTACATCATTGATTACTGGTGATAAATTTTGAATCTTATAAACGAACACTAGAAGAAAAAAAATAATTAAATAGGCGGTGTTTACTGTTTTAAATAGACAAATAGGTTAAGTTAAACGTAAAAAAAAAAAAAAAAAAAAAAAAAAGAATGGAATTGGAATGCAAGACAGACTTGTAAAATCGTTTCTTAACTACCGTCATAGTTAAAGTCATTTGCTTCACATATTGCTTTATTTTTATTTATTTATTTACAGGCTTTGCAGCGTTCCTAAAATTTCACCTTTATTTTATTTTATTGACACCAGTACCATCAATAAGGAATTTTTATGGAATACTTTTGACTAATTTAAAGCTGAAATATTATCTTGAAAAGTACTCTTCTAAAATTGTGGTGGCATAATAAAATGAGCGTAAAATTTTAGGAACGCTGCGAGGCCTGTATTTATTTTGTAGGGGGGAGGATTATTATTTTAAGGATACTTTAGTTTTTAAAATTTTATTATTATATTTTAACTTTATATATTTTTAAAAATGTATTTTTACTTATAAATATATTTTAACTCTTTTTGCGACCGCAGGATTTTGTCTTTTTGACAGTAAGATCCGCCTACGGGCTTTATTCTCTCAAAATAAAATATTTAAGAACAAATTTTCTGTATTCACAATACTGTTATAAATGGATATACATTATAATTATATTCTTTTTAATCAATATATTTCTATCCATAGTATATTTTATTTCAAAAATGTGAACACTGGGTATCCACTTAAGAAATAAGTAACACACAAATTACGAAAGAAACGCCCACTGAGAGAGTTACAGATTTTCAAATGACGTGAATATACGTCAGCAGTCGCGAAAGGGTTAATTAAGAAATTATATTTTCATAGAAATTATAAAACGAATCGTAATGTTCCAAAGAGTTCAACTGACCAAAAACTGGTAAGTGCGATTAAATTTGTTTAATATTTGCTTCATGAACCCTTGCAATAATTTATCCGAAAAGATTTAGTTTATGCGTTGTTGTAAATACATATATATCTATTATCTCATTTCGTATACTATGTTGCACCTACGAAAAAAAAAATTAAGCTTTATTGGTGATCAGTACAGCCATAATAGAAACTTTTACTTATTAATTTTGATAATTCTTTTTTTCCTGAAAGATTTCCGGTGTAAAACATTAAAATTTTATCTGTTTCTTATAGGATCTTAATTTTATTTTTTACATTTACAGATAACCCCCTAACACATTTTTTGATTATAACTCTATAAATACTATAGATAAAGTATGCAAACAGTATACTTTTCCGCACTGCCAGATTCTCAGAATTAGAATATGAAGTCAAAATTTGGTGTTGCTATTGAAAAAAATCAAAGTTGTCGCTCATTTCAATATGTAGATAACCCCTAATTCAAAATTAGACAACATTTTCAAAAAGTGCATTTAATTTCCTGTTGAATGGTGCCTATTAAATTTTTCTGCGTCAATTAATAAGGAAATTATAACGAGTGTTGCGATTTTTTTTTTCCCCGACGGTACATATGTTTGTGAGTGTATGAATCATGCACGTACATGCTTTTTTCGAGAGAGGACAGGGTGAAGATTTGGAGCAGAATGCATTAATTTAAATTATTTTCATTGATAGATTCACAACAGTAGCATAAACAAATTATGACATATATATTAATAACTGTAATAAAAAGAATGATTAATGGATTTAATAATGTTTAATTAGAACAGTGTCAATCATTAGCTACAATAATCGTTGAAAGGTATTTTCACTTTGAAAAATCAGTAGGGATTTACTAAATTTCACTGTGTTAGCCAAAGTTGAAAACATTAAATATCGCTTGTCTCTTCGCAGGCCGCAAAAAACTACACGGCGGGCCGCGGGTTGGCCACACCTGGTCTAGAATATAAAATCATACATAGTTATGAATTTGCTTCAGAAGAAAGAATAAACACATCAGAATAGCTCTGTAATTAGAGATAACTTCAAAACAGTGTTAGCTATTTAAACGCTGCGCTTAAGTGTGACTTTTCACTTAAGTGTGACTAGTTTGTTAGGGTATTATAACATTTATTATTTTTCTCTAGGATCGGTTCACCATAGATAAAACTTACTTTCCTTGTTTAGTGAAGACACCACTGCTAAATAACTACACTCATTGTCATAAAAATTTGTGCACCAAGAAACAATTGTTGGACCATAACTAAACTTGACATGATGGTACGTACCAGGCAGATATGCAAATGTTAGAAATGCAGCGTGATTGCGCATTGCGTAATGCTACCTGAGGGCGTTGAACTTCGTTCTTCTTGGATTATAAAACAGGTAATCAGAGCTTGTTTGCTACACATAATCTGTTGAAGAGGGATGATTTTTAAATAGAGATGCCGTTACGCCGCCATCGAAGACAATATGAGCAGTAGTCAGAGTCCGAGAAGAAACGAATCATCGGTATGATAAAATCCAGGTGATCAGCTCGGCGAGTAGTCAGCCACCTAGGCCGTTCTGATTTTACTGTGAGGTGGTGTTGGGACTAGTGGACAAGAGAGAGGTCGCTTACACGGACGCGCTTGACAGACCAGTAATCGAAAAAAACCACCACATCATACGAAACGTACGCATAGCGTCATCTGTCTCGTCGTCCGCCATCCGGACATATGCAGCACCTACACGACCTGTTCCTGTATCTGTACATACCATCGCAAGGCGCCTGGCTGAAGGACATTTGCTATCACGGCGTCGATTACGTGTGCTGCCAATAATACTTACCCCTTCTTCTCCGTTTGGAGTGGTGTCGAGCTCGACGGGTTGGATTGCAACCGAATGGAACCAGGTCGTCTTCAGCGACGAATTCAGATTCGATTTGGGCAGTGATGACAATAATGTACGTGTGTGGAGGCACCGTCTTGAACGTCTCAACCCTGCCTTTGCTTTACAGCTGCACACCGCACTCACAGCTGGTGTGATTGTATGAGATGACATTGCATACGACGCACAGTCATCCGAAATATTGATCAACGGCACTATGACAGCCCAGCGGTACGTTCGTGACATCCTTCAGCCATGAATGTTGTGCCATCCATGGCAAGGCTCACAGGAGCCATTTTTCAACAGTACAGTGCTCAGCCACACACAGAAAGGGTGCCACAGAACTACCACCGCCACAATACCACCATTCCCTGGCCTGCTCGATCCCCAGATTTGTCTCCAATCGAGCATATCTGGGATCACTTGGGAGGACAAGTTGGACAGCCTACGAGTTTGAACGAATTAGAGGCGTGTTTACAAGAAATGTGGAACGAGATGCAACAGGACATCATACGGGATCAATATACCTCAATGCCCGCCTGCATCGCATCATATATTCATGCTAGAGGTGACCCAACAGAGTACTAAAACCTCCATTCTTTCGTGATTTTTCCAGCAATAAATGATCATTTTGCTTTGATATTGTAATCATTTATTTATATCAACTTTGTACTTACGTATGTAAAATTTCATTTCATTCTTTTTTGGTGCGTAAATTTTTATGGCAATGAGTGTATGTAGAAGTTGGTATGCGAATAAGAATAATAAGAGTAGGTATTTTTTAATTATTAAATAAGAGAAAGTCTGTACATCCAGGTTCTTTGTGCTGAAGTTCTGTGACCACACATAGAAATTCATTTAAATTACACCTCAAAACTGTCTGTAATTTTTTACAGTCATTTAACAAATAAATGCATTTTGCGAATGTACTGATTCATTATGTTTTTTAACATGCGAAACATCGATAATTACATTAAAATTGCTTAAATGGTTACCCAAAACCTTGAAAGGTTAGAAACGTACTTTTTTTTTTTTAAGAACCCTTCTTTATTAATAAATTTAATTCCAAAAATCAGTTTATTGCCTTTAAAATTTTACTTATTTATGTATAGAATCTAGGAATCATAGTTCCTCATAAGACGTAAGTACTTGAAGGATTTTACAGGATTTCAGTAATACATCCCAACTTTTAAAAATATATTTAATGCATAGCTGTATTGTTTTTAAGATTTTTTTTTTTTTTTTTTTTTTTTTTTTTTTTTTTTAAATATACATTTAATTTATCGTACGTTTTTTATTCCTACAAGCATTGACAGAAAAAATAACAATAAATTTGGATTAGGTTAAAACTATTACCTCTGCGATCAACCTTTATTAAGTATTTAATAAACAAGTTATTGCCTGTGTATCTTTAAAATACGCTACATCATGACTGAATAAACAAAGATCTTTTAATATTTCAAAGTAAAAACTAACTATTGTAAACATGCGAATAACAAAGAAAACAATTCTAGCTAAAATAAGTTACAGAAAAGCAAAAAGTAATAGACGATAGTCTACACATAAAAATTACGAAATTTTGAGTTTTAATTTAATATTACTTTTAAGAAACTCCTAGGAATTTAGCAAAAATTGCTAAAATTTTTAATTTGAAACAATTGAGTGAATATTTCACTCAAAAACATTTTTTCTTTCTTAGAAGTTGAACTATATTTTCTTAAAGTAATCTATAAGTGAAGAAGAAATAATATAAAAAATAAATTTTGCATTTAGAGTATATATAGACCTGTTTAAAACTAATATGATACCTAATTTATACTTGATTTGAGTAAATTTTGTGATTGGGAATATATTTTTATAATTTTTTTTTTTATTGTGCGTTATATCTAATTTAAACTATTCAATATATTGGAATCTAATATAAGAATCGCCCATTGTATCATTCTTGGAAAGAGTTGCAGACACTAGCTTGAAACTTACGGATTTTGTATAGTTTTAATTTTATAGTAAAATAAATAATCTAAATGCATTTTTTGAGTTGCTCACGTTTCAAGTTATTCTATCTCCTGGTGAAGATGATTTGGAATATTTTGATTGACCTAAATTTTATTTAATAAATCCGAGAACAGCACATAAAAAAGTTTAAAAAAACTTATGCTCGATTTTTTAAAGTTGCAAGTTATTAAATATTATTTATATATGATACTACCTACTTTTATATTTACTACACCTAAAAATACATAAAGAAAAATATTTTTTAAGGAATGTTAAAATAAATAAAACTTCTTTTATATGAAATAGAATTTCTTTTCGAAGTATTTCTCCTCGAAATCTTTGACATCAAGTAGGACTATGTAATATATGGTGGAAAACTAAAATATTGCGACGATAATATAACTCTAACAAAAACTCAAAACATTTGGTCTGAACTTTCAAAAAATAAAATAAATAAAAACATTCCTTTATTGTTATTTATTCTATTATGTTGAATAAAAAGGAATTTTTGTTTTATTCCTAGCATTATATTGACTTCAAATATCTTAAATTCTTTTCAGGATATTCTAAAAGAAAAAAAAAAAAAAAACTGTGAAATTCTTAGCCATATCACAGAAAAATGCTTTCAAAAATTTTAAAACAAAGGAATGCATATCTTATAAAAAAGAAATATTTCGGATAAATAAATAGATTAATATAAAAAGGGATTACAAATGAAAAAAAAAAAATGAAGGAAGGAAAATAAGCAGTCGAATACCATAAATAAATTTTAAAACAGGAGTTTTGTGTAAGAATAATTAAAATGAAAGTAAAAACAATTATTAAATAAAATAATAAAATTTAAAAATTTAAAAATAAATTTGTGCTGATTCATAAGGCAAGAAAGATTATTTATTTCTCCCCATTCAATATCTAAATAGAAACGCTGCAAAATGTTCAAGTGCTTATCTGTCTATAAATATGGCAACTATAATGAGCTATAAATATGGCAATTTAACATGTTTTTCACATCAGATATACTTTTTAGATAATATGCCTTAACTTAATTTCATATAATAATAACCTTGACATTTTAAAAATCTATTGATTTTATTAGGTCACGAGCATCAGAATATTAAATAAAGACATTTCGTAAATGAATGTTTGATTTCTTTAAAAGAAAATTGATACAGATTTAATTACAAATATTTGAGCTCTATTACTTTCTAAATCTCTTGATTCGTCCCTAAGGGAATTCCTAAAATAGAGTGGCAGTCTGTTTTTAACCAAGATACTTTTTAATATGTACTGGACACGAAATACTCAAGAAAGAATATTAAATGAAATAAGGAAACTAGTACGTCTCTCCCTTCTCCCTGGGAATTTAATTTCTTTAAATGTTTAAATAAAATCAAATTCAAGCATACAGTAAAATGAAGTATATATATACCTGTATTATCACGCAGAAAAAAAAAAAAAAAAAAGAGTAGAGACTTTTACGAATTTGTACACGAATACAGATTTATAAAAGAATTGCAAGGAGAAATTTCTTTAAACAGTCCTTTAAAACAGGTAGTTCGGCGTAAATTTTTCTGAAGTTGTTCGGAAATATTTTACAAGTTGGGGAAAAAAAAAAAGAGCTACGAAGAGCATTTTTTGAGGGTGATGGCTTAGGTTAAGGTTTATTTAGAAAAAATGGGAATATCAGAATTATACTTATTGGGCACATACATTATAGTTGGAAGAACAATTGATTAAAATTTCAGGAAATTTGGAGTAATAGGTACTGAGAAAACAGTACATAAACAGCGACCTCTGTGAGGCGACTTATCTGCCTAGGCATTGAATCAAACAGCGATTGGATGAGATATACGGGTAAAGCATTTCATGACCCCAGTAGCACATAACGTTGTTTCAATGCTGTTATAACTAATTTTTCACTGTTCAGACTTATTTTCAACGCTATAACAACATTATGTGCTACCTGGGGAAGCTTCAACACGATGCCACAATTTATCGATCATAGTCACTGGTGAGTGGTGGGGGACCAGTCGCTTTTCAACGATTAAACAGTCATTTTCATTGGTGCGAGATCAGGAGAACACGCTGGCCGGAGCAACGGTTGAACACATTCTGAATCAAGGAAGGTCCAGGCAATATAGACAACCTGCGGTCCTGCATTGTCCTGCCTAAATATTGCGCTACGGAGGCCTTGAATATAGGGCAGAGAGACGGGCCTTAACTCGTCAGAAATGTAATGGCTGGTATTCAGAATGGCGGGAATGAAAACAAGAGGTGATCGGGACGTGTACCCAATGGTATCGCATAACATAACTCTAGGTGGTGACCCAGTACACGTCTACCAAAATTTTGATTACACTCAAAACTGCATCACTGATATAGGTGCCTTTAATGTGTGATCAACGACAAACTCGGACTCAGGAATGTCGTAAAGTCGCCTTTCAGACAAATCACAATCCTGTTTACAGCAGCAGGATTGCCTTAACATTATTTAACGGCATTTTGAATAATGCACATTTCCAGATGGAATTCGACATCGTCACACTGTCCATCACCTACAGTGATGGTATGGGATTCCATTGGATATACGTCTCGATTACTTCTTGTTCGCATTCCCGGCACTCTGAATAGCGGCCATCAAATTTCTGGTGAGTTAAGGCCCGCCCATCTGCTCTATATTCAAAGCCTCCGTAGCGCAATATTTAAGCAGGATAATACACGACCGCAAGTTGTCTGTATTCTCTGGACCTTCCTTGGTACAGAATGTGTTCAACTGTTGCTCCGGCCAGCGTGTTCTCCTGATCTCGTACCAATAAAAATGACTGTTTATTCGTTGGAAAGCGAGTGGCCCGCCACCACTCACCAAAAACTACGGTCTATGAACTGTGGCATCCTGTTGAAGCTTCATGAAGTGCTGTACTCGAATATGTCATCCAATTGCTGTTCGATTCAATGCCTATGCAGATAACTGTAGTTATTGCTCCTAGAGGTCGTTGCTTTATGTACTGTTTTCTCAGGGTATATTACTCAAAATTTTCAGAAAATTTAATCAATTGTTCTTCCTACAATAATGTATACGCCCAATAAATATCCTTCTGATATTCCTATTCCTTCTAGGTGTTGCAGTTTTCACAAACATGAGTGTATATAATAGGGGAAAAAAATGGTGAGAGACAAATTTAAATGTATTTAAAAGATAGACGGAAAAAAATCGTTACATGTTAATTGATTTAATGTTACGATTTTTTTTTTAACACAAGTATATAAATAGGATGTTGTACGAAAACTTGGTGTCTGATAATGAAGAATAAGAATTCTGCTGTCAAAAGCCATAAATTAAAAATATACGCAGCAATTATTTCGAATCGAAATAATTAACCCCCTTGGGTACGGATTTATTTGAGAAAATATTTGCATGTGGAACGGATATAATTTTTGGTTCCTTGGAGTAGTATGTAAAAGCAGTACATTTTACGTAAGAATTTATTTATTCCTAAAATATTGGTGACATATGTAGTATTAAGATGTCTTCAAATAATTAGAATTGCAAAACAAAAATAATAAACAAAAAAAGTGAATGACGTGTCTCAGACGTCAAATGTACAAGGGGTTAAACTTTACTCTTGATAAGGTAGTGGTGTTGGGATAATTTAAATGCTTAGTTATTTCGATTTAACTGGTCGTCGAAAA
Organism: Salticus scenicus; assembly: GCA_963930645.1. Classification (NCBI taxonomy): domain Eukaryota; kingdom Metazoa; phylum Arthropoda; class Arachnida; order Araneae; family Salticidae; genus Salticus; species Salticus scenicus. The sequence goes on from OZ005651.1 coordinate 87,106,716, forward strand.
TTTGTCAAAATAATTATCACAAGTTAACACGTGGTTTATGGCAGACTGCATCAGGTTCATGGAGTGATCTTTGATAGTATATTCCGAATAAACTCGCAATGTGTTTTTCGGTTAAGTTACTGACCCTCTCGGCGCTTTGTTATGAAAATATGAGAGTTTTATTCCACGCCTGTTTCAATTCAGCATCCGTGTCTATTCGCGTGCGAAACTACTGACATTGACATACAATGCAATGAAAACAAACTAATAAACTTTTTTAACAATGCAAAATAAATGCATTTTTTTGTTTAAGATATTTAATAAGTAAAAAGTAAAATTCTTCCCAGGCCCCTGGATATTTGCCCCTTTTGATTCCTCTTCCTAAGCCTGCCTGCTTACGGCGAACATTTCAGGAGGATATCGTTATCAGTCAAGCTTTTCCCAATTATTGCTTTCGAGATATCCAGATCTAACACTTTGTAGCATTTGGCTATGGGTATTCTTAAAGACGAATTTATAACGTGTCATAATCCTATAATAGCCTATATTGATAGATGCTATCAGTCAACGTGTGTATTTCATATCATAATAAATGTTCAGAGTTGCGAAACCTGCGGATTTTTCACTAACAATAATTTTTAAGAGAGAGATATTTGCCTTATAAAATAATGAGAATTGTATCATTAATTAACACAAAAATGATTTCATAAAAATAGTAATTAAAAAAAAAAAAAAAAAGAAATTGGAGGGTTCGCAGCTCTATGGTGTTATCAATGTTATCCCTCGTTTGAAAACTGCATTACAGCAGCACATTAAACCAGTTTTAATTTTAATGGTATCTTGTTAACGACTTGTCACTGTAAACCACTTGTTAATCCGTTATCAAAAACTCAACTTTTGTTTGAAAATAAAACTATTCAAGCATTTTTTTTCTTTTGGCATAAAATATCCCCCTCTTTTTTTTTTTTTTTTTTTTTTTTTTTTTACATCCGTTAGGTAGAAAATGCATCTTTTTGATTTATTTGGCTCTGAATTATTTATAGCTAAAGTTTTTCCTAACTTTTGAATGACCTAGTATATACGTAGACATTGTGCGATTTACTAATTAAAAGAAGCGAACATAACTACACTGCTGGTCATAAAAAATGTAACACCAAGAAGGAATGCAAATATCAGAACGATGTTTATTGAGCACACACATTATAGTAGTAAAAACAATTGATTAAATTTTCAGGAAATTTAGAGTAATACATCCTGAGAAAACAGTGCATAAAGCAGCGACCTCTTGGAGAAATAACTGCACTTATCTGCCTAGGCATTCAGTCAAACAGCGATTGGATGAAATGTTCGGGTGCAACATTTCATGGAGCTTGAACATGACGCCACAGTTCAACGACTGTAGTTACTGGTGAGTGGTGGCGGGCCAGTCGCTTTTTAACGATTAAACAGTCATTTTTATTGGTGCGATATCAGAAGAACGCGCTGGCCAGAGCAACAATCAAGTCCATTCTGTATAAAAAAGGTCTGGTCAATGCAGACAATTTCGGTCGTGCATCGTCCTGCTTAAAGTTTTCACTACGGAAGCCTCGAATATAGGGCAAAGCGGCGGGCCTTAACTCGTCAAAAATGTAATGGCCGCTACTCGGAGTGCCGAGAATGAAAAGAACAGGTGATCGAGGCGTGTATCCGATGGTACCACATAGCATCACTCCAGATGGTGACCCAGTATTCGGCTACCAAAACTTTGATTACTCTCAAAGCTGCATCACTGAAGTGGACTCCTTTAATGTGTGATCAATGATGAACTTGGAGGCAGGAATGGAGTGACGTCACCTTTCAGACAAATCACGATTCTCTTTACAGCATCAAGATTCCCTTATCCGTATTTAATGGCATTGGGAATAATGCACATTGCCAGCAGGCATTCGAAATCGGCATACTGTTCACCACCTTCAGTGACAGTACGGGGTCCCAATGAATACACGTCTCGATCACTTCTTGTTCGAATTCCCGGCACTCTGATAGCGGCCATTACATTTTTGATGAGTTAAGACCCGCCGCTCTGCCCTATATTTGAGGCTACCGTAGTGCAAAATTTAAGCAGGACAATGCACGAACGCAAGTTGTTTGCATTGTTCGGACCTTTTTTTAATACAGAATGTGTTCGGCGTTTGCTCTGGCCAGCGCGTTCTCCTGATATCGCACCAATTAAAATGACTGTTTAACCGTTGAAAAGCGACTGGCCCGCCATCTCTCACCAGTCATTTCGGTCGATGACCAGTGGCGTCATTCCAAGCTTTATGAAGTGCTGTACCCAAATATGTCATCCAATCGCTGTTCGATTGAGTGCCTAGGCAGATAAATGCAGTTATTTCTCCCAGAGGTCGCTGCTTTATGTACTGTTTTCTCAGGATGTATTACTTCGAATTTCCTGAAAATTTCATCAATTGTTCTTCCTACTATAATGTATGTGCCCAATAAATATCATTCTGATATTTGCATTCCTTCTTGGTGTTATATTTTTTATGGCCAGCAGTGTATTTTTGTAAAAATTGGATTATCTCCACGTAAGGTTTTACTCTATGTTTGCGTCTGATTTTTAAGTTTAAATTCATGATTACAGCTTTGAATTGAACAAGAGCAACAGAAAAGAAAATACAGATTTTGAAGTATCTTCTGCAAAGTGATCTAACCTGTGAATTTTCTTTTAAATCGGTAGTTTTTACATATTGTATAGACAGGTTATATGAATTGTTAAGTGAAATAAGTGCGTGTTAAATTTTTTGTATGGATTTTCTGGTTGTTTTCAGTACATATCTGATAACTCTGTCTATTTACATTGTGTTTGCAGCAAATAAAATTTGAACATTTCTCGTTCTTTTGGAACCACCTCAAAGCGTATATTGAACGTCAAGGTGAACTCTTTGCTACTAGTTTCATTCTTTGAGTTTGTGCTCAGCTACATCTCTTGTCAGAATGTATTTATAACAAATTAGGATCGAAACATTTCCCCACATTCCACCAGTGGCGTATGTCAATGATCTATCTGTCAGCCATTTACCATATACAGAGTGTCCTAAAAGTTCCAGTACTGACGCTGATGTATTTTTTATTTACAAAACAACAAACCTTAAAACGATTATTTTTATGCTAATGATAAAAGGCACATTTAAAATAACGAAGGAAAAAATACAGAACTTACATTTATAATAAATGTTCAAAATGTCCACCCTTTTCTAGGAGGCAAAGCTGAACTCGTTTGCGCATGTGTTTAGAAACGCGTTTTAACATGCTGGGAGTGACTTCTTGTAGAGAAACCTGTACACACCTGGACAGAACCTGTATTACGAAATTGTCGAACGAGATGATATAGCATATTTTTACTCAGTATTGCACCATCTGGATATTTATATCGCCAAACATCTTTGCATCTTTCATACGATTTGCATTCAAAATAAGCTTCAAACAGCGTAATTCTCTGAATGCGTGATAAACTCATTTCACTATGAAGAACAAATTAACATAAAACTTTATTCTCACACAAATTGAGCGAGAAAAGAAACATACGATAAAAATTAAAGAATTGATGCAATAATAGGCAGACGATAAAACTTAATATTTAAAAAAAAATCATGGACACAATGAGTTCTTTAAGTTGGAGTACTGGAACTTTTAGGACACACTGTATTTTTTGCACTAAGTTTGGAAAAATCTTTGTACAAATATCCTAGTTATTTTCAATGAACTGCTTTAGGTTGCTTATAACAAAAGGTATTTAATTAAATAAGAAGTTTCATATCTCTCTCGATTTTTTTTGTTCTTTAAGACATGTGAGGATTAAATCATATCCCTGTTATTCACATGATTCAATTGATTTACATGATAAACACTTTGGGAAAATTAATAGGTTGAATTACTTTTTGCATGAGTCACTATCTGGTAGTTATTTTAGTCGAATATTCCTTTAGCTTTAATTAAAGCAAACATTAAAATTAATTAGTAAGAACTTTTTTGTAGGATTAAATTTTTTCTTTAAGTGACTTATTAAATGTAATCGAATATCTGATTAATGGAGTAGCCGAATATATTATGAATTGGATGGAATTCACGACGAAAGGAATTCTTGTTTATTCTATTAAATAATAATAATAATAAAAAGGAGTTCCTCCAAAATTTAGATTTTTGTCCCTGGTACACGGAAATATAAAATTTAAGAAAATAAAATAAAAACTAGTGTATTGTGATCGTCACAAAACTTTCTTCAGTGCCATTCTTTGCATAACCAAAAACAATAGTGATACCTATTGTTTAATATAAACAAATATTTGATCCTAGCTTCACACAATGGAGATTTTGAATATTCAGTTTGGTTCAGTTTTAACCAACAAATGTGGATGCGTAACAGCATGGAAGATCGCTGGTGAGTAATAGAAGCACACTAATCTGTCGGCCGAATTTTTTTTTTTTTTTTTTTTTTAAATAGTTACCACATCACATATCAAGTTTGGTGCAATTCTACAGAGTAGAAGCTGAGATATAGCCTTCTCGTAAACGGAAGAATTCACAGCCTAGCAGAGCTACCTGTTGGGCAGTGTGTACTAAAAATCGATAGGTGCTAATTTGTGCCAAGGCGAATAAATTTTACGAAATTCAAAGCATTAGTTATTGGTTTTCAGTGCCGCCACAAAATTTTTGTTAGATACACACAAAGAAATACACATATAGAAAGACATTTTCAAAAAATCATGTTCTTGACCTCTCAAGACATGTACATACATGGAAAACCTGAATTTGAAAATTTTATGAATCGTATACGTTTTTACAGACAAACGTTTACGTTTTTACAGACAGACGTATACGTTTATACAGACAAACATACAGACAGAAAATAAAATTAGATTAGTTTAGGCATAAAAACAAGTAAATATCACAAAGAAGAATCCTTTTATGATCGTAAAATGAGAATATTTAGATTACTAAGACTACATAATGTTAAAACTCATTAAATTTCTGAAATGTAATTCGTAAATAGGGTTACTCCCCTGCGGTATGGTCTTTTCCTTTAATCTATCATTTAAACGACAAAAAGCTACGACTTAAGCAATTTTCTTTGCTTAATGAAGTACGAACAAAAATGAAAAATGCATTGAAGCTGTTAGAAAAATAAGAATCTTGTTTATAATTCAAAAGAAAGAAAAACTCTAGTGAAGTTTTTTTAAAGCATTCTTTATAAGGTAATAAATTTCACAACATAGTCAACACGTAATTTTACACTGTTTTTTCGAAAGATAAATGTCGTATATTAGTCCCATTTTTCAACAAGATTGCAAAAGTATATTTTTCAGAAGGTCTCTAATAAAAAAGATGAAAAAAAAAAAAAAAAAAATCAATAAGTCAGAGTGAAGATTTATCATATTAGGCCATGCTGAATTTAAAAAATAACGCCTAAAAGGGGAAAAAAAAAAAAAAAAAAAAAAAAAAAAAAACAGCCCTTTTATCTTTGCTTATTTTTATATCGTTAAGAACTATTTTTACAAAATATTAAAGCCAATTACAAACTTTTTAAGTTTTAATTATACAGACGAAATATAATTTTATTTTGTCGTTCGCCTTCATCTTTTTTATCGTTAGTTAATTTCAACGCATATATTTATATCAATGCTTATTTTGGATTATTTAAATATTTTGTTTAGTTTTTAATAGTTTGCTTTAATAGTTATAACATTTAAAATGTGTTTTTTTTCATCTTAAGCAGGATTTAATATATTGTTTTTAAGATTAAAGTTCGAAAAAGAATTAAAAATTCCATTAAAGAAGAGAAAAATTGGGACCTTATTTATTACAGCAAAGTTTATACTCTACGCGTGCCATAGTTGTTATTGAGAAATGTTTAGAGCTTTAATATACTGTTTATCTTGTTAAAATTTCTTTCACCGTTTAAAGTGGATTATAACTGAGTCGAAGTCGATTAGTTATCTTTATTCATATGAAAAACATGTTAGGCAAAAGTATGTTGCTTATAACAGGATTAGTTAAAGTATCCACTATCCAGACATTTCAACATTGATTATGATATGAACATTTTTCTAAGAAAATTTTTTACTAAGATTTTATAAGTCACTTATAGAATTTGTTTTTTCTCTATTGTGGTTAGGTATTGAAAATCACAATGATGGTGTAAATTTACATTATTTTATAATATTTAAAAAACTGTAAAGAAAAAGAAAATGTATATTATTTTTTATTTGTAGAACTTTTAATAACAAAATTTATTATATAAATAAATTAAAGAAAGTTTTGTTTCTGTTATAATAAGAGGGAGAAAAAAACTTTGAAAATTTATTTTCTTGCCTCGTAAATTACTTTATATACATAACGTAAATGCATCAGTAGTGGACACTTTAAGGACATTTTCCGGCTATCTTTTGTGTAACTTTTTAAAATTTTATAGACTCAAAAATAATTAACGTTTCACACCTTTAGTAACTCTTTCTTTATATGAATGATTAAGGAAACTGCCAATTGTACCATTTTCATATGTAAATAAAAATAAAAGATTTCGGAGAGCTTAAAATGAGCCAGTAGTAAACACACTAAAACCCAGTAGTGGACCCTTTTTTGTTCCAATAGTAGACATCCTTGATTGAAATCGGTTGAGTATGTTTTATGTCACACTAGTGCAACATTGGGGATAATTGGCGATGTTATAGTGGTATACACTTCTAAGGGTGGTTTGAAGACATGCCATCAAAATTTTGATCCTCCACTTAGGGGATATTACACATTTGAATGTTCGCTTTAAAATAGAGTCAAAAGCCAACCAAAAGCCACATTTCTTGGGAACGGTCCCCACTTTTAGCAGTTTGTTTCCAAATACATAAATCCCCATTGAGCATTTAAGGTTGCGGTTTGGGTGGATTTTACGGCGCAGTGGTGTTGTGCTATGGGCAAATGGCGACGATCTGTTATCACACCTAAGGACGGTCTAGAAATATATTATCACACTTTTGGTTGTTTGGTTTAACGTCACACTAGTGCTGCGATATGGGTAATTCCATCACAGTTTTGAACCTCCACGAAACGGGATGGCTTCCCTGCCTCGATGACGCTCGGAGGTATAATTTTGGATTGGAAACATTAAAGTGGTAATAATGCATTTCGGTTATTATTATTATTATTATTATTATTATTATTATTATTATTATTTTTTTTTTTTAACATCGTCACATTCTTTCATGGCCTGATATCATTTCCGACTTTTTTTAATATCATTTCTGTCAGGTAAACCTTTTAGATTTTTAGGGTTACATACAAACGGAACGCTTGCAATTTCGACGATGTAAATTTTGCAAATACAGTCAGCAGCAAAAGTAACAGAGCACTAGCGAAAATTCCTATGTAAAAAAAGTACACTTAATGCAGATTTGTTAAATAAATCCTTGTCGAATCCTGTTCTTAGTCAGTCTAAGAACACGATTCGACACGGATTTATTTAACAAAACAGTGTTATGTGTGCTTTTTTTTTTCATATAGGAATTTTTGCTAGTGCTCGGATGCTTTTGCTGCCAACTGCAGTCATACATTTGGAACGCCTGCAAACGGATTTGAAACTGGAAGTGTTTCATTTATATGTACCCCTTAAGCAAAGAAAACGTAATTCTGACTACAAAAATAAATTAAGTTTCATATTTTGTATTTATATATATGTCAGATTTTTAGAGCGAAATATATTTGATGAAACGTCAGTAAGAAATTTTTAGCCTCAAAACAGCTGGAGTTGAGATTGAGTGTTTTTAATGCATTAAGTAGTGATAGAAGTAGAGTACGGATTCCCTATACAGACTATGGAGAAAAATTCCGCGAACATCACTGCAGTTTTTGCGCCTTCTTTTGGCGATAATCGCTTTCTTGGCATCTGGTTCTTGGGATTTTGCATGTTTTGAATGGTTTGTTCTCTTACCACCAAAACTCCAAAGAAAAGTCGAACAGAACAGCTTTCAATTAATAACATCCTTTCCGTGGAGGATAAAAATTGTGATGGCATGTCTCCGGACCACCTCTAGGGGTGAGTCCCAGACCGTCGCCAGTTGTCCATTACGCTGCACTAGAGCGACGTAGAACTCAACCAACCAACAATCATCATTCAGTAACAAGGATTAGTTTATTTGCTTTTCATTTCAGCTTTTGTAGGTTGTGGTTTGTGCTTAATTTATCCCCAATCGAAAGATAAAACAGCAATAAGAAAGGTGAAGTAAACTTGCTTTGATGGAAGGATGTGGAATGTCGATTTGGCGGTGGTTTGGCAAATGAATTGGTGGAATGATGTGGATGTGATGTTCGGAAACAAAAAGGTTACTAGTCCTGGGTCTACTCTAATAACTAGTCGATGATTTAATGTGTCATTAAATATGCAATAGATTATTAGCGAGAGTCTGAGAGACTCCGCAAAGAGTGGTGTGAAGAAATGCCAGCACAGTTTCGATCCTCTACAGATGAGATGGCTTCTTCCTTTACAGTCGGCAGCAAAATTATTCGAGCGCTAGCAATAATTCCTATGTAAAAATGTACACATAATACTGCTTTGTTAAATAAATACTTCTCGAGTCATGTTCTTAGTCAGTCTAAGATATGATTTGACAAGGATTTATTTAACAAAACAGTATTAAGTGTACCTTTTTTATATAGGAATTATTGCTAGCGCTCGATTAATTTTGCTGCCAATAGTAAGTGTTCTTAGGAGACAAACCGTCATATTTTAATGTTATAGGGAAGGATTGGCTCCCTTTTTTGCCTCACCACGTCTTTCACACGAAATTGATAACTTGATGGAGCAGAACTAATTAACAAGAACACGGACATGCCAATCTCTCGGACCCTAAGGGTTACATACAAACGGAACGCTTGCAATTTCGATGACGTAAATTTTGCAAGTTTTTTGCAAATACAGTCGGCAGCAAAAGTAACAGAGCGCTAGCGAAAATTCCTATGTAAAAAAAGTAAACTTAATGCAGATTTGTTAAATAAATCCTTGTTGAATCCTGTTCGTAGTCAGTCTAAGAACACAATTTGATAAGGATTTATTTAACAAAACAGTGTTAAGTGTGCTTTTTTCACATAGGAATTTTTGCTAGTGCTCGGATACTTTTGCTGCCGACTGCAGTCATACATTTGGGACGCCTGCAAACGGCTTTGCAACTGGAAGTGTTTCATTTGTATGTACCCCTAAGTAAAACAATTATGAGAGATTTAATTCCCTAAATACCAATATCCTCCATGTTCCCATCCATATTAAACGTCTAGGGGTCAACAAATGTCTTCAGACTATTCTTAAGGGGTCCCAGATCGTCGCTAATTGCTCATAATGTAGCAGTAGTACGACATAAAATCCACTCATTCTCAACCCTCTAACTGCTGACTGCAGTTATGCTATTTCAATGTCGATGTTTCAGTGGGAACCGAGCTTAACAAACTGGTCCAATATGGAACCCATAAAAAAATTCACGAACAAAAAACCCTAAAATGTCTCGAGATTATCTCATGATTCAAGTAAATTGCCATTTTGTTCCTCCTTCTAAATGTGGGAAAGAATGGGTGTCATTCTCTCCGCAAAAGATCAAAAGTGTGATGTACTATTGGCAGCAAAATTATTCGAGAGCTAGCAATAATTCCTATGTAAAAAAAATACATTTACTACTGTTTTGTTAAGTAAATCCTTGTCGAATCATGTTCTTAGACTGTCTAAGAACATGACTCCACAAGGATGTGTTTAACAAAGCTGTATTAAGTAAACTTTTTTTTACAAAAGAATTATTGCTAGCACTCGAATAATTTTGCTGCCGACTCTAGGTCTCTTTATGACTCCTAGGAGTGTGTCCCAGATCGTCGCCAGTTGCTCAATGCATAGCTTTCGTGCGAATACACACAACTCAACTTTAAATTTGGGAAATTACAGAGCTGTGTCCACTACTGGATCTGACCTTAAAAGTCAGATGAGCCAGTAGTGGACAGGGCTCTCCCCTACAGGTCATGATGGCATTTTTTGGGACCAGTAGTGGACACCCATAAAAGTATTATATGTTAATACAAGATTTAAAAAACAGCACAATAAATGAATTCTGCATAGTTATTTTAGTGCTACGAAAGCAAAAGGTACAAGAAATTAGTTAAAAATAAGCAGTGGCAAAGCAAAGAAATTTTTATCTCCTAATTCAAAATGATAATTAAAATCGGAATAATCACAAAAAGTGCAAATTTTCTTTAGTTAAACTAATATTATTCTAAAACTGATGGCCGGAATTATTTGTAGTTACAGACTTTAATAGTAGAGGAGTATAACCTTCTTCCTGAATATTGCTCGAACCTTCAGAAGGATTAGGAACCTTATTTTCCGAGTTTAAATTTAAAAGTGTCCACTACTGGTACAGAGTCCAATACTGGTGCGTTTACTTATATATATATATAAAGAGAGAGGGTATAAAAAAATAGCTGTCCAAAGTTAAAAGCCTATATTTCTTTGTTTATTGAAGGTAAAGTCACCAAACTTCAATGGTAGACTTAGAACGTGTCAGAGTTTTAAATACTTGTGGATGATGAGAATAATCATAAAGGAATAATATATATATATATATATATACTAGCTTGGTTATTGCACTGAATTTCAAAAAAGTGTATATAGTTAACATTAACTGGTCTCCGTACTCACCGTGTCTCCATCCGTATGACATCCCCCCCCCCTATAATTTATGTCAAGGACAGACTGCGTATTAAAAAACTAAGTACGCCCGTCGACCTTATTGCGACCATAGAAACAAAAATGAAATCGATATCTGTACATAAGGCTCTCTAGCAGTGACCGTCAAATTCATCCAATTCCAATGTTAACGTTTGGAGAATATAATACCTATTATTACTTATTAAATTATGCATATTTTTAAGTTGAATTATAGTAAAAGTATTGTTGAAAGTTGTTATAAGTTGTGAGGTAATGTTATGTTAGCGTAACGCTACAAACGAAGTTCGCACTTTACGAATAACACGTGAATGTGCAGAGTTTTAGGATTCAGTTGATTAATGGAGTTAGTTCCTATGATAAACTAAATGATAATTTGCGACATGTTAATTTTATAAAGTAAGATGGATATAAAAGGTGATGTGTTTCATAGCAAGGAGGGGAATTAAAAAGAAGTAGAGGTGGATAGTGAATAAGAAGTATTAGGAGGTTAAAAGAGTTAGTAGCGAGCGACTATAGTAGAAGATAGTTAGTCGAGTAGTATAGTGGTTTAGGGAATCCTCCCACTAACGAAAGATTAGCAAAGTCGGGAGAGGTAACGACGTTAAGTGAAGCAGTTGAGATTGGTGCTTATTTTCGGTTAGAGTATTTATGAAGGCTGCTCCCCCCCCCCTTAAGTTTATAAAGGTATTGAATGTGAGTATAGTCCAACGCCCACCTTTTCATTAAGCTCTAAATAAAAGCTCGTTGTTTATTTTATATATCTGACTTTATCTCTACTTCATAAAGTAATTAAGTTAAGCTTAAGTTAATGAAATCATGACAACCACCAGGTCGTCACAAAATTGTCAAAAGTTGAATTATGGTAAAAGATACAATCACCAATCTTGTAGGGTACACTCAGAATGCCTTGGAATTTTATGTACATTTGGACGATAAGAATAACCATAAAGGAATAGTATATATTAACTTGGTTATTGCGCTGAATTTAAAAAAAGTTTATATAGTAAACATGTTTGGTCTCCTTACTAACTGCGTCTCTATCCGTGTGACTTTTTTCCTGATAATTTATGCCAAGGATAAAATGCATGCTAAAAAACTAAGCACGCTCGTCGACCTTATTGCGACCATAGAAACAAAAATGAAGTCGATTCTCTAGCAGTGAGCGTCAAGATCATCCAATTCCCATGTTAACCTATGGAGAATATAATACCTACTATTATTTATTAAATAATGCACATTTTTAAATTCCGCTTTCACATTAAAAAAATTCCTGACTGTTAAGTAATGCCTCGCTTTCCAAAAATTAATTATTATTTTTGTTTTTCAATTATTTATTATTATTATTATTATTATTATTATTATTATTATTATTATTATTATTATTTTTTTTTTTTTTTAAATTATGAAATGCAAAATTTCACTTTGGGAAATTTCGTATTTTACAGCTTCAAAACAAAGCGTTAAAAGTTTAAAGAATCAATTATTTGAAAAGCAAGACATAATTTAACAGTCATGAATTTTTAAAAATAAGCATTATTTAATGAACTATAACAGAAGTTATTTTCTCCATACGTTAACATGGGAATTGGATGATTTTGACGCTCATTGATAATTAGCCTTCAGTCATGTTGTAAACAATTAAGGATCGCACGTGCAGCCAGTGCTGCCAGATTTGAGGGAAATTTTTATTCAACATCTACCGTTAAATTTTACTTGTAACGGTTACCTAATTACATAGACGATTTCTGCAAAAAATATTTCCAAACAGTTAACAAACCGTTTCAATTAAAATTTAGTGGTGGGTGTTAAATAAAAAATTTCCCTCAATCTGGCAGCACTGCGTGCAGCACGATATATTTCGAACTTCACTTGATGCTGTATGCATTGCTTTCTGAACCATCACATTATCCACTAAATCGAAATTAAGAAAAATATTAAAAAGAAATGTATTAAAATATAAAAAAATGATGAATACTCACTTTATATACAACCTTGAAACATCCAGAGGAGAAAAAAAAATCAAAACACACACGCATATATTTCTTTATTCATAATTTCTTCAATCATCTTAAAAATTGTATTTAAATTTCTTGTCTTGAAAGTATATCTTTTTGACTGACAGTTTGATCAAAATAATGAAAAAATATAAATTTTTATATTTATTCTAGTAGAGAAGTTACAAACCATTACGAATAAAAAAAAAAAAAAAAAAAAAAAAAAAAAAAAAAGACAAAATTTTAAATTAAAATATTAGACGCAGTTTCATTTTCACAACAAAAATCTTTGACAACAAATCTTCACGAAAAGAAAAAAAAAAAAAAAGTGTTTTTACGATTTGTGTCTGTGAAAATTACAAAATACTCGTATCTACTTGCATTCCTGAATCTTGTTTATTAAATAAAGAGTTTCCAACATTTATGTATATTATGAATACCTTTTCATACATTATAAAAAATGAAATGACATCACATGAAGAGCACGAACAATTTTCTATTTAAAAACACTTTTAAAACCGAAATTCTTAATGTATCATATCGCATAAATCTTTTCGTATTTATGATTTAGATTTTTTTTTATTTTTTTATTTTTTATTTTTTTAATTTTTTTTTTTTTGTATTAAGGTGAAATGATAAATTTCAGCAGAAAAGAATTTGTACTCTTTTATAAACCACGAGAGTCTAGGCGGTTATTGCTCTCGTTGTGCCATCTATCGGTCATTACAAACGTATATATGCATAAAAACTTTTTTTACTTTCTCTTACCCATAAGGTAGAGAAAGTATTGTTTTTGGGTCAAATTTTCGAACGCGAGATTTTGTTATATTTACACGTTTTGAGGTGCCCTGAATACGAAAATGATGTTTTTAGCAAATGGTCTGTGTGTATGTCTGTGTGTCTGTCTGTGTGTCTGTCTGTTATCAGCATATCTCAAAAACAAATTATGGCAGAAAGTTCAAACTTGGTATTCTAAATGTGTATCATATAGGGATGCTACAGTAAGCTTTTCGTTAAGATCAAGCAAATGGTTCGTGTACAGGGACAATCAAGAGAATTCTAATACATTACGTCTATGGGGGAAATTGCAGGAAAGTAGAGTTTAACGTCTATAGACTGAACTAAACCAAATGAAACGAATATATATTTTTTGTAATAGAGATAGTTAACTGTGAAAAAAAATTTGTGTATGTAGGAGCCTCGCCTCCCCCCCTGGGGGGGAAGTCCCCCCTCGAGGGGAGTAAATTTTCATGATGGGTATCTTTCAAAAGAGCTCGCCAATACCTTTAAAACGAATTGTTGAACCATCGATCTGCGATAATTTAAAACAAAGTTATCGATTTTTTTTTACTTTTAACGAAAAAAAAAAAAAAAAAATTAGAAAAAAAAATCATTCCCCCCCCCCTCTTCTTTTTAATGATGAGAATAAAATGGACTTTTTTTTGGATATTTGGTGTTATACCACTTCTCTAATATGGAAATCGTCTGCATTATCATAAGAGATATTTTTTTTAAATAATAATTTTAATAAATTATTTTTTAAAAACAGAATTATTTTTTAATAACCGAATTAAATTCTATGTAAATGTAGGTGCATTAATGAAACGGGGGGTTGAGGGGGGCGGTAGCCCCCCTCACACAGAACTAATTATCATATAAAACTCTTCAGAATCCTAATATGAATTGTTTAACACAGGTTTACATAACAGTACTCGTTATCTTACCTTTAAATATGCAACCTGTATTTATAGTGTTAAATTTCAGGGTAAGAGAAAGTCGTGTGAGTGACACACCAGATTATTTTTTTTTTTTTGTAAATAACTGCAAAATTGTTTTAAAATTATAATAAAATTATGCAAACAATGTTGCTCCCTGCAAACAATTTTTAATTTAGAGTTTTAAAAAATATTTTAAATATGTTTGTGTACTACTTTGTGAATTTATTGATGAGTTAATTTTTATAAAACATTTTTATGTCTGAATACTAAATTTTTGCCTTTAATTTCAACATTCGAACATAAAAAAAAAAGGCTTCTTAAAAAAACTCTTCAAAAATTCTTAGGATACTGTGTAGTCAACGAAAAATTTTCGTTTATCAATTGACATCTTTTCTACTAATTATCTGCAAAAATTAACACTCCGGACCTTCGAACGCTCGACCACCGCGTTACTAACATGGCGCTCTAACCACTTGAGCCACGGAGAGACAAATGAAAAAGCTTATATTTACCTTAAAATGGAGGCGCATTTCTTATTAGCTTGAGATTCACAAACATACCGTAGTGAATGACAGTAAGTACGTAAGAATTTGGGGAAAAGAAAATTAATGAAAAACTTTTAAATTGAAGGCATACAACAGTACAATACTTCATCAGAGGCCTAGATTGTATGTTGTATGCAGATTTTGAATATGTATACTTCATATATTATACTTCATTAGTATATATATATATATATATATATATTAATGAAGAAAGATTACAATGCTTAGTTTTTCCGTCACAAAATGAAGAAAAGTAGCAAAATTTAAAACTTGGTTGAATAACTAAGAAAATAGCTAGAGAAAACAGTAATACAAATGTGTCTGGTTAGGTTTAATGCGAAAATTCTTTGGATAGATTATAAAAATTTGTCACAAATGAAACCTCATAGAGTTTTGTTAGTGCATAGTTTTTACATTTTTTGCAGTTAAAGATACAAAAATATTCCTTTATAAATTAGTTGAAAACAACAATTATAATAAAATAATAGCTACTCAACATTTATTATATACTTACTAAAAACAAACAGGGAAGATTCTGCTTCGAAAAAGGGTGATCGCTTATTTTATAATGGTGCTGAAAGATTACAGCTTATAAGACGTAAAAATGCATTTTCTTCTCTTACTCTTCCATTTTTAGATCACAGCAGACCTCATGCATGCACAATTGTTACCCCTTTTTTCTCTTATTTTGTCCAGCACACACACACACAAAAAGAGAAAGGGAAAAAAAAAAAAAAAAAAAAAAGCTTTGTTTGCTAGTTTGTATAAGAAAGTATCGGACAGAATTTTTCTCATGCATGTGTTATATGAGAAAAATTCTCTTAAATTCGATTATATATTACAAGTTTATATTATACATGTAATTTCTTACACGAATTGAAAAACCCAAATCTCTTCTGGTGTGCTAAGATAAATTTTTTTCATGTATTTGTACGTATGATTTTTGATAAAAACGCGAATCACATATTCAGCATTTTTTTCGTGTTTTTAACAAGCTTTTATTAGCTTCACCTGTATGTATATTTGTATGTTAATGTATGATTGTAACCGCTCTGGGAGCAAACAAAAAAATCTATATTGTAAAAAATGACTTTCCCTACGTGAACGCTGTGGCTGTGAGGAAAAGCTTCCGCGCTGCGAACCTAAAGGTCTAGAGTTCGAGCCCAGTCAGGAAAGATTTTTTAGAAATGGTTTTTGTTTAATTCTAAATTATTTTAATTAAAGATATAAATGTATGTAAACATTATGGTGTGTTACTCACACGATTTTCTCTTACCCTGCATTTTAATACTAAGATGGATATTTTGTGCTTTTTATTTTACATTTCTATAAAAGAGTGTTCTTTAATTTTTTAAAACTATAATATTATTTTTTTTAAACTTTATTTGCCATTAGAAGAAGAGAATATCACTTTGTTTATTGAATTTTATATTATTTAAATATTAGTACTATTTAGTTTCGTAACTTACCAGGAATCTGTTTTCGAAATTTCTATAAAAGTAAAACAATTGTTTTTCAAGGATATTCTGTTATTGCAACCTTAATTTTTGATTCTAATGCACTTAAATATGCCGATAATTATAAAAAGTCGAGTATATAACTGTTGAAGAAAATTTACGATTTATATAAATATTTGTTTATTTAAAATAAATTTGTAGGAGACTCATATTTTTGAACAAATATTTCTTTATTTAAATTATTAATCGTCTTCCAATCGAAGAATATAAGGTAAGAGCACCAGTAGTGGATACTTTTAAGAACATTTTCTGGCTATTTTTTGCGTAATTTTCTAAATTTTATTAACTCTTTCTTTACATGACTGTATTTCGAAACTTGCTAATTGTAGCATCTATACATGTAAAAAAACAAAAATCCGGAGAGCTTAAAATGAGCCAGTAGTGGACAAACTAAGACCCAGTAGTGGACCTTTTTTTTGTTCTAGTGGTGGACTCCTTTGATTTTTTGCTTTAAAATTAAGATGACCACACTTCTCCGCGTCTTGGGGACAGACCGTTTTATCAGTTTGTCCCCACATACACGAATCCCCATTGGGGATCACATTTTGGATTGAAGTTTAAATGGGTTTTACGCCACACTTGTGCAACACGGTTAATTGGCGACTTTTTGGGTATCAACAATAAGATTAGTCCGAAGACATGTCATTACAATTTCATCCACGGAGGGGATGACTCCCCTGCTTCGGCGACTTCCAGATGTATAATTTGGGTGAGAATATGGACGATATTGCGACTACGACGTATTTTACGTCTACCAGCCAGCATTAGTGTATTGGACGGTCTTCAGCTTACTCGAGTTAGAACTGGCAATTTTCCAATTACGAGCTTGGCGCTCTACCGACCACGACATGGCTACCGCATCTCGGACAACCTTCAGAAAAATTTGTCCCAACTGTATCCATTTTTTCACACTTCTTTAAAACAATAGATTTTAATGACATTTTATAAATTTGTTTAACATTATTGACGAAATCTATGTGTTTTTCATTTTAAATATCGTTCTTTACTCTGAATTAACTACTTATTAGTTATTCTTATGCAAATTTAATACATTAATCCAGTATCTATAACATATTTTTTTACACATCAATATTTTAAATCATTCTTATTTTGGGATAAAAAAACTACACTGGTATATCATATTCTTTAAATTTACTTGAAAGATTTTTATATAAATTATCTTAGTATTAGTAAACTGAAACATTTTAAAAACTGTAAAATATTGTTTACTTTTCATGTTGTATTTCTTTTATGAAAAACTTTTGCGCCACTTCTTTTTCTGGAATTGAGACCATCATACAATTTGTCTCCACTTTTCTCTTTAGGAAATTCGGTCTCCTTAGTATTTGCACATTTATTATTCATAGCGAAGGGATTGTAATTGCTGAGTCTATGGGTGAAAATCCAGTCAGTAGCAAAGTTATTGAAGCACATATCCCCATTTTTCATATATATATATATAGTTTGATTGCTAATTTTTATCATCAACTTACTTTTGTATAAACAGCATAAAGACATGTCGTGTCATGATACACATCTTTTAAACACGAATTATTGCTAGTGCTTCAATAATTTTTCTGCCGACTGTATCTTAGAGTGCTAATAATTTAAGATGACCAAAGGTCCCCATTTTATGCCTTTATTTTGAAGGCGTTCTTCTAACTTTTGAAAAACTATAGAAAATAAAATATTTATCATTGATATTGTATTTTTAATCTTTATTTATTCAGAATGAAAAATTGCATACGTGAATGCATAATTGTAGCAATTTTTAAAGCTTCTTTGTTATAAATGTACTCCGATCTGGTCACAATAAATTATTCCAATTTCAGCAATATAGAGAAGTTGAGTTTGAGGTTGAGTGGGGTTGACGTCGCACTAAAGGTACGCAGTTGGCTATTAGCAATGATTTGGGAGTCATTCCTTAGTGTTCTTCGAAGACAAACCGTCACATTTTGAGTTTATACGGAAAGATTGGCTCCCCTTTTTGCACAACGGCGACTTTAACGCGAAATTTATGACTTGATGGAGTATACAGTCGGCAGCAAAAGTATCCGAGCACTAGCAAAAATTCCTATATAAAAAAGAACACTTAATAATGTTTTGTTAAATAAATCCTTGTCGAATCATGTTCTTAGACTGACTAAAAACAGGATTCGACAAGGATTTATTTAACAAAACTGTATTAAGTGTACTTTTTTCATATAGGAATTTTTGCTAGTGCTCGGTTACTTTTGCTGCCGACTGTAACTAATTAACGAGAACGCAGTCACACCAATCTCTCGAACCCTACGTAAAACAATCGTGAGAGATGTAACTCTCTAAATACCAATGTTCTCCATGTTCCCATCCAAATTAAACTGGGTCGCGGTAGCCGGGTCGGTACAGCACTGAGCTCGTAATTGGAAGATTGCGGGTTCGACCCTCGAGCCGGTCAAAGATCGTCGTAAACACTAATGGTGGCTGGCGCTCGTAAAATCTGTCGTGGCTACAATATCCTCCATGTTTCCAAATTATACCTCTGGGGGGGTCACCGAAGCATTGAGTCCATCCCCTCCGAGGAAGATCAAAATTGTTATGGCATGTCTTTGGAAATACTTAGGGGTGCGTACCAGACCGTCGCTAATTACAGATTACGTAGTACTAGTGCGATGTTATACCCAACCAACCAAATTAAACCTCTGGAAGTCACCAAATATCTCCGGACTATCGTCATGTGCGAGTTACAAATCGTCGCCAATTGCCCATAGTATACCACTAGCGTAACATAAAATCCACTCACCCTCAATTCCATAAATACCTTCGACTAGATATTAAAGAACACCCTGGTGCTGGACAAAGTGCAGCTATTATTTCTTCTTAAGAAAAAGAAGAAAGCATAAAAGGTATACATACAAAGAAAAGCCATAAAAAGTACATGATGAATTTATGATACTCTTTACGGATCCGTTCAAGGACCCCACAAATGGAATCCCCAGATGAAACCTCAGGTTCCCGCCACTGAAGAGGCAAAAATATAACAGGAGACCTAGAACCAAGAGGATTGAAGAAGAGAAAACCCAATGAAAGAAGCAGGAGGATACAACAAAATAAAGAAATCCAATAAGGAATTTTAAAAAACGAGACCCCCCTATTCCAATAAGAAAAAAAAAAAAAAAAAAAAAAAAAAAGAGACCTCCTACAAAAATGGTAATGAGAGGTCGCCCCCCCCCCTCCCTAAAAAAATCTCCGAGAGACGAAAAAAAAACTCTCAGAGAGATGGTCTTGAATGTTGCTGGATGATGGTTTTGATTCTTCTTCTTCCTATTTGGTTTTTTTGCCTGTGTATCGTAAATGATGCAAAAGCCCCAATATTACAGTTCTTAAAATTATGAGCATTATGTTTCTTTGTAGAGGGCCCAGCCTTGGCCTCAAAATAATAACAATTAATAATTAAATTAAAATTAAGTGCTACAGCACTGAAGAGGAACAAATATAACAGGAGACCTAGAAGCAAGAGGATTGGAGAAGACAAAACCTAATGAAAGAAGCAGCAGGGTACAACAAAATAAAGAAATCCAATAAGGAATTAAAAAAAACGAGACCTCCTACTCCAATAAAAAATAAAAAAAAGAGACCTCCTACAAAAATGATAATGAGAGGTGCCCTCCCCCCCCCCCAAAAAAAAAAAAAAAAAAAGAGGAAGAAATATCCCAGAGATGGAAAAAAAAAAAACCTCTCAGAGAGATGGTCCTGAATTTTTCTGGATGATGTTTTTGATTCTTCTTCTTCCTATTTGGTTTTTTTGCCTGTGTATCTTAAATGATGCAAAAGCCCTAACATCATAGCTCTTAAAATTATGTGCATTATGTTTGTTTGCAGAGGGCCCAGCTTTGGCCTCAAAATAATAAAAATTAATAATTAAATTAAAATTAAGTGCTACAGTGCCAGTGTTGTATAATTGTGCCACATGTGTCTAGAAGAGGCTTATTATTCCGTACCGCTCCTAAGTGTGCATCGTGTACAAAGCTTGGCCTGCCTTTCCCATACTTGGTAATGGTGAGAGAATATTTCTTGGTCAGTAGTCTAGTGAAAGTTGCAAAACGCATTTGTTTTTGAATATATGTATCTATCCCAGAATCTCTGCACTCATCTCTAAAATTTATAAAAGATCAAACTTTTATTAGAAATTATGTAAAATCTTAATTGATGGATTTAAATAAAAGAAGATTGATTAAAGTAAGTTCGATTGATCTTATTTAATGAAAATAATTTTGTATTCTTTTTCGGGTTTTAAATAATTTATTTAAAAATTTTTTGGGCATTTCACAGCGCATGCCCGAATATAAATTTGATATTCGAAGTGTACTACTTTCTAGAACTCACCTTAAGGCCACGGACGAAGGGTAGTTTAAATTAACTTGTTTCCTCCTAACACCCGGCTTAGCAACCTTTTTGCTTCTCAACATCGCATCCCCACCATTCGACGAATTCATTCGCCAAACCGACTTTTCTACCGCCAAACCGATATTCCACTACCACCAAGGCAAGTTTCCACCACCTTTGTTATCGATGTTTTATATTTCGATTGGGTGTAAATTAAACATAAACCACAACCTACACTAGCTGAAATGGAAAACAAGTAATCTAATCACTGTTATTGATTGTAAGCTGTTCTGTTTGATTTTGTGGTCAGAGGAACAAACCATTTAAAACATGCAAAATTCCAAAAACCAGTTGCCAAGAAAGCGATTATCGGCAAATGAAGACGCAAAAACCGAAGTGATGTTCCGGGAATTTTTCTCCACAGCCAGTATAGGGAATCCGTACTCTACTAGCATATTTGCTCGATGATAAATACTGACCGCAGTTGTGCTATTTCAATGTCGGTGTTTCAATGGGAACTAGGCTTAACCAACTAGTCTAATATGGAACCCAGAAAAAAAATTTTGAATAAAAAATTCTAAAATGTCTCTAGATTATCTCACAATTCAAATGAATTCCCATTTTGTTCCGCCTTCAAAATTTGGGAAAGTATGGGAGTCGTACTCTCCGCAAAAGGTCAAAATTGCGATTTCATGTCTCCTTACGAGTGAATCCCAGACCGTCGCCAATCGCTGAATTAGTGTGACATTAAAAACACTCAACTCAACTTTAAATTTGGGAGATTACAGAGCTGTGTCCACTACTGGATCTGATCTTAATAGTCAAATGAGCCAGTAGTAGACAAGGCTGGTTACGATGACATTCTTTGGTACCAGTAGTGGACACCAATGAAAATGCTATATGTTAATGCAAGATTTAAAAACAGCGCAATAAATGAATTCTGCATACGTATTTTATTGATATGAAAGCAAAAGTTAGAAGAAATCAGTTAAAAAAAGCAGAAGCAAAGCAAACAAAATTTTATTTCCTTATTCAAAACAATAAGAAAAAACGGCAAAATCACAAGAAGTGCATATTTTTTTTATTTAAATTAACGTTATTTTAAAAGTGATGGCAGGAATTATTTGTAGTTTTAGACATTAATATTAGAGGACTATAACTTCCTCCCTGAACACAGCACGAATCTTCAGAGGGATTAGAAAGCTTATTTTCCGAGTTTAAATTTAAAAGTATCCACTACTGGTGCTTTTACTTTAAAGCAAAAAAAAAAAAAAAAAAAAAAAAAAAAAAAAACGGTTCCTTTGTCTGTAACAGTATATAAATGCTATGGTTTTTATATTATTATTATATATTTCTATATTCTTAAATATTTTTTTCAAATATTTAATTAAATAAATATTTATATATGTATAATCTTGTCTAAGTTTGACAAAATATAAATTCAAATCTTTTTTTTTTTTTTTTTTTTTTTTTTTTTTTGATATATGGTAACGTACATGAATAGAACCACTATTTTACAGATTTTGCAACTAATATATGAATAATGAATAATAAAGAAAAAAAAATTAGATGGGTGGTTTTGAGCAGCGATATCTTATACAATGCACATATCTAACTGAATTAAAACCATTGAATTAAAGCATAAACAAAGGGAGAGCGTAAAATAAGATTTCAATTTTCAGTAAATAACAAATTAATAAACTTATACTTTGTATATTTTGCAATTAGAGCTTCTTCGACGTCGTTCAGGGTACTTGGCACCAGTGAAGATTTATAAAAGATTATATTTCCATTTAATATTTATTAATTGAACTACATTAGGTTTGTTAAATAAAATATATATTCAGGCAACATTTCTTATGGTTTTTGATAAATATTTCATAGATTTGAAATCTTTCGATTGCGTTTTCTCAGTTTGCATTTTTTCATGAATTCGTGGTCTACAAAAAGCTAAAATTTCTACAGATATTTAAGAAAAGAGTTAATATTTTTTTAGATGTTCAATAAAATCTACTTAAAAGAATTAGGGATGGATTTTTAAATTTGTTAGTTTTTGTGAAAAAAATTAAAAAGTGCCTGTCTATGTAAAAATGTAAAAAAATACATGATTTTTGTTATATTTTAATTTTTAATATTTTTTCTTTAAAAGATATTGCAAAATCAGTCTCTAATTCTTTTACATAAGTAGGTTCTATTAAACATCCAAAAAATATTAAGTCTTTTCATAAAAATCCTTAGAAGTTTTAGCACTTTGAAGACCATGAATTACTGAAAAAATGCAAACTGAAAAAAGATAATTTAAAGATTTCAAATCTGTAAAAAAATACATAAAAAAAACATAAGATTTGTTGCTTGAATATACATTTTATAGAACAAACCTAAAACAGTTCAATTTATAAATATTAAATGAAAATATAAGCTTTTATATGAAATCTTCAGTGATAACAAATTGAAGGTGCTAAGTCCCCTTAATCATTAATACAATCAAACATCTTGAAGGATAATAATATAAAATAATAATAATGAAAAAAATTAAAATTAAGAAATATTGCACAGTTATTTTGAAAACAGAAGATTATAACAAAAATCAACTTCATAACAGTAAAAAATATTTTTAAGTATGTTTTAGCATCATAAATATAATATATGCACAAAGTCCTTTCCATTAAATTGCTTAAAAAATTTAAATATCATTTAAATAGTCACATAAATATTGGGAGACACTGTTTGTTTGACTATAAGAAATAAACTTTTATTAGCTTAGAATAAAAATAAAGACACAGTAAAGTACATTCAACAAGAGTCCTAATATATATTTTATCTTAATGCAAAAGATAAATTATTCATAAGGGAAATATTAACCTACATTTTGTATTAAAGTTATTCCAGAAACATATTCTATAAATGAATAAACAGTACATAAATCTACGAGATTAAAGCAATCTAAATCTCAATCAAGTCTGACTATAGATGTGTTTCGAAATGATTAGTTATTGAAAATATTTACGATGTTAAATTATCTTAATGATGTCAGTTTATTTTACATAACATAGTGTAATAGGATTTTAGTTTAATGTAGATTTTAGTTTAATATCTTCATTTCAGACAGAATAATGAAGTGGATATTCTCGTTGCTTTTATTTAATGAAAAAAAAAAAAAACTATTGAAAAAAGTTAATATTTTTTTAATTTTTACGGACATAGAGGAAGGCCATGAAACAACTTTCACTGTTTGGAGGCATCTACAGCAAAAATGAATGAACAAAATTTCATCTACAGACTGGGAGACATGGGGAGAAGATTTCCGTAAAAACAAAATTAGCCCCAAAAGTCGACGTTAGGGGATGGTTTGGTGCTATTCTCACGTACGTACTAAAGACCAGTGTTGCCAGATTGGGGACTTTTTTTATTCAATATCCGCCATTAAATTTTAATTGTAACAGTTGCCTAACCACTTCGGAGATTAATTATCTATTATGTATATAAACTATCACTTTTCAAAATTATTTGTGCGAGTTGAATTAAAAAAGTCCCCAATCTGGCAACACTGCTGTATTAGAACCCTGTATTAGAAAGAGACTGAACATTGACGTATCGGCCTTTTGAGGAAATCCTCCATTTTAGTGCCAGTTGCCCCATTGCTTATCATTACACTGACAAGAAATTTCGATTATTTTACGTCATAACTAGAGAAAAACTTATTTATTATATTTTTACTTTGTTGGGAGATGAATTACTTTAATATTGAAATATTTAAAAAAGATAAAAACGCATTATTATTTATTTTACATCATGTTTTAAATACTTGGAATTCTCTTATTGCATGCTCAGTTTTGCGTATTTATTTCCTAACATATGAGATAATTACATTATTTATTTGCTAGCTATTAGTTTTTAAGTTCTGTTTTGCGACATATTTAATATGTAAGATCTGCATGTATTTTTCTAATATATTCTAAAATACATATTTAAAATAATTATAATAAGAAATATTTTTTGATTATTTGCTAGTACGCAAAATGTAACCGTTTTCTTAAAATAAAATGATAAAAATAAAGAAAATAAGGTGTACATTATTTTCTAGCATATGAAATATAAATTTCTTTTAAATAATATTTACAATAATAAATTTTTATTTTTATTTACATAATATTTTTAAAACTAAAAAATGAACAAAATCAATTTGGCAAATGTAATTAAAATGAATAAAAACACACACACACACACACACACACACACACACAAACACAAACACACATATATATATATATACTAGCTGACCCGACAAACGTTGTTTTGTCATATAAATTATTTCTAGAGAATATTTTGCTAGAAAAAAATAACTAACTTATTGTAAGTGTGTAAGGATGTGGTATATAAGTGGAAGATGTATGGAGTGCTGTGAACGGTGAAGGAATATAAAAATAACAAAACACCAAACATTTTTTTTTAATTTATTAAAATTGATTCTTTAAAATTATATACATATCGCTACTTATAACAATATTACTAAAAACAATATCAATCCCTTAATGCAACAGAGTGTACAATATTTTTTGTTATCCCATCTATCGCCAATACAAACAAACTGGATGGTTTGCCCACTCGAGAGCCACGTATAATTGTTCGCGTGAAAAACATGATGTGCTCAAATCTAAGCCACAAACAGACATCGTTTGGCCTTGAGACTTATTGATAGTCATTGCAAATGCTAATCTAATTGGAAATTGAGGGCGTTTAAATTGAATTGGCACATCTGTGGGTATGATAGGGATTCGCGGTAGTAATATATTTTCACCTCGGAATTTGCCATTTAAAATGATGGCTTTGATAGCATTTTTCATTAACTTTTTTATGACTAATCGCGTGCCGTTGCACAACCGTGGTGGGTTCAAATTACGAAGCAAAATAATCGGAGATCCAACCTTCAGTTGTAAATTATTCCTGGTAAATCCAATGAGTTTAAAAACTCTGTTGGATAATTTACAGCTTCGGTGGCATCGCAAACTGTATCATTAGATTTGTATGACACCAAGTCTCCTGGTAACAAATGTTGTATCTTGAGATTCAATTCGTTGACATTCACATTTTTTGCTGCTAAAATTGCTCTTTCTGCCAGCCACTCATGATTTGTGTACCGTCTGTGTACATCGGGAAATATCTGGTCAATAAGAGCATCTTGCGAATCAATGATTGTGCAGAAATCGGTCGGTAATTTTATGCATCCAGTTTCATCTGTAGTAACTTTTACATCGCCGATGTCTAACAGTTGTTTTGAGAATGTTTCAGCGGATGGATCTTGAAGCATTTGAACGCACAAATTTACTTTCAGTTGTACTTTTTCAACATTACGCCGCAATGGCGATGATTTTAAGCACGCGTTGATCTCATCAGCGTATGTTGAACGCGGAATAACGGGAAGTGCTTGTCTGATATCATCTGAAAGGAGTAACAGAGTGCCGCCAAATAGTTTGTCGTTGTTTTTTATATCTTTCAATGTCCTGTTCGACACCTCAAGCGAATGTTTGTGTGCCATAGTGCATTCATCCCAGATAAGAATTTTACACTGTTTCAGCACTGTGGCCATGGACGATTGTTTTTTTATGTTGCACACTGCGTCTGGGTTATTTTGAATATTTAGTGGCAGTTTAAATAATGAATGAGCTGTTCTGCCTCCATCCAATAAAGTTGCCGCAATGGCAGATGATGCAACAGCCAATGCGATGCCATTATTTGATCGTACTTTGGCAAGAATTAGCGAAATAAGGTTCCACCTGGTGCACCCCCCCCAAAAAAAAGAATCCACCTTGTCCTGCCAAAACTGCGAGCATGATGCGGTCGTAAACGGTTCTTTGTTCTTCATTCATTAGTGGGACATTGCGAGCAACAATCGCTGCCATTTCTACAGTATTATATTGTAGTTCACGATTCAATTCAGTGCTTATTAAATCAGATGCATTTCGATTTGTTGAATGCATACCGAAATGACTGAGTGGTAAGTTGGCAATGATAATGCAAAGATCTTCAGTAGCAATCAATGCTTCATTGTACATAGCGTCACTGAATACTATCGTTAGATCGTTGCACCGTGAACGATGTTGATGCAATATATCATCAGTCATTGAATCTTTGTGATTATCCCATAATGTCTCTGCTCGGGCCGGGAAACGTGTAGTCAACACTATAGCGAATAGTAGACGAATTTGTTTTGCTGTACAGTTCAGTCCTACTTCAGCAAGCATACACTCCCACTGGTTGTCGTCTTCCAGCAAGCCGAGTGCAAGGCATGCATCTTTATACGTTGGATACTGTTGTCCATTCACTTTACGTAAATATTGAAATGACAAAGGGCCGATGACATTAACCAATAACAGTCGAAGATAAAAGCACTCAGTCTGCCTTGGATTGACTGTAAATACTCGTCCCAAGTTGTTTGATTTGAATAAACCGGGACATGCATCAATCGGCGTGCCTTGCTTGCGGGGCATCCATTTTTTTGTTGGAGCCCATGTGAAATAGCGTGGTACTTCTGAATAGAGTAATGTCCGTGCAAAAGCACCAAAAGCATCCGCACAATTACACAATCCAAAAAATTCGGTGAGTGTAGTTTTTGGTGGATTTATAGCACGATCAATCGCTGTCTCGCTCGTGAAATATACGCGCTGGCCATTTTCAAGATGGACGGCTAAATGAAAAACTGCAGGATCCCGTTCATGAATTGGGAAACCAAAGATACGCCAAACAGCTTCATTGGAGCTGACGTACCGGCCAATTTGGTAAAGTGTTATTTCATCGTTGTTATTCACCGGAGGAGCATTCACATTGGTATTTTCAACTCGAAATACAGCCATATCATTTCCTTTATTCACAAACTTGCAAATGTATTTGATGCTCTTCACTGAACTGCAGAACTGAACATTAATATGAGCATTGAATGTTTTGCTCAGCAGAGGCGAATATGGGACCACAACGGTTATCAATGTCAATGTCTATGTTGTTGACATAGATGACCGCCATAGATGATAAGATTGTCCGCCATTATCGGGATTTCTTCGACGATATATTGGATATCCATGAACATTTGTGATCGTATCGTTAGTGAAATTTTTCGGAAAACTTTTAGTACATTTTCCATCTGCACAAATAATAATGGCCTAAAAATTCATTTTTCCTTTTAACATAAAATAACTCCGTCGGATATTGACGAATTCTTTGAAAGAATATACCATTTTAATCCTCAGGCTAAAAATATTAACTTTGAAAAAATATTTTAAACACTTACGGCTAAAAATTCATTCTTCATTTCAACATTAAATACATTCTGACATCGTGTTTACGATTCTAAAAATATTAACTTTGAAAAAATATTTTAAACACTTCGTAAGATACGGTAAAAATTCATTTTTCATTTCAACATTAAATAAATTCTGACATCGTGTTTACGGACAACTCACGCCATCTAGGTGGAAAAGTTGTTGAAAGAGTTGGTTAGAAATTAATTAAGAAAGAACTAATTAAGTTACAACTTTCATTTGTAAATCTAAACCATTCTCGAATCCACCTGAAGACACACAAAAAATTTCATTAAACTCGGTCCAGCCGTTTAGGAGGAGTTCAGTGACATACACACGCACAAAAGAAATATATATATAAAGATATATAGTTATTTCGAAAAATGTTAGTAAATATTTTTACAAATTATTATTAATTAAATTTTTATTTTTAATTATTGGTGAATATTTTTACAAAAATAAATAATTACGTCATTATTAATAATAACGCGTAATTGAAATAAATAAAATATATGTTCTTAGTTTGTAAAAATATTACATAAACATTTTTACAAAATAATAAAAAAAATAATTTCCTTTCTCCTGCCGTAGTTTTACATTTATTCATGTATTACTTGACAAAAACTAAGATTACCATATTTTTGTTAAGATTTTTCTATCCTTTTTAAATATAAAATGTATGTCATCAGAAAAAATAGGATAGAATTACTTTCACAATCAACGTATTTGCTTAATATAGAAATATATAACAAAAAAATCCACTGTTTTCCGATCGTAGTTAAAAAAGATCTTATCGAAGATTAAAAAAAAAAAAAAAAAAAAAAAAAAATCTTAAAATTATTTTTTTTCTAAGACAAAAATAAAATAAAATAAAATAAAATAAATAAATAAATAAATAAAAGTACATATTTATATTCTGCATAGCTTTCTGAACAAATTTAATACAATTTTCTTCCATTTATGTTGTATAGTAAAGTGCTAATCACGATGAAAAAAGTCTTACATCCTACGGGGATCGCTCCGATTTGGCACTAAGATGGCCGACTTTCCGGCAATGTCCAATCTCTTAATAATATACGCACTTTTGAATTTGTACAATCGAGGTAGATTATGCAACTTTTCTAATGCCTACGTGA
Organism: Salticus scenicus; assembly: GCA_963930645.1. Lineage (NCBI taxonomy): Eukaryota > Metazoa > Arthropoda > Arachnida > Araneae > Salticidae > Salticus > Salticus scenicus. The sequence continues at coordinate 87,135,994 of OZ005651.1, forward strand.
TTTTGGTGGTATCGAAAACGAAATAAGTCAATATTTTACATAAATGTACGAAAAATGGTTTATGTAAACAATGACGTACCGTAGTTCATTTTTACATGAGCATTTTTATTCCATAATAAATTTTACTTAATCCATTTTTCGTGTATTTATGTAAAATATTGGCTTATTCCGTTTTAAACAGCTCCAAAATCCCATATACACTAGATTACATAATCTACCTTGATTGTACAAATTCAATAGTGCGTCTGTGAGAACAGCGCCAAAAGGTCGCCTATCGGTAAACTTTGGTACTTCTTATTTTTTTTCTTTGGGGAAATCATCTCTCCATGTCTTCAATAGGCTGTAGCTGAAATTTGGTTTCATGCTGTTGATTAGTTTTTGCTATAGATGCCTATAAACAGTGAAAGTTTCTTTATAGCCACCTCGTACATTTAGCAAATGCTATACTTGAAATTTTTCTAATTCAAAATGCATTTCAGTTCCTGCAAGTAACAAAGATACAAGTAATTTTCGCATGCATATGAGCTTTTACAAATTGACATATGAGCTTTCCTATAAATATTTTAATTTGACTCTAATTAAATTAAAGAATGAAACTGTAATTATTATGCCTTAAATACACAACCTTTCCCTAAATGACAGGATAATTTCGATTTTAGGCGTTTTGTAGAATATCGCAAAAAGTACAGTCGGTAACAGAAGTGTCCGAACACTAGCAAAAATTCCTATGTAAAAAAAGTACACTTCATACGGTTTTGTTAAATAAATCCTTATCGAATAATGTTCTTTCACTGACTAAGAACAGGATTCGACAAGGATTTACTTAATAAAACCGTACGAAGTGTGATTTTTTTACATAGGAATTTTTGCTAGTGTTCGGACACTTTTGTTACCGACTGTACTCGACGAATACTCTTGAAACTTCAGGAATGTAAAAAACATGTTATACCATATAAATTTCAGTGAAACTTTTGCTTGGAAAAGAAAAAGGGGACCAGTAAAAAATAAAAGAAAAATGAAAAATGTTCGGGCTCACCTTGTAAAAAGTAACGCTCGAAATGTATTCTAGCTGTAGCGTGTGACTATGAGGCTTCTCCTCAATATCTGTATAAATTTTTATGAGGTCACCACATATATATTCATGGACATATAAATATTTCTTTAAAAAAAAATGTTAAAAAAAAAAAAAAAAAAAAAGTAGAACAAGAAGAAAAGTCACTTTTTAAACAATAAAATGCAGGGCGTTAAACCCAGTGCAAAGCCATTTTTAGGAAACTTGGCATACTATGTTAGACACGGCATATTGCAATCACGATAAAAAAATATTAAATACCTAATAAAATACTAGCATTTTTACTAAATAATTTTTTAACTACACATGCGTAACTTTTAACGAAATGTCATTTGCGCGATATAATAGCCAATAGTATTGAGCTACTTATATGAAAATCCCAAACAATATTGTGTAAGTTCAAAAAGTTGTACGCGATACAATGAACTGAATTTTAGTTCTTCTCAAAAACAAGGAAAATGATGAGGGGGCTTCATCAATATTTATTTGCAAACAACGAACATTATACACTGGTTCTCATAATTATAAGGACACCCGATTTTCTATATTAAGTAAACACTGAACACTATTATTTAAACAAATATATATTTTTTTAATTTGAATTTCATTAATAGACTATATTTAAAAAGTTTTATCGTTTTTCTATCTTAAAAAGCTTTGAATACGGCCAAAAAGATGATTTTTCAGGTGTTCACAATTATAAGGACACCTCGAATCTTAGTAAATTTTTTTTCAGTTATTCTTTAAATTAACATTTTATGGGGGTCTCTTTTTAGGGTGCAACAGTCAGACATTCTCTCTGGTATATATATATATATATAATTTTTTTTAATATTCAGTTTCAATACCATTTCATAAAGCACAGATGATATTCTAATAACATTTAAACTATTTAAAATTGCTTTCCACTTGCATGCACTTTTCTAATATGATAAGTTAAGGTTTTTTCCACTTTTAGGCCACGGGAAAGGCAACAATACAGAAGTTTCTTTCTTCAAACTATTTCCTATTGCTCTAGAAGTAGAGCAAAAATGTAAGTCTTGTTGAAAAATATATTATTACCCCCCCCCCCCTCCAAATATATATATATATATATATATAACAAAAATCTGATAATTCGATGTTTAAAATTTGAGGATATTCTCTTGATGTTCATAATAATAGAAAAAATTACTAAATTCATTCTGACTTCAGTAGAAACAGCTCCTCAGAGCACCGTAGATCCACCTTTAAAATGCCCGATTCATATCTGTCTTTAAAAAATCTGCTCTCTCTTTCGCTATCTTCAGATCGTGCGAGTAATTGTTAAAACCATTTGGTTAATCAAGAATAAAATGTTTTTCATCCGAAAATGCAACATTTTACCATTTAATATTGTCTTTATTCAACTTTAACACAGACGTTGTTTCCCCCATTAAATGCTTATTGATTATTACAGGTTTTTTATTCATTTTAACATATTATTTAATTATTTTAAACATGCATGAATGTGGACCCCAACTTTTCTTTAAAAATTACGAGCAAATTCAGCAGCAGTCATTATGAGTAGAACAGTAAGAGGAATTATGAGTCTTCAATCTCTGTAAAACAACTCTGATTTTGCATCAGATCTCTCTCCTATCGAACCAGCAGTTCAACGTTTGATCACATATCCTTCAGCAATTTTAGATCTTCGAATTTCATTAGAAATTCGGCGGATTGAAATTATCCTTCCACTTAAAAAACGCATTTATCATACTTCACTACATGAACGTTCTTTTTTTCGAGGAATTATCAGTAATGTCCATCCAAGAAAAATTGAAGGCTTATATAAGAATTAATCTAGCCCAGTAGTTAACAAATTCGCATGTCAACCGTAATTTATCCGCTAGGAAGTTAAATAAAACGAAAAAAATCTTGATTGTCCCTATAATTATGAACTTCTAAAAACGTGGAGAAAAAAATATTTTGCATTATTTTTATTAATTTTGTTTCTTATATAAAAAAAAATATATAGCAATTTTGGTCTTTAGAATACTAGATATATTAAGTGCACTTAGTATAAATTTGTTCGCAATTATTTTTACATTAGTTATTTAAAAACATAAAGTGTCCTTATAAATATGAGAAGGAGTGCGTTATCATTGTTTGAATCAAAATATAAATCTGAATAAAACCTCTCATAGTTTAGCTTTTTTTTTTTTTTTGAAAGAAATTGAAAAGCAAGTTATTCTATCACATACAACTTTTTGAATTTATACGATACTTGTTTGGGGTTTTCTTATAAGTAGCTCAATAATTTCTGTTATTAAATTATACAATTGAAATTTCGCTAAAACTTGCACAGTTAGAAATTATTTAGTAAAAGTACTCATATTTCTTACGATATTTAACATTTTTCCATTCTGATTACTGTATGCCTTAATAATAAAGTCTAACGTCGTATATCAAACTTCCGAAACATGGATTTGCACTGGGTTTAGTACCTTGCATGTTACAGTTAAAAAAGTGGAAATATTTTTTTAATTTCTTAAAGAAACCGCTATATCTGCATGTATATATATGAAAGTCTTATAAAAATTTATACAGATAATAAGAAGTTTCACAATCATATGCTACAGTCGGTAACAAAAGTGTCCGAACACTAGCAAAAATTCCGATGTAAAAAAAGCACACTTCATACGGTTTTGTTAAATAAATCCTTGTCGAATCCTGTTCTTAGTCAGTCTATGAACAAGATTCGATAAGGATTCATTTAACAAAACCGTATGAAGAGTGCTTTTTTTACATAGGAATTTTTGCTAGTGTTCGGACACTTTTGTTACCGACTGTACTACCAGAACGCATTTCAAGCATAACTTTTTACAGGGTGATTGCAAACATTTTCATTTTTCTTTAATTTTTTACTGGTTAAAATTTTGCTTTTGGGGTAAAACACTCGCTGAAATATGTGAGGTAGAACCTGTTCTTTACATTTCTGAAGTTTCAAGATGATTCATTCAGTACTTTTTGAGATATTTGACAAAACGTCTGAAATCGAAAGTGTCCGATAATTTATGGAAAGGTAATATAGAAAAAAATGTACAGACGCACATTATTTTTCAAACAGAATGATGTATAATTTATTTGTTATTTATTATCCTATTACTATGATATCACCTCTGTTTACATAAATTCTTGAGTTATTTTTTAAAGAATATTTTATTAGATTTAGATTCCAGTTACCGGAATAGCTCTCTTAACATTATAATTTATTTTATGAAAAATAAATAAATAAATAAATGAATAAAATAGAAATAAACAAATAAATAGAAATAAAAGAAAATAAAAAAGACGTTTTCCATTAAAAGTTCTTTTCTTATTCTAATGATAACAATTAGAGTAATTAAAATTATGGTAATTAAGAATTATTAATATTCTTAAAATATTCAGGTGCATAAAACCACTGATTTTTGGTTGGTTCAAGCATTTTCTTTTTTCGAAGTTGATTTAACTTTAAGTTTATATTTTAAAATTACGGATTCAGAGACGGATTTTTATAGAAGCCATGTTGCAATTCATTATACAAAACCTTAAAGATAGGTTTATTTTTCAAATGTTACAAACAGTCTTTTTTTTTTTTTTTTTTTTTTTTAACAAATTTGATATTTTTAGAAAAAAATTTCATAACACCATAGTTATGAGCTACTTAAATATTTCAAAATGGAAGTAAGATATATTTGTATATTTCAAAAGCCAATCATTGTAAGGGGAAAAAAATTGACTTACATGTTGTAAACGATAGATAATTACAAGTTCTTCCATATACAAGTAAGTGAATTAAGAGTAAGAATCTGAGAGAGTGACGCACCTGAAATTTCATATATGCAATCTCTGATTTTTTCAAAAAAAAAAAAAAAAAAAAAAAAAAAAAAATTACCAGTTGTTTCTTACCTTGTTAAAAGATCAAATATAGAACGTTATGTCGTTGTGTTGTTCATTTTTTAAGGGGCCCCAAATGTCAACATTTGAAACGAAAAATTGAGCGATTTTTCAAGACATTGAAACTTCTACGGGACATAACTCTTTGTGCAATCAACATGCCTTTAAGTTCTTGTTATACATAGTATGTAGAGAAGGTCAGCTTTATATAATGATTAAAAAGTTTGTGACAAGTCCTCTACGCATTTTCAATGTTTTTAGTCCCTTTTAAGGCGCAACAAAAAATTGCGCTTTCCACTTGTCATGTCAAAAGAGGTACCGTTTGAAAGTCATATATTAATACTTAAAAAAAAAAAAAAAAATGCTTATATCATTGAGGTAAGTTCAATGCTTTTTGAGTTATACGGAACCATTATCGAACAAATGTCATATTTCACCAATATTGAAAATTCCCTAACTTCTTGCGGCAGCAACATATTGAAGATTTTTTGCCATTATTTTATTCTATTACTCGTTAACGCCCAGCGTCCTCATTTGAGGACAGCTAATAAAATAGCGCGTATACCTTTTGTGGTTTCTTGGAATGATTTCTACTTTTTTAGAGACAGTTTATGACATCCCTATAGATGATTCCACAGAGTTTTATGTACCTGATATCAAGTATTAGTTCATAAGTTGGATAGTTATTTTATGATTTTTCCTTCATCGCACGTATATTTGCTTTTTGCTGAGATATACCAACTTAAATGAAGTTGAATAATAATATTTTTTCTAATATTTTACTTTTGAGGTCGTTGTCAACACATAATAGGAATCTAATCTGTTATCTCGAAGTTTTCTTATCCGGAAGTTTTTTCGTTGGAACACCAAACGTCCTCAAATGAGGATAGACTTTAATTTTAAAACTAACAGAAGAGTTGTTTGATTTTAATATATGTTATTCTCAGTAGTCCAAATTAGTTTAGATTAGGAATATTCATCAAAATATGTTTAGCAAAATTAATTCAGGCGTTAACGTGTTAATGGCCTTTGCATAATACTAAACGCCACCGAGGCAAGTATCTTAAAAAAAAAAAAAAAAAAAAAAAAAAAGGCAGAATTTCGTAATTCAAACTATTTTGTTTTTCGAAGAAACTTACCTAAATTACTATATTTTTAATATTGGATAGGTAAATTGGTAGGTTAATTACTACAATTGGTTACGTGAATCGGTACATTTTGGTTAGATAAATTGATATTTTAATATTCTGTCTCATATAAACTATTCTGATGGTATGTATTTAATTTTACATCCATTTTTTTTTATTGTTTTACAATCTGTACATTAAAATTAAAAAAACAAATATATTCAGTTGGCACTATAAATATTTTTCTATTAATTTATAACTGTAAAAGAATCCTTATTGAAGAAATTTGTATGACTGCTGAATGTCTTAAACATAGATCTGTAAATGGATCAGCATCAGACAGTTTTACAAACTACAGTTTTACATTGCTTCGATTTAGTTTATCAATGTCATTACAAATTGGCCATTTAAACTTTTGAGCTACTCTCTTCAGAAGAAATTTCATTTTAAATAAATTATCCTCACAACCTTCTAAACAATTTCCAATGTAAAACTGTTTGTCGAACATGACAGCATAACACGAATAGGGAAGGAATTTATTATCCTTTTCTACAAAAAGTTTTATTTATTTCTTTATATATTTTCAGTCTCGGCATTCTGAAATTAATAAAATTTATAGAATGGCATTTTATTTGTATTTAAATATATATATATATATATATATACACATTAACTAAAAATGTACCTAAATTTTGTTATAAATACAATTTATCTGATTGTCTTCAATCAGACTACATACACTCAGAGCAATGTTTTGCTTGATTAACAAAAAAAAAAAAAAAATGGTTGTCACAACAAACTCTCTTGCTTAAATGTGTCGAAATAGAAATTCTATTTGGATTAGAAAATCAATTCTGATTGATTTAGGTTGAACTCCTAAAAAATGTTTTTCTCACAATAAAATAAAACAAAATATATAATAGTAATAAAAAAAAAAAAAAAAAACATGGACATAATAATTTGTATGAATGTAGCATCCGTGTGTTGTCGACTACAGATTTTTGATTTTTAAGAGGCGACAGCCATTAGAGTGGTTGAAATTCTTATTGAGTGAATGAGTGGGAGATTAAAATTTTATACTATTGAATATATTCACAAATTAAAAAAAAGGATTTGGTTTATAAAAATTCTGTTTATTTTTCTAATTCACTTATTTTATTTTATTTTTTATTTTTCACAAAAATAATTGGAAAGCTTAGTTACAGGAAACAGGTAAATAAATAAATAAATCCTGCGGTAAATGCAGAAACATCTCATCAAATATCATTATCTCTGCAATGAGCTAAAAAAAGAGGAGTAAGGTTTCAATCTGCAGCAAGCTATATTACGCTAATACATATAAATATAGTAATTTTCAATGAATTAAATAAGTATGTATAAATTTTGGGAGAGATAAAGTAAATGATCTCATGCAGTAAAATGGATTGTGAAATGCAATGTATGCATAATGATATTATATCAAATATTTAAAGCAAATAATTAAAAAAATATTTAAGCGAAACTAATGTATAAAAGTATAAAATATTGTAAACTTTTTTTGTTGTGGTTAATAACTGTGAAAAATGTTAGTAATATTTTTACTTAGTAGTGAGAAAATGGTGCACCCGTTTTACCTTATCATACCCAATAATAAATAGACTGAGGAAGTATTTTAGATTTTAAAACCTGAAAGATGCCATCAACATATACATATAGTACAGGCAAAAATGTATTTGAACAAAAAAATTATATAGCAAAATATATATTTAAAATCTATAAATTTAGGTAAGTTGTTTCGACAACATAGTTCCAATTACAAAATGTGGGTCTGTTAAAAAAATGTTTTAATTTTTTAAAAGCTACTTGCCTCAGTGGTGTTTAACATTCTGCAAAAACCATTAATAAAGTAAAGCAATGGGGAAAAAATTCAATATGTTTCTGCTGCAAGAAGTTATGATAATGATAAGCTATTTATAAGGTAAAATTTTCATTTTTTTTTTTTTCTTTTTTATAAATATTGGGGAAATATGATACTTGACCAATATTGGCCTTGTGTAATCGAAAGCTCATTCAACTTGGCTCAATGATGTAAGCATTTTTTAAAAGTACAGCCGGTAACAAAAGTGTCCGAACACTAGCAAAAATTCCTATAAAAAAAAGTACACTTAATACTATTTTGTTAAATAAATCCTTGTCGAATTCTATTTTTAGACTGACAAAGAACAGGATTCGACAAGGATTTATTTAGCAAAACTGTATTAAGCGTACTTTTTTTACATAGGAATTTTTGCTAATGCTCGGACACTTTTATTACCGACTGTACTAATATATGCCTTTCAAATGGCAATTCTCCTGACTTGGCAATTTGGAAGGCTCGAGTTTCCGTTGCGTATTAAAAATGGCTAAAAGCATTAAAAATACATCATTTTATGACTTTTAGTGATGTCGTAGCAACGACTTATCGCAAACCATTTATTCGTTACATAAAGCTTATCTTCTCTAGATACCATATATAGCAAATTTTTGTTAACAAGTTATTTGCGCAAGAAATTATAGGTCATAGAAGTTTCCATGTCTTGTAAAATCGTTCAATTTTTCATTTCGGACATTAACATTTGGGGCCCCATAAAAAAGGAACAAATCAACTTTGGTCAAAACGACCTATATTTGGTCATTTAACAAGGTAAGCAACAACTGATAATTTTTTTGAAAAAATCTCAGATGGTGTGAATCACACCGCAATGCTGCAGTCGGCAGCAAAAGTACCCGAGCACTAGCCAATAATTCCGATATAAAAAAAGTACACTTGTTTGGTTGTTTATTGATAACATTTACATCAGATTTGTATGCTTAACTCGTAGTCCGCTTGTAAATATTCGTCAGATAATTACAGATAGCCCATGATAGAATTGCAATACGAAGAAGTGAAAAAACACCCAGAGCCATCACGGGAATTGAATCCGCTCTCTTTCGCTCGAAAGCGATTAGCAGTGTGGTGACATAACCATTCGACCACGGAGGGCCCAAAAAGTACACTTAAAACTGTTTTATTAAATATATTCTTGTCAAATCATGTTCTTAGACTGACTAAGAACATGACTTGACAAGGATTTATTTAACAAAGCAGTATTAAGTGTACTTTTTTTAGACAGGGATTATTGCTAGTGCTCGGATACTTTTGCAGCCGACTGTAGGTGTGTCACTTTTTCAGATGCTCCTCTTAAATTTTTATCTGCCTGATGGTTGCATTCTCAATTGCCATTGAACTACTGATTTTGATTATAATTCTGTTATAAAACTTCCATATTCTCAGTTTCATTTTTTTTTTTTTTATTATTACTTACACTGACTGGATTCTGAATCATCCATTTAAAAATCATGAGTGCTTGCTGTCAAAATAAATACAGAAATAAGTAAATAGATTCTCAAAGTCCGTTAAAATAGACTAAGTATTTTTGTTCGTGTATAGTATCATTATATAGCTTGAACTTTCTCACTGCACGGCTTTTAAAATGCACTAAAATAAGATTTTTTTTTTTTTTTGATAAGAGATTAAAAATTTAACTATGCATATACAGATAACTCTTATGATTATTATATATGGCTATCACACTTAAAAAGAAAGCTAAAAATCATAATTATTTATTCTTGAATTATAGGAGTAATGAGAAAGAAACAAAGGTCAGTGTACGGATAAAAGTCCGACGTTGTCAGCCAGAGGTTACATACAAAGATCAAGCTCAGAGATAATAAATTAAAACCCTCAATTTTTATTAAGCTTTGCTGTAAGCTGAATTGGAATTGCCTACTTATTTTCTTCAATTTATTATCGCCTTTAATCTTACATTACACATAATTTTATTCTATATTATTAAAAATTATTTTCTAGACTAGATAAATAACTTTAATTTTTAATAATGGAAAATATATACTCTCTATTATCTTTAAAGATAAGATGCACAAAGAAAATTTAAAAATAATCCATAAAGCAGCGCACTTTAAGCTATCTTTATCTGTAACATTCAAAATAGTCCAGAACCCGAAAATCCTTTAATAATGGAAATGAAAGAAAACAATGCTTTAGATTAAAGAAGAAAAAGTGATTTCTTTTACAGCAAGGAAAGATTTCTCGTTATTTTTATAAGAATTGTTTTGTTTTCAGGCGTTTGAAAGAATTGTTTTTTCGAATTAATGCAAACTTTTACTCCGGATATTTTATCAGAAATAAGTAAAAGATTCGTAAAATATGCTAGTTTATATTCTATTTCAAAGCCTGGATATCTCTTAAAACAAAAGATTAAGAAGGGTGATGTATTTTTTTTTTTCTCTGGGGGTTTATTTATGATGCAAAAGCTAATAGCAGATAAGAGTGCGAAAAATGCTGCTTACACTCTAAAGCAATGTTTATTTTCGAAAAAAGTTAATTAAAGTATATTAAAAATTTATCTCAAAAAAAAAAGGAAGATGCTTTAAAAAATGTTTGAACGAAATGTTTGAAACTCATCCAAATATTGAGCGAATATATATATATATATATATATAGACGTATTTCAAAATTAAAATACATCCATTATATTTACTTATATAAAATCACATGTAAAATTTTAAGTATAATTCTTCAACCCCCCCCCCCCCCCGGGAAAAAAAAGAAGACGTATCGTTACGTGATTATTTTTGTAACTATTATTTTCTTTTACATACTTTGTTATGAAATTCGATTGCGCAAACTAAATTTACTTTAAATTGTACATATTTTACTAGTAATATCAGACTGGTTGGGGTAATATCTAATTTGTACATGAGGTTTGGCTATCGGTGACGAAATTTAGGGCATTCTCTTAATAATTTAATTTTTTTTTTTTAAATACTTCAAATCATTATGACTATATATATATATATATATATATATATATATATATATATATTGGAATTCTTTCCCCTTTCCTCTTGATAATTTCATTATCAAGAAAAATACACCAAAAAGCGGGAAGGTTGTGACGGAGCACTTGCACTGTGGATTTCAGGAACGTAAGCCCCCATCTTTCCACTTTTCAGTTCTATGATTGTTGAAACTGATTTGAATAAAATTGTATATTTTACAAAGTATTCTTTACAGTATTTTTTTTATCCTAATTTATCTCATTTTCACCAAAAGAAGTCAGAAAGTATACTATAAATATTAACACATATGACTAAATACCATTAAAAGGTTTAAAAGTATTTTCCTTTAGAACGAAACAAAATTCTTTAATATAATTACATAGCTTTAAAAAATTTACTCACATAGTTTTAATAAGTTTTTTTTTATAACTTTAAAAACTTTTATTTCGTGAAAAACTAGATTTGTTTTGTTGGTTTCATGATAATGGAAAAGTACAGATTTGAGATAATAATTTGGAATTGAACAGGGGAGCAGCCCCGGCTCACCGCTCAAAGAGCGGTGTTGAGCTATGCTAGGACCGAAGTCCACGTGGGCTGTCCCCAGACGTTTATTGAAAAACGAAAGGAAAAAAAAAAAAAAATTACAGAATTCATCGCCAGGCTTAGATCCTACCCGCGACAATGGGCGATTGATCTTTTGACTTTTCTTCCGAAGGCATCATAGTTGCTTGTTTGCAGGGGTGAATTTATTTTTGCTGCATTATTTGGTTTCAGGTTGACCTTTGCTGCACTTCTGACGCTACAAGAGGTTAATGAGGTAGTGGGGAAAGTTAGCGTTTTGCTGGGTACCGAGAAGCACATTAGACAACTTGGAGAGTGGAAAAAAGAAAAAAAAAAAAAAAAAAAAAAAAAAAGGGAAATAAAATAAAAATTTAATGAAATAGATAGATAGAGAGAATTATTTAATTTATTTAAGTTAATTATTTAATTTATTTAAGTTAATTTTGGGACCATGATTAGTTGGTCGTTATTATTTGAAGAGTTACTTGGGAGACTTTTAGTCTGTTCGATTGGATATATCCATTAAGAGGAAGTAGATGCTATTGAGTTTATGGATTAGGATTTTATTGGTTAGGATGTTTGGAAGCCAGTTTATTGGCCTAGGGGTTGGGTTTCTAAGATGGAAAACTTCTGTAAGGGGGCATGAGAAATAGTAGTGATCCGGCGTTCCCTCCTCTCCACATGGACACAGGGATGAGCGCCGGCAATGAAATCTATTTAAGTAGGAGGGGAAAGGGCCATGGCCACTTAAAAAGGCTGAGATGGGTGGTGTTAGGGTCCAGGTGTTTGTGCTAACATTTGGGATAAGATTATGGGTATGCCTACCTTTTTCGGAGGTAGACCATAGGTCTTGCCATTTTTGCAAGGTCAGATTTTTAATTTTCCTTTTGACAAAGGAGGGGGGGGGGGCTGGGAGAGAGACGTCTATGACTTCCGACTCTGTTGCGGCCTTTGCAAGAGAATCAGCTATTTCATTGCCGGTTACGCCCCTGTGGGCTGAAACGTGAGCCAGGGAGCAGTTACAGTTTAGGGTGCTAAGGGAGTTTTTTATTTCTATTACTTGAGGGTGTCTGCTCCTGTGTCGAGCTATGGCGAGCAGACCTGAGAGACTATCGCTGAAAATGCTTATATCTTGATGTTTTGCCTATGAGATCCAGTTAATGCCTTTTTGTATTGCATATAATTCCGCTTGGAAAACAGAGTTGTAGTCTTCGAGTCTGCCCGCCCACTGATGGGTCACGACGCCTGAAGCTAGGACGCAGAAAGCTGCAGCCACTCCAGCATCCGTCTTAGAACCATCCGTGTAGACCGACACAGGGACAGACGGGGAGAAGCTATTTTTAGAGCAGTTTGTAATGAGAGGAGCAACATCCTTACCGGGGTGGAGGGCCCAGCTGCAGGTAAGATGCTGGATTGGGGTGTTGGGAAAAATGGTTGAGCTAAGTTCTGGGTCTTTAAGTTGGAGAATTCTGGATTTTATGTTGATTTGCGATACCTGCAGGTGGGCATGGGGAATCCCTGTGATGACGGTGATGGCATCAGTCGAAATGGTTTTATAGCCTCTTGCTATTTGTAAGAGGAACGGACGTTGGGCTGAGTTTAGTTAGGTTATTGCATCAGATCTTAGATGGCCGCCCCAGATGGATGCCCCATACTGAGAATTTTGTCAATTATTGTGAGGTACCATGTTTTGAGGTGGAAGGTGGAAATACCCCACCTCTTGCCAACCATTTTTAAGGAGTTATGGTATATTTTTTGCGTTTTGATTTTTAAGTCTTTGACATGGGGCAACCAGTATAGGCGTCGATCAAAAGTGACTCCTAGAATTTTGAGTTGTTCCAGGTGGTTGACGCTGATGCCATCGATCCGCATCTTGGGATATCTTCTATTGCTGAGGGCTTTTGGAAAGGCTAATGTGAGTGCTTTTGTTTTTGAGGGGGATAATTTAAGATTAAGGTCTTGTAATAGACCACTAAAGAGGGAGAGGGCTACCTGAGCCTGGTCTTCCAAATCTTTCCTTATGCGGCCAGAGAGAATCAGGGAGAAGTCATCAGCATACGCGAAAATCTCGAAGCCCGCCGAGCTCATTTCTCGAAGGATGCTATTGGCGATTATGTTCCATAGTAATGGACCAAGACATGAGCCCTGCGGGCAGCCTTTAGATTGAGGGAGTTCTGAGGAGCCTTCCCCCCAGTTAACTAGGATTTTTCGTTTTGAGAGATAAGATCTGATAACTCCCGCCAGATTCCTCGGGCAGCCAAGGTCCTGGAGAGCTTGTAGAATGTGGGGCCACTCTATGTTGTCGAAAGCTCCCTGTATGTCTAGTGAGACGATGGTGGTGTATTTCTGGGCATTGCAGCTGACGGCGCAGGAACTCTTGATGGCTTGCATTGCTTCGTCGCACGATCTGCCCTCTCTGAACCCGAATTGGTTTGGGTGGAGCAGGTTGTTTGATTCGAGGTAGAAATTTAGGCGTGTTACTGTCAGTTTTTCCAATAATTTTCCTAACGTTGGTAGGAGGCAGATCGGTCTGTAGGATGAGGGTTCAGAGGGGAGTTTCCCTTGCTTCGGGAAATACACCACTTCGCCTCTGCGGAGAATTTCTGGAAAGTAGTGAAAGTTTAGACAGAGGTTTGACCATTTTTGTAGGAGGTGTGGTATTGTTAGGTGTACATTGCGGAGAATTTTAAAGTCTAAATTGTCGGGACCTGGAGCTTTCTTTACATTGAAGCTGAATAGAGTGGCTTTGATCTCGGCCGCCGTGAAGGGGACATCCGAGGGAGCCGAGAAGACGGGCACTTGAAAGTTTGTGAGGAGAGATTCTGGGAAGAGTGTGCTTGTTAGGTATTCCAGGTTGTTACGTTTGGAAGAGAGCGCCGGAGGGCGCTCCAGTTTCAGTTCTATTTTAATTTATTATTTTATTTATGCTCTAGAAAATTCCAAAATCTACTTTTAACAGAAAAGCAAAATCACAAGCCACCTTTGTTTATTTATTAAAAAGCCATAAAAATACCGGTGGTTTTAAGCCTAACATGATAGTGTTTTTAAGCCTAAAAACATGGTGGTTTTTTTAAGACATTTGCAGTGTTTTCATTTCAGATGCAAAACGATGTCTCAAAATCTAAGACACTTTTTTTCGCTTAGAAATGACCACCCGTTTTAGACACTTTTTAAACTGAATTTAAGACGTTTACGTTTACAGTGTAGAATAGCTCAGAAAACGAAGACAATGCATTATTTTAACACTTTAATTCAATTAATAGATGTTTGAAAATTTCTTAATATTGCTATCTTTATTACGCATTCGATCATTTTCTTTCAAGTTGATGGGATAATTCATAAAAAAGAAAAAAAAAAGTAATTATTAATACATAGAATTGTCAAGTTTATATGATTCAAAAGAAAATTTAAAAATGTGGTATATAAAAATTTCTTTTTGTCTTGTAATTATTTTTAACTTATGTAGTAAAATAATGTCACACTTACCCAAGGTAAAATGTGTTAAGTGTAAATGTGGCACTTCTGTTGGAGTTGATCATAGAGATTTTTTGTCAACACACTAATGGGATTGGATTCCAAGTTGAGATTTAATATTGTTAGATAACTTTAAGTTCACTCTTTTTTTAAAGAAATCATTGACAAAACAAGTACTTTATTTAAAAAATATATATTATTTTGAGGTCCCCTATAAGGGGCTCTAGGGGGCTATAAGGGGCTATCTAGGGGGCTAGGGGGCTATCTAGGGGCTATAAGGGGCTCTAGGTCGAGGCCTAGCTGACTTGCGCGGTAATCAGGCCCTGCCTAATATCCTTCTACATACATGGGGGTACAAATTAAGATATCTGAATTTGGAACGCTTTGGAGAGTTGTTTCATGAATATGATGTTTTCATGTTTGAAAGGCATATATTTCAAACAATGGGGAAATGATATATGTCATAATTATAATTCGTTAAAAAATTATCAACAGATGACACGTCAAGTTTTACTGCGGAAGAAATTTAGTACCTACTCAGTGCCACAAAAATTTGCGCACCAAGAAGTAATTGTTGGGCTGTAACGAAACTTGGCATGTAGGTACATGCTAGGCAGATATGCAAATGATAAAATATGCAGCGTGATTGTGCATTGCGTAATGTCACCAGAAGGCGTTGAGCTTCGTTCTTCTTGGAGTATGAAACAGGTAAGCAGAGCTTGCTTGGTGTACATAATCTGTTTCAGAGCTACGCTTTTTAAATAGAGATGCCGTTACACAGCCAACGAAGACAATATGAGAAGCTGTCCGAGAGGGAAAAAATCATTGGTATGGTGGAATCCGGGTGATCAGCTCGGCAAGTAGCCAGCCACCTAGGCCGTTCTGATTTTATCGTGGGAAGTTGTTGGGACCAGTCGACAAGAGAGAATTCGCTTACACGGCGATCAGGACTCTCTCGACTGACCAATAATAAAAAAAACGTCACATTATACGAAACATACGCATAGCGCCAACTGTCTCGTTGTTCGCCATCCGGACATGCACGGCCTGTCCCTGTATCTGTACGTACCATCGCAAGGCGCCTGGATGAAGGACATTTGCTATCACGGCGCCCATTACGTGTGCTACCAATAGTACCTACCCTCTTTTCCATTTGGAGTGGTGTCGCGCTCGACGGGGTTGGATTGCAACCGAATGGAATCACATCGTCCTTAGCAACGAATACACATTCAATTTGGACAGGGATGACAAACATGTAGGTGTGTGGAGGCACCGGGATGAACGCCTCAATCCTGCCTTTAATTTACACATGCACACCGCATCCACAGGTGGTGTGATGGTGTGGGATGATATTATATACGACACACGGTCATCCCTAATATTGATCCACGGCACCATGACAGAGCTACCAGGTGTGTCCACTTCTAGGTGATTCCACTCATGGCAGATCTCCCAGGAACCATTTTTCAACAGGACAATGCTCAACCACATACATGAAGGGTGTCACAGGACTTCCTCCGCCACCCTTCCCTGGACTGGTCGATCCCCAGATTTGTCACCAGCCGAGCATATCTGGGATCACTTGGAATGGCAAGCTGGGCAGTCTACGAGTTTGGCGAATTAGAGGCGCGTTTACAAGAAATGTGGAACGAGATGCCACTGGATATTTTACGGGACTTGTATGCCTCAACGCTCGCCCGTATTGCATCGTGTATTCACGCTAGGCGTGGCCCAACATGGTAATAAAGACTCCATTATTTTGTAAATTTTCTTATAATAAATGCTCGGGCTCGCTATGTTAATAATTAGATCGATCGGCTTGAGCGTATCCTATTTTTTATTTTGAAATTTTAATCTTTTGAATATAAAACTAGAATTATGGTTATGGAAACTCTAAATCTAATGTTGTGTTACAATTCATTGCATTTAACATTTGCACTGTGAGAATTTTATATACCAAAATACAGATTTTTTTTTTTTTTTTTTTTTTTTTTTTTTTTTTTTGTGATGCTACTAATTTATTCAATTTGGGACTTTTGTTCTTGCAAGTTTGTGACTCATGTCCAAACTACTTCAAATATTATTCAGAAATTTTTGTAAATAAAAATTTCTAATTTATTTTTATTTCTTTATTTACAAGCAAGCATAATTATGTTACATATGGAATTTATTTTATTTTTGACTAAATATTAGTTTTCAATGCTGAATATGTAAACCTTAAAAATTAGCTCTTTTACTGTGAAAGCACAATATATATGATAATTATTATACATTTTTTCATAACAAAAAAAAAAACGCTGTCTTTAAAAAAACGCTATCTTAAAAAAAAAAAAAAAAAAAAAAAAATTATTATTATTTATTATTATATTTTTTTTTTAAATGACGTGTTAGAAACTTTTCTATCCCCTATGGAACTTGACAAATTTGAGATTGAAAATGTTCATGAAAACTAAAATATGCTGATTTTATATATTTGCTTTTGATTTACAGATAATTGTACAATAATAGTGTTTTAAGTAAATATGCTATAAATATATTACATATCCATAAGTTTTTTTTTTTAGTGCCATGTGTAATTAAAAATTTTTAGCGGGGAAGTTTTAATCCTTAATTTAATTTCCTTAGTTTAATTTCCTTTTAAGAATTTTGCTTAATTTTTTCACTAAAGTAAAGAATGAATATGTAAACAATTAAGCTCATACTGAAACGTTTATGATATTAGTCTCCCGAATTTTTCTTATGTTATTCAAAACGGTCATAATAAAACACAATTAATCTGAAATTGTTTTGCTCTTTTAAACCAAAGAACATATACTAGGTCATATTAATATTTTATTTACTAAACATTAACAGAAAAAAAAAAAAAAAAAAAAAAAAAAAAAAAAAAAAGGAGTACCTTGCAGCCGGTTTCTGAAGTTTCCTTGTCTGTGCCACAGAATAGAATTTCGAATTGTTGCGCGAAACAGAATAAGGTGCTAGCGGACTGCACTGGGAAAAAAAATCGTTAAAAAAAATTAACAATGATTTACGAGGATATTATTTTTTGTAATTTTGCACGCATGCAGATTTAGTGGAATTCATTATGAATGTATTAAGACATGATTAAGTTCACCCAACAATCTGAACAAAGAATTCACATCAAGCTGAGAAAATGCTCGAAAGTTACTGTACAGCTAGATACTACCATATTTTTTAAAGCTGCAGCTTATGATTGGGGTATGTTGGTCGATTTATAGAACTTCCGTCAAATTAGACATTTATCAACTGTTTGTAACAATGGTGAAGGAATTCTTTTAAATGTATCTGTCACAACTTACAAAAGAAAAAATTTAAACGAAATAAATAAAAAGAAACGAAATCAGCTAAATAGTCATTCACGATTCCTTTTTTTTTGTTCAATTTGTTTAATTTTATTTTTTATTGAGTAACTATCGACGTTGAAAGATAATGAGTACTTAATATTTTTGTATTACTTTAATAAAAGAAACATAAAGATTGATAAAGAAAACTTTTATAACAAAATATGTATAGCCCTTTACATTTGTCAAAGAAGCTTTAACATTCCATTGGAGATATAATATAAAATTCATTATCTTAAACTATTTATTTAAGAA
Organism: Salticus scenicus; assembly: GCA_963930645.1. NCBI lineage: Eukaryota > Metazoa > Arthropoda > Arachnida > Araneae > Salticidae > Salticus > Salticus scenicus. The sequence goes on from OZ005651.1 coordinate 87,154,602, forward strand.
TATATTAAATAAAATAAAACATTTCAAAAACAACAACAACAACAACAACAAAAATAAAAATAAATAAAAATAAATATATAAATAAATAAAAAATAAAGATCTGAGCTGAGTTTTTTGTTAAACACTAAAACTTAATTTAATTGTTAAAAGTTATAATAACATAAACTTTTTCGCTGTAATAGTTAAAGTAGATATAAAAAAGACATAATTTCCATTTCTTGAAATGTTCCAGTGTATTTCACTATAAATCAAAGAAAATGCAAATATGATTGTCAAAAATCATAGAGAAATGATCTTCAAAACAGACATGCCTAGAACAAAATGGACATGAGAGTTCCTCATACTTTTTAGAAGCAACTTTCATTTCGAATAAGCTTCATAGTGTTATAAAGTAAAAACCTTTTCCAATAATATACTTCACAGGCATTTTTTCTATTCTCGATATCCATTATGCAAAGAATTATTAAAAGAAAAATGCTTTTTTTAAAGTTGTTTTCTTGAAGATAGGATTACAGAATGGGAGTTCTTTTTTTAATATAATCGTCAGATCTCGGTTTATCGTAATATATAACTATGTAAGCGAAAATTTCCTGCAAACAGTTTTTCTTATCCTTTTAAGCACAAATACGATGTAAAAAGTCTTCTCAAACGCATATAAAAGAAGCAGTTCTTAAATAAATAAGCATTTTGGAGTAATATTAGAGTGAAAGACATTGTTTATCTTTCGTAAAACTATGTTTAGAAAAATTATAATCCTTTCAAAACTTAAAGTTGTTAAAGTATAATTTTTTTCTTGATGAACGAGTGGATCAAAGAATATATTTTGTATTTTTTTTTTAAATATTAAAATAAGCTTCTTGCATTCTTTCCTTTCCTTTCCTTTTTTTTTTTTTTTTTTGTCTTTAAACTTAAAATAGGATATAAATTTATCCTTGTCTATTTATGAAAATAATTTTCAGCGTTTATTCAAATTATTATCACTAAAAGTATTATTGTTATTATTATTATTATTAAGACTAAAAGGAATATGCATTTTGATTTAGTTTAAGAGTGCATTTAGAAAGAAAAACCAGTAATTAAATACAGTATTTTTCGTTGGATATAATTTTTTAGTAAAATTAATAAAATATCCATTAAAAAGCCTATTGCTTTCTATTAAATTTCAAAACGACATTTTGTTTATTGAATAGAGAGAAAGTATCTCGCATGTTCATTAATTGAAAAGAAAAAGAAAACTAAGCATCCACGTCTTTTGACCGAATAAATAAATAAATAGAATAATAAAAATTAAAATAAAATGAAGACTTTTAAATAAATAATCCAGAAGAATTAACTATTTTTTTTTTCTATTTGTTTGTTTTGGTAGTGGGTGAGTAGAGAATATAGTTTTGAAATCAAATAATTAGTAGTTTCGTTCAGAATATTAACAAAGAGACTTGACGCTAGATAAATAAACACAGGAAAAATCAACAATATTTTGAACGCTAAAGGAAATAATGGTCTTCGTTCATCAGATGTAGTTGTAAGGCGTTGCACTGACAAAGATGAAACAGATTATGTCCACGATTTTAGAAAATAAAGAAAATGATTAGCAGTTTTTACACACTTTATCTTATTATTCCAAGGCATTCGAAATTAATATGAATACTGTTCGTTCACGGAAGTTAGAAGTACTACACGGGAACGATTCTACTTCAAAGAGGAGTGATGTGCAGAGGGTACACTGGCGCTAAAAAGAACACAGCTAACATATACTATTTTATGTTTCTTTCCTCTCACCAATATTTTGATATGGTTCTTAAAGACTGATAGATTTTGATATTTTCTACATTTTACAGCAAAACTTACGTTTGTGCAGTAGCGTGGGAGTTGTTGCAAAAAGATAACAAACAGTGGTAAAAAATAAGACCCTACGAGAGGGGCAGTAGAAAGTAATTTCATAGAATCCCTTTGTAGATTAAAAAATTGCTTTCCTGAGATAATTTGGAGCAGAGTTACTCTTGAAAACATGTTTCCTCCCTCCCGCCTTTAACCGGGGGAGCAGAGGAAATTTCGTAAAAAACCTTTATAGTGCGTGGTGGGTACGCATAACCAATCTACCCATAAAAATTAATCTTTCTGAGATAATTTGAAGCAATGTTACGCTTGGAAACGTGTTTATTGCTCCCCCCGTCCCCCAAGTTAGAACGGAGAGGAATTTCGTAAACTCCCGTTACAGTGGGTGTCGGGGGCACAACATAAACAATCCACGCACCAAAATTCGTGGCCGCAGCTCCCATAGATTTCTCCGGACAAATTTAGTGTTAAAAGGGGGGGGGGGATCTCGAATTCACCCCCTCATAACGCTCTCTAAATCAAAAAATGACAAAAAACCAAAAGTGGGTTTTTGGAAATATTCTAAAGAAGACGCATGACTGTTTTCAACATCTTTGTACAATTTTTGGTAGAGTTAGACTAAAAAATCCGGAATTTGCAAAATTTCCCCACGAAAATCAATTCCCCCCCCCCTCCCTTCTTAAAAATCAAAAATTCCAAAATCGCAGAAATTTTTTTCATTCAAGTCTAGTCTCTCGATGTGCAGTTTCTTCACTGTGAAGTAATTTGGAGCCGAGTTATGCTTACAAACATGCTTCTGGTTCCTGCCTCCAGGGGGGAATTTCGCAAAAGTTGATAGAATTTTAATCTGGGTACAGATATAAATTCCTGCCAAGTGCCGTTGAATTCGTCCGGTCGTTCTCACCTAATACCCGAACAGAAATAGCATTACAGGCATACAGACCCAACTGCCCATTCACAGAGAAAATTTTCTTTTTTGGTTTTCACAATGTGAGAAACGTGAAGATATCGCAAAATTTTTTGATTCTGATAAATTTACTGATTGTATTAATATAGATTAAATTCATTAATACAAAAATACATTGTTACACCAATAAATTAAAATGGTTACCCTAAAAAAACAAACAAACATAAAAAAAAAAAAAAAAAAAAAAAAAAAAAAAAAAAAAAACTGTTCTTTACACAATAACATGTTCATGTCAACAGCATTAAAACTTTTGAGAATCTCCTGCTAGAAACATAGATAGTTGATGTGATAAATTACAATAGAATATGAAATCAAGAATACTTAAACCAGAATCACGAAGCAAAACAAGTTTGAAAACTAACTAAACGAGTAAAGAATATATTTAATATATATATGAGAGATAAAAATTCTTATGATATCTCTTTAAAACAGGAATTAAAAAAAAAAAAAAATCAGTTCATTAAAAGTTGAAAACAGTGCTGTTATACAAATGAAGTTACAGAAATTGTGGGAGTTGGAGTTAAATAATTAATTAATGAAAGAAAACTCGATTTTTTCCCCGAAAGACTCTAACATTAAATTTTCTATATTTATAACGAGTGAAAACTTCTTTTTAATTTTAATTTGTAATTTTTTTAAAGTATTCTTAATGATGTGTTAGAAGAAAAAACTGCATAAATTGCAATAAAATTTTCTGGCATTGAGTCAGCATTTTATGAAAAAAAACTAACAGCAAATGATGTTTTAAAATTTAAAATTTTTTTGTTCATAATAGCACAAATTACTGCAAACCTGTTAAGTTTTAAAGAAAAAAAAAAAATGCTGGAAATTTAGATGCCAACAAATTATATATATATATATATATATGTGTGTGTGTGTGTGTGTGTGTGTGTGTGCATTTTTTCTTGAATACTTATTTTAGTCTAAGTCTTATTCTTAATTTTTTCGCTTAGAATTGCCATATATTATACAAATTTCTTTATAAAATATTATTAAGGCTTCAAAAATAACTAATGAAAATCACTCAACAAATTTATTACGCCAACATGAAAATTGCAAATACGGTCATCTATTGGCCCCAATAGGGATCTAGAGGTTCTGCTCTCAAAGCTGGTAGACAAAGCATGCGAGGTTCTAACCCAGGTTGTCCTTGTCGACTAGTCGTTCGGAGTTTTCTTTTCTTTTCTTTCTTTCTTTTTTTTTTTTAACTCTCGTAAATGCCGTATAACACCTCTTAGAAAAAACCCACTTTTTAATTTAATGCCAAAAGTTTTTTGCAGCGTAAGCCTAGTGCTTACAAAGGAGTTGTAGAAGAAATTTCTTCTCTGGAATAGTTGGGATTGAGTATGTGTTGTCATTTTTGGCACATGAAGGCTGAACAAATTTTCCCTTTCTTCGACCCCATGTAATCCTATGATATTTTATTGCTTCGTATTATAAGTATATCTCATTCAAAAATAAACTTTCTCAGATTCTGCTTTTTGAATTCCATTTCGTAAACATGTTGTCTTTTATTCTAGCGAACAATTCTTTTGAAGAACAAATTCGGAAAAAAAAAAAAAGAGGGATCGGGGTTTTAATTTTCAATCTAGAAAAGAAATATTTAAATAAATTAAAAGAAATGCTTACTAAGATAAAAAGCGAAATTAAAAAAGAAGAATTTGAAAATGTTCATTTTTCAGTGAGATATCTTTATAATACGAAATAATGAAAATCTCATAGGAATAAATGGGAAGGGAGAAAGAGTGAATCAGTTTGATGTGCGGCTCATTAGATAGAACCTATGCCTTAAATTGGATTCGGAAATACAATGGACCAGATTCGGAGTCTAATGGGACTAGCCATTGCTGTCTATTGGGACATATTATTAATTAATTTATTTTATTTTATTTATTTATTTATTTCGGAATTAGTCCACATTTATTGCTACCATTATGCAAAATACAACATAATGCACTATTCTATTTTGAAAGATGCAATATTAGTTAGTTTCCTAGTCAAGTTTCTCTTCCTCTGATGAATCATCAAGAGGTATACTACTGTCATTATCTTCTGCTATCTTATAGAAATTCTGTTTTTAATGTTATTTTCGGACTGGTTTTTTCCTCCTCTTTACCATTTTTTATTTATTTATTTTTTTTTTTAAAGCTATTTTCAATGGTTGACTCTGATAAATATTCTATTTTTACATAAAACATGTAACATTTTTAACAAAAATGTTTAATTAATAATAACTAAAAAAATAATAATAATAATAAAAAAATATATATATATATAAATAAATAAAAATAAAAGAGGCCTTGGCAAAATATTTCGATATAAATGATGAAGATTTGTGTTTATTATTTAAACAGTTGGTTTAAAATTCATATTTTTATCGATATTAAATCTCAGCGTAGGATTCATTTTCAAAAACTAGTATTTTGTTCCCATCACAAAACTTTATTCTATATCATTCTATAAAACAGCGTCACTTGCAATTTAACAAGCACAAAAATTTAATTCTAACTTCCTAGAATAAAGACTTTACATATGCAGTTTGGTGCAATTTTAATCAACAGATGCTATATAATCATGTGGAAAATCAGAGAAGGTGAGTAATAGCAGCGCCACCTGTCGGCCGGTATTTATCCAAATGAGCCCGCATTTTTTTCATAATGGTTATCTAACATATCAAGTTTGGTGTATTTATATGCCATAGAAAGTTGAGATTTTACTTTCCCATTGAAGGGGTAAATTGTGCCACATGTCGGCCGTTAAGTAACCAAATTTAATCTGCATGATGTTTCATAATGACCTTCTCGTATACCAAGTTTAGTGCAATTATATGCAACTGAATCTGAGATATAGCCTTAATGTTCGTAGGAAAATTGCAGCATTGTATCACTTCCTATCGAACCATATGGGCCCAAATTGAATCTACATAAAGTTTCATAATGACCTTTTCACAAACCAAGTATTGTTCTATTATACACAATAGAACATAAAATATATTTTTCTGTTATTTACTCTCTTAAAATTAAAGAATGAAAATAAATCAACTTGAGAAAACATTTTCACTCATTTGCCTAGAACAAACGCGCCCTCTTATCTTGTGTTAAATCCACTAAATTGAATAAGTTAGCACGATGCACTCAAACTTGAGTTATTTATTGTATTTGAGTAATTTATTTATTTTATTAATGATTTTAAAACAAACGGTTTTAATAAACTGGATCACTTTACACTGTCGTTGCCCGTTTCACTTGCGTGCTACTGAAGAAATGCGTTGTCGTGAGAGCGATGTTGCCACTTTCAAGTGGATGAATGAGCAGAAATAATTTAAGTATCCGATAAATATCGATAACTCAAGTTTAATTTAATAAAAATCTACTAATTAGCTCAAAGAACTACATTTTTAACTCAAGTCGATTAAAAAAAAAAAAAAAAAAAAAAAAAAAACTCCTGCTTGACATGGTGATTAACTCATTTATTTTAAGAGAATTTAGCCAGGGTAGCTCAGTGGTTAGAGCATCCGCGCGTTAAGCGGAAGGCCCGGGGTTCGATTCCCGGCTCTGGTATTTTTCACATAGTTGGTAAAAATCAGCCTTCTACTCCATTCTTTAAGAATTTAATTTCTAGGTTGATGAATTAAATTTCTGAATTACTCTCTGCATTTGCTCTGTAAAAAATTGTATGGGAAATCACAGAATTAAATTTTTGTGATAGCCACAATATACTAGTTTTCTAACTTTTAATAATTTCTTTTAATATGTTTAATGCCTTCTTCTTTTATGAAATATCACATTTATATACCTAGAATTTGTTAATTTATAAACATACATTATGATTAGTTTGTCTGTTTCGTTCTTTCTTTTTCTGATACGTATTTTAATATATATTTTCTGATACGTAAATTAATCGCGCTCCAATGAGAATTTAGTATAATTATACTAAACTCCATAATTATACTAAAGGTGTCGTCTTTTTCTATTTCCTTTTCCACAAGTTATTTAAAAAATTTCAAATATTATTAAATTTATTAGATATCATATTTCAATTTTATAATATCACAGTATTGCAGTAGCTTCTTAAATTATTTAATTCTAAATAAATAAATAAACTATCGATCAAAGTTAGAACTTTTTTTTTAATTTTATTCAAAAGTATTTAAATAAAATCTTAAGTAAAATGTAGTAACGTAGAAATATTTTAATATTCTTTTATGTTAAAAAGATTTCTTGAGTGATACATATATCAGCGTAAAATGCATATATTAAAATCAATGAATATTCATTGCTAAAATACTAGTAGTTTAATGATGTTTAATATAACGAAAAAATTTCAAAATGTCAGATGTAAAAATGTATTCTTTAAAAATACGAGAAAGGATTTGTTTGCTTAAACACAAAGGGGGACAACATTTCCTGCAAAGCTTCATTTTTCTTCCCTTCATGTTTTCAAAGTAAATAAAAATGCTTTTATATCATTCCTATTCATCTTAGTGTTTGTTAAATTACTTTTTAACCAAAAACAAATATTTTGACATTCACATTAAAACGAAGTCAAATATATATTTGGTTACTTTGAAATGTAGTTGGAGAAGGAATGATTAAGTGAATTTTTATCAATAAGTATACATAAAGAGTAAAGAAAGAAGAGAATGAATTATTTGGAAAATTATCGATTCAATAAAAGATCCATTCTTATAAAATCAACACAGCGTTTCTTTATTTTATTCTAATGAAAGAAATTATTATAAATGTTGAAGTATTATGTAACTATGGTTTTCAATTTCCTTTTATTAAGGCCCCATTCCAAAGGTTGAGAGGTTCTGGCGCTCACAACGATTTCGAACCTAGGTTGTGCTCTTCAGCGTAGCTTTTAGGAGTTTTCCGTGTTTTCCCCCAAAACTTTCATAAATATGGGCCTTAGAAATCCCTTAGAAATGCAGAATTCGACTCTCATCAAGTGAAACCCCTTACCTTACCTTCAGTTTTTTAAGTTAACTGCAGATAAAATCTGGCAAAGAATATTATATTATATATATATAATATACAGTTTTGGAAAATAAAGAGAAACAACCCACCTGATTCAGCTGCAAATCATGCTATAAAAATAATTTAGTAACACTTTATCGGGAATAATATTTAACATTAAATTGGGTACATCTATGGAGTGTATCGAAAAGAATGTCCCAGTTTTGAACCATAATATTTTTTAATGGAAACATACAAAAGTAATGGAACAAAGAAAAAAAATAATAATACAACATACTAAAACATTATCAATGGTATTATAAATTTTCTACGTGTTCATCTCAAGTAGTACATACAGCATCAAGACGAAAGCTAAATTCATACTTTTTTCAAAACAACTGCTTCTAATAACCTGTTTCAAGTCCTCGATTTTTCTAGGTAACGATAACCAACCATTACCACAATATTATTGATAAATTTTAAGTATTTTGTACTTTGTTCCATTACTTTTATATGCTTCCATTATACTTTATATTATTTGACAGTTTCTTTTTTTCTTTTTTTCATTTACGCAGAAATCTTCTCAAACAAATGGTATAAATTTACAGCAATACAATATTATAATTCTCAGTGGTTTGGTCTTCAATGTGGTTGATTGGACTGTTGTGATTTTCTGTCTAAATAAGTTTTCGTAAAACCACAATATTCATCATTAAAACATTAATGAATTGCTCGGAAATTACTCACTTAAAATTATCATCAAAGTTGCATAAAAGCAATTTAATTCAGATTATATATTAGCCAAACTCAAAATAACATAACCCTGATAAATTTATACTGATAATTAACTTTAAATACTGGTCAAAATAACCAAATATTCTTTTACATAAACGAGCCAAAGTAAGCTCCTTAAATTAGCAAATTAACTTTTTCTTAATATTTTCATTCAATTAAACACAGAAAGTTTAAATAAAAGGGCCGTATAGTATTTTTATTTAAAATACAGAATTCTATCGCGTTTTGTAAATGAAATTAAAATCTCATAACCCCTCATAAATCTGCAATATCTATTGAACCATTAAGCAAATTTAAAATTGATAAATAAATACTGAAATAATAAGAAGTTCCCCTTCCTCCCTTGAAGTTTTCCCAAATATTAGGTATAAACACCATTGAGTAAATTCTATAATATTACAATTTCAGAGTAAAAAAATTTGCATACCTAATATTACCTTAATTCTCCTTGGAATTGATGACCATTACTATAAGAAATAAATATATTATAAAAACAACTCAAAAGTAACTTCAAGAAAGAATTAATTGACTAAAAAGTATAGAGTTTATAAAAAAACAATAAATAAATAAAAATAAGATTATATTATAAATACCCAGTTTAAAAATCCATAATTCAGTTTCAAACCTCAGATAAAACAACATATAGAAAAATATGCTGGACATACTCAACCAAGATTGCTTCATAACAAAAAAAGCCGCACTGCAGAAAAAATGACTAATACCTTTTTTTTTTTTTTTTTTTTTTTTTAATTTCTAACAGCTTTAAAATTAAAGGTTGAAACAAATAAAACTGTCATGTTTGCATAATACCAAAGGGATGAAATGATACGTACGTACATTTTCGATATAATAAGTCGCTTTATTACACTCTACGAAGTACTTTATAAGAATCTGCATAAAATTTTCGTTTTAAACATAATGCAATAACCATACACTTTGTATTCTATTATGATTTATTATATAAAATAAACAAGTTATATTTTAATATATGGAACAAAACTATTTATTTTTAGATCTAAGTAATTTTTTATTAAAAATATGTATTCTGCATTGGGTTAATTCCACCTTTATATGGAATTACTGCTATAATGCATAGTGGCATAGCATTATACCGTTTTTTTAAATATAAATCTCAAAATTTCAATGTGCCAAATATCACAAATAATTTTTTCTAGTTCTGGCAGAGTTGTAGGCGACAAATTTCGAATCCTCTCCCCCGCCTTTTTATAGACGAAACACTTTTGAGCGGATCGCGATTAGGACAATTTCTATGTCTAGTAAAGAAGAAATTCTACTATATCTTTTGTGGATTTAATTTAAAGTGAAAAAGATATGATTACTTACAGAATTATAAGTTTCCATGGGGATGGATAGAAAATTTTGAAAATTTGAAGTGAATAAACTTACCACAGACGCCGTATAGTAAGGTGCATTATAATTTGAAATGCTGTTGGCGGAAATGTCCAAGATACCTCGAAAATAGTCGGTCAGGCACTACTTTTATAAAGACTGTGTTTTATTTCGAGTTTATTGATCCCTTGAGCACAAAAATTTGCCCGACTGTTTGAAAAATTATGCACCCCCGTACCATAATGTACGGAGAATGTGTCACAGTTTAAAAAGTGCGATTTTCATTAAGTCGGTCATTTCGTTGTCAGATCTGCTTGTTTTCTTCAGCTCGAAATAAGTTAAACTTGATTCATCAGAGAGATCCAGTTCAGCCCAATAATTAATTAATATTTTTTAAATTTGTTTAGCCATCTGAAGTCTTGCTTTTCTAATTTTCTTCACTAAGAATGGAATTTTTTCAAATTTTCTGTCATTTAAACCTGCTTTGTTTAATAGTTGCTGCATTGTAGTTAAAGAAATTAAGCTGCTAAACAATTTTTCTGAATCCTTTTTATGTTTTAAATGTAATACAAACCGATTGCATAAGCAAAGGCTTTTTAACTTACGGTCATCTCGCTTGAATGAGCAACATGGCCGCCTAAAGCCAAATTTCCAGTTGAAACAGTCAAAAATTTTTATATCTTGCTAAAAACCATTTTACCAATATTTCGTTATCATTTAATTATTTTGCCATCTCACGTATTAAAATATTCTTTGATTTTCATTCAAAAATTAATACATTTTGTATCATCGTTAACTGCCTTATTATTACCATTTTTGAAATAATTTCTAAAATTACAATTTTTCTGACAATTTCATTTTGTGTTTAACACTGGACTCAATGCTAAAGTGTGTGTGGAGGATAACATAATAAAATTTGTTCGAAAATTTGCTTTTTAAACGATAAAATTGGCGGTTGGAAAAGGTGAAAAGAAAAATATTCAATTGCGGCTTTTTTTTTTTTTTTTTGCCGCTTAGTGTATGTATTTTTACCTGCCTCCCCCCCTCCTTTTTTCCCCTTACCTTTTAAATATTGTTTAAAAACATTGTTAGGATTTACATTTTAAAAACATTGTTACGATCATTTTGATTATAAAAACAAGCTTTTATAAAAATCAAACTAATTAAAAATTATTTTTCCTTTTAATAATTACACTTCTTCTTTTTGTATTTTTCTATACATTAAGGATTACAATGCTTTTTTTATGCAAATATTTCTTTTGTTTTATTCATTATCATGCTATAGTTAAAATTTACCTCACTTCATGCATGGCATTCATATCAGTTGAAGAAGCATCTATTAATTTTAAAAATATTTGAATTAGTATTTTTAGCATACTGAAGATTTATTTAACTATAATTAATATTTAATTTAAAAGGTTTTTAAACACTGGCGTCAAATTTGCTTTTCTATATAAACAGTATAAATACGGATTCGATATGCATTCTATTCTAACAAACACAGACACATATATGTACACATTTTTAAATAACATAATAAAATCTGTTCAAAAATTTGCTTTTTAAACAATAAAATTGCCGGTTGTGGAAGGCGAAAAGGAAAATATCCAAGTGCGGCTTTTTTTTTTTTTTTTTTTGTCGCTTAGTGTGTGTATATGTATATGTATATATATATTGAATTTATTTTATTATATTTACATTATATATATAACGTAATAAAATGCAGAATACAAATATATACTGAAGAGCTCCCTTCCCCCCCCCCCCTCCAAAATAAAAAAAAATGGTATAGGCGTGCGTATGCAAATAATAGAGGTATGGAAACCAATCGGAGAAAAGTGCTACGGTTAGCAGTACTTATATAAAATAACAGGTGTCTGTCAAAGCTATTAGATCGATTCCTACTGCTACAATGACAGGTTATCAAGATTTAAGCGACTTTGGACGTGGCGTTATGATAAGTGCACGAAAGAGGGATGATAGCATCTCCGAAGTAACATTGAAATTTTAATTTTCGCATACGAACTTTTCATGAATGTACCGTGAATATTGGAAATCCAATAAAACATCAAATCTCCTACATCGCTGCTGCCTGAAAAAAGATCGTGAAAGAACGGTGCCAACGACGACTGGGCGAGGATCATTAAATGTGACAAACGTGCAACCTTCCTGAAACTGCTGCAGATTTCAATGCTGGTTCATCAACAAGTGCCAGCGTGCGAACTATTCATCGGACCATCATTGGTATGGGATTTTGGAGCCGAAGGCCCGCTATCGTACCGTTGTTAACTGCACGACACAAAGCTTTAAGACACGTCAGGGCCCACCAACACCGCCGTTGGATTGTTGATGACTGGAAATGCGTTGCCTGGTCTGAGGAGTCTCGTTTCAATTGTATTGGTCGGATGGACGTGTATAGGTATGGAAAGAATATCATAAATATATAGATTCTACATGTCAACAGGGAATTGTTCCAGCTGGTCGAGTTTCTGTCATGTTATTGTGCGTGTGCAGTTGGCGTCATAAGGGATTCCTGATACGTCTAGATACGACTGTGACGAGTGAAGCATCCTGCCCATTCATTTGAAACCATTCATCTCCATTGTGCATTTTGACAGACTTGGACAATCCAGCAGACAATGCGGCAACTCATACGCTGATAAGCGCTACAAAGTTGCTTCAGAAACACTATTACTTTTAGATACGTCCATTGGCCACCTAAATCCCCGGACATTAATATTATTGAGTATAACTGGGATGCCTTGCAAAGTGCTGTTAAAAATGATCTCTCCCACCCTCTTCGCTCTTCTATGTATCTGTGGATTGCCCTGCAGGATTCATAGTGTGAATTACCTCCAGTACATATTCAGACATTAGTCGAGTCCATGCCACGTCATGTTGAGGCACTTCTGCGTGCTCGCGGTGACCCTACACAATATTAGTTAGGTGCACTGTAAAAAAATAACTATTACCAGCTGCAAAAAACTCTCTTTGATTGGAGAAAATAATTATTTTCTCCAATCACAGAGAGTTAGAGAGCGCTTAGTATAATCTTGTTCACAATTATTTTTACATTAGTTATTTCAAAACATAAAGTGTCCTTATGAATATGAGAAGGAGTGTATTTATCTAAACATTTTACTTTTACTTTATTGTATAATTAAACCAAAGCGTATAGGAACGATGAGGCTAGTTGTCACAGGGGTAAAAGGTAACACGCAATTTACGAAATATTAGGGGGACCGGAAAATAATGTCGTTTTGAATTAAAATATTGACATCGGAAATTTATCCTGGATAAAATTTAAGATATTCTTAGGTAACTTATAAGATGGTTATTTGTAAAGTACCACGTAAGCACTGTTAAACAAAAATTTCCGGTTTCATTTTATTAATTCAAAACGACATTATTTTCCGGTCCCCCTAATAGTTTGTAACATTTGTGATTAAATATTTTTATAAACCTAATTCTTATAACGCGCTTTATAATGTAAGCACAGTCGGTGCCCCACAAAAATGGTTAATGAGAGGTTCTGCACACGTGCTTCATTTTAGCTAGTTAGTAGGAAAAAAAAAAAATATTTCGTAAATTTTGATTAAAGGTATATTAATTTATATTTTAAAGAAATGTTTATAGCTATTTATTTAGTCTCTGTGTTGAGTTATAAAATGCATGTTTAATTTATTGTATAAATAGTTATATATATATATATTATAAATAAACAAAATGTCCAAAATCACACGATGGGGCAAGTTGAAACAAAATTTTGGGGCAAGTTGTAACATGTTAGAGAAGTGGCTTGTGGAGATGTCTACAGCCAGAACTTGAAGTCTCCGCCCATTTTCAGGAAACTTTCAGAAATGAAGCATTTTTGACTTCTTTGCCGTTACTACATTTATACAGAAATATTTTCTGTGTTTTTATACTATAATGCCGTGATTATTTAATCAAGAATTATAATCACGATTTAATCACGAATTAGCGAATATTGCATAAAATAAGTGGTAGAAAAGAAGCAGAAATTTCTCATCCTGCAGAAATGAGAGTGTCCTGAAAAAAGGGCGGAGAATTCCGAGCTCTGCTGAACCCTCTCTGTGGCAGAAGAATGGGTATAACGCTTAATTTGCAAAATGTGAGCACATAGTAAATGCATGAGAGGAACAAAATATCATTTTCTTGAATTAATTTCAACTCTGACTAAGATTGACTTCTATGTTGATTTTGTCTTTATTTTACTATAATCCATTTCATATAATTAATTGTTACTATACCAAGAAGGTTATAATTTAATATTAGTTATTAAATGCCTTTTTTATTAAATTAATAAATGATTGATAACAAAAAACATTTTGAAACAAAAAAACATTTGTCGTTTTTATTGTTAGGGTTCCTTTTGTATCCGTTACAATTTGCCCCACGTGTGTCACAATTAGCCCCAAATCCGGGTAAAATTGTAATAGGCAAATAATTTAAAAAATATACTTTTTTTTATGCTAAAACTAGCAACATTAACGAAAGTTTTTTGTTTTTTTTTATGAATATGATAGATGATTATGTATGCTATGAAAAACAGAAATTATAAACACGAAAACGTAAAACATTTCACAATATATTTAATTTTCTAAAAACTGTTACAACCCGTCCCACGCTCCCCTGTATATATGCGTGTGTGTGTAAGTTATAGAAAATTATAAATATTTCAAATAGAAAAATATAACTACATAACTTATGTATTTTTTTTAAACATAAAAAATCAATAATTATTGTTCATTAAAGTTTTAAAATTGTAGGTTTAATTATTCAAAAGATTAAATTTTACAATCATCCATCTTTACAATCTTTCCACCGCAACTTTAATGACAAAATAAGTAAATAAACAAAATAATAAAATAAAAATAAATAAAATAAATATACAGTCAAAACCCTGAATAACAAAAGTAGAAATACTTGAAAAACAGATTGAAAAAAGAAAAAAATAATAATTAAAATATAAGCCGAAGTGTAAAATAGTTAGCAGGTGTACATAAATCTTGGTTTGAGCTTCCTAAGTTGATTTGATTATGTATAAAATGCTTAACCGCGATTAGCTGGTTAATGTTAGAGAGCATCTGAAATATTATTTCATGCACAGAAGGATAAATACAAGTCGTTTTCGATTAAAAAAGTATGTTGATTAGCATTTAAAATCTACATTTAAAGATATCGTATGTTTGGAACATTTGTCTGCCCCTAATAGTTTAATAGCATCGGAGATCGGAATCCTGCACTATAATTTTTCAAGAAGCTGTATTGATTGGAGAAGTAAGTATTTAATTTATTTGGATAATAATTATATAAGCAATTAAAATCATTATTTCTCTGTAATATTATTTATTTTCTGTAATTAAAAAAACAAAATTTAGTATTGTTTTAAATATACCTAAAATAAAATAAAATGTTTAGATAAAAAGAAGTTTCTTTAATTTTGCCTTATTATATAGTTAAAACAAATCTAAAATTTATTTTTTAAGTTACGGAAATTTGTTGTACTTTTAAGATATAAATATTACAAATAGAAAAAAAAAATATTCATTTTTTATTCAAGAAAATTCAATAATTATTTATTATTTTATTATTTTATTTATTTATTTAATTTTGAATTGAATTAAAAAAAAAGTTTAATTAAATAAAGGATTAAAGAGAGGGGGGGGGGGAATCTTGTAGGTAGCATCGAACCCAGGTCGTATGAATGCCAGCCGCTTGCTCTAGCAAGTACGCCACTGAAACGTTGACAACATTGCGAAATAACTTGTGCTTAATGATTACTGAAACTTTAAAGGCCTTTTTTCTCGAAATTCTATGGCTAGTGCGCGCTACTGCTTTAATATGTTGTTACTTTGATAGTACACTACACTGTAAAAAATATGTCCTATTTGCTGCCAGAAATTCTCTGTAATTTGAGAAAATACGCGTAATTTACGAAAAAGTTACGTTGTCAAAACGCATTTTCTCAAATTACACAGAATTTCTGGCAGAAAATAGGACATATTTTTTACAGTGTACAATTCTGCGCAATTTCATCCCGAACTGAATTTTCCATGTCGTGACCTCTCCTTGTAAGTTTTATATCCACATTATCCCATGGCATGGGGTAAAGTGAGTAGTCTGTGGGGTTAATGTGAGTAATTAGTAATAAAGGAGCAAAATTAGAAATAAACTTTGAAACTTTCGAACAAAATTAGAAATTATCTTAGAAATAAACTTCGTTATCGTTTAATTACTTTCTTTCATTTACGCAGCTATGTTAGCAAAGATTTTTTTAAAACTTATATTATGCATGGGTTGAATCAATTTTGCAATGTGGAATAATTATTTGGGGGAGGAGGGAGACTATGTATCAAATATTTTACCTTTGTTTTCAGCACAAAATCGTTTAGTAAATTACTTAGATGTGATACAATATCATAACTTTTTAACGATAAAACAACTTTATTTTTACTGTTTATTAATTTTTATGTTTAAAAATAGAAACAATTTTCCTAATACTTTGATTGTTTACAATTTGAGAAATCCTTCTGTATTACAAGTTCCTAAAGCTAATAAAGAAATATTGCACAGATGTTTTTGTTTTAATATGTTACCGCTATATATATTCTAAACGAATTAAGATTAAACTCATTTAGAGAAAAACTGCGAAATTTTTTATTGTCTTTGGATGATGCAGATACTTATTTTCTCTATCTATTATAGTAAATAAACTTTTTAGTTTTTATTAAGTATTAATTTAATCTGTATTATTTTGAGCCACTAAATTATTTTTTTTTACGATTTGTGCGTTGTTAGCCACCTGTTTAATTTCTTATGGCATATGTTTGTGTTACTTTATATTTTCTTTGTGTTTATTTTATTGTCTGTATTTTTTCATTTATGTAATTTCTGTTTGTTTTTTCATTTTTTCTATTTATATTCATATTTATATATTTTTTAGATTTACCTGGAAAGGCTTTACAAGCCTCTTGGTAAACAATATTGTAATTTTATTTGTTTGTTGTACAATTTTGTTCTTTGTATTGTTTCTTATTTTGTAAATAAATAAATTATTAATAATTAAAAAAAAAATGCAGGTAAATCTTTTTTAACACTTTCCAGCAAAGCTGAAATGTAATTACATGTTTTATTGTGTGTGTTTTTTTATGTATGTTCTAGTGAACGTATTTGCCTATATGTATTTATTATTATTATTATTATTATTATTATTTTATTTAGTTTTATTTCTAACTCTAAGAAAAAAATGAACGTTAGAAATATTTTTTGTATGTTACTGTCCTAGAAGTACAAAATTTTGAATACATGTACATTGAAACATAACAATATCAAGTATATAAAAATTTATCGGAAACATTATATTTAAGAAAATTGTTTAAAATGCTTCCTGAAAACTAATTTTTATTTTTTTTCCTTCCATCTTGCATCTTTAAATTTTAACAATATATTCTAAATATATTTGGGTGTTACTTAATGGATTCCTTCATAAGTTGATATTTTAAAGGTATTTTTATGTTGAAAACTGGAAAATTGCAATCTTTTCGCATATAAAACAATTTTTTCTTTTTAAATTTTACCTATCAATAAATTCATAATTAACACCCAAATATATTTAGAATGTAATGTTAAAATTTAATGATGTAAAATGGAAGGGAAAAAAAATAGTTATTAGGAAGCCTTTTAAAGATTTTACTAGAATTTAAAAATTTTATATTTTATTTTCTAAGCGTACATAATTTCCGTAAATATCTTAATATACTTGATATTGTTCTATTTCAATACACATGTATTCAACATTTTGTACTTCTAGGACAGTAACATACAAAAAATATTTCTAACGTTCACCATACACTTAAAATTATACTATTTTAGAACGTACACAAAACACATTTTTTAGAACATGAAAACCTACGTATAAAACTTTCTCAAGACGTTTCACTAGAACTGACAGTGAAAGTTACACGTGTATTGAACGTTCTCTGGACGCGATATTGAACGCTCTATCCTCCATGATGGACAAGTAGACGAGTGTAGTACGTTCAATTGGAACGTTCTTAGAACGTACTTTTAGAACTATTTTTAAACATTCAGAGAACTTTTCATTGTAATTGAGTTATATAAGGGAGTAAGTTATTAAAAATATTTTCAGGTACAAGCAATGTGTTTCTTTGAAAGCACATTACTTACAAAGTAATTTGATTACAAGTTCTTTACTTTTATATTTCTGTCTTCGTTTAAAACATTTTGAAAATTTTAGTTTAACTGTAAAAAATTTGTTGTCAGAAAACCAATACATTTAATCCCATTCCATTTTTTATTATTTATTTCCTGTATTTATCAGATTTTATGTGCATGTTCACAATTTAAACAAAACTTTTTCTAATTTGTCTCCATAAAATTTTTTTGTGTTGGTGTTAAGGCAAATTGACGAGAATCTTAAGCCTAGTTTGTCGTTCCTTCTTTGAAGGGTCTTTCTTTGGGGTCTTATAACGTATTCACGTCAGTTTCAAAGAAAACCATAGAAAACTTCTAATGGTTAGGCCTAAGGGAGTGCAATGGGTTTGAAATCGACACCCCTCGTCTTCCAGTTTGGAGAGCAGAACATCTCGGCCACTGGTGGACCTAATAAACTTCTGAATTGTGCTAAAATGCCGGAAAACTGACTAGCATTTTCAATAAAAGTGAGAATGCTTTAAGAAATCATTTTAAAATTTTATAAAATGCTCATAAATAGAATTTTGAATTTGAATATAATTATAAGCACTAGTTAAGATAGAGAATTAAGACAGAGAATTGAACGGCAACGAATATAAAAATGTTATCAAATTAGATTTTATTTTTTATTTATTTTATTGTTGATTATTTATGGTAGTTTTAATAAAACTAAATTAATGCATGTGTTTCTTTGTTTCTAAAGTGCTAACTATTGGTATTTAGATTAATTTTACGTAACTTTCGCAACTAATTTATATTTGAGTTATTTAATAAAGAGATAAAATGCTGCTGGGAAGAAATAAGCTGATTATAATAAACAGCATATATACTCCTTAGGAAATGGTTTATTATCGTATAAGAGGCATTAATAAAAGAAAATAAATTGCATTGTGTTAAAAGGTTTTTATGGCTAATTACAAATCATTATCTGAAAAAATATTTTTTTCCTATATCAGTCGATATTATGCAGATGATAAAATTTATTTTCCTTTCCCCCATGTAATTACCTAACATTTATTTTAATGTTTAGATAGGTATTTGCATAGGTAAAACAATTTGTTGCCAATACACAAAAGTAAATTGCAAAATGTTGTTCATTCTAATCTCCCTTCGTTATAGATTATCACAGACTGTAATTATTAATTATTCAGTTGCACGTATTTTTTATCACTCAATTATTTACTTAATTTTAACTGCTTGAATTTACTGTATTCCATCTAAATTTTATACTGAAAAAAATTTCTTAAACCTAAAGTTTACTCTATTATTTTTTCATTACAGGGTAATCAAAATTAAACAAGAGATGTTTGGACGTAATTAATGTTAAAAAATAAAAATAAATAAATAAAAATATTGGACAAAAAGGCACACAGTTTTCTTTATACACAAAATTGCATGGTAAAACAACCCAAAAATATATTAATTATAGTAATAATAAATCTTATTTGAAAAAAAAAAAAAAAAAAAAAAAAAATACAAAAACAGTGAATATAATTCAAATCCTTATGCTTTTATATGGCGTGTTAAATCAGCTTTATACCAATTGACTACCACAAAGCCTCGGCTACAGTCCTGCATCGGGTCGGGTTCGGGTCAGGTTGGCAATTATTATTATTATTTTTTTTTTGCGGGTCGAGTTTAGTTTTCTTTTTTCGGGTTTAGTCAGGTCGACTTGAGAACATCTTTAAAAAAAAAAAAAAAAAAAAAAAAAAATTACAATTGTAAGCAAAAATTTGTAGACATAATTATAGCTCTATAACTGTTTTTAAACATGTGTCGGAGCTCCGTATTCGTATCCGTATCCGCGGATATCCACCTGAAAAAAAAGATCCGTATTCATATCTGGAGTATAAGCATAAAAAAAAAAAAGAAATACATATATGTATCCGTATACGTTTTATTTTCTTCAACAAATCTAATACGGACCTTTTGTAGAAATTGTATGAAAATTAGAAACTACTGTAATTCTTTATTGACTATTATTAATCTATATATAACAGAAATACAGTATAACCTCGCTTTTATCTTCTGGGAATTTAAATTATTTCTCAAATTACATTGATACCTTTATTTTCAATGAATTTTAATCCACGCTTTTATATTAACGAAATTTTGAATTTTCTTCCATCTACACTTTTATATACAGTATATACAGAGGAAATACTAGTTGTGATTTTATTAAAAAAAAAAAAAAAAAAAAAAAATAAGAAAAAGAAAAAAAAAAAGAAAATGTGAATTAAACAAATTTAGGAAACGAATTCCATCAAGGCAGATTATATTTCTTAATCACCTTCTCTAGAAGAAATAAAATCTGCACCAAAACTGCAACCGAAGGAAGCTAATTTGCTGATCGTGTGAATTTAAAGTGGTCGTAAAAAAGCAGATGTTTAACAGCGAATCAGATACATGCTACCCAAATTATTTTAGTAAAGTAAACATCCACATCGTATGAAATTAATAAAGAATAATATATATATATATATATATATATATATATATACATTTTTTTTTTTCAGAATATAAGTATTAAACCATAAATTACTAACACTTAAATTGAAGTAAATGGTTAAAAATTATTATTGATCCATTTTTCAGATTTTTAAATTTTTAAGTTAATACTGTTAGTAATTACATTTTAAATTCTTTTTAAAATAATTTACCAAATGTGTGACAATAAAAAATTACGTTATTTTATAATTTTAAAAAGTTTTGGATGATTTTTAGATGAATTAGTAATCATCATTTAGTTTTCGGGTTTCGGGTCTGGTTCGGGTATAAAGACCGCGGGTCCAAGTCGAGTGCGGGTATGTAAAGTTTCTCTATTGTGGGTTCGGGTCGGTTTTCGGGTTGATGAAAATTTTTTTGTCGGGTTCGGGTCAGGTTTCGGGTGGATGTAAAATTCACCTGTCGGGTCCGGGTCGGGTAAAGCCCGATCCGTGCAAGACTTTAGCCTCGACCTTGATTCTTTTCTACCCTTTGAATGATTTTTCAAATCTTTTTCAACCGACAGAACAAGATTTGTTCCACAGCATTCAAGGCATTTTGAGATATTATACATTTGCGAATAGACCCAGCAATAACTAGAGAAGTGTTATGAATGGTACTGAAAGATTTTATTAAAAAAATAATCTAGACCAGAATTCAACAAAGCGATAAATTATTACTGCAATAATGAAAGCGCGCATGGATAAACTGTGTTATGTTACATTGCTGAATTTTGACTTATTTTGGTTGAATACTACTTGACAGTTAGGGAAATACCGAGAAAAATGTTTGGGAGTTTTCTTCTGGGATATTTACTTTTTGGGATATTATACTTTTGAAATGCATCACCCTGTTTATAGGAATGGGGAAAAAAAAGCCCGTTATTTTCATGTTTTCATTGGTGCATAATACACAGCCTCATTGACTTGCCTAATTTTTTTTTTTAGGGTGAAGGGTTACTTATAACACAGAAAGAGGAAAAATTACAGTTTAGCTTATCTCTTCATTTTTATAAAAATGTTTTTTTTTAGAAAACTTTCATAATTTAAATTAAATTACAATCTAATTGCAATTTATTCCTAAAATAATTATTACTAGACAAGTAATACTCATAATTATTAATAATCATAAATAATTATAATTAGACAGTAATTTAATCAAATTTAAATAAATTTAAGTAATTGTACTATTAGAATGATCACTTTTTTTGTGTGTGTATGTGTGTGTGTGTAGGGGGGGGGGGAGTCGGTTGTAATCATGGGTCACCAATAACCTAGGCAGATGGTATGGAACCAAAAATTTTATAGTTATTCAAATGACGTTATTAAAATGAATTATTTGAAATTATTAATAATGAAATTTCATTATTTCATTATTAATATATTTAATTAAATAATTTCATTAAACAACTTCATTAACTTCAACTCAAATTTCATTAAATAACTTTAAATAATTTCATTATTTGAAATTTCATTATTAATAATGAAATTATTTGAAGTGTTTTATGCAATCATCATTAACCCTTTCATTTTCATATTTAAAGAAAACATGGCTTCAGGTCATATTCTGTAAACGGCTATAATTACAATGATATATTTCAATTCTTTGTAGCGCCATTATAGAAGCTGCTTGTCATTGTGACTGATATCTGCATGATTGCAATTTCAATATAGAATAGTTATGTTTTAAAGTCTTCCATTATACTTCATTGTGAGGGTAAACCATAATTTTACTTTAGTTTAACATTTCTTATTCACGCTTCTTATGATTGCTTTCAACTCTCAGTGAATGTCTTCAATTTTAGTAACGCATTATATCAAATAATAGAAGATTTTAGACATTCAAGGTCGTAACTATACCTTTAACTTACTTATTTTGTGAGTAAGGAACGTGAAAGGGGAAGAATTTAAACGATAATGAGGAACAAAAACGTTATAAGTGAATACCAAAAATGTGAAAAACAGGTAACAGTTGACTTTAGGTGTTACTGCTTTAATTCTGCTAATGCCTATATATTTTTTCCCATGATGAAAGACAGCGCTTAATTATTTCCGCTTGAAATAATTATTGCGCCTATTTTGCAGTTGATGGTCCTTGCTTTCAAACTTTTTATTCTTCATCCTTTAATCCCCCCCCCTTTTTTTTCCGTTGTATATTTTACTGCATTAAAATAACAATGTTTTCTTATATTATGTCTTTTCCTGTTTCAATTCGATACTGTAGCGCTAGTACGATGTAAAAATACTTTCAACCAAACTCAACCCCCATGTTTCAATCAGAAGAAAAGCTCGAATGATCTATTGTGTTGTTAAAACCCAATGAAATAAAATTGTAAAAATTAGAATTATTCAATTTGCGGCTATTTTTTTAGTCTGAAAATTAGTACTTTTCTTTGCCCCCCCCTCCTCCCAAAGAAAAATTCATGCATCTACTATTCTACACAAATATGATCTGACCAGAGCAGTTTTTTTTTTTCTTTCTTTTAGCGGTAAGATTTTTACTTTCAAGATCTGTTTAAGTGAAAAATTTAAAACGTAGTGATATTCGAATTTTGAAATATAAATCAAAATTTTAAACTGTCGATTTATTTATTTTGTTTAAATATATATAAATATTTAAATAGATTTTTTCGCCGTCACTAGCAAAATATCAAAATTAAAAAAAAAATATTTAGAATTGAATTCTTTAAATTAAAACTCCAACTACTGTATGTATTACTACTGTACATGTATTTTCAAAAAAAAAAAAAAAAAAAAAAAAAAAAGTTTTTTCGAATAACACAGGTCTGCATCTAAAACTTGATTTGATAATTTTGACTGATCTTTATGTTTTTTTGGTTTGCTGAAACCGAAACAGAAGCCAGCTTTTTTCTACTGCATACAGATTTTTGCCAATACAGGATGTCTACCGACACAATTTCTTACGTGATATTTCTACCAGTATAGTTATATGGTAACTTTTATAATATGTTTTCATGATTAATTATAATTAATCATGGAAACATACTAGAAATTACCAAAAATGAAGAAATTATGTAGGTAGATACTGTGTATTGTCAAAAATATATACGTTATACAGAAAAACTAGCTTCATTTTCAGTTTCAGCACACTAAAAAAAACATATGTATTAGCTAAAATTTTCAAATCAAATTTTCCCAACGTTTATTTTTGTAGGCCTGAGTAAATTTTCATTTATGCATATTTTATTGTTTTAAGGCGAACTTTTCCTTAAGTGTAATTGAAAATACGATAAAATGAATATAAAATTTTATCAGAAATGTAACACATAAAAGGAAATATAACTAAGAAAAACTTCTGTTCTTTTTTGAAGCTGCTTTATACTTATAAAATAGCTTAATTTGTTAAAACATTTTTAATTCATCTGATTCACTCAAAGAGTTGAAGAAAAGCAGAAATCTGCCGATCAATAAATCGCTTCTTCAGTTTTTTAGTACTTAAATAAACCATTTTGGTATTCAATTTTGAATTAAGTCTGATTAAAGAAAAGAAAGAAGACAAAGGATATTAAAATGAATAAATTATTGTTTTTTTTTTTTTTTTTTTACATCTTCCTTATCTACAGAGAGAAAAAAAAACTGTTTTTTTAGTTGATGCTTTACATTTCAATAAAATAAAGAAACAGATGCAGAATAAATGTAATTAACGAATTGTTAATTTTGCAAAATCTGCTATTTGACAACAAAACTATTATTCTTTTTGATTTGATATATTGTATATTAATACAAAAAAGAAGTGAAAAAAAAATGTGTTAACGAGAATGAAAAAATAGTTTCGAGAATAAATAAATAAATAAAAGCTGTTGAATAACAAAATAAAGGAAAATTTTAGTGTACACCGTATATTTTGACAAATATATCGTTTGAAAGCATGATAAAGTATAAATAGTAAAAAATAACTGAGATTCCGAGAAAAAGAAAGGTTTCGTAAATAAAAGAATAAATTAGCGCCAATTTGGTCTTTGCGGAAATAATATGAAGTGTTATTATTATATACCAATAACACCTCATTATAACATAAGATATTTCTTTATGAAACTTTGAAACAGATCTATAGTAACATTTTTCCGATTATTTCTTATTTGCCTTATGTTGTTTTTGTAATCATTTTTTGTAATAATTACATTTTCATGTAATCATAACAGAAAACACGTTCTTTTATACTTATCTTGTTTATATAAATTGATCAAAAAATGTAGCAAAAAAATTTAAATGTTAATTTTAAAATCATGTGAATATTTGGTAGTATTTAGTACGTTAAATTTTATTTATTTATTATTATCATTATTTATTATTATTTATGTATTATAATATGAACCAAAAAAAAAAAAATAAATAAATAAATAAATACATTCAATTCCATATTTTAAACACTACTAAAAAGTATTTACCAAAAATAAGAACACTCCATTTGAGAAAATGTGTCAAATGTATACATATTATATCTACATATAGTATATATGTATAACTAAACTTGAAAATTTAAATTTTAAGTTATTTGATAGTGACCTGTAGATTCTTTTATTTCACTCTCTTTTTTATCGGTTAATTATTGAAATAGTTAATGTTCTGCAAACGAATTTTTTGAAGAAGCCTTTCTTCGTCTATTTTTCTGTAAATAGTTTGCTTTTCGTTCGACAAATATTGTGAACTGTCCGTTATTCGACCCAATCTTTTCCTACATAAACCCCTGAAAATATCACATTCAAATAGCGAGTTAATAAAATTTTCGTTTTTTTTTTCTTTTTTTTTCTTTTTCTTTTTATGTGTCCTACTGACGAATAAAATGCGATATTTGTGGAGCATATTATTAAAATACATAATTATTTTAATAGCAGGAATATAATTTATTATTATAATAATATTAAAATAAATAATTCCAGCTAACTGTTGAAATATGGGACCTTTCGTCTCCGATTGCAGAAATAGGCAGTTATTTTAGCGCTAGTCCAACAAAATTTGCGCTTTTTTTCAAACTGATTTCTGAAATAATTTATTATTTCACCCTAAATAAACGAAATTCCACCTTTTTTATTGTGTATATATGTGTGTGCGCACCCGCATCTCTCTAATTATTGCATATTTTTGTGTCCAGTTTCCCAAATATAGGACTATTTCTCCGCATTTGATTTAACACATTTACGTTCATTGGTTTCGCTCTGAAAACAAGCATTTGACATCATCTAACATTTTTTATGCAAAAAAAATTCCATATTTTTTCCTTATTTTAAACGATTTTAAACGATTTTTAACTTTTTGTTCCTTTTATATTTGGTAGATGGCAGCGCTACTTCAAAGTTTAACAAACGATGTACCAAACGAATCCAAATGCAGAAGTAACTTCAAATTTTTTAGTAGACGCAAGTGCGTACTGCTTTAATGATGCAATCGTACCTAGATTTTTCATCTGATGAAGAGCCATGCTGTTATTTTGATCTGAAACAATTATTGCAACTATTTGCGATTTACTCACTATGTTATTTGCTGTTGAATTATACAATTATTAAATACGACGGGAGGTATTTTCTGCTGGTAATGTAAAGAAAAATAAAACAACGTTAAAAAGATCTCACAGAGAAGTGCACAAATCAGCAAACGGCCGTTTCGGAACTTCTAAAGTTCCATCATCAGTGCTTGTAATTTTATTAAAAATATTAAAAAATGAAAAAATGAAAGAACCAGAAAAATAAAACTAACTCCCCTTTCCCAACCTTGCCAAGTAAGCATGGTCCAAAGGTGGGTTAACGATGACAAGTTGTAAAATGTAATTTCAGTATATATATATAAGTTAACGGTGATGTGGTTGAAAAGAGAACCAATGAAAAATGTGGCACAAAAAACATTTCAAAAGAGGGGAAGAAGGACAAGATAAGGGAGCAGTTATATTTTTAAATAAATTGTAGCCAAGCTTTGGCGTAGTGTGGCGCTCACGATTGGTCATTTACAAAGGAATTTTTAATTTTGTTGATTCAAACTGAAAATGTTTGTCGAAAATTGAAAATACTATTATTATTATTATTTTTACATATTTATGATCAGCTTTGTGCCTAGTATGTGAAATTAATCTGTGAAATTAGTTTTGCAAATATATATAATGTACTGAACGTTAAAGGGTTAATTTGTGTTTTGCCTTAAATATGTAATATTCACATAGTAGATTACAGAAATTCATACTTATGACGGTCACGGGAGAAAAAAAAATGTGGTAAATTGTTTTATTTTCTCAAGTCGGCATAGTTTTTTATTCAGTCGCCATATTGAAAGTGGCAAATGGATATTTTCAGATCTATATACAACTGTAAGGTAGTAATTAATATATATATATATATATATATATATATATATATATATATATATATATATATATATATATATAAACTTAAACCAGATAAAACAAAAAAGAAACGCCAAAACAACGACGGTATTATCAGAATGGAGCCATTATGATGTAGGGTAGAAGAAGCAAGATGCTTCTCATACTGCTAGTAAAATACTAAAATGCCAATTAGCCCTTGTATCTTACAAAGAGAAACTTTAAAGTGACATAAACGAAATACATACAAAATAATATGCAGTGTGTGGTCAAATTATAAGATTTTTAATTTTGACTTTTTTCGATTTTTCAAAAAAAAAAAAAAAAAAAAAAAAAAAAAACACTGGATGAAATGGACTTGAACTTCAGACAGAAAAAGAACATTTATAAACTCACATTTTAAACTATCGATTTAATCACAAGTGCAATTAGGGGACCAACCACAAATTGAAGAAAAGCACAAATACTTTGGTTCACCTGTGTCACAAAAAGCTGCAAAAGACTTGTAACTTCAGCACATTGTTGAACTTACTATGTATAATAATCGCATGTTTTTCTTTTTCTTTGTTTCTTTTTCTTTTTCTTTCTTTGTGGGAATAGCACGATTACTTAGGCAAATATAAGTTTAAAAAATAATAATAATAATAAAAAAATAATGATAATAATTTTTACTTTCCGAACACTATAGTGAGGAAAGTATTGTAATCATGTCAAAAATCCGAATTTGAGATTTTGATGTTTCTATACGTTTCGAGGTCCAATGAGTCCGTTTTCACTATTTTTGCGATGATATATGTATGTGTGTGTGTATGTATGTGTGTATGTATGTGTGTATGTATGTATGTATGTATGTGTGTATGTATGTGTGTATGTCTGTGAGTGAACACGCTAGCGTCTAAACGCTTTATTCGAATAATCTGAAAGTTGGTACGTATATTGTAAGTCACCATAGTACGAACCCTATAGATTTTGGTGAATCTAGCACTTATAGTTTTTTTACAGGGACACAAAGAAAAATTCTTTATCATTATGGTCTATGGGAGCAAAATCTTAAAA
Organism: Salticus scenicus; assembly: GCA_963930645.1. NCBI lineage: Eukaryota > Metazoa > Arthropoda > Arachnida > Araneae > Salticidae > Salticus > Salticus scenicus. Next base: position 87,182,616 of record OZ005651.1, read on the forward strand.
GTGCGATAGCAACTAAACGCCTTATTCAATTGAGCAAAAAATTTATACACATATTATAGGTCACAAATACTCAATCTGTATAGATTTTGGAGAATCTAGCAATTATAGTTTTTTTACAGGGACACAAAGAAAAATTCTTTATCATTATGCCTATGGGGCCAAATTTTTAAAAGTGTGATAGCATCTAAGCGCCTTATTAATCTGAGCAAAAAATTTGTACACATGTTATAGGTCACAGTTGTACCAACTGTATAGATTTTGGTGAATCTAGTACTTACAGTTTTTTTACAGGGACACAAAGGAAAATTCTTTATCATTATGGCCTATGGGACCAAATTTTTAAAAGTATGATAGCATCTAAACGCCTTATTCAATTGAGCTGAAAATTTATATGAGTATTATAAATCACTGTTGCACTCACTATAAGCATTTTGGTGAATCTAGCATTTATAGGTTTTTACAGGGACGCAACGAAAATTCTTTATCATTATGATATATGGGCTCAAAGTTCAGTAGCGTTAAATAAAACATCGTGTGATGTATGGAGAAAAGTACTCAAACACTCTATTATGGTTTTCTCTCTTTTGTTTGTTTAACAACTCCTCTTTCTTTACTTTATCTACAAAACTGTTAATTACTCAATGTTCGGAAAGTCGAGTGGAGTCACTCCAGATTTTTTAGCAAGTTTTTTGCGTATTACATGAATGGATTTCAAGAAAATTTTACAAAACTTGCAGAAAAATTGACAAAACATTAGAGAAACATTATTTGGAATCAAAAAATTCACACGTGTAATTTTCGCTGGGATATGAGCATTTATAGTAAATATTTTTTTACTGCGCATGCGCGAAAAGTAAAAAAATTTTTATTGCATAGGTTGAAAGTTAGATATATTGGACAACTTATGTGAAAAATTCATGTGAACAGTGTAAAAATATTGTCGTCAAAAGAACTAGATTTCAGATATTTTCCAGATGTTGAAATTTCATAAGGGATTTTGCACATCCTATGCTTTTAATTTGGGGAGCCAATTATTTCAAAGTATTTGAGCATTTCTTCAATTTGTGATTTGTCCCCTAATTGCACTCATGACTAAATCGATAGTGGAAAATGTAAGTTTATAAATGTCCTTTCCATGTCAAAGTTCAAAGTCATTTTGTCCAGTATTTTTTTTATAAAATCGAAAAAATGTCATAATTTGATCACCCACTGTGCACATATATGTATAGAGAGAGAATACATATATATTCTTTTTCAGTTCTTATATGAAATACATGTTTTCATTTTTCATATTAACTATATATATAATATATGAAATGAGTAAAAGGAAGCATATAAATATTTTGATTCAATCTTTTATGTTTTTGATATATGCAAACAAATTACCATTGCCGTATATATATACATACGAAAAACTTCTTAAACATGTATTACATAGCGCATACATATATATATATATATATATATATATATATATATATATATATATAGATATACAATAATGGGGCGTTAATATATCAAATTGAAACAATATTTAAAATAAGTATAGTCTTTCTTTTGATACGCAAAATTTTACTTCAAAATATAGTCTTATTTTTACCTAGAAATTTAAAAGGAAGTTAAACAGAAAATCTTTGTATTTTAGTATTATCGTTGAAAAACCGGACGTTATGCAGTCCATAAGTATATACCGTTAGAAGGGTTGTTGTTATGTTTTCAAAATATGACGGAGGATTTTATCTCTTTTCCTTTAAAAATAAGTAGTACTTCCAGAAAAACTTCATTTTTCTTTGTTTGCTTCAAGCAAACGTAAGTACCTTAGAATTATTTCAATTTATTTTGCTCTATCATGTAATCACGTTTTTTCCACTCGAAGGAAATATTTTTCTATGTGATTTTAAAGTAAGGTTCAGAATATATTTACTTTAAGGTGAAAACTGTTGTTTCAAAATAAATGTTTCTTTAATCCCTGGCTCAAAAACATATGAAAATCGACTGGTAAAAATCACTGAACATGTACCTATGTGAATGAATATATATATAGTTTTTCGTCTATACATAAAAAGTGTGATTTTTCCCATATATGTATCTTGAAATGACTTATAATTGATAAAAATGTGATTTTCTGTCTTTAGAAAATTCCTAGTAACTTAAACACGATTAACTGAAATGCCAAAATAGCTTCTTAAAGCCAATATGAAGAGCTTAGTTATTCGATGTTTATTATTATAGATGCGATATAAACTGACGCACTGAATTCATTAATTGGTTTAATAAGAACGCGAAATATTTAGATTGTTAATAAATGGCTCTGATGTATTCTTCTGCAGAGCACAGTGCATGCTATATGAAACAGTATTCTCTTCAAGCCACCTGATTTGATTGCGTATAGGTGAAAGAACAAGTTTTTTAGATAGAATTGGCGAAATCAGAGCATCTGTAAGCATGAGTTTTATAAGTAGTATTAAAGATTTTTATTTTGCTTGAAAATGTGAAATGAAATTCTTTCTCTTATAACCATTTATAGTAGACGATAAATATTAATAACAAGAACAAAAAATCATGTGGTACGCATTGATTATTAACACTTTCCAACTGTACGTACATACTGTATCATATAATTTTCAATGTTCTTTGCATACGTTATCACACAACGGGCAAATAGTAGGACTAAAAAACATTCAGATAGACTAATTGGATTCATAATCACTCTTAAACATTTTTGGAAAGTGTTAAAAATGCATAACTCAAAAGAAAATGCAGCCCTTAAATTCTAAATACAGCCCTTAACGTATCTGAATATTTTAGTGTAGCCCTATAGATCTGAAGGTTATCCATATCATATTCTATACAAGGCATTATTTTAGAATATTAATAATAAATTTCCCTTTTGCAATATAATGTTATTTAAATGTGATTTATAAAAATGTCTGTCCTAAAACGGAATGCATTGGCATTTTTTTTTTTTTTTTTTTTTTTTTTTTGGGGGGGGGGGATGTTTCTGTACATAAACTAGTTATACGCGACCCATTAGTGCCATTTTAATTGAGAAACATTCTATAGTGAACTTGAATAACGTGTATCATTTTTAAAAAAGTCTGAAAATATTTACGGACACTGGAGAGGGACAGACGGACAGATAGACATATGGACAGACAGACAGATACAGTAATTGAAATCATATTCACTCGTAAACAGTATTAGAAATTGTTAGAAACGCTTAATGTAAGCAAAAATGGAATTCCAGCAAATTTACTGCGGTAGTCGTTAACGTAAGTGAATATTTTTGTGTGGCCCTGTAAATCTCAATGCTAAACATGCTATATTGTATAGAAAACATTCTTTTGTGCATATGAATGGCATTTCAATTTCTGCAAAGTAAAGTATTAAAATTTGGTTTACAGAAATATCTTTCATAGAACTGAACGCTATGGAATACCATATATGGGTGTCCCTATGCACAAACCAATTATTGTATTTACTCCATTAAAAAAAAAAAAAAATCATCCGATAGTAAAATTTTTTAACCCATTTCAATTTCATTAAAAATTGTGTAAAGTAAAGGTATTAAAATATAGTTTTTAGAAATATCTCTTATAGAACATAATGCTTTGGAATTCTTTCGAGTGTCCCTGTACACAAACCAGTCGAGGTATTCACCCCATTTTCAATAGAGAACTTCAGATAGTGAACTTGAATAACATATACCAGCTTCAAGAAATTCCATAAATATTCACGGGAGTTAGAACACGGACAGACAGACAGGCAGACAGACAAACCGAAATGATTAACACTTTACGATCTTGTTGGAAAGCGTTAAAATAAGGAGATGTAAAAAGATTATCCTAGTCATGCTGTTACTGAAATGTTATGCGCACTAAACATGTTTCTGTATTTTTCATAAATTTACGAACTTTATTTATCACTCTGTATTATAAATAAAGCACATGAAAATATATATGTATACATTAAAAAAGCATTGAGGGAAACTATCTGGACCATAGACCTATTGTAACAGTGAACGGGACAATGGCAATCTTTTTATGTGGCAAAGATCACTCATAAAAAAGTCACGTGCCACGAGTAATTACAGTGATTACAAAAGAAATTTAATCGCAAGCAATAGTGATTAGATGTTCTGTAAAAAGCTCTAAGGCTCGTATTCACCAACTTCTTAATACTCGGATTAAACCTCGGATCAGCGGTAATCGCTCGATCATACGAAAATCGGTATTCTCCAACGAAAATCCGCAGTTCACCGGCTACTTTAACACTTCGTTTTTGATCCTCGTATATCGGAGGATTAACAGAGTTAATTCTCGGATCTTTTCGAACGCATGCGCACTCCGCAGCTCAGCTTCGTAAACAAATAACAAACATGGCTGACGTTGACGATCTATTCTCACTAGATGATATTGAAAGCTTAGAACTACTAGAAACATTTGAAAGAAGAAAATTTTGGATAATGTGGCATTTCGATATCGCTATCGATTAAATAAAGATTCCGTGGAATTTCTAATACGAATGTTAGATAATGGGCTGTCATCTGCCACAGAAAAGAATAATGCATTAACTTCGGCAGAAAAAATAAATAAAAAGCTTTAAGATTCTATTAATCATAACAATCAAAATTTTAAATCGTAGCGTAAACAGTTCTCGTTTTCGTGATTATTCTTTTTAAAAATGTTCTAAAGTAAAATTGATTCTTAATCCGTGCGTAAACAAAAGCGAAGTAAACAAGAGTATCAGTGTTGCCAACTTTTTTTTTACCCTTTCAAATCTTCTAATCCGATTGATTAGTTAATTGAAGCCGAATGGGAATATATGCTATCTTCGTTCTTGGCCAATCAAAACGAAGCTTTTATTTCTCTTCCAGTTAATCCATTGATCACGTAATCAGCTGATGGTGAATACCGTAGGAATTTAATCCAGTGTTAGCTTTGATTCTCGGATTTCCTGATCCATGGTTTAATCCTTGATCAATGAAGTTTGGTGAATACGGCCCTAAATGTTATGTAAAATGAGGATTATATTTCATAAGTAAGATTTTTTTTTTATATTTTATTATTTCGTACTTTCTAAATAATTATTTTTGTAAAATGCTGCAATATTTAATTCTTTAAATTAAATTAGTTTAAATATATTTTACCATATATTAATTTCAAGAAAGTCCATGATTTGTTCACGAGAGTTACAGCGAATATAGACACACAGACAAATCGAAATCATAAAGTAAGGTAAACATAAATTTCAGCAGCTGTAATATATTTTGCTTTGAACGAAACCTAATGACATATGAAATATTTAAAAGACACAGCATTCAGATCACCGATTCTGTACGCACTGTCAACCATCACCAGTGACAAAATGTTTCAAGTACCATCTTCATATGATAGATTTAAAATACCAAGTTTGGACTTACTATTAATATCACAGTTGATTTGATAATTTTAGCTGATACATATATTTCTTGCTGTGCAGAAACCGAAAGTGAAGCCATTTTTTTCTCTATTACGTTTAGATTTATCTCAGTACAGGGGACTTACTAGCAATTTCTTCCGCGACTCTTCCACCAATATAATTATACGACAAAAACACAATTTCTTCATTTCCGGTTGTTTCTAGTATGTTCCAAACATACTACAAAAGATACCATGTAATTATATTGGTGCAAGAGTCACGGAAGAAATTGTGTTGTTAGACACCATGTATTAACAAAAATGCATACATGATAGAGAAAAACTGGCTTCAGTTTTGGTTTCAGCACACCAAAAAACACAAAGATCATCAAAAATTATCAACTCAGAACTTTAGATGTAAACTTGTGTATTTGTTCTTGATATAAATTGATAACAGACGCATACAGAAACAGACAGACCAACCGTTAAAACCAGATTTAAGGGTCTTCAAAATGCGTAAATATATTAAAATCTCAATTTCGGAAAATTGACTCAAAACCTATTTTGCTATAATATATCGATAAGAGATGGTTGATGAAAATTAATGTTTTTTATAAATATTTTCACGCATCATTAAAATATTAAAAAACAATAACTCTTCTAGGGACGTTTTTTTCCAAGGGGTGTTTTTCCCCGAAAACGTTTTGTGGGGGACTTTTTTTCCTCATACAAAGGTTATTTTGGGAATACATATTTTTTCTGCTTTGCATATTGAAAATTAAAGCAGAATTAGGAAGTGCCAAGTAGCAGAATAAAATGCGATTACATGGCTGAACATTAACATCGTCGCCTACTGAGCAGTGGACCCTGGTTCGATCTTGGGTGGTCGAACTGGGAAGCATTATTTAATGCGAGATCTGTTATGTACGAATAGTTTTTGTATTGTTCTGTTACGGAAAATTTCTGTGAACAATTTTTTCTTTTTAATCCACGGATATTTTCTAATAAGTTTGAGGCCAGAAATTTTCTGTAATATAGAGTGAACAGAGCAGAAATTGACCATTTAGTGGAAATGTTTTAAAGTTTTATCTTATTTTCTAATATAATCACTGACAACATCTTTGGGAATTTTTTTAAGAACTAATCAGTATATGAGGATTAATAACTAAGAATTATCTTTTTGTTATCTTTTCTAAAATATATGTTATTTACAATATTTTGAAAGAAGATTTTGCTAGTAATTGACGATTTACATCCAGAAAATGATCATAGTCATGCTAGTAATTGACAGTTTCAATTGGCCTTATGCTCGAGTGGCTACAGTTGTGTGTATTTAACGATTTAGATGGTTGGCTTGGAGGAATGATATAAAAGGAGACGACATGTCCAGAAAAGTGTGAAGCTAACATCGTAACCGTAAAAGCCATTAAGTAGCACAGTTATTTAATAAATTCTGCATTGTTGAGGTGAAATTATGCAATAAGGATATTTTGAGATGAAAGTCATTGTAACCAGAGCTCCAGGAATGTAAAAAAAAAAAAAAAAAAAAAAAAAAAAAAAAAAAAATGGTGCCTAGGAAAAATTTTTGGTAGCCAGTAAAAAATCCCCCCCTCCCCTCGGCTTTTATTTATTTATTTTTCAATTTCGAAACACACTTGGATATATAAATTAAAATTCTGTGTATAAAAATTAAATACTAACTAGGTCTGGATTATACTTCAGAAAGTACCTGTTTAACTTTAACATCCTCAAACCGGCTTTATTATTTCCTCTAAATCGAAACACCGTTGGCATACACCCATCATTACACCAGCGCAACGATTCAGCACCGGATTGTTAAACATGCACAGTGGAACGCAGTGTAAATTCGCTATTGGTATATTGATTCGACGCTGTGTCTCAATTCAACACGACGGTGTACGAATCACACACAAATAACCATAAATCTCTGATTTCCTTCTAGTTGTTTCTCACACGAATTGATATGAACTACACTGCAGTTTAGCATAGGTTTCGGCATTCGGTTCTGGGCCCAATTTTTTCACCAAAATATTAAAAAATTGTTGAGTTTTCGTTGAAAACATAGGCGCCAGCTAAAATATATTGGTTGCCAATGGCGACAAGATGACCGTATTTCATGAGCCGTGATTGTGACTATAGGTATCAAAGCTGTCAAGTAAATGCCAAATAAACTAAATAACATAGTACTAGGCAATGTTTTGATAGACTCAACCTGGCTCCTACGGTAGCCTTGGCTGTTACTGAGGCAGCCATCTAAAGTAGACAACAGTTAACTTCATTTGCTCTGCATGCTGATACACCGTATGCCAACTCCTTTTATATCATTCATCTAAGGTGTTATCTGATACACCAGTAAATATAAATTTCGAGTTCAGCGATTGGAGTAGAGACTTTTGTATACCTGCAAGGACCCTCGGTGCATAAAGTCCATTTCCATTTTAAGTATTGCTTAAATTATAAGATATTGTAAAAGATATATATATATAAATTTCATTTCACTGTAAACATATAAAAAAATATTAATGTATACCAATAATTAAAATATTAAAACATAATAATAGTTACCACCAATGGATTTACCAATCAATGTTTTCATTGTAGCTCTTTTGGCGTGAACCATAGACTGTCGTCAATTGCCCATTGAGTAGTTCTAGTGCTTCGTTAAACGCACTAATCTATTCATCCTTCCCTGATAATTTTGTCAAAAAATGACTCTACCTACTTCCTAAAACACTTAAATTATTGGATCCGAACACACTATGAAAGTCGAACGCTAGAAATTTTCCCAGCAGAAAAATCCGCTACGAAAATTTTAGTGAAATTCTCACACATTTAGAAATTAACTACATTGGTCAATAACTAAAAAGACCCAAACTCAGTAGTTGACCAATTTGGTCATTTACTAGCACTGATAATATTCTAGATACCTAGTAATTGGTCACCCCTTAATTTCAATAAAGATCGCTAGTTCATTAATAAAAAGATATTTATTTAAAACAAATATGAATGACCTACATACTTCAATAAATGAGCATTTGGAACCAAATTCAACTTTATGTTTTAAGATTGAATTAAACATCTCACATCACCTGGCTAATACTGAACAGCTATTTACTTCAGCTTTATGAACAACTTTATAATTTTTTTAAGAATCAAAAGCCGGCATGGTGGCACTGTCGCTATGGAGCTGCCTTCTAGAGCCCCGGTTCTTGCTGAGGCATGGATGTTTGCTGTGTCTTTTATATTTGAAATATATAGGATATTTTTATTGTGAAATTATTCAATATGGATCATACGAGACGAAAGTCATTGTAACCACAGGTTTCAAAAGTGTCAAATAAATAAAATAGAATCAAAACGTCAGTTGCTATTGGTGACTGTAACAAAGTATTTTATGATACATTAGTTATGTATTCTACCAATCACATCATTATTTCTCTCATTAATTCTTGTATTTTAGTTTTTTGTACTCAAGTGGTCAACTACTGACGGATCACCCTAACAGGATTTTATTTTAAATTGTAAGCTGAAAAATCACAGAAATATTTTTCGAAGTTAGTGTACGTTAAATTACTCCATACAGAAACAATAATTTTTCTACAGTTTACAAAAAACTAAACTTTCTTTTCTATAAATTCATGTTACACTGTAAAAAAGTAGAAGTTCCACAATTTCTTTTTAAGAAAAATTTCTTTTTTCGTTTTTAAAGGGCAAATCACGTATATTTAAATTACACTGGTTTTTCCACTGGATTTCTGGGCTCTCGAAGCTGGTAGACGAGAAGTGTTTGGTTCAATCCTTGGTTGCGCTCATCGGCCTAGCTGTTTGGAGTTTTCTATGGTTTTCTCCGAAACTCGCGTAAATACGTGCTATGACTACTTAAAAAGGCCACCTCGGAGGTCACTTCACCTAGGTCTAGGACCCTTGTGTAGTCATTCGGCCTTAACACCTACACTCACCCACACTCCTTTTATGGGAATTCCCTGCATTATTACTGCCAAGGAATTTCTGTAATTTGAAGGGGTATTTTTTAACAGTGGGAAGTAATGATAAATTTTTCTGTGGATATAATATATGAATTTTTGAGAATTCCTTATGTCAGAATGAACTCAAATACTTAAATACTCAAAAAATTAACTTAAATACTAAAAAAAAAATAAAAAAAAAATCACTTATAGAGGAAAGCAGTGGTGCCGGATTTTGCGACTTTTTTTATTCAATTGTCACCATTAATTTTTAGAAGCTATATTTGATATATATAATTAACGATTAATCTTCGAATAGATTAGGCAACCGTTATATTTAAAATTTAGTGATGGATTTTAAATAAAAAAGTCGCAAAATATGGCAACACTGGAGGAAAATAGTCTGTATCAATTCAGTTCTCTTAAAAACTAAATAAAACAAATTAATCGTGTAAAGAAATGTATTTTTTATGTGAAATCGATTGAAAGAACCATACAGGATAACACTGGAAATCACTTTAAATCGAATGGTTTGGGCCCAGGCCGTAATCCGAAGCAAATGAAAGAATAGTGTCCGAACGTAATTTTTGCTTTTATTTCGGACAGTGCTCAGATTTATATTTTATTTTTACTTCGGGATGTGCCTATATTATCCCACATAGCAATTTCAATTTGCAGTGAAATTGCAGCAATCTTGCTTTGTAAACCAACAAACTTGCAGCAAGTTCAGTGTGACAAGCTTGTAAGTTCATAACAAGATTGAAGCAAGTTAACGCAAACTCCGAAGTCACCATACGCCAAATTTACAGCAAACTTGTCGTGCAAGTTGCACTCTTACTGTGTCAAATTTGCTGCAAATTCGTTGCAAACTGGTAGAAAAGTTAGGTTTGTCGTATCAAGAGTACTGCAAATTCATTGCAATAGGCAAGCTTGTCATGTCACACCAACTGCTAATGCATTGCAAACTCAGATTCTTATCACGTCACATTATCTGCAAATGCACATAGAAACATGCAAATATAGCATGTATTTCGCATAAGACTTGTCGACACGCTTCTTCCACCAGTAAACAACACGAGGAAAAAAAAAAACGTTGCGAAACCGCTGCAATATCAGTCTTCGAATGGTTGAGTTTCAAATACTTACATAGCAATTCTAGTTTACAGCAGAAATGGTGTGAAAGAAAAAAAACGAAACAAATATTAATTAAAACGAAAGATAGATTTATGTTGTGTCTACTTTGCGGCAATTTCACGGCAAATTTATCGCATCAAATTTGTCATGGCAAGATAATATCAAGAAAAATCAAACTTGCTGCAAATGTGCTTGTTATCTGGGATTATTTATACATAGGCTTGCTCGAGCCTACATTATTATTTATACTTCAGACGAGATCTAACTAAGATTGCTACCATGCATTACCAGCCAGGTCCGTGTCTGAAATTCCAGGCCTGTGTCGACATTTAGCTACAAGATTTCTCTTTATAATATTAACAAAAATGAATTTTCTACAGTTTGTTATCGATATATGAGGTCACATTATTCTCAGAATCATGGATCGGATGTCACACCTCTTAAAAAATGTTTTGGTAAAATGTTTATTTCTATATTAAATTCGGGGTATTTTATTAAAAGTTTCGTGTTTGAAAGAAGGGAAGTATAACAATTTCCGAGATCCTCTTCTTGAAGGTGATCTTGATTTAAGTGAAAGTTTTCATAAACTTACTTTGTTTCACGAGAAATATAATATTTTCACAAGAAGCATTAAAATTGATCAACACTTGTCTTCCAAAAATCCCGATCTAAATGCTTCATACTCCAAACTCCATTATTCTAAACTTTGGTTTCTTATAATTTTAAACTTTTTAAACGAAGCATATTACATACTTAATAAAACTATAAAAACCTGTGATCTTATTTTATTTCACAAAGGCAGAAAGCTTTTTCGCCTGAGGGTCCTCGGCAAGAGGGAGGCACCAACGACGCCGAGAGCCCTCAGGCGAAAAAGCTTTCTGCCTTTGTGATATGAAGCAAGATCACAGGTTTTTATAGTTTTTTTTAAGTTTGGTTTCTTATTTTTTTTAAAGATATCAATGAAGTAATATTTAATTAATCCATTTGCGCATACTGTTCTGAAATATAATGAAGAAATGAAGGAATTTCTACACAGATGAAAGATTATATATAATAGTAGATACAAGATCACTGAATGAATTACTATACATTTTGGTTTTCAGCATTTTATATGGCGTTATAGCATTTTTTAATGTCGTGGAATTCAGCGGAAGGTATTTTTATAGTAGTCACATTATTGTTGAAAGCAGGAACAGAAATCGATATTCATCTTGCAGTATATAGCTCGTAATTTTGACTGATTAAGTAGATTGTCACTTGTTTTCTCATGACAAAAAGCGTTTATTTAGCTATATATTATCACCCACTTCGCTACCCAGGAATACTGATTTGTTATATTTTTTAACATTTAACGAGAAATATTTAAATTATAATGCTTAATTAACTTAAATTAGACTGTAAATCTCGCTTGAGGTACCTTACTTTTAATAACTAGAATTTTATCGTCAGTAAATGAAATATAGTATTGATACAGTAGCATATTACACTATTACACAGAAATTTCTTCATTATATTTCGAACAGCAGCCTCAGATGAATTTGGTAAATGTTACTTCATTCACATCTGAGGAAAGACTTTCTAGAAGACTAACTTAAGTTTAAAATATGGACCTGTAAAAGTATCTATGTAAGTACATTTATTTAAACCTATCCATTTTTATTATTAAGAACGACTGTAATTTATTGGTAAACTTTGTCCGAACTACGTATTAGTGCGATGCAGCTTTGCTACATTTCTAAAAACTTTTTATAATTGAGTTTCTGTCAAAATATGGATGATTTTGATCTATAAAAATTTCAAAAAAGCGTGAAGAATAAAATGTAAGAATAAACGCTGCAAAATTTTATATTTTACAAAAGATTATGAAAAGATTATTAAATTTTAGAAGTTAGAAACTAAGTTAATTAGTAGAATGATATCACAAAGCGCACACGCAATAAGTTCTCACCAGTTCATTAGAGACATGCTAATTCTCAATTAACTTAATTACTTTGAACCCGAAATTAAAAGAATTTTAAAAGTGCATTTTTTTTATTTTTTATTTTTTTTTTAGAGTGAAAAAAGTATTTTGCTGTCCTTACACTGTGTTTTTGAACCTTAGAATAAAATAATATATACAAAGGTATTATTTAAATAAAGAAACCCTTCAAAACAGGAAGAAAGCGCGTCTTAAAATTCGTTGCCCAAGGCAAGGAAACAAGAAGCTGAGTTCTTCGTAGAAAAAGTAAAGTAAAATACGTTAAGGTCAAGAACCATCTCTTACCCAAAAGAATAAGTTAAGTATTAAAAAAAAGAACCTCTTCTAGATATAATCAAGGGCTAAATTTATAGCTTTTAAAGCGTAAATTTTTGTTTTTGTTGTGAGAATTATGTGTTTTCTTTCATATTATAAGTATCAAAATAAACGGTGGAAACTCGAGCAATTTTAAATACTGCATAAATAACATTTAAGAAATGTAAATTATTGTAGAGAAAGTTGAACGAAGGTAAAAAAAGGACCGACTTCGAAAGGAAAAAAGTAAATTAAATAAAAAATACTTTGAAGATAGAGAATTTGAACAGTCTGAGAATGCATTTTTGATAAACACATTCAGATAGTTTGTATTAATGGTTCATTTATTATTTCTTAAAACATTGACTTATCTGAGGCTAGAGTGCATGAAATATTTTCCTTTCTTTATAAATCTTTGGTTTCTCATATAATGTATTTTCTTGCTTTTTTCTGCATGTTTTGTTATTAGTCAACAATAGTTTAGATTTTCATTTGTAGAAGGCATATACAACGTAGCTACTGACTTTTACGTTTCTTTGGCTAAAATCATTTTAAATAAAATTCATTTTTAAAAAACTTTTGCAACTGTTTTTACTTGTTAAATAAAATAAAAATGTCTACCCAGTTAAAGTGCTATTCAAAAGGCGTAAATGTTGGCAGCTATGATACAGTTGAAAAAGAGATATGAATGTATATGAAAAGTATCGTGTTTAAATGGGATTAAATGGGTTTCAAAGGCTGAAAAAAGCACATTTTCTCTATTTTGATTTTAATATAATAAATACAATTTTTATTCAAAATTTTTAGCATATAAAAGAGCAACGTTTAAACAATATATATATATATATATATATATATATATATATATATACATATAAAAAATCATTAACAATTTTTAAAAATCAGTCGGTGGGTTCTGGTTTTCGGACACTCTTCAGAAAACGGGGGACGCGATTTCTCAAAATCTAATGAACTGACCTTTTTGAAATTTTGCGCACTTCTTCAAAATAATATCGACTAGTGCTTGAGCGAAGAATTTTTTTTTTTTTTTTCGCTAATTAATTTTACAAGGTTATACTTTGGAAAAATGTACCGAAAATTGTACTATTTTTTCATACAACTCTGCCAAAAAATCAAAATTCATTTATTTTTTTTGAATCCTTCGTTCAAGCACTAGTCAATTCTATTTTGAAAAAAGTGTAAAAATTTTCTATAAGATCGGTGCTCTAGTTTCTGAGAAATCGGGTTTACCGCTTTTCTGAAGAGTCTCCAAAAAACAAACCCCACAGGCTGAATTTTCGAAATGTTTTAATGAAAATTTTATAAAAATTGTTTAAATGTTGCTCTTTTTTATGCTTAAAAATTAGAATAAAAAATTTCATATATTTTACAAAAAAAAAAAAAATAAAAAAAAAAAAAATAAATAAATAAATAAATAAAGAGAGAGAGAGAGAGAAAGAAAGAAAATATTCTTTTTCTTGGTCTTCGAAGTGGAATTTCGGCAAGTGGCCAATAAGTGTGAATTTACCAACTACTGTTTAGTAGGGGATGACAGAAAAGCAGATGGGATTTTTTTATTTATTTGTTTTGAATTTTTGTGATTTATTTTTATTACTTCTGGACTTCGTCCGCTTCTCTGGTCACTTTGTTAAAATGAATCACTTATAAATCTAAAACCTAATATAATATAAATCTAAAACGAAATTCCAATGAATTCGGTCCAATACATGACACGGATCGCCGTTGTCTTCGACAACACCTTCCCTGATCGCTATATGAGGGGTTCGAGCTCGCAATATCGCCTTACACGGGCGTGCTGCGCACGCGCAGAAAGAAATGAATTCTCCAATGAACCTGGTCAATTCGGATTCTTTGGATAATTTACCCTCTTTTAGTATAATAAATGGTAATTATATTCCAATATTCCTGATTCAGAGACATGAAAAGTAGTATTGATGTCAATAGTAACTGTATTATTTAAATGTAGATGGCGCCAGGAATCATTAAATTGTAAGGCTTCTTTCTTCCGTTCTATATTTCAGATCTAACATTTCAACAGCTTTAAATCTTCCGCAGATCATTTTTCAAAAACCACGCGTATATCTATCCAATAGTTTGAGTCCATAGGGAAGACATATATTAACATTGCGATATATATATATATATATATAGATTTCGACCCCAGTGTGCTTTGCTTACTTTGTAGTAATTTTATATACATATCTGTCAATATTTATTTACTTCAATATTAATCTTATTTCATCTAATAAATTAATATATATTTTTTATTTTATTTTTACCATCTACAAATTAAAATAAATGTAAATTCTTATTTTACTCTTGTCGTTTGCAAACTAATGTAATGTATAGAAATAATGAAAATGGTATCTTATTGCTCTAATTATTATTTCATTTCGAATTTCTTAAAAAAATCTATTATTGAGTTGTATTATTTGATAAGTTTCAAAATGTCAGATTATATTATATGTATCCGTAAACCATAATCATACAATAGCAGCCTTACTTTAAAATATGTTTCTGAAATTTGGTATTTATTTTTAAAAAGGTTGTTAACTAAGCTTTGATTGTTTCTCTTCCAAAATTCTAACTTATAATGGCTCACTCAGCTATTAAACTGAATTTTTACATTTGAGCATAATACGTGGTACGATAGTATAAGCAAATTTAAATTTTCATTTACGATAAGCGGATAAATTTGTTTATATAAACAAAAATACACTGTGTATTAAAATAGGAAAAACGTCAAGTAAAAGATAGGGTAAAATTTTCATACGTTAAAAAATATGTATAATAATAATAATAATGATAATAATAAATAAATAAAATATTAATTTTACTTTCTCTTTTCCTTTTTTATATATTAAACAATTGCTTTAGATGATAATATTATAACTTTTAATTTTATGTGTTTATGTAATGAGCTCTTATTAAACTATCCGGGTTCCAGGTATCAGAATGTAGAATGTAATGCACCAAAAATAATTGTTTCATAGGATTTCTTACTAGAGAATGGTTTGTGATTGAAATGAAATAAAGTTATAATTATGGCATCTGCAGCATTTCTTTCTTTGTTTTAAAACGACCAAAATTTATTTTGAAAACAGTTTATTTAAAAACAGTTAGATTTTATTAAAATAGATTTTCCTTTTTTTTTTTAAGGTAGAAAATTTACGTATATATATAAGAAAAAAACTTTAAAATTTTCTTTTTCAATTTCTTCTATTCTTACTGTCATGTCATAATTATTTTTATAAATAGCTATTGTGAAACTAATTTTTCTCATAAAATGGAAGTAATTATGTAACGGAAAAAAAAAAAAAAAAAAAAAAAAAAATGTATTGATGCACAGAAAATTAGAAAGAAGAAAACAGCAAAAGGTCAACGGAAATAATTCTGATAAAAAAAAAAAAAAAAGGCATTATATATTGTTTTACTCTCGCAGATGGATTAATATTATGTTTAAATTAGCTCTATAGATAAATGATTTGAAGCCCAAATTTCTAATTTATATACATTTTAATGCACTATATCTTTTTTTTCCGTTATACGTCATTTAAGACAACTCTCGATTCGTAAAGAAACAGGGTAAAATATTCAAGTATTTTAATTAATTGTGTAAGATAAATCAAATAAAAAATCCAAATGATTACAAAACTCGTTGAAAGATTTATGAGCCGGAGAAACATTTTAAGCTATGAAAAAATAGCTTTAAGAATGTAGAACTTATATATATTTTTAAATCTTATTCAAATCAATTCGAAGTTATATTATTAATTAAAAATACGTGACAACAACAACAACAATGATAAAAAAATAATTAAATAAATATAAATAAATAAATGAACAAATATAAATAAATAAATATAAATAAATATAAATAAATAAATAAATAAATAAAACATAAATGCATTAAAAAAAGGACTGAAAAAAAAAAAAAAAACTTTCCAGCAAAAAAAAAAAAAAAAAAAAAAAGAACTATCCTAAAATATTTATATTATATGTATTATAAATATTTATATTATATTATATATTTATTTATATTTATATGTAAATATAAATATTTACATTTTAATTGAAAAAGTACATTTTTAAGCACTATGACATTATGTTTCTCACCAATATGGTATTATAAGAATGTTTTTATGACTTATCTAAAATACAAACCGATTTTCAATTTTTTAAAGATTTTTGCTAAGTTTAGGATAAAAGTTTATATTTAAGTTAAGAAAAAAGAAATGAGAAAGGAAAGGAAAAAGCAAGAAAGCAAGAAAACCAAGTTGTTGAAGAAATTTAGGTCCAAAAAGCAGCTTGAAGGAATGAAGAAGTTCGGATTTTGGATAAATAAAATGCCATAAGGAATGTAAAGCAAAATAAATAAATTTATAAATATGTTAAGAATAATTTAATTTATAAATTATAAAATTATGATTTAAGAATTAAAAAATTATAATTTATGAATTATAATTAAAGTTTGTGAACATGCAGATATAAATCAAAAAGTCTGTTTAAAAAAATTATCTCTAAATTTTGGAATGCATTGTTTCCATTTTTAAAACATTATAACGTTTGTTAAAAAAGAAAAGAAAGTAGCAGATATATATATTTTGAATAGTTAAAAGTAAAAACATCACCTCTTAACATTATTTCATAAAAAATAAAGAATTTTTTAATTTACAGCTTTTATTTAATGCAATTTCTATAATCATTTCACTTCAAAACTTGTTGAAGAATTTTCAAACCAAGAAATATAATCGCAGAAAATAAATAATTTCTTTATTTCGACTCATAATTTAGAGAATGTGTTAGCTTTTAATTGGGTCTTAATAGAACAATAATTATTCCTGGAATCATAAACAAAATAATTTGTTAAATTTCGCTATTACTTTTGACATATTTTAATCTCAAATCTTTAATCTTTTTCAGAAATATTCATATACATAAATGGGATAACCAGCTATTTCTCTTTTAATTTAAGAACATTAAAAAACATTCTTCTCGTGCATTAAAAACTGTCACAAGCAGCATAATAAACACAAGTAAAGATCGATGAATGTCACCGAAAACTAATGTATAATAAAATGAAACCTGAAAAAAAAAATGATTAAATAAGCGTTGAACATTATAAATCATTTACAATAATTAAAATGCAAGCTATTAAAAGCAAAGTGAAACGATGGCAGGATTTCGGTTATTGCTGTACGATCATTATTTTTCCAATTAAGGCTCATTAAAGAGGAATCTACGGCATAAAATGAATTCCGAACTAATACGAACATCCATGTTTGGGACGGGATTTGAACCAGCCACCTGGCAAATGTAGACCAGAGTATGATTCATTCATCTACCAGACGGTTAGAATGTGACAGGAAAATATAGTGGCCTGTGTCAATTGGAGAAAGATACCGAATTTTAGACGCTGCGGTATTTAAAATATGATTTCTTAACTTCTAAAGTGAAGAAAAATCAATCAATATCTTGATGATCAATAAATAAAACACTTTAAAACACGTATAAAAGTTTTAAAAACATATATTTAATTAAAAACTACATATTTCTAAGCTTTTCGCCCTGAAAAGCAGGGCATCATCAGGAAGTCTACATGGTTTTGCACAGTGTGCAGCTGTGTTACAAATATATATACTATAAATCAGGTTAAAGCTACAGTTACATCGCTACTTTAATACAAAAAATTTTTAGTTCATTGGTTGGAGCCATTCTACATTGACACTGAGGCAACACTTGATTACTGCAACTTGCGTTGGAAAAAGTCAGTTTTGGATGGCTATTGGAAAGGCTGGTAACATCAAGGTGAAGAAAACTTGTCGAGCAGTGGTAGTGAATGGAAGTCATGCTGTTGGAGGAGTCAGTGGATGGAAGCTGAAACACTGGACTGGCGTTAATAACTGTTAGAAGAAACTTGTACGAAAACTTGTAGTAGAAAGAAATCAAACCTTGAAGACAAACTGTGGATGGGAACATGAAACTTAGAGTGGCGGTAACTATAGTTGGAGAAGAATGCAGCAGCGTCCATAGAAACTTAAATGAAACTTGAAATTGATGAGGTTACATATTGAACTGGAAAAGTATAAATGCAAGTTAAATATCTGGTTGGATAATATAATTCCAAATTTTAGGTAGGAAAGCTGAATCTTTAGAATTAATAACATTAGGATATTTTACAATATTTACAGCTTCTGAAATTAAGAGTTCAGATATGTTTTGTGGAGTTGAAATTATTTCTGCTCGATCCCATAGGGGTATAGCGCCGGAGTTATTGTAAATGAAATTAACCAGTGCAGAACTTCTTTCTTCTTTTACATTTTTTTATATGTTCCTGGATTCTTCTGTTAAGAGTTTTTTTAGTTTATCCAATATAAAAAAAAAAAAATCATTATGCAATTGTATCGGAATTTTATAAACCCCTCCAGTGGGTCTAGTATGGTCACGGTCATTTATACTCAGTTGTTTAATAGTTAAAGGTGAACTATAAGGAATTACAATGTTAAATTTTCGAAAAATATAATGTTTAAAATTATCGAAATGTTTACTATAAATATTCGATTATGTCCGCGCACGGCGCGGCATGCCTCATATACACACATATATATATGTATAAAATGTATACTAATACGAGTAGTATACTGGCTACTGGCGCCTGTCTTTTTCTAGTTCTATACTCTATGTATGTATGTATTTTTTCCACAGTATATACATAGTTTACAAAGTACAAGCACGTGTTTTCATACAGACTGTTATATTCTTCTTTTTGCTTTCAATATAAATTTAAAGTTTAAATTGGTCATTAACACTTCTTTACAAACCAAAAATAATTCAAAAATAATAATCTTATAGCTCAACGATACAATTCACAAGTTACTTAGTTTTCACTTCTATCGGCAGTCCGCCCCGCACTTTTTTTTGGGGAGGGGAGGGGGGGGGTAGAATTATATCTTATAATGAAGCATCTTTCAATATCAAAGGTATGCTCATACAAATAAATTTGTTTTTGTAATTTTTCCTAATCCAAAGATCTGTTTTATTCCCCCTTCTAATCTATGATTATTATTTAAATTCATTAAGAGCTTACAAATTTCAATTCATTATAATTTTTCATTAAAATTTGGTTTAAAGTTTGAATAAATTAACAAAAGGTGCAAGGTTAAAAAATTGCCGTTACACAAATGTATTTTTTAAATTTAATTTATTTAAATTAATTTAGTACGTCGAGTTAAAATAATTATTTGTTACATTTTGTCTAATCAGTGTAATAAAAAGTAAATTATAATGAAAATAGTTGAAAATTTTTAGTGTTAATGTGTAATCTATACTAAAATTTAAAATTTAAATTTAAGTTTTAGTATAGATTACACATTAACACTAAAAATTTAAAATTTAAATTTAAGTTTGAAATAATTTCTATCAGTTTAAATTTTCATCTAAATTACCGGTTGTGAAATCGGTTATTCTTTGAAAACACAAAATAGTGCATTGATAAGAGATTGCCGTTTACCATTGTTTCATTTTCAAAGTGTTGTGTACATTCTTTTTAATTTATTATGCAATATAAATAAATGTGCATACTGTTTCACTTTAAGCCATAATATTTAAAGCTCATGTGAAAATTAAGCTTAGTTTATGTATTTCACGCTATTTGATCGTTAGGTTCACTTATAAATATTCTGATAAAATTGTAGTTCTAAAAGTGTATTTATTTAAAGTAAACTTTCTTAAATTAGTTTAGTATGAAGAGTACTTAAAAAAAATTTCTATAGTGAGTATTCATCAAAAAACAGTTTTGCATCAGTTTTCATTGTGTCGCCAACAAGCGATAAATAGCCAAAAATCAGATATTTTCTATATTTTTTTACGGACCATATATAGTCATTCCACCCGATTTATATATATATATATATATATATATAAACATACATAACCTCGTTAGGAGAATATTCTGTAATTTTTTCAAAATTTTTTGCTCATGCGCCTATGAAGACCTTCCTTGTTAGACGAATGTAAAATATGTAATTTTTATGAACTCTTACGAATAAGGACTGATTTATGGCGAGGAATTCGGGGCAAGGGGCCAGTGCCCCCGATCAAAGAAGGCCCCGAAATATCTTTGTCATTTTCAAGTTTTTCTTCCACACATGAAATTATTTCTTTCGAAATTTAAGCATTCGGTCAAAATTTGTCTAGGTTATCACACTTACCACCAAGAGTTAAATTTTTCTGTTTTATTTACACTCATGTTTGTGAAAATTGCAACACCACGAAAGAATTGTCAGAAATTAATGAAATTTATTCCACATATTACAAATCAACGATCAAATATACAAGACAAAAAACAAAAAGAACGTCTGAAATCATTACTTTGTGTGTTCGCCACGCTGAGCGATGAGAGCTTGTATACATCGTGGCATTGAATCATACTGGTTCTGAATGTAATCCTGGAAATGGCATTCCAGATGGCTTTGACTTGATGCCAGAGTTCAATCTTACTATGCACCACACCAGTTGTACGAGCAAGTCTCCGACCAATGGAATCTCAGACATGCTCGATGGGTGACATATCCGGAGAATAAGCAGGCCATGGAAGAAGCGAAACCTGTTGTGCCCTGAAGAAGGCTTGTGCAGTCTGAGAAACATGTGCACGGGCATTATCCTGCTGAAATACAGCAACCGGAATACGTCGAAGAATGGGAAGGACCTCTGACTCTATAATTTCTCTTATGTAGCGATCACTGTTGAGGTTGCCCGCAATGTACACTAGATGTTATCAACAATTATACCCAATAGCTCCCCACACCATGATGCTAGGCGTTTGTGCAGTATGATGCTGGATAGCATTCTGTGGGAGCAGACGTTACCCCCTGTAACGTCTGACGCGTACTCTTCCATCATTGTATTCCAGATTGTAGCGAGATTCATTGAATAAAACAATTTTTTGCCGCTGGGCACTTCACGTACTGTGTTGCTGAGCCCACTGAAGTCGGAGGCGTCTGTGATTGAGCGATAGGGGATTCCTGCGTAGAGGAACCTTTGCACTGTTCATGCTGCAGCAAACGGCGACGAACCATGGAGCTAGACAACAAAACACCTGTATCCGTTGTGCAACGTTGTGCTAACACACGAGAGGACGCTGTACGGTCCGTCACAGCCATGCGGATGAGGTGTCTGTCGTCTCATGCCGTCGTTCTATTACGTGCTCCACTGTCAGGTTTTCGGCTTGTTTTATTCCCCTCTGTCCATTTCTTACAAACACGCATCACTGTGGTAGCATTCCACTGCACTGTAAAAAAATAACTATTACCAGCTGCAATCTGTGATTTATTTTATCCAATCACAGAGAATTTTTTGCAAGAAATTCTCTGTGATTGGATAAAATAAATCACAGATTGCAGCTGGTAATAGTTTTTTTTTTTTACAGTGTGCGTGCGGGCTGCGATTTCTCGATACGAAAATCCATCCTCCCGCATACCAACGATGCGGCCTCGTACGAACTCCGTTATTGTTGGTATGGCACCCCCCGCTTTTGATGAGGCATATTGATCACCAATGAAACGTTTACCGCAGACAGAGGACGATAAACACATTTCAACGCGCCTTTACAATCCTTTATATACCTGGAACAAGTGACTGATAAAGAGTCGGTTCTCGTTCCACGCATGCGCAATCGCTTTTTAATTCTAGCCATTTGCATGCCTTACCTCACTTTGCATTTCCTGTAAGTTTGGTTCGATTTATATAATCCCTTCATGGTGTTGCAATTTTCACAAACATGAGTGCATTTATTTAATTATTTTATGTGTAGGTTTTTCTGGGATTGGAATCTGAAGGAAGTAGAATTGTCTAGGAAGGATAACAGATTATGCTTTTTAAATTCTGTATAGTTTTGAAAATGTTAAAATTTTTGGAGAGGGAGATTTTTACTTACGACTTTAATTTTGTTGGAATTTCAAGATTTCAAAATGTGAATCTTGTTATGGCGTTCTAAATTTGAAATTCTGTTTTAATTGGAATAGAGGATGCATACTTGCATAGTATTTAAATAAGGGTTCCAAAGTTATAAATGCACCGAGGCCTTCAGAGGTGTAAATATGCCCCTGCTTACGAATATAACTTTTGTGATGTGAAAATGTTGGTTGATATTGGATTTAACAACTCTCTTACAAATTATTACTACATTTTATTTTCTTTTTGCAAGTGAATTTCCTTTTAATATAAATCCATCTAATTTTAAAGAATCACTTTTAAAGTAACAGGATCTTGGAGTACATTCAAGGATATCCGACAATGGAATAAAGAAATATTATTTTCAATGAATAACGTTAAAAATAATAAAACAGTATGGCTTTCAGAAGAAATCTTTTTTCTTCAGCATGCCTATTTCAAAACGCAGAATTTCTTTCACTTACTAAACAAGAGGTCTCTCCATAAATTCACGTCAAATTAAAAATATTTATAAAGGGCGGAGTAGGACTTCTTCAGGTGCACTTCATACAGCATAATAACCGTAATCTTCAGCCTCTCGCATCATTTCAACTACCAAAAGCGTAAACAATAATAAAATGAACTGTCTGTGAGGAAAAACGAAGCTGACAGTCGAAATGATATACCCAACTTTAATTGTGAAGGCGTTTGTGAATTGTAGGTAATAGTATCTTACTGAGATTTCAATGCATTTTTATACGATATAAAGGAATAAAGACTCAAACCGGAAAAGTTCTCTAAATGGTCTTTCATGAAGAATATCCATGTCTTAAACTTTATTTGAGTCGCAGCTGTGGCATGAGTATACTTTATTATTATTTAACGCGTATTTTTTAGAAATATTTTTTTTTTATTTAGATTTTTTTCTTTGGTACAAATAGACTATAAGAGTTACTAACTTTATTTTAACCTCTAATTTTAAAATGATAAAAAGAACTTCCTCTGATGATCTTTGTTGTAGGGGCATCTATTAAGAAAATAATATGTGCAAAATAATATAAAAATGACACATAAAATTAATATAAGAATAATGTATATAATCACAGTAACATAAAAGTGATTGGTGTGCTAACATTTTTATATTAAGACAAACATTATGTGTTGGTTTATAAATTTACATATTTTATAGTTCAATTGCTCATGAGTACAATACCTTAATTTTCTAGAATGAAGATTGTTGCTGTCACACTCAGTGAAAAATTTTCTAAAATTTGTAAATTAACCAAATCGTATTGTGAGGAACATAAAATGCAGATGTGGATATTTGGGCTTTTAATTGCTTTGAATTAGAATATTTTAAATATATTTTAAACATTTACGTATGCTTTATGTTTATAGCAAATTTTTTAGATGCATTACATACATTTTTTCATTCAGAGGGAATTTTTCTAAAATTATTTTACGTTTAACGTCATTTCATTTATGTAACAAAATCTCTAAACAAGCTTTTTTTTTTTTTTTTTTTTTTTTTTTTTTGTCATAAAACATATATTTATTTACACACCAATAATTAATAAAATTTAAATAAAACTTTATCAAAACTTAAACTCCCAAATTAGTTTTCTGGTAAAACTGACATATTTATTGAAATTTTATTTTTCCGACTGAGTGAAAATAATGCCTTATTTTCACTCAATCAGAAAAATAAAATTTCAATAAATATGATTTTCTTCCACAGTTGAGTGTGTGATTTTAATAAAAACTGACATAATTTATTTATTTATTAATTTTAAATGCATTTTTATATAGCTTGCGTTTTAACAGCTTATTGTAAACTAGAGGAATTTCTCGTACATACTTGTATATATCTTTTATAAGGATGAATTTAACTATTAACAGACAAATATTAAGACATATTTTCTTAATTATTAATAAACAAGTGTATTATAATAATTTCACTACTTAAACAATTTGTTTAAATACGTATTTCAAAATGCAATTATAACAATTACTAAAGGAACTTCATATCTGCATTTTCATAAGTACATACATAAATCTTCGTACATGGAATTCACTACAAAAAATTTTTCTTTCTGTGTGAATTCATCTAATCCTTTGTTAAAATAATTTTACGTTTAATTTCATATTTATTTATGTAACAAAACATCTGATCGGGATATTTTTTTATTTTCTTTCTTTTTTAAATGAAAAAAAAAAAGAAAGTAGTTTTTTAACATAAATAATTAATAAAATCGAAATAAAGTGTTATCAAAAGTTAAACTTACAAATTAATGTGCTAGCGAAACTGGCGTCACTTATTTATCAATTTTAAATATATATTTTTTTATATAGCTTGTAATCTAATAGCTATGGTACAATCCAAAATTTTTTTCTTATGTATGTCATTTAATTTTGTTTTTAAATTATTAACAGACAAATAGTAAATATTAATTTTACTTCTTAAATAATTTGACTAAAATGCAATAAATGTCTAAAAAGTGATGCAATTTTAACAATTTCTGAAGTGAGAATTTCATATATACTTATTCATTTATACATACATGCAGCACACTACACAATTTCTTCCTTCTGAGTGTATTCATCCAATTCTTTGGTGAAAAGTTTAGTATCACGTTTATTTTTGCAACAAAATCCCCTGTCGGGCGTTTTTCTTTAACGTAATATATATATTTAATTACATTTGGATAATTTACTGTAAAAAAAAAGTCACTTTACGCAACAATACAACAATACAGTGCCGGAAAAAAAAAAAAAAAAAAACCCTTCACATGTCAATTGCCGTTCCCGCCATGAAAATGTGTCGGACCCCAGCGGTGATGCGTGACGTTAGTCGGTCACAGACGGCCTTTCCCTATCCTATCAACACTCAGTTCGTCGCGTGGACTTTTACAATCAGATTATATGCTCTTTGCTCCTGCCGGCCAATATTTTGTTTCTTTGTCAAAAGTGTGAGAACCGACATCGGTATTCCCACTCTACACAATGGGTCAGAAAAAACTTAAAATGGAAGAGAAATCTCATGCCTTGACTCTGCTAGAGAAGGGAATCTCTGTGATTGATGTAGTTAGAGATCTGGCAGATCATTCTAGATGTAACTAGAGGTATAAAATCTTTACAAGGTCATTAAAATGTAAACATTTAAGACAAAAAATTAACATTCTAGTCGTTTATTGTAAATATCACATTGCAGTCAGTATTTTGTCAACTCATCTTTACATTTTTTTACCAACTGCAGCCGTTTAGGCAGGGATCTCTGACTACATTTGCCAGATGGTTACAACTGTCTACATATAGAATGATCTGCCAGATCTCTGGCTACATCAATCACAGAGATTCCTTTCTCTAGCAGAGTGAAAGCATAAGATTTCTCTTCCATTTTAAGCCTAATCCGACCCATTGTGTGGAGTGGGAATACCGATGTTGGTTCTCAAACTTTTAACAAATGAACGAAATACTGTATGGTGGGAGCAGAGCATACAGCCTTACTCTAAAAGGCCACGAGGCAAACTGAGTGTTGATAGGATAGGGAAAGGTCGCCTGCGATAGACTCATGTCATCACTGGAGTTCGACACATTTTTATGGCGGGAATGGCAATTGACATGTAAAGTTTTTTTTTTTTTTTTTTGCCGGCACTGTACTGAGGCAGCTTACTTACCACAATCATGTAGAGAAATGTTACTAGCTGTAACTACGTAACATAGTATGATTACACAATTACAGCTTGTATCATTTCTATTTTTCAACATGATTGTGTCAAGTAAGCTGTCTCAATATTGCCGTGTAAAATGCTACAAAATATTTTACAGTGTTTATAGAATTGAAGTAAAATTTTATCAAAACTTAATTATTTTAAATGATCTTCTGGTAAAACTGATGTCATTTATATACATCTCTATCTATCTATCTATCTATCTACATGTATATAAGGTAACAAAACCAGTGCTCGTCACTCTTAAGGCCTTATTTTTAAAATATTTGTTTTTTTTTTCGCGTGGTATTCGTGTGGTATTCATGTATCAGTATTATACTTTAGTCTATTTTATACACTGATTCTTCTAGTCGTTGTTAGACACTTTCAATTTTTCAATACATTAAGCCAAAAAAAAAAAAAAAAAAAAAAAAAAAAAAATTAAACCTATAAAAATGCACCAGTGCTCGTCACTTGAAAACTGCGTTTCACCAGTAGTCGTCAGGTGTTTGCACCAGTGGTCGTCATGTAAATAAAACGCAACAATTTGATCAATAGTTTGATTTTAATTGCGCTTTTACAAAATTAAATGAAACAGAATATCTTTGGAACATATTTAGAACACAAATCCATTCTTAGGGTTTAAAACACAAAACATTAAATGGTAAAATTCAAAATACTGCGAATAAAACAAATTCATACGTGAAATAATTTGAAAATTCTTTTCTTTTAAGAAAAGTTCTCAAAATTTTATTCGTTCTCAAAAAAATCTTTACTTAAAGCAGAGAGTAAGTAGAAGGGGGGGGGGGGGGTAATAATCTCGTTTTTAAGAATGACTTTGTTCCAAATTATCACAGCAAGATAGATTTTACCATGCTTTTTATTAACTCGTATTCTTGTTTGTTTGTCCAGTACAAATCTTACAATTGATTTTTAACTAAATTCCCGACTGCCTAGACATTTGAAACTTTCAGAATAGTTCAGAACACGATGAAAATGCATTTTTTTAATACTTTTAGCCAGCTGCTCTTAAATATTTTCTGCTCTTAAAAATATTCCTTAAATATTTTTAGCCAATTGTTTTGGGTCACTGCTGCTTTCGGCAGCGTTTATATGGTTCAACAGAAAATTTATTTAACTTTTTTCCCGACTACCTGGACATTTGAAACTTTCAGAATAGCTCAAAACACGGTGACAATGCATTTTTTAAATACTTTTAGCAAACTGTTTCAGGTCCCCGCTGCCTTCGGTAGTGTTCATATGATTCAACAGAAAATTTATTTAACTAACTTCTCGACTAGCTAGACATTTGAAACTTTTAGAATAGCTCAAAACACGATAACAATGCATTTTTGAATACTTTTAGCCAATTATTTTGGGTCCTCGCTGCCTTCAGTAGCGTTTATATGATTCAGCAATCATATACTCATCCCGACCATGAATCTTCCCGACTACCTAGACTTTTGAAATTTTCAGAATAGCTCAGAGCACAGTGACGATGCATTTTTAAATTATTTTTAGCCAATCGTTTCGGATTTTCGCTGCCTTCAATAGCATTTATATGATTCAACAGAAAATTTTAAAACACGGTATATAAAAAATTGTTTTTATATTGCAGTTATTTTTTTAAACGTATGGGTTGATTATGCGTACCTAACACACACTATAAAGGAATTTTGAGAAATTCTTCGCTTCCCCTTCCTCATTAAGTGTGAGGTGGATGCACAAACACGTTTTCAAGATTAATCATTCTCCAAATTATATCAGGACAAATTATATCATGAAAGCAATTTTTTGATGCGTTGATTCGTTATGCGTACCCAAAAATACTTTAAAGGGATTTTGCGTAATTCTTTTCGACGGAATTTTGAGAAAGGGGGGGGGGGACAAAAACATATATTTACGCATAACGCTGCTCTAAATAATCTTACAAAGACGATTTCTGATGTGTGAGTTGGTCATATGCATCCAACACCTAGTATAAGGAGATTTTGCGAAGATCTTTCGTCTATGTGAGGGTGGCAAAAAAAAAAAAATATTTTTTCAAGCTTAACTCTGCTGCAAATTATTTTTGGGAGGGGATTATTATTGGGAGGGGGAAAACATCTATATACCAATTTTGAACGATCTAACTCTATTTTTATTTTTTTGCCCCCCCCCCTTCTCCCCCCCCTTTACCAGCCCTCCTAATAACTTTACACTTTCGAAAATATCCCCATTCGACTTGCAGGCCTCGAAAACCTATCTGTAAAAATTTTGAACGGCCTAACTGCATTTCTATTTGTTTTTGCCCCATAGCCCCCCCTTGCCGCCCCACCCCACTTCCCGCCCCTCCTAATAATTTTACAACTTCGAAAATATCCGCAATCGATTTGTAGGTATCGAAAACTTCTATATACCAGTTTTGAACGATCTAACTCTATTTTTATTTTTTGGCCCCCCCTCTCCCCTACCCCCCTTCCTTCCCCTCCTAATAACTTTACACTATCGAAAATATCCTAATTTGACTTGCAGGCCTCTAAAACCTATCTGTATCAATTTTGAATGCCCTAACTGTATTTCTATTTGTTTTTGCCCCATAGCCCCCCCCCCCTGCTGCCCCACCTGGGGGCTGAATTTCTAAAATTCCAGAAATTGATTTTTAGATATTTGCATTAGCTATATTTTAGAGCAAAAATTTCACGTATATCTATTTTTTTGTTTCAGATATATAGGATTATGCGAAATCACGTTTTACGCATGTGAAATCACGTTTTGCCCCCCTGCCCCCCTTGGGGACGAATTTTAAAAATTCCAGAAATTGGTTTTTAGATATTTGTATTAGCTATATTTTAAAGCAAAAATTTTACGGATATCTGTTTTTTTGTTTGAGATATGAAGGATTTTGTGAAATCACGTTTTGCCCCCCCCCTTCCCCCCTTGGGGGGCGAATTTTTTAAAATCGCTTCTTAGTGGATGCCTACGTCATAGAAAGAACATTGTCAAGAAATTTCATGCTTCTAGGTCCAGGGGTTTGGTCTGGGCGTTGATAGATCACCCCCTCACTCACTCACTCACTCAGGAAGTGTTCTTTTATATATATAGATAAGGCGAAGAGCGGCTAAAGGCGATGAGCGATAAGATTAAAGACGAAGAGCGCAAAAAATATTGGCATGTGTAGTTAAAACGAATTTTATGTAATTCTATGTGTGTAATTATAATTTATTTAGAGGTTGCCACTATTTTATTTTGTCATGCTTATGCATTACTAAGCTACAAAAAACTCACAATAGAAACATAACTTTGATACCTCAAACTTAAAAATCTAGCACAGCGATCGTTCTGTCGTCACTCTTTTCCAAATTGAATTACAAACGAACCATTGGACGAGAGAAAGCTCAGTACTAATATTCTTTCCTGAAATTCTTCTTGTCATTGAATTTGCTGTTGACACGTTTTTTCTCAGAGTTTGCTTTGCATGAATATAGTGAAAGAGATTTTTCTTTATAAATTTTATGCACTTTAAATAGGAAAAACTAGTTTTGGAGAGTAGTGCACGTACTGGATAACGGTTCAACGTATTTTCTTGAAAAATGGAATATAGGGTTTTAACTTCCGTTTTAAAAATTGTAACACACACACAAGAAAAAAAAAAAAAAAAAAAAAAAAAAAAGGAAACTAGTATGTTGTGACCATCACAAAACTTTCTTCTAAATAATTTTATATAACAGCACTTTACCTTTTAACATGTACAAAAGTTCAAACATAGCTTCTCCAGAGCCACCAGTCAGCCAATATTCACAAAAATTGAATCAAGATATTGCACTGTTAAAAAAAATGCAATTTTTCTGCTAGAAATGCTCTGAAATTTGAGTAAAAACTCGTAAATTACGGAAAAATAACGTTGACAGAATGTATTTTTCTGTAATTACAATTTCTGGCAGCAAAGTTGCATTTTTTTTAACGGTGTGTTTAATAATCGCTCTCCCACATAAAAGTTTGTGCAATTATACACAATAGAATCTCAGAAATAGTCTTCCCGTAAACATTTCGTTCTGTACAACTGTTCAGTCATTCAAAATGTTCAGATTTAGGTTGTTTTCAAATAACGATCTTTAAATTTTTCTAACATATTTTTGAACAACACGAGCAAAACGATTCAAGTAATCTCTAAACTATACACATACGACATGTTAAATGTTTTTATGCCTGATTTATTGATGTAGACGTTTTCATTTCCATCAACAATTTTTTATGAATCTAAGGCAAAGATGAATTTTGATTTCTCATGCAAGAAGCGTATGAATTATTTACTTTCGAAAAGAAAGCAAAGTCCAATGGTAGAGTGTTTGTCTGTAAATCTGTAGGTTGTGAACACAGAGTATTGCACGGCTATATAGAGCACCAACTTCCTTTCGCAGTTATGGTAATTTTTTTTAACAGTAGTGAATGCTACGGATGACTCTAGAACTACAACTGCAACAGAAGCGCTAGCTTGTTAATGCAACGATAAATTGATTTTTTTGTCGACAGAAAATTTCGAGATTATTATTATTCGTAATTTTTACGTAAAAAAAGTCAATATAGATGTAAAAATTACCTGATAAAAATTATAAAATTCGACAAACTATTGTTAGTGTTTAAATCATCCTCGAGGGGAGCATCGAAGTTGAGAATCTATATATTTGTTTAGTCTACGTATGTGAGTTTGATCAAGCCAAGTGATATTATTTTGTAATTATCTTCTTAAGGGCTTTTTAAACAGTGTTGAAGTAATAAAAATTACGTTTTGATGCCTGCCATTGCAAAATTTAAACGCAAATACACACACCAGTTACACATACACATATTTAAGCACACTTTTAAAATAATTTAAATTTAATTTTACGTAGTTGCTAACTTTTACATTTTTGAAATACTACTTTAATTTTATAGAAATTTTTACCTTAATAAGTGATTACTGAAAACTCTTACAAAAATTTATAGAAGATTTCTATTAAAAGTTTCTTGTAGCCATAAAGCATTAACACCTGTAAATATAATTTTAGCAAGTGCAAAACACTTCACACACTCTTTATAACGAAAATCGTTTTAAGTACGTTTAATAAATTGCTTTAAGTTATGAATCGTTCTGTTTTTTCGTATGAAATATTTCCTTTATTTAAAGTGGGAAAAGACTGAAAAAAAAAAAAAAATCATTAAATAATTTTATTTACCATCTTAATAACGATAGGTGGCGTCACTCTTGGTTGTCAAAGAGCTGGAGTGTATTGTTAATAAGCGACGTTATTTGTTAGAGAACTGTACGATGTATAGATAAAATTAATGATATTTATTAAATCACGCATAAAGTTTCCAATTCGTCCAGTTTATTGGACTAAAAGAAAAATAAATAAAATATGATTTTTGGTAGACGGTGGCAATAGTAATTTGTTGTAGTTTTTTAGAGGTTATCTTGGATACTTGAATGTGAGATAATCCTGGGTTACTTTTATTTAATATGTATTTATTAAGTTTATAAAAGTGATATGACACTTTTGAATATTTCTCCCATAAGTAAATCAAAAAGAAAATCGAAAAATTGAAAACAAATAAATAACGTATAATAAACAAATAAATATCCAAATATCTTAAAGAAGTGGTTTTACTATTGTAAATATGGGTTGCGCATTTTTTTTTTTTTTTTTTTTTATGTTTTAATATTTTCTCTAGTGCAAATGACATAAATTTAGCAGTTAAAACACACAATAATTGAAAACTAGAAATATATTCTACTTTAAAAAAGCTTAAATATCTACAGATCATATTACATCAAACTGAACAGGTATATCAATTAGGTGTATCATTATAAAAAATTCTTTTTTTTTTTTCCTTAACAAAAGGGAAAAAAATGGCTTCTAATAATTTTTATTAAATATTAATTATTATTACTTTTGTACGCTTCATTAATTATACAATTAATACCATTTATCCAAAAAATGTTCTTGAAATTAAAAAAAAAAAAATCTTTCGGCAAGTTGAAATGTGTCACATTATAGGTAATTAAGTTGCATTAATTTGATTATCCTATCAAATCGATAAAGTTTTTTTCCCCGCATAAAACTTTGATTAAGTACTTCTAGTTAAATTTACTTCAAAAACTCACAGCAACTGTAATTGACAGGTTGATAAGCAATAGCAGGCCTTTAATCATTTTATATTTTATACTTTTTAAATATTTCATTACTGATGAAAAATGAAAGAAATCGAATTTCCAGGAAAATGAAAAATATGAAATAATCCAATGAATGGTAAAGAACAGATGTATGTATTAGTAGTTATTAGTTTATAAATATCATTTTCATGTATTCTTAATGCTCACTCTTTCTATTAAAACATGAAATATTTGTCTTTGCATATCATACTACTTAAAGAGATTTTTGTGGAAAAACATCTGATCAAAAATCTCTTTTTTGCAATACTGCTTTTAAAATCTTAAAAGATTATTTCAGTTTTTGTCGAAAAATTATAAATATATTTATTTCCTTTTAAATAAAAGATAAAGGTAAATAGAACTCCTGCATCGAATTATTTGAAAAGATTTTAATTTTTTTATCTATTTGAAGTTTTTCTTTTCCTTCTCATACATCAAATGGTACTTTCAATAAGATCTTAAAATAAATTCATTTCTGTTAACAGAGCTACACATCTCTAAAATTTAAAATATAAAGAAGTATAAAAAATACAGCTTTTAAACAACGATTCTAAAACAGAAAATGTTTAATAATTTATTTATATTTTAGAATGCGTTTTCGTCTAGAAATAATCTGAAAAATAAAAAATAAAATAAAATAAAAATAGTTAAATTGGAGATTACATATCATTTCTAAATTAAGTATTTTTTTAGGGTTAAAAATTTAATATACAGAAATGTATTTATTTTTAATATATATTTTTTTTCTGAAGTAATTAAAATGACATTTTTAAAACGAATTATTAAAATCATTTTATATAAAAAATACGAATAACTTTTTTACGTTTAAAATAACAATTATATGCATTCACTGGGATAGAACTATGTGCATTCACTGCGAAAGGTACAGAAGCCTAGGAGCAAATGAACTACATAAATTTCTACTAAAAAGCTTAAAAGAATTAATGAACGAATGTTATTATTATTATTTTTAATTTATACATTGTGTACTTGACGAAATGTTCTTAAACTTCTGAGCTTTCCGCTTGTTCAGCAAACTGAGTAAAAAACAAAAACAAACAAAAAAAAAAAAAAAAAAGTGACTACATTGTACTATTAAAATCGTGAAATCAACTGTAATACCATAGAAAATGATAATATAGAATTTGACAATTTTTCGATGCATTTATCTGGGAATAGAAGGCCAAATTAAAAAGTTAAAAGAGTAGTTTCAAAGTCGTAGTTTTTTTTTTAAGAGCATAATTTATTTATATTTCAAAGAAATTTAATGCCACTTTTAGATTAATGGAAAAAAAATCACTTTAAAAGTAATATACTGCAGTCAGAATATAACTATATCAAAAATATCATGAAAAATGAACATTTGCATGAAAAGTATTTTGTTTGCCCATGTACACATAAAAATAGTAATAATAAATTATTATATATAGGCTAATTCATATCAAAAGCCTTGCCAAGTACCGTTAAAGTTCAAAAGTTTATCCGCAAAAGATTGGTTTGTTTTCATTTATTTACAAAACCCCTAGAGCACATATTTGATTAGAGAGCGCATCCTCCATCGAAAAATGTAACCAATATAAAAAATCACATGACGAGTTCTTTTCAAGTTTTCACCAATGACGGTCACTTGTCATGCCCCTCAACCCACTTTTGGATAAAGATTTCGGTCAAAGATTTTTCGCTGTGTCATCCAATTATGGACGGATCTCACCGTTTCACTCGCCACGTGACTGATGAAAATCATCTTCAATCTTCGTTACTCTTTGAAGACGTTAGTATTGAATCTCTAGTCAAATATATGCTTTAGCATAAAAACTAATAAGGGAGAACTAAAAAATTTCTATTTTGATTTTAAATTAATGACTAATTGTACAAAATTACAAAACGGATGATTATTTATTTAATAATTATTTTTTAAAGAAATCTTACGTTGTGATGTGTAAAATAAAATTTATTTCAATATATATGAAGAATTTCTTTGCATTTATAAATTTGTATGTTTATTTGAAACATTAATGTACCTTTATGCATTTAAGTGTATTAACTATTGAATTAAAATGAAAAGAGCAATTTGTGAGTATTTTCTTATTAAAAAAAAAAAAAAAAAAAAAAAAAAAAAAAAACTTTTTTGAACCCCTAAAAAAGAACTTGTAATTTGGTGTATATGTTTCTTAATTTTTACGATATTTACCAAGGCTTTTAATATGAGTTCGCTTACATGGCTGTCAGTGTATTATTTCATTTTTTTTTTTTTTTTTTTTTCTGAAAGTATCGCTAAATTTCGTTAAAACTCTGCAGATATAATAAAAATCATGTTGAATGTTCTTTTGAAGTTATTAAAATAAATAAATTAATTAAACAAACAAATAAATAAATAAAAATAAAAATAGTTTTAACTTTTTAATTTTACAATCTATTGTTACACAAATGAATCATAAAATCGTACAGATTCCATATTAACATTTACTAAATCTACAGTGCATTTCACTATTTTAATGGCACAGGGCAAATATTATTTCTACTCATTATTATCAGTTTATTATAGGCTCCCTAATTATTAGTGTAACCGTACCTTCACTGAAAAAGTTGAAGATTTTTTTTTTTTACATATCCAAAATAGAAAAACATTTTACCAAATAGACAATATATGGGGAAAAAATATCATTCGTTTGCAAATCCTGCTAAAATTTCGATGATGAGTGAATTATTTTCTGTCAAGGTGTGAACGTAATAAGTAAAAATTCTAAAAATAATATGAATCATCTTATCAATTCGTCTGAATAAAAATGCCTCAAACATTTTGATGAAATAATTAAGAGAGCATTTTAATACTGCTTGTAACAATCAAATTATTAAAATCTTGAAATATCAAATCCTGAAATACCAAAATATTTCTTCGTACAAAATAGTTACTGGTTTTAATTTTTTCCCGTAACATATTTAATTATATACTTGACATGTTATTACGTGTTTTTTATTATCTTTAAACGACATAATGTGATCTTTAAAATACATGATGAGATTTGATGAGTAAAATCTTGAAATACCAAAATATTTCTTCGTACAGAATAATTACCGGTTTGAAAAAATAATTATTTTTTTGTATGATACACAACATGTTATTACATGTTTTTATTATCTTTAAATATATAAATTGCTTATCATAAAATATATAAATTATTTTGCTTGTAATATGTAATAGTTTTATTGCCATTCGAATTCAATAATGGGTTATATTTATATACAGGGTGTGATGGTGTGATGTACGGATTAAAGCCAATTGTCAACGTTAGGAGGATGCGCCTTGGCTGGATGCCTGGATATTTCTGAAGGATCCTAGCCCGTATTTCTGAGCGTTTCAGAGGCATTCATGAAAAACTCCAAAAAGTTAGGCAAACGATCATGACCTGTGTTCGAACCTGGCTACTACGGTCTATCATCTTTCAGAACAGAATCTCTCGTTCACTAGTGGGGTGATATCTTCTTATCAATGCTTTGTGCAAATAAAAAGCTTTTTATTTTAAATATTTTTAGTTTAGTAGCGATTTCTAATGACTTAATTTAATGAAAGAAAAAAGTTGATTTTATGAGTATATCATGAGTATTTGTAAAATTAGCTATTTTCCCTTCAAGAGTTCAGAGATAAAAGCGATTTTTATAAATTTATTACATCATATTTAGAAGAATTTTAAAAAGGCTTTTGTTTAAAGTAAATTCCTGCAAAAAAATTCTGCCTTTCACAAATAATAATCAAGTTAGATCGGTAATATCACATCGTAAAATGAAAAAATGTGTTGCTAGTTTTATGTTACAACCATCCTTACTTTTTTGCCCGCTGAAGAGTCGTGCTTAATTATTTCGATACAAAAGAATTTTTGTGTGTTTGGACATTTTGTGATATTTATTTATAGAGTTTCAAGTTTTTATCATATAATTACGATTAACAAAGTCATTTATTTACGATTAATTTTAAATAAAAATGCATTATTAAGTTTATTTGTAAAATTAATTGCTTCCACATAACGTAATTTGTAATGCAAAATATTAATTACTAATCAAGATAATAGTCAAATTTTGATTAGCGATCACACTTTAGAAATTTTTTGAATGTAAAAATTAAATGTTTTGAATATATAGGGTGTTTTAGAAAGGAATCTTCAACTTTGAAATGATATAGCTGCGCAACAGTGAAAAACAGAAAATGAAACAAGTGGTTTGTTAAATAGACAGGTCTAGAATTTGTTATACACCGGTGTGCAGAAGTAGTTACAAGATTTAACCTTGTTTAACATTAAATTTTGATTGAAAGATTCACCTTGTTATCGTCGGATTTCGAAATAATCGGTGTTATTCAAGTACACTAAAAATACGTTGCCCCAAAGTGTGCGACATAATGGTCTTCAAATTCCTATAATAACTAATTCGATACAACTTCCGTACACATGTCAGCAATGAAACAGATTTACGAATGAAATTTCTGTACTTCTGCATTTAAACCTTCATGTTCTCGTGGCTCTACTTAATAGTCAGTCTTGGAACTATTTCTGCAAACCGGTGTATAACAAATTCCAGACATGTCCATCCAATATGCTGATCTGGCTTTTATTATTTAAAGGTTGGTTGGTTAGGGTTAACGTCGCACTAGCAATGCGCTATGGGTAATTCTATTATTATTTAAAAATATAATTAAAAGAAAAAACTCTTGAAAATATCTCTTAAAAACTTGGTATATTTGATATATTAAACAACTATCTTTGGGACAATACTTGCATTCATCACCAAATTAATTTATCTATATTCATTTATGAATCTCTCTCTCTCTATATATATATATATATATACGTATTAAACAGTATTTAAAATCCACGTCAGGAGTATTGTATATTATTATACTCGCTTTCTTTTATTGATTTATATATATATATATATATATATATATAAATAATGTTTAAAATTGAACTTAATTACTCACTTGTTGAAGAATCATCGATATCTATGTGTAAGAAGTATTAACTTAAAAAAAAAAAAAAGATTTTGGGTTTACTTAAAAGAGGAAGGTTTGTATTTTTACCAAACCTATCAAAATAATTCAGAGGAAAGTTCATTTATATGACATTAAATCGTAGAAGAATAATTCATTAGTTTTATACTACAAGTTGACTTTTGAAATTATGTTTTTGTGCTTAGAAATTTGTGACCTAGTATCAAGACATATCGTTTGTGCTTTCAAGCAACGTATGGTCGTTTAAATGAATCAAGAATGAATGGACTTTTAGTGTTGTTTCCGTTGATCCCTGCAATCAAGTATAGTTTATCCTGCTGATTATCTTTCAATGATATATTAAAATTATTCATTTTGTCATTATGCCAGTCTATATCAATATAAAGTTATAAAGATTTAGATAACTAGGGAGTATTGTAACTAGGGAGTATAACTAGGGAGTTTATATAATACTATTATATAACTAGGGATATTTATATAACTAGATTATTATAACTAGTCGCCTCCCCCCGACTCACTTTACATATTAACATATGCAGAGCTCTGCCCGCCTATTCGCTGCTTTCTTTCACTGAAAAGGAATATTAATAGTGCATATTACAAGACAAAAGGAGAAAATTATCATGGAAACCCTCATATTCAATGTCAAATTTAAATATATAATATTTTTATATATATATTTAATAGAAAGAAATTCATAATATGTAAACCATTTTACATTACATCTTTAGTATATGACCCTTTTTGTTTCTTTTTTACAACCTTAGATCCGGACCGCGGTACCCCAGTCGTAGAGCGCCGAGCTCATAATTGGAAGATTGCGGGTTCGGTTCTCGAGCCGGCCAAAGACGTCGTGTACACTAATGGTGACTGGTGCACGTAAAATATATCGTGGCCGCAATATCCTCCATGTTCCCATCAAAATTATACCTCTAGGGGCCACCGAAGCGGGGGAGCCATCCCCTTCGTGTAGGACCAAAACTGTAGTGGCATGTCTCTGAAACATCCGTAGGGGTGCGTCCCAGACTGTCGCCACTTATCCATAGCGCAGTAATGGTGCGACGTCAAACACAACCTACCTACAATCATGGATCATATTTTAATTTTTAAGTGTAAGAAAATTAATTTTCTAAAAGTGGAGACAAAAAGTTGATATTTATTTTCTTTCTTTTTTACATCCATGGTTTCCGGCCACGGTACCATAGTCGGTAAAGCGCCGAGCACGTAACTGGAATCATAAGATTGCCGATTCGATACTTGAGCCGGTCAAAAACCGTCGTGCACATCAGTGGTGGCTGGTGCACATAAAATCTGTCGTGGCCGCAAAATCCTTCATGTTCCCATCCACACTATACCTCTGGGGATCACCAAAGCGGAAGGGGGGGAAAGCGCCAGAGGATCAAAATTGTGATGGCATGTCTCCGGAACATCTCTAGGGGTGCGTCCCAGACCGTCACCAATTACCCATAGCGCAGTACTGGAGCGACGTTAAATCCAACCTAACTACCTACCTACGTACAACCATGGATCATATATTAAATTTTCCATGTAAAATGACTTCATAACAGAAGAACAACGTCACTGGGAAAAACGTTTTCCAAAATGGCAAATAGAGTACCTTCATGAACTTGTCGTTTTTAGTTAATAACTTCTTTAATTAAAATGATAGAAATTTCTAAGCAGCTGAAATGTCTTCCTTGGAGTATTCGGAACACATTGATACCTCTCATGACGCGAAGGACCCTGCCCTCCACTAGAAGATACTGTCGCAGACAAAAAAATTTGACGCCAATGACAGTAACTTTTTTTTAATATATAGAGAAGATTTTCAAGGGAAAAAAAAAGAAAGAAATAAAGAAAAGAAAAAAAGAAACAAAAGTGATTAATTTACTGAA
This sequence comes from Salticus scenicus, assembly GCA_963930645.1. Classification (NCBI taxonomy): domain Eukaryota; kingdom Metazoa; phylum Arthropoda; class Arachnida; order Araneae; family Salticidae; genus Salticus; species Salticus scenicus. Next base: position 87,222,137 of record OZ005651.1, read on the forward strand.
GTTTTGACTGTGCATAATCTCGAATCTTGTCTGAAGAAAAATAAAAAGTTTAAAATTTTTTTTAGAATATGATATTTTTCTATTCTTAAGAATTGTCGCAATTTTCCACAAAAACTTTATGATTTATAACCAACAAAAGTATTCTAAAAATTATAATTGAGCAATTAAATACAAAAAATAAAGGAATTCCTACTTTACAAGTCATAGAAAAATGCTAAATGAATGAAATTATAAAAAAAAATATACAATTTATTTTGTAGACTTAGAAAAATAATATATTTGATAGTCTAAGAAAATTAATGTAACCTAGAAAATTAAACATTCTATATATTTTTCTTTTTTGCTGTTCAGAAAATTTTCTCCTTTTTAAACATCATAATTTTTATCTTAGTATAATTAAAAAAATAAAGCATACAAAAGAACGATATTTCATCGGAAGAGAATACTTCATTTTTTTACCAGCCTACTGAGTATATTATTTAATTTAAATAAAGATACAATATATTGCTCTCTCGAGACATATTAGAAGTTAATTACAAAGAAGAGGTTTTTTTTTTTTTTCTTTACTAGAAAGAAATGTATGAAATAGAGCTCGATTAAGCCCAATAGCTTCAGTCATGCACTGTGTTCTATATTGTTGCCTAATACAAGTATTTTTTCAATTTAAAAAAAATCATCCAAATTGCATCAATTATAAAACACTTTCCAACTGGACTTATCTGTTTCATTGCTTAACATTCAGCGTATGTTATTTCCGTTATGATTCCTTAAAAAAGAAATTTCAATTTTAAATATGGAGTACAAGTAGCCCCAAAACCAGTTTTATAGCTATTATTTCCAAGAGAAAGTATAAAATAGATTGGTTTTTGTGCATCCCTGTATAATCTAAAAATTAAACGAGCTCCATGTTGTGTATTAAAAATTTGGTACAATAAATTCTATTTTATAATGTAATTGAATTGTTTCGGTATCTATAAAACAAATTTTAGTCTGTAAATCAAATACCAACACTAATCACACTATATTTTATGGGGACATTCTTTTGTGCGTTTAAATATTTTTTTGTTAATTTCATTATGTTCACTGAAAAAAAATAAAAGTAAAAATAAATATATATATATATATATATATATATATATATATACCACTGCCACCTGGGGTAGGCATGAATAGGTAGTCATTTTCTAAATCACTAAACTAGAAATATAGATTTACGAGCTGTTTGTGTAAGGTAAACAAATAACCTGAATAGACGAAATGATCGCGAATTTCTAGTCTATACTTTTCTAGATCGTAAAACGATATTACGAATCCTTTGCATTGCGAGAAGTTGTTTTTATTTGAAGAAAAAAATTCTCATTTTTGTAATGCAACGAAAATAATTCAAGAAGTAAACACTTAGTTGAAATTTAGTAATTAAAAAATCACATCTGTAACATAAAAAAAAAAAAAAAAAAAAAAAAAAAATCTATTGTTGGAAATTTTAGTGTTAGCATGATAATAATAATTGTTATTTTTAATCTTTTATGTGTCTTTCAGTGATTTAGAATACCTTTATTTAAATCCCTTGAATATTAGCGTACATTTTTTGTTTATATTCAGCCAATCCTCTACGGAAAATTGGATCGCCTGAATTTAAAAAAAATTATGTTATTATACTATGGTGTGCAATAATCTACAGTATTTGATTTGACAAAAGAGTGAATAACTTATTTCTTTTACTATATTATTATTATTATTATTTACTATATTATTATTATATACTATATTATTATTATTATTATTTACTATATTATTATTATTATTATTAAATTAAATGAATTACAAGATTTATTAATTGGAATTTTCTTTTCTTTTTTTCCTATCTAATTCTTATTTCTCAGGTATCAGTAACTTATTTTTTTTCCTTTGAGATATGTGTTTAGGTACACTAAAATAAAACGTTTAAAACGGTTAGTATGAATATAATAATAATAAAAAGTATGGAGTCCCAATATCCTAAACTTTAAGACTATTGCGTAGCATGCATTATAAAAAATAAACTTCAACATTCACACACACACACACACACACACACACACACACACACACACACACACAAAAAAAAAAAAAAAAAAAAAAAAAAAAAAGGTGCCAACGTTGGCTAATTTGCCTGTAACCAATACTTTTAGAAATTTGATGCTCGGTTGCATTACTTTAGTAGTGCTTACTCCCAAAAATGTGAAACTCTAAATTTTTTAACATATTTGGTGTAGTTAAATAGACTTAAATTGGATCCATGACTTTGGTGTTGAAGTTTATTTTTAAGAGTGTATGTTTACTCTGTTATAAAAATAAAATCCTTTTTCTTTCTTTCTTGTTTTTTTAATAGCCTTTGTATTAATTAAAATTATGTAACATTTACACTCTTTTTTGCAGCATAAAACTTATATTTAAGCGAGGTGAATAATTAATAATAATTAAATTAGTGCAAGTTTTATCACTGCAAATATTTGCATAGATTTTTTACTTTTATATGCAAGGTTATTTGCTCCTGGTTGCGTTTATATTGCATTGTACGAAAAATTAAATGTGTATTTACATTAAATATACTTTATTATATAAATTTATCTCAAAAATTTATTAAGTGTTTAAGAACATTTTTTATCGAAAAAATCTTTTTAATAGAGCAAAATAAATTATGTCTATTTGTTTGAAGGAAACTTATATTGTCGCTAAATTCATGTAGTAAATTCAAACTACTTAATGTAAAATTAAAGAAAGCTTTGAAAATAAAAAATGCACAGACTATAAGGTGGAAAAAATGTATGGAATATGAAGAAAAAAAAAACCACTAAGTAATGTTTTAGTGGAAATTTATTGATCAGGGATTGCAGAAAAGTATGTTCAAACATGGTTTATAATCTTAGTACAGTTTCATTGCTCATATATTTAGGGCAGGTATGGAGAAGACGCTGCAGCTTTTGTTTAAAGTTTTTGTAAAATACCTTGTTGTGTGAGTGTGTGCTTATATTTGTTATTTATTGATCTCTTGTAAAAATTTATTTTTTGAGTATATAGTAAAAAATATATTTAACTTAAAAAGTATTATAAAAACTTTGAAATAAAAGTTTTCTTCAACGCTTTCATTTCGAACCTTATTCCAATCATGGAGTAAGTTATCCACCTATTTAAAGATAAGTTGTATTATTGGATTTTAATGTAAAATACGGATTTCAGATGAAAACACAAAATAAAATTTTAATAACTAATTTTTAACGTTAAGGATCTTAAATTATAATCTTAATTATATTGTCTACTATCTAATTTGATATTTTGCTCAAATTAATGCCCAGATGTGACTTAAAATAAAAAAGAATGCAACTAGGCATCAATTTTCAAGGTGAAACTACCGGCATTTTATCGAAAAACATTTTCGGCATCTTACTTCGAAACGTTGAACAAAACTAAGTCCTCTTATTAACTTACAAAAAGAGAAACTGGCTGCCTTTATAAGTTTGGCAAAAAGGCTAGACGCTGTACACTTAAAAGCTATCCGAATAATTTTTTGCCTGTTTAAACAACGATTTTACATAACTAACTAAAGAAGGAATAAGTCAACATTTTGACACTTATCAGATGAAGAGAGATGGACTAATCTAATCTAAGAAATTCTTAAAAATTCTCAAAAATGTAACATAAATCTACTCATGCACCTTTGTTATGAATGGAGGCTACCCTCTACAGTGCATGTGGGTTCATGGGAACCACACAGCACGCCATCTTGTTCAATGCGGCGTCTTATCCCAATTTACCCTATATAAACTCTCTCTCTCTATATATATATATATGCGCCTTAAGTCAGGGGGGTGGGTATTTTCCTTTTTGTTTTTCTAATTTTTTTTTTTTTTTTTAATTTATTCCATACTCATACCCTCCAATTTTTTTTTTTTTTTTTTTTTTTTTTTTTTTTTTTAACCCTAAGCAATATTTAACAAAATATCAAATCTCTGGAAAAATGTTAACACAAGCCAAATTGACGGGAAAATCCTGATCTAGATATTAGTATTTTTCTGCCAATTCGCACGTATTAACATTACACAATTTTGAAAGACACTCCTGTTCAAATGTTTAGCAAGATTTGCAAGCGATCATTTTTTTTTTCTAGTTAAAAACTTATTTCTCGATGAAGTGTGTTTAAACATTGGGTATTTAAAGAACTAGGTCTTCCTCATGTTTTTCAGTGACGAATGGTTTAAGACAAAATTTAGAGACCCGGAAACAAATTGAACCCAGTCAATAATGTTTGTGATCACCCTGTATCGTTAAGTGAACAAAATGATCTGTAACTTTAGGATATGTTAATATAGACCAAATACAATTTGTGGATGAATTTGTGTGACAATAGCACATTAAATAACGAAAATAAAAGCATTTATTTAAAACTCAAAAAAAAAAAAAAAAAAAAAAATGTTTTTTATTTATAATACACAGAACTTTTTAAAAAAATTATTCCCACTTTCAGATAAGTTGGAAAAACACGTTTAAAACAATATACTGCAATCGGAGTACAAACATCTTAAATATCTCATGAAATATGAACATCTTCATGAAAAACGTTTTCAGTGCGCATGTTAAAAAAAAAAAAAAAAAAAAAAAAAATTGCATAGGCTGAAAGCTAGATATATTGGGCAAGTTTTGTCAAAAGTGCATTTGAATAGAGTAAAATTAAGCAAATTATACGAAAAAAAAACGAGCTAGATTTTATATAATTTCCAAGAGTTGAAATTTCTTAAGGGGTTTTTCTCATACTGCGTAATTAATTTAAAGATCCAATTATTTTAACCACTTAGCAAAAGTTCTTTTATATGAAAAACGCCTTACCATCTCACAAATCTTAGCAAATAAACAAAAATATGTTAGATTTGCAAGCTTATAAAGGGTTTTTCACAAAAAATAGCTTTTGCTAAGTTGTTAAAATAATTGGATCTTTAAATTAATTACGCAGCAGGCGAGAAACTCTTTCAGAAATGTCAACCCTTGGTAAAATATCTCAAATGTAGCTCATTCTTTTTCGTATAATTTGCTTAATTTTTACTCTATTCAAATGCACTTTTGACAAAACTTGCCTAATATATCTAGCTTTCAACCTATGCAATATATATATATTAAACTTTCGCACATGCGCAGTGAAAACCTTTTTTATGAAGATGTTCATATTTCATGAGATATTTAAGATATTTGTACTCCGATTGCATTATATTGTTTTAAACGTGTTGTTCCAACTTATCTAAAAGTGGGAATAATTTTCTTAAAAAGCTCTGTGTATTATAAATAAAAAACACGCTTTTTTTTTAGTTTTAAATAAATGCTTATATTTTCTTTATTTAATGTGCAATCGTCACACAAATTCATCCACAAATTGCATTTGGTCTATGTTAACATATCCTAAAGTTACAGATCATTTTCTTCATTTAATGACAAAGGGTGATCACAAACATTATTGGTTTTGCTCAATTTGTTACCAGCCCCCTAAATGTTATTTTAAACCAATCTTCACTGAGAAACATGAAGAAAACCTAGTTCTTTAAATGCTCAATGTTTGAAAACCTTTCAATGAGCGATAAGTTTTTAAATTGAAAAAAAAAAAAAAAAAAAACTGATCGTTTGCAAATCTTGGTAAACTTTTGAGCAGGAGTGTATATTCACATATATATTAAAGACTTTTTTCAACCTTTGGAATAATATTTATTTCTTTAAATATGCTTTGCACGTAGCAATTTATTGAGTCCTTGCTACTGCATGATTTTTCGATGGCCTAAGATGCAAAGTGAAATAATTTAATAAGGTAACAAGTAAGCTACTTTTGTCAAAAAGAATATCCTATTCCATCTTACAGATAGAAATCAGTATTATTTTAAATGCGAAAACTGAAACATCATTAAAAAAAAACTTCATTGAAATTAATTAAAAACATCATTAAAAAAAAAATCTTCATTGAAATTAATTAAAAACACATAAAAAAAAAAAAAGCATTTTACGAAGAAAATGTCTTTTGGCTTCTTACTTCGATATTTTTCATCGAAGTAATTTTTTAAAAGTGATCCATCTATTGTTAAACGCTAAATAAATCTTAAATTTAAAATATTATATTCAGTGATAAGTAGTAAACACTAAATATCATATTCAAATCTAATAGAAAAATATAAATAAAAGCTAAAAATTTTGTAACTAATTATTGAATTTTTTTATTTAAAAGGAACGCATACATTCTTGGCTCTACTATGACATTTTAACCCACAATTTTGGTATATTTCAAAATGTTTTTCGCTTAAATTTGTTTTTATTTTCTATGCGAATATTTTTATCATTAATAATTAGAGCATAAAATACCATCTTTGGTGTTAAATACGCTTAACTGTGAATTTTCGGATGATACTTTTTAATATTTTGGCTATTTTTTAGGCACACAAATTAGAACTCATATATTGAGGTTAATATAAACAAAATACCTCATAAATATTTTTTATCTCGAAAATTAGTGAGGTTACATGGAGAGTAAAGAAATAAGATTATTGATTTAGTAAATATAAGCCGGAAAAAAAAATCGCAAAAAAAAAAAAAAAAAAAAAAAGAAAGAAAGAAAGAAAAGAAAAGCCATTAAATATATTAAGAATGCACAAAAGAAAAGATGTTCTAAGAGGGGTTGAGGAGGTAACACAAGGACAATATTTGACTATAATAATGATTTTGTTCCAAAAGAAGCTAACTACATGACTTCATTATTGTCATGGAGAGAAAAAAATGTTTGCAGACATTGTGTTTCAGGTTTTTAATATTTTATTTTGAGTAGCTTATATTCTTTTAGTCGAATAATGATCTTATCTACTATTTTGCTTATGAACTAGAGCATATCGAATGCTCAAATAAGCACATATTAAAAAATAATTTAAGTAATTTTGATAAATTACATATTAGTGAATTAGAAAATATATTCAAAGTATCTCTAAACAAAGTGCTGCTTTATGCGGATTTTTAATGTATTTGAAAATCTTAATTAATTAATTAAGGAAGTCTGAAAAAAAAAAATACTGGAGAAATTAAATTTGTGTACTTGACTCCTAATTGCAAAGAAGGTAAACAGATAAAAGAGAATTTTCAATTAAAATTAGCCAAATAATTCAGTTATAAAAACAATGCATCATCTCATTATAATGTCCTTATTTTTTCCCACTACTTAAAAACTTTTGTTTTGTACTTTTTAATTTAGGTAAAACAGATGACCCTCTACTTTTGAATCAACCCTCAAGCAATCTTGAACCTTTAAGGTAATTTTTATTTTTTATATCATTTTATCATACTTTTTTAAACAATGGATTTCATTTTATTTTTAGATAAAATTAGTTAGTTAAGCCTCTTTCTATTTTTATGAAAGCGCGCTTAATTTCCTTTATTCAGTTAGAAATCAATAAAATTTAAAGACAAATATAGATTATAAAATATCTCATAGCATATTCTCTCTTTTCTTCATTTAATTTTTCTCTTAAAGAATTTGGAAGATATAATAGAATTAGAAAAATACGAAAGATATTAGTTCAATTATTAGAGTGATAAAAATAAGTTTTTAAATATGTTTCACAAAGTAAAGAGATAAAATATAGGGATACTGTGAAAGTAATTTATTATAGGAAAGGCAATTTAATTTTGTTATTCGAAAATAATTCATTGATGATAATGAATTGAAAATAACAAATACTTCTAATTGCACTGCCAAAGAAAATTTTGCAGCTAGAAGATTTGTGTGCTAAAAAAAATAAATAAATAAATAAATAAAATAAATTAAAATTAGAAAATTATTTAGGATATACGTTAAAAATAACGTATCGATGGTATGTTCAATAAATCCTCAAAATCTTAAATTAATACTGCATAGCTATCAACATACTAATTAATAATACGGTGTATTGTTAGTACCCTCATTTTTTTTCACATCAGTTTTTCTTTAGAGTACTTATCTTCTTATTTCATTGCAAATACATTCGAAGAGAATTACTCTAAAAATTAAGTGGTATGGAAAAAGGGGTGGGTACAAGCAATGCTCTGGATTAGATGGACAACTACGATACTGGATATTTTATACCACACTTACCGGGTTCGAACTTTTATATCTTATAAATATCATAGTTTAAAGATAAGTTATTTTTTAATACTTTCTTATTTACATGAAAGGGTTTATAATCTTGTTTTATTTATTTGCGCTTTTATTTGCGTAAAAGATTGGACTGCCTTGAAATGAAAAATTATATTTAAAATCCATTATATAATATTCCTTACTGGAGATAGACACATTAGCTTAAAAAACGAAACCTTCCATGCAATAATAATAGTAATAATAATAATAATAATAATAAAGTTAAATGTTGCATGCTAAAGCTTTAACCCTTTGCTGGCCGTAACGCTCTATAGCATTCTAAACAGTGTTGCCAAATTTAGGGACTATTTTATACAACAACCACCAAGAATTTTGAGGAGTTATATCTGATATACATAATGGACAAATAACTTTCAAAGTGATTAGACAGTCGTTATATTTAAAATTTAGTTTGTGGATATGGAACAAAAAAAGTCCCTAAATTTGGCAACACTGACTGGAGGAGTGAAATTAAATAGAACTGTCAAAAGGTTAACTAAAACTGAGGATTTTATATCAGAAGAAAATCAATATAGAAGCGACAATACAAATTATATTTATTTTATCTTTCGCAAAATATCATGAAACAGGGATTTATTATTCTGCAAAGATTGTATGCGGGGAGGGCGGGGAAATATGATTATTCGTTTCAATTAAATACATTAGTGTTTAAAATACAAATCTCAATTTATTAAATGATAAGGGAAACTGATAAAAATGAAATATGCACTCTAATTTTAATATGTATTTAAAGTAGCATTTGTAACATCTGTGCCTTGTTTACAGGGATACACAAAATAATTAGGATACAATAAATCCTTGTAGATGGTGATTGTTTGAAATGCAGTATAATGATTTTGCATCTTTTTAAATATAACGAAATAAATATGTGTCACTACGTTGTATTAAAATATATTGCTTATATAAAATGCATGTATTTATCATTTATTTTTCATTCAAAGTAACAATTCTCATTATTTTTGAAATATATGGCCTTCTACACTCCTGCTCAAAAGTTTAGCAATATTTGCAAACGGTCAGTTTTTTTTTCAATTTAAAATCTTATCTCTCGATGAAATGTTTTCAAACATTGGGTATTTAAAAAACTGGGTATTCTTCATGTTTTTCAGTGAAGACAACATTTAGGGGGCCGGTAACAAATTGAGCAAAATCAATAACGTTTGTGAACGCACCCTGTATGGTTAAGTAAACGAAATGGACTGTAACTTTAGGATATGTTAATATAGAGCCAGTTCAATTTGTGGATGAATTTGTATAAAATAATGGAGATATAAGCATTTATTTTAAAACTCAAAGAAAAAATAATCAACATGTTTTTTATTTATAATATACAGAGTTTTTAACGAAAGTTATTCCACTTTCAGGCAAGTTGTAAAAACGCTTTTCAAACAATATACTGCAATCGGAATACAAATGTTAGAGATCTCATGAAATGTGACCATTTTTATGAAAAACGTTTTCACTGCGCATGTGCGAAAGATAAAAATTTTTTTATTGCTTAGGTTGAAAGCTAGATATATTGGGCCAGTTTTGTCGAAAGTGCATTTGAATAGAGTAAAAATTAAGCAAATTATCTGAAAAAGAACGAGCTGGATTTTAGCTATTTTCTAAGATTTGAAATTTCTTAAGGGGTTTTTCACATGCAGCGTAATTAATTTGAAGATCCAATTATTTCAACCACGCTCCAAATATACTTTTTTTGTAAAAAAATCCTTTACAAGCTTGAAACTCTAACATATTTTTGTTTATTTACTAAGATTTGTGAGATGGTAAGGGGTTTTTACCAAAAAAGAACTTTTGTTAAGTAGTTAAAATAATTGGATCTTTAAGTAAATTACGCGGCATGTGAAAAACCCTTTGAGAACTTTCAACTCTTGGGAAATATCTAAAATCTAGCTCGTTCTTTTTCGGATAATTTGCTTAATTTTTACTCTTTTCAAATGCACTTTTGACAAAAGTTGTCCAATATATCGAGCTTTCAACCTATGCAATAAACATTTTTTTATGTTTCGCACATGCGCAGTGGAAACGTGTTTCATAAAAATGTTCATATTTCATGAGATATATAAGATATTTGTATTTCGATTGCAGTATATTGTTTTATGAGTGTTTTTCCAACTTATCTGAAAGTGGGAATAATTTTCGTTTAAAACTCTGTATATTATAAATAAAAACATGCTGATTTTTTTTTTTTTTTTTTTTTTTTTTTTGAGTTTTAAAATAAAATCTTCGTTATTTAATATGCTATCATCACACAAATTCATCCACAAGTTGAACTGGGTCTGTGTTAACGTATCTTAAAGGTACAGTTGATTTCGTTCACTTAACGATACAGGGAGATCATAAACATCATTGATTTTGCTCAATTTGTTACCGTCCCCCTAAATGGTGTCTTAAACCAATGTTGAAACCATGTCTTGAACAACACATGTCTTGAAAACATTTCATGGAGAGATAGTTTTTAAATTGAAAAAAAAAAAAAAAAAAACTGTCGTTTGCCAATTTTCCTAAACTTTTGAGCAGGAGTGTAGTTTAATATGTTTCTTTAACAAACAAAGTAAAACTTCATTATTTCATCAAATGATGTATTTTTATTCATTTTTTTTAATTAATTTAATTATTATATGTTTTTGCGTTGAAAAAACTTTTATTATATTATGAGATATACTTCCGGACAAAGTTGTGGAGAGAAATTACGATTCAGTAGAATGATTTCGCACAGATTCAGGGAAATGCTGAAGTTATTAATGGTATGCATATTTCATTTTCCGTTTCAGATAATTTTTTTTAACAAACTCAGCAATATACTATTGTTGGTGTCAAAATAGTCTTACAGACATTTGCGTATGATAAGCATCATGATCTCGCAAGGCGAGTCATCAGATGGAAAATTCAGTTTGGGACGAACTTGCGTAAAAACATAGTATGCTATGCAGAAAACAGCATGTTAAGGCAGGAGAAAAAAGTCTTTAAAGTTTCAGTAATAGCTTAAGTATTTAATAATAGCTTAACTTATTTGAATACAATATCAACGCTCAGTGGCTTGGTACTGTCTAGAGGTAGCTGTCTAGTGGTTCTTGGTAGCTGTACTTGGTAGCTGTCTAGCGTACTTGGTAGCTGTCTAGAGGTTCCCAGTCCGATATTACCTAGCGAAAATATTTTTTTCTTATTTATTTATTTATTTATTTAACAATAGTTTTTCATTTGTTATTTAATTTTATATTTAAAACAATTCTTTTTTTTTTTTAATTATAGAAAATTAAAAATAGGTAAAAAAAAAAAAATTATAATTATAACTTTGTATATAGATATATAATCACTATTCAAACAAATAAAACATTTTCTTATTCAATCAACATAGTTTCTTCAGAATATATAATAAAGGATTGCTAGGCGGATAAATTATTTCAGAGAAGCAATTTTTCGAAATGCAGACAACATCCTTTAATCTAGTTTTCAATGCATTACTAGAGGATAATTATTTATATTGTTCTGATGCACAAGCAATATATTTCTTAACACATATTTATCAGTTGATAATATTTTCACAAATTTTTGTATAATAATGAAAGAAGTAACAAATAATGTGTCTTTCCCAATAAATTACAAAAACGAATTGACACTTTAAAGGAAAGATTTTCTAGTTGCACAGAATAAATAGTTAGGAAATTGCTGATGATTTATACAAAAGCAAAGAAAATATTTTTTCTTTAAATATTAAACAGCAGACTTTTTTCATTGTGCATTTATATATACATATATATATATATATATATATATTTAATCTTTTCTTGTACGAAATCTAATACATGGAAGTCAAAAGCGTTTATGTAATATAAGCATATTAAAACCGAAACAGAAGACTAAACCAAGATTTAAGTAGACACCTACTAGCTATCATTCCCATCGACCTGTTTTGCTTATTTTAATTTTCCTGCTTGTTTTCCCTTTATTTCAAAGTTTGCTATTCAACATTTTATTTATTTATTTATTTATATATTGCTACTAATGATACGGGCAAACAATTGTAAACATGGATGGATAAAGATTTATCTTCTAATTAATTAAATCTTAAATTTGAAAATTTAATAAAAATTAATTACTTAGTTTTTTTTTCTTTTTTTGAATAGAGGAGAAACTATATATGTATTATAGTTATATTTTTGTATTTATGATACTTATAATTTTCTATAATTAAAAAGTTAAATTTTAGCTTTATTTCAGTTATAAAAGAAAACAATAAATAAATAAATAAAATATAATAAAAAAAATAAATGTTTGGTAAATAAATAAATCAATAATGATAATAAAAAGAGATACCCTTAGGTAGCATTGAACGGGGGAACTTCAGATAGTAGATGTGCGCGTTACCAAATCAAACTTATATACTTGACAAATCGACAAAGTAATTTATACTGAAACAATTACTGAAACTTTAAAGGCTTTTTCTCGAGATAGTCTAGTTAATGCGCACTATTGTTTTAATATAGTGTTACCTTTATCGTATACTATATATATTCGGCCCAAACTCACCCAAAACTGAATTTTTTATATCGTGACCTTTACTAGTCAGTTGAGTTCATACTTGGCGACGAAACATTGGTGGTAATATTTATTAGGAAACATCTAGAAATATTCTTACGAATCATAAGAGCCTAGTTTCCGAGAATGCTTATAATTACAAATTTTATTTTAGGAAAAGGAAAGGAAAGGGTAAGTTACTATTCAGTAAACTAAATTAAACAGAAGAAGGGTGTCCAGGCGAAGGGGTGGCGAACCGATAATACGTGGGTCAGAAATTGAACTACGAAGGTATTTTAAATGACCCACGAGATTCGATTTTAAATTTTGCTTCATGTATCATAAAACAGAGAAGAAAGATTAATTTTAAAAAAAAATGTATATAGTATATCTTATGTCGAGTTTATAATAGAAAAATATTTCTAAAACTCTAATTTTCTATCCTATCAAAACTCCATATGTTTGATTTGTGGCAGTTGGTCATAAAATTGGTGTATTTATTCGTTGCATCGTAAAGCTGGGATGTACCAGGTCTCAGAGTTGAAGTAGCTAGTAGACTTGGCATGCGCAATATAAATATTTAATTATTCCATTTATCATGTACATACATAGTTGCAGTGGTATTTATTAATAAAAAGTATTTCATAATATATGTATTCTTTTATTTATTACTTTACCATTCAAATACTCAATTCAAAGGTTACGGTAACCTGCTACGGTAATTCATCATACCATAGGATTATTATATTATTGTTATTATTATTATTTGGCGTCAACATTTATTTTTTCTTCATCATTTACAAAAGTTAAAAAAAAAAAAAAAAAAAAAAAAAAAAAAAACATATAAAGGGGAAATATTAGCATGGCGATAATTGAGGGTTTTTTTTTTAATTTTTGTGTGGGCCGTGATTAACAGATATTTAGAATAGTGTTTTGCATGATAAAGAATGTGAAAAGTTTGGAAAATTAATCCTATTGTCAACAAAAAAAGTAAATAAATAGTAATATGTAAATGAATGAGGTTAATAAAAAATTCTGGAAGGGGTGGTGAAATATTTCTTATTTAGGTTAATCACTCTCGTGTTGAAAAGCCTATGTTTAATTGAGATTCTGTATATTTGTTCATTTGTATATGTTTGTGAAAAGGATTAAAATTTATGGTACTTTGAACGTGTTATGAATGTATCACGTGAGAATGTGTTTGTCAATTGATGGCATTGTAAATGCATTCGGTATTTTAATCCCCTCTTCTTTCGTTGATTAGAAAATCTGGAAATCCATTGTACTCTTAAAGTATTTTTCCCTTGGGCGAGTAATACTATTTAATCTCATTGAGTCTTCTTCCCGTCAGGCTGAAATATCATTTTGTCTCTGTGCTCTCCTTATCTCGGGTATTCAAAATCCACTGATAATTGTCAGTCAAAATTTGTGCTTATCTCTCTTTACGTGTCTCTTCATTTTCACCGAGGCACGTGTTTGTTTTCTTAAATGCAGCTGCAAGTGTTGGTGCGTACCCTTCTGTATGACGCAGGTGGGACGTGGATTGCTAGCTTCGTACCAATGGCGTTCCCTAGTTGCTAGGCACTGCCCTAGATTGCGTAGTCGGTTTCCGCACGTGGTACTAGTTTAAGGTCATTGGCTTGCAGTTGTTCCGTGTTGTGTTTGGGGCGAAAGAAGGTTGCGTCTCCCCCCCCCCCCCCCACCGTTGATAAATACGCAGTGCAGGCCTTGTATGAGGGCTTTTATGAAAGTTTCTCTATCTGTTTTGTTCGACTCTTAATGTAGAATCTATGTATCTTTTTCGATCGAGTTTCTAGATGTTAGAAGCGATCTGGATCTTATAGCTTTGCAGATTTGTCCGTAAAGATGGTTACTTATGAAGAAAAGATGATTTTCGTTGTCTGGATATTTCTGTGCTGAAAAAGAGATGGTTTCTATTTTTCCTTCCGTGATGATACATTGCTGTTTTATAGGCTTCAGGGATTGGAAACGTCTGTTATGACTCTCTGAGTATATAAACTTCGGTTAGAATGTTTCTAGGGTGATGATTATTTGTATGGAGTGTTATTTGAATGATATCTCGTTTGATCCTCGCCTATTAATTATGTGGAAATGTAATGAGCAGCTGGAAGAAATGTCTGCTTAGCGAGTTTATAAGTTTGGGAAATGGAGATGGACGTCGCTTGTCAAGATTAGAAAAGATCCATTGTGGTTTAGTATGGTGGATATTCGTCACCTCTACCTTCGATCTAGCTGTCATAACTTAAAATAAAGATGATGTAAGGCAAATCATATTATCATGATTTTTTTTTTTTTAATCAGTTTGACAAGCATAAAAGAAAGCTAAACATTAGTATTGTAAATATCAAAATTTTCTTTAATTAGATATCAAAAGAAAAAGGAACTGGCTGATGTTAAGTAAATAAGTTGTAAGTATGAAAACTGTACATTTGTAGGTTGTTATTACCTATCATATTTTAATAAATAATTTTTATGTATCGTAGTTTGAACCTAACTAAAAATATCGAAATTTTGTGTTTCCTGTAATTCAAAACTAATTAGAATTCATTAAAAAATTTGTAATTTAAATTTAAACTTTGTGTTTGTTTTTCTCTAATGAATTGAAGTACTTTATTTTATTTTATTTTAAATTTAATTTTAAGATATCTTCTACTGCTAGGTATCTCCTAGCCCATTTCGGACCTTGGTTTTCCAAAAATGTAATGTTAATTAACTTTTTTTATTTTTTTCTAAAACACAACGCATTTCTTTAATTGCCATGATTTCTTAAATTCTATAGGATCTTTAATGAGTAGTTTGGATGTAATTAAATCTAATTTTGGTTAATGATGAATAATCAATTTTATTTAAAGAAGTAACTTAATGGTAATTAAGTTATTAGGTTAAAAGTTAAAAAGTTACTTGCATACAATGCATTTTCATTGTAATAGTTAGCACCTAAGCAAATTTACATTGTAATAATTGGCGCCGTGACTTTTTGTAGTTGAGATTTTTTTAAAAATTATTTATCTTGTTGTAAACTTTTTTTTATTTTTTAATATAAAATTTTGCTTAATTTTTTTTCTCTCTCTCTTTTATGATGGTGTGCATTCTGAGCTTACTATTGTTCCTTGACGATCTAATGATAGTTAGACTTAGCCAATATGATACAATATCTGACGTAATGTAAGACGGATGATTGTATGGTTTATTTTGTTTCTTCTTCTGGTAAGACTATTTTTACCTTCTTTGCATGATTTCGGTAAATTTAATTTAAATATTATATATATATATATATATACAGTCGGTAACAAAAGTGTCCGAACACTAGCAAAAATTCCTATTTAAAAAAGTACACTTAATACTGTTTTGTTAAATAAATCCTTGTCGAATCACGTTCTTAGTCAGTCTAAGAACAGGATTCGACAAGGATTTATTTAGCAAAACTGTATTAAGCGTGCTTTTTTTTATATAGGGATTTTTGCTAGTGTTCGGAAACTTTTGTTACCGACTGTACATAACTAAAAATTGCTATTTCTTTTATTGTGTGATATTATGCTTTATTGTGTTTGGCTGGTTGAAAGAAGAGCTCTGTCAATTGAAATAAAAAAATAAATGTATATATAAAAAAAATTATTTTGGTTGGATATGGTTAAGGAAAATTTATGAATGCAGTAAATAGGCTTTTGGACAATTAGAAAATTTTGTTTTGAGGGTAATGTTGATAAATTTTAAATTTCTTGTAAGTCTGTTTTTGTAAAAAAAAAAAAAAGTAAAGGAAATGCAGAATTCTTCTTACTTCCTATGAATTGAAATTATTTTTAGAAATTGGTTTTTGCAGAAGAGTTAGAACTGTTTTTATGTGGTACATATTTATGCAAATTTTAAATTTTGATATTTCTACTTTTATTGGTATTTTGGGAAAAATGATATGTAACTTTTTCATTTTCAATGTCATTTTTGGTGAATTGAGTCATAAGAGAGAAGGATTTTTTCGTGTATAAAATTATTTTTCTGTGATTAGACAAAATTCTGAAAAATTAGAGTTAAAAATTTATTTGTTTTACAATTTGTTTATTATGAGAGAACTTCTGTCTATGGTTGCAGGCTAAAATTTTTTTGAAAAAAAAAAATTAACCTATATATTGCAATTAATTTTAATCTGTTTTCAAAAGGAAAAAAATTGTTAATTTTGACTTGTAAAAAATTCAAATTTAAGGAATTTTAGTGTAAAAAAAAAAAAAAAAAAAAAAAAAAAAAAAAAATCTTTCTTATATTTTATATTCATGTACAGGGTGGCCATAATTAAACTGCAAGTGTTCAAAGGGTGCTGGAGAGAAAACTACTGGGGAAATTCCAGTGAAATTTGGTACGTTTCAGAACATGCGCAAATCAAATATGAAAAAAAAGAAAAAATTGCCATTTTCACCCAATAGATGGCACTGTACCATATTTCAACACTCACCGGTGGCATATACAACTTCCAAAACCGATAGACAGAGCATAATGACATTCTAAGAAGCATATATACAATATAAAACATCACTTACAGTTTATCAAAATTCCATAAAATTCGCTTCAGTAATTAAATTTTTACAGTATGATGTAATAAAAAATTAACGTAAATTAAGATCACAAATTAAACAATCTATAAAGACGCTTTGGAAAACAATTAAACCACTGTTTATTCAATGAAATTATCACATGATGTGCTCAATATGCGAACCACCAGATGCAACCACATGCTGAAAACGTAAAACAGCATGGTCCACCGTCGCATTAAAAATCTCTGTTGTAAGACACCTCACGTGTCTCCTTATACTAGATTTCAATTCAGCAACAGAAGCATGTTGTTCTCTATAAACCTTACCTTTCAGATGTCCCATAAATAAAAATCGCAAGCATTAAGATCCGGTGAACAAGGGGCCAAGCGTTTTCGAAACCTCTGCTTATGACTCGGTCCGCACCAAAGATATCATGTAGCAATTTTTTAACAGGTTTAACGATGTGAGGGGGTGCTCCGTCCTGCATGAATATTGTGGTTTCTAAGCAATGTCTCTCTTGCAATGCTGGAATTAATTGTTTTCTCAACATCGCACCGTAGCTAGTCCCTGTAACACTACAGCGTTTGGGACCACTTGGAGTTGGGGTCTGAAAGAAATATGGGCCCAAAAGAAAATCACAAGCCATTCCACACCATACAGTTACACATTCGGAATGGAGGGTTTTTCCACGTTTAGCGTATTGGTTGCTCGTTCCCCATATCCTGCAGTTATGCGCATTTACACTACCTGATAGTGTAAAATGCGCCTCGTCTGTCCACAAGATCTTCTGTATCCAAGTGTCATCCTCACTGATTTTCGACAGGACAAAGTTTGCAAAATCAATTCTTCGGGTGTCATCACGAGGTTTCAATTCTTGAAGCATTTTAATTTTATACGGGTAACGTCACAGAATGTGGCGCAACACTTTATGCACAGTTGACCAGGGAAGAGATAATGTCCGAGCCCCACTTTTTGATCTCACTTGTTGCAGCATACTGGCTCTTGAATTGCTACTCGTAGTAGCAATAGCGTCATCAATTTGTTGCACTGTTTTCGGGTTTACGGGACACCGCCCTCTTGTGCCTGGAATAACGCCCAATTCTCCTGTTTCTTCAAATTTAGAAATCATATTTTTCAATCCATTGACACTCATTGGACCTCTTCTTAATCGTTTCATACGCCGCTATTCTTTCATAGTAGCTGAATGATTGCTACCATTCTGATAGAATATCTTCACTAACAATGCACGTTCCTTCTTATTCAGAGTCATGATTGAGCATTACTCAATGTGGTCTTGTTTTTATACTGTTCGATGTGCTTAAAATTTGCATATATGCCGTCGATAAGCATTGAAACAAGGCACAGCGCCATTTATCGGGTGAAAATGGCGATTTATTTATTTATGTATTAATTTTTGCATATTTGTCTTGCGCATGTTCTGAAACGTGTAGATACCCAATTTCACTGGAATATTTCCAGTAGTTTTCTCTTCAGCACTCCTTGAACACTTGCAGTTTTATTATGGCCACCCTGTATTTACACACTTTCTTATATTATTTATGCCCACAGTATTTATCTATGTTTACACAACACAAAATTTATATGACTTTGTATATTTGAGTAATTACACGTCATATTTATCATATTTATATATATATAATTTTATAACCCAATTCACAGTGGTAATTTTTGTTTTCTTTTCCTAACTTTGTTTTCTGCTCTGTGGTATGAAATCTTTATTCATAATTTGAGGTAAATTAATTTGGGTTGGGCAGTTGTAATTTATAGGTTAGGAAAATTTTGTATGTAAAATTCTTACTTAGATTTTTTTGGGGTAGAGTAAAGCAGTTCAAAAAAAAAAAAAAAAAAAGACTGATACTTCGGGAAATTCGGGCAGTGACGGTTTCACATTGTATATTGTTTTTATATGAAACGTTTTAGAGGATTTCAAATCTAAGAACTAATGTAACGGCGTTTTTTTAAATTTTAGATTTTACAGTTGTGGATTTTTCTATTCCAAGTTAAAAGCATTTAGTACATTGCGTATCTGTATAAAAATTGAACCATAACAATATTTCCCAGGTTCACCAAAGTAATTAGATTTTTTCTGCTTTAACACACTTACATGGTTGTTCTGTGAAGATTATTGCTAAATATCGTAAGAAATTTCAAAACAGTGAATTTATGGCAGTCTCTGTCCAAATTTAAACTCTTCAAAATTTATTTACTTCATTTCATAATTTAACAGTCTCCCATAAGAAAATAAACAGGTATTATAAAAATAAAATATAAAAAGAGGACAATTTCCTCCCTCCTCCCCCCAAAAAAGTAAACAAAAATAAAAATAATGTTGCTTGCTGGGAAAGAATAGGACAAAGTAACAAATCCCTATGTTTGAAAACTCAATAAGTTAAACAAAATTACATTTTTACTCAAAACTTTAAGACAAATATTAATTTCCAAATACTTTCCCAGCAAGCTAAATTGCCCATAAATAAACAACAAAACTTTAATGAGTACATCTTAATAAAAAGCATCTTAGCAACAATAATCACAATACGTTTAATTTTTTTTTCTCTGTGTTTTATTATTATTTATTTAAATTTTAGAATCTTTGTTTGTTAAATCCTTATCAAGACAAGCAAAAAGAGTCTGATAAACAAGAAAACAGAACCTGATAATTTTTACAAACTATTTATTCATTGAAAGTTCAAAACAAAATTTAGCAGAAATGACATAAAGCTTTACTCTAACCTTATACGTAAATATATCAAATATTCACATGACTCAAGGCGGCATAAATATTTAGTACCTAAATAAAATCAATTAAATACAAGTAATAACATTTCATTGTTCTTTTTTTTTTTTTTTTTTTTTTTTTTTTTTTTTTGCACAAACACAATTAAATCTTTTTATTTTTGATAAAAAAAAAAAAAAAAAAACATATTTACCCGACACCTTGTACTTCACAGTGGGAACGTCAGTGGGTGGCTAGTTGTCCAAAAGCGCTCAACAATTTTGGTTGCCCTTTTTCTGGAAAATCCTAGGAGCAGGTTCCACACTATAACACTTTTGAAGATAAATCTATCTGGACCTGAGAAGCTACAAAATACTCCACACTTTCGCTTTACTAATATCAGAAAATGGAGGGCAGACCGAACAACAAACGTAGCACAACTTCTGGATTTTTCCCTAAGTGGAGAGAACCGTGAGCCATGCATCTTCAAAAAATACTTGAAAGCATATTCCCAACATCTACCGAAGCACTCCTTTTCAGAAAAACTTTTCATACAAAATTTTCACACTTCAATGTCTCTATAACTGCTACGATCACGTGCACATAGACCAACATAGTGAGCAGGGCTGTCTTCATCTACTTTTCTGATGACCGGATTTAGACTTTTCTACATGTAAATTGAAACTATCACCAACAAGATCTACCCATTGATTTAGAGACACAATCTCGGAGAAGGGACATCAAGTGGCAGTTCAGAAGACCACTTTTTTTTTTTTCTTTTCCAATTATCGAATTGTGTAGTAAAATTCTTCTTATCCACACTGCTAGCACAAATGACAGTTGAGATAACAAAATTCGGATTAAAAAGGTGCCAAAAGGGCCCTTTTCCAGGGGACAAAGCCTTACTCAAAAAACTTAAATTTTTATTCCATGCACCAAAATTATGTATCTACACCTCAGTTGATAAAACGCTCCCCTCCCCCCCCCCCCAAAAAAAAGGACGCTACCACTGCCTGTTGCCAATATCAGATCATTAAACCTTTATCGAAAACATTTTTTAGCCAATCAGGAACGTAACGAGTTTCGCAGGTCATAACGCAGGCCTCGACCTGACCTTGCCGCCAGAACAAACCTGCGACCTTGAGTGATAAGGTCAAAAGACTCTTTCAACCCCTCATGTATACAGGAGGAGTAAAATATGCTATCCTATCTTTGAACGATGGAACAAGTATTACAAAAAGGAACCTTTTCAAACCAGATACTTACTTTATTTATTACACACTTTGGATTACTTTTCCAGAGTTAAATCTTTAATTCAAATCCAATTGACATAATTCAAAATTTTCTATTCAATTTTCTTTTCTTTTTCTTTTTTCTTTTTTTTTTTTTTTTTTTTTTTTTTGTTTTTAAAAATAACAAGCGAAGTTATTAAATCGTTTTCACACACTTTTTTTTTTTTTTTTTTTTTTTTTTTTTTTAAACTAGCAAAACTTTTAAAGAAATCATTGTTATAAAATACTTCATAACACTAAAAAGGGGCCCACTGTCAAGTTTTTCTGTTTACAAATTTTTGATGTTTCAAAATTATTCTTTAACCACATTTCTTGCGACCATGGAAGACTCTGCGCAAGTGCGGATTGAACGAGTCCAGTGTTAAAATAGGGGTGACTGAGAGAAAACAAGCGATAAGGGAACACCGAATAACTGGATGTTTGCCAAATAACTATCTCTCGGCCAATTTTGCATCCCTCCAAACTTTTGGACTCGGCCTTACTGCTAGGAGTAGAAAACGTGGTCGCACTATATTTGCACCCTTTTTACTCCTTCCCCCTTTCTAAGTGAGTCTACTGACACGGGTTACTATTAAAAGAATAACGAGGAAAATTTGACCCCCTTTTCAATAAGGTTTGCCATCACTGGTATAAACGTTGCTGGAATAGGATGTTACTCGCTTTTTGTAGTACTATTGTCATTGCTGATAAATCGATTGAAATTTAAAGAGTGTGGTTTTATTCTGTGAAACTGAATTAAGAGTGCTTAACTTACTTCTTTTACGAATGAGTTGCGTTTGAAAAATATCGTGAATAGTGTTACTGCTGTTAAGAATACTAGGCTAGTTGCCTGGTTCAAACGACGATTGATATGACCAATCCTCTGATTGTTCTTCCTTCGCTTCTATGCATTTAAACTACTAAATTTGCTTTTTAGCTTTACTGGAGTCTGATTCTTTTTAATGCACTCGGTATCTTAACACGTTGAGTGCCACGCGAATTCTTAATAAAATTCCTGTCAGGCCACGCGTGCTTCAAGAAAATCCATTAAAATGCCTTAATGATATAATCCTCCAATAAATGAAAATTAAGTAAATTTTAAATAAATTTTCAGTAATTACTTAAAACAATGTAAATTCTTTAGTTTTATATCATATTGTACACTGTCAGCCACCGGTGGCAGACGCGGCCTAAACGGAAAGTTCAGTGTCAGCCACCGATGGTAGACATGGCATTCAACGTGTTAAACTCTATTCACATTTTTGTGATCGTGCATTTTTTCTATGTTATTTATTAGCAACAGTGATCGAAAGTTTGTTTGATCAGGCACTATTATTTATTTACAGTATCTGACATAAGTGAAGGCACATTTTCTAATCTAGATGTTTTGTCGAATATCTAAAAGAATATTTCATGAATCCTCTTGAAACTTTAGACGTAAAAAGAACATATTATACTACATTTATTCCAGTTAAAATTTTGTCCTTGAGGCTAAATGATGATCAGTCACGAATTAACCAAAAAATACAATCTTTGGAGTAACCCTGTAGAAAATAATGCTTGAAATGTAGCTACTAGCTATAGTATACGATTATGAGCCTTTATTTAATTATAGACAAAAATTTACTTGTATATGACAATTGCATTGTAACATTTAGAAAGCTGAACATATATTATACACAACATGCTGGAATCAGATTATAAAAATATTAAATATCTCATGAAATATAAGTACTTTTTGCTAAATAATTTTTAACTGTGCATGCGCAAAGTTTAGCAAAATTTCTTTTGTATAATTTATTACACAAATATATAGACTAACTCTAAAACAATCCCTAAGAAAATGTCGTTAAAACTCAGAAAAATAGCGTTGATACAAAAGTTTATTTTTAAGTACTTTCAAACAGATGCAAAACGCTAAGGGATTTTACCCATAGTTTTATTTTGAATCAACGAACAATTACGAACATAAGTGAATGTACACTTCGCATTTTTTTTTTTTTTTTTTTTTTTTTTAAATAGAAAGTTTTAAACACTTAAAAACTATTATTTTTACTAAAAGACATTGTTTATATAATCGTTTATATAATCTTTAGAATAATATAATGATACATAATGTTAACTAAAAAATATTAATTTAATATTCAAATTAATAAACTTACAAAAATAAACAGAATTTTTAAAGCTGAAATTGAAAGTCAAAAGTGAAAGCACAGTAATTGTAATATTAGCAGAATAAAAGGTATAGTAGTCAATATTATTGACGATACATCAGATACTGAAGATTATATAAACAATATGTTTCAGTAAAATTAATGGTTTTCAAATATTTTCACCATTTTTTCAGAAAATGCAAAGTGTGCCTTTCCCTATGTCCAAGACTGTTCGTCAATTCAGAATGAAAATGAGTAAAACCCCTTATTGTTTTGCATCTGTTTGAAAGTACTTGAAAATACAATTTTCTATCGGCGATATTTTTCTGAGTTTTAACGACAACTGCTTGGAAATTTGTTTAAGTTACTCTATGCATTTGGCTAATAAATTATGCAAAAGAAATTTTGCTAAATCTTGTGCATGCGCAGTTAAAAATTATTTAGTAAAAATGCTTATATTTCATCAGATATTTAATATTTTTATAATCTGATTGCAGTATGTTGTGTCTAATGTAATATGTCAAGCTTTCTAAAAGTGAGAATGACTTGGTTTTAAAATTCGGCATGTCATAAATAAAAAACGGTCGGAAAACTGTCAACATAATTGAAAAAACTTTTGTATCTCCGTTAATATAAATGCAATTCTCATATAAATTTATGGCTATAATTAAAAAAAGACTCATAATCGTATAATATAGGTACAACTCATTTCAAGCATTATTTTTTTTAAGAGTGATCCGAAAGATTATATTTTTTGGTTTATTTGGGACAGATCCCCTTTTAATCTTAGGGACAAATTTTTTGCTGTAATATATGTAGTACAACATGTTCTTTTTACCTCTAAAATTTCGAGAAGATTCATGAAATATTTCTTTATATATTCGACAAAAACCTCTATATTAGAAAGTGTGCCTTCACTTATATCATACTGTACATTTATCTTTTATTTGTTCATTATAAATTTTGTTTGCCGTACGGAACTATATAATTCATTCTCATAATGTTAAGAAATGTTTCGCAATCAATGTTTGATGCATAATGCTTGCCTGTTCGTTCCACTTTAAATCCAATTAAATGTAAAACTGTTTTACCAAATTTTTCATTTATGTTCTTTATGGTTGGAGTGACATATGGTTGGATAACTGAAATTTCGAAAAAAATATTTTTAGTTTACTATTGATTTTTAAATTTTAAAAGTTTTATTTTTAAATATGAATAAAATAACAAATTATCCTGCGAATATTTTAACATTCATAGTGCTTGAATACTTTCAAGTAAAATTATAGTTAAAAATGTCTTAGACATTTATATTTCACGATATTAAAATATCATTCCTTCTAGAACTAAAATTAAATTTCCAAAATTCCAAGCTGATTTCATTTAAAAAACATTTAGCCTGGTCAACCAATGCCATTATTTGAATTGAATTTGAATATTTTAGTTGGAGAGCTGTTTTCACGTAACTGATCATCAAATAAAGTTATTCTCATGAATGAACAATTTCATTCTTTTTGAAAGAGTAGAATATTGAACAACTATTATGAATTATTTGATCATAATACGAAATCTTTAAACACCCAATAAATATATACGAATAAATATGAATGTGCAGAGTTTAAAAGTATTTTATAAATTTTGGAATAGTAAATGCTCTATGCTATGATTATATGAAAACAGAAAAGTAGAACAGTGTTGAATACTATGTAACAAGTTTGGTGTACATGTAGAAGAAACTTTTTAATATCCTTATTAACTCTCTGTTATTCTTTTATTACAATCTTTTGTTACTTTGTTTTATGCTTTAATTGCTTGTGTTAATTAATTTATAAGCGATATGTCGAACTGAAACAGCAATATAAAGGAAAGTTTTTCTTGTAGAAACTGATGCTATGGTAAAGACGAATTGCATAATTATAGAAAAAACTTAAAAGGGAAAATACGTGACGAACAAATATTTAAGTAGATTCGTATATTTTCTATGCTTTCAAATAAATTTAATGATACTTAGAATTTAGGTATGCAATTAAATATTCGACGTGTTTTATATGTAGTAATTTTCATGCCAGTTTCTAATTTCAAGTAAAAATATTAGAAATCAAATGCAGCAAAGTATTTCTTTTTCTTTTAATTTTTGTTTGTGAGTTTTAAGTGGAAGATAGGTTAGTCACTATTTTCATTATCATAGTTGAAAAAATTACTTAATAAATTAGTTTTGTTAAAATTTTACGTAATCACGAGCAACTACTAATTATTCATAAATTAAATAATAAAATACTTTCTCTTTCTGATGAATTTTTATGAATCTGTTAATATTAAAAAAAAAAAAAAAATTCGAGAATTTCCGGACGACAACAATTTCTATTTATTCTGAATTTCTTGTTCATTTCTTAACTTCTCAGAAACGTTTTCACTTGAAACTCCACTAGAAAAAAGTAAGCATAAAAAGAAAAAAAAAAAAAGGCTGTCGTTTATGTAAATGTTTGCTTTTTCTGTTCACAGGCTGACTTCTCTCCATGTCTGTAATGGTTCTCTCGAGCGGGATAAAGAGACAACTATTTCATCACTTGAATATCTCATTGCCTTTGGCGTTAAATTTGTGTGATGAAGAAATAATTTATTCTTAATGTTTCATTTGCAGTATTTTGAAAAGTCATAAAGTGGGAAAATATTTTCTAAAACCATTTTCTTATATAATTAGAGAAAAATGGATCCTCTTTTTGTAAACTTCTTTGTTAAAATAGAGGTTTATCTGGGAGTTTAAAAATCAAGTGCGCCAAAAAATATGTATGATTGTATTAAATATACTTGCCGATATTTATATATATATATTTCGAAAGTAACACTCCTCCTTAAAAGTTTAGCAAGATTTGCAAATGATAAGTTTTTTTTTTATTTTTTTTTTTTTATTTAAAAATTTATCTCTCGATGAAATGTTTTCAAACGATGATTAAAGAACTGGGTCTTCCTCATCTTTCTCAGTAAAGATTGGTTTAAGACAACATTTAAAGAGCCGGTAACAAATTGAGCAAAATCAATAATGATTGTAATCACCCTGTATCATTAAATGAACGAAATGATCTGTAACTTTAGGATATATTGATATAGACCCAGAACAATTTGTAGATGAATTTGTGTAACAATAGCATGTTGAATAACGGAGATATAAGCATTTATTTTAAAAAACACACACACACATACAAAAAAAGTACTTTATTTATTTATAATAATCAGACTTTTACACAAAAATTAGTCTCACTTTCAGATAAATTGAAAAAACACTTTTGAAACAATATATCTCAATCGGAATACAAATATCTTAAAATCTCATGAAATATAAGCATTTTTATGACAAACGTTTTTACTGCACATGCGCGAAAGATGGAACATTTTTTATTACATAGGTTAAAAGCTATATATATTGGGCAACATTTGTCAAAAGTTCATTTGAATAAAGTAAAAATTAAGCAAATTGTTGGCAAAAGAACGAGCTAGTTACAGGTATTTTTCCAGAGCTGAAATTTGAGTTTTTCACATGCCGCGTAATGAATTTGAAGATCCAATCATTTCAACCATGCTCCAAAAGTATATTTTTGTGAAAAAACACTTATAAACTTGTAACTCTAACATAATTTTGTTTATTTACTATGATTTGTGAGATTATAAAAGATTAGATTTTTCACACACACACACACAAAAAAAAAAAAGAAGTTTTTGCAAAGAAGTTGAAATAATTTGGATCTTCAAATTAACCACTTAACGTTCCGTTTTTTTTTTTTTTTTTTTTTTTTTTTTTTTTTAAATCTGCTATTACAAAATGTTTCAGTTTTTATGTTTCTTTCATCTTTATTAGTGATAGAATAAAATTACATAAGTAAGTTGACCATACAAAGTTTCTCGTACCCGAACAAAAAAAATTGGAAAATTACTTTTAAATGCATGATTTAACACGTTGCAGTGGGAAAAAGGAAAAAACGGATGCCCGAGTATACTCGGGCTAAAACGTTAAATGTACGCGGCATGTAAAAAAATTCTTATGAAATTTCAACTCTGGAAAAATACCTAAAATGGAGCCCGTTCTTTTGCGGACAATTTGCTTAATTTTTACTCTATTCAAATGAACTTTTGACAAAAAATGCCCACTATAACTAGCATTCAACTTTAGCTTATATAATCAAAATTTTCCTATCTTTCGCGCACTCGCTGTGAAAACGTTTTTCATAAAAATGCTCATATTTCATGAGATACTTAGGATATATGTATTCCGATTGCAGTATATTGTTTCAAAATGTTTTTTCAGTTTACCTGAAAGTGGGAATAATTTTCTTTTAGAACTCTGCGTATTATGAATAAAAAACATGCTGATTTTTTTTGGAATTTTAAAATAAATGCTTATATCTCCATTATTTAATATGGTATCGTCACACAAATTCATGCACAAATTAAACAGTGTCTCTATTAACATATCTTAAAGTTCATTCTGTTCACTTAACGATACAGGGTGATCAAAAACAATATTGACTTTGCTCAATTTGTTACCAGCCCCCTAAATGTTGTCTTAAACCAATCTTCACTGAAAACATGAGGAAGACCCTTTTCTTTAAATACCCAATGTTTAAAAACATTTCATCGAGAGATAAGTTTTTAAATAGAAGAAAAAAAAAACTGATTGTTTGCAAATCTTGCTCAACTTTTTAACAGGAGTGTCTTTCAAAATTGTGTAATGTTAACACGTGCCGAATTGACAGAAACGTACTATTTCGTTCATTTAATGATGGTAATCACAAGCATTATTGATTATGCTCAATTTGTTACCAGCCCATACCTAATGTTTGAAAACATTTCAATGGGAGAAAAGTATTTTTAAACTGAGGAAAACTGGTCGTTTGTAAATCTTGCTAAACTTTTGGGCAAGAGTGTAGAAGCTATTGATGGTAATGCAGATGAATATATTAAAGTGTGAAAAAGGCAGGAAGGTTTTTTCAAATTAAGAAAAAATAATATGAATATGAATTGTAATAAAATGTTGCTCATTTGATAAATGTATTACAATTCAAAATTAATACATTAAAAAAAAAAAATGGAAAAGGGAAAATATATAGCACAATGAATCAGTTTTAGATCAACGAGAAAACATATTTATAAACGAGCATAAAATATATTAACGCTTTATTTCAAAGTATATCTTTCATTTTTTTTTTTGTAAGTGCTATTAATTCAGTTAGAAATATATGACAATGGAAAAGCCAATGCGTCATATATATATACAGTCGGTAACAAAAGTGTCCGAACACTAGCAAAAATTCCTATGTAAAAAAGGTACACTTCATACGGTTTTGTAAAATAAATCCTTATCGAATCACGTTCTTACTCTGACTAAGAACAGGATTCGACAAGGATTTATTTAACAAAACAGTATTAAGTGTACTTTTTTTATATAGGAATTTTTTGCTAGCGTTCGGACACTTTTGTTACCGACTGTATATATATTATAAAAGCTATGAATACATTTACTTGATATAAGAACTAAAAACTATGTGAAACAAGGACAAAATCCAAACAAATGAAATTGAAATAACAATAAGAAGGAGCAGAGGCTACATATATAAATGCATATATTTTGCCTAAGGTACATAGAAAATATGAAAAAAAAAAAAAAAAATCTCCATTAAGTAAATAATATAATGTATGAAATTTTCTACTTAAAAAAAAATCATAGATTTATTATTATTATTATTATTATTTTAGAAAAATAATTTGACGCTATGGGTTATTCAAAATTTCGGTATCAGAATTTTATTTACAAATTATTACTTCTTTTTGAGAAGAAATATATTAAATATTTTCTTAAATAATATTTTTCAGGCTAATTTTGAATTGTTGCGTTAGTTCTAATTGCATTTCTTTCTTTTTCTTTTCTTTTCATTCATTCTTTTTTTTTTGGTTTTCTTTTTCTTTTCTTTTTTTTTACGCATTTAGAGATGATTTTTGCAATTTGCTCGAATAAGGGCCATGCTATTATTATTTCCGTTAAGAGTCTTACTGATTAAAAGAATAATTATATTAATGTGTAATGTTCTCATTTTTCACAAACATAATTAATTAAAGCAGATTTAATCCATTAGGTTATGTTATAACCATTATGCATGTAATTTATTATGACAGCAGAATAAAGAGCGTGATTAATTAAGTAAGGAAGATTTTGCGTTTCAGAAACAAGTGTGTTAAAGTAAAATTGAAACAATGTATACATGTAACATTTACAAATATTACGGTAAATTTGGAACTTCGGTTGAGGCATAAATTTAGTCTGTTTTGCTTGGCTTTAAAATTCTGCCGTATCAGAAGATTTCTAATTGTTTGACATATGACATTCGTTATTGAATAAATGTATATATGCTTGCAATTAAACCTGAAAATGTGCAAATTTGAAGCCATTCTGTGCTATATTGCGATAAAACACAGAGTTTTAGAGTAATAAAATTAACGATTTAGCAACATACCACTTTTTTACTTTCTTCTATATGTAATATAGAGAAAGTATTGGATTCGCGAAAATTTTCGAAGTCCACTTTTTGATGGATTTACATGTTTTGGGATGTGGAGAACACGAATTAATAGTTTTTAGAAAATGTCTGTCTGTCTGTCTGTCTGTCCGTCCGTCTGTCTATCTGTATCATTTTTTTGTGGACGCTGTATCTCACGAACCAATGAATGAAATTTAACCAAACTTGGTATTTAGTTGCACCCTGACATAAACTGGTGCTGATTAGATTTTGGGATCAATCGCTCAATAGGTGGCGTTGTGATCGCATTTTATGTAAATTTTTAACATGGCAGCATAGGACAAAATTCCGTATAAATTGGCATAAAGAGAGTTATTTTACACTTGTGATTGTAAAATTAATATGAGTTATTGATAATAGTAGTAGTTAGCTAGGAAAAAAATTTTGTGCATGTGGGGGCATCGGTTCCCCCCCCTGGGGGGGAAGTACCCCCCCGGGGAAGTAAATTTTCAAGATGGGTATCTTTTGAAAGCTCTCGTTGATAATAGTAATAGTTAATTGGGAAAAAAATTTTGTGCATGTGGGGGCATCGGTTCCCCCCCCACCGGGGGGGGGAAGTACCCACCCGGGGGGGCAAAGTTTCAAGATGGGTATCTTTCGAAAGGTCTCGTCAATACCTTTAAAACGAATGGTTGAACCATAAATCTGTGATAATTTAAAACAAAGTTATCGATTTTTTTTACTTTTAACAAAAAAAAACTTAGAAAAAAATCGCAATTTTTTTTTTTAACGAAATTTAACCAAACTTGGTATTTAGTTGGTCCCTGACATAAACTGGTGCTGATTATGTTTGGGGATCAATAGCTCAACAGGTGGCGCTGTGATAGCATTTTATCTAAATTTTTAACATGGCAGAATAGGACAAAAATTCGTATAAATGTGCATAATTAGAGTTGTTTTAAACTTGTGATTGTAAAATTAATATGAATTATTTATAATAGTAGTATGTAACTAGGAAAAAAATTTTCTGCATGGGGGGGCATCGCTTCCCCCCTGGGGGGAAATACCCCCCCCCCAGGGGGGGTAAATTTTCACAATGGGTATCTTTCGAAAGATCAGGTTGATAATAGTAGTAGTTAACTAGGTAAAAATTTTTGTGCATGGGGGGGCATCGCTTCCCCCCTGGGGGGGAAGTACCCCCAGGGGGGGATAAATTTTCAAGATGGGTATCTTTCGAAAGGTCTCGTCAATACCTTTAAAACGAATGGTTGAACTATAAATCTGTGATAATTTAAAACAAAGTTATCGATTTTTCTTACTTTCAACAACAAAAAAAAAAAACTGGAAAAAAATCGTACTTTTTTTTTTTTTTTTTTTTAAATATTGTTACTGATTGAATATGTATAGGTAAATATAGAAGAAAGTCTTGTGGTGGCCACAACATACTAGTTTTTTATTCAATTGCGGAGACAGCGGTAAATATTTTTAAACATTTAAAGGGAGAGAATTCCATTGAGAAAGATGTCAGGGATTTTTTTTTTTTTATGTATCACATATATTCATTTTTAGAGGTTTTTAAGAAATACTCTGAATCGTGTAATGAATAAAGGTTTACGTCAGTCAAGTGGAGAATTTGCAAATGTAACGGATTTTGACAAATCAAAAACATCATGCAAACATTTAATTGTCTAGATACATGTGAAGCTGCCACTTTAAAAAGTTAAGATACCCACAGACAAAAAATGGATATCTAAATCTCAAATTATAAATGGGCATAAAATAATTTTTAACTAATTTTACATTGAGAATAGTGTAACAATTAAGGATTTTTTTAATTAGCAAAAATTTTTAATTAAAGTTTTCTGTCATGAAAATAAAGCATTTCTATCGAATGTAAATTTAAAAAGTCAAACGGAATTAAATATTTAATTATAATTGGTAATATTATTGTTTTTGGGAAACGTTTGAGATAAACTCTACACTGCAAAAAATATCTCGTGCCCCTCGTTTTCATGAAAAATAACGTTTAAATGTTTTATTCAATTAATTGTTCTAATCTTAATGAAAGCAATTTAAAAAAATAAAATAGTACATTCCTCAAATTTACCCACCAATGCCGAAATACAACATACTTAAATAAAAATGGTTCATTACCACTCAGGGTTTCCAGATTGAAGTTGTCAAATGAAGCCAAAACGGAAAAAAAAGCAAGTAGATTCTAATTAAAATGACCAATAGAGGGCGCTGTCATTATAAAAAAATGTATAAATTATTAATTAAATTAATTAATAATTAGATAAATTAATAATAATTAATTTATGATAATTATTATAGCACTTTATTTATGTGTTTTTTCTTCATATTACTAATGGAATTTGTGGCCGTTCAAATTCACTTTCTAAATAGAAACAAATATGTTTTGGATTTCTTTATCAAAATATAAAATATAAAAAAGATTGCTTCATCATTAAATAATACTTATTGCTTTAGACACTTCCTTCAATCCTAAAGGAGTTCCAGCTTTGGTTAGTTTCATTTACGATAACCCAGGTACAATATGTATATGGGAAATGGCAAATTTATTTCAACTCCAAAAAATCTTCAAAAACTAATTATTTCCGAAGTTGTTAATATTATTAAATGTCGAAACGTAATTAATCATAAAGATTCAGCAATTTTACCAAAAATATGGTATTATCTTATAGACAGAGATATTTAATTAAATTTTATTTGTTTCTCAGTATACTTATTTAGAAGCCAATAATCTCCTTTTACAGGAACAGACGTCATGATTGCGTTTCTGATACATTACAAGCTCTCTACAAAAGTCTCTTACAAAATACATGTAATTTAAAGTCCATTGATTCTCCGCACTCAATCTCTACAAGTTCTTCTCCAGAAGTTACCGCCATGGCGACCTATTCCAGTTTCTATCTACAAGCTTCTCCGGTTTCTCCTTTTCCGAGCAATCACCTCACTGGTTCCACATCTGAAGTACTAATCTGTGACATGATGTTACCTCCTTGTGGCCCAACCCAGTTCCTACACTGTTAAAAAAATGCAGAAAAAATACAGAAATTCTCTGTGATTTCAGAAAAAAAGTCGTAAAATACGTTTGATCTACGTAATTTTTCCGTAATTTACGCCTTTTTTTCTGAAATTACAGAGAATTTCTGTATTTTTTCTGCATTTTTTTAACAGTGTATCAATTTTATCCTGCGATTCGTCTAAAAGTGACTTTTTGATGAATGCCGTTTCAATCATTTCCTTCCACATCAATTCACAAGGGTCAGTCTCAGACCGTGGCCATTAATATCTGCCTATAGTGCAACACTAGAGCGACGTAAACCCAATCAACCAACCAACTATCTACATCAAGCTTAACTGCATCTATAACTGTAAGATATTGAAGTAGAGTCGGTAACAAAAGTCTCCGAACACTAGCAAAAATTCCTATATGAAAAAAGTACACTTAATACAGTTGTGTTAAATAAATCCTTGTCGAATCCTGTTTTTAGACTGACTAAGAACAGGATCCGACAAGGATTTATTTAACAAAACTGTATTACGTGTACCTTTTTCATATAGGAATTTTTGCTAGTGTTCGGAGACTTTTGTTAACGACTGTACAGTCGGCAGCAAAAGTATGCGAGCACTAGTCAATAATTCCGATACAAAAAGTACACTTAATACTATTTTGTTAAATAAATCTTTGTCGAATCATGTTCTTATACTGACTAACAACATGACTCGACAAGGATTTATTTAACAAAGCAGTATTAAGTGTACTTTTTTTAGACAGGGATTACTGCTAGTGCTCGGATACTTTTGCTGCCGACTGTACAGTCGGCAGCAAAATTATTGAGGCACTAACAATAATTCCTATTTAAACGATGGGCACCTAATACTGTTTTGTTTAGTATATATTTGTCAAGAGTCATGATCTTAGTCTTATACCGTTTATAAAAAAGTAATTTGGTAATAAAAATTTGCGATCAAACTAAAAAAAAAAAAAAAAAAAAAAAAAAATCATGAAAAGTGTGGATATGTGCTTCAATAATTCCTATATAAAGAAGTACACTTAATACTGTTTTGTTAAATAAATCCTCGTCGAATCATATTCTTAAACTAACTAAGAATATTATTCGACAAGGATTTATTTAACAAAAACAGTATTATGTGTACTATTTTTACATAAGAATTATTGCTAGCACTTGAATAGTTTTGCTACCGACTCTATATTGTGCTGCACTTTAAGAGTAAGTTTGTGAACATGTGTTCCTGATAATGCTTTGTTAATCAAAGCGAAAATCTTTGAAAATGTATATTTTTATTGTGAATAAGTTTGTAATAAATCTAATGTTTTTTATATGAACGCGTTTTTTAGTGTATCTTAACACATAATAATATTTGAAATATTTAAATTTCTCATATATTTTAAAATATTCATGCATATAATTTCAACGAAATGAATTGAGAAATATTATTAATGAATGAGTAATGTAAGAGTATAATTGCTGTTTTGGAATGCAGCGGCAAAAAACTTTTCTTTCCCAATATTTATTTAAAAATTGACTATTATTTAAGTGAATGTTCGTAAAGCGGCAGTTCTTTATATTATATATAATAAAATATATCTTCTTTATATATGTAATAAATAAAGTTTTTATTTTATGTTTATTTTATTTTATTTTATTTTATTTTTTTTACTGACAATAACTTACAGACGAACTACACATAGATAGTTCTATTTTAGAACTCTTCATAACACATATTTAAAAACGTCAAAAATTCTAGTTTGAAAATTCTGATGTATATCAATGTTCCCCATACCTATGATAAAGAACTAAAACTTCAATTGTAATAAAAGTGTAGAAATTAATCTCTCAGTGCAAAATATATATAAAATATAAAAAAATTCCAAAGTTATTTTTGTTAATATCAGCTATATGTAACTTGAAATGAATAACTGCATACAAATGTACAAAATAATTCGAATAACGAATAAATAGTTCTAAGTACAAAAAAACAGTTCGGGGTCTAAAAAATGCTTTTTTAATTATTTGCAGTAAGATGATTCATGGTCCTACGTAACCCCTCCCTCCCCCCTAAAATGTGTCTAAGGCATCCTATTTTCACGAATAACAACGTTATAACATTTTACTTCCCTTATTATAAAAACTAAACAAATTACAAGTAATATATGAAAGATACAAATTACAAGTAGTACACTACTGGTTGCAAAGCCTTTTGCAAGCGTTCCAAATGTATGACTACAGTCGGCAGCAAAAGTATCCGAGCACTAGCAAAACTTCCTATGCACAAAAAGCACACTTAACACAGTTTTGTTAAATAAATCCTTAACGAATCATGTTCTTAGGCTGACTAAGAACAGGATTCGACAAGGATTTATTTAACAAAACTGCATGAAGTGTAACTTTTTTACATAGGAATTTTTGCTAGTGCTCGGATACTTTTGCTGCCGGCTATTTGTAAAAAACTTGCAAAATTTACGTCATCGAAATTACAAGCGTTCCGTTTGTATGTAACCGTATGTGAAAATTCATTTCACTGCTGAAATTTGAATAAATGCAATTAAAAGAAAACAAAGTAGTAGACATCTAAAATTTAACCAGCAGAGCCGAAATACAACTTAGTGAAATAAAAATGGTTCATTACCACTGTACAATATGTTTTTATTATAGGATGTGTGGGACTACCATAGGATCGTCGGATAGATAGCAAAGAAAATAAAACTACAAAGAATATTAAAGTAACTAAGCCTTGTCTAATGGTCCCCATAATTCTAACTAAAGATCCTGAATAAAGAGAGACATTGGACATTGAACGAAAATGGCGGACTTTATTCAAAAACCACTTCATTGAAACATTGCGTAATATTTTCTTACCAACGTTTAATTTTTTCCTTTAGTTTAAAAAAAAAAAAAAAAAGGTTTATATTTACCTTTATAGATCCATGCAGAGGTTGGAGGGCGTAATGCTATCGTATATAATAGATCGAACAAACATGTCATATCGACCGGAGAGTCAATGTCCAGTCCAGTCCCTTATCATATAGCGTCTCCAAGTCAAATGTGCCCGAACTCCCCCTACATGTACAAATATTTAAAATATAAACTTTGAAGAATATATGTGAATATTTAAATTTCTCACATATTCTAAAATATTCATATAATTTGGACAAAATGAACTGAGAAATATTATTAATGAATGAATAATTTGAAAAAATGAAATATGCGGAGGTAAAAAAAAAAAAATCTCAAAATTTAATTAGATTTTGCTGGTAAATTAAGCGCATATTTCGTATATCAGTAGTCCATTATATATGTAAAAATACTTTTTTCTGTTATTAAGTTTAAAAAAATTATATATATATGTATGTATATATATATTACATGTTGTCCTTTATTCTAACAGATTTCTAGAGTAATTCTAAAAATCCATAAATAAATGCCCACTAATATTTTAATTGAAAACCTAATAGCATATCACATAATTAACTTCTGCCAGTCCCAATTACAAATTTTCTACTATGAAGTGAACCAGAGGTTTTAGAAATCGTTGAAATTATTGGAGACGTTAAAATGTCATAGCAGTATAATTAATAATTTTACGAACACTTTAATTTATTGGGTTTCTATGAAGACAAGAAACATATTTTAAATTTTGTATTCTGTTATGTTTTTGATATTGTGTTTAAAAAGGAAATAACTTGAAAATATATTCTGTGTCTTTAGATACATAGTTTACCGATTATATTTTGTCTCATGCGCAACAAACTTCGTGATGCGATTGGATGTACAGTCGGCAGCAAAAGTATCCGAGCACCAGAAAAAATTCCTATGTTAAAAACTACACTTAATACTGTTTTGTTAAATAAATCCTTGTCGAATCCTGTTCTTAGACTGACTAAGAGCATGATTCGACAAGGATTTATTTAACAAAACAGTTTTAAGTGTACTTTTTAGTCATCGGAATTATTGGCTAGTGCTCGGATACTTTTGCTGCCGACTGTATAATGTTATAAATTTCAATATTCCCAAAGTAAAAGTTTAAAACACAGGCTTAAAACTTCGATTTTCAAAGTTTAAAAGCTCAATTTGTGCATAGAAGTATTCATCCTATACTATGGGGACCATATGCATTGTAAACAAATTCTGTAAATTTACTGAAATGTTTATCCAGAATCCATGGAAATTTACAGTAAGTCTTAGTTAAAAGAAAATAATCGAGATTTTCAATCCTTATTCTGAATTTATAGCTATTTTTTTTTATTTAATTTCTCAACAAAAATTGAAAATGAATGTTTCTACATTAGAAAAAGCATTTTACGTCACTAATATATCCTCGTCAATAATTAGTTAAATTAATATTAGTCATTAAAATGTATAAAGTAATTTTTTTTAACATGTCCGTTTATTATTCTTTTTTCTGTAATTTTACATAAGACTTAAGATAATAGATTAACAGTACTTTTCTGTTGAAATTTCTAACAGCGTGTGCTCGAATTTCGAGGACAGACCTTATTTGGAATCGTTTCTCGATGTTTTGAAAAACTGTAGCAACGAAATTATTTTGCATAGTTATTACCGTTTTGGTCTTCCCTCTCTTAGAATTGTTATGATTAAATCATAACAATTACAATTTATCTATAGGCTTTCACCTTTAAAAAAATATTGTAATTCAAAAATGGAGCAATTTCTACTTTAAATTTTAATTCAGTTTTTTTTTTTTTATTTAGTTAGTTAGATTTTCTTTTTTCATCACTAGCCTTTATTTTTAGTCTGTCCTAATTTCCATGAT
The DNA here is from genome assembly GCA_963930645.1 of Salticus scenicus. Lineage (NCBI taxonomy): Eukaryota > Metazoa > Arthropoda > Arachnida > Araneae > Salticidae > Salticus > Salticus scenicus. Next base: position 87,259,881 of record OZ005651.1, read on the forward strand.
AAAGCTCTCAGCCCGCTTAGTAACAACTGTAGATGCGAGACTCTTGTTAACCCGTTAGTAGTCGCTATTTGTTCGATTTGCCGCCCATCCTTCAGTATTGCCAGATTTTTTTATTCGATAGCCACCAAAAATTTTTAGAAGTGGCATTTGATATACATAAAACACGAATAAAATCGAAGAAACGTCGATCACATCCCTTCTTAAAATTATTGGTGACAGTTAAATAAAAAGTACGCAATCTGTAATAGGTGGCGCTGTCTATAGCGACTACTACCGGGTTAAAAAAGATCGTGACCTTTGGATGATATCTTGTCCTTCATGAACCTTAAGGTCACTCCGAAGCGCGGCTTGGCACGTGCGTGGGTCAGTCAGGCTCATTAGCAGAGCAGCTATTTCGCCACTTCTCACGTCCAGTGACACGATCGGCAAACGCGTTGTGGCTGTTGATTGGCGGTAGGGTTTTTGACTGCGTTTTTGTTGCTCGCAGTATGGCAATATTTGGTTCGGTTTAGCTTGGCGCGCGGGAAAAGTTAGTTTATTGAGGCGTTGGTATCGATAACAGTCGGATGATGTGATCGAAAATTTTTGTTTTAGAAGGGGCCTCCCTGACTGGGGCCCTGGCTCTCCGTTTCCTTTTGGATAAAGTTTACCTTGTTGAAAACACTTTCATGAGTACAGTTTACTGGGAGTTCGCTTTTTTGAATCGTTTGGTTTAGATAGCTGAAGTTAAATTGGATCCCCGGAGACAAAATAGCAGCTGTATGGAATAGTAAAAGATGCAGAATATGCAGTGTTCAGAAGAAATATGATTCGACTACCGCATCTTGCTGAGCTTCCTGTGTTTCCTCTGCTGAGGGCCTTAGAATATTATTGTTTCTTTCAAGAGAAAAATAAAAATCCGTAACTTACATTCCGGGCTACAATAGAAACTCTGTGATGTATGCCGAGTGCCCACGCCGACTAGATCTTTGATGTGATGTTGGTCGGTGTATATAGAAATCTAAGAAGGAAAGTTTTGTTTAAAGCCCTTGTGCCAGTCTTGTGCCATATTTGAAGAGCTAGGCGACCGTACTTACTATTGAATAAGAAAAGAAGTCTCAAATATTAAATCCATTTGGGATTTGTACCGAGTGTCACCTTCCAAAACTCCCGGAGCCTGAACCATGTTATGTCGGTAAACTTTTATGTATCTATTTTATTTATTTAGATGGTGTATTTCATTTTTATTGTAGATCAAGATCAATGACTGCTTATGTTTATGTTCCGAATAGAACCACTATTGATCACTATAAAGATTATTTGGGTGGAATGTGCTTTACGGTACTGCTTGGCGACTTGTTTCGATCGCGGATAAAGATGCCAACATTGGTAACTACGGAGTTTATGCGCCGTTGAACGATTGATGTTTGAAATGTGGTAACCTCACCAGGATGTTTTGAAACTATGATTTTCGCGTATGTTATTGTTACCAAACGAAATTTCGTACGTTTTAAAGATTCATGGAGTTTGTGTGAGACGTATTTAGTGATATTTTATTTGGTTTTTATGTACGCGTTACTGATCGATGCGAAACGAAATTTCGTACGTTTTAAAGATTCATGGAGTTTGTGTGAGACGTATTTAGTGATATTTTATTTGGTTTTTATGTACGCGTTACTGATCGATGCGAAACGAAATTTCGTACGTTTTAAAGATTCATGGAGTTTGTGTGAGACGTATTTAGTGATATTTCTTTGGTTTTTATGTACGCGTCACTGATCGATGCGAAACGAAATTTCGTATGTTTTAAGGATTCATGCAGAATGCGGGTGAGGCATCCAGTGATGTTTTTTTTTTTTTGGTTTTCATGTACGCGGAGCGTACAGACGTGCATATTACTGATCGATGCGAAACGAAATTTCGTATGTTTTAAAGATTCATGCAGAATGCGGGTGAGGTACCCAGTGATGTTCTTCTTGGGTTTCATGTACGCGGAGCATACAGACGTGCATATTACTGGTCGCTGAAAAACGAAATTTCATGCATTTTAAAGATTCATGCAGAATGCGGGTGAGGTATCCAACTTAACAACATACATTTAACCATAATACATCCTGAAGATGTCAACAGCACGTCATTTCGTCCACAAGACATCCCGAAGATGTCCCCAAGACATCCTTTCGTCCACAAGACATCCTAAAGATATCCACAGGACATCCTTTCGTCCATAGGACATCCGGAGGACATCGTTTGGAGAAGGTGTCCTTTTAGGGCAGTGATGTTTTCTTTGGTTTTCATGCACGCGGAGCGTACAGACGTGCATATTACTGGTCCCTGCAAAACGAAATTTCATGCTTAATTAAATAAATCCCTTTATTTTGCTTCGTTACTCATGTCATAAAGAGTCCACTACAAGTGGGACGCACCGAGGACGCGGAAGGCCCTCCGGCGAAAAAGCTTTATGACATGAGTAACGAAGCAAAATAAAGGGATTTATTTAATTAAGTATGAGATATGCTTCGTGTTTCTAAAAGCAAAATAAAGGTACTTATTAATTAAGTATGAGATATGCTTCGTGTTTTTAAGAAGTTTTGAAATTTTATGCGTTTTAAATATTCATGCAGAATGCGGGTGAGGTACAGTTGGCAGCAAAAGTATCCGTACTCTATCAAAAATTCCTACGTAAAAAATGTACACTTCATATTGTTTTGTCAATTGAATCCTTGTCGAATCATGTTCTTAGACTGACTAAGAACAGGATTCGATAAGGATTTATTTAACTTAAACTCTATTAAGTGTACTTTTTTTACGTAGGAATTTTTGCTAGTACTCGGATACTTTTGCTGGCGACTGTATCCAGTGATGTTTTTTTTTCTGTTTTCATGTACAGTCGGTAACAAAAGTGTCCGAACACTAGCAAAAATTCCTATGCAAAAAAAGTACACTTCATACGGTTTGTTAAATAAATCCTTATCGAATCATGTTCTTACACTGACTAAGAATAGGATTCGACAAGGATTTATTTAATAAAACCCTACGAAGTGTACTTTTTTTACATCGGAATTTTTGCTAGTGTTCGGACACTTTTGTTACCGACTGTACGCGGAGCGTACACACGCCGAAGCGCAGTGCTAGTGCGATGTTAAATGGAACATTACTTGCGTATCTCAGAGATTGTCGCCGAACCGCAGTTCTAGTGCGATGTTAAATGCAACCTTACTTTCGTATCTCCGAGACTGTCGCCCAATAGCAGTGCTAGTGCGATGTTAAATGGAACCTTACTTGCGTCTCTCCGAGATTGTCGCCGAAGCGCAGTTCTAGTGCGATGTTAATTGCAACCTTACTTTCGTATCTCCGAGACTGTCGCGCAATAGCAGTTCTAGTGCGATGTTAAATGCAACCTTACTTTCGTATCTCCGAGGCTGTCGCCCAATAGCAGTGCTAGTGCGATGTTAAATGGAACCTTACTTGCGTCTCTCCGAGATTGTCGCCGAAGTGCAGTTCTAGTGCGATGTTAATTGCAACCTTCCTTGCGTGTCTGCATATTACTAATTGCTGCATAAAGTTGCCGAAGCACAGTGCTAGTGCGATGTTAATTGCAACCTTACTTGCGTATCTCCGAGATTGTCGCCCATAACGCTGAGTAATGGGAAGTTAAATCAACTCTGCTTATACTACAGTCAGCAACAAATGTGTCCGAACACTAGAAAAAATTCCTATGTAAAAAAAGGTACACTTCATACGGTTTTGTGAAATAAATCCTTGTCGAATCCTGTTCTTAGTCAGTGTAGGAACATGATTCGACAAGAGTTTATTTACCAAAACCGTACGAAGTGTACTTTTTTTACATAGGATTTTTTGCTAGTGTATGGACACTTTTGTTGCCGACATGTTTCGTTTGGTTTTACTTTTCAATTTTGGCAACAGTAGGGTAACTTCATTTGAGAAACATGCTTGTATATTGTAGTGGTCAATTTTTTTGTGCTAAATTATGATATATTTTTTTTATAGAAATGTGTATTTATGTAGAATATAAACTAAAAATATGTTTTCTGTAGTGTTATAAATGGTGAAACTTCGTTTGCCTACATGATTTCTTTGAAATTTGTTGAGAAGATTAATTCTTCGTTTTTTCAAGGATTATAAAATTCTACGAAATTTTTGAAACGGGTAATTAAAAAAATCTTGTTTTTTATTTATATATTTATTTTTTAGGTGTCTTCGGTTAATTATGGTGTTTTTGTTTTGTAATGTTTAATATTTGTTAGCTTTGGTGTATGAAAATTGTACAAATTTTAAAAATTTGATTTTTCTTTCTATTTTTCTTTATTCACGTTTTTAAAAAGCTTTTTTTACGGTTTATGTTTAGATAATTGCTTTAAAACACGTAAATCGGCCCTTTTCGAAAGGACGGCTATGAAAACTGCGAAACCGCGCTTCCAGTCCGCCATTTTGGAAAGGATGGTAGAGAAAACCGCGACACCTCGCCAACTTGGCGAGTTCGGAAAAACTCGCCAAGAAGGACCGTAAAACACATTTTTCCCGATTATTTTATCTATTAAGTAGAATCATCGGTGAACTCTTTATAAATTAAGTTATTTGTATTTTTTTTTTTTTCTTTTTTGTAGTAGGGAATGAACGATCTTCTAAAGTTTTTTTTAATTATTATTATTTAATGTGAAAAAATTTTAAGAAGAAATTTTGTGATTTAAAGGATCTCAGTTGGTTTTATGTGAGTCTGATAATGCCGTTCGGGTAAACATTCCTATGACTGTTTTTTTATTTTATTTTTTGTTTTCATAATGTGTTAGATCTTATTAGGCGTTAAGTAGTAATGTGTGTCATTATTGATTTAATTTGTAAAGAGGTGCCTCTGTTCTACTTTTCATATATAATTAAAGTTTGATAATTTAAAATATTTGTGTTGTGTGATGTCATTTAATTACCATGTTTTTATTAACTTCGATTCTTGTTTGTATGTTTGTTTGTTTAGGTGTTTGTCAGGGACAAATCTTGCAATCGATTTTTAACTAACTTCTCGACTATCTAGACATTTGAAATTTTCAGGACAGCTCACAACACGGTGACAATACATTTTTCTAATAATTTTAGTCAATTATTTCAGGTCCTGCTACCTTCGGCACCGCTTATATGATTCGACAGAAAAATTATTTAACTAACTTCCGGACTAGCTAGACATTTGAAACTTTCAGAATAGTTCAGAACACGGTGAAAATACATTTTTTAATACCTTTAGCCAACTGTTTCGGGTTCCTCCTGCCTTCGGCAGCGTTATCAGTACAAAGCTTGCAATCGATTTTTCACTAACTTTCCGATTAGCTAGACATTTGAAACATTCAGAATAGTTTGGAACGCGTCGAAAATGCAATTTTCAAATATTTTTAACCAACTGCTTCGGGTTCCTGCTGCCTTCGACAGCGTTACCAGTACAAAGCTTGCAATCGATTTTTCACTAACTTCCCGACTAGCTAGACATTTGAAACTTTCAGGATAGCTCAGAACACGGTGACAATACTTTGTTTAATACTTTTAGTCAACTGCTTCAGGTTCCTACTGCCTTCGGCAGCGTTTATACGATTCAACAGAAAATTTATTTAACTAACTTCCTGACTAGCCAGACATTTGAAACTTTCACAATGGTTCAGAACACGGTGAAAATGCACTTTTTTAATACTTTTAGACAACTGTTTCGGGTTCCTGCTGCCTTCGGCAGCGTTACCAGTACAAAGCTTGCAATCGATTTTTCACGAAATTCCCGACTAGCTAGATATTTGAAACTTTCAGGATAGCCCAGAACACGGTGACAATACACATTTTAAATACTTTTAGTCAACTGTTTAAGGTCCCTATTGTATTCGGAAGCGTTTATATGATTCAACAGAAAATTTATTTAACTAACTTCCCGAGTAGCTAGACATTTGAAACTTTCAGAATAGCTCAGAATGCGGAGAAAATGCATTTCAAAAATATTTTTAACCAATTGCTTCGGGAACCTGCTGCCTTCGGCAGCGTTACCAGTACAAAGCTTGCAATCAACTTATAACTAACTTACGGGCAAGATAACCATTTGAAACTTTTATAATAGCTTAAAACACGATAGCAAGGAATTTTTTTTAATACTTTTATCCAATTTCTCCGGGTTCTCGCTGCCTTCAGTAGCGTTTATATGATTCAACAGAAAATTTAAAAACATGGTGTATAAAAGTTCTTTTTATCTTGTAATTATTTTTATTTAGCACTTTTCTTAAAGGTAAAAAGTGGATTCACTACATGATGTACATTTTTAATTTCTCTTTTTATGTTGCTTTGTGATTTTCTTTTTATTTTCAGTTTGGTAGTTATGTTCAGTTTTAGATTAAATTATTTACAGATTAGTTTAGGGAACAGCAGCGGCAGTGATTAATTCTTGTTTATATTGAAGGATAATATGATGTCCTAAAAACTTGTAATAGATAAAATTAAAAAATAGTAAAGAGAAATAGAAATAGCCGAGAGATTAGTTAACTCAAAAGTCACTGCTGGTCCCATTGTAATATTTAAATTTTCTTTTGGTGGGTGGTAACTACTCTGATTTATATTTTTGTTTTATATAGTTTTATGTCATTGTTTCAATCTTATAGTAGTTTCTGTTTGCTGGATTCTCATGGCCCTTGAATTTAAACTTGTTAGCCAACAGAGACTGTTATAAGATTGTTTGAAAAAATATATTTAATTGGGATGAGTAACAGAAGGGACAGTATCCATAACCAGAGAGCGTACGCTCATATTTAACATCTTTTCGAAGTTGGGGTTAAAATTAAATTGAAATTGGGTGCTTAGGGTTAAATAATTATAAGATAAAAAAAAATTTATAAACCATGTTTTTTAATTTTCTGTTGAATCATATAAACGCTACTAAAGGCAGCCGAAACCCCAGCAACTGGATAAAAGTATTAAAAAAATTCCTTGCTATCGTCTTTAGAGCTATTATAAAAGTTTCAAATGGCTATCTAGCCGGGAAGTTAGTTAAAAGTTGATTGCAAGCTTTGTACTGGAAACGCTGCCGAAGGCAGCAGGGTCCCGAAGCAATCGGATAAAAATATTTTTAAAAAGCATTTTCACCGTATTTTGAACTGTTCCGAAAGTTTCAAATGTCTAGCTACTCGGGAAGTTAGTTTAATAAATTTTCTGTTGAATCATATGAACGCTGCCGAAGGCAGTAGTGACCTGAAACAGTTGACTAAAAGTATTAAAAAAATATATTGCCACCGTGTTCTGAGCTATCCAAAAAGTTTCAAATATCTAGTTAGTCGGGATGTTAGTGAAAAATCGATTGCAAGCTTTGTACTGGTAACGCTGCCGAAGACAGCAGAACCCGAAACAGTTGGCTAAAGATATTTAAAAAATGCATTTTCACCGTGTTCTGAACTATTCTGAAAATTTTAAATGTCTAGCTAGTCGGGAAGTTAGTTAAATAAATGTTCTGTCGAATTATATAAGCGCTGCCGAAGGCAGCGGGACCTGAAATAGTTGACTAAAATTATTAGAAAAATGTATTGTCACCGTGTTGTGAGCTGTCCTAAAAGTTTCAAATGTCTAGCTAGTCGGAAAGTTAGTGAAAAATCGATTGCAAGCTTTGTACTGATAACGCTGCCGAAGGCAGCAGGAACCCGAAACAGTTGGCTTAAGGTTTTAAGAAAATGCATTTTCACCGTGTTCTGAACTATTCTGAAAGTTTCAAATGTCTAGCTAGTCGGGAAGTTGGTTAAATAAATTTTCTGTCGAATCATATAAGCGCTGCCGAAGGCAGCGGGACTTGAAATAGTTGACTAAAATTATTAGAAAAATGTATTGTCACCGTGTTGTGAGCTGTCCTGAAAATTTCAAATGTCTAGCTAGTCGGAAAGTTAGTGATAAATCGATTGCAAGGTCTGTACTGATAACGCTGCCGAAGGCAGCGGGAATCCGAAACAGTGGGCTAAAGGTTTTAAGAAAATGCATTTTTACCCTGTTCTGAACTATTCTGAAAGTTTCAAATGTCTAGCTAGTCGGGAAGTTAGTTAAATAAATTTTCTGTCGAATCATATAAGCGCTGCCGAAGGCAGCGGGACTTGAAATAGCTGACTAAAATTATTAGTAAAATGTATTGTCACCGTGTTGTGAGCTGTCCTGAAAATTTCAAATATCTAGCTAGTCGGGAAGTTAGTTAAAAATCGATTGCAAGATTTGTCCCTGACAAACCCACAAACAAACAAGAATCGAAGTTAATAAAAACATGGTAAAATGCAATGTACTCATCTTTAATGAGTAATTTAAGGTTGTATTAAATTGTAAAATGCATTATTGCACCAATACATTATAACAAAATAAAAAAGACTAATATGGTTTCCGTGTTCTACTGCAATTGGGTAATTATGATATTTTTTAAATTACTCTAATAGTGTCACCATAGCAAGTACTAAAAAATGCAGAGTCTGTGTTTGTTAATATTTTTTTTATTTAGTTTTAAACGTTTTATTGGAATGTTTTTATATTTTATTGAAATCTTTTAAGTGTAAGTTCATAATATTTTAGGCTTGAATTGTCTCAAGTCTATTTTTGAAATATAGAAATTACAGAATGATTCTGATAAAATGAAATGACCCTACCATTTTATTTATTTATTAATCGATGTTCATAAGTAATGAATTTGCCATCAACATTCCGTATTTTTTTATTGAATAAGAATCGATAAATTACTTCTGAAAGTTTCTTTTTACGAGGATAAAGATATTTTCCCCCATAAGTAATGAATTTTTATGTGTACATTTTGCTTATATATTTTTTTCATAATAAAGCAGGAAAACTATATGCTAGAAACACATTTAGTGGCTTTCCTTTAACAAAGATTCAGATGGATAAATAAAAAATATGAGTTTTAGTAATCCATGTTTTCTATTTTCATCTTTTTCGTTCGCAGAATGAACTTAATAAGTCCCATGATCCCTATCGAAAATATGTAATACTCGAGATTAATTGATTTAGGACCTTGAGAAAAACACCAATACAAATATCAACAATTCAGAAAGGAAAAAAAAAAAATTTTTTTTTCTTATATTAGTAGCTATCGTAATTATATATGAAAATCGTCTAATTTTCTGCATTATTTCTAAATTAATCTCACATAATATTTATAATTGAAAATGTAACTATTTCAAATAGGCTGCGTTAAGATATTTTCTTTCTTCAAAATATCTGTATTATCATTCACTGTTTCAAGATAAAACGCTAATTTTTATTTAAGAAAATATTTCAATAAAAAATTTAAGAGTTTTTTAGGGTCAAGATTTATATACAGTAGGCGCCGCACTTTACAGTGCTGGAAAAAATTATAAAGCCGATAGAAAAATTTACAAAAGTCAAAAAGTAATGGAATTGTTTGTAACGCAAATTCTATTTTCATTTGCATGATCAACATCGAAGTAATGCGCACAAACTTTATTTAGAAAAACGGAATAGGGAACATAAATTATGCTAATTTCTTACAACCAATGAAAAACAACTTAGAAAAAATTATAAAGCCGATGGTTCTAGCCTCCTTTGGCATAATGCCAGACATGAGAAAGCAGGTTCCTAGGAAAGTTTAGGTAAATATAAACGTGTTACGTGCATTTATTTTGTATTTGATGTGTTTAATACAATGCCAAGAGGAAAAAACTTATCCGATGGTGAACAAATTAAAATATTAACTTTAAATGAAGTTGGAATGTCTGGTTCTAATATTGCAAGAAAAATAGGAAGGTCCAAGGCTGCAGTAAACAGTTTTCTTCGAAATCCCGAAGATTACGGCAGTAAGAAGCGTACAGGAAGACCGAAATCCTTAACTGTAATGCAATCAAGACAAATCCGGAAGCTAGCTTGCGGACAAAAAATGTCGTCTGCCTAAATTCAAGAACATTTACAATTACCATGTACAAGCCGAACGGTAAGAAATGTTTTAAGTAGCAATGCCATTGTTCATTTTAAAAAATTTAAAGGAAAACCCCCTCTTTCGAAGCACCACAAATATGCTCGATTAGACTTTGCCCGAAAACATTTAACCGAAGGCACAAATTGAAGAGATATTGTCTTTTCCGATGAAAAGAAATTTAATTTCGATGGACCCGACGGTTTTAAATATTTTTGGCATGATTTACGACAGGAACCTCATATTTTTTCAAAGCGTCAATTTGGAGGTGGCTCGGTAATGGTTTGGGCTGCATGTGCTGCCGGTGGAACCACTCCAATTGTTTTCATCCACAACAAAATGAATTCAATTATGTATCAAGATATGTTAGGAGATAATTTATTACCCATTGCTCCTCTTATAACTTCAGGAGACTGGACATTTCAGCAGGACAACGCTTCCGTTCATGTTTCGAAGTCAACTAAATCTTGGCTGGAAGCTAACCAGGTGAAATGCCTTCAATGGCCAGCTGTTAGCCCCGATCTGATTGTAATAGAAAATCTTTGGGGAATTTTAGCACGAAATGTTTACAAAAATGGACGACAATTCAATTCAAAATTAGATTTGATGAATGCTATTAAAAACTGCTGGAATAATATTGATGCAAGTACTTTGTGTGGTCTGATAGATTCAATGAACAAGAGACTAGTCACAGTTATCGAAAAACAAGGGTCTCACATCGATTATTGATGAAATACATGTATCGACTTTATAATTTTTTCCAGCTTTCTTTGTACATAAATTTTTCTTACGTCTACTAACCTTTTGTTATTGTAGTTATTAATAAATTTATTTTTTCCTTTTGTTCCTTGTAGCATATAATGTATATGTATGAAATTTTGTAAATGTTTGATCTTTTGTTTTTTAATTATATCATATTTTCAAGTGGCTTTATAATTTTTTCCACCACTGTAGAATGTAGAAAACAAGGAAAAAAGCTAAAAAACCATAGAAACACGGAAAAAAAAGAGTCAAAATTCCATAGAAAAAAGCATGGGATTAAAAAAAAAAAAGGCTAACACCGGAAGTAATAAAAGGACAAAATTGACTAGGAAAAGGCATCGACCGAGCAGGAGGGTGGGTTGGGGCGTTAAATATATCGTCGAGGGATGATACGACTTTTATTTTATTTTATTTTTTTTTTTTCCTGTCGGTTCAAAATTTTATTCTCACCTAAAGTTAAGGGCAATATTATATTAAAAAAAAAAAAAAAAAAAAAAAAAAATAGGTAATATTATATAAAAAAAAAAAAAAGTGCTTTGGAAAACCACACATTGCACGTAGAATGGCTCGAAAATGCATTGTGTCAAGTATACTAAGAGCGTATAAAACCAAAACTTACCGTCAGCCAAAGCTCATGTGATTGTACTGGGAAAATTGTTTCCAGAATTACTCATAACTTAATGTATATCTTTTAAATTCCGTTTTCACATTAAAAAAGTACACGACCATTAAATGTGGTACTCCTTTCCCCAAAATAGATTTTTAAAAATTTTAATATTTTTGTGTTTCAAAACACGAAAAATTAACTAAAAGCATTTTTTACAACGAGTACTCATTTAACAGTTTCGAATTTTCTGAATGTGAAAACGGAACTTAAAATAATACATTATATAATGAGTAATTCTGGAAATTAATTTTCCCGTAGAATAACATGAGCTGTGGCAGTCAGCGAGGTTAGATATTGTGCGCTCTTAAGGTGTCTAAAATGCCTCGAGAATGCCGGCGTGCAGACAAGAGGTTGCTTATCTCTTCTTTATTTCAAGAACAGTTATTTTATGATAAAAATTTTGTAAAACGTAATAAAAAATTAAGAATTTTCTTATACACTTCTCGTTATAAAAATCTCTTCGGGAGGACTTTAAAAAAAAAAAAAAAAAAAAAAAAAAGGATTTACAATACATTTATACTGCAATAACACGAACGGCATCTATCTATCTATCTATCTGTCTGTCTGTCTGTCTGTCTATCGAATTTTTCTACTTCTTCAAGCGATACTTGGTTACATCTACAATCGGTAACAAAAGTGTCCGAACACTAGCAAAAATTCCTATATAAAAAAAAGTACACTTAATACTGTTTTGTTAAATAAATCCTTTTCGAATCCTGTTCTTAGTCAGTCTAAGAATAGGATTCGACAAGGATTTATTTAGCAAAACTGTATTAAGCGTACTTTTTTATATAGGAATTTTTGCTAGTGTTCGGACACTTTTCTTACCGACTGTACTGCAATGTTTGAGCTTTCAATATATTTTCATTCTTGGATATGACGCAGCTTTTGTGCAAATATTTTTTAATGGTTTTTATTCATCTTTCTATATGTAAAATTATGCATGTACTGTTATTTAATGTTATGTCCTTGTTTGGCAATTTCTAATTATTTAATTAAGTTTACTAATACTTGATTTGTTATGCTGCATTTTGCGTAACTTTTATATATTATTGTAACTTCTAATATTATCTTCATGTTGATTTGAATTGAATTTCCTTTTCTTGCATTGTTTTTCAAACTTTTAGTATTTCAATCATTTATTAATTGTCTCAAGGATTTACTTTATTTTGATATTAGCTTTTGATTCAATTTTTCTACCTCTTCATGTGATACTTGGCTACATCTGCTCCAATGTTTGAGAAGGTTTTCATTATATATATGTATGCTTAAAATTAAAAAAAATTTAATTGATTTTTCTTCTTTTTCAAATTGTCCATACTCTCCAAGTGATATCATTTCATTTATGCAATGTCTGAAAAGGTATTAATAATATATATATATATTGGAGCTTATACGAGAAATGCTTTTACTGAATTCCCTTATCATTTCTCTGTTTTTCTACAAAAGTACGGTTTTGAAATTTATGACCTTTCGCACATCAATTAGGAAATGTCAAAATTCTCTCATTAAAAGTTTTAAAAGTATTTTTATTCAAGTGTAAATGTCACATATATGTATTACTAATATTTTATTATTATAAAATATTTGATAATGAGCTCGTCGAGTCTGGCGCATTGTGATTTTTTTTTTTTAAATTACTTACAGAATTATGGATAGTTAGTCAAGTACAAAATATGGTAATCCCTCCCCCCTTTTTTTTAAACAAATGAAAATATTACTGATACTTCATTAATTAATATTAAAATATATATATATAGTTTGGACAGGAATAAGTGTAACAACGTTTTCGCCTAGTTTGAATATGAACTTATTTTACAACTGCTGCTATTACGCTTACGCTTCTGTAAAGTTTTAAGCATAAAATACAACTAATTTGCTTTTAAAAAATATTAGCTTTTTATAATTTAACAAAGAGGCACTTAAAGGAAAAAAAATCCTTAAAATTTTGTGTTTCGTGGTTCCACTTGTTCTATGGTTTGGGGGCAAGTGTAACCTTGCTTAATTTACCCATATACAGTAAGTACATTAAGAGAAATGTAAGTCTAGTTCCAGATAGTGAAAAACTTCCTGAACCTGTTGCTTTTTGAGTTTTTAAAATGTCTCAAATCATTACAGAGTTCAAGATTTTTGTGTACATCCCCAAATAGCACTTCACATCTTAAACTTTTTAACACTTCAGCAAAACTAGCTTAAACAAAACATCAGGATATCAGGTTTAAAAACTAAAAGACAAAACTGAAAAAGCGAATTTATATATATATATATATATATAAAATATATATAGATAGAGGTGCTTTGAACAAGTGTAAACAGCGTGATTACAGTTTGCCGATACAGAAAATTCCTGGGTAAGTGCAGCACTAGTGCGACGTAAAACCCAACCATCCATCCATCCTGGGTAACCACTGGTTATAAATCAAAGAGCTTAACAAATCTGAAGTTATATACAAAATCTGCATACAAAACTTAGTTTTTTTTTTAACCAAAACTGTGAAGTTTACAAGTATGGCAATGGCAAAATTTCGATTCTTTGGAGGGGACACTCTGTTGGATAAGAGTTGGATAAGCAATTTTTCAAACTTCTAAAACTATCATTAATAACCATGTTTTTATTAACTTCGATTCTTGCTTGTTTGTTTGTTTGTCCAGTAAAAATCTTGCAATAGATTTTTAACTAACTTCCCGTAGCTAGATATTTGAAACTATCAGGACAGCTCAGAACATGGTGGCAATACATTTTTTTAATACTTTTAGTAAACTGTTTCAGGTCCCGCTGCTTTCGGCAGCGTTTATATGATTCGGCAGAAATTTTTTTAACTAACTTCCCCACTAGCTAGACATTTGAAACCTTCAGAATAGTTCAGAACACGGTGAAAATGCATTTTTTTTTAATACCTTTAGCCAACTGTTTCGGGTTCCTGTTGCCTTCGGCAGCGTTATCAGTACAAAGCTTGCAATCGATTTTTCACTAACTTTCCGACTAGCTAGACATTTGAAATTTTCAGGATAGCTCAAAACACGGTGACAATACATTTTTTTAATACTTTTAGCGAACTGTTTCAGGTCCCTACTGCCTTCGGCAGCGTTTATATGATTCAACAGAAAATTTATTTAACTAACTTTTCGACTAGCTAGACATTTGAAACTCTCAGAATAGTTCAGAACACGCTGAAAATGCACTTTTTAAATATTTTTAACCAACTGCTTCGGGTTCCTGCTGCCTTCGACAGCGTTACCAGTACAAAGCTTGTAATCGATTTTTCACTAACTTCCCGAATAGTTGAAACATTTGAAACTTTCAGGATAGCTCACAAGGGAAGTATGAATCAGTAAAATTGCTATTGAACCAAACCAAGCTTAAATTAAAGAGCATGGTTGAAAACATAGGATACAGTACAAATTTGCTGCAACAACCCCCATGGGGGCGAGATATGACCCCTTAATAGTTTTAGTTATTTCTATAAAAATCAACAAAACACGCATTGTCATAAGAACGGATGGTGTATTGGTAGCGTGCTTCACTTCTGATCCGGTGGTCCTGAGATCGAGTCTCCACAAGGGCGTTTTGTAATTTGTTTATTTTTTCATTTTTTTTCCTTACGTTTTTAATTAAATTATTAATTTAAGAGAAAATATTTATTAAATTAAGAAGTTTTTTTTTTTTTTTTTTAAGTATTTCAATTGACGTAATGACCATGAATTCAAGAAATATACGTTTTTCTATTTATAAAAAAAAAAAAAAAAAATCATGTTTACAGCTACGAATATAGTTTCTAATTTATAATAATTATGATTAAAATTAGAAAAATCACGACAAAATAAGTATTTTTCACATTTAGAACAAAAAATATAAAAATATTGAATAACAATTTTGTTCACCTTCAATTATTGTTCATCCCGAAAATTTCGTTAAATATTTTGCCTTTCGTCGAGATTACTAGATTTGTAAAATTCATATTTACCCAGATTTTGAATTTTTTGAGATGTAAACTAATTATAAATTAGTAAAATCATTCTGAGAAAGTTTGTCATTGTGTTCAATATTATCCGTTCTTCCGACACCACCAAATTTGACAGTTGTTTAATGAAATATTTGAAATAAAAGTTAAATGCGACGCCGAATAGTTAAAAATAACTGTTGCTCATTCAGAATTTTTCTTGCAAAAAATTTCATGAATAAATAATACAATTGAGAGCAGATAATTAACTCTTGCTATTAATATTTTCGTTAAAAAATAGTAATTAAAAATTTACATTAAACCTAATCATTAACAAAATTTTATCTGACTGTAATCATTAACAAAATCTTATCTAAATGTAATATAAAAGTATTTCCCGTTAAATTATTAATTTCTTTAAATTTAATAAATAAATAAACGAATTGGTTAAAAATTAAAAAAAATATTAAATTGTCCGCGCTGAAAGGAAAAAAAAAAAAAAAAAAACTTTTTTTAGTATAATTAATATTTTCTCTTAAAATAATGATTTAATTTAATTAAAAATGAAAAAAAAATAAACATTTCAGTTGAAATAAAAAATTAAAATACAAAACGCCCTTACGGGGACTCGATACCAGGACCTTCGTATCAGAAGTTCAGCACGCTTCCATTGCAACATTCGTTCTCACTACGAAGCCTGTTTTATTGGCTTTTATAGAAATTCTTGCTTTTGCCTCCCAGGCAGTAACACGTGTTCTTTTGCACTGATGAAGAAAAGCTACGTCCTTTCGAAACCGGTTGTGCTGTCTTAAAATTTATGGTGTGTAAATGAAGTTTTAAAATCTTTATATTGATTGTACACCAGTTTTGAATTTTATTTTGGTTTTATAGAAATGACTAAAACTATTAGGGGGGTCATATCTCGCCCCCATGGGAGTTGTTGCAGAATATTTGTACTGTGCCCAATGTTTTCGACCATGCTCTTTAATTTAAGCTTGGATTAGTTTAAATAGCAATTTTACTAATTCATACTTCCTTTGTCAGAACACGGTGATAATACTTTTTTTAATACTTTTAGTCAACTGTTTCAGGTCCCTACTGCCTTCGGCAGCGTTTATATGATTCAACAGAAAATTTATTTAACTAATTTCACGACTAGCTAGACATTTGAAACTTTCAGAATAGTTCAGAATACGGTGAAAATGCATTTTTTTTAAATACTTTTAGCCACCTGTTTCGGGTTCCTGCTGCCTGCGGCAGCGTTACCAGTACAAAGCTTGCAATCGATTTTTCACTAACTTTCCGACTATCTAGAATTTGAAACTTTCAGGATAGTTCAGAACACGGTGGCAATACATTTTTTTTAAATACTTTTAGTCAACTGTTTCAGGTCCCTAATGTTTTCGGCTGCGTTTATATGATTCAACAGAAAATTTATTTAACTAACTCCCCGACTAGCTAGACATTTGAAACTTTTCGAATCGTTTAGAATATGGTGAAAATGCATTTTAAAAATATTTTTAACCAATTGCTTCGGGACCCTGCTGCCTTCGGCAGCGTTATCAATATAACGCTTGCAATCAATTTTTAACTAACTTTCCGGCTTCCATTTCAAACTTTTATAATAGCTCAAAACGCGATAGCAATGAATTTTTTTAATACTTTTATCCAATTGCTCCGGGTTCTCGCTGCCTTCGGTAACGTTTATATGATTCAACAGCAAATTTAAAAACATAGTATATAAAAAGTTCTTTTTGTCTTGTAATTATTTATATTTGTTTTTCTAAGGCTTAAAAAAAAAAAAGGGCTTTCAAATAAATAGATAACACTATTAGTTCCAAAGTCAGCTTATCAATTGAGTTATAAGCCGTGGTTACAGTTGCTTCACTTCACCCTATTTAATGTCTATAAGCAAAAATATACTATAGTTTTGTTTATGAAAGCCCTATAAGAGGTTTTAGAACTTGTCTTATTTAAATATGTTTATGACTAATTCTCCATCTAATTAAAGATTGTATTTCTTATCCTTTTCTTTTCCCTGAAGCACGTGAGAACGATTTTAGAGTAACAACATGAAGTTTTAAGCAATATTACTAATTAATTTACAATTATGTAATGAAAAGTGAGACTATTTGAATTGTAAAATTTGAGTAGAAAATTATGTCGCATGAAATATCAAAGAAAGACTTAAATGAGTTTATTCTTTAATTTAACATGCTGAAACTGCTTTATATGTGTTCATCAATCGAATGACTATGCTTTAGATCATTATAACGTCTTTCCACATAGGTTAGTTTACAATGTACTAGTATTTCTTTTGCATTTTTTACAGTTATGCGTAAGTCGATAAGCAATTGTAAAATATGTTCACTTTGTAATTACTTTGCATGTCTAAGTGCTATGCTAAGTTTGTTATATCTTCTTTGAAATTTTCAAAATGCGCTTTGATTTGATATATTTGTATGATTATATAAAAAGTATTAACTTAATCCCATTAAAAAAATTTAGTAACTAATAAAAAAAATTTTTGTAAAATTAGAAAATAAGCATTTAAGGTAATGAAGGTTAAGGTTGTAGCAATTAAATACATAATTTTTCGTAAAATCTATACAAAAACGTATATATAATTGTTATTACCGAAAAATAAACGTATTAATAAAAGCATTCAAAATTTAATAATGCGATTGTAAAGATTTCAAAAGACTCAGGGGATTTTTTTGCTCTTGACTTATAAAATATTTTTTAAATGATTTTAAAAACTCAAGTGATTTCATATAAATGCAAAAGTATCTTTTAAAAAGCTCTAAAGAAAATTTTACATATTGTACGAGAAGTACAAAGAAAGGAACAGTAACAAATTAAAAGAAATGAAAAAGGCGGACACTAATTTAAAATTGCTCCTTTAATCAATTTGCCAAGCAAGCGTTTTCCCACATCCGACCAAGCGAAGCTGAAAATGCGGTTAGAGCAATTTCGGAATAAAGGGAATTAGAAAACAAGCATAAAAGGAATTAATAACTAAGCAATTAATTTAAAATATCTTACCTTATTTAATAGATATCTCGTCCTTTAATAAGTTATTCTACCTTAAGACAAATAGTGTTTAAGGAGTCATAAAATATAATTTTTTTGAGAAATCGTGCGCAAAAATGCATATAAGATTATCTCAAATTAATCTATGTGAACAGTTTTCTATATTTAGAAGCGTTAGACCTGAAAATAATTAAAAGATTCATTTTACAGAGAAAGGAATAATAAATTGCTTGAACAATTTCTCAAATCATTTTACAAAACATTCACAATTTGCGTTTTTTTTTTTTTTTGTTAATTATCACTTAAATTGCTTTGTGTATCTTTTTAATTTTTGTCTAGTAATACAAATAATTTAAATGAATAACCAAATAAATAATTATCATTGTTTTACTTGCTTTCAGCCACTACCAGAGTAAGCAATGCATTTTATCTAATTGGATGTCTAGAGAAAATAACTATATTAAAGCTTAAAGTCAGGTGACAATTTGTTGCCTCGAAAATAATAACAATAATAACACTACTCGGCATGAAAATTGCCTCGGAAACCATTTCAGCATATTCTTATGTAAAATGACCTCCTGAATCCGAATATGACTTTGCCCTATCACCCACGTTTTTTAGGAATGGCCCCCTATTTTTATCATTTTCGGTGATTTTATGGCTATAAATTTGATTTTTAGGAGGGGGGGGGGATTATTTTAAAAGTTAAATGTCTTCTGAGGGGCTGCAGAGTTGGAAAATTCTAAACATGGACATTTGCGACAAGGGAAAATGTTTTTTTTTTTTTTTTTTTTTTTTTTTTTTTTTTGGGGGGGGGGGGGAGGATTTGCCACTGAAATTATGCATTACATATCTTATATTTTTTTAATCTGTTATTAATGTTAATTTTAAAACTATATATATATATTTTGTTTTTAGGTGTTAAATTAATTATTTTTCATTTTTCAAATCAAGTTCATGGTCATAAAATTATCGAACAGGGAAAGAAATTGAGGGAGGGTATGGTGTATTTAATAAACGGTGGGTGACTGGGCAAAATGGGAGTCATATTCGGATTCAGGAGGACATTTTACATAAGTATCAGCAAGAATGGTATCGGATCTCGATTTTTTTTTTTTTTTTTTTTTTTTTTTTTTTTTCAGAGCAGTGTAATTTTTATGATTTAAACAAAATTTAACGAAGAAAAATCGATGAAATTTGGTACATATATTAACACCTTTTATTAGATTAAAAAAAATTATTTCATATTTAAAACAACGGATAAGATATAGTTAATTGTTAGAAGACAGTGCGTAGACTGATGAAACGTTAGAAATCTTTATTATTTACTTAAGAAACAATCGGCATCCTTCAAAACCTATCTTCAATAAAATATAACCTAAGAATCTTTGCGAATAGTTTGGGAAAGTACATTGTAATGTTTCAATGAAAATTTGACATTTTCTTGCATTATTAAACAAAAATTAGGCTACTCAATTATATAAACGAGGGTCATCCAAAATGAAAGTTTACCACAGCCTTAACAAAAACAAAACGTAATTAACTGGAAAGATTTATTGTAAAGGATACAGTAATATTTCAAAGTTGTTCCACAACGTAATAACCACCGGAATTGTAACTTGTCATACCATTTGCTAAATTTTGTTGTTCAGTGTCATAGAATCTGCCGCCTGGAAAGGAGCCAGTGTGTTATAATTGTCTGCTAGTCTTCGCATGTGGATGACCGGACGTGAGTTTCTTTATGTGCAAGAACTTTCGGAAGTCGCTGAGAGCTAGTTCGGGATCACAGATTATTATACAGATAGGACACTCCCGTATATTCTTCGGTAACCAAAATTTGACTGCAACGACCCTATTGTCAACGGCTGTAAGTTTCTCCTGCTCTCCAGCTTACACAATAGCTCGTCCTATTTTTATTGTATCTATGTTCATATCGTAAGATTAGTGCAACGTTAAACCCAACGTCCAACCAACTAACCATTGTATAGATGTTTGCGTTTGGCAACTTTGTTATTGTTTACGAACTTGAATGTCGAAAGCAATTTATTTTAAGAAGCAAGTACTAAATATTAAGCAAGTAAATTTCGAAAATATACATAAACCAGAAATATTTTTTTCATTTTAAAGCATTTTGTATTATTTAAACCACGCAATGTTAAATATTTAAGATTTCATACCATACTGCTATTTCAGCATTACAGTTTGTTATATTAATTTGTACACTTGAACACGAATGTGTTTGGCAAAATTTATTTTCAAACATAATAAAAATTAGTTTTATTTCTTAGAAAATAGCTGTGAATGTTATGATTTTGTGAATTTAAAACTAGTAGAAAAAGTGAAGGAAAGAAAACTGCACATACGTTTGCGATTGGCAACTTTATTATTGTTTACAAACTTGATTGTCAAAAGCTATTTATTTTAAGAAGAAAATGCTAAATATTAAGAAAATAAACTTTAAAAATATACATAAAATAAAAACATTTTTTCATTTTAAATCATTTTGTATTATTTAAACCAAGCAACGTTAAATATTTAATGATTTCATGCTGCTATTTCAGAATTACAGTTTGTAATTTTAATTTGTACTTGAATATGAATATGTTTGAGAAAGCATATTTTTAAACATTACAAAAATTAATTTTTATTCCTTAGAAGAATAGCTGTGAATGTTTTGAGGATAATTTTGTGAATTAAAAAACGATAGAAAGTGAAGAAAATGAAAACTTCCCATACTAACCTGCTACTATCTACTCGCGAAATAGAAAAACAATATTCGATCAAAGATGCTATTCATGTAGACCTAACACATGTAGTTCCCCTCTGTTGACACTAGTGGTGCTACTATATTTCCGGCTCGCGTTTTAGCCTCACTGTCCTATCTGTATGATAATCTGTGGTTCGGGATATAGGACGAATGGTCAAACAACTCTCACGGAAAGTTCTTCAACAGTTTAGCTGTACGCGGGCGAGCGCTGCATCAATACCAGCAATGAGGATATCGCACTTTTTGTTCTGAATGAAACGTCACAGTTCCTCTAGAGCGTCCACTGTAGCTCCCACCGGCAAGAACTCAACAAGCAGAATGCCTTTCTTATCTTAGAAGATCCTCTACATCAATTTGTACCGTTCACATCGATGTGTGCTAGAATTTTGTCCTGCACAGAAATCCACTGTGACACCATCCCTGTTCGTCATGGACACTTTGCCAACCTGCGGAAAAATTCCAAAAGCAATGACAAAAGCGTCTGTTTTCTCCTAACAACTGGTCGTAAATAAATAAATAATAAATGTAGACCTTTTTTTAAGATTACTCGTTGAAAAGTGTTAAAGTCTCAATTCGTAAAATTAAACGAGTTTTTACGCACAAATCAAATTTTTACGCATCATCATAAATACTTTTATTATTTATTTATTTATTTATATACTAAAATCAACTGAACATGGATTTCGATCGGCGCTTCCTTCTGTACGTTCAAAATCTAACATGGGATTCACTGGCAGTCAACGGAAAAAGAAATGAGAGTCGGAATCTTTGTGCACTTAAAAGACGTTAATGCAAGCGATCGAGAAGTTACTGCTACCGAATAAGATAGTCATACCCCCAATATTCCCGGTTGTGTTTTCTTGTTTCGTGTCTTTTGCAGTGCGATCTTTTAACTATGTGGAAAACATACTTTCTGGATAAACCTCGTATATTAAATATTTTATTTTTTTAGCCTGCAGGAAAACATTCAAGTACTTTAACTTCATATATTCCACCTAATTTTAGTTTGCGACCGCTTGATGCGTAAAAACTTGTTTAATTTTACGAATTGAGACTTTAACAATTCTCAATGCGTGATCTTAAAAATAGTCTACTTTTATTATTTATTTATTTATAAAACTTCTTAATACTATTTGGTGCCGCGGTATCCTTGTTGTAGGAGCGTTGAGCTCGTGATAGAAGAATTGCGGGTTCGATACTCGAGCCAGTCGAAGATTGTCGTATATGTTAATGGCGGTTGGTGAACGTAAAATCCGTTGTGGCAACAATGTCTTCCCCCTGTTCCATCAAAAAATGCTTCTGGGGATTATCGAAACGGGAGAGCCATCCGTTGATCAAAACTGTGAAGGCATGCTTCCGGAACAATCTTGGGATCGTCGCCAATTGATAATTGCATAGCTCTACTGTAACGTAAAACCCCCTTAACCTCATTCTTAATATTTGTTAAAAAATAACCGTTGATGCAAAAATCTTGGTCTAAGTATACTTATAAATGCATCACTTATGAACATATTTAGAAAAATATTTAATTGATAAGAAGGGCCTAACTTGTCGAAATAGAAATTAAATATTTTTACGAACAAAATACGAATTTGTTTTGATAATTAGTGCAACAATAGAAAGACTCAAAGTAAGTGTATGATAAGAAAAAAATAATCAGTTCTTTCTATTACTATTTAAAAACTTTTTATTTAACATCAATGATAAAGAGGGCAATTATGCAACATATACAGTGGGTCACAAAAGTTAGTATCCAGAGCTTCTTGGACACATATGACAAACATAACATATTTACATTTAAACTTGGATTAAATTAATGCTTCATTTTAAAATATTTCAAGTTAGTATTAATTAAAAAATAAAGAATTTCACAAAAATAAAATCTTTTTATCGGCCAAAATAAACATTAATTTATTGTAAGATGTAACTCACATCACAAAAGTTAGTATCCAGATGCAACAAAGTTAGAAAAAAAGAAATAAATTACAATTTTTTTTGGTAAAAATGGAAAATTAATATTTTGTAGGATATCCTTTGGCTTTTAACACTTCTTTCAATCTTGATGGCATTGAATAAACTAACTTTTGAGTGATAGTAGGAGGTATTTTTTGCCATTCTTCTAAAAGTGCTTTTATTAGATCATTCTTGTTATTTATGTCTCGTTTTCGAATTTGACGATCAAGGTGTTCCCACAAGTGCTCAATTGGATTGAGATCAGGTGATTGGGGAGGTGTTTTGAGTTGTTTTCGAGTGTTGTACAGCAGCCATTCCTGAACAGTTCGAGCAGTATGTTTTGGGTCATTGTCTTGTTGGAAAATAAATGATCTTCCAAGTCCTAATTTGGCAGCACTTTGTTGCAAATTGTCTTTCAAAATTTTCAGATAGCTATATTGGTTCATTATGCCATCGATTATCACTAATTTACCTACTCCAGATGCAGCCATGCATCCCCAAACTAATACGGAACCACCGCCATGTTTTACAGTCCCCTTCATGTTTCTCGGATCGAGCTCTTTATTTGCTTTTCTCCATACCATTTTGTTTCCATCTGGTCCAAGAATATTAAATTTGCTCTCATCCGAGAAAACTATGGAATTCCAGAAGTCATTATCTTCTTTTAGGTGTTGTTTCGCAAAGTCTACTCTTTTCTAGCGATTAACTTTACTAACATACGGTTTCTTTCGTATGCTTCGTCCATGATAACCAGCTTTTCTTAACAAACGTCGAATAGTCTCAGGATGGCATGTTTTTCCCATTGCATTTTCTATATCCGTTTTTAATATTGGGGCACTAATTTTAGGATTATTTTTCACTTTTCGAACAATCATTCGAGATTCCTTCTCAGTGAAGATGCTAGGCCGCCCCGTTCTTATTTTATTTTTTGTATTACCAGTTATCTGAAACTTTGTTATAATTTTTTGTATCGTTGACCGACTTTTTCCAACTATTTTAGCGATTTCTCGTTGGGAGTTTTTCTCCTTGTGCAACTTTATTATCAAATCTCTCAAGTCTTGAGAAAGTTCCTTACCACGGAGCGCCATTAATAATAATTAGCAAACAGTTCACAAAAATCAACCTGAAATATATTTCTTATATCGAAATGATCCGAAGAAAAAACATAAATTGTATCTTTACAGGTTTTCAAACGCTAAACGGATATATACTTTGGAGGATACATAAAGTGGATACTTACTTTTGTGGCGTTAATTTTTCCGGTGGATAACAAAATTTTTTTTAGAAATAAGACAAAAAGAAATTTCCAGTAATTTGTTGTTTATTTTTATTACCCTGATCCTTAAGAAATAAGCGACAATTATCAATAAGATATTGACTTTTTATTTCTATGAAAATACGGGTCTTATATTTTGAGGTATGACGTGGATACTAACTTTTGTGAGTAACTGTATTTAAACAGCTTCAAACTGACAAATTGAACGTAATTATTTTGTATATACACTCAGGAGCATTAAAAATAGCGTATCAAAAAGGAGGAAAGGTATATTCACAAAGATTTGGTGCCAATGCGCACGACCACACACTTTGCAGTGGTTCTGCAATCAGGAAATGGGCCTTATATAAAGCGGCGCATTGTGAAAAAATCATAAACGTGACGGTCACATTCTGACTCTAGGAAGACTCTAGGTAAACGAAAAATGCCCATTAGACGTGTGAGAAGACATTTATCACAGTTAAGTGAGTGTGAGAGGGGCTTCATTGTCGGTATGAAAATCACAAGCTGGTCGACGTGCCGTGCTGGCCACGATGATTGTTCGGTGTGTGCCATAAGAAAATGTTAGGAGCAGTAAACACGAGATAGCAACCCGGTGCGGTGTACCGGATATGGAACCACCAGGAAGACGACGAGGCGAGAGGATCGAATGATCGTGAGGTAAGCACTCATGGATCCATAATGACTCGTTCTACGATCAAATTAGATGTATGGATGCCAGTTGTTCCACAAACATTTCTAGGCGCATTGCGGAAGCAAATGTGTAGTCCAAGTGGCCTTTCCAGAAAAAAAAAAAAAAAAAAGAATCTTCAGAAAAACTTTAAAAAATAATGCGAAAAACTGCAAATAATCTGAAGGTATATGGAACAATAAAAGTTTAAAGGAAAAAAAAAATTACTTGCTTCCGAACTGCAAATATTTTGCTTTTAAACTGCAGTTATTCTGCAAATTTTATGATTTTTGTTCCCAATACCTTCGGGTTGTCTACAGATTTTTTTTAGCTGGGTTTCCTTGTACTGCCTTTAACAACGAAACATCAGCGATTCTATCTACAGTGGTACCAAGACAGAGCGACGTGGAATGCCATAAATTGGCAAAACGCGGTGTTTAGTGATGAATCGCGATTCGTTTTGGTAATAGGTAATAAACGCATATGGATGTGGAAGGGCCCATGTAAACGGTACAATTTTACCCACGCTGTCACACGACATACTACCTGTGCAGCTGGCTTAATGGTCTGGGAGGCCATAGTCTATCATAGGAAGTCCCTTATAATTGTGGTACGTGGAAACTTAACGGACCAGTGTTATATTGATGACATTCTTTGACTCCATGGAAGACCTTTTATAGATGGTTTTCCCGAGGTAATTTAACAGCATGGTAATGCTCATCCGCATGCAAATAAAGTTGCATAAGTCTTCCTACGTCCTGTTCTGGCACTTCTTTGGCTAATCTGCTCCCCGGATTTGTCCTGTACACCGCATGTACGGGACCACCTGAAACGTTAGATTTCGCCATTTCAGCGCTTAGAATATACAGTGTGACAAGCGCTTATGATCGAATGCTTAAAATACTGCTAAAAATTAAGTATCCCAAACGGCACTGCGATCGAATTTATTGCTCAAATCAAAGAGTTGATTAGCTTTTCCCAGTGTCGTCTGTCAACAGTATTGTGCAAGTTCACGAATAAAATGAACTATTTCAAACTCAAGTTCATCGTGTAAAAAACGAGTTAGTTCGCGCTCAAACTCATGTCTGAAAAAAAATTAACACGCTCAGTTCAAGTTCATTTTTAAAAACGAACGAAACTCATTAAAAGTTCATTTTTACGTACATTTTTTTCTTTCTTTCTTTTTTTTCTAAATAGATCTTATCCTCTGTGAACACTTTCATAGGAAATTTCTCTTTTTCTAAAATTACCAATTATCATGAAAATATTTTTAATTTTACGCTTAATTAAACTTATAAACTTATAACTCTTAATTATAACTTATTAATTTAATTGTAGTAAAAATTTATTCAGCAAACACTTCTGAACAGTGTACCCACTGTTTTTGCATGGTTTTTTATTCTCAAATTTTCAATACGTTTGTTTATGCGCATGAGAACTTATTAACAGGAGACAAATTCTATCATTTAGAGGTTCCGTTATTTTAAATCAGTGTTGCGCAGGACCGCGTTCATGAGTTTAATTAAAACATTTTCAGTTTTGAGCTGAATTTCGCTCGTTTTTTTCAATTGTGAACTTGAACTGAGCAAAGTTCGTTTTCTCATGAATTTGAGCGGGAAAAGCAACTCATATGGATTTTATTCCTTTGGGAAAAAATTTTATATTCTTGGTAGCAATACTTTCTACCCTTTTAATCGCAAGAAAGGATGCGTTTCTCACAAGAGAGAAACGCATCGGGTCGGGTAATCGCTTATTACCTGCATTGCTGGTCGGGTGCAGGTAAAATTTGCATTAATTTTTATTCACAAAATGTTTTTTCCGAAGATTGTTTTATGTTTTACTTATGAATCTAAACTTTTAAATGAAGAGATTGGATGACATTGTCTTCCTTCCTAGTAATTTAAAGACATGACTGATAACATAAATTTAATTAGATTTACCTAAATATTAATACTTAACATTTAAAGCTTTATATGGAAAACTATTTTTTTTTCGACCTATATTTGCTTCCTTATTTTACTGTCAAAATACTTGGAACAGTGTATTTTTTAAATGTATGTTTTAATACAGCTAAAAGTTTGTTTATAATTAGATAAATACATTGTTGTAATATTTTTATGCCATATATTTGTCTGAAAGATTTTTTCAATAATATAATTGTAGTGTGTTTAAAAGAACTTTTATTCAGTTTATTATATAACACAATTTTAACAATATACCTAGTCAGAAGCTGCAGATTCAGTTCGGGTTGAAGGTCAAAAACAATTTCGCAGGTCGGGTCGGTTGCGAGTCAAGTTTACTCGAACCACGCAGGACTCTAAGCCAGTCCTTTCATAAGAAGAAATATAATTCCGCTGATCACCTAATACGATTGAAGACTTAAATGCCCTATCCAGTAGGCTACCCTTTTCCTTGCTGCAGTAAGTTTTTCGTGCCCAGTTTTCCACGATATTATACTGTTGTCAATTTTATATTTCAATTTTCATGCAAGCAAATCCATGCTATTTCAATAACACAAATTTTTGCGAAATACCTCCTATTATGAAAAATTGTGGTTAAGAGTAATTTAAGAAAAGTTTTAAGAAAGCCTTTTATTATAAATGAAAATATAAAGATTTAAAAGTATATAATATTAAATCCAAATAATTAAATCCTGTTTGCTAGTATCATAAATGATATTTTCAAACTAGCTATACATAAAAAAAAAAATCTTTATTTTAGTACACGTATATTTGAATTTTTGTGGATGTATTCGTGAATAGTGGATATATATAGACATTTAAAAAAAAAAAAAAAAAAAAAGAGAATTTAAATTAGATTATGAATAGCTTGTTGTAATAAGGAGGATTATTATTCTGTTTTTAT
Source organism: Salticus scenicus (assembly GCA_963930645.1). Lineage (NCBI taxonomy): Eukaryota > Metazoa > Arthropoda > Arachnida > Araneae > Salticidae > Salticus > Salticus scenicus. The sequence goes on from OZ005651.1 coordinate 87,287,740, forward strand.
TTATATTTATATTTATCTTATTTTTTATATTTCATTTACTTATTTTTAATTATTATTATTTGCATTTCCCAGAAAGTGTTGAAAATAAAATAATCATTGATATAAAATCTACATGTCTGATATGAAATTATTTAAATAACCTGAATGCATTTTTATTTTTGATATTAAAAATATAAATAAACATTAAAAAATATACTATTATTCGATTTAATCTATGTGTAACATGTGTTAAACCAGTAATCTTTGTTTAATCTTTTATATTTTAAAGATGCTTATCTTTCAATGCAAGAGTTATAAAATAAAGATAAGAATCATTTTCGCAAATAACAGGAATCTCATTTTTAAAGAAAAAAGAGAATCTGTGAACATAAACTCAGGCCTATAGAGCAAGATATCAATAGTCTTGTGATAGCAGATCCTTTCATTGATTTAGCATCGTGTTTATCAGCGAAATGAAATGTCCAGTGTACTTTATGAGAAGGCGGCAATTTGTCACACTGCCTCAGGACTATGGGGTATGGTACATCTCCCGTAACTCTGGGTGGTTTTGCCAAAGATCTTTGCATCGTGGCACCAGCGTAAAGCAATGTTCTACTAGTTATAGTATTGTAGAATGCAGGAAGTTGTCTGCTGCCGAAGTATTGTACTACGTAACAAAAGGTTCTCACGCTTTTTTCTTTTGAATCCAATACAATGTTGCTGTGTGTCCTCTTACTAATTACCTTTAACCCATATCTTCAAATTGTGGGGAAAACACTAAACAAATTCCTCTCTTCAAAAATGGTCAACAGATTTACTGAAAATCGCTCAGGAAATTCATCATATAACTGTTATTTATAAAGTGTATTTATTCGCAATAATTTCCAAGAAATTTTATAAACATGTTTAATTTGTTGTGCAAAAAAAAAACTTATACCTCAGATTTATCAATATATATTACTATGTAAAAGGATGAGTTTTTATTTATTTTTTTAACTGTTTTAAGCTTTTATTAAGATTTATTTTTAGTTCTGTAATAAACATTTAATAAAGTTTGAGCTTTATAAATAAAAGATTGAATTTTATGATGTATATGTTGTTTAAATAATTAAAGGCTGTAATTATTATTTTTCCCTTAATTGGTTAAATAAAAGATAAAATTTCTTAAAGATAAAGTATTTTCTGTAATAAAGATACATTTGCCATCCAAATTCCGGTATTTTATTTTATTGCTTTTTTTTTCACATAAAGTTTCAACATATATTTATTTATTTGTTTTTTTCCTTGTGAGTTACATCCCTATATTTTAATATTTGTGTTGAAGAAAAAAAATTTCTAAAATTTTATTTTATTATTATTATTTTTTTAATTATTATTATTCAACATTAATTGTAAAATTGCTGTTAATTTGAGGTTCAAGATATAACATTTCCAGATCATTATCAATTGATATTTCTTGAATATATATTTGGAACATGTACTCATCATGCTTCGGAAACATCGGTCTCAAAGACAGCTTTTTGAAAAAGGTACTGAATGTATTTCGCGAAACTTTGTGGCGAGAAATTATGAATTCTTGCAGGCATAAATTTACTTTCTCAGTCATAACGTATCATAGGGGCGACAGGGTATATTATTTGGTCGACTGTATTTAACGTCGCATTAGTTCTGCGCAATTGCTAAATATGATAACTACTGTAAAATATACCTTTCAAAGGGCAGATAACTCGTCAAGAAAACTCCATTCAATGACTCGCTTGTGAATGAATTGGCTCTGAAAGACTTCCTACAAATAACTCTTCTTTACTTTGAATAACTTACTACTTAAATGTATCTGACGACTGAAATAAAAATTGAATAAATCATTGCAACAAAACTTTGCCTAAAATACTTTCCAATCCAACTCGAACACCAAAAACTCGCCGAAAACCATAATTCCGTTAGAAACTCACAACTTCCCTAAAACTCCTAACTCCATCTGCAACTTTCTTCATAGCACTCTAATTCGTCAACGTGAGTGCTTCGGAGTACCTGCATTTGGTCGCAACAAATGCTTACCTCCAACGAAAAATGAGAAAAACATAAAAATAATTTTCCATAAAATAAATAAAGCCAAAAAGATGAATTTAGAATTTTGATCTCTGAATAAATCTCCGCGTGAGCAGAGACCAATCAGAGTGAAGCACCAGGAGTTAAAAAATAAAAATAAAAAATAAAAATAAAATAAAATAAATAACTCCTTGAAAAAACCTAAGTGTAACAGTGAAACTGTTACGTGCGTTGACGAAGACAGTCTGGACGGCGAAAAGAAATTAAGAGGTGAGCAGGGCGCCCCAAGGGGCACAGGAAATCGCTCGGAGTCCTGCAACTAAAAAAAAAAGGGGGGGGCATACAGTTTTTTTTCCCTAACAAAAGTAATTGAAATTCAGGAGAGTTAAAAAGTGAAGTTTATTATAGAGCATCTTCAAGAATCCCGGTGCCTAGCCAGAGGCTAGCTCTAATTCTATCAAATACCAACAAAATCAATCGAACTTGAACTTTCAGAAAGAATTCTCAATTACTGACATTTCTACGTAATGTGTCTGAACAGGGGACAGTCCCCGCTCATCGCTCTTGGAGCGATGTTGAGCGCTTCAGTGTCTCGGGCAACAAGTGTCCGAGACAGAGGGAACTGCTCCGAACGTTTATTGAGAATTCAACAAGCGTTTACAAAATTCGCCAGGCAATGAGCCTCAACCGACAGAGGGCGATAATTTATTTATAGCAGGTGTGCCGGGATTAAACACCACGCGACAGAGGGCACAAGGAGGAATAAATAGTTTTTTTTTTTTTTTTTTTTTTAAGACTTTGCAATGAGAATTTTAATCTATGATTTCATTAGCTGAGTCCATAAATAAGTATTACAGTTCATTCGTTTTTGTCTTTGAGTTGGTTTAGGAGCATTGATAAAAGTCTTTTTGACATTTGCATGTTGTTGCCGGGCTTTCACCCCACGCGACAAGGGGCAACAGTGGTTAATTTGGTAACGTTGCTATACCAGTTTGGAGTCGTGCTGCAGAACTGAGTGACTTGGGATGATCACAATTGTAGGTTGCAACCTGAGCCAGTAGGAAGAAGCTTGAAGGTTAATCTGTTAAATTAGTAATATCTTCTAAAAGTGCGTAGATTTTATTTAGTTTTTGGATTAGGGAGGGTCTGGTGATAATATTATCTAACCAGATTACTGGTCTTGGGGATGGGTTTCGTAGGTGAAAACTGGAGGTAAGGGAACAGTTGAAGTAGTAATGGGAAGCAGTGCCTTCCTCACCACAAGGGCACAGGGGTGAGCGTCGTCGGTTGAACCTATAAAGGTATGCTTGAAATGGGCCATGACCCGTGAGAAAGGCCGTGATAGGGGGAGTAAGGGTCCAAGTGTTTGAAGTAAGATTTGGGATCAGGTTATAAGTATATCTGCCTTTGATGGAGTTATCCCATAAGGATTGCCAATTTTGTTTTAATTTGTCCTTGAGTCTAGATTTTACATAAGAAGGGGGGGCGGGTAAGTGAAAATCAATCGTTGCATGTTCTGTGGCAGTTTTTGCTAAATGATCTGCCATTTCGTTCCCGACGACACCCCTGTGGGCAGAAACGTGTGCCAGGGAGATGATGGATTTTAGGTTATAGAGTTTATGTTTTATTTTCAATATTATGGGGTGTCTGCTCCTGTAGCGGGCAATGGCTTGCAGGGCCGAAAGGCTGTCGCTAAAGATGTTAATACTTGGGTAAGAGTGAGCATTTTCCTCAGCCCATTCGACAGCCTTAAGGATGGCAAATAATTCCGCCTGAAAGACTGAATTGTGGTTTTCGAGCCTGCAGGACCACTGGAAGATGGTTTCATTGTTGTTAAGGACACAGAGTGCAGCTGCTACTCCGTGTTCAGTCTTGGAGCCATCTGTGAAGATCGCCACAGGAGCTAGGGGAGAAAAGCTATTAATATTACAGTTGATGAGAGAAGATGCAACATCCTTTGCCGGATGGATATTCCAGCTGTTTGTAAGGGATTGTATATTTAGATTAGGTAAAAGAGAGTTTGCAATCTGAGTATTATTTAATTGAAGAATATTAGTTTTTTGATAGCAGTATTGAAGTTGTAGGTGGGCATGAGGAATTCCTGTGACAACGGTCAGGGCGTCAGTGGAGATAGTTTTATAACCTCGGGTGATTTGAAGGATAAAAGGTCTTTGTACTGAGTCGAGTTTGGTTTTGTTTGCCGCCGACAGGTGACCTCCCCAGACGCCCGCGCCATATGTCAAGATCTTGTCTATGATGGAATAGTACCATATTTTGAGGAAGGAGGTAGAGATTCCCCACCTCTTTCCTACCATTTTTGTGGCGTTATGATAGTGGGACATAGTTTTCAGTTTTAGGTCGTTTATATGAGCCGTCCAGTTGAGGTTCCTGTCGACGGTTATGCCTAAGATTTTGAGGTTTTGGACGTGGCGAACACTGACGCCGTTGATCCTCATCACAGGAGATCGTTTGAGAGCTTTGGGGAACGCGAAGGTCAGAGCTTGTGTTTTTGAGGTAGATAAAGTTAGGTCGAGTTCGTTGAGAATATTACTGAAGAGGAAAAGTGCGCCCTTGGCTTGGTTCTCCAGGTCAGTCCTCACCCTTCCCGAGAGAATTACCGAGAAGTCATCAGCGTAAGCACATGTGTCATATCCTTCTGTATTCATTCTTGTTAAGATATCATTTGCTATTAGATTCCACAGAACCGGACCCAGGCAGGAACCCTGAGGGCAGCCCTTTGTCTGAGGCAGTTCTGTGGAGCCATCACCCCAGTTGACCTGGATCTTTCTCTTAGAGAGGTACGAGCTGATGACCCCCGCGATATTTCTCGGGCAGTTAAGTTTTATTAATGTGTGTAGAATGTGTGGCCATTCAATGTTGTCGAACGCTCCTTTAATATCTAGGGAGACCAAAGTAGTGTATTTTCTTAACTCTGAGTTTACGGCGCAGGAGCTTTTAATATGTTGCAAAGCATGTTCGCAGGATCTGCCCTCTCTGAACCCGTACTGATTAGGATGGAGAAGGTTGTTAGATTCGAGATGGTAATTTAGTCGAGATACTATTAGTTTTTCTAATAATTTGCCAAGAGTAGGTAGGAGGCAGATCGGTCTGTACGAGGATGGTTCAGAGGGAAGCTTCCCTTGCTTTAGGAAATACACCACTTCCCCCTTTCTTAAGGTCTCCGGAAAGTACTCCAAGTTAAGGCATGAGTTGGTCCAGCTGTGTAAAACGTGAGGGATTGTGTAATAGGTATGTCTAAGAATTTTGAAATCTATATGATCTGGACCAGGAGCTTTGTTAACATTAAAACTATGCAGAATGGCTTTGACTTCTGCCTCCGTGAAGGGGTCATCCAAGGGAGACGAGAAGGTTGGTGCGTTGAAGTTTGCGTATTTACTTGTTGGGAATAAAGCTTCAGTAAGGTGCTCTAGGTTGTTACGTTTGGAGGACTGGGCTGGAGGACGTTCCAGTTTCAGCTCAGTGGGTGTGAAAAACTTATTGCTGTAAAATTTTTGAGCTGTGCCGTAAGCGTTTGTTTGTGTTGAACAGAACTTTCTCCATGCGGTGTTTTTAGCCGTGTTGATTTGTTTTTTGAATTCAGCTGAGAGTTGCTTTATTTTCTGTTTGTGAAGGGGGATGGATTCTGGAGCAAGGTATTTTTGTTGTCTCCTGAGGGCTGTAAGCTTGTTCCGCATGGATCTGAGTTGGGGGGACCAGAAGTTGTAGGTGAACCGCCGACCCGATTTCTTCAGTTTAAATGCCGAGGAGGCTGCTGAGTGGATTGTGTTGATTAAGTTGACTGTGAATTGTTCGAGTTCATTTGTGTTGGTTACCGTTGTTATATGTTGTTCTAGGTTTGAGGCGGATTCTTGAAGAATTTTGCAAAATTTCTTAAAGTTGCCATTTTTTGTGGCGAATCTCTTGGATAGTGTAATCGTAGGAATAGTGGTGATTGAATATGTGATGTAATTGTGGTCTGAATTGTTGTGTATGTCGAGGACTGACCAGTCGTTAATTTTGGCGAAGGTCTTAGGATTTACGATTGTGAAATCTGGCCAGCCTCTCGCATTGTCTCTCTGGAATGTTGGTTGTGAATTTTCAATGTTTGCTATGCTGAGATTATTCGAGGCTATGAATTCTATGAGGCTGCTACCCCTCGCGTCCTCGCTTGGAGAACACCAAAGCGGGGAGTTAGCGTTTAGGTCGCAGCCACATAGAAAGAGTGTTTTTTGTGAAATAATGTGCTGCCACTCTTGCATGCAGTCCTCAAAATCTGCAGACGGGGCAGCGTAAGCACTGCCAAACCTCAGCTCACCTTCATTCGTGGTCAACGTGAGGAAGACGCAATTCTCCCCTGTGAGTAAATGGGTAAAGTTAAGGTTTCGTGTATTGATGACAATGTGGGCTGAGTGTTGATTAGAGCTGAAACTTGGCCAAGAGGATGGGAATCCGTACAAATCACCCTCAACAGTGCAGTACGCATCCTGCAGCAGCCCAATGTCTATGGAGTTTTTCTCCATGTACTCCTGAGCCGCCGAGTTAGCCGCCTTGCAATTGTTGAGGTTGACCTGCAGGAAACTAAGGTTATTGAAAGATGTTTTTTCTTTTGATTTTGATTTAGATTTTGAGGAGGATGCTGCATCATGGGGGGGTGAGGAAGGCAATCTTTCTTCATTTAAAGAGAGCATTATACTGGGAGTTGTTGGTTAAACCTGGGAAAGAGGCATAGAAATACTGCTTACCTACTGGCTCTAGGATAGGTGGCTTGATTGAAGGAGGAAAAAGCTTGTTGTCTCATGAAATCCATAAGTAGCTGCGGCATGTACCCTGGACCAGGTTGTTGCATCTGTGAGAAAGGGAACATTTGTAAAGGGAGCGTTGGCCAAGCTGGATCTGGTCCTCGGCTTCCTTCTTGACCATTGTACTGGAAGTCTGCTTCAGGGGTGAATTCGCTGTTACTTTGCTGATTCTGTTCTCTGTTGTTGTTCGGACGGGAGTTTGAGTTGGCTGTTCTGCCTCTACTTTGGCTGGTGGTCTCTTCTCTGTTGTCACTTCTTGGGCGAGAGCGCTGTCGTTGGGCTAGTCGAGATCTTGATGAGGATGGGTTTTGTCGTCTGTTGCTGCCGGGCCTGGACGAAGATTGAAGCTCATGGTTCTTTTTAAAGGCTGCATCCTTTCTGGAAAGTCTAGGTGGGTTGTTTGTAGACAGGGGGAACCTTTGATCGAGCTCCTCTTTTCGCTGTCTGTACTTTTCTATGTACACTGGGCATGTCTTAGAGTAGGCTGGATGATTTGACCGTAGTGGTGGGAGCCTGTCGTTTCTTAGTCTGCTCATGCTTTCCCTCTGGCAATTAATGCAGTTTGGCCGCAGGTCACATTTGTCATTTTTGTGGTTGCCCGAGCAGTGTGAGCAAAAGGTGTTACTTGTACAAACTGCTGTTGAGTGCTCGAAACTTTGGCAGTTCAAGCACTTAGGAACTTGTGTTAGGGGTCTTATTGGAATGCAAAGTAGACCTATTTGAATTGCCCCTGAGTTAATGAAAGCTTCTACTAGGGGGGCCGGAGCCTGGATCACCCAATTTTGTAGTTCATTGTATCTTGATGGCTGTGATCTGATTATTTCTATTAGGTCATCTTCTTCTGTTTCTATGCCACAGTGTTCAGTTAGGTATTTAAGTAGTTGGTGTTCCTCAATCTCTTTTGGGAGGCCTACCACTAGGAACCGATGTTTTGGGTTTGGCTTGGTCTTGATTATGAGATGTTCATTAATTTCATCTATCGCTTGCAAGTCTTTCATTAGTTGTTGAGCATCTTGTTCCGTAGAGCAATGGACATCGACTGATCTTCGGTATATTATAGTTTTGATGATCTTCGCTGACGTTGAGATATTGTAGTTTTTGATGTAGTTCATGATTTGAGAGCCTGATTTTGTGGAGTTGGTTGTTGTTACGTAAGCTATTTTCTTGAAAGCTTGGTATGTATTTAGGGCTATTTCGAAGGTTTTGAATGTTTGCTTTGTTGACAAGTTTTTATTTTGGGGAGGTTGTGCTTCAATAGGGCGTTGATTGTTGGTGCTGTTGGCTGCTACCTGTGAGAAACTGGGTGATATTCTGTCGGGATCCAGATGTGGAGGTGGTTCTTGGGAAGAGCTTGAATTTTCCTGCAGGATTCTTTCATTTATTCTTTCCTGTAGAGTTTTAATTTCTGTTAATTTTTGGTCTAATCCAGCAATGTTGTCCGTTATCAGTGTGCGGAGATCTTGCAGGGAGGATGTGTCTTGTGTGGCTCCATCCGTAGTATGGGGTGCTTGTTGGACTTGAGTGATAGAAGAGGTTGACTGGGTGTTTGATGGTCCGCTGTTGTCTAGTGCCTTTATTTGTTGGAAGGCGTGTTTGAATAAGATTAGTGGAGCTGGGGTGATTTTATTGTTCTTAACCTTCATTATGATATTGATGGCTTCATTGGCTATTTCTTGGATGGAAGTGTACGTCCTAAAATTTTCTTTCTTATTGAAGAAAACCTGTGGTACCTTTGATCTGGATCTGGTGGTTGGAGGCTCGAAATCGCTGTCCACCTCCGACAGCAGCACCTCTTCATTGTTTGTGGTCTCTTCACCAACATCAGACATGATTGTCTTGTAATGAGAAATAGTTTTGATATTTCAGGGTTTTGAAGAGCTTTGAGAAAAGCTGTTTTTGTTGATTGAAAGAATTCTATTTGAATAGAATTGAAAACTTATTGGTAAAGAAAAGAAAACTTCCAGATGGATGGATGGGGCTTTCCCAGTCGCACCATGTCTCAAAAAAAAAAAAAAAAAAAAAAAAAAAAAGGTAGGTTTATGAGGATTTTAATTTTAGTTCGAATTGGATGGGTTTAGAGTTTAGAGAATTGTTCTTGAGTGGTGAGAGAGAGAGAAAAAAAAAAAAAAAAAAAATTTTAATAATAGGGGGAAGTCTGAGCTCAGAAAGGGGAAGATTAGTTGAAGAGTATGAGATTTGGCAGACTGAGATTAGGTTAGGTCAATGGTGTCGGTGCTAGAGTGAGGAAGGGGGAGATGGCAGTTGGAGTCATCGAAAGAATTATGTTAAAATTTGGCTGAAGGAAGAGCCTGGGAGGGGGGGAGTGGTTGCCAAGTCCGAACCCTTGGAGCCCCAAGGAAGGGGAAGGCGAGCACTAAAGTAATGTGCTAAAAGGAATAACTGGACAAGCTTTCGTTGAGAGTTGTTCGTATGATCAACCACTTCAAAAGCTTTAATAGGAAAGGTTGAATTTAGTGGCAAAGAAATTAGTTATTTTATTACGTGACTGGTTTAAAACTTGACCGGAAGGTGTGTAAATGATGTGCTGAAATGGGATGCGGGTTAGGCTGAGAGCTTAATTGTGAGTGTGTTGGTGCGTAAACAAAGTGTAGAAAGTAAGTCTAGGACTGAACTTTAGATTTGTTTTGAACTACAGACCCTCGAGCTGTAAAAAATTGTTTAATTAAGTCGATAGAAGGTGAAAGTTTTACTTTGTGAATGAAAAATGGTTTAGAACGATTTTAACAAAATTGTGTAAACAGAGTAAGGAGGGAATGGATAATTCAAAAAGATTGTGAGAGTCAAGGAACGTGGCAAGAGAAACGTTTTTGTGTTTTGAGTAGGATGACAGCTTTGTTGTGAGTCAGATGGTGTGTAATTAAAAGTGCTAATACGATTATCAGAAAGCTTTACTAGAGTTAATAATTGGGTCCACTGTCCAAGGAGCTAATTAGCCGATGTAAACTGTCGCTGAATGGTAAGCTCAAATGAGAAAGGGGATGAAAATGCTTTAGAACAGTTTTAACAGAATACCAAAAACTATAATGGGAGGGGAGGGAAATGAAACGGAATGAATGGGAATTAGAGACAACAAAGGGGTGAGATGGTAGGTAAGACCAGCAGGTCTAGAATAATGTTCATGAAGAAAACCAACATAAATTTAAAAAGGTTGTGTGTAATGGCAAAGAAGATACTTGATGGGTTGCGGGATAGGTCGGGAGCTTAAATGTGAGTGTGTTGGTGTGAAGACGATGTGCAGGAAAGTTGGTATAGCTGAACTTTGGTTTTATTTTATTTATTTATTTATTTATTTTTATTATTACTTATTTATTTATTTATTATTATTATTATAATCCACTGTTCCTCGGACTGTGAATTACTATTAATAATGTCGATAAGTAGGAACAATTAGAGTTTGTGGTTGAAAATGCTTTAGAGCGATTTTTATAAAATTGTGTTTAGAGAGGGAAAGGATAAATGTAAAGGTCTGTGAGGGTTAAATGACATGGCAAGGGTAACGTTATTGGGTTCAAGATAGGTTGAGAGCTTTGTTGTGAGTTAGATGGTGTATAATTATAAGAGCTGGAATGATGATCGGAAAGCTTTAAAAGAGATTTTACTTGGGCAGGACAAAAATTGTAGCTTTAAAGCATAGTGAACAGTAAATTGTTAGAAAGTTCAGATGAAAATGCTCTAGAAGAAATTTAGCAGAGTGCGAAAACTGTGCTATGAGGGAAATGAGCATTAATGTGAGTAGGACTGTGTGCGTTCGTAGAGCCGGAAAGTTGGTATGTTAGCTGAGTTAGAGTTTAATTTCAATCCACAGTCCTTTGGGCTGAAACAAATGTTAAAATTAATCGTAAAAAGAGAACAGCAAATCAAAATTTTAGATGTTAATAGTTGTGAGTAAGATGGTGTGTAAATAAAATAGCTGGAAAGGTGAACAGGTGGCTTTACTAGTATATTAAATAGGCCAACTGTCTGTAGGGCTGATAAGCTAATTTAAAGCATCACTGAACGGTTAGCCGTTTGATGAAGCGGATGTAAATGCTTTAGAACAGTTTTGACAAAATAGCTGAAATTTAGTTAGGAGGGAGTGGAAAATTAAACGGTATGAGTAGCATTTAGAGACAACAAAGGAGTGAGTCGGTAGGTGTGACCGGCAAGTCGAAATCAACATTTGGTTAATAAGTTTATGAGAGATGTGTGTCATGTTAATGAAGAAACTTAATGGAATGCGAGATAGGGAGAAGGCTGAAATGTGAGTGTGTTGGTGTGTGAACAAGGTGTTGAAAGTTAGTCTAGGACTGAACTTTGGATTTGTTTTGAACTACAGACCCTCGAACTCTAGTGAACGTTTAGTTATGTCGATAAAAGGTAACAGTTTGAATTTGTGAGTGAAAAATACTTTAGAACGATTTTAACAAAATTGTGTAAAACCACAGTCCTTTGGGCTGAAACAAATGTTAAAATTAATTGTAAAAAGAGAACAGCGAATCAAAATTTTAGATGTTAATAGTTGTGAGTAAGATGGTGTGTAAATAAAAGAGCTGGAAAGATGAACAGGTGGCTTTACTAGTTATTAAATAGGCCCACTGTCTGTAGGGCTAATAAGCTAAATTAATGCATCACTGAACGGTTAGCCGTTTGATGAAGCGGATGTAAATGCTTTAGAACAGTTTTGACAAAATAGTTGGAATTTAGTTAGGAGGGAGTGGAAAAGTAAACAGTATGAGTAGCATTTAGAGACAACAAAGGAGTGAGTCGGTAGGTGTGTCCGGAAAGTACAGATCAACATTAAGTTTATAAGTTTATGAGAGATGTATGTCTTGGTAATGAGGAAACTTAATGGAATGCGAGATAGGGAGAAGGCTTAAATGTGAGAGCGTTGGTGTGTAAACAATGTACTGAAAGATAGTCTAGGACTAAACTTCGGATTTGTTTTGAACTACAGACCCTCGAACTGTAGCAAACGTTATGTCGATAAAAAGTAACAGTTTGAATTCGTGAACGAAAAATACTTTAGAACGATTTTAACAAAATTGTGTAAATCCACAGTCCTTTGGGCTGAAATAAATGTTAAAATTAATCGTAAAGAGAGAACAGCAAATCAAAATTTTAGATGTTATTAGTTGTGAGTAAGATGGTGTGTAAATAAAAAAAAAGCTGGAAAGGTCAACAGGTGGCTTTCCTAGTTTATTAAATAGGCCCACTGTCTGTAGGGCTAATAAGCTAATTTAATGCATCACTGAACGGTTAGCCGTTTGATGAAACGGATGTAAATGCTTTAGAACAGTTTTGACAAAAAACCTGAAATAGTTAGGAGGGAGTGGAAAAGTAAACAGTATGAGTAGTATTTAGAGACAATAAAGGAATGAGTCGGTAGGTGTGTCCGGCAAGTCGAAATCAACAGTAAGTTAGTAAGTTTTTCAGTTTTTGAGAGATGTGTATCTTGGTAATGAAGAAACTTAATGGAATGCGAGGTAGGGAGGAGGCTTAAATGTGAGTGTGTGAACAAAGTGCTGAAAGTTAGTCTAGGACTGAACTTTGGGTTTGTTTTGAACTACAGAACCTCGAGCTGTAAAAATTGTTTAGTTATGTCAATAAAAGGTAACAGTTTGAATTTGTGAATGAAAAATACTTTAGAACGATTTTAACAAAATTGTGTAAACTGAGTAGGGAGGGAATGGATAGTTGAATAAGATTGAGAGAGTCAAGTAACATGGCTAGGGAAAAGTTTTTTGGGTTTAGGGTAGGATGAAAGCTTTGTTGTGAGTGAGATGATGTGTAATTAGAAGTGCTAGTAAGATGATCAAAAAGCTTTACTAGAGTTTTAATTCGGCTCGCTGTCCAAAGGGCTAATTAGACAATGTAAGCAGTCGCTGAATGGTGCGCTCAAATGAGAGAGCGGATGAAAATACTTTCGAACAGTTTTAACTGAATAGCAAAATTCATGATGGGAGGGGTGGAAAATTAACAGAATTAGTAGGAATTAGAGGTCTAGAATAATGTTCAGTAGGTCTAGAGTAATGTTCATGATGAATAATGTTTATCACAACATAAATTTAAAAGGCTGTGTGGGATGTGTGTATTGGCAATAAAGATACTCGATGGGTTGCGGGTAAGGTCGGGAGCTTAGTTGTGAGTGTGCTGGTGTGTAGACAATGTGCAGGAGAGTAGTCTAGAACTGAACTATGGTTTAATTTTTAATCCACTGGTACTCGGACTGTGATTTTCGTTTAATTTTGTCAATAAATAGGTAACAATTTGAGATTGTGGTTGAAAATGCTTTAGAACGATTTTTTCAAAATTGTGTTTAGGGAGGGAAAGGATGAGTTTGTGGTTGAAAATGCTTTAGAACAATTGTGTTTAGGGAGGGAACGGATAAATGTAAAGGTCTGTGAGGGTTAAATGTCATGGCAAGGGTATAGTTATTGGGTTCAAGATAGGTTGAGAGCTTTGTTGTGAGTTAGATGGTGTTTAATTATAAGAGCTAGAATGATGATCAGAAAGCTTTAATACAGTTTTTTTTTTTTTTTTTTTTTTTCTTCTAATTTTGGGCAGGAAAAATATTGTCGTTATGAAGCATCGTGAACAGTAATCTTAAAAAGTTCAGAAGAAAATGCTCTACAACAAATTTAGCAAAATGCGAAAACTAAGTTATGAGGGATGTGAGCAGGAAGACGTGTGTTCATTGTGCCGGAAAGTTGGTAATAGCTGAATTGCAGTTTAATTTCAACCCACAGTCCCTTGGGCTGAAACAAATGTTAAAATTAATCGTAAAAAGGACAGCGAATCAACATTTTAGATTGTAATAATTTAGAACATTTTAACCTATAATGTAAAAAAGGGGTAAAAAACAATGAGTGTGAAAAAAAAAAAAAAAAAAAAAAAAAAAGGAGAAGGTAAAAGATTTAATATTTAAATTTATGTTCATAATCAAGAGTGAATCATTTTGTGCCTGGGATGGTTATTGGAGTAAGATGTGGAACTCTCAAAGAAAGCTGTGAAAAAGACTGCCAGGGTAGAGCGAAGAGTTTGAAGACCCCAAGAGTGTGTAGAAGAATTTTTTATTTGGTTGTTTCTAAGCGTTGATGTTTGTGTTTTAAGGATTTTGCTTGGTTTGCATTGTTTTATTAGGTCTGGTTTTAATAGGAAAGAGGATTGAGTTGTGAGCACATTGATGTTTTCCTAAGTCTGCTTTAGAGTATTTTTGTTTTTGTTTGGATTCGTTAGAAGTCGTTAGTTCGGCCGATCAGATTATTCAAGAAAATTATTCACTATATCGTAATGTGTCTGTTAGCGCTCAAAAATTGAGATTCCTAATATTCTAATAGCATTTTACAGGTTTCTTTTCAACACTAAGGAGCTCCGCCCCTGCTCGCACTGCCAACCCCCAAGAGTAGCTTCCCTTGTTTGAGCGGGTTTTACGTTGCACTAGTGCCACGCTGTGGATAAATGGCAACGGTTCGGAACTTACCCCTAAGGTTGTTCTGACACATGCCACCCTGTACAGGTTAAGTACATTTTACGTCACACTAGTGTTTTAGTTACTCTTGGCGTGCGTCTTGGACTTGGACATTTATCGTCAAACGTGCCGGTACACTGTTATAGGAATATGCATCCGCAAGTCCCTACCAACGATATATATAAAGTAGAGTGATAAATGGTAACCTTTGAGAAGGTGCAAAATGAGTCATGTGACATGCTCCCCTTGCACCTGCGTATTCGGTGATTTCCTTGGTTACAGTTTATTTTCAATGAATTTCTATGGCAACTGCTTGGAGATAACCGCTAATGTTTTTGTTTACTTACGTAATTTAACATTTTTTTGTTCTACATCATTTTTGTTTTAATTTACTTCCTTTTATTTCGTGTAGTGAAAATTTAACTGACAAAATATTAAAAATAGTTGATAAATTATTAATCGTTGTTAAATTTAGCTTTTTTAAGAGTTTATTTTTCTTTATAAACACTTTTAAACTTTGTTGGGAAATGATGAAAGAAACAGTACTTTATTATTTATTATAATGTGAAATATGTGAAAAATTATTTAAAAAACAATTTATTTCAGTCATAGGACTCTCGTGTTGCTAATAATAATGATAATTTGCTAAACTGAAATTTAAAATCGCCAAAAAAGCAATAAAGAGCCAAACATAGCAACCTATTGGTTCATGTCACGGGATTCATCTTGAACCACGGAAAGCCAGTCCTTCATCCATTGAATCAGCACGCCACAGTCTGTAACAAAAGTATCCGAACACTAGCAAAAATTCCTATATAAAAAAAGTAGAGTTAATGCTGTTTTGTTAAATAAATCCTTGTCGAATCATGTTCTTAGTCAGTCTAAGAACATGATTCGACAAGGAAATTTAAAAAATTAAAATTAGATTTTAAATTAGACAAACGGAACGCTTGCAATTTCGATGCCGTAAATTTTGCAAGTTTTTTGCAAATACAGTCAGCAGCAAAAGTAACAGAGCACTAGCGAAAATTCCTATGTAAAAAAAAAAGTACACTTAATGCAGATTTGTTAAATAAATCCTTTTCGAATCCTGTTCTCAATCAGTTTAAGAACATGATTCGACAAGGATTTATTTAACAAAACAGTATTAAGTGTGCTTTTTTCACATAGGAATTTTTGCTAGTGCTCGGATACTTTTGCTGCCGACTGCAGTCATAGATTTGGAATGCTTGCAAACGGCATTGCAACTGGAAGTTTTTCATTTGTATGTACCCCTAAAAAGTTTTAGCAGTTGTGATGACTCAATCATCCCATGCGAGTGCTACCGGTCTAATTAATTTAATGATATTTTAATGAATACAAATTAAGGGAGCCGCGCTGAGCGGGATTAACGTTGCGTTATGCTACGCAATGGGCAATTGGAGACGCTCTATAGTTAGTTGGTTGACTTTTAAGGTCACACTAGTACTGCACTATGGGTAATTGGATGTACCCCTAAAGATGGTCCGGAGACATGCCATCACAATTTTGATCCTCCACGGAAGGTATGACCTCTTAAGGTAATATATTATAACTAAATTTAAATATTCAGTATTTTTTTTTTTCGTTATTTGAAGACGCTCACTATATACTTATAGAGATTAGTGTATAATCGATTTTAAACATTTGTCCCCAAAAGTTATTTTTTAAAAAATGGCGTTTGGAGGAGTTTTTCTTTTCTTTCTTTTTTTTTTTTTTTTTTTCATCAAGAATGAGGTTGAGTGAGTTTAACGTCTAACTAGAACTGCGCAGTGGGATATTAGCGATAGTCTGCGATTAACTTTAAGGGATGGTTTAAAGTGTTATATTATTTACATATAATATTATGTGTATTTACTTTTATATATAATGTTTAAATTATATATATATACAGTCGGTAACAAAAGTGTCCGAACATTAGCAAAAATTCTTATATAAAAAAAGTACACTTCATACGGTTTCGTTAAATAAATCCTTGTCAAATCCTGTTCTTAGTTAGTGTAAGAACACGATTCGATGAGGATTTATTTAACAAAACCGTATGAAGTATACCTTTTTTGCATAGGAATTTTTGCTAGTGTTCGGACACTTTTGTTATCGACTGTATATATATATAATCAAAACATGTATGTGTATATATAATAAATTGTTTCCATACGTATTTTAAACCCTAGGCTTAAAATCAATATTGCCTCCAATAACTCACTATGCAGTTCTAGAGCGACACTAATAAACCCTTTCTAGTCTAATCCACATGTATTCAGCGTTCTGTTTGACGTAACTCGCACTCTCTTACGTATGCTGTGGAGGGTTGCAATTTTCGGCACGGTAAGAAAAGCGCCATGTTGGCGATTTTTCGAAACCGGCTACCTATTCCAATGAATTGTCTTTGTTGGGGTAACTGAGTCACCCCAGCGAGTGCTACCGGGTTAAATACTACTTTCCAAATATAATAAAAAAGCACCACAAAACTGGCGTTGTAAAAAATATTACTTATAAACTTTGAATAAACATCATAAAATGCAATAAACTCGCAACAATTGGTTATTCGAAGTTTGTAAGTAATACTTTCCAAATAGTTTTCTTTTCTAAATATGTTTTAATTTTCTATTTCTTCTAAAGCTTATTTTAAAGAAAAAATGGAATATCAGTTTAAAATGTATTTGATTTTGTGAAAGTTCTGTAAAATTCGATTAAAGATTTGATAAAGAACTTGCTATCCAAATTTTATATTTATACGTTTATTTGAATAAAACTTATGCGAAAAAAAGAATCGAGAAGACAGGTTGTGACTTTAATTTTGGACATGAGTGTAAATTGTAAGCATTTGAGACTTCATATGCTCAAATGCTCAAAGTCAATCAGAGATGTCAAACGTTAGAAATCCATGGTAGGTTCACTCATGTAGCGATGGTTCCAACTAATAGTTGAAAGTACTAAATGGAAAACTGCTGGTGGTAAGCTGCAAAGTTCGGGTACCTCAGTTTTATGTTGAGTATTTTTGTAAAGGTGATTTAAAGTAAAGGTTGCAAAGTGATTCTCAGGTCCAAGCTATTTAAGTAGCGTATTTTCAATGCCTCGGTATGCTTCTTGAAAAATGATATAAGAGTAGATGACATGTCTGAAAATATGAAGCCAAAATCGTAATCGTAGAAGCCATTAAGTAACACACCACTAACTAATGTTTTAGTAGGCTCAATATAGCTCCTACGGTAACGTTTTTATTGCGGCAGCCGTCTTGACTGGACATAATTGAACTTCATTTGCTTTACATACTGGTACGCCGTATACCAATTCCTCTTATGTAATTCCTCTAAAGTGTGCTTATGAGAAAGATTCTATCACGTATCGTAGATGTTTCCTTAGAATTTAACAAGTCAAACTACATAATTGGAGTTACTTTTTAGTTCAGTGAATTTATCCGCTTAACACGACACTTTTTTACGTTAGATTAGATATACACTTATTTAATTACAAGTAGGAGAAGTAAAATCTTAAGAACTTTAAAACAGGGAAATAAAACCCGTTAAATTTCTTATTTAAATTAGGAATTTTCGGCATTTTGAAAACTTTAATGGAAAGAAACTACATTTAACTTATTTTGAGCGCACAAATAACTTATTTCAATATATTATGTTTATTTTACTTGCTGAAATAATAATAATAAAAAAAAATAAATATTAACTTTGTTTTACATAAATCTTTAAAAAATATTTACATTATTCATAACTATAAATTATGAAATTATGCCTGGTAATTCAAGTTATTTATACCACATTTTAAAATACTGTAAAAAGTTTAGTTATAAATTCCCTTATTTTGGAAACTTTCAAAATTTCCTTCCCCCAAAACACGGTTTATTCTGCGGTTTAAACCCAGTGTTTTCCACGTTCAGCTCTATAAAAGTAATAGTTAAACAGATTCCAGCATGTAGGAAAATATGAAACCAAAATCGTAACTCCTTCCTTTTTTAAAGAGTTCAAATAACAAATGAGTTTAATCTATTTTTTTTTCTTCAATTAAATTTCCTACATTTACAGTTGTCGGAATGACTGGCCAAGAGGGTGCTGGAAATATACAACCCTTACAAGGTTTATTAATATTTCAGTTATGTATTTCATTTAAAGAAATTTTGATGTCGATGAGTTAAACTCTCATTAAAAATATTTTTTTATCCCCTCCCCGTCCAAATATCAAAATAATGTTTAAAACGATGCAAGATCCCCTTTCGCCTTCAAAATAACCAACACCCGTTGAGACATTGCCTTAATAAAGTGCAGAGAGAGAATGTCATGGTCAGAGAGATTCTTAGAGAGTCTTGGTTATGTTACTCAAAATGCACTCTGACGTGATTTTGCGAATTCTTTACATTCTCCTTGGGACGAGGGGAGGCAAAAACCCGTTTTAATGTTTAATTCTGCTCCAAATTACCTCAGAATGGCGAATTTTTATGTGCGGATGTTGGTTATGTGTATGCATTATGCACTTTGATGGAATTTTACAAAATTCTACACTTCACCTGCGGAGGAAGGGACACAATTACAACGCAACTCTGTTGCACATAACTTCAGGAAGGTTATTTTTGGTGTGTGGGTTGGTCTTTTTATCTGGCAATTGTTTGCACGCAATTTTTGTGGTTGTGAAATTAAAATGGGTAGACACAGGAAGACACGTGTGAGTATTGCGCTACCGCATGCATTGTGGACCATTAACGGCATAGTTTAGGCAGAAAAGATGCTGCGAAAGACATTACGGACCGAAACAAGGCCCGTTTTTGAATAAGTTTCTGCACACACGCTCGTGTAAGGCGCTGCAGCAGGCAATGAGGAGCCGGACTCTGCATGGTGTGAACGGTGAAATTTATGCTGAAGTCAACGAGAACCCAAAACTAGGTTTTGACCGATTTCAAAAAACATTTTTTTTTCTTTTAAAATTTCTTTTGAGAATTTTATATTGATAAGTGATTTTGAATTTTGAGAATTCATTTAAAATACAGTGACTAGCAAAGCGGGCAAAGTGTTCTAGTTTTAAAAGTTTAAACAAAACTACAAAGTAGAAATGGTTCTGAAAGACCAATTTGCGCTTATAATTTAATAGTAAATAATATTTTTCTTTGAATGGAAACAGAATTATTTTTGCAATATTATTTATATCAAAATCAGGAGATATTTACCAACCCCAGGACATTGTTCCACAATTTAATGAATAGTTTCTGTTGCTTTTTGTAGTTCTTTTACAGATTATTTTTTAACTAAAAAACAATGACCTAAATAACTAACTCGTTGCAAAATAAATGAATAATTTTATTCATTAATATCTATAATTTCTGGGAATATGTTAAACTATAACACATAAATTAATAAAACTTATAAAGCTGATATTTCCGTTTGTAAAAACAAAGCAAGATTGCTTAAGAGTCAGCACAATTACTTGAATCTTTTTAATCTAATTATTTACAACAAAGAAATTTTAGAAGCTGTCTTTAATATGAAGTTTTTTGTTTTGCAGAACATGATGTTATAAAAAATTCTCCATACCCAAAAAAGAAACTTTTTTCGCTGATCTGCAAAATGCAAGTGTCGTAATGAAATTAATTGCATATAGTTTTGACTGATATTCCCGCAAGATATTCTATTTTTGAAAAAAAAAAAAAAAAAGTCAGCCGCAAAACCTATCACAAATTTAATTAAACAACTCACACAGTTTTAAAACTATGTTCTTTTGATAAAAGTATTACATTTAAAAAAATAATACTGTTTACTTTTTTCTTGCCTACACCCACCTACATATTCTTTCTCTCTCTCTCTCTCTCTTTCTCTCTCTCTCTTTTTTTTTTAATATCTATTTTAAATATCTATTTATCTATTTCATTTCAATTTCACAGCATTGTAATGTAAAAAGATGTAGTACATTTTATGCACAAGAAATTAAAAAATTAGGATTTTTTTGTTTTTATTTTTTCTCTAACATACTTGAAAACTGTTAGTGACTGTCATTTCTGTATGTCATTACCCAAAGGCAAATGTTTGTAAATCCCTGGAATTGCTGCGAAATTTACGTACGTTTTTGAGGCAGATTAGGTAAGTTCTCTATTGATAAAAACTATTTTTTTTTTAATTCATCGACTCCAAAAAGCCATTATCATTATTATTGGAACTATTAAAAATAGAATGAAAATTGACATGAAATATAATTATCTCTTTATTTATTGTTATTGTCCACTTGTAAATGAATATAGGGAGATGAGATGAGAAAAGATGGCACATCACAGAATTACAATACGAACTGGAAAATCACAGAGGGCCAGGGTGAGAATTGAGCCCATACTCCTACGCTCGAAGGCAGTTGGCGGTGTGGTGACACTTGGCTTTTTGCAATTCAATTTATTAGATCGCAGGGAGCCATGGGTGACACACAGATTATCATATAGATAGGACAGTGAAGCTAAAACGCAAACCGGAAATAGTAGCACCACTAGTGTCAACAGAGGGGAACTACATGTGTTAAGTCTACATGAATAGCATATTTGATCGAATATTGTTTTTCTATTTCGCGAGTAGTTAGTAGCAGGTTGGTATGGGAAGTTTTTATTTCCTTCACTTTCTATTGTTTTTGAATTCACAAAATTATCCTCAAAACATTCACAGCTATTCTTCTAAGAAATAAAAATTAATTTTTGTAATGTTTAAAAATATGCTTTGTCAAACATATTCATACTCAAGTACAAATTAAAATTACAAACTGTAATTCTGAAATAGCAGTATGAAATCATTAAATATTTAACGTTGCTTGGTTTAAATAATACAAAATGATTTAAAATGAAATTTTTTTTTTATTTTATGTATATTTTTAAAGTTTATTTTCTTAATATTTAGCACTTTCTTCTTAAAATAAATAGCTTTTGACAATCAAGTTTGTAAACAATAATAAAGTGGCCAAACGAAAATGTATGTGCAGTTTTCTTTCCTTCACTTTTCTACTACTTTTAAATTCACAAAATCATAACATTCACAACTATTTTATGAGAAATAAAACTAATTTTTATTATGTTTGAAAATAAATTTTTCCAAACACATTTGTGTTTGAAATAGTAGTATGGTATGAAATCTTAAATATTTAACATTGCTTGGTTTAAATAATACAAAAGGCTTTAATTGAAAAAAATTATTCTGGTTTATGTATATTTTCGAAGTTTATTTGCTTAATATTTAGTACTTGCTTCTTAAAATAAATTGCTTTCGACAATCAAGTTCATAAACAATAACAAAGTTGCCAAACGTAAACATAAATACAATGGTTAATTGGTTGGATGTTGGGTTTAACGTTGCACTAATGTTACGCTATGAACATATATACAATAAAAAATAGACGAGCGATTGTGTAAGCTGGAGAGCTCGAGAAACTTTCAGCCGTTGACAATAGGGTCGTTACAGTGAAATTTTGGTCAAATTTTACAGACAAATTTTTCAAAGAATATACGGGAGTGTCCTATCTGTATAATAATCTGTAGGTTGACATAACTCGGTCACGGAGGACCCAAAATGGAATTATAAATTGCGCCTAAAAGGGGGTGAAAGAGTGAGTTTGACGTCGCACTAGTGCTACACTATGGGCAATTTGTGCTTAAAATTATAAAATAAATTACTTCGCTAGACAACATAAACACTAATATTAATAATAACTTTTTAAGTAGGCGAAAAATTAAGTTACTATTTTTAGAGATTTGCTTTGAGACCAATAGCTACAAATGCTGTTATCTCAAATAAACACTCTTCATAGATTCCTTTATTGTTTTATTACTGTATGCAATTGATAAATTAATGACATACGCTATAGAGCGGGGAGTATCCGTCTAAATTCGTGATTAACAGCCGGCTGCAAAAGTATCCGAGCACTTGCTAATAATTACGATATCAAAAAAGTACACTTAAATCTGTTTTGTTAAATAAATCCTTGTCAAATCATGTTCTTAGACTGACTATGAACATGACTCGACAAGGATTTATTTAACAAAGCAGTATTAAGTGTACTTATTTTAGACAGGGGTTATTGTTAGTGCTCATATACTTTTGCTGCCGACTGTATGTTTTTACGAAGTTACAACAAGAGTTTTCCTTGCGAATTTTTGCTTTTTGTGATATCACAATTGATTCATTTGAATCGAAGTAGTTTTCTATAGTAGTTTTTCGATTGATTGGATTTTACGACGCACTAGTGCTGCGCAATGGGCAATTTGCGACGGTCTGGGACTTATCCCTAGAGGTGGTCCGGAGACATGCCATCATAATTTTGATCCTACATGGAGAGAATGGCTCTCCCGCTTCGGTAACCTCCAGAGGTATAATTTGGATGGGAACATCTCTGCCTTACACGACTAATAACATCTTTAACTTCTCGGTAACCTCCAGGAGTATAATTTTGATGGTTTTCTGTTGTGGTGTAATGAATAAAAAATATGAATTTTTTGTTAATTTTCCGCCAATTTCAAAAGTTATGATAAAAGCACTCCTATATATAAGTATTTGGGCAATTTCGAATTTAGACGTTTTGTCAAATATCTATAAAATTTTTGAGGAATTATCTTGAAACTTTGAAAGTATAAAGAACATGTTATATGGCATATATATTTTAGCAAAAGTTTTGCCTTGAAGAGGAAAAGGAGACCAGTAAAACATTAAACAAAAATCAAGATGTTTTGAATCACCTTGAGAAAAGCAATGCTTGAAAAGTTTTTATTGTGGCATGTGATTATAAGGATTCTTCTACTTATCTGTATAATTTTATTATGAGGCTACCACAAATATTCATTGAGATATAACACTTTCTTAAAAAAAAAAAAAAAAAAAAAAAAAAAAAAAAAACTTTTTTAATTATAACACGTAAGGTATTAGACCAGTGTAAAGCCTTTTTTAGAAAACTTGGCGTACACGTCCTGCAATTAAAATGCAAAAATGTTAAATACATTATCTACCAATAAGTATTTGTACATTTTCGAATTTAGACGTTTTGTCAAATACCTAGAAAATTTCTTTAGGTGTCATCTTGAAACTTTGCTAGTGTAAAGAACATGTTATACCTCATATAATTCAGCAAAAGTTGTATCCTGAAGAAAAAATGGGGACCAGTAAAATATTAAACAAAAAACAAAATATTTTGATCAATGCAAAAAGTAATACTTTAAATGTGTTTTGTCTGTAGGGGAGACTGGGGTACAATGGACCACTCCCTATAATTGTATTTATATATTTGTTTTTATGGCCCATATTTTGGTACATAGATCGCAACACTGCATTGATGAAACTTAGCCAGAAACGTCATGCCAAACTTAAAATTTAGCCATTTTATTCGTGAAATTTAGTTTACGGTAGTCAAAAGTAAATATTTTAAGTTAAACATTTTTTCTTTTCATCATTCAAGAATTATGATGTGGAAGAGGCTATTTAGCAGAATAAAGAGCTAAGATCATCTATTATTATATTTAATCTCGTTAAAATATATTTTAAAGGGATTTGTTATTATTTTTTTTTTAATATTTGCGGTCAGAGGTCCACACGGGGTACAATGGACCATGGTCCATTTACCTTAGTTCTCTGTCATAGTAAACGGATTTACGAAATATACATTTTTGAAGTGTTATGTATAAATTGTACTTAAAAATTTCTCAGTTAACCTTAATTAGATCTATTATGTCTCCAAAGAGAGCAATTTACTTTCAGGTTTCTTCTTACTTATTTTTAACTAGCAGGTTACGCCCGCTTCGCTGGTCACTATTTTTAAATGAATCATTATAATTAATGAATTCTCAATATTGCATTAATTTTTATCATGTGAAAAAAAAAAAAGAAAAAATCTCTGATCGGGAAAAATGTCGCAGCGGGTCCCTACTGCCTTCGGTAGCGTAGACCCGTGCGCGATACGCACGCACGAATGCATATATATGAGCTCTGCGCGCGTATTCCTTTACTACCCTTATGATTTCTCAAAATTCTATGTTATTACTCATAAACATTTATTCTTAAGAAAAGGAATTAAAAAAAAAAAAAATCATTTCTGATCGGGTAAAAACTTACACCGGGTCCCCTCTGCCTTCAGCAGCGTAAACCCGTGCGCACGCAGTGCGCACGAATTCATATATACGCTCGCTGCGCGCGCGTATTCCCTAACCTCCCTTCCTGTCCCTCCTTAATTTTACACTTTCGAAAATATCCTCATTCGAATCGTAGGCATCCAAAACCTATATATACCAATTTTAAACGGTCTAACTCAATTTCTAATTTTTTGTCCTCCTTCAGGATACCTTAAAACATGTAAATGAGGTGAAATCTCGAATAATTGCGATTAGTGCCTTCTATTGGATAAATTTAATGTAGGTTATTAGATAATATAAAAGTACTTTAAAATATCTTTCTAGTGATGTATTAAAAATAATTTAATCATACTTAGAATTTCAAATATTGAAATTTTAAAATAGTACAGCGCCATCTGGCGGTAGAAATTTCTGTAATCTACTGTTCAATTCCAAATCAACAAAGCTTTAAAATGATGTATTACTTATGAAATTATTTTAATTAGTAGCTGAGATACAAAAGAAAACCTAATCAGGACACCTTAAAACATGTAAATCAGTTGAAATCTCGAATTCCATTCCCTACGGTAGTCGGTTAATGTAAGTAAAAATAAAAAGAAATTTTTTTATGCCCCTAAAACCCATATATACCAATTTTGAACGGTCTAACTCAGTTTCTAATTTTTTACCCCCTGCCCCCGTTCTTGCCCCCCCCCTAATTTTACACTTTCGAAAATATCCTCATTCGACTCGTGGGCCCCCAAAACCTATTTATACTAATATTGAACGGTGTAACTCGATTTCAGATTTTTTGCCCCCCTTCACGCACTTTAAAACATGTAAATCAGGTGAAATCTCAAATTTCATTACCTACGGTAGTCGCTAAATGGAAGTACAAAGAGAAAGGAATACTTTTACCTTAAGCGTATTCGTTGTTATAGAAACATGCTTCCTCTTTCGAGATATATATTACGCTTGTTAGAATAAAATTTAATTTGTAATTAAAATGTAAATTTTTTGTTTATTGACTGAAATCGATGAAATTTGAATTGCAAGTTGGTGTTTAGCTGAGATACAAAAGAAAACATAATCAGGAGACCTCAAAACGTGTAAATCGGGTGAAATCTCGAATTCCACTTTCGATAATATAAAAGTACTTTAAAATACCTTTCGAATGATTTATTAAAAATAATTTAATCATAATTAGAATTTGAAATATTGAAATTTTAAAATATTACAGCGCCATCTGGCTGTAGAAATTCCTATAATCTACTGTTCAATTCCAAATCAATAAATCTTTTAAATGATGTATTACTTATAAAATTATTTAAATTAGCAGCTGAGATACAAAAGAAACACCTAATCAGGACATCTTAAAACGTGTAAATCACGTGGAATCTCGAATTCCATTAAATACGGTTGTCGGTTAATGGAAGGCGACAGAGATTTGCGGCGTCTACTCTTGAAATTCAGTTGAAATAAGTTTTAAATAACATATTACTTTTGAAATTATGCTATTACAAGCTGAGATACAAAAATGATATAAACACTGTTATTAAACGACTTATGTCTGATTTTTTCGTGGTTTTCTTCGAAACTTGCGTAATTCCTTGCTAAATACTGTTAAAAATTCATAGTATGAAATGTGAACGGAATATCAGAATTCGAAACTCTGCAAAATATAAAAGAATAAAGGCGTTCTGGTTTTCCGTCGTTTTCTCCGAAACAACCGCTCCTTTTCTACATTTTTGCCCCCCCCCTCCCTTTCCGTCCCTCTAAATACTGTTAAAAATCCATAGTATGAAATGTGAACGGAGTATTAGAATTCGAAACTCTGCAAAATATAAAAGAATAAAGGCGTTCTGGTTTTTCGTGGTTTTCTCCGAAACAACCGTTCCTTTTCTACATTTTTGCTCCCCCCCCCCCTTTCCGTCCCTTCTAATAATTTTACACTTGAAAATATCCGCAATCAACTTATCTTGCCTTAAAACCTAATAATACCAATTTCAAACGCTGTAACTCTTTTTTTTTTTTTTTTTTTGCCCTTCGTCCACCCCCCAAGCCCTTCCGAATAATTCTACACTTTCAAAAGTATTCAGAATCGAATTATCGGCGTTAAAACCAAATATTACGAAATTTCAACGGACATTTCTCAATTTAAAATGCTGCAAAATATAAAACAAAACTTAATCTTACCTTGTGTTTGGTCACATGAGTCGTGATAAATATAATTCCCAATAAAAATATAATATTTTTATTGATTCACATATTTTCATGAAAATTGAACAGTAGCTTTGTAATAAGCTGTCTAGGCCGAATATTAATTCAAATGTAACGTTAATGAAAATTTGAAAAAGTTTGAAAAGTTTTTCCCCCCACTATAAAATACGTGACATCTTAATCGGTTACAATCATTTCCTTTTTTATGGCAGACGGTCGTCTGGCATTTGAAATGAAGTTGCCACAAAAAATTCATACTTTAGTTAATTAAAAAAAATCTAATAGTTGTACTCATAAGCCGCTTGCAGGCTTAGATTCAGAAAAATTTTCCCTTTCATTTGGTACTGAAATCGTGACGATCGGACTAATATTTCTAATTTATTTTCCACTTTTTCTTCATTTAACTCCGTTAAAATGTCTTCTTTTATGCAATCGCGGCGAATTCTCAATCATTGAGATCGCCTTTTGATTAGACATGAGTGGACATTTTAATTAATATCTCCACAACTAATTAAAATTTTTAAATTCTGTTTTCAGGAGGACCTCAGAAAGGCTCCAGAGCATCTGTATGTCAATTCTTGTACTTCTGCGTTCAATAGGGGCTGAACGTATAAAAGAACAGACAGACAGATAGACAAGCCTTTCCTTTTATTATTATAGATAACCATTCAGTTACTTTTGTATTCTTATATTTTTACAAATATCATACAGCTATAACAAACTGAATTAAACAATGCAATAAAAAAAAATAATACAAATAAATTTGACAAAAAAGACGGTTTTACATTTTTGTTGGTTTAATCACAGAAATAAAAGATAATGAATCTGTTTTTGTGAGATTCATGCATCGAAAACCTAATCAAGATATCTACATTTTTTCCTGACAGTGTTGATTCTCTTGTAAATTTTCAAGCTATTGTAATGAGGAGTCTTCCAGACCCTACAACTTTACAAGAAAATAGCATACTTTCAGTGACGCAAAAGTCGTTTGGTGTATCATTTTCTAATTTTACTGTTCAGTAATTTACATTATTCGTATGAATCGAATACATAAATAAACAAATATAATACATTCTACATTTTATACTATTAAAAAACGCACTACATTAGTATACTTTTTAAATTTGACCTGTGGTCCATAGTACCCCGTTTCATGGACCATTGTACCCCGGGGTCGGGGTACAATGGTCCATTTCGTCAGTTGCTATTAAAAAATTTATATAAAAAAAAGTAAACATAATTATTGCTTTTGATTGAGTGCGACATAAAACGCAATATATAGGTAATATGCATACAAATTTTCAATAGCGAGAAATCATTATTTTGTGAGTAAACACTTAAAATTTTCAAAATTGGTCCATTGTACCTCAGTCTCCCCTATCATGTAATCATGAGGATTTTTTGCATTATCTGTATAAATTTTTATGAAGCTACCACATATATTCATGAAGATATAACTTTTTTTTTTTAATTATAACACGTAGGGTATTAGATACAGTGCAAGTGCAAAGCCTTTTTTAGGATATTTGGCACATTTCATTAGATACAGCATACTGCAATCAGAATGCAAAAATATTATACATTTTACGAAATATGAGCATTTTTACTAAATAATTTTTAACTACGCATGCGCAAGCTTTTAAAAAATGTTATTTGCCTAATTTAATAGTCAAAAGTATTAATCATCTTATATGAAAAACAAATATCGTTCAAATAAAAATAGAATGAGAAATAGAATGAAAAGAATTTCAGTTCTGTCAAAATAAAAGCTAAACTGTAAGGGGTTTTATGCACATTTTTATTTTGATTCAATCAATGCCCAATGGTAATACAGTTTTCGCTGATTGCAAACACATATTGGTAAAACGTCTATCATCATCATCATCTTTTTATTTTTTAGAACAATTGAAATTCTGTTAATTCTATCTCTCATAACTTTTTTGATTTACACGATATTTAATTCGGGTTTTCATAAAGGTTGCTCAGCACTTTTGTCTATTAAATTATGCAAATGAATTTTTTTTTTAAATCTATCGCATGCGTAGTTAAAAATTATTTAGTAAAAATGCTCATATTTCATAAAATAATTAACACTTTTGCATTCTGATTGAAGTATGCTGCGTCTAATGTAAATATAAAAATTTCCTGAAATCGGCTATGCACTGGGTGTAGTAACCCACGTGTTATAACTAAAAAAGTGGATTTTTTTTTTCTTTTTTCAAATTTTAAATGTTCGTTATAATATCTCCATGAATATATTTGGTAGCTACATAACAATTTATACAGATAATAAGAAAAATCTTCATAATCACATGCTACAGCCAAAACGCATTTAAAGCATTACTTTTTACAGGGTGATCCAAAACATTTTGATATTTTAAATTTTTTACTGGTTCCCTTTTCCTTTTCAGGATACAACATTTGCTGAATTGTATGAGGTATAACATGTTCTTTACACGGCCAAAGTTTCAGGATGATTCCTAAACATTTTTTTATATATTTGACAAAACGTCTAAATTCGATAGCGTCTAAATACTTATTAGTAGATAGTGTATCACATCGTTTCTCTAAAAAAAGGAACATGTTAGGGGATTTATCAATATTTATTTACAATCAGAAAACACTGTATTACCATTAAACGTTAATTATTCAAAATAAAAATGTGAGTAAAATCTCTTATAGTTTAGCTTATATTTTGAGAGGAACTGAAATTTTGTTCATTTTATCCCTCATAACTTTTTGAATTTACACGATATTTGTTTGGGGCTTTCATACAAGTAGCTCAATGATTTTATGTATTAAATTATGCAAATGATTTTTTTTTTAATCTTGCGCATTCGTAGTTACAAATTATTTAGTGAAAATACTCATGTTTCGTAAGATATTTAACATTTTTGCATACTGAATGCAGGACGCTTGTCTAATATAGTACACCAGGTTTTCTTAAAGTGGCTTTGCACTCGGTCTAATACCCTACGTGTTATAATTTAAAAAGTGGCTTTTTTTTTTTTTTTTTTTTTTTTTCAATTTGGTAAAGAAACCGTTATATCTCCAAGAACATATACGATAGTCTCATACAAATATATACAGATAATTAAAAGAATCTTCATAATCACATATTACAGCTAAAACGAATTTCAAGCATTACTTTTTACAGGGTGATCCAAACATTTCGTCTGCTGTTTAATTTTTTACTGGTCCACTTTTTTTACTTCATGACAAATTTGTTGTTGAAAATGAGATATAACATGTTCTTTATACTCCCAAAGTTTCATGATAATTCCTGCAGAATCTTTCTGAATATTTGACAAAACGTCTAAATTCAAAAGTGTCGAATTAATTATTGGTAGATAGTATAGTAGTTTATATTGTTTGGAGAAATAATTTATAGTTTTAGGCGCAATTTATAATTTCATTTTATCTCATTTTAAATTTTGTTTTTAATAGTTTCAATACTAATTATAATTACTTTATGGAGTGGGTTTATTTATTTATTTATTTATTTTTTGTGTGTGTAAAATTATAATGCAGAATATGTAAAATTATATACAAACCTCACATATCGTACCTGACAAAAATAGTGACATCTCAAAAAATGGCAATTTGTGTTAATATCACTGAAAAATGTGTATGAAGTGTCCCATTGTGCATAAATTACATCTCTACCTCAAAAATTATCCACCTGAGAGGCTGTTGTGTCAGTTTTACTGTAATGTTAACCAATGCGATAGCTTCATCTTTAAGTTGATATTACTGAAATACTGAATTTTTGATTTGTGTCACTTTTCTTTCCGGGTGTGACATGAAAAAAAAAAAAGAAAGAAAGAAAGCTCTATAGAATCCACATTAATTAAATGAAAAGGTCTGAACAAATGCAAAGAACAGGTGAGCAGCATTCGTAACCATGAATCCGGTGAGGCATGTAGTATATAAGAGTATCTAATACTAATAAATACATAAAATATAAACTTTCGAATGAAACGCGACTTCAAAGGAAACGACGTTTTTCTGTTATTCATACTACGGTATCAAATGAAACTCCAGAGAAAAAGTTACAAGTTATAACTTTAATAAACTGAACCGAACATAGAAAAGATATAATGATAAATATTCCTTTTTTAGATCGTAATGATATAAAATGGGCTAAAACGTTCCGACAACAACACAACATCAAAAAATTATAAAAATCTGAGCACCCGTATGAATAAACATCCCCCTTCTCCAGAAAAACGCAAGAACAACAGAGAGACAACTATTGTTTAGATCTTAATAATTTTATAATGGGATTTTCCTTAGGCCAAGACATTTCGAAAAAAAAAAAAAAACACTTAAAAATTGGAACATTCCTTAACCCTTTAACGTTCACTACTTAATCTATTTTAAAAATTACTAAACTTATTTTAAAAATGTCTTTTAGACACATAGCTAATTACAAATGTTTAAAAAATTAGCATTATCCCTTTACGAGAAATTTTTGGTTTGAAACGTATATATTAACCTTATTAAATTCAAATAATATTTAATTTAATAAATAAAACACTTTGTAAGTAAACATTATCGGCTACGAAAACTCGTAAAAGTTGTTTCAGGTGAAAATAATAGTCCAGCTCTTCATTAAATGGAAAAAAAAAAAAAAAAAAAAAAAAAAAACTAAACTAGAATGCATCATCAAACCAGCAATTCGCACTCGCGCCCACTAAGAAACTTCAAGTGACTTATGCATTTAGCTTCCTTTGAAACATTATTTGTTAAATTTTGGAATAGTTCTGCTATCTACTGAACAGAAAATTAACAAAAATTTAAAAACTGATTAAAACAAGGGGGGAATGTTAAAAAACTGCTACATAAAAATTGTAAAATGATGTCAAATGTTTCGTTGTGAAACCAATGAACGTTAAAGGTTTAAGGAATTATAGGTGACTAGACCGAAGACAACCAAAAACATGAAAAAAAAACAGACAGTCAAACATATTTTGTTTAAATCCTAATGATTATATAAAGGAAATTTCCTCCACACAAGATTTTTCAAAAAGAAAAAAATTTCAAATCAGAGCTGTGATAGGGAGTATCACATATTATATCTTAAAATTTAATTTAATTGAATTTAATTTCTTAAATTATTCTTGTGATATGGAAAGTCATAGAAGCGTCCATTAAAAATTTACAGGTGAACAAAAAACAGGAAAACAGACAGATAACAGACACACAACAGACAGATATACAAGGTGCCGTCTAAAGTCCGTCTCTACCCTTTTAACTGCTGAACGACTACAGCTATAATCATAAAAGAGGTATCTAACTACAGAAAAGTGATTATACATTGCTGGATTTCATCGCTAGCGCCACGAGGTAAAATAACGGCGGAGTTAGTGTTCCTATCTTGAAAACGGCATGAGGTAGAAGAAAAAAAAAAGTGAATTACAAAGTTGAAAGCATCATCAATTTAGTGCAAAAATACAGCTTATATATATGATTGCTAAGAACAGAGAGCTTAAAACGTGAATTTGTTTGTTCGTAATTTCCTACACAGTAACGTTGTGAAACGATCTTAGAAAAAAAAAGAAAATATAAAAACCAGTACACACAGAAAATTGTGAACAAACAAATTCACATTTTAAGCGTTTTGTTTTTACCATTCATGTCTACAAGGTGTGTTTTCGTACTAAATCTGTGATAGTCTACAACTTTGTAATTCCTCCTCCCCCAATCTAGTACTATTTTCGCGATAGGATATCTAACTCAGCTGTTTTCCACAGAAACATTGTAAGAGGTCGTATCTCATAGCCATTTTACTATACCTAGGCCCCACTTTTAAAACTGTAGCTGCAGCCGCTCAGCAGTTAAATGAGCAGGAACGGACTTTAGTGGGCACTTTGTATTTTGTTCAGATGTTAATGAAATAAAGGAACATTTTCAAGCTAAGACCTTTACAAAAAAAAAAAAAAAAAAAAAAGTGTCAGAATCCGAACATACGTTACGAATTTATAAGCTAACAAACAAACAAGCAAACAAAAAATACATATGGTTTGAAATGAGAACTTCTTGCTTTTTGAAAACTGTCAAAAAAGGTCAGTTTTTTAAATTGAGATTGATTAGGTTCTAAGCATTTAGTTTTTTTAACATTTTAATTTTAGTTTAATTTATTTATTTTTACATATATGATTTATGTAATCATTTCTTGTGTATTTTAATTGCATTAAAGTATTGAGAACAAACTTTATATGCTATTATGGTGTAGTACAACATGATTTCAATCGTAAATTATTTGCGTAATATTAATAATTATTTTTCCAGTGGCAAGTGAGACAATTTTGTATATATGTGGGTGTTTATCATTTGAAACGTGTTTCGATGATAATAATAATATTTTTCATAATACTGTTCATAATAAGAATATTACTTTTCAAATATAGGTCCATTGCAACACGATAAAATGTCTTGTAACGTTCCTCAGACTGTGATAGTTTCAATGATAAGCCAACAGTTAAATGAATTATTAATTTATAATAATGAATATTTAACTTCATCAGCTGCTATATATGTAAATCAAAAGCTTATTGAATAATCAGCTTAAATGAATAAGTAGTTAATTAGTCATTTACTCATATTATTGTAATGTTAACCGAATCAAACGCTATCGACCGATGATTAATTAAAATACTTGTTTAATTAAATAAAATTCGAATGCCAGTAAATTATTTATTGTGTGTACAATAAAAGATTTAAAATAAATGCTAAAGTTCTGAATAATACTAACTGAAATATTGAAATAATCTAAAACTGTAGAATTTATATTAATCTACGAAAAATTTAAAATAAGTTTTATGCATTTTTAATTTTAATTTACATTTATCTTAGTTCATAAATAAGATCTGCCTATAAGGCGATATATGTTTTTTTACTATAACATTTATGTGTTTTTATTTTATGTTTAAATCAATAATAATCCTCTTTTATATATATATATATATATATATATATATATATATATATATATATATATATATATATATGTGTGTGTGTGTGTTCCTTGTACTTAATAACATACGCACTTTTCTGAACTAAATATAAAATTACATGATAAATTTTCAGTATAATAAAATTTAGATTATTATGTACATAATTTATAAGCATAATTAAAACCTGCATTTGGTGTACATAAATAACTGCCATGTATTACCGGAAAGAAGGTTATTGCTTTTATATTTTATATACGGAAAATTTCATAATCAAATTTTTATCTTCAATATGCAAACATTATTTCCCTCATGTCTTGAAAATTGCTGAAATGGACTACGTGCTTTCATATTAATATTAAAATCGTGATACGCAGCTTCAAAGTGTGTTGAAAATATTATATTTATATATCATATTCTTTATATACAGCTATAAAAATCAATTTTCATCCTCATATGTTTAAGGTAATATTCGTGAAACTTTTATTACAAAGAGCAGTATTTTTAGCACTAAATCACTTTTATATTTTTGATGCCGATGTTTTACTCATATAATATTTCATTTATCTTTATTTTAAAAGTATTATGAAGAAGAAAACTTCAAAAACTGCTGATAATTAATCTCGCTTTAAAAAGCTATGAAATAATAGAATATATTACCTATATACATCAGGAATATATTTCAATGCTATTTCGTTTTATGCATTGCATGTATTATATTTATTTTTAAAGCTAAAGCATTACTTTTTTCAGTTCATAAATAAATGTACAAAAAAAAAAAAAAAAAAAAAAAAAAAAAGATCAAAAAATAAAATAAAATATTTTTAAAAACATCTTTTTTGTTTGTACGCATTCATTTTTCTGATTTACTAAAAGCACTTATTTTACATCTGTTGTGAAGTGTAAGAATTTTACTGTAGTTCATAAGTGAGTAAAGAAACCATGAGACAAAGACATTTAACGAAATAATTTTTGTTCATCAGAAATAAATGGTCCTACTAGATGCATTCTATGATACTTTCAATTTTGGATCCCACCCAAATGCTGCATCTATTAAGGTAAGTGTTTTCTTCTTAAAAATATAAACTTTCGGACGCTTTCTAAGCCTTTATAAATAAATGGTTGCTGAGTAGTTGCGATGAGTGCGCGACATAAAAAGTTATCATTAAAAGGACATTAGAAGATAAATAATAATGACTTTTAAAGCGATAAGTTGTAACGTGTGCTGTAAGGAAAGTCTATGACATAGGTAAAATAATGTATAAGTGTTCTTTTTCATATCAGTAGTAATGTTTTTATAGTAATATATGTTCCTTTTTCTGTTTTAAGTTCCTCTAAAACTGAAATTAGGAATGTAATGGATGCTTTATTTTTTAATACATACATAACATTCGACGATTAGAGCTTACACTAATCATTTTTATTTTTATTTTATTTTTTATTTTTTTAACCAGAAATACCATTGTATTTAAATAATTTAAAATATTATGCATGTAACGTGTTGTCTAAAAATAAAAGGTTTTCTTTTTAAAATTCAACGAAATTTCATATCCTGTTTTTGGTAATGCACATTAAATTTTAATTCAAAATTCAAATAAAGATCTTCCATGCTATCCGCAGCCAATTCGTAAACCATTGTTTTCATTTTCCCCCACAAGTAATCCCGTGGGTTTAGGATTTATATCACTTTTTAAAAATTATATCAAATCAAGTTCTTGCACTATGCTGTATATACAAGTGTAAACGGAAGGAAAATTTAAAAGTTCATTAACATAAAAGCGAGGATTGAAATGCATTGAATATAAAGGTATCTGGAAACAAAAAATGTAAATTGAGAAATAACGTAAATTCCGAGAAGGTAAAAACGAGATTATACTGTGTATATATATATATTTATTTACATATTAACCATAATCAATAAAGACTTATAACACTTTCTTCCTCATTTTCATATAATTTCTACAAAAAATCCGTATTAGATCCGTTGAAGAAAAAAAAAAAAAAAAAAAAAGAAATACGGATATTTTGCTCTTGTTTATACCGGATCCGAATACGGATAACTTTTTTTTTTTTCTAGCGGATATCCGCAGATAAGGATACGAATACGGAACCTCCAAATCAGTTGGAGTTATAATTATGTCTACAAATTTATGATTATAATTATAATTTTTTTTAAAGATGTTCCCAAGTCGACCTGACTCATTGAAAACGACCAGCAAAAAAAAAAAAAAAAAAAAAAAAAAAAAAAAATCAGTCAACTCGACCCGAACCCGACACGCAAGGGAAAAAAAAATAACAACTCGACGCGCGGATCAGTTTAGGTTCGGTTAAAATTGGGTTACCCGACCCGATGCAGGACTCTAAGGCTGCAGTAAACCGGAAAGTAAGTGCTTTAGGAAGGATTGATAGTACTGATACACAATAGAATGGCTTGAACGCCTGAGAAATCTATCTGGGTACATTCTTCGTCCTTCACGATTCTTATCCTTTTCTTGACCATATAATGCAGACACAGTTGAAAATTTTTTGCATGTCTTATCCTCGATATAATTTAAGAAGTTATTCGGGAGGATGTTACCGCAGTATTCATTCAGTATTACGAATGTTTTATTTTTAAAAAAAAGAACGACGTTTGCTTTGATCGGCTATCTAATAAACTTTTATAAATATTCTAATGCTAACTATTTAACTATGCTAAATATTGTGATTATTTTACATATTTTAAGTCATTTTAATTTATTATTCATAGTAGAAGTGAAAGTTACAGTGTTTATTTAAAAATTACGATACATTATTTTCACGATGAGCAAGAAAATGCATTAATTTCATCATACGTGCAATTAAAATAAGGAAATTGAACAATAGAAAAAGCAAGAACGCAAAATCATGCAGTACGCATTGATTATTAGCACTTTCCAAATGTACGCAATTATTGTACTGTATAACTTTTAATGCTCTTTGTCTAAGTAATCACACAACGGACAGACAGTAGTTCTGAAAGACATACAGATAGACAAATTCAATTCCTAATCATTCTTAAACATTGTTAGAAAGTGTTAAAAATGCTTAACACTAAAGAAAACGTAGCCCTTAACTCTAATTGCTGCCCATAATGTATCTGAATATTTTAGTGCAGCCCTGTAAATCTGAAGGCTAACAAAATCCTATTCTATAGAAAATATTAATTTAGTATATTAAAAACCCATGCCAATATCTTTATGATTTTTACAGTAGAAAGTTCTTTAAATATAATTTATAAGAATGTCTGTCCTAAATGCAATGTATTGGCATTTTTTGGGGTGTCCCTGTACACAAACCAATTGCACAGGACCTATTGATGCCATTTAAAATAAGGAATATTTGTGGGATTTGGGTGGCTGTAAACTCCATTTTAATTACCTAATTAACTAGATAGACAATTACAGAGAATGAGGCTTGACTATAAATTATAAATAAGCCTTTTATTTGAACTTAAATAATGGGGGATTATTTGTTCCCGGAACTCAATCAAATAATTAAATAGTAATTTAGAGAAATGTAGAGTTTAATCTCACCCAACAGAAGTAGTGGAGATCTAGAGAACACTGCTCTTAGTTGACTCACTGAACTATGCTCACTCCAGAATTGACGGCAGGATTCCTTTATCCAGCAATTTTTTTCGCGCAATTTCCAATCTATATATACACACCATAACTCTCACCAACTTAGAAAACTCCAGTATCGAATAACTTCGTACTCACATAAAAATCTAGTCTCATCCACACCACCTCCAGTCACTTCACGTAGCAAAACCTCAAAAACCTGTTCATATCCACTTCACACTCCGCAAGTTACTCCCCCTACCACACTAAAAATAATCTCAAGATATTCTGCAGATATTTTTAGAGAAAATATACAGAAAATCTTAAGTTATTTGGCCCATTCTTAAGAAAGTTTACAAAATTTCTGTATAATGTCTTTAAAATTTCTGAAGATATTTTATAGAAAAAGACAAATCTTCAAAATATTTGAAGAAAGTCTTAAGAAAATACTATTTTCTCAAGAATATCTTCGGATTATTTTTAGTGGGGCCGTTGCAGCTCTATGCCGACGCAAAATCATAACGACGTTATCTGAAACTTGGCCGACCTTTTGTGTCGATCTTCCTAATCTCCCAAGTATTGCGTCACCGGGAGTCGCTGGATCCAGCTCAATTTTAAAACTGTGGTGACCTTCCATTGTCTCAACCTTACACATTCCATAGCGAATTTGAATAACATATATAATTTTGTAAAATTTCTGAAAATATTTACGGACGCTGGGGCGGGCAGATGGACAGAAAGATAGAGGGACAGTCGGACAAATATACTTAAATTGAAATCACACTTAAAAAAAAACTTAACAAGTATTACATCGCTTAATGTAAACAAAAATGAAATTTCAGAAAATTTGCAATAAAAACCTTCAGTATAACTGAATATTTTTGTGTGGCCCTGTAAATCTAATGCTAATCATACTAACTTCTGTAGAAAGCATTCTTTAGTGCATATGAATAACACATTTCAATTTTATACAGTTCAGAGTAAAGATATTAAAATTTGGTTTATAGAAATACCTCTTATGCTTTGAAATACTATGTACCCTGTGAACAAACCAATGGTGGTATTTACTGCATTTTCTATACCAAATATCCAATAGTAAATTTGGACAACGTATTTCAATTTCATTGAAATTTGTGTAAAATAAAGGAATCAAAATATAGTTCATAAAAATACCTCTCATAGAACACAATGCTTTGGAATGCGTTTGGGTGTCCCTGTATACAAGCAGTAGAGATAATCACTCCATTTTCAATAGGGAGCAACCAATAGTGAACTTGAATATCATATATTAGTTTCAAGAAATTCCATGAATATTTACGTGAGTTAGAGCGCGGATAGACAGACAGACATAACACTTAACAGACAGAGAGATATAACCGAAGTCATTAACACTTTTCAACCTTATTGGAAAGTCTTAAAAACATTTAGAAAACGACATAAACCAATAACATTAACGAAAATACAATTCCAGCAAATTTCTAATAATAACCATTCATGTAACTAAATATTTTTGTGTAGCCCTGTAAATCTAAAGCATACTGTATTCTATGGAAAGCATTCTTTTGTGCATATGAATAATATATTTTAATTTTATTAAGATTTGTGCAAAGTAAAGTTCTTCAAATTTGGTTTATAAAA
Source organism: Salticus scenicus (assembly GCA_963930645.1). Lineage (NCBI taxonomy): Eukaryota > Metazoa > Arthropoda > Arachnida > Araneae > Salticidae > Salticus > Salticus scenicus. The sequence continues at coordinate 87,326,514 of OZ005651.1, forward strand.
ATACCACTCATAGAATGCAATGCTAAGGAATATTTTCGGCTGTTCCTGTATACAAACGAGTGATAGTATTTACTCCATTTTGAATGAGAAACATCTTATAGTGGACTTGAATAACATATTTCAATTTCATTAAGATTTGTGTAAAGTAACGGTATCAAAATATGGTTTATAAAAATGCCTCTCATAGGACACAATGCTTTGGAAAACTTTCGGGTGTCCCTGTACACAAACCAGTAAAGGTGTTCACTCTATTTTCAATAGGGAACATCCAGTAGACAGACGGATGGACAGACAGACGGAAAAACCGAAGTCATAAACACTTTTCAACCTTGTTGGAAAGTGTTAAAAATTATGTCTTATCACTAAAGCTATTCTTTTGATTATCTCTTCTAATTAATACATATTTATAAAAGACATAATCAGTCAAATCAAATAATTTTTATGGTTATACGTTAAATGAAACATTAACATCGTACAAATAGCTAGCATAAAAATTAAATTTAATCAAATTCATTTTTCATAAAATTAATCTGATTCTAAACATTAATTTGTTGATTGTTATGCATTAAAATTTTTAGAAAACAATTGTTAGTCTTTTAATTTAATTTAATTTAATTTAATTAATTTATTATTATTATTTTAAATATTTAAACAGATTTTGACAACGTTTTTGGGAATTGTTTCTTTTTCATATTTAGGAAAAAAAAAAAAAAAAAAAAAACCTACTGCTGAATTTCGAAAAATAATAGTAATAATAATAATGAGATAAAACTCAGACAAATCGCATGTAATAATGACGATTTCAATGTTTTCTTATGTAGATAGATTTTGTTCAAGATAAGAAAAATTGCAAAGGAAAAAGTTTCACACTATTAAGTACTCTCTTTCTTATTTATTGATTGCGTATTGCGATTTATGTTATTTCTTGAAAAGAAAACCTGAAGAAGTCACATCATTTATACATATTGTGGTTTCCTTTCAAATGAAGGAAGGAATGATTCTCATAAATATGAACAAGGAAATGTTACAAATAACTTTAAATATTATTGCATCAAAATATATTATTTACTTCTTTCTACAAACCATCCTCTGATTTTAACATTTATTTCATTTTAGCGATGCTATACTTTGGTCATTTTTATATTCTGTTTTATGTTCAGCTTTAAAAAAAAAAAAAAAAAAAAAAACATTCCTTACATAATTCGGCAAAATAATCATTATATAAAAATGATGCGAATACCAGTCGAGAAGGAATGATGTTTTTTATCAAATAGCTTTCATGAATTAAACTTTAGAGGCTGCGTACATATTAAAATTTGAACTAATTTTTAAATTTTCAACTACACTCATGCTCAATTTGTGAGGGGTGTAGCGTAGAGTTGAGGTAAAAGGATGTCACCGTAGGTAATCAGCAAGATGCTGATCAGAGGTTGGGAAAGTATAAGCTGGATCCAGCGTAATTGGTGACGGTAGCGGCGAAATCGATAGATTGAAGCTCTCGTGTTGGGGTGATTTTAGGTCGGCATGGAGTAGCTAAAAAGAAATTAGAATTTACGCAGATTGTGTAAAGATGGTTGAATGCGATTTGTTTATAAGATGAAAGTTGGTGAATCGAAGTGAAGAATGTGTTCTGTTTTGAGGGTGTTTAAATAGCAAGATGTTGGAATGATAGTTTGTTGGTGTTGGAGAGAGAAGAGATTTATGCGAGTATTAATCGATTAGTGAAATTGACGGTGGAGCTCAATAATTTGGGCGAGTGGTAGTTCTTTAAGGAGTTATAAAAGTAGTGTGTGGAAAAGCTAGATGGAGTGTTTAGTTATTCTCCATCGACGTTGTGTGATCAACAGAGGTATTTCTCGAGTGAATAATGTTTAGAGTAAGCTTCTTACGGCAGTCATCTTAGCCAGCAGTGAGCATATAAATATCATATTTACTTTATTTTAGTCATTTAAATATCTGAGTGGGTTTCTTTACATTGCCCCTTACCCATATTCAAAGTTTGAATAAACATTTGTTTAATTTATACAAGAGTCTCTGTTTATCTTCGAGATTTAAGTAATCAATAAAATGGGGTATGCAGCAGATGCCGGGGCGCCGACCTCACAGTTGCGCCCAAATTTACTTGATATCCCCTGCCCCCCGCTAGAGTTTATTTCACTGGGTCAGGAAATGGAACAGAATTCTTTAACAATCTAGATGAATATTTTGTGCTATCTAAAATAGCTATGATGATAAATTTAACATTTTGAAATACGCTCTCAAGGGCGACACCAAATTATAGTTCCAGGATATCGCATATTGGTTCAAAATCCCACATATGATGCTTTGAAGCTTAAAATTAAGGATATTGTTTCCTCTGTTGCCGATCAGGCCAAATTACGTCAAGAACTTTACTGTAGAAAAATGTATCTTTTTGATAAACCTACTACTTTTCTGCTCCGTAAACTAAACCTAATCAAACACTTGGAGTTAAATTTGTCTTTTGCTGCGGTGCTCGATATTATCGCCCCTCTCTTCACAATTCCAATTCAAGATTTTTTGGATCTAAAACCTGTTACACCTTATGATAGCTTATTTCAAACCTTGTCAAAATATCAAGAGCGGCATCTTGTAAAAATTGAAAATAACTTTGATCAAAGGCGGGAAAATGTAAATGTTGAAAATAAATTTCCAAGGTGTGAAAGCTTACCCCCCCCCCCCGCCCCCTCCTCTGAAAACCATAATTTTAACCGTCCACAGCTAGCTAGTCCATTTCAACTGCCAAGATGCAACAATGACTCTTGTGCACTTAGAAATAATAATGTAAATCAAAATGTTTCAAGAAATGAAAAGAACTTTAATACTCAGCATAACCAAGTAAGTTCTATTTCTCTAAGTACCATTTCTGTCCGTCCAGTGGACTTGCCTCATCTAAATGTTATTTTGCATGATGTTTTAATGCCTACATTTTTGGATACGGCAGCTGAACGTTGTTTCCTTGCCTCTGATACTTATACTAAATATTTCTCATTTAAACCTTTAAACCGCACTAATTTAGATGTAATTACAGCACAAGGCCAATCTTGTGTAAACAGGGGTGAAGTACATTTAAACGTAAATTTGAACCAGTTAGAAATTGCATGGCCATTCTATGTTATTCATTATCTCCAATATTCTTGCATTATCGGCTTAGATTTCATGAAAGAAAATAATGCTCAGTTAAATTTTGCTACTAAATCTTTCTACGTTGATAAATCTCATTTAAGGTTTAAACCTGTCAAGCCGACAGAGTTACTTATTAACTTAAAAGAAAATGATGTAATTGAAAATGAAGGGTTAACTTAGTATTCAATCTAATAATTGTGCTTCAGAAACTTCAAACAAGGTTAACTCATATAAAGGGCCACAACTCTAAATTGTAATGAAACTATTGCTGTAGAACTTATGCTAGCGTTAGTTTTCCATTATATAAATATTTGGAAAATCCAGATTCCGTTTCTGTGGTAAAATCAGCTATCGCAATGAACTCGTCTTAATCATTTTGTCTAGTTGATGACTTGCTATTCTATTCTAAATTATTATCATCTAATGGCAAATTACGAGTTGTGATTCCCCATTCTCTTCGCCAAGCCAGTCTTTTTGAATTTCACAACTCGTCAATTTCTGTTCACCTAGGTTTTAGGAAAACTTATAAAAAACTTAGGGATGCCTGTTATTTTCCGAAAATGAGGAAGTCGGTTAGTGATTATGTTTCGAGGTGTTGCTTGTGCCAAACGTATAATTATAAAAATATTAAACCGGCCGGTAACTTAATTCCTATTAAAGTAGAATTTCCTAATCAAATTCTAGACTCGACTTAATTGGTCCATATCCTCTCTGTAAACCTCAATAAAAGGAAGGCACACGCACGAGCTTATCCCAACTGCAATAGCAAATGACTGGGTTCTCGCCCCCGAAATCTCGGCCTTTCTCTCGGGACATGGACCCTTCCCAAAATATTTATATAAATTTCATCGCCGACGACCTCCCTTATACCCATGTGGTAAGGAGGGTACTGCACCTCATTATTACTTTAGTTGTCAAATAACTATACCTATCACTTAAGAAACGCAATTCCACTACCAGCAACATGGTTGGAAAATATCTTAACAAGACCCTCTTCTTCGTAGTAAATTAAAACATATATATTATCTACTTTTGAATATTTCAAATTCTACTGATTAAGTACTTCTAAATTCTCTCCACTTTTTACTTGTCCTACCTGCTTGTTACTGATTTTGTTAACTACTAAATATCATCAACAAGTGCAGCTCAAGATTAATGACTCAAATTCAAGAGCAAGAATTTTAATCTAAACAAACACGCTGTCTTCCCTATCGAACCTATTTCTGTCATAATTTGAACCTTCAATTCTTAACAGTCTAAATTCAAGAACTCTGCAAACAATTTCTAATCAGTTTTTTCAAATTATCAACTGTTCAAGAACAAAACTCTGTAAATAGTAATTGTACCTTCGTCATAAACATTTAAGTGACTTTGTCTTCTGCCCTCTGTCACGTAGGATCTTCTATCCAGCAGAGATTTTTGTGGTTTTGTTCGTTTATTCAATAAACAACGGGTAGGATTGAAAGCTAGATATATTGGGCAACATTTGTCAAAAGATCATTTGAATAGAATAAAAATTAAGTAAATTGTTCGCAAAAGTATAAGCTAGATTTTACATATTTTTAGAGAGTTGATATTTCATAGGGATTTTTTCCCATCCCGCGTTATTAATTTAAAGATCCAGTTATTTTAATCACTTTGCAAAAGTTTTTTTTTTTTTTTTTTTTTTTGTGAAAAACCCCTTACGATCTCGTAAATCTTAGTAAATAAACAAATATATATTACAGTTACAAGCTTATAAGGTGTTTTTCACAAAAAAGTACTTTGGAGCGTGGTTGAAATAATCGGATCTTCAAATTAATTACCCCAAGCAGCACCGAAACGTTCTCTGAACGTTCAAAAATTGTTCTGCAAACACGTTCTAAGAACGTTCACTCTGAACGTGTTATAGACGTCTATCTGTCCATCTTGAAGACGTACAATAGTACGGTTCAGAGAACGTTCAATGAACGTGTAACTATCACCATCGGTGTTATAGAAGCGTTCTGAGAACGTTCTATGTACACGGTCTCAGAACGTTCTAAACGTTTTTAGAACGTTTTCAAAACGTTATACACATTTTCAGAACGTTCTAGAAAACGTACTGTAAACGTTCTAAGATAGTGTAGAAACGTTCTGAAAACGTTCTATACACACGTTCTCACAACGTTATGTAAACAATTTTTGAACGTTCTTTGTACGTGCTAAAAATGTCTTGTATCATAAAATGGAAGAACTCGCAACAATTGTTCCGGGTCGAAAGAAGACACGACCCTTCGTCAGACGAACATAGTAGGCACGAGTGCTGAAAATACAAGAGCTACGTTGCAGTTTTTTTTGCAGCATTCGTGCCTACTTTGTTCGGTTGATGAAGGGTTATGTCTTTTCTCGACCCAGAACAATTGTTGCGAGTTCTTCCATTTTCTTCGAATTCTTGAATTTTATAGTGTCTATTCAAAGTTCTGCACTTGTTATTTTATTTACTTATTTTATTTTTCTTTTTTTCCTTCCTTTCCTTATTTATCTTTTCTTTCCTTTTTTCCTTTTTGTGTAGTGCATTGTAATATGGTATAAGAAACGATCAAGTATTTTGAATATTCTGGATAAATATTTGAATTCAAAAACAAATAAATAAATTCAAGATTTGGAATATTTTGAAAAAATTTAAGATATATGCCCCCTGCTAACTAATTATTATTCCCCCCTAGATTTTGCATCATTATAATTTAACAATAGAATATAACCATATTTTGATATTGATTTTAATAAGTTAAGCAAAAAAACTTAAATATATTTTTATGTCTAAATTTTGAAACTTACTGCAAATTTTAGCATTCAAACACAAAATTTTTTTATTAAATTTTAAATTATCAATGGAATCTCAGATTAATGCCCAGATATGTTACATATTCTATTTTTAAACTATAATAATGCAGAGTCAATGGAAAACAAAAAATAAAAATTAGTTAAAAGAAGTACCCAAGTGTACAAAATTAAAACAATGAACTGTTTCCTCGTTTTCTTTTTTTCCACATAATTCTTAAACAAATAAACACAGAAGTATAAAATTTGGATAGCATGTTTTTTAAAATACCATGAATCGAATTTTATATAACTTTAGCATAAGTAATAATTTTTAAACTAAAAATCAGTAAATTTTTCTCGAAAATAAACTTTGGAAAAATGAAAAATTTCAGCAATTTTAGAAAAGAAAACTTAATGAAAAATGGTCATGAAGGTGCATTACAGATAGGTTAAAGATGTACGTGCATCTATATTTTATTTGTAGATTAAAACCGAAAATTTTTTCTTGTAGTCATTTTTTTTTTTTTTTTCTTTTTTCTTTCTTTATTTTTTCGCGTGTGAATATTTTTTTTTAATTTTACATAGAAACATGAAAATCGGATAAAACGTTCATTATTAAATTATTTATCGACGTTTTTATTATTCTAGTGATGGTCACAGTTTATACAAATTAGTAATTATTATTATTATTATTATTATTATTATTTTTTTTTTTTCAAAAATTCCATTATTAAAGTAAAAGAGAAATGAACACAGAAAGAAAAATCAGGATTTTGTTTTTAACATTTGAGGGCATGTGCGTGTTCACTTGTCTATAATGCATCATTAACACAATTTTTCATTAAGTTTTCTTTACTAAAATTGTTGAAATTTTTCATTCTTTCCAAAGCTTACTTTTGAGAAAAATTAATAATTATTACTTTAAAATTATTGCTTATGCTAAAGTTATGTAAAATTCGAATAATGGTATGATAAAGAACATGCCAGCCAAATTTTATGTCCATGTGTTTATTTGTTTAAAAGTTATGTACAAAAGAAGAAAATAGGAAAGCAGGTTTGTTCCTTTAATTTTGAACAGCGGTGTATTTTAAATACGTTAAATAAATAAATAAATAAATATATATATATTTAAATAGATTCCGTAAAATTTCCTTAATATTTTCATATTTCAAATCATGCGTATGCAAAATTTATTTAAATTATTGATTTTGAGTTTATAAATTTTACATACACCATGCAGTGAAATATAACAGTATAAAATGTGGTAAAACTTTTTGAACAATAAATAAATAATTAATTAAAAGTTGTTTCTGCAAACAAAACAAATAATAAAATAATAATAATAAATAAAATAAAATAATTTAAAACATTTAGAAATATTAAGAATCACCTTCATATTGTTTGTCTATGTTTTTTTTTTTTTTTTTTCTTTATTTCTTTTCTTTCTTTCATTTTTCTTCCCTTTGGATTTTGTGATTCATTTGTATGTACGTGTGCCTTTGTGTTATAAAATTTTACGTACATGTCTTCAAATATAATAACATACAGTATTTTCATTTTTTTTTTTTTTTTTTAAACTATAATTAAAGAAAACTGAAAAGTTCTAGATGCTCCTTACTGACTAATTATTATTTTTCCCTTTGATTTTGCATTAATATATTTTAACAATAGAACCTAACCATATTTGGGTAATTAATTTGCGAAATTCTTGTTAAGTTAAATATATAGATATAGATATATACAGTCGGTAACAAAAGTGTCCGAACACTAACGAAAATTCCTATGTAAATTAAGTACACTTCGTAAGGTTGTATTAAATAAATCCTTGTCGAATCCTATTCTTAGTCAGTGTAAGAACATGATTCGATAAAGATTTATTTAACAAAACCGTATGAAGTGTACTTTTTTTACATAGGAATTTTTGCTAGTGTTCGGACACTTTTGTTACCGACTGTATATGTTTAAATACTGAAACTTATTGCAAACTTTTGGCATTCAAACATAGAACTATTTTTAAAACTTTAACTTATCAATGAATTCACAAATTAATACCTAGATATGTTATATATTCTATTGATAAAGAGTAATAATGTACAAATGATGGGAGAAAATAAAAATATTTAAGAGAAGTATTAAAAAAAAATTAAAATTAGTTAATTAATCTATTTATTATCGATTTTGTGAAGATTTAATTTTAAAGTATTGATTTAGAGTTTATGAATTTTACTTACACATGCATTGAAATATAACAATATAAAATATGATAAAATTTCTTGAAAATCTTTTAAATATAAAATAAATAAATTTTAAAATTTAAAATATTTTTAAAATTTTTAGAGAGCCGGCTGCTAACTATTTTTCCCTTGATTTTACAATACTACAGTCTAACAATAAAATCTAAACAAATATACTTAAATATATCTAAAATCGAATGGGGAAAAAAATAATAATAATAAATAATTAAAAGGTAGTTAGCATGAAAAATTTAAAAAATTAATGTTTTCAAATTATTATTATTACTCTTTATTTATTTATTTATTTATTTATTTGTTTATTTTTTATGGTTTTTGAAAACTTTAATTTATTTAATTTTGTTAAATTTGAATGCAGATTTGGGCAAAACTATGGAAATCCTAGACTAGACATATGAAAATTGTGTAGAATAAACTTATCTGTAGATAGTGTATCCAAATGTCAGGAAGAAATCTTAAAGCACACGCAATGAAAATAATGACAGAAAAAGTTACCGTTATCTATCTTGGACCTTGGAGTCCAAGTGCTTCCGTTGTCATAACTGGCAAACCCAATAAAAATTTCACAGTTTGGCGAATTTTTTCGTTTTTTTTTTTTTTTTTTTTTTTTAAGATTCAAGATTCAGCAAAATGTATATCACTTTTATATTATTAATTGAAAAGGAATTTAATTTAATTATATTTATTATTTTTGTGAGAAATACAAAACTCAAGATTTTTATTCAGATTTTTTTTTTTTTTTTAATATTACGTGTTATTGCGTATCTATTTAATAATATTTTGCAAAATAATTGACGTTTATTATGAAGTAAAATATAAAAATTTGATCGCAACTAAAATAATCGCATGCCTGCTTATATGAATCAATTACAATAAATTACAGGAAATGTTAAACTAGTGTCTTGTGACTATCACACAATTTTTTTCTTTATTTTCTAATACAATTCACATAGTTTAGATCAAATCACACATTTTACACAGTAAAATTGAAAAACAAAATAAAATATATATATATATATATATATATATATATATATATATATATATATATATATATATATAATAATATTAACTTTTTTTTTTTTTAAATATCGATAACTTTGTTTTACATTATTACAGATAATTGATTCAACCGTTCGTTTTAAAAGATATCAACGAGTAATTTTGAAAAAATATTATAAAAATTTACACACCCGAGGAGGGGGGAAGGATTGCTATTCTTCTTGTTAAAAGTCTTGTTCACCGTTAATATTTTTTAAAAAATCAGTTTGACAATGTTCAACTAAAGAAATCCCTATTGTGTGTATTTATAAGAAATTTTTTCCTTTATTGTAATATTAAAAATTTTGAAAAAAAGTAAATGACAGTGCGACCTGTTGAGCGTTATATGTGTAAAAAAAAAAGGGGGGGGGGGTAATAATCACTAACTGATATCAAGGGGGAGCAAAATATAAGTTTTCAGGAAATTCTGTTCATTAGTTTTTGACCTAGAGATGACACAAAATTCTTATCACACATGTCCAAACACACAGACAAACTGGCATTTTCTAAGAAATATCTATTTTTTATTAGAACATCTTAAAAAGGGAAAAATCTATCGAAACGCGGGAGCCAAAAATATTTACGAATCAAACCTTTCTTCTTTTTATTATAGAAGAAAGTAATAAATAAATAAGGAAAACAAAATTTTTAGCTACTTTATTTATTTTTTTTTTTTTATTGTTTCAGCTTCTAAATTTACAATATCATAGATTATTTACAACGTATGATCACTTCACTGTTTATTATTATTATGTTTGTTACTTACATAAGAAAAAAGAACTAGATTTGTGAAAATGTTTAACTTCCGGTTTTCGATAAATATACACGTTTTGTGACTTCTGAGTATGATTTGGCTTTTTTTTTCACTTGAAAATGACTGTGAGTTCGTTAAAAAATAAAGAAATAAATAGAAATAAATAAATGTGGACGCGGTTTCTCAAGAAGCAATTGACGCAAAGTAACATAACATTTGAATGGACCAGGAAGTAAATTAGTGCTTATTAGCTTTTAAGATATTATTGTCCATTTTGTGGCGCTGATATAATGTGATCCCATATAAGGAAAGGTTGTATCAGAACTTGTATGATACATAAATGCACTAAAGTTATATATGAGATCAGCATTATGTAAATCTCTGCTGATTCAATTTGGGTGCATATCGGTCGACAGGTGCTTCTGCTATGCTGCAATTTAATCTTGTTAACGGGAAGGCAGTATATCAGTTTCTATGATATTTAAAAGCATCACATTTCGTTTGTGAGATGGCTATTGTAAAGTTAAATAAATTAATTTTCCATATCGGCTATGTTAGGTGGCGCTACTACGTTGAAGTTTTACCCGTTTAGTTAAAATTTTATTTCAACTTTTGTCATTTAAATACCACAAACTTGGTATGTGAAAAATATATTATTAAAATTTATTCTGATTGAATTCGGATACAAATTGGCAAACAAGTTGTGCTGCTATTACTTTTTACGATTTCTAGATGTCTACAGTCTACATTTCAGCATCTATTGCTGAAAATTACACGAAATTACATATATAAAAAGTTTTTTATATGATGGTAAGTTGATTAAAATTCTGTAAATGCTAATCGTAGCTAACTTTGTTCATATAGAATGATATAAAAGAAAGTTTTGTGATGGTCCCAGCGTAACTAATTTTGTATTATAGTTGTGTCACTCAAAGAAAAAATAGTTATATTTTTATTGATACGAGTATAATACAGAAATTATTTATTTTTTAGTAATAAATTTCGTAATTAACAAAAGAGAAAAATAATTCGAATCTCATTGTTTATAAAAAAGTTTCCATCTCTTCTTCACTATATTGTTTAATTTAGTGATAAACCCTACAGTTAATGCCTTAAAATATGCTTGATTTCAAATGAAGAAGAAGAAATCTCCTGAAATCTATCTTTAGAGCTTTATATGGAAAATAAAAGTTTAAAATAGGTTATTTTTTATATAGCTCTTATATCGTATAAAAATTTCGTGCACATTATTGTTTTCTTGAGTAAATATTTATCGAGTCATGATCTTAGTCTTATGCTGTTCATAGAAAAGTAAGTTTGTGATAAAAAATAACGGTCAAACTATTAAAAAAAAAAAAAAAAAAAAAAAAAAAAAAAATGGTATATGAAAAATGTGGATGTGTTCAGTAATTTTGCTGCCGATTGTATAAAAAGTTTTCTTGAATGATTATCAATATTATATGAACAAAAGAAAATTCATTTCACAATCCTTAGTTTAAAAAAATCTGTGCATTTTTATACAAAATGTTATACCAGAGGTCTGCACGAGCCGAAAGTTTAAGGCCTGAGCCCAGTCCGGACGAAAACCGATAAAGTCAGGCTCGATGAAGAAAGGGGGAAAATGAATAAAAACAACAAGAAAAAATTGCATGCATTTCTACGCTTTTTTATTTTTATTTTATTTTATTTTTATTGTATTTATTTATTTATTTATTATTATTGCTATTATTATAATAAGTATTAGTATTATTATTTTGTATCTAATTTTCAGAGGCTTTATTAGATTAGAATTTTTTTATTCAGAGGCTAAGCAATTTATTAATGGAAAATGATGCCATTCTCATGTAATATCCTGACAAAAATAGCGTTATAAACATACACACAATGACACACACATGCACTCACATATAGAAAGAGAAAGTTTTCTGAAATCATTTTTGGCTCTCATGATGTGTGGAACTTCAAGATATCGCAAAATTTTTTAATTACGAAAAATGTACAGACAAAAGTCAGATTTATTAATATAGATTTATCATAAAACATATTTTTTTTTTTTTCATTTATCAGACCCTTTCCAAACCCAAATAAATAAATAAATAGATAATGAAATAAAAATTACTTTTAGTTCCCCATCATACTATAGGTATGGGGAACTTAGGTATCGTGAAAATTTTCGACCTCGGTTTTTTGACTTTTTTACACGTTTTCAGGTGTGAGGAATCCGAAAATGACAAAATTTGTATGGTGTCTGTCTGTAGGGTGTCTGTTAGTGGGTTAGTGTGTTAGTGTGTTAGTCTGTGTACACAATATCTCAAGAACAAATTGTCGCAGAGAGGTCAAATCAGTTTTAAAGTATTACTTTCGACACTGGCAAGAACCCTATTCATTTACAACATTCGAATTTAAAAACTTTGTAAGTTATTAGAAATTTACGATTTTCTTAACATGGGAGAATAGGACAAAAATTCACTTAAACGTGCATTAAATGGAAACTTTTTACTGTAAAAATGTCAGACCAGTTTTAAAATAGTTTTGATGCCGGAATGAACATCAGTAACTATAAATAAGCTACTTTGAAAATTTCGCAAGTCATTGGATATTTACGAATTTCTTAACATGGCAGAATAGGACAAAATTTGACATAAATGTCAATTTTGAGAGATATTTTCATCGTAAAGATGTCAGACTACTTTTGAAATATTATTTAGGATACTGGCATGAATATTATTGACTATGAATTTTCCAATATAAAAATTTCGTAAGTTATTGGAAATTTACGAATTTCTTAACATGGCAGGATAGAGCAAAATTTCGCATAAACGTCAATCTTGAGGGATGTTTTCATCGTAAAGATGTCAAACCACTTACGAAATATTATTTAGGATACTGGCATGAATATCATAGACTATGATTTTTCCAATTTAAAAAATTTGTAAGTTATTTGGAATTTACGATTTACTTAAAATGACAGAATGGGGTAAAATTGAGCATAAACTTCCATTTTGAGGATCATAAATACATTAGACAACTTCAAAATTACATTTATAATATTTTTTTTGAACATGATTGAATACAAATATTCTAATAGGAAAATTTCGTAAATTATTCGTAATTTACGATTTTACCAGCATAGCGAAATTGTAAATTTTTCATACAAATATGAATTTTGAGGATTATTGCATTGGAAATAGTAGCATGAAAACTAAACAACGGAATTGACCCTGATAAAATAAATTAATAGATTAGAATAAGATAAATATATCGAAGTGAACGAAGGATAGCCTATTAGGCGGGGATTTCATTCTGTCACTCTATCAAGCTTTGGCGAAATTCATTTCTTTTAACATGATTATAATATGTCTCGCACTAGAAATATATGAGAACATAAATAAGATGGGGAACTGAGCAGAGTCCACCTATGCCAACTAACTAGTTAATTATATATTATCAATATTAAAAAAAAAAAGACTGTTTTTTATTTAAATTTTAATAATAATCTGGTGGCACTCATCCGACTTTTTCTTACTCTTACCTAGCATTTAAATGCTATAAACACAAATTGCGGATTAAGGTGTAAGGTAACAAGTACTATATATAAATCTACGTTTCAAATATTTCAAACTACTTTTAGGAACAAATAAATTTTGATGAATAACTCTCTTAGTGAGGGGGTTAAATATAGTACTTACTATAAATAATTCTTGGTTGATATTAAATTTAAAAGTTCATTTGAAATTATTCAATCAACTTCGATCTCACCACTTTTGAAGCTTATTAATCTTAGTCAAATATTTTAAGTAGCAACCTCATAATCAACTTCAAAATACAAAATTTAAATTGTCTGCAAATATATGTTCTAAAGTTAGCTGATAACAGACATACACAAAGATTAACATTTTAAAATTTCATTTTAGTATTTAGGGACCCTCAAAACGTGTAATTATGCGCGAAACAAGCCTTAAAAATTTCACTTTAAAATTTTTTTATTTTGTTCTCTGCATAGGTATAAAGAAATTTTTATTCCTGGGTAGACCTGTAAAGGAAAGGAGAACGATTCTCATACCATATTTTCCACAAAACATGCTTTTATGCATATAAAAAATATATGTTCATTTCATTTTGTTTAGTACAGGCTATAGATGTTAAACTGTAAATAGCAAAAAATTTTACCCACATACTTAATGTATTTGAATTATTATGGATATCCCTGTACACGAACCATTTCCATGATCTCAACGAAAAGCTAAGTGCAGCATCCTTATATGACACTGATTTAGAATGTTAAGTTTTCATATTCTTGAATTATTTGTTTTTTAGCTATGCTGATAACAGGCACACACGCATAGACATACACAAAGACACACATACACACTCAGAGATCAAACGTAAAAACTTGATATTTGGAGTCAGGGGACCTCAAAACGCGTAAGTATTAAAAAAACGCAGTTTTCAAAATTTAACCCAAAAAGCAATACTTTCTCTATCTTATCTAAGGATAAGAAAATGCATAAAAGAAAAGAAATAATTAAGGATAGGAGAAAATATAGCCAAATTAGCGATAAAGTTGCCAAACCGTTTGGTTTGACTTCCCGCAACAGCTGCAAATTAAAGCGCGAAAATCTTTGTGACTGCAATTCTGCTGACCATGCACTATATTACTCATTCAATAACATCCGGGATTTTCTTTTTTGTTCACGATTTCCATTAGACTCAAATCTTAAACATTTTTAAAACTTGTACATTGAGGCCATCACAAAACATTCGTCCATATTTTCCCATTCAAACTCTTGCAGTACAGAACATGTTATTTATTAAATTTATTATTTATCTAAATACTTTCCTCTGGCGAATGCATACGATTTTCATAAATCAGAATACAATCAGTTTTATGCTAGATCTAGAAAATATAATCTTAGAAAACATAATTTTCTAAAGATTTTCATTTTTGTTATTATTATGAAAAATGATAAAAAAGTAGATAAATTTGTTTTTAAATCATCAGAAATCGATGGTTCAACCATTCGTTTTAAAGGTAAACATATTGAAAAATCTTCCATACACCCCTTCTCCTCCCTCGGGAATGATGGATACTTATTCCTTGGAGAGAAATTGATGTCCGATGAATACCCCCCCCCCATAAAAATAAATAAATAAATAAATAAATAAATAAATAAAAATAAAATAAAATAAAATAAAGAAAAAAAAAGCATTGAGTATTACTGGTTATACAACCAAGTTGTATCAACAATATATCAAATGTATGTCACACACAAGGTTTGATGAGTATATATATTATAGAAGCTGAGATATAGGCTTTCCGTAAATAGAAAATATAGGCTTTTTATAAATTGGAACGTGGCAGCGCCACCTGTCGTCCGATAAGCACCCAAAGTTAATCAGTAGAGTTTTATATACTAGCAATTTTACGTACAACTTTTACAACATTTATAAATCACAGAAGTTGAGATATTTCGTTCCCGTTATGGGATTAAATTGCAACATAGCCACGCCACATGTTGGCCGATGTGCATCAGTGACGTTTTACATAAAATCGATTTCACATATAACTTCAGTATATTACAAAATTTAGAAGTTTAAGTTTTGTTTTAAATCACATGAGCTGAAATATTGCCTTTCAGATAACGTAATTAAATTGCAGATTAGTAACGCCACCTGTTGGCCAATGTATACATTCAAAATGTATATACACCTCCTTATACATACACCCCGTGTATCAAGTTTTATGAATTTGTACACTATAGAAGTTGAGATATAACCATCACATAACTGGTGGGATTCACTACGTAGCAGCGCCACCTATCAGGCGAAATATCCCATATGCAATTAAAAAAAACACAAATTGAGGGCAAGTTCCAATTATATAACAAATTTCGTTAAATTCTGTCCATTGATTTTTGAAATAAAATATCCACAATTTTATTTTCACCAATTTAAAAT
Organism: Salticus scenicus; assembly: GCA_963930645.1. Taxonomy (NCBI): domain Eukaryota; kingdom Metazoa; phylum Arthropoda; class Arachnida; order Araneae; family Salticidae; genus Salticus; species Salticus scenicus. Next base: position 87,342,447 of record OZ005651.1, read on the forward strand.
TTTGTAATTTTTTTCACTTCACCGCTACTACTTCTAGTTGAGCATTCTTCATTGACGTGCTAACAAAACGTTAAACTGAAAATATAAAAAAGGCCCTATCCGCTATCATGTTAAAAAATTATAAATTTCGAATAACTGACGAAGATTTTAAATTAGAATGTTGCAAATCTCTGAATAGGATTGATATCATACGTGATATTTTAAAACTGGTCCGATTTCTCTGCAATCATTTGTTGTTAAGATTTCGTTTACCTGGACTAACAGACTAACACACTAATAGGCACCGATACCCATTAACAGGCACCATACCAACCTTTGATTTTCGGATTCTTCACACCACAAAACGTGTAAAAAATTCAAAAACCGAAGTCTAAAATTTTCATGATTAAACTAGTTTGCCTACCAATAGTATACTTAAAAATCCTTTTGTCATGTTCGTTATAATTACACTGTTACAGAACGTGTTATGACGGTCATATAGTTGAACGTTCTATATAGAACTAGAATTGTACGTGTTATAGATGGTACAAAGCACACATTTTCAGAACGTTTTAAATAATACTATTTTTGAACGTACAATAGAACGTTCTATTGACACGAAACACGGTGTTTGAACTACTGTAACCGTTATTAAACGTTCAAAGAACGTTCTTGTGCTACTTGGGACGCGGCATGTAAAAAATCCCTTACGAAATTTCAAGTCTTCAAAAATACCTAAAATCTAGCTCGTTATTTTACCGACAATTTGTTTAATTTTTACTCTACTTTTGACAAAAGTTGCTCAATATATCTAGCTTTCCTATGTAATAAAAATTTTTCTATCTTTCACACATGCGCAGTGAAAACGTTTTTCATAAAGATGCTCATATTTCATGAGATCTCTAACATTTGTATTCCTATTACAGTATATTATTTCAAAAGTGTTTTTCCAACTTATCTGAAAGTGGGAATAATTTTCGTTCAAAACTCGGTATATTATAAATAAAAAACATGTTGATTTTTTTTTTTCAGTTTTAAAATAAATGCTCCGTTATTTAATATGCTATTGTAATACAAATTCATCTATCTACAAATTGAACTGGGTCTATATTAACATATCCTAAAGTGTGATAACAAATATTATTGATTTTGATACTTCTCATTTTGTTACCGGCCTCCTAAATATTGTTTTAAACTAATCTTCCCTGATAAATGAGGAAAACCCAGTTCTTTAAATACCCAATGTTTGAAAAGATTTTATCGAGAGATCAGTTTTTAAATTGAAAAAAAAAAAAAAAAAAAAAAAAAAAACTGAACATTTGAACATTTTGCTAAACTTTTGAGCAGTAGTGTACAACACACTATTTTAATGAAATATTCTTCTGTGTTCACATTATGAGCCAAAAGTTTTAAACTTAAAATACTTCTTATTTTTTTCTTTTTATCCTACAACGATAAGTTATTTTCTGATAGTTTTATTTATATTTACTGCAATAATAAGCTTATAATACTTTAAAAAAGAAAAGAAAAGAATGACTATCTCAGCTTTGAAACTCCCACACTTCAATTATCTGATTATGAAATACTCGAAGCTGGTAGACGGGGAATGCTAATTTCGAACCCAGGTAACGTTCGTTGGCCAAGTCGTTTGGATGTTTCCGAAACTCGTGTAAATACCTTAAATAAGCTCTTATGGACAATACTTTACCCATCTCTTAGTCCAATGCTTAGAAAATTGGTTTTAATCCTTACACTACACCACCGAATATGAATAATGAATTTAAAATTAAAATAATAATAATAATAATATTGAAATCTATCCTATTAAAATTTTACTATCGTTAATTCACCAATACTTGCTAAAGACATAAAAATTTTCAATTTTTCAAAATATTTTTTTTAATATTTTTTTTTCCTTTTACTTGTCTTTAAGTGGACTTGGGAATTTTGATTTGGCAGTTTGGAAGGCTTCATATAAAATCTGATATTTTCATTTAATACTTGTAAAAAGAATGTTAAATTTTGTTCAATAAAATGTATATTCAGACAATAATTGTTATGGTTTTTCGGTGAATTCTTTTTTATAGATTTGAAAGCTTTAAATTGTATTTCTCATTTTGCATTTTTTCATGAATTCCTGATCTTCAAAATGCTAAAACTTGTACAGATATTTAAAAAAGGACTAAATATTTTTTTAATGTCTAATAGAAAATACTTAAAAGAATTAGGGGTGGAAATTTGTTCATTAATTATTGAGGAAAAAAATTAAAAATTGTATGTCTGTGTAAAAAGTTGCAAAGAAACTTGGTTTTTGTTATATTTTTACTTTTAATATTTTTTTTCTTTTAAAGATATCGCAAAATCCACCCTTATTTCATTTAAGTAGGTTCTATTAAAAATCCAATCTCTCTCTCAATCTCTCTCTCTCTCTCTCTCTCTATATATATATATATATATATATATATATATATTGAAAACCTTTTCAAACATTGCCGTTTTATATATATATATGTGTGTAGTCTTTTCTTAAATATGTGTGGAAGGTTTAGCATTCTAAAGAAGATCATGAATTCACTAAAAAATACAAACTGGGAAAAAGCAATTTAAAGAATTCAGAACTGTAAAAAATATAGGAAAATCTGTAAGAATTGTTTTCTGAATATATATTTTTATTGAATAAGCCTAATATAGTTCAATTTATAAATATTAAATGGAGATATAAACTTTTTATATGAAACGTTCAGTGGTACCAAGTCAAAAGTGCCGAGTCTCCTTAATAAAAAGTTTTATTATGTATATCCCAGATGACATGAAGGAATAATTGCAATAGGGAAACTTTATTGCTTGGAATAAATAACGCATTTTAAGCAATTCTGAAATATTTTTCTTAAAAAATATTAGAAATTTTAAAATTAATGATAGAAATGTCGTGAAATGTATATTTAAACTTATGAAAAGATGTAGGAGTTTGTTTATTGTGTCTAATTTACGGATTTAAAATGAAAAAATTAATTTGAGTTCATTTTAATATAAAGACAGATCTTCATCTAAAATATAATTTATTAAATGAAAAGAATTATTAAAATCTTCATTTCAAAGTGATTGGTGAATATTATATTTTTCAAATTTTATTATTTTAAAAATTTGTGTTAGGCATTTTTACAGTTTCACTACAATCTTAGTTTAATATAATTAGTTGTTAATTATTAATGTCACAGATTACATATCCTACAAGATAATGAATATTTGTATACATGAAAAAAAATTCTAAGATTGTACAGGTAATTTTACTTAATATGATTTAATAATTTTTTTAAATCAAAATTTTGTTTTACTTTTTAATGAAAATATCTAGAAAATTTGCTATTTAAAAAGTTCATTTACAAAGCAGTCTTCGCTTTTGAAAAATGTTTACTTATGTGTTAACATAAATTAATAATTAATGAGTACACTTAAGCACTTAAATTTCTTTCTGAGAAATTTACAGAAAAATATACATTATCTGAGAACGTTTATATGCATACAGTATTTAATTTTTATAAATTATGTATAACTTATTAAGAAATTGATCACTTAAAAAATGTTGTTTAAAATAATCTTTTGTTTGGTGATAAAATCCACCCCCCTTTTTTTTCCTTTTATATATGTTGTTCAGAAAACAATATGTTTGCTTTTCTGAGAGACACGCTAAAGTTTACATCATTTCCATAAAAGATTCATTTTTAGCGACATTAACAGCTCAAACTTAATTATAGAGACGTGGTATTTAAAGTATACTATTAGAAAAGAGGTTAATAAAAATGCTGTTCTCACTTTGCAAGAATAACATAGATAAAAGCAATTATCTTAAAGAAGATTAAACGAACTTAATTATCGGGTAATTAAGTATTATAAAGGCAGAGGTAGTTTTAACCTAAGTTCTTCATAACCTGTGTAAAGCTGAATCAAAATGTTCATTTTAAGTGTGTTAAATCTTAAATCTTAAAAATTCAATAGAATATTCATTTTAAGAGAAAAATTAGAAGGCCTTTATTCTATTTATATGGTTCAATAAACTCTTTTAATTTGAAATACTTTATACGTAAATAGATAACACTTATCCCATTTTCTGCATCTCAGATTGTGAAGAGTACTTAAACAAAAGTTTAAAAGATTCTTTAAAGCAAAACGATGTTTAAAAACTCAGTTATGAAATATTAAACCAGAACATAGAGGGAATTTACATAAACAATAATTGCACTTTAAGAAAATACTGTTGGAGAAAATAGCTTTCGATTCTCTTATTTATGAAAATTTTGAATATAGTCAACAAATTTTATTACTAATTCTATTGTTCGCACTATAATTTTAGCTAAAGAAGTATAGTTTTTAATTATCGACGGAGAAAACTATAATGAGAATAAGTCAGAGTATTATATTATATTTCAGTGATATAATACATAATTAAAATTATATTCTTTAGAATATTTTAAACAACTTACATTTGCCCTAGTAACTTGGTAAAATGGTTCAGCTTTACAATGTTTTATTTTTGTTGTATTAATTAGCATTTAGAGTACGGAAATATGATACTCACCTCATATGAATTGCATAAAAATCATAAAAATGGTTAACTTTTCCCTCATAGTTATAATTTAAGATCTTACATGTTTTTAAAAAATCTGCTTTGTTTCTGCAACAGAAAAGCTTACAATTCAAAAAAAGTCGCAAGTCATTTAATCCTCAAGTTATAAAATTCGCATCCTCACTATATTTAAATACTATTTCTTTTTAGAGATTTTTTTTGCGTGTGTGCTTACTTATTGGCCCATCAGCGGCCGAGCCGTTCTGCGCTCAAAGCTGCTAGACGTGAGGTAGGTCGTCTAGGTTGCGGTCGTTGACCTAGCCGTTCGGAGTTTTCCTGTTTTTCTCCAAAACTAGCGTAAATACGGGCTAGGACCCCTAAGAAAGGGGTTGAACTCCCCAGGGAGGTCACTCTCCTTCAGGCCTAGGACCCTAGAGCAGTCAATCGGCCTTAATCCTCACAACCCAACCCAACTCAACACAACGCTTACTTATTGTAGTTTAATTTCTTTGAAGAATCATAAACTTAATTTTTGTAAGAAAACGGTTCAAAATTTTAACACAATTCGCATTAGTTTTCTCACCTCATTCTGTTTGTCATGCTATATTTAAAATACATATGAACGTTCTTTGTTACAAGTCAGAAGTACTTTTCATATGAATTAAACTTTGTCCGGTGTTTGTTCAACTGTAGAAATGAATCTTTTAGAATGAATGAAAAAATGCCTTTAACATTAAACTATGGCGATCACAAAACTTTATTCTACATCATTCTACATAACAGCGCCACATACTGGTTAGCATGTACAAATATTCAGTCCTAGTTCTCACAATAAAGATTTTACATATGCAGTTTGTTGAAATTTTAGCCAACAAGAGCTGAGACGAAGACATATGGAAAATTACAAAAAGTGAGTAAAGCAGCGTAACATCTCAGTCGATATACACATAAATTAAGTCAGCTTTCTTTTTATAATGGCCATCTCACATAGCAAGTTTGGTGTATTTATATGCCATTGAAGCTGAGAGATACCCTACCATCCACAGGAAAATAGCAACATAGCAGAACCACTGATATGCACCCAAATTGAAGTAGTATGATGTTTCAAAATGTGCTATCCTATCAAGTTTTGTATAATTATACACGCGCAAAAAAGGCTGAGATAAAACCTTCTCATGTGCAGGCAACATTTGAAAACAGCAGTCCCACCTTTTGTCCGATATGCATTCAAATTAAGTCAGCAGCGTTTTTCATACTGGTCTTTCACATATCAAGTTTTGTGCAATTATACACAATAGAAGCTAAGATATGGCCTTCCTTTAAATGGGAGAAATCGCAGCATAGCAACGACACCTTTTCGTCGATCTTAACCGAAAGTTGCAAGAAACCAATTTATGTCAAGGTACAACTAAATTTAAAATTTCATAAAATTTACTGTCTTAATTTCTGAGCTAGAGCTGCCACATTTTTTTTTTGTCACAAACACATATAGACAGGCGGATATATATTTTTTGTAATGCTCAAATCGTATTTTGGACTTTTCAAAACCTGTAAATCCATTGAAAACAGGAAGACCAAAATTTTTATTACTCTCTAAAAAAAAATCTGATGTGGACACCACATGACTTCCTTATACAACCATAGGAATATACATATTCTTATGAAAACATTGACAGTTTTGTGTGAGGTAACTCATTCTCATTGTTACAGAATATCTCATTGGCAAATGCACAGCTTAGAGTACAATGAAAATCATTCGAGTATAGATGATCCAGGTTTGTCCTCATTGGCAAAAATTAGTGGCGGGAAACGATAAATTTTACTTAAATAATTAACTCAGTTAAAATTGCGAAAGGGTTTTTGGCTATCCTGAAACACAATTTGCCGCAAAATTTTATCGCTAATCTGGCCATACCACAAATTAGTAGCCAGCGTAGATTTTTCGTTTTGGCATCGAATTTAGCGACTTGGCGAACGAAAATTTGTAGTTTTGTGTTGCCAAAGGTTCGAAGCTTTAACTTCAATAATAACAGAGTTCTGGAATATTTAAAAAAAATTCATTTGTTTATTGCGCAGAACAAAATTCTTCGAAAGTTCTATAAATGACTCACAAGACTATATATAGGGGAGACCCGTGTACCTAGGGCCATTATGTACCTAGGGCCACCCCACTTTTTTTGAATAATATTTAATTTTAAGTTTTAATACTCAATTGGACGAGTAACAACACCAATTGCTACTTTTACAATTACTTTGGAACTTTTGAGGAGAGAGTTTTGACAAGTTACATGTAGAAAACGAATTTACATAGTTTGAAGTAAAATTTTGCAGCTCATCTCTTTTGCTATTTTACAAAGGAAAGTCAAATATTTTTCTTTTATTTCTAGTGTATAATTTTCCTTGTTATATTGAGTAATAAATGAGATATTTAATTAGTTCTCTCTGCATGTGAATTTTTTAGTGGAAAGCAGTATGAATGAAGTTACCAAAACTTGTACCTAGGGCCACATAGCTGCTTTGTACCTAGGGCCAGTGTGTTTGGAACTTTTAACACTTTTGCGACTGCATATTTTTGTCTTTTTGACAGTAAGGTCCGCCTGTGGGCGTTTTTCTCATAAGTTACAATTTTTCAAAACAAAATTTTCCGTATTCACATTAATATTACAAATGGATATGCATTATGATCATACTCTCTCTAATCGAGGTATTTGCATCCATAGTATACTGATTGTACAAATATGAATATTGTGTATATTTTTTAGAAACAAATAACATACAAATTGCAAAAGAAACGCCCACTGGTGGAGTTTCATATTTTCAAAAGACGTAAATCTACGTCAGCGGTCGCGAAAGTGTTAAGAAACCCAGTACAGCCTATAGTAATTGGATGCTGGCAACCCTGGTAAACCAATCACTTTATATGACGTTGCTGAAAATGTTGGCAAGTCCTATCCGTCGGTCTTTACTCCTGTAAACATTCTATCAGGCTTTCGGATATCCGGCATATGGCAAATGAATCGAAACACATTCACTGAGGATAAATATTTAAGTTCAAATGTGACTGAAAGACAAAATCCCTCCATATATAAATAAATAAAAAAAAGGATTTTCCAGGAAGAAAGTGAACCAACAATGATAGAACTGGATGTCTCTGTTTCGTGTCCTGTTGAAATTTCGAAACCTTCAACATCTAACATCTTTTTGTGTGTCATGTTTTAACAGGTACAAACCTAAGAAAAACCTCCCACATCAAAGAAAAGATGTGCCCGAAAACCAGAGAGATCTAGAAATCAAAGAGACACTCCAGTAAAAATAAAAAAAAATTGAAGAAAAGAAACATTCTGTTAGAATATCCCAAAGGAAAAGAAAAAGTGAAAAATTTCGTGTTTCAAATTAAGGCAACATGATAATTATTGTATGATAAATAAATATATTACTTGATATTGTTTCTTTTATAAAATACATGTTTTTATGCTTATTTTCTATTCATTGCAAAGTGAAATCTAAATTTGAGAGAATGGCCCTAGGTACAATAAGGTCTGGTCCCAGGTACAATGAGGGTGTTGTACCTAGGGCCACGAGTGAAGTATTTTTAAAAACCTTCTATTTGTCGGAATTTATTATTTTAGGTATTTCTATTAATCCCAATTGGAAGTAATTAGTCCTAGAGATATGTTCATATCAGTTTGATAATTTTAAACAGGTCAAGGGCTCTGTTTTTGGGCATTGAAAAAAAGCGGCCCTAGGTACACGGGTCTCCCCTATATATATATATCTATATATATCTATAACAAGAATGATTGTTGATGATTGTAGACTAGAACTTGCCTATATCTTTACGTGTTACTTTCTACACGGTATTACAGTAAAAGTACAAATATATGAAAGTTTTTTTATTTCCACAAAGGTGGGCTTTAACTTAGCGTCAAATTAGGCATTCAAATGTCGCGAAAATGGTAGTAAGGGATTTACAAAATTTGGAAACTTTACCTCAATAGGAGTCTAGTTCTGCAAATTTTGTAATGACGCATTGGTTTCTCGCGCAGAACTACATTAAAAGTTCCATAAACCACTGACAATACTTTGGATGAATTAAAATTCCATTCAGACTTAGAAAAATTCGCCTCTTCCTGATTTAGCGAAATTTATGCTCTGCAGTGTATTTAACAACGTTTATTTGATTTCTGTAGAAAAAATGGACATTTCATTGGATTGTTTCAAGAATATTAATTTTTGTTGACCAAAAAAGAAACCTATTCAACTGTTTACTGAATATTAATTAAATAAAGTGCATTCGTCGATCAGAACTTGCTTATTTCTTGAAGAAGTACTTTCTACACGCAAAAATATCGACAACGATTTTTATCAATATCATTACAGGTGTTAAGTGGTTTGGTTGGTACAATAGATTAATTTCCTTTAACAGCCGTGAAGATCAATTTTGATCATAAAAATTGACAAAAAAAAAAAAAAAAAAAAAAACAAAGGGCACGGGGAGTATACAATTTTGAAGACGGCAAAAAGGAGAGGTCTAACTTGACCGAGGAATAGATCAAAAGTGAAGTAGAAGTTTGGCAAAAATATTAACTTCAAAAAGAACATTCGCCAAATTACGCCGCCCAAGCAACACCAGATTTTTTTTTTTTTTTTTTTTTAAGTCCGTTGGGAACATTTTCATATATTATTTTTAAATATTGTGGCTCAGATTTTTCCTCGCCGGAAGTACGTTACGCATTCTATGATAATCATAAGGTTCGTTGAATTATTGTGATAAATCTAATAGTTTCGTCACATCATTTAGTTCTGAAATTACGGAAGATCAAGTCAAATTACTCGTTATAAATCCCGCTTCTACAAGATGTACTTACACACATTTCTTTGTTTCGCGATCACCTATTGACAGATTTAGTAATATGAACATAACTTTTTTTTCTCTCGCGTTTCAAATATATTTCTTTCAATGTATATTAACTGTTGAAGGAAATACTAGACTTATTTCGTATGCAAAAATTAATCACGAACAGCCATAAAATATAACGGAGTTTGTGATTTATATTTATTTTTAATTTATTTTATTTCAATTTATTTATTTATTTGTTTTTTTGTGTGTTGGAATGAAAAGATGATTCAAGGCCATTTTTTTTCTATATTTGAAAGAAAGTATGTTTGCCTCCACAGAAAATGAATCCAATTCTTTTCGTTTAAGGGAGTCTTTTAAACAGAGAAAATGAATAATTTTAAGAAGTTAAATGCAATTAAATTTTAAAAAAGAATATGTGATTTTCCATATCACATATTTCTCCCCTTTGTCGGGTGAAAAAAATGAGGTTGCTATAGGCTGTTACATACAATACATAGATGAAAGGAGGGTCCCAGGTAGCACAGCGGTATTGCTCAATATTGGCTCAATGTTGCCCAACCACGGCAAGCATTGGCGTCAGTCGGTTGTTTCTTTTCAATATTGGCCAATATTACCCAATGTTGGAATGACAGTATTGAAATTCGGAACTATTGATATTTAGCTTTTTTTAACCAAAATTTTTGTTATTTTTCAATACGTAATGGGCAGAAATATGTATAACAGTATTTTAAGTTCTATAAAATTATTAATAGAAGCATTTTATAATGTTGTAAAAACGGGAATATTGGTCAATATCGTCCAATCTCGGCAAAGAACGGTAAGAAAGATAAGGTCTGTTCTCGGAATTTCTTGCTCAATTTTACGATCAGCTCGTCATTGAAAATATTTAGCATTGTTAAGAAAAATTCTTGAAGGAGAAAAAGAAAAGAAAAAAGAAAAAAAAAATATGCTGGTTGATCTTGATCTAGATCGATATTGATGGATATCTACCAATGTTGTTGAGCATTGATACTACAACTTTCTGAAAACTCTAATAGCCAATCAGAGAGGAGAGAGAAGCAAAACAAACAAGCACCAGCACCAGCGTAAGAAGCGAGATGGCGGTGTATTTGCTTTTCTATATTTGTAAAAAGTAAGTAATTTTAAATATTGTTTCCGATATAGAATATAAGATAACTGAAATTTATAATATTCAAAATTATAGATGTATATTTATTAAAAGTCTTAGATAATATGTGATTCAAAATCACAACTTTAATCTTAGCGTACTCCGTGTAAACATGATATTAGTCTTAGCATTGTAAAATTTAATTATCCTTTTAGTTAAGAATTAAAATCTGTAAAATTTAAACAAATATTATTTCATAATTTACTACAGAAGAATAATTATGACCGAAGCGGAGATGACATATCATATTTTTGTAATAGTTAAAAGATTTATTTTCTCATTTTGCTGTTTGATGCTTGGTTTATTTTTTTTATTCACTACTAAAATTTAAAGTCTTTTTCTTAGGAGGAAAAAAGAATTTTTTAGTGTGTATGCATTTACTTGAAAGTAAACAATGTCTGTAAATTATACAATGCTTTTTTAAAATGGGATTCTTGTCAGAATTGTTGTTTGATTTAATAGTTATTTTTCAAAATTGAAAAGTTAATAATATTAATATTTGTCATAACTTTATTGTTGTATGAAGAGTCTCATTATCATGTCGACACGTAAAACAATAACAAGAGCCTTCAAAATTCAAAGACTTTATTCGTGTCATTCACTAAAATAAAAATAAAAGCTTGCAGAATAAATTAGATTACATTTGATTACGGTTAGGTTTTTAGCATGTGGCACTTTTTTTTACAGTTTACATAGTCATTAAAACACAGTTTACATTTATATTCATAATTGATAAGTATTTGCTTGAATTTAATGAAAGATTGTTTTTAAGCACAAAAAAAAAAAAAAAAAAACTTTTTCTTTTATAAACATTGTCATTACATTTGTTTTTATACAAGAAATAAAATCTTTTATGAACCACAACTTCTTTTAAAAATTCATGTCTTACTTACTATGTAATGTATAATTGTTATATGTATTTAAATTATGCATTGATATAAAAAATTTTCTAAGAAATTTATTGTACTATAAGTTTGTTATATTACATAATTTACTATAATCAAGTTTAATATAGTATATGTTTGTTATTTATTAAAAAGAAATTTATTTATAACCAAGCTAGTACATATGAGGCATTGCAAATATGAAGGGCAAACTCAACAAAAGGAGATTTTGAGAAAAACGCATTTGAAAATAATTTTTTCTGCGTCATATGCTGGAAATATGTATCGTCCATGCATGTTTTGCGACGGAAACAAGGGTGATCTGAACATGAAAGCTCTACCTGTAGATTCTCTGAAGGATCTAGAATCGGATGGTGAAAAAAAAAAAAAAAAAAGACCTGATGTCGAGTTCGCCCTTCGTATCCACAATGCCTCATATATATATTTTTTTGTTGAGATTTTTTTTTTTTAAATAGGCCACACACATGCTTTTTTTTTTTTAATTCACTATTAACATAACAGCAAAAATTTAAATGCTTTCTGGTCATGCACCAATTATTTCATATTTATTCCTAGTATTCAGTCTAGTACTTTGCTTTTGAGCTTAATATTTAGTTTAATTGCACACAATATGTTGAATGTGTAAATATCCTAAAACGATGAATTACTAATTTTATTTTCTTTATCTAATGACATTTTTTTTTTCTAAATTTATTAGTTGATGTAACATATGAATATTTATAGTTTTATTAATGACAAAAAATTACAGATAAAACGATATAATAGTTAAAATTATTTTTGAATTCAGTTCAAATTAACATTATTTAATAACTTAATGCATATATAATAATGCATTACTAGCCTTATAAGTTTCTTATGCACATACCCAAATAAAATGTTAAACATTGGAAATGAGCTTTAATTTTTTTTTTTAATTTAAAATAGACAAATAAAATAAAAGCCTGAAAAGTATGTGCATGCAGGCAATCAGTTAAGAGGACTTTCTACTTATTGTCGGCAGAAGCCAAAGCCAATGTTATTCTACGGAGAATTTTGCTCCATCATAACTCATTAACTAATGCATATTTTTAATTTCATTTTCACATTCAGAAACTTCACAATTGTTAATAAGGTTATCCCTTTCTAAAAATTATTATAATATATTTTTTAAAGTTATAAAATGTGAATTTTCACAATGTATAATTTTCATTTCTTTTACTTAAAAATGAAATATTAAAAATAAAAATTAAGGAAATCAGTGTCTAAAAATTTATTTATTTATTTTTCTACTAAGCATTTTATTTTAAAATATTGAAATACGAATTTTCACAGTGTGAAATTTTGTGTTTTGTCGTTTAAAAATAAAATATTAAAAAATAAGTAATCAATTTTTAGAAAGCGATAACCAATTTAATAGTTCTGAGATTTCTTATATTTTGCTTTAATGTTTATCTTTTTTATAAAGTTTTATTTATTTATTTTTTACACTTTTGTCGATTTCATCCTTGAATTAAAGAACTGTTATATGAAAGTGCATTAAATTTTATTGTAGCTAAAATCTTTTATATTCAGAACTTCTAAAAATATTCCATAATTGTAGTATTGAGTTTTCATTAAAATGATGTAAATGGTAATAACAGGATTACTGTGAGTTAACAAAATTTTTTTTTTTTTTTTTTATAGTGAATGTTACCTAAGGCCTGCCGCACACCAAAGAGGAATTGGAGACGCGGCCCAAGCGACTCGAGTTTCACACACACCGAAGTGGCAGACACATCCTGCGAAGGAAGCGTTTTTGATCACGTGTGCTTGTTGACTTTTGAGATTTCAGGTATTATTTATTATAATATAAGGAGATTATAATTTCTAAATCTATTATAATTTCAAGTAAAACAGAAAAAAAAATAAGTGTAATTAAGGAGAAAATAATTATTAAATTTAAAAATAGTTTTTTTTTTTTTTTTTTTTTTTTTTTTTTTTTTTTTTTTAAATTAATCAAATATTATATTCTAACTAAAAACACTTAATAATTCTTTGTGATTTAAGGGAAAGTAATTTTCATATTTTTGTGGGGGAAAGGGGGGGGTTAATGTTTTATTTATAATTAACATTTGATCTTCTAATAGAAAAAGCTGATTGTTTGCTTTAATTGTGTTACTATTGTTGTGTAAAAATAAATAGTCTATTAAATTATTAAAAAAAATTATTTCAACCTGAAAAAAAAAAAAAAACTTTATTATTAAATAAATAAATAATTTTTATATCACACTTTTTATTTATATTTTATTTATTTATTTATATCTTTTAATTTATATTCATTTAAATGAATGAATAAAATAAAAGAATAATTTAAGAGAAAATAATTATTAAATTTAAAAACTAATTTTTCGTTGTTGAATTATTAAAGTATTTTAACTTAAAAAAATTGTTATTTTACTTTATCATTTAAATAAATGAATAATTTAGGGGAAAATAATTTTTATATTTCATTTATTTATACCTTTATTTTGTTAATATTTTATTTAAATTTTTATTTAATGTTTTATATCCTGTTTCTAGCAGAAAACAAAGCTTGTCTGCTTTAATTAAGTTATTATTGATATGCAAACAAATATTCTATAAAATTATTATACTATTATTATTTTTTTTTTCCAGCTAAAAGAAGCGTTTTTATTTATTTTATTTTTTTTCTTTATAATTTAAATAAATGAATAATATAAGAAAAATAATTTTACATTGCACCTTATATTTTTTTTTCTTTATTGTTAAATTTAAATTAATAGTTTCCAGTTGAAAACATTGCTTTTAAATCTGAACAGTTTTTAATAAAAAATTGCAAAATGATGCAAAAACCCAATAATTTCCAAGATGTTATTAACATTGTACTAAATTCCTATATTTGATCTTCTTCCTTTTAAATGAATATTTTTTCTCTATTTTTCCTTTTCGTTGTTTTTCTATAGAATATATCTATTTAAAAAAAAAAAAGAAAAGTAGTAGAATTTAATCATTATCCTTTATCTTAAATTATTTTTCTACTTAAAAAAAAAAAAAAAAAAAAAAAAAAAAAGCCACGCATCCCTTGCTAGTAAACTTGTTCTGTTTCTTTTATCGGAAACGGTCAAACAGATGAAATTCAGGAGCGATAATGGGGGTTTTCGCATAAAATTGTTACCCTATAATTTGTTTTCATCCGTATTTTTTTTTATTTTAATGTTTTTCCTTTCTATCTGAACTTAAATTGATTGTTTACTGTATATTACACGGACTTGAATTTGATATTGTCATTGTAGGACTCAGCGTAGTCACTTTTGTTTAATACTATTATTTATACAAAGCAATCTTCGTAATATGCAATCGAAGAAAAATATTGCAAAGGATTTTACTAAATATTTCTATTAAAGTTATTAGTATTGAAAAAAGCGACTGCGTTGAGCCCAGTGTTATTTAAATTTACTCACAGTTGTCAAATCTCTATCGCCGCCATGTTGCAACATGAGCAACAAGTGCGAAAAGTTATAGCATGCGCGATTCGAGCGACAAACGGGAGACACATGCTTGACTAATAAGACATGACGCTTGTTTCTCTGGTGTGCATATGCAGTAAAGTAAAAGTTAGCGGCAATGCTAGGGATTGTCTCTTATGTCGTCCAAGTCACGCTTGTTTCTTTGGTGTGCGGCCTGCCTAACATAACATGTCTTTCATACACTTTAATGATAACAAATTAACTAAATAACAAAAAAATTCTTAATTTAATGGATTAATGAAAAATTAAAAAAAAAAAAAAAATCTATACATTAAAAAAGTTATAGGAAAAGATTTCAGAAAAAATTTATACTTTTGGATTATGTACTGGAATATTGCAATCCATTTGAAAGTTCCATATTGAATTAGAATTTACAATTATTATTTTAAATAAAATTAGAAGTTTTATAGCTTTTATTGAAACTAAATTTTCTTTTTTGAGAAAACATTCTTCATTGGATGTAGAATCTTTTGTGATTAGAATTACTTCAACATTTTTCAATACTTTGATATTATAATTTTGAAAATATTGAATGGAGAAATATTTGCATGAAATTTTAAAATGAAAGTGTTTTTTTTTTTTTTTTTTTTTTTTTTTTTTTTTTTTAACTATTTGGACAAATTCTAATGCAGCTCCTTTTTTATTTGATAATTCAAAATCAGTACATCTTGCTTTTGGATTTAGTATAAAGATAAGAAAATGAGCTGCTATTAATTACCATATTATAACAAATACCATATTCATAAATTTTTTAAAGACCACTTTGTTCAGTTTTGAATAAAACAAAGTTGAGAGCAATTTTTTTATTTACACAATTTTCACTTTAAGCAAAACTTTTTGATAATTGGCAGTGAAATGGTCCCGTATTTCTGAATTAGGTCGCAAAATTGTGTATTTTGGGATTTAGCTTTGTCAAAGCTAAATTATTTTGCTACTAATCGATGAATTTTTTTTTTTTTTTTTTCAAAGCTGCTTTGAAAAAAAAAAAAAAAAAATTCATCGATTAGTAGCAAAATAATTGAGTATTTAGAGATTCAACTTTGTACACAATGCGAATTTATCGATTAAGGCAAAATAATAGCAGATTTCAGAAATCGGCTACAAAAATATGGTGAATTTCTGGGACATTCGCCTTTGTATAAACATTGATTTGCATTATATTAACTTGGACACTAATTATATGAAAATGAAAACCATAAGCTTCCTAAAATAGCAGCAAATATTTTAAAACAATTTATTGGAAAAGAGAAAAAAGTGTTTTCTGAATTTTTCAGGTTTGTTGAATACTGGTTAACCAAGAGTTTACTGAATTTAATTATCATTAGAACTTAATATTTATATATATATGTGTATATATATATATATATATATATATGCTTTGTTTTTAAATCATTTTTATGTTATGACACTTAATTTTAGTAAGAAAATACATGTCATTTTTTGTATTTTTCTTGTAAAACTGTTGTAGGTTCTGAAGTGGAGAGTAGGCACCACCGAGCAGTGGTTTAATATGGTCTGGCTTTTAAAGAAACTCAAACCAGCTGGTCACCGAAGGTAGCTTGTTACTAATAAATACTATTTTAATAACACTATTTTCACACTTTATTTATTTATTTTTCTTAACAAATTGTATAGTTTAATGTTTGTATTGTCATATAGCGTTAGTAATATCTCTTGTTTATTCACTACAACAGTGTATAAAATTTCTAATAATAATAATTCTTTACAAGTTTCTTATGAGGTATTGTCTAGTCATATTTTAATAGATACTAGTGAGCTTAAATGAATCACTATAATGAATGAATCCTCAAAATTCCATATTCTCACTCATAAAAAAAAAAAAATATTTTTGATCGAGTAAAAACTTACACCGGATCCCCACTGCCGTCGGCAGCGTAGACCCGTGTGCACTGCGTGCACACAGATTAAGGGATACCAGGGGTGAAACTACCTAGCATGCAAAAACCCTGAAAACTGATATTTGCATGCAGATAGGGAAGATTTAATAATGAAATATCACATGGCTACCTGTATTAAATGATATTTGGAGAGTTCTTAATGCAATTATATAAGGCAAATTAAGCATTCAAAATAAGAAATTTCTGTAAAAACAAAATAATTTACATGAAAATCAGAAACAGCAAAAATTTCAAAAACCCTGAATTCCGGGGTAGGCCCTGAAAAGTTTCACCTCTGGGATACGCATACTTATTCCCCACCTTTCATGCCTCTCCTAATTAACCTACATATACAGTAAAACCTCGATAAGTCGTCACTAAAGGGACCAAAGATTTTTTGACGACTTAAGCGGAGTGACGACTTAGGCGGAGTGGCGAATTTCGAAAAAAAAACTTTGAAATATACTATACTACATATTTTCATGAATTGCAGTAGGATTCGGTGACAAAAACAATATTTTCAGAAACCAATACATGTAAATGAATGAGCGAAAGATAAAAAAAAAAAAAAATACAGTGTAGTTACCATGTGCATTTTATTTATTTGCTACATTAAAATAACCCAACAGTGTAGATTGATGAAGGTGCTGGCTACTGGAAATAACTTTCTTTTCTAATACAGTTAAGGCTTTAAATTCTTCGTCTGTTGTACTTTGAATGGATGTAAGGTACTCTCGAACTTTCTCCAGGGCTTCAGTTGCTTCTGTCTTGTTGGGTGGGGTTTTATCCCCATTCTCGACATCGCTATCCTCACTTGAACTGTTTTGTTTTTCTTTTAAAAATTCAGATGTCAAATCTTTTACCGTCGCTTGTGTGCAGATTGCAATGTTGTTATCAATGTTGACAAAAGCATTAACGTCATTGACCCTGCACACTTTTTCATTTGCGATTTGCAGCAAAGTCTCTAATGGTTCCACGTCGATGATGTCTTCATCGCTGAGGATTTCTTCTGATTCGGCATCTGCTATGAACCCTGTATGTCAGAAACAATTCAAAACAGTTTGTGAAGAAACGGAACTCCAACTTTTGTCTGCATAGTTAATTTCATCTAAAACTGAAACTTCCAGCTTTTCGTTTCTATCCAATGCTTTTATCAGGTCCTTTACAAGCATTTTTTTGTACTTTCGTTTAAAGTCACGAATTATCCCTTGATCTAAAGGTTGAAGAATTGATGTTACATTTGAAGGAATAAAAACCATCTGGATCGCTTTTAAATTTTCGGGTGTGGTGTGGGCGGTACAGTTATCAACAATGATGGCAACTTTTCTTTTCTAACGCGAAAACTGAGAATCCAGTTTACGAATATGTCGTTTTCAAATCGTTGTAGTCATCCATGCCTTTGAATTTGCTTCATAATAAACTGGAAGGGATTTAACATTTTTAAAGCTGCGTGGCTTTTTGCTTTTGCCTATCACAAGTAGTTTTAGTTTTTCAGTTCCATTTATATTTGCTCCAAGCAGAAGCGTCACGCGTTGTTTGCTTGATTTTCCAGAAGTGCACTTTTCACCCTTAAATGACAGAGTTTTATTGGGCAAATGACGGTAAAATAAGCCGGACTCATAAAGATGAAAAACATTTGATGCATCAAATCTAGATAAAATGTCCTTGAGAACACTGTCCTACCAATCTTCTACAGCATCAACATCAACAGCTGCTGCTTCTCCGCAAATCGTTTTAAAAGAAAGGCAATGTCTGTCTTTGAAACGTTCTAGCCAAACATTGCTGCCGCCGAAATCTTCAATGTTCAACTTCTTAGCAATTTCCATGGCTTTTTCTTTTAGCACCGCGGAAGAAATTGGTACATTCTGGGCTCTGGCATGTTTTAGCCATCGAACTAAAACCTCCTCGATATCGTCAAACTTAGATTTCCTCATTTGCAGTCGGCTTCTTCAATGATTTGTTTCGATGAAAGAACATCGTTCAACGTAGTCCTGGGAATATGGTGTTCTTTGGCAAAAGCTGTTTTGGAAACATTTGATTTTTCAAAAAGTGCAATTAAGTCTTTTTTTTTCTTTAAAAGATAACGAGGTAAGTTTTCGTTTCCCTGACATATTAAAAGGGTAATCGCACCACGAAATTACAAGAGAGAAAATAGCCCTTATAGCGGAACTTACTCACTATGAAATGAAGTCAAACTCAGGAGAAGTGAAAAAAACGCCTACACTCGACAAAGTTACAGCGAGAAGTGTGCTTTGAATGGTTAGCAGCGATAAGTACGATGCACGTGCATAGAATATTCCAAGAACTCAACTCCACAAAAGGGGTATTATATGGAAAGGAATGCTTAACCTATAGGTGTGTTGCTGAAGTGATAAGCAGGCTTGGCTTTCTTAAAGTGAAGTGGGGGAGGGGAGTGAAAAGGAATGCTTAACAACAATAGGGACCAACAGGTTTTGCTGATAAGACACGCGTAATCGAAAATTCCCAGTAAAGGCTTGTTTTCTTAATTTGATGGGGCAGGGCTGGAAAGACAGCACGGTGGCATGCAAAATCAGTGTTGCCAATTTGTGGGAAAAGTCGCTAAGTTTGGGGGATTTTAAAAGCTTTTAGTGACAAAAAAAATGTAAGTTTAGGATTAGCGACTTTTTTAGGGGATTTTTGAATTAGCTTTCGGCCATTTTTGTGGGTGACGAGTTATCCGAGTAGAATGAAATTCGGTGACGGGTAAAAGAGGGTTGTTTAACATTATTGTGTATGAGACCTTGTCGGGACCAAAAGAAAACGACGACTTATCCCGGTGACGACTTATCGGGGTTATACTGTACCAATTGAACACTCTAACTCAATTTCTATTTTTTGTCCACCTAATCCCTCTTTCTGCCTCCCCTTAATAATGTAGCACTTTCGAAAATATCCTCATTCAATTGTAGGTCCCAAAACCTATATATACCAGTTTTGAATGGTCTAACTCAATTTCTATGCCCCCCCCCCTGCTCCCTAATAATTACACTTTCTAAAATATCTTCATTCAACTCTTAGGCCCCCAAAAACTATACATACCAATTTTGAACGGTCTAACTCAATTTCTAATTTTTTGCTCTTCCTGCCCCCTTAATAATTTTACACTTTCCAAAATATCTTCATTCAACTCTTAATCCCCCCAAAACTATACATACCAATTTTGAACAGTCTAACTCAATTTATAATTTTTTGCTCTTCCTGCCCCCTCCCCTTCCCCAATAATTTTACACTTTCGAAAATATCCTCATTTGACTTTTAGGCTCCCAAAACCTATGTATACCAATTTTTCGTTCCCCGCCCCCAATAATTAAAAATATCACTGGAAGGAGTTTTTTTTTTTTTATTATTATTAAATAACGAAGGATAAATATTAAATTTTTTCATTATGCTTTGAAAGAAAATCAGAATTTGCTTGTATGGTTCAGTTGGGACAATTTTGAATAGATTAATATTAAATTTAACAGATTATGTTTGCTTGCTACAGATATGTTTTGCACTTATTGATATAGCATAAAAGTTTTTACATGATCCTTACATTAAAATGGTATGATAAAATTCATTCAAAGTATGAAAGTTTTTTTTTTTTTTTTTTTTGGGGGGGGGGGGATAAAAAATTTTATTGTGTAATATGTTTTTATTTATATTGAGTAACTATAAATAAAAACATTTCGGCCTGGGCTGAATAATGGACTTGATATTCGGTTTTGGCTGAATAATCATTGCATCTCTAAAGGAAACATTTTTATTTTATTGCTGTCCAATGTAAGAGTTCTTGGCCAATGGTACTTGAAACCTTGCATCCTATCTAGAAAAAGAAAATTGACATGATTTTATGTTCATGTATATTTTATTTATAATTATTTTTCTTTCTTTTTAGGAAGTGTGAGAAGAAATTGTAAAAAAGTTCAAACTTTTGTCTTTAACACGACAGAGTTTCCCCCAGACAGTTTTGGGAGGGTGCTGCCTCCTGCCTGCCCTTTGACTGGAAAAATTCTTCCCTTCTTACTATTTTAATCACTATTTTTATTGTATTAAAAAAAAATAATAAAGAAGTTGTTCAAGTAGCAACTTAATATGAATCTCCAAATACCAAATTTGAATTTCCTGTAATCATTTGTTTTTAAATTATGCTGATAACAGATATAGAGATCAATGCATACTATACAAAAAACCAGAATTTAAAACAAAACTAAAAAAATACTTTGTTTATAGTTGGTATAAAAAATTAATTGTCCTTGTTAATGTGGGGAAGAGGGGAGGGGGATCATAAAAAGTATATGAGTGGGAGATATTGAACAATTCTACTTCAATACATGTTTTAGAATCTAATATAGTAAATTGAAAGAGTTATGGATGGAGAAAAATTGGAAATCGCAATACTTCTGCGGAGCAATTGTTTGCTGTTCATTAGCAGGAGAGGGAGAAAATGGCGGGGGGGGGGGGGGAGCAGCAAAAAAAAAAAAAAAAAGTGAGAGATATTGGACAATTTTACTTCTTTATAAGTTCTGGAATCTAATTAAATAAGATTTTAAGAAAATATTGACTTTTATGTTGTGAATGAAAGCAGACGGAAAATCACAATGATTCCGTTAAATGTCTATCGCTGATTGTTAGCGAAGAGAAAGGGCGGTGCTAAATAATTATGTAAGTGAAAAATATTGAATAATTCTACCTCTTTGTAGCTTCTAGAATCTAATAAAGTGTGATTAAAATGAACGTTGCCATTTATGATGTGGATGCAGAAAGATTAGAAATTACAATATTTCCGATCAAAATCGGGAGACTTAAAATTTCTACACAATACTGTGTTGAAAATAATCTGCAGAATGAAAAAAAAGAATCTTCGATGTACGTCTCGCATTTTCTACTGTGAGGTCCCTCACCCTCCTAAAAGTAGTGATCAGCCATTAAACAACCTGACGAAGCTCTGCAATGTTCATTCTTTTCCCATTCATAACATAAGTGTCAGCGTTCATGATAAACTTGTTTTATTAGATTCCAGAATTTATAAAAAGGTAGAAAAATTTCCTTATGTGTAATTATTTTGTTTTAAATTATGATAAATTAATGTTATTGCTGATCTACAGACTATGGTTTATTTAGAAACTTCTAAAATATTTTTTTATTTGTGATAAAGCATCATTCTTTTATATTGCTTAAAATATAACCTTTTGACTGCAAAGTAACTTTTTAAATTATTATATTCAAATTATATTTTATGTATTATTTTGTTATATACTAATTTACAGAATTCGCCTATAAAATTACACAATAATTATCACAAATTTTACTTCAGGCGTGATTTCCTCTTTCTTCGAATTTTTAGAGTGGCATCCCTGATAAAACTACTGTGCATGATGATCAACATTTGTTCATACATTAGTAAATTTTTTCTCGTATCAAGTGTGTCCTTAAGGATCCAAAACTGACTTCAAAAATCTAAAATGTGATTTTTTTTACTAGCAGCATCCTTTCATTTTTAAACCTGGGAGAAACTCTGCATTAACAACTGTATTAGAAGTCTTTGCAAGAGCTCCAGATTGTGATAGCAAGTAGGTTAAAATAAAACGGAAATCAGATGTAAAAATATCTGAAAATCCAGAATTTTTGTAATTTTCAAAAACATAATGTAAAATCATGCAAATAAATTTAATAAATTGTTTTATGGAAAAAAAAGTCTTTTATTTTAATTTTTAATGAATTTTTTTCTATACTCATTAAAGATATTTAAAAATAAACCTACTTGAAGTTTAAGTTAAGCATCAAATAGGTTTGTCTTAATTTTTATTTATTTTTCAGTTTTGAATAATGAAAATTTTTATATTAATTTATAAAATAATGCTATTAAATTTCAGACATTTTAATAATATATAATTAAGGAATTTAATCATATATATTAGTGTTAATTAAAAATAAGCAAACAAATGAATACAAAATAGAGGAAATTAGTTGAAATGCATATGAAGTAAAAAGTTTAAATTATTTTCCTAATCAGTAAGCATTTTTATGCTTAAAAAAAAAAGATGCTTTCTGAATAAAATTTTTTGTTAAGGATATTCTGTATAAAAATAACCAACATTAGTAGCTGAAAGTGATTGTGAAATTTCCTTCTACATATTTATATTTATAAAATTCAAAGTTTTTTAGGTATAAAATAAAATGCTAAAAGATAAAATAATCAAATATTAATTTATAAACAGAAGTTTTAATTTGTGAATTTCTCAGTGTGGATCATTATTATTATTTTTAAATATGCATTTTTCATGTTTTAGCCAAAAATAATGTGCATTTAAAGTAAAAATATTTAGCTTGAATTGAAAATCTGAAAATAAAATCAGATGTAATTTAAAGAATGGATTTTTAATAACTACGGTTAATTGGAAACAAAAAAAGCGTTCTTGGTTTTTGCTTGGCATGGGACAAACTTTTTCTTCAGCTAGGCTAAGATTTTTTAGTCATGCCAGTATAGGTTCTTATTTCATAAAATTCTATATGTAGATTACAGCTTTTTCTAAGGGGTTAATGGGTCTTTATCGTTCCGGATTGTTCTGGAAGATTTTTTGGTTAGTCTTTATCAGGGTAACACTGATGCCAATATCAAAGGCCATAGCCAAAAAGTTTGCAGTGTACAAGTATTAGTGCATAATATTGTGTTAAAAATGATGTATTACTCTAAAAATTTCCACAAATTTGCAACATTTTGAGGGGGAGTTGAAATTCCCCCCCCCCCCATCAATGGCTATAGCCTTGCTACATCAAAATTATACTACCAACCACATAACTGACGAAATCTTAACAGTTATATGCATGTAGAGATGTGATCCTGATGTGAAATCTGGACACAAGGTGATGTTTTGAAATTACAACAGAAGAGGAGAAGCAGTTAGTTCATTCGTGCATTTAATGAAAGCTGTGTGTAAACAATGTGGTAAACCATGTAGTTGAGTGTAAACTGTAAATTATGTAATAACATAGAACTAATGCGAAATGTGGTCTAAGGTGACATTCTGCAATTACAACAGCAAAGAAGAAACAATCAGATTGTCAGAAAAATTGATGAAAGCTGGGTACTCATCAAAAAAGTTTGTGAAAAGAACTCAAAGTATTTGGATTTGGTATTAAGAAAATTTTATATTGCAAAGAAAAACCCCTGACAATTCATTAACTTCTTCCAGGATGATTTATTTATAGTAAGAAAAAAATAATATAACCTTTTGTTTTATTACGATTCATTCATTTTATATTGATACAACTTAAAAAAAAAAAATTACTCAAAAATCCATAACATCTAAATTTGTGAGTGATGAAAATTTTTCATACATTCTGAGTATATCAGTTTTTCACATATCTTAAAAATGTAATGAGTTTGTCTTACACAATTTTTGTTGTGATATCTTGAAAGATTATTATTTTATTTGTTACGATAATGATACCTATATCACCAAGTTCTGATTTCAAGATCAACTTAAGTTCAGCTTTTGGATTTTTATTATTATTTAGTGCAGTTAAAACATAACATGTCAATATTATTTTTTTCTTTTTTTTTAAGGACTGAGGACTATTAGTCTCAATCTGTAGATTTTTACGATACCAGTTTTTGATAGTTGGACATTTATCGAAATATAATTGAATAATTTGGAAACAATGTTATAATTTGGAAAAAAAAAAAAAAAAAAACTAATAGTTCTTTGTCCGAAACTAAATTCTGCTTTTGCCAGAATTTCACCATTTTTTTTTTTTTTTTTTTTTTTTTTTTTGAAAGAAAAGAAAATTAATAATAATCAGTATCGAAACAAACACTATCAAAAAAGCTTATTATTATTGTGAAAATATATTTTATTATACGTCGAAAAATAAATTAACTCGTAATTTTTTTTTGGCAACAATTATAAATTAAAATAAATAATTTAATAAAAGTTTAGAAGTCAGAATTTCTAATTTTATTTATTTATTTATTTATTTTTCAGTCGTCAGTTTGACCGAGCGATCAATAAAAAATTGATCTGTTAATTGAAACTGTATCATTCCATTTTTTGAATGGTTTTCCTTTCTTTTTTCTTTTCTTTTTCTTAATGCAGTTCATTTAAAAACCTACACTTCCCTCTCCTAAATGAAAGGTTTCTTGTAGGTTTGTTTGTATTATACAAAATCAGTATACTTTGACTTGATTCCGGACGCTGAAAAAATAAAAATAACGTATTAAGGTACATTTTAAAGTATTAGTTTGATAAATAAAATGCTAATCTATGTAATTCGATTGTTATTAAACCTTTTTGTCTATAACAATCTAGTATTTTTTTTTTTTTTATCTATATGTAAATAAATACAATTCTTATCTGAAAGGAAAATGAATGTGCAAAATTTATTGGAATCAGCCTAATATATGTTTAAAGGTAATATAAAAGTTTCTGTTTTCCCATAAAAAATAAAAAAAGAATCACATAAAACAAAAAAATTTTAAAAATCTAATACAAATATCAAAAGTTTAAAAGGATGTTGTAAAATTTCATGCATTCTTTTATCTGAAAAAAAAAAAAAAAAAGAATTGTACATGGCATACAGTTGGTAGCAAAATTATTTGAGCGCTAGCAATAATTCCTATATTAAAAAAAAAAAGGTGCATTTAATACTATTTTGTTAAGTGTACTTTTTTTATATAGGAATTATTACTCACACTCAAATAATTTGGCTGCCATCTGTAGTTTTTTTTTTTTTTTTTTTTTTTTTGTTGTTTCTTGCAAATAGACAAGATTTGTAGTTAATATTGACCTGTATTGCATTACAATATTAGCCAATGTCAAATATCAATATTGCCCATTACTGTTGTGATTTGCAATTTTATATTGGCCAGTGTTGTACACAATATTGTCCAGTATGTGATACCAACATTGGCCTATATTGGCAAAATTTAGTGTTTTATATTGGCCAGTTCAACTTTAACCGATATTGGCCAGTATTACATGCAATATTGACCAATACAGATTACCGATATTGGCCAGTATTGTAAAAAACCTTGACATTTTTGCACTGGCCAGTCCAGCAGAGTCCGATGTTGGCCAATATTGAAATAGTCTTATTTCCGACTTTGGCCATTATTGTTGTGCTACTTGGGGTATTATGGAATACTATTTACATTTCTTAAAATAACTTTACTTGTTTTTAATAAAAATCCCCAAAATCATGATGAGTGCATAGTGCAATCATTTGTAATGAATTGTCAATGAAAAAAAATCCAAGATTTTTTTTTTTTTTTTTTTTTTTTTGTTATAAAAAGTTTACTCTAAAAAAAGTTACAAATGGATGTTAATATGAAGTAGTCGGGTAATATGGAATAGGTGATTTAAACTGTTTAAACCATAGAAAAACTAATTAAACTTCATAAAATCATCTTCGGAGAATTTTTTGTGACAGAAGATGCATTCGGCATCTTTATTTTTGGTTCTTTAGTTGAAATACATGAAAACAATTTCAGATGATACTATGAAATACCTAGTATTCCATAATGCCCGACACGCCATCTTTAAAAATGAACTTTTAATTTGATGGACAAAATATTTTCAGCTAAAAAACGACCAATGTATAACAAAATACAATTCTTTGAGCATACATTATGCTTAGCATCAATGTTAAAATCATATGCGTACTAGTAAGTTTAAATGTTTGAAAACGTACCTGCAAAAACTTTTAAAAATCGCAAAACATACTTTGTTCTATAGAGAATGGTACGACAGCAACAAGCTGTTGCTTCTTACTGTATTGCTTTATGGGAATCCCTCTTGAGTAATTCATAGTATTTTGAAGAGATAGAAGCACTAATCAGAGCCGAAACCTCGATATTCCATATTTCCCGACTATTCCATAATACCCTCCTCTCCTCTATCTTTACATTTAAAGGCAATAAAATTATATATATATATAAATGCATCAAAAAAAAAAAAAATGTGATAATAGTAAATATTTGAATAAAAATACACAGTAGCTACTTTTTTTTTTTTAACTTGTTCACAATTTCAATAAAAATTATGAGAATATTCTCCAGTACATATGAGTTTTTTTCATATCTTTCATAGTTCTTAATAAACTTGAGATACTGTGCTTTGTTGCTATATAAATATAAGAGTCACTGACAATCACATAATAAAAGCACTAGTAGAATAAGTAATGTGTATACACTTAAAAATATCTTTTTTAAGATTTTGGCCAAGTGAATATATTTGAATATATTTTAATAATTTGTACAAGTATTATTAATATTAGTGATAGAAAAATAATAATGAATATAAATGCAAAAAATGAAATACACAAAAGCAAAATTACATAAAATTAAATACACCATTTATCAACTAATGTGTGAATAACATCATAAAATAATAATAATAAAAATAAAAACAAATAAATGATGTGTGAATTTTACTTAAAATATAAGTAAAATTATTTAGCCCATTCCAGCCAGGAAAGCTGTTCCAATGTGTTCGGCCTTCACCGTAACACGAACAACCCACCTGACTCTTGTATGAATCACAAGTATATGACTCAGGCTTAGGGCCTTCGTCCCAGATGAATAGGGCATGTAAAAACAGCTCCACCACGCCATTAAAAAAGCACGATCGGGAGCACCTCAAAAACATGGGACAGGAATTTCAAATTAATAATTAGAGAATTACTAGTTCAATAGAATAACTAGTATTCCAAAATTGGATGCTCTCAGTTGATTTGACGATTCTTGGGGCAATAATTTTGAACAAATCATCTTCTCAGGGAGGGAGAATTATTAACTTTTTTTTTTTTTTTTTAAGTGCAGATTCAATGGTTACAAGATAAATAAAAAAGTCATTGCAAGAAAATTTAGAGCATAAAAAGGTCATAATCGGTAATATTCACACATTGTCACATTTTATGGAAAAACATGTTGCTAGAAATGCAAAAATTCAAATTATTAAAAAATGTATGAAAATGTGATTGAAATTTAAAAAAAAATATGATTATAACATTATGTATTCAATAACAATTGTCATACAACATTATGTGTTTTTGGATATTAAAAACTGTTTAACATAAGTTTTTGACAGCTGTCTAAAATGCAAATGTGTGTAAATTGTAATTCTTGTCTCCTTAATTAAATGTTTATGTAACGTAAGAGCATTTTTTATTTAATTAAAATTATTAATCTATATATAATATAGTACATTTTTGTTTTAAGTGTTAGTGTGTATGCAAATATGTGAAAATGTTTATTTATGGAAATTATTAGAATATAAGAGCTTAATATTTATTTGGTTTAATGAAGCTATAACTATGAGGTATTTATAAGAGTCCTATTTACAATAATTATCAATTACATTTATTGAAACATGACTTCTTCGTTCTTCATGCATAACTAAAATATAGATCTCCTCATGTTGGAAGTGATTAGAATATATTTTGAAAATTTTTAGAATATAGACCTTAATATTTATCTTGTTTAACGAAACCATGATTATGAGGTACAGTAAGACCCCGCTTAACGCGGGGGATACGTTCCATCAAAGTAGAGCGTAATGCGAAACAGCGCTAAACGAGGCTATCTTAACATGTAAATAATGGGGTTAGGGGAAGATGGATAGAAAATTGTTTAGGTATTAAATTTAATAATGTATTTTTTAATAAAAACAAAACCAAACATTTATTTCTTACAAAAATAAAAACAATATAAACGAATATATGTACTTATAAAAATAAATAAAATTCTAAGTCAGTCAGATCATTCCGTCTATTCTGTGTTTCCAATTTTTTGCCTTTTTGTCAAGAAGGCATCTAATGTAGTTTGCTTTTTCCTTTTGCATTCTGTTAGAAGTTGTTGATAAGTGGATAAAGCATCTATAACACCCCGTCTTGCTTGTGAACTCCTGTCAAAATTTGGATCATTTTTAACAAATTGGTACATAATTTCAGTTATAGTGGTCAAACTCCTTTTTACAAACGCCATCGAAAGTTCTTTTTGCTCTTCTTCGAAATCACTACTACTACTATCAATATTTTTGTTTTCTTCTTGCTCAGTTAATTCCTTGAGCTCATCATTAGAAAGACTAGCTGCTGTTTCTTGAACTATTTCTTCGACGTCTTCCACATTTACCTCATCTGAACCGGTTTGTTTCGCTAATTCCACTATTTCATCCATATCGACAGAGTGTCCAATGTCTTCGCTCTTACTTAAATCTGGCCAAATCTTCTTCCATACTCCTTTCAAAGAGCTTTCTGTTATCTCATTCCAAGAAAGGTTTATGTTTTCTACAGCATTCATGATACTGTAGTTTCCAAAATTCTCTTATTGATTGCTTCTCTTCCCCGTCTGTTTTTTCAAACATCTGCTTAAATGTTCGCCGCAAGTAATAAGCCTTAAAATTGGATATAACGCCTTGGTCCATTGGTTGGATTAAGGCGGCAAGAAAACCACTTCGACTGGAATGCATGTTGGTAAGTCTGATAAATTTGTTGGGTGGCTTGGAGCATTATCAATTAATAGTAGTGCCCTTTGTTCAAGTTTTTTAATTTCGCAATAACGTTTAACAAACGGGCAGAAATGTTCAGTGAACCAATCCTGGAAAATTTTCATATTTATCCATGATTTTTTATTCGACTCCTAAATTACAGGTAAAGTTGATTTAGGTATTCCTTTCATCGCTCTTGGGTTTTTGGAGTGGTAAACTAGTTGTGGTTTTAATTTGAAATCTCCGCTTGCGTTACCACCCAGTAGAAGTGTTAAGCGATCTTTTGCAGCTTTAAATCCTGATGCTCGTTTCTCTTCACGGGATAGAAATGTTCGTTTTGGCATTCTTTTCCAAAACAGGCCTGTTTCATGAACATTAAAAACCAATTCTGGAGGATAGTTTCCTTGTTCAATTATTGTTTTTAATGTCGCTGGTAATTCAGCCGCCGCTTTCGTATCACTACTTGCTGCTTCTCCTGTAATCTTTATGTTGTGAAGATTATTTCGATGTTTAAATCTATTAAACCATCATCGACTAGCAACGAAAGTTTCACTTGTGTCACTTGCCTCAGCCTGAATGTAATTAAAAATTCTTCTAGCTTTTTCTATTATGATTATGATAGATTGGCTTAATGGCATATTGCGTTCAATTTCGTCGTCAATCCATATAGACAGTCGTTTTTCCATTTCCTCTATAATGTTATTTCTAGAACGGGTAATTCTAGTTGCAGAGTTTGACGTAGTTGCAGTTGTCGATGACAGTATTTTTTTCTTTATTCTTAAGAATTGTCCTTATTGTTGAAGTTGCCAAATTCAATGCAGCACTAATTTGAGATTGACTTTCACCAGAATCTAATCTTCTAATCACTTGCATTTTAGTTTCCAGTGAAATGCTTTTTCTGGTTGCTTTCTTTTCATGTTTTTTATTATCATCAATGATAAGAACTAAAGATCATAATATTTGTCACTGTATTAATCGTTATAGTATTATATAAATTTATAAAAATGCGTCCGTACTGCACCGCATTAAACAAGAAACACAACTACACTGTTTCGGATATGTTATTTGGAAACGTAGCGCTGCGCGCGCACAATTTCGGGGAATCCCCGGGTTGAAATAAAAGAGCGCTAAACCGAAACCTCGCTAAATGAAACAGCGTTTAGCGGGGACTTACGGTATTTACAAGATCATATTTACAATAATTATCAGTTATGTTCATTGAAACATGACTTCTTCGTTCTTCATATGTGACTAAGATATAGCGCTCGACAATTTTATATTTAAAATACAACATTTAACGGGCAGTGCCCGTTCGGCACGTCTTGCTCATTCCAAAACTCTTCTGACTTCTGTCGCTGTCTTTGTGTTGCCTGTTTCAGATAGCTTTTCTCTCCTTTGAAGGTTTTGCTGTTCTTTAGCTGCTCCTCAGTGGTGCGAGGACGCCATCTAGTTACCGTGGTGCCGGATGGGAAAGACTTTGGTGGACGCCTGTCCACCATACATTTGCATATATGTGTGTGTGTGAGAGAGAGAGAGAGAGAAAGAGTAGAAATTAAGAAAATAAAGTTACTTGTCCGCAAGACACTGGTCCGTTCTTCCATTCTATTATAATTTAAAAAATATTTAAAAATTTGTAAATTGTTCGTTTTATTAAGACTTTATTTGTATATAAATTTGCAAGTGAAATGTGATACATTTTGTAGATTAATTAAAAATTACAAATGAAATTTTATATAAATCAAAATTTACGCTTTAATAAAAGAGCTTAATGTCACGTATTTACTATTAAGAATTTAAAGTAAAATAAGGTTATAAAAGTGAAATTAAATGGAAAATTACAGAGAATAGGGAATATTGAAAGTTATAAAGAAGTACACTTACTACTGTTATAACATACTATTCTGTGACAGAATTACGTGCAATTTTAGAGAATAGTAAAAAATTAAAAAATTAAAAAGGTTCACTGGTCCGGTGGACTACAAGAATTCATATTTTGTAGGTTCTTTAAATATTTTTGTAGTCCCAGACCAACAGATCACTGTTATATAAAATACATCTCATATAGAGACATGATAACCACACGTGTATTTGTAGAAAACCACAATTTTAATAAAAAAAATTCACTGTAAAACACGTATAAAATATATTTAATTAAAATCATTAAAAAAACACATCGTGTCACGGTCTTTCGTCTTGAATTCTTTTGTTTAAAGTTCTTTTGGTTAGTCCGATATAAAAGAAAACATCCTGATTGAGTTTTAGTGGAATTTTATAACCCCCCCCCCCTCGCGCAGTGGCTCTAGTTAAATCCCGATCATTGAAGCTTAGATGTTTAATTGTTAGAGTAGAGCTAAAAGGAATTAGTATACTGACTTTACGGAAAATATAATGTTTAAAATCAATAATAACATCCAAGCTTAAATGATTGGGATTTAACTAGGCACACTGGTTTATTCATAAAATTCCACTAAAACTCAATCAGGATGTTTTCTTTTATATCGGACAAACCAAAAGAATTTTAAACAAAAGAATTCAAGAGCATATTCGCAACGTCAAAGAAGGAAAGAGTTCAGCCTTAGTCAATTTTATTTATGAAACCTCAGCTTCACCTATTTTTGACCAATCAGAAATCATCTCCTCTCTATCAACTAGTTCAGAATTAACAATTTCGGAAGCTGTGAATATAATTGAATATAATTCAATCAATTTTAAAGATGCTGCGTTTCTTCCTAAAATATGGTATTTTCTAATACAACCAAATATCTAATATAATTTCCTTCAACAGTTTCTTGATCTTAATGATTGTTAACAGTGAAAGTTTTTTCTGCATTTTTTACTCTTAATGCTAGTCCAGCCTCTCAATGAAAATGGTCCAAAAAAATTCCTATAGTTATTACAAGTTTTTCTCTTCTATTCTACCCAAAGAATTCTCCATTAAAGTGACTTAAAGGTTGCGGTTTGTAAACCAGTCTTTCTCCTTGTTCTTGTGTCGCCAATTTCCCATTTGCGCAGCACTGGTGCGGCGTGAAACCCAATCAGCCAACCTTTTCTTGTAAAGATCTGAATTAATGCAAGTTCCTCAGCATGCTCCTCAACACAAATTAATGCATGGCCTCAACTGTTCCACAAAAATGTGTCTCCATAGTAAACCAAGTGAAGTTCGACTCTACGCCTTCGGACTGTTTCATTTGTGATTGATGTGTGTTCAACTGTTTCATCTATTTCATGTATAATAACTGTAACCGTAATATGGTTCTTATGTATATATAAATCAAATGTTACTGTACTTATAGTTAAAATGGCTCTGTCCTGATGATGTCCTGATGTTCAGTGCGAAGTGCCTTGACACGATGTGTTTTTTTAATGATTTTAATTAAATATATTTTATACGTGTTTTACAGTGAATTTTTTTATTAAGATCACTGTTAATTTCAAGCCTTAGTGTATGTGTGGACATAAATTCAACTTACTATACAATATTCTGTAATTAACCTGATTGCGAGAGCATTTCATCGTTATTAGAATTATCACTGTTTAAAATTTATGTGGATCTTATTTTGATAGAAACTCAGAATGAAACATTTAATTTGAAAATGGCTCCTAAAAATTAATAAATGACAGTTTAATATATATTCGTATTGACTATAAAGCATTGTAAAATTCTAGGCTATATAATTTCGAAGAAAGATATTTCTAAAAATTTCTAAAATATTCAATTTGAAAGAAAAGGAAAAGTTTAACTGAAAATAAAAATTAAAAGACAATTGCAAAACCACATCTTTGAAAGCAAGCAAATATAAGGAAAATAAAGTCTCTGATCCCAAAATAAACCAATGGCTCAGACATTTGAAAGTATGCTTATATAACTTACTTAATTGTAACTCTGAAGACAGAACTGAGCGAAATGAAACTTACATCGAAACTGAGAACGTCTTCTGGCATTTTAAATAAATTCTTTTAGAAAGATTTGAAATTGTTTACACATATATGTTTTACCTGCTTTTGTAAAATCATATTACGTAAACTAATACAAATTATTGAAAATCACATAAAAAGCAACTAATTTTGATACAAGTAAAATTTGTGGTGACATGAGTGTATTGGAATGATTGCAATAAAAGGGATGCTATTTTCTACTCCACAACTGACAAAAAGAAACTGTTATATAAGAAACGGGTTCGTCAATATATAGAAAAGTTCCCGAGTGATTCATGAAAATTGCAAGATTTTGTTACAACGGAAAATAAAAATGTCATAAGTTAAAGTAAAAAATTATATAATTCAGCTATAAACAGAATAATCAAAGACTAATTTTTGAAGAAGAAATGAAAACTCATAAAGAAATACATCAATAAATTCAATATAGCGAATATAGTTAAAACCTTTTGTCATCAGTTTAAATTAATTGTTGCTTATTTACCAAAGAAATAATTACAGAAACAGGAATAAAATGTGTTTCACTACCTCAAAAACCATCTGACGTTTCTACTTTGGATTTCTGAACTTCCTAGTAAATAATCCACACGTTTTTTTTTTTTTTTTTTTTTTTTTTTTAAATATAATAGCTAAACTAATTCCAAAAATAGCTATTAGACAGATAGCTGATCATAGACATGTAGGGGAAAAAAAATAGCATTTTTAATTTTCGCCAAATTTTTCGCTTCACAGTACCAATGAACGGTAGCGGATTATTACTCATTCTTAAGTAAACCAATGCAAAAGATTCCCTAGAATAAAAATTAATATCTTAGACCGTTTTTATGTAAAAATAAATATATTTTAGCTCACAAAAGTATATATTTCGATAAATACAAAAATAATGCTGCAATTATGTAATAAAATGAAATAAATACAAAATATTTAGTAAATAGAAATCATTTATCTATATTTATAAGAGAGAATATATTAAGATATATAACACTTGTGCACACTTCTTATATATCTTTAGCTTCCTCTTTACGAATGCAATACCATAAATTAAAATTAAATCATATTCCTATGGAAGGTTTCACTCTGTCGTTTGACAGAATTCGACCGTTACCGGAGTTTCATTTTCCCGTGAAACAGACTTTACTTAATTTTTCCAACAGTTCTGTGAATTAAAAAAAATATAATTCATTGAAAGTTGTAATTTGTAATTAATAAGGAGTATAAGTAAGTCCACGTGCAATTACTCAACATAAATATTATTTTCATATTTTAAAAACTATCTGAATTTAGGAAATTTAAAGTGCTTTTGCATATGGCCTCTCCTGAAATATGATTAGATAAATTTCGAAGTAGTGCTGCTATCTAACGAACAGAGAAGGAACGGAAGTTTGCAATTCGATTTAAAAAAAAAAAAAAATACTGAACAATCGTTGCATAAAAAATTTTAAGTGTTTGGTTTCAATGCGAAACCACTCAACGATAAAGGATTAAGACGAGACTCAGAAAAACAGCACCCAAGAACACTGAAAAGACTAGAAAAAGACACAAAAGGAGTACCTAAAAACTAACACGACAGGAAAAGGATACAATTTACTTTCGTTTAAAATTCGAGCTAGATCTCTAGTTATGAATCAAAGCTATCACACAAAAAACAATTTACAACAAGAAAGGTGCTGTTATGCATAGAAATTAATCATTGAAATTATGACCATAAAGAGCAAATGAATGTCTAAAATTGTAATCTTTCAAATCTGCTGCAATGTAAATTGCAATACAATCTAGCAATATATGTCGGTCGGGTAAATTTAGTGGGTAAGAATATTAGCATGTTGAAGAGAAGCTCTCACGCACTTGAACTGGACATTTATGACATATATATATATATATATATGTGTGTGTTCAATCACAATTTTCAATTTATAAGAAAATATACTAAAATATGTATTTTTAATAACTTAAATATTGAAAAGAAAAGTCTAAAGTAAACAAATGCATATATGCAACTTCATACAGTACGAATTATTTTGTTTATTGTTTTACTGTTTCCTTATTTTGGGGACAAAGTATGTATTTTTTCTACACTCCTGCTCAAAAGTTTAGCAAGATTTTCAAACGATCAGTTTCTTTATTTTTCAATTTAAAAACTTACCTCTCGATGAAATGTGTTCAAACATTGGGTATTTAAAGAACTGAGTCTTCCTCGTGTTTTTCAGTGAAGATTGGTTTAAGACAACATTTTGTGGTCGATTACAAATTGAGCTGAATCAATAATGTTTGTGATCACCCTGCACCGTTAAGTGAACGAAATGATCTGTAACTTTTAGATATATTAATGTACGCTCAGTACAATTTGTGGATGAATTTGTGTGAAAATAGCATATTGGATAACGGAGATATAAGCATTTATTTTAAAACTAAAAAAAAATCAGCATATTTTTTATTTATAATATACAGTTTTAAATGAAAATTATTCCCACTTTGAGATAAATTGAAAAAACACTTTTGAAACAATATACTGCAGTCAGAATATAAATATCTTAAATATCTCAGAAGATATGAGCATTTTTATGAAGAACGTATTCACTGCGAATGTTTGAAAGATATTGCATAGGTTGAAAGCTAGATATATTGGGCAACTTTTGTCAAAAGTGCATTTCAACAGAGTAATAATTAAGCAAATTGTCGGAAAAGAACGAGCTAGATTTAAGATATTTACCAAGAGTTGAAATTTCCTAAGGGGTTTTTCACATGCCGCGTGTTTACCTAAAATCTAGCTTGTTCCTTTTCGGATAATTTGCTTAATTTTTACTCTATTCAAATGCACTTTTGACAAAAGTTTCAAAATATATCTAGCTTTCAACCTATGCAATAAATTTGCTTCTATCTTTCGCACATGCGCAGTGAAAACGTTTTTCATAAAAATGTTCATGTATCATGATAGATTTGAGAAATTTGTATTCTGATTGCAGTATATTGTTTTAAAAGTGTTTTTTCAACTTATCTGAAAGTGGAAATAATTTTCGTTAAAGACTCTGTATATTATAAATGAAAAACATGCTGTTTTTTTTTTTTTTTTTTTTTTTTTTTTTTTGAGTTTTGAATTAAATTTAAATTAAACTTAATCTCCATTATTTAATATGCTATCGACAAACAAATTCATCCAGAAATTGAACTTGGTCTATATTAACATATCCTAAAGTTACAGTTCATTTCGTTCACTTAACGATACAGGGTGATCACAAACATTGCTGATTTTGCTCAATTTGATACCGGTCCCCTAAATGTTGTCTTAAACCTATCTTCACTGAAATCATGAGGAAGACTCAGTTCTTTAAACACCCAATTTTAAAAATATTTCATCGAGAGATAAGTTTTCAAAAAAAAAAAAAAAAAAAAAAAAAAAAAAAACTGATTGTTTGCAAATCTTGCTAAACCTTTGAGCAGAAGTATATAACATACTCAAGAAAAAAAAAAAAAGAGCATAAATAAGTAAAATCGAAACAGTATTTACTACTCGTATACGAAACATCATAAATAAGTCATATGCATCGTACCTTATCGTGAATAAATAAATTAGCCTCCGGGAAATATGTTTTTGGCTTTTCGATTCGAAAACTAGAAATCTGAATGAGAAAAACTGACATTTGGTGAGCTTAAAATGTTGAGATTTGTAAGATACAAAAGTTCTCTAAAATATATACATATATATTGAAGCTGTGAGTATTTAATTGAACTTTGCGGTACGATTACATTTTCTTTCTTCCATCAAGATGTTGCCTAAGAAGACGTAAAATAATAATAATAATAATAATAATAATAATGATAATAATAAACTTGAAGGTTTTTTTTTTAATGTTATAATTGATTAAAATTAATATTTATATTATCCCCATTAAATGCATATTTTTAATAACGTTGTCTTCATAGAAACAACTAAAAGGGGAAATATTAGAAAGGATTTTATAAGGTTTTTGTTGTTTCATACTGTAAATAAAGGAATTTATTACAATAGGCAGCGTATCGATTGTCTTTGATTTAACAGTGCTAACGCATGATAATTTGGTTTTCCATTCATCTTTTACGAGGAAGGACAAAAAAACACATGCTCGAACTGAACCAGAAAAAATATGACGGCTTGTTCAATTTGATTTCAGTTTTTACTCATTCTTTGTTCTTTGAAAATAGAAGTTTTTTGCGTTCAGATTCAAAAAATGATTTTATTTTATAATTTTATGTGATGGTTTAATGAAATTTCGCAGTATAATATCAAATTTTGTGCGTTTTAAACTGTTTTTTCTGGTTATATATGCACTGGTTTTTATACAAATTGAATTGGTATGAGACTATTTTAGTGATTGAGATCACATAAAAAAAAATCATTATTTATTTCCTTACTAAGACTTATAAAGCTAAATACTAAAAAAGTAAAATTTAAAATAGTTGAACACTATAAAAAAAAAATATCTGTTAAAAAATGGAAATATTCTATTACAATGAAAAGTTCTTTTACAAAATTTATGTTTTCTATAAGTACCGAAATTTAGTTTAAAATTACATCTTAATCTGCCAAATGAAACAATTTTTCTCTAGCCAGATAATATCTATATCCGTTAATAAAGATTTCACCTAGTGGTTACATATTTCTTCTGCTTTACAAGCGAAAAATTGGTGTCGAAATAGGATTGAGAAGTGCTAAGTAACAAAATATTCTTTCACAGAGAGATAATGTGCTTTATAGAGAGATAATATCGGCTCCTATGTACAACGAGGGATCTGTTTCTATCCTGGCTGATAGCATTGGAGAATTTTATTTAATCCGTGAATGAATTTTTATGGTGCGCACTATGGAAAATAATCTGTTGTGCATGAATATTTTCTGTATTGTTCTGTTGCAGAAAATCTTTGTTAACGTATTTTTTGCGCAGCATATAAATATTTTCTTGCAATTTTAGTGCCAGGAATTTTCTGTAAAATAACAAGATTGTTTTTTTACTGTGACAGTGACATACATATTTTGTAAGATAAAGTAAAATTTAATGTTGTATACTTTATATCGAAGAAAAAAAAATGGACGAATGTATACAATGTATTGCATGAAAAATCAAAATGTAGCTGCAGTAAATATAATAAAAACCCTTTGCATGAAATTTACTTTAAAGGATATTGATCGGAGTTTTGAAGGATTACAATGTAAAAAAAAAAAAAATCCTTTTATATTACAGAAAATGTCTGGCAGTACAGCTGGCAGTAAATATTCTTTTGCTATAGAGAAACACGTTGACAGGTATTTTCCATAACAGAGCAATACAGATAATATTCGAACACAACGGACATTTTTCGTAGGACACACTGTAAAAAAAGAAAAAAAAAAGATTTAAGTAAAAATTTGACCTGCCAAGATCGAAACAGGGCCCACCGCATTGTAGGCGACGATGCTACCGCTGAGCCACGAAACGACACTTGAAGCTATCTGTTACTTAGTACTTATTAATCCTGCTTTGACCAAGTTCTCCATATACAAAACAGAAATATATATATATAAATCAACAAATAAATTCTGTATCAATGGTTACAGATTTTATCAGGTTACAGAAAAAATATCTTTTGACAGATGAAATGCAATTTCAAAGTACACCGTGACCAATAAGTTCTCATACAACTTTTGAAGCACGTTAAAAAGTTATACATATGTGTTGCTGTAGTCCCAAATATTTTGCAGGCAATTTAGTGTAAATTATAAAGCTATTCCAAGTGTATATGACGTAGTAATTATAATTTTTCTTTAATTAGGTAGAATGAAGAAATTGAGAGAAATTGTGATAAATAAATTCGTCAAAGAAGAGCAGCCGGTGAAATTTTCAGAGACTTCAAAGCCCTGGGGGTGAAGAGATATTTCATTTACAGAACTATCAGAAGGTATAATAAGACGTTCTATGTCGATGACAGAAAAAGATCTGGCAGGCCGAGGTCCGTTCGGACAAAAGAGGCTGCGAAATGGGTCAGGGAAAGGATACGACGAAACGGATAAAGATCTGCTAGAAGATTAGCACGAGAGCTCAAAATATCGAATGAGTCAATGCTAAACATTCTGAAAAAGGACCTTGGGTGCAAGGTTTATAGAAAACTTAAAATTCACGGAGCTTTAGAGTCTGCTAAGATGAAATGGAAGCAAAAGGTGGAAGAAATTCTTGCTTGGCACGCTGGGGATGAATTTGTCTTTTCAGACGGGAAACTATTCAGTTTACAGCAAAGTCTCAACCCCGAAAATGACAGAGTATGATTAGTTTCTATTGATAACATCCCTGAGAACCAACATTATGTTCCGCGTTATCAAAATGCTTCGTCTGTGATAGTTTGGACCGCTATTTCCAAAAGAGGAAAACTCCCGTTAGTCTTCGTTGATAAGGGGTTAAAAATCAATGCCTAATATTATAAAACTGAGGTTTTGGAAAACGTTTTACTCCCAAATGTCCAGAGAATGTATGGGGCGGAATATTTCTGCTTCGAACAAGATGGTACCCCTTCTCATACCGCACGTGTGGTTCAGGAGTGGTGCAGTCAAAATTTAGCCAAAAACTTTTTGCCAAAGAATGAATGGCTCCCCAACTCCCCCGATATCAACCCCCTTCATTATTTTGCGTGGTCATATTTGCTCTCCTAACTGAATAACTATAAAATCACTGATTTGAGCAAATTAAAAAATGTAATTCAAAAGATATAGTAGGAAATGTCAATGGAAGCCGTGCGTGCCGCATGTGATCGATTTCAAAAAAGACTTAAGCTCGTTAAGAAACTAAAAGTCGGAATTATTCCAAAGGATTTATTGTAAAGATACTTAATGATTGTTACTTTAATTTGATACAAAAATTTTTTGTATGATTTATTTTGTGTTCTTGTAATAAAAATTTGAAAGTGTATGAGAACTTATTGGTCACGGTGTAAGTTTCTGTAGATTTAAAACACTGTAATTCTCCTTAAGGAAGTTACAGAAAGGTTTTGTTTTTTAACATAATTTTCTTACAGTGCAGTGTGATTTGTATGTAATAATATTGATAATTATAATTATTTTTTATTAATGTTTCAAGATTAAATCAAGGTGGATACACATGACTTGTTTTGAATATCTTATTAAATAATTAGAAAAAGAAAAAAAAAAAAAAAAAAAAAAAAGATTTTTTCTTTTTTTTAATGAAATTTTCTCCACCTGTACAATTCTACTACGTTAACCTGTCACTTTTTTTTCTGGATCATTCGAATATATTTTTAATTTTATAAAATGTTACTTTAGTTTATTTGAATTATCAGTTAAATATTGAATATGGTATATATATATATATATATAAAGGAAATTTCATTCCAAGTTTTGTTTAATGTTATAATAAATACGAAATATGCAATCCAAAAGTAACGTCTATAAGTATTAAAAACAAAATTAATCCCGGTTATGTTTTTTTTTTTTTTTTTTTTTTTTTTTTTAATCCTTTTTTTATTGCATTATCACGTACTTTCCCGTTTATTCAAGTAGAAAAGACACTAAATCTACGAAACGTGTAATATCATAGAAATCCTTGGTATTCTGAAAAGAGAAAAATTATCAAGCATTAACTAAAAGTATAGAGAAAATAGAAGAAATAATCACTCAATGAAAAAAAAAAAGAATTAATTGAGAGCAATAGTTTTTTTTTCTTTTTTAATTATTGTATTTATTATAACTATTAACAATGTAAATATATATATTTTTAAATATTTCTTTATAACAAATGTTGCACACTAACATTGACGCATATCCATTAAAATATTTTTTTGGTTTCTAATTTTGTAAACAAAATGACATTTATTCAAATTTTAAATAAATACAAAATGAATTTATTTTGAATTAATTGGGAAAACGTTTAAATTTTCATATTTTTAAACCATAAGATTTCTCAAAATAATATTGCCAGACTTCTAGACTATGAAATATAAATAATCTAATTTTATTTTGAAAAATTTAAATTGGTGTAGAAACGGGCTAATACCTAATTAAAAGCATCAATTAACAGAAAAATACAAAGTACAGGAAAACAGAATGCCATTTATTTTGTTTTTACCCTTAGAATGATGAATTTGTTACTATTAATAAAGTTTTGCATAAAGTTTACAGCAACGCATTATGGAGATAAAATTTTTCTATAAATTCCTAACAGACGTAATATAAATGTAACCTAGATAAATTTGAATCAGAAATACTGTGCATCGAAGTTTAACCAAAAAAACTAAGTCTCGGTTGAAGAACATTGTTCAGTGGTAGGTGAACAGGAAAAAGATGACAAAACATACATATACAAACAAATGAAAAAAAACTAGAGAGTTTTCTTGAAAAAATATTTTATAAGAAATCTGTCGAAATTCAAAATGATATGTTTTGTTAGAGGAATGGAAAAAGTAAATATTTTTATTTTACTATGAAAAAAAAAGCATATTTTGATAATTTTATTTGAGTTTGTTATTTCTTTTTTCTTTATACCATTCAGATAATGTTTAGATAAATTTAAATAAATAAATACAAAATAATAAATTTTGTATTTTTCTTCCAGAGATTTTTTATCCAGCCTTTTTTAAAATAGATTTAATTTACAATACTTAATATTTTGTGTATTTTATTTTTATATTAATTAATATGTCAGTTATAAAATTTGTATTTAGAAAATAATACATAAGGACAAATTACTTATCTACTGAAAAATGACTATAATATCGTATAAGTTATAAAGCTACTATGGATATGAAACATTGCATTAAATAAAATGTTTAAAAACTAAACTTCAACTGTTTGAAAAATGTATATCATTTTTGAAATATAATAATAAAGATTTCTATAATTATTTTTAAAAGTCTGACATTTTTTGTAACCACTATATTATTTTAAATTTTTATATCTAGTTATTTTTTAAAAATAATGCAATCATACCAAAATGTTTTAAAACCAAATATTTTGGTTTGATTGTAGTATTTGCTTAAAATAAGTTCAGAAAATTTATAATTAATTTTCTCGATATAAAATCGAAAAAAAAAAGAGTTTATCTTGTATAAGAAAAATAGTTTTGGATAGTTTGCATTTTATATATTAATTTACGAGATATTATATTTACTATATATCGATCATGAAAAACAATACTGAATTTTTATGAATTGGCCAAACTAAGGTATGTGAGCCAAAGGTGGCCAATGTTCCTAAGGTAGCCCACCCCCTTAAAAGAGATTTAATTGAACTTTTAATTACAAAATGGTGCTACTGCATTGTGAATCATGTAACTTTAGGTTATATGATTGAATTTGAAGAGATTATCTTGATCGTCCGCCATTATATGCAGTGATTTCACTTTAGAGGAGTAATCGTTCTAATTTCCAGTAAGAGGATATTTTAATTTACATGTGCTTAAGTTCTTAGAATTTTGAGCTGTGACATGTTTTCTGAAAATTGATTTCTTTCTCTTTATATTAATTTCATTTCCAAAAAATTATCAGATTAAAAGTTTAATGCTGGGCAAATGGTGATCATATGCATGCTCTCAAGGGGACCCAGATGTCGGCAACCTTGGAACATGTAAGCCAACTTAGCAAATAAGTAAGCAAATTAATGTAATAAAAGTGACTTTCAGATTTCTGCTTAAATATCTAAAAATGTTATTATGATTTATTCTCCAACAATTACCAAGCTATTGAGAATACCAAAGATCCCATGAATGAAGTCAACGAATCCCAGAATAAAAATCCTGAACTACTTTGCACAAAAAGTGGTTGAAAG
This sequence comes from Salticus scenicus, assembly GCA_963930645.1. Lineage (NCBI taxonomy): Eukaryota > Metazoa > Arthropoda > Arachnida > Araneae > Salticidae > Salticus > Salticus scenicus. The sequence continues at coordinate 87,385,533 of OZ005651.1, forward strand.
TCTTTTTGCGTCAACAGATGAATAAGAAGAAAACCCCGAAAAATAACAAAAGAGTGTCTTAAGCACATGTTAAACGTGCTTTCAATATATAGGCCACCTTTGAAACACTATGCGCCAAAGGTTGCCCCCAAGCTACAATTTTTAAATTGTATTTTAAAAATATCTGAATCACATTTTACAAAGAAAATTATACTTGATATGTGTAAGAGGTAAGTGTAGTATTTTACAGATAAAAGTCCAGTCACGTATATCCATCCAGAAAATTATAAGAAATTCTCAAACTTAAATATATGGCCACCTTTGGCTCACCTACCTTAATTTTATGAGGAAAAAAAAAGACCACATCAGAATTTAAACCTGAGACCTTTGGATTGGCCCAAGCTCTCTATCAACAAAACTATCCTGGTCGATAGTTTAATCGTACTATTCTCTGACAAATTTTGGGCATTTTCTTAATAAATAAAATTTCATTCGTAGGACTGGTCTCTGTTTCTGTTTACAGAACACATAAAATCAGAAAATTTCCAACTTTCATATCTGAGAATTGTGGGAATCATATATCGGCCGGAATAAATCACTTGGTAAAGGGTTTAAACGCTAATTGAAAAGTTCCAGGTTCGAACCAGCCTAATCGCTTTTTTGCTTTGTAAAAATTAATTCAGCAAATTCATCAAAAACCTCTCCTATAAATAATCGAAGTATTATCCTAACTGTTTATTGTTAACCATCAGTTATGGAGTTAAATATATAAATAAAATTTCATCTATAGGATAGCGTCTCTGTTAACGGGACACATTAAATAAGAAAATTTCCAAATTACATGTGAACGAATTGTGCCTCTCAAATAATGATCAAGATGATAGAGCGTTGGGACTGATCAAGATGATTGAGCGTTGGGCTCTATCAACTGAGCGTTCGGCTCAGTTGATAGAGCGTCGGGACATTACCCGAAAGATTTCAAGTTCAAATTCACAGCTCCGATAATTTTTCGAACTTGTAAAATTTAATTAGTCAATGTATAAATTAAGTGTATAAATGGTATATAAAGTATAAATGGCATATTAAGTATAAATGGTCAAAATTATTATTCCAATAAAAACTGGTAGTAGAAAAATCATGAAAAACGCTGCATATCATCAAGGGACAGTCTGCAAATGTCTCAAAATTTAGTTAGCATGGTGTTTTAGAATAAGGGTCTTACATATCATGTTTGGTTTGACTCCATGTCGCAAATGCTGACATATAGTTACCAAGCATATCATGTATCATAAAGTTACGGCTGAACAGAACCATCCGTCGGCCGATATGCACCTAAATTGAATCAGCAGAGTTTTCATAATAGCCATCTCATATTATCAATTTTGGTGCACTTATACACTGCAGAAGCAGAGATGTAGTTTTCCCCAGGTCCAAACAAATCTAAAAATTGTCAAATCGTAGTCAGGCCGTCTCAAAATGTGAAAATTCATTTAAAACTGAAAGTCTTTTTTTTTTTTTTTTTTTTTTCTTTTTAACGAATTCAGTGCTTTCTTTTTCTGCATTCAGAAAAAAAAAATGAATGAAAACTTAGTGAGTTTCTACCATAAATTGCAAAATCGTGCAATAATGATTTTGGGTCAAAATAATTAAGCACGACGTTTCAGTAGGTGAAAATAAGCAGGTATTAATGCAGCACGACAGTAGCAACGTAAAGAGTGGTGAAGAATCATGCTTAACTCTTAAAAGCCAACTGTTATATATTAACCCTTAAATGCCGAGTATTGATTTTCGGCAACATGCCCAATTTTTTCTTCTGAAGTATTATTAGAATAATATTGAAGCTCTAAAGCCTCATGTTTGCCAATTGGTAAACATTCATATATAAATATGAATGCAAATATATATACTTTTTAGTGTAACACTTTTAAGGTAATAATATATGGGCAATTCTCAAAATGTGAGATCATTAAACATTAATAGGTTCCGGTTCGATACTTCTTAGTAAGCAGAAAATGACGTTAAGCGACACCCCTGAACATATTAAACGTTAAAATGGAGCAATTTTTAAAATTCCCAATATGCCTAGAAAATAGTACACAATCATTAAAAGACAGCAACTATCCTGGAAAATTAATAATATTGTTGCATTTCATTAGTTTATTAGTAAGTTACAGATATACCAAGATTCTCTAAATAAAATTACATGCATTAAATGCGCTTTATTAATACAAAAAACATAATTATTAAAAAAAAAGCACTATAGTAAATGTCTTTTTATACATTTTATGACATTAGATCAATGGTATATTTACTGAATAAAAATGAGTCCGCGTTTCGATCGTTACGTGATTAGGACATCGGAGTTTCTTATTTAAAAAGAAGTCCTTCGGGAAGGGTTGACTTCTTTTTTAACCGACTTCAAAAAAGAAGGAAGGTTCTCAATTCAAACCATTTTTTTTTTTTTTTGTTAGCTCATAACTTCTGAACGGATGCTCCGATTTTGATATTTTTTGTTTTGTTGAAAAGGTCTTGGTCTGAAATAGGTCCCATTGTAATATCTTTACGATCTAAAGAAAATACAGGGTGGCCAAAAAAATCAGTCCCAACTCTTTTAACTGCTAAACGGCTGCAGCTATAATGATAAAAATGGTATGTAAGTATAGCAAAGTGGCCATGCAGTACACGGTTAAATAGGGACCCTATATAGAGAGAGACTGGACATTGGCGCGCCGGCTTTCTGACGAAATTCTCCATTTTAGTGCCAGTTGCTCCATTGCTTATCATTACGCTGAGAAGAAATTTCGATTATTTTACGTCATAATCGAAAAAGAACTTATTTATTACATTTTTACTTTGTTGGAAGATAAATTGCTTTAATTTTGGAATACTTTTAAAAGATAAAAATGCATAATTATTTATTTTATATCATGCTTTAAATACTTTGAATTCTCTTATTGTACGCTGTTTTACGTATTTATTTCCTAAATATGAGATTAATTACATTATTTATTTTCTAGCTATTAGTTTTTAAGTACTGTTTTGCAATATATTTAACATGTTAGATCTCAATGTATTTTTCTGATATATTTTAAAATACATATTTAAAATAACTATATAAAAAGATATTTTTTAATTATTTGCTAGTACACAAAATGTATCAGATTTCTTAAAATAAATTGATAAAAATAAAGAAAATAAGGTGTATATTATTTGTTAGCATATGAAATATAAATTTCTTTTAAATAATAATTGCCATAATAAATTTTATAAATAATATTTAAATAAGTTATTATTTTTATTTACATAATATTTTTAAAAAATAAAAAAATAAATAAATAAATAAAATAAAAATCAATGAAATAAGCAAATGTAAATAAAATAAATAAAAACATTTTTTTTTTTTTTTTTTTTTTTAATTTCTAAAGACATTAGTTAATATTTTTACAAATTATTATTAAATAAATTTTTATTTTTAATACTTAATCAAGTCATTATTATTATTAATGCGTAAATGAAATAAATAAAATATGTATTTTTAGCTTGCAATTTTTTGATTATTTGCTAGCACGCAAAATGTATCAGATTTCGTAAATAAATTGTTAAAAAAAACAGAAAATAACGTTTATATTATTTGCTAGCATATGAAATATAAATTTCATTTAAATAATAATTGCCATAATAAATTTTATAAATAATATTTAAATAAGTTATTATTTTTATTTACATAATATTTAAAAAAAAAACTAAAAAAATTAAAAATTAAAAAATCAATGAAATAAGCAAATGTAAATAAAATAATTAAAAACATTTTTTTAATTTCTAAAGATAATAGTTAATATTTTTACAAATTATTATTAATTAAATTTTTATTTTTAATATTTAATTAAGTCATTATTATTAATAATGCGTAGTTGAAATAAATAAAATATGTATTTTTAGCTTGTAAAAATATTACGTAAATATTTTTATAAAATAATAAAAAATAATTTCTGTTCTAGTTTCTAGTTTTACATTTACTCATGAATTACTTGACGAAAACTAAGATTACCATATATTTGTTAAAAATTTTCAAACTTTTTATATAGAGAATGTATGTCCTCAGAAAAAATAAGGTAGAATTACTTTCACTAAGGTAGAATTACTTTCACAATCAACGTATTTTGCTTAATATAGAAATATACAACAAAAATTCCTCTGTTTTCCGATCGGAGTTGAAAAAGTAATCATGTCGAAGGTTAAAACAAAATTCGTTTTTCTTAAAATTCTTTTTTTCTAAGACAATAAAAATTACATATTTATATTCTGCATTACTTTCTGCACAAATTTAGTACAGTTTTCTTTCATTTATATTGTATAGTAAAGCGTCAATCGCGAAGAAAAAAGCATTACGTTCTACGGGGATCGCTCCGAATTGGCACTAAGATGGCCGACTTTCGGTCAATGTCCAGTCTCTCTCTATATAGGGTCCCTACGGTTAAACCACTTGTAGCGCCACCTGGTGGAAAATAGCGGAGTTAGTGTTCCTATCTCGAAAACGGTTCTAGAGAAAAAAGTGAATTACAAAGTTCAAGAGTATCATTGATTAGTAGAAAAAGGTAGTTTAGACATTCATGCTAGCGTTCCTATCTCGGAAACAGTTCAAGACAGGAGAAAAAAGTGAACTATAAAATCACAAAGCATCATAGATTTAGTACGAAAAGATAGTTTAGAAATTGTTGCTAAAAATACAATGCTAAAAACATGCATTTGTTTGTTTGCAATTTCTTACACTATGCACACTTGAGCTATATTGCCCACGTTGTAGCGTAGTTGGTGAGACATACGCTATATAGTGCAAAATACAGTTACTTGATACTTTTTGTTTTGTTGTAGAGATCATGGTCTGAAGTCGGTCCCATTGTAATATCTTTACAATCTAAAGAAAATAAAGCGTCATCTGGGGAAAAACAGCGAAATTAGCGCTCCTATCTCAAAAACGGTTTCAGATGGGAGAAAAGTTAATTACGAAGTTGTAGAGTATCATCGATTTACTACGAAAAGACAGTGTTTAGACATTATTGCTAAAAATAGAACGCTTAAAGCGTGCAGTTGTTTCTTCGCAATTCCCTACATTGTGCGCACTTTGCAGCGTACAAAATGACACGTATACTCTGTGGTTCAAAGTACTGTTACTATAAGCGGTCACATCGATTAGCGCAAAGTCGTTTTCAACCAACTTCAGGAAGGAGGGTGTTCTGAATTCGAGCTATGTGTTGTTGTTGGTGTTTGTACGATTATAACTTCGTAAGAGATGCTCTAATTAACCGACTTCAAAAGGAGGAGGTTCTCAATTAAAAGGGGAAGTTTTTTTGTTTTTGTTTTTGTTTGTTAGCTCATAACTTCTGACCGGATGATCCGATTTTGATACTTTTTGTTTTATTGTAAAGGTCTTGGTCTGAAATAGGTCCCATTGTAATATCTTTACGATCAAAAGAAAGTTCAAGGTGCCCAAAAAAGTCAGTCCCGACACTTTAAACTGCTGAACAGCTGCAGCTGTAGTCATAAAACTGGTATGTAGGTATAGTAAAGTGGACATGTGCTACGGGATTCAGCCGCCTACAGCGCCACTGGTGGAAAAAAGCGCAGTTAGCGTTCCTATCTCGGAAACGGTTCAAGACAGGGGAAAAAGTGAATTATAAAATTGCAGAGCCTCATCGATTTAGTACAAAAAGATAGTTTAGACATTAATGCTAAAAACAAAACGCTTAAAACGTGCATTTGTTTGTTCATAATTTCCTATTTTTTTCACACTTGAACGACATTGCATATGTTTTAGCGTAGCCGGTGACATTTAAGCTATGTAAAATTCAAAGTATGGTTATTGTACGCGGTCACATCGATTAACGCATAGACACTTTAAACTGACTTCATAAAGGTAGAGGTTCTCAATACAAACCATGTTTCTCGTTGTTGTTGTTGAAATTTGTTAGCTTATAACTTCGCAAGAGATGATTTAATTCTAATATTTTTTTTGTTGTCGTAATGATCTTGGTCTAAAATAGGTTTCATTATGATTTCATTAAGATATAAACAAATTACAGTATACCCACAAAAGTCTGTTCTCACTCTAACTGCTGAACGCATGCAGCTACACTGGTAAAAGCAGTATGTAAGTATCGATGTGGAAACTTCTGTCCGCCAGCAGCAATGAATATTTTGCTCTTTGTTTGAACTTTACTGTCCGCAATTTCCAGCGCAGCGGGTGACACGTATTCACTGTAAAGTTTAATATATATGCCTAACAGAATTTTTGGTTATGAATACAGCGCACCCGTTCTTTACATTTCTAACGACTTTTTAAGTTAACGTATGTTCATTCAATAGATAGTTTTTTGCTCATATCTGATAAAGGCAAGAACAGTGACAACTTAAAAATGCAGCATTTGTGAAAAATCAACTTAAAAATAACTTGACTAGAATAAAACTGGCTCAACTGTCTCTCGAGTGGACAACTTTCTAGATGGAGATGAAACTTTTTTGTTCACATTGGGTGCATTTCATGTACTTTTTAGTGACATAAACCATTATTTGAGTTATGTCACTTTTCTTAGACGTTGTGATTTGTGAAACTGCCGTCGAACGTCTTCTGATGTTCTGCTATATGAATAAGATTTCACTGAAAAGAGAAAAATAAAATCTTTTTGTAAAAAAATAGAACCGACTCCAAAAAGCAACTACTATTCTAACAGAAAAAAAAAATGGTATGAAATGAAACTGTAAATTGCACCTAAAAGCATAGAATTATTTCCTTCGCCAAAAAACCTATAACACTACAATTAATCATAATTTTTGAAGTCGGCGCAAAATTAAATAAAAATTGATACCTTTATTCAAAACAAGAATCAAATCCTATTCAAAATACACGTCTTACATTGTCACCTGCAAAACGCAGCCGAAAACTACTTTGATTCAAGAAAACAAATAAGATTTCGAAAGCAGCAAACGTTGGCGAACAAGCTGGTATCTGACGTCCTTGGTGAAAGAAAAATCGCAAAATTATCTGGCAAACATATTTAATTCCTTTGGAATATCATGATTATTTTGATAAGGTATATTAAGAGAGTAATCAAGAATATGAAAAAATACTTCGTAGAATATATATTATGAAAATATATATTTTGCGTGTATATTTTTGCATTACGTTTTGATCGCCAAATCCAAAAGCAACCAAGGATGATAGTTATATCAAAGTTACTCCAAATTTGCAAAGGAAATTCTAACTTCGTAGAAACATAAATACCGCATTGTGAAGAATGTTCACTGTTCTATGTAGATGCTACTAATGGACCAATTGTATACAGTGATAAAATAATAAAGGAAACATGAAAATGGATCATTCGAGACAACAGCATTTGTTGCTACCGATCTAAAATTAAACCTTTAAAAACTAATTAAAGTTTATTTAATTTTGCGCCGACTTCAAAAGTTATGATTAATTGTAGTGTTATAGGTTGTTTGGCGAAAGAAATAATTTTATGCGCAACTTTTTAGGCGCAACTTACAATTTCATTTCATACCAATTTTCATGCTGGCTGTTTCATGCCGGCAGTTAGAAACAAATTGCCAGGCCAAGTTGACAAACAAGTATATCAGATACACTTCTGAGATAAATCTACTGTACAAATTTCGTTCGAATTAATTCAGAATCCCAAAAATCATTGTGTTGAAAAATTAAGTGGCCGCCACTAGGATCCAAATGACGGAGCAAGTTGCTCAGTGAACTAATCCAAGATATTTGTAAGATAAGTCCGTTGTTCAACTTTGGTTCGAATAAATTCAGCATTTCAAAAGTTACCACGATAAAAAAGTCTCATGCAACTTGTAAACAAAATTGCGGAGAAAATTGACCTCCGAAATCATAGATTTTCGAATGATAAATCCATTTTCAACTTTGGTTTGAATTGATTAAGTATTTCAAAGTTATCCTAATAACAAATTTTCAAGTGGCCGCCACTTGGAAACAATATAATGGAGCAAGTTGCCCAGCAAACTCATCCACGATATTTGAAGCATAAGTTCACAGTCCAACTGTGGTTCAAATCAGTGCAGTATTTCAAAAGTTATTGTTATGACAAAGTTTAGAGTGGCAGTCTAAGTGGCTGCAACTTGGAAACAAAATGGTGAAGTAACTTGCCGAGCGAAATCATCCAAGATATTTGTAGGATAAGTTCATTGTCCAACTTTAGTTCAAACCAATTCAGTATTAAAAAAATTATCGTGATAAAAAATTTTCAAGTGGCACCGTGATTTCAAGTGGCCACCACTTGGAAACAAAAACGCGAGATGAGATACCCAGCGGACTTATCTGAGGTATTTGAATGCTAAATCCACTACTCAAATTTGATGGGAATTGATTCAATATTACAAAAGTAATCATAATGACAAATTCTCAAGTGGCAGCCACTTGGAAATAAAATTGCAGATAGTTACCAAGCGAACTTATCCAAGATATTTGCACGAAAAGCTCATTATGCAACTTTTGTTTGAATCAGTTTAGTATTTTAAAAGTTCACGTGATGGCACATTTTCAAGTGGCAGCGTGATTTCAAGTGGCTGCAACTTGGAAACAAAATGTCGGAACAAGTTGCCCAGTGAACTCATCCAAGATAATTATACGATAAGATCACTGATTAACTTTGATTCGAATTGAATTAGAATTTTAAAACTTATCATGTATATAAATTTTCAAGTGGTAGACTAATTTCAAGTTGTCTCGCTTAATTTGTAACATCCGCACTTTGTTAAAAATGGCAGATAAAGTTCATTAATAAACTTGGTTGTGACTTTTATATAGTCTATATATACATCAAAATTCAAGCAAATCCGGTCTTAAATACGCCTTTTACAGTGTGAATTTGAAATTTTCAGGTGGTCTCCACTTGACAATAAAATGGCGGAGCAATTTGGTTTACAAATTCATCTAAGATATTTGTAAGATATGTTCACTGTCCAAATTTTTTTGTAAGATATGTTCACTGTCCAAATTTGGTTTGATTTGCAGTATTATTTCGGAAGTTATCGAGATTTTAAATTTTCAAGTGGCCCTGCTTAACGTAAGATACCCACCGCTTTGTTAAAAATGGCCGAGAAAGTTTATTAATAAACGTGATTGAGTGCCTTATGTGGTCTATATTTACATCAAAATTCAAGCAAATTTGGCTTTAAATACGCTTTTTACAATGTGGATTTGAAATTTTCAAGTGGCTGCCACTTGAAAACAAAGAGGCGGAGCAACTTGGTTAACGAACTGATACAAGATATTTATAAGATAAGTTCGATGTCCAAATTTGGTTCGACTTGGAGTATTATTTTGGGAGTTATCGTGATGACAATATTTCCATTATATATATATATATATATATATATATATAGATATATATGTATAATTTATTTGATTAAAAAGAAAAGAATGAAAAGGAAGAATAGACAGTCCAATAAATCACCACTGAAGCACACATAATGCAACAAAGTAACTGGTTAACTTAAATTGATTTTACTTTTAGAAAATTAATAATATTACTTACTTTAATTCTGAAATTTATTAGATTACATTACCTGTAGAAAACATAGAAAAGGACCATGTAATATAATGCTGTACAAAAGAAGGGGTAGTAAAGGATGGTATTATAAGGGGAAATAATCAAATAATCTTACATTAATGAAATGAACCTTTTAAGATGAGATTCGCAAAAGATGTTCGGACCAAAGCATGATAATAAGATTGAATTTTAAATAAAAAGCTCAGAATATGATAGGACTTCTTCAGGAGCTATCCCTAAAACATTGAGTAGTGAAATACAAGTTTTAGTTCCCCATCATACTATAGGTATGGGGAACTTAGGTAATCGTGAAAATTTTCGACCTCGGTTTTTTTACTTTTCTACACGTTTTCAGATGTGAGGAATCCGAAAATGACAAAATTTGTATGGTGTCTGTCTGTAGGGTGTCTGTTAGTCCGTTAGTCTGTAAGTCCGTTAGTCCGTTAGTTCGTTAGTTTGTTAGTCTGTGTACACGATATCTCAAGAACAAATTGTCGCAGAGAGGTCAGATCAGTTTTAAAATATTACTTTCGACACTGGCAAGAACCCTATTCATTTGCAACATTCGATTTTAAAAACTTCGTATGTTATTTGAAATTTACGATTTTCTTAACATGGGAGAATAGGACAAGAATTCACTTAAACGTGCATTAAATTTAAACTTTTTACTCTAAAAATGTCAGACCAGTTTTAAAATATCAGTTTTGATGCCGGAATGAACATCAGTAACTATAAATTTGCTACTTTGAAATTTTCGCAAGTTATTGGAAATTTACGAATTTCTTAACATGGCAGTATAGGGGAAAATTTCACATAAACGTCAATTTTGAGCGATATTTTCATCGTAAAGATGTCAGACTACTTTTGAAATATTATTTAGGACATTGGCATGAATATTAATAACTATGAATTTTCAAATCTAAAAATTTCGTAAGTTATTGGAAATTTACGAATTTCTTAACATGGGAGAATAGGACAAAACTTCACTTAAACGTGCATTAAATGGAAACTTTTCACTCTGAAAATGTCAGACCACTTTTAAAATATCCGTTTTGATGCCGGAATGAATATCAGTAACTATAAATATGCTACTTTGAAAATTTTGCAAGTTATTGGAAATTTACGAATTTCTTAACATGGCAGTATAGGGAAAAAATTTCACATAAACGTCAATTTTGATCGATATTTTCATCGCAAGGATGTCAGACTACTTTTGAAATATTATTTAGGACACTGGCAGGAATATTAATGACTATGAATTTTCAAATATAAAAATTTCGTAAGTTATTGGAAATTTACGAATTTCTTAACATGGCAGAATAGAGCAAATTTTAACATAAACGTCAATTTTGAGGGATATTTTCATCGTAAAGATGTCAAACCACTTTCGAAATATTATTTAGGTTACTGGCATGAATATCATAGACTATGATTTTTCCAATTTAAAAAATTCGTAAGTTATTTGGAATTTACGATTTACTTAACATGTCAGAATAAGGCAAAATTGAGCATAAACTTCCATTTTGAGGATCATAAATACATTAGACAACTTCAAAATTACATTTATGATATTTTGTTGAACATGATTGAATACAAATATTCTAATAGGAAAATTTCGTAAATTATTCGTAATTTACGATTTTATCAACATAGCGAAATTGTAATTTTTTCATATAAATATGAATTTTGAGGATTATTGCACTGGAAATGAAAACATTGGCGTGAAACATAAACAACGGAATAGACCCTGATAAAATAAATTAATAGATTAGAATAAGATAAATATATGGAAGTGAACGATGGATAGCCTATTAGGCGGGGATTTCTTTCTGTCCCTGTATCAAGCTTTGGTCAAATTGATTTTTTTAACATGATTATAATGTGTCTCGCACTAGAAATTTATGAGACCATAAATATGGTGGGGAACTGAGCAGAGTCCACCTATGCCAAATAGTTTTGTTTTGGGTAAGCAACTTTAAGCAAAATAATAAAAGATAGCTCAAACCCACAAAAAATATTACCGTAAAATGAAACAAATGAAATAAAGACAGAATACATCCTGAAATTTTATAATTGAAAAATTCACCAGAATAAAAATTGAAATCAAAACACGAATAAAATAGAACGTCGCAGTTGAGAAAATGGCTTTTACGAAGTTGACTTTTAATGTGCCTGTTTGACAGTTAAAATTAATTTAAAACTAAATTACAACTAATTAATTTTAAGATATTCCTATCCAGTTATCTAAAACATGATTAATTTTTAATGTTTAAATGATTAATTTTTTAGTGCTTGGAGATTTATTTATTCATCTTAATTAATTTTGATTATGTAATTATGTTATTAACGGTTACGTGTTCTAAATATTTAAAGTTTCCATAGTGCTGCTATCTATATGTCATTTTAAAAATCAAAGTAACTTAAATAATACAGATCTGTTTTTCTTTTAGAGAAATCAACTTCTATTAAAGTGAAAAAACTTAAAGAAATGCTCTGCCTTGAATTAAAAAACCAAAGTACGCTTAGACTTAACTAGATGGTTAATTTTATATAAAATTTTTTAAGAGTTTAGTTGTAAGGAAAATTTAAATAATTTATTTATTTTTATTTATTTCTTCTCAATAGTTTTATTTAATTTTTTAGTTTTACTTTCATTAATGTTTTAGTTTGGTATTTATTTATATATATTTATTTTTATTTTGAGAATCCTATTAACTGAATTTAAACAGGTATTTTGCATGTAATCTAGGAAATATTTATTTTGTATTTGTAATTGATCCATAAATTTAACAATTCTAAAACAAGCATTCAATTTGTGAATAATATTATATGCAGCCATCCTTCCTTCATTTTTTTATTCAATTCAACAACCCACACAACCAACCAATCTACAACGCCACCCATCCTCCTTAATCAAACATCTGCCCACCAATCCTCCACCTTTTTTATTGTCTTTTATTATTATTATTATTATTATCATTTTGTAATACACATAGTTTTTTTTTTGAGAGATACATTTATTGATAGATCAATGAATAAATAAAATTTTTCCCTTAATAAGTTTATTAATGTTTTTATATTTAGATGAACATAAATTATTAATTCCATATAAGTGATTAAAAATTATATTTCTGAATACAGAGAGATGCAGGCATGATTTAAAATGAGTGAACAAATTTACTTTAAAGTTAAAATCTTGTCTTTTATCATAAATTTCAATATAAATTGTATTATCGTTAAAATGAGTTTTGAGATCCAGAAAGTTTACGATTTTATTTTTATGTATAGTTTGAGTTAATTTTAAGTTCGAAGGAGAGTCTAATGCAATTAAATCAGATGACTTATTATTAATGAATAAAATGTTTACATCATCAATGTATCGGTATAGTAAGATGTGGTCAAATGTAAATTTGCACTCATAATAATAAAGATAAAAATCAGCCAACATACTCGATCTGCATCCACCTTTCGAGATGTCCACTTTTTGTAAATATATGAGGTTATTGTGTAAGTTATAGTTATTATAGATAATGGAATTAAGAAGAGTTTTAAATTTTTCAACATTAAAGTTATTAGGTAATTTAATCTGATTTTTGTATTTAATAAAAAGATTATTGATAATTTGATAGAGTTCTGATAAAATAATATTTTTAAACAGATCTTAAAAATCATAAGTGATAACATTATCTACATTATCAAGGTTTTTGATATGGTTAATGAGTTGGTAAATATTTTTAAGGCAGCGAAAGTTGTTATCTTTACATGTGATGTTATAAACCTGTTTCAGAATATAAAGAAGTAGTTTATTAGCATAATTATTGTATGTATTATAGCCAATAATAATCGTTCTAAATTTAATAGGAGATTTATGAAACTTAGGAATTAGTACAAGATAAGGATAGTTGAAATTATTAAAAGGAAACTTTAATAATTTATAACAACTGTGAATTTTTCTATTGTTAATAACAGCATTTTGAGTTAATGAAAAAGTACTATTATTAGATATTGAGCTGTTTAGAAGAGATTTGTAACACTGTTTACCAATAATATCATAGTTTTTAGGTGATTTATCTACATAAGTTATGACATGATGATTTTGAAAGTCTTTTATTTTTTTTTTAATAGTAGATCAAGTTTATTATATTGTACTATATTAGAATAGTTAGGCGGTAATTGTTTAGTTAATTTTAATAAAACAATATATTTCCATTCATTAAAAAAGGCTAAACGTTTATTGTATTCAATAGAAGTTTTATATATAGACAAATACACAGTATGTTCATAAAAGAATGTCCCTGTTATAAGTTTTAATAGTATCAACTATAAGCGTTGTAGAGCGTTTGTTCAAGTCACAATTAAAGAGTAACTCAAACCGTTTTAGATAAGCGTATGCGCGAGTACTGCTTTGTTGTTCTCTCGCTTGCAGCGCCACATACGCAAAATGGCGACTCCTGAGCGTAAACAGTTTTTTTGTTCTGCAATTTGCTAAAAGTAAATTTGTAATTTAATTTCAGATCAATGTGCGTTTCTTTTAATGTTTAAACGTAATCCCCCATGTGGCAAAAACATCCGCCAAAGATATAGGCAATTTGAAACGACCGGGTGTGTTTGTAAAGGAAGAAGCACGGGACGACCGAAGTGTGAGAAGAATTGGACTACAGGTTGGATGTGTGCCGTGTAACTAAAGGCACACATATTGAACATTTGTAAGAAAAACTAGGTTATTTTACCTTCAAATTGATGTATGATTTGTTGTTAATAGTCTAAATTAAACTGTTATAATATATCATTAAAACTGGGACATTCTTTTATGGACACCCTGTATATATAACGATAAACGAAGTGATTGCAATCGGTCGATTTCTAAAGAAATCAACTTAAAAGTACATTTATTCGAAAGAAATTTTACAAAGCCACATTAAATACTCAGGAACGCTAAAAAAAAAAAAAAAAAAGGTTTAGAGATGGGTAAAAATGTATAAAATTTTTAATGTATTTTGCGTTCAAATAATAGAGTTGTTTTAATCGTTACTTTGACATAACAAAATAGAAAAGATTTCTTTCTAGAAAAGATTTTCTATCTACAAAAATCATTAAACCAATATTGCTTTCTAACGAGAAAGTTATCAAACAATCATCTTTTCTTTAATAAGTGTTTTTTATTTTCCGTTAAAAGCCCATAGAAACCAGTTATAACTCTTTTTTGGTGGTACATTGAATCAGTTAACGTTTTTTAAGTCAAAAATTGACACATTTCGACCAAAATAATAACATTTTTAGATACTTATACAAAGCTTTTACAATGAATTATATCAATACTTGTGTTTGAACCGAATTAGAAACTTAATGCAAAAAAAATCAAGTTAATGAGAATTAAATTTGTCTATTGTTAAGGCTTAAATGTGTTCATTGCTTATCTTTTTAGAAATGTCCACGTATACTTTTATTGAAAAAGATATTTCTACGAAATTTTCCATATTCTACGACTGACTGACGTTAAAGAAATTTATTTCATTGTCAGCTACAAAACAGAGGATATTGCCTATTCCAAACAATAATTTTTATTCTAATCTCGGTCAGAAAAATTCAATTTTCTCTCATCTGGTAATCTTTTCTTGAAAGAAAATAAGTGTGTTCAATAATTTTAAATAGTTTTTTGAAGAAATTAACTCATAAAATTTGGTGTCATACGGTACAATTTATTCGTAAGATATAGAAGATATTTTAAAAATATGCATTGATTTATTTTTATCGATATATTAAAAATACTACTCCACAAAGCTAATATTTAAATTAAAGAAGAGTTCTTTTTCATACTGTATTTTAGGAGAAAATTTCCAGTTTCAAAAATTTCTGTATTTTATTCAATAAACTGACAGAAATTGGTGACCCCATACATTAGACATAATATTCATTATGTGTGGCTTTTATTTTATGTGTTTCGTGTTTTCGAATGTATGAAATTCGATCAACCTTACGGTTTCATTTGAAAAGTTAAATACTGATTGCTATATTATTTTATACACGCAAGCCGTACAGAATTCCGTTATAATGATTGTCGTGAGAGTGCAATCATAAAGATGCTATTACAAATTTAAGGGCACTAAGCACAGAAACTTTCATAAGGAATTTAATTTTTGCGAGTTCTCGGATCATCATTTTACTTATCACAACGTTACCAGTTTATGATAACCAAGTACAGAGTGTTCTTTTAGTGTTAGTTATGTCTAAACGATTTATGGTGTGGGAGGTATACCACAACTGCGTGAACGATTTATCGTCAAGAAACGAACAGAGACCTATTACAGTGCGAGGCCTCTGTAAATTACATCACTTTAGCAAACAAACTCAGACCATTGTTACCAGGACTGCTGCATGAATGATTCATAAGCGCGAAGTAGTCAAAACATTGTTATAGTGTTCAGAAGCAATTTATAGGGTTAAATTAGCTAGTACAACTGTTTAATGGTCTGCGGCATTGCGGCACTAGTAGAAGTGTTTAATGGTACTGCTGTATGGTCTACGGCATAGACAGACCCACCGTTCGGTACATATGGAAGATTTAAACAGCAAAGTTAGTGAAACCCTGCCCAATGTGGAATAGAATATTTACACAAAGAAAAACAAAACCCTTTTTTAATAACTATAATAGAAAAATGTAGAAATAATGAAAGTTGAAGAAAAAAAAAAAAAAGTAAAGAATTTGACAAATTTTCTGTACGTATAACACTTACGTTCTCATCACAAATCTTTACTTAAAATGCTTTATATTCTCATTATTTTTTCTTCTCAAAGTATTTCCTGCTTTTTTTTTTTTTTAATAGTTATACTTTATCATTCTTTGTTTTAAAGAGAGCTGGTGTTTATGAAGAGGATCAACAACTTTAAGCCCTCTGCCAAAGGGAAATATTTTAGATCTTTATGACTTTTGAAATGAAGATATCATTTAGCCACGGGATTTTGAAATAGGGTGTTTTAGTCTTACTTTTATTTTCTTTTATAAAAAATCTATATTTGGGCTAAATTTTCTTTGTAGTCGTAAGACACATTGAAAATATTATATGATTTCCAGTCTCGTAAATTAAAATAAATGATTACTAAAAAAGGAAAAAAAAATAACTTTAAAATTAAATCGCAAACACATTAAGAAAAGAAATCATTCTGTCCTATAATCAATGGATAAAAATTTCTTTCTTTATTTCATTTTTCCCACCAACTTAACTGTAATATTTTCCCACGGGAATTGTCTTAAAAAAATTAAAACTTTTATTATTTACCTTTAATATATCTACATTTTAAGAATTCATGATATTTTGAAAAAAACAAAAAAAAAAAAAAAAAAAAAAAAAAAAGAAAGAAAGAAAGAAAGAAAACTTCTAATAAAATTTCACATAAAAACTTCAAATAAATATACAAACAAAAATATCAGTGTAAGATTTTTTAGAATAAAATTCAAAAATTAACTCAGAAAACTATGCACTATTCCACAGATGCAGGTATTGCTGTGCAGTACTCCAACTGTAAATTATAAAGCATCTACACACATATATATATATATATATATATAACATTTTATAACAGTGTTTTGTATTAATACCAGTTTTCTACAGAAAGCTCCATGGATTGTTTTATAATATTCGAACAATCACCGAATAAATTTTGTAAATATAGTTAATGTACCCTTTGTTTTAAGCACTCATCTAATTATTTTAAAATTTATTATTCAGTCAAATTAAGAATTCTTTTGAGTAATAAAAAAAAGAAAGAAAAAAGATAAATCTGAAAATGAGAATCAAAGGCAGAAAATCCTCTCTTCTTTTCCCTGTTTTTTCATTAACAAAAGAAAAAAAAAATATATCATCTTGGGCGAATACGTGGATTTTTTTCGGAGATTAAAACTACAGAAAACAAAACCTACCTCTCATCATTTTTTTAGAAATGATTGCTAGAGGAATTTACGCATGAATTAGTAAAGAGGATGAGAAACAACATTAATATTTATAACTTATAAAAATATATTTATGGAAGTTGTTACAAATGACAGAAAAGATAGTAAAAGACAGGTCTGAACAAATGAATGTAAATGCTCTAAATAAATGTATAGCTTAATACGCAACATTTATAACTGGTAACAATTACCGGTTTAATAATTTAGGGTGGTTATATTTAAACTTCTGCTATAAATAGCACTCTGCAGATAATAGGAGATAGCAGATTGTCACGAAATATGATACGGGGGTTATTTAAGGATTACGCTCCAGTAATTAAAAAGAAATGCTTTAAAAATGTCCACTAGATTACGCTTTGCATTTTAAAAACGGAAAATAAAACAAAGAAAATAGCTCATATGGAATTCATAAAGAGTTTGTTGATTAGATGTTTATGTTTATGGGTAATTCCATTTGATAAATTTGCAAATTTTTTCATATAAAGCGCCTCTTAGTGGATATTTTTTTTAAACTTAAACAGTTTTTTTTTTTTTTTTTTTTTTTTAATTCTTTAAGCACATTTCATGCACCGACAAATATCTTTACTTGGAAAAACCAAATTTATTTGTTGACTGATTTTGTAGATTCATTTTAACATTTTTTAGAAATAATTTTGTACAGTTAAACAAACCAACTTGCTTCGATTGCTCAAAAGAATATAGCTGAAAAAGAAGTCACTTTCTCTGGATAGCTCGATATGCTACGTCATAGACCTCTCTATAAACAGTAAACAAGTGAACTGAGCACTCCTTTCAATTTTAGTTGCAAAATTTTCGCGCACTATATCAACAAAAAAAATTTGATTTTAACAAAGTCTTTGTTGCTCCATTTTTTTTTTTTTTTTTTTTTTTTTTTTTTTTTTTTTTTTGGGGGGGGGGTACCAAATTTGGTGGCAATCCGCTAGTCCTTTTTTGTATCAGGATGTTATTAAAGAAAGTTTAATAAAAACCACCTTGTACAATATAATCTTTAATCAAAATTGAAATTGCTGCATATTGTTACGTAAAACGAATTTATATTTTCAATTGTGATTAAAATAAAAATAAATAATTTGCTTATATTTTATGAAATCTGTAGGCAAAAATGATATGACGAATATTAATAAAGAATAATTAGTATTTATGAAGAAAATTCAATATTCAGATAATATTGGTCATAAATCGTAGTATTTTTGTATAGTTACAATATATCAGTAAATACAAAGGCTAGCACGCACATAAAAAGAAATAATAAATATTAAATAAAATAAAACAATATTTTGCTAATTGGGTATCCCCATCTTAAAAGCATTTCCAGAAATAAGCGCTATGGATGTTTTTTCGTATTATTTTATGTGGCAATGTGTAAGGAACTATTGAATATCTGACTAGTAAAATATTCAAAGTGCTAATTTCTGATTTCCTTGAAAAAATTACGGAAGCTAATTTGCATTGTACTTAATTCACTGACAAATTTTTAGCTGCAGAGTAGCATCCCCCCCCCCCCTTCCTCTTAAAAGAAGTATAATTTTACGTTTTGAATACCAATTACGGAAAAGTTATACAAATTACAAGTTATACCTTAAAACATGCGAATCAGGTGAAAACTCGATATCGAAACTGAATACGTTACTTCCATTACGTCCGTTAAACGGGTAATAGAAGCAAAAATTGTTAGATATGTACTTAATTATTATGGATTTTTCAAAGATCCGTATCCGTATCCGCAGATCTTGAAATAAAAGATTCGTATCTGTATCCGTATCCGCGGATATAGAAAAACTGATATCTGTATCTGCTGATGACAGTTTTTGACGATCCGTCATATCCCTAATACAAATCAATGATTAATTAAACACTGCCATTTTCCCCTATCTTGAAAATTTTATTTATTTGTCAAAATTGTAAATCAAGTAATTTTGTTTTAAAGCAAAAGAAATAGCAAAGTTAAAATATATGTATATATATATATATATATATATATTATACTATTATGTAAATAAATCTTTCCAATAATTCTGAACAATACATTTTATTTTTTTAAATTACAAATATAAATGAAAGATTGAATAATAGATCTATACTTTTAATATAAACCTTTTTCTTAGGCTTAGGCATGTGATTAGATTTAAAGCTAAAAGAAAAGTCACTTACAGAAAATATGTACATGGTAATATTTAATATTAATTTCAAATACCATTTAATACCTATTTTAACAATTGCAAATTACCAATTATTAATATTTTATTAAAAGTTCTAATTTATAATGGAATTATTTTGGGTTCTATATGTGCGTTAATTTAGTATCCTAATTAATTAAATCAACAGTTATTCATTTTGATATAATACAATTAAGTATTTTGCCGTAGTTCAGCATTTTTAATATTTTCTTTCAAATTAATAATACTGATACTTTAATTTACAATGTATTTTACTTTTAAAATATTAACATTATGTTTTCAGTTGTAGTTTAAAGGTAAGGTAAATGGGTGTCGAATCGGAAATTATATTAATAACTTGGTGCCTGGAAAATCTAACAGTGAAATGAAATTTTCTTTAATGAGTCAGGGGAATAGTGTCTTCAGAAATTTAATTTCCATTCCTCTTTTCCTTTCGAGTTTCTCTGAAGTTGTAATGCTAATTTACAAAATGCTTCCTAAAAGCAGAAATTGCGTTACCTGTAACGCAAAATGAAATTACGGTATTTACATGATATATCATGCATTTAGAGAGGTGTATTTGCGCTACTGAAATTTTAGAGAATGCATGCATAGAAACATTTCTAAGAGCTTTTAATTACCGCGAATCTTTAGAACTAAATAAATATTGTTAAAGTCTCATAAAATCTCAAGAAAAAGTTTGATTTATTCTAAATAAAAGAAAGCGTGATAAATATATATTTTCATAATTAAATTCTAAAAAAAAAAAAAAAAAAAAAAAAAAATTAAAATTTAGTATAACATTTTACAGTAGAAAGGACTTAAAAATATAAAGTGTTACTTCATTGAAGCATTTGTTTTACTTGCTAATACGGTTTAAAATAATGTTTTTACAAGATCATAGAACGTCTTTTTATCATATTTAAATGTTCATTCCTCTACACATTCAAGCTTCGTAAATGAAAGTTCCCGTCCCACCAAACACATAATAGCTTATATTTTATTATAGTTTATGTGCATTACACTTGCTATTCGCATGTGGGAAAATTAAAAATTAGAAAGCAATAATGTATGAATTTTGAACAGAAATGCAGATTTAATTTAAACGCATTTATAAAAAAAGTGATCTGGATAGGAATCGAAGTAAGGCTTTTAGTCAAACATGACAATCAAACAACGTAATACAGTTGAAAATGACACACTTTATCTATTTTATCAATAATAACACAGCCACACGAATGGTTTTTTTTTTTTTTTTTTTTTTTTTTTTATGAGATGAAACTTAAATATTTCTAGATAGCATTGAATGATTATGAAGTTATAATGGCGAAATGTAAATTATGAATTTTGGAGATACAGCCCTTAAGTTCAAAAAGTGACCAGGCCAGAAATCGATTCTGAATTCTCTGATAAATGTACCAATACTGTACATTTAATTAAGATTAAAAACTATTAAAAGTTTAAAATTATAAAACATTTCACGTGTATAAATAATATATAAAAGGTAACAAACCAGAAGCAGTAAATATTATCTCCAAGGATGCTGCATCACTTCATAAAATATAGCACGCGTTGTGCTCATAGGAAAAAAAAAAAAGATACTGAAAATGATATTGAAATGAAAAATTTTTATTGTAACCGTAACTTTGAAATTTTTTTTTATTGTAACCGTAACTTTAAACCGTTTGAACTTCTTTATTTATATATTGCTGGTTCTATGTAACGCAATTACACCTGATGATGCGATTATTATAATGGCGAAAAGCTTTGTGTAGTTTTTAATAAAAATATTGCATCTACGTGTTTTAAAGTGGTTTGTTACCTTTTATATACTGTACATTTAGTCAAAAAACACACTAACCTTGTATCTAACCAACTCGACATCTGAGTGGTATATTTTTCAATAAGAATGTTAGATATTTTATCTCTACTGTAATTAATCATACAGTCCTATGGATGATTATTTTTATTATTATTCGATGTGACTCTTATAATGATAGATAACACTGAATATTTATGATGTAACTGCGACAAAATGTAACCAGCGAGTTTGAGAGGAATAGGTCGAATAATTTCTAGCAGAGAGCCGTTGGCAAAACGTGCGAATGTTCTATCACTGAGCTAACCAGGTTGACATCTGACCGGTGCATAATTGAATGTTAAATATATCATCTGTTGTTAAAACAATGTCAAAGTATTATTGAAGATTTCATTTTTAATTCCAAGGAGCTCAATTTTTCTAGAGCGTATTGAATAGTTGCGATATAATTACTACGAAATGTAATTTATCAATTTTGGAGGTAAAGGACGAATAAATTCCATGGGAACAGAAATAAAAAATAGATTTGTCCTCTGCGAATTGATAGTTTTCTTAAATTAAAAACAACAGTTGAGAATTTATTAAATAATTACCTAAACTATAAAACTGCTTTATAGTCAGTTTTTTTAAAAAAAGAAAAAACTTTGTTTTAAAATCTATATTTTGCTTAATTTGATACAGTGGAGATTGAAATAATTCAATATTTTGAAGAGAAGATGTGCACAATCGTAATTTCAGAAGAGAATTTCTGACTTGATATATACACACACTGGCCAGTGAATTAGAAATTTTTAAATTAATATTTTATTGGACCTTCTTTTGCACGTTGGACCTCTTTTTACATGAATAACAGCCAGTATTCGTATGGGCAGCGATTCTACAAGCTTCTGGCGATCGTTTATATCCAGAGTTTACCATACATTGGCTACACATATTTTAAGATCCTGGAAATTGGATGGAAGAGGAGATTGCTGATGGATACTCCTTTCCAACATGTCCCAAACATTTTCTATTGGATTAAGGGGGAAAATACATATAAAATTTTCAAAAAAGTCATTTTTTTATTTTTTCATGAAATGTTACTATAACATCTTAAAAATGTCACCAAATTTTTAAAACTTAATTCAAAATATTTCTTACGTTAAAACTTGTAAACGTGTCCCGCTTATACTTAGGGTCTGAGCGCTGTCAGAAGTGTATGTAAATCCATATGGTGACGATTTTTGCGTGACAAAAAATGAATGCGTGCAGAAGAGAACGGGTACTCGTCTTCAAAAAGTTAGAAAAGATTAGCATCTTGGAGGAAAGCACAAACGAATTGAAGCTCTAATAAAAAAAATTGTCATTATATACGGATTAGCTATTCGGAGAAATATCAACAGCCTTCAGGATAAGAAGAAGGCTGTAATGGCCGCTTACCATCATACGTGCTCCACAGATAAAAATCCAAGACATGAGGACTGTCCACCAGGGCCCGACAGCTGGTGCAAGTGGCGAAAAGCTGAAGCTTCTAAAGAAAATGTAAATCTGATTAAAGGCCCTGCACCACTACATTCAGAGGTCCAAAACATATACAGCCAATATTTGAAGATTTATCTCGAGATGACTTACTTGAAAGATGTTTGGATGGCCATACGTAGAATGCAAATGAGTTTCAACTCGACCGTTTGGCATCTCACTCCAAAGCACTTACACCGAGAGCCAAAAATCATTGAAATTGCCACGTATATAACAGCTAGATTGTTCAGTGAAAGGTACACATCTCTTTTAGAACATGACGAACAATTTATAGATAATGATTGCTAGACAATGTAAGTCATACGCAGAAAAGGTAGATGAAAAGAGAGTGACTCGAGAAAATCATCGCAGCTTGTCAGCTACTAAAGAAACACTTCAAGAGGAACTTCCGAAGAAAAATGAGATCTACGAGGATATCGAAGAACTATTATACGGCGATGGAATTGCTGACTAATCGAAAAGTTACGCAATTATTGAATTTTTATGTACCTAAATTTAAAAACTCATTTTTCTTAAAATAAAATTTTTCAAATCGGCGTAAACAATAATTCAAAAAGTTTTTTATCAATCGTGCTGAAATTTTGCACACATATTTTTAATGCTATTACTTTCTATATAAACCTATTTGTTTTGAAAAATTTGATGAAGAAATTTTTTTTTTTCGAAGCAAAAATTTTCAAAAATTTGGTTCAAAATTCAAGTATTTTTTATAAAATATTTCAAACCCTGAATTTTTTTTTTCATTTTTTTAGGTTAATCTACAAAGTATAACATTATTAAACGCTTAGAACTTTTATTTTTTCATTTCAGACCAACACAACAGGAGCTACAAATCACGCCAATCAACTTTCGCTGCGACCTTCCCGGAAAACTGGACTATACATCGGCCATTTTGATAATAAAAATAATAAAATTAATAATAAATAATAATAATAATGTAATAGTTAAAAATACAAATAAACCATATGCCAAGCTTAACAAGAAAGAAAAATCATGCAGTACGTATTGATTAGTAACACTTTCTAACTATACGCAATTGTTGTATCGAATAAATTTTAATGCTATTTGTCTGCGTTACCACAAAACAGACAGAAGGACTGAAAAATATACAGATAGAATAATTGTTTTTAAAATTGCTCTTAGGCAATTTGGAAAGTGTTAAAAAGGCTTAACGCAAAAGAAAATGAAGCCGTTAGATTATAATTACAGCTTTTAATCTCTCTGAATATTTTAAAGTAGCCCTGTAAATCTGAAAGTTAATCATATCATATTCTATACAAAACAATATTTTAGAATATTAATAATACATGTCAATATTTTTAAGATTTTTATAGTAGAAAGTTTTTTAAATATAACTTTTAAAAAATTCTGTCCTAAAACGTAATACATTGGCTTTTTTTATTGTCTTTGTTGTTGTTCCTGTAAACAAACTAGTTGTACAGGACCTGTTAATGACATTTTAAATAGGGAACATTCCATAGGGAACTTGGGTGTATCATTTTTTAAAATTTCTCAAAATATTCACGGATGATTGGAACCGGAGACAAACAGATAGAAAGGTAGACAATCGGACATACAGATGCACAATATTCCCACTAAAATTATAAGAAAGTGTTAAAACGCTCATGTAAACGAAAGTGCTATTCCAGCAAATTTTTATTAATAGCTCTTAATGTAAACGATTATTTTTGTGTAGCCCTGTAAATCTAATGCTAACCATACTATATTACATAGAAGGCACTCTTTTGTGCATAAGAATAATATATTTCAATTGCATTAAGCTTTGTGGAAAATAAAATTATTAAAATTTGGTTTATAGAAATAACTCTCATACAACACAATGCTTTGGAATATTTTCAAGTGCCCCTGTACATAAACCAGTTAGAAATGTACTCTATTTTACATAGGAAACATCCGATAGGGATTTGAATAACATATCAAAATTTCATTAAAGTTTCTATACATTAAAAGTATTAAAATATGGTTTATAGAAACTCCTCTCATAGAACACAGTGCTTTCCAATACTTTTGGGTGTCCCTGTATACAAACCAGAAGAGGTATTCACTCCATTTTCAATAGGGAACATCCGATAGTGAACATGAATAAAATATATCGGTTTGAAGAAATTTCATAAATATTTACGGAAATTAGAGCAGAGAAAAACAGACATAGAGACAGACAGACGGACAGAAGAGCAGTCAGACAGATACAAAAATTGAAATTATATTCGCACAAAAAAAATGATAGAAAGTGTCAAAAACGCTTAATGTAAACGAAAGTACAATTCTAGGAATTTTTTATTAATAGATCTTAATATAATTGAATATTTTTGTGTCACCCTGTAAATCTAATGATAACTATGCTATATTCTATGCAAAGCAATTCTTTTGTGCATATAAATGACATATTTCAATTTCCTGACACTTCGTGGAATGTAAAGTTATTAACATTTGATTTATAGAAATATCTCACAAAGAACGCAATGCTTTGGAGTACTTTTGAGTGTCCCTGTACATAAACTAGTGTGGTACGTAATCTATTTTATATGGGAAAAATCCAATAGTGAACTTAAAAACATATTTCAATTTCATGAAGATTTGTGTACAGTAAGGGTATGAAAATATGGTTTATACAAATACTTCTCATAAATCACAATTCTTTGAAATATTTTCGGGTGTCCCTGTACACAAACCAGTAAAGGTATAAACTCCATTTTCAATAGGAAACATCCGATAGTGAACTTGAATAACATATATCAGCTTCAAAAAATTCCATAAATATTTACGGGAGTTAGAGCGCGGGAAGACACACAGATACATAAATTGGTATCATATTCACACTTAAAAAAATGTTAGAAAGTGTTAAAAACGCTTAATGTAAACGAAAGTACAATTCTAGCAAATTTTTATTAATATTTTTTAATATAACAGAATATCTGTGTGTCACCCTGTAAATATAATGCTAATCATGCTATATTCTATGTAAAGCATTCTTTTGTGCATATAAATAACACATTTCAATTTCCTAAAACTTCATGGAAAATAAAGTTATTAAAATTTGATTTATAGAAATATCTGTCATAGAACGCAGTGCTTTAGAATACTTTTGAGTGTCCTTGTATATAAATCAGTGGTGGTATTTAATCCATTTTATACAAGAAACATCCCATAGTGAACTGAAATAACATATTTCAATTTCATTAAGATATGTGTAAACTAAAGGTATGAAAATATGATTTACAGAAATACCTCTCATAAAACGCAATGCTTTGAAATACTTTCGGGTGTCCCTGTATACAAACCAGTAAAGGTATAAACTCCATTTTAAATAGGGAACATCCGATAGTGAACGTGAATAACATATATCAGTTTCAAGAAATTCCACAAATATTTACGCGCGTTAGAGCGCGGACAGACAGACGAAAAAACGGACAGATAGACAGACAAACCGAAGTCATTAACACTTTTTAACCTTGTTGGGAATCGTTAAAAATGTTAGAAAGTGTTAAAAACGCTTAATGTAAACGAAAGTACAATTTTAGCAAATCTTTATTAGTAGCTCTTTATATAACTGATTATTTTTGTTTCACCCTGTAAATCTAATGCTAATCATGCCATATTCCATGCAAAGCATTTTCTTTTGTGCTTATAAATAACATATTTCAACTTCATAACTATTCGTGCAAAGTAAAGTTATTAAAATTTAGTTTATAGAAATATCTCTCATAAAACTCAATGCTTTGCAATACTTTTGTGTGTCCCTGTACACAAATCAGTGGTGGTATTTACTCCATTTTACACAGGAAACATCCGATAGTGAACTTGAATAACATATATCAATTTCATTAAGATTTGTGTACAGTAAGGGTATGAAAATTCGATTTATAGAAATATCTCACAAAGAACGCAATGCTTTAGAGTACTTTTGAGTTTCCCTGTACTTAAAATAGTGGTGGTATGTAATCTGTTTTGTATAGGAAACATCCAATAGTGAACTTAAAAAACGTATTTCAATTTCATGAAGATATTGTACACTAAGGGTATGAAAATATGGTTTATAGAAATTCCTCTCATAGAACCCAATGCTTTGAAATACTTTTGTGTGTCCCTGTACACAAATCAGAGGTTGTATTTACTCCATTGTATACAGGAAACATCCGATAGTGAACTTGCATAACATATTTCAATTTCATTAAGATTTCTGTACAGTAAGGGTATGAAAATATGGCTTGTAGAAATGCCTCTCATAGAACACAATGCTTTGAAATATTTTCGGGGGTCCCTGTATTCAAACCAGTAGAGGTATAAACTCCATTTTCAATAGGGAACATCCGATAGCGAACTTGAATAACATATATCAGTTTCAAGAAATTCCATAAATATTTACGGGAGTTAGAGCGCACACAGACAGACAGACAGACAGACAGACAGACAGACAAACCCAAGTCATAAACACTTTTCAACCTTGTTGAAAAGTGTTAAAAATATTAAAGGAGTTATTCTTGAAAAAAAAAAAAAAAAAAAATCAAGTAAAATTCCCGCGTTTATTCCTCCCTTAAGATCCTGGCTTTGCGGCATCTAGGGAAACTGTTAGAAGTCAGATTGATGTTCACTGAACCAATCTCGAACGATTCTGTCACGATGTATGGTTGCACTATCGAGCACAAAGTATCCGTTAACTTCGGAGTAAAAATGTAAGATTGAGAGATGCACTTAATTTATCAATATGTTCAGGTGCTGCATGACTTTCTGATTATTCTCAAGTAACACCAGGGGACCACTTCCATACAAGTAGAACATTCCCCAAAGGTTTGTAACAGGTTTTGCATACCTTCGCCGCTAGCGAGCATTTGTAAAAACTTACAGGTTTTTAATTCATTGGCCAGTGTGTGTATAAAAGCCTAAAACTAATTTAAAAAAAATAAACTTTTGTAATTTTTGATATAGTTTATTTCCAAAATATATAAGTAAATAAATAAAAAATGATAATTGCTTTTGGTAAATTTTAATTTAGTGCTAGAGGCCTAGAGTTTTTTTATATTACGGTGAGCACATATATCGATTCTTGAAAGAAGATTCTCCAAGCATTTCATAAAAATTATTATAGTGTTTGAGATAATTTTATTTTATTTTATTGCAAAATAAATAAGTAAGTAAATAAAAAAAATATTATCCTTGAAAGATTTAAATTTAGTACGAGAGATCTACAGCTTTATAAAATTGCGATGAGTACTTATGCCAATTTTTAGTTAAATTCTCTAAGGATTTCATTGAAATAATCATACCATATTGCGTTATAAGATTTTTTTTTTTCCTAAATAAATAAATCAAAAAAGTCTTTGGCATATTTTAATATTGTTCCAGAGACCTAAAGCATTACACATTACTATCGTGTCTCTAAGCATTTTTCTTCAAGCATTTTTTTTACGAAATATATACGAAGTAAATGCAAAAATTCACTTTGACACATTTTAATTTAATGCTAAAGACCCAAAGCTTTTCACTTTACGATGACTACTCATGTAGATTCTTGGAAGAAGAATCTTTAAACATTTCGCAGAAACAATCATTGCATTTTGCTTTATTCGATATTTTTGTATGTTCGAAGATTTAGTTACCAGTGAAAATTAATTTTTTTAGAAATAAAAATCAGATCGATTCAATACCCTTTATTTTGATTCCTTCAAATTTGCTATTGCTATATTATTTCATGAATTCATATGTGAATGGCATACAAATTAATATTCTGTCACATGAACATTAATTTATACAGTTCAGCATTAATTTTATGTATTGTGATCAAAATCACTGCAATCGATTGCACTGCACTTCCAATTTCAGACTTTTGGGTAACTATGACTAATTTTTCCTTTGCCCTTCATTGTTATAAAAATATTTTTTTTATTTTTTATTTTTCTCTCATTCAGCATGCATTACTACCATGAGAAGAAAAAACAGAAATATTAATGAATATTACATGACATTTGTTCCATTTAAGTAACGTTTTTCTTGATAAGATAATGTGCGTTTCGAGTACATATGCATATAAATGAGGTAACAATCTATAATTCTTTTTTAACGTAATCATTTCCTTTTCATTATTTGTCCTTTACACATATTAAATAAAGTTCGTTTTAATAAACAGCTTCAATAAATGCTTTAACTTTCAAACGATCAGTTACTATCACAATACATAAATTTCGTTTCAATCTAAAATAACTTAAACATTATTTAAATGTTTTTCGAATAATTATTTACGCAAATTTGAAAAATTTTTCCTTTTTAACTTGAAAATTAAATGAAAATTATTCCATTTTATCTGTAAAATTGGTAATCACACAAAGTTACAAATTAAAAGAAATAGCCGTGTGACACATACATGCACTAATAAATCCTTTAGAATTTTTTTCTAAAGGATTTTTAAAAGGATTTTCTAAAGGATAAAATTTTTTCTCCCCCCCCCCTTTAACGATATTTCTGGCGAATCACGATAGGGCTTCTTATTATACTTTGAGTCTCTTCATGGCCAACCATTGAGAATTCAGATACACAAATTCTTTTACTTATTATTATTAGAGAGGGTTCACTTTCTAATTTGAAATTTCCTTTGGGTTAATTACGCAATTTTTTCTTTCAAAATAAATGGCCGAAAGATTATGCTCTTGAAGCTGGTAGATTGGAAGTGCTGGGTTTGATCCCCGGACGCGTTCGTTGACCTACCCTTTCCAAGTTTTCCCGTTATTTTCTCTTGAGTAAATACGGGTCAGGGATCATCAAAAAGACTCCTCATGAAGGGCATTTTACCGAAGCCTAGGACCCAAGTCAATCAGCCTTAACGCTTACACACATGTACACCAGAATGGATTCATGTAGTCGTTTGCTGAAATGAATTTGCGTTTAGTGTAATATATATTTATGAAACAAAATTCATTATCGAATGTTTTTCTTTAGAAAAAAAGGAAATATATTCATTAAAATTTGAATAATTAATGAAATTGAAATGAAACATTATCAAAAATTTAATTTGACTATTAAACTTCTGGTAAACGCTAATTTTAAAACATTAGTTTAATATATTTAACATTTAATAATTTATGGTACAGCTACTTATTTATTTATTTTATTTTTTGTGTAAAAACGTAATGCAATTGTAGCAATTACTCAAGGGAAAACTTCTTTAAGCACACTGAAAATATCTCTTACTCCAGAATTAATTCGTCTGAGCCTTTGCAAAAATAATTTTACGCCGTTAAACATCGTGCTTATATTAAAAAAAGGTGAAGGAAAGAGAAAGAAAGAAAAAAAAAAAGTTAACTGGCTTTTTTTAAGGAAACAAATCTCTAACGCAGGATCAAAAGATGTTGTCTTAAATCTAAAAAAAAAAAAAAAAAAAAAAAAAATATATTTAAAATAAAATTGATTTTCTGGGGGTGAAAATTATTCTTCATTGTAAGTTATATAGAAAATGTTATATATAGGACAAAAGGTTGATGTACAACACACAAAGGGCACATAATTAGTTCTATTTTATTATAGTCTATGGGCATCATTTTTAAAGGTGCATATTAGCATCCTTCTTATACTGCACTAAACATAATGATATCAATGTTTTGCAGGTTTAAAAAAGGATGTCTTATATTAAAAAAATTATAGGAACAGCTTTACTATTTTGTACACAGGGTCATACAAAAAATTCATATAAGTTATAGCTTGCCAGTGGAAAATATTTAATGTTTTCAGTTGTGGTATATCTTTTTTCATTTACCAAATTTTAGTGCACTATATGAAGCATATACCACATATAGAAAATGTACAAGATTACTTAAAAGCTGTGGAATTCATTGCTTTCTAATGATGCAATTTACAGAAATGCTATTCAAATTACATTATCCTATCAATATAAAATTTTATATTTTCGTTGCGTAAGCTTAAACACACACATTTTCTTCTTCTTCTTCTTTTTTATTTTTTTTTATTTTTATTTATTTATTTATTTATTTTTTTTTTTTTTGTGTGTGTGTTTACTCTTACAAATGTATTTTACATTATCAAAAAAAGAAAAAAAAACAGAAAAGGAAATATTGCAGAGAAATATGTATGATGTATCTACCTTTTATTCCTAAATCAAGCTTTAACTCTATAGATTTAGCACATTTTAGATCTTACAATAAAAAGAGGTCAGTATGAGGATAAAGTTCAGATGCGTTTTCCTACCATTCTAAATCACACTGACTCATGGAAGTTTTCTGAACTAATGGTCAAATCAACACTGGTCATGAATATGCGATTATTTAATTAATTAGATAAAATTTTTTTAAATTATATTTTCTGAATTAATTTTAATTAAATGATTGTGTTAGTTTGAATGTAACCTAAATATGTCTAGAGAGTGTTATGAATGTTTTCAATTTTTATGGTTTAAAACTCTATGGAAAAACTTAAATAATTCATAAAATTTGAACAGTTTATTTAAAGCAATTTGTTATAAATCATTTTTTTACTGATTCAATTAATATACTGCTAATGAAAGATTTATTTGTCGAATTATTCTTTATAAATTTTATGCTTCTATAATATGCAAAAAATGTCAATAAATTTTTAAAAGACTTAATATGTGATTACATTTACAATAAATAAATAAATACAAAATAAATAAATAAATACAAATAATAATAATAATAAATAAATAAAAATAATAACACAATAGTTTTTTTTTTATTAATTAAAAGGGAGTAAACCAATTTTAAAAACACAGAGCTGAAAATATTTTAAACATTTTTAGCAAATATGAAAGGAAAAGAAATGAAAAGGTAAAAACAATTTTAAGGATTAACCTTTTATGAGCACGTTTTTATGACTGCAAACACTTCTGTCTTTTTATTTAATAAATTAACAATTTACAGGAATAATGTAAATTTTATCATATTGTAATAAAGAAGTAATTTTTTTCTGTAACCCTCGATGACAAAGAGGGTGTACTGAAATTTCTAACTGTGTTCCTTTAATAATACATAAGGCGGCTAGAAAAGAGGGATAATCTTTACTGGAATATTTTTGTGGTTGTTGAAGAAAAGTATGCTAATAGGAAGTGACAAAGCATAATCGATTCAAAAGATTCTGGCGTCATTTGAAGCAAAACGAGGTTAGAAATCTTATCTCATTAATCAAGTAAAAAGAATGAGAAAACGAAGAATTCTTGAAAGAAATTAATAGAAAACGTTCTCTATACTACACAAAAGTACATTAATTTTATCTTAAATGTCTTCTGAAAAGTAAAAGTAACGTATTAATGACAAATAAATCCATGGCAAAATTTAAAAAATATATAATGTTATCATTCAAAAATACTTTAACATATTTATTATTTTGAAAATTAGCTTTTAGTTTATTTTTTATTTATTTATTTATTTTTTTAATAACACATTTTAACTAACACATTTTTTTAATAACGTCACATTTTTAATTTGCATTACATATCTAAAGAACGTATTCGCCATACTAATAATAAAGCTCCATCTGCATTGAAGAAGCTTATTCAGTATGTAGACCATCTAACTATGCTAGTTTATCCGTAATGGTATTAAGCCCCGCGTTTTTTTCACACCAGAATAGTTGTAGAGCAATGGGCTTCTTATTTAATCATGAGAACATATTGCTGAATATTATTCTACAACTATTATGGTGTGAAAAAAAGGCGGGGCCTAATACCATTACGGATAAACTAGCATGGTTATCAGGTCTAAGTATGTAATATTTATGTATATGCAGTAGTAATTATGTCAGCGTTAACAAATCCTTGTCAAATCCTGTACTTAGTCTGTCTAAGAACATTATTCAATAAGGATTTATTTAACAAAACCGTACGAAGTGTACTTTTTTTACATAGGAATTTTTGCAAGTGTTCGGACACTTTTGTTACCGACTGTACATGAAGATCATAGTCTATACTTGAAAGGGTATGTCTAAAATAATGACATGATGTCGTTTTCTCCACCATGTTTATTGTTAAATGCAGAATTAAATGCGTACTTACCTTGTCAAGAAAAATGACCTCAGTAGTTGACGTGTTGTCATACTGTAGTGCATGAGTTTTACCCAGTGCTGTACACATAAAACTATCGATTCAAACACTCACTGGCAGAGTACGATACAACCAAAATATAGATCCAGAACCCCTACTGCGCATTCGCCCTCCTCCCTCCTGCAAAACTATTGTCAGAAAAAAAAAAAATATTATATACACATCGAAATACAATACAAATTCATTGAATTATTTAACTTTGTGAAAATTTAATTTTGTTTTAAAACAAAATTTTCATGCAGTATTGATTTTAAAAGCATTTTTAGATATATTTTTAAACTAAATTAGTTAAACTGAAAATGAAATTTTAGGCCTCCAAAAATGAAAGCCGTTGGGCCGTTGGGCCGTTGACGAGTGTGATAACCAGTTGGCACGTGCGTGAATCAGACCCTGTTTATTAGACTGAATTTTCTGAATAATTACGTACACAATATCCATTTAAGCTAACTTCCTCTCAAGCAAAACTTGTATCTCATTTATAATGATAAAAAAATATCACAGATTTGAAAAACCTGAATTTTATTTAAATATATAAGAATCTTTGAATAATATTCATTGAAGTATAAAATTTTTAATCAGTAATTTTTAACCATCATTTAACCTACATAATGTTACAATTTCTTTAAAGAAACAGATTATTATTATTATTTTTTTTTTTTTTAAGGGAGATAAAAAAAAAATAGACATGATCCAAAATTAGTATTCTAACAGTCTAAGTAAAACGATTTAAAGAACTTTTTTCTATATTTTGATAATATTGACGTAGGGTTTGAGGCCATTTGATTACACGAGAGTTCTAGTCTTGAGTGTTAATGTCCACCAGATGATCTTTCTAAGGGGCCCTAGTTCGTATTCACGCAGTTTCGGAGAAAAAATAAAAAATAATAATCTCCGAATGTCTAAGCTGACGAGTGCGACTTGAATACGAATCTGACACTTCTTGCTTCTTGTGTACCAACTTAGACAGTAGAACCTCTGGGCCACTGGAGGGGCCTATTAAGGTAGAGGGTTGATGCTGTCTTTGCTTTAGCATTTGTTTTAAAGATGCAATTTTAAATAAAATGCGATATTAACAAGAATGAAAAATGAGCAAATATATATATATATATATATTATTTTTCCTTTTTAATTACCTGGCCGTTTAACTGTTTGATTAAAAACTTTTATGCATACTTTTTTATTAAACTGTACATTAAACCAATTTATAACATGTTTATATTATGATTTTGAAATTGAACCTGCCACTCAAAATTAAAAAATTTCTTTTATAGCGGCCGAAACTCGTCTCGTTTTCAACATTTCTCGTAAGTTTGAACTTGCTTACCTTCTAAGAAAATGTAAGAAATCAATTCCATGTACCCTTGATATAGTAAAAGTCAAGGGAAAGAAATTAAGTTTAAAGTCTCTTTGAACTGAACCAATTAAAATAGTGCACATATTTCTTAAAACAAGATTTTAACGAAGGAGCTTTTGAAGAGACGGTGATAACTTTTAAAAGTAACTTCATTAAAGTTAACTCACATGCAATATTTTAGCATTGTGTTATTCTTGATAAAGTTATCACGAGGTACTTTAATTGACATAAAAATCTCATTTCGTAAATTAATTATATTATTTATTATAGTGTATGATTTTCCTTCCAGCATTTTCAACTCTTTATTAGTTGGTATATAATTAAAATTTTCTTTTAAGAAATGAAGCATATGTGTACATTTTCTCAAGGAAACAGAATATCAATTCAAAA
Source organism: Salticus scenicus (assembly GCA_963930645.1). Lineage (NCBI taxonomy): Eukaryota > Metazoa > Arthropoda > Arachnida > Araneae > Salticidae > Salticus > Salticus scenicus. The sequence goes on from OZ005651.1 coordinate 87,420,377, forward strand.
GTTGCAAAATATCTAAAGTACTTTAAGAAAATCCTGAATGAATTCTACAGTTTCGATTTGAATAGCTTCCTTAAAGCCAATGCTACTTCATGATTTTCTCTTATCTCAGTCAAGAGAAAAAGAAGAAAAGGAGTGGAAGAGAGAATAAAGCTCCAGGCTACCTCTGAAAGTAAAACAAAAGAAGTGAGATTAGTATGTTCTCACACATAATGTCTTCTTTTTGAAATAAAAACAGACGAGGCATGAAATAGACTAAAAGAGAAAAAAGCGTGAAATAGATTGAAGAGACTTTATCACAGATGGAACCTTTAAATAGTTTCTCAAAACCTGATAAAATATTGTATGACTATTTTGATTCAAGCTTGTTAATGAATTTCATATATTTCCTTTAAAACGAATCTAAAATATCTCTTTCCTCTTTTCATTTTCGGAAAATAATATTATTTTTCATATATTTTACAGATCAAAATCAGTTTTTTTTTCTTTTTTCTTTTTTTTTTTTTTCTTTTTCTCTTAGTAAGCTTACAAACAGGAATTTCAATTAACGTTTGTGTGGAAGTGACGTTGATCTTCCTCCTGGCATTATGGAATAACACGAATTGTTGATAATATAAATATCCCGGGGTTGATTGTCTTAAGAAGAGATTTTTATTAAGAAATGAAAAAGATATAAAAGATGATTTTAAAGTAGAAAAGGATATTTAAGTTTCTCAATGACAATGACCGTTGGAATAATAATGGTTTAGGAAACTATAAATTAATGGTCATTGAAACAAATTTTTCAAAAAATTTCTCTTCTAAAAAACATTCAAACTAAACAACATTACTAAGTATGTTGTTTGAAACTAAATAGATTAATAGACTTTATTGAAATTATCTAAGTTTTTAAACGAATAATTTATTGTACTTTTAAAATAAGTTGATTAAAAAAAAAAAAAAAAAAAAAAACCTCCTTTAACTTATTAATTATAAACCTTTTATAAGACAACTATATATATATATATATTTTATTTCCTTATTTGAGAGTAAACATATATATACATACACACACACAAGCCTCAATAAATAAATAAATAAATAAATAAATTAATTAAATTAATTAAATAAATGCATAATATTTTTAAGGTTAACATTTAAAACAATGTAAACCACTTTAAGAAAATTAATCCAAATTATCTTTACATGTTTATTTAATGGATGTTACTCTTACAGAGTTGCCAAATTTACAGATTGTAAATATCGATAATTTTTAATAGAAATTTTTGCTTTATTTACTAACAAAAATTCTGTGATTAAAGAAGAGGAAACTAATGGTTTTTAAAATCCGAAAAACTGGCAACTATGTTCTTTTATGAGCTTAATAATTGATTTATAAAAAATTACATAATAAATTTTTAACCCACTCTTTGGAATAAATAATAAGTTGAATAGTTTTAACACGCTTACAAATATTTGGTATTTAATAAGGAATATGTCCCTCTTTAGCTCTGCGGCCGAGCAGTTCTGCACTCAAAGCTGGTAGACGTGAGGTGCTGGGTTCGATCCCAGGTCGCGCTCCTTGGCCTAACCGTTCAGAGTTTTCCGTGGTTTTCTCCAAAAATTTTGTAAATGCGTTCAAGGACCCCTTAGAAAGACCCTAACGGAAGGCATTGCCCCTCAGGCTTAGCACCCTAGTGCAGTCATTCAGCCTTAATCCCCAGAACTCAACCTCTTCTTAGCTCTAATGCATATCGGAATCTATTTCCAATTATTAAATCATCAGACAAACGATCTGTTGGTGCAATTCTTGTTGCAGCGCAGCTCATATAGGTTTCTGAGATGAGTATTTTGTGCCGCTCTTAGAGGACGTTACACCTTAACAAAGAAAGATACGAAGAAGCTCTATCAGATTTAGATCAGGTTAACGAGCTTTTCCCTCTATTCAACTAATGCACTGGGTGACAAGAAATAACTTGGACGAAGTTTCAAACCAAATATCTGTAACTACCACTATCGCAAACTCATTTTGGAAGATGTTGTCTTACCTTGGTCGCAAAAGTTCTTTGGAAACAAAAGATGGACCTTCCAACAGGATTCCGCACCTGCACACAGAGCTAAAGGCACTCAAGATTGGTGCCAGACAAATTTTCCTGACTTCATTGGAGCTCAAGATTGGCCACCGTATTCCCCAGATTTGAACCGAATGGATTATTCTGTTTAGTCCATTTTGGAGACAAGGGTGTGTGCTAAATCTCATAAAACTTTGGCATCCGTAAAGGAATTCTTATTCAAGGAATGGGATAAATTATCAATAAGTGAGTTGCGGCCCATAGCCAAAAATTTTGTGACACGTTTAAAGCTCTGTATTAAGGCTAAAGGTAGCCACCTTGAAAATTTGTAAATATAATAGACACAATAATGTATTCATATTCATTGAAGTTTGGTCGTAATATTTTCATTAGCATTAAAGTTATAACGTATCATGTGTGTCCAAGTTATTTCTTGTCATCCTGTATTTATGAAGAAGATATATATGTCTCTAAGGATATATCGATGTCTTCCAACATTATCGTCCATCAGAAAAAAATTCTTACTAATAGCGGCAGAAAAGGATCTTACATGTTGATCAAGGATTTTATTGAATTATCTTTGATCAATCATATTGTCTCTATTTAATAGATGCAAGTCTGCATGACACCAAAATAAATTTTAGCCAACCGCATCTTTCAAGAATCGTTCAATAACATAGAATTTACAATGACCAATAAATTGTCCTTTTCGGATCAGAACACAAAAATCATATTCCAAAATGGTTCTAGACTCATAAAGTAATACTCGCAAATTTAAAATATTAATTAATTAAGTGGAACAAAGTTACAACTAAATCGGAAATTAAAAGAGAAAACTAAAATGACCCCCTCCTTTTTTTAGTTGTTAATAAATATATGATTTATTTTAATTTGTAGTATTACATTTAACTTTAATAAATATTTAATGAAAGAAATGAAGTGATTCATTATAAGCATATTCTAGTTATTAAAACTAACAAATTTTATTTTAAATTTGCTGCCTTTGCCCGTTTTGCTGGTCACTATATTTAAATAAATCCTTTTAATAATAATAAGTCTCATTTTTATAATTCCTATATTTATTAATAAGCCTCGAAAATATAAACAGTTACCGTTTGCTACAAAGGAATTTTTTTTTTAAGTAATTCCTTTGTAAAACATCAATTTCGAAAGCAACACTCTTCAACAAAAGGAAAATTGTTGTTCAGAGAAGAAAGCTTGTATTTGTTATACAGACGAATAAAATCTTTATCTGTAACGTGGAAAAGCCATCTGATATGTGTTATATATATAAATGCGAAATAGTACTGATTCACTCATACATCTATCAACTTAGACTTCAAATCGCTGAAACTATAAATATGCCATTTGAATTGTAGGGTTTTTTTCATGAAGTAGGGACCCATTAAAAACGGATTAATTAGCTCTTAACGGCCCTCTTTACTTACCGTCGCCGGAAGCCCGAGCCAATGTTATTCTATGGGGAAATTTTCTTTACAAATAACTTATTAATAAATACATATTTTTAAATTCTGTTTTCACATTCAGAAAATTCCCAACTGTTAAATTGACGGACCTTTTTTAAAAATGTATTTTTATTTTTATTTTTTTAATTTTTAATATTTTATTTTGAAATTGCAAAATGAAAAAAATTCATACATTGAAAATTCGTATTTTGCAGCTTCAAAAAAAAAAAAAAAATAAATAAATAAATAAAAAAAAAAAAAAATAAAATAAAATAAAAAAACAATTTTTTAAAAAGGGTCCGTCAATTTAACAGCTGGGAATTTTCAGAATGTGAAAACAAAATTTAAAAATATGTATTAGTTAATAAGTTATTTGTAAAGAAAAATTTCTCATAGAATAGCATTAGCTTCGGCTTCTGGCGGCGGTGAGTGAATTAATGCCTTTCAACCTTTTAACCATATCTCTGCGGTGGTTTTCATTAGAAGCTTGAAATTTGGTAAAATATTCCTCTTAGGCCCTAATTATGGTAAAATATAAGAATATTTGAAAGGAGGAGTCTAACAGTTCCACCCGTTCTTCGCACGGGGAAAATTGCAGTGATTTCCTGTAAAGGATTGAAAAAAAAGAAGTCTCCTCTTAGGCCATTATTAAGATAAAATATAAGAATCTTCCGAAATTTGACACTTAAGGTCTAGCATTTTAACCCGTTCTTCCCACGTGGAAAATCACAGTGGATTAATTCTAATAAATTTCTTAGCAGCTTTAACAAAGCTTGGTCTTCATTAGAATTCACAATAAACAGAATAAACAATCTCTTGCCAACAGGCCAAGTTAATTGGCTTTGCTTTCAACTTTTCTTGTTTAATTTTTCCCCATGCGAAGAATGTGTAGAACTGCTAGTTTTATTATAATTTGGAGTTAAGATTACTCTTTCACACTATTTATTCTATCGATAACAAATAAAAGTCCCAGACAGTCATAGTAAAGCGTAGTATTTTTTACATTAAAATGCACTTTCCTTATCGAATGACTTCTAAGAAATGACGTCATTTACAAAGACGATAGTACTTCATTTGAGAGATTTTCTAAAAGTGACGACATTTTAATAGATTATAAAAATTATTTTGATTTCAATTATAATAAAACACTACGTTACTTGGACGTATTCACAATAAAATGTTTAAATCGCATGAATAAAATTTTGACGAATGGTAATTTTAGATTTTTTTTTTTTAAATCATTTTATCCCTTTTCAATTTAAACTTTCATAAATCTCTAATTAGTTCTTAGCTGTAATTTTATAGATGGTGAAATAATATTATGAATATTATAAATACTTTTTATTGAGAGAAATTCTCACTTGATTCTCTAGGATTAGGTCAATAGCGAATATTATAGTAACTAAAACTCACCTCCTGAGTTCGCATTTTTTTTGCAGAGATTTTTAATTAAGTTTCCCCCCATGATAATATATTAAAAAGATCTAGAATTCTAATGGGGAATTTTAGAACTCGTTAGCAAAGGGAACTAGAATTAAAGATGACATGGAACTATTTTTACTAGAGATACAATTTAGTTTCCAGATATCAGTCGCAGATTTTTTTTTTTTTTTTTTTTCAGTGCAAGGACTTCCAAGAAACAAAGTTTATCATCTCAAAAACACATCGAATCTAAGAATTTACCAAAATCATCCGAGTACATTATATTATTATATATAAAAAAAAAAAAGAAGTTCCTACCATTTTTCCTGGGGAAAGTGAGTCCACCTTTAGGGGTGAGTGCCAGACCGTCGCCAATTGCCCACTGCGCAGCACTAGTGCGACGTAAAACCCAACAAACCAACCAACCAACCTAGGGAAAGTCCGATTTATCAGTAAACGCGAAATGTTTTAAAGAGAATGTCAGATTTTTCTGCTTAAAATTCAACTGTAAACTCAAAAATTCCCTAAATCAAAATGTTTATCATTAAATAGTTTCTACGAAAACTATGTCTCTATTATATTTCCTCACGTGCAAAATAAACGTTAACAGTGAAATCTAATTTTTATGAAAAGATAAGTTTCTCATCTCAAAAAATCTTTAATGCTAAGATTTTATCAAAACCGTTAGAGTCATTTCCTAGAAACTTTCTGCCGTAGTTCGCAACGGGCGGAGTGAAGGCTAACTCTGAACGTTAGCTTTTCTGAAGATAGGGAAAATTCAGTTTGATTTATCATCTAAAAACCCACAAACCTTAAATATTTATCAAAATCGTTCGAGCAGTTTACAAGAAAAGCAAATTCTAGCAATACTTTGCCACGGTGGTGTGAGGGTTAACACAACAGTGAACGCTAACTTTACTGTTTTTATTAAAATCATTCGATTTATTTCTGAGAAAATTCATTTTCTGCCATACTTTTCAACAGACGGAAAAGAGTTAACGGCAAAAGCTAATTTTCGTAAAGATGAGGTTAAGTCAGATGTATTTGTCATCTCAATACACATTTTAAACTAAGTTTTTATCAAAATCGTTAAAACTATTTCCCACACAAAGTTTCAGTCATATTTTTCAATGGGAAGAATAAGAGTTAATAGTGAAAGCTAATTTTTCCAGAAGATGAAGATAAATCAGATGCGATTGTCGTCTCAAAGCAGCCTTATTTCTAAGTTTTTATCAAATTCAATTGAACTATTCTCCAGAAATCCGGGAATATACCCAATCTCCGCCACATTTTTCAACGGTTGAAATGAGGTTTAAGAATGAATGTTAATTTTCCCAAACATGAAGATAAGTCAAATGGGTTTGTCGTCTCAAGCAATCTTTAACCCTAAGTTTTTACTCAAATCGTCATATTCATTTCCTAGTAAATGCAAATTCTGTCATATTTTTCAACCGGCGGCTTGTGGATTTGTAGCGAAAGCGAAAATTCCTGAAGATGGGGAGAAGTCCAATAAATTTTTTACCCCATTATGCCCTTAACCCCAACCTTTCTCCGAAATTATTTTATCTGTTTTAGAGTAATCCCAATTTCTGCCACATTTTGCAACAGGAAGATAAAGGGTTAACACCAAACGCGAATTTCCAAACATAAGAATGAATCTAATCTATTTTTCACTTCAAACACCCTTAATCCTAAACTTTCGTTAAAAAATTGTTATATTTATTTTCGAATGAACCCGTTTTTTGCCAAATTTTGCAACCGGTGGATAAAGTGTCAACAGCTAACGCAAAATTTCCTGAAAATGAGGATAAGTCTAAGTAATTTTTCACCCCAAATGTTCATCAAAACCTTTATATTCATTTTCAAATACACCCAAATTCTGCCATATTTTCTAACCACTAGATAACAGCGAAATCCAATTTTCATGAAGATCAGGAACACTTAATACCAAAAGTTCTTCAAAATCGTTATATCCATTTTCTTCCATATTTTACAGACGGAAGTTAAAGGAGTAGAAGTAAGCACGAGTGTTGTTCAGAAGATGAGGATACGTCTAACTGATTTTATAATCCCCAAAAAACTTAATCCCAAACTTTCATCCAAATCTTTACATCCATATCCGAATAAACCCAATTACTGTCGTAATTTGCAACCAGCTGATAAAGAATTAACAGCGAGAGGAAATTCTCCTGAAGATGAAAAAAAGATCTAATCGATTTTTCACCCCAAAAAACATTTAATTCCAAACTTTCATCAAAATCGTTATCTTCATTTCCGAGTAAACCTAATTTCTGCCACATGGTGAAACTGGCCGATAAAGGTTTTACAGTGAACACGAATTTTCCTTAAGATGAGGCTATGTCCAGTGGATTTAGTTTCTTAAAAACACTTAACCCCAAACTTTCATCAAAATCGTTATGTCCATTTTCGAGTAAACCCAATTTCAGCCATATGTTGCAAGTGGCCGATAAAAGATTAACAGAGAACACGAATTTTACTGAAGATGAGGCTATATCTAATCGGTTTAGTTTTCTAAAAAACATTTAACCCCAAACTTTCATCAAAATCGTTATATCAATTTTAGAATAATCCCAGTTTCTGCAGTATGTTGCAACTGGCCAATAAAGGGTTAATAGCGAATGCGAATTTTCCTGACGATGAGGATATGTCTAACAGATTTATTTTCTAAAAAACACTTAACCCCAAACTTTCATCAAAGTCGTTATGTCCATTTTCGAGTAAACCCAATTTCAGCCATATGTTGCCAAGCGGCCGATAAAAGATTAACAGAGAACACGAATTTTCTTTAAGATGAGGATTAGCGCAATCGTTTTTTTCACCCCAAAGAACTCTTAACGCCAAACGTTCATCAAAATCCTTAGAAACGTTCCCGACACATCTAAGACAAATATATATATATATATATATATATATATATATATATATATATATAAAGTCAGGCGATTAACTCGTTTAATATAAGAGAAGGATACTTGTATTTCCAACATAACTCTGAAGCAATATTGAACTATTTTAATGTAAAATATGTGCGATATACAAAATGCATTAAGTTACTGAAAAAAGTTATGTAAAAATTTAACATAATAATATTTCGAAAATTGATGTCTCTCATACGTAAATAATAATTTAGTTTAAATATAACAATGAAAATACAGAACTGAATCATTCTTCTAAATTGCAATGATTTGACCAAGTATTTCACAGTAAAGGGAACTAGACAATTATTTTTTTTTTTCATTAATTGGCGAAATTCTCCAAATAAATAGTTTTAGGAATAATTTAGAGCACTTGTCTAGAACCAAAAAAAAAAAAAAAAAAAAAATTAAATTGAATGAGGAAACATAATTGATTAAGACAACCCTACAGAACTGCTTAAAAAGAAAAAAGATACTTAATTATTAATTTATCTTATTTAAAACAAATAAAGCAAAGTATTTTGAAATTACTAACGGATTAATTTCTGCAATATTTATTACTTATTTTGTTATTGGTATAAAAGAAAATGACTTTGAAGACACTAAAACTGATTAAAAGTGAACTATTTATGCACAAATTTGCCTTAATCAATCTTTAGCGCGTTTTGTAAAATAATAAGGCTACAAATTATATTATTCTACGTGAATATAATGTTTAGGAATAATATTTATTTCTTTGTAAATATATAGATAAATAATAAGATTGCTAACTTAATTATTCCATGAATTATACCAGTTATACAATCGTTTTTGTGAACTATCTTTTGGTAACACATTTCTTTTCTTTTCTTTTCTTTTCTTTTTTTTTTTTTTTTTGGTTGGGCCAATTTTAAAAGTCATTCTAAAATAAATAGAAAAGAAAGATAAGTTTAATGAAATTTTTTTTTCCCGCTAAATCTACCTACATTTTGATTATTTATGAGCTACTTCGTGGACCAGAAAAATCTGTTCGTAGTTAAATACAGATGGCGAATAAGAGTGCTGCCGATAGTCCTCATTCGACAAAACACAAACGCACCAGTCTCTAAAATAAAACCAGCTAGCAATGTACCCAATTGTAGAATAGTAACAAAAACTGAGAGTTTGTTCAACTTTAATGCGAAATCGCTAAATAGAAATTAAACGGTTATCATTATGCAGTTTCCATATTACAAATCTTGCAAGCTTTTCACAATATTAAATTTTAATTAAATAGCCATATCTTGAGTTAAATGCGGCAGCATAATTAACAACAGTAAATATAATTTATTATCAACAGTAAATGATATTCCATATGATAGGTTTTGTTGACCGAAATGGTCGACGAGAAAACACTCAGCAATTAGAAAGTATATTTAAAGCATTGCATATTTAAAGCATATTTAAAAATTGCATATTTAAAGCATTATCTCGTAAGTACTGCTCGTGCTCATACGTGGCACAAAGCTTAGCTCTAGATCCGGTATCCAAACGCTATTAGGGTATGCTGTTGTCGAGATATAGTCAACTTGTGTATTTTAGAAACCATGATTTATTAAATAATAAATATAACTGTTGTCAACTCCGAATTTATGTTATCGAAATTGTCATTGTTGAAAATTCTTATACAATTGAAGTTATACCTTTCTTTTTTTAATAAAAACCTTGACTTTAGACTCAATTACTCAAAACCATTCAACGAATTAAGGATTGTAAAACATTGGTTGCCATGGATCTAGGTTCAATTACTAGCCTGGTCGCGTTTCAACTTTTTGTTAATATTAATTTGGCCTTTCTATCCGAAATTTATTATTTACATTTGTTCGAAGTCCTAAATCCTAATGAATATGTAATGAACTCCTAAAATTCAAATACTATCTATGGAAAATATAGAATATCCTACTAAAATAAGGTTGATGAAGAAAAGAACTTCATACTGATGCTATTAAATTAATGATTTGCATTCGTATTTCATTTACTTACATATGTATTTATATTTCTTTTCGAAGAATTTATAACTGTTTTTTAATTACTTACTGTAGAAAGGTATCTATCAATTTCTTCCTAAAGTATAAAACATATTTTAAATCAGTAAAGTTTTAATACGTTTGCCATGATATATTCCTAAATATTTTTATAAATCTCAAGTCCATGAAATTCCAACGCAGCGTATGAAAAAAGTCATGAGACGATATATATTCAATACGCATCTTTTTTTTGTTCTGATTACATTAAAACAAAATTCTTAATAAGTTCTCTAATGCAGTATTTTCTCTTCTGTAAAAATTTTAACTATCATTCCTTATACATACAAGTTTTCGAATCAAAATTTTCATTGTCTATTTTTTTTTTTTTATTCTTTATATTTCTGTATGAGTATAATGTTTCAAAACATCTAGATGGCAACTTATTTAAACCAATCAATCAAATTAGTTGGACCTATGTTTAAATGTAACTCATGTATCTTTATCGTAGCTATGTAATTTTTACATGAACTTTTACTGATATTTTAAGGATGTGCAAAATGTGCTCCAGATGAAAAGAAAAAAAGCAGTTTGAAAAAGGTTACTAAAAAAACTTTTTTGTAATTTAATCTCACTTGGACACTTAACTTATAAAATATAAAATGAGCAATAAGGAGCAATCTTTAGAAAATCGATTTTTTAATTTTAAAAATATGGAAAGTAAAATTTGACGCTGTTTTATAACTATTAAAAAATGATTAATCAACTATTTTTAAAAATATTAATCTTCAAAAAAAGTAATTATTAAAAATTACTTAATTATCTCATACTAATACCCTGAATACCTCTAAGCTGATAGCGAGAAAGAGCATAATTTTAAAATAAATAAATCATGCTTTTATCAGACCTTTCCTCTCCAGAGTTAATTAAACAGATAAGAGAATAATTTCACTCTTTTTTTTTTTTTTTCATTTTAAATAATTTAAGTTCTAAGAAAGACAAAGTTAATGCTGACTGAAGTGTGAACTTAATAAAACTTAATTATATAATTAAATAACAAAAAGAATGTGATGCTTTCATTAAGGCAGCTAAGTATTCAATTATCTGTGCAAGTCGGTAGGCTTGATCGAATTTACTTTAAATGTTTCTAGGAAATGAATTTTACAATTATGTTGTAATGCATACAATATATATATATATATATATATATACATATACGATTCAAAGTAAAAAAGTAATTTAACATTTTAGAAAATATAAATAACTTGGACGTGCAAAAGGTTTTATGAGTATATACACGGAATAAAGACATTCAGGACTGCATTAATGCGAATTCTACTGATTTCAGTTTAATTGTTTCCATAATGACATTTAAAAAAAGTTAATCCCAGTTTTATCTGTATAAGATAGACAAATTTTTCATTAACTTTAACAGAATCATATATCTTTGTGTAATTTCGAATATTTATTGAAACAAAATACGGATAAAATACAAATGGTGGGTAGAATAATATTCACATTTTCTATTTTACACGTTTTGTCAAACATCTACAGAAATAGAGTTCAACTCAGTTATTGCGTCCTAACTTGCTTATAACGTCAAAAATATTTGTCCTGTTCAATAATACAAAGCCTTTAATGTTAACACAACTTGTTTATAACGTTTTATGTGGCCTCGGTTTTAAAGTAAAAAATATACACATATTTCATCTTTTTTACTTTCTTTTATATTAAATAGAAGAATGTATTGGATTCTTAAAAATTTTTGACTTCGTGTTTTAGATGGATTTACGCGTTTTAAGATGTCTAGAACAAAATTTGACAATTTCTAGAAAAAGGCTGTCTGTGTGTGAGTATGACAAACATTTTGTAGTAAATATATCTCAGGAACTACTGCACAGAATTTTATCCAAATGGATGTATAGTTGCACCTTAACATTAATTAATGTCTATGAACTTTTTGGTGAAAATCGTCCAATAGGTAGCGTTGACATTAAGATTTTTGTAAAATTTTAACAGGGCGATACAGGACAAATTTTCCTATAAATGTGCACAATGAGAAATACTTTTAACATATTATTATGAAATTAAAAAGCATTACTGATAGTTATAATAGTTAACTAGGAAAAAAGTTTGGACACGCAGGAGCAAAAGTTTTCCCCGGCAAAAAAGAACTTGTCAACAGTTTTAAAACGAATGGTTGAACCACTGATCTGTGATAATTTTAAACAAAGTTATCTATTTCTTTCAAACATGAAAATGCACGCGCGCGCACACACACATAAACACACAAAAAAGTGAATTTTTTAAAAATATTGTTAGTAGTGCACAGAATCGACTTTTTTGGATATTTAGCGTTGTAATTTTCTGTGAGGAAAATCATGTGAATTCATCATGGAAAATAATTTTAATTAATAATAACTTTAATAAACTATTTATACTGAGTGAATTTTTATAAGAAAATAGAGAAGAAAGTTTTGTGATGGCCACAACAGACTAGTTTATTTATTTATTTTTCATTTTGAGAATAACACAGAAAAGTAAAATAAATTCAAGGTACGTTTTTGCATTACTTTTTTAAGAAGTATTTAGTGTTTAACAGAACAATACTTACATTATGTTTACACGTAATTTTGTTTTTTTTTACACGTAATTTTACATTAAGTTTACACGTAACAGTAATAAACATCATATCTAACCTGAATAATTTAACTGTAAAAGATTTTTTTCCTGAAAAATAATGCATTTTGATAGTCATACAACAATTTTATAAAACAATAATTACTCTTTCATTGTCCAATAAAAAAGTTCTTACTTTTGTTGTTATGTCAGTTACATAGAGCGATTTCGCCTGCTCTTAAATAAAACTTACTGTAGTCAGCTATAGTGTCAGAAACCTTTCGGTGCTTTGGATGACGTTATAACCGAGTTCGACTGTATTTAGAAAATTACCTCAAAACTTCATTGATGTAAAGTACATGTTACCCTTTATACATTTCAAGGAATGTTTCGCTCTGAAGATGTCGAGTACTATGAGAGAAACGTTTACACTTGTACGTATACAAAAGGTGTAGGAATAGATACTTCAAATTATCAGCCACGTGTCCAATTCGTATGCTGTTTACTGCAACAGATGTCATTACAACCGGATTTGAATGTACGTTGATTATTCACGATGAATGTAGTTTTACTAAAGAAGGCATGTATGACACTGATAATCGTTAGGTGCATATCCAGAAATCCGCGTGTCAAATGTTCGCATTCTTATTAGTACCAACTCAGCCTTAATGTGTGGAATGGAATATTTATGATCATTTGGTTGTCTCATATCTTCTGTTGGTGGCCGTGGTAGCCTGTTCGGTAGAGCGTCGAGCTCGTAATTGGAAGATTGCGAGTTCGATACTGGATCAAGTCGAAGACTACCGTGTATCCTAATGGTGACTGGTGCATCTAAAATCCGTCATTGCATTGCAGTGTCCTGCATTATATCATATAAATTATATCTCTGTGTGTCACCGAAGCGGGGGAACCATCCACTTCGTGGAGGATCAAATTTGTGATGGCGTGTCTCAGGACCATCTTTAGGGGTGAATCCCAGACCGTTGCTAATTGCCTCTAGTGTAGCACTAATGCAACGTGAAACCTAATCAACCTCAACATATCTTCTATCAGGTAGACTGAACAGTAGAAAATACCTGCTGGTTTTTAAAAAAAGGTCTTATCGGAGGTTTTGGAATCTGTGCCAGCTGACATGAATGTATGCATGTAGTTCAAATATGACAGAACACCCCCACGGTTGCGTGTTTTGTGTTTTTCCCTGACACTCGTGCTAATATGGGCTAGAACCCCTAAGAAAGATTCCCACGAAGGCATCCCACCCAGGTCTAGGTCTTATGTCTGCATAGATTACTATATGTATACAATCTGCATTAATATGTACATACACACATGGGGTACCACCACATCTCAATGTATTTGGGGTCGTAACTGTTTAGATTCTACCAAAACAAACATGGATTAGTTAAGGAGGTTCCCATACTTTCTCCATCACGATAGCCGGTCTCTCCTGTCTGGATTTCTTTTTTCCTGTGGATCTATTTATAAAATCTGATCTATGAAAGTTCCATCCAGTGTTGCCAGATTTTACGACTTTTTTATTCAATGGTCACCAATAATTTTAATATATTTTATATACACTATAGACGATTAATCTTCGAAATCATTAAGCAACTGCTACACTTGAAATTTAGGGGTGAAATTTGAATAAAAAAGTCGCGAAATCTGGAAACATTGGTTCCATCAACTGATTCGACGACCTTGTTGCGTGGCTAGGTGATGTTGCCGATGAAGTTCGAGAGATGCTGGTGTTTTCGGTAAAGGTCGCCCCTCTCTACAGCATAAGTATGAGGCCTTTATTGTTTCTGACTGTCACTAGCTTGAGTAATTCCTGTAAATGTGTACTTCTTATTGCACTTACTACCAATAATTTTTTTTTGTACATTTTCTGTTATTTAAATATTTATTTTTTGGTCACAGAGTGGATCACATTGCGTTCAACGAATGCATTGCATGACGAGCATTGCATCTTTCAATGAGTTCTATTAACCTCTTTAACTTTTTACCATGACTTCAGAATCAACCTACATATGCATCTTCTATCTTTCTGTCTTTTGTACACACACACATATTCTAATGGTTACCTTTGATTTATTTATTCAGTTTATCTATTAATGACAGTACACACATTGTTATAAGTAAAATAATTACAAAAAATAGATTAAACTCTCTTAAGGATGCATAATACATTATAACTAGTTTAAAAAGAGGAATTGGAGTTTTAAATCTGTATTATAAAAATTCAAGTATTTTTAAAAAAATTCTCAAGCATACTTTTGAAAGGGAAAAAATGATTTAAAAAAATAATAAGATTTCACGTCCCTTTAATTTAGAAATATGTATATTTAGGTATAGAAATAGTTATGATACGGGAGTTTTTAACAAAGATTAAATGTAGCAAATTATTTTATAGAAATTTAAATATGCAAGGATTTTTTCCCCCATATTAAATATATATATATATATTTCTAATATTAATAATATTTTTTATATTCACGTTTTCACTTTTTTTTACAAAAAGTAGTTAATATTTCACTGTTTATTCACTAAATACATTTATGAATACAAATTTTAATTATTACAATAAACGAACACTGGTTAAAAATAACTAATTAAAAGATAATTAAATGTCATTTAAATTAAAAAGAAAAAGTAAAAAAATACTCCATTCAAAAATTTGGTATTTTATATAAAAGTTTGAACTTACATTATATTAAAAATACTACCCTAAATTGCCCCAATTTACTGAATTTATTATAGTTTTGGTAGCTAAATATGCATGGTACAAGCCACTTTTAAGGGCAAAAACAAGAAGTAAAATGAAAATATTTTGTTGATATTATTGCATTTATTTTAATTACTTCTGTCTAAATAACATTCGACTTTACATCTTTTCATGATTTACATTAAAAAAAAAAAAAAAAAAAAAAAAAAAACTACATCAAGAATTACAGTCGAGTTTGAAACTAACACTTTAGTAGCATCAATGTCAACTGTATAACATTGAAAATTTTATGACGTCAATGAGGAAAAGTTCAAAATACATCATTTAATTGTAGATAAATGCCACACTTTGCTAAGTTTCAAGTGATCTTTGTTAGACATATTTAAGTTTATTTTTAGAGATCAAAGATTTATGAAAAATAATACGTGATTAAGAATGTCTCTTTAAAAGCGTTGAAAAATGCTCGGAGAAAGTTGAAATGTAAGTATTGTTTGCTAAAGTATTGATTTTTATGTCATTTTCTGTAAGCTTTTGATTATGATTATAGATAGCGACGCGTCATTAAAAATGCACCTATTCAAGTCTTAGATAATGCTCAAATTTATGAGTTTATTCCATTACTTTAAGGAAGATAGATGTTTCCACTTTTGAAGCAATGTATTGTCCCTCAAATAAACTTTATCTTTGGGAAACATTAGTTACAAATTACAGAAGTGTTGACGATGTGCCAAATGAATATTTGTTTTCGGAAATGAAAATTTAGTATATTTATAATTAGGAAAATTTAATTCCCGTTTCTAAATGTATATTTAACTATAATTTATATGAAATACATATATTTTGAAGTCCTTGAAGTAAATAATGCAAATGTTGCTTATTAAATAAAAATGAAATATTGTATTATAAAAGATAAATAATTGTATATTTAGTTAACGTTTTTACAATAGTTTACATAGTAAAGCTTATGTATTATACGCAATTCTGTGACACATATTAAAATCCCATATTAGTTACAGTGACAATTTTTCAAGTAACAATTTATAAAATAAATAAATTAAATAAATAAATTAAATTAAGTTACATAAAAAAATGTAAGAAGGGTTTCGGATGATTTTGTTAGCCTGAGTACGCTTTATTGCGTACTGTTCGATCAATAAAGTTTCAATTCTCTATTCCAAATATTCAGAAAAATTTATGTGCTAATAATAATGAATATAATGAATATTTGCAAAAAAGAATCTGCTAAATATTCTTACTTGCAAAGAATCTGCAAAGTATCTTGCAAAGAATCTGCTAAATATTCTTACTTGACTTTTTTTCCTTTTTTACGGGCGTTTATTAATAATTAGTAGGGAATAGGATAGATATATTGCTAACTACTATACTTTATTACTATTATACTGTTAAATATTTTTTTTTAATATAAGCATTCATTAATAATTAGGAAGAAATATGATAGATATATTGCTTATTATTATACATTATTACTAATATACTGCTAAATATTTTGCTTTTCTATGGGTATTCATTAATAATTACTAAGGAATATGATAGATATATTTAATTGCTATTATACGTAAGTTTAACTTTTACTGAAACCTTACATGTGAAATATGTTCATATAGTGTGATTTAACTATTTGATAAAGATACTCTCCAGACTATTAAAATAACTTCCCCTAAATAATATTAGTTTATAACACACTGTAATTTATGAACACATGATAACATTTTGATTATGATATGTATGGATCAGAAATGATTTAACTTATACGTAATTTTTATGTGATATTTATTTAAAGCTGACGAGCATATTCACAGTTTTAACTTCGAAAAGATAATGAAAATTCTGGATTGTCTGTCTGTATACATATTTAAAAGCATATATCATTCAGATAACCAATATCGGAATTTTAAGAATATGATCAAGTTATCTTGATTTCTCTATTTATAAATTTACATTGTTCATAGTCTTGTCCAAATTCTTAAAGAATTATTTAAGATAGTATAGAGAAAGGTGTCTTACGGTCTTTAATTTGTGTACCATTAATTTTATATAGCATTTTTTTCTCATAAAATAGCCCTATCCATTAAAGAAAAAATTCATTTTTAAATAAAAGTAGAGTCCTTGAAAAAAGGCGGGACTGTGGGAACCCTGCACTGTAAAAATGTTCCACAAAAAAATGATTTATTAACCTTTTATTTTCCTCTCACTTTATCATTTATTTATAAAACAATAGAAACATCGTAAATTTGGAATGATTTCTTTAAACCGCGCCTAAAAAAATTGTTGTACAGCGATTTAACTGGAGTGAGGTCAATTAACCGTAATTCTGCTTCTATAGTTTGTCTGTTTGGTAAGGTCGAAATTTTAAATTTCTTTTATGGCAGATTGGATTCAGCATTCCTATAAAAGAAAAAGTAATTCAGTACAGTCCTCGTATCCGGAATGAAATTATACACTGTTAAAAATTTTAACAGAAAACTACTGGTAATCATTTATCTTAAGTCTTATGTAAAATTACAGAGAAAAATATACGGAGAAAATTTCCATTCAAATAACCGTTTTCTTACGGTGAAAATTTTTTCATTGTTGGAGATTTTCTGGATTCTATGAGACATTAAGAACAACTTAGAAATTTAAATTGTTTTTCCATGAATAGTGCTTTTAACGATAATTTTGGGAATCAATTAATACACTTAACATCATTTAATTCTGCTTTACGAAAGAAAATATATTTAATTCTGCACACAGAAAAATAAATTGGTCACAGCGACCTGGCAAAATGCTCAACTGACAATACAGAATTGACTAACCAAAATAGCTGACTAGCCAAAAAGTGTACTTGCTGAACTAGTCTCCAAAACTGAAAAGTGTACTTGCTGAACTAGTCTTCAAAACTAAAAAGTGTACTTGCTGAACTAGTCACCAAAACTGAAAAGTGTACTTGCTGAACTAGTCTCCAAAACTAAAAAGTGTACTCGCTGAACTAGTCACCAAAACACTACTCCAGACTAGGAAGGTTAATATTATCAGACAAAGAAGGCTAGTCGACAATCATAATTATCTGACCAGGAAGGTTAGTCAACAACCGCAGTTTCAAAGACAAGGCATGTTAGTCAGAATCTACACTTGATTAAGAAAGTTAGTCAACACAACAGATCTCAGGTATCTGACTAAGAAAGCTAGTCAATTTTCAAAGAATATTTGAAGAGGCAGGATAGTCAAGATTATTTGCCTGACTAACCTGTCTGGTAATATCTGAAGAGGAAAACGAGTTTCTATTTGATTAAGCTCCCTCATAATATTTGTGGAGGAAGATTAGTTAGGAAAAAAAAAAAAAAAAAAATGACTAGCCTGTCTCATAATATTTGAGATAGGTTCATACTTGCCAACATATCAGTTTTAAAAATCAGTAGATTTTATCGGGGAAAAAAAAAAAAAAAAAAAAACAGTAGAGATTTTGTAAATTGACATTTTTAACGATAGAGACTGAATTTATATAAATATATGGTAGACAAAAAGAAAAATATATGAATATTTACAAAATATTTTCCATAAATAAAAATTTTCTTTAAATAAAAATCACTCATCTTTCAAACGAAAACAAATAAAATATTGAGATTATGTGTATTAAAGAATTAATTTCAAATCCTAAAAATTAGGGGAAAAAAAAATATTGCCAATGATATTTACTTAAACACAAATTTTTACATTTTATAGCAGATTTTGCTTCATTAAGAAAATAACAATTAAATTGTTATTCATAGAATTGTTAAACTAAATTTTCACTGCATTTAGAAATTAAAATGTTCTCCAGATTTTTATAAGATAATGAGGATCAAAATTCAGTTTTTAATTATCTTATCTGACTGAAAATACACTCACAATGACTATGTAAATATACTATTTAATTACAAAGCATTATTTACAAATCTGGTGTGAAAAACTACACGACTTCCATTACCCACTATTTCACGAATTATACGCATTTTTACTTTCATTACCCGACTACCGTAGGTAATGGAAGTATTGTATTCGGTCCAAAAATTCAATGTCGAGTTTTCGCTTGATTTACACGTTTTAAGGTCTCCTGAGTCCAAATCAGTAGTTTTTGGCAATAGTGTGTATGTGTGTGTATGTATGAATGTTCGAACGAAATCTTCTGGTTATGATATCTCCTAAACTAATAGAGATAAAACTACGAAACTTCAGCATTTTGGCAAGTCTGGTGTACAGATGAATTTCTGGTGTTCAGGCGCCCTGTATAAATAGCTTAATTTCAGGTCTCGCAAGTGCGTACCTTTAAAAACGGCTGTACGGATTATTTTCAAACTCGCTATAGTAACTCACTTTTAAATATGCTTTTGTATGTAATTATTGTTTTCCGTTCAATAATTGAGTACGCCAAGTTTTGGTAAAAGTTGGTATCTCAAAAACGGCTCTAACGATTTTCTTGAAAATTGTTACATAAATCCATTTTAGATATCCTTTCTCATGTATTAAGTGGATGTTACAGGAAAAATAACAGTCATCCTGATTAGGTAGGTCAGTTTTAGATCTCGAAAATTGGTGTTTGAAAAAATAACTCATCCCCCCCCCTTATTTTTTAACTCGCTATATAAATTCTGTTTTACATGTTTACATATGTGTATATATATATAGATATATATATACATACATGCATGCACACATACACACACACATATATATATTAGCTTTCTCTTATAGGAAGTTTGTTTGGTGTCTACTTCGTTAGGTCAATTTTACGTGTTCGCTGACCACATTATTTCTAAAAAATGCGTATAATACGTGTAATAGTGGGCAATGGAAGCCGTGTGGTTGTTTCACACCAGACTTTTTTTTTGAGAAAAGTGAGTTAAAATGGCGAGTTTGAAAAAAATCCGTACAGATGTTTTTAAAGGAACGCGCTTGCGAGACCTGAAATTGAGTTATTTATACAGGACGCCTATCAATTTTCCTGAACTAACCAACTATATCATTCGAAAGGACTTCTAATAGAATGTTTATATAGCAAATTTGAAGAAAATCGTTAGAGCCGGTTTTGAGATACGGACTTACGGTCCCACTTCTGGTTTCTGATGTCCCACTTCCGGTTTTTAAATTTTTATGAACATTTGGAAAATGCATCTGTACACCAGACCTGTCTTAATTCTGAAGTTTTGTAGTTCTATCTTTATTAGTTTCGGAGATATGATAGCCAGGAGATTCCACACACACACACACACACACTTACCAATTGCCAAAACCACTTTTTTGGACTCAGGGGACCTTAAAACATGTAAATCAGGTGAAATCTCAATATCGAAGTTTTGGACCGAATACAATACTTCCAGAGCTGCCAACCTAATCCGGCAAATTGTTAGTACCGCCCCTTTTTCTACACCACTTAATTTTTAAAGCAATTTTCTTCAAATGTATTTACGATGAATTAAGAAGAAAAAAACTCTAAGAAATGACTGGTGTAGAAAAAGGGGCAGTACTAACAATTTGCCGGATTAGGTTGTCAGCTCTGTACTTCCATTACTTACGGTAGTAGGGTGATGGAAGTAAAAAATCCAAAAATTTAAGTTTTTTTTGAGTTAATTAAAATCAATATTGTAATTTTTACACATACATTTAATAAGCCTCATTTCATTATTATATGTATTCTCTGTATATTTTCCTCTATATATTTTACAGTAAAATTGCTCAATTTTACAATTTTTCTTGTAAGTTCCTAAAAACAGCAGACCAGTAGAAATAGCTAAAAAAAAAAAAAAAAAAACGGTAGTCTACTGGTAAAAACAGTGGAGTTGGCAAGTAAGCAGATTAATCAAAATTTTAATTGGTTAAAATCCTTCATATTTTATGAAGAATAAGAGATTCGTGCTTGTTTTCAGGGGTTTTTGTAAAAGCAGTGTTATTAGTCTTAACCTCTTTACTTTTGTAATTGTTTAATCTTTTCTCCCCTTTAAGGTGTTCAACCTTGAAATACATTTAAAGAACTTTTTTGGAAAATATTACTTGTCTATCAATTAAAAAAAAAAATACTCATAGCTGCCAACTTCTTCAAATTATTCCGGAATGTTGTTAACATTCGCCCTTTTCTTCATACCATATTCTTTCTAGAATAATCTTCTTTAGCATGTAATTACAATTAAATATGAAGAAAATTACTCCTCAAAGAATATGATTTGAAAAAAGGGCATTACTAACAACATTCCGGAATCAATTAAAAATGTTAGCAGCTATGAATACTGGAAATTTAACAAACCACTGAAACAAAGAATTCGCTAGTTTAAACATTCTTCCCTACATTTATTTATTATAGAATAACGCAAGCATTTATCCAACACCTTCTTATCAAGACCTTCCAAATGGATTGTGGCGCCACATGATTTAGTCCATTTTTTATGCACATCCTCATACATGGATTTAGAATTATTTTTAGAATTTATTATATTTAGAATTTTTTTTTTCTCCTCGGTGCTTTCGTTTTATACGCTGTGGTTACAAAAATAAATATAAACCTTTTTTTTTAAGTTCCTTTTTTTAATATTACCCATTTCATTCCCAATTTTTTCCCTCCATAAAACAATAAATCTTATATTTAGTCATAAATTTATTTCAAAGGTAATATATATATATATAAATATTTTAAATAGGAGTAATAGCAGAGTACGAATTAATATAGCTAACAAAGCAACTGAGAGGTGTTTATTTATGTTTAATATAACCACTGATGCCATTAATAATCACAACTTTTCAATAAATAAAAATATGAAAATTTTGGGAAACATACATGTTGTAATTAGTTAAAATACAAATTATAAACATTAAAAAATAAAATAAAAAATGTTTCAAACACTTAATTTACTTAACCCTTTACATACCAAATCACCTTATTTTTGTAAAAATAGTTTGAAACTTTTTTATTATATTTCTTTGCTGCAAGAGAAACATCTCATATTAAATTTAGTATAGAAACTATAGGGACTTTGAAGTTCCAATGAAAGCCTGTAGTAAATTTAGGCTATATTGAGGAATTTTTTTGGGAGGACTTTAAAGTCCCCATGGGATACAAAGGGTTAAGCCACCTGAATATATGCATATATTTTTTAAATAATGGATTTTTTCACCAGATTAAAACTATAAACAGGTACGACGATACAATGTATTGATATAGACAATATTAACGATATATAAGGTATAGAAGTTACAATGTACTAAATTATAAATAACATCAAATTCCAAATTTCCGGTTATTTAAAGTTTTAAAATAAATATTAATGATACACCTTTTTTTTTTTTTTTTTTTTTTTTTTTTTAAGGTGAGGGTGGACATAAAATTTGCATTAAAAACACCTTTTACCGTATATAATAAGAATTTTTTTTTTCCTTTAATCATCTCTGTAAATTTTATGCACAGATAAATTTTAATATATAGCAATAATTTACAAGTATTTGATCGACCAAAATAACTCTCACTTACCTGATAACATACTTTCAACATTCTTTAGACCAACATTTTAAATAAGATTTTAAATAGATTTATTTGCTTATTTAAATAAGAAACTAAGTAATTAAAATAAGACATAAAAGACAAAAATCAAGAAAAAAAAATTTTTTATTGAAAATTATAAATATGTTTCATATACATAAAGAAGATTTTTCTATCATTTGCATAAAAATTAATCATAATAATAATATAAAAGCACAAATATCATTAGGTAATAAAACGTAAATTTTTTGCTTTGGCTTTTGCAATACTTCTCAAATTTTTTTAGTGATTATTTGGTAAATTTTTTCCAACTTAATTATATACAAATCTAAATAGCTCTTAAACAAAAACGAAATATTTCCACAGGACTTTGTCTTCATGTACTTGGCTTTGATAGATATGATGGCAAATCACTGAAAATCGTAGGAATAGCACCATCTTTAACAATTGGTTTATTTCTTGGGCTTTGATAGAACTTTTCTTCTTTTTCATTAAAATATGTTATTGTTTGTATAATTTCACCAGGTTTAAAATGGAGCTCGCAAACCTTAAAATGAAAAAAAAAAAAAAGTCATTAGGATGTTGCTAAGAAGTACGTTATATGAGGTGTAAATTTCACCTCATTGCACAGGTTGCATTTAGTTAGGAAGTTGCATATATCAAAACCTTTCTTAATCTATGCATAAATTATTATATACTCGTTTATAAATATATATGTGAAAACAGGGCACTTTGGAATCACCTAGGAAGGCCTTCATCCTGCAGTGGATTGATAAAGGCTGAAATTGATAATGATGATACATATATATATTGTCATATTTCACTTACTTTATAATTCGTATGATTACTTTGGGTATGATTCGTATTCGTATGATTACTTACTACTTGATTACGCACGCACAAGCTTTTTTTTTTTAATCGATCTGGTTTTATAGATTTTTTTTTTTTTTTAAATGAATATATTGCTGTTAGTACACTATTATTAAACATATTTGGAAGCTGACAACCGTATTATAAATGCTATCTATATAATTTATGTATGTTCAAACAAATACGAAACGTCCAATACAGTACATTCTATGGAAGGAATTTCTTTAAAGTGCCTTTTAACATATTTCCAGGGGTGCAGAATATGTCCGAACGCGCGAACAATGTTCGGGGGAAATTTTGAATATTTATTTTCTTAAAATAAAAATGAAAACGGAAATAAAAAAAAATTTGGTGTAAACAACCACACGACTTCCATTATCCATTATTACACGTGTTATATATGCACTTTTTGGAGTTAATGTGATCAGAAGACATAGAATTGACCTAATGAAATAGACAACTAAAAATTTTCCAGTAAGAGAAAGTTAATACAAGCATAAAGACATATAAAACAGAGTTTACATAGCGAGTTAAAAAAAAAAGAAGAAGAAAAAAGGTGGGGGGTAGTTTTTTTTAAATTATTATTTTACTTTTTGAAACACCAGTTTCCAAGATCTAAAACAGATCTAACTGATCAGGATGACTAATTGTCCTGTAATAACCACGTAAAGCATGAGAAAGTATATCTAAAATGGGTTTATGTAACAATTTTCAAGAAAATCGTTAGAGCCATTTTTGAGATACCGACTTTTACCAAAACTTGGCATGTTCAATTGTTGACCGGAAAACAACAATTACATACAAAAGTATATTTAAAAGAGGGTTAATATTGCAACTTTGAAAAAAATACATACAGTCGTTTTGGAAGGAACGCACTTGCGAGACCTGAAATTGAGCTATTCATACAGGGCGCCTATCGATTGTCCTGAACTAACCAACTATATCATTCGAAAGGACATCTAATAGAGTGTTTATACAGTAACTTTGAAGAAAATCGTTGGAGCCGTTTTTGAGATACGGGTTTACGAACTCACTTCCGGTTTCGGATATCCCACTTCCTATTTTTCTAATTTTCACCAAAACTTAAAAAATTCATACGTTCATCAGACCTGTCTCAATTCTGAAGTTTCGTGATTCTATTTTTATTAGTTTAGGAGTTATCATAGTCAGAGGACATCGCCAAAAAACACATTTTTGGACTCCGGGGACCTTAATGCATGTAAATCAGCTGAAATCTTGATATCGATTTTTTGGACCGAATACAATACTTCCATTACCTACGGCAGTCGGGTAATGGAGTAAAAATATACTGAAAAAACAAAATTTCTAATATTAAACAACAAATTGGCAGCTGTTTTCTTCTGTTACAAGTGTATTTTTTTTTTTTTTTTTTTTTTGAAATACCTATTACTTACATCCCCCCCCCCCACCCCTAAAGTTAATTATTTGAAGTTCGGTGATATATACTTAGTGATTCATTCAAGCTAGAGAAAATACCAAATCTCCAACTTTTTTTTTTTTTTTTTTTTTTTTTTAATTGACTAAAATGCTACAAGAATAATAATCCAGTTCACATAAATAAACAAACAATTTAATGACCGCAGATGGGAAAAATTACGTATTTGTTTACTTTAGCCGATAAGAAAGGGGGGGGGGAAGGGAAGATAGAAATAGAAAAAACATTTTTTTTCCATAGTTTTGAGTCTGATTCAGTTTCGATTGTGTAATCATCAATTGCCCCCCCCCCCTTCCTCGCAACCAAATTCCGCGCGTACACACACAAAATATAAAAACATTAATAATAATAAATAAAACAGAAGAAAGAAAGAAAAAGCACTTGAGTAGTTAGCTGTGAGTGATAAAACATAAATTTTTGAATGAGTTGGTTCTTTTTGTGTCTTAAATTTTAGTTTTCAGATAAGAATTTTAACATTTAGTTAAAACTTCTCTGTTGTTCTTTTATGGATGTTTATAGAAGCCCAATCATTTCATATTAATTGTTATTAATCTAAACTTATGCTTAATCTTTTTTATATTATTTTTTCAATTTAAAATTATTTTGCATTACAGTTACACACATACTATTCTTTAGTGTTTTTTTTTTTTTTTTTTGTATTCAATAGAAGAAAGCATTGGATTCGTAAACATTTTCGATTTTCGGTTTTTGATGGATTTACGCGTTTTGAGAGGTCCAGAACATGTTTTGACAATAGAAAATGTTTGTATGTGACAAAAAGTTTTGTGGCGACTGTATCTCAGGAACTACTGCACAGAATTGCATATAAATTAGTATACGGATGCACCTTGACATAAATTAGTGTCTATCAACTTTTGGTGCCAATCGCTCAACAGATGACGCTGCTCTACAGTAATTTCAGAAAAGGCTATATCTTAGAAAGTAATGCACGAAATTGCATATTAATTTATACGCAGATGCGCCTTGTCCTAAGTTAGTGTCTACCAACTTCTGGTGCCAATTGCACGACAGGTGGTACTGTTACACATCGATTTCTGCAATTTCAGGGAAGGCTCTATCTCAGGAACTACTGCACAGAATTGCATATAAAATTATATGTAGATGCACCTTTACATAAATTATTAGTTTATGTCAACTTTTAGTGCTAATCGCTCAAGAGCTGAAGCTGCTATACAGCTATATTTACAATTTAAGGGTTATATCTCAGGTTCTAATGCGTATAATCGAACAATATTTAATGTATAAAAAGGCCATTAAGAGACAATGTTTATTAAATTGGGTGTATATAGGCGATATGTGGCGCTGTTATACTGCAATTTTCCCCGTGATCATCTGTACGGTAAAAATTTACTTCCGTTGAACCTTTAGACTACCTCTCTGATATGAAAATCGTCTGCATTAATAATAGATAAAAATAAAAATAATTTCCATTGCATGATTTTATATAGGAAAAGGTAGAAGAAAGTTAGTTTTGTGGTGGCATCAACATGACATTTTTTTTTCTCCCCGGGAGAAAAAAGGCAAGCTTGAAACTCTTATACTTTTTTTTTTTTTTTTTTTTTTTTTTTGTAATGATACATATCAACAAATGTCTGATAGCTGCTGATTCTGTCATTCAGCTTTTGAGCACTATTTTCTCAGACTATATGACTCGTTTTGTCCAAGGTTAAAATTTGCCCATGTTTTGTGCATTTTTTATCTTTATAGTAATTTGTCTCATTTTTATAGCATATAACTTTTATTTTTTCAGTTTGTTCAGTGAAACAAATAACATGAAATTAAGTACATATTTTTAATAAAATACCTTTGTTTATAACGAATACTTAATAGTATCTAATAATTTAAACTCATATTATTTTTGATTAAATTTATTCTAAAGGAAAAAATATATATATATGATATCAAAATTTTAATAACTAAAAATATCAACCTTTAAAAAACAACCATCAATCATTTGAATGAAACAAGTAACATGAAGTTAAATCTATTTATATTTTAACTAAGACATCTATTATTTATCGCTAATAATTAATATTGTACACAAGAACAATTTAAAAATTGAGAAAAGAATATAGTATGTGATATTAAATTCATATCATTTTTGCTCAAATTTGTTCTGAAAAAATTGTTATCAAACATTTAATAATAAATGAAGACATTTTTTATTACATGCAATTATCAACCATTTCCCAAAAATATTTAAATTATAAAGATATATTTATTTATTTAGAACTGGAAATTACAAAAAAAAAAAAAAAAAAAAAAAAAAAAAAATAGAACAAATAACAGATAAACGAGGAACCTTTTAATTTTTTAAATTCATCTCATTAAAAATTTTAAATATAAAAAAGTATGAATATTATTCTTGTTCTGAGATAAGATAGATAAAATGCAGCAAAAGATAATTTAAAAACATACCTTAGAATTCGGAGTTATTCAAAATCCTTATAAATAGCATTTTTCCATATCTTTTTTGAATTTTTATCTCTTGGAATCCAAATACCTTCTGAACCACCTTTAAGGGAAAATAAAGCGTTACTATTCTGTGTATAAAAAATATAAATATGAGCTTAATGTTAAAAATATATGTAAAAAACTATAGTTCAGACAAATTAAAATACTTATTTTTATAATACAACGATACGCAAAACTAAGATTTATAATAACGTATTTTAAAATTTATACGTTTTAAACAACTTTATAAATTAAAACAAATTCTAAATACCATTGATATTGTTAGAAGATTGCTAAAGCTTAGAATTTTACAATTTACTATTCTAACAAAGCTTTACAATAAATATATATATATACACACAATAAATAAAGTATTTAGCACTTACTTTTGACCGTAAACTCGATTCGCAGATAATTAAAATCTCTCGGTCTATTTCTAAAGTGAAAATTATCACAAATATGGAAATGGAACCGAAACAACATTAACGGATCCACGATTTCAGACTTCTAAGTATTTGAATTTCGAATTCTGCGATTGCATTATCCCGCCAGATTTGATAGGTTAAATTATTCGATTTCGGTTGACTAACTCAAGTTGTCAGAAGGAGACAAAAAAAAAATAAATAAATAAATAAATAAACAAAAAAATAAAAAAATAATAATGCTGAGCTTTTGGACTAGCCAAACAAAATTTTCTTAGTCAATTGACAAAACAGGAACAATTTATTTTTATTCTCTCATCTGACTAACCGGTCAAATTTGAGGAAAATGAAAACTGTACCTGGGAAATTAGTCATCTGACAAGTTTTAGAGTCAAAACGGATCATCAGACGAATCACATTAAAGATACATGGTAAAATAAAACGACTTTTGTGTCTCATGACTAAATGGGATTGTCAGGTAGTGTTTTGATTGTTTAAAATGTTGCGTAATTTTGTGCAAATTTGTCAATATACTAGGAAAACGTGTACTATGACAAAGATAACACGTTTCTTGACAAGTTTCGATTTTCCATTTTTCTGTGTGTGGAAATCAATATTCTTTATTTCTTCTGTATAACTAGTTGAATTAATTTTTCCATATTAAAATCTATTGTTCTGAGAATGATTTGATTTGATTTGTTTTTGCAACGGATGATTGAAAGTGTAAATAACTTTATTCCCTTTGAAAAGATTTTGAATTAAATTAATTTTATATAGTATTTTTTTTTAATAATTAAATTATTTTATTCAGTAATTAGTGATGTTTTCAGTTACCAGTTACCTATTCTTCTTGTTTATGCCAAACATAACGCATAGTTTTAATGTTAAATCTATACGAAAATTGTATGTTGTTTTGATTTAAAGTTAAATGTTAACTATTAAATCATTTGGTAGTTGGAATAATTCAATCTAATTTTAAGTATATGTAGGGAAAATTTGATTATTTAAAATATAAAAATTTCTTGTAATTTTACTGAAGTTTAACATTAATTGTTTCTAAGCAAATTTAAAATATAATTTTAATGAAATATAATTTACCATAAAACCCAAAACAGGCATTATATTGTTCTTAAAATTAAGTTGTTATAAAAGTAATCAAAGCAATATGAATTGTGAAATTAAAAATAAAATTTATTATTGTAAAGTTAATAAAAGGCACCACACAAAAATTGAATAGAATAAAATGTTTACATATTCGAAAGTACGTCAGAACTGATCTTCCTTGTTAATTCCTATCTTCCATCAAGGTATTTAAATTTTCCAATATTATTTTACCTTAAATCTTGACTTTTCAGGTCTAATGTACAGTGAAACCACATGCCCAATACCGTAGCGAGAAAAAAAATTTCGTAGGGGATTCAAACTTTAAAACATAATGCTGAACGTCTGAAAATTTTTGACAATTTGCAAAATTTTGGGGTGATATTTGAACCTTCCAACTCCACCTCCCTCCTATAGACTATACTGATAAAAAAAAAAAAAAAAAAAAAAAAAAAAAGTAGAGTAAAATTACAGACAAAGCCCAGCTGCAGAGATTCCAGACAAAGCCCGTAAAAAAATATGTAGACGATGAATGATGTATCGCCAGTAATTTTACGTTATGATGAAACATACAACCAACCTCTAATAAAAGTAATAATGACCGTAAAATTAAAAGGCAGCTAAGTATTAAAATAGTAGTATTGCCAGTAAAATTATAAGACAGCTTGGCATTCTAAAATAGTAGTATTGCCCGTAAAGTTAGAAGACAACTCAGTGTGTTAAAATAGTAGTATTGCACGTAAAATTAGAAGACAGATCAGTATGTTATTTAAAAAATAAAGTACTGTTGCCCGTTAAATTAAAAGAACGTTGCATCTTTTACACTAGCACTAAAGTAGGTTTTATATAAAAGCTTATATTTCCATTTAATATTTATAAATTGAAGTATATTCCATTTGTTTGTTCAATGAAATATATATCCAGGTAACAATTCTTATGGCTTGTATATATTTTTTACAGATTTCAAATCTTTAAAATACGTTTTCTCAGTTTTCGTTTTTTGATAAATTTATGATCTTCAAAATGCTAAAACTGCTTCAAATATTTAAGAAGATACTTAAGACTTTTTTTAATGTTTAATAGAATCTACTTAAAAGAGTTAAGGATGGGTTTTGAAATTTATTGATTAGACTTTGAGAAAAAGATTAAAAAGTTAATGTTTATAAAATAATTTCGAAAAAAAAAAATAATTTTTGTTATATTTTATTTTTTAATATATTTTTCTTTTAAAGATATTGCGAGTTTTTTTTTTTTTTTTAGCATCCATAAAGCATCTATATTTTTAGCATTTTGAAGATTATGAATTCATCAAAAAATGCAGACTGAGAAAATGCAATTTAAAGGTTTCAAATCTGTAATAAAAGCATTAAAAAATAATAATAATAAGAAGAAGAATTGTCGCCTGAATACATGTCATTGAACAAACCTAATATAATTTCATTTATAAATATTAAATTAAATAAAAGCTTTTATATGAAAACTACTGCAGTGCTATAGTCAAAGATGTCAAGTCCCCTTAAAAAAAGAATTTTGCAGAGAAAAATGTATAATTGTATGTTTTCCAAGACGATTATAGGCAAAATTTGCACACCCTCCCTCCCCTCCCCCCCCAAAAAAAAAGAAAAAAAAAAAACTATCCAATTATTTCTGTACGGCTATTAGAGATAGATTTTCAATAGAGATTGCTTTCTGATTTCCTTTACTATAATGCTAAACCTACGGACGTGAAATGCTTTTGTATTTCCAAAATATGTCTTTAAAAAATGAATATTTTTAACTATTTTTCTGCATACCCTTCTTAAAACATTCCTCTTACTGTCTCATCTTTGCAAAATATTTTTAAAATGTACATTTTTATTTGAAGTGTTAAAATCTTTTACTCTCAGCTCGTTAGTCTCCAGAATTTTCATACATCAATACAGAAGTAAGTGTATGTTTCAGAAATATTTTTCCAAAAAAAGACCATAAGACATCCTTTAAGAGGTCACAGAAAAAAGAAAAAAGTTTAAAATATTCATTTTTTGATGAGATAGTTTTTAGAATGTGATGGGGACCTAAGTTCGTATGCTCATGTCATAAAAGATACTCACAAGCTGTTAATCCAGTAGACCGTTTGCTTGACAAGTTATTTGATTGCATAGCTTTTCAATTTTGGTTGCAGTTTTTCTGTTCTGAGGGGGAAAGAAACTGTAGATGAAATCGATGAAATTATACAATCAAGAAATTTTCCTAGAAACGGCTGCCATGGAATTAACATTAGCTTATCTCCTCGTAGACTTAGCCTCTCAAATGCAACAATTGATTATGAGTAATCATCAATAATATGATCATTAATCAAATTTTTAGAGAATTAGTATTTAGAAATATTTATTTCTGGTAATGTTTAAACTTTCATTTACCACTAAAATTTAACAGATATTTTTCATTTATTAAATAAGTCAAAATTTTAATGGCAAGAAAGTACTATATAAAAAGGTGGAAGTGATAATTCATAACATTTGTATTCAGAACCTAATTTTCCAAGAGTTACGTTTACACGTATGGCATTTTTTCACCAAATTATGACCAAATTTCATCACAAAAGGTAAAACTTATTTCCTTAGTGTTTTGTAGTCTACAAATACAGTTACCACTTTCTAGAGTTAGCACGAGATACTTCTATATGCAAGATACTTTTTCTAAATTTTAAAAGTGCTTTCTAAAGTATTACTTACAAACTTTGAATAAACACCATAAAATGCAATAAACTCGCAACAATTGTTTCGGGTCGAAAAAACACACGACCCTTCATCAGGCGAATAAAGTAAGCACGAGTGCTGCAATCAAAGCGGCAACGCAGGTTGTCTAAAGTAGTTCTTTTATTTGTGCAACTTCATTTACTTCAGAGAGAATTTATATCAAATAATGAAGAAAATTCATAAATAGAGTTTTGAAATATTTTATTTGTTAAAGAACATGTAATGTTTTTATTTTCAAAATTTTGTTTAACTGAATCTGAATTAGGATTTATGGAACAACTTGTGAAATCTGAAAATTTAGAGATGAAATCAATACCATTATATTAGTTATGTATGAGAAAATATGAAAGACTGGGAAAGTGAACATGAAAATATTCAGAATAAAACATTAATAGAATATATTTACAAAATAAACTTTCAATATTTCTAATGGGATATAAGACTCCTTGCAAAAGATCCCCCCCCCCCCACCACCCCATTTTTAATTCAGCATAAAATTTTTAAGCTTTTCTTCTACACTCTCAAAACTTTTTGTGAGTGAAATTACTCCTGGAAAAACTTTTGTTTCTGGAAATGCAAGAAGAAGCATGGGGAAAGAATCTTAAAATTAAATGTTTTCTAAATAATATATATATTAAGTAGGTTACAAATGTAGCAGGGAAGAAGAAAAAAATACTTTTGAATATTTAATCAAGAGCTCTTCCAATAAAAGAAAAGAAAATATTGACAACACATTTATTTATTAAGCATACAATTTTTAAACATTTACTACACATACATAATTATAGACTAATTTACAAACTCCACATTAATTTATATTGGCTCAATTTCACAGTAACATTTTGCACTTTTGCATTTATATTCGTTATTCTGGTTCTTTTGGGGGATTACGATCCTTTTCTGGGTTAAGGCTGAAACATACCCTGTTAAAAATATATATAAACATTATAGAATGCATATTATTTATTAATACATGATGCTACTCAACTACTTACATTATAATAAATGTTGCTAGTACTAAATAAAAATACAAATACATTATCAGTTGTGTCCCAATTGATAACAAACCATAAATGTCAATATATTAAAACACTACACTTTAAACTTCATTTAGATTCAAACAAATTTATTGAAAATTAATTAAATTTTGCGCAAGTTTAAACCACTAATATGAACTCTGTGTTCTTCAGTCTGTTTCTTTTCACAGAAAACTTATGAAAAACTTAAACGAGAAGGAGTTACTATAAGTAAGGCATTTACAGAAGTATTTTGACTCGACGAAAAAAAAAAAATTGAAAAAAAAAAAAATTACCATTAACATAATTGGATGAACAAGAATCTTAGCAAATTATAAATCTGATTAAAGAAAATCACAGTTAAACAACTAGTATTTATTGACCATTATATATAAAACAATACTTCTATGTATTTCAATACTTTCAGCATCAAGACCTGATTTCTAATAAAAAAGTACCAAAGTCTAACTACCACAGCATATGTATATCCGTCTAAATATTTGTATTATACATTTTTTACAAAATCTTTTATTTATTTATTTATTCATTTATTTTAGCGGAAAAACACTATCTAATGTATGAAAGTATAATTAAAATGAATGACTGGAAAGTTAGCAGAATATTTATAATCCAGCGATGAAAAGCTAAAAAAATACCTGAAATTTTTTTTTTTTCTTATCAGATAACAAACTAAAATATACTGACGAAACACATACTATAAGTTGCATAACATATCGTTGAATATTTTGGCTTTTAAAACTATGTTTTCCGCTACACCAGAGGGTACTAGAGAGCGTATATACACACAAGTGTATAACGCATTATTTATAAACATTAAAAATAACTCTATGAGTTTTGTTGGGCTTGAAGGTTTGCATATTTATTTCAATTGATTACTAGAAGTAGACAGGGCCTGACTGAATTTCTGAGGGGCCAAAAATTTTACTTTTAGTTAAAAATATCATATCTAAATCCCAGTTATTTATTTATTTATTTATTGTGTGTGTATGTGTTTTAACTGACCTGTGTTTTATTTTTATGAATAAAATTTTAAAATAAAATATCGTTTGACTGAGTGGAATAATTTTACTAAAGCGAGATATATATTAATTTTTTTGCCCAAATACTTTTTCCGGTTAGTCCTTTTTTCGCCTGCTATAGATCATAGTATAATAATAACAAACATTTTTTTTGGCGGGTAGGGGGGTAGGGGTTTGGATCTTCAAAGGGAGCACGAAATGTTGAAAATGCCCTGGGCACAAAATTTTGCTAGTAGGGCCTTGGAAGCAGAAGCGAAGTTTAGCACAAATTAAACGATGTTTACCATATATATGTGTTATTTAACAAGAAAACACCTAAATTTATGATCAGTAATCCGACAAGTATTTCCAGACTTCTTAATACATGCTTTTCGAGCACATTAGAAAACTTAACAAACATGCATATGAAAAACATATTCAAATGTAATTTAAAACTTAGCAAATCTTTAATTAACTTACCTTGGTAATTCAAATGGCAATTAAAAAAACATACTATTCAACTTGATTATCAATATCTGTATCGGAGTGACAGGAATGAAACAATCGGAAGCAAGCGGACATGTTTGTTGTGAAAATAAGAACGTTCCGTTGCCATTCCTTTTTTTATAAAAACATATTGCTGGAAAATATGTATGTATTAGCAAGGAAAATTCTTTGAATTAAATTAGTAATATAATAGCTCTTCTATATCAATCGCTAATTGTATGAATGTGTAAATAAAATCTTTCAGTCAATAAAAATACAATTATTTTTTCAGTTACAAATACGAAGTGATTCTTTTATAGCGTCACTAAAAAACTAACACTTTACATTTGAAGAGATTTGACCCTAAAAATACAGTATGATGTCATATTTGAGCAATCTTGGTATATTAACGGCTTTTGCCAGTAAAAATATTCTAATTATACTTTCATAACGTGAATTTACGGGCTACGACCGTTTAGCTAGCAAAACGGTCATTTCGCGTAAAATTATACGGTCAATTCCTAAATTATGCTTTCAAAACATTAATTTACGGATTACGACCGCTTAGCTAGCAAAACAGTCGTTTCCCCTGAAATTATACGGTCAAATACCGTGATTTTACATTTTGTTTTCTTTTTACAGTGTACGGATTTGTACAAGCTATGCTGCAAATGTTTTTTTATTCTTAGTCTCGTGCGCAAACCTAACTTTACGTGTTTAACCCATACTTTATTGATAAAGGTTGACATATGGTTTGTTGACTTGTAAATCTTACTATGCTGGAATAGTTGTATTGCTTTTCAGTACAGTCGGTAACAAAAGTATCCGAACACTAGCAAAAATTCCTACATAAAAAAAGTAGAGTTAATACTGTTTTGTTAAATAAATCCTTGTCGAATCATGTTCTTAGTCGACCATGATTCAACAAGGATTTATTTAACAAAACAGTATTAACTCTACTTTTTTTACATAGGAATTTTTGCTAGTGTTCGGATACTTTTGTTACCGACTGCATGTATTTAATTATGTGTATCGATCTCAGATGTCATTTTCAGAAATTCCGAAACGAAATACGCCAATCAAATTTAGCCAGTGATTAAAACATAATCGTTGATAGTAATGGTAACAAATGTAATTAGAATAATAATAATAAAAGTAATCTGTTGTATCCCTCACACAACTTTCTCTTAGCCTGAAATTTAATACTATATATATACAGATTGGAGATTAAAGGCTAAGATAACGAGTACTGTTATGTAAACCTATGTTAAAACAATTCAAATTAGGCAAATTTTACAAATAATTGTATGAAATACACTTTCCCTCAACTCCCCGTTTCATTATTGTACCTACATTTATATAGAGTTCAAATCTGTTTTTACATTCAAAAATTCATTTAAAATTATTCAGACAATTTTCACAGACAATATTCCTTGAAACTTATCAACTGTTACGAGGTTTTTGCATGATCTCGTAACAAACTTATTTTTTATAACTAAAAAATCAATAAAAAATAAAAATAAAGAATTTTAATTCCATAGTTAATTTAATTAGTCTTTTTTTCCCCTTCTTTTTCTTTGTCTCTTTTTAAAGCGTAATAAGTATCTAGAAAAGGAAAAAAAAACAAACAAACAAACAAATACTTACAAAATAAATAAAGCAATAAAAGTAGAGGTACAGTAAATGAGAAATAGTATTGACGCCTTTTTAAAGCTGAGTCATGTTTTCACAGCTGCAAATTTGTCTATGTTCTCACGAGATAAGCAGTGCTATTCCCAGATATATATTATACCCCCCCCCCCCCCCTGCCCCGGCAAATAACCTTAGTAATTCCCGGTTTAGTTAAAAATGTTTTTTGTTCGACTTAGTAAGGGAATTTAAACCATTGTTTTTTCACTTTACTGAGATTAGAGTGCTCGTGGAGAATCATAAAAGCTATGTGCCTTTTGTGTGCAGGGCAATAAAATAACGCATGTTAGTTTCAATTGACATTTTTCTCATGCAGAAAAGAAAACATATTTCATTGCGTTTTCTTCCGGCGATTTCTGTTCTGGGAATTTTAGGAGTGAAGTTCTACGTAGAGCTCGGATATGTGTATCTAGTCTGTCAGGAGAGGCGTCTTTTGAAGGCGGCACAGATACAAAATTGTGAATTTTGATTGGTTGTGGGGCTGATTTTCGAAGTTTGTTTTTTCAATTGTGGCAACGCTAGGAGAGTTTTCGCTTTTGAGCGGGAAGAAAAGACAGAGCGTGTGAAAATTCTGCAAGAGAAGCTAGATTTGTTTTCGTCCTTCTATTTTTTTTTGGAAAAAAAAATAATATGCGATAGTTGGAGCTGAGCTGTGTTTCTGTTGGGGGAGGGGGCCCTGCTTCTTCCATTGGAGCTCTTATGAGGATAGTTTTTTTGAAGAGTAGAAAGTGAGATGGTTTTTAGAACCGATAGGCAGGAAGAACCTCGACGTGAGTTTTGTGTTTCTCCAGGTCGACTATGAACGGTCCTGGAACTGAAAAACTGTTCCTCCCCTGTGAACTGTTCCTCCCCTGATAGCTTTCATCGATGAAATTGAGATTTGAAGAAAAAAAAGTGAGACAAAGATTTGATGAGCATAGAGTGCTAACGAGATTTTTATGCTGATGGGCACGGCTGTCGGAAGATGCAGAATCTAATACAAACGGAGCGGCGAGAAAAATCTGTAGCCTGTGCTTGGTTTCCAATAGTTGTCTAATGCCAAAGGAGTGGCGAGAAAACCCTGCAGCCTGTTTTATTTCTAATAGTTGTCGAATGCAAACGCAGTGTGCCGCATGAAATGGTTGTGTGATGAGTCTTAGCCGAGCCATTCTTTTAAAACTGTAGCCGAGTCTCCCTAATAATGTTTCTGCTGGAGAGTATCGACTGACAGTCCTTTGTTTAGTGTAGTGGGACCTGGGACAATTAATTATTGGACGGTTTGTTACTGAGGATGCAAATACCCACACCCACAGACTCGTCCCTTATCTTAAAACTGAGCAATGCGTTGCTGAAATGGCTGAAATTTCAACTGAATCGACTATTATGTTTAATATGTTTGATGGTCCCCCAATCGAGGTCAGCCATTCCCCTCAACTGTCACACGAAGGACTTCTTATTCGTGATGAGCCTTTAAACATGTCTGTAATTGTTATACTATTTTATTAACTTTTCATTTTGCATCTATATGTTATTATTATTTTTTTTTTTTTCTTTAATGTGTATATACAAAATTATTTTATTTTTGATAAATAATTTTTGGATTGGGAGAATTGCTTTGTGTGTTTTTATTTCAATATCTCTAAATTTTGATTAATAATTAAAGAATTTTTTAGTTATTAAGATTAGCTTTAAATGAGTTTATTTCCAATGTCTCAAAATTGTGATCAATAATTGTAAATAAATGTTATGTTTTTTTTTGTAATTAGTTTTGGTTTAACTAGTAGACTCAAACATGTTCTTAATTATTACCCAGGAGTGAAAAATGTCCCTGTTCTAGAATAATAATGTAAATGCTTAAATATAAAATAAAATAAAATAAAGAGATTGTACTGTTCAAAAATTTTATTTGGGTTTTTTATGCAATTCAGAGACGTCCTTTTCAACCGGAAGTGATCTTCAGAAAATATACTTCTATTTTAACTGATTTTTTGTTGTTGTAAGAAGAAAACTAAAATCAAAGTAATAATCAAAGAAATATTTCTAATAAAAGAAATCTCTGAGGGTTTTTCCCTCAACAAAATTTAAACCTGGATAAAATAATGGAATGAGAGTTTGTAGTAAAAGGATTTGACAAAAAAAAAGAGAGTAGAATAATATGTTAACCTCTTAATGAAACATGTCAAAAGAGGTGTATGAGAATAATTGTTAAGAAAATTCAGCTTAGTAAGTTTAATTAGCATGATTACAAGGAAAAATTTAAATGTTTTATTTCGAGTCTGCTTGTGTGCAGTTGGCAAGGTCAGGTCACCAAGGAGTTGTGTTTATTTGCTTAGAAATCAAGATTTTTGTAAGCAGTAAGGAAACTCTAGTGTGTTTATATAATTTCAATAATTTAGGAAATCTGATATTAATCATGATCTCTGTCAACACAATTCCTGGGCTGATTTGAACTAGCATTTTTTTTTTTTTTTTTTTCAGTTAAGAAGAGATCCAGAATAAAGATTTTGAACCATATTTAATTTAAATCGTTTCTTTTAATTTTGCTTTGTGCACTGCACCTTGGTAACTCAGTAATTAATTAGTGAGGAATAGAAAATAGCTAAAAGTGAATAGAGAGTGTCACATATGTTAACTGTAACCTAATATGATTTTGATATTATGAGTAATAGTTTTAAGTTTGCATCTGGCAACACTACAGTTGTTCTCTATTTAGTTCTGTTAGTTCTTCATTAAAGTATGATGTATTATGTAAAGTATGATGTATGCAAAGTATTTATGTCTCCTTCTAATTGAATTATATTTTTATTTACTATACTAGATAGTATATATAACATGGCACAGTCGCGATTAAAAATAATATATAATGCAATGAGTTTGCTGTGAATAGCAATTATTGAAATTATGTACGTAAATATATATATGAAAAGTGTGTTCCGAAGATATTAATCGGCAAGCAAACAAGGTAGGTCTAAAACCACCTCAGTCACTAAGTTTTGATGGAAACTTAAGTGAAAATTGGAAAAAAATTAAAAAAAAAAAAAGTATGATATATTTGTTAAATTATCTGGAATAAATAAAAAAGAAGCAGAAGTTCAAGTTAATGTATTTTTACATGTGATTGGTGAAGAAGCTATAGATAAGTTTAACACTTTCAATTTGTCGGATGATGACAAGCTTGACGTTAATAAAATTGTTGAAGCTTTTGAAAATTTTTGTTTGCCGAAATCTAATGAAAGTGTTGATCGACACATATTTTTCTCAATAATCCAAGGAAGAAGGAGAAAAGTTCGAGGATTTTTTTAACATCGCTGAAGAAACTAAGTAGTTCTTGTGAATTTTGAAATCTCCGGGAAAGTCTTATTAGAAATCGTATAATAAGTGGAGTGCGAGACAAAATTTGAAAAGATCGTTTATTTAGAGAGAGTGATTTAAGTCTTGAAAAATGTATAAAAATAGCCAAAGCAAACGAGCTAGCAGAATTGCAATTGAGAACATTACAAGAAGACAAGAAAATAGAAGTAGTGAAAAAATATACATCCGAAAAAAGGGATCAAAATAAATTTAAATATGATGCAAAGTCAAGCATACAAATAAAGTTAATTCTAGATTTCAGAACAAACAAGCTTGTGAAAGATGTGGTTAGTATCACCAAAAATTTAACTGTCCTGCTTTTAATAAAATTTGCAAAAAATGTCATAAAAGGAATCACTTTGCTAATATGTGTAAAACAAAGAAAATTAATTCTGTTAAGAGTAATGATAATAGTTATTTTACTGATATGAATAAATATTCTAATGTTGTTGATAATAATAACGAATTTGTAATGGGTGTCATAAATAAACATTGCGCTTCTGACAAAGATTGGTTTGAGAAATTAAAAGCAAATTTATCTAAGTATTTGTTTATAAAATTAGATACTGGTGCTCAATGTAATGTTATTCCATTGCAGAAATTTAAACAACTAAAATTAAAGGATGGAACTTTGAAACCTTCAATTGTTAACCTAAGCAACTACAACGGTTTTAATATTAATGTTATTGGCAAATGTAATTTATTTTGTGAAACATATAAGGTCATTGTGCCTAAATGCGACGTGATTTTTGGTAAGTTTATCGCATTTAGGAAACTTATGACATTTTAGTAAACAAATAATTATGAAAAGAAAGAAAAAATAGTTGAATATTATACTCATAGTTCTAAACTAGTGTTTTGAGTAATTTTTTTTTCAAGAAATTAAAAAAATATCAGTAATTTATGAAAATATATACCAGCGTCGCATTTAGGAAATTTTTGTCGCATTTAAGGTACTATATCCTAAATGCGATGTTCAAACTCCCTAAATGCGATAATGCATTTAATGCATGGGAGTTACTTTAATGTTATTAACACTTTCCAAAGAAGGTTGAAAACTGTTATTAACACATTCCAACAAGGTTGAAAAGTGTTTATGACTTCGGTTTGTCTGTCTGTCTGTCCGTCTGTCCGTCCGTCTGTCTGCGCTCTAACTCCCGTAAATACTTATGGAATTTCTTGAAACTGATATATGTTATTCAAGATTACTATTGGACGTTCCCTATGAGTTCATACCTCTACTAGTTTGTGTACAGGGACACCAGAAAGTATTTCAAAGCATTGTGTTCTATTAGAGGTATTTATATAAACCATATTTTCATACCTTTACTGTAGACATATCTTAATGAAATTGAAATATGTTATTCAAATTCCCTATT
Source organism: Salticus scenicus (assembly GCA_963930645.1). Classification (NCBI taxonomy): domain Eukaryota; kingdom Metazoa; phylum Arthropoda; class Arachnida; order Araneae; family Salticidae; genus Salticus; species Salticus scenicus. Next base: position 87,461,057 of record OZ005651.1, read on the forward strand.
GGATGTTTCCTGTATAAAATGGAGGAAATACCACCACCGATTTATATAGAGGGACACTCAAAAGTATTCCAAAGCATTGCGTTCTATTAGAGATATTTCTATAAATCAAATTTTAATAACTTTACTTTACACGAAATTTTTGGAAATTTAAATATGGTATTTGTATGCACAAAAGAATGCTTTGCACAGAATATAGCATGATTAGCATTAGATTTACAGGGTGGCACAAAAATATCCAGTTACATTAAGAGCTATTTAAAAAAAATGGCTAGAATTGTACTTTCGTTTACGTTAAGCGTTTTTAACACATTGTAACATTTTTTAAGGGTGAATATGATTTCAGTATTGTGTATCTGCCTGTCCGCCTGTTTGTCTGCCTGTCTGTCTGTCCGAGCTCTAAATCTCATAAATATTTATGGAATTTCTTCAAAGTGATATATGTTATTTAAGTTCACTATCGGATGTTCCCTATTTAAAATGGAGTTTATACCTATACTGGTTTGTGTACACGGACACCCGGAAGCATTTCAAAGCATTGTGTTCTATAAGAGGTATTTCTATTGATTTTACTGTAGACATATCTCAATTAAATTGAAATATGTTATTCAAGTTCACTACTGGATGTTTCCTGTATAAAATGGCGGAAATACCACCAACGATTTATGTACAGGGACAGTTAAAACTATTCCAAAGCTTTGCGTTCTATGAGAGATATTTCTATAAATCAAATTTTAATAACTTTACTTTCCACGAAGTTTTAGGAAATTGAAATATGTTATTTATATGCAGAAAAAAATGCTTTGCATAGAATACAGCATGATTGGCATTAGGTTTACAGGGTGACACAAAAATATCCATTTATATTAAGAGCTACTGATAAAACAATTCTAGAATTGCACTTTCGTTTACATTAATCGTTTTTAACACTTTCTAACATTTTTAAGTGTGAATATGATTTCAGTTTGTGTATCTGTCCATCTGTCTGTCCGTCTGTCTGCCCGCGCTCTAACTCCTGTAAATATTTATGGAATTTCTCGAAACTGATATATTTTATTGATGTTCACTATCGGATGTTCCATATTGAAAATGGAGTGAATATCTATTCTGGTTTATGTACAGGGACACCCAAAAGCATTCGAAAGCATTGTGTTTTATGAGTGTTATTTTTATAAACATTATCCCTATAGAATGTTCCCCATTCAAAACGACATTAATAGGTCCTGTACAACTAGTTTGTTTACAGGGACAAAAAAAAAAAAAAAAAAAAAAATGCCAATGCATTACGGTTTAGGACAGAATATTTTGAAAGTTAAGTCTTTCTACTGCAAAAATCATAAAAATATTGAAATGTATTGTTAATATTCTAAAATAATGTTTTGTATAGAATATGGTATGATTAACTTTCTGATTTAAAGGGCTACACTAAAATATTCAGAGAGATCAAAAGCTGTAATTATAATTTAATGGCTGCATTTTATTTTGCGTTAAGCCTTTTTAACTCTTTCCAAAATGCCTAAGAGTAATTTTAAAATCAATTAATCTATCTGTATATTTTTCAGTCCTTCTGTCTGTTGTGTGATAACGTTGTAAAGTTTGCGTTGACGCAAACTCCATCTTAACTTAATTAGATCACTAAATGGATAAGTAAGAGAACACAATACTTGAATTAACAATAACTAAAGTTTATTTGAGCAGATTAATGGGGAGGGTGGCCTGACAATTAAACTAGCTCAGTCAGTGTATTACTCAATCAAAATATATATATCAACAATTAAATTAGATTATCTTAAATATCTCACCCCAGCAAGCAATTGAAGGTGTAGCGACGGTTGCACTCGTAACTCCACTGCTGCGACTTCACTTTCGATCAGAGGATTCCCTACAGATCGAAATTCACTTTCACGAGCGCTAGCAAATACTCGTACTAACACTCATCATGACTTTTTCCTCACTCCTCTAAATTTCTACTACTCAATATTGGCCAAAATAAGACTTTCAACAATCCACTATAATACTCCAATATCCACACTATAATATGCTCCGACATCCACTATAATATCCTCCAACATCCACTCCCATCTACTAAAACCATCGCCATTTTTTACTTCTTCCTACATCCTCCTCTCTCTTCATTTCAATCCGTCCTTTTAAAATCACTTCTAATTTATCTAACATTCAAAATCTAAGTCTTTCATTGCAGCACCCTGCCGACACAAAGCTAACTCGACCTCAACTTTCGCCAAGTCACTGGCGACGAAGCGATTTTAACCGTCCCCACTTTCTACTTTGCTGGATCCAGCTTAATTAAAACAACTGTGGTGACGTTCTGATTAAAAGTTATTCGATACAACAATTACGTACAGTTGGAAGGTGTTACTAATCAATGAGTACTGCATGATTTTTCTTTCTTGTTTAAGTCTTAACGTGTTTTCAATTTCTGTATCTATGTGCCCGAATCTCCATTTGTCTATCTGTCCGTGTACCGCACTTAGCGTCCGGAAATATTTTCTGAATTTAAAAAAAAATATATATGTTGTACATATTCACTATTGAATGTTCCCAAATAAAAAGGGCATTAATAGGTACTGTACAACATGTTTATGTACAAGAACGCGCAAAAAATGCCAATGCGTTGCATTTTAGGACATACATTTTTATAATTTACATTTAAAGAACTTTCATACTGTACTTTCAACTGTAAAATCATAAAGAAATTGGCATTTATTGTTAATTTGCTAAAATAATGTTTTGTATAAAATATGATTTTGTTAACCTTCAAATTTACAGGGCTACACTGAAATTTTCAGATAGATTAAGGGCTGGAATTACAATCGAAGGGCGACGGTTTCTTTTGTGTTAAGCATTTTTAACACTTTCAAACAGTGTTTAAGAATGATTAGGAATTAGATTAGTCTGTCTGTATGCCTTTCAGAACTACTGTTTGTTTGTTGTGTGATAATGTAGGTACAGAACTTTCAAAGTTATAAGATATAACAATTACGTGCAGTTGGAAAGTGTTAATAATCATTGTGTAATGCATGATTTTTCTTTCTTTTTTTATAGTTTATAAAATACTTAATACCGCATAACTATTTCAAGATAAAATGTTGTGTAACTCTATGTGCAACTCTGCCTTTAACAGTGTGTGTAAATCTTCCTTTATATTAAAAGTGTGTGGAACTTTGTGTCTAAATCTGCTGTTTGTTAACAGTGTGTAACTCTTTTTTTTTTTTAACAGTGTGTGTGTAATTCTGTATGTATTGCTGAACTTTTCTAACAGTGTACGTAACGCTATGTGAAACTGTCGCTGTGTGTGCAACCCTGTATGCAATTAACAGTGTGTTTGTAGCTCTTCTTTCTTATTAACAGTGTGTGTAACTCCATGTGTAATTTTGTTTTTTATTAACAGTTTTTTTTTTAACATTGTGTGTGTAACACTGTGTGTATCGCTGATTTTTAGCAAAAAACGTGTGTAATTTTACTTATGTGTAACTAACAGTGTGCGTAACCCTGTACGTAATTAAATGTGTGTGTGCAACTCTGCCTTCTTATTAACTCTGTGTGTGTAACTCTTTTTTAACAGCGCCTTTTTATCAACAGTGCATGTAACTCTGTGTATAATCCTGCCTTTTTATTAGCAGTGTGTGTAATTCAATGTTCATTTTTTTTTTTTTTGAACAATGTGTGTAACTTTGCGTGTATCACTGATTTTTTGCTGTGTATAATTCCGCCTTTTTATTAACAGTGTGTAACTCCGTATGTAAATCTCTTTTTTTTGACAATGTGTGTAACGCTGTGTGTACCGCTAATTTTTTGCTAACAGTGTGTGTGTAACTCTGCATTTTTATTAACAGTTTGTGTGTAATTGTGTGTGTAACTCTGCATTTTTATTAACAGTTTGTGTGTAATTGTGTGTGTAACTTTGCCTTTTTATAACAGAGTGTGTAACTCCGTGTTTAATTCTTCTTTTCTGAGTAGTGTATGTGTAACTCTGATTCCATGAACATTTACGGGAGATAGAGCACGGACAGACAGACAAACCTAAGTTAACACTTTCAACTGTATTGGAAAATGTTAAAAACATTTAGAAAGTGATAAAAACGCTTATTGTAAACGAAAATGCAATTCAAGCAATTTTCCAACAATACCTCTTAATGTATCTGAATATTTTTGTGTGGCCCTGTAAATATAATGCTAATAATATTGTATTTTATGGAAGGCATTCTTTTGTGCATATGAATAATATATATATTTACGACTTGTGCAAAGTAAAATCATTAAAATTTGGTGCTTAGAAATACCTTCCACAGAACGCAATGCTTTTAAATACTTTCGGATGTCCCTGTATACAAACCAGTGATGGCATTTACTTCAATTTACATGGGGAATATCCGGCAGTGGACTTAAATGATATATTTCAATTTCATTAAAATTTGTTTAAAGTAAACGTATCAAAATACGGTTTATAGAAATATCTATCATGAAACGCAGTGCTTTGGAAAATTTTGGGTGTCCCTGTAGACAAATCAGAAGAGGAATTCCCTCCATTTTCAATAGGGAACATCCGATAGTGAACTTGAATACGATATATCAGCTTCAAGAAATTTCATGAAAATTTACAGGAGTTCGACTGCGGACAGACAGAGAAACCGAAGTCATTGACACTTTTCAACTTTGCTGGAAAGTGTTAAAAAAAGAACGAAAAATCATGCAGTACGCACTGGTTATTAATACTCTCCAATTGTACGTGCTTGTTGTATCGTATAACTTTCAATATTCTTTGCCTGCATTATCAAACAAAGGAGAGAAGCATAGAAAAATATACAGATTGACTAATTCAATTTAAAACCGCTCTCAGACATCGTTGAAGAAAGTTAAAAAGGCTTAATGCAAAAGAAAATCCAGCCGTCAGATTATAATTGGTCCCTTAATGTATTTGAATATTTTAGTGTAGTCCTGTAAATCTGAAAGTTGATCATATCATATTCTATACAAAACATTATTTTAGAATATTAAAATACATTTCAATTTATTTATAATTTTTACAGTAGAAAGTTATTTAGATATGATTTATAAAAATGTCTGTCCTAAAACGCAAAGCATTGGAAGTTCCCTGTGCACAAACACGTTGTGTAGGACATATTAATGGCATTTTAAATAGGAAACATTCCATAGTGAACTTTAATAACATATATCAATTTTTCAAAATTCTAAAAATATTTAAGAACTCTTGGGACGAGAGCCAGATAGAAAGACAGACAATAGGACAGAAAGATAACCAAATTAAAATCATATTCGCGCTTAAAAATTGTTAGAAAGTGTTAAAAATGCTTATTGTATAAGAAAATGCAATTACAGCAAATTTTTATTAATAGCTCATAATGTAACTTAATATTTTTATGTGGCCCTGTAAGATTAATACTAATCATACTGTATTTATAAAAAGCATTCCTTTTTGCATATGAATAACATTTTTCAATTTCATTAAGGTTTGTGCAAAGTAAAGTTATTAAATTTTGGTTTGCAGAAATACCTCTCATACAACGCAATACTTGTAAGTCTCCCTGTACACAAGACAGTGGTAATATTTTCTCCATTTCACATAGGAAACATCCGATAGCGAACTTGAATAACATATTTCATTTTCATTAAGATTTGTGTAAAGTAACGGTATTAAAATATGGTTTATAGAAATGCCTCTCATAGAAAAAAAATATTTTGCAGTACTTTCCGATGCCCCTGTACACAAACCAGTATAGGTATTCACTCATTTTTAATAGGGGACATCCGATAGTGAAATTGGAAAACATATATTAGTTTCAAGATATTCCATAAATATTTACCGGAGTTAGAGCGCCGAAAGACAGAGAGATGGGCAGACAAACAGATACACAGATACACAAATTGAAATTATATTCACACTTAAAAATTGTTAGAAAATGTTAAAAACGCTTAATGTAAACGAAAGTGCAATTCCAGCAAACTTTTCTTAATAGCTCTTTATGTATCTGAATATTTTTTTGTTGCTCTGTAAAACTAATACTAAACATACTATATTCTATAGAAAGCAGTCTTTTGTGCATATGAATAACACATTTCAGTTTCATTAAGCTTTGTGGAAAGCAAAGTTATCAAAATTTGTTTTATAGAAATACTTCTCATATAACGCAATGCTTTGGTATGCTTTCAAGTGTCTCTGTGCCCAAACCAGTGGTGGTATTTACTCCATTTAATATATAAAACATCCGATAGTGAACTTGAATGACATTTCTCAATTTCATTAAGGTTTGTGTACAGTAAAGGTATTAAAATATGGTTTATAGAAATATCTCTCATAGAACACAATGCTTTGTGAAAGGTTTGCGTGCCTCTGTACACAAACCAGTAGAGATATTAACTCCTTTTTCAATAGGGAACATCCGATAGTGAACTTAAATAACATATATCAGTTTCAAGAAATTACTTAAATATTTACTGGAGCTAGAGCGCGGACAGACGAACAGACAGATACTTAAATTGAAATTATATTCACAGATGAAAATTGTTAGACAATGTTAAAAACGCTTAATGTAAACGAAATTGAAATTATAGCAAATTTTTATGAACAGCTCTTAATGTAACAGAATATTTTTGTGTGGCCCTGTAAATCTAATGCTAATCATGCTATATTCTATGCAAAGCATTCTTTTGTGCATATGAATAACATATTTCAATTTCATTAAACTTTGTGGAAAGTAAAGTTATTAAAATTTGGTTTATAGAAATACCTCTCATAGAACGCAATGCTTTGGAGTACTTTCGAGTGTCCCTGTGTACAAACTAGTGGTGGTATTTAATCCATTTTATGTATGAAACATCCGATAGTGAACTTGAATAACACGATTCAATTTTACTAAGATTTGTATACAGTTAAGGTATTAAATATGGTTTACAGCAATACCTCTCATAGAATACAGTGCTTTGGAATACTTTCGGGTGTCCCTACAGGAATTAGAGCGCGGACAGACAGACAGACAGAGGGACAGACAAGTCTAAGTCACTTTTAAACCTTGTTGGAAAGTGTTAAAAAGGGAAAAAATGCTTAAACTTCCCTTAATATATCAACTGTAAAATTCGCCGCATTTAAGGGATAAAATTTGTCGCATTTAGGAAAATGGTGTAAACAGACCCTTAAATGCGATAAAAATTTTAAACCACTCTTCTTAAAAAAATGTAGTATTTTTTTTTATTTTCTTCTGGTAGGTATGAAGGGTATTCAAGCACATGACGTAACAGTGGTTATTTGATCTTGAAAAATGAAAGGATAAAATTACAGTTACTATTTGAAAATATTTTATCGCAATTAGGAAAAGACGTCGGAAAGCCATAATGGACAATGTTTACTGCAAAAGAAAATTCTACTAGAAAAAACCTTTAAAATTTAATGAAAAGTTTCGCGAACCGTTTTTGAAATGTGTATGTTCCATTATGATTTATAAGTTTGTGATTTAAGCATTTAGATTTTCAGTAGAAGAACTTTGTCGCATTTATGGGTTATCGCATTTAGGCACAATGACCTTAAGGGTTATAAAAGTAATATTGAATTTAATGTTGTAGAAAGTGAATCAGAAACTTCTGTTTTAGGATTACCATCTTTGATTCAGTTGAATCTAGTGAAAAGAATCGATTCAATATTTCATAAACAAACTGAATTCCCTGAAATTCTAAAGGGATTTAATGGTTTGATGGATTAGGCAAAATTAATTATTATATTTATGCTATCAAATTAAAGACTGGTGCAACTGGGAAAATTGAATCGTGCAGAAAAGTTCCAATACATTTAATAAAGCCCCTTAAAGCTGAACTTATGAAGATGGTAAATGAAAAAATAATAAGAAAAATTGTTGAACCTACTGAATTTGTGAGCTCTTTAGTTATTGTAAACAAAAAAGATAGCACACTTCGATTGTGTTTAGATCCTCAACATCTTAACATTAATATTCTAAGAAAAAAATTTCACATACCAACTTTTGAAGAAATTATTTTTCGAATGTCAGATGCAAAATATTTTAGTATTTTAGATGCCAATAAAGCATTTTGGCAGGTACAATTAAGTGAAGCAAGTTCTAAATTGACAATATTCAATACACCATTTGGCAGATATTGCTTTTTAAGGTTACCATATGGTATTTGCTCTGCACCAGAAGTATTTCATAGATGCTTTTTTGAAATTTTTAGCCACATAAATGGAGTTGGTGTTTATATTGATGATATACTTGCTTGGGGTAGTACACAAGAAGAGCATGATTCCAAGCTTAAGAAAGTTTTAGAAACAGCGAGAGAGAAAAATGTAAAATTTAACTTGTGTAAATGTAAAATAAATGTTAGTGAAGGGAAATATTTAGGTCATATATTTTCTAAAGATAGTTTAAAACCTGACAATGATAAAATAGAAGCAATTTTGAAGATGAAAACACCTGGTGATAAAAAGGAATTAGAAAGAATTCTAGGTATGGTCACTTATGTATCAAAATTTATTCCTAATGTTTCGCAACTAACTGTACCATTAAGAGAATTGTTAAAAAAAATATAATGCATGGAAATGGACTGACAAACATGATAAAGCTTTTAATGAGTTAAAAAATATTTTAGTAAATAAACCAGTGCTTTAGTATTTTGATGTAAATAAACCTGTCATATTATCGGTTGATGCTAGCCAAAATGGTTTAGGTGCAGTATTACTTCAAAATAACTTGTCTGTTGCCTATGCATCCAAAGCTTTGAATGATACTCAAATAAATTATGCACAGATAGAAAAAGAAACTTTAGTTGTTGTTTTTGGTTGTGAAAAATTTTACCAGTATTTATTTGGTAAAAAGTTTACTATAGAATCTGATCATAAACCTTTGGAAACAATATTCAAGAAACCTTTAAGTAAATGTCCAGCAAGATTACAAAGAATGCGTATAAGACTTCAACCATATTCTTTTAATCTCATTTACAAACTTGGAAAAGAATTACTTTTAGCTGATGCTTTATCACGATCCTTGTGAAAATACTCAAGACTGTTTTGATGATGAAATTGAAGCTCATGTTGCTATAATTGTCGAAAGTCCTCCAATGACAAAACAAAAAACGAAAATTTTTCAAGAAGAAACTGCTAAAGATGATGAGCTACAAACTGTATTAACATATATGAAAAATGGTTGGCCAGAACAGCAGTCACAAATTTCAGACTTAGCTAAACCTTACAGATTTTAAAAAGAAGAATTGTCTTATTCTAATGGTCTTGTTTTGAAAAAAACTCTTGTGTTGTAGTACCAAAAAGTCTTAGGAAAGATATAATCAACAGAATTCACTTTAGTCATATGGGTATAGAGAAATCTAAAAATAAAGCTAGAGAAATTATGTTTTGGCCAGGTATGTCGAAAGAAATATAAAACACAATTTCCAACTGTATGACATGTATTAGTTTCCAGAAGGCAAATAGTAAAGAACCTATGATGGTTAAAGAAATTCCCCAAAGCCCATGGGAAGTTGTGGGAACAGATCTTTTTCACATGCATGGCAGAGATTATATATTGAATATAGATTATTTTTCAAAGTATGTTGAAGTTGGTCATTTACCTGAAATCAACAGTGAAAATGTTATTAGACAATTAAAAGCGAGTTTTGCAAGATTCAGAATACCAAAAGTTGTATATTCAGATAATGGTCCACAATATAGCTCATCCAAATTCAAACAATTTTCCAAAACTTGGAATTTTGATCATAGAATCTCAAGTCCTGAATTTCCTCAATCAAATGGTATGGTAGAACGCCATATTCAGACGTTAAAATTATTATTAAACAAAGCTGAATATGAAGGAAAAGATCCTTTCCTAGTTCTGCTAGACTACAGAAATACACCAATATCTAGTACTCTACCAACCCCATTTGAAATGATGATTGGCCATAAGACAAGTGGTGTAATGCCTATTAAAGAAGATTTCTTTCCTAGTCAAAAATATTATGACATAAGAAGAGAACTAATAGAAAAATAGCTGAAGTTTAAGGAATATTATGATAAAGGATCAAAAGATCTAATACCTTTAGTGGAAAATTAAAATATTGTATTAATGTTAAAGGATAAAAAACCTTTAATGAGAGCAAAAGTTTTGTTTAAAGCCAATAGACCAAGACTTTACAAAATTCTTTCTGAAAATGCAAATGTTTACGAAAGAAATAGAAGAGACCTACGTAGAAGTAGCAATAGATTTCCATTTGATGTAAATAAAAGGTCTTCTAATTATTTTGATACCAACTCGTCAACAACATCAGTCACTAATCTCTCTGACTCGAATCCTAATGTGCAAGGTGCAAGATAAACCAGCCCCTATAAATAACGAGATCTGGTCGAGTAGTTAAGACTCCAGCATATCTAAAAGACTATGTGTGATATTTATGCGTATTATTTGACTTTTATTCAGTCTGTTAAATTTATTATTCTTGTTTTCATTTCTTTTGTTTTTCTTTAAAAAAAAAAGGGAGATGTTACATATGTTAACTGTAACCTAACATAATTTTGATATTATGAATAATAGTTTTAAGTTTGTATCTGGCAACACTACAGTTGTTCTCAATTTAGTTCTGTTCGGAGCACTTCATTAAAGTTATGTCTCCTTCTAATTGAATTATATTTTTATTTACTATACTACACTAGATAGTATATATAACAGAGAGATCTAGGTTAAAATAATAATAGTTTGCACCTTACAAAAAATTTAATGATTACATTTTAAAATAGATTACTCCTATATTGATATGGTTTGAAAGTAAGGATAATATTTCTTGAGCGTCAGCTAGTTGAAAGTCTAGGTTCTATTACTGCATACAGTAAATTTGTTTGGCATCTGGGTTATCATAGTAATTTTAACAAATAATTTTATTCATCCCTTTATTTATTTATTTATTTATTAATTTTTACACAACGCAAGAATGTTTTAGCTTAATATTGAAAGATAAACAATAACAAAAAAAAAAAAAAAAAAAAAAAGATAAAGAGGAATTTTTTTTATCATGGCCCATAAAGTGGTATTCTCTGTATTGCTTTGATAATCTTTAACTCTAAATTAGAATTCTTGTTTTGTAGAAAACCAAGGAAAAATCCTTGAGTATCAACTCTGTAATCTGATATAAATTTTTCTTATTAATCTAGCCTAAACTGTTATAGAAGAACAAAATCTTACTAAATTTTACCTGTTACTTAGTCTACAAAGAACCATTAAAATTCTTAATGAAATAAAATATAAGTAATACGGGAAACGACAGCACACAATCTTGATCAAACTTTTCTATAGTGCAGCCACGTTTCCTAAAACTAGCAGTGAGGACGCGTCTAAAATGTTGGAGGTGTGCCAGCTTAACCGACAGTTTGGGATTTGGAAAACATCCAGTAATTCGGTGCTGTGTTATCGCTCATTTTCTCTGATTCAGATGACTGTCGCCCCTATTTTAACACTGGACTCGTTGAGTTAGCACTTGCGCAGAGGCTTCCATGGTTTCATGAAATACGGTCAAAGGATAGTAACAAACGTATTAATTTCAAAATACATTTGGATCGCGTGAAATTATTTGTTTTTAATTTACTCTAAGAAACACAAAGGTTAAGCGTTAAAAACTTGACTTCGGTATTCAGGAAACCTGAAAACGTGTAAATATGCGAAAAATCAAGCGAAGAATATTTAGCTTTAAAAAATACGTTATTTATCATATACGTTATTTACGATATGAGGAATTACTTTTAATTTCTGAGTAGCTTTCCTGAACATGGTAAAATATTATAGTAAAGCACTTCCACTAACAATATACGTAAAATAATGTTATGGTTCAAATGCTATCAGCCCTGTATATCTTTTGAAGGTTATATACACATCACATTGTTGGTACACATAAATATAATCTTATGTTAATAACACACGGCACAACCTGAAATACACTTACACCAATTTGCAACTATTGTCACTCTAGTTCTTTTGTGTAGCCCTGTAAACGAACAGTGAATGATTTCCATACCATATTCTACACGAAACGTGTTTTTATGCATGTAATATATATATATATATATTCATTTCGTTTGGTTTAGTGCAGGCTAAAAATGTTTAAACTGTACTTACCTGGCGATGTTTAAACTGTACTTACCTGCAATTTCTCCCATAGACGTAATGTCTTTGAATTTTATGTGTGTTCCTGTACACGAACCATTTGCTTGATCTCAGCGAAACGTTTACTGCAGCATCCCTATATAATACACATTTAGAATACCAAGTTTGGACTTTCTGCTATTACTTGTTCTTGAGATATGCTTATAACAAACAGACAAACACACAGACACACACGCAGACACAGAAAAACACGCAAACACAGACAAACACACAGACACGCACACAGAGACACATAGACACGCAGACTAACCGCTAAAAACGTGACTTTTGGATTCAGGGAACCTGAAAACGTGTAATTATAACAAAAACTCAATTTCGAAAATCTGACATAAAAACAATACTTTCTCTAACATATATATGGGTAAGAGAAAATAAAAATGAATGTGATTGTTATGCTTTGTTGAAGTTTCTGTAAAATTGGAAGAATATTTCTTAAACTTGTTCCTGAGAAAAATATTTTTTCAGAGCACTTTTATTAACGGTATAATAAATTAAATAAATAGATAAAATAAAATAAAATAAAATAAAATAAAATTACAAGCCAATTATTTAGAGTTTGTTAAAACGAGCTTTCCTCATTGAGCAACTACTTTAAATTAAATAAAACCAGATATATATATATATATATATATATATATTTTTTTTTTACATAAAATTCATTTTAACATTTTGCAATATTTAATTTTATAAAACTTCTTTCTAGAATAATTTCATCCTCAGTGCGATTGATTAAGTTTCCAATAAATCAAATTTTGAAAATTCAGATTTTCTCTTAATCAGTGCAGTTTTCTTTTTTTCTGTCGTAATGAAATTACACACGCTGACAAATATAGCATTTCTTTCCTTTCACATAACTTTTAATAAGAATTTATTGATTTTTCAGTTTTTATTTTTCTTTATTAATAATGTGCATCTGCATATATTTAATTACTACCGTTTTTAAATTGAAAATGTCTAGTCTTCAGAATAAATATTTACATTTCTTCTCCAAAAATTTACCAAATCTATTCACTTTTCCCCTGCAGAGAAAATATCCAGTCTTTCTAAAATAAACTTTTTTTTTTTTCTTCTCAAGCTCAACAGTTGAATTTTATTTTCCTGATATATATTTAACTTTATTCATTCTGTCAAAACGAACAGAATCAAAATGTATCCGTCGGGAAATTTCCTGGTGTATAGTCATAGCTAAAATACTCCAATCGAAGCCTTAAAGCATTTTCAGATGTTAATCGTCTGCATTCTGACAGTTCTTGAAAGAGCGTATTCAAGTTATGTTCACTAGCGTCTGCCTTTTCCGATAATACGGAAAAAAGAAAGTTTCATTCCGTTTTTTATAAGCGTTTTTGTTAAAGCTTTTAAAAAAAGATAAATAAAATGTTTTCTTCGTTTTCCAGAAATTCTTTAACTGATATTTTAATATATTAAGAAACTCGTTTCGTTCTTTGAAAAACAGTTTTTTAAAGGGAAAGTTTGTATTGGAAAATATATACATATAACAAAAGGACAATTTATCAATTAAATTGATTAAGTACTGGGTACAAAACAAATAATTTTGTTTAGTTAAATGGGAAAATAAGCGCTAGATTGATGTTACAGGCATAAGTGTCCTGAGAGAAAATGTCACTGCAGAATATAGTTTATATTTTATTTGTATAGAAATATAATAATTTCTCTCTGTCCCCCTCAAAAAAAAAAAAAAGTTTCAAAGAAAATTATTTCCAGTAGATATTTGCTGTACTTAAAAACAATGCAAATATCTATTTTTGTCAGATCTGTGAATTTTTGAATGCAACCTCTTATTTTATTTATTGGTAGATTTGATCTAAGTATACATTTTATCTGATTTACTTTAAAAAAAAAAAAAAAAAAAAAAAAAAAGAAAGAAAGAAAGAAAAAAAAAAATGAAACTTTAAACATAAGTTTAAATGTGTGTAGCAAATGCATCATCACCGAGGAATTGAATCTTAAAAATATTATAGTTTTAAAAAATTAAAGAACACGCTTTTATAGAAATGTGAACTAAAAAGCACAAAATATCTATCTTAGTATTAAAATGCAGGGTAAGAGAAAATCGTGTGAGTGACACACCATAATATTTACATACATTTAAATCTTTAATTAATATAATTTAGAATTAAACAAAAACCATTTTTAAAAAATCTGCCCTGGCTGGGCTCGAACTTTAGGTTTGTAGCGCGGAACTTTGCCTCACAGCCACCGCGTTCACGTAGGGAAAGTCTTTTTTTACAATATAGATTTTTGTTTGCTCCCAGAGCGGTTACAAACATACATTATACATACATACATTATACATACAAACATACATACAGGTGAAGCTAATAAAAGCGTGTTAATAAAATAAAAGCGTTTTCATAGTTATTAATATAAGAATACAACTAGTATTTTAAATTAATTAATTTATTTATTTCTCTTTTTCAATCAAAGAAAATTTTACTTATCAAGAAAGTCCATAGGTATTAAATATTTTCTAATACTTTAAATACAGGTGATGAAAAGGAATTTATTTTTAATTATTTATCTATAATATGAGTCTTTAAAAATTCCACTTGTAACTTTTTGTAGTAAAATATATCGAAGTACTGATATTGAAAAGTAATTAATAAATTGTTTAAAAGCAAAGACAAGAAACTGCAAAAAATTGCAAAAAGTTCTTCGAGTACAAAGAACCTTGCAAGTCCTTTTAATAGGCAAAAAGGAGTAGGTACGTGCGCATCATGAAAGCAAAAACGTAAAAAAGGCAAGCAATATTAAATAAATGCAAAAGGTTTCTTTAAATTACTGGGGTGACTTAAATCATAGAAAAAAATGAAATAAAGTTCATTTAAATAAATAAATTTAAAAAAAAAGAAAAGAAATAAAAAAGAAAAGAAATAAAAGAAACAGAGAAATAAATATGAAAAGGAATAAAATATATGAAAACAACTAGGAAAAAAAAACTTTAAGGCATTAGATATGAAAAAGGTTGATGAAAGATTTATAATATTAGTTTTGTGTTCTTAAAGTTGAAAATCTAATTATATAAGAAGAAACATGCGAAAAAATAACGTTAGCTTATGGAAAGACAAAGCTATTATCATAAAACCAATAATTCGAAGTAAGAAAAAAAATTTCTTCATCAAGTACATTTTGAAAGTGCTCATTTATTATGCATTTAAAACGCCTCCCAGTTTGACCACTGTAATCTTAATTGTACGAATACCAAGGGATAAAATAAACGCCAGATCATTTCTTAGTGATTATAGGACCTTTATGCTAGCCTAAAGGACCTTAATAGCTAATCTAACTTTTATGAAAGATTTAGAAGAGACTTTAAATCCCAAACGTGTAAGAAGTTCAGAAATTTTAAAAGAAAGGGAGAAATCTTTCCTCACATTAACAAATTAATCACGTGATTCGTTATATATATATATATATATATATATATACGTGGTGTTTCATGTTGAACGGGATGAAAGAAAGCATACCTGTGAATGCTGTAATTACATTATCTTGATAAATCAAGTTTATAGTGAAACTATAGTTTCTACAGATGCTTTATCTGTATCCCTCCGGTGACACTTCAAATATCTGCACGGTATTCCATTATTACGCATTACATAATGCATTTTTTTTAATTCTATTTTCGCATTTAGAAAATTCATATAATATAAACATTAAATTGATTCCTGCTTTTCAAAAATTATTATTATTATTTTTATTTTAGTATTTCATTTTAAAGCTCTAATATGCAAAATATTAATTCAGGGCATTTTATGCATTCTTTACCTTCAAAATGGAATATTAAACAATTAAAAAAGTAACTTTTGCAAAACGAGAATCAATTTAACGTCTGTGAATTTTTCAGAATATGAAAATGGAATGTTTGAAGAATTATTAAATGAAGAATAATTTTTAATACAAATTTCTCCATGAAATTATATGGGGTTGAACTGCCATCCACGTTAATTGAAGTACTTCTTAAAGATTTTTAGGACAAAAAGCTGATTGAATTAAGCCTCATCTTCAGGAAAATTCTCGTTTATCTGTTGGCCCTTACTCCGCTGGTCGCAAAATATGGCAAAAATTGAGTTTACACGGAAATTATATAATGGTTGTAATAAAAATTTAGTATTAAGGATTTTTCGAGAAGATTAGAGATATATGATTTATCTTCATCTCCAATGAACTTAGCGTTCACTGTTAACCCTTCTTTACTCCACCCGTCGCAAAATATGAGAGAAGCCTGGTTTTCTTAGAAATTGATCTAACGGATTTTGGTAAAAAATTCGGGTTAAGGGTTTCTTGAGATCACAAACTCACCTGACTTATCCTCATGCTTTGGGAAACTAGCGTTCATTGTTAACCCTCACTCCGCCCATTGGGAAATATCGCAGAAACATGGATTTTATCGAAAATGAATTTAACGATTTTGATAAAAATCATGAGGTTAAGGGATTTTTGAGGAGACAAATCAAACTGCTTTATCCTCATTTGCAGAAAAATTAGCTCTTACTGTAAACCTCCACTTCACGAGTTGCAAAAAATGAAAGAAACGTGATTTACTTCGAAATGGATCTTACGATTTTTATAAAAACTTAGGGTTGAAGGGAGGGTATTTGAGAGGACAAATTCCTCTGATTTATCTTCGTCTTCAGGAAACTTAGCGTTTAGTGTTGAACCTCATCCTGTCCATCGCAAAATATGGTAGAAACTTGGTTTTCTTGGAAATGGGTCGAATGATTTTGATGAAAACTTGGGGGAAAGAGTTTTTTTTTTTTAAAGATATCCTCATCTTTAGGTAAATAAGAGTTTGCTGGTATGTTAGCCCCCACTCCGCCCGTTTTAAAATGTGGCAGAAATTTTGGTTTTCTTGGAAACTCTCAAACGATTTTTATAAACATATTTATGTTTTTAGGATATTTTATACGACAATTCGATATGAATTATCTTTACCTTTAGGAAATTGCTAACTTTCACTCCGACCCTGTAAACTATGACAGAAACTTGGTTTTCTCGGAAATAATTTTAACGAGTTTGATAAAATTTTAGGATTAAGGATTATATCAGGTGTTAAACCCATTACCCTCATTCCCATTTTCATGAAAATTGGCATTCACTGTTAACCACGACAACGCCCGTTGCAAACTATGGCCGAAACTTAGCTTTCTTGGAAATGGATTTAATGACTTTAATAAAAACTTAACATTAACGGTTTATTGAGATGAGAAACACATCTGATTTATCCTTATCTTCACGAAAATTAGCGTTCATTGTTAACCTTCACACAACCCGTGGCAAAATATGACAAAAACTTGGTTTTATTAGAAATTATTTAAATACTTATCATAGAAATTTAGAGTTAGGGGATTTTTGAGTTTAAAATTCAATCTAAATTGTCATTATCTTCAGATAAATTAGCGTTCGCTGGTAATCTGCGCCTCGTCCGGAAACAAAATGGCAGAAACTTCATTATCTTCGAGAGTACTTGAATGATTTTGATAAAAGTGTAGTGTTATAGTGTTCTTGAGATGACATTTTGATCTGACATCGTCTTTAGGAAAATTACCAGATGCTGGTAACTCGTGTTTCGCCTGGAATAAAATATTTTCCATAGTCATGCCCTGAATTTGAGAATAAAAAGCACTATTGGAAACAGAATCTGCCGATTTCGGTTTCAGAATACCGCAATATTCTGCGTATAACCTGCAAGTCAGATAAATCAGTTTGACACCGGAAATTTTAATTAACAAACAGAACTATATTTTTCCAAAAAAATATTTTCTACAAATATAATTGTATTTGCTAATTTCAATTTTTGGTGTAAAACCTATTTATGTGCCCTATGGATTATACACAGGAAATTACGGAAACTTAACTCATACAGTTTCTTTTCTAACAAACCAAAGAAACTTGAACAAAACTGTTAGGAAACAGAGTTTATTATTTTTTTTTTCGTCTGAAGAAAGCATAGAAGTGCTGCTAACCTTCCGAATTAATTCATATCACTATTTTCTTAAAATTTTATCAGGCTTATTTAATCACAGAATTTTCGCCAAAATACAGAGTGGATATTTCTATAAAAATTTACTGGTATTCAAAAACCCGGCAAGTTGGCAAGTCTAGCGCATTTTAGTTTGAGAAATAGATGCACTTAAATTTATCCACAAATTGTAAAAGTTTTCGAAGCGTTTAAGTTGTTAAAAATTTACATAAAAAAGAGTCTATAAGAAAGTTCACCGGTAAATAATACGATGGAAAATAAGCATAATTTTCTAATGAGAGATTATTATCGATCACAATCTATACATATAAAAGAGTACTTCCACTCACTCACTCACTGACTCATCAACGCACAGCAAAATCTACTGGAGCCACTGACTCGAAACTGGGTCAGATTATAGAACATATAGTGTAAGCACCCCCTAAGAAGCGATTTTGCGAAATTCGCCCCCAAGGGGGAGTAGGGGGCAAAATGTTATTTCCCAATAAACCTTCATATCTCAAAGAAAAAAACAGATATCCGTAAAATTTTTGCTTTAACATATAGCCAACACAAATATCTAAAAACCAATTTCTGGAATTTTAGAAATTCGGTCCAAAAGGGGGGAAAGGGGGCAAAACGTGATTTCACATGTTCAAAACGTAGTTTTACATACTCCTATATATCTCAAACAAAAAAATAGATATACGAGAAATTTTTGCTCTGATATATAGCTAATACAAATACCTAAAAACCAATTTCTGGAATTTTAGAAATTTAGCCCCCAAGAGGAGGGAGAGGGGCAAAATGATTTGAAATAATCCTTTATATTGCAAACAGAAAAAAGATATATGTGAGATTTTTTATCTAAAATATAGCTCCCACAAATACATAAAAACAAATTTTTTAATTTTCGAAATTCGTCCCAGGTGGGGCGGGAAAGTGGGGCTATGGGGACAAAAAAATTGAAATGCAATTAGACCATTCAAAATTGGTACATATGATTTTGCTGACTTGTTTAATAATATTAATTTAACCGATCTTCATCAAATCATTTACAACCTTTATGTGAGTTTTAAAAGTGAACTTTCTCTTTTTAAAAGTGAACTTTTGTGCAGCTTCATTTAAGACCCATTTAAATTTTATTATTCATAATAATTACATTCTACATAATAAAACTATTTATATCCATAGGTATCCCACAAGGTGGAAGTAGTTCGAGTTTGTTAGCTGACTTATATCTTTACCATTATGAACAAAGTTTGTGTAATGATAATGTTATTTTCTACAGATACATTAATGACATTATAATTTTTTATGTTAATAATTATACTCCATCTTCATTAAAATTTCAATATCCCTCTCACTTTACTTTAACGCATAATTTTATTAACAATAATTGCATTAATATTTTAGACTTAAAAATTAAACTTAATGGAGGTAAATCTCTACTGATCTATATGACAAACGAAAAGATTTTTATTTTAAAGTAAATTTATTTACACATTTTAATTCTTGTCTTCATTTATCTCTGTACAGAAATATCATTCTTAATCACCTATTTCGCATACATAGACTTTGTTCATCTAAGTACAAAAACAAAAATATTAACCATTTAATGAAATCTGCTACTGGTATGGGTTATCCCAAGCGATTTATTTATTCTATTATCTATCAATGAATGTCACTGTCTAACAACAAAAAAAAAAAATTATAATGTTTATATATATAAAAAAAAAATCAAAATGTAAAATAAAAAATATGGAGGATGGGAGGGAAGATGTTTGATTAAGGAGGAAGGGTTGTGTTGTATGGCTGGATGGTTGGGAGGGTTTATGACTTTAATTTAAAAAATAATAATAATAGGAAGCATAGTATAATTGCAATTGCAGGATGCATCCCTTTTTTTTCTGGTTGCTGATATGAAAGCTTCATCTCTTGAAACTTAAAATTTGTTTAAATATTCACACTTAAGATTTCATTCCATGCAAAATCAAATTTGGTGGTTTCATTAATTTTAATAAAGTCTATAGATTAAATAAAATTCTATTAAAAATAAATAAATAAATAAATAAAAACAAAATAAAATAAAATTAATAATAATAATAATAATAATAATTAATTCACCAATAATCATAATGTCTATATCATGATATGTTGGCTTTTGGATGAGATTGCTTCAGACTAAACATTAAACTAAACTACAGTAAACATTAGTTAAATCGTACATTTTCTGTAGTAAATCTCTTTTTTCCCGTAAGATGGCGCTTGCTCATGTTACGATGAATGTTAAAAATAAACTGAAATTTAAAATTGATTACGTTAAAATTAAATAACCCTTTTAAAAATCACCTTTTAATATAGTTATTAGCTTTTAAAGATTAATAACTATCACTTAATGCATTCAATTATTGCATTTCAGTAGCACCTAAATCGATTAATCGTTTCTTTACCTTTAATCTTTTCTTTTTACTAATGTTCGTTTGGCAACCTGTTTATTTCTTCTAACTCCGTATATATCGTTTAACATGTGGATTTCTTAAAAATACTTATTCCTTGTCTCATTTTTGGTTTGTGTTATTGTTTAATCTAATTTCCTTTTTTTATTTTGTTTTGTTGCAAGATAGAGTCTTGAGCTGTATATTGGCTGGAATTAGCTATATAGTTTTCCGAAATCTTGAATTCTGCTGATAGAAATGTAAGTTTCCTGATGAGTGAACATTTCTACTTTTCAGCATTTAAAATTCCGGTTTTCAATTCATGAATTCTCTCTCTTTTTTTTCTTTTATCGGATCTCTTTGGTAATTTTATCCTTTTCTCTTTTCTATAAAATGTTGACTGTTTCTATTACTTTAAGGTTTTTGTAAACTATTATCTCATCGTTAAGGGCCCTCTTCACTCACCGCCACCGGAAGCCGAAGCTAATGTTTTTCTATGGGAAATTTTTCTTTACAAATAACTTATTAACTAATACATATTTTTAAATTCTGTTTTCACATTCTGAAAATTCCCAGCTGTTAAATTGACGCACCTTTTTTAAAAATGCATTTTTTTTAATTTTTAATATTTTATTTCGAAATTGCAAAATGAAAAAAATTCACATATTGAAAATTCGTATTTTGCAGCTTCAAAATAAAATATAAAAAATTAAAAAAATATTTTTTTAGAAAAGGTGCGTCAATTTAACAGCTGGGAATTTTCAGAATGTGAAAACAGAATTTAAAAATATGTATTAGTTAATAAGTTATTTGTAAAGAAAAATTTCCCATAGAAAAACATTAGCTTCGGCTTCCGGTGGCGGTGAGTGAAGAGGGCCCTTAAGCTTATGTGTTATGTTTGTGTCATTTCTTTTCTGCGTAAGTACTTTAACTTGTATTTACTAATCATTGGTGCTCAAATTAAATTATCACCGTGGCAATAATTTTATTCGAAACAAATCTCATTTAAAATTTAATTATATGTTGGTATTTTCATCTATCTTTTGTTTTCTGAGTGTTACAAAGGTATTAAATTATTCAAATTATATATATATATATATATATATATATACAGTGGTGGACATAATTATAAGACACCTATCTAATTTGACAAATAGTGAAAGAAAAGATTCAGAGCTTAAAAATGTTTTATCAAATACGTCAAAAACATAAATTTATTCTGTTATCACACGTAATTGTTTTACAGAAATGATATTTTTATAGAGTTTAATAAAAAAATTAAAAATACCATGGACAAAATTATAAGACACCCTAACATTTTAATTAAAACACCTGCTTTTTTTCGAAAATAATGTGTAATATGCAAATTTTCTGCACGCTGTTATGACGTCAGCAGTTAACTAAAGCAGACGGTAACCGACTTCACGCATTTACAAACATGCCACGAGGTACAGAATCAAAAGAAAGTGAAATTCGCGAAATTTGGAGATTAAATGGAACTGGTGCTTCAATTAATAATATTTCAAAAGTTATTAAACGCTCTGGATGTGCAATTAGAAATGTTTTGAAAAGAGGAATTAATGGATCGGTGATTAAAAGATCTGGACGGACTCCTTGCTTGTCCTCGAGAGACAGACGCCATGTGCTTTCGCTCGCTACACAGAATAAGATGACCACTACAGGCATTTAAAATGCCTTGAAACTGAATTGTTCAAGGAGAACCATTCGCAGGGTGTTGCATAATGCTTCCTATGTGAAATATAAAAAATTGAAGAAAAAACCACCTCTTCTAAGCCGGCACAAAATGGAGCGCCTAAGCTTCGCTAAACAAACTATGGCCTGGACATCCAAATGGTCCTGACGGGTTTCAATATTATTGGCATGATTTACGGAAGTCTCCTCATATACTAATGAGCTGCCAAATGGGTGGAGGCTCAGTAATGGTTTGGGCTGGTTTTTCGGCTCAAGGGAAAACGGATATTGTTTTTGTGCATTCAAGAATGAATTCCGAAAAGTATAAGAATTTTCTTAAAGATCAACTAGCCATATACGGTGAACTTCTTTGAGGCGAAAACTACACTTTCCAGCGCGATAACGCCCCGATTCATGCATCACACGAAACAAAAAAGTGGTTTTCAGAGCAAAGTATCGATGTTCTCCCGTGACCTTCTCGCTCCCCAGACCGTTGAAAACTTGTGGGGGATCTTAGCTCGTGTAGTTTACCGAAATGGGAGGCAGTTTATATGTGTCGAAGACCTAAAGAATGCTATAAAATGTGCTTGGGAAGAACTGTGTTGCGATATTTAGTTAGAATTGATAGATTCGATGCCGAATCGCATCTTTTATGTTATAAAAAAGAATGGTGGCTCCACCAAATATTGAATAACCATGTTAGAGAATTTTCTTTTAGACCATTAGTGTCTGCTAATTATGTTGACTACTGTATTTGGAAAAAAACGGTTGGTGTCTTATAATTTTGTCCATTATGTTTTTAAGTTTTTTCATTAAATTGTATGAAAATATCATTATTATAAAATAATTATGTATGATAATAGAATAAATTTATGTTTTTGACGTATTTGATGAAACATTTTTAAGCTCTGAATCTTTTCTTTCACTATTTGTCAAATTAGATAGGTGTCTTATAATTATGTCCACCACTGTATATATATCAATTAAAGTTATCGACAAAATACCTAATGTTTAATATACATTTCCGTTTTAAATTTTATGCGTATATTTTTAGTGTATTTTTTTTTTTTTTTTTTTTTTTTTTTTTTTAATATGAGTGATAAATGTGCAAACAGTGCAGCAGATATTTCGAAATCGGTTTCTTTTTTTTTTTTTTTTTTTTTTTCTCTCTCTCTCTTTTTTATTAAAACTTATATTTAACAGAAAACAAACAATTTACGTGAAAACCAGAAAATTGGTTGTTTTATATTGATATGTTGGAACTCACGCGGATTTCTTTTTCTTTTTCTTTTTTCCTTTTCTTTTTCTTCCTTTTTTTTTAAATTTAAATTAAAAAAATTAAGTAGCCGTTACGTAAAAATTTTTCAAGATTGCTAGTTTACATAGTCGATTTGTTTTTCTTCAAAAATTCAATTTCCCAAAGCTAAATGATCTAAATAGCTTAAACACTTATTATATAAAATATTATTAAAGGAAGCGGATGCGGATAGAATTTTAAACCTCGTATGCATATTACTTAAAATAGGTTCCGTGTGAAATTTGCTAAGTTAATACAGGTGTCTGAAATTCTAAGTGTCCGAACTGTCAAATGTCTGAATTTCTAGGTGTCTGAATTGTAAAATGTCTTAATTTCCAAGTGTCAAAACTGTGTCTTTATTTCAGACATATTATTATTATTCAGATACTGGACTTAGTTTATTTTTAAAAAGACATTTATGTGTTTTAAATTCAGACGTGTGTGGTATCTGAAAATTTTTATCCTTACGTGTTTCTGACATTTATGAGTCTAAATTGGTATTTCAGACACATTTCTGTCTGAATTTCAGACACTTCTATTTGTAGTGTATAGTTTACTACTACCAAGTTAGTCTGTGAAATGTGTTGGTGTGAAAATT
Organism: Salticus scenicus; assembly: GCA_963930645.1. Classification (NCBI taxonomy): domain Eukaryota; kingdom Metazoa; phylum Arthropoda; class Arachnida; order Araneae; family Salticidae; genus Salticus; species Salticus scenicus. Next base: position 87,485,244 of record OZ005651.1, read on the forward strand.
TTAAATAAATAAATAAAAAGGTTTAGACTGGTCAAGAGAGTGACTTTCGAGTCTTTTTAAAATTTCTATAGGAAATAGTAACTGAGTAATCTTTTTTACATGCAGGGGAATACCATGAAAATTTGTCTCAAAATTAAAAAAAAAAAAACAATTTTCTGTGTCAAACCATTTTTGTGATATTTTGCTCGGACTTCATATTATTAAGTTTTTCGAGAATCACCCCTGTACATCTTGAAAACAAATTATATAAGTTATTGTGTGTAAGTATTTAAAGAATATATACAAAAAATATGATGATTTTTAAATTTCTTGAAAGTAAATTACATAAGCGATTTCATGTAAGCATTTAAAACATATAGGAAGAAGACAATGTGGTAATTTCAAAAGGATTAGGACATAATTTATTATTCTCAAAAATATTAATATACTTTAGTGATTGAAACTCTAAAATGCTTAAATACTTTGAAAATAACTACGTAATGTGAATTTCCTACAACTCAGTGTAATCAAAGTTTAATTAGATTGAATTTTTAATTAAATGTATTTAAATTGTTTGCGATTAGTTAAAAAGATTTCAGATAAAAAGACTGGGAAAAACAGAGGAAAACGATTAATTTTGCATTTGGTGAAAAGAAAAAAAAAATCTTTACAAAAGTAACACCTTAAAATAAAAGATAATTAGATTCTAAAATGTAAAAAATCTTTGCTTCTCCTTCTTCTTCCTTTTTTTTTTTTTTTTTTTTTTTTTTTTTTTTTTTCCATTTCTTATATCTAAATTCTTTTTAAATTAAGCTTTTGTTTTATTTTATTTCTAAGTAAGAGCAATAAAAGCCGACTATTTTAACATTGCATTAACTCTCTTTTTTAATTTAATTAATTTTTATGGATTTCAGATTTAAATGTTTTTAATATACAGATCAGAGAAGTTAAATTTTCTTTCATTAGATACACTAAAATCTATAAATTATCTAATTGTTACAACGTATCACTTCTTTTTTTGTACTGAAAAATAATTTTCCCAGTAATAATTTTATTTAATTTGCATACGCTAGCTAATGACTTAAGAAAAATATGTTACAAGCCATAAAATTAAAGTATATCGCAATAAATATATATATAAAAAAAGGGATAGTATATTTAATGTATTATATACACTTTCTTACCCTCCCAGAAAAGTCATTAGAGCATTAATAAAACAATTGATTAATAATGCATTTTTACATTTTGAACTGAATAAAGATGATTGATGAGCTTCTAAATATAAGGAAAATGTGCCTTTTGTTCCAACCTGTATTGTTTCAAAAATGGTGTTATGTTAAACAGATTTTTACTTATATAATTTATGCTTAAAAAATTGTTTTAGCAGATAGATTGTGTACATGTTGTGTTAATATTTTAATTCTGTCAACTGTGATATCTGAAAAGAAAAAATTAATTCTAAAGTTCTCTTTAATAAGGTTAGGTTTTCCTAGAAATAAAAAGAAAACAAAAGTTAAATTAGTATTTGACAAATTAGATTATTTATTAATGGCATAAAATTTCCTAATTATTATTTTTAATGATAATGGGTTATAATTATAGGCTCGTGGATATTTTATTTTTATTTTTAGTTACAAATGCCTAATCTTTTGGCTATTTTTTAGTTAAATGAAAGAAAAAATAGATATTAATATTTGCTTTACGTTCATGATTAATAGCTGAAAAATTATTCTAAAAATTCACTTTTCTCTCCTTTATAATAATGGATTAATGTACTTTTCACCTGTTGCAAAATTTGATTATACCTTTGTAAGTGAAAATCATAGATTATTTATTCTGTTTTGGTAATAATAATACTATTTGTAATGTGTGCGTGCATCAATGAACATTGAAACGCATGTGTAACGTGCAATCTATTCTGTCGCAAGTAGTTGTAATCTCCCGTATTCCTTTCTGTAAATCTCTTACCTTCGATTATGACTATAACTGGATTTGGAGGGCGGTGGTAACTTACACTAGCCAGCTAATCTTAATTTCAAACTGCAAGAATTCGTTTCGGATATTTTCTACAGAATTTGGTTTCTATAAGTTACTGGAAAAAAATAATTTTTCTTCTAATTTTCGTCGTAAATTCTGGTGGTTTTTGATGTTAAATGAGCGTAATTAAATTTTCCATGAAAGCATAAAAAAAAAAAAAAAAAAAAAAAAAAACCCTGAATATTTATAAAGATTTTATTCGCCTCTGTTTTGTAGTTACATCTATCATATATAGATGACTATTGATAGAAAGCCTGTAGATAGGCGTGAATAGGGCTGTATCAAAATCACTGTGAGTGCTAACAACCGAAATAGTGTGTACATTTCCCGATACACGTTTCATTTCATTAAAGTTTACACGGCTGTTAGCGTAAAATTTTATAATAAAAAGTATCTGGGATGATTTTCTGGGTTTTTAAAAAGTTCGAAAAATCAGCTTGCTGTTTTTGTCTGTGAGGTATGAAGAGGTATATGAAGGCCTCTTCTTGGGATACACATTCTTGAAATTCCAGAAATTGGTCATTAGGTATTGATGTTTGTTACATAAAAAAAAAAAAAAAAAAAAAAAAAAAAAATGTGTACATCTTATTATTACTTTTTTTAAAGATATGAACGGGTATGTGAGAAACACGTTTCACCTCTCCTACCATTGGGGAGTTAACTGCTGAAATTTTTAAAATTGATCTTTACCAACATGTTTATGAAGAAGTGGTTCAAATGTTACTTTCATTAAACATGTCATTAACAAAACAGTATTTATAAAAATCACTCATTAATTTTAGCCGAAACAACACTGTGTATTATAAAAAAGCACCACAGAACTGGTGTTTAAAAGTAATAAGTACCAAACTTTGAATAAACATCGCATCAATTGCTTCGGGTCGAAAGAAAACATGGCCCTTCATCAGCCAAACAAAGTAGGCACGCGTGCTGCAAACAAAGCGGCAACGCACAAAACCAATTTAAGGGAAGAGAAAAAACAAATAAAGTCGAATGTAAATATAAATACTAGTGCGACCAGAATTATAAAAGTGGAAGAAAAAAAATAATTAAATTTAAAAAATTAAAAATTAAAATAAAATCTAAAATTCTAAAAACTTCAAAAGGTAAAACTACTGGGATGAGACTGTGGTCGTACAATTTGGAAACAGTAAGTTTAGGCTTTTTGAATTTATATAGAGCTTTATCGATGAAACAGGGATCATAACCTCAAGAAAGAGCAAAAGATTTTAAATAATTTACTTCTCTCGAAAGACTAGATGAATCAGAACATATGCGTAAGGCACGAAAAACATAAGTATAGAACGCAGAAATTTTTTGTTGAAGGGCGTGTTTAGAGAGAGAGCATTTGTCAGAGGAGAAAGAGAAGGGTTTTCTAAAAACAGTGGTTGAGAACCGATGCTTGTCTATAGACACAAAAACGTCAAGAAAAGGCAAAGAGCAAACATGTTCAATCATGTTGACTTCTCCAAAACTAACATAATTACTTTTCTTATCTCCTCTTCCACTCTGGATATCCATGAGAATTTTACGAAATTTTTCTTCCACTTCGTTTTTGTTTGGTGCTTGAAAATTACTCACGTAATTTCGTTTTTCGTTTCGTTTTGATTTTTTTTAGATTTTTAGTTTACTTTAAATTTTTTTTAATGTATTTATTTTCGTCTTTCCCTCTTATAATTCTGGTCACACCAGTATTTATATTTACATTCGACTTTATTTATTTTTGCTCTTAACTTAAACCAGTTTTTTGCGTTGCCGCTTTGTTTGCAGCACTCGTGCCTGCTTTGTACGCCTGACGTATAGCCATGTCTTCTTTCGACCCGAAACCATTGGTGCGAGTTCTTGTATCTCATGGTGTTTCTTCAAGGTTTTATACTTATTTCTTAATCTGTATGTTGAGAAATAATGGGGTTGAGAAAAATCCTAATGAAATTTATACAGGATTCCTAGAGTCCGCCGATTTATTTTTAGTTAATAGTGGTGAAAGAGTCCCTGGAAAAAAGTCGTGGAAACCCTGTTTATACTAGTACAGGGATGGAACATTGAGGCAGAGTTCATACTAGTATTTGTTTAAAAAATTTCTGTACCTATAAAATCGTTGATTTAAGAAGAAGAAAATTTTGTTTCGTTTATTGTGGTATGAGTTCCTGCGACAATGTTCCATCCCTGTGCTAAGAAAATGGCACTGCTATTTTGTATTTTATTTATTTATTTATTTATTTATTTATTTTACAAACTAAAATATTAAAAAAAAAAAAGAGAGAGAGAGAGAGAGGGGGGATATTCAGAAAAATTAAAAGAACAAATAGGGAACAAACATTAAATAATAAATTTAATTAGATCATAAAGTTTATCAAGTAATTATTTACAATTTAAGTAAATTAAAATATTTTCAAGGTGTGCTTGCATCTAACTTAAAATATGGTCTTCTAAAGAAGGAAATTTATATATTTAGATACCATTTAAGCAAATGGAAAGTTTTCACCAAGATATCGAAAAGAAATCATAACAGCCAACGTGTATTCACCAAATAGCAGAACGAAATTGAGAGAATGCAGTTTAACGTTATAAAAACTGTCTTAAAAAAATTCGGTAGTTACTTCTAAAATATTTACTGTTTTTTAATCGGTATTAAAAACTCCAGCTTCTGTATGAGTAACAATATAGTCTCAAACCATTAAAATTAGTTAAACAGATAAACCATTTTTAGTTTTTATTCTACGTTCGTTGTTCATATAAAAAAAAAAAAAAAAGAAAGAAAATGACGAAAAGTTATACAAAGAAATGCGAAAAAAATTCATAAATATAGGATCGAAAAAGATACACCAAGTTTTTTAATAAATATAATAAACAGAATTTGAAAACCTGACTGAAAAAAAAAAGAGAGAGAGAGAGAGAGAGAGAATTGTACACAAGTGGCGATTTCCTTTGGATAGGAACAAAAGTGTGTTCAAGGATAGCATAGATGTCAACTTTTATACATATTTTCTAAATAAAGTTTATTACTATGATTACTTAATAGATATTTTTGATAATAATTTTCTGCGACTAAATATCTTGAAGTTCACTATAAAGTGAACTGAAAAGGTCTGCTAAAAAGTCTTTCGAAAAAAATGGGGAGAGTTGGTAGCTAAAAAATATTTTTTTAAAAAAGTGTGAAATTGTCATAATCCGGGCTCGTGGAATCCGGTCGCCATTGGCAACCAATATACTGTAGTTGGCGACTATGTTTTCAATCAAAACTCAACATTTAAAAAGAAATTTAATATTTTTGTGAAAAAAGTTGGGCCCAGAATCGAATGCCAAAACCTATGCTAAACTGCAGTGTAGTTCTTATCAATTCGTGTAAAAACAAGTAGAAGGAAAACAACAACTCATCGCTATCTGTGCATGTTTTGTACACCGTCGTGTTGAATTGAGATACAGTGTTAAACCAATATACCAAACGAGAATGTACACAACGTTTTAGTGTGCATGTTTAACAACCCGGTTAAACATGTTAATCCCCGGTGTTGAATCGATGCAGTATACACCGTTCTTGTTCGCTCACTTTGTGACCTGGTGCTGAATCGTTGAACCGGTATAATGATGTGTCAATGCCAATGGTGTATAGATGATGTGTATGTGTTATCGGTGGGTGTATCGCAGTATGAGTTAGAGGAAATAATAAAGCCGGTTTGCGAAAACTAAATTTAAACAGGTGTTTCCTGATGTATAATCTCGTCCTGGTATTTGATTTATAAACACAGAATTTTAATATCTATTTTCAAGTAAATTTCGAAATTGAAAAAAAAAATTAATTAATTAATTAATTAATTAAATAAATAAAGAGGGGGGATGGGGGGCGTATTTATTACTGGCCACCAAAAATTTTTCCAGGAGATCAGCTTTTTTCAAATTCCTGCAACTCTGATCATAATGCTAAACTAACATGTTGTGGCCGTCTGAAATCTTTCTTATATATTTTCTTATTCAAATTCACACAGTGAAGATTATTTATTAAAATTATTATTTACCAAACTTATTTTCCACGGTGAGTGCAGAATATTTTCATATCAGAAATGTATCCCTAAATCTCGAAAGTCAATTTGTTGTAAACTTTTCAGAGACAAGATAATTACGCTTATAGAAAATGGAAAGCCACTAGAACTTCGTAACAAAAGTCATTGAAAAGAAATAAATGTCGTTTCGCCGTAACTCTAAATGTAAATTTATTGAAAATTTCCGGGATTAATTTTTGCTGTTGGGAGCTAGAAATTGTGCAGTGGTGGTGGACCCTACACTTCAAAGGGTTAAAGATACAGAGGATTTTTTTTTTTTTAAATAATCAAATTGAAAATTTACAGCCCTAGGAAGAAAGCGATCCTCCTACATATATATTAAAAAAAAAAATCTTGGTTGACTGTTACTATTATATATATATACATATATTTTTTTCACAATGATTAATTAATAATAATCATCATTGTTTGCAGTAATACAAAATTTTGTCCTATACTACCATATTACATGTTATTATAAAACGGGATGACAGAGTCATCTGTTGAGCGATATGCAACAAAATTTGATAACACCAATTTATCCCAAGATTCAACTAAATGTAATTTTTGTGAAATTCTGTGCGTTAGTTGTCGAGCTGTAGTTGGCAGAAACTATTTTTAACACACACAGAGACGGATAGACATTAAAAAATAAAATAATCAACTCGTCGTCTCCAGGACATCTCAAAACATGTTAATCCGTCGAAACTGTCAGTGGAAAAATTTTATTAATCCAGTGCTTTCTTCTATTGAATATGGAAAAAAAGTGAAAAATGTAGAATGAAAGTGAAAAAAATTATTTTGAAAGTGAAATATAAAATGAAAATTTATTTTGAAATGAAAGTGAAAAAAATTTATTTTGTGTTCCTAATGCGTTACATTTTTTGCAGTGTACCAATGCCCTTGCAATAAATGATCATATTTAAATTTGTTTCTATCAAAGACTATTCTCCTTATTCTTAGTGAACTAAGAATCGTGGATGCTAACCTATAGCAGAACAAGTACCACTATTTACAAAAATAAATCTATTAAATTTAAGACTTATCAAGAAGAAAATTTTTCTTTATAAATATTAGTATGAAATCTGCATCAAATTCTTATCTCGGAAGAACTTATATGAATGCAGATAATAAAACATCTATTAATTAAAAAAAAAAAAAAAAAAATGTCGATTTCTAAAGAAATCAACCTAAAAGCATACATAAATGTAGTTTTCTACCGAAATACCATAAAATGAACTATTAAATGGTTAACAGTAATATATATATATATATATATATTTATATATATAAATTATAGCAAAAAACATAATTTAATGTATTTAGATATATCTATCTATCATTTACTAGAGAAATATTGCTTAATATATTATTTTAAAAAGTGTTATTTTGTTTGATTTTTATTTATTTTTTTATTTTATGAATGCCATAAATTTTTTTCTCTCTAAAGTGTTGCAAAATGTTTAAAACTCTGTCCTTAGCTTTTCGAAAAATATATGAAAATGAGTGCAAGAGTGAAAAATAACCACTTTTTTTTTTTTTTTTTTATCAGAAGCGGTAATATTTTTTCATGTCTAATGATCAACCTTACACTTCGATTTCTACAGAGTTTCTTTTTTTGCTATGTTTGTCGATAATTTAAAGAACGATAATATTAGACGTTTGGGTTTAAAAATATCCTTCCTAACTTTAAAACTTCAGGGCAGAAAATTTATTTTATTTTATTTTATATTTCAAAAACAATTAAAAACTGTGTTTGGTTTGGTTTAGGATTGTTAAAAATAATAATTATCCTGGTTTCATAACTTTTCTGAGGAAGGCTGCATTGTAATATTTTTTCCAATGAATTTTAAGAACGATTTGATGATAGTAAGATATTTCTAGAAAGTTTTTTTTTTAATGAAACTTTTGCAAAACATCATAAGTCAAATTTAAATAAAGATTTTTTTCTTTTCTAAATTTTATTTAGATTATTGAAAGGTCCTTAAGAGAGTGAACTACTCTCAAAACTATAACTATATTATTCAATATTTTAGAGAAGATAACATTTTTACATGCTGAAAAAATCATGAATATACATGGCAGTGCATAACTTCTATCGACAAAAAATAAATAAAATAAAATAAAATAAAATAAATAAATAAATAAATAAAAATAATTTAGCTAGATTCATTGTCGTAGTTCAATCCCTAAAACAACTCCTCTAGAGTATTTTGTCAAAGTTTCATAACGTTTCAGTTATAACTTTTGGAGTTATGATGTTTTGGGATAAAGCAAAATGCTAAAAATCTCCTTTTGAGAAAAAGCAGAAAACAAATTTAAAAACAAGATTTTACCTATTAAACAAAAAATAATTTTCTTAAGTTCCTGATTTATTTCAAAGCTTTTTATTTTTATTTATTTATTTTTAATTCATTTTACATTCAGTAACAAATTTTGATGCTTATACTGAGTAAAACATTTATGTAAGCAAACATTTCCGAGTCATTTCCGGTCACTTCCGGTTTCAAAAACTGGCGAGTGACTAATATTAAAATGCCTGTAACTCAAGTTCTAAGCAAGATAGAAAGAAAATTCAAACGGATTTAGAAAGTTAAAATGCAAGGCTTTAATAATAACCCAAAAATAGAAAATCGAAGTTTTGACCGAAAATTGCGTTTTAAAGGTAGACAAGCACCTTAACGTTTTAAAGAAATGCCAAAGTGAGGGGCTTACAAATAGAAATGGGAAAATATGCGCACATGAAAGTATTAAAATTATTATTCAGAAGAACTTTTAATGTAGACATTTTATGCGAACAAAGATTCCACATGCGAAAAATGTTAAATTCAGTTATTTTCTTGAGAGAGAAAAAAAAGAGAAAACAAACCACGCATTACTGATACTGAAAAATTTAAAGCTAGAATCGCAGTAGTAGGAATGAATACAATTGAGATAATGTAAAAATATGGAGAACAAATGGGAAAATAATGGGAACTTCTCAAATTCAACTAGAAAAAAATTTTTGAATAAAAGATCGTGCACGGCAAGCATGAGTAAATTATTGTAGAAATTCGACTCTTTGCTAGCAAAACTGATAGTAAAAGAGGATAAATAAGAAACCTGTGAGCAAACATCATAAAATGCACAAATATACCAATAAACGCAAAAGTTTAGTTTTGTAAATTTCAGGGTTTTTATGATTTTTTTTTTTTTTTTTTCTTAATCTGACTCTTTTGAATTATTTTATTTGTAAATCGTACTTTTAGTGTATCCCAAAACTTATTTAATTAAACGGATTGGAGAAAAAAAAAATGTAATTTCAGAAATATATTTATATAAGATAAAGCTAGAAGAGTCTGCGCACAATTCAACAGAAGAATATAAAAAATTCAAATATTATTTTTTTTCTAAACTGCTACTACTTAATTTTGAATTCGTTCGTCTTCTATGCATTTTCGTTACTATTTTGTTGTTAAGCTATAATTTAAAGAAACAGCTGTAATAAAACGAAGAAAGCTATTTTGCGCAATCTGTCCTTACCAGTGTTGCCAGATCTGGCGGATTTTTTATTCAATAGTCACAAATAATTTGAGAAGTGATATTTGATATACTTAATAGACTACCAATCTTCGAAGTGATTAGCCAAATGTTAGAATTAAAAATTATTGGTGATTATTGAATAAAAAATCTGCCAGATCTCGCAAAACTGGTCAATACAGGGTCAGTGTGATTGCGCACATGGGTAAAAGAGATTGCTATTAATAACTGCAATTAAATTGTTAACATTAATAATTGCACTTTAATGACATTGTTGTAAGATTTTTGTGACCAAATATTTTTGTGTTAAGTGTGAATATTTCAACCTAATAATTTAAAAAGAAAAAAAAGAAAAGAAATAAATAAAAGGAATAAAAAAGAAAAAAAATCTAAAAAGAATTAAAAAATTTTACTTAAAGAAAAATTATTAAAGAATCAGAAAAAAAAAGACCAGATGCAATTACAAAATAACATTAAGTTCCTAGATAACACGTTTAACTTAAAATTAGCACATTCCTTTTTCAATTTGAGTATCTTCTTGTTTGCTGGCCTAATCTGTCGTTGTCCACAATCGTTGCACTTTTTGTTGTAAAAAGTGTAAGTTTCTTGCAAATAACCTGCTACAAATAACGCAGTTAAACTAGTTGTCACTTGTCAAAGTTTTTTCCTGGTACAGTTCCAAATTTTTAATAAAGTGATCCTCATTTTCCTTTCATGTGTAATCTCTCATAGTATATAATTTGATGTAATCACTGTCCAAACTCTCTTAAGTAACACATGCGTAAACTCTTCCATTTCAGCAGGAGAGATTGCGCATACTTTTATTCAATAATTATTCGCTTTTATAGAGAACCGTTGGCTTACGTATCGTTAGTCTAGGTTAGTAGTAGCTTCCGAAAAATCATTCAACTAAAAAATATTTTGTACTACTGCCATTCTATAGAAATTCTGAAGAAGAGTTATGAATATTCAATCATTTATTTTTGAAAGCAAGACGAAATAACCTCGTTTTATCTATGCACATTCAAGTCGGAACTCCAATAATGCTGTTGTATAACTAACTACCTGAAGTCGCAGCGCGCTCTCTCTACTACTTCCGTCAGGTCCTCTATGCCTGCAGTCTAGTGCTCAGGGTTTCTACTTGCCGCGCCACCTGTCCTAGCTTTACCTAACATCACACATTAATGAATTATTTAATCCATTTTAATGCACTCTTCATTTGATTTTTCCTTTCACTTAATATTTTTTATTTGCACAGTATTGATTAAAACAATACTCATTAGTGATTAGACTTTAAAATTAAAATTTGAGATATACTTCAAATAAGTAACACTGTCACATCTAAATTCGTTTGCATTAGCGATTTTTTGAGTATGCAGAAACAGTCATGGTTACTTAAGAATTTAATACTCACCTTAATTATAGAATCTATTGCAAAAGAATTAAGTATTTAACTACATCTCTGTTAAAATGAACGTATTAGAAGCTTAAGTCCTAAGTTAAGAATGTATTTATTACATAACTTAAGTTTTATTTATTAAAAAGTTACTTAATTGTATCTGACTTTATTTTGTTCCATATATGTATATAAATGATTATAAGTACGCGTATAATTAATTTACGATTCCTTTTTCCAATCGAATTAAGCCAATGTCTTCTTCAGCTTTCTTTGAAATGTTTTTAACGTTACTCTTTTCTGAAAGAAAATTACATCTACTTTCGCTTTGCTAGCAAAAGAAATTGGAAATTTTATTAAAAATCTCATCTCTCCTCTTTTTAAAGATATGGAAAGAGGAAATAATATTTCGTTGCGGGAATATATATATATATATTAAGTTGGGAAACAAAATAAATGAGTCATTGATGAGCACATTGTTTTGAATTTCAACACAATTTCAATCTATATCCTGAAGAAAGGAATGGATGCTTACAGAAAAATCGCTTATTTCTTACTGCATAAAAATGAAAAATAAAGATTTACACAGGCTTTTATTTCTCTGTAAGTAATATAAATACTAAATTACATTCTAAATTAATTAGCTTTGACTATTTCCAAATGTTTTTACATGGAACAAGAAAAACTACCTTTACTTGTGCCATATACAAATAGACGATATTTAAAACTTTCTATGTACAGTAGGTCAAAAAAAAAAAAAAAAAAAAAAAACGAAACACCCTCACCTATCTCATCAGTAAATTGTTGTAGAAAGACACCGAAGGTGCCATTCGTCAGGGAATTTCGTCCTCTTTTAAGCTAATTGAAAAAAAATAAGCTTAGTGGGCCGTCTCCATATTGAAATTGTGTCAAACTTTAATTTTTTCAATGTTAACATATTTTTTTTTCGGACATCGATTCTACAGTCAATTTCATCCCCAGATATAAATTTGAAAGTCATATGGTGTATAAGTTTAGGAGTTATACACATCTAAACTTTCGAGCTTCTAATGTTAAATTCTAATTACACATTTATATTCATATCTCCTGCATTTTTTTTTTTTTATTTTTTTGCCTGTTTTTTTTTTTTAGGTAGATTCCTTATAGGAGATCTACCTATTGCAATGGTTCTCATGACACGACTTCTGGAAAATTTCTTCATATCTTCACCGATCATGACCCCTAGAACCCAAAACCACCCTCAGTTCAAAAGTTTATATATATATATATATATATATATATATATATATAGGTATATATATATATATGTATAACGCTTTTTCCCATGTTAAGTTGTGAACACGATAACTGGAGTAATTTTTATTTAAATTTTACCATCTCGGGATATGTTGTCAGGACAGTAAAAATCTCGGTCGAGTTCGTAGATGGGGTATCCAGCTCAAAGGGGGTGGAAATGGTGGGGGTGGAAATTTTCATTTGCCCATAATTTCTTTAATATTGAAAATAGGAAAATACTTTAAATCAGGCGAATTACCGCCTTACCTTAAAGAACAACTTTTGTATTAAAACTTTTTCGATAACTTCAATTGCTTAATAGTTACAAGTTGAAAAGTTATTTTTCTTGCAGTGAAGCCGACATTTTCTATAGCTTTCATTGCAAAAATTTATAATCTGATGCTTATGTCACGTGCAAATGATAATAAAAAAGATCACTGAAAATATAATAAAATTTTAATCATGTTTTTAAACAATATAATAATCTGATTTAAAAAAAAAAAAAAGTTTAACAGGAAATATGACGTTACAATTACAACAATGTACTGAGAAAAAATGAAATAAAATTTTATCCGTGATTTAAACAAATGAAATAAAAGTTATTAAAAAAAATAAGTAAATAAAATGATAAAATCAACATATTTTAGGGCTAAGCATATTTAGACTCAGACTTAGCTTTATGACATAGATGTTATAATGTAAAAGTTTGTCATCGTTTAAAAAAAGAAAAAAAAAACTCTTGTAAAGCGATGCTAAACGAATTAAACTGGCATGGTAGAAAAGGTAATAAATTTCGGGACATTTAGGTATCCCTTTAACAAATGAACTAGGGACGATTTTAGTGAATTTTCCGTTGAAGTTTATTTTCATGAAAATTTAAATTTAAATTAAAGTACTTCATTACTCGAATTCCCTTATTTCGATAAATAAAATTATACCATTTAAAAAAAATAAAGAACACTCTTTTATAGAGTTCTAACAGATGACGTCACGAGCATGTTTGCTGAGGGACAACTGACATCACTGACCCATTTTATCATTGCGGAATAGTGTTACAAATTTATTGTAACACAGTGCTGTAAATGTATTTGTAAAAGCATAAAAAAATTCGACTACTACGCTTCCAAAGGCATGGAAAATTTAGCATTGTCCTTCAGCAAAGTACGGTTGCTAAGAAGAAAGTCACGTGGTTGTTAGAACTCTATTGAAAAATGAACTAATAAAGGTTTTAGAAAGCTATTACCATAGAATAAAAATGAAGGAAGAAGGAGCACGCCGATAATCTTAATGCTTACAAACCCCTTCTAGTGAAATGCCAGCGAAAGCTACTTTTGCTCCTCTCAACCTTGAAGTAGGGCACCCATCCTAAGCGCTATTATCGCTGTTTGTTGTGGCAACACAACAGCTTATGTAGAAACACTTATAGGGCAGTTCCTTGTTTGTAAACAAACATCTCAACTTTTATGAGTGGTTGGCAAAAAGGCTTGGGAAAAGCATAGCGATGGCGGATCGCTATGCGGTTAGCAATGGTGGGCGGGGCGCGGGAAAGTCGAGCGCGCTTTTTTGCCAACCACCAGACGTCACGAGGAAATGCTCTATTCTCCTTCTTTCTTTATTATTATTCTATGGCTATTACATACTTTTAAATCTTTATTAAAAAAAAATTAATTGTTGCCACTCGACATTATACAAATACATCCAAATCCTGTGTCACATACGATAGTTTTGTTAAGTATAGATTTTCTGTTTGCCCTTGGTACCTGCCCCTGATAGGAAAAGTGCCTGGAAACACTTGTATCTAGTATTGTCATTGATTATGAAGTCGTGTGCAAAATTTCTGGTCCTTTGGACGACAAGAAGTTGCCGAAAATTGAATTGCAAAATTCCGTTACATACATTAATAGTTGCATCATATCAAGTTAATAAAAGTGTGTTAATTAAAAACCTTGTTAAACGCTTTAAAATATAAAATTAAAATACTACGTCAATCTTAATACAAATATCGTTTGTGGTGAATAGTTCAGAATGTCAGTTTAGGCAAGAATTTAAAATTTACGATTGAGAGTAATACGTTACAGCTTCCTTTGACTTTTTATCTTGTCGAAACAAGATATTGGTCTGTGAAGAGATATGAGGTTTTCGCGTGGAAAGAGAATATGACGCCAAAGCTGCCTTTCTCCATCTCCAAGCTCGCCAAATTTTGTCGCCAAGTCAAAAATTTCGTCATCAACTATCAACTTTTGCCGCCAAATCCAAAATTTCATTGCTAAGTCGTAAGTTTTGTCACCAAAATCTCGCCAAATCAAACAATTTACTAAATTCATGACAATTAACATTGAAGTTCAGCGGTGCCAAATGGTCAAATGTTAACTAATGTTAATGTTAATGTTCCAGATTATGTGAACCAAAACAGTTTCACTTTACAATTTTTACTCATCTGACAATAATAATCACAAAAACACAATACAAAACTTTTAATAATTCAATAAAAATTACAATGAAATAACTATCCAAAAACCGCTACCACCTATCTGTATTTGACCTGACCATAGCAACGCCAGGCTTACCAGAACTAGTAAGATCACAAGTGCATTTTCACGTTTCTATTACTTTTTCTTTTAAAAGAAAGATATTGAACAACAGTTATATGGTTTTTAAATAAAAATTATAATTTTCATTAAGCATGGGTGGGGAGGGGGTGTAGCTCAATAGCCCCCTCCAGGATACACCATTGCTGGGATTGTATATCTTTAAGGCTTTTATTTGTTGAATGATTATGATCTCGAATTTAAAAAAATTGAAACATTTACAAACCAATTAATTTAGCCTAAAATTTTAAGTAGAATGAATAAAACCCTTTTGTAGTTGAAAATTAAATTTCTTGAAAACAGAATAGCGACGTAAATAATGCAATAAGTGGAAACAAAGCCATTGGTATTAATGCATATGTAAAATTTCTTTAGAATTGTAACATTAACGTAAAGGAATCTACCTTTGCCTTTAAGCTTGCCGAAAAGGGATTTTTTTTAATGGTGTTAATAACAGGTTTTCCAAACATATTTATGAGTTTTATTAAGATTTTAATATTTTTTATCCATAGAATAAAAATTATTAAATTAATATTTAAAAAAATGTGCATTGTGACCTATAATTTTTTTAACAGAAATCCATTTCTAGCACCTTAAAATACGCGTATACAAATTTGCAGCTCATTGGACCAAATAGTTCTCGAGATATGCCCCAAAAACGACCGATGATCAAGTTTGGGGGGCCATATATCGATTATAAACTGTATTTACAAGTAGCATTCACAACAATCAATTTTGAATTTCATTGCAGACGATATTAAGAAAAATTTTAATTCACTTTCATTATTTTTCATTATTTCAACAATGATAATTTTTTTTTTCCTTTAGCTGAAATAAATTGGAATTTAATTCTGAAATAAATTGTATTATATTATTAGACATGTGTAAACTGAAATACAAGACCACATTGAAGAATTGCATGCATTTAAAAAAATACAGTTTAAGATTTTTTTTTTTTTTAATTAATCTCTTTTCTTAATATATTATAACGTTTTTGTAATTTTCTTTAGAAGAATTACGATTTTTTTAGTCGCTATTATTAATAGTGTTGGAAATGTAAATTAACCTACTAAAATAATATAATATTATTACATAATAAATTATTTCTTTGAGTTGGACAGAGCTTCATTGTTGAGAGATCAGATTTTACTTTCTGAACATACATATGGAAAGGAAGTATTGTAATCGCGTTAAAAATCCAACTTTGAGATTTTGAGATTTCTATAGTTGTGAGGTGCCCTGAGTACATTTTTTACTAGTTTTCGATTATGTATGTATGTGTGTGAGTGAATACGATAGCGCCTAAACTCTCTGTTCAAATAAGTTGAAATTTAGTAAGTATGTTGTATGACACAATAGCACGATCCCTATTGATTTTGGTGAATGTAGCACTTAAAAGTATTTTTTACAGGAACAAAAAAAAAAAAAATCTTTATCATTATATAAAATTGGGACAAATTTTTCAAAGTGCGGTAGCGTCGATACGCCATTTTCTTCTTAGCTAAAAATTTATACGCATGTTATAAATCACCGTCGCACTAAGTGTATGGATTTTAATGAATCTTGCATTTATAGTTTTTTACATGGACACAACAAAAAATTCTTTACCATTATTGCGTATGGGTCCAAATAAATAAGTGCGGTAGCATTTAAACGCCATATTCGTTTGAGTTAAAAACATATACCTGTTATTAATCACCCTCGCATAAAGTGTACAGATTTTGATGAATCTAGTATGTATAGTTTATTTATTTATTTATTTATTTTTCCTTTTTACAAGGACACAGAGAAAAATTGTCATTATGGTCTATGAGCCCAAACATTTTAAAGTGCGATAGTATCTAAACGCCTTATTTTATTGAACTGAAAATTTATGCACATGTTATAGATTACCATCGCACGAATTGCATAGATTTTGGTAAAGATAGCCCTTACGGATTTTTACAGGGACACAATGAAAAATTATATACCATTATGATTTAGGGTTTAAAATTATATGAAGTGCAATAGCGTAAAATTAAGCAATGAGAGAAAATACTCGAACTCCCTGTAATATTTTTCACTTTTGCTTACTTAACTATTTGTCTTACTTTAATTTATTTACGAAACCATTCATTACCTCGTGTTCAGAAAATCGAAGAGTCACGCCAGATTTCTTTTTTATAATAAATAACATTAAAAAATGTATCACAGTTTCCGAAACGTCAATTAGGTCTACACGTTGAGAGTAAAAATGTTTTTATTTATTTATTTATTTATTTTTTAATGTTTGGATCGAGAAAAAATCACTTGAGTTAAAAATCATTTTTCGCCTGACGAAAGATCGTATAATTTTATTCCAAACCAGAAAAAAAAAATGCGATTAGTTCTTTTACAGTTTATAGTATTTTTACAAACGGTTATTTACTTATTTGTTTATTTATTATTTTTTAACTGAAACTTTGCATAGCAAAAATTCACAATACTTTTTTTGCTATGCACAGTGGGTCATGTAACACGTAAAAGTTTCCGATATACTTTCTGACCTATCAATATTTCTTTTGGCTATGTTACCTTCAATTAAACATAATGAGTTTGATAATATTAAAATGTGTAGGAGCTAAGCTTTTTCAGGGAGAGATGTGATTAAGATTGTTTATTTCTTTGTAAGACCGCATAAAATAATTGAAATGGTTTACTGATTAAAGTGGTTAACACCATGAGGTGTATTTTCAGCTTTGTTATGCGTTTTCTCTTTCTTAAAACTGCATTATAATGAACTATAGTGATCTGTATTATTAACAGATGAAATATAGCGCTATAAAAAAAGATGTGATGGAATCATGAGTGTAATCGATGTCATTTTCGCTTTCGGTCTTGCTTTGAGCTTTAATTTATTTCTTTACTAATTCCTTCTATTCTATATATTGTATTTGAAAAAAAATTAGACTTCTGGTTTTCTATAAATTTATACGTTTTACAAGTTTTTTTTTTTTTTTTTTTTTTTTTTTTTTTTTCTTTTTTAACAAGGTTTTACCTTTATTAGAAAATATCATTCTGTCTGATTGGGAATAAGACAAAAATTTCTTGACAATTGTTTTTCAGGAAATACTGTATAGCATTCCATTTAAATTTCTATGTAATTGCATCGTAACATAAGTCGGTGCCTAACAAAATTTGTGCAAATATTTCAGCAAATGTCGCTGTCATAGTGCGATGATTTACGTTTAGAAAAAGTCCATCTCAGATGTTGTAGTGTATTTTCGAACAAAACTTGATATGCGAGTGTGTCATTCTGAAATATTTGATTCGATTTCAATGCATATCGGCCAATACTACGCTGGAAAATTTCCCCCATGAATGGAAAAATTATAGTTCAGATTCTAATGTATACAATTGGCCGAAAATTTGTATAGGATAGGGTCATTATGAATCACTATATTGATTCAGTATGAATGCATATCGGTCAGCATGCAACACAATCAGATTGCAATTTATTCCATGAACTACAAAGCTAAATCTCAACTTCTACCATTCGCTTATATCAAACTAATTAAACACATGACGTGTTATATCCATATAAATATATAAGACTTGTGTTTCTCGGAAACGGCTCAAACGATTTTGATGAAAGTGTGAGATTAAGGGTTTTTAGGTGCGAAAAATTGGACTTACTCTCATCTGCAAGAAAATTTGAAAATTTCTCTGTTAACTATTCATTCGTCGTTTGAAACATATGGCAAATCAATGAGTTTACTCGCAAATATTTTTAAACAATGTTACTAGCAGTTTAATTTTTTTTTTTTTTAATCGATTTGACTTATCCTCATCTTCAGGCGAAATTGCATTCGCTGTTAACTTTCCATTAACCGTTTGCAATAAATCACAGTGTTCGGAATTTTAAAAAAGCTGGCCAAAAGTCGAAATTAAAGAAAACAAGTGAAATTGTGATGTATATATATGTTTTCGAGGTCGCTGAATCCGAATCTGACATTGGTTTCTTGAAAACTTCAAAGGCAAACTCAAAAACAAGATGGCGAATCCAATATGGCGCGCCATATTGGATTCGCCATCTTGTTTTTGAGTTTGCCTTTGAAGTTTTCAAAAAACCAATGTCAGATTCGGATTCAGCGACCTCGAAAACATATATATACATCACAACTTCACTTGTTTTCTTTAATTTCGACTTTTGGCCAGCTTTTTTGAAATTCCGACCACTGTGTGGCGGATCAAAAATCAAAAAATTGATAGATGAAGGATAATTTTCACATTTAAGGGTTTTTGAGGGCGCTAAATTCAAATTTGATATCAGTTTTTATAAAAAAAGTGATCTTGCACTCAAAAACAAGATGGCGGATCCAATATGGCAGACCAAAGTCCAAAAAATTGAAAAATTAAATTAAAAAGTAAAAATTAAATTAAAAAGTTAAAACGCTTTTACACATACAGGGGCAGGCGGGGTCACCCAATTCTTTAACAGCTGAATAAAATGGACATCCCTTAACACTCTCCACTTTGAATCAATGCGGGATCTTGCGAGATAAAAAAGTTTCCATACTTTGAAACTTTTGGTTATGTTATAATTGAGGTTAACTTCAAAAAGCCGCTCAGGAGATCACTATCTACTAACCTCCACAATTGTCGGCCATATTTTGTTGAATGTTGTTGTTGCGAAATTTTCCGAGAAACACTATTTGTTTAACTGTTAAAATGCATTAACAATTAAAAAGAAAAAATTGTCACGTTTTCCGCCAGCCTACACTTAGAAATATGTAGATAGAATAAATTTTCCACCTCACAGTTTCATTCAGTGGCTCCCTCTGAAGGTATTTCCGCGGTACTTACGTCTAAAAACGCGCCTAAATTTTTCGACTTTTGGCCAGCTTTTTTGAAATTCCGAACACTGTGTAAATGAGAGAAATTGAATTTATTTATAAATATATGTAACATTTTTCGGGATTTCTTTTTTTTCTTTTTCTTTTTTTTTTTTTTTTTTTTTTTTTTGTCTTCAGGAAAATTAGCTTTTGATATTATCCTTTCATCTACCGTTTTAAGGATATCGCAGAAATTGCGATTCAAAATCGATTATCCTTATTTTCAAGGGGCCCACCAGCGGCCGAGCGGTTCTGCGCTCAAAGCTGGTAGATGGGAGGTGCCGGGTTCGATCCCTGGTCGCGCTCATCGACCTAGCCGTTCGGAGTTTTCCGTGGTTTCCTCCGAAGCTCGCGTAAATACGGGCTAGGGCCCCTTAGAAAGACCCCCACGGAGGGCATTCCCCCTATAGGCCTAGGACACATAAGGAGTCAATCGGCCTTAATCCTCCAACCAACCAACCAACCAACCTTATTTTCAAGAAAATTCGCATTCGCTGTTAACCCTTTATCCTCTAGTTGCGAAATTTCGTGAAAATTAAGTTTCCTCGGAAATTCTTATAATAATTTTAATGAAAATTTAGGGTTATTGATTTTTGAGGTTGCAAAATCAATTAGACATATCCTTATCTTCAGGAAATTTCAAGTTCGATGCAAAACCTCCATCCGCGGATTGCAAGATATGACATTGTTTGGGTTTATTCTAAAATAGATGTAACGATTTTGATAAAAACTTAGCGTTTGCAAAATTTTGAGATGAAAAACCTATGTGAATTAGTTTTATCTTAAATAAAAAATAAAATAATTTAGCGTTTCCTGTTCAAAGTTATTCCGTCTGTGCCAAAATATGGCAGAGAACTAATTTTGATTTTCTTGGAAAATAATTTTATTATTGCTAAAAATTTTGGTTTATGAGCGTTTTGAGTTTACAATTTAGTCTGAACTGCCCTCTTGTTTAAAACGTGTTCACCAACTTTCTTCGAGTGTATTCGAATGATTTCGATAAAAAGCTACAGTTAACGTACTTTTGAGATGATATTTTCATCGATCCTCTCTTTCGTCATTACCTTTAACATCATGGTAAGTAGCATTTATCAATAAATTGCATTCCGTCCGGGAAACATTATGCAGAAACAAAGATTTTTCGGAAATCATTGGATCGATATAGAAAAAGTATGCATAGAGCTGGTTGATAATTTTAGATCTAATCCAGATCTGGTAACCTGTGCTTTGCCTGGAACAAAATGTAATAAAAACCTAGTTTTCTAGGAAATTCTTAAACGGTTTTGATAAAAATTTATAGTAGGTGTTTGATTTGATAATTCGATTTTAATTTTCCTTACCTCTAGGAAAATTGGCTTTTACTGATATCTCGCGATCCGTCCAGGAAAAATATAAATTAGAAAAACATTTCGGAAAAGAAATCGCTGTATTCAAATAACGAATGATTTTTACAAAGGGTGGAATTGATCATCCAGGTAGTGGTATATTAAGGATTAATCATGTTAGATAACCATTATGAAAACGAATGCTGCCTCTATTTCTGTTTATTTAATCCCAAACTTGCAATTGGCCTTTAAAGGTTTAACAGCGAACACGAAATTTTCTGAAGATGAAAATAATTCCAATCATTTATGCAACCCCAAACTTTCATTGAAATCCCTATACCCATTTACGAGTAGACCAAATTTCTGTCATATGTTGCGATTATCCGATAAAGGGTTAATTGAGAACGCGAATTTTTCTGAAGATGAGTGTAAGTCCAATCGTTTTATCAGTCCCCGAAGAAACTTAATTCTAAACTTTCATCAAAATCGCTATATCCATTTCCGAGTAAACCTAATTTTAGCTATGTGTTGCAATTGTACGATAAAAGGTTAACTGGGACCGCTAATTTGTCTGAAGAGGAGATCCAAACGTTTTTTCTCATCAAAAAACCTCAACTCCAAACTTTCATAAAAATCGCTTTGTCCATTTCGGAGTAACCCTAATTTTTGCCACATGTTGCAATGGACTGATAAAGGGTTAACAGTGAACGCAATTTTTTCTGAAGATGAGAATATTTCCGATAGCTTTTTCTCATCAAAAAATCCCTAATTCCAAACTTTCATGAAAATTGCTATGTCCATTTCCGTGTAAATCGTATTTCTGCCATATGTTGCAGTTAGCTTTTAAAGGTTTAACAGAGAGCACGAAATTTTCTGAAGTATAAAATAATTCCAGTCATTTATGCCACACTAAACTTTCATCAAAATCCCTATACCCATTTACGAGTAGATCCAATTTTTGTCATATGTTGTCATTGTTGGCCGATAAAGGGTTAATTGAAAACGCGATTTTTTTTCTGAAGTTGAGGGTAAGACCATTCGTTTTAGCAGTCCCCGAAGAAACTCAATCCAAAATTTTCATCAAAATCGCTATATCCATTTCGCAGTAAGCCCAATTTCTGCTATGTGTTGCATTTGGCAGTAAAGGGTTAACTGTGAACGCTAATTTGTCTGAAGATGAGATCCAATCGTTTTTTCTCATCAAAAAGCCCTAACCGCAAACTTTCATAAAAATCGCTTTGAGCCAATTTCTGGCATATGTTGCAATTGGTCTTTAAAGGGTTAACAGAGACAAGGAATATTTATGACACTGGGGATATTTTTTTCGTTTAAAAATCCCCAAAAGCATTTAACGCAAAACTTTCATCAAAATCATTATATGAATTTCCGAATGAACCACATTTATACCATTTGATGCAATTGGCCGATAAAGGGTTAACAGTGAACGCAATTTTTTCTGAAGATGAGAGTAAGTCTAAGTACAGGCGGTAACAAAAGTGTCCGAACACTAGAAAAAATTCCTATGTAAAAAAAGTACACTTCATACAGTTTTGTTAAATAAATCCTTATCGAATCATGTTCTTACACTGACTAAGAACAGGATTCGACAAGGATTTATTTAACAAAACCGTATGAAATATACTTTTTTTACATAGGAATTTTTGCTAGTGTTCGGACACATTTGTTAGCGACTATACCCCGAAAACACTTAATCCAAGCTTTCATCAAAATCGCTATCTCCATTTCCGAGTAAACTCAATTTCAGCTATGTGTTGCAATTGTACGATAAAGGGTTAACTGGGACCGTTAATTTGTCTGAAGATGAGATCCAATCGTCTGTTCTCATCAAAAAGCCCTAACCGCAAACTTTTATAAAAATCGCTTTGTCCATTTCCGTGTAAAGCCAATTTCTGGCATATGTTGCTATTGGCCTTTAAACGGTTAACAGAGACAAGGAATATTTTTGAGAATGTTGATAATTTTTTCGTTTAAACATCCCCAAAAGCACTTACCGCAAAAATTTCATCAAAATCATTATATCAATTTCCGAATGAACCAAATTTATACCATTTGATGCAATTGGCCGATAAAGGGTTAACAGTGAACGCAAATTTTTCTCTGGATGGTGGTAAGTCTAATATCCAGAAAACACTTTCACCCAAACTTTCATCAAAATCCCTATAACCATTTCCGTGTAAACCCAATTTTTGCCATATGTTGCGATATGTTGCCATTGGCCATTAATGGGTTAACATCGAACGCAATTTTTTCTGAAGATGAGGGTAACTCCAAGCATTTCGGAAAACACGTAACTCCAAACTTTTTTGAAAATCGCTATATCCATTTTTGAGTAAACACAATTTCTGCGATATGACGCAATGGGCCAATAAAGGGTTAACAGCGAACACGAATTTTTCAGAAGATGAGAATATGTCCAATCGTTTTTAAACACTAAAAAACTCCTAACCCTAAATTTGTATCAAAATCGTTGAAGTCGTTTCCAAGATCCCGAAAACAAATATATAAAACAAATCACGCGGTTTACTTGTTTAATATAAGAGGAGGAGGAATTCGTTGACTAGAACCTGCTTATGATTTTACGTATTACATTCTACATGCAAATATGTCGACAACTTTCACAAGAATGCCATTCAGTGTTTTAAATAACTCTGCTGTCTAAATTTTACCTTACATTACTTTATTTTTTCAGAAATCTCTCATTTTGAATTCAAATAATACTTGTTATAGACATAAATAAATTCTCACTTACACACATGCGCCCTCATACACACACGCGCGCACGCGCGCACACACCCACCTACAGACATATATACACACACTTCAATAAAGTAGAGATGCGTTGGTTTTTAGCCTGATACCTAGAAAAAAAAATGCATGATAACAGATATCTAATTTCAATAAAAAGATTCTGAAAATGCGGTAATAAAACATTAGTATTGAATCACGGTGTCCCCTCCCCCCTCCCCCCAACACACACACACAGAATTTAACAAACCCCTCTGTGTTAGCCTTTTTCGACAGAATATTTTTTGTAGTACGAAATTTCCACATTAATATGCTCATTGAAATTATATTACTTTTGATGTATTTAGAGATTTCTAGATGAATGAAATGCATTGAATAATAGAAGAAAGCTATAATAAATTTGTTGAATCTGACCTAAAAGAAAAAAAAAATTAAACTTGGTGATAATCCCCAAAAGAAAAACGTTAAATATTTCAGGAACTATTGTTGGGATCTTCGTGCAAATTTGTATCTAGGCTATTTTGATATTCTAGAATCATGTTCTGTTGTCAAATTAGTGGATTAACATTCGACTGTTTTAAGTTGGACCCATTTTTAATATGTAGACGACCCCCTATGTCATTTTTTCCTACATACAATAAAAGTAGACATAAATTCCTGATGATTGGTGCCTACCGCATGTTTTTGCGATAATTAGGTAATGAGAAATAAGATAGATGGGAGTGTTTCGTTTTTTTTTTTTTTTTTTTTTTTTTTTTTTGACAGACTGTACATTATCACTTTAGACTGAAAGACTCAAGACAAAAAACTCAGTTTTTTAAAGTTTAGGATAAAACTTATTTTGTGTGTTTTAAAGTATTATAGTATTCGATTTTATGAGCTATTATAAAAATTGGCACATGAAAAATAAAAACATTTTATTAAATTTACTTATTTTAAATATAACTTGAAAAATAATGTTAAAAAAGGCAGTCGAAATATTTAAGTAAGGTTATTTTATTGCAAACTTTGGCTGCCATGAAAACATTGATGTAACTGAGTAAACTTCACAGAATGTTATATTTCCGTAAATGTGAGAATTATGAAACCAGTGCCTATTTTATTTCGCTTTAAGAACGGTTACGTTTAATCATTTCGATTGGTAATTATTTTTGAATGCTTGCAGTCTATAGTCTTAGCTTGTAAAATTATTATTCATCATTGAATAATGCTACTTTTTTTGTGCAATTTACTACAATGTAAAAAAATTTCTGCAGAATAATACAGCACTATAGCTGGTAAAAGTAATGAATTTGCTGTAATGCTTACTCACGCGTGCAGTAATTTTTTTATAATTTCATGTAAGCGAAGAAGAATGTGTTCTAAAGAAAATAGCAATCAAAGAAAATTTTAAAATCACGGAGTGAAAAAAAAAAAAAAAGAAATTCGTTTGTTTTGTATTTGGCACACAGCCTTTAAACATTTTGTTACAATGACTATTGTAGCAATGTAGGGAACAGCCCTTATTATATAAATTGAATATGGAGCATTTTATACATATGACGACGTAAGCAAACATCCAAACCTTTAACCGAAATTTAAACTCAGAATCTTCCTTTCAAGAAGTCAGTTCCTTTCAAAGCAGGCAATCGGGTGGCAAAGCTTTTTCGTTCTTTGCATTGCGAAAACAGATAAGTTTTAAGATAGACGCAGATTGGTTATTAAATCACATTGTAGATGAATCTAAAATTTTCGCCTCTGATTTACAGCACGTGTTCTTCTAGACTTTTAGTTTTTTTTTTTTTTTTTCCCTTCTGGACTCTCAGTTATTTTTCTTTTTAGTTGTTCCTCTAGACTTCTAGTTGTTTTTAAGGAACTAGCTGGGAAAATGTACAGTAACCTAGGCTTCGTTTATATTAAGAAAATTCTGTATTTGTACAGACAATTTTTACAGTGTACCGATTGACTCTAGTATACGAACAGAAGCTTGCGTTAAACTTACGCACGATCGTGTTCACTTCTTGTAAGTAAAAAGGAAGCAACATTTAATAAACAGTCGAACTAAAAATTAAGTGTGTGTAAATATGGATTAATAGCTTCACAAAAAAAAAAAAAAAAAAAAAAAAAGGAAGAATTATAAATCGACACCAGTAAATTTGGAATAATGTCTGCTTAATTTGAAATTAAATTAATAAACGTACATATCCAAGATAAAATTAACACTGGTTTTATATATTAGCACAAAATGCAAAATTTGGAATTTACACGAAATTTGATCTGCCGTGTTAAACCAACCTACCACACTGAGAAAAAGAGGAGGGGAGGGGGGATATGAAAAGACAGAGAAAAAGAAAGAAAAAAGAGCTTCGTAAATACGTTTCTCAGCCCTCAAACAACAAGATTACACCATTTTTCTCTAATGTGTTATAATTAGTGGCGCCATCCTCTTATCATCGAATATCATGAATTACGATTTATAAGCGTTGGTCTTTATAGTTTAATTATATGTTACAAAAACACATAGATTTTTTGAGAAACAAAAAATTAAAATCAGATTTAACAGTTATTTTGCAAATATGTATAAAAAATGTTTTCGATATTACTGACATAAAACTTTCAAAGCAAAGGCATTTTTTAATGACTACCTAAAACAAAGTAATGGAGATTTTTTTTTTTTTTTTTTTTTTTAAGGAGCATATAAAATATAAAGGTCAAGAATATTGCTTCTATTTAATGCGAAAATTCATTAAAATCTACAAATGTGTTATATTTTTATTGTATCATTAAAACTTAACATGTAAAAAAAAAAAAAATACGCTGTAATGTTTTACTAATAATTAACTTGATAACAGCAAGTTTCATAAACCCACATACTTCTGTCTTTCAAATGGTAGTTATTTAAGAAATTCTGCAACTTTGTAGTAAATTTTTTTTACTATTTTTCTAAATGTATTAACTTGTATAGAATAGAATTTTAAAGTTCAGGGTACGCATAAAATAACATGAGGTGTTTATATAGAGAGAGAGCCTTATAACTCTTTGTGAAATGGGCCAAATGCAATAAGAATTTCTGTACATTCACGGCAGAGTAAGCGGTTCCGATTTCTAATGAATAAATAAATAAATTAAAATAAAATAAGAAGAAGTAGCTTCAGAAATCGCCGATAGGGAATATTGGGCGCTGCCAAGAGAAACATACGAAATTTGCATAAAACGTGTCCCGTGTAGAGGTTGAAGTATTCTCATCATTCATTGGCGAATTGCCTTTCGATGGTGGGTTGTAATAGTCAAGCTGGTTCACCAGGACAGCAAAGCTCTCAGTGCTACCAAAATGATTAGAAACTTTGTATTACTGCAATTGAAGCAATGTCGTGAATTTTAATTGTGGGAATATTTGAAGAGCGTTCGTTGTGTATCAAGGATATTTTCCTGAATTTTTCACTTTAACGGATAAGACAACTTTAGAATTTAGACGCATAAATGCTGTGAGTTTTCGTTGAAAACATCTATACCGTATGCAGTTGCTGAAACAACAGAATGGTGGTTGTATGGAATCAGTTTTGTAAGCAACAATGAACGTTATTTATTATAAATAAAGAAACTGTTAATTACTGTTTTAATTGGTAATTACGTATCCATTTACTACTCATATTGTGCATTCAGCGCCAGAGTTAATTCTAACGGCGACTGTTTTTTTTTTTTTTTTTTTTTTTTTTTTTATTTTTTTTAGAAATCTAAACCGCTTACTCTGCTATGACCCACGGGTAAAACTGCGGGTCTACCCGCAAAGTAGTTTTTTCGTAGATTTTTTTTTTTCATGTTGCTTTTTTTAAGAATATACTCTTTTGAATGCAGAGATTCGATGACATTCTCTTCCCTCATAGCAGTTTAATGCAACATGACTCATAACATAAGTTTAATTCATTAAGAAGAAATGCATAAATATTAATACTTGATGTTTAAATCATTGTATGAGAAAATTATTTGCCTTTCAACGTATATTTACATCCTTATTTTACATTCCCCCCCCCCCCCACCCTTTTAAATGTACTTTGAATGTTTAAAACAGTTCGTTTTTTAAAAGTAAGTGTAATACGCAAGAAATTTTGTTATATTAGACACTGAAGTTTTGTTTATAATTAGATTAGTTATATTTAATACAATTTTTATTATTTACTAGTTTTAATATAATTACATACTAGTAATATTTATGTAATAATTAATTCCCTGAAAGATATGTTCAATAATATAAACGTATTTCGTGAAATAGAATTTTAATTCAGCATCTTATATAATATAAATTGAATAATACCTACTTTTTACGGTTCGCGGGTCGGGTGTGTATGGGTCGAATGTCTTTCTGCGCGTCGGGTGCGGGTCAAGTTTACTCGGACTTTACCAAGAATGTAAGCAAACTGTTATTACATTTGGCCCGTTACACTAAGATCTACAGGGCTCTGAACCCCTCAAGCTATTTTAGGCCCACCCTGTACTTTAAAATTTCTGCTTGTATAATTATATGGTTTTATAACCATTTCTTCAAAAGTTTTCTAAAATTTACAAAACAGCCGATTTCAGGGATTATTTCAAAGCTAAAACAGAGAGAGATTGAGATTATTTTTTTAAATAATGAAACATCATTATGTAATAAATTTTCTCTAAATAATCGACAATGCTCATATTTTGAATCTACTGTATCTTTTGAAGAGTAATAGGTAATAGTTGAAGATTTTCATACACGCAAGCAGGAAAAAATTGTAAATCTAATGAAATAAAATTATTTATGGATTAAGATCCACATTTTATCGAATTAATTTTCTTTATTTAAATTTCATATAATAAAATTATTAGCATTATAAATATTAGGCATTTATCTGTGGGTCTTTAAGCAGTTTTACCATGCAAAATTAAAGCAACTCGAAAACCTTAGTGTAAAAAATCTGAATAAAAGCATGTGAAAGTAATTTATCATTAAGTGTAATAATAATAATAATAATAATAATAATAGTTTGAATTTGAATTTGAATTTCAAAACTTTTAATCTAACTGACTATACATTGTTAGGTTAGATTAAATATGGACGTTACTTTTATGGAAATTGTTGTAATTAAGTGTTTTTATTGAAAAATAAAAATTAAATAAAACTTTAATAACCAAATAACTTCCAAAGCTTGACTCACTAATACTAACAGATATTTCTAATGTTATTTTATAATTTTTATGTGATGGTGTGCAGCAATATTAGTATAATTGTTTTCCTGCTTTTTCTGTGATTAAAAATTGATAAATAACTTGCATCTATAAATATTTGTTTTGCTAATAGGACACATATTAAAACATAAAAAAATATGTTAATTTTTATAATAAAAAAATATAAAAAATATTTAGAACAAAATTGGATCAGGCTATAATTTTTTTAGCAATTACATTCCTAAACTGTAACGTCTAGAATAAATAAATAAATAAATAAATATGATATTGTTACAGATTATACGCTTAGTTTTCTGTATTATTTGAATGTTGTATATTTTTAGTAAATTAATGTGTCATATATTTTAAATAAACTCATAACTAAAACAGTTCAAAACTTTACAATATTTCACTTTTATTTATATATTTTATTTTATTATTAATTTTTTTTTTCGAAACGAAAGGAAAATTGTCGTATATCTACTATTACAACGTAGCTAAGATTTTTTTTTAAATAAAGTTATAATTAAAATATTGTAAAACTTTTTTATTTCTTAAAAATAGTCATGTAAGAGATGTAACCTGTTCTAGAGAAATTCTACATGCTTTGTTAAAACAAATCATTCTAATCTACATTTATGTATACATTATATTTTAAATACAAAAGACACGCGCATTAATTTCAAAGTGACGACTCAAAAACCTTTCTGAAAGATAAAAGAACAACAGAAAAAACGCAAGAGAACACTCCATGGTTTGTTTTTGAAAAGTAATCAGCAATTCTGCTTTGACTAATTTTTCCTTTTACAAGTGTAAAGTGTTTCAAAAAGAAAAACTTTCTTAAAATTGACGAAATTTCAGTTGAAAGGACGAAGTATTTTTGAAAACCCAGCAGGATAAATTGTACTTAAATATCTTTTTTTGTGCTTTCATAAAGCAACTATTTTTTGTGTATCATTAAATTTTTGAAATAGAGAAGACAAACATGTTTCTTTGTGTCTTAATGAATATAAACACAGAAGATATTTTTAAAAAGTTTTAACTAACATAAGTCATTTATAAGTCTTAGTTTTACATTAAATTAAGAGCTCATTAAAAGAAAAGAAATAAAGAAAATAAAATAAAACTTGTTCTCTTTGGTTTAATTAACACTTCGCACATACATACATTTAAAAAAAAAAAAAAAGAGGGAAATATATTTTATTAATGTTCAATTTTAGATTTCTTACTGTTTGTGTAAACAGAGAAGGAAACTTAGATTTAAAATAAATGCTTTTACTCTATATAAAAAATTAACGCGACCAAACTACAAAATTAAGGATTAGAAAGTCTCCGTTTAAAACAAAAGTGTGTTAAAGGCAACAAAAATTATAAAAGAATTATCAACTGAATATTTTTATGAAACATTGTCATTATTGTAAAACTTGTATATATTAGGCTGATTCTGTAAAATATTTTACTTGATAATGATTTCTATGACACACAAAGCAGTATAAAGCAAAATTTCTTTTAGAGGAAAAATAATGTTTTTTTTCTTTCTTTCATATTTGTTTATTTTCTTTTTCTTTTTGAATGAACGTGAAAGACGACGACGAAATTTTTAAATTGTTGAACAATATAAATAAATAGTCTTTAGCAAGCTTAAAAAAAAAAAAAAAAAAAAAAAAAAAAAAAAAGTTTGGTCTAAATTTATAGCTATTTACTATAATTAAACGGAAATATCTTACTTCAGATAATGTTATTATATTTCTGTCATAAATATATTTTACGAGTCATTAAAGCCATGCATTTTGCACTAGTTATTTGTTTACCACATTTAATAAATTATTATAAACGATTTTTGTACAGGAGATACAAAATTATAGAGGCATAATTTAAATTTACTGTTCAATGGATTTTTTTACTAAAATGTTGAAATGATCCTTTCGTTACTACTCTGTATCAATTAGGTCTTCCATTAGTCTACTTATTTTTTTTTTTTTTTAAACATTCAATATCATCTGGATCATATCAGATATCCAATTACATTTATGAGACTATATTAATTATGTATGCATATTAAAATATAATTCCTACTATAAAAATATTTTTAATGTTTTTTTTTTTTTTTTTTTTTTTTTTTCCCGACGTTTTGATTTAACGCATAAATTTCAATTCCTCAAAAACCTTAAAAAATAATTTGAGTTTTTTGCTACATAATTACCAACTTTTCATTTGTACTTAATTCCAATCGCTATTTATTATAAATATACACATAAAATATAAAAGAGAATTATATACACCGTGACCAATAAGTTCTCATACAACTTTTGAAGCACGTTAAAAAGTTATACATATGTCTTGCTGTAGTCCCAAATATTTTGCAGGCAATTTAGTGTAAGTTATAAAGCTATTCCAAGTGTATATGACGTAGTAATTATAATTTTTCTTTAATTAGGTAGAATGAAGAAATTGAGAGAAATTGTGATAAATAAATTCGTCAAAGAAGAGCAGCCGGTGAAATTTTCAGAGACTTCAAAGCCCTGGGGGTGAAGAGAGATTTCATTTACAGAACTATCAGAAGGTATAATAAGACGTTCTATGTCGATGACAGAAAAAGATCTGGCAGGCCGAGGTCCGTTCGGACAAAAAAGGCTGCGAAAAGGGTCAGGGAAAGGATACGACGAAACGGATAAAGATCTGCTAGAAGATTAGCACGAGAGCTCAAAATATCGAATGAGTCAATGCTAAACATTCTGAAAAAGGACCTTGGGTGCAAGGTTTATAGAAAACTTAAAATTCACGGAGTTTTAGAGTCTGCTAAGATGAAATGGAAGCAAAAGGTGGAAGAAATTCTTGCTTGGCACGCTGGGGATGAATTTGTCTTTTCAGACGAGAAACTATTCAGTTTACAGCAAAGTCTCAACCCCGAAAATGACAGAGTATGATCAGTTTCTATTGATAACATCCCTGAGAACCAACATTACGTTCCGCGTTATCAAAATGCTTCGTCTGTGATGGTTTGGACCGCTATTTCCAAAAGAGGAAAACTCCCGTTAGTCTTCGTTGATAAGGGGTTAAAAATCAATGCCTAATATTATAAAACTGAGGTTTTGGAAAACGTTTTACTCCCAAATGTCCAGAGAATGTATGGGGCGGAATATTTCTGCTTCAAACAAGATGGTACCCCTTCTCATACCGCACGTGTGGTTCAGGAGTGGTGCAGTCAAAATTTAGCTGACTTTTTGCCAAAGAATGAATGGCTCCCCAACTCCCCCGATATCAACCCCCTTCATTATTTTGCGTGGTCATATTTGCTCTCCTAACTGAATAACTATAAAATCACTGATTTGAGCAAATTTAAAAATGTAATTCAAAAGATATAGTAGGAAATGTCAATGGAAGCCGTGCGTGCCGCATGTGATCGATTTAAAAAAAGACTTAAGCTCGTTAAGAAACTAAAAGTCGGAATTATTCCAAAGGATTTATTGTAAAGATACTTAATGATTGTTACTTTAATTTGATACAAAAAGTTTTTGTATGATTTATTTTGTGTTCTTGTAATAAAAATTTGAAAGTGTATGAGAACTTATTGGTCACGGTGTATATATGCATAAACAATAAAAGTAAGTAACAGTAATAAGGTATTTTCTTATTAATTTATTATTTAGGTGTTCCTCATCCTTAGCCTATAGTGTAACTACGTTTCTTAAAACAAGCAGTGAGAACGAAACCAGATTCTTGGAGGGATGACAAATTGACCGAAAGGTTGGGATTTGGAAAACATCCAGTCATTCGGCGCTCTCTCTTATCGCTAATTTTCTCTCTATCACCCCTATTTTAACACTGGATTCGTTGAGTCAGCACTTGCGCAGAGGCTTCGATGTTTTCGAGAAATATGGTTGTAGAATATTGTTTTCGAATTAGGTAATTGCATACCGAGATAGAAATTGCTTTACCTCTATCTTCCCTACCTATGTGCATTGAGTTCCACACTTTTTACGCATTTACATATATTACATCCCACCAGTGGAAACTGTCTAGAAACTGTCTGAAAAAAGCCCCTAAAGATATATTAATGTTATATGCCTTCTTCATAAGGTATCTCATTATTTTTTTCCCGTTTTTCATGTGATATGTCATTTCTTTTTGTGCAAAGGTTTTCATAATATATATATACAGTAGGTGAGTAAATTATTAGAATTTTTATTTATTTATTTATTTTTACATTTACTTTTTTTCGATTTTCTAAAAATATACTGGACAAAATGGCCTTGAACTTCAGGCATACAAAGAACATTTAAAAGCTCAAATTTTCCACTATCGATTTAGTCCAGAGTGCAAATAGGGGACCAACTCCAAATTGAAAAAGAGAAAAATACTTTGGATCACCCTGTATCATAAAAAGCTACAAACAATTTGTAACTTTAACACATTATTGCACATTCTGTGCGCAATATATATATGTTTTGTTGTGGAAATTGTGCAATTATTTAAACATATACATATGTATATATATATATATATAATTTTTTTTTTCAAAAATTATTATTATTATTATTATTATTATTTTGGCAAATTTTTACTTATAACTAGTATGGATTTCTATAAAACTTTACAAAACTTGCAAAAAAAAAAAAAAAAAAAAAAAAAAAAAATGACAAAGCATTAGATAAACATAATTCAGAAATATAAAATTCGCACGTATAATATTTGCTGAGATACGAGAATTTATAGTAAAAAACTGTTTACTTGCATATGCGCGAAAGATAGAAGAATTTTTATTGCATAGATATCGGGCAACTTTTGTCAAAATTTCATTTGAATTGAGTTAAAAAAAAAAAAAAAAAAAAAAAGTCATTTTAATAAGCAGTTTGTAATAGAAAATATCATGTGTGTATAAAAGTAAAGATATTTTTGTCGGCCTTGGCCAAGAATATTTTTTTCTCAAAATCACATTAACATGCCTTTCAAAAATACTAGTTTTAATTCCCAGCTTTTATAATTAATATTTTAGAAAAGTACGACAAATTTCCTGTTTGCGTATTAATATGTAGATAACACTGCGCTGTAGGAAAATCGGCCCCAACACCGTTTTTGCAAATTCTTATGTAAAATGACCTCCTGAATCCGAATATAACACCCATTTTGCCCTATAACCTACCGTTTTTTGGGAACACCCCCCCCCCCCTATTTTATCATTTTTCGGTAATTTTATGGCCATAAATTTGGGGAAAAGATATTTTTAACCCTTAAACATCTTCCGAGGGACTACAGAAGGAAAAAATTCTAAAACATAGACTTTTGCAGCAAGAGGAAAATTTAGGGGGTGATATGCCACTGAAATTATGCATTACATTTATTATATTTTATTAATCAATTATTATCATTATTATTCATTATATATATATATATATATATATATATATATATATATATATATATATATATATATACATATATATATATATATATATTTTAAGTGTTAAAATAATTATTTTCCATTCTTCAAATAAAATTCATGGCCATAAAATTACCGACCAATGATAAAAATTGGGGTGGGGGTGGCATCCCGAAAAAAGATGGGTGATTGGGGAAAATATAGATTATATTCGGATTCAGAAATCCATTTTACATTAGAATCAGCAGGAACGGTATTAGGGTTATAAATAAATAAATAAAGTTTTACTATAGTGACTTCTTCCTAAAAGTACCCTGGTAGTTTTAACCTAAAAATAAATTTAAAGTGTAATAAAAGAAAAAAAAAAAAAAAAAAAAAAAAAAAAAGAGCACTAACTAACCCTAACTACTCTATCTATATATCTTTTTAATTTTGAATGAAAACTTTGGTAACTGTTAATGTTGTTTTTCATAATTTTACGAAATCGATACCTTTTAGTAACAAAAAATTCTTTTTTTCCTCATCAAATGTTTCCCAAATCTGAATAAGCTATGAATTCATAATGATAAATCTGACGAATATATCATTTATATCAGAAAAAACATACTAGCTAGCTGTTTTCTTTGTAATAAATGTCGATTGAGGAGAAAAGAAAACTTTTACTAATACCAGCACTCGTGAAAAGAAATATTTCTCATAGGTTGCAGTAGTGATCTAAAACTAGTTTTCTCCAGAAGGATAATCGGAAAACTCCGTCTAATCTTGAATAATGCTTCTGTCTTTAGCTTGGATTTCTGGATATAGTTCTGTTTTTCTAGACCACGTTGCTTTCGGGAAGTTAAAAGGTGTTTACTAATTGCATTGTAGCAACTATAGTTTATTCATTTATTTATTTCTTAATCGAAATCTTAAACCGGAACAAGCTCTTATAAATTTATACTGTATCATTATGTAACGCATTTTACTGGCTTTGGGGTTATCTTTGTATAATTGCATGCAGAAAAAAAAAATTAGAAAATAAAAAATATGTTTTTAATTTTTGAACTGCAAGGTAAAAAGTTTCAACTAAAAAGAAAGATCGTTTAAGGAATGGACTTAACAGTTATTAAAAATCATATTTCATTTTGAAATACAAATGCCAATTTTCATAATTAAAGAGGCAATACATATTGACAAAATATTTAAAATTGGAAATATATATATATTTAAAATGCAGGGTGATTTTTAATTAACCTACAACTTTGAACTTAATTAATTTCTTAGAGTTTTAGTAGATGGCGCTACAAATGCGTGCGTGCTAGGGACCCCCGATAGAGAGAGACTGGACATTGGCGTGCCGGCTTTTTGACGAAATTCTCCATTTTAGTGCCAGTTGCTCCATTGCTTACCATTACGCTGAGAAGAAATTTTGATTATTTTACGTCATAATCGAAAAAGAACTTATTTATTACATTTTTACTTTGTTGGAAGATAAATTGCTTTAATTTTGGAATACTTTTAAAAGATAAAAATGCATAATTATTTATTTTATATCATGCTTTAAATACTTTGAATTTTCTTATTGCATGTTGTTTTACGTATTTATTTCCTAACATACGTATGAGATAATTGCATTATTTATTTGCTAGCTATTAGTTTTTAAGTTCTGTTGTGCAATATATTTAATATGTTAGATTTCAATGTATATTTTGGATATATTTTTAAATACATATTTAAAATAACTATATAAAAATATATTTTTTGATTTTTTGCTAGTAAGCAAACCGTATCAGATTTTATAAAATAAATTAATAAAAATAAAGAAAATAATGTATATATTATTTGCTAACATATGAAATATAAATTTCTTTTTAATAATAATTGCCATAATAAATTTTATAAATAATATTTAAATAAGTAATTATTTTTATTTAGATAATATATATATATATATATATAAAATCAATGAGATAAGCAAATGTAAATAAAATAAATAATTTTTTTTTTTAATTTCTAAAGATATTAGTTAATATTTTTACAAATTATTATTAATAAAATTTTTATTTTTAATATTTGACTAAGTCATTATTATTAATAATGCGTAATTGAAATTTATTTTAACTTGAAAAATATTACGTAAATATTTTTATAAAATAATAAAAAATAATTTCTGTTCTTCTGCCGTAGTTTTACATTTATTCATGAATTACTTGACAAAAACTAAGATTACCATATTTTTGTTAAAAATTTTCTAACTTTTTATATTTAGAATGTATGTCCTCAGAAAAAATAAGGTAGAATTACTTTCACTAAGGTAGAATCGCTTTCACAATCAACGTATTTTGCTTAATCTAGTAATATACAACAAAAAATTCCTCTGTTTTCCGATAGGAATTGAAAAAGTAACCATGTCGACGGTTAAAACAAAATTCGTTTTTCTTCAAATTCTTTTTCTCTAAGACAAAAAAATTAGATATTTACATTCTGCATTACTTTCTGCACAAATTTAGCACAATTTCCTTTCATTTATGTTGTATATTAAAGCGTCAATCGCGAAGAAAAAAGCATTACGTTCTACGGGGATCGCTCCGAATTGGCACGAAGATGGCCGACTTTCGGTCAATGTCCAGTCTCTCTCTATATAGGGTCCCTAGTGCGTGCTAGGGACCCCCGATAGAGAGATACGACAAGGTGTTCATACTTTTTGATTGGTGGAATGATTGATTGGTGGACTTTTTGATTGGTACCCTTTGACCGCCCGAGGCGATTTTGTGCACCGCTACCATAGACATAAGTCAGGAAGAAATTGTGACTTTCAAAAATGCTTATAATTCATAATAATTAAATGTAATTTAAAAATTTTGAAGCAAATTTTCATGTTCCTCAAATTTTTTTCTATTAATAGAAATAAAAATTTTCATTGATTTTCGTCAATTCTTTTCTAAATAAGTACTTTTCTTAAAACAGTTTCGTATTTGGCGATACTTCAATAATTATACAGACAACCTCTTTCGGAAAAAATCGCACTTTTAACGTGCGGCGTTCGGTTTTTTTTCCCTTCTTTTTAGAACAATTTTGAAAATAAATTATGTAAGTTAACATTATTAACTAATATACATTTTTTATTATTTTATTTATTTATCTATTTAGTTTTGTTTTACCTGATCTTGTTAAAAATTATTTTGCTTAATATAACAAACATTTAGATATACAATTGATAGAGTAAAGCATATTTTTGGAAATTTTAGTGTTAAAAATACATAACTAATAAATAAAAAGGCCCTTTAATTATTTAGTTTTTTTTTTCTTCTGGAGTATATAAATAAAGGCTAGTGCATTTATTTAATCCATAAAGCTTAAACTCAATAGGTGCCTTATATTTTTCTTATATTTATTCAAAAATATGGAATACGACGGGGAAAAGAATAAGGTTAAAAGTATTAAAATGCTTAATGTTCTCTTATTTATTAATTTAAAAACACAAAATTATTTTATTTGTTTATCTTTTTTTTTTTTTTTTTTTTTTTTTTTTTTATGGAGAAATCAAGGCATTAATAGAAGTAAATCACTCTATGGTAGCCAAGCGGGTCTGCGTCAAAGTTGGTAAATGGGAAGCGCCGGGTTCGATCAAAAAAACGCGCTCATCGATCTAGCCGTTCGGAGTTTTCCGTAGTTCTCTCTAAAACTCGCGTAAATACGAACTAGATCCACTTAGAAAAAAAACCCACGGAGGGCATTTCTTCTGTAGGCCTAGGCCCCTAGAGTAGTCAATCAGTCTTAAGCCATACAACCAATCAACCATTCTTTATGTGATTAACATATGTTAGAATTTTATGTTGTAAAATTATAAATGCTTATTTCTTTATTTTATTTATTTGTTTATTAATTAATTAATTAATTAATTTATATTAAGTGTCATATTTCTTTTTATCATATACGTTATTTTTTTTATTTATTTATTTTTTTTTTTTTTAATCATACTTTATTGAAAGGTACAAAATACGAAAAAAAAAAAATATATATATATATATGTATATATATGTATTACATTTGAAGAAAAATAAACTTTTGACAGGAACAATAAGGATGTATAAAACTTTTAAAGTTAATAAATATTTTTACAAATATTAATGATTATGCATTTAACTATAAAATATTGGTATGTTTTTAAGTATTAAACTAATTCAATTTTCGTAAACTGAATTATTTTAAGAAAAATATGTTGGCGTTAATGTGCCAGTTGCCTACAAAAGAAAGGCCGAGGTATGGGTTGAATAACTTAAGTAAGGGGTGGTCTTTTTAAGGTGTTCTAGCCCATATTTACGCTTGTTACGGAGAAAACTGCGGATAATTTCGAAAAGTTAGCCCGATGAGCGCTACCTGGCATCGAACTTGATATCTCCCGTCTACCAGCTTTGAGAGCAAAGTTAATGTTACAGTCACAAAAACATTTGATCCCCTGAAAAAACCTTTTATAAACCAACTAAAACAATTTTTAAACATTTAATGTGCTGATAATGTATATATTTGTAAGTTATTACAATAAATAAAATTAATCATAAATCTAAGCGTTCATCTCTCAAATGAATATATCAAATCAAATTAACTGTTAAATCGTCAAATTTTTACTAATTAATCTTAATATCGATGAACTTTCTTATCAGTAACAACAAGGACAAATTTGATAAAATAAATTACTTTTTTTAAATAAAAAAAAATAATTTTATTATTATTATTATTATTACTATCAGTTTGGATAAATATATATTTTTAGACTACAGTTGCATAGTTCATTATTAAAAACTAAAGAGTATTAAAATTCAGAATTTTTGATATGCAGTATGATAGATAAGATGTCGTAAATTATTTCTATGAATATAGAGATG
The DNA here is from genome assembly GCA_963930645.1 of Salticus scenicus. NCBI lineage: Eukaryota > Metazoa > Arthropoda > Arachnida > Araneae > Salticidae > Salticus > Salticus scenicus. Next base: position 87,524,436 of record OZ005651.1, read on the forward strand.
TAATCTAAATTTAAATAATAATTATATGTAACGTAATGCATAATGTATCTTAGTTTGATTGCAATAAAAAAAAAAAAAAAAATTGCTTTACTTTAGAGAATAGCTTTAAAAACTTACACCGATAAATCACCAAATGCGCGATCAGCGCCAAGCATTGTAAAACGGGTTACTGTAGCAAGAGGGAATCTGGACAAGCGTTTGTCCACTGAGCTTGCGTACTAAGTACCTGTCGTATCTCTGAGATTATCCAGGGTTTCTAGTGCGTGCTAGGGACCCTAGATAGAGAGAGACTGGACATTGAACAAACATGGCGGACGTTCGTTCAAGAGCAGGGTTATCCTTTCTAAGGTGATTCGAGAGCAGACGACGTATTTGGAAAGGTTGCTACATTTTAGCGATAAATCGCAATCGCTTCATTGAGGATAAACTTTAAACAAGCAAAAATTTTATTGCGCTTTGAATAGAACTCATAATTTCAATTGTAGTACACATTTTTTTTTTTTTTTTTGCTTTGTCTTAACAGGTTCGTGAAAGTTATAGTTTTTGGAAATTACTTTCTTAGTTTGGTGAAAATTTGTGCATATATGCATCGAAATGCAACAATATAACGATTTAGATTTAATAAAATAAAAACTAATGCAAATTAATGCAAATTTTCAGTATTCAAACATTTTTTTAAAATAATTTACGAAATATTCCAAAATTGAAACTCAAACATGTTTAGAATACATAAATAAATATGGAATTTGAAAACATTAATAACGAAAAACAGTGGGGATAGAAAATCAAGAGTCAGTCAGCAAAGGTATTAAAGATTAATAAAATAAAACTCTGAATTATATACATATATATAATTTCATAGTTTTCCAGAAATTTTATTGCACATAGACAGTAATTCAGAAAAAAGATTTTTAACTTTTACTGTCTTCTTAACAAGAAAAGTTTAGTTAATAACCTAATTTTGCTTGACTTATGAGATTTCTGTATTTTACTTTATTTTTTGTCCCTACTTTTATTTTAATGTATTGGGTGTAGTGGTTAGCGTCCCTGACTCCTACAGGGTTGAGACTGGGTTCGAATCCCGGAGTAGGCATGGTCCCTGTTATGTATAGCGATGACCGCCCATTGGGTGCCCCTTCACAAATGGTCATCAGTTCGGCCACCCCCCGGTCAATGCTTAGTCGCAAGTGTCGCGCCATTGAGGGAAAAATAAAGTAATAATAATGTATCTGAACCTCAATATTTTAAGCAACAACATTCATTCTAATTTTACACTGGTTCTCATAATTATAAGGACACCCGTTTTTCTATATTAACTAAACACTGAACACTATTATTTAAACAAATATATTTTTTATTAATTTCGATTTCATTAATAGACTATATTTAAAAAGTTTTATCGTTTTTCTATCTTAAAAAACTTTAAATATGGTCAAAAAGATGATTTTTCAGGTGTTCACAATTATAAGGACAGCTCGATTCTTAGTATTTTTTTTTTTTTTTTTTTCAGTTATTCTTTAAATTAATATTTTATGGGGTCTCTTTTTAGGGTGAAACAGTCAGACATTCTCTCTGGTATATATATATACAATTTTTGTTTTTTTTAATATTCAGTTTCAATACCATTTTATACAGCATAGGTGATAGTCTGAATACATTTAAACTATTTAAAATTGATTTCCACTTGCATACACTTTTCTAATATGATAAGGTTTTTTCAACTTTTAGGCCACGGGAAAGCCATTAAAAAAGACGTTTCTTTCTTCAAACTATTTCCTATTACTCTAGAAGTAGAGCAAAAATGTAAGTCTTGTTGAAAAAAATATTATTACCCCCCAAAAGCTAACAAAAATCTGAGAATTCCACGTTGAAAATTTGCGGATATTCTCTTGATGTTCATAATAATAAAGAAAAATTACTAAATTCATTCTGCCTTCAGTAGAAACAGCTCCCCAGATCCCCATAAATCCACCTTTTAAATGCCCTACTCATATCTGCTTTTAAAAAATCTGCTCTGTCTTTCGCTATCTTCAGACCGTGCCAGTAACTGTTAAAACCATTTGGTTAATCAAGAATAAAATGTTTTTCATCCGAAAATGCAACATTTTACCATTTAATATTGTCTTTATTCAACTTTAACACAGACGTTCTTCCCCCCATTAAATGCTTACTGATTATTACAGGTTTTTTATTCATTTTAACATGTTATTAATTATTTTAAACATGCATAAATGTAGACCCCAACCTTTCGTTAAAAATTACGAGCAAATTCAGCAGCAGTCATTATGAGTAGAACAGTAAGAGGAATTATGAGTCTTCGATCTCTGTAAAACAACTCTGATTTTACATGAGATCTCTCTCCTATTGAACCAGCAGGTCAACGTTTGATCACATTTCTTTCAGCAATTTTAGATCTTTGAATTTCATTAGAAATTCGGCGGATTGAAATTATCCTTCCACTTAAAAAACACATTTATCATACTTCACTACATGAACGTTCTTTTTTTCGAGGAATTATCAGTAATGTCCGTCCAAGAAAAATTGAAGGCTTATATATGAATTAATCTAGCCAGTAGTTAACAAATTCGCATGTCAACTGTAATTTATCCGCTAGGAAGTTAAATAAAACTAAAAAATCTTGATTGTCCCTATAATTATGAACATCTAAAAACGTGGAGAAAAAAAATATTTTGCATTATTTTTGTTTCATATTAAAAAAAATTATAGCAGTTTTGGTTTTTAGAATATTAGATATATTAAGTGCGCTTAGTATAATCTTGTTCACAATTATTTTTACATTAGTTATTTCAAAACATAAAGTGTCCTTATAAATATGAGAAGGAGTGTATGTATTAACTGGATGTCGAAATTTACAGTTTTTTAAGAATATAATAATAATATATATAAACTGAAAATCGTACTTGGGAAAGCACAAAATTTTGTTTTTTAAATTTTTATTTTCTTAGAAATGTTTATTGCAATAACTGTGAATATTTTAATAATAATAATAAAGAAAATTAATATTTTAATAATTTCTTTTTCAGATATATAAATTAAGGATAATCAGAAAACTTTAATTTCATTCTTTTGATAATCGTTTTGCATGAAAATAATTAACAAATAATTTTAGTTTGTCAAAATCCTGTAAATCTAAAAAAAAAAGTTCAAAATATGCTGCAATCATTTCTGTTCACTGCTTTAATGATAGTGTAAATGTTAGGCTGGATCTATGTGTTAAGTTTTCCATGAAGGTTTTGACCCATATTTAAGCAAATTTCGATAAAAAAAAAAAAAAAAAAATCTCGAACGGCTAGGCCAAAGTGCGGCCAAGGATTGAACCCGGCACTTCCCCTCTACCAGTTTCGTCAGAAAAACCTCTCTACCAGCTTTAATGATAAAAGAAAAGATGTATTGTATTTCTACTAGAATTGAAATTAACTAAATGTACTTATAGCAAAATTACATGTATAAGACATAATTTTAATGTTTTAAAAATAACCTTAAAACAATAATAATAATGGCGTACATAGGAATTATTATTATTATTATTATTATTATTATTATTATTATCCTCATCCCATTTTTCTAAAATCAGTTTTTGGATGTCAGATACAAAATTTTCTTAACTATCCGCTTTACTATCAATATCTTACTATAGCTTATTTTTTAGTAGAATTGTCTCATCACATTTTGAGTAACTTTTTAAAGGTGGATGAATCATTTTATATACTGACATCTAAATTTAATTTTCTGTGTAAAATTATAAACTACCACTTTTTTAGGTTCACGTAATGTGCATGAAAGGAGTTCGATAAAGTATTTAAAAAAAAAGTAATATCTTACTTGCGGCTCAATGGAAGTCATAAAATTTACTGAATAAAAGAAAATAATAAAACATTTTTCAAGCAGTAAAAAAATCTCTAAGCAAAAATAACTTATATATATAAGTTATTTTTGTCATCGTTATTTTTATTATCGTCAGTGTAACATAACTTGAAATAATAAATAACTCAAATAAATAAAAGTTTTTTTCAAAATATTAGCAGAGCTTAACGTTGTATTATACGACCAGATGAACAAACATGGCGAATTTCCGATTTAAACTGGCGGGTCAATGTCCAGTCTCTCTCTATCTAGGGTCCCTAGTGCGTGCAGGATAGAGACCCTATATTAGAAAGAAACTGGACATTGGCACGCCGGCTTTTTTACGAAATCCTCCATTTTAGTGCCAGTTGCTCCATTGCTTATCATTATGCTGAGAAAAAATTTCGATTATTTTACGTCATAACTGGAGGAAAACTTATTTATTAGATTTTTACTTTATTGGGAGATAAATTACTTTAATTTTGAAATATTTTTTAAAAGAGAAAAATGTATTATTATTTATTTTATAATAGGTTTTAAATACTTTGAATTTTCTTATTGCATGCTGTTTTACGGATTTATTTCCTAACATATGAGATAATTACGTTATTCATTTGCTAGCTATTAAATTTTAAGTTCTGTTTTGCAATATGTTTAATATGTTTGATCTCAATGTATTTTTCTGATATATTTTTCAATACATATTTAAAATAAATATATATTTAAAAAATATTTTTTGATTTTGTACGCCAAATGTATCAGTTTTCTTAAAATAAATTGATAAACATAAAGAAAATAAGGTGTATATTATTTGCTAGCATATGAAAAATAAATTTCTTTTAAATAATTGCCATAATAAATTTTATAAATAATATTTAAATAAGTTATTGATTTTATTTACATAATATATTTTTGTTCAAAATTTTCCAACTGTTTATATACAGAATGTATGTCCTTAGAAAAAAAAATGTAGAATTACTTTCACAACAATGTACTTTGCTTAATATAGGAATATACAATACAATATTCTTTTTTTTTCCGATCGGAGTTGAAAAAGCCACCAAATCTTATTGGAGGTTAAAACAAAATTCATTTTTCTACAAATTCTTTTTCTCTAAGACGAAAAAAAATTACATATTTATATTTTAAATTACTTTCTGTGCAAATTTAGTACAATTTTCTTTCATTTATGTTCCATAGTACAGTGTGAATCGTGAAGAAAAAAGCATTATGTTCTACGGGGATCGCTCCGAATTAGCACTAAAATGGCCGACTTTCCCTCTATGTCCAGTCTCTTCTTAATATAGGGTCTCTAGTGCAGGCTAGAGACCCTATATTAGGAAGAGACTGGACATTGAAAGAAAGTCGGCCATTTTAGTCGGCCATCTTATTTTTTCTGGGAACATACATTCTATATATAAAAAGTTAGAGAATGTTTATCAAAAATATCGTAATCTTAGTTTTTGTCCAGTAATTTATGAATAAATGTAAAACTACGGCAGAATAACGGAAATTATTTATATTTGAATATTAAATTTGAATTTATATTAAATTATTTATATGAAATTAATCATTACATAAAATATTAATATATATAATGATCCTCATCTGTCATGAACGAATCCGGTTAGTACCGCTTCAAAACAGACACTTTTGGCAACCATTTTTTTTTTTTTCGTTTGTTTAATTCAACTTAGGAAACATACATATCATTTTCATACATGTTTTGTATCGCACATATTCTTTTTTATTTCCTATAAAACCTTGAAAAACTATTCAATTGTAATGTTTAAATGTCTACATTAAATATAGCGGATCACTGTCTATTATAAACATGAACCTATAAATACAATTATGTAACTTCATGATTATAAACAATGCAATACCAAATAAAAACAAACTAAAACTGTTGCCATTCAGAAAATACAAATTCCAAATGGACAACTTTTTAATTCCGAATGAACGACTCTTTGACTGTTTCGTTAAAAAAACGCTTAAAATATTTCTAAAACATATTAAAGCCTCAAAAATCTTAAAATATTTGTAAAAACGCATTAAAGCCTTTAAATATTTTTATCAAACTTCATTGTTTGTTTACATTGTAAGTTTAGTACGTAAACGCCGCCAGTTGATTTTAGTTTTGAAATTAGTGTAAAATGATTGTTGGGATAGAATGCTTGGTTGGGCAAGTAAAAGTCACCAGTTGAAATGAGTATTGAAAGTAGAGTAGTCTAAGGTGATAATGTCGAGTCAAGGTAAAATGTTCGGTTGAGAATGAGAAAGTCCCTAGCTGGATCCTGGATATTTTGGCGATGTTGTGGGTGAGATAGCTGGTTGGAGGTATCGAGTAGAGGTGAATTTGGGTTAGCATGGAGTGTCTGTAGTTATTGGATAGTTAGTTAGAAAATTTGAAAACAGGATCTACGATAGTCTTAAAAAAGAGTATTTTGGTAAAATGAAGTGAATCGTTTTTTCTTATTATGAGGACTTTAAATACGCAAGCGAAGTGATGACGTCACTTGCCGTTCGTGGATACAAGAAAAATATTTTCTATGTTAAACGCCCAATGGATTTTTCGTAAAAAAGTATTAAAAATCGAGGGAAATTATTTCCCGATTTTAATCCCCATATTTAGGTTTAGATATGTATTAGTTATCATGTGCATGCGTTAGATTAAGTTGTTTTTGTTCTAAAATTGATAAAATTTGAATTTTAAATTTCAAAACTCTAGATTAAAAAGAAAAAAAAAAAAAAAACTTCCATATTCCATTGAAAACATAAACATTTCATTTAAAAGGATGATATTTACACAATAAATATCCAACTAATATACTAATTAAAAGGAAAATGATAAATATTCTATCATAATTTGAAGTGAAATTTGTTTTCAAATGTCTAAATAAAGTATCTGATATAAGATACTAATATGTTGCAGCGGAATAAATTTGATATCGGTCATCCTTGGCAGAAAAAAAATATATACATCGCCAAATTATCTGGCGAATATTATTTAATTCCTTTCAAAAATCATGGTTATTTTAAAAAACTTAAATTAAGAGAGTAATGAATAATATGAAACAATATTTCGTACAATACATATTACGAAAATATACATCTGGCATGTATATTTTCGTAGTACGTTTTTGATCGCCAAATACAAAAACGCCAAGGACAACAGAGTTTTGAAATTTAAAATTAAAATTTTGTCAATTTGACAGCAAAATAACTCAATCTAACACATGCACATGATAAATAATACATATATATACCCAAATATGGAGATTAAAATGGGGAAATAATTTTCCTCGATTTTTAATAATTTTTTACAAAAAATCCAATGGGCGAATAACATAGGAAATCATTTTCTTGCATCCACGGACGGTCAGTGGCGTCACATTCGCTTGCGTATAGAGCACTTAATGGAACACTGGGATGTGTTGTTGCTGTTGTGTTGTCGGGCCTATATTTTTTGTCAACCAGCAGTTTTTTTTATTGTCATTCATATTTATTGATCGGGTAGAATTTTTTTAAATTTCAGAACAAAAATTATAAAATATCGAAACACATTTGATTTATAAACAAAAATTGAAAATACATTTAAATGATCACGTGGTAACCATCATGATCTAAACATTGTTTTCAAGATTTATCGTTCACATTCCGTCATTTTTGACGGGGTTTTATACTAGTTTATGTAATATTTTTACAAGATAAAAATACATATTTTATTAATTTGATTACGGATTATTACTAATAATGACGTAATTATTTATTTTTATAAAAATATTAACAAATAAATAATAATAAAAATTTAATTAATAATAATTTGTAAAAAAATATTAACTAATATTTTTAGAAATTATTATTATTATTATTTTTTTTTTTTTTTTTTTTTTTTTTTTGCATTTGCATTTGCTTATTTCATTGATTAAAAAAAAGTTTTTAAAAATATTATGCAAATAAAAATAATAACTTATTTAAATATTATTTATAAAATTTATTGTCTAAAAGAATTTATATTTTATATGCTAGCAAAAAATATACATCTTATTTTCTTTATTTTTATCAATTTATTTTAAGAAAACTGATATATTTTGCGTACTAGTAATAATCAAAAAATATTTTTTTAATATAGTTGTTTTAAATATGCATTTTAAAATATATCAGAAAAGTACATTGCGATCTAACATATTAAATATATCGCGAACTTAAAAACTAATAGCTAACAAATAAATAATGTAATTATCTCATATGTAACGAAATAAATACGTAAAACAGCATGTAATAAGAGTATTCAAAGTATTTAAAACATGATATAAAATAAATAATAAAGCATTTTTATGTTTTAAAGATATTTCAAAATTAAAGTAATTTATTTCCCAATAAAGTAAAAATGAAATAAATAAGTTCGCCTCCAGTTATGACGTAAAATAATCGAAATTTCTTCTCAACGTAATGGTAAGCAATGGAGCAACTGGCACTAAAATGGAGGATTTCGTAAAAAAGCCGACGCGCCAATGTCCAGTCTCCTTCTAATATAGGGTCTCTGGGGCAGGAAAGACTGGACGTTGAACAAATATGGCGGACTTTTGTTCAAAAAACCACTCGATCACCGTAGGACGTAATTTATTTTTACTAGCGTCCGATACTTTTCTTTTAATTAAGATCGCGATAAAACATTTTTGTTTAGCTCCAGAAAGCCTTGAAGAGTGGCATTTGAAATTTTACATAGCGTATTGATATGGCAAATAACAGGCTGAACAAACATCGCGGATCGTTTGGCGGGTCAATGTCCAGTCTCGAGAGAGGGCACAAAAAGAATTCGTTTCGTGTCAATCCCCGCCATTTTGACAATGTCCACAAAGTGTCAATCGAAGGTCGTATTTTTATTTAAAAAATTCGTATTGATGGTGAAAATGCAACTTTATTGCTACTGAAACATTCTGCAACATTCAGAAAACGACCTAAGCCTTTTAGAGCAATGGTAAGGGATCAGATATGAAAATTTGAAACGTTTGATTAAATGGAGGGCAGGATCTATAAATAAACTTTTATGGGTAGTCTGCACTATTGTATGTATCCCCTCTGAAGGTCCTCACTTTGAAAGCCTTATCCATTAAATTCTTTTTCCACGTTCTTTTCAATAAAAAAGTGTGGTGTTATCTGCAACTGCTCAAGAATTATTTCAGTTCAAAGTTGCAGGTTAATTAGAAAACACCCTGTACACCAATAGGACATTTGCACTTATTATACAAGCTGTTTCTTTCTTTCTTTTCTTTTTTTTTTCCTTTTGCCACAAATATAATATATTTTTAAAATTTTGAATCAAAAAACTATTTGAACATGTTTTACAGGAAAGTAAATAAATAAATAAATAAATAAAAATAAAAGATTAAAGCACTAAAATTACATTTGGGTATGTTGCTCATCTCAAACCAAAAACTGAACCGACGTCTTTAACAATGAAAACAATATTGTAAACGAATATGAAACCTTGCTTGTTAAATTATCGCAAAAGATAATTTTTCGCAAATTAACGTTTGCTGTTATTGTAAACAATATATATTTACAATAACGCCAATTTGCAAATGGTATTATTGTAATCCGACAAATTTCGAAACAGTTTCTTTTTTCTCTTTTTTTTTTTCTTTCCCTTAACACCACTAGAAAATTTTAAAGACTTTAAAAATCCAAAAACTATAAAATGTACGATTTTAAATTTTGTCTTATAAATAATTTGTACGATGGTTTGAAGGGGAATACACTATGCCACAACTATTTAGGTATCACAATTTTTACGATATCATACAATTTTTATAAATATTAATTCCAAAGTATTTCCATGGGTGTTTTAAGATACACTTAATTATTTACCTTGCAATATCTTACAGAACAAAGTATCCAGTAATAATAATAATAACAGTAATGATAAAACTATCCGATTTTCTTTTATTAAATAAAAACCTTGCTACGAATTCTGACAGGGTGATTAATTACACATTTAAAGCTACATCGTGCTCGTTTTATTTTTAACATGAATACATTAAATAAAAAAAAAAAAAAAGCATCAATAAGAAATACAAATCCTTTTTTTTTTAAACAAAAACGAATTTGAATTTTCTTCTTCCGAAATCTTTGTTTATTTTTATTTTTTTCTTTTCAGATCTTGATTTTTTTCCCTCATGGAAAATATATTTTTTTGCTGAGAAAATTAGAAATGAATCTCATTCATGGAAAGTTGTTTAAGCACTGATTAATTAAGGCAACTTTCTAAAGAAAAGAAATTTTCAGGTAACGAATTCTGAACTTCAAAACTTATAAATGATGTAAAAATACATAAATGCGGCGTAAGAAAGAAAATGTAGATTCGGACGTCAGAAGTTGCTAAGTATCTTATTTCTGATGCTCATATTTTTTAATACTTTAATCCATATGGACTAGTATACAAAATTATTTTTAATTTTCTAAGCTAGTTCATTTTTAATATTGTTTATAAACGTAATAATGGAAATGAGAGAAAAATGGATTAATCTCTTCCAATCCTCTTTCGCAATATAAAGATTTAAAAACTAATTTACTACGTGGACAAAGTTATTTAATGAATTAAAAATGATATGAAATTTAAAAATTACTTAAATCTGTTAATATACCGGTAGTTTTTAAAATAAGAAAGAGGTAAAACTTATTAAACAATATGGATTAAGTCTGCGTGTTTTTTATTAATTAATGTTTTTAGTATTACTTACACTTTATAAAGTTACTGAAATTCGTTATAATATTAATTATACATTTATTTAAGTCACTTGAGATGCAGGAAATTTCAAGTAATCCAAAAAATTATTTTCTGCATGGTTCATTGCAAAAACTGAATGTGATTGACAATAATAGAGAATCATCAATGATAAAAATATATATATATATATATTCCTTCTTTGATTGTGAAATTTGGTGTATATGGAATTATTTATGTAAATTATTTTAAATTTAGCTCAACGTTATAAATACGTATAAAAGGAAGATTATAATGTGCGTGCTTCAAATTTTTTCTAAAATTCTAAAATTTTTATAGCGTAAATTTTCGAAATTTAAAATAAAGCTTTAGACTCTAAAACAATATAAAGTTAAACAAAATTTAAACCGGTGTCTTGCCATCGTGTGAAATGTTTAATGATTAAAATACTGACCTCACATAAGGAAATATTATTTTAATTGAAATAGTTTCTGATCCAGAAAAATACACTATTTGCTTGTCATTACTTAATGGATTCTAGTAGGCATCTAAATAAATCATGTTGACGCAATGCATCATAAAAGTAAGTGCTCACAAATTTACCCCTTTTTAGAGCACTATATGACAAAAGTTCGCAAGGAATATTTTGTAAAACTTAAAACTAATTACTTTATTCTGTACTAAACCAGAGAACCCATTTAATATAACAAATATAGAAGCGGGCTCTGCTGCATTTGGCAGCATTTATCTGATAGTAAGATGCTAAATCGGTTCAGGTGGATTCCCACAAGGAATAAAATTTTAAAAGCTAAGTTTTGCATTATCATGAGAAACATGTGGAATTTTTAAAACATTAGAAAATTTATAGTTTCAGTCATCCTTTAGAAATAAAAATGTCGAAAACATTCTGTGGCATAAAGTATTTCACGATTTACCGCATCATATAAGAGCGAAGTTTTCAAAATAAAATCAATATTAAATTTTGTAAAACTTCGAAAAAGAGGTGTATGCGCATCTTTCAATCGAATTTAAATAAAAAATCGCAGGAAAAATTGAAATACATAAAATATTAAATGTTCACACAGGCACCGTTATTTATTTATAGGAATATTTTATAATGCACGTTAATATAAAGGCATAGTGCATTATTTAACTTTACAGTCGGTAGCACAATTATTGAAGCGTTAGTAATAATTCGTAATTAAAATATGTGCATCTAATATTGTTTTGTTAAGTAAATATTTGTCGAATTATGATCTTAGTCTTTATGCTGTTTATAAAAAGTAAGTTGATGATAAAAATTAGCGATCAAACTAAAAAAAAAAAAAAAGAAAGAAAGAAAAGAAAAGAAAGAAAAAGAAAATTATGGATGTGTGCTTCAATAATTTTGCTGCCGACTGTAATTGAAGAGCTTGTTTCCAAAAAGCGTTAAGTTAAAATTCTGAAAAATTGACATTCGATGTAAAAGATGTCAGCGCATGTCTAGCAATGTATTTTTAATACGCAGAAGTTCCAAGCAGAGTTTAGTCGTATTTAAAACAGAGGGTGAAATTCATGTTTTTTCCGAAAAGAATTAAGTCACAAGTAAGTTTTGTACCAAAAGAGATTAAGTCAAGTTTAACCAATTTCAGCGTGCCTTGAGATCGCGTAGTTTGATTGGCCTTGGGTGAAAAGCACGGTGTGAAAAGTCAAAAGTACGGAAAATAATTGTGTTGTAGGTTGTCACATTGAGATAGTTTTTTTCTTCTTTTTAGCTAATAAGGTTATAAGTTGGAAAATCTATAATGAGTGATTCGAATGAAGAAGTTGTCGTATTACATACGCACCCAAGGAAGCGTTAACGTGATCCAAGTCTTTGGAAAACATATTTAAAAAAAAAAAAAAAAAAAAAAACTTCAGTCGTCGTCCGGCCAGAATGGAACAGTCGCCTGCAGTCATATTGAGAGTGTGTTTTGTAAGGCAAATATCCTCACAAACAATGTTATCGAAGGAGCATTTAAGGACATGTACAGAGATACTGATAAACAGCGACAAGATAATTTTTTGTGTTCTCTTATGAAAATTATACCTGAGAAAGCATATCGTCCAATGAAAAATGAACCAAAACTAAGACAAAAAAGTATAAAGTACTTTATTCCTAATGATGATACAGATGTTCCCGTATGTGCTATCACATTTCGATCCATCTTCTGTGTAGGAGCAAAAAGAGTTGGAAATATTGCAAATTGTTTCTTCAAGAATAAATCTGGGAGATCGGAACCTAGAGGTGGAAAACGTTTTAAATTTGATGCTGAAGACAAGAAAAAATTGATACGTGAGCACATACTAAGTTTTCGTTGTCGTTCAAGTCATTATAGGAGAAAAAGACGCCTCACAGAAAATACCTTCTTGCGACGCTTAACGTTAGAAAAATGTGGAAAATGTTCATAGAAAAATATAAAAAGGAGTGTACTTATAACCTTTATTATAATGTGTTTGTAAAAGATTTTAATATTGGTTTTGGAACCCCGAAAAAAAGACATTTGTTCCTTCTGTATTAGGAAAAAAATACAAATAAATACATTCAGAAAAATGTACAGGAAAAAAAAAAAAAAAAGACCCTGTTAACCGAACTTTTCATTCATAAGCACCGAAGCAAGAAATTTTATTCACTTTTAGGGGAAAAGCTTATAGGAGAAGATGAAATTACAGTGCATTTGTCCTGATGTAAAGTCAGGAATTACCACGCACAGCTATTTCAGAAGCCTATTCACGTCAGTAATGGTAATACTTTTTTGGTGTAATAATCCATCAGGGTAAAAACAGTGCGCAAGCAAAGGAGGATTTTTTTTTTTTTTTTTTTTTTTTTTTTTTTTGCACTTGGGATGAACACGAGGCAGGACTTCGTCCTAATTAAATTTCGAGTACTTTATACGATTTTTTAACGAAGCGTATACCTCCAGAAGTAAAAAGTGTTCGATTGTTCAGATACTCGTGCGGAGGACAAAATAAAAGTTATACCATGTTAGGAATGCTTTCAGCAGTGGCTTCTCAAAAGGACTTTACCTTCACATGCTACTTCCCAGTGCGTGGTCACTTATGCTTACTAGCAGACAGAGCATTCGGCCGAGGGGAGACTAGCTTAAAGAAAGTGGATACAATTTTACTCCCTAATGAATATTTTGAACATGTCTCTAAGGTTGGAAATCTTTTCGAGTATAAGAAGCAGGGGAATATCTTAGATTGGAAAATTTTTGCGCATAGCCGTCTGAAAAGTAAACAAGGTTTCTTGATTTCAAATTACTGTAAATTACAAAGCGAGATGTGGGAATCAAGACAACATACTGTGGTTCATTTTGCCGTCACAAGATCCTGAAACGTGGGGAAAAAAATTCTCCCGTGCACCCCTTCTGAAATAATACCAAAAAACAATATGAAACAAGCAAAAAAAATCAGATGTTTTGAAATTACTTGAAGCTTTGTGAATAAACAAATTGCACAAATATTTTTGTTTTTATGAATAATCTTGCAACGATACACCTAACGCTAATATAAGTAAAAATAATGATAGTGATGAAGAAATAGAATTTGTAAATGAAGATTTGTGGTAATTAACTACCTTCCAAAATTGTGTACCTAAATTTGTGCTGTATTTACATGAAAAAAAAAATACTTGGATTACTTTCAAAAGGAAGTAAGTCATTTCATTTCGTTATTCGTTTCTGCCAGAAGGGCGTAAGTCATAGTTTTGTCCCAATAGGTGTTAAATCATTTCTTTCTTTTTTTTTATTTCTAAATAACTATACCGTCAGAATTTTTTTTAACCATATAATTTAGTGTTATTATCATCCATAGATTACTGAAAAAAATTATATTTTCCTTAAATTCAATAATAAATCTTACATAACAAAATCGCGTTTTTTCAAGAATGGAAAACATTGACTGAACGCCATTTGGAAACAAGCTTTTCAATTAATTGCTGCTGTAAACACAAAAGGCTAGCGATCCACGATTCTTTGGAATATATTAATTGCTAATGCAGTCTTACTTCTTTTGCAACCTGATTAGTTTATTTTAAAGACAGAAATTTTTTTCATAAATGTTCAATCTATATATACCTTTATTTTATTGTCTCCTAGTGATCTCCAAAAGGCTGTTTATGTAAAGAGAATGGCAATGAACTAGTTTGCAGATGCTTATATATCACCCTATATGTTAAAACAGCATCCATCTGGAATGGAACTCGCATCTTCTCATTGTAGTACTATAAATAATGTTGAAGGTGCTATCTGCACAGTATTGAAGCTTCAGACTTGAGGCAATCCAGGATTGCGCTGGAAATGACGACCTCAATTGACGTTTACTTGCTGGTAAATGCGACCCTTAACCCTCGAGGCTAGGCTTTGGCTTCTCATGTCCATTGAAAGTTTCATTGTGCGACTTATAGACCACCGTGTGTGATGAATCATCTGGAGTACAAAGAAGGTACTCATTGGCAAACCCTATCATCAGATAATGAATGGGCTGAATTTGGCGCACCTAGGGCTGAATCTGGCGTGCAACTATACTCTTTTCCCCCAAGCCTGGCGTGTCAAGGTCACGCACAGATGAACTATGACCTCACTTCTCCCGTTCGTTGCTAGGTAACGAAAGAAACAAATAGCTCTCAATATTTTTTCCACGACTTTTTCGAAGGATAAAAATAATCATATAATAATTAATTTCGTTACGTCTTTGTGACGAAATACTATAATATTTTATGTTTAGGAAAAAATTAAAATGTATTGCATTATAAATGGACCTATTTATATACATTTATTATTATTTTACATATATGTATAGTGTTATGTTGTCGGTTCAATTGATACAAGTATTGCTGTTACAGAAATAAATTTTAATTTTAAATACTCTTAAAATCACTTTTATTAATCACAGACTTTAATTCTTATTTTAAAAGTCTTCATTGTGTACATAAAAAATGCATAGAAGGATAATATCATTGTTGATAAATTATCCTTAAACTTTAGGCATGTAAAGAACATGTTGTACCTTATGCATTTCAGCAAAAGTTTTGCCCCGAAAAAAAAGAGGAAGGAGGGGGCAGTAAAAATTTAAGAAGAAAAAGTGCTTCATAAAACATACATTATTCAGATGCACAAGAGCATGTTTTTTGTAGAATATGGTAAGATTGTTAGAATAATTGATAATTTTACTGGGATATACAAAATATTCTGATAAAGTAAAAACTGCTCGACGTGTATTTTTAGTTGTAAGTTTTTATCAATAAAGGGTGCAATAAAGTACGTTTTCTATGGAAACTGGTATGATTAACTGATTCGTTTACAGGGAAACAAAAATTCTAACTAGTATTTATGCAAGTGTTGTAGAAAACCACGGGAACTTCCGAATGGTTATGACAATGAATCAGACCTGAGTTTGAACCCAGCACCCCCATCTATGAGCTCTGAGATCCTGCCCACAGAGTTGGTAGACGAAAGATGCCGAATTTGAATTCAGGTCACGCTCATCATCTTAACCAATCAGAGTTTTTCATGGCGCCTTCCAAAACTCGTGTAAATATGGGCTAGGTTATATTAGAACGACCCCTACGCAGGGCATCATATACAATCCTAGATATCTCAAGTAGACAATCGACTTTGACCATCAGTATCAGCTATAGTAAATCAGAGAAAGGTGTTAGTCGATCGTCTGCACGAGGGACCTGTGCAAAGGGTTTTTTTTTCTAAATTTAACTTTTCTATATGCAAATTTTACAGAAAAACACAAGATATTCTGAATGGTTAGAACGAGACGAGTTCGAACCCGTATTCTCTGTATATCAGCATTGATGTTCTGCTCATAGAGCTGGCAGACGGGATGTTCCTGATTTGAATTCATGTCACGCTTGTCTGCTTAAACGTTCCGTTATCCATGGTTTTCTCGAAAATTTGACTAAATACATCCTAGGTTCCCTCATAAGTTATGTAATTTTTCTTTTCTTTTTCACTCTCTTTTTTATTCTTTTCTATTTTTAGTCCCAAATAGAGCTTAGTTCTGACAAAAACATTTTAAAAATCCTAAAAAGGACTTTCTTTTAGAAATCTCTATAAAAAATGTTTTTTAGTCCTGAAATGAACTTGCGAACAATCTAAGTGTGTTAACCAAATTAACAACTTCCAAAGAACAAAGAGTATTGCTGTTTATGAAAAGTGTACTGCTTTTTAGTAACTGGGAAAGTGAATTATGAAAATGTAAACTTCATATACCCTTTAACTGATTGAATCAGTATTATCTTGAAAGTTTATCATTAATTGTTGAATAATTTCATTCCTAATGTCTTCTTTGATGAAACATTCTTTTTGCAATAAATGACAACGATTTAGACATCTACTCTAATTCTCAACACTAGCTCTTTCCAGAGCTTCCAGAAGTAGCCTTCATCGTATTATTACGTTTGGAGGTAATTACTCGAGTTTCCATAAAAACCCTTTCAATAATTGCATCTGTTTTATTAGCAAGGAGTTCTTTAAAATAATTGTACACATTGTGCATAACACTCTAAGACAGTTTTCAAACATTTGGAATAGCTATAATAAAACTAATGTTAGTATAAAAGAGAAAAAAAGGACAAATGAGTCCATTTATCCGATTCTTGGGAATAGTAGACGCTTAATGGACGAAAAGAAGCGAGGTCCAAAACCTGTATTTTATGGATAGTATGCGAAGGAAGTGGTAGCATGATCACCACTGCTTCTATGGTGGATTCTACAGCCTCGAAATTTCGAGTGTGCAACACATGTTCGTCGAGAATGGAAAAACCTTCCTGTTTTTGTCAATTTTAGCGAAACTAATGGAATTATTAGTCCATTCAGGAAAGAGCTCGATCATCATCCAGTCTTTTACGAATGGAAACCTCTCGGTGTCTCTTCAAAAAGCCTGCTAATAATTGTTTTCCTGCTTCTTGTTTCTCGTTGTTGAAACGATGTGGGAGGGCGTTTATTGTAGCAGTTTGGAATGCAAGTTTCTGCAGACTTTGGGTTGATAATACATAAGATCTTGCTTCCATATCCAGAACGGGTTGCACTAGCTGGTTTTCGATTTCATCCGGAAAATCAGATTGTCTTCCCAATATTTTTTTTTTTAATCCATAAGTGACTTCATTCGCACTGTCCATATGACGCTTTAAAGTTGCCTTAGGGATGTGGTAAGCTTTGGCAGCTGCATTCGACCCGAAAATCTTCTCTCGTACAGCATTCATCGCCGAATCTAAGTCAACAACTGTCTAGTTTCCACGCTTTCTTTCTTTCAGCTCGTGCAGCCAGGCTAAAGTAAAAAGTAAATCTACATAACAAGCAATTAATTAAAACATGTATTTTAAACAAGTTTTCATTGTAATATACTAAGCAGTAGTCCTAGTAGGCATGTGCAGTTTCAAGATTATATTTAAATTAGTTTATCACTATCAGATAAGGTGATTTTAAAAATTGCCTAAACATTGTACGACTTGAATTACATTAAGCAAGCCTTACTTTGTGATTTTTGTTTAATATATTAAATAAAACAAGCTTCAGGCTAATAGTAATATGCTTAGCAACGTGTATTTGCATACAACTTGTAATATGGACCAGTGGTCCATATTAAACACATAAACGAAGCGACGTTGTTTCCAATCACATCTCGCTATGGAAATTGGCGCGCATAAAACACATGTCTGGATTGTTGAATTTGCTGATATTAAGATGAAAATTATATTACAATTACCCAGCAGCAAAAACTACGCATACATTTTAACATTCCTCTTACATAAATGATCATTTAAACCGAAACACAATTTCTGAATCATCCAAATGCAAGCACGCATACAAGTCACTTCCTGCTTTAGATAACAATAATATTCAATAAAGGCAATGAGATGATCCCGCGATCTAGTGTTCAGCAGATAAATTTTCCCATGGTTCATATCGCACAGCTTTCCCCTATATACTAAAATTCATAAATATACATTTGAAAGATAAAACAGATTTTAAAGTATGTTTTATCTTTCCTGACTCTGTGTTCTCAAGAAAGAAAGGATTAGAAAAATAAATTTTCTAGGGAGGAAATTAAAAATTTTAGGCTATTAATAAGCAACATATATACATTAGGAGGGGATATTCACCAGTTTCTCGAGTTATTTAACTTGTGGGCAACCCCTTCATTTAATGATTAATTTGGTTGACAAAAGTGTGTATGCAATCAATTTTTCGAAATACTTTCCCATTTCTTTGTATTACTTATCGCCTGTGTTCCGAGATCTATCATTATACAAAATTTCATTAAAAAAAAAAAAAAAAAAAAAAAAAAAAAAGGTTTAAGATTTCCAAGAAATGTTCATTGTAAAAAGGAGAAATTTTTAGCACTAAATTGCGATCCCTTTTCTTGTTAACATAGCATCCAGGAAATCACGAGAAATACACACACGCACCCACACACACATATATATACAGGATGTTTCATAAGTATGGATACCCCAAAATATCTCGAAAGGAAAGCAAATTTGCTGAAAACATTGATTTCAAAAGTTTCATGGATTTAAATAATCTACCACATCAACTATCGCAAGTGGGTCCCGGGGGCCCCACATGACACAAAATTCATTTTTTTAAATAGAAACCATATTTTTTCTTTGCAGAATCGTGTTAAGCGGAAAAAATCTGTTTAAAAACATGTATTGCTTTTATATTTTGCAGCATAGGGAGCCCCTATTTTTTTGTTGTGTTTCATAAGTCTGGATACACCAAAATATTTCGAAAGGAAAGCAAATTTGTTGAAAACATTGATTTCAAAAGTTTCATGGATTTAAATAATCTACCACATGAGGTATCACAAGTGGGTCCCGGGGCCCCACATGACACAAACTTCATTTTTTTAAATAGAAACAATATTTTTTCTTTGCAGAATCGTGTAAAGCGGAAAATATCTGTTAAAAATCATGTAATGTTTTTATATTTTACAGCAAAGTGAGCCCCGGGGGCCCCTATTTTTAGGTTGTGTTTCATAAGTCTGGATACACCAAAATATCTCAAAAGAAAAGCAAATTTGCTGAAAACATTGATTTCAAAAGTTTCATGGATTTAAATAATCTACCACATGAGGTATCACAAGTGGGTCCTGGGGGTCCCTGGGGGCTCCACGTGGCACAAACTTCATTTTTTTAAAAATAGAAACCATATTTTCTCTTTGCAGAAAATCTGTTTAAAATTATGTACTGTTTTTATATTTTGGAGCATATGGGGGCCCCGGGGCCCCTATTTTTATGTTCTAATAAAAAATTTGTAAATTATAAAATATTTCAATAAAAAAAATTCTCTGAATACATTAATTTCATAAGTTTCCTGTACTCGAATGATTTATTATATGAAGTATCAAGAGTAGGACACCGGGGCCCCTGGGGGCCCCACATGACATCAATTCAATTTTTTCAGTTAGAAACCATACTTTTTCTTCACGGAATCGGATTAAGCAAAAAAAAAAAAGTTTTAAGTCACCTATTGCTTTTTTCGTGCTGCAGAATAGGGGGCCCCGGAACCCCGATTTTATGTTGTAATAATAAATCCGGATATCCTAAAATGTCTCAATAGAAAGGCAATTTCGCTGGACACATTCATTTCAAAACTTTTTTGCATTCAAATAATCTATCATATGAAGTACCATAAATAGGACACTGGGGCCCCAAGGACCCACATGACACAAATTCAATTTGTTTCAAAGGGAAAGGTTTTTCTTGATAAAATCGTATTAAGCGGAAAAAAAATCTGTGTTAAAAAATGTATTTTTTTTTAAATTATTATTTTAATGATTAGAGAGGTCCCAGGGCCCCTATTTTCATGTAGTAATGAAATATCTTAAAATCCTAAAATATCTGTATAAAAAAGCAATTTCGCTCAAACCCTATGATTATAAAAGTGTCGTGCATCCAACTGATCTATCAGGACAAACACTTCATTTTTTCAAATGGAAACTTTTCCCTACAATACATTTCTATACAGTAAACCATACCTTTTGTTAAAACTATACTTTTTCTTAATACGATATTGTGAGGGAAAAGAGTATTTATGATTTGAAAAAATGAGTTTGTACAGTGTGGGATCCTATGGTATGTCCCCTGGATGTCCACATTCGTTAATTCATCTAATACATCATTTGAATAAATGACACTTTTGTAACCATTGTATCCAACAAAATTGCTTTTTTATTAAGGTACTTTCGGATTTTCAATTTTTTTTTTACAACATAAGATTCTTACAACGCTTCAATATTAAAAAAAAAGCAATACATCATTTAAAATAGTTTTTGTTTTTTCACTTAACAATATTCTATGAAGAAAAAGCTTGATTTCTGTTTGAGAAAGTTGAATTTGTATCACGTGGGGCCCCCAAGGGCCCCAGGGATCCACTCATGGTACTTCATGTAATTTATCATTCTAATGCACGAAACTTTTGAAATTAATGTGTACAGAGAATTTTCCTTTTTATTGAGATATTTTGGGATTTCCAAATTGTTTATTACAATATACAAATAGGGGCCCCCGGGGCCAAATATAAAAGCATCACACGATTTTAAACAGACTTTTTTCCGCTTAACACGATTCTACAAAGAAAAAATATGGTTTCTTTTTTAAAAAAATGAAGTTTGTGTCACAAGTGAACCCCAGGGGCCACCGGGACTCATTTGTGATACCTCATGTGGTAGATTATTTAAATCCATGAAAATTTTGATATCAATGTTTTAAGCAAATTTGCTTTCCTTTCGAGATATTTTGGTGTATCCAGACTTATGAAACACAACATAAAAATAGGGGCTTCCGGGTCCCCCAATGCTGCAAAATATAAAAGCAGTACATGCTTTTAAGCAGATTTTTTCCACTTTACACGATTCTGTAAATAAAAAGTATGGTTTCTATTTAAAAAAATGAAGTTTGTGCCAATGGTGCCCCTGGAACCCACTTGTGAAAAATTGTTTAATTAAATCCATGAAACTGTTGTAATCAATGTTTTCAGGAAATTTCCTTTCCTTTCGGGATATTTTGGTGTAATCAGACTTATGAAACACAACATAAAAATAGGGGCCCCGGAGCCCCCTATTCTGCAAAACAGAGGTCTGCACAGGCCGGGCTTTCAGCCCGAGCCCGAGCCCGGCCCGGCCCTCGGGCCGGATTTGGGCCGGGCTCGGGCTTAAAATTTTTTTGTACGCTCGGGCCGGGCCGGGCGCGGGCTCAATATTTTTGTGTGTACTCGGGCCCGTCCGGACCTGGAGGAAATTTTAAGCCCAAGCCCGGCCCGGCCCGAATCTTTTTCTAGATTCCTCATTAATCAACGAAAAAGGAAAATGATAAAATACTTTTTCAGTCATTTATTTTACACAATCTCACCGTCTGGTATATCACATAAAATTTTATTTTGTTAAAAGATGTCTGTAACTTCAATTTAATATCAGCTTGTCTGTTCGTGATCTGATTTTCCGCAAATATTTTAAACGTGTCTCGAAATTAATATATTTTATTTAAAGTAATATTAGATGGTTTCCATTTCAAAATAATATGCATGTTACTACCAGTTTGCGTACATGTAACAAACAAAAGAAATTAGATACGTTACTGTATATAAGGCTTTGTTTTCTATGGTCTGTAGTGTTTAGGTGGTATGGAGGCTATAAAAATCCTTCCGCTGTAACTTTTCCTCTAAGGATTCTTTTTCTTTTCTCCGGGACACTGGATGAAAGTAGTATCATTTCTAGCATGTGCAAAAGCATCTTTTCCATTGAATATGCTTGGATTAGCGTTAAAGTTTTTTTGCCGGACAACAGGAAAGATTTGGATACATTACGGTATATAACAGGAAGTGGTTGAAAGTGTGTTTTTAGTAATATTAACCATTTTAAATATCTTCCTATATTGTTTGAGAATGCTAATATTTTCGATTTGACTTTCTGTCTGTCTTTGTGCCTTCTGTACGTCTGTAATAATGAAATACTGTTTATATATAAATAACTTGTAAATATTCAGCAGTTTTGTTAAAGAACATTCTATTGCTTAGCTGTATAAAACCTCTGCAAAACACATACTAAAAATCTTTTTCGTAGAAAGGCTTTTTTTTTTTGTAATTTTACATATTTTTGAGCCGGGTCGGGTCGGGCCTGATTTTATAGCTTTTTATCCGGGACGGGCCTGGCTGTACACTAGTAAAAAAGAAACGGGCCGGGCCGGTCCGGTCCGGGTAAGCAAACCTTTCCAACGGGCCGGGCCGGGCCCGGGCCTGAAAATTTCGGCGCGTGCAGACCTCTACTGCAAAATATAAAAGTAGTACATGATTTTAAACAGATTTTTTCCACTTAACACGATTCTGAAAAAAAAAAAAAATGGTTTCTATTTAAAAAAAAAAATGAAGTTTGTGTGACGAGGGCCCCCCTGAACTCACTTGTGATACCTCATGTGGTAGATTATTTCCATGAAACTTTTGACATCAACGTTTTCAACAAATTTGCTTTCCTTTCGAGATATTTTGGTGGATCCACACCTATGAAACACAATTTTAAAATAGGGGCCCCCGGTGCCCCTATACTGTAAAATATAAATGCAGTACATGATTTCAAACCGATTTTTTTCGCTTAACACGATTCTGCAAAGAAAACAAAAATGAAGTTTGTGTCACGTGGGGCCCCCAGGGGCCCCTGGGACTCACTTGTGATAGCTCATGTAGTAGATTATTTAAATCCATGAAACATTTGAAATCATCGTTTTCAGCAAATTTGCTTTACTTTCAAGATATTTTGGTGTATCAATACTTTTGAAACACCCTGTATATATGTATACACAATCTATTAAATGTTACGTAACATGAGATTGAAGTGCAGATAAACATGCCTGTGCCAATATAATTGAATAAATAAATAACAATACTATATAGTTGGTCATGCAAAAGCCCTATACACATTGGCCCTATACCATTATGCTAGCAACTTTTTTTTATCCTTTTTTTTTATTATTATTATTATTAATTTTAACGGTTGTCATTCTTTATTAATTAATAAATGACAACTAAAACTCTAAAATTAGCAGTATCAGTAACGTATAAATGAACATTAATTACTTCTAATTATAGTTACAAACATACATTACAGTAGATATATTAATCATTAAAATATCATAAACATTATTTCGAAAGGAAAATTCCTTTTTTAGTATGTGTAAGGTCACAAATGTACTTAAATTATACTAAAGTCGAGCAGTTTCCCAACAAAATCGCTAATTTAAATTTTTATCGCTTGAAAACATGAAAATATTTAATTAATTTCTCCTGATTTATGACATGCAATTTATGTTATTGAATTCACTGCAAAATTTATTGGCTATAAATGTACTTATTAGTTTCTAGGATTTTCTGTTTTGTAGTCTACATTTTAACTACTGATAATTATATATGTTACCTCTCTTATGACTGTTTAAAATCAAAAATTCATAAAACAGTGAGTGACCTTAATATAATAACTTTCGAAAAGATGAACAATACTAGGAAAAAATGCATTCTAAATTTATTTAAGAAGTAAAAATATTTTATTCCAATATCATAAAATTTTTCTGCTTTATAATGAGATAATAAATTTTGAGCCAATGAAACTCTGAGCTTTATTCTGACGACAACAAATTTCCAGTTAAAAAGATTATGAATACAAATAAAAATCTATTGCAGTTTTAATTGGCTACATTTTTTTAAGGGTAAAACTTCGTTAGTACCAAGACACGTAAGTATGATATTAATGCTGTAAATTATTAAGTTGTTAAAAGAAAACAAAAAGTCACTCTAATATACTGCAAGCTGCGATAATTGGTGAATAAAATTCTGAAAATGCAAATGTCACGTGTTAAAAATTAAGATATCAAATATGCGACACAGATTTGAAATAGATGTATTTAATTAATACATTTTCATTGTCTGGGAAATGTCTGGAAAAGTTTTTTAAAAGTCTTCTTTAAAAGATGTAAGTGTTATCACAACGCTTTATATATTTTATTAATTGATCATTAATTTACAGCTTTACAAATAAAATAATAATAATAATAATTACAAAAAGTTTTCGATTTTTTTTTAATAATTAACATTTGTGTAATAATTACACAATTCAATTATTCAATTATTGAATATTTCATCATTATATTTCTCTATCATTCAATGAAAAAATTCATTATTTACTATTATATATTAGTGACAAACATTTTATTCGGTAGAAAAAGAAATATTTTTTTGTGGATAATTTACTTATTTCTACGTAAATGTCAGATTTTATTCCCGTATGTGATGAAAACGGGAAGAAAATGGAAAGAAAGGGATGGAAAATAGAACATGCTGTCAAACAAGCTGTAATGTTTGTACGCTTTCAAGGGCCTCCATGCCTGTGTTTGACACGTACAGTTCAAATATGTTATATAAAATTGGAAGTAATAGAATAACACTAATGTAGAAAATATTTTATAAAGTGATGTTTCAGAAAATTTTTGCTTTGAAACAGAAAAATAAATAGTTAGTATAATTTTTTGTATTATTTTATTAATTTATATAAAGTAAAACGATTCATTATGCAATAACGTTAATGTAGAAAGTACCTTATATAAATTGACTTATCAGATCATTTTTCTTTGAAACTAGAAAAATAAGTAATAAATAAAATGTCTTTTATATATTTTAATTATGAGTAATTATGATAAAAATTTATAATATTGTTAAATGGGCCGGGTGATCCAAAAGTCATAGAAAAAATAAAAAGATGTATTGTTCAAAAATTATTCACCGTACCTCTATGCGGTTTTCATTGAAATGTGCAGAAAGTGTGGGACTCTTATAAATGTTAGTTATATTTTTCACAACAGATTGCGCTGTATCCGCACTGTAAATACAAGTGTCTGAAATTGAGACACAATTGTGTCTGAAACGGGTGTTCAATTTTAAGATGCTAAAAAGTGTCTTAAAAGGCACATCGTTTCACACTCGAAACGTCTGAAATTCCGCCATCTTTGATCCTGTCTGAAGTAAATATTTTTCATAAATAAAAAGATGCGTTTAACACTGTTTACCTGTGAGAAATAGATTTTAGAATCTCCTAGAGCATAGAATATATATATTAATAATTTTTACAATAATAGTCCCCGTTGCCCCCGGCGGGAATCGAACTGACAACCAATAGATTCAAAGCCGAGTGTCTTCCCAATCAAGCCATCGGTGCTCACGCTGTACTCTGCTTGTATAACGAAATATATTCTAGTATACGTAAAACAAATTGAAGTTTTACGTCTTTCCAATAAAACTGTTCATAAGAAGTAAAGCTTAATACATATTATCTTAAATTTCATGTGTAGAGGTTTAGAGTTTTTTTTTTTTTTTTTTTTTTTTTGTAAAATGCGTAATAAATATGAAAAATTGTAGCCTATGGATTTTAAACGATTTTTTTTTTTTTTTTTTTTTTTTTAACTGGTATTTGCAAGAAAACAAACTATATACATGAAACAAAAACAACAAAAAAAAAATGCTCTTTTACATTTTGAAGTGTAGGGAAACATAAAATAATTTTTAAAACGCGAAAAAAAATCAATTATGCGCAATTTGTTTAAGATTGTTTAGCTACGAATTCGCTTTCTTAGCTACAAGTTACATGCTTCGTTTATCTTAATATTTTTTTTTTTTTTGATTTATTACATGTGAGAATTTTAAATAAAAATTAACTTTGTTTTTTAATTTTTAACAGAATAAGATCCGTGTCTAAGTATTTTAAATAAGTTAACTACTTATATTACATAAAATAATGTCAAATTTATTTGTTTTAAAAAATGTTAAAACAGGATATGCATGCTGCTTAAAGTAGATTCCATATGGAAAATTTGTTAAGTAATACAAATGTCTGAATTTCTAAGTGTCTGAAATTTGTAATGTCTGAATTTTTAAGTGCATAAATTGTAAAATGTCTGAAATTTTATGTGTCTGAAAATGTTATATGTCTTAATTTCAGACATATCGACCTTATTCAGACACTTATCTGAGCTCATTTATAAAAAAGACACTTACGTGTCTTAATTTAAGACAGCACATGCGTCTGAAATTTTGCATGCGTAAGTGTTTCAGACATTTATGTGTCTGAATTGACATTTCAGACGCACCTCTGTCTGAATTTAAGACGCTTCTATTTACAGTGCGTAATATCCTCTCCCATTTTAAACAGACCGCCTTTTCAAATAACGTTTTATTGCGAACAGTGATTAATCTGACTTTGGTGTTTTAGGTATGATTTTAGATGTTCGCTAATATTTAAATTAAACATTGCCTATTACAGCTGTTAATCGTTCTAAAAGAAGAATCATAATGTTGTTAAGAGATAAAGCATTATTAGTTAAGCTTTATTATGAGAATTTCAGATGCAAAACACCTGGCAACAATTCTCACGAATAACGGCCTCACATTCAACATTTTTAATTCTAGTTCCATTACTGAATGTACTGCGCCAATTTAAAAAAGTAAAGAAAAAGTGCAGAAAAATTAAACTAACTTGGCTATAAATCGTTTTTCTTTTTTGCTTAAAAAAAAATATTATGTCTTCGTGTGCATCTCAGTGAAAACTGCATAGTGCTGAAGTTAATACTTTTTGAATAATATATATATATGTATATTCTTTGTGACTTTTGAATCACTTGGTAGATTCATTAGTTGCAGATTTTATCATAGAACAAGATGAAGACGAATCTTACATTAAAATTCCAAATAAATAAATTTTCAAAAATTCTTTAAAAATACAGAAATAATCCAAACTAAATTGAAAAACTGGCGTACAATCAATCCCCTCAGACCTATTGTTTCGAATATCGGTACTGCTACTTATCCCCTCTCTAAATTTTTAGCTTCTATTTTTTCTCCTTTATGCAGCACTAATATTCATACTATAAAAAATTCCCATGATTTTGTTATGAAGTTAAATAATCTGAATCCTGTAAATTGCTCAATGTTGATGTGAAGTCTTTATTTAATAATGTCCCCACTGAAGGTGCGTTTAATTGCTTAGAAAAAAGGTTACGCGAATTTCATTATTCTGACATTGAAATCAAAGAATTTATTAATCTAACTAAACTCTGTGTTTCCCAAGCTACTTTTGAATTTAATAACAAATTTTATAGTGTGATGGTTTAAGTAAGGGTAATCCTTTATCTCCTATTCTCGCCGATATCTATATGCAATATATTGAGGAAAAATTATTAAAGATGTTAAATTTAAAATGTTGGTTACGTTACGTAGATGACACTTTCATTATTGTTGAAAATCCGTTTGATGTTTCTGCCATTCTTAATATTGCTAATGCTATTGATCCCCTTATTCAGTTTACCTTCGAGTTGGAAAATTGTAATCAACTTCCCTTTCTTGATGTTTTAGTTACTAGGTGCGATTCCTCTTTTAAAACCTCTGTGTACAGGAAACCTTTCTCTGTTTCTAACACTCCCCATACTCTCTCTAATCATCCGGCTGAACAAAAAATTGGCACCTTTTACACTTACGTGTATCGTTTCCTTAAGTTTTGTTCTGATACTTCTTCTCTTAAAGAAGAACTCAATTATTTAAAGTCTGTTGCTATTAAAAGAGGTTTTAGACCCTCTATAATTGATAAAGCTCTCAAAAAGTTCAGTAGGCCAACTTATAATTCTACTCTTTCCATTACTGATAAAATTAAACCTGATAATCTTGTGGTCTTGCCTTTTTATCCCCCCTTATGTTTTAAATTAGCCAAAGTTTTGAAGCGTTTCAATTTTCACGTTATTTTTAAACCTGTCAATAAATTACAATTCCCTTCAACCAAATCCCCTGTTCCTGAGCTTCATAAGTGGGGTATCTATAATGTCCCTTGTAATAATTGTGATTTATCTTATATTAGTCAAACAAAAAGAAATCTTGAATGTCGTTTACGTGAACATTCTCGGTATGTTGTTAATCAAGAAATTTCTAAATCTTCTATTGCGAAGCACAGTTGGGAATTTGATCATAGTTTTAATTTTAAGAGTGCCAAAATTATCTTTCATGCCAAACGCGTTTCCGAACTGGATTTTTTGGAAAATTTAGCTATTTTCCTTAATCGTGATAAAATTGTCAATGAAAAATCTGATTCCACTTTGCTGTCTACAGCCTGGAAAAAATTGTTTAATTCAATTTAATAATTTCCTCCATTATGTTTATAACATAATATTAGTAAAAATAAAATAATTCATATTAAAAAAAATTAATAAATAAATACATTTTATTAAATTTACTTATTAGTATAATATTAATTAAATAAAAAAATAAAAATTAAATTAAATTAAATTAAATTAAATATAAAAATAAATTTAATTGATTACTCCTTCCCTCCCTCCCTCCCCCCTCTTTTTTTTGCGTGTGTGTACGTGTGTTCCTCTCTGTTTGGTCATGCCCTGCATGATGCTTCCTATTGGTTGTTTGTGTTGCTCCTCCCCCTCTGGATATTGCCCTGCTTTCAGTCTTGCTTTTGCCTCAAAGGCAAGTGTTTGCACCTGATGAAGAAAGGCTATGTCCTTTCGAAACCGGTTGTGCTGACTTAAAATTTACAGTAATAATCAATTAAATATAACGAAGCTATCGACTTCCACTTGTAATTTTGCAAGTTTTCCTCGATGTAATGATGAGAAACGGGGGAAAAAAAGTATAAAATCGAACAAATAAAAATGAAAATATGTTTATTGCGTAAAAATACTAAAAGGAGAGAAGGTTCTAAAAATGTTTAGAGAAGTTAAAATAGTAAATATAAAAAAAATTCTTTGAAATATGAAATTAAATAATAGATATTAAGTACTGAAGGTGTTTTCAAGAGGGAGTGCGACAAAGCCTGTTATATTTTAATTACATTAAAACTGAGACAGATAATACATATTAAAAATATACATTTTAAAATATTAAAAACACAAAAACATAAATTTAAACGTTTCGAGCCTATTACAGGCTCCTCATCAGTATAAACATCAAGTGCAAATGATGAGATGAACAACAGACTTTATGTGAGTACAACGTATTCATCAGGAAATGCGCATGCCTCATTAAGTGGAGAAAAATGTTGATTTGTGTACCAGCCCTCCAGGAATATTCTTGAGTGATAATTTAAACAATTAGATACGATTATTTTAGTATTGTTAAAATCAGGTAAATGGTCAGTTTCTATGGCATGTTGAACTATTTTTGAATGTATATCACGGTTTTTGAAATTTGTTTTATGTTCCTTAATTCGAGTAACAACATGCCATAGAAACTGACCATTTACCTGATTTTAACAATACTAAAATAATCGTATCTAATTGTTTAAATTATCACTCAAGAATTTTCCTGGAGGGCTGGTACACAAATCAACATTTTTCTCCACTTAATGAGGCATGCGCAGTTCCTGATGAATACGTTGTACTCACATAAAGTCTGTTGTTCATCTCATCATTTGCACTTGATGTTTATACTGATGAGGAGCCTGTAATAGGCTCGAAACGTTTAAATTTATGTTTTTGTGTTTTTAATATTTTAAAATGTATATTTTTAATATGTATTATCTGTCTCAGTTTTAATGTGATTAAAATATAATTTTACAACGAGACGTAATGATTTTTAAATATTTTAAAAGACAAAGCCTGTTATTCACCAATAACTTTAAATCCCGGTTAAACACGAAAATTTGAAAAGCGTAAAAGGCAGGGTGCAAATTTTCACCAAATTTTGACGCGCTTTTTCTGCCATCTAGTGGTACAGTTATTTTCAAATTTTTTAGGTGAAAATAACCAATCAAAGATTATATGAAATCCTCGACGGTAGATGACAGAAACAGCATGTCAAATTTTGCTGGAAAGCTACACCCTGCCATTAGACGCTTTTCAAGTTTTTGCATTGAACCGGGAGTTAAAGTTAATGGTGAATACGGCCAAAAGCGTCGTTACACTGAATATTAAAACACTTTGGTAAGCTGTTTAGGAAAAAGTTACAGAGAAGATTTAAATATATATAGTATATATTGAGATATCTTCGATAAATTTGTAATAAAATTTATATACCGGATGTCCCATAAGTATGTAGACAGTTAAAAATTCATAAAAATTGAAGGAATTGGTACAATTGAACGTGGTTTGTGGACACATAAAATAGGATTTATATGTCTGTGAACAATTGCACGCAAGTAAATATAGTCTTTCACTGAAATGTGAGATTTGCTTAAGTATAGCTCCCTCTATCGACGAAAATTTTAACTATTATTTTTTTACTTTACCAAAAATAATCCCCTTCACGAGAATAAATGTTTTGCAAACTGCGCTCAGTTTTACCAATATCCTTCAATTGTTATAACTTTTTAAAATGTCTACAGACCTATGGGACACCCGGTATATATATATATATATAAGCTTTTGAAATTTGTATGGCTAAGCAAATTGATTTTTCTTATATTATATTTTTATGTGGTATAAAACGAAATACAAAAATATAAAATTTACTACTCGTGTTTCCCAAAAACTATTTACTTTGTTAAATTCTAAAACAATTAAATATTTTCATATTAAATACGGATTAATAAAAATTTATTTGAAGTTCAATTGAGTTAAGTGGGTTTTACGTCGAACTAGTGCTCCGGTGTAAGCAATTAGCGACAGTCTGAGACTCATCCCTAACGACGGTCTAGAAACATGCCATCACAAATTTAATCATCCATGGAGGGGATGAAAATTTATTTGGCTGAAAATACAATGCAAACTAAAATATCGAACTGTCTATTTAAATATTATATTTAAAAAAAAGTGCTTATTTTTTAATCAATCTGTGCTTTCTTTTCTTCGGATTTTCGAGTAAAAGTCTACCAGTAATAGCTCAAAGATATATGTAAACCGTCAAGCGTCTTCTTGAAAGTATTTCCAAAAGCTCATTTTTGATTTTTTCCGATTTTCGATTTTTTTGGCGGGAGGGGAGGGGGGGTTACGAGGGGGCAAACTCGACCCCCCCCTTTTTAGCGCTAAATTCGTCCGTGGAAATCTATAGGAGCTAACGTCACAAATTTTAGTGTGTGGCTTATTTACGTGTGCCCAACACCCATTGTAACTGGATTTTGCGAAAGCCCCCCATTTCCCCCCTTGGAGGTGGGGCGGAATAAACACATTTCCAAGCATAACTTTGCTTCAAATTACCTCAGTTAGATTAAATTTTATGTGTGGGTTTTTTATGCGCTCCCAACATGCACTATAAAGGGATTTTACGAAATTTCTCCCTCCCCCCCTTTTAAGACGGGGTGGGGAGGGGGGGCAAAAACACGCTTATAAGTGTAACTGTGCTCCAAATTATCTCAGGATAGAGATTTTTTTATATGTAAATCGGTTATGCGTGCTCAAGACACACACTACAAAGGGATTTTGTAAAAATCCACCATATCCCCCTTGGGAGGGGGGGGGGATCATTTTCCCATGCGCAACTCTGCTCTGAACTATCTCAGGTGATTTTTTATGCGTGGGGTGGTTATGCGTTCCCAACACGCACTATAAAGGGATTTTGTCAAATTTCCTCTTTCCTCCCTTTAAAGGGGGGGGGGGGGGCACGGTTTAAAGAGTAACTCTGCTCCAAATTATCTCAGGAAAGCGATTTTTTGATATGTCGATTGGTTATGCGTACTCAACACACACAAGCTACAAACGGATTATTTGAAATTCCGTGTTATCCCTCCCCCCCCCTTTTTTTGAGGGTTGGGGGTAAAAAACATGTTTCCATACGTAACTCTGTTCAAAATTAACCTAGAATGGCAATTTTTGATGTGTGGACTGCTTATGCGTATTCAACACACACTACAAAGTGATTTCGTGAAATTACACCCTACCGCCCCTTAGGGGCGAGGGGGGCAAAAAACATGTATTCATGTGTAACTCTGTAGTAAATTATCTTAGAAAGGACCTTTTTGATGTGTGGGTCAGTTACACGTATCTAACTCATAATATAAAGAGATTTTGCAACATTCCCTACCCCTTCTTACCTTTAAGAACGGGGCTAAAAAACACGTTTTAAAACATAACTCTGCATCAAAAAATCTCAGGATCTCGATTTTTAAATTTTTTGGTTATGTACGTGTATGTAACATGAACTATAAAGGGATTTTGTGAAATTACTCCCCTCCCCCCCCCCTCTTAGGGGTAGGTGGGGTAAAAAACACGTTTTCAAGCTTAAATCTGCTCCAAATTATCTTAGAATGGCGAATTTTGATGTGTGGGTTTTGATTAAATGTACGTAATACGCACTTAGATGTGATTTTTCAAATTTTTCCACTTTACTCGCGAGGGAGGGGGAGTAAAATGCTGGCAAGGCGCTACCGAAGGCATTGTTGCTCCAGACTGGAAGTGTGGCGTGTAAGAAAACCACTACTGAAGTCAGCGAGAACTTTAACTTAGATTTTTACTGATTTCAATGACTTTTTACTTTCTCTTACCCATAAGGTAGAGAAAGTATTGTTTTTGGCTCAAATTTTCGAACGCGAGATTTTGTTATATTTACACGTTTTGAGGTCCCCTGAATACGAAAATCATGTTTTTAGCAAATGGTCTGTGTGTGTGTCTGTGTGTGTGTCTGTCTGTTATCAGCATATCTCAAAAACAAATTATGGCAGAAAGTTCAAACTTGGTATTCTAAATGTGTATCATATAGGGATGCTACAGTAAGCTTTTCGTTAAGATCAAGCAAATGGTTCGTGTACAGGGACAATCAAGAGAATTCTAATACATTACGTCTATGGGGGAAATTGCAGGAAAATAGAGTTTAACGTCTATAGACTGCACTAAACCAAATGAAACAAATATATATTTTTTGTAATAGAGACAGTTAACTGGGAAAATTTTTTTGTGTATGTAGGAGTCTCGCCTCCCCACCTGGGGGGGAAGTCCCCCCCTCGAGGGGAGTAAATTTTCATGATGGGTATCTTTCAAAAGAGCTCGCCAATACCTTTAAAACGAATGGTTGAACCATCGATCTGCGATAATTTAAAACAAAGTTATCGATTTTTTTTACTTTTAACGAAAAAAAAAAAACTTAGAAAAAAAATCGTATTTTTTGAAGTGAAAACTTCTTTAGGCGCGTTGAATTCGCGTTGAAAATCATTGAATTCGCGTCATCGTCAGCAAACGCTTTCCATCCTTGTATGATACAAATAATGTATCATACAATGAACTTGCTAATGTGAAGTGTTATTAATTATATACGGTACATTGTTTTAAAATCTGGTGCGGCTCTACACGACTTCTTTCATCTCCGGGCACTGTCTCTATTTCAGTTAGACGTCACAAAACCGTGAGAAAGCCCAAAGCTGCTATTTTTCTCACGTTTTTACATTCTGGTGCGGCTCCACACGACTTTTCTCATCTCTGGACATTGTCTCTTAAAGATTGCAGCCGGAAACGTTGCAGTTAGACCTCACAAAACCGTGAGAAAGGCCAAAGCCGCAATTTTTCTCACGTTTTTACAATCTGGTGCGGCTCTACACGACTTCTTTCATCTACGGACACTGATTCTATTGCAGTTAGACCTCACAAAACAGTGAGAAAGGCCAAAGCCGCCATTTTTCTCACGTTTTTAAAATCGGGTGCGGCTCTACACGACTTCACTCATCTCCGGACACTGTCTCTTAAAGATTGCAGCCGGAAACGTTGCAGTTAGACTTCACAAAACCATGAGAAAGACTAAAGCCGCCATTTTTCTCACGTTTTTAAAATCTGGTGCGGCTCTACACGACTTCTCTCATCTCCGGACACTGCCTCTTAAAGATTGCAGCCGGAAACGTTGCAGTTAGACCTCACACAACCGTGATAAAGGCCAAAGCCTCCATTTTCTCACGTTTTTACAATCTGGTGCGGCTCTACACGACTTCTCTCATCTCCGGACACTGTCTCTATTGCAGTTAGACCTCACAAAACAGTCAGAAAGGCCAAAGCCGCCATTTTTCTCATATTTTTACAATCTGGTGCGGCTCTACACGACTTCTCTCATCTCCGGACACTGTCTCTTAAAGATTGCAGCCGGAAACGTTCCAGTTAGACCTCACAAAACCGTGAGAAAGGCCAAAGCCGCCATTTTTCTCACGTTTTTACAATCTGGTGCGGCTCTACATCAATTCTCTCATCACCGGACACTGTCTCTATTGCAGTTAGCGCATTAAATAAAATTGTAATATAATTTTTGTAGTAGTAGTTTATATTAATGAAAAAAAACCCCTTCATTTAAAAGTATTTCCTACACAATAAAATATTTCCTGAAGATTCAAGAAATACACACGTAATTGTTCACGTTTACACTTCTGTCGGCACTCCCGAAGTGCAACAGGTTTTTTTTTTTTTTTTTTTTTTTTTAATATTGAGAATAAAATGGACTTTTTTTTGGATATTTAGTGTTATACTACTTCTCTAATATCGAAATCGTCTGCATTATCATAAAATATAATTTTTTTAAATAATAATTTTAAGAAATTATTTAAAAAAAACAGAATTATTTTTTAATAACCGAATTAAATTTTATATAAATCTAGGTGCATTAATGAAACGGGGGGTTGAGGGGGGCGGTAGCCCCCCTCACACGGAATTAATTATCATATAAAACTCTTCGGAAGCCTAATTTGAATTTTTTAATATCGGTTTACATAACACCGTTATCTTACCTCTTAATCTCCAACCTGTATTTATTGTATTAAATTTCAGGGTAAGAGAAAGTCGTGTGAGTGACACACCAGATTATTTACCATGTTTTTATTAACTTCGATTCTTGTTTGTGGGTTTGTTTGTGCGTTTGTCAGGGACAAATCTTGCAATCGATTTTTAACTAACTTCCCGACTAGCTAGATATTTGAAATTTTCAGGACAGCTCACAACACGGTGACAATACATTTTTCTAATAATTTTAGTCAACTATTTCAAGTCCCGCTGCCTTCGGCAGCGCTTATATGATTCGACAGAAAATTTATTTAACTAACTTCCCGACTAGCTAGACATTTGAAACTTTCAGAATAGTTCAGAACACGGTGAAAATGCATTTTCTTAATACCTTTAGCCAACTGTTTGGGGTTCCTGCTGCTTTCGGCAGCGTTATCAGTACAAAGCTTGCAATCGATTTTTCACTAACTTTTTGACTAGCTAGACATTTGAAACTTTCAGGACAGCTCACAACACGGTGACAATACATTTTTCTAATAATTTTAGTCAACTATTTCAAGTCCCACTGCCTTCGGCAGCGCTTATATTATTCGACAGAAAATTTATTTAACTAACTTCCCGACTAGCTAGACATTTGAAACTTTCAGAATAGTTCAAAACACGGTGAAAATGCATTTTTTTAAATACCTTTAGCCAACTGTTTCGGGTTCCTGCTGTCTTCTTCAGCGTTACCAGTACAAAGCTTGCAATCGACTTTTCACTAACTTCCCGACTAGCTAGATATTTGAAACTTTCAGGATAGCTCAGAACACGGTGGCAATACATTTTTTTAAATAATTTTAGTCAACTGTTTCAGGTCCCTACTGCCTTCGGCAGCGTTCATATGATTCAACAGAAAATTTATTTAACTAACTTCCCGAGTAGCTAGACATTTGAAACTTTCGGAGTAGTTCAGAATACGGTGAAAATGCTTTTTAAAAATATTTTTATCCAATTGCTTTGGGACCCTGCTGCCTTCGGCAGCGTTTCCAGTTAAAAGCTTGCAATCAACTTTTAACTAACTTCCCGGTTAGATAGCCATTTGAAACTTTTATAATAGCTGAAAAGACGATAGCAAGGAATTTTTTTAATAATTTTATCCAATTGCTGGGGTTCCGGCTGCCTTCAGTAGCGTTTATATGATTCAACAGAAAATTTAAAAACATGGTTTATAATTTTTTTTTTTTTATCTTATAATTATTTAAATTATTTTTATGATATGGTATTTTGAGAATTCATTTCAATATAATAACCAGCGAAGCGAACAAAGCCTGCTAGTGAAATATAAATTTATCATTTGAAATTGCTATTAACTTCTCTTGTGGTATTTTAGGAGCTTTAAATTTTTTTTTCTTTCCTCTTTTTATGGAGGCGGGGGTAATGAGAATGTTAAAGAAGATTTCATCAATTTTCTATTTTTGGGAAAGCAATATTGATCTAGATTTTGTTTCTCAAATAAAGAGAATCATTAAGTTTTTGAATCTAAGTTTTTTATTTTTAAATTTAATGAAATTATTTAGAACGACTTGGTCAGCAAATTCAAGGAAAGTAAAATGCATTTCTTTTTGGCATTTCTAATTTTATTTATCCCAAAAAAAAAAAAAAAAAAAAAATTCTAAATTCATTAAAGATTTCTTAAGAATCCTTAAAAATTGAAAAGTAAAAAGTAAAGCTCGTTTCCGATTACATTTAAAAACAATTTTGGAAACTTCCAACGTTTCTTATTTTCTATTACAGCAACTCAATTTTCTGAAAAATATAGTAAAGAGTGTATTAAAATACAAAAGTTAGTTCACTTTCTTTTTAAATGTAATGGCGAGTTCTTTTAATGGCTTCGGATTTTTGGTCTAGATATATTTCATTTCACATAATAAATTTAGAGGTAATTCGTTATAAAAGAGAATTAAAATATATAATATTTTGATTGTATATTGAGATGAACGCCAATTTTCTAAACTTGGAACTTAATCCTGGATAGAAACCTTGCTTGGGGATCTTTGTAAGGGTCCTAGCCGGTATTCACTCCATATCTGGAAAAAACCACAGAAAACTATGAATGATAAGACAAAGGAGCGCAACATTGGTAATAATACTTTGAAAATCTTCATTATGTAAGTTATTTGTGACTATATTATCATATTTGGTAATAATTATAATTTATTACTGAGTAATATTAATACCTGCCTTTCTTTTACATCAATAACTTTAAAAAGTATTTTTGTTCATATTTCATCGTAATTACATATTAGAGAAAACCTCTTTACAAGTAAAGTAGTATGAAAAAAAAGGCAGATACATATATTACACCGGAGTAAATTATAAATGTTACCAGGTATATATGTATGTATTATATGTACGTTGCGCATTTATTTGTACTCACTGTGATATAATAATATGTACTTTACAAAAGTGTTTTTTTTCTTTTGTAGTATACGGTAATATGAGTGACAAGACGACTTAGAGAATATAAAGTAATATAAGTATTATTTGACTGTGGTATGTCGATTATTATACATTTGCTGTTTATTTCTTGTTAAGTGGGAAAAATTGAACTAGTTTTGAAAAAGAAAACTTATGTTGTTATTAAAAGTATTCTTTTTCAAATTTTGAAAAAAAAAATGTATATATTATTGAAGAATAAAATATTACATAACGTAACCATGAAAATTAAAAAGGCTCAGTGTTTCGATAACATATTATCTTATTTAACCTAAAGTATATCATGCTCAAAAATAAAGTGATATAATTTCGTACACTTATATCAAAGCAATAATTAAACGTACACTAAGGGTATATATATATATATATATATATATATAAAAAAAGCCGCACTTGGTTAATTTTTATTTTTTCTTCAAAAAACTTCCAATTTAATCACTTAAAAATAGGGATGAAATGAATAGTGATTTTATTGAATATTAAAAGGAGACATGAAGCTGTAATATTAAAATTAAGGGAATCTTCAACTTCTTGAACGCCAAAGTGAAAAAACTGATGAGCAGGCAGCTGTTTCGGTAGCATTTAGCATACCGCCTTCAGTGCATAAAGGAATAAGAGAAAAGTGCTCGTATATATAGGAAATAAATCAAATTCTGATCA
The DNA here is from genome assembly GCA_963930645.1 of Salticus scenicus. Lineage (NCBI taxonomy): Eukaryota > Metazoa > Arthropoda > Arachnida > Araneae > Salticidae > Salticus > Salticus scenicus. The sequence continues at coordinate 87,562,859 of OZ005651.1, forward strand.
ACCAATAGAATTAAATGGAATGTAGGGGTATTGGCCAACAGGAAATTGAGAAACTGTAACTATGAAAAATGTAGAAGAAATTAAGGAAATGTGGACGGAAAGTAAAATTTCCAATATTATGGTACGGCGAAATCATAATTAACGATATTTTAAAGATTTTTATAGACGTAAAAAGCTTTAATGAAATCGAGTTCTTGAGTGGGTTTGGGCCTGCAAATTATTTTAGCCGAATCAAATTTAAAATTTTGGTTTGTCTCTCAGCAATGCTTAGAAATGGCCGATTTGTTGGTTTCTTGTTTACGGACGTAACTAATATGTTCTTTTTCACGGAATTTAAGACTAACACATCTCGTCACATTATTGACCACGTCTTACAAACTATTAACTCTATAAACAATAACATCCAATTCACATATGAAATAGAAAATAATGGTTCACTTCCATTCCTTGATACCCTTGTCTCTCGCACAGAAAAAGCTTTACCACCACCACCCATCGTAAAAATTTTGCAGTCTCTCTATCTCCCAATGAGTGTTTATACTATCCACTTACCCAGAAAATGGCGACTTTAGTTTTGTTAACCATGCCCTTAATAGTTGTCTCAATACTGTTTTATTTAGCTCTGAAATTAAATATTTGATAGCCATAGCAATTGACAGGGTTTATAACCATTCCGTTATACAGTCGGCAGCAAAATTATTGAAGATCTGGCAATGTGCTTCAATAATTTTGCTGTCGACTGTAGATAAAGCTATTAAAAACTATAATTTCTTCCTACGTCGTCTACTAAATCAGTCTCTTCTAATATCAGTATTGTTTTTAACTTTTAATACAAAGTATTGTTTTATCATATTTTCCTAAATCAAGTCATACCACAGTTAAAGTTCTCAAGCTATATGATTTTAGAATAATGTTTTCGCCATCCAAAAAACTCACCCTTTCTCAGATGAAAGATCCTATATCCATGCATAATTCTTGGGGCATTTACAGTATTTCCTGCTACTGTGGTTTATCATACATTGGTCAAACTAAACGCAGTTTTAAATTCACTCTAAAATAACGTATTAGTTGCGTTCATAAGCTAAAAACCAACAAATCAGTCATTTCTGAGCATTGCTGGGAGAAAAGCCAAAATTTTAAATTTGATTCGGCTAAAAATAATTTGCAAGCCACTCAAGAACTCGATTTATTTTTGCATCTATAAATTTTTTAAAATGTTGTATATTATGATTTCGATGTACCCATTTGTCTGATTGTTGAAAATTTTACATTCAGACCACATTTTCTTAATTTCTTCTACACTTTTCCCATTTACAGTTTCTCAATTTCCTATTGTCCAATCCTAACACATTCCACATAACTCTATTGGTTGATCAGAATTTGATTATTTTGCTATATATACGAGCATTTCTGTCTCATTCCTTTATGCACTGATGACGGTATGATAAATGCTACCGAAACAGCTGTCTGCTTATCAGTTTTTTCTCCTTGGTAAAATGCTGCATGCCTATCATTATATGATGTATTTTATTCCTATTTATTCCATTACGATATAGAAACCAAAGCACTTTGTTTCAAGTCAGAACCTATCGCAGCCTTTGTGAATGATGATATTTACGAAACCACAATGTTAAAAAAATGCAACTTTGCTGCCAGAAATTCTCCGTAATTTCAGAAAAATACGTTTTGTCAACATAATTTTTCCGTAATTTACGACCTTTTTCTCGAAATACAGAGAATTCTTGGAAGCAAAGTTGCATATTTTTAACAGTGTAGTGTAATAAAGTGGTGCGTATTAATTTCAGTTATTAATATTGATTAAAAGAGAAAAGTGATATGTTCTTGAAACCAGACACAATGAGTGCATAAAGTCTATAATGAAACTTTTCCTTAATGTATAGATATTTTACGAGGAACGAAATATTACATACAGTCGGTAACAAAAGTGTCAGAACACTAGCAAAAATTCTTATGTAAAAAATATTCACTTCAACCGGTTTTGTTAAATAAATCCTTCTCGAATTCTGTTCTTAGTCAGTGTAAGAACATGATTCGATAAGGATTCATTTAAAAAAACCGTATAAAGTGTACTTTTTTTATATAGGAATTTTTGCTAGTGTTCCGACATTTTTGTTACCGACTGTACCTACTCCAAAACTCTTTTGAAAATGAGATACACAGGGATCCATGCAGTCACTATTTTGAATATAAATTTTTATAAAAAGAAATCTTTGCATTAATCTTTCGAAGATATGTACTGCAAACGATATAATGAAGATTACTATTTAAAAAATGTGGTATTAAAAACAGTGACGGCTGAGAATCCTGAATATACGATCATATTTAAGTTCTTTTTATGAATACATAATTTCCTTTTTTAAATAAACGTTAGCTTATTTGAACTTAGAACATAATTTTAAGAAATATATTAAAATAATTTACAATGCTTTATTTCTCATAAAATCTTATACTAACATGCACCAAAAGAATAAACATATCATTTAGCCAGCTGTATTTTTCCTTCAAACAAAAGAATATTACAATTTTAAAGTATAAAACTTTATAGGTTCATTTTGCATGTCGCATAATCATAACAGATAATTATTTCGAATGTACAGAAATGTGTATTCGTAACTCTGTGACATAAAAGCAATTTTTCATCGTGCAAAATATTTAACTGTTTGTGTCGTATCTTTTAAATGAGATACTTGGTAAACAGATCGTTAATTCAACAACCTCGCATCACAGAATTAATTAGCAATCTGACTTTCCACTGAAGAATTAATCAATCTCATAAGTTGACGATTCAAATATTTTTAACTGTAAAATCTGTCAACTGTATTATTAGAAATACCAATTACATATAGCTTACAAATAACGGGGAAAAAATTGTATTCAAACCACTAGCTCATTATTTACAGCAATTTTATTAAGTTTTACGAGCACATTGTTAAATTAGTACATTTTCAAAATTAAATTGGAAACAAACCAAAGTAGCTTACTTGATGCATGTTAAAATATTTCCCGACATTCAATTGAGATTTGAAAATGACTTGTCATAATAAGACAAAACAAACATATTATTATTATACTTACATATAATTATTTATCAATTAAAGCTATAAATAGGGGTACATAAAGTATTCCTTTTTATAATGACTTCATATTTATCTTCTAAATGACTACTGAATCAGAAAAAAAATATTCTGCCAATTATAACAACAGTTCCGTTTAAAAATTTAGAAAAGTGAAAATTAAAAGGAAGAGCCCTGTTGTATTTTCCGTCAAAGTTCTCATATTTTTCTGAAATTTTATAAACTCAAATAGTCAAATATAATTTTTATTTTTATTTAAATAAATATCATCTATAGCTGTGATGTGCATTTTGTTGTGGTTCAATTCCTAAATATTTAATATTGTTTGAGATTTTATAAAGTATTGAGCAATAATGGTTTTGTAAAAATTTTTTGAATTTTTAACACCAGCTTCATCTACTCTCCGCCTACTTTAAATTCAAAAAATATATTTAAAGTAACGTTTATCTGCAATGTTTTTCTAAGTATGCCTCAATTACAGAATTAGAGCTTCTACACTCTCGTCTTTTCTTCCCTGACTCTTTCATCACTATATTTATATAACAATTTATTCTGTAAGTGATCGTGGAAACATACTATAGAAAATTATTATACAAATACAGTGGTAGAAAAGTCAGGGAAAAAATACGTACCATAACAACCCTATCGTTTCTCTCTCTCTATATATATATTTAATATAATATTATGTATGCTGTAAAAAATTAATGAACCTGGTACATTTCAAATGTACAGAAATATATAGGTATTAAATCATATGCGTGTATATACCGAGTTGCTGTTATTTTTTATTTATTCCTGAGCATTGGTAATATAAATTTTAATTAAGTGCACTAAATACTTATTTGTCAAGTATTAATTCAATTTTCTCTCTCAGTTAGTTCTTTTACATATAAGAAGAACCGTGCAAATAAACTTTTTCAAAGTTTTCTACGTAACATTATTTAATTAATGTAATATAGATTAGAGCGTGACCCGTCAAATAAGCCCAAGACAAAACGGCCCCGACAAAAAAGCCCCGACAAAATAGCTCCGACAAATGAGCCCAAAGGACAAAAGAGCCCCGACAAAACAGCTCCGACAAAACAGCCCCGACAAAACAGCCCCGACAAAATAGCTCCAGACAAAATAGCCCCAGACAAAACAGCTCCAAGACAAAATAGCCCCGACAAAACGGCCCCGACAAAATAGCCCCCGACAAAATAGCCCCGACAAAATAGCCTCCGACAAAATAGCCCCAGACAAAATAGCCCCCCGACAAAACAGCCCCGACAAAACAGCCCCGACAAAATAGCTCCCGACAAAATAGCCCCGACAAAATAGCCCCCGACAAAACAGCCCCGACAAAATAGCCCCCGACAAAACAGCCCCGACAAAATAGCCCCCGACAAAATAGCCCCCGACAAAATAGCCCCCGACAAAATAGCCCCCGACAAAACAGCCCCGACAAAATAGCCCCGACAAAACAGCCCCGACAAAATAGCTCCCGACAAAATAGCCCCGACAAAATAGCCCCCGACAAAACAGCCCCGACAAAACAGCCGCCGACAAAATGTGTATGTATCTTTCTGTGTACATGGAAAATCTTCTTACTATCATATCTCAAAAAAAAAAAAAAAAAAAAAAAAAAAAAAGAGATAGAACTACAAAACTTCAGAATTGAGGGAGGTCTGGTGTACATATAATTTTTCGAACTTTTGGTGAAAATTGGATAACCGGAAGTGTGTCATATAGTTTTTTCAGAATCAAAGAAAAATAAAGCGTATTAGCGCCACCTATCGGCCTATACACACAAAAACTTAAACATCAGTAGGAAAAAATGGTGCACTTATAAAAAATAGATTTTGATGTGTAGTATTTCATAGGCAAGGAAAATTCAGAGACATTTACAACAAAAAACGCTACCTTCCGACCGATAACAAACAACATTTCGTGTAATATTCACAGAATTTAAAAAATGATGCAGTTATGACCGTTATATTTTAAGATAAACTTTTTCATAAACAAAGAAAATGACAGCATATCAGCATCAGCGCTGCCTTTCGGCCGATATGAACACAAATTTAAACAAAATTTACAACGTAACTACACCACCTTTCAGTCCTTTTCTTTTTCGTTGCTGTTGTTTATGCTGCAAGAGTTATACTAGGCGAGTCGTATTAATCCTGGACGATAGGACCCATGCCCCAGCCCGCCCGGTTCCCGCTGTTCAATGTATTTTTCTTGTCAATTTTGTCCCCTTATTACTTCCGGTGTGAAACTTGTTTTTTTTTTTTTTTTTTTTTTTTTTTTTTTAACACACTTGACATTGTGAGTTTTTTTGCTTTTCTTACCATGCTATTCCTATGGGGTTTTTAGCCTTTTTTCCCCTCTTTTCGTACATTCTAAAGTGGCGGTGGGCTATTTTGACGGGGTACCAGATTAGAGATACTTGGTACGCGCGTAAGTTTCTCTTTTTTCCCACCATTTCTTTAAACATTAATTTAAGTGATTCCTGATTTGCTTTTTAGATTTCCTTAGATTAATTTCAGTTATATAAAATGAAATGATTGAATTTCAGTTTGTTGGTGTAGCTCCTATAATTTTACCATTCATTTAATGATTTTGAGATAAACTTTATCGCTTTTTATAATTATAGCGTTTTGGCTGTCACTCGAATATAGACGATTTTCATAAGTAAATTTAGTATTTCTAGATCTTCCATTATTTACCATGAGAGATGGCTGATTCACATTTAGAATATTCACAGAACCAGGAGACCAGAATGATCAGATAACTTACAAATAACACATAGTTATGGTGAAAAAAATCTGTCAACTTTTCCTTTATTACTACTATTATTTTCCTTTATTTCCTTTCCTTTATTATTTCCCTATTCCCTTATTACCTTTATTACCTTTACACTTTTTAAATACCCATAGCTGCTGTCTTCCCCTTTTAGAATACTTTTTTTATTGCAGAAATTAAGTCACTAAACAAACCAAAACTGTTTAAAAAGAAATAGTTCTATTAAAAAAAAAAAAAAAAAAAAAAAAAAAAAACGGAAGACATGGGCAGCTATTAATACCACTTTAATCGAGTAGAAATTTTATTTTGTTTAATATGTGAAAACATTTACGGAAATTTATTAGAGATTCCAAACAAAAACTACTGGTAGTCAAAAAGCTTAAAAGTTAACAGTTATACTATTATTTTACCCCCCCCCCTTTTTTTAACGTGTTTTTAAACGGAAAATATATAACCTTTTTGCATAAAAATAGTATGGTTAATTTGGTCTGTGTTCCCAATATAGGAACATTTTATAGAACAATATAGCCAGTGAATCTAAGGAAAAAATAATCTGGTGTGTCACTCACACGACTTTCTCTTACCCTGAAATTTAACACTATAAATACAGGTTGCAGATTAAAAGGTGAGATAACGAGTACTGTTATGTAAACATGTGTTAAACAATCATATTAGGCTTCTGAAGAGTTTTATATGATAATTAGTTCTGTGTGAGGGGGGCTACCGCCCCCCTCAACCAACCGTTTCATTAATGCACCTACATTTATATAGAATTTAATTCGGTTATTAAAAAATAATTTATTAAAATTATTATTTAAAAAAAATATATCTTATGATAATGCAGACGGTTTCCATATTAGAGAAGTAGTATAACACCAAATATCCAAAAAAAGCCCATTTTATTCTCAATATTAAAAAAAAAAAAAAAAAAAAAAGATTTTTTTTTCTAAGTTTTTTTGTCGTTAAAAGTAAACAAAATCGATAACTTTGTTTTTAAATTATTGCAGATCCATGGTTCAACCATTCGTTTTAAAGGTATTGGCGAGCTCTTTTGAAAGATACCCATCATGAAAATTTACTCCCCTCGAGGGGGGTCTTCCCCCCAGGGGGGGATGCGAGGCCCCTACATACACAATTCTTTTTCCCAGTTAACTATCACTATTACAAAAAATATATATTCGTTTCATTTGGTTTAGTACAGTCTATAGACGTTAAACTCTACTTACCTGCAATTTCCCCCATAGACGTAATGTATTAGAACTCTCTTGATTGTCCCTGTACACAAACCATTTGCTTGATCTTAACGAAAAGCTTACTGTAGCATCCCTATTTGATACACATACATAAAATTTAAATTTGTTTTTGTATTGTACATTTATATATAACTTACGTCTAATTTTCTAAATGTTTCAAAGGTGGTTTTATTCTTTAAAATTAATTCTCTAGAAAATATTATTCTGTTTAAAAAAAAAAAAAAAAAAAAAAAAAAGAAAAAAGAAATCTTAATGGGATATTCTTGAGCTTAAATTCTACTCAATATTACGAATTCCAAGCTTGAAGATAAATGCATGAGACAAGACTCTAAAAGTATTTTTTATCTCATTTAATCTTAGAGAAAGTTATCTAAAATTTACCTCGTCTGTTTTAAAGAATGTTCCTCTAAGGATGTTACATATGAAATCCTTAAACAAGTTTCCAGAACTTAGAGAAAAATCCAACAATTCTGCTGATCGATCAGGCTTATCTCTCAGACGTATCAGAATTTATTTTTAAGATTTATATATATAGCTTCAAAACGACATTAGGTATATAAAATTACAAACTTTTTTTTTTTTTTTTTAAATCTTTATTTTTTCAATGGCGTGTTTTATAAACATAAATTGTTTTACTTATATTCCATTTTAAACATATATTACTTTGTGTTTATGTTGAATTATATAAAATATTTAAGAATTACCATGTAAGATTTTATCATAAATAGCTTATAAACTCTGAAACATGCTTATCTCAAGGAAAAAACTGAAAAAGATCTATCAATGAGTGCTTTAGTAGAAAAACTCTAAAATTATCTGTCTAAACTTTTTTTCCCTGTTAATTCAATAATGTGTAGATTCTACCAGTTGACAATTCAATTAACTTTTATAAAGTCCAGGTTTATACGCTTGCTTTTAAGTGCTGATTGAAAGAATCACGTTCAGGAAATAAATTCTATAAACCAACTCTTTGTTCGTTATTGCCTTTTTTTAAACACCAAAGTATTATTGTTATTATAACTTGGATTACATGAAATGAAAATCTTTTGTTGGTAATATTAGGAAGTGTAAAAGGAATCCAAAATAAAAGAAATAAAAAGCGAGTTTAGCTTCGAGAAATAACTGAGGAATTTTTCATGACAATTTGTGTTAGCTTATTATAAAATTAAATTCAAATAATAAATGAAGCATTCTCTAGTCAATTGTAAGATATTCTTTAAAAAAAAAAAAGATATTTTATTGGCATAAAATAACTTCTTAGCGAAATAAAAATTGTTTTTCTTACATTACTTGTTTTCTTAGAATAGCTTTATTGGAACAGTTCAATTATTTTTGTTATTCAACTTCGATCTGAAAACTTTATCTTTCCTTTATGTTTTATAATGAGACTACTATTGCTTTATTAAAGAACGTTTTTTATACTTTATGCAATCATAGATAGAAGAATTATATACATATATATATATTTTTTTTTTTGCAATGTTTTGGATATTATTATTTTTTTTACAAAGATATTACATCAGATAACCAGCAGGAGTCACGACAATTTCTTGTAATTATCAGGGAAAAAAAAACCTCTAATCATTTGAATAAAAATTTTAATTTATTTAACATATAAAAATTACATGTTTTTATTTTTTAGAAGGGAAATTTAGATAGGTTGTCAGTTTCACGTGTTTTGAGTGACAATATGCTTTTTTTTTTGTTGTTGTTTGGTTTCTAATAATTACTATTAAATCTACTTTTTGATATTTTATGTAAATTATGCTGATGAAATAGAAAATTGTTTCACTCAATTTGTTTATATCCCTTAGATATGGAATCGAAAGAATTATTACTAATATCAAATTTTGTAATAATTTGTTCAAAAATTAATAACACAGTTTTTTCTCTTTGAACAGCTAACTGGGAATGTGAGGTAAAATATTTATTTTAACTTATTTATTAATCGAAATTTTGTAATTTTCAGTCAACTGAATTTTTATTTAATCTTTATTTAATAGAAGCACTAATAATATCATTATCAATTTTTGAAGAAAATACAAATTAAATTTGCATTGTTCATAATTTTTGAGGTACTTTACTAATTTCAATTTTGGAGAAATTTACAATATACGAAATTTTTTGAAAACGTGTTAACTTCATGAATGGTAAAACAGAATGTTTTGAATGATGAAAATGCGTTCTAACTTAGCACATGATTATGATGCTTCGTTTAATTACTAGTATACATTTATATGAGAATATATCACACATATTAAAAGTTTTTTCAACAACATCGACAACATTTTGTGCGTTTTTGGTTCTTAACAGGCAGGGATTTCAAACCAATAAAGCAATGTCATTTTTAGGAAACTTGTAATAGTAAACTTGTAATACGTACCTATCAGAATACAACAATATTGAATATCTGAAAAAATATGAACATTTTTATTAAAAATTTGTTAACAGCGCACGTGTAAGCTTTAACAAAAATTTTTTTCAATGATTTTTAGTCAAATATTTAAAGCTACTTAAAAAGGTATTGTGTACATTAAAAAAGATATCACCAATACAAGAGTTCAGCTTTCTGCATGTTGTTTCTACTACAGTATGTCAAGTTTTCAAAAAACGACAGTACATTGGTGTGAAAACCTTGCATGTTATTAAAAGAAAAATGTGTATAATGCTACATAAAGATTTATATTTCCATAGATATGCAAGCTATTCTCATACAAACAAATATAATAATTAACAGAAGCATAATAATAAAATACTTTAGCTACAGCTCATTTGAAGAATTTTATTTTACAAGAAGATATTCGAAAATAATAATAATAATAATAAAATGAATAATAAAAAAAAGTGTGTCTTTATTGTACACATGAGGGGGGAAAAATATATGACATTTTTAAATTACAATGAAAAACGTTATTAATTTAATACATTATATATATATATATATATATATATATATATTACTATGCTTAATAGATCCTTATATATATATACATATATATATATTTACAAAACTATGTTGACCAATCTGATAAATGAAATTGATTAAAAAAAGCTAAGAAAAAAAAATTAGGAATAAATAGTGCATCCGACTTACGACAAAAAAATAAATTGACTTTTGTTTTTAAATTATAATAAACTTGGCTAATATACAATGATTTCACGTATTTTTAAGTGCAATAATTGCATTATTATTATTTTATTATTATTATTATTATTTTTATGTTACTTAAAAATTCAAGCAAAGCAACTTCCTGAAAAAAAAAACTTTATGTTTTCTACTTTTAAGCATATTTTGAAATATATATTGTAAATGGCAAGTGCAGAAGAATGTTATATAATAATTAACAGTACAAAAAATCACCCCAAAGCAATCTCAACCCATTTTATAAAATATTTAATACCCCAAAACAGCACTCTTTATTATATTATACACGAAGAAACAAGTGATTAATACAAATGATCACTAAGCCAGAAATAATCAAGCTCTAGGCAAAGCCCTCTTATTCGAAACCTTCCTTTATCTATTTTGGAAGTATTCTCGAAGGAAAAAGAAACAATCTTTATTTTTTATGTTATTTGTGCCTGTTAAAATGAGGGGCTAGACAGTTTGTGGCTGGGAATCGGTAAGAATGCGGAAACAAAATGTATAAATATTAATGAACCCGTAAATATTTTTTCAGTCGATAATATCTTCCTTGCAGCAATCATGTAAAAATATTGGCAGTTAACAATTATGTCTATATGTTAAACAGAAGCTGCTTGATCGATATTGTTTGCTCCAGATTTTCTTATTAATTATATTCGTAACTTGTTAAAATGACGACAGATTGTTTTTAATTGTTTTATTTAAAGAAAAAAAAAACATGTATTAAAAATGATTAAAATTTATCAGTTTACTAATTCCTCTAATTTATTTTTCTACCCTAAAATGTTTCATAAGCCCATTTAAAATATTAATCTTTTAATAAAAGTAAGCTTACAGAAATTATTTACGAAGCCAAAACTGACCCAGTTACTTCCGAAATAACAATAACAGTATTCGAAACTAAATGTAAGCAAATGAGCTATGGATATATTTTATTCTTAGCCGTTATATGCACGGTGTCTTTTCGTACTAAATCAGCTAAAAATTTTCTCAGATTTGTAATTAGCTTTTTTTTCGTATTTCGTATCGGTACATAAACACTTATTTTTACATTTAGAAGGCACTATAATAAGACACATTGAACAGTGCAAGGTTACTTTATTATATCTACATACCATTTTATCATTCAAGAGTTAACTGAGTAAGAAAGAATTTATTGAGCATCGATATTCCTCCGCAACATTCTCATAGAATTTCTGGATAACTTGGCCTTCACATCTGCTGGTTGGAGAATAAGCTTGAATTAGCGTTATAACGCTTAGAGAGCTTGATGGTGAGTGTTGCAATTCTATCAGAAAAAAATGCAGATTTTATTATTTTGTTTTTTAGGTTCTTGTTAACCAAAAATCCTACTCCGTTACATCTTCCATTATCAGTTCCTTGATAATAAAGCATATTTCCACTCTTCAAATCTAGAAAATCCTCACCTTTCCTTTTCTTCCCTGTGTTCTACAATACTTCATATAATATGTCGTAGTTCTTCTTCAAACGCAAAAAGTCTATCTTCGGAGCTCAAGGACCTGAAATTTAATGTACATATATTCATTCCTTGGCAGCTGACCCGGTGATCGCACCTTCTGCTCCTCTTGTTTTTCTGCTTGTTGCCCAGAGCAGGGACATTCCGACCGCCGAAGACTGAAGGCCGCTGTGCATATGAAACAAGCAATTCAATATATGGAGGAGTTGGCAAAGTCACACCACACCACACTGGCCAATCCGTCTTAGTGCAAGCCTATTCCTGTTGGTTCGTAATGCTAGGTATTACTAACAGCTGCACCACGTGAAGTTACGGATTGGACATTAGGCTTATGTCCTGGTCGGTTCTTCCAAGCGATAAATAATGGAATTGTAGGGTTTCCTCCCAGTTACTAACACAGACTATGTTGTAAGAAAGTAGTAGAATTTAGAATAACAGATGATAAAATGCTACCGAAATCTTTAATAACAAAAATGGAATAATATATAACTAAATTGAATAACATGTGACATCTATAAAATATATATTATAATGTGTTGAACGAATGAATGCGATTTGATTTATTCAGAATTTATGCCCGAAGATTTTATTGTTTTACTCAAACAAACAAACAAACAAAAAAAAATTCATTTAAAAAAACTTTGTTTTTAAATGCACCAAATCCTAGTGAAAAAAATTGTAGTAATTTCCTTTTCTATTATATGATTTTCTTTCTTTCTTTCTTTCGTTTTTTTTTTTTTTTTTTTTTTTTTTTTTTTAAGATAATTTACTACGTTATATAGAAAACAATTTTCTTCTGATTGAAAGTTTCCTTTAATCAAATTTTAGTTTGAATTTTTGTGAATAGAGCAATATTTAAGATTTAGTTAGTAAAGAAGATAATAAAAAATGGAGAAACATTTAAACTCCGAAATTGCAGAAGTAAGTCAAAATAATCCCGAAATCCTAAAACTGGGAATTAGTCATTGCATGCTGTTTCTTCTTTTATTACAATAGAAGTGATTACACAATTTTAACTTAAAATTGGATTTTCATCCAATCTCTTCAAAGAGAATGGACAGTTTTAATGATGCAATCTCTCTAAATAGAGTTTTGTACTAATTACTCTATTTCTTTTTTACTAGCTACTGTAGATACTAAACAAGAAAACAACCCATTTCATTTGGGTTCATGATTCAAAAGAAATAGCGGTACTGAGTAATGTCTTTTCGTGGCAAATTACTAAATCAACATAAATAATAAAGATGTATTGGTATATAACATAAAAATCAGAAATATCTTAATTGAAAAAGTAATAAGGAATTTATGGCTGTCAGGAATTGAACTTTTAACTCTTAGGGGTATTTTAAATGGGGATCACAGAAAATATCGATAAATTACCATTCTAATTTTTTTTTTCACAGTTAAAAAAAAAAGAAAAGAAAGAGCATCCTGGTTAAAAATCTTACTATTCCAAAATATGACGTTAAATAAAATATAAAGCTAATGAGCTATTTAATTGTCTTTAAAGAAATACGTCTTTTAATTTACAGTATATGACATTAAGAGTTAAGTATCACATTCTATTTTAAATTTTCGAAACAAAAGAGAAACCAATGAAAAGCTAAAACTGCTTGAAAAGAAATGTATGCTTTCATTTGTGTCAACAGACGATATGGTGCACTTGGAAAAGTTTTACAGTAGGTAGCAAAAGTCTCCGAACACTGGCAAAAATTCCCATATAAAAAATGTACACTTAATACAGTTTTATTGAATAAATCCTTGTCCAATCCTGCTTTTAGACTGACTAAGAACAGGATTCGACAAGGATTTATTTAACAAAACTGTATAAAGTGTACTTTTTTTATGTAGGAATTTTTGCTAGTGTTCGGAGACTTTTGTTACCGACTGTATTTGTAGTGATCCTTCAAACGACACTAATCGATTACTGTTTAATAGATTATCGTATTGTATGCATCTTATACAGTTAAGTTGTAATATAATTAATGCTATCACTTACTAAGAATTTGAATTTCATAAAAATCTTATACTATTAAGTGAGCAATATTTGTATATTTCACTGTTCTCGGAAACGGTAGCTCGGACAGTCACGTGATTTAACACAAAGGTGCCATTGGGTCATTGTGCACAAAGGGTCACCTCCAAAGGGTCATTGTGCACATCGAAGTCAGACTTTCGAATTTTTGCTTAGTTTTCTTTTAATTAATAAAAATATGAAACTAAAACTTCCCATTTCTATAATGACGCAGAATGGAGAATCTTACGAGAGATTTGATTGGTTTATTTGATTTTCATTCATTTGAGTGTATTTTATATTGAACTACATCTACGTTATGAGGAATTACAAGAGATTTGATTGGTTTATTTGATTTTCAATGATTTGAGTGTATTGTACGTTGAACTAGAGCTACGTTATGAGGAATTACGAAAGATTTTATTGGTTTATTTGATTTTCATTGATTTGAGTGTATTTTACGTTGAACTAGAGCTACGTTTTGAAGAATTACGTGAGATTTGATTGGTTTATTTGATTTTCATTAATTTGAGTGTATTTTATGTTGAACTAGAGCTATATTATGAGGAATTACGAGAGATTTGATTGGTCTATTTGATTTTCATTGATTTGAGTGTATTTTACGTTGAATTAGAGCTACGTTTTGAGGAATTACGAGAGATTTGATTTATTTATTTGATTTTCATTTATTTGAGTGTATTTTACGTTGAACTAGAGCTATGTTTTGAGGAATTACGAGAGATTTGAATGGTTTATTTGATTTTCATTGATTTGAGTGTATTTTACGTTGAACTAGAGCTACGTTTTGAGGAATTACGAGAGATTTGATTGGTTTATTTAATTTTCATTGACTTGGGTGTATTTTACATTGAACTAGAGTAACGTTTTGAGGAATTACGAGAGATTTGATTGGTTTATTTGATTGTCATTGATTTGAGTGTATTTTACGTTGAACTAGAGCTACATTATGAGGAATTACGACAGATTTTATTGGTTTATTTGATTTTCATTGATTTGAGTGTATTTTATGTTGAACTAGAGATATGTTATGAGGAATTACGGAAGATTTTATTGGTTTATTTGATTTTCATTGATTTGAGGTAAGGATGTTCAGTGATGTTTTTTTGGTTTTACCATTCTTGACAGTGATTGCTGCGAAAACGAGTTTCGTGCATCTTTAGATTCATACACAGCGTGTTAGGGGTGTCCAGTGATATCTTTTGGTTTTAACACGCGTGATAGTGATTGCCACGGAACCGAGTTTCGTGTGTTCTGAGATTCATGCACAGCAAGGTAGTGGTGTCCAGTGATGTTTTTTGGTTTTAACACGCATGATTGTGATTGCCGCGGAACCGAATTTCGTGTGTTCTGAGATTCATGCACAGCAATGTAGGGCTGTCCAGTGATTTTTTTCCATGTGCGTGAAGCGTACATACGTGCGTTCTACTGATTGCTGCGAAAACGACTTACGTGCGTTCTCTGATTCGACCATTTATGTAATAGTGACTTTTACTGTACGAGTAACCGCTTCAACTGTTTCCAGAATATTCGAAGAATTAACATTTCTATTTGACTGTTTTCGAGAATATTCGTTTTAATAATAGTTTTTGTTTAGGGATGAACTGCTATAATCATTCAAGAAATGAATATAAAGTGTTCACAGATCTTCTATTACTGTGTATTTGAGTTTTGGCGAAATTTCGTAAAAGAAACAGAAAACGCCGTAACAACACATCTTACCCCAGTACATCTATAGGATATCCTCAGAATAAAATGACATCCTGAGAATGTACTGTGAAAAAAATGTGTTTTTAGGAATATTATTGTTGCTTGTTGTTCTTATCTTGACCGGATTAGATTCAGATCAAGATTTCTTAAAATCATTAGGGAAGCGATAAGGACGCCAAGCGGGAATGCCGCCTTCTTGGGAGGCAAAAAAATGGCGGTGATGCGCCGGCCTATTATTTTATTTAGGGGCTCTACCGCGGACAACACACGCTTCTTCCACCAGTAAACAACACGGGCAAGAAAACGTCACGAACCCGCTTCAATATCTGTCTTTGGTTGAGTTCAAATACTTACATAGCAATTTTAGTTTCCAACCGAAATGGTGTGAAAGGAAAAAAAAATAATAAGTAAAACGAAAGATAGATTTATGTTGTGTCTACTTTGCGGCAATTTCACGGCAAATTTATCGCATCAAATTTGTCATGGCAAGATAATATCAAGAAAAATCAAACTTGCTGCAAATGTGCTTGTTATCTGGGTGGAAGTATTGTATTCGGTGCAAAAATTCGATATCGAGTTTTCACATGATTTCCACGTATTAAGGTCTCCTGAGTCCAAAAAATTTTTTCTTGGCCGTTGGTCAGTGTGTGTATGTATGTATGTATGTGGGGAATATTCTGGCTATTATTTCTCCGAACATAATAAAGGTAGAACTACGGAACTTCAGAATTGAGACAGGTCTGATGCACAGATGAATTTTCCAAATTGTTCGAAAGACGAAGATATACAAAAAAAACGAAGATATACAAAACTTACGACGAAGATATACAAAAATAATAGGCATTTTACTTTACCTTGTGTAAGAGTTCCAAATGTTATAACAACAAGAAACCTTAAAAGAATTTTAATCAAGAACACAGCTTACGTTCGTCCGTATTCTCATTTGCTTTTAGTTTCTGTTTCGCGCTCATCGCTTGTAGTCATGCAGTTAATGGTGGACGACGATAAGTGTCCAGGCCCGGAGAACAACGTGTAATTTTTTCTTCGTGGTGGCCCTGGTCTGGGCACCTTGTTAGAAGAAATACATGGACCACCAAAGTCCCATTTTGGATACCGAGAGATAAGAAAAGACCGAAGAAGAGACCTCTGTGTCGTTGAAAAAAAGAAATTCTGAAGTTTGGAAGTGCAGAATGGAGAAGAATTGCAGAAAACAGGGTAGATTTGAATCACCTAGGAGAAGCCTTCATCCTGCAGTGGATTGATAAAGGCTAAATTGATGATGATGCCAAATCCCTCAAAAACATTGAGGCCATCTTTAGAAGAGCCCCTCAATTCAGGGTCGAAACACCTTATTCTTTACACCCTACATTGAGTGGACAATGTTTTTGGGGCTTGGTAACATTTTTATTAACACTTTCCAACAAGGTTGAAAAGTGTTAATGACTTCGGTTTGTCTGTCTGTGAACCTGTCTGTCCGCGCTCTAACTCCAGTAAATATTCATGGAATTTCTTGAAACTGATATATGTTATTCAAGTTCACCATGTGATGTTCCGTAATGAAAATGGAGTGAATACCTCTACTGGCTTGTGTACAAGGACACACAAAATTATTCCAAAGCATTGTGTTCTATGAGATGCATTTTTATGAACTATAATTTAGTTCATTTATTTTACACAAATTTCAATGAAATTGAAATATGTTATTCCACTTCACTTTCGGATGTTTGATACTGAAAATGGAGTAAATATCACCACTGGTTTGTGTATAGGGTCACTAGAAAGTATTCCAAAGCATTCGTTCTATGAGAGATATTTCTATAAACCAAATTTTAATAACTTTACTTTGAAAATATTTTTATAAAATTGAAATATGCTATTCATATGAAAAAAATTGCTTTCTACAGAATGTAGTATGATTAGTATTATATATACAGGGCCACACAAAAATATTCAGTTACATTGAGGGCTTTTATTGGAAATTTGCTGCAATTACGTTTTCGTTTACATTAAGCGATTTAACACTTTCTAACATTTTTTAAGTGTGAATATGATTTCAGTTTATGTACCTATCTGCCCGACAGTCCATTTGTCTATCTGTCCATCGCCCGCCCCCAGTGTCCGCAAATATTTTTAGTATATATATGTGTGTGTTATTCAAATTCACTATGGAATGTTCCCTATTTTAAATGTCATTAATAGCTCCTGTGCAAATGGTTTGTGCACAGGGACACAAAAAAAAAAAAAAAAAAAAAAAAAAAAATGCTAATTCATTGCATTTTAGGACAGACATTGTTATAAATAACATTTAAATAGCTTGCTATTCTAAAAATCATACAGAAATTGACATTTATTGTTAATATGCTAAAATAATATTTTGCATAGAATATGATTTTGTTAACCTTCAGACTTACAGGGCTACACTAAAATATTCAGATACGTTAAGGGATGCAATTAGAATACATTCTTTTGTGTTAAGCATTTTTAACATTTTCTAACATTGTTTAAGAATGGTTAGGAATTTAATTAGTCTATCTGTGTGCTTTTCAGAACTACTGTCTGTCCATTGTGTGATTACGTAGGAAAAGAGTATTATTATTCAATTATTCATTTTGCATATGCCCTTTTCGCTGCATTTTCTTGCGAAATAAGTACGTAAGTGTTTTTCCCCCTCTTTTTTCCAGTGCTTTATGGTTTGGTAACCTTTAAAGTAATATTCCTTATTTATATATATATATACGTATATATGAGGAATAAAGTCATTTTTAATATAATTTTCTTAATAAATTGACAATATAATTATTATAATTTACTGTAAAATGTTTAATAGCAATAAACTGGGAGATCCAAAAGTTACAGAAAAAATAAAAAATTATATTATTTAAAAAGTATTCTCCTTAGCACCATATGGTTTTCCCTGAAATATGCAAGTAATCACGGAATTTCCTTTATATAAAAGAAAAAAATATTTATTACACTTTTCACTAGCAGATGGCGTTGTATTCGCAGTATCCACTCACATTTTAAACAGATTCGCCATCTAAAATGACACTATATTGAGAATATACACAAACAATAATTAAAGTTACGATTTCAAAACGCTATAATTTTAAAACTACCCATCAATGTGATTTGATATTTTACCAGAGTAATCGTGTGTCAATGAAATTTTGTTTGGGGGAGAAAAAAAGTAGTTCCAACATGTTTCTATAGCCCTTTCCGACCCAGGCCGTATGATCCTGCGGGTTAGACATCCATGACATCCACTTACATTTTTGCATCTGGAACAGTCGTATGTAATAAAATCAGGAAATGAACGATCGAGTTAATTAGCAGAAAGTGTAAAGTACAATTTTCAATAAACAAATGTCGGTTATAGTCCATATTTTTCTTTCAGCTTGCAAAAACAGAAGAATTGAATGTTTTAAGGGGGGGGGGGGATGTTTCGGGTCGGAAAGGGATAGATGGCGCTGTCAGGTTAATGTCAGGGGAAACGCCTAAATGGACTCATTAAACACAGGAATGTTGTTAGCAACACGATGGAATAACAGGAAATTATAGACTTCAAGGGTTTACTACATTTTTTTAGCAAAAAGACAAGAATACGTGTTTACAGCGGAAACAGTCATAATGAAAAGAGAAAAAGAGAATCTTCATAAAACAAATAATTTACGGATAATTAACGGCACTTTTTGGAACTTTTTTTTTCTTTTTTTTTTTCTTTTGACAAACAGAAATTCATTGCCTCACGATTGCTCTGGTAAAATGTCAAATCGCTCTGATGGGTAGTTTTAAAATTATAGCGTTTTGAAATCGTAACTTTAAATATAATCACCTTGTACATTAAAAATAAAAACATTTTTTTTATAATTATGAGATCAAAAATTTTTAATTAAAATATACATATAAAAACATTAAAAAATAATTAAATAGTGCAAGTAGACGTTTCGAAACTCGCCCGAATTTCATCATCAATACTAAAACAACATCTCTGCAAACTTACTTATACATTCAAAGAATTTATAGAAGGATGGAATATTGAGGTGCTTCATTGATTGTATGCAGATGGCTGGTGCCAGCCATGGTTTATCAAAATGAGTTATCCATTTTGTTTCAAAATGCTGACGACTTAAATGCTCCATATCTATGCTAAATAAATAAATAAATAAAATACGGTAAAGCCTATAAAATATTGGAAAATTTTTTTTAATTCTAAAATTTTGTGCAAATATTTCTCAACATGCTTATTTTCGTCCTATCTTAAAATATTGCAGACATGTGGGAATTTCAAAAATTTAAACCATCTTTTTTTTTTTTTTTTTTTTTTTTTCCTGAACAAAATAGCTTTGAGCTAGCTTTAATAAAGAAATTTATAAGACTTCCGTGCATTAAATAATTTCTTCTCGTTGCACACACGAATTTTATTATTATTATTATTATTATTAAAGAGTTCAGATTGAATTTTTAATAATATTCCGAAAATTCTACGGTAATGCTTCATGGAAGTTTTATCAGGCAATAATCTAAATGAATAGAAAAAAAATTCTTTTTCCTATTTTACATTTAAAAAATAATAATGCTATATTTTTTTTCTATTAATTTATGTAATACGTAATACCAATAAAATATATATATATATCAAAACTGATTTTGAAAATAATTCTTACTGCTCTCTTGATATCTTTTACTTTATGAAAAGTGAATAAGTGAATCTCGTGTGTTTTTTATTTACAACCGAAACTTACTTGATGATAAATAAAGTTTGAAAATTTTTTGCTGAAAAACTAGGCGTTTGATCTTTGGGAATAAGGCTGATTGACTGCACTAGGGTCCTAGGCCTGAGGGGTAGTGCCTTCCTTGGAGGTCTTTCTAAGGTATCCTAGCCCGTATTTACGCAAGTTTCGGAGAAAACCATGGAAAAACCCGAACGGCTAGGCCGACGAGCACGACCTGAAATGGAACACGGCACCTCACGTCTACCAGTTTTGAGCACAAAAGCGTTTGGCCGATGATAGGCCTGAAAAAATAGGACATTAATTTACAGAAAGCACTTTTGAAAAATATTATTTTTAGCTCACTAAACTCTAAATACAAATTTAAGAGAAATGCGCTCCGCAAATTACTTGAGCGAATTATTAATGATAAAACAATTTAAAATTTTTATAATAAAAATCATACATATTTTAAAATAATAATAATAATAATAATAATAGTAATAATGAAAATAATGAAAATCACTGTACATATTATCTCATAAAACATACCAACATTTTTATTTAATCACATCTTGTACTTATGGAAACAACAATAACAGGGAAAAGAATTCGATCATTTATCTTTAAAAATATTTTTCTACTTATAGCACTTTATCTTTAAATCCTTTAAAGAAAAGCTTTAGTAAAATCGTTGGAAATGTTTATTATCCTCTCTTTCATTATGTTTTTCTAGTTCTGGATAAAAATGACTACTCTTTCAAAAGAAATATTAGTTATTCTAGCTTCTACTGCTTCAAGCGTTTTCATTATTATTACTTCTCATGTCTGACGCCGATTCCAAACATGCTGATAAATAATTGGATGAACGTGGAACTAGACGGTCGAGAGATGAAAGAATTTTTCATAGCACTGTTATAGGAATCTTTATGAGTTGTGGAATGAAGAAAAAATTCTTTTTTTTTCCTTATATTTTTTTCTTTTTTATCTGTTTTTTTCTGAAACGATTAAATGTTAAAATGAAGTTTAGATTTATTAAAGGGATTTAACAATTCGAAATTAATTAGATATTTAAAAAATCGTGATTTATTCTCAGAGTGAATTTAAAAGATAATAACTTTTACTAGTAATTTTTTCTTTTCTTTTCATTGTAAAATCTGAATACATTGCAATTTCATTATGGATGGCCACTTCAACACGCCTTATTAAAATTATTTTTATATTGTTTATAAATCAAATAAAATTATTCATAACAATTAGTTTCTCTACAGTTGATTATTATTTATTCATATATTTTATTTATTTATTTATTGAAAAAGCTTATTGAATTTTTAAAAATTAAATACAGCTTTATCTAACTAATGAGATATTGCCATTTGTTATTTTGATTCTATTCAACTTTTATTTATATATGTATTATGTAATAAAGAAATTTTAAATAAGTCATAATTAAATAAAATTTAATATCTAAGAAAATATAATTTATTTTAAATAAAATTATCCAATTCCGTTTAATATTTTAATAAAATTTGTTTTGATGTAATTTAATTTTTACATTACCAATATTGTTATCAATATTGTATGTCAT
Organism: Salticus scenicus; assembly: GCA_963930645.1. Classification (NCBI taxonomy): domain Eukaryota; kingdom Metazoa; phylum Arthropoda; class Arachnida; order Araneae; family Salticidae; genus Salticus; species Salticus scenicus. Next base: position 87,584,652 of record OZ005651.1, read on the forward strand.
TACAAAAATAAATAAATAAATAAATAAATAAATAAATAAATAAAGCAGACAATTTAATAGTATGTTGTGAATTAATAAATTCTTATAAGATTTTTATTTATAAATATTGTGGAGTTAGTAAATTTAAAATAGTATTATTAACTTTATGGTATATATTGGATAATATGCATACAAAATTCTCATGCATTATTTATGTGTAACAATAATTTAAAATAAGTAAAAAAAATCTTTATTTTAGCTTAAGTTTTCTTTGCTCTGTTAAAACTTAAATACCTAATAGTATTTGAGATATTAATTAAAATATGTATATTTATTCATAATAGGTTTTAATACTGTTCTCATTTGCTAAATGATCTTTCTTTTTTTTCTTTTCTTTTGCTTTTTGTCAAATGTATCGTATCGTTTGATTTACTTTTAATTTTTTCTTTTCTTTTTTTCCTTATATATATATATATATATATATATATTAAACTTACAGAAAATTACTAAGGTACTATAAGATATCTCTAAATTTTATTATGTACTAATATTTAGCCTTTTTGTCAAATATATAGAAAAATTTTCAAGGAATTATCTTGAAACAAAAGGGAGATGAGATAGGTGGTTTTATCAATATTTATTTACAGTCAGAGAACACTATATTACCATTGGGCATTGATTGGATCAAAATAAAAATGTGAGTAAAACCCCCTATTGTTTAGCTTTTATTTTGAGCGGAACTGAAATTCTGTTTGTAGCGAGCTCAAAGATATGTCTGTTTGGCCGAATGGCAACACGAGCTCATAATGTTTTTCTCTTTGCCGAACGGATTCGAAGAAAGCGCGGCCGACCACTGGATGTGCGTAAACAGTTGATTCTCAGCGGCCGTCGCGAAAAGATGGTATAGAATATTTGATGAAAGGCCGATTACTTTTTTGAAATGTTTTGTTTAATGTGTAATTTAATGTTTTAACGTTCATTTAAGTGTCCTTGTTCGTGAATAAATTTTGTGTGTTAAAAATAGAAGAAAGATTATTCTAATGGAATGAATGACACACAATACTTTCGGTTTGCAAAAAAATGAGAACACAAAGTTATTTTTTTTTTTTTTTTTTTTTTTTGTCTGTGCCATTTTGTGGTTCCCTCAACCAGGGACTTTTAGATAATTTTTGATGACATCGACTTTGTTATTACCACTGTGAACATTTATAGGATTGTTTTAGACTGAAACTTTCGTTTTCGTCCGTTCGAAAAGAAGTTTGCTCGACCGCAGCAAAGGGTAAGTACCCTTTTAAACTGTGTGCACATGGACATAAATATATTTAAAAAAGCGAGAGCACCTCCCAGAACACTACAAAATTATTTAATAAAAGCGAAGAGCAATTAAAAAATGAAAGCGCAGTAATAGAAGATCTTGGAGACCTTTCAGAACAGTTGTTAGCGAAAAGTGCTATTTTAAACAAATTCGATGATGATATTTTACCTCTTTTAAAAGAAAATGAAATCGAAAATGGGGTTCTCTTTTGCTTAGAATACGATGAAAAATTCGTATATCTAAATTAAATAGATGCATTAAAAAAAAAAAAAAAGAAAAAAGCGTTAATGACAATTCAAGTACAAGTTCAAATTTTGAACAAAATATTCTAGAAAATCCGCAAAACAAAATAGTTAAATTACCAAAGCTATCTATAATGAAATTTTTCACGCAATCAGATAAATGTATAGAAGTTTGGAGTCAATTTGATAATGCTATACATAAAAACCCACATTTGTCAACAATTGACAAATTTTCGCATTTAAAGGGTTTAGTTGGCGGCACGGCCGCTAATGCCATTAGCCGCTTTAAACTAACTGGATCAAATTATGCTGCACCCATTGAAATATTAAAATCCAGATTCGGGCGAAAGGATATGCTGATCCAAGCTCATTTAAACAATTTATTGAATTTAAGTCCTGTAAGAAGTTCAGAAGATTTACGCGGATTACGAAATTTATAGGACAGATGTGAAATTCAAACAAGAAGTTTAGAATCATTAGATGTTGCTTCTAATAGCTATGATAGATTACTCTGTCCCATAATATTGCTTCCCTCAGATTTAACTTTAAGTTCTTTAAGAACACAAGACTCGAATGGAATATGGGACTTTCACTCATTGATTGATTTTCTCCACTGTGAAATAGAAAGTCGTGAACGTGCGTTTGCAATTCATAAAAATGAAACTAGACGCTCGGTTACACAGAACACTGCTAAATAATAATATAAAAAAAAAATTTAAATAAAGAAAAATTCCCTTCCAAGCTCACATTTCTCATAAAAAAGTTTAAATCTAATACTCCTACAGCTATTGAGTTACTAACAAACAATAACGATAACCTTTGCATTTTTTGTAATCGTAATCATGAAACTGAAATGTGCTCTCTATTAAACGTTAACGAGAAAAAAGATCTGTTAAAAAAACAAGGCCGGTGTTTCATTTGTTTACAGAGAAAACACCGTATCGTTGATTGCCCGAATAAAAAAAACCTTGTTTGATTTGTAATAAAATGCACAACATTGTGTTATGTTATAAAAGGGAAAATTCTAGTGTAAATGAAAATGATGGGAATTCAGAAAAAATCACTAATACTATATCAAATCATGTTGTTAAATTAAAAAAATAAAATTTTACTCCAAACAGCAACTGTATAATTAATTGGTAAAAAATCAAAGAAAACTATTCGTACAATTTTCGATAGCGGCGCCCAGCGAACGTATATTAAAACTGATGTTTCGAAATCATTAGTTCTTCCTCGTCTGGGAAAAGAACTGTTTATTCATACGTTGCATTCTCCGAACCCAAAACGTCATATGTGTTACAGAGTAGAAGTTAAAATAATAAATAAAATCAACGGTCAGGAAGAAAAAATTGAAGCTCTCGAAACAGATGATATTACGCAAGCCATGTTAGAACCACCAGATATTACGACATACCATGAATTAAAAACTAAGGGGATCATTTGAACCGATTTATGTGAGAATTCAGAGTTTGATAAAGGTATCTCAATGTTAATTGGGGCTGACTTTTATTGGCGTCTTGTAACGGGGAAAATAGAAAGATTGACTGAAGATTTAGTCGCGGCAGAAAGTAAGCTCGGCTGTCTTTTAATGGGAAAAACAGCTAGGAAAATAGAAGGAAAACATGTTTCTTCAGCCAATATAGTTACTTCTATGTTAATTCATTCCTCTACCTTTGAAAATTTGTGGAAATTAGACACGAATTTAAAAACACAGTAACTTTAAATGAAGAAGGTCGTTACGAAATACGTTTACCTTAGTTGAAGGTAAAGAAAATCTAAAAATAAATGTAGAAATAGCTGAACAACGCTTAAGGTCTGCAACGCGTAAAATAATTCAAAATCAGAAATTTCTAGAATATGAAGCTGTATTCAATGAATGGTTGAATGAGAGTGTTATAGAAGAGGTTTCCGCTGAAGAATTTGTAACGCCCTGTCACTATTTGCCCCATAGATGTGTGTATAAAGAAAACTTCACCACTAAACTTAGACCAGTATTTGATGCTTCATGTCGGGAGTTTGAATCACCATCTTTGAATGAGTGTCTTGAGAAGAAGCCGAACCTCCTTAAAAAATTACCTCCTGTTTTACTTAGATTCCGCAAAGGTCAGATAGGTGTAATATCCGACATTAAAAAGGCCCTTTTACAAATATCTGTTTCGAAATTAGATCGCGATTTTTTGCGTTTTTTATGGTGGAAGGATTTTGATAAACAAACATTTAAGACATATAGACACAGACGTGTTGTATTTGGATTGAACTGCATTCCGTTTTTGCTTGCGGCTATTTTGAATTTTCATATTGATAAAAATTCTTCTCTATTTCCTGAGACGTCAGAAATATTGCGAAATTCCTTTTATGTCGGTAACTGTGTAGCTTTAGTGTCAGATGAAAATAAGTTCCACAGTTTTATAAAATAATCAACACATATTCTGAAATTAGCATGCTTCGATCTAAGAAGGTGAGAGCACACAACACTATGTCCAAATGACAAATCAGAGAATGCAATCCCTGTTCATGGTCTCTTATGGGACAAGGACGAAGACCTTTTATTTTGCAATATTACAGACACAGAATCCCGAAATCTTGAACTTACTCGTAGAAATATTTTTTCATTTGTCCATAAAGTTTTTGATATTTTAGGTATTTCATGCCCCACCACCCTGATACCTAAACTCTTAATACAAAGAAACTGGGATATAAGGATAGGTTGGGATGTACCTTTACCTGAAAGTGATCAGGCAGAATTTAAATCATGGATAAAAGATGTACATTTATTATCAGATGTCAAAATACCGAGATATATAAATATACATGACTCAGTAGATCTTAGTCTACATACATATTGTGATGGTAGTAAACATGCCTATAATGTAGCTGTATACCTAAGAACTGTAAAAATAATGAAGTAAAGTTAAATTTTGTTCAAGCAAAAAAATCGAGTTAACCTTTATGTAAAATTACAATTCCAAGGATAGAGCTCTTAGCATGTTGCATAGGAGCTCGTATCGCGTCTTCTGTTCTGCAAGCTTTGAACTTAGAAAATATTTCTTGTTTTTATTGGTCTGACACGACTACAGCGCTCACATGGATAAAGAAGGAAGAACACTGGGAAGTATTTGTCGAAAACAGAGTTAAAGAAGTCAGAAGTCGCACTAAGAAAGCAGAATAGAGGCACATACCTAGAGCTCTCAATGCAGCAAACTTGCTATCTCGTGGTTGCTCGATCAAGACACTGGTAAGGTCCATCTGGTGTCTAGGACCAGAATGGTTAAAGAAGGATGTAGAAGACTGGCCTGAAATGCAAGTAGAACCTAATTAAGAAGAAGTTTTTAGAGAACGACGAAAACATATTCTTCAGGCACACACCATTGATACTCAAGAACATAGATGGTACTATTTAAGGTATTTTTCCAGCTACACACAGGTCGTAAGAATGATGGATTGGATGATACGGTTTCTCAAAAATTGCACAAAACTTGAAACAAAATTATCAAGAGAACTTACATTACAAGAAACGAAATTTGCGGAGAAGAAATTGTGGAAGCTTGTACAGGAAGAAACGGTTAGAAAGGACATCACTCTAAAGGGACTTTGCACCTTTGTTGACACTGATGGCTTGATAAGAATAAAGATAAAAATTATAAGAAAAGAAGATAATGAGGATTTTAGATGCCCTCTATCATTACCGACTAATCATGAACTGGTAACTGGTACAACGCTTAATTTTTGATTGTCATCATCAATCTTGTCATGCTGGTATGCAATTTGTACATTGCAATTTAAGGCAAAATTTCTGGATCTTAAGAGGCAGAAAAACAGTGCATAAAGCTCTAACTAAATGTGTTCGTTGTAAACGATATAAAACAAAGGGTACTGAAACCGTACCTGCCCCTCTTCCCGAAGACAGGATTAGAGAAGCCTTGGTGTTTGAAATCACTGGAATTGATGTCGCAGGACCTCTCTACCTGAAGAAAAATAAAAAGGTTTAGATATTGTTATTCACTTGTGCAGTATATCGTGCAATTCATCTAGAGCTCATAGAGAGTTTGTCGACTGATGTTTTTCTTATGGGACTTTGAGGATTTATTGCTAGACGAGGACGACCAAAAGTGATTTATATAACGGCACTAATTTCGTAGGTGCAGAAAATCTTCTTAAATCTATAGAATGGAAAGAAATTGAAAGAAACTCCTCGTTAAGAATTCAGTGAAAATTCAGCCCCCCAACTGCGGAATGGTGGGGCGGTTGGTAGGAGAGACTAGTTCAAATGGTAAAGAAACTTCTGAAGAACGCTTTAGGAAAATCCTCTGTATCATATTAGGAAATGTCACCAATTTTGTGTGACATAGAATCCGCCATCAATGCGAGGCCTCTGACTTACTTATCTATTCCAATGATCTGGCTCGGCTGACCCGATCAATGTTTATTCAAGACATGTCTGAAATTGGAGTTCCTGATATTGACACAATCGACAGCGTTAGTTTAACCAAAAGGCACCGATACCTCCTACATTTAAGAGAATTTTTTCGGAAAAGGTTCCGAGAATATCTCTCCCTTTTAATTCAGCGATCATCAAAGAGATCCAAAGCCATACAAAAGAACGATTTAGTTCTTGTAGGAAGTGACAACAAAAGGAGAATTGATTGGCTGATGGGCCGTGTGATAGAGACATATCCTCGAAAGGACAATGAAGTGCGTGTTATAAAAGTGAAAACAGCAATGGGTGAATTCATAAGGCCTGTGAAACTCTCGAACTTGAGAACCAGAACATTTCGAAAACTGTTAAAGACTCTCCAGCGTGCTACAAAAACTCTAAAACTAACTATCTAACTACAAAACTAATATGGCAGAGATACTGTTAAGCCTGTAACATATTTTTAACTATTGTACTAGTATTTGTATCTTTTTTTTTTTTTTTTTTTTACATTTTAGAAGTTGAAGGTGAATTTTTTATGTTTTATCCTTCTATAGTGTCCGAATTGGTAAGAAATATTTTTCATTATTGTATCCATCTTCATTGCAAGTATACTTATTTGTATTTTTATTGTTTGAACATCATTGATAATATTTGTATTCATGTATTTGTAATTTTTGATTATAAAATTCATTATTTTATTTTTCCTCCTCATCGATGTAAAAATCAAAGGTGGGAGGATGTAGCGAGCTCAAAGGTATTTCTGTTTGGCCGAATGGCAACGTGAGCTCGTAATGTTTTTCTCTTTGCCGAACGGCATCGGGGAAAGCGCGGCCTACCACTGGATGTGCATAAACAGTTGATTCTCAGCGGCCGTTGCGAAAAGATGGTATAGAATATTTGATGAAAGGCCGTTCGCTTGGAATGGTCCTTATTATTTATAGATTACTTTTTTGAAATGTTTTGTTTAATGTGTAATTTAATGTTTTAACGTTCATTTAAGTGTCCTTGTTCGTGAATAAATTTTGTGCGTTAAAAATAGAAGAAAGATTATTCTAATGGAATGAATGACACACAGTATTTTCGGTTTGCGAAAAATGATAACACAAAGTTTTTTTTGACTGTGACACTGTTCATTCTATCTCTTATAACTTTTTGAATTTAGATGATATTTGTTTGGGGCTTTCACAGAAGTAGCTCAATACTTTTGGCTATTAGATTATGCAAATGAAATTTTTGCGCATGCGTAGTTAAAATTTATTTAGAAAAGGGTACTTATTTCATAAGATATTTAACATTTTTACATTCTGATTCCAGTATGCTGTGTCTATTGTAGTATGCCAAGTTTACTAAAAATGGCTTTGCATTGGTCTAACACCTTACGGGTTATAAAAAAAAAAGCTGACTTTTTTTTTTTTTTTTTTTTTTTAAGTAACCATTATATTTTCTTGAATATATGTGGTAGCCTCATAAATATTTATACAGATATTAAAAAAAAATCATCATAATCAGTTGCTACAGCCAAAAGGCATTTCATGCATTACTTTTTACAAGATGATCCAAAACGATTTGATTTTTGTTTAATTTTTTACTGATTCTGTTTTCCTCTTCAAGGCAAAAACTTTTGCTGCAGTATATGAGGTATAACATGTTCTTTATAGTCCTGAAGTTTGAAAATAATTCCTTCAAAATTTTTCTAGATATTTGACAAAACGTCTAAATTCGAAATTGTCCAAATACTTATTGGTAGACACTGTTAAAAATTACTGTAAATTTAATGTAAATATTTATCCAGAGTCTCTGTAAATTTACAGTAATTATTAGTTAAAAATGAATAATCGGGATTCTCAATCTTTATTCAGTAGTTTTACCTAATTTTAATTTTTGATTTTTTAATTAAAATTAAAAATGACTGTTTCTACTTTAGAAAATGCATTCTAAGCCCAAAATATATTCTCAACAATAATTAATTAAATTAATATTAGTTATTAAAATGAATGTATAAAATATGTTTAACATCTCCGTTTATTTTTCTCTGTAATTTTACGTAAGACTTAAGATAATAGATTACACAGAGTTTTCTGTTGAAATTTTTAACAGTGTATTGTATGTATTCAATTACCAACTCAACTTTGTTAGTCACTGAATACAACTCAATTCTTTTAAAATACTGTCTTATAATGTTCAATATGTTTTACTTATGTCATTATATTTTTGTGGTAATTTCTCCTTTCGTATTTATTTATTTAATAATATGTATATTTTATTTTTCAACTTTCTTTTCCATTTCAAAAAACAAGATAGCGCGTTTCTCACAGACTATAGATTGTATGGCTGCTATGGATTGGAATCTTGTGTTTTCTATCATCCTGAAAAATGTACTGTCAGTAACAAAAGTGTCCGAACACTAGCAAAAATTCTGATGTAAAAAAAGTACACTTCATACGGTTTTGTTAAATAAATCTTTATCGAATCATGTTCTTACACAGACTAAGAACAGGATTCGGCAAGGATTTATTTAACAAAACCGTACGAAGTGTACTTCTTTTACATATGAAGTTTTGCTAGCGTTCGGACACTTTTGTTACCGACTGTACGCCTCTGAAAAAACATGTTTCAGTATTTTGGGCGGTTTTTAAATTTTTAATAATGTCTTATTATTCATTCGTATTTGTTAAATTTTCTCATTTATATATTTATTCATTTTTTAAGTTATTTTATTACTTAATTTTTTTAATCCTTTTCTTAATAATTGGGTTCATGGGATTTTTTAGTTTATTACCAAGTGATTATAATGGATTTTTATCACATAGGAAAAAAAGATTGTTTCTAAAAAAATCTATATCCTTGATTTCATGGATATTCTCCGCATTTGAAATACTGTTTTCTTGCACTCTGCAATATTTCTCACAATAATTTATGTATAAATATATATTCTGGCCTAAAAGTAAGAAAAATGGTTATTTTTCCACATGCATAGATTACCAAAAATAAAATTATTTTATAACAGAATTTTGATGGGTAAATTTGTTTTAAATTTATTTCTCAAAATTGCCCTATCTGTATGTACATATACAAAACGGAATGTTAGTACGTTTGTTTGCTGTAGACTAAACATCTATAGGATATATTTAGGCGTAGTTTATTGCAAGAAATCCTCAATCTGACAAATAGAATGAAAGTTAGGGTCCGAATAATGTAGTGGTTCATGACGCCATTTACATTTACTGTTGACGTTAAACGACAACTGATGTCCTTGAACCTTAAATGTTGGCATTTGAGTCTCAGTTACTATACCAAAAACTGGGAAATACTCCAAGGAATCAGAGTGGACCATTTAAATAAATAATTTCAATTAGTTAAAAAGGTACTAAATAAAAACCTTACAATAATTTTAGAATTATTAAATATTTAATATCGAGCTGATACTAATTTTAAAAAAAATCTTCATACGTTCATTATTTATTTATTTATTTATTTTTTTTGACATAAGAAGAAGAAATATATTTATTTACACGTGAATAATAAAACTGAAATAAAACTTGACAAAAAGTTAAAATTGCACGGGCAAAAACATGCTGGTATGCATAAAACGCATGTTTGCATGTGTGTTCGCTATAAACGGGAAAAAAAAAATGGGCCGATTTATGCATAGATTTTTTGCAGAATGATCCGTGTTGTCCGGGGGAGGTTTAAAACTATCTTATTCCCGATCTAACCAGTACAAAGAAATTTAGAGGCCTAAATGCTTTTCCAATACAAATATTTTCAAGCTTCCATTTTTACTTTCTCTTACCCATAAATAAGGTAGAGAAAGTATTGTTTTTGGGTCAAATTTTCGAACGCGAGTTTTTGTTATATTTACATGTTCTGAGGTCCCCTGAATACGAAATTCATGTTTTTAGCAAACGGTCTGTGTGTATGTCTGTGTGTGTGTCTCTGTGTGTGTGTGTCTGTCTGTTATCAGCATATCTCAAAAACAAATTATGGCAGAAAGTTCAGATAGTGGATTAAAGATTAGTATTCTAAATGTGTATCATATAAGGATGCTACACTAAACTTTTCATTAATATCAAGCAAATGGTTCGTGTACATGGACACTCAAAAGTATTCAAATACATTACGCCTATGGAGGAAATTGCAGGTAAGTCTAGTTTAGCATCTATAGACTGCACTAAACCAAATGAAACGAATATATATTTTTTGTAATAGAGATAGTCAACGGGGAAAAAAAAAAATTGTGTATGTAGGAGCCTCACCTCCCCCCCCCCCTCGAGGGGAGTAAATTTTCATGATGGGTATCTTTCAAAACAGCTCGCCAATACTTTTAAAACGAATGGTTGAATCATCGATCTGCGATAATTTAAAACAAAGTTATCATTTTTTTTTTTTTACTTTTAACGAAAAAAAACTTTAAAAAAAAATCTTTTTTTTTTTTTTTTTTTTTTAATATTGGTGTTATACTACTTCTCTAATATGGAAATCGTCTGTATTATCATAAAAGATAATTTGTTTAAATAATAATATTAATAAATTATTTTTTAATAACCGAATTAAATTCTATATAAATGTACGTGCATAATGAAACGGGGGTTTGAGGGGGGTGGTAGCCCAACTCACACAGAACTAATTATCATATAAAACTCTTCCGAAGCCAAATTTAAATTGTTTAACATAGGTTTACATAACAGTACTCGTTATCTTACCTCTTAATCTCCAACCTATATTTATAATATTAAACTTCAGGGTAAGAGAAAGTCGTGTGAGTGACACACCAGACTATTTTTTCTTTCATCACCTGTGCATATTTTCCATTCTATTGTCCGTATCGTTTTTGAAATTTTGTCAAACGGTATCGTTTCTCACTTTATCACAGTAATAACATCTTTTATACCAAAATTTTGTTTCTTTCACGCTCTGTGTCTATCTTTCATCTTACTTAACCCATAGCCTTCAAATTTTGTCTAAAATTTACTATGCGCCTTTATCATAGTAAAGATTTTTAGCCGCAATTTTTTTCTTTAACCGAGTTTCATGTGGGAATTCCGGGGCACGTGAAGCACGTATGGATAAGCCAGTGCCGCAGGCAGTGAGGACCCGTACTCGGGAGAGTGCGAGCAAGGAAGACGCTGCCGAAGGCAGTCATGAACTCAGTTAGAGTTAATGAGAAAATTCATTTTTTTTTCTGTGCACACGCAGTAGGCTGCAACAAGCACTGGAGCTAGTAGAAAAGACACTATCGATGATAGCAGCGATCTGTACCAAGAATTGGACGATATTCAAAGAAAGTTCGTTTCAGAGTTTATACATTTTGAGATTTTATATTTATAAACGATTCCTTTAAACAAGTTGACCAGAGAAGTGGGCGAATTCCGCTAGTTTGTAATAAAACGAACATATGTTTTGCATTCTTGTTAAATATTTTGAAAATTAGAGTGTTGCTATGCATTTGAGGGGTTAAAGACGCAGTGCAGGATTATATATTTTAGAAATTAGCGTTTTTAAAATTAAAAATATATATATATCTTTCACTTGTTTCTTTGTATTATACAGACCTATTAAAATGCTGCATATATGGAATTGCATAAAAATCACTAACTGCATGAATAATTGATTAGAAAACAATAAAATTTTAAACTTAAAATTATATTTGATGCAGCGAGCTCTACAAAACAATTGTAAATAGCAAAAGTAAACATAAGAGATGTCTAATCTGTAGATTCCTGAAATAAATCCTCCTTTGTTAAATCCTATAAGAATAAAATTGTAAATTTTGCGTTATTTATTTATTTTTTTTTCTCCAAATATTTATATTATATCTGGGTTTATGAAAATTTGCATATATCTTAGGGCTTCAGGAAATTTTAAAATTACATGCATTTATTGTAGGCATATTGTTATTAAAAGTTAAAATTATATTTATTGAAGAATGTTTAAAATATTTATTTAAGCTTGAAAGGCTGAGAATAATGTGAAGCCTCGCAGAAAGTTATTTCTACCTATTTACTTATATACCTTTCTCATAATTATATAAATCGCTGGAATAATTAAAGATTATAAAGCTAAATTAATTAAATTTTAGATAATGTGATTTAAATTCCTTAAAATTAGTTTTATTTTCTGTATGATTAAAATTTTCATTTCGTTTTTTTTTTTTGAGATATCTTATTTTTATTTAACGTGATTCATAAAATAAAGTACTATAAAATTACAGACTGTACTCAAACTGAATAGCTCCATTATTATTAACTTTGTCTATTTTTATTATTGTAACAGATGAATCTTACAAAATCCTCGGGAGATTCAGAATCTTAATAGGAAAAAAAATAATAATATAAAAAATATTTATTGAGAAAGCATTGTAAATGGCGTTTGAAACATTTATTCGAAAAGAAATTGTTTGTGAGTTTCTGCAATCAAAAAGGAAAGAAAACACGTTATCTAAAACCTTTAGCGAGATTAAACGTAAAGTATCCAGAAAAATTCCCTTTCTTTACTGAATGAAAAACTTGAATACTAATAATAATATTTAAAATTCTTAACATGTACAAAATATCATGCGCGGCTGTGAGATATTTGTAAAATAGTTTTTTTTTTCTTTTTTCTTTTTTCTTTTTTCGAAGAAACAGAAGAAGTCAGTTAAGTAAACTGACTACATCTTGCATTTATGAAAAAAATTCTTTGGAAAATTGAAAGCTTGTTTCATAAAATTTGTATGTAAATAAACTTCGAATATTTTTAAAGCAATATTTTAAACAAATAAATAAATAAATATCAAATACAATGAAAATGAACGTTGAAAAAAATGCTTTTAAGATTGTTTGGAAATGCATTATGAATTTTAACATGATTTTAAGGAGTTTTATTAGAATTACTTTTTAACACGAAACTTTATTAAATGTGATTTTAAATTTTATCTTGAATATTGAAATATTATTGACACAGAGGAAAATGAGTTTGGTAGTGTAGAAATTAAATTTTATTAGATGTGAATCTATGGTTGTGGATGTTTATATAAGAGTAATATAGAGAATTGTTTATGGAAATATGGCTATTTACACAATACCATTTCAAGGTATATTACACGTTTAATTTAGAGAATATTACGGAAATGTTATTAAAAATAAATGCTACTCCAGAAGAAAAAAATCCATTGACATTCCCAATAGAAAATATGTAATTTAAAGTTCCGAGTACATTTGAAGAGTTTGTTTCCAAAGAATTTGTTCACAAATTTCAAAAATTGGCTTTTCGATGCAAAAAGTCGCAGCACACGTCTAACAATATATTTTCAATAAGTAGAAGTTCCAAACGAAGTTTAGTCATAATGAAAACAGAAAGCGAAATCTGTGTTTTTTTTCCAAAAAGAATTAAGCCACAAGTAAGTTTTGTGCCAAAAAGGATTAAGTCAAGTTTAACCAATTGTAGCGTGCCTTGAGATCACGTGGTTTGTCTGTCCTTAGGTGAAAAGTCAAAAGTAAGGAAAATAATGTTGTTGTAAATTGTCACATTGAGACAGTTCTTTTTTTTCCCATGAAAAATTATAAAGAGGAATGTACTTATAACCTGTATTATAATGTGTTCGTAAAAGATTTTAATCTTCGTATGGAACCCCGAAAAAAGACATTTGTTCCTTCTGTATTAGGAAAAAAATACAAATGAATTCAGAAAAATGTACAGAAAAAAGAAAAGACCCTGTTAACCGAACTTTTGATTAATAAAAACCGGAGCAAAAAATTTTATTCACTTTTAGGGGAAAGGCTTACAGGAGAAGATGAAATTACAATATGTTTTGACCTGATGCAAAATCAGGAATTACCACACAAATAAAAATTATAATATGTTAGGAATGCTTTCATCAGTGGCTGCTCAAAAGGACCTCACCTTCACATACTATTTACCAGTGCGTGGTCACTCCTACTTACCAGCAGATAGAATATTCGGAAGAAAGTGGATACAATTTTACTCTCTAATGATATTTTGAACATTTCTCTAGGTTGGAAATCTTTTCGAGTACAAGAAGCAGTGGAATATTTTAGATTGGAAAAATTTTGCGCATAGTAGTCTGAAAAGCAAACAAGGTTTCTTGATTTCAGAGGCAAAAGTACTGGAAATTACGAAGCGAGATGTGGAAATCAAGACAACGTAGTGTGGTTCGTTTTGCCGTCAAAAGATCCTGAAACGAATGAAAAAAAATTCTCCCGTGTGCCCCTTCTAAAATAAAACAAAAAACAATATAAAAAAAACAAAGAAAAACAGATGATTTAAAACTGCTAATGCTTTAAAAATTAACAAATTACACGAATGTTTTTATTTTTATGAATAATCTTGCAACGATACTGCTAACGTTAACATAAGTGAAAATAATGATAATGAGGGAGAATTATAATTTGTAAATGAAGATTTGTAGTAACTAACTACCTTACAAAATTGAATAGCTAAAATTTATGCTGTATTTACAGGAAAAAAAAATACTTGGATTACTTTCAAATGGAAGTAAGTCATTTCATTTCGTTATTTGTTTGTGCTAAAAGGGCGTAAGTCATAGTTTTGTTCCTAAAGGGGTTAAGTCATTTTTATCTTTTTTTATTTCTAAATAACGATACTGTCATAATTTTTTAAACATGTAATTTAGTGTTATTATCACCCATAGATTACTGGGAAAAAATATCTTTTCCTTAAATTTAATAATAAATCTTACATAACAAAATCGCGTTTTTTCAAGAACTGAAAAAAATGACTGAACGCCATTTGGAAACAAGCTCTTCATATGTGTTATTTTCACACGAATGAATATGAATAAGAATAAGAAGTATCAAAATTATGTGTTACAGCTAAAAAACATTAGAATCTTTATTTTTTACAGGATAATTCCAAACATAATTTTTTTATAAGTTATAACTGGTCTCCCTTTCGCTCTAGGGAAAACCGTTCACTGAAATATATGTAGTATAACATGTTCTTTACGCCATTGAAATTTCGAGATAAATTTTCATTTTTTTTTTTTCTAGATATTTGACAAAACGTCAGATATCGAATGTGTTCGGTCATTTATGGCAAGATAGTGTAAAATCTAGATAAATTTTAATGATAGCATTTTTAATTAATGGCGGTATCCTAATTTAAACATTCCTTCGCATAATAACATATTTACATATCACATGTTAACGCAATTACCAGTGTTGCCAGATTTGGGGACTTTTTTATTCAACCCCCGCCGCTAAATTTTAATTGTAACGGTTGCCTAAGCACTTCGAAAGATAAACGTCTATTATGTATAGCAAATATCACTTCTCAAAATTATTGGTGAGAGTTGAATAAAAAAGTCCCCAAATCTGGCAACACTGGCAATTACACACATACGTATATGCTTGGATATGCAACGAAAAAGGTAATTGTAGCAAATTAAATCAATTTATGATATCTATTTCTGAGTGCATTTTATCAAATAACTTGCAATATTGTCTTTCTTGTATAAGAAAACATTACATATAATATCTTCAGATAAATTCAATTATGTAGTGACTGGTTGCTCTTTAAATTGCTATTTTCTCAAAAGCAGTATGTATAAAATTGTTAACAGAGCAGAATCATTTTTAATTTTGATTTTACGGATGTTTAATAATTTGAAAATTATAAATTTGAAATTATTTTGTAATGAATAATAATAATAATAATAATAATAATAAAGGTTTAGTACCTTTAATTTCATACATAAAAAGTTGTTGTCTGAATATACAATCATTTTAAAAATTTTGATTGCAAATTTTAACAATGTGTATTTCTTATGCAAACAGTTCACGATTTCAATAATAGACTTGTAGCATGGATCTATGAACTGTATAATTGTCGTTCACGATGCGAATCTATTCATTTCCTCTGCTTCATGAGCATTTTTAGGAGCTCAGGAAGTAGCTTTCCCTTTCTTGTATTTAATATTCTTCTCATTTTCGAATGCATTGTAATTATCTTTACACTATATAAATAATGCAATATCAAGCGGCCATATCATTACAATTTTCAAAAATTCAGAATTCAGCCATAAAATTCGTTAAAAGTAGAAAATCACTAACAAAGAAAGGTTTACAATATATATATATAAATATATATATTCGTCGTAAATTTAAGTACATGTTGTAATCTGATTTAGTAGTTTGCGTTATGTATTCATGATAGTTAATAAATAAATAAATAATTAATAATAATACTAATAATTGTTTTTAAAATGTGCCTATCTTCATCTCTCCTTCTATCATTTTTATTTATTTATTTATTTATTTTTTTTCTCCTGAGATATCAATTTTGTTAGTAAAAGTGCTTCTTTCTTAATCTTTGCTACAATATGGAATAAAAATTGATTATTAGATTTTTAAAATTTATTACAAAAAATTTAAAATTGTTTCAAAGTATGTGTGTCAAATGTTATCAAGCTAAAGGAATTTTATTCACCATCTCTCTCCTCGGGAGAAAAAAAAATCAACAATCTCAGATTTAACAAATTTAATTTTGTTTATTTTTTATATTTCCAGATAATAATTTCATAAGTAAATTTAAATTATTCGTTTAAAGCCATAAAAGTTTGTGAGAGAACTACTACATATATCTTTTTATCGAAACAGTGATAAGAGCAGAAATAATTTTTAGATATTTAATTCAATGCGTTCTTTTTCTTTCTCTTCTTTTTGTCTGTCAGCGCTTTTAGGAGTAGGATTGTTTCCGATTAATAGATCTGACATCTATAAACAAAAAGTACTATTATGTTTATGCACAGTTAATACAGAGTAATTCACAACAATAAAGTGTCTTAAACCTAAGAAAAGTCATAGAAAAATAGATAGGTATAGTAAAGTAGACTTTCGCTAGAAGTTGAGCTTTGTTATAAGTGCCACCTGATGGAAAACAACAGTATTAGCGTTCCTAAATCGAAAACGGTTAGAAATGTAAGAAAAGTCAAACACAAAATTGTAGAGCGTTCTTGATTTAGTACGAAAAGAAACTTTACACACAATAATGCTGAGAGCAGAAGGTGTAAATTGGGTGTTTGTTTAGTCGATATTTTCCTAATCGTCACATTGTAAATCACAGACGAACGAAGAAAACAGTCCTCTTTTCGACTATAAATTAGCGTGCGTTTAATTTAGGGGTACGGCGCATAATTCACATTCGAGAGGACTAGGGTTCAAATGAGTTTATTTATTTCTTCTTTCTTACTGATTTCTTAAAATCAAGATGACGAAAATCTGAACTAAACAAACGCGTATTTTAAATGCTCTTTTTTCAGCATTATTCTGTGCAGCTTAGTTTTTTTTTTTTTTTTTTTTTTTTTTTTTTTGTAGTAAATGAAGCTCTACAACTTTGTAATTGACATTTTTTCCATATTTATTATCGTTTCTGATTTAGGGAGATTAATACCTTTTTTTGGAGACCATGTGGCATTTTTAATAAAGAAGCATCACAAAACTGGCGTTGTAAAAATTATTACTTACAAACTTTGAATAAACAACCAATCTTAACTTTATAGCGCATAGTCATTCTACTATACTTAGACTCCACGCCTAAGGCAATTTCTGTATTTGTTCTTAAGTTAAGGTTGGTGGGCAGGACCTTAGAAGAAATCCTGTAGACTAAAAACCTAATGAAAAGACCAATTAAACGCAAAAAAAAAAAAAAAAAAAAAAACATGTCGACGATGAAATTTTTTTCTTCAAGGTGATGTGTTTTTCTGGAAGTATTTTTGGATGCTGATTAAAGAAAATCATTTCAAAAGTATCCACCACGTACAGTTTTGACAAAAAAAAAAATGGGATTGTTTGAGCTTAAAACTCCAATTTTTCAACTCCCATTTATTTCCAGGAAAATCTGGGTGATGTCAGTGAAGAATAAGGAAACTTATTTATGAAGATATCAAAGGAATGTAGAGGAGGTATCAGGGACGACGGGGGTGTTGATATGTTAGCAGATTATTGTTGGATGCTGCATAAATAATGCCCTCATCGACAAGGACCTAGCCGAGCACAAGATAAAGAGCTCTTAAGGGAGCTTCGATGTAAATAAACACATTTAAAAGATAATGTGCAAATAATGTTTTCTTTTTATGTATTTTATACTTTAATTGTTTCGATTTTGTTATAGTCTTTGGGTGAATTCTTCCGATCTTCCTCCTTACTTTCTAAAAATTCCTTGCGTGATAGGAAGAAACGTCAATCATTTCTGAATTCAGTGTATCAAAACACATTAAAGACACGCAACGCAGTGCAGAAAAAAAATTAAAAGTACGATTTCGTAGGCCTGTGATAATCGTTAATTGTATAACTTAATTCTGATAAACATATTTTATCGGCAATGCATTTAAGAAAAAAACTCGCCTTTCTAATTATATCATACATTATCACAATGAATCTTCTGCATCAAATCATTATAAATTCGCTGTCTTGTTTACAAACCATGCATTGTTAAATACTTAAAATCTGCTATTCAAAAACTTTTGATTTAAATTACTATGGCCCGCTTCGTCTTCCCTGCTCTGTTGATTTTCTTAAAACCGATCAATATGCACATCCTAAAACTTTTAAGAAAATTCATTATTTGCTGCATATGGATACATTAATTCGATTAAAATTTTCTGATTCTGTTTAACTTTAAAACACGTTAATATTACTTGCTTGTAACTAAAATCATTCACTGAATATTCGTGAATTTCCCTGGTTTTCTTTACTTTAGTACTATAATCGATCATTTCTGTCAATAATTTAGCAGAGATTATAATTAAGTAAGGTTGTTCAAAATTTGATGTCCTCATAGTATATCATTTATCTTATGCCTCGGTAATGAAATATTTGATTAATCAAAATCCCGGAGCAGCAGACAGTTTCAGAAAGTGTATTTGATTCGTTAATTTCCATAAATTGCAATGTTCTAGTTGAAGAAAAGTATTTGATATTTAACGAATAAATATTGCATTTTTCAGATTTAATCCTTTTTCTTTTTTTTTCTTTTAGAAGTAAAGACTCATTATCACAAGGTAATATAGAATATCATAAAGCACGATAATCATCACACATAATGAATACGATAAATTTAATATTTTTCACCATAAGTACTAGTCATAAAAGAATGAAAAAAAAAAAAAAAAAAAAAACACTGGTAATTTGAAATTTAATTTATATTCAAGTTATCGTTATCTCGTCGACACACTTAAATTTCATGCAGAATTTGAAACAATAATAAGAATAACCGTATTAAATATTAAGAAAATACTGGAAATTAGGAGAAAGAACATATTTATATATAATGCTAATCATATAAATATTAATATATATACAGTCGGCAGCAAAAGTATCTAGCAAAAACTCCTATATAATAATTCCTATATAAAATTCCTATCCCTATTTTAAATGATATTTATATGTCCTGTGCAACTGGTTTGTGTACAGGGACAACCAAGAAAAAAAAATTGCCAATGCATTACATTTTAGGACAGATATTTTTGTAAATTACATTTAAAAAACTTGACATTGATTTTTAATATGCTCAATTAATATTTTGTATAGAATATGATTTTGTTATCCTTCAGATTTACAGGGCTACACTAAAATATTCAGATACATTATGGACTGCAATTAGAATATAATGGCTACGTTTTCTTTAGTGTTAAGCAACACTTCCTAACAATGTTTAAGAATGATTAGGAATTCAATTAGTCTACCTGTATGCTTTTCAGATCTACTGTCTGTCAGTTGTGTGATTATGTAGGCAAAGAGTATCAAAAGTTATACAATACAACAATTACGTACATTTGGAAAGTGTTAATAATCAGTGTGTACCACATGTACAATCGGTAACAAAAGTATCCGAACACTAGCAAAAATTCCTATATACAAAAAGTAGAGTTAATACTATTTTGTTAAATAAGTCCTTGTCGAATCATGTTCTTAGACTGACTAAGAACATGATTCGACAAGGATTTATTTAATAAAACAGTATTAACTCTACTTTTTTATATAGAAATTTTTGCTAGTGTTCGGATTCTTTTGTTACCGACTGCACATTTATCAATTGATTTCAAGTATACAACATCATGAGCAGCAACAGGTCTCAGCTTTGCACGTTTTTGTTTTGATTGTCTTTATTGTTAGAATATGCTTTGTTATAGATTTTACCCAAGTCCTATAATAATTTATATATGTCTACGCTTTTATCTAAAAAGGGTTGATTTACAAATTGATGAAATGTATCAAATACACTGCTCTGAAAAAAAAAACAAAAGAGATTTGATACCATTCTTGCAGATTCTTATGTAAAATGACCTCCTAAATCCGAATATGACCCCCATTTTGCCCAATCACCCACCGTTTTCTAGACACACCATCTCCCTCATTTTTAGTATTGTTTGGTAATTTTATACCCATCAGTTTGGTTTGGAGAAGAACGATGATTATTTCAACCGTTAAATGTCTTCTGACCTGAGGAGCTACAGAGGTAGAAATTTCTAAAACACGAACATTTGTAGTAAGGAGGAAATTTGAGGAGATTCGTGGCCAGAAAATAAAAGAAAATCAATAAAAACAATCAGTTTCTGTTTCTTTTTTTTCTCAATATTTCTCTTATTTTTTACAAATTCCAGCTTCCAGTTTGCCCTTTTCTTACCAAAACTCCCCAAATAATAAAAATTATACAGTGAAATGTTTTTCAAAATGTTGGTAAAATCTCAAAGCCCTCGCAAGAAAGTTTGACTGATTCACTGTACGACGTTTGCTTTAAATGTTTTGGGCAGTAAAACATGAGCAGTAAAATGTCCTGCTTTGACATGTGTTAAAGGTCACGGGTCAAGGCTCTTATCACTGTAGTCGTCAGTCGTTATCTACCTTTAGTACACGTTTTGCGAAAAGAAAGTAAACTTTATGGTGTTCTCGACGGTGGTGATCTTGTGTGGTGATCTTTAACATGCGTCAGTAGATATTTTACTGTTCATGTTTTACTTCTCAAAACATTTAACGTGGGAGTTATGAAAAGCAAACGTCGTACAGTGAATCAGTCAAACTTTCTCTCGAGGGCTTTGAGACTTTACCAATATTTTGAAAAAAATTTCGCTCTATAATTTTTATTATTTTTGGTGTTTTGGTAAGAAATGACAAACTGGAAGCTGGAAAATTAAGAGAAATATTGAAAAAAAAAGAAAGAAACAGAAACTGATTGTTTTTATTGCTTTTCTTTTGTTTTCTGGGCACAAATCCCCTCAAATTTCATCCTTACTACAAATGTTCGTGTTTTAGAACTTTGTACCTCTGTTGCTTTTCAGGTCAGAAGACATTTAACAGTTAAAATAATCATCGTTCCTCTCCAAATCAAACTGATGGGTATAAAATTACCAAACAATGATAAAAATGGGGGAGGGGTGTATCTAGAAAACGGTGGGTGATTGGGCAAAATGGTGGTCATATTCGGATTCAAGAGGTCATTTTACATAAGAATATGCTGAAATGGTGTCAGAGACGATTTTCATGCCGAGCAGTGATATGAAAGAGCAATATGAAGTAAGTTAGTTGAAAACAAAGTGGATGAATCTGTTGAACCGTTTTAAAGTGATTTATGTACAGCCAATGAATTTTCAAAAGAATACCCTTTAGAGAATAAAGTATTAATTGAGTACTTTATACATATATTTAACCTCTCAGAAATCGAGTTACTCTGGGGGTGAGCGACAGATGAATGCAAAATTTTTATGCCAAGTTTATCATTAAAAATATTAAAAATATTAGGTGTAAATTGTGTACCAAGATCTGACAATATTACTGGCGGTCTACCAAATGTTGTAAAGTAATTAAATAAAAATTTAACTACTTTTATGTGGAAGTGTTTCTTAATTGATATAATTCAATGTGTCTAGAGAAATGGTCAATGACAGTAAAAACTGAATGTCCATCTATAAAAGGATCAACCAAATCGACACTAACAGTATGCCCTGGATGTGTTGGAGTATAATAGGTAGGTTGTAGAGGAGCTGCTGGTGTGTTATGATGCTTAATTTGCAGACATAAAGTACATGAAGCAACAAAATTTAAAGTGTCTGTGTACATACCCTTCCAATAATATCTACTTGATAAAAATTCATATGTTTTTGTCAAACCAAAGTGAGAAAAATGTGAAATAGTTAAAAATTTAGATTTTAAAAAATGTGGTAACAACAATGAGATATGAAAAAGTATTATTATGCAAATTTTGTTTCTTGTACATTAAAACCTTAGAATCTGGATGAATAAAAAAATTATCATTATTTTTTGAAAAATCTTTTCTTAAAATCTGTTTGTAAATAATTGACAATTTAGGATCATTTTTTTGCTCGGATACGAATGTATTGTTTGAAATTTTCAAAAGGGGGTCTCTATTGTCAGTATTACGAGAAACCAGAAAATTACTGAATTGATTTTGTTGCAAAAACTGAGTAGAAGTGGAAATTTGATTAATTGAATTTGTGTCATTTTGTACAGTAGCAAGAGGTTGAGAACGTAACATTAATTCTGGATTTGTTTTTAAATTCTGTTGATTATTTAAGAAATTAGATCTTCATAAAGAAACCGCTAAAACATTTGTTGGGCCAGGAATATGTTCAAATTTAAATGAGTATTCAGATAATTCTAATAACCATTTATTTGTTAAATCAGCAGGACTAGTTCTTTTTTTATATGTTTTCAATGGAGCACTGTCAGATAAAATAATAATTTTTCTATTGTATAAGTAATATTTAAATGCTATAAAAGATTTATAAATGGCCATTAATTCTAGTTTAATGGCCGGATATCTTTTTTTAGAAGTTTTAGGCGACTTAGAGAAAAAGGCGACAGGTAATAATTGATTGTCATACTTCTGCATTAAAACTCCTGCAATAGAGATATTTGTCGCATCAGTGTTCAAAAAGAAAGTTTTGTTCCAATCGGGTAATCTTACCATAGATGGGTTTAAAAGTATAACTTGTAATTTCTTAAAAATATCCTGATGAAGTTTATTCCAAACAACTTTTGCCTTAGATTTAGTTAAGTCAATAAGTGGTTGAGTTAATTTAGAAAAATTATGAATAACAGATTTATAAAAAGTTACAACCCCTATAAAGCGTTTTAATTGTCTCTTCGTTGTAGTAGTAGGGAATGAATTAATTTTAATGATATTTGATTCTGTTGGAGAAATTGAATTATTTTCGATATGAAATCCCAAATAATTTACAGCACTCTTATGAAACGTACATTTACTAGGAGCTAACGTTCAATTATATTTAATTAATATTTTTAGAATTCTTTCAAGTTTAACACCTCTTCAAAACCATTTGCTCCAAATATTAGGTTTTCCTGATACGCGTAAATTCCATCTATGTTAATTTCATCAATTAAAGAATTTATTTTTTAAAATTAAATCATAACAAGTATTTCCTCTGTATTTTCTATATATAAAAGTGCAGATGGAAGAAAATTAAAAATTTCGTTAATATAAAAGCGAGGATTAAAATTCATTGAAAATATAGGTATCTTAATGTAAATTGAGAAATAATTTAAGTTCTCAGAGCATAAAAGCGAGGTTATATTGTATTTCTGTTATATGTATATTAATAATAGTCAATAAAGATTTATAGTCCTTTCTAATTTTCATGCAATTTCTACAAAAGATCCGTATTAGATTTGTTGATGGAAAGAAAACGTATATGGATATTTTTTTTTTCATGCTTATACTCCAGATACGAATACGGATTTTTTTTTATTAGGCGGATATCCGCGGATACAGATACGAACACGGAGCTCCGACACATGTCTAAAATCAGTTATAGAGTTATAATTATGTCTACAAATTTATGATTACAATTTAAAATTTCTTTTGAAAGATGTTCTCAAGTCGACCAGACTTGTAGAAAACTAAACCCGACCCGAACACGAACCGCAAGAAAAAAAATTAATAAACCCGACCCGAACCCGACCCACAAGAAAAAAATAATTGCCAACCCGACCCGAACACGACCCATGGGTCGGGTCGGGTTCGTGTAAACTGGGGTTACCTGACCAGATGCAGGACTGTATCTGGGCCCTATTTACGACACATTGATATTGAGATATTCCTTCTTCCTGTATCTTTACTTTGATATTCGAAGGAACAGTCGAAATGAATTTTGTAAATTTTATGGTATCATGAGCTACTGTATCTTTAATTTGGGCATATACAACATCAGCTAATATATTTAATCTATGAGAAAAATTTCTAATGGACTCTTGTGGTAAAAGTGTCAAATTGTTGAATTGAACAAGAGCTTGAGTACTGCTCATTGGAGCAAAAAAGTTCTTGAATTCCTCCTTAATAAATTTTAAGTCGGTAGACTTAAAAAGTAAAGGAGATTGTGTCATAAATATTAAAGCAGGCTAGTAAGTTTACCTTTCAGAATCGCCGCTGACTCTTCCGAATTTAGTTCATTTAATTTAGCATATGACTCAACTTGATCAAAGAAAAATTCAAGTAAAGATAAATCTTCATCAAAGGTTAAAATATTTATGTTAATATTTTTTTACTAGCCATCTTGATCAAGTATGCTGGCTCAAACCATTTACCAATAAACAAATTCAAAATTTTCTAAATTATCAAAAAAAAAAAAAAAAAAAAAAAAAAAACCCACATCTATTTCTAATAAAATATTTTATTAAAATAATACGTAAAATTACCAAAATATATAAAATTCAAAAATATTCCGAGATATAGAAAAATTAAATCTATATTAGGATCTTTATGCAACAAAAATTATCATTTTATAAAATCCAAAATAACTGTATTGAATGAAATATTTTATTAACATAATATGCAAAATTAAATATTTTTATTACTTGAATATCCTATGCATCAACATTTAACATCAAAATAAAATGAAAATAAAAATAAAATTTCAAAATAATAAGAAAACATCTATAAATATAGTTTCCATAAACCTTAACACAAATTGGTATTTTTAATTCTACTCATTTATTTTATTA
The DNA here is from genome assembly GCA_963930645.1 of Salticus scenicus. Lineage (NCBI taxonomy): Eukaryota > Metazoa > Arthropoda > Arachnida > Araneae > Salticidae > Salticus > Salticus scenicus. The sequence continues at coordinate 87,609,600 of OZ005651.1, forward strand.
TTGTTATTTTTTTTTTAACTCAAACTTCCAACACATAGAAATAAATTCTATGTATATCATCCAAGAATCCCTGCTATTAAATCTTTTTTTTTTTTTTTTTTTGACTTATGCTTTAATTATACTGTGCAAAATATTACACTGAAACTTGAGATATTTAATCAACAAGGATCCCTGGCGTAAAAATACATAATTTCAATAAAAATCTATATATAATATATTTTATTTAATAAAACAAAATGTCATGTTAATATTCACTTCGTCAAAGAAGTAACTTGGCTTGAAGAAACAAATATGTATATATATATATATTTGTATGAAACTTTATGTATTTTATTTTATCAATTTATTTTATTAAAAATCTTGAACTGCCTTGATTTGTAATAGTTTCAGTACACAACACATCGTTCTGGTAAAACCGAATAACTCACGTAAGTTACTTGAATTGAAAAAACCACCATGAAATCCTTAAAAATTCACTTATTTTTGGCAGTGAAATCGCAAAAATAATTTTCTTGAAGAAAAAAATCTTGATTAAACACAGAACTTCCAAGTATTTATTCTGGAGGATCCAAAGAAAAATGTTCTGAATAGTTGTATTCGAACCCGCGAACTTTACGATTTCCAACACGCGAGACTGTCTAAAAGTAAACTTCTGACATGAGAAATTTCTTCGAGTCCCACTCACGACCCACGCACATCAACGGAAATATTCTGTCTTAACGAGTCTTCAGATTCCACGGAAAATTTTCTGGAGGCGCTGAACACGAACCATCAAAACCCGAGGCTTTCACCAGTTACGAGCATGTCGGCACTTATAAACAAGCACATGAAGCGAAACATAGAGTACACGAAGTCTTTCATGAGAAAATAAGCACTTAAGAACGCAACAGAATTCACTTATATGAATCAGACGATCGTCTACATCGTCTAAAGTGATGACAAGAAATTCGATCTAGAATATTCGACGAAAACATGTTGAGTAATTGCGATGACTAGATAAAATTCTTTCCTGTAAAAATGATTATTTAGGCGACAATTTTCATCTACAACTAACAAGGGTTAATGATGAGAGATAAGCAATCTATGGTGAATCAAACTGTGCACATCAGGATATCATATAACAGCATTACGACATTTAGAAAGACGTTGCGATCATGTCCGTCGAAGGTAATATTTTTAAAAAAAGAGCAGTCTTTTTTCCGTCCTCGCTCAAAATTGTCACCATCATGTCCGGTTCCTCTGCATGTCCAGTCCATTCTCCCACTCCTCTGCAAAACACTGGGGGAGATGGGTAGGCGCCAAGAATTTATACTGTCAAAAATGAAGACCAGGTTCAACTTCAGAAAAGCCGTTACGTACTTCTTAACTACAGTGATGGAGAAGACATATTCATCAGGCGAAACTAAAATAAGTCTATAGATACTACTGTCTTTTATTCACAAAACGTCAAAGAGAATATATCATTTAACCAAGATGAAGACAATTGACTTTCAACATAAGTGTAATTCCAATAGCGATGATGCAAATTCGACCACAGCAATTTTGACGGGGAGGGAGAGGATGGCCTTTTGTAAGTCTCCTTACGCAAACATAATCAGTAGAGAAGTTAGGATTGATCTGCCAGTCGCAAAGCCGAAAGCGCCAACCGAGAAAGTTGGCATAAATAAAATTAAGCCAAAAAGCATGCCAAACAGCTTCTTTGTTCCCCGCTCATTTTGATACAAAAATTTTGAAAATAATTTGTCTTTACCAAAAGTCAAACTAATTTGGCATAAAAAATACACGCCAGCTTTCAATCACACTAACGGACGCTGACGATAAAGGATGGGCTAATAATCCGCGGCAGTCAGTCGTCATTAATCCATTAAAAATCTATTTTTGAAACTATAATCGTTTGCTCGAAAGTAATAATAGCTTTTTTATATAAACAGAAGCGTTATGATTATTAACAGAAATTCTTATTTTTTTTGTTTTATTTACGCAGACATATATTAGAAATATGTTGGTAATGGTTTTGAAAGAACGTTCTTAAATAAATAAATTATAGGGAAAAGTGTGTGTGTTTGATTCTTTAGGGGAAGGAATATGAATTAAAATTACTTTTCAAAAACCCCGATATAAAAATTGCTTTATTTTAAAAAAAGGAAATTATGCTTCTATTAAAATACAATGAAATACTATTTAATGCAGGAGTTATAATTTTTTTTAAAAATGGGAAATTCTATTTTTTAATTAAGTGAATTATTTAAATTCAAAAGATAAATATTTTTTATTATTTAATTATATTAATCTCCATTTCTTTGTTTTTTTATAAATTTGTAAAATGAAATTAACCTTCATAAAACATATGTGTGAACACTCACACAGCATGATTTTGCTTCTTGTTTTTAATCGCAATGCCCTTTATTTCTGGCCGCTAAACGTAAATCATAACTTAACTGCTTATATAGCCAAAAATATGCGTTTGTTAAAATTTTAACAAATATTTTAGCAGTTCTTTGTTGTTTATTTATTACTTGCATTTAAAAAAAAAAAATCTTAAAATCTTGTAGGCATGTTTTGAGATAGTCTTTTATAACTCCAGTCTCTTAGAACAATCTCAACCCTGGGGCATTTGGTTTAATTTTTAATGCGTATATATATTACACTAACTTTGAAATAACCATAATACAAGCTTATTAGAGCAATTTAAAACAATATTTTAAAAAGTTTTCTATCACAATTTTTAGAGAAATTATGAAGAAAGGCACCAGATAGAATCAGCAACTGTTTCAATCTTTTTTTATTAGACCGAAAAAGAGAATAATTTGAACGAGAAAACGTACAACTAGACTTAAAAACTCTTTGGCCTAAACATATTTGTATGGTATATTCTGAACTTATCTTTTACACTAACAAATGTTGAGGCTGGTAAACTATTAGGCAATCTTCTTTTTCTTCACTGTAAAATATATTTAAAAATATTGGTTTCATTTCCTTGTTTCGTTTTTGTGAACAATTTTGTATTGGTATTAGTTTTCAGTTTTCAGTTTTTTCTTTTCCCTTCAAAATTTCCTTACTTTAGTGACACACCATAATATTTACACACATTGAAATCTTTAATTAAAATAATTTAGAATTAAACAAAAAGCATTTTTAAAAAGTCTACACTGACTGGGCTCGAACGCTAGGGTTTAGGTTCGTAGCGCGGAGCTTTACCTCACAGCCACTGCGTTCACGTAGGATAAGTCTTTTTTTACAATATAGATTTTTTGTTTGCTCCCAGAACGGTTACAAATATACATTATACATACAAACATACATACAAACATACATACAGGTGAAGCTAATAAAAGCGTGTTAAAAAGAAATGAAGCTAATACAATATTAGTAACACCTACATTTTAACAGAAATTATTTTTCATTTTAAAACTAAACTCTTTTAAAAACATAACATTCAATTATTTTGAAAGATTGATTAAACATAATACGTTACCACGTATTCCTTATCCCTTCTTACAATATAGTCATTGTTTGAAATGACTGCAATTAATTATCGAATCTTAGCATAGTGAGCATTTAAAATCACTGAACAAACTGAAGTAAGATCTCTAATTATCCCTTAACACACAGAAGTAACAAATAATGGGAATGTTTGATGAATTTTCAATTTACTTGACGTTAAAACTACATAAGCATTTTCAAATGACCTTCTCTACGATATATGTACTAGAAGACCAAAACTAACCTTACAGTAATCTTTACTCGGAAACAGGAAAGTTAATATACAACTACTTGTGATCTTTGCCATTCTGCTGTTTTATTTGCGCTAGCTCTGGATAATTTATTCACAATGCCTTATCAATTATAAAATAAATCGAAAAGAGGGAATATTTTTAATTTCGTAACTATCCATATTGATTAAATGATAATGGATGATAAATTTAAATTAAGAAATATATTCGAATGAAACTGAGACCAATACATTGCGTTCTGTCAAATTAAATTTGAAATGTAATTGATTTGGTGATTAATGCTTATTTATTAAGCAGAATCCTGTTATCCCGAATTCTCAACTACTAGTTAATTAAATATGTTATTTAGTTTTTTTTTTTTTTTTTTTTTCGAAGAATAATTTGATTACAATTATTTTCACTTTTCTCATCAATTTGTAAAAAATTTGCATGATTTATTGTGTACGTATTAAAATTTAACAATAATTTGAGTTGTTTATTGAATTGAAATTACAATTAATTTTCTCTTTTTCATCAATTTCTAAAATTTTGCAGGACTTATTGTGTTTGTGTTTAAAACGACATTTAAAATCATTATTAAACTGTATTTAAAAAAAGTACAAATTATTACTACAATTCTATAATCAGCTTCACATTAGTTTAAAAAAAAATATTTAAATAATTTTTGAATATTATTTGTAGCAGTAAAAATCCATGTGTCGCTAGTATATTTATCAATATCACTGGTGGGAAATAACTTTTTTAATCAATGTTTAGATTTCATTATTTAATAGTACTTCTAATAAATTTTATAATTTTTTAAGTACTTTTAAAAACCATTTAATTTCACATGTAAAGCAAAAATCTACCGATTAGAGCATTCTGTAAAAATGCAGTTTCGTAAATTTTCGATACTGTTTCCACTATCATGGACACAAATCACCTTGTGTACACCTATCTTATCTTCTGTTTCCTATTTTGTTTTCTACATGCTAGTTACTCATTCTGTTTTCAATACACTTTAAAGATTTATATATCCGATGTGCATATAAGAGTTTGAAAAAGTTTGACCGAAATCCTTGGCCAGCTGCTATACCAGTCTTATTCTTCAAAAATCGATCTTAAACAAATAACTGAGTAAAGACAGATTTTTTTTTTTTTTTTTTTTTTTTTAACGTAAAATGTCTGACTGAAATTTGAGATTTTATGAGATCACCATTTCTAAACAGGTAATGAAGATAGTACATACATAAATCATATTTCTTTACCAAAATGCGTAAAAACCGGGAAACAAATCATGATAAAAAGTCATATATATAAGCATACACACATACATATATATATATATATATATATATATATATATACATACATATACCGTGTATCCCATAAGTCTGTAGACATTTTAAAAATTCATAAAAAATTAAGGAATTTTTAGATTTGAACGCGGTTTGCGGAAAAGTTATTCTCATGAAGGGAGATTTTTTATTTATTTATTTATTTATTTTTTGCAAAGAAAAAAATAATAGTTAAAATTTTCGTCGATAGAGGGCGCTGTACGCACGCAAACCACAAATTTCCATGAAAAAATATATTTATTGCCATGCAAATCTTTACAAGCGTATAAATTCTATTCTATGTGTTCGCTATCACCACACATTACAGTTTGCAAATGAATTACAACATCGCTTCAGTCGGCAATTCTTAGCTCAGAGAAAAAAATCGTGACCAGAAATGCTTAATCCACCAAGTCAGCATCGCAATTAAAACGTCATGTGTGCACAAGTAAGAAAAGCAAAATAAGAAAAAAGCAGTGTTAATCGTAATACCTTGCAATTTATAGGACTCTGATTCGCATACTTCTCGTTACGCGTCCGTGCAGCGTGCTCTAGCGATGAAAAATTTAACTATTTTTTTTCCTTTACAAAAAAAAAAAAAAAAAAAAAAAAAATAATCCCCCCTTCACGAGAATAATTTTCCCGCAAACCCTGTAGAATTTTACCAATTCCTTCAATATTTATAAATTTTTAAAATGTCGACAGACTTCTGGGACACCTGGTATATATATAACATATGTACATTACATATATACATACATACCTATATATATATATATATATAGTAAGTCCTTAATTGATTGCCGTTTTTAGACAAGGATTAGATAAAAAGAGAACTTGCGAAAAAAAACATTAATTAAGAAAAATTGTCTTTAAATTAAACTATCTTCCAGCACATGTCAAAAAGAATCTACAGGCTTTTTATATGTGTCATTTAACGGGCCGCAGTAACCTGGTCGATAGAGCGCCGAGCTCGTAATTCAAGGATTCAAAGATTCAAAGACGGAAGGAGGCCGCTCACCACTATGCAGCAGTTTTGAGCGATTTTAACCTTCAAAGAGGGGCTCTGACAACAAATGTCACATAACAATGTGAAATTTTGAAAGAGCCCGTTTCTAGAGATTAAGTCTCCCCCGTTGCTTATTGCATAAACACAAGAAAAAAAAAAAAAAAGAAAAAAAAGAAAAGAAAAAATTACATTTGCTGCCGGATATAAAATCCCACGCGACAGAGGGCAGCAGTTAATAAAAAACAAAATTTAGGCTTCTAATGAGGAGAATTCCTCGAACCGGCCGAAATGCATTGTGTACGTTAATGTAGGCTGATGTACGTAAAAATCTGTCGTGGCCGGAATGTTCCCCATGCTTTGTACATATAATACCTCTGGGATTACCGAACCGAGGAAGATGCCCACCACTTTAGAGAATCAAAATTGTGATAGCATGTTACCGGGCAAGCCCTAGAAGTGAGTTCTAGCCCAACTGCCTATTGCGTAGCTTTAGAGCACCGTCAGAGCCCCACTCCACTCCATGTGCCATCAAAAAAAAAAAAAAAAAAAAAAAAAAAATTCAAGAAAAAGTATAAAAATTAGATTTTAAAGAGTATTTTTCTTTTATTATTAATGTTGTCCAAACTTGTAATTTCCTGATTCGGGATGTTATTTTTTTTAAGATGTTGATTTATCTTAGAGTATTTAGGTGCCTTTTTAAAAAAAGGAGTATGTGTGGTTTTGAACTCTCAGCAGTCCTTGGAACAGTCTGGAGTTCCTATTGATTTGCGTGACTTCACATTAAAATGTTCGTGATTGCTTGTAAGTTTTTCTGATATCTTGTGTAATTTCATCATATCTACAACTACCTCACAAGGAAGCTCTCCATAGGCACATACGCAAAACATTTTGAAAAAATTACAGGTTACTTTCCTAACGAGGTTATGTATGTTTATAAAAAAAAAAAAAAAAATCCGGTGGAATTACTGTATATCGCCCGTAAAAAAATATTAAAAATGTCTGATTATTGGCTATTTATTGCTTGTTGGCTACACAATGAAAACTGATGCAAAACGGTTTTTTGATAAATACTCACCATAGAAAAACGTTTTAAATACTCTTATTGTAAACTAGTTTAACAAAGTTTACTATGAATAAATACACTTTTATAACTACAATTTTGTCAAAATATTTATAAGTAAACCTTACGTTCAAATTATATAACCTTTTATTAACGTGAAATACCTAAACTAAGCTTATGGCTTAAATTATACTAATATTATAATGACTTAAAGTAAAACAGTACGCGCATTTATTTATATTGCTTAATAAATAAAAAAGAACGTACATATAACACTTTAGAAATGAAACAATGGTAAACGGATATCACTTATCAGTGCGCAATTTTGCGTTTTCTAAGAATACCGATTTTAAAACCGGTAATTTAGACGAAAATTTATATTGATAGAAATTATTTCAAACTTAAATTTAAATTTCAATTTTCAATACAGATTATACATTAATATTGAAAATTTACAACTTTTTATTTTTAATTATAATTTACTTTTTATTACACTGTTTAGATAAAATTTAATAAATAACTTTTTTAACTCTACACATCAAATAACTGAAATAAGTTTATGTTAAAAAATACATTTGTGTAACTGCAATATTTTTACCGTGCTCCTTTTATTTATTTATTCAAACTTTAAACCAAATTTTAATGGAAAATTATAATGAATTGAAATTTTTAAGATCTTAATAAGTTTAAATAATAGTAATAAATTAGAAGGGGGCGCAAAACAGGTCTTTGGATTAGCAAAAATGCACAAAAACAAATTTATTTGTATGAGCATACCTTTGATACAAAAAGATGCTTCATTAGAAGCTGTAATTCTAGGTGTCGTGTCCTTAGCGAACGTGCCCTTAGCAGAACGTGCCCTTAGCGGAATGGGGTCAAAGGGAAGAAGGAGGAATAGAAGAAGCCGTGCTCTTAGCGGAAATAAGAAGGTATGTTCATTCTCGAAATGGTATATGTTCATTATGGAGTGTTCTCTATTAGTCCGGTCAATTTGGACAATTGAAATAAAGAAAATTCCGACAGAGCCAAATTTCCGTAGAGACCTTAGGTTCACCACAAAGAATAAGGTGTCAAAAGTCCCCATCGGTCCCATGTGTGCTAAGGGACTTATTCGGGCCCTAAGGTCAAAATTTTGGGTTTTTTGGATTTTTCTCGAAAACGGTAAGTTTTATCGATAAAAGTACCTCAGAGTAAAGATGTAGATCTCAAAATTCTCTATAAAAATGGTCCTTATGATTTTTTCTCTAAGACCCACCATTTCTACATGTGTGCTAAAGGGCTTATTCGGGCCCCAACGTCAAAATTTTGGGGGTTTTGGATTTTTCTCGAAAACGGTAAGTTTTATCGAAAAAATACCTCAGAGTAAAGTTGTAGATCTCAAAATTCTCTATAAAAATGGTCCCTATGATTTTTTCTCTAAGACCCACCATTTCTACATGTGTGCTAAGGGACTTATTCGGGCCCCAAGGTCAAAATTTTGGGGTTTTTTGGATTTTTCTCGAAAACGGTAAGTTTTATCGAAAAAGTACCTCAGAGTAAAGTTGTAGATCTCAAAATTCTCTATAAAAATGGTCCTTATGATTTTTTCTCTAAGACCCACCATTTCTACATGTGTGCTAAGGGACTTATTCGGGCCCCAAGGTCAAAATTTTGGGTTTTTTGGATTTTTCTCGAAAACGGTAAGTTTTATCGAAAAAGTACCTCAGAGTAAAGTTGTAGATCTCAAAATTCTCTATAAAAATGGTCCTTATGATTTTTCTCTAAGACCCACCATTTCCCAGATATTGCGCTTGTAAGAATCACGTTCTACATAATATGCACACATTTCCACACCACCTGTGAGGTAGTGTACTCGGCGCGTTTTTTTTAACGTGGTTTCCCTGGTAGGCCTATTCCACGAACCTGTATGACGTTATTTTCAGGAAAAATAGTTATTTAATAGTATGAAGATTATTGATATTGGTTATTGAGTTTAACTGTCGTTCGAATGTTTTTTTGTTACTTTAATCTGACTCATACTCTTCATACTCAACTTCAACAATCATGTTTTCTTCTTCTTCTTCTTTTTCTTCTTCTTCCTGTTGCTGAATGTTCAAAAATTGTTCAAATGAAGATGAATCAGTTGTCTCTTCATCAAAATCACATGAATCTTCCTCTCTTGTATTTAATTGAACATTCGAACACGATAGACCTTGGCAATTGGTACACGCTGGAGAACACTGGAACCCTATTTTTTTACAGCCACATTTGGCATTACAACCTTTCTTGCACTTGCAAAAAATAGAGTTAAGAAGTTTTTCTGGAGCAGGGGGTAGTAAAGTTTTAATCGGTTCCAAAGTATTATTTATCAATTTCCAACCCCAGTCTTCAGGGTTCAGTTGATTGCCTTGCCATGTCTGAACTTGATAGTATACTCGAAACAAATGTTGAATAGCAGATGCCGATGTTGGAGGAAGACAAGATAGTTGTACTTGCTTTTTCTTTCGTGTATTTTTTACAAATGTTAAATATCTGTACTTATCTATGCAATCAATTTTTTTTTGAGCTCCATAAACCTCAAGAAGAAACCGAATTCCTTCAGTAATTAGTATTTGAGGTGGAGAATTAATTTCTGTAAATACTTTTGCGCAGTCAATCAAATCTTTTTTTTTCAAATGATTTTAATACTGAATTTTTGCCCCTTCTGAACATTGCTGACGTAGTATCGCAGCCGGTTATCGCATGTAAAAATAAAATATAGTTTTGGCATTTTGGATAAGCTGATAAACTTTTAGAAGAATATATTTCTGTGCGTTGTTGCGCCTTCCCAGGTTTCAGAAAGTAAATAATTTTATCAGATGGAGTCCTTGCAGTGAGTAGTACTAACAAATCAACATCTTCGCCCACTACAATAGTTGTGTTTCTTGCATTAAATATTTCTATTGCTGTTTCATCGGCATCATTCGGAGCTTGTTTCACGGCAATATTTTCAGCAGTTAATTTGTTACTCAACATAGAAATAAATCGAGATTTATTATTAATGTTTGCAAAAAATTGTTGTTGGTTTACTGGAACTGTCATAAATTCATCAAACATTATGTCGGAACCTGAGGATGTTTTTGTAGTACGACGACGTTGTTCTGCAGCTTTTATGTTCTTTGTTGTGTCACTTTCCGGACGGCCAATTTTACCGCCAGTATTAGGTCTCAGGAAGGTTTTGTAACAACTGTCATGGTATTTAGCGTCAGCAGCGACTAAATCATACTCAAAGTTAATACGTGCAAAGACAGCTTTTGACACATCATCAGAACGGTCTTTAGTTAATTTTAAAATGGAATCTTTGAATGTAAGTGTGGAAACTTTATAAATTATTCGGCGACAATTCTGTTCTTTCTTCTTCTCTGCTCCTTCATCCGCTTCATCACCACAAAATAAGCAGTGTTTTTTAAAACAAAATCTGGATTCACTTACTCGCGCTCTAGTATGAGGTGGACTTACTTTTGAAGTACTGGCTTGTTCTTCCTCACGTTTTCTTTTTGCTGCAGAGATTGAAGTTTTCCGGGTGTATGATTTTCTGCAATCCACGTGAATTGTAACGGACTTTTGACTTCTTAAATAATCAGCAAACTCATCATTTCTCGCGACGCTTGCATCGATTAAAGTTGGAATTCCACGACTGACCACAACAGTTTCATCTTCAGTCAAAAGTTTATTACAAATAAAGCAAAATCGTGACATTTTTTTTAAATATTGATCAGCACAAACTACAATAGTAGACGCTTGTAATAAATACGTATATTCACTCGAACTGCACGTTTAACACTAAAAGAAACAGGTACGTGAACGACACCACACGGATAAAAGAATAGCCAGATGTTATTCAAGGCCATACAAGTAGAGGGGATACTGTCAGGGACTGGCGGTCTTTTGAGAGTATATTTTCTTAGAATAGTATAATGTATACATGAAAGAGACACAAGTAGGCATTTTTACTTGCTTGAGTACCTGAATATGTATATACGTGGCATATGTGTGCATATTATGTAGAACGTGATTCTACAATATCTGGGAAATGGTGGGTCTTAGAGAAAAAATCATAAGGACCATTTTTATAGAGAATTTTGAAATCTACAACTTTACTCTGAGGTACGTTTTCGATAAAAATTACCGTTTTCGAGAAAAATCCAAAAAACCCAAAATTTTGACCTTGGGGCCCGAATAAGTCCCTTAGCACACATGTAGAAATGTTGGGTCTTAGAGAAAAAATCATAAGGACCATTTTATAGAGAATTTTGAGATCTACAACTTTACTCTGAGGTATTTTTTCGATAAAACTTACCGTTTTCGAGAAAAATCCAAAAAACCCAAAATTTTTACCTTGGGGCCCGAATAAGTCCCTTAGCACACATGGGACCGATGGGGACTTTTGACACCTTATTCTTTGTGGTGAACCTAAGGTCTCTACGAAAATTTGGCTCTGTCGGAATTTTCTTTATTTGATCACTATTTTTATGTCTAAATTGACCGGACTATATGAAAAATAGAGTAAATATTGTTATTGGTTTATGTACAAGAATAGCCGAAAGTATTCCAAAGCATTTCGTTCTATGCATTTCTACAAACCAAATTTTAGTAACTTAGCACATGTGTGTATGTGGCGGGGGGATTTTGTGACAACTGTATCTCCGGAACTACTGCTTATAATTGCATAAAAATTTACGTGTAGATGCATCTTGAGCTATATTAGTGCCTGTCAACTTTTGATGCGAACCGCTCAACAGGTGGCTCTGATGTCTGATATACAGCAATTTCCACAATTTAAGGGGAAGCTACATCTCAGGTTCTATTGTGTATAATCAATCAAAACTTGATATAAGAAGACCATTGTGAGACATTATGCTGATTCAAATTGAATGCTTATGGACTGACAGGTGGCGCTGCTATACAGATATTTCTGCAATTTAAGGGAAAGCTATATCTCAGGAACTACTGCATAGAATTGCATATAAGTTTATATATTGATGCATTCTATTCTAAATGAGTGTCTATAAACTTTTAGTGTCAACCGCTCAACAGGTGGCGCTGCTATACAGCGATTTCCGCAATTTAAGGGGTGGCTATATCTCAGATTCTGTTGCTTATAATCGAACAAAACGTGATATATGTGAAGGCCATTATGAGACATTATGCTGATTCAATTTGAATGCTTATCGGCCAATAGGTGGCTCTGCTACACTGAAGAAAATCTTGTGGTGGTCACAGCATACAAGTTTTTATTTTTATTTATTTATTTATTATTTTTTTTTTAATGATATGTGTTATTCAAATTCATTATTGAATATTCCCTACTTAAAATGGCTCATAATAGAACCTATGCCACTGTTTTGTGTACAGGGACGTCCAAAAAATGCCAATGCCTTGTAATTTAGGGGAGACATTTTAAATAACTTCATCAAAAAATCATAAAGAATTTCACATTTATTGTTTATATGCTAAGAAAATGTTTTGTATAAACTATAATATGCTTAACCTTCAGATTTACAGGACTACGCAAAAATGTTTCGATACATTAAGGGGTGCAAATAGGAAATTAAGAGCAGCATGTCTGTTTGTGTTAGGCATTTTTAACACTTTCCAACATGCTTCAGAGTGATTATGAATTCAACTGGTCTATATGACTGTCTTTCTGTTTGTCCATTGTGTGATAATATAGACAGCGAATATAGAATGTTATACGATATAACGAATACGTACAGTTGGAAAGTGTTGATAATCAATGTATACCTCATGATTTTTCGTTTTTTGTTTTAGTTTTAAAAGGTGTAGTGCTTAATTATATTTTCTCAAAAACTTAAATAAAATCATAAAGTGGCAATAATGTTTGTTTTCGTATGGAGTGCTGTGATTCATTAAACTTTATATGGTTACAGATCACCATTCCCTCAAATAACGGATATTCTACAGTACGCATACCTATTTTTGCGACGGGTTACTTCTGAAGCAAAATATAGCCTGTGCTAAATGTGGATAAAGTATAGAGTAAAATTGAAGATCTCACTTTTTTATTTATTAATTTATTTGTAAATTTATTATACATTTCCGCTAAAGGCACGTATGCTGAAAGCACGTCACCGAGGGGAGATAACATTTCCGCTAAGGACACGGGTTTATAGATTTCCGCTAAGGGCACGGCCCCGTAATTCTAACCTTTCCTCTCCTTCCTCCGCCAAGAAAAAAAAACTTTTTATTTCTTTCCTATGTTCTATACGATTAATTAATTTTTTTTTTCTTCTTTTGTTTCTCCCAATGATACAATTCACTTTTTTTTTTTTTTTTTTTTTTTACACATTTAAACTTTGTTTGGACACTTTTTAAACTGCGACATGAATTTCCAGAATTCACATTATGCCAGTAATTTAGAACTTTTTTCTTATAGTCCCATCATACTATTTTGATGTTTCACGTGTTATTTAGTTTTACGTGTTATTACTATTTTATTTTGATGTTTCACGTGTTTATGAGGCAATTCAGTAGTTTACTCATTTTCATCAGAATTTAGCTACATTTCGTTCGACGAAGGATATGCAATATCGGGAATGCCTTCAAATTTTTCATAACTTACACACTTACATTTTTTTAATATTTCAACAAATGTGGTTTTTAAGTTAATTTCTTCTTCTATAACATTTGTGAGTGCAAGAGGTTTTCCATGTATTAACAATACAACATCGAAACTATATTGCATATGTTAATTTTCAAAGACATTGTCTTTAATAAAAAATTTAATTTTTCAAATTGCAAAATTCGTTTTAAACGTTAACTAAAAGTAAAAGTAATTATTTGCAACTTGCAAAATACAGAAAATATTTCAATTACCAAATAAAAAACAAAAGTTACGTGTAATTTAAACGTCTATTTGATTGCAATTTATTTGCAACTCGTAAGGAAAAAAAAGGGATCTTTAAAAGCTAAAATGAAATACTTTTAATAAAAGGTCACATGCATATACTAAAGCTTGTATGAGAAATAGGCAACTCTTTCATCGATTAATTTCTAACTATATTTATTATGACGCGATTCAGAAAGATTTGTTTTGGAAGAAATTCTTAAACGCATAGGGCAGTTCCTTGTTTGTAAACAAACATCTCAACTCTCGGGAGTAGTTGGCAGAAAGCACTCGTTCCCACCATTGACGACAATGGCTGTTTTTGCTCACAGAGATATTTTAATCGTTTATATTTCGTTCTACTGATGCAGATGTTTCAGAATGTGTTTGAAATAAAAAATACATTTAAAAATTAAGCTCGACGAAGCCCATATAAAAGGATATAATATCATACAGATTCATATTTCTTAGGAAAAAAAAGCGATCGGCCGTTAGGCCAATCAGTGTTCCATCGAAGGCAATTTGTTGGGGAAAAATGGGATGATTAATGTAATCAAATTTTCATGAGATTTATTCACGACGTGATTTATTTAATAATGTATCCATAATACTTATGAATTCTATTACTTTATAACTAAAACATGAATATTATTCGAATACAGTAGTTGCTGTATAGCATTGCATTTTGCACCTGTCATGTTACGAGATTTTGTCATACTTAATAATACCTTTCTGTTGTCGAATTATTCTTTTATTAATAAGTTTTCCATTTTTATTATGTATTTAATTTATGAATTTTGTCAATTATTTATCTCAAAATGTTAAAATTTAACAGGAAATTTTTATAATTCTAGAATTAAATCTTTTTTTTTTTTATTATTACTATTATTTAGGACTGAATTAGTCAATTGAATGTTTTGAATTATACCTTTTTAAATATGGTGACTGGTTAAATTATTAATATAACGATTAGCTTATTATTTTTTTTTATATAATTTTACATTCAAGTAATTTCTTCATCAGAAGTTTTAGTTAATTTGTCATGAAACTTGTATTTGAAAGAATTTTTTTAATGTCTTAATTATTCATTGAAAATTGAGCTGAAAAATATTTTAATTTTAATTGTAATTTTTCCAGTCGAAAGTTAAACCTTATGCATCCTAAATTAAAAATATTTTCTAGCCTTTTTTACAAGAATCTATCAAAATATATGAAAGTCCATAAGAAATATTGTTTTAAAACATATTTTTACTTTCTGCAATATTCATAAAAGAAAGTATTGGATTCGTAAAATCTTTAAACTTCTAGTCTTCAATGGATTGCATATTTAACCCCTTGAACTTAAATAATGAGTCCAGCTCGTCATGAATTTTGTAACACTCATTATGTTCTAGTTCTTATATGTATATATAACAATAAACATTCATATAAATGTGTGAAACAAATATTATTTTTAATAATAACAAATTATTTGAACAACAAAACCGTAAGTTTCTATATGAATCCCACTTGTTAAAACTAAGAAAATTAAATTGTCTGCATGAGCAGTGCTGACTGAAAATAAATTGCAGTTCAAGGGGTTAAAGATGTTCTAAACATGATTTGACCATTCAGAAACTGACTGTGTGTGTGTGTGTTAGATGTGCTGAAGCTCTGTACCTGTGAGGAGAAAAAAAATAAATCCCCCTCCCATACATACACTCTTCTACCTCAATTTACTATCAATTTCACCTCTAATTTGTTGTTTCAAAACATTAATTTAGACTATTAAATATTAAGCATTAGCACTGTAGGAAGAAAAAATTAAACTTTCTTGTGTTTTTTTTTTTTTTTTTTTTTTTTTTAAGGCTGTTAGTGAAATGTGTATTAATGGTTTTTAAAAGATTCGAGGTCAGTGTGTCATCAACTTTTTAGACTGTCTTTCAGAAAAATTTATTATGCTGTGTTTAGTAAAAAAGCTGAGCGAAATCCCTCATGTGATATGGCCATAAGGGAGAAGATGCTGGGTTCGATCCTAAGCCACATTCATCTTAGCTGTTTGGAGTTTTACAGAGTTTTCCCTGAAACTTGCATAAACATGGCCTAGAACCCTTGCATAGTCAATCAGTCCCAACCTACACAACACGATCCAGTTTTGCCCTTTACCATTATTGGATATTATACTGGTTGTTCATGTCAATTTAAACTTCACAATTTTCTGAATTACTCGCATTTGTACACAAGATTTCATTAAAGAAAATCATTAAAAGATCAACCCCCCCCCCCCCCCATAACACACATATCACATATAATGGAGGGTGTTGTGTTGTTTAACATAAATTGACTATGAGAGGACCCTAAGCCTAGGTGGTGGCCTTTCCGTGGGTCTCTTTATAAAGAGTCCTAGCTCACATTCATGTAAGTTTCAGAAAAATCTCTGAACTGCCAGGCTGACAAGCTAGTCCTGAGTTTGAACCCCACATTTAATGGATTCAAAATTATGAGGTGTCTGTCCAGACTTTTCGGACAGGGTCCTGTTTTTGTGAAATTGTGAAAAACTCTACACGTATTTTTGTGAATTTAAATTTTGTGCGAAAATAAAGTTCTTCCAAACTTTTCGGCTAAGGTAAAAATTGTGAAAAATGTAACTTTTCAAAATAAAATTATAATTAAAGTTTCATTTTAGACCATGACAGTTCATTTTTATAAAACTAAACTTAAATATATGCATAGAAGCCCTTAATAAATTAGAAATTGAATATCAGCTCTTCGGGGAAATACAGCAAAACATCTAATTTTTCATAGGCAGCCTGTTCGTTCCATGGAAGATTAGGTTTAAAAATGAAATAGATTTATCAAAGGTCAATTTTCTAGGATAAAACATTTTGTGAAGGGTCCTGTTTTAGGAAAAATAATTTTGTGAAGGGTCCTGTTTTATAATAAATAGTTTTGTGAAGGGTCCTGTTTTAGAATAAATAATTTTGTGAAGGGTCCTTTAAAGGACCCAGATTTGCCTCTGGACAGACCCCTGATTATTAACTACAATAGATCAAATTATGAATCACTCTCACTCTCGAGTTATAATTGATAATGAACGAAAAACAAAAACAATCTGAAAGCTGTATTCCTCTCTATAAGATTAATTTTTGGCTCTCTGTAAAATGTAAGTTAGAGTAAAAACCATTGAAAAATCCACAACTTGCAACAACATAAGCATGATTGTTTATTTATTCATTTTTTTTTTTTTTTTTTTTTTTTTTTTTTTTTTTTTTTAATCTTATAAACAGCTTCTTAATAATAAGCTAATCTTTTAAAAGCTTATTTTCTTTATTAATAAGCCTAATAAAACAAGTGCCCGAAAAGTAACACTGTAAACTGTTATCATTGCTAAAATACTTTATTGAAATAAAGAAATAAAAATTTATTCTTTATTTGGAAGATTGAATAAAAAATGGGAAAGAAAAAAAAAATCTCAAATTTCGCCAAGAGAGTCTCATACTAAAGTTATGCCCTATTTTCAGCAAATGAAAGTCATGGTTAAGTACCATCATATACAGCTGTTAAGAAAATATAAATTACATTCAACTATTTGAGGTTCATTATGTTGATTAGAAACACGGTTACTTTAAAACAAGGAATATAAAAAGAAAATTTTTTAAGTCAATTCCTACATACAAACACTATCGAAAAAGTTTTTTTTTTTAAACAATTTTGAATTAGGAAATAAAAAGTGCGTGTGAAAAATTAAATAAAAATAATTATAAGATTTAAAAATAAAACTTTTTATATACCATATTTTAAATTTTCTGATGAATCATAGAGGTCTTATCAATGTGCATAAAATTTTTAAAGTGATAATGACGTCAATTTTTGCGATATGCTTAATTTAACTTTTTATAATTTTTTAATGTTCACGTTTAATTAAATGTATTTATTTTTATGTCGAAAAAAAATTAACTCGTAATTTTTTTTTGGCAACAATAAAATTTTAGCTAATATTTTAATGGTTATTGAAACGCTATTAAGATGTTATTATTTTCATATTTTAATTAATTGTAAGAAAACTAATCGAACTTTTAAGTATTGTGTTGTCACCGTGTTCTGAGCAATCCTGAAAATTTCAAATTTCTAGCTAGTCGGGAAGTTAGTTAAAAATCGATTGCAAGATTTGTACAAGATATAGGGAAAGTGTGAACTAATAATAGGAATTGAATATACTAAAAGTGCATTGACATTAAGGAACAGTTTTAATATAGGACCACTTAACGAAATTTGAAAACTGGCTCCTAAGTTGCTCGGGCGATTTTTGCAAAGTTTTTTTTTTTTATTCAATTGCAATAGCCATTTTAATTCATCACCAAACTGGCAAAAGATAATAAAAGTCGCCAAGGGGATTCTTTAATAAAATTAGTTACTTTACTTTACTAATACTTTAGTTAGTGGATATAAAATCAAAGGGAAAACCTATAAGACAATTCGATTAATTTAAATGAATATTTTAAAAATAAATAAATTAAATAAAATATTAAAGCTATTATGACATTAGTTTTATCAGATATTTTTGTTAAACAGGTATAAATTTAAATTTAATGTTCATGTGTAAGGAAGTTTTTTTTTTTTCTTTTTTAATTTTGAAGTGAAAATGGGGTTTTTATTTAATATCTTGCAAACTAATTATCCTATTGATTTAAAAGTTACAGCGCTAGATAGATTTTTGTCTGGTTAATAAATGTACCAATTTTTGTAGAGATCAGTGAACTGTTTACTTTGTATAACGAAATAGAATCTAATATAACACATCCTGCAATTTATCAAAATAAATCACCGTCCAGAAATTCTTTTTGGAGTGGTTTTACCTAACACCATTCTAGAAGCTTTTTGCTTAATAGTTTGATTTATTAATAAAGATGGCTTAAAAATGAAATTGTTATACGTACTCAGTATTCACCGACACCGAGCACATACTGAGTTCTTGGTGCAGCACTTGTAAAAGTATAAAATTTTAAAGGATTGTCTTTTGAAGTGTGTTAATTTTTACGTACATGAAAAACTTTGTAATGAAACACAAATTATGAAATAAAAAATGCTCCAACTGTTTTAGATAAAAATAATAGTATAACATATCATCAGGCAGAAAAGTAGACATAAGTGTCATTTTCAAGCACTCTTGCATAACTTTTTTTTTTTTTTGCCTGATGAAGGGTTACGGCTATTATGTTTACCTAACAAGGAAACATTCAAAAGGTGTCGTCTTCAAAAAATATTGAAAAAAATATGTGATTCTACTTTTCATAAAACACCAGGAAGTGAAAAAAATATCGACTGAAATGAATTACAGCGACCACAAAAAATTATCAAAATTAAGCCTATTTGGCGATTTATCGCTGTTAGGCGTTCAGTTTGCTAGCACCGAGATTGCCATGTACAAACAGAACTGTGTTTTGTTTCTTCACTGAGTACTCAAAATCAATCGCCAAATATGCTTAATTTTGATAATTTTTTGTGGTCATTGTAATTTATTTCAGCCGATAATGTTTTCCCTTTCTGGTGTTTTAGGAAAAGTAGAATCACATACATTTTTTTTCAATATTTTTTGAAGACAACACCTTTTGAATGTTTCCTTGTAAGATGATTTTTTTTTTTTTTTTTTTTTTTTTTTTTAATTTATCGTATCTGCTGACAAAGTTTATTTATTAAATTTGAACAATAGATTTTTAGCACATTGAACTGTTAGAATATGTAATAAGACTTGATATTAAACAGAAATATAACATTGAAAATGCCAACGTATTTAGTGCAGTATGCTATATGGTACGAAAACTGCAGTTTGCTCTTAATATTTTTTACATTGGCATTTTTAATGTTGTGTAAATATTTATACATTGAACTGTTATTTAAATTTATAATTAAAATTAACATAAATTGAGAAACTGACACAAAGTCCTTTTTTTTTTTTCACTACTGTTTGGATACAGTTTATTACCATCTAATTACAAGTACAGTTGTATTCAAATAGTAGTAGAGAAAACAAAAAGTTCCCTTTTACTTTGGTGTGTCTCTGTAATATAGTCATCACAATTGAGCTTTGCGAGTCATAACAAAACTATCTTTTGATCAGGGATGTGATTATCAAAAAGACGAAGATTAAACTGTATTACTATATGCCAAGACAAGACATTGATATTAAATACATAACAAAATTTATTGTATTAGAGTAAGAAATATCTTCTATATATTAATAGGCAAGCATAAAATTTGTAATCTTTTTTTAACATATTAATTATGGGAGTAGAGGGTTGGAAATGGTATCATTCGAAAGGTATGGTTAGCCGGAAAGTGCGAATACAAATATTATTTTCTTACGATGTCAAGAACGTATTTAAAAATACATTTATTTTTTATGCATTTTCCCCTTTTATACACGTATTCCTTTACATTAAAAAATACCTAAAAGTAGAAAGTTGTTAAATCTGGCAATTTCATAAAGCTCAAATAAAACCATAGACACAGTAATTTGTATAATGTAGCATCACTATATGCAAGCGAAGTGATGACGTCACTGTCTGTCCATGGAGCCATGAAAAAGTTTTTCTATGTTAATCGTCCATTGGATTTTTTGTAAAAAATTATTAAAAAATAACGGAAATTATTCCGATATTTGGGTATAGTTATATATAAGTTACTGTCTACATGTGTTTGATTGAGTTATTTTTTCTGTGAAATTGATAAAATTTTAATTTAAAATCACAAAACTCCAGAAAAAAAAATGGCAAACTTCCAGTTTCGAATATAAACATAAACATTTCATTTCAAAGGGTGATATTTAAACAATAAATATTCAACTAATATACTAAATAAAAGGAAAATGGATTTGTTACTAACTGCTGCATGTAAGTATAAGTAGACGATACGGAAAATTTTCCAATTTCCGTTTTTTGCTGAATTTACATGTTTTGAGCTTTCTTTACGTTTCAATTAACTGAAATTGGCTACTTATTTTTTAAAAAAGTGTCTTTAATGCTAGCTTTTGTGGGTAGAAGAAGCAAGTAGAAGATACATAAAAACTTTTGATTTCCGGTTTTCGATGAATTTACACGTTTTGAGATTTCCTTGCATTTTAATTAAGTGAAATTGACTACTTATTTTTATTTTTTAAAAAGTGGATTTATTATTCTTTCCTCTGCATATATAAGTAGAAAATATAAGATTCAGAAAAGTTTTCGGTTTTCGATAAAGTTACACGTTTTGAAATTTCACGAACTCAATTCGACTATTTTTGAAAAATATCTTTTTTTTTTTTTTTTTTTTTTTTTTTTTTGTTCAAACACTGTACTTTATGAACCAATCGAATTAATTTAACAGAATTTGATACTTGGTTGGGCCTTGGTTTGACATGGTACGTATTAGCTTCTGGGCTGTATCACACAACAAGGGGTGTTTTCACGTTGCGATTTTCTCTCATTTCAGGAAAGGCTAACATCTACAGAGAGAAATAGTTATATTAAGTAAAACTCTGCTGATTCAGTTAGAGTGAATATCGGCAAACAATTGCCGCAGCTGTGTTGCAATTGCATTCCGTTTAGGACAAGGCAATAACTTTGCCTTTTGCTTTGCCTCGCTTTGCAAAAAAAAATGGTCGAGTTTCGACCTCTGGGCGATACTAGTATTTTATAATCTTCAATTTGTAAAAAAGAAATGATTTTATGATTTAGTATTAAATTACGTTTTATTTGATTAGCTGATTGAACAAATTCACACACAAAAGACAAAAAGTTAATAAAATAACATTTTTACGACAATTAATATTTAATAGAAGTAATTTAAAGCAACAACATAAAATCAAGTAAAAATTAATTTCAGTTAAAAAAAAAAAAAAAAAAAAAATCAATTTAAACTTAAGTGAAAAAGAAAATATAAAATTACCTGTATATAGCGTTTCTTAGATGTGATCGATGTCCACTCATTTATTGCCAGGGAGAAGTGCCTCAATCGTGCAGCTTTTTAATACACACCACACAATTTAGACACTCACCAGGCTTTTGACTTTAGTTACACTGTCCTCTGCAGAAGGGGTGCCTTAGAGGGTGGTCATTCAGAGTTCTGTAGGAGAGCTGCCTCAGTGTGGACTTTCAGAGTTCATGGTTGAATTGAGGAGAGAGAAACTTCATCTTTACTTTCGCTCTTTTGAAAGTGACTTATTTGAAAGTGAGGAGAGAGAAACCAATGAATGTTAAAGAATTACGTACTTGAAATATGAGTAAAAATAAATAAAAAAGCAGGAGGAAATTAAAATATATATACATATATGTAGAAATAGTTACACGTTTTGAAATTTCACGAACTCAATTCGACCATTTTTGAAAAATATCTTTTTTTTTTTTTTTTTTTTTTTTTTTGTTCAAACACTGTACTTTATGAACCAATCGAATTAATTTAACAGAATTTGATACTTGGTTGGGCCTTGGTTTGACATGGTACCTATTAGCTTCTGGGCTGTATCACACAACAAGGGGCGTTTTCACGTTGCGATTTTCTCTCATTTCAGGAAAGGCTAACATCTACAGAGAGAAATAGTTATATTAAGTAAAACTCTGCTGATTCAGTTAGAGTGAATATCGGCAAACAATTGCCGCAGCTGTGTTGCAATTGCATTCCGTTTAGGACAAGGCATAACTTTGCCTTTTGCTTTGCCTCGCTTTGCAAAAAAAAAAAATGGTCGAGTTTCGACCTCTGGGTAATACTAGTACTTTATAATCTTCAATTTGTAAAAAAGAAATGATTTTATGATTTAGTATTCAATTACGCTTTATTTGATTAGCTGATTGAACAAATTCACACACAAAAGACAAAAAGTTAATAAAATAACATTTTTACGACAATTAATATTTAATAGAAGTAATTTAAAGCAACAACATAAAATCAAGTAAAAATTAATTTCAGTTAAAAAGAAAAAAAAAAATCAATTTAAACTTAAGTGAAAAAGAAAATATAAAATTACCTGTATATAGCGTTTCTTAGATGTGATCGATGTCCATTCATTTATTGCCAGGGAGAAGTGCCTCAATCGTGCAGCTTTTTAATACACACTACACAATTTAGACACTCACCAGGCTTTTGACTTTAGTTACACTGTCCTCTGCAGAAGGGGTGCCTTAGAGGGTGGTCATTCAGAGTTCTGTAGGAGAGCTGCCTCAGTGTGGACTTTCAGAGTTCATGGTTGAATTGAGGAGAGAGAAACTTCATCTTTTCTTTCGCTCTTTTGAAAGTGACTTATTTGAAAGTGAGGAGAGAGAAACCAATGAATGTTAAAGAATTACGTACTTGAAATATGAGTAAAAATAAATAAAAAAGCAGGAGGAAATTAAAATATATATACATATATATAGAAAAGTGACTTATTTGAAAATATAGACTACTATAGAGCCATAAAGCTAGTCACTCTAAGAATTGCTTCACCTTTATAAGTAATATTTTGGATTGAACTACAAAAAAATATTAAATAGCTTTATCTTATCCTCCCACTCCACACACATATAAAAAAAAATATGATAAACATATATTAAAGATATTTATTTTACAGTATTTTCTTTCAACTATCAGTTATACAACAAAATATATCACGTATAATAATTAAATATCAAAAATAAAGTGTTTTTAAATAATCATAAGACACTTTAAATGACTATTTTAGCAATGGCAAATTCTTCCGTAGTTTTGTTTATAACAGTAAAGAAAAATTATAGTTTCTCTAAATTATAATAATGATTTATTATTTTATACAAAAGATATATGTTATTTCATTTACAAGAACTATTTTGAAAAATTAATTATTTTAGCAATAGCAAATGACAGTAATATTTAGTTTATCTATGGTAAATGATAGTTAAGAAAAAAAAAAATCTAACTGCACTAAAATAACTTATTTGTTTATTTATTTTTTTTTAAGTAATTTAGTATAACCACATGAAAGATAACTTATAAATATTTTTACAAGATTTATTTTAAATGAATCTATAGCTATAAATATTTTAACAAAGGAAACTTTAGTTAATGTTTTAGTTTTCTGTGGCAGAGTGGAAATAAAAAGATAAAACCAAATAGTGATTATTTTTACTTAAATATTTATGCAACATTTTTTTCTCACATGAAACACAATATCAAAATGCTTTTTATAAGTTTTACAAATGCAAATTAATCAGTACTTATTTTAGTGAAAGAAATTTAAATTGATTAATTTTACTTTTCTATGGTAACATACACTGATGGTGCTAATATATTTACTTAAATTTTATTGTAACTTTTAACTCTCTTCTTTATAGTTTATAAGCAATCAATTTTTAAAAAGTGTCACAAATTTCAGCAGTGTCATCGATTTTATATTTCATTATTTAATCTGTTTATTTCTTTCATTTGATATTTTTATTTCCATTTCGCTGTTTTCATATAACGCTCATTAAGAGTTATCTGCTAAATTTGGATATTTCCCCCTTTTTCATTTTTAATAAAAAGACGAATATGTTTTTCTTTAATTATAACTTAAATAAGGTTCAAAATTTCGAGTACATGAAGCAACAATAAATTAACATATAAGCATGGTTAATATGTTTGTTTGTTTTTTTACACCAAGAACAGTATAAAAATTATGCAGAGAGAGAAAAACCAAACCAAGTTTTTGTCAAAACGTACACTATTAAAATTAAAAATTAATAATTATGTAAACTGGAAGAACTACTGAAATTTTTAACACTGCTCTGTTTCTAAATACTATATTACTCAACTTTTATTTTAAATAACGAAATCAACTTAAATAAAACTTCGTATGAAATAAACACACAACAAATGATTATTAAGCCTTGCGTGATAAGTAAACGAGTCACACAAGAAATTAAAAATAGATGCAAAAATGTAGTACGTAAGTAAAAAATTCTTACCAATCTAAAGATGTTATCCACACTTTTAAGGTGCAACAGTGTAATTTCTCTATATAATGGCGTTGATCCATATATTTTTTATCGTTGCATACTTTGAAAATATTTCAACGTCTGTGTGTAGCATGATAGTAAGTATACCCGATTGTGTATCAGTTTGTAACCATATTTACTATAAAAAAATGAATTGATAGGAAAAAATAACGAAGAAATATTATTAATTTTTTTTAAATAAGGCGAATGATTTAAAAAACCACAAATATAGCGAAAATAATAGCATATGATAAAGCTAGGATCGTCAATTGAAAACAATGGTGGGCACGGGAAAGTCGAGCTCTTTTGCCATCCACCAGGGTGCCCTTTAATTATTGACGTCACGAGGAAATGCTCTATTAAAATTACTTTCATTTGACGGAAAAGAAAGTTGCTCGCCAAGTCGCATCCACTTTTTGTCTTTTTGCGCCAAATATTCTATACTACATTATTTTTTTACAGACTATCTATTGGGATTCCACCGATAAATTTGACTGATCGTGTATTACCTATGTAAGTAGTATCTTTGTAATTTTTTTCACAATTTTCTGAGTATGCGCTTTAAGGAGACATTCCTTGTCAGTGTTAAAATTTATAATTAAGAAAAATCTTTTTAGTGAATTATATTATAGTCTTAAGTTTACGAAATTCTGTCTACTTGTAGTAGTAAATATGTTTTGCTAAACATGATTGCACGTAACAAAAATTATAATTTCTTTTCTAGTTTAAGTGATATAATATTTTTATGCTTACAAAGTTAATTTTGAGTAAATATTACAGGGACAAATTACTCACTGCTTAAAATAAGTAAATAAATAAATAATAATAATCTGGTATGTCACTCACGCGACTTTCTCTTATCCTGCATTTGAATACTATGAAGACAGATGATAAATTAAGGAGTAAAAGGGCACATGACGTATATAAGGATACTTTAAAAACAGTTGAAGATAAATTTAGAAGCAGTTTTATTAGACATGCATTTCTAAGTGAGAGGATTTTCCCCGATTAAGCATAGTACATACATTAATAAAAAAGAAGGCTCTTTATAAATATAAAAGTTTTTAACCGACTTCAAAAAAGAAGGAAGGTTCTCAATTCAAACCGTATGTTTTTTTTTTCTTTTGTTTGTTTGTTTGTTTGTTAGCTCATAACTTCTGAACGGATGCTCCGATTTTGATACTTTTTCTTTTGTTGAAAAGGTCTCGGTCTGAAATAGGTCCCATTGTAATAGCTTTACGATCGAAAGAAAATACAGGGTGCCCAAAAAAATCAGTCCCAACTCTTTTAACTGCAAAACGGCTGCAGCTATAGTGATAAAAATGGTATGTAAGTATAGCAAAGTGGCCATGCAGTACAAGGTTAAACCGCTTGCTGTGCCACCTGGTGGAAAATAGTGGAGTTAGTGTTCCTATCTGGAAAACGGTTCTAGAGAAAAAAGTGAATTACAAAGTTGAAGAGTATTATCAATTTAGTACAAAAAGATTGTTTAGACATTCATGCTAGCGTTCCTATCTCGGAAACGGTTCAAGACAGGGGGAAAAAGTGAATTATAAAATTGCAAAGCATCACCGATTTAGTACGAAAATACAGTTTAGACATTGATGCTAAAAATACAATGCTAAAAACGTACATTTGTTTGTTCGCAATTTCTTACACTATGCATACTTGAGCTACATTGCACACGTTGTAGCGTAGCTGGTGAGACATACGCTATATAGTTCAAAATATGGTTACTTGATACTTTTTGTTTTGTTGTAAAGATCTTGGTCTGAAGTAGGTACATTGTAATATGTTTACAATCTAAAGAAAATAAAGTGCTATCTGGTGAAAAACAGTGAAATTAGCGCTCCTACCTCAAAAACGGTTCAAGATGGGAGAAAAGTTAATTACGAAGTTATAGAGCATCATCGATTTACTACGAAAAGACCGTTTTTAGACATTATTGCTAAAAATAGAACGCTTAAAACGTGCAGTTGTTTGTTCGCAATTTTCTATACTGTGCACACTTGAACTACGTGAACTACACTGTGCACACTTGAACACTTTGCAGCCTAGCGGATGACACGTATACTCCGTGGTTCAAAGTACTGTTACTGTAAGCAGTCACATCGATTAGCGCAAAGTCGTTTTCAACCAACTTCAGAAAGGAGGGTGTTCTTAATTCGAGCTATGTGTTGTTTTTGGTGTTTGTAAGCTTATGACTTCGTAAGAGATGCTCTAATTAACCGACTTCAAAAAGGTGAAGGTTCTCAATACAAAACGTATGTTTTTTTGTTTTTGTTTGTTAGCTCATAACTTCTGAACGGATGATCCGATTTTGATACTTTTTGTTTTATTGTAAAGGTCTTGGTCTGAAATAGGTCCCATTATAATATCTTTACGATCAAAAGAAAATACAGGGTTCCCAAAAAAGTCAGTCCCAACACTTTTAACTGTTGAACAGCTGCAGCTATAGTCATAAAAATGGTATGTAGGTATAGTAAAGTGGATATGTGCAACGCGATTCAACCGCTGACAGCGCCACTTGGTAGAAAACGGAGTTAGCGTTCCTATCTCGGAAACGGTTCAAGACAGGGAAAAAAGTGAATTATAAAATTGCAGAGCATCATCGATTTTGTACAAAAAGATAGTTTAGACATTAATGCTAAAAACAGAACGCTTAAAACGTGCATTTGTTTGTTCACAATTTCCTATTTTGTGCACACTTGAACGTTATTGCATATGTTTTAGCGTAGCGGGGGACATTTTTGCTAGGTAAAATTCAGAGTGTGGTTATTGTAAGCGGTCACATCGATTAACGCATGCACGTTTTAAACCGACTTCATAAAGGAAGAGGTTCTCAATACAAACCATGTTTCTCGTTGTAGTTGTTGTTGTTGTTGAAACTTGTTAGCTTATAACTTCGTAAGAGATGATTTAATTTTAATACTTTTTTTGTGGTCATAATGATCTTGGCCTGAGTAGGTTTCATTATGATTTCATTAAGATATAAACAAATTACAGGATGCTCACAAAAGTCTGCTCTCACTCTAACTGCTGAACACATGCAGCTACACTGGTAAAAGCAGTATGTAAGTATCGATGTGGAAACTTCTGTCCGTCAGCTGCAATGCATATTTTGCTCTTTGTTTGAACTTTACGCTTCGCAATTTTCAGCGCAGCGGGTGACACGTATTCACTGTAAAGGTCAATATATATGCCTAAGAGAATTTTTGGTTACGAATACAGCGTATCCGTTCTTTACATTTCTAAAGACATTTTAATTTAACGTATGTTCATTCAATAGATAGTTTTTTGCTGATATCCGATAAAGGCAAGAAAAGTGACACAACTTAAAAATGCAGCATTTGAGAAAAATCAACTTAAAAATAACATGATTAGAATAAAACTGGCATAACTGTCTCTCGAGTGGATAACTTTGTAGATGGAGATGTAACTTTTTTGTTCACATCGGGTGCATTTCATGCATTTTTCAGTGACATAATTGAGTTATGTCACTTTTCTTAGAAGTTGTGATTTGTGAAACTGCCGTCGAACGTCTTCTAATGTTCTGCTATATAAATAAGTTTTCACTGAAAAGAGAAAAATAAAACCTTTTTGTAAAAAAAAATAACCGACTGCAAAAAGCAACTACTATTCAAGCAACTAAAGAAAAAAGAAATTGGTACGAAATGAAACTGTAAATTGCGCTTAAACGTATAAAATAATTTCCTTCGCCAAACAACCTATAACACTAAAATTAATCATAACTTTTGAAATCGGCGCAAAATTAAATAAAAATTGATACCTTTATTCAATACAAAAATCAAATCC
Organism: Salticus scenicus; assembly: GCA_963930645.1. Classification (NCBI taxonomy): domain Eukaryota; kingdom Metazoa; phylum Arthropoda; class Arachnida; order Araneae; family Salticidae; genus Salticus; species Salticus scenicus. The sequence continues at coordinate 87,638,340 of OZ005651.1, forward strand.
CATTCAAAATACACATCTTACATTGTCACCTGCAAAATGCAGCCGAAAAGTACTTTGATTCAAGAAAACAAATATGATTTCGTAAGCAGCAAAAGTTGGCGAAGAAGCTGGTATCTGACGTCCTTTGTGAAAGAAAAATCGCAAAATTATCTGGCAAACATATTTAATTTCTTTGGTATATCATTATTATTTTGATAAGGTATATTAAGAGAGCAATCAAGAATATGAAACAATACTTCGTACAATACATATTATGAAAATGTACATCTTGCGTGTATATTTTTGCATTACGTTTTGATCGCCAAATCCAAAAGCCACCAAGGGTGATAGTTATCAAAGTTATACCAAATATGCAAAAGAAACTCTAACTTCGTAGCATTATAAATATTGTGAAGAATGTTCACTGTTCTATGTAGATGCTACTAATGGACCAATTGTATACAGTGATAAAATAATAAAGGAAACATGAAAAAGGATCATTCGGGACAACAGCAATTGTTGCTACCGATCTAAAAACAAACCCTTAAAAACTAATTAAATTTTATTTAATTTTGCGCCGACTTCAAATGTTATGATTAATTGTAGTGTTATAGTTTGTTTGGCGAAGGAAATTATTTTATACGTTTAGGCGCAATTTACAGTTTCTTTTCGTGCCAATTTTTTTTTCTTTAGTTGTTTGAATAGTAGTTGTTTTTTTGAGTCGGTTCTATTTTTTTACAAAAAGGTTTTATTGTAAATTATACAGGCATATTTCACCCACACCATTCATTGAAACCTTCTTGTTTAAAATTTTAAAATGGCAACCCCATATGATATTTAAAATATCCAAATTGAATATCATGCAATTAGTTGATTTTATATCATGATAATAACAGACATACACACAGATAAACCGGTAAAAACTTGATTTTCATATTCAGAGGACCTCAAAACGCGTACTTATAGTAAAAAATTAGCGTTGAATTTAGAATCTAAACTAGTACTTTGTTTACTATAGAGCATCACAACGTCATTTTCATTCAGCAACATTTTTTCTGAATTTGTTAAAATTAAGGAAAACACTTCCATTAATTATATTTAGTTGAGAAGAATGTATTAACTCAATTTTGTATAAGGCTTGTATATTGTTTCAAAAATACATAAACAACACATAGGATACTTAAATTTAGAATGCCATGAAAAATACATATCACAGCTTGAAATGTAATTTCAGCAATTTCAAAGTATAGTCCTGATGTATCCGAATTATTTTGTGTAACCCTGAAAACGAATGAAAAATAATTTTCATTGCATGTCCTACATTAAACATACTATTATGCATATAAAAACATTTGTTCATTTCATTTTGTTTAGTTTAATCTGAAGGTATTAAACTATAACTACCTGAAATTTCACCCATAGACGTAATGCACTTGAATTCTTTTTGATTGACCTGTACACGATTCATTTGCTTAATCTTAACGAAAAGTTTAATGTAGCTTCACTGAATGGTACAAATTTAGAATACTGAGTATGGAGTTTCTGCTACCATTTGTTTTTGAGATATACTGATAACAACTTCACAGGCACACACACAAACACACAGATCAACCAATAAAAACCTGACTAAAAACATGAAAATATAGAAAAATTTCAAATTCTAAAATTTGACCCAAAACTAATACTCTCTATATCATTATATGAGTAAGAGAAAGTAAATGTAAGGTAAATCTGGGGAGATTGAACAGTAGGAGAGATTGCGTACATAGCGGATCGGCAGAAAGGTGTAGAGTGGGCGCGCTGAGACTTCAGGTAGGTATACAATATTAGTAGTGGACGTGGAGTGTCGACTTGACTGTATATGTTTCAAGCGTAAGCGTCTAAAATTAAACGTGGTTATTTCGTCTCGTTTTCAAAGATGATTGCTTGAATTTTCATAACTCTTCATAGGAATTTCTATAGAATGGTAGTATTACAAAATATTTTTAAATTAAATGATTTCACATGGACTAGTTTATATATGGCACAAAATTATTGAAGCGCTAACAATTATTCGTAATCAAAAAGTGTGCACCTAATACTGTTTTGTTAAGTATATATTTGTCGAGTCAAGATCTTAGTCTTTATGCTGTTTTTAAAAAAGTAAGTTGATGATAAAAATTGGCGATCAAACTAAAAAAATAAAAAAAAGTATGAAAAATGTGGATGTGTGGCTCAATAATTTTGCTGCCGACTGTACTTTGCTGGTGGTTTCACAAAAGCTGCATCATTTACAGAAATAAATGCAGCGGTTATGGACAACGATAAATTAGGTCAGCAAACAAGAAAATATTCACTATGAAAAGAAAATGTACTAATTTTATTTAAACGTGTTATCTAGTAATTAATGCTATTTTGTAATTTTATCTATTACTTTTTCCTAATTCTTTAATGTTTTTTCTGTAAATATATGAATATATTTTCAATTTTGTTTAAATTTATTTTACTTTTCTAATTTTTTTTTCCTAACTATTAAAAGCCAGTTTTTTTAACAAGCGGGCAGACTTGGATAGTTGACATTTTTGATTTTGATGAAATTTTCAGGAGATGTTCTTTATGTAAAACTATTAGACACGTATTTTTTTTTTTTTTTTATTCTTGCAAAATTTTTTTTCTATGAATTTTGAGGGATCAAAGATGAAGTCCTCTGTTTTTTTTTTTACGAAAAACATACCTATTTACGAAAGCCAATACTTTTTGTGCCAGAAGTGAACCATGATATTGATAGTTATTTTGTATTCTTCTGCTTCCAGATTAACTATTGGGACATAAATAGTTATGATTGACTCTTGGCTCAAAGGTCAAAGGTCATTCAAAATTCTAAAAAAAAAAAAAAAAAAAAAAAATTTAACTTTATTCCTCCAAATCTTTTTGCTCCAGAAGTGGACCACAAAGGTGTATACTTCAGTAAATACATACTGATAATAACTATCCCGAAATAGTAAAATTTGTGTGGTTGACTTCTGGCACAAAAAATATTTGACTTTGATATAGCGAAAAACCAAAAATTGTACGACTTTGAATGTCATTTACTGCTTGCACCAGAAGTGAACAGGTGTATAATTAGTGGAAAAAGAAGCCTTACGTACAGTAGAAACAAAATCTATTCAAGCATCTATGGTAATTTAATTATTATTTATGCAATGCGGCTCTATATTTTGTGTTTTGTGGCACGCGCTAAATAGCTTTCATCACTTTATTTCAGTCCGATTACTATTGCATATTAAAATATTATATCAAATATCTTTAATTAACTGAAATTCTATCTACCATACCTTCTTAATTATAAAAGCCTACGTTTCACGTGGATAACGCCAAAACTACACACATAGTTACAACAGTATTTTGAAATGAAAATAAATAAATAAATTTTTATCCTTGGTTTGAAAGAATGAACAAAATAATGAAAGACAGATGATTTAACGTAAAAAAAAAAAAAAAAAAGACGTCACAATTGCGACAATGAATCTATGGTAACTTCTTCAACTTTTATGTAATGCGGCTATATACTTTGTGTTAAACATGTGTTTGACTAAGTTTCGAATTAAATGATTTGGTATCCAAACGCGGAGAAAAGTGGCAGTTTAGGATTTCCATAGTTTGGAATCTCTAAGTTTAATGGAAATCGAGTTCTGAAAATTTCCGGAATAATTCATTGGTTTCTAGCATAGAACTTACTCAAAAATTCTATAAACCACTGGCATGACTTGGTGAATTCAAATTCTATTAGGACTTCGAACTCTGCAGATAATCTTGGTCCCTAAATTAGGGAAATTCCTGCTTTATGGTGTAACTCTATTTGATTTCTGTACTATGGATGACGGTTTGGAAAATACTTGTTGATTATATGTTATAATATATATATATATATATATATATTCAACTGATTCCTGAATATTCATTAAATAAATAAACTGCATTCGTCAACTAGAATTTGCTTATATCGTTGTAAATTACTTTCTATACACAAAAATATTGACAACTTTCATAACACTATCGTTACAGGCTCTACTATTTGCTCCTTTCAACTATGACGGTAGGTCACATATGTGGCCAAAATCTTTGTATTTTTGATAATTTCATTTTTGTATGTATCTCCAAAATGTAAAGTCACACAAAGACCAAAAAAGAAGTGCATAACTAGATGTTATAATAAACTTATATAACCAATTTTTAATTTGTGTGTGTGTGTATTTCGCATAACTTTAAAACGATCTACATACAACCATTTTCGAGTTATGTAAGGTACATACACACATACCTACATACAGACGCCCCGAAAAGTGGTTTCAATTCGTAGATATCTCTAGAAAGAGAAGCTTGTATCAAGACCGAAAGTGGAGACTTTGAACTAGACGTCATAACAGTCAGATATAAATTTACAACATTCTGCGATCTTTCGGTTTTTAATTATACATCCATTTTGTAAATCGAGATTACAATAACTTCCTCATACTTTATATAAGGAAGTATAAATACTGACATGTTTCCAAACATAACTCTATCCCAAATTGTTGATGAAAGGCTTGGCACGGGTTTATAAACAAGGCAACTAACAACGTCTAGAACGCCAAAAATAAATAACAGGAAAGCAGACAGCTGTGTACTGAAGACGGTACGCTAAATGCTACCGAAACAGCTGTCTGCTTTCCTGTTATTTATTTTTGGCGTTCTAGACGTTATTATTTGCCTTGTTTATCTATCCCAAATTATCCCAGAAAGTGGATTTTTGGTGTGTGGCCTGGTTAAGTGAATCCAATGCACATTATAAATGGAATTAGGGAAAATCCTAATTCACCCCTTTGAAGCCGGAAGCAAAGAGCACTTCTCCAAAAGTAACGCTGCTCCAAATTATCTAAGGAGGGCATTGTTTTGATGTGCGGCTAATTTAGCTGATTGTTTCGACTATAATTGGTTAGGTTAATTATAATTAAGTTGATAGGTTATAGCGATGACCAAGAAAGAAAACCACCAAATCGGCAACTGGCGGTCCTTAGATAGAATTACATCATTTCTTTTAAATTATCGTTTATTCTTATTTGTTTCAAATCACGGATAAAATTTATTGTTTCTCGAAACTTTGTTAGAAATATGACGTCATTCTTTTTCCTGCTAATTCATCCTTTTTTCATCGTTTTATTCATTCCTCCAAACCAAGAATAAAAAAAATATTTTCTTTATTTCAATACGCTTTTGTAGCTATGGCGTTAGTTTTACATTATCCCCGTGAAACGCAGGATTTTATTATTAAGAAGCCATTATATAGAAATTCAGTTAATAAAAGCAATTTCGATGAAATATTTTTATATGCAATTGTAATCAGACTGAAATAAAGTGATGAAAGTTGTTTAGCGTGTGCCACAAAGCATAGAGCCGCATTGCATAAAAAATAAGTAAGTTACCATAGGTGTTTGAATAGATCTTGTTTCTACTGTAAGTGAGGCTTCTTTTTTCACTAATTTCATAACTGTTCACTTGCACTGGTGCAAGCAGTAAATGACATTCAAAGTCGTGCAATTCTTGTTTTTTCGCTATTTCAAAGTCAAATATTTTTTTGTGCCAGAAGTCAACCACACAAATTTTACTATTTTGGGGTAGTTATTATCAGCATGTATTTACTGAAGTATATACCTTTGTGGTCCACTTCTAGCGCAAGAAGATTTGGAGGGTCAAATTTTAAAAAAAATGCTTTTTTTTAAATTTTGAATGACTTTTGACTTTTGCGCCAAGAGTCAACCATAAGTATTTATGTCCCAATAGTTAGTGTGGAAACAGGAGAATGCAAAATAACTATCAGTACCCTGGTTCACTTCTGGCAGAAAAAGTATTGGCTTTCGTAAATAGGTGTGTTTTTCGTGCATAAAGAACATCTGAAAATTTCAGCAAAATCAAAAATGTCAACTACCCAAACACGCAGAATTTGCCCAATTAAAAAAAAAAAACTGGCTCTTAAAATGAAATATTCACCTCTAATACAAAAAATGTGTTTACAAAAACCTTACAATAATGTCATTTAAGTGTAATTATTATTGTTAACAAATGTTAAGCGCAATCTCTTACACTGTAAGTAAAAATTGCGCAAAATAGTTCTCTTGGTTTTACTACAACCGTTGCTTTAATTTATAGTATAACAACAAAATAGTAATAGATTGTATAGAATGAATAATAATAGAATGCATAGAAGGCGATTTAATTCAAAATTATTCAGCAATAGTTTAGCAAAAAAATAATATTTGAAATATTTATATCATTCTATTGAAATGTACGCAAGCACTCCTAGCTTTACCTTATATAAAGTAAATTTTACGTTTGTGTTTTAGAAGTTCTTCATTTTTGATTGTATATATACTATCAGTATGAGCTTGAAGGAGAAGTACGCCTTAATTAATATAAAAAATCCTTTAAATTATTAATAAAAACATAGCAGTCATAGTAGGAAAATGAATAAGTCAAAAGAAAACAAAATCTATAGAAATACGTATATGTGTTTCAATAACTGAAAATAAGATTTTTTAAAATTAAATTAAGCACTTCAGGTTTATAATAAAAAAATTCATTTTTTTTTTTCAAATTTAATTGATTATGAGAATCATTAAATTATAAGGAATAACAAGAAATAATCAAGATCATTTTTACAAATATTGCAAACCTGTTATTTTAGAACGGTGTCTAATACCATATAAGATTCCATACTCTTTTACATAACTATTCGCATTATATGCTCTAAATCTTTCCCACCTTCCAAATTTATTAATCACTGCTTAGTATAGCTAATCATGCGATAGATATTTTCTGGGTTGTGAAAGAGAATATGTTATTCGAGGTACGTATTTGTGTCTGAAATTTAAAATTATACAAAGGAAAAGAGATAAAATTATATATTTATTATATAAAACTAAATTAAATATGGTTACTATTGCTCTGTTCTTCATTTAGAACAAAATGGTTACTATTGCTCTGTTCTTCATTTAGAACAAAAATATTATTCTTATTATTAGTGTACGCTTAAATTTAAAGATCGCATACTGTTATAAAAAAATGTGCATTATATGTACTGCATGCTGTACCCAAAATATAATTATAAGAAGACTTATTTGTAGAGGTTACTAGACATTTAAATAAGTTAAAAATCCTGTAGTTTAGAATAAAAATGCGCTGTTCTCGTAAATTTCGTTACATGTGACAAGATAAGAAATTACATTAAATTTATACAAAGAAATGAACCATTTTTAATTCAACAAAATATACAGCAAGCTGTTTAACCCATTTTCTTTATTTTAAACGTTTCAACTAAACACAAAAAATTCTTTAAAACCAAAATTTTACAAGGTCTACGTCTTAATTATTTTTTCTCTTTATATATAAATATATATATATATATATATATAAGTTCAGAATTCTTTTACTTCGTAAAGATATATAACTGTTTGGTGGTGTAACAACTTATGTAAAAGAAAGCTTGAGTAAATTTTAAAAAGAATACCTTCTCTTAATTTCCTCGGATTTACGAGAAAAGTTTAGAAATTTTTAATTAACTATAATTTAAATTGTAGATATAAAGCAAATTATATTTACCTCCACACATAATTTTCTTACTTTTTCATTATTGATTTTCGAGTTTAAAAAAGGATAAATTTATATGTAATAAGAAAGAAACAGGTTTTCAGTTTATTAAATTTATTAAGTTTTATTAAGTTTAAGCCTTGGAAAATAATTAAATTTATGAAAGACTTTGTAAACTTTCTTCCCACATATTTAATCATTTCTCTAAACTTTAAACATAAAATCTCATTTGGAAGTATCATAATTCAAATAACTCCTTTAATTATTTTATTATGCTTCACTTATCCAGTTAGCATCTTTTGGATTGATATATAAAAAGTAAAGCTTTGAATATTAAATTTCTAAATAAAGTACTCTTTGTAAAGTATTTAACTTTCGTTTTTAATCATTACCTGTAGTCATCATATTTTTTCTGGTTGTGATTGTGTTCCTCTAATCAATGATCTCACTGCCACGTCTTTTATTAGAGAAATATTTTATCTGCTCATTTATTTATGAACAGCTTAAATTAAATCAGTATGACTAGAATAAATTTAACTTTTCTTTGTGACTCGAACTTCAAATGATAAGTAACTTCTATGAAATTTCTGTGTTTAATAAAATAAAAAATTGAAATATGTTATTCGGAGATAGGAGCATTTAAATATAATGATAATCATTACAATCTAGTTAAAAGTGCTACTTTTTTGTATGCATTAGAAAACTGTTCATTGAAAGTATATCATTTTAGTCAAATTAGTTTATCTTTTTCTGTATTTTTCATTTATTTATTTATTTATTTATTTATTTGTAAAATCCTTTTTACTATATGAGCATCATGAGATTTTCTTTCAAAATAATTAGTATAAAATAAACTTAACATTAATGCATATCTACAATTAGTTTTTAATGTATTTGGATACGAAGATTTACTAAAGCACAAAAGGATTATAGCTAAAACTATATGGCTTGACCTCTTAGTTTCTGCATTTAAATATTTCCTTAAGAAAGAGAAAGAAAAAAAAGATCTGAGGATTCATAAATATGTGTAATAAAACGCTTACAGTGAAATGGAAAATACAAAAGAAAACATTCAACATGTTAATCATAGTAAAGGAAACCCTAGTCAAAAATAGTGGTTATCTTTTGTATGAAAGTATTTTCCCCAATTTAGCTTTACAGCTGCTTAAATTCGGGCCTGTTTAATTATGCAATATGTGTAAAATGGAAAAAAAAAAGTACTGTTAGGTAACTATTTAACATATTTATCAGATAAAATTATCAGTTTATTGTCCAAAATGTCATTTTGAGGAGTTTCGACCGAATATAAGAATGAGGACTTTCACATTCATGACTTTCGTTTGACATTTTAACTGTTTTTCCCATTATATGTAATCCAAATTATATCTCTGGCGGTCACCGAAGTAGGGGAATCTTCCCCTCCATGGAGGATCAAAATTAGGATGGCATGTCTTCAGACCATTTTCAAGAATGTGTCCTAGACCGTGGCCAATTACCCATAGTATAGCACTAGTGCTACGTAAAGCCCACACAATTCAATCTCAACCCATTATATATGCACAAATATAAGTTTAATTATTCTTTAGAGACTCGTTTCTTCAGTGCGCTTTGTGTATTAGGGATTTAAACATGCTCGTCGACCTGTTTATTTATTTATTTATTTTATTTTATTTTATTTTATTTTTTTAAAGCAGTTAATTATATTTTTTCTAATATTCATAAAAATATTCAAATATAAATAAATTGATTTTTAAATTATATAATGAGTTTATGTTTGAAGAAATATGTTTTACATAATTAGCAATATTTGTAATGAATGTTTAAGATTATATGAAAAAATTATTCCGAATCCCACGTAAGCAATTAATAATTTTTTTATTTTCATCTTGGCGTATACGTTTTGGAAATAAAACCATTACTGGAAGTAAGGAATCTTCTTATAAAACTGGAGACAAATGGAAAATTTATAAGAGGACAAGCCACATTACACTTTTGAACTATTAAAATGTAAATTATAATTTTGATTTATACAGATTTTTATTTATTTAATAAAAAAGTTATGTATTCTCGCAAACATACACAGATTTTTGCATGCTTAAAATAAAGACACCAGTATTCGCCAGCCCTAAAACTTTCACCAGTGTTCACTACCCTCACAAAAGACATGTTAAAATAACCGTTAATTAACATCTATGAATTTGAATCAGCTCGAGCTATATTCTCCTGTTCTAGGGAATCTAGCGCGGTGGCTTGAAATTCACAGTTGTTATTAAACGCATGTGTTAACATGTCTTTTGTGAGGGTGCGAACACTGGTGCAAATTTTAGGGATGGCGAACACTGGTGTCTTTACTTTATTTCCTTTTCCGGAAAGCTCCTTATAACACTTGAACCTATTTAAACGGATTTACTTACTTAAACATCGTCTTCTATTTCTGCTATTATTAACCCTTTCATGCGCGGTGGGATATATTTATCCCACCTAATTTCATTTCCCAACTGCAAGAATTCATCCCAGAAATTTTTTTGAAAAAACTTACGTTTTTAACATATCAGAAAAGACCGGTTTTTTAAACCTTAAAATTCAAAATTTCTTTGACTTTAATTTAATTCACGAATTCCGGTGGCAGTGTAATTTAAAGGATCCGAAATGTCTTGCGCCGGAAAGGGTTAAAGCAAATATAATTTTTAACTCACAATTTATTTTTAAAAATTTGACTTTTTCTCTATTTTCATGCTAATAATACTAATAGAGATGAAAAAGAATTTTTATCATATTTAATAAGACAGTCACCTTCATAAGGAAAAATAAATCTAATAAAACACTTCTGAATCTAATACAGAAAGAGTTTTGTGAATTATGAGCTGACATTAAGAAGCATATAAATCAACTAAAAGCAATCAATACACGGGAATCTGTTGCTTTAGATATGCACATTTAAAATAGAGTGAAAAATTACAAGATCCGTTTTAATCACATAAATTTATGAATATCGTTAAAGCCATTTGTATGCTGTATTTAACAACTTAAAAAATTAAAAATGTTAAGTGAAAGATTTATTTTAAGACTTAAGATTGTGAAGTAAAACTGATTATTTATTATATGGAAAGGATATTTAAAAAATTGGATTGAAATTAGAATTTACTTTTTTTTTTTTTTTTTTTTTTTTTTTTTTTTTACATTTAGGTAATTACGTAATTTGAATTTAATATTTAAATATATTATATTTTTAATTTTGCATTTATTTTCAGTGCAATTTCTAAGTCAATTTATGAAAACGGGGTATGGGATCTTTCGAAATTATCAGTAAGTAGATAAAGTGTTAAATTATTCAAATATGATTATCGTTTCAAGTAATTTCCTTAATAAAAATTCCAGCAGGGCTATGAATTGCGATGGCATGTCTCCTCATCACTCTTAAGGGTGAGTACCAAACCGTCGCCAATTGCCCATCGCGAAGCACTAGTGCGACGTAAAAATCTAACCAATCAACCAGAATGACTATGATTATGTTGAAAAAGTACATTCATTCAATTTTGAAATTGAACATAGGAACATTTGAAATAGGTTGTAAGAAAAACAGTCTATGAAGCACGTTTTAGAATTATAAAAAGCTTGGAAATGCATGCTTCCGAAATATCATTAACTTAAAAACGGCGAGGAGTATTACAACAAATTTTGTGTCTAATTGTCGAAAAATGAATTTGCACCTTAAAGTTAAACTGGTTCCAGAATTACATCAGACCAAACTTGAGAGTTAATTTTCTTATCTCCAAATACGTACAAGATAAGGAAGAAATCTGTAATAAAGTACCTGAGCGTCTTTGAATCAGAGCGAAAACTCACTTTGCGATATATAATGCTAAGAAAATATCATGTAAAACGCATGGACAGTCGACATCAAAATTATTGAAGCTTCAGCAATAATTCGTTTTTAAAAGATGTGCACCTAATATGTTTTGTTAAGTAAATATTTCTCGAATCATGATATTAGTCTTTAGGCTGTTTATAAAAAAGTAAGTTGATGATAAAAATTAATGATCAAACTGAAAAAATATATATATGAAAAATGTGGATGTGTGCTTTAATAATTTTGCTGCCGACTGTAAGTGTAATTTCGATTTGCGAGATTTCTGATGTTGCAAAACTTGACGAAAGTAAAGAAGATTAACTTAAAAATCTAGTAGGCGGCTGTCTATACAGTCGACAGCAAAATTATTGAAGCACTATAAAAAATTCCTACTTAAAAGATGGGCACCTAATACTGTTTTCTGAAGTAAATATTTGTCGAGTCATGATCTTAGTTTTATACTGTTTATAAAAAAGTAAGTTCTGATAAAAATTTGCGAAATGGTAGTGCATGCAACTCGCATTCAAAATGACTCGTATTCAATGTGATGGCTCTGAAATTAAAGATGCCTCTACAGTCTGATTTGAAAAGTATCACTAGTATTGCAAATCACTTGAAATTATTCTATTGTGCAAATTTGTAATAAAATATTATAGATATTTTCTTGGGTTGAGTTGAGTGGATTTAATGTCACACTATAGCTACGCAGTGCGAAATTGGCGACGATCCCGCCTAGGGGTATTTTGGAGACATGTCATCATAATTTTGATCGTCTGCAGAAAGAATAGTTCCACCACTTCTGTAAACCCCAGAGGTTTTAATTTTGGAACATGGAGAATAATATAGCCATGAAGGATTTTGTGTGCTCCAACCATCATTAATGAACTATTTGCTTGGGACTTCAATAAAAAAAAAATGTTCCATGAAGTTTCCCGTTAAAGATCCTAGTCCTGTAGAATGTTAGTAATAATGCATTCTGACAACTGATATACAAGGATTTAATGTACAAGGGGATTCTAATTTATGGTAAACACCAGTGCAAGGCTTTAACAATGGCAATTTTGTTTAGGAAATGTTTTCATCTCGATTTATATCCGTTATGAGATTTATCCTTTACTAATTTTGTAATACCTTTGTTCTGCGTTAAAGATAATAGCTTCACCGTTTTAAAATAATAGATGTGGAATATTATGACTTTAGCGGGCATCTAGGATTTCATTAAAAAAAAGCCTTCTATGCTAGATTTCACAAAATGACTCACATGTGTAAAATGATAAATTCTATTCATAAGATAATAAATGATTTTATTAAATATAAATAAAAACATTATAACATGTGAAATGCAAATTTAAAAGACGTTTGATTTTTAAAAATTAAAATAGAAAAAGTATTGCGCGTTTCTTAACTTGTTTATAAAATTCCTTTTCTTTTACGATGGTTTGATAAAATTGCAATTTTCTTCGTACAATATTTAATAACTAATATTTTACGATTTATATATATATATATATATATATTTAGTGTTAGGTGACATGATTGTATATATTACAAGTTACAACATTAATAGCATTACTAAAACATTTTTATTACTTTCGTTTACTTGCCTATTCATAGTCTTATATTTGTGAAAGTATTTCAATAAGCATAGATATAATTATGCAATTAGCATAGAAGCCAAGAAGTTTCCAAAATAAAATTACCGCTGTCGGCATAATAATTATAGTACAAGATGTTACCTTAAAATACTAGCTTATGCAATTGTCTATGGTCAATTAATTTCTAAATTGGAACTTTACAATGTTATATGGCTTTCCAAACTGAAGTTCAATTATTCAAGTTTAATAGCTGAATCGTTTCACAATTTAGATTAATGTGCTTTAATGTTAAATAGATGTATTAAATAATATGACACGATTCACTTTAGTCTCGAAGCATTAATAAAACATATTTATGAGTTTGTTTTTTTTCAGCCTAATTATACGTAACAGTGTTTCAAATACAGTCGGTAACAAAAGTGTCCGAACACTAGCAAAAATTCCTATGTAAAAAAAGTACACTTCATATGGTTTTGTTAAATAAATCCTTGTCGAATCCTGTTCTTAGACTGACTAAGAACAGGATTCGACAAGGATTTATTTAACAAAACAGTATTAAGTGTACTTTTTTTATATAAAAATTTTCGCTAGTGTTCGGACACTTTTGTTACCGACTGTACCCTAATAAAAATAATTATAACCACGAAATTCACGTAAATTTAAAGATATTTCTAACTGAAATGACTACTATAGCATAATTTATTTATGAGTTAGATTAGTCTACAACCTATTAATTTTTAAATTTTAATTATTTATGACGCGAAGGAATTTGTTCCTCATATCTCTCTTTTTTAGTTTTATACTTCATACAAATTAATATTTTATAGGATTATGCAAGATATAACAAAAACTTCGAATTGTGCTTTAATTCTTGATATATTACAGATATGGGGACAAAGTAAATTAATAAAATGTTCAAAATAAGGTATGGCTGGTTGGTTGGTTAGTTTTACATCGCACTAGTGCTGCGGAATGGGCAATTAAAATAAGGTATGAAAAAAAAATGATCCGACATTCAGTTTCCAAAAAGTTACACTTTTTAAGTTTTTATCAGAAAATTTTTATTTCAATTCGAAAGATTTTATTTTCTGTCCAACAAAATCATTAGAAAAAACTGCATATCGGTATCATTAAAACCAACTGAATTATGATATAGAGAAAAAATTGACTTGTGCCATGGCGACCAAACGTCCCCATTTTGTGGGGGACAATCCCCACATTTTGTCTTTTGTTTTTATTTTTAATAATTTTCTAAGAAAAGTTTTTGTCACAAATTATAATTTGAAACTGACGATTTTGCAATTTTTATAACTACTACTTTTGTCTTATTTTGAAATTGAAGACACCGCACTAATTTGTCCACAATTTTTCTTTGGGAAAATTTGATCGCTTTGCCGTTTAGAGGATGCTTCTTCTTTAAAAATAAGGACAGTATACAAATTGATAATGGATATTTTTAGATAAAAAATACAATAACATGTGAAAAAAGAGAGAGAGAAGAAAGGAGAATTTTCTAAATGCATTTAATTAAAACATTAAAACCTAAATGGAGAAAGATAATCAGTAATCTTGCCAATGCGCGCCGCATGACCCATCTATTTCATTTTTTTTTTTTTTTTTTTTTTTTTTTTTTAATGCAGACATTTTAAAAAAATATATTTTAAAGAAAACTCTCGATTGTTCTTATATTCTAATAAAATAAGAATTTAAACAGACAAATACACAGAATATATATTTACAGCTTCTAATTAAACATATTCTCAACTTGACTCTATCCTCTCATTGGAGGATCAAAATTGTGATTGCATGTCTCCGGAACCATCAGTAGGGGTGAGTCCCAGACCGTCGCAAATTGCTCATAGTGTAGTACTGGTACGACTGAAAACCCACTTAACCTCAACTCGAGTCTTGCACATTTGATATTCTGCACATCGGGTTGGTTGGGTGGGTGGGTTTTACGTCGCACTAGTGCTGCGCAGATGGGCAATTGGCGACGGTCTGGGACACACCCCTAGAGGTGGTCCTGAGACATGCCATGACAATTTTGATCCTCCACGGAAGGGCTGCACATCGGGTATAATCACATGCAAATGCGTGTTGTTTTGTAATTTATATATAATTGGCAACTTTTATAATATAAGTCTTTATAATGTCTTTCAATACTTAATTGTAATTATATTCAATTATGATAAATCGTATTTTTTTTTTTCTTTTTATAACTTTGTTAACTGTTTTTAATTTTTGTTCTAGTCCTTTTTTTACATGAATCTTGTTTCGTATTAATTACTCTATTTTTTTTTTTCGTATAAATTAACATCCAAATGGATGCTATTTGGTGAAATAGTATTTACAATGTGCTACATAAATATATATATATTTTCACTTCTTACTTCTTATTTTCACTTCTTACTGGGCCGCGGTAGCCCAGTCGGTAGAGCGCCGGCCTCGTAATTGGAAGATTGCGGGTTCGGTACTCGAGGCCGCAAAGTCATGTTCCCATCAAAAATTATACCTCTAGCTCTAGGGGGTCACCGAAGCGGGAGAGCCATCCCTTCCGTGGAGAATCAAAATTGTGATGGCATGTCTCCGGATCACCTCTAGGGGTGTGTCCCAGACCGTCGCCAATATCTCATCTGCGCAGCATTAGTGCGACGTAAAACCCAACCACAATCATTATTTATCTCTAAGAGTTGTTGTTAGTGGTATTAATTTTACACGATCTCATATTTCACTGTCTCAGAAACAATTCAATACATTCTGCTCTGTTGCAAGTTTTTTGGGCAATATCAAAGATTTTTTTTTCTTCATTTATTAATTGTTTTTATAGTTCTTACTTTCTATAAGGCTTTATTAACATTTGTAATATTTTATTGATACTGTGTAGATTTTCATCATTATAATGGTGAAATAATATATATACATATAATTCACTGGTATATCAATAAAAGTATCTGTCCAAAAAAAAAAAAAACACTTATGTATTAAAAAAATAATAATAATAATAAAAGGCAATAAAAAATGTGGAGAATGTGTGAGCAGATGTTTGATTAAGGAGGTTGGGTGGCGTTGTTGGTTAGATGGTTGGGTGGGATGATGAATTAAACTCAAAAGAAAAAAAATGAAGGAAGTATTGCTGCATTTAATTTTATTCCAAAATTTAATACTTGAATTAGAAAAGTTAAAATTATGGAACAATTAAAACTAAAATATAAATCTTTCATAGATTACATGCAAAATGCCTAAATGAATTAAGTAAATAGGATTCTCAAAAAAAAAAGGGGGGGATAATTAAATTGTCCTTAAAACTAAAAACAAATTAAATAAAGTTATAGCGTAAATAAAAATCAAAATTCACCATCTTGTTAAGTCTAAACTCTAGGGATTAGAATTTTATTTGTTAATACTTTTTTTAGCTGATTATGACTACTTTAAAATTAAAGTTAACATTTTAGCCTTTTTGTATTTCTGACATGCATTTATTGTATTAGCTCATAGATAAAACTTAATTGAATATTGGAAACTAGGTTTATTACTTTGGTAAAATGGATTATATCATACTCTCTGGTTATTAATTTCGATGTATTCCGTTAAGCATAAAATCTCAGCTTTTTTGTGTTGAGGCTAATCTCATCTCTGAAACTCACTTTAGTGATGAAAAATTTAAGTTATTAAAAATTGCAATAGATGGCAGCATTAAGCAGAAAGAAAATGAGAAATGAATTAAGTTACTATAATTTTTAAAAATGTGATAAAGATGGCAGCACTAGCAATAACCATAATATCAATAGTTTCACAGTTAAATAAAGTTACACGGTCAAATTTCTGAAAAAGAGTAAATCTTCTTTAAACAATGAATAATAATAATAAATAAATAAATAAATAAATAAATAAATAAATCTTAGTGTTAAAATTAAAACTAAGGGCTAAAATTAAAACTAAGGTTAGATTAAAAATTAATAGGTTGGAAATTGGTTATTAACTAATTTATCAAGGAAAGATACAACTCAACTCTTAAAAAGCCATTTTCTTCTGTTTACGTTCTCCGTTTTTGCTCGTGTTTTGATTTTATTTTTTTCTGGTTGGTGTTTCAATACATCAGGACACATTATGTCTAAATTATATCTCTTTTAATTCAAGGTAAAAAAAAAAAATCTTGAAGGTTTAAGTTATGATTTTGTTATTGATGATTTTGTTATTGATTTTGTTAGTTTATGATTTTGTTATGTTTTGTTTAAGTTATGATTTTGTTTTTTTTATTTATTTTGTTACCTAGAAACAAAATAAAACTATCAGAACTAAAGGATATTTTTATCCAAATCCTTTGCACATATGCTGTAAAATTTTTTTCTGTGAATATCTTATATATTAGGGAAAGGATATTCAACATAAATAAACGCATATTTGAACACGCATTTAAATATCATTAAACTTTTTTTAATGAATATTCTTTCAGGTATTTACTTTTCATAAATATTATTACCAAATGAAGGCACATTTCAACCATCGTTATGATTTACGGTTTAAATAATTCATTATATATATTACCAGCAAAGTAGATTAAACGACACGGAAAATTTAATCGCTGGATAAGGAACATATTTTTATTCAATGCCCATTAATCAGTTTAAATGCTAAGTGGGAAATAAAGAGATATTTAAGCGAAAGAGTGGCTATTAATTATTCTTAGTCCCGTCAACTTTGAGACAGTCAGCATTTTACTAATTATCTTCAAATTAAGCAGCAAATTAATTCTGCAATAATCAATAGAGAAAAATCTGTTGCTGCTGTCTTTAACGATAAAGACTTTGATCGTGTCATATGTTTCTTATGATCACACATCTCAATATGGCCCACTATTTTTTTTTCTTTCAGAATCTTGATTACCATAAGTAATTGAATTAATAAAAGGAAAAGAATAATTGCCTTTTCACCAATTAACTACTTTCTTTCACATGGAACTTATTATTTTGAACATATAACCATGAAATTTTGTGTTGCACAGATGTTCTCCAAAGTTAACTACAATTAATAACTGTAATTGTTCGACTGTAACATAAAAAGAAGGAATTAACAGTTTTTAGATTTTGTAGTTCCTGAATCAATAATAAGTATAATAAAATATGTTTCCCAAAATGTATCGCAATTATTTTATTTTTATAGCTTAATGATTTTTTTTTCTATCTAAAAAGAAGTTTTAGGAGATGTCGAAATATTTTTTTCATAAGCTTAAAAAAATTTCACAAGCTTTATTCTTTATGATATTTGAACTAATGCAATTATAAATATTATTTAACAGAACGCTAGGATACGCATGATATACTATAAGAAAAATAGTGATCTTTACGTTTTTACTAAAAAATAGTAACCTTTAATTGCAGTTTTAAAGGCGATAGATACGGTTGTCTGAACGTCTTAAATTTATCGTTCTATAATATCAGTAAGTTAAAAAAATAACCTACTTAAAAGAGAAAAAAAAAAAAAAGTATATTTTTATTCTGGAAAATGATTTCCTTTTCCATAAATTAATGTATTTTTACAAGATACCATTCAAAAACTGGCTGGAGTAAAAAATATATGTAGAGTAATGGCAGAAAATATGGAATAGTCGGGTAAAATGGTATACCGTTATATCTCAGCTGTAGGGTGCTCCAAACTACAAATTACCATACAGATAAGCTAGTGAAGCTAAAACGTGAACCAGGGTGATAGTAGCACAATTACCCTACAAATATGAGTCGCTGGCTCATCAGCAGCTAATGGTTCACGCGATTGGCACTTAGATAGTTGGGATAGTTGCAGTTGGTCCAACGTCTTTTTTTCCCCTCTGTTGTCATTTTATTTGTTGGGGTAGCAATGATTGGCCCACTATAATGAACAACGTTATGAGTCCAACGAAAACTGATGTGTTAAATTTGCATATGACAGCTCGTTTCTAAACATTGCGTAACTTCAAAGAAAAACTATAATTTTATTACTCGCATTAAAATTGTTAGATATGTAACCGTAACTGTATATATATATGTAAGGTATGTAACCGTAACTGTATGAATAAGATGTAACCGCCACTGCGTGGCAACAGTCAGATTGACTGCAGCTGCTCTTAAATAAAGAAGCAATAGATATAACATGGCGCAGCCGAGCGTCGAACCAGAACTGTTCCGAAATTAATTTTCGAATAAATCCTGAATGGATTCTTTAAAAGTTCCAAGAGGTTTGGACCTCTCCGGTAATATCGCCGAAGCATGGCGAAAGTTTCGACAGAACTTTGAAATTTATTTAAAGGCAGGAGGCCATACAGAGAAAGATGACGACGTCAAAGTAGGAATATTATTAAATTGCATTGGTGAAAATGCCGTCGAACTCTATAATACATTTGAGATAACAGATGAGCAGAGAAATACCTTAGCGGATGTCCTGAATGCCTTTGAGAACTATGCAAATCCACGCAGAAATGTTGTGATCGAACGCTATGTATTTAATAGCAGAAATCAAGAACAGTTTGAAAATTTTGATGAGTTTCTAACAGATTTAAGAAAACTAATAAAATTCTGCGAATATGGAAATTTATCTGACAGTATAATTCGGGACCGCATTGTAATTGGAACGAAAGAAAAACAGCTTCAAGAACGTCTATTAAGAGAATCGGATCTAACACTCCAAAAGACGATTGACATTTGCCGAGCAGCAGAATTAAGTAAAAAACAGTCTGAAGTAATACAACGGAAATCAGAAGTAAATATTCTAAACGAAACGAGTACCGTAGCAGACGCTGTGTCTCTACTAGGGAAAAATAAACAAGCAAAAAATAAGACTTCGAACAATTCGACGTCGCGAACGCAGACAGCTGCTGGAAGTGAAAATAAAAAAGAAAAGATTTATCTGTGTAAAAAATGTAATTATAATCATGTTAGAGGAAAGTGCCCAGCTTTTGGAAAAAGATGCAAAATTTGTGATAAGTTAAATCACTTTGCTAGTGGGTGTAGAAATAGGTTTAACTCCAAGAGAGTTAATAATATAGAAAAATGTATTTTTGTAGATTCAGTGCTGTGTGCTAAGGACTCAAGCTGGATACAATCGCTAAAGGTAGGAAATAAAATCTTATCAGTTAAATTAGATACTGGTTCGTGTGTAAATATAATACATAATGATTTACTTAAATCGTTAAAATGTAATTATTCCTTAAGCCCTACTGAGATTATTTTAGAAGCGTATGGTGGTAATTTAATTAAACCCCTAGGTATAGTTAACTTAGAGTGTAAAATGAATAATTGTACTAAATATCTAGATTTTATTGTTGTAAACTGTAATAATTATTCTAAAACATTGTTAGGATTACCTAGTTGTATTGAATTGGGTTTGATTAAAAGAGAAAAAGTAGATTCTACTGAAATAAAAAATAAGGATGAATTTATTGAGAAAAATAAAGATGTTTTTCAGGGGTTAGGAACATTTAATTTAATGTGTTCTATTAAAATTGATGAAAATTCTAAGCCAGTAGTTAAACCCCCCAGAAGGATTCCAGAATCCTTAAAACCAAAATTGAAAGAGAAATTAATTGCTCTTGAAAAAGATAAAATTATAAGTAGGGTAGAGAATCCAGATGGATGGATTAATAATTTAGTTATAGTAGAGAAACCTGACAAGTCAATTCGAATATGCTTAGATCCACAGGATCTTAATAAAGTTATTAAAAAAGAATGTCATTTAATACCAACGATTGAAGAATTAATGCCTAAGTTATGTAATAAATCTGTGTATAGTGTGTTTGATTTAAAGGATGGATTTTACCAAATTAAATTAGATGAACCTTCTGGTAAATTATGTCAGTTTAGTACTCCCTTTGGTTGTTTTAAATTTAACCGCCTTCCGTTTGGTTTAAATATTGCACCTGAATTGTTTCAAAAAGCTAATGAAAAAAATTTCGGTGATATACCTGGTGTGATTATTTATTTTGATGATATGTTAATTTGTGCAAATTCTGAAAAGGAGCATGATGAAATTGTTCTTAAAGTATTAGAAAGAGCAAGAAAATTAAATGTAAAATTTAATCCTAAAAAGTTACAATATCGCGTTAATGAAGTTAAGTATTTGGGTCATGTATTTAATAAAAATGGAATTAAACCAGACCCTGAACAGGTTAAAGCTGTAATGAATTTACAGGCACCTAGTAATAAAAAAGAGTTGCAAAAAACTTTAGGATTAATTAATTATCTAAGGAAATTTATTCCTAACATGTCAGAGGTAACTGCTCCTTTGAGGGAATTGCTCAAAACATCCGTAGTATTTGATTGGCTACCAGTGCATACTAAAGCTCTTAATGAACTTAAAGAAAAAATAAGCACAGCCCCTGTACTTGGTGTTTTTGATTCTAATAAACAAATTGTATTGCAATGTGACAGTTCTAAAAGTGGACTAGGGTGTTGTTTGTTACAAGAGGGACAACCGATTTCCTATGCATCACGTGCTTTGTCTGAGGCTGAGCAGAACTTTGCACAAATCGAAAAAGAGTACTTAAGCATAGTATTTGCTACTAAAAAGTTTCATAATTATATTTATGGTAGAAAAATAACTGTTCATACTGATCATAAACCCTTAGTATCAATTCATAATAAAAGTGTTGTAAATGTTTTATCTAGTAGGTTACAAAGAATTAAATTAAAGTTACTTAAATATGATCTTGATGTCTCTTATGTACCAGGTAAGCAAATGTATGTTGCTGACCTATTATCTAGATCTTATCTTAATGAATATGATACTGATGATTTTTTAAAAGAAATTGTTCATTGTGTAAAAGCTACAAGGCATATGCATGTAACTGATAAAAAATTAAATGAGTTTAAGAAATGTACCTTAAAAGATCCAGTATTAAATAAATTAGTAACTTATTGTAAAAATGGTTGGCCTAACAGTAAAAAAGATGTTACAGACAATGTGAGATTTTATTATAAATTAAGACAGGATCTTTTTGAAGAAGATGGAATAGTCTTTTATAATGGTAGAATAGTTGTTCCTGTTGATCTTAGAAAAGAAATGCTTAATAAAATTCATGATGGACATTTCGGAATAGAAAAAAGTAAATCTAGAGCTAGAGTAATTTTTTATTGGCCTAATATGGGAAATGATATTGAAAATTTAATTTCTAAATGCTCTGTTTGTGAAAAGTACAGACCAAAAAATTGTAAAGAACCACTCATTTCACATGACATTTTGTCATTACCGTTTGAAAAAATAGGGTGTGACATTTGTGAATTTAGGAAAAATAATTACTTAGTCTTAATAGATTATTTAACTAAGTGGTTAGAAATTGTTCCCTTAAATAATAAACAAGCAGATGAAATAATTGGGAAATTAGAAGTGATATTTAGTTCGCATGGAATTCCTAAAATTCTAGTCGCAGATAACATGCCCTTTAATTCGTATCAATTTAGAAAGTTTTCATCAGAATGGGATTTTGAAATCGTAAATAGTAGTCCGAGATACCCGAAATCAAACGGTCAAGCCGAAAGCGGTGTAAAAATTGCTAAAAATATGTTGAAAAAATGTTATGAATCTAATCAGGATATTAACAGTGCGCTCTTAGAATATAGAAATACGCCCATAAAAGGGTTAAATTTTTCTCCCGCTCAAGCCTTAATGAGTAGACGAACACGAACTAAATTACCAATAAATAGAGAATTATTAAAGCCAGAACTCCAAACAAACATCAGAAATAAAATTGTAAATAAACAAAACTTAAGTAAATTCTATTATGATAGAACGTCTAGACCCTTATCGGAAATTTCAAATAATCAAAATGTTTTGATTCGTTCTGGAAATCAGTGGGAAAGAGGCATAGTTATTAAAAGAGATAAAAACCCTAGAAGCTATTGGGTAAGAAATGAAAAAAATAACATTTTAAGAAGAAATAGAATTGATTTAAAACCTTCTTATAATGAGACAATTTTTGAACAGGATTTTGAAGTGACTGGTTCTACTTCTACTAACAAAGACTCTGTAAATATTAATTTGAATGGTAATGGTTCTAATAATGATATTTCAAAAAAGAAATCGGACTCTAAACAATACATTACCAAATATGGTCGTATAATTAAGCCCCCTAACCGGTACGGGGTAGTAAATAAGTAATTGTTTTTGTAACAAAGTAAGTGTTCTTGTGTATTTGTTTGTTTATATTTGTATCTTCCTTTTTTTTATTCATAGTGTAAATATTTTAATAACAATTTTTGTGTGTCATTCTTTGTAAAAGGGGAGATGTTAGATATGTAACCGTAACTGTATATATATATGTAAGGTATGTAACCGTAACTGTATGAATAAGATGTAACCGCCACTGCGTGGCAACAGTCAGATTGACTGCAGCTGCTCTTAAATAAAGAAGCAATAGATATAACAAAAATAACATTGAGGATGTTGACTATTTGCAAAAAAATATAAAATTAGCAAAAAATAAATATCATAATGTATTGCCAAAATAAAATACTGCATATTGGGCAACGGTTTGCCAACGATTGTGCCGTCGATCTAGCCAACGGCCATTTATAATCGTTGGACAACAAAAAACCCATTGTTGTTTCAATGTTGTTCCATATAAATTTTGTTTGCGGGGTAGGGTCAACGGAGGGAAACTATGAACTGCTACATGTGTTAGGTACATGATTAGCAATTTTGATATAAAATTGTTTTTCTATTTCGTGAGTAGTAGCAGGTTAGTATGTAAAGTTGTTATTTTTCTTCGATTTTTATGATTTTTGAATACACAAAATCATACTCAAAACATCCAGAGCTATTCTTCAAAGAAATAAAATTATTTTTTTTTAAAGTTCAAATATGTACTTTTCCAAACACATACATATTCAAGTACTAATAAAAATTTACATACTGTAATTCTGAAATAGCAGTATGAAATTATTAAATATTTAACATTGTTAAGTTTTAAATAACACAGTCAGAAGAACACTTTTTGTAGCATACAACTATTTACTTTCTCTTACCCATAAGGTAGAGAAAGTATTGTTTTTGGGTCAAATTTTCAAATGCGAGATTTTGTTATATTTACATGTTTTGAGGTCCCCTGAATACGAAAATCATGTTTTTAGCAAATGGTCTGTGTGTGTCTGTGAGTGTGTGTCTGTTATCAGCATATCTCAAAAACAAATTATGGCAGAAAGTTCAAACTTGGTATTCTAAATGTGTATCATATACGGATGCTACAGTAAGTTTTTCATTAAGATCAAGCAAATGGTTCGTCTACAGGGTCAATCAAGAGAATTCTAGTACATTACGTCTATGGGGGAAATTGCAGGTAAGTAGAGTTTAACGTCTATAGACTGCACTAAACCAAATGAAACGAATATATATTTTTGTAATAGAGATAGTTAACTGGGAAAAAAATTATGCATTCAGGAGCCTCGCCTCCCCCCTGGGGGGGAAGTCCCCCCTCGAGGGGAGTAAATTTTCATGATGGGTATCATTCAAAAGAGCTTGCGAATACCTTTAAAACGAATGATTGAACTGTAAATCTGTGATAATTTAAAACAAAGTTATAGATTTTTTTTTTAATTTTAACGAAAAAAAAAAAACTTAGAAAGAAAAAATCGTATATATACATATATATATATATATATTAAATATTGAGAGTAAAATGGACTTTTTTTGGATATTTAGTGTTACACTACCTCTCTAATATGGAAATCGTCTGCATTATCATAAAAAATAATTTTTTTAAGTAATAATTTTAATCTGCATTATCATAAAAAATATTTTTTTAAATAATAATTTTAATAAATTATTTTTTAAAAACAGAATTATTTTTTAATAACCGAATGAAATTCTATATAAATGTAGGTGCATTAATGAAACGGGGGGTTGAGGGGGCGGTAGCCCCCTCACACAGAACTAATTATCGTATAAAACTCTTCTGAAGCCTAATTTGAATTGTTTAGCATAGGTTTACATGACAGTTCTCGTTATCTTACCTCTTAATCTGCAACCTGTATTTATAGTATTAAATTTCAGGGTAAGAGAAAGTCGTGTGAGTGACACACCAGATTATTTGGTTTATCAAGGTTCAGATTTTTCTTTGGAGTTAAGTATTACGAATTTCGTAATCTATTTACAAAGCTGTAAAATGAGTAAAAACCTAGTGTTATTTGCAGTATGGGAGTTGAGCTATTTAGTAGTCTAATTCCTACAAACGTATTTGTACCAACAGGTAGTTGAGGTTGATTTATTCTCCAAGATGGGGATTCGGGTAATTTGGAATATCAACTATTTTATATTAATTGTGATTTTTTAGAACTTGAATGTTAATAATTTTCTCAATACTGTTTGTTTTCAATAATAATTTAAAAATAAAATGTTAATATTGCAGTTATTCATAATCTTCTGTAAAAATACCATCCTAATTCTATATTATTATTTAAGGAAATGTGTATTATATATTTATCTTCATAAGTATTAAATATTCCCTGCTTGGTGCATATTACCTGAAAATAGTTCTTTTTTTCTCTTAACTAAAATGTCTGAATTTTAATTCTACTTTTTTTTGGGGTAACATAAAAATATCAAAGCACATTAACAATACCTAAAAATTCGTAATTATCGGTTACACAATGATACAAAATCAGTTTATTATGGTGAGTTCGAGTAGAAAGGGTATTCCCTATTCACCTACTTTCATCTATATACATTTATGAAAAACTAATTTTTTTTTACTTATTCTTTCTATTTTTTTTCCGCTAAATATTATAAAATCAGATTTCATAAAAGCGCGAAAAGAAACAATGCTTTTTAATTTATAAGGTTCGAATAATTAACGTTAATCATTTAAATAATATCTATTGTTATATCTAAAAATTAAAAATATTTTAATTTAAAATTAATAACACATTTCGATAAATTTTCATTGAGAAACTATCTGAGAAACAATAATAATTTTAACATTACAAATGTAGAATGCATGCTACACAGTATTTAACGGTGAACGTAATACTGGAGTTTGACTAGGATTGACACTTTTAAATTAATTCCAGGTGAGTAATAGTTGAAGCAGCAATGCCAATTAGACTAATATTAGAGATTATGGTACTAACAATTGTGATTAGTAATACATTAGAGCTGTAATTTCTATTAGTATGCATTTATAATATTATAATCTAAGCGACAAAGGTGAACATTTCTATATCAATAGGAACTTGGAAAAGTAATTCATTTAATGTAAGATTGAAAAAAAAATGTCGCAGTTTTTTAATCTATTTTTTAATATTTTTCTTATAAATTCCGTACATCATATGTATATATATCTTTATATATATATTTCTTTTGTGCGTGTGTATGTCACTGAACTCCTCCTAAACGGCTGGACTGAGTTTAATGAAATTTTTTGTGTGTCTTCAGGTGGATTCGAGAATGGTTTAGATTTACAAATGAAAGTTGTAACTTAATTAGTTCTTTCTTAATTAATTTTTAACCAACTCTTTCAACAACTTTTCCACCTAGATGGCGTGAGTTGTCGTAAACACGATGTCAGAATTTATTTAATGTTGAAATGAATAATATTATAGTTTTAAAAAATTAAAGAACACGCTTTTATAGAAATGTGAACTAAAAAGCACGAAATATCTATCTCAGTATTAAAATTCAGGGTTCGTGTGAGTGACACACCGTTATATTTACATACATTTAAATCTGTAATTAAAATAACTTGGAATTAACAAAAACCATTTTAAAAAAATCTACCCTAACGGGGATCGAACGCTGGACCATTAGATTCGTAGCGCGGCGCCTTATTGCTCCCAGAGAAGTTACAAACAAACAAACATACATACATACAGGTGAAGCTAATAAAAGCGTGTTAAAAATGAATTTTTAACCGTATCTTACGAAGTGTTTAAAATATTTTTTCAAAATTAATATTTTTAGAATCGTAACCGTATCTTACGAAGTGTTTAAAATATTTTTTTTTTTCAAAATTAATATTTTAGAATCGTAAACACGATGTCAGAATTTATTTAATGTTGAAATGAAAAATGAATTTTTAACCATAAGTGTTTAAAATATTTTTTCAACGTTAAGATTGTTAAAATGTTAAAATTAGTTAAAATGGTATATTCTTTTAAAAAATTCGTCAATATCCGACGGAGTTATTTTATTTTAAAATGAAAAATGAATTATTATTTGTGCAGATGGAAAATGTACTAAAAGTTTTCCGAAAAATTTCACGATCACAAATGTTGACGGATATCCAATATATCGTCGAAGAATTCCCGATAATGGCGGACAATCTTATCATCTATGGCGGTCATCTATGTCAACAACATAGATATTGACATTGATAACCGATGGGTGGTCCCATATTCGCCTCTGCTGAGCAAAACATTCAATGCTCATATTAATGTTCAGTTCTGCAGTTCAGTGAAGAGCATCAAATACATTTCCAAGTATGTGAATAAAGGCAGTGATATGGCTGTATTTCGAGTTGAAAATACCAATGTGAATGCTCCTCCGGTGAATAACAACGATGAAATAACACTTTACCAAATTGGCCGGTACGTGAGCTCCAATGAAGCTGTTTGGCGTATCTTTGGTTTCCCAATTCATGAACGGGATCCAGCAGTTCATCATTTAGCCGTCCATCTTGAAAATGGCCAGCGCGTATATTTCACGAGCGAGATAGCGATTGATCGTGCTATAAATCCACCAAAAACTACACTCACCGAATTTTTTGAATTGTGTAATCGTGCGGATGCTTTTGGTGCTTTTGCACGGACATTACTCTATTCAGAAGTACCATGCTATTTCACATGGGCTCCAACAAAAAAATGGATGCCCCGCAAGCAAGGCACGCCGATTGATGCATGTCCCGGTTTATTCAAATCAAACACCTTGGAACGAGTATTTACGGTCAATCCAAGGCAGACTGTGTCCTTTTATCTTCGACTGTTATTGGTTAATGTCATCGGCCCTTTGTCATTTCAAGATTTACGTAAAGTGAATGGACAACAGTATCCAACGTATAAAGATGCATGCCTTGCACTCGGCTTGCTGGAAGACGACAACCAGTGGGAGTGTATGCTTGCTGAAGTAGGACTGAACTGTACAGCAAAACAAATTCGTCTACTATTCGCTATAGTGTTGACTACATGTTTCTCGGCCCGAGCAGAGACATTATGGGATAATCACAAAGATTCAATGACTAATGATATATTGCATTAACATCGTTCATGGTGCAACGATCTAACGATAGTATTCAGTGACGCTATGTACAATGAAGCATTGATTGCTATTGAAGATATTTGCATTATCATTGCCAACTTACCACTCAGTTATTTCGGTATGCATTCAACAAATCGAAATGCATCTGATTTAATAAGCACTGAATTGAATCGTGAACTACAATACAATACTGTAGAAATGGCAGCGATTGTTGCTCGCAATGTCCCACTAATGAAAGAAGAACAAAGAACCATTTACGACCGCATCATGCTCGCAGTTTTGGCAGGACAAGGTGGATTCTTTTTTTTTGGGGGGGTGCACCAGGTGGAACTGGCAAAGCATTCCTTATTTCGCTAATTCTCGCCGAAATACGATCAAATAATGGCATCGCATTGGCTGTTGCATCATCTGGCATTGCAGCAACTTTATTGGATGGATGCAGAACAGCTCATTCATTATTTAAACTGCCACTAAATATTCAAAATAACCCAGACGCAGTGTGCAACATAAAAAAACAATCGTCCATGGCCACTGTGCTGAAATAGTGTAAAATTCTTATCTGGGATGAATGCACTATGGAACACAAACATTCGATTGAGGCGTCGAACAGGATATTGAAATATATAAAAAACAACGACAAACTATTTGGCGGCACTCTGTTACTCTTTTCAGGTGATTTCAGACAAGCACTTCCCGTTATTCCGCGTTCAACATACGCTGATGAGATCAACGCGTGCTTAAAATCATCGTCATTGTGGCTTAATGTTGAAAAAGTACAACTGAAAGCAAATTTGTGCGTTCAAAAGCTTCAAGATCCATCCGCTAAAACATTCTCAAAACAATTGTTAGATATCGGCGATGGAAAAGTTACTACAGATGAAACTGGATGCATAAAATTACCGACCGATTTCTGCACAATCATTGATTCTCAAGATGCTCTTATTGACCAGATATTTCCCGATGTACACAGACGATACACAAATCATGAGTGGCTGGCAGAAAGAGCAATTTTAGCAGCAAAAAATGTGGACGTCAACGAATTGAATCTCAAGATACAACATTTGTTACCAGGAGACTTGGTGTCATACAAATCTAATGATACAGTTTGCGATGCCACCGAAGCTGTAAATTATCCAACAAAGTTTTTAAACTCATTGGATTTACCAGGCATGCCACCGCATATTTTACAACTGAAGGTTGGACCTCTGGTTATTTTGCTTCGTAATTTGAATCCACCACGGTTGTGCAACGGCACGCGATTAGTCATAAAAAAATTAATGAAAAATGTTATCGAAGCCATCATTTTAAATAACAAATTCCGAGGTGAAACTATATTACTACTGCGAATTCCTATTATACCCACAGATGTGCCAATTCAATTTAAACGCCCTCAATTTCCAATTAGATTGGCATTTGCAATGACTATCAATAAGTTTCAGGGCCAAACGATGTCTGTCTGTGGCTTAGATTTGAGCACATCATGTCTTTCACACGGACAATTATACATGGCTCTCGAGTGGGCAAACCATCCAGTTTGTTTGTATTGAACAGGGAGCAGCCCCCGCTCACCGCTCGAAGAGCGGTGTTGAGCGCTTCCAGGAAAATCCACGTGAGCTGTTCCGACATTTATTGAAAAAAAAAAAAAAAAAAAAAATTACATCATGCATCGCCTGGCTTAGCCAGCCCGCGACAAGGGGCGATGCAAATGGGCATGGGACGCGGCAAGAGCGGCGCCAGACCCAAGTCTACCCGCAACACGGGGCGCCGCTTGATTATAGGAGAGAGGGTGCGAGGCTGTGTGGCCTTCCACGACAAGCGGCACGCTACCAGTTTAGACCCTTGCATTTATGAGGGCTACTGCAGCATTACGGGCACACGGGAAGATAACAGGGAGATAGAAGAATAATGTGTTTAGGAGAAAGAATTTTTCTTTAGTTGTGATTTTAGGTTAGTTTTTTAGATTACATAAATCGATTAGAAATGAGAAAATTTTATTTAATTTATTAATTAAGGGTTTCCTTGTTAAAATGTTGTCCAGCCAATTGATTGGTCTGGGAGAGGGATTTCTAATATGATATAGTGCTGTTAAGGGGCAGTGGAAATAATAGTGTTGCGGAGTTCCCTCCTCGCCGCAGGAACACAGGGGAGAGCGTCGGCAATGAAATTTGTAAAGGTAAGATGGGAAGGGGCCATGACCTGTTAAAAATGCCGTGATAGGTGGAGTTAGGGTCCAGGAATTAATACGAGCCTGTGGGATCAGCGAAAAGGTGTGCCTACCCTTCTCTGAACTATCCCACAGGTTTTGCCATTTGAGATTAATAATTTCTTTGATTCTATTTTTGACATAGGAGGGTGGGGCAGGGATTGTGGAACACTTGGTGGGGAAATCAGTTGCTTCTTTTGCAAGGGAGTCAGCGAGTTCATTGCCGATCACGCCCCTGTGGGCAGAAACGTGTGCCAGGGAGCAAGTTAAGTTAGGATTCGTTAAGAGTTTTTTTATCTGTTGAATTTGTGGGTGTCTGCACCGATGCCGAGCTATTGCCTGAAGGCCCGAGAGACTATCGCTGAAGATGTTAAAGATATCATTCGTGTTCGAGTCGCCAATCCAGCGTATTGCTTTTTCTATGGCATAGATTTCCGCTTGGAAGACTGTATTATAGTCCTCGAGCCTGCAGGCCCACCGATGGGCCACGGTGCCACGGTCCAGCACGCAAAACGCTGCTGCAACCCCGGCGTCCGTTTTGGAACCATCAGTGTAGATCGCCACTGGAGCAGAGGGAGAAAAACTATTTTTAGTGCAATTGGTGATGAGTGGGGCAACATCCTTGCCTGGGTGAATATCCCAGCTGCAGGTCAAAGTTTGTATAGGGGTTTGTGGGAAGATGATGTTTGTTAATTCGGGGTCTTTAAGCTGTAGGATTTGAGTTTTTATATATGTTTGCGAGACCTGCAGGTGGGCATGAGGAATCCCAGTGATTACGGTGAGGGCATCAGTGGATATTGTTTTATATCCTCTTGCAATTTGCAAGAGGAAGGGTCTTTGGGCTGAGTTAAGAGAGGTAATGGCATCAGTTCTCAGGTGACCGCCCCAAATGGCGGCTCCGTAGGTTATTATTTTCTCGATGATTGTTTTATACCAGGTTTTTAGGAGAGAGGTGGAGATACCCCACCTCTTTCCCACCATTTTTGCTGAGCTGTGGTATATACTTTGAGTCTTTAGTTTAATTTCTTTTACGTGAGCCAGCCAGTTGAGGTGCCTGTCAAAGGTGATGCCAAGGAGTTTCATGTTTTCGACATGATTGACACTGATGCCGTCTATCCGCATCTTGGGATTCCTAGTTCTTTTAAGGGCTTTAGGGAAGGCGAGAGTTAATGCTTTGGTTTTAGATGGGGATAATTTTAAGTCGAATTCTTTCAAAAGTTTACTGAAGTGGGAAAGGGCTTCCTGGGCCTGGTCCTCCAGGTTTTTTCTAGTTCAACCCGAGACAATCAGGGAGAAAGTTTGTTTGTATTGGCGAAAGATGGGATAACAAAAAATATTGTACACTCTGTTGCATTAAGGGAATGATATTGTTTTTTAGTAATATTTTTATAAGTAGCGATATGTATATAATTTTAAAGAATCAATTTTAATAAATTAAAAAAAAAATAAATGATTGGTGTTTCGTAATTTTTATATTCTTTCACCGTTCACAGCGCTCCATACATCTTCCACTTATATACCACATCCTAACACACTTACAATAAGTTAGTTATTTTTTTTTCTAGCAAAATATTCTCTAGAAATAATTTATATGACAAAACAACGTTTGTCGGGTCAGCTAGTATATATATATATATATATATATATACAGTCGGTAACAAAAGTATACGAACACTAGCAGAAATTCCTATATAAAAAGTAGAGTTAATGCTGTTTTGTTAAATAAATCCTTGTCGAATCATGTTCTTAGACTAACTAAGAACATGATTAGACAAGGATTTATTTAACAAAACAGTATTAACTCTAATTCTTTTATATAGGAATTTTTGCTAGTGTTCTGATACTTTTGTTACCGACTGCATATATAATACATAAACATACAGAATAAAAAAAATAGATTTTAGGTTTAATATATATAAAGATATCTAAAAAGGGAAATTTAAATACCCTTAACGTTTTGTAAGTAGATTTTATTTATTTATTTATTTATTTTTGGAACAATATGAACTAAGAAACTCAAATGTAAAGCTAGACCACCGAACATCAGAATGTAAAATACGGTGGACAAAAGTCAAAAATTCATAGGAAAAGTATGGAATGTAAAAGAAAAACTCACAATCACACGTGCATAAGAAAAAAAAAAAGACTATCACCAGCTATAATATGCAGGCAAAATTGACTAGAAAAATGAACCGAATGTGGGGGAAGGGTCGGGCATAAGGACTCTGAGGCAAGTCGAGGGTTAGCAACCAGTGGCGGCTCGTGCACCGAAAATAGGTCTAGAGGCACATTGTATTTCACACTGTATTCATTTTATAGAATATAAATTTACGTTTAAATAAGTATTTTCAGTTATTTTTAGCCAAGACCATGCTTAATAAAAGTTATGCATTGAAAATACTTAAATATTATTTTTGAGCTCTTCACGTATTTTCGATTCACGAGCTGCCACTGTTAGCAACGTCTCGATTAATACAAAACTCGGCAGTGGGAGGTAAGATAAGTGGAATCACCGCACTTTGCAAGGGAAAATGCGAAGGAAAAAGTCAAAAATCCATACGAAAAAGCATAGGATCGAGTGAAAAAAAAAAAAAAAAAGACTAACACCAGCTGAAATATGCAGGCAAGATAAACTAGAAAAAGTAACCGAAGATGGGGAAAGGCCGGGCATAGGAGCCCTGAATTATCGTTGAGGGTTAACTACGTCTCGCCTAATATAAGACTCGACGGTGACGAAGGCGGGCGGGCGGGAAACATTGCACTTTAGAATGTAAAAAAAGGAGGCAAGAAGCCAAAAATCCATATAAAAAGCATGAAATGAAAACGAAAAAACTCACAATCACAAGTGCGTAAAAAGAAAATAAAAAATAAAAAGACTAATACCAGCTAAAATAAACTAGTAAAAGTAACCGAATATGGCGAAGGGTCAGGGGCTTAGGGGCCCTGAGGGTATCATCCAAGGGTAGCTGTCTCTTGCCTAATATAAGACCATCGCCCTTTAGAATGTAAAAAACGGAGGAAAAAAAATCAAAAATCCATAGAAAAAAGCATGGGATGAAAACGAAAAAACTCACAAACCGCACTTCGCAATGAAAAAAAAAAAAAAATAAGACTAACGGAAATGCAATTCAAGAAATTTGCATTTACAGCCCTTAATGTATCTGAATATTTTAGTGTAGCCCTGTAAATCTGAAGGCTAAGCATATCACACTCTGTACAAAACATTATTGTTGCATATTAACAATAAGTGTCAATTTCATTATGAATTTTGCAGTAGAAAGTTATTTAACCCGTTAGTAGTCACTAGTTGGTCGATTTGCCGCCAAACCTTCAGTGTTGCTAGATTTTTTTATTCAATAGCCACCAAAAATTTTTAGAAGTGGCATTTGATATATATAAAGCGCGAATAAAATCGAAGAAACGTCGATCACAACATCACTCCTTGAAATTATTGGTGACAGATAAATAAAAAGTTCGCAATCTGTAATAGGTGGCGCTGTCTATAGCGACTACTAACGGGTTAAATGTGATTTATAAAAATGTCTCTCTTAAATCACATTGCATTGGCATTTTTTCTGGTGTTCCAATAACACAAAGTAATAACATATATTATTTTCAAGAAATTCTGAAAATATTTACGTAGCATTTGAGTGTACTGGCGGACAGATTGATAGGACAGTTAGACAGACAGCTACACCATTTTAAGTCATATTCACTCTTAAAAATTGGTTGAAAATATTAAAAACGCTGAATGTCAATAAAAATACAATTCCAGTAAATTTCCAATAATAACCTTAATGTAACTAAATATTTTAGTATGGCCCTGCAAATCTTATAAATTATTATAATTATTATCTTAAAAATCTTATAGTGCTTATCAATATTTTATAGATATCCTTTTTTTTTTATATACATGTGAATAACATATTTCAATTTCATTAAGAAGTGTGCAAAATAAAGTTGTTAAAGTGTCGTTCATAGAAATACCTCTCATAGAACGCAATACTTTGAAATACTTTCGTGTCTGTACACTAGCCAGTGGTGGTATTTACTCAATTTTCAATTGGGAACATCTGATAGTAAATTTGATTAACATATTTCAGTTTCATCAAGATTCGTGTAAAGTAAAGGTTTCAAAATATGGTTTATAGAAATATGTCTCATAAATCGCAATGCTTTAGAATACTTGTGGGTATCCTTGTACACAAACCAGTGGTGGTATTTACTTCATTTTCAGTAGGGAACATTCGATAATGATCTTGAAATCAGTTTCAAGAAATTCCATTAATATTTACAGGAGTTAAAGCGCAGACAGACCGACGAGCTGACAGAAACCATAAACACTTTTCAATTATTTTTTTTAAAGCCTTAAAAAATTAGTTTGTTCACAAACATTTCCTTTCGATAGCGCAACCTTTTCTTATGTTTGGTTTATATAGCGTTTCTTGCAGTTTTGGTTCTACTCTCTATCCCCAGACTTAGTTCCTTTTTATTTCTTCTTGAGGAACTATCTGGGTTCGCATCAGAGGAAAAAATTGGTGAGAATTTCTCATTCTTCCTCAAAAACAAAGTGAGACTTTTAAAAATTGTGTAAGAGTTATAAGTAAGTAACTATGAGACATAATTTTCTGAAAATTAAGTGGAACACCACATAAACTTTGAAAAATGATAATAGATCTTTTAGATGGACACACAGAATTTATATCTGAAATCAATGCGATTTTTTTCATGGTTTTCGAATTTTGTATGATTTCTATAGTGGATACAGAGTACAGATAACTAGAGCCTAATTCCTAGTCATCTGAGCAGGTTTTTCTTCTAGGACGGATTCCAAAATGTGTTTGTGAAATGTTAGGCGAATTTGCATTTTTTAGAAAAGCAGAAGTTTTTTTTAGCTGTACTATTCCGTTGAATGGATGGGTAGAGAAGTGAGGTGTTGAGACCAAGAAGTCGCATATACTTGATCAGATTAGGGCCTGTTTGTTTGTCACACGTTTTTTCTAAAATAGAACAAATATAAATCTAAAATAACGATTAAAATTTTTTAGTAATTTTTTTTAATCGGTTCCTGAAAAATGGAAACGTGCGCGAATTTCTCGCAATATTAAAATTTTTAAGTGAGAAAAAAAAAAAAAAAAAAAAAAAAAAAAATATGCGAATTTCTTGCGGTCTCGCGCCCTAATGGGAACTCTGACTACATACAGCGCAAGTGTATGCTTTCCCTGTGGCTGACATTACAGAATTGAAGGCAGAAATAATGCATGTAATATAACATCTTCCACAACCAATGCTAGATAACACGTGGATTGAATTTAATTACTTTTTTAATGTGGTTTTAACTGTATAGGCACACATATTGAAATATTGTTGTGAATTTCCCAAAATAAATGCGCTTTAACATCTTGCTTTTGATGATATATTTTGCTGTTTTTAAGGTAAAGGGCCACCTATGATACATCATAAAGAGACAAATTTTAATTCAACACTATTAAAAATTTTATCCGGTATTTAAACTCTGTATTACATTTAACAAAAGTTTATATTTGCCACATTAAATATAGTATTTCATTAAGCTTTTAGTTTTCAGAAATTGAACTCTTTTCGATCTTTTACTTTCAAACATAAATAAAAATTGTTGACTGCTTTAATATACTTATTAATATTCCAGTGATTATTTGAGCTGTATAAATAAAGCACCTAGAAATAAAATACAACCAACTTAAAAGCATTGTCACAAAGGTTTCGACATGTTTTTCCAAACAAATGTTGATTGCAGTCATTCAGGATACATCCGAAAATTCTCACTGGATTAGATATATTTTTGGAAAATAGCTTTTAATACAAGGAAACAATCTTTACAAAGAAATGGAAGAAACCGAACTGTAATCTTTTACCTGGATAGTTAAGAGTAAGCTAGTGAAACTACATACCATAAATACTTGTAATGAAGGAAATTTATTTATTTTATGTCCAATTCTAACAAAGTAAAAACTGTTTTAACCTTTATATTTACTGCATTATAAAATAAACAAAAGTGTATCGAAACATATTCTTTTAGTTACTTAAGAGTAATTTTTAAAGATATATGCAATGAAAATTGAGCGTATCACCTTATCATCGTAATTAATGAGGATTTAGTGAGATCAAAAATATATAAGGACCATAAAAAAGTTTTAAAAAGTATTTTTTTAATGTTCTTTATATTTCTTCTAAGATTGCTAGTAGAATCTTGAGTTTATATATAAATTAATTGTAGTTAACGTAGTGATCGCGTAAAATGCCAAGCAAAAACAGGGACAGCACACTATAAAGTTCTGTTTTGAACAAAAACGCATACGTGTAGCGTCTAGTACTACGTAATGATATTAAAGTGATATATATACTTTCTGTTCTTATAGAAACCTTTGACATTTCTTCCATAAATTTGCTTTTATACGCTTTTTAATATAATGGTAATTTAAAGTACTGTCAATAGATGAACGGTTAAGAAATTCATGAATTATTTTATTCCATTGTTGATATAATTACTGCCGCTATAAACAGAATCCAGCAGTTCTAATGAACGAGCGTATTGTCGATAAATTTGATATGTAAACAATTCATGAAATGCACTCAAGATGTTGGTGTTTGTGTAAGAGTTAAAGTTTATTGACGCATAAGTCCTACCCCGAGGTACTCAAAGGATAAAAAAATAATAAGCACAAAATTTCTACCGCGTGACACTTTGCATAAAAAAATAGCAAAATTGATAAATGAAATGACACACACGTAATAAAAGATAATCAGTAAAAGTACTGTAATGTAAAAATGGGGATTGGTTGTTCAATATCCCAGGAATTTTCAGTAATACAGAGGCACATAAGTTTCATTTTCAAAGATTAATTTTATTGAGCTTTAACTTTTAAAAGGGAAGTCAGAACGAAATTTATCATTTTTCAGTATATATATGTGAGTAAAGTATATTATAATTTAAAAAATATATGTATAAAATGGCACAAGTTCAAAAATAAAATTACTAGAATGCCGGGGGAAATAAAGTTCGTGAATAAACAAGATATAGCTCATGACAAACGATAACATGGTAAGCGAAGATGATATCTTTTTTGGCGATATGCTCATACCACAATTCAGCCAAATGCAACATCATTTTTTTTTATCATTACCAACAATAATATGCTTTTGCGAACAATTATATGCGACGTATTCTAACATTATTCACGACCCTATAATGCCTAGACTGACTACTGAATGTTTGTTTTTTCTCGTTGAGAAAAATGTAAATTAATTTAGTGAACAATTGACTTTATAATTTTCATTTGCTTTTAACATGAGATTGTAGTGGAGCAAGAGCCATCGAATATAGATATCTTTGAACTGATGATTTGTCAAAAACTACCATGAAAGTGCAGAGTTCAATTTCATGTCTGTTAACTTTCAGAATGGTAATTTATCACCAGACATTTGGATTTTATATCGTTATATGCTTACGACAAAAGTCCAGTGTTCATTGAAGGACTTTCAGACAAAACTTATCAAAAGAATAAGAACAATCTGCTTAATAAAAAAGAAAAAAAAAAAAAAACTGCGTAATATATTCGCCTCTCATATGAAAAAAAATGATAAATTATCTTTCGAGTGAATATTAAGTTCATTTTATTTAGCATAATGATATTATTTAATTTGAGGTTTTTCAGACAATAAATAAAAATAATATTTTTGTGATTCATTTATCAAAATACTAAGTGATTTTCTACATCACAGGTACAAACGGCTTACGTATTTCGTATGAATCGCTTATTTTGTTACATTTTTTGTTTCTCTAATACAATTTGCCACCTAGTGGGCTTTTTTAAAATTCCCTTTTCTTTAATTTCTTAAGCGCATCTCATGAATCGTCTACATACCAAATTTGGAAGCATTATGTCTGCATATATGCTGTCTTTAGCGGCCGATTGATTGAAACCACCTTGCATTTAATTAAATATGCTATATTTATGCTTATTACAACTGCGATTAAAAAAAAAAAAAAAAAAAAAAAAAAACTTTTGGAAACACAGAGAGGGAATTCAAAAAGAAAATTAACAGGAATTCTAACCATAGTATTAAACAAAATTACATTGATTCCGAGATTGAAGTATGTATAACGAAACTTATAATTGTGCAAAACGAGCACGAGCTGGTTATTTAATAAAATTAGCTCTGCTAATGTCAGTATATACTGATATAGGTGAAAACTTGTGGTTAGTATTTTAATAACACTTAACATAATTTAATTAGAAGATATTTTTTTTTCAGTCTGTGAAATAATTTGAACCTATAACTAAAATTAAATGTCATTAACATTTTTTTTTTTTTTTTTTTTTTTAGAATATTTGTATATTAAACCTCAACCTTACTAAGTTTTTAAATTTATTTTCGATAAAAAAAAAAAAAAAAAAAAAAAAAAAAAATGACTGCCCTCTCTAATATTATGTTATCATATTCATTCCCAAATGTAATTAGGCTGGAAATTACTATTGTGGGAAATGAAATGAATATATATTTTTTATCTGATTTCAGGGTTTTTAGAGAAGATACCTGTTAAGCTTATTACGGATTCACTTGGTTAAACAAACTACTACTGACACTGAAGATCGTATCGAACTCCATACTATGCAGTTAACTAAATCTGAAATATATTAAATTGGATTCCGTACTTTATTGATCGAACTAGTTCCTAAAACGTTTGTTGTGTACAGTTCTCAAACTGAGTTGCTTTTCCATGTAGAAATCTTATTATCTCACGATGTATTCTAAAACATGGAGCGAATACGGACTCACAAAGTGATAAAAAATGGCGGAAAGTGCCGGGTTTAGATCCGGATAGCGTTAAGCCTAGCCGTTCGAAGTTTTCAGTGATTTTCTTCGAATGTCGCGTGAATACCAAGCAGAAACCCTCAGAAACCCTTATCCACGGAGGGTATCCCATCCAAGTCCAGATTTTTATATTAAAAAATCGTCTTAAAACTTCAAACTACCACTACCAAAAATAAACTACATTTTTTATTAAATTATCACTGACATTGAATTTTAGCAGCATGCTGGGGAATGATAGAAAATTTTACATCAGAATTAAAGCTGTTATGCGATTTAAAAAATACCAGTCATTTGCGAAAAACATTTATATGAAAAGTCTCTATGGTTTCATACAGGGTGGGGCATAAAGATCTCCCTAATTTGCCGCTGTCGCTGCGGCGGCGCTAGTGTAGAGGGCGTATCGAAGTAGCGCTGTTATATTTCCCTGGTTACGCTATTTCAGTTGACGACAGTATATCTTGGACTAGTGAACATCGGCGTTCGTTGTTGAAACTTATTTTAAAAACGCGGATTCCATCGTTCAAACGCAACGATTATTTCGTAGGCACTTTGGAGTAAACAGGCATGGAAAAATACCCGACAGAAAGACAATATCCTTATGGGTGGCTAATTTTAGAGAAACAGGTTCGTGTTTAAAACGAAAGTCGCCCGGTAGACCACGTCATGTTCGAACTCTGGAGAACGTGGCAGCAGTAAGTGATGCTGTAACGCAATCACCAAGACGTTCAGCTCGTAAACAAGACGATATCCTTTTCCGTAAATAGCAAAAATTGTTGCAGATTGTAAAAATTAATTAATGGCAAACATTATTCTTTCCGAATGTAAACATAAAATATTTGTTTTCAATGTCTTATATATTTTTATTGACCTCTTAAAATGGGGAGATCTTTATGCCCCACCCTGTACTATGCTTTATTAATTTAAAATTTTTAGGTTGTTATCAAATAATAGTACAAAACTTTCCGTATATTTATATAAAGCTGTGAATACATTTTTTTTCATTGAACGCTATTTGATTATATTGTTATCGAGATGTTGTTTATGTCTTAAAACGTTTTAATTAAACAGTAATTTATAATGCAATTTAAATAATATTATAATAAAAATTACAAGACGATATCTGTAAAATACTGATTAATATGCATTATTATCGAATAAAAAACTTTTCAAGCCAAATTTTCCATTACTAAAGTAAAATATAAACGATATTTCATATATGTAAAAATTTGTTTTCAATGTATTTAATATTATTTTCTTACTATACTAGTTATTACTGTTTTTCCTCTGAGAAACAAAGCATCTTATATAGTCATGACAATATCTTGAAGTATCTTGGGATAATAAATTCTATAGGATATAAGAATGACTTTAGGGCATAGTATTATCGAACTCCGAAAAAAGACAACAAGAGATCTGATTTTTGTATATAAGTTATAAAAAATACTTTAACAGAAATGTTTAATTTAATTGTTTTATATAGTTTATTCTCTAATTTTATAATTGTTTATTCTCTATTGAACTCACCTTTTCTCAGTTAAAAGATCCTACAGATATATATAATTCTTGAGGCATCTATAGTATTTCCTGCCAAGTGTGGTTTATCATAGATTGGTCAAATTAAACGCAGTCTTTAATTCCGTGAAAAAGAACATATTGGTTATGTCCGTAAACAATAAACCAATGAATGGGCTATTTCTAAGCATTGCTGAGAAGAAAACCATAATTTTAAATTTGATTCAGCTAAAATAATTTACAGGCCTAAATGCACTCATGAACTATATTTCTTTGAAGCTTTTTACATCTATAAAAATTTTAAAAATATTGTTAATTATGATTTCGCTGTACCCCATTTATCTGATTGTTGGAAATTTTACATTCAGTCCACATTTTCTCAATTTCTTCTACATTTTTCACAACTAGTGTTTCTTAAATTCCTATTGGTGAATCCTCCCCCCATTCCGCGTAATTCTGTTGGTTGAAGAGAATTCGATCCCTTTCCTATATAAGGTACCTGTACCCAATATGGACGCCCTAAGGAAAATGTATTTTTTCACCCCCGTGTACACGTCATAGGACTCCAAAAATGTATGACCACTATCCCTGGACTGTTGACTATCATTATTGAAATTAGCGACATTGTAATTATTCTGGTTTAATTTAAATGATAATAACAAAAAATGTTTACAAGTGTCCATATAAGGAACCACCTGTCCCTATTATGGACATGCATGTCCATATTAGGGACAGGTGGCTCCTTTTTGACCTACTACACAGGGTATATGGAAGAGCCGCTCTTCCAAAGAATTTTAGAGGAGAGGGGATAAAAAATATATATCTTAAAGTATTGCGGGGGAGAGGGGGCCACAGTAAATATCTTCAGAACATGCACTTTAGAAGGTAGGGGGGGGGACATTTTCGGTTGTGGCTCTTCGACGATCCTTGCAAAGCACCTCAATTATAAAAAATATTATGAAATTATATAGTTGCTTTTGCTTAGCTTTATTGCATCTGTCTGCAGAATTTACATCTGTTATTACTCAGTCCTCACAGGATGAACAAATAGAAACTTCTTCATCATGGGCGCTAAGTCCCACACAGTCCTCATGGACATATCTGCCGCATTTGATGCATGGCCGTATGTCTGCAACAGCACCAATACTGCATAAGAAGCAGTGCCAGCTTTCCTTTGTTGAGGAAGTGATACCGCTGTACCTGCGATTTCGCCAACAGATACCCTACTTAGGGGAGGCTTCTTTTGATTTTTTTGCAAGGGCTTTTTGGAGGATTTTTTTCTTGGAGGATTGTTCAGATGGCATCTTGTTGATCAAGGAATTTACCCCTTTGATGCCTTTTGAGTTTATCGCCTGGCGACGTTGTGTCTTCTTCCTTCTTACAGTTGGAGTGGATAACACGCTGGCGAAAGAATTTTCCATGGAAAATGATCTCGCAGGTGATGAAGGTGGGTCAATAACAGGAGAAAGTATGTTGTTAACAAGAGCTTTAACATCTGTACTTCCACTATTAATTCGTAATGTAATGTACGGATACTATAATTAAGATTAAAAATATATATAAACATTAATTTATTATGAATTAGCTAAATAAAATAACATTAAACAGATATTTTACAAATTTGCGAATCAGAAGATTCACTTGCTGTACTTCCAATGTAAACATAAGGTGTCCATATTGGGAATCAGCCGTAGTTTTACTAAATCTTGTAATAAATAAACAAAGAAAACATTTTTAAGCAATATATGCAATAGCAATCGAAAATATGTTTTATCAGCTTTCTAAAACACTCCACTTTTCAATATTTAAAGTAAATTTACCATATCTAATAAGAATTTAAACTTACCTGCAATTACGATCAGCACACCACGAAAAAACAAGCGAACAAACCTTCAAAATGGCGAACTTTTTTGCACTTTCCAGGCTAAATTATCTTTTCAACTGCTTTACTTCACGGACATGTAGCGCTATCTCTCGATCAAATTTGTTATTTTTAAAGATATTAGGGGTGTCCATATTGAGAGCACTGTCCATATTGGGTACAAGTACCTTATAAGAGCACTTCTCTCTCATTTCTTTAAGCACTGAAGACGGTACGCTAAATGCTACCAAAACAGCTCTATGCTTCCAAATTTTTTCTCTTTGGGGTTTCAGACGTTGTAGTTTTTATTTGGTTCTAATAGAATCTCATTGTTATAGTCTTCCGCAAACCAGTATGAAACCGCCACAAACTATAGATCTGGAGATGTGAGGGAATAATTTTGTGTTTGAACTCTTTCTGTTTAAATTTATAGAAATTCTTTTAAAGAACTTCCTTTAGTTAAGCATATTTATAATAAATTTTGAAGTGAATAGATATTAAATTGAAAACATGCAATATTTCGTAAATTATACATGTTTTTCGTTTTGAAACAAATTTACTCATTTCGAAATGAGTATGTCCATTTACTTATTTTTGAGCTCTTCATTTTTAACAGCGTGTTAGTACACAAAAATTAAGGAAGCATTTTTTCAAATTCAGTTTTAACATAGCTAATTTTTTTTATATTGTTAAGAAAAAAAATCTTATGCTCTCAAAAAATGAAATAACACAACTTTTTATCGAACTGACACATTTTAAAGTTTACACGCCTCCTAATATAGAAAGTTGCGA
The DNA here is from genome assembly GCA_963930645.1 of Salticus scenicus. Classification (NCBI taxonomy): domain Eukaryota; kingdom Metazoa; phylum Arthropoda; class Arachnida; order Araneae; family Salticidae; genus Salticus; species Salticus scenicus. The sequence continues at coordinate 87,681,803 of OZ005651.1, forward strand.
ATTAATTAAATTTCAAACTGTGTTCTCCTTTTTTTGTCTTTTTTCTACAATTTTCAGAATATTTCCGTTCTTTATTTATTTTACTTCCACGATTTTATTAACGTGAAATTATGAAATGTTAGAAACTAGAAAATTATATCCGGAATAAATTCTACACTCAAAACTTTTTCAGAAAAGAAAGTACACTTGGATATAAATCAGAGATTTTTACATTACTTATTTGATTTTTTTCTCTCCTAGCTAAAGAACAATACCAAAAATAAGAGAAGAACGCTGAAAGTTGAAGTCGGAGAATAGTTTTTCCCAATATTTATCATTTGATTGAAATCTGCTTTAATCCATAAATTTCACGAGTTAAAATGAAAATGTCCTCTGAAGGAGAAAATTAGCAGATTTCTTTTCACCTCAAAAAGTGTGAATAAAATAAGAATTATATAAATAAAAAGGACTGAATCATTGATATGGAAATAGACTCTACAAGTCGATCAATGTTTTCAAAGTAGCTTTGACCTGATTTTCATTTATGAGTAATCGGTAGTCAACAATGACAAGGAAGGCCAACAAATACTTAAAATAAATTTTAAAATATTTTCTTTTTCTCGTTAAAAAGCCGTTTTGCTGAGTAGCTGATCTGGAAACGTCAGTCTTTCTTGCATTCTGACTCGGAAAATGGAAAAGTTCTTTGATAGGAAAAATATTCCAAAAGGAATTTTATGTATTCTGAAAGAATTCTTCATAGGTTTTTCAAAACAACGAACATGCTCGAAAAGTTTTGTATATTATATTGTATTTTATTATAAATTTTATTTTTTATTACAATATTTGCATGCATATATACTTTTTGTACTGAACTATGAAAAGTATTACCGAATAACTTTACGTATTCAGAAGAAATATTAAAGGGGTTACTATTATATGGATTTTAAATTCATGAAAAAAATTGTATGTTTTGGCCATCAGAGGTCTCTATTCTTTATTTTGCTATACAAATTACGTAGTACAAATTATGAAAATTACTATTATTTTTTTTTTAATCATTAATTAATTGTTAATTAATTATTTTGAAATTTTTATTTATTAAAATTAATTTCTGTTACGACTGCAGACGATTTGCATCTCAGGAAGAGTATTGCAGTAAACGTTAAAACAAAGACAATTTTGTGTCCTGCCCTCCCCCCCCCCCCCCCCAAAAAAAAAAAAAAAAAAAAAAAAAAAAAACATTTATTTTGTTAAAAAGGGAAAAATATCAATAATGCTTTTTTTTTTTTTTTTTTTTTTTTTTTTTTAATCATCACATACTTACTGTTCAACCATTCATTTTAATCATTGGCCAGTTGTTAAAAAAAATACTCATATTCAAAATTACCCCCCATGGAGGTTATACCTCAGGGGAAGTAAAAGTAATGCTCCTAAATAAACAAAAATGAAAGAAAAAAAATTCGTTAAAATAATTGTTATTGAGGACATTTACCCGAAATTTTATCCTGCATTGCCATATTAAAAATTGGGAAAGAACGGGAGGGCAAAGCCACCTTTTGGGCAATTATCACGACAATCTCTTCAGCACAAAGTTATGTCTAAGCCCAGTCAAATATAAACTTTTATTGAATTCCGCCTATTGGTTTGTGAGATATAGCGTCCACAAAATTTTAGATACGGACAGACACATATTTTCTAAAAATGGTCAAATCGTGTTTAAGACATTTCAAAACATGTAAATTCATCAAAAATTGGAAGTCGAAATTTTTCACGAATCCGATATTTTCTTATATATGTATAAGAAAGTAAAAATGTATAAATAATAATAAAAATAATAATAATGATAATCATAAATTAGTCAAATAGAATTAATATTAACTTAATATTACCCAAAGATATTTGAACCAATCAAAATCATATGCTTACTAAACCCAATCGGGTATAATTCAAAATTAGGAACATTTCACCCGGAAAGGCAACATGCATTTGTAAACTTTTCATAGTCAACAAAACAGACTATCCGGGACTATCTTCCGTATGTATTAAATTATTTTGAAACACATACATTTTTAAATCCTTTTAATTATAAATGAGAAGTAATACACTAATATTTTTATTTTAATGATTAAATATAATGAAATGTGATTTATTAACAAAGTATGTTATGCTTAAGACATCAGTTTTCTGAATATTAAAAAAACAAGTTTAATTCTGAAAAGCCTTTTTCTTACATTTGAAAAGTCTATATGCTTTTAAAAATAGTCTGTCACTGTCAATACCACTTTTGAGTTATAATGTACAATATACAATTTCTTTTTCATTTTTTAGTGTGAAATTTTGTTCATAAATTCAATATTTTTTAATTTTTAACAATTTCCAAACTATTAAAACCACTTTAGACTCCCCATTATAAAATTGTACGGCGATATAGTATTTAAAAAAATTTAAAAGTTCAATTCTTAATTTACAGTTAATTTTTATATACATGTGTTACGTAAATGCAATATACATACTATATATATATATATCTTGAGTACTCGTGAATTTAACAGAAAGAAAGTATTAATAAAACAAATAATTGCTTTTGTTGTTTAGAAATTAGTGCTACATTATCATTGTTTACGCCGATATTTATAAATCAGCCACTTTGTTCCTTTCCCTAACAAACGCCTATATATCCGTATTAAAAGAAGTTTAACTAGCTATATTCAAATAATCGCTTAGTAAGTTTTTCTTCAGTATAATTGAAAAAAAAAATAATTCTTTAGTTATGTACTTGAATATTCAATAAATATATATACTACTTACAAAAATTGAAATCAGAATATCAATAATACCAACAAAAATAAACAAATAAATAAATAATGTATTCTCCCAAACTAACGAAACAGAAAATTCTTTGAAATTAACATACATTTAATTACGATGTAAACCAACATAGTTTTTATTTTACTTTTAGTTCACTTGAAAACTTATAGAAGGCCAGTCTAAATATATATATATATACATAAAGAATACCTCACATTTGCAGTCTCAGAATATAGTTTAGTTGTTAATATTTCCTAAATATGCCTCCTTTATAATTAGTTCAAAGTAATGCTCTATTTATTTGATGATGGCAGTAAATAATACTCCTTCCTTTCAAATGGAGAGTAGTCAAAAAAGAGGAACTTGAAAAACCTTTAAATAAAATTTCAGTAAATGATGCGTCAGAATTTCTAATATTAAAAATTGAACACCTTGTCATTTTCCTAGTATTAAAGTACATCATACGCTATTCAAATTTTTTTTAAAAAAAAAGAAAACAAATACTTTTTTACTAAGTCATGAGTATTATTTACTGCAATATCTATCAATGTTTAACTGATTGCTTTATGAGGTTATTAGTTATTAATTACTATATCAGCATTATTATTTTTTTAATTCAGAAATGTTAAAAGAAAATTCTAATTTCCTGTTAAAATTGATGCTAAGCAAATTTCTCTTTCAACATCTTTTTAAATTTACCAGTAACTTGATTGCATTTTCAAGAAGAAAAAAAAATTGCACATCTTCAATTACTTATTTAATATACATTACATGGTAAAAATACAAAATTGTAAGATTAAAAATCATGATATCAAGATTTTAATGGAAAACGGATTTCATTATCTCTATAAATTAAAAAAAAAAAAGTTACTGTCGCTGGCGTCAATTTTTTTCTTTTTTTTTTTTTCTTTTCGTCTGCAACCACATCTCTTCGCGGAGGGCAAAGTCCTCTGCATCACGAGCGGTATCAATGTCTGCCGAATACTCCAGGGTAGACATTTCAGGTAGTTAGAAATTTCTGTTATCATAATTAGCGAAGTTATTAATTAAAAACGACAGGTTTATAAAGGTACTCTATTTGCCATCTTAGAAATACACATTTTCTCTTCTTATGTCATTTTCCACAGGGAAATTAAAATGTTATCAATGGTGTAAAATAAATAAATAAATAAATAAATAAAAATAAAAATAAAACCAAATAAATGTAAATGTTGCTATTGGAACAAGAAATTTATCATCTGCAAATAAAAAACGCTATTTAAGATATTTAAAAAAAATAAATGACTTTAAAATTAAATCTCCTACAGCTTCAATTTTTAATTTTCTCCTACCTACTTCTTAAAATAACGAAGGATAAATGTGCTCGTTCTCTATAAGAGTTTTAGGTGATGAATTTTTTTCTTCCAATAATTAGAAATATGAAATGTATCATAGAAATGTTTAATTGTGCAATTGTAAAATTTAGCAATGCGAAATTATAATATGCTGTTATTTATGCATGAGTTTGAATTTGTCTATAATTTTTTTTTTATTCCAAAATATATCAGAAGTATTTTTTAAATACTTTTTTTATATGAAAAAGATAAATGCACTTTAAAGACAAAAAGGAATGCAGTTAATTTTACAGATATTATTTAATTTAGTCCCCCTCCCTCTCTTTCAAAATATTTAGGTATTATAAACTTTTTTCTCAAGAAAAAGTTTAATATAAATTTTTGTTTGACATTCCTGCGAAATAGTATTATGAACCCTTACAAGGATGATAATTTTGAAAAAGAATAAATAATCTGAATCGTAGGCAATGCTATTTTGAATATCAAATTTTCAAGCTTAAATTCTGTTCCCTTTTTTTAAAAACTTGTTATAATACAGATGTAAATATAAAAAATATCACTAACTTAAACATCTGCCTGTAAGAAATAACAAAAAAATTCTAATCCTAAAAAAAAAAAAAAAAATTACATATATATATATATATATATATATATATATATATATATACTATATATATATATTTTTTTTTTAACAAGCAATTATACTAAAAAATTCATCGCCAAATACTGAAAAAAACTTAAAAACCATCAAGGGGGTCATATACTAAAACTGTAATGCAAAATGTTGGTCTAGATATTATAAATTTCTTTCTATTCTTAAAAAAGAAAAATACTGATTTTTATCAGAATTTTTCATAAAAAAAAGAGGTGGTATTAAATATTATGTATTTCAATTTGACACTGACTATAGGTATTTCTGTAATATTGTTCTGCGTTTGTCTTGCATTATGTACTGTTTATATTCTTATTCAGTGAAACTTAAAGCAGTGAACAGGAGGGTAGAGCTGCAGGGGTTAAATAGCGAAGCAAGTCAGGGGTTGGTGAGCTGAGCAAGCAAGGGCAGGGCCCCTCCCCCCTCCTATTTTAGTAAGAAAAACAAATTCTTATTGCAAATGTTTATGAATTACTGAAGTAACGTTTATTATGTGGATAAATTCAACTAATAATTTAATTTATGGCTTGAAATTAATAACGACTTTGAATGTGCTTAGTGGTTTTTTAAAAATCTATAAGAACATTCCTTTTAAATTGAAAAACGATATATAAATAACATATGTATGTGGTATGTTGACAAAAAGAAAAAAAAAATTAAATAAATAATAATAATAATAATAATAAAGTAAAATGTTTAAGCACACTACTTTTTTATCGGGTCAAAATATTTAAGAATCATCCTTCATCATCTAAAAATTTTAAATTGAATGAAGTTTGCGAGTAGTCGTGAATAGTGTGTGAAGTTTTATGAAATCTCTCAGACTGAGGTACGTACTAAAAATGTATCATTTCGAATATATATTCCAATATCACTATCATTCAGTGCTATATGCAATGTATTAAAAATTGTACAGGCGTTTTAATTTTTTTTTTAAACATACGCACACAAAAGTTGAAAATAAAATAAAAGAAAAGAAGAAAATAATAATAATAATAAAAGAAAGAAAGAGCCTTTTTCGAGTACCGTTTTAAAGTTATTATCCGTACTTCAGCATTTTTTGAGTTGAAACGATGCTAAAGAGCAAGAGATATTCGCAGAGTGGTCTTTTCACCGGATATGAGATGATCCGGAACGCCTTTTAAAAATCTGTTGATTGATGAAGACCACGTTTCTTTACACAAAGTCCATTAATGCAAATAACTGGCGAATTATACTGTGTCAAAGATAACACAGGACCATACGTAGAAAAATTACTACATACTTTTACGCTCACTATACGAGGTGGATTTATTAAAAAGGACTTTTCGCTTTTGTGACCCCCCCCCCCCCCAAAAAAAAAAAAAAAAAAAAAAAAGTAATAATAATAATCTATAACTCTGTCGAATTTAATATACAAAAATTACTCCGATACGCAAAATAATAATACGTTTGTATAAAATGGATTTTTAAATGTGTCAGATTTATTGGATACCTGATATACAGCGTGCAAAGTGTTATTATTAGGCTGCTTTTATTTTCCCAACCGATTGTCAAATGGATATAAATCTAGTATAAAAAATATTAAAGAATAAAGAAATAACGGTATCATACCTCGTAGAAATCCAAAAAATCAATTTTGAGAAAACTATAAACTTATTTTTATGTAGTATCATGGCCCATATAGTTACATTTAATTTAAAAAAAATCTTTGTACCCTATAATTAAAAACAGAGTAAAGAAAGAAAAATCACGAGGTTTCCGTAGATTAAAAAAATTTCCGACTGTTCTTACCTAATATATCGTTTAACTTTAAATGTATTTTATCTCTGACATGATTCTCAAAAGTGCATTTTGATTTTAATTTTGGAAAGAGAAATATTACAAAAACTGTCTTAATAGCCTTATTTTTAAAGATAAAGTAGGAAATAAATTGTTCTATTTTGTCTGACGACAACAAAGTTTCACAAGAATATATTTTGCTTTTAACTCTGGAGAAAGGAATCTCACAAAATCTACATTTAGAGCTCTACTTCTTAAGGGAAAAAAAAAAAAGCTTAAATAAGATTGCTTATATATAATTCTCCATGTCACATAAATATTACATTTATATTATGTAATGTTTAAAAAAAACTTTCAAAAATGTACATTGTGCAATTTTTACTCCTATCGTAGAGTGTATGTCAACTACATTGTGAGGATTGTAAACCAATCTTCAATATTAATTATACCATATTTTACATTAAATGAGGTTTCATGCATCTAAATAATGCATGCTAATTTCATTCCGTTGTGTGCAGTGTAAAAAAAAAAAAAAAAAAAAAAAAAAAAAAGCTATAAAGATATACCGCTTCCAGGCCACAATCTATCGGAAATCTTTTGTGAGACTCTGCGCACACAAGTGTCTGTATTTATAACATTTTCAAGAGACAACATTCCATAGCGAAATTGAATGACTTATATCAGTTTCAAAATATTCAATAAAAATATTGATGGCAATTAAAGTGCGGAAAGACGGACAGGCAAACACATACCGACTCATACACGAATCAAAGTCATAAACACTTTTTTAACTTTATAGGAAATTGTTATAAACACATAACATGACTAAAAATGCACATCGAGCAATTTCAATTTAAATTCCCTAGTGTATCTGAATACCTCTATATGATTTTGTGCATATGAATCATATATATTAGTTTTATTATGTTTCGCACAGCATAATAAGCATATTAAAATAATACATTCTAATTCTTTTGAGTGTCACCGCATACGAATTAGCAGTAGTATTATACCATTTTCAATAAGGAATATCCTGTCGTAAACTTGGATAACATATGCCAGTTTTAGGCATTATAAAAATATTTTTGAGAATTAAGGCGCAGACAGGCAGACTAAGGAGCCGAAGTCTTAAACACACTTCAGCTTTGTTCGAAAATGTTATATTTTTCTATGAATTTTTCAAACTGATTGAGTTAATTTCTCCTGAAATTTTAATTAATTTTTCGGAACAAATACAAACCAAAGAGTGGAAAAGGGAAATTAAACAGAAAAATAATAGAACAAAAATTATTTTTTTTAACTGACACTTTGTTAAAAACCGAGAAATCTTTAAAAATCACAAATTTTGAAATTATAAGTCGGTCAATTTTAATTGGAGAAAAATATTCATTTTTTATTTCATGTTTCAAAGTTATTTTATTAAATATGACTAAACAGTCTTGGGTTATATTTTTTATGCCTGACATCGTTGCTTGCTTTATTTTAAATATCTTGCAATTAGACGTATGTTCTTTCTGATGTGAAAATAAAGTTTATATGATACAATATTCATACTTTTAAAATTGTGTGTCTATTTGGGGACATTGCTTGTACCTTAGTGATTAATTTGGCTTCTCAAACTTTAATATTTTTATAATTTGAGTATTTTACTTAAGAAGGTTAATTTTCATACTTCTTACTTTTGATCTGTTTAAACAGTATATTTAAAGATTATAACAAATATAAATGACAATTTTGAATAATAATTACTTCAGGTGCTAGAGCTTCTTATCAGAAGTATTAATTTTTTAAGATTTTTTTCAGTTGTTAGTTTTAGGAATAACCCTTGCTATAAAGTTAGGTTCACTGTTTCTACGTCTCTATTATATGCATGGTTGTTTGTTTGATATCCTTTATTTGAAATGTGTATCAATTACAATATCTCTTCCTTGTAAAAGTTATATAATAACTGCAATTATATGTACACACACACACACATATATATATAAAATATTGAAATGAATTTATATAAATATGAGCTTAAAGATTGGAAAAACAAAAAGAAGAAATTTCAAACCAATGAGCAGAATTGCAGCAAAAGGAAATGTCTCAAGTCCTACGGGGTATTTTTGACAGTTTAAATCATTTATTTTATGTTTTTGTAGTAAGTTTTACTTATGATTTTTTCACATTTATTATTTTTCATCCAAGTTTATCTTTAGTTATTTTTGTTACATAGTTTCAACTTTTATTTGACTGGAAACATATATTATAATATCTTATATATATATATATATATATATATATATATATATATATATATATATACGACAAACAATTTATTTTCTCTATATGTCTAAAAGAATATTTAATTCTGAAAGCTAAAGAAACTTTCCCATTCCTTTAATTTTTCTAGCGTACTTCAGAATCTAAGGAAAGTAGCATTCTCTATGGAATTCAACTAAATAATTTATAAACTGAACGTTTTGCAGTTTATTTTGGATTACTTTAGTAGTTAGATACTTAATAAATATCTTACATATAAAATTAATAATCTTGCTATCGTAACTAGTTGAAAGAAAAAATAAATAAATAAAAATGAAATGAAATTAACATAATCGGAAATTTTATTATACTTATTTAGGTCATTATTTATTATTAATTTTTTTTACATTAAATGATAAATTTTAAAGAATGCATAAAATAAGAACTTCACTGTAGATTTCATATTAATATTTTACCAGTTCTAACAAGATAAATATCAAAAATCTCCAAAGAAATTACGATTGTAAAAACTTAAACAGAAATAATTTGTTTTCTGTAAAAAATAGGTGATATTATGGAAAGCAAAGATACAGTGTAAATTAAATATTTTTGTTTGCTCTTCAAATACGCAGCTGATGAGTGCGATGAGAATACAAATTAAATTTTTTGTTTTACCCTTGAGAATTGTTTTCGTTTATTTAATTTGTCGTAATTCTGTTCGATAGTTTTGTAAAAAAAATTTACTAGGAATTTTCCATTTGTTATATCTTTTGCTATTAGTTATTTCTTTCCTGCAATTGCATATATTAGAAATAAAAGTAATACTGTAAAACTTTAGTAACATTAAACTGTTTAAATGTGTTTTGAAAGAAATATAACTGAAGTATAGGGATAAAAAAATATAACGTGTATGTTATGTATTTGAGGTATTTTTAAAAAAGACCATAACAAACATGAGAGAAATTGTTCTTCAAAAACTGTAGAAATAGCCCAATTCGGATATTTATCAGTTTTAATGACATTCGAGTGCATAAAATATTTTTTTATAATCATTTGAAAATCGTTATTAATTTCTGAAGAAATAATATCAATGATAACTGTGGACGAATTCAACAGAATTTTTCTTTTTGCGTAATCCATCCAAACCTATAAAATATTTATTCGTAAGAATCCAGAAATAAGCATGTGGTCATGTTTAAGTAGACGCATATATCTTAAATTTTATTAATTTTTACGTTCATAGGAAATGAATTAATTGTCGTTTTTTCAAATAAACTATAAAATAGGTTTTTAATTTATATCTAAAATAATTTGCTTTGGATAATTTGTTTACTGTTTTATTTTTTTTTTAACTAAATATTCTTAGATTATCTGTACGTCTTTGAGAAAAAAATGCTTGAAAATAGAGTCAGGTAAGATTTTTTACATCAATAGAATTATCAATGGTAAAACAATCTCTTACATTATACTTGATTCAAATTATCAACTTCAAATTGTTCTTTGTCATCTTGAAGTAATAGAATTTTAGAAATAAGAAAAAGAAATAATGCCCTTTGTTGTAATAAACTTAGCATAAAGGAAATGCTAATATTCAAAATGCAGGAATTGTAATTGCAAAATGTCGACCGTATTATGTCAGTAGTTAAAAGTCATTCCAAACTGACTTACTTTTCTATCTTGTCGAAAAGAACTTTTAGTTTTTAGAAAAGTTTCTAACAAAAGGTTATATTTAATTAAAAATAAATAAATTAATTAATAAATTTTTCATTTATAAAAAGGTCACTAATTAGTCGATGTAAAAACTTAAAAATATTAACGCACTTATTTTACTACTATTCAATTTACGTTGGTTTTGCACTATTGTTTCTGAATCGCGGACTAATTCATTTTCCTGGTCAGCATTGGATAGTGTCTATCTTTCCATTTGTTCCCTAGCTTCGAGAGAAAACAGTAGATAATTCACTAGTAGTCATATATCAGCATGCACCGACTGTTTCATTCCTTTATAGAAATCATTAAGCAGAATATAAGATTTCAAACATTTACAGTAAAAAAAAAAAAAAAGAATAAAGAATTCCAACAGAAATAGCAATGTAATTATGATAGAGCAGAAAATTATACATTATGACTGAAGAATAAAGTAATCATAATGATTTTTAGAATTGAAATATAAAAGACCATTATGCTTCCAAAAACAAAACTATCCTTGTCAAGGGCTTATTTTTAGATGTAAGGAAAATAAAAATATAAGTTGTTTTTAAAAGAGTAATGGATTATTAAAAAGAAAAATGCTGTTAGGAACTCGACAACATACATAAAATAATCAGACAGAAAAGTAATGTACCAATAAACCATACATTTGAAATATTATGGACGAAAAACAACAACAACAAATACTTTTAAAAGTAAATCAGTTACAGAAAAAGTTAAAGCCATAAACATTCAGTACAAAATAATTTAAAAACTATCTTAAAATCGAAAAAAATATTTATATACTAGTTGCATGCAAAGACATGTACTAAGTTATATTGAAACTATAAAAAATACATCCCATTTAGAGACATCTTTAAAAAAGACACGTGTACTGTTTTCAATTTACTAAATAAAACACTTTGAGACACGTATAAAAGTTTTTAAAAACATATATTTAATTAAAAAAACACATATTTCTAAGCTTTTCGCCCTGAAAAGCAGGGCATCATCAGGAAAACTACATGTTTGTTTGTACAGTGTGCAGCTGTGTTACAAATATATATACATCATAAATCAGGTTAAAGTTATAGTTGCATCGCTACTTTGATACAAAAAAATTTATATTTCATAGGTTGGAGTCATTCTACATTAACACTGAGGCAACACTTTATTACTGCGACTTGCGTTGAAAAAAGTTTTGGATGGCTATTGGAAAGGCTGGCGTCAAGGCTCACATCAAGGTGAAGAAAACTTGTCGAGCAGTGGTAGAGTCATTCTGTTGGAACACAGGGCAAGTTGGTTGTTCATTGAAACTGTTAAACAGCTCGAGGTTCAAGATTTGAGAATTTTTAGGGATTTCTAAATAACGAAATTATTTTAAGGTTTTTTATACTATGAGCACTAGATGAACTTCACAAAATTAAAATATTAATTATATTTAAAAATAATTATAACTATTATACAACATTTTTACAAATTATTTAATAGAATATATAATAATATTCGAATATTAAATGAAAAAGCATGGTAACAATGAAAATTCCACTTTAAAACAAAGCACTATTTGATTGACAAGAAATATCCTCTTATTTCTTCTCGCAGAACTATTTAATGGTGTGTTTAAACTTTTTGTTAGCTAATTCCAATTAATGTTCAATAAATCAAGGCAATAATACTTATTAAATCATATGTATGACTATATATATGAATATAATTTTAATAGTTTATAAAAGCAAATTAATTAAAATTAAAAGACAGATAAAATTTTGTGAAATTTACGTAAAACCTATTTGTTCTCACTTGGTGTTATTGGGGATAACTTTAAGATTGATTATATTATAGTGTATGGTAATTTATTAATTTTTAAATTAAATATTTAAGTATAAATAGTATTAAATTTTATTATATAAACTTACTTTTTTAACTAATGCATACTACAATGTAAATTATTCTATTAGGTAATACAAATCCCAGTTCAAGAAAACACTTTTTTTAAATAAATATTTTCCTATATAAACATTTTACTAATTATGGTACTAGCATGAGAAAATACATCTCTTACAAACGGAGCAATATTTAAAATACACTGAAAACTTATAGAAAATGAAGTAAATGCAGTAACTACTTCAAAAATTGTATTTAATCAAGAACTGTACATCTAACTAAGCCAAGCAATGCTACTCGAACTTTCTAATCAAACATCTGACTACTTAACAAGCATTTTTGTAATAAGGTAAATATAGAAACGTCTGAGCACAATGCATCAGAATAATTAAAAAAAGTAAATATTAATTTTTTGTTACATTATTAATAATTTTGACTTTATTTGTTTCTTCAACATTTTCATTGCTATTTTGTCGTTATGCTTTAAATTAATACAACAGCTGTAATAAAACAGAAGAAGGCTTTTTTAGCAATCTATTCTTGCAGGGTTGTTAAAATTCCGCATATGGTGGGATGGATTTTTATTAGGATTAACTACAAATAAATTCTTAAAAATAACAATTTCATTTAATTGACGTTGTTTTAAGGTTTTTGTAAACAAATATTATTTTATTGAAAGTGATTTTTTCGACCTAATGATTAAAAAATGAGAAAAAAAAAATAAGAAGAATTAATCGATTGCAATTAATAATAATAATAATAATAATAATAAAATTGAAAAAGCAAAATCAGATAAAATTACAAAATAACATTAAGTCACTAGATAATATACTAACTTAAAAATTAGTCCATTTTCATTTCCGCAGTTTCAATGATTTCATTTTTGCTCATCGAAGTTGTGGTCATCCACAATCGGTGTACTTGTTATCGATAAATTCTTGCAGCTTACTTTCTACCACCTACCACCTATCACAAATAACACATTTAATCCGGTCACTTGTTAATGTTGTCTCTTGGTAGATTTCCAGTCATTCAATGCACTCATCCTCATTGTCCTGTCATTATTGTCTAATATGCATAATCGTTCCTGGTATGGAAACTAATTGGAACAATGCGCCATCTGTAGAAAGAAGTAGATGCGCATACTTTCCCTTGTTGGAAGAAGAGATTACGCAGCTTTTTGTTTAAACGTGGCGTTTATAGAAAGAACCGTTCGTTTCGAACCATTTAGTAGTTTATAAGAAAGTTTAGTAGTTTATAATAAATTGTTTGATTATAAAACATTTTAGACTACTGTCTTTTGATAGAAATACAGAGGAAAAGTTATAAAAATAAAAGCATTTATCTGGGAAAACAAAATAAAATAGAAGTGCTTTTTTCTAAGCGCTTGAAACAATCAACATGCGTATTCAAGTAGATACTGCGCTATTGCCGTTGTAGAAGTATCTGTAACTGTTGTGCACGCACTCTTTCTTTCTTCCTAATCTCTATGTGCGCAATCTCTCCAAACGCGCTATCTATCCTAGCTTTATGGTATATATATTTTAATTTTTTTCAAATGAACAACAGACTGTGCAATGATGGATAAACTACCGAAAAAAAATTATTTGGAAAAATGACTAAGTGTTGTATCATACACCAGTTTCTTAAAATTTTTCATAAAAATGGACAAAAAAGATAAAATATTTTAAAACTTTCTAATAAAATTGTAGTTCAGAATCGATTCTTAAATTGTCCATTAACTTATTTTTACTGTAAAACACTTCATAAAGCGAATTAAACATCATAAGGGAGAATTCATATGGATCCACCTTTTTGTAAGGATTCATCCAAATTTCTGTAAAATATTACCGTTGCCGAAAAATAAAGACTGGTGCAAACCGTGTAAAGAGAACTTTTAAAAGTAAAAATGTTCACACTGATTTTTACTTTCTCTTACCCATTAGGTAGAGAAAGTATTGTTTTTGGGTCAAATTTTCGAACGCGAGATTTTGTTATATTTAGACGTTTTGAGGTTCCCTGAATACGAAAATCATGTTTTTAGCAAATGGTCTGTGTGTATGTCTGTGTGTCTGTCTGTGTGTCTGTCTGTTAGTCTGTCTGTTATCAGCATATCTCAAAAACAAATTATGGCAGAAAGTTCAAACTTGGTATTCTAAATGTATATCATATGGGGATGCTACAGTAAGCTTTTCGTTAAGATCAAGCAAATGGTTAGTGTACAGGGACAATCAAGAGAATTCTAATACATTACGTCTATGGGGGAAATTGCAGGAAAGTAGAGTTTAACGTCTATAGACTGAACTAAACCAAATGAAACGAATATATATTTTTTGTAATAGAGATAGTTAACTGGGAAAAAAATTTGTGTATGTAGGAGCCTCGCCTCCCCCCCCCTGGGGGGGAAGTCCCCCCTCGAGAGGAGTAAATTTTCATGATGGGTATCTTTCAAAAGAGCTCGCCAATACCTTTAAAACGAATGGCTGAACCATCGATCTGCGATAATTTAAAACAAAGTTATCGATTTTTTTTTTACTTTTAACGAAAAAAAAAAAAGAAAAAAACTTAGAAAAAAAAAATTTTTTTTTTTTTCCCCTTCTTTTTAATGATGAGAATAAAATGGACTTTTTTTTTTTTTGGATATTTGGTGTTATACCACTTCTCTAACATGGAAATCGTCTGCATTGTCATAAGAGATATTTTTTTAAAATAATAATTTTAATATATATATATTTTTTTTTTAACAGAATTATTTTTTAATAACCGAATTAAATTCTATGCAAATGTAGGTGCATTAATGAAACGGGGGGTTGAGGGGGGCGGTAGCCCCCCTCACACAGAACTAATTATCATATAAAACTCTTCAGAAGCCTAATATGAATTGTTTAACACAGGTTTACATAACAGTACTCGTTATTTTACCTTTTTATCTGCAACCTGTATTTATAGTGTTAAATTTCAGGGTAAGAGAAAGTCGTGTGAGTGACACACCAGATTATTTTTTCTACACTTTGTGATCAAGTCATGCAGAAAAATTAAAACACTCGAAAATTTCCAATAAGCCCTAACATCATTAATTTAAGCTAATAAACCTCTAAGGAAAATTAATTTTTAAATACGAAGGATTGTTAAATATTTATGTTGCAATCGTGCAACGCTGTGGGTAACTGGCGATGATCTGGGACACACTCCTAAAGGTGATCCGAAGACTTACCATCACAATTTTGATCCTCTATAGAGGGGATGTTAAATTGAAGGGAATAGCTCTCTAGTGAGTAGCTGCAAAATTACGTGAATAAAACCAGCAAATACAAGACTAATAGCATCTTTTGACACATTAATTATAAGTTGAATATCTCTAGAATTGCAGGGTTGCCCCAGACGAGTTTTTTATAATCTTTTTGTACCACTATTTATAAAAAATATAATTTATAATACATTTTCGCAGGTAAATCAGCATTTTGCTGCATAAATTTATTAAAAATTTTATGCTATGGAAATAGTGGCACGAAAGTAAACGAAAAAAGTCGCCAGTGGCAGCCTTGAATTGTGTCCTTGGACCAAAAAGTAAATAAGCAATTTGTCCGGGCCCATTCACCTGTCTATTTGCTTACTACTGGGCACGAGATAAAGCTAAAGAACTCAGGAAAAAAATTCGATGTTCAAAAATCTTTCTCGTCATTTCATGCCTGATAATTCGTAACATATATACACATAAAAAAAATCATTATTATGCAGAATTTTCCTTATTTTAGCATTAGCAAAACGAGACTTATTTAAATTAGATAAAAAATAAGATTTCCTTCCTTCTTTCTTTTTCCCCAAATTCTTATGTACTTACTGTCATTCACTACGGTATATTTGTGAATCTCAACCTAATAAAAAATACGCCTTTGTCTCTCAGTGGCTCAGGTGATTAGAGCTCCATGTTAGTAACCCGGGTGTCTAGCGTTCGATTCCCCAAAGGTCCGGAGTGTTAACTTTTGAAGAGAATTAGTAGAAAAGATATCAATTGATAAAAGAAAATTTATCGCTGACTACACAGTATCCTAAGAATTTTTTAAGAGTTTTTTTTTAAGGAGCCTTTTCCCCAAATTCTTTTGTACTTACTGTCATTCACTACAGTATGTTTGTGAATCTCAAGCTAATAAAAAATGCGTCCCCATTTTAAGGTAAATATAAGCTTTTACATTTGTCTCTTCGTGGCTCAGGCGGTTAGAGCGCCATATTAGTAACACGGTAGTCGAGCGTTCGATACACCGGAGTGTTATTTTTTGCAGATAATTAGTAGAAAAGAAGTCAATTGATAAAAGAAAATTTTTTGTTGACTACACAGTATCCTAAGAATTTTTGAAGAGTTTTTCTAAGAAGCCTTTTTCTTATCTTATATCTCTTTTTAGAAGCAAAAAAGAGTTTTTTGTGGAATACAAGCGCCCTCTATTGGGCGGAATATTCACTAAAATGCCAATGAAACAATTAACAGTACAAAATAAAAATGATTAGGAAAAACACATAAACATTAACCAAATCAGTAAAATATTAAGTTATAATATAAAAGAAATAATAAACTAAAATAATAATAAAAAGGTGCCTCAAACGAATAATTAAATTGCAGATATTGGCCCTTAATCAGAAAATTAAATCACAAAAATTATAGGCAATCGTGTAGTACTGCCATCTATTGTGAATTTTAAGAAATAATTTCTCTTTTCTTAACACAGTTCAAGATTCCACAATTTTGGTTAATAAACAAAAAAGTTAAATTTTTTTTTGCAAATTAAATTTTATTCTAACTTCGAAAAGATTTATGTGATACGCTATATTAAGAATTTGGGTTTTAAAAGTTTTTTTAAATAGATTTTTATTATTATTATTATTATTATTAATATGTTCATGAATAAGTAAATATCTTGAAGAAATGGTGTCGAAATATTATTTAAATATATATATATATATATATATATATATAAATTTATTTTTAACAATTAAAATTTAAATGTTTTATAACATCATATCAATAACTTTTTGAGAAATTAAAAGTGAAATGAAATAAAAATAAATAAAAATGTAAATTCAGTAGTCTTGGCTTTAATTGCGAATAATAACTAGATTTTTTACACTATTACGAATAAACAAGGGACATATTTAAAAAAGAAATTATTTATAATTGGCTACTTATTCTCGTACACCTTTTAAGGATAAAGGTGCATAATATAAATCCGTTGTATCAAGGAAAAATAAATTTAAGAGAAAACGAACATTTTCATTTATGAAATTGAAGGTCTTAAATTTACTTTTAATTTCAAATAAAATTCTGTAGGAAAAAAAAAAAAAAAAAAAAAAAAAAAAAAAAAAAAGCAATTTTCCTAATAGAACTATTTAAATTTACATTAAATATATAATATTAAAAAATAAATGTCTATGTTATGCTTATAAATAAACAAAATCCTTAGATAGCTTAAAAATCCAAAAGTGTTAATCGACATATGTTCATTCTATGCTAAAATTGAAATTTGACAGCTTTTAAGGTTTGATAGTACTCGGCATAAGATAAATTCACTATATCATATCAGTATGCTTTTCACAGTCATTTGTCATAAAACAAAAGTCTTGTACTAAGATTATTGCGTGTTTCGTCACTTCCAAAATCAGAAAAAAAAAAAAAAAATACAGCAGAGTTTCTAAACCACTCTATCAAATGATTGACGATATCCAGAATTTTAGAATTGTTATCTTCCGTCCTGACAAATCCTTTTCCAAAAATTGAGAAGGCTAGTGTTCTTTATAAAGTGTGAGTATTTTATAAATATAAATTCAGATTTTTTTTTTTTTAACGTTTTATTTACATAAATATGGATAAATAAAAAATAGATACATAAGTAAGAAAAAATTTAATACACTTTAATCTGGTTTAAAAATAACTTTATTGAAAGCATTTGTAATAGTATAAAACGAAATAACTTAACTTGTGTATTCTAACATATATTTGCACGTAATTTTAAAAATATCAGAAAAAGAATAGAAAAAGAGTCTTTTAAATTCAGTTCTTAAACAGCTATAATTTAAATATAAACTATTCGTATTTTTGAGTGCTTCCCAAATATGTTTTTCTTTATCATTTGTATAAATGAGTTTTTTCTTCTTGTGAAAAACTGCACTGAAAGAAAAAGATTGTCATCTTTTTCTGGATGATATATTATATAAGATTTAAAAAAAAAAAAAAACTAAGTGTATGATGGGCAAAATCAAATAATAGCATAACAGATAAAGATTAATTTAAAGTATATAACTAAGTATGAGAATTAATTTAAAATACTTCCACTCTTACAACATCGTTCTCAAAGGCAAATTATTACAAAAAAAAAAAAAAAAAAAAATCTAAGATGTTTCTTATAAAACAATGGATTAAAAGATCCAAAATATTGTTATTAATCTGCCTGCCAATTCAGTAAATCACCAATAGGAGCCAAAGAAGAATATATATTTATATATATAAATATAATAAATCAATAGTATGGTAATAGTTAACATTAATCCTTCCAATGATTAGTTTAACGAGATGTGATGTAAAAGAAATACTTCTGAATATTTTAAAAGAAATAACAATACTTATAAATATATTACAACTGCATATATTTGATTAATTTTTACACTAAACACGATTAAACATAAATTGTCAAATTGTAGGGCAGACCGGGGTACAGTGGACCACTTTTACACTCTTATTTTATTTTATTTTTTTTATTTTTTTTTTTTTCACAAAAACAGAAAAGCAATGTACTTGAAAACAAGAAAGAAAAATCATGCAGTACGCATTGATTAGTAACACTTTCCAACTGTACGTAATTCTTGTATCGTATAACATTTAATATTCTTTGCCTACGTTATCGTACAACAGACAGAAGGACTGAAAAATATATAGATAGTCTAATTGATTTAAAATCATTCTTAGGCATTTTGGAAAGTGTTAAAAAGGCTTAACGCAAAAGAAAATGCAACCATTAGATTACAATTACAGCTTTTAATTTATCTGAATATTTTAGTGCAGCCCTGTAAATCTGAAAGTTAATCATATTATATTCTATACAGAACATTATTTTAGAATAGTAACAATACATGTCAATGCTTTTATGATTTTTACAGTAGAAAGTTTTTTAAATATAACTTTTAAAAACGTCTTTCCTAAAACGTAATGCCTTGGCTTTTTTTCTTTTTTTTTTTTTTTTTTTTTGACCCTGTACACAAACTAGATGTACAGGACCTATTAATGTCATTTTAAATAGGGAAAATTGCATAATAAACTTGATTGTACCATTTTTTAAAAATTCTCAGAATATTTACGGACGCTAGGAGCCGGAGACAAGCAGATAGGAAGATAGACAATCGGACAGAAAAATACACAAATTAAAATCATATTCTCACTAAAATTTTAACAAAGTGTTAAATGCTTAATGTAAACAAACGTGCAATTCCAGCAAATTTTTATTAATAGCTATTAACGTAAATGAATATTTTTGTGTGACCCTGTAATATATAATGCTAATCATACTATATTATATAGAAGGCCTTCTTTTGTGCATACGAATAATGTATTTCAATTACATTAAGCTTATTACAAAGTAAAATTATAAAAATTTGGTTTATAAAAATAACTCTCACAGAACGCAATGCTTTGGAATACTTTCAAGTGTCCCTGTACTCAAAACATTTAGAAATGTACTCTATTTTACATAGGAAACAGCCGATAGGAAACCTGAGTAACATATTAAAATTTCATTAAAGTTTCTGTACCGTAAAGGTATTAAAATATGGTTTATAGAAACGCCTCTTATAGAACACAATACATTTGAATACTTCTGTGTGTCCCTGTACACAGATTATTAGCGGTATTTACTCCTTTTCCAGTAGGAAACATCCTGTAGTGAACTTCAATAAACTATATCAGTTTGAAGAAATTCCATAACTATTTACGGGAATTAGAGCGAAGAAAAACAGACAGGGAGACAGACAGACGGACAGAAGAACAGTCCGACAGATACACAAATTAAAATCATATTCATACTTAAAAAACGTTAGAAAGTGTTAAAAACGCTTAATGTAAACGAAAGAACAATTTTAGCAAATTTTATTAATAGTTCTTAATATAACTCAATATTTTTGTGTCACCTTGTAAATCTAATCATAATCATGCTATATTCTATGCATGCTATATTCTTTTGCGCATATAAAAACAATATTTGAATTTCATAAATTTTCGTGTAAATTGAAGCTATTAAAATTTGGTTTATAGAAATCTCTCTCATAGAACGCAATGCTTTGGAATAATTTTGAGTGTCCCTGTACCTAAACCAGTTGTGATATTTACTCCATTTTATACTAGAAACATTTGATAATAAACTTGAATAACATATTTCAATTTCATTAAGAATTGCGTACAGTAAGGGCATGAAAATATGGTTTATAGAAATAGCTCTCATAGAACACAATGCTTTGAAATATTTTCAGGTGTCCCTGTACACAAACCAGTAGAGGTATAAACTCCATTTTCAGTTGGGAACATCCGGTAGTGAACTTTAATATCATATATCAGTTTCAAGAAATTCCATAAATATTTACGGGAGTTAGAGTGCGGACAGACAGACAGACAGACGCGCGGACAGACAGACAGACGCGCGGACAGACAGACAGACGCACGGACAGACAGACAGACAAACTGAAGTCATTAAAACTTTTCAACCTTGTAGGAAAGTGTTAGTAAAAATAGCAAACAATTTCTAAGCCATTCTTGACATGTCTTAACTTTTTTATAACAATATTTCCAGTACATTATGAATAAAAAAAATAAATGTGAGCACTCACAAAATGGACCACTGTGACCCATGACCAGGGCACACTGGACCAGCCTCTTTTGTTTGTATTAAATTAATATAAATTACTTTTTTTTTTTCTCTAAAATTAGTTTCTTATACTATTGTAGTCTAACGAACATAATTCAAGCATTTTCACGAAATAAACTAAACTAAATTAAATTAAAATAAACAAATAAGAAACCAAATCTCAGTAAAATAATTTATTAAGTTAAAATAGATAATTGTTGTTTATTCTTTTATTATTATTATATAAATTAAATGTTTCTTTTTAATTCAGATATTATCAAATATTATACTACTATTCAAATATTTAATATTTTTTAAAAATTATTTTGAGATATAATAAATTAACATTTTATTTGTCGGATAAATTTAACTAAAATGTATTAAGCTACTTCTTTTGCTTTTCACAACAGATCTCTAAAAACAACAATAATAATAAATTTTCCTACTAAATTAGATATTATTTTTTCTTTTATTAATGCAGTATATTTCAAATAGTTGTTAAATTTAGATATAATTCGATATTATATTACTATTCAAATATTTATTATTTTCAGAAATTTATTATTATTTTTATTTATTTTAACATTAGGATATTTATTACTTTGATAAATTAATACTTTACATTGTGTTTGTAGCTATTAATTTAACTAAAACAAAGATAAGTATTGAATCTACTTTGTGCTTTTAGGCACATTGGAAGGTGGTCCACTGTGCCCCATACAGAGGCGGTCCACTGTGCCTCGTGCCAGAGTAAAACAAATAATAATAATAATATAATATACAGACTATAAATATGCTAATAATTTTTAGGAATTTAAAAGTATCAATATCTTGCCTTCCTTTAACAGTTATATACTATTTATAGTCACTAGTTCAATCTTCATAAAATTTTGAAAACTTCAATGTGTAAAAATTACTTTGAGCAGCACAAAACATAAAAACTGCTCAAAATTATTACCTTACTATTTCCCATGTAGTTTTTTTGGTTGCATACAACTAGTACCATGCTGCCAGACATGAGTATCCATATGAACTAAAAGAGTTGAATATTAATGGATTTAAATAGGGGTGGTCCACTGTGCCCCTAGGTAAACTATGCTCCGGTCTCCCCTATTATATTACTGTTATGCATGCTTATTGAGTTAAATGAAATAGAAATGAGTTAAATGAAATAGTAATCCTATAAGTAAAATACCTTACAAAACAGTTTTATATACATATATATATATATATATATATATATAAGGATTTCATGTTGAATAACGAAGAATCAATCCGCATTAACTTGAAACAATATCTTAATGTATTGTTTAGAAAATGCAAAGTGTAATCTTTGTTATTTTTATCTAGAGAGTGAACGAATAAAAAATAATTTATCGGTTTCTAAGAAAACAAAATTTTAATAAATGAATTCTTACTTTGTAATCAACTGGTAGGTAACGTAGAAAACAAGACACGTGCACGGAGTGGCTCAAACTATGACTGATGATTAAGACTAGCAGGCTTCGACCGCTTTCTAGGGCACAATATTTAAAGGTTGTCTTTTTAATTGACTAATTGAAACGTTTAAATAAATATATTTCCATCGGCGACTATTTTCTTCACAGTTTTAGTATGGGATCACCTTGACAATATCAAAAAATTTTTCAACTCGAATCTGTGCATCAAAACTATTATTAAAAAGAATATTCTCGAAAACAGTCAAATAGAAATGTTAATTCTTCGAATATTCTGAAAACAGTTGAAGTTGTTACTCGTACATTAAAAGTCACTACTCAATGAATGGTCGAATCAGAGAACGCACGTAAGTCGTTTTCGCAGCAATCACTATAACGCACGTATGTACGCTTCACGCTCATGAAAAAAAAAAAAAAAAAAATCACTGGACAGCCCTACATCGGTGTGCATGAATCTCAGAATACACGAAGCTCGGTTCCGCGGCAATCACTATCACGCATGTTAAAACCAAAAAACATCACTGGAAAACCCTACCTCACTGTGCATGAATCTGAAAACGCACGAAACTCGGTTCCACGACAATCAATATCACGCATGTTAAAACCAAAAAAAACATCACTGGACACCCCTAACACGCTGTGCATGAATCTGAAAATGCACGAAACTCGTTCCGCGGCAATCACTATCACGCATGTTAAAAAAAAAAAAAAAAAATCTCTGTACACACCTACCTCGCTGTTCGTGAATCCGAAAACGCACGAAACTCGTTTTCGCAGCAATCACTGTCAAGCATGTTAAAACCAAAAAAACATCACTGGAGACCCCTACCTCAAATCAATGAAAATCAAATAAAACTATCAAATCTCTCGTAATTCCTCAATGCATAGCTCTAGTTCAACGTAAAATACGCTCAAATCAATGAAAATCAAATAAACCAATCAAATCTCTCGTAATTCCTCAAAACGTAGCTCTGGTTCAACGTAAAATGCACTCAAATCAATGAAAATGAAATAAACCTATGATATCTTTCGTAATTCCTGACAACGTAGTTCTAGTTCAACGTAAAATACACTCAAATCAGTGAAAATCAAATAAACCAATCAAATCTCTCGTAATTTCTCATAACGTAGCTCTAGTTCAACGTAAAATACACCCAAATCAATGAAAATCAAATGAACCAATCAAATCTCTTGTAATTCCTCAAAACGTAGCTGTAGTTCAACGTGAAATACATTCAAATCATTGAAAATCAAATAAACTAATCAATTCTCTTGTAATTCCTCATAACGTAGCTATAGTTCAATGTAAAATACACTCAAATCAGTGAAAATCAAATAAACCAATCAAATCTCTCGTAATTTCTCATAACGTAGCTCTAGTTCAACGTAAAATACACCCAAATCAATGAAAATTAAATGAACCAATCAAATCTCTTGTAATTCCTCAAAACGTAGCTGTAGTTCAACGTGAAATACATTCAAATCATTGAAAATCAAATAAACTAATCAATTCTCTTGTAATTCCTCATAACGTAGCTATAGTTCAATGTAAAATACACTCAAATCAATGAAAATCAAATAAACTAATCAAATCTCTCCTAAGACTTTCCATTCTGCGTCATTATAGAAAGGAGAAGTTTTATTTTCATATTTTTATTAATTAAAAGAAAACTAATCAAAAATTCGAAATTCAATGTGCACAATGATCCTTTGGAGGGCGCCTTTGTGTTAAATCCCGTGACTGTCCGAGCTACCGTTTTCGAGAACAGTGAAATACACACACACACACACACATATGTATATATATATACAAATATTGCTCACTTAATAGTATAAGATAAAAGTAATAATTTTGAACTAACAGGGTTGCCACGGATCCTCCTTTTTCCCCCTGACTTTTTCCCCAGAACTTTCATACAGTATTTTCCCTCTTGAATTAAAATGAAAACAAATTACTATTAAAAAATTCTGATGAAAGTGTCAGGGGAAAAATACAGCTTGTGGCAGCTCGGACCTAAGTATTTTTTCTGTTTTCTATATGTAAAAAAAACTGAATATTTCAGAGTTTTACCATACCACGATGTAAAGTTGAAACAACATTTTTTTAACTAAATGCTAAGTTAATGTAATTTTATGATCATTACAGGGTAGTCATAAAAAAAAAAAAAAAAAAAAAAAACCTTCCCTGATATATAAACTTTTAGCGGCTTATCAGGTCAACCAATCGAAATGATGTGTTAGGTAGTGTTATCTGAAAGTATGCAAACGAGCTTATGATGAATTAAAAAAGTGGAATTCTCATGGTTAACGGTTTCAGTATTTTTTATTTATTTATTTATTTATTTTTTTTTTTTTTTTGAAATTTTCGAATTTCCATTATTTTTAATCGTATCGTAAGTTTCAGAAAGAAAAAACATATGTGGCATTATCCCGGTAACTGTAGAGGGGGAATTAGTGGTTTAAAACACAATCAAACAAGGGTAAAGCTAGTTTTTAGGGGGGGGGGAGAGAAGACCTGGAATATAATTAAAAATATTATTTTTCTATAAAATCTGTAATTTCATTCGAAAAAATGCTGGCTTGCAAATTATAAAATGTCAACGCAGGCTGGTCTCAGATTTAATTAAATGTGATTTTTATTTAAAATCACTAATTACCAACCGAATTTAGGGAATTTTTGACTATACGAATTCATAATGGCAATTTTGAACCAGTATTTAATGTTTGTCAAAATAGGTTAAAAATCCGCGATTAAAAAAAAAAAAAAAAAAAAAAAAAAAAAAAAAAAATCTTATGTCTTATCATCTACAACATGAGTTCGAATTTGGAAGACTCACATGTCAAAAATTTTAAAATATGAATGCAAAAAAAAAAAAAAAAATCAAAATTATAAGCAATTTTTAAAAAATCCTCGTAAAATGTCTAATTTTTAACTGAACTTAAAGATTTTTAAGCTCAGAAGAGAGACTCTTCAGTGAGACTCTGAACTCAGGCAATTTTTAACTGAACTTAAAGGTTTTTAAGCTCAGAAGAGTAGGTAAATCAGCGCAGGTAAAAGCGCAGGTAAATCAGCATTTTGCTGCATAAATTTATTAAAAATTTTATGCTATGGAAATAGTGGCACGAAAGTAAACGAAAAAAGTCGCCAGTGGCAGCCTTGAATTGTGTCCTTGGACCAAAAAGTAAATAAGCAATTTGTCCGGGCCCATTCACCTGTCTATTTGCTTACTACTGGGCACGAGATAAAGCTAAAGAACTCAGGAAAAAAATTCGATGTTCAAAAATCTTTCTCGTCATTTCATGCCTGATAATTCGTAACATATATACACATAAAAAAAATCATTATTATGCAGAATTTTCCTTATTTTAGCATTAGCAAAACGAGACTTATTTAAATTAGATAAAAAATAAGATTTCCTTCCTTCTTTCTTTTTCCCCAAATTCTTATGTACTTACTGTCATTCACTACGGTATATTTGTGAATCTCAACCTAATAAAAAATGCGCCTTTGTCTCTCAGTGGCTCAGGTGATTAGAGCTCCATGTTAGTAACCCGGGTGTCTAGCGTTCGATTCCCCAAAGGTCCGGAGTGTTAACTTTTGAAGAGAATTAGTAGAAAAGATATCAATTGATAAAAGAAAATTTATCGCTGACTACACAGTATCCTAAGAATTTTTTAAGAGTTTTTTTTTAAGGAGCCTTTTCCCCAAATTCTTTTGTACTTACTGTCATTCACTACAGTATGTTTGTGAATCTCAAGCTAATAAAAAATGCGCCCCCATTTTAAGGTAAATATAAGCTTTTACATTTGTCTCTTCGTGGCTCAGGCGGTTAGAGCGCCATATTAGTAACACGGTAGTCGAGCGTTCGATACACCGGAGTGTTATTTTTTGCAGATAATTAGTAGAAAAGAAGTCAATTGATAAAAGAAAATTTTTTGTTGACTACACAGTATCCTAAGAATTTTTGAAGAGTTTTTCTAAGAAGCCTTTTTCTTATCTTATATCTCTTTTTAGAAGCAAAAAAGAGTTTTTTGTGGAATACAAGCGCCCTCTATTGGGCGGAATATTCACTAAAATGCCAATGAAACAATTAACAGTACAAAATAAAAATGATTAGGAAAAACACATAAACATTAACCAAATCAGTAAAATATTAAGTTATAATATAAAAGAAATAATAAACTAAAATAATAATAAAAAGGTGCCTCAAACGAATAATTAAATTGCAGATATTGGCCCTTAATCAGAAAATTAAATCACAAAAATTATAGGCAATCGTGTAGTACTGCCATCTATTGTGAATTTTAAGAAATAATTTCTCTTTTCTTAACACAGTTCAAGATTCCACAATTTTGGTTAATAAACAAAAAAGTTAAATTTTTTTTGCAAATTAAATTTTATTCTAACTTCGAAAAGATTTATGTGATACGCTATATTAAGAATTTGGGTTTTAAAAGTTTTTTTAAATAGATTTTTATTATTATTATTATTATTATTATTATTAATATGTTCATGAATAAGTAAATATCTTGAAGAAATGGTGTCGAAATATTATTTAAATATATATATATATATATATATAAATTTATTTTTAACAATTAAAATTTAAATGTTTTATAACATCATATCAATAACTTTTTGAGAAATTAAAAGTGAAATGAAATAAAAATAAATAAAAATGTAAATTCAGTAGTCTTGGCTTTAATTGCGAATAATAACTAGATTTTTTACACTATTACGAATAAACAAGGGACATATTTAAAAAAGAAATTATTTATAATTGGCTACTTATTCTCGTACACCTTTTAAGGATAAAGGTGCATAATATAAATCCGTTGTATCAAGGAAAAATAAATTTAAGAGAAAACGAACATTTTCATTTATGAAATTGAAGGTCTTAAATTTACTTTTAATTTCAAATAAAATTCTGTAGGAAAAAAAAAAAAAAAAAAAAAAAGCAATTTTCCTAATAGAACTATTTAAATTTACATTAAATATATAATATTAAAAAATAAATGTCTATGTTATGCTTATAAATAAACAAAATCCTTAGATAGCTTAAAAATCCAAAAGTGTTAATCGACATATGTTCATTCTATGCTAAAATTGAAATTTGACAGCTTTTAAGGTTTGATAGTACTCGGCATAAGATAAATTCACTATATCATATCAGTATGCTTTTCACAGTCATTTGTCATAAAACAAAAGTCTTGTACTAAGATTATTGCGTGTTTCGTCACTTCCAAAATCAGAAAAAAAAAAAAAAAAATACAGCAGAGTTTCTAAACCACTCTATCAAATGATTGACGATATCCAGAATTTTAGAATTGTTATCTTCCGTCCTGACAAATCCTTTTCCAAAAATTGAGAAGGCTAGTGTTCTTTATAAAGTGTGAGTATTTTATAAATATAAATTCAGATTTTTTTTTTTTTTAACGTTTTATTTACATAAATATGGATAAATAAAAAATAGATACATAAGTAAGAAAAAATTTAATACACTTTAATCTGGTTTAAAAATAACTTTATTGAAAGCATTTGTAATAGTATAAAACGAAATAACTTAACTTGTGTATTCTAACATATATTTGCACGTAATTTTAAAAATATCAGAAAAAGAATAGAAAAAGAGTCTTTTAAATTCAGTTCTTAAACAGCTATAATTTAAATATAAACTATTCGTATTTTTGAGTGCTTCCCAAATATGTTTTTCTTTATCATTTGTATAAATGAGTTTTTTCTTCTTGTGAAAAACTGCACTGAAAGAAAAAGATTGTCATTTTTCTGGATGATATATTATATAAGATTTAAAAAAAAAAAAAAACTAAGTGTATGATGGGCAAAATCAAATAATAGCATAACAGATAAAGATTAATTTAAAGTATATAACTAAGTATGAGAATTAATTTAAAATACTTCCACTCTTACAACATCGTTCTCAAAGGCAAATTATTACAAAAAAAAAAAAAATCTAAGATGTTTCTTATAAAACAATGGATTAAAAGATCCAAAATATTGTTATTAATCTGCCTGCCAATTCAGTAAATCACCAATAGGAGCCAAAGAAGAATATATATTTATATATATAAATATAATAAATCAATAGTATGGTAATAGTTAACATTAATCCTTCCAATGATTAGTTTAACGAGATGTGATGTAAAAGAAATACTTCTGAATATTTTAAAAGAAATAACAATACTTATAAATATATTACAACTGCATATATTTGATTAATTTTTACACTAAACACGATTAAACATAAATTGTCAAATTGTAGGGCAGACCGGGGTACAGTGGACCACTTTTACACTCTTATTTTATTTTTTTTTTTATTTTTTTTTTTTTTTCACAAAAACAGAAAAGCAATGTACTTGAAAACAAGAAAGAAAAATCATGCAGTACGCATTGATTAGTAACACTTTCCAACTGTACGTAATTCTTGTATCGTATAACATTTAATATTCTTTGCCTACGTTATCGTACAACAGACAGAAGGACTGAAAAATATATAGATAGTCTAATTGATTTAAAATCATTCTTAGGCATTTTGGAAAGTGTTAAAAAGGCTTAACGCAAAAGAAAATGCAACCATTAGATTACAATTACAGCTTTTAATTTATCTGAATATTTTAGTGCAGCCCTGTAAATCTGAAAGTTAATCATATTATATTCTATACAGAACATTATTTTAGAATAGTAACAATACATGTCAATGCTTTTATGATTTTTACAGTAGAAAGTTTTTTAAATATAACTTTTAAAAACGTCTTTCCTAAAACGTAATGCCTTGGCTTTTTTTCTTTTTTTTTTTTTTTTTTTTTTTTTTTTGACCCTGTACACAAACTAGATGTACAGGACCTATTAATGTCATTTTAAATAGGGAAAATTGCATAATAAACTTGATTGTACCATTTTTTAAAAATTCTCAGAATATTTACGGACGCTAGGAGCCGGAGACAAGCAGATAGGAAGATAGACAATCGGACAGAAAAATACACAAATTAAAATCATATTCTCACTAAAATTTTAACAAAGTGTTAAATGCTTAATGTAAACAAACGTGCAATTCCAGCAAATTTTTATTAATAGCTATTAACGTAAATGAATATTTTTGTGTGACCCTGTAATATATAATGCTAATCATACTATATTATATAGAAGGCCTTCTTTTGTGCATACGAATAATGTATTTCAATTACATTAAGCTTATTACAAAGTAAAATTATAAAAATTTGGTTTATAAAAATAACTCTCACAGAACGCAATGCTTTGGAATACTTTCAAGTGTCCCTGTACTCAAAACATTTAGAAATGTACTCTATTTTACATAGGAAACAGCCGATAGGAAACCTGAGTAACATATTAAAATTTCATTAAAGTTTCTGTACCGTAAAGGTATTAAAATATGGTTTATAGAAACGCCTCTTATAGAACACAATACATTTGAATACTTCTGTGTGTCCCTGTACACAGATTATTAGCGGTATTTACTCCTTTTCCAGTAGGAAACATCCTGTAGTGAACGTCAATAAACTATATCAGTTTGAAGAAATTCCATAACTATTTACGGGAATTAGAGCGAAGAAAAACAGACAGGGAGACAGACAGACGGACAGAAGAACAGTCCGACAGATACACAAATTAAAATCATATTCATACTTAAAAAACGTTAGAAAGTGTTAAAAACGCTTAATGTAAACGAAAGAACAATTTTAGCAAATTTTATTAATAGTTCTTAATATAACTCAATATTTTTGTGTCACCTTGTAAATCTAATCATAATCATGCTATATTCTATGCATGCTATATTCTTTTGCGCATATAAAAACAATATTTGAATTTCATAAATTTTCGTGTAAATTGAAGCTATTAAAATTTGGTTTATAGAAATCTCTCTCATAGAACGCAATGCTTTGGAATAATTTTGAGTGTCCCTGTACCTAAACCAGTTGTGATATTTACTCCATTTTATACTAGAAACATTTGATAATAAACTTGAATAACATATTTCAATTTCATTAAGAATTGCGTACAGTAAGGGCATGAAAATATGGTTTATAGAAATAGCTCTCATAGAACACAATGCTTTGAAATATTTTCAGGTGTCCCTGTACACAAACCAGTAGAGGTATAAACTCCATTTTCAGTTGGGAACATCCGGTAGTGAACTTTAATATCATATATCAGTTTCAAGAAATTCCATAAATATTTACGGGAGTTAGAGTGCGGACAGACAGACAGACAGACGCGCGGACAGACAGACAGACGCGCGGACAGACAGACAGACGCACGGACAGACAGACAGACAAACTGAAGTCATTAAAACTTTTCAACCTTGTAGGAAAGTGTTAGTAAAAATAGCAAACAATTTCTAAGCCATTCTTGACATGTCTTAACTTTTTTATAACAATATTTCCAGTACATTATGAATAAAAAAAATAAATGTGAGCACTCACAAAATGGACCACTGTGACCCATGACCAGGGCACACTGGACCAGCCTCTTTTGTTTGTATTAAATTAATATAAATTACTTTTTTTTTTTCTCTAAAATTAGTTTCTTATACTATTGTAGTCTAACGAACATAATTCAAGCATTTTCACGAAATAAACTAAACTAAATTAAATTAAAATAAACAAATAAGAAACCAAATCTCAGTAAAATAATTTATTAAGTTAAAATAGATAATTGTTGTTTATTCTTTTATTATTATTATATAAATTAAATGTTTCTTTTTAATTCAGATATTATCAAATATTATACTACTATTCAAATATTTAATATTTTTTAAAAATTATTTTGAGATATAATAAATTAACATTTTATTTGTCGGATAAATTTAACTAAAATGTATTAAGCTACTTCTTTTGCTTTTCACAACAGATCTCTAAAAACAACAATAATAATAAATTTTCCTACTAAATTAGATATTATTTTTTCTTTTATTAATGCAGTATATTTCAAATAGTTGTTAAATTTAGATATAATTCGATATTATATTACTATTCAAATATTTATTATTTTCAGAAATTTATTATTATTTTTATTTATTTTAACATTAGGATATTTATTACTTTGATAAATTAATACTTTACATTGTGTTTGTAGCTATTAATTTAACTAAAACAAAGATAAGTATTGAATCTACTTTGTGCTTTTAGGCACATTGGAAGGTGGTCCACTGTGCCCCATACAGAGGCGGTCCACTGTGCCTCGTGCCAGAGTAAAACAAATAATAATAATAATATAATATACAGACTATAAATATGCTAATAATTTTTAGGAATTTAAAAGTATCAATATCTTGCCTTCCTTTAACAGTTATATACTATTTATAGTCACTAGTTCAATCTTCATAAAATTTTGAAAACTTCAATGTGTAAAAATTACTTTGAGCAGCACAAAACATAAAAACTGCTCAAAATTATTACCTTACTATTTCCCATGTAGTTTTTTTGGTTGCATACAACTAGTACCATGCTGCCAGACATGAGTATCCATATGAACTAAAAGAGTTGAATATTAATGGATTTAAATAGGGGTGGTCCACTGTGCCCCTAGGTAAACTATGCTCCGGTCTCCCCTATTATATTACTGTTATGCATGCTTATTGAGTTAAATGAAATAGAAATGAGTTAAATGAAATAGTAATCCTATAAGTAAAATACCTTACAAAACAGTTTTATATACATATATATATATATATATATATATAAGGATTTCATGTTGAATAACGAAGAATCAATCCGCATTAACTTGAAACAATATCTTAATATATTGTTTAGAAAATGCAAAGTGTAATCTTTGTTATTTTTATCTAGAGAGTGAACGAATAAAAAATAATTTATCGGTTTCTAAGAAAACAAAATTTTAATAAATGAATTCTTACTTTGTAATCAACTGGTAGGTAACATAGAAAACAAGACACGTGCACGGAGTGGCTCAAACTATGACTGATGATTAAGACTAGCAGGCTTCGACCGCTTTTTAGGGCACAATATTTAAAGGTTGTCTTTTTAATTGACTAATTGAAACGTTTAAATAAATATATTTCCATCGGCGACTATTTTCTTCACAGTTTTAGTATGGGATCACCTTGACAATATCAAAAAATTTTTCAACTCGAATCTGTGCATCAAAACTATTATTAAAAAGAATATTCTCGAAAACAGTCAAATAGAAATGTTAATTCTTCGAATATTCTGAAAACAGTTGAAGTTGTTACTCGTACATTAAAAGTCACTACTCAATGAATGGTCGAATCAGAGAACGCACGTAAGTCGTTTTCGCAGCAATCACTATAACGCACGTATGTACGCTTCACGCTCATGAAAAAAAAAAAAAAAAAAATCACTGGACAGCCCTACATCGGTGTGCATGAATCTCAGAATACACGAAGCTCGGTTCCGCGGCAATCACTATCACGCATGTTAAAACCAAAAAACATCACTGGAAAACCCTACCTCACTGTGCATGAATCTGAAAACGCACGAAACTCGGTTCCACGACAATCAATATCACGCATGTTAAAACCAAAAAAAACATCACTGGACACCCCTAACACGCTGTGCATGAATCTGAAAATGCACGAAACTCGTTCCGCGGCAATCACTATCACGCATGTTAAAAAAAAAAAAAAAAAAAATCTCTGTACACACCTACCTCGCTGTTCGTGAATCCGAAAACGCACGAAACTCGTTTTCGCAGCAATCACTGTCAAGCATGTTAAAACCAAAAAAACATCACTGGAGACCCCTACCTCAAATCAATGAAAATCAAATAAAACTATCAAATCTCTCGTAATTCCTCAATGCATAGCTCTAGTTCAACGTAAAATACGCTCAAATCAATGAAAATCAAATAAACCAATCAAATCTCTCGTAATTCCTCAAAACGTAGCTCTGGTTCAACGTAAAATGCACTCAAATCAATGAAAATGAAATAAACCTATGATATCTTTCGTAATTCCTGACAACGTAGTTCTAGTTCAACGTAAAATACACTCAAATCAGTGAAAATCAAATAAACCAATCAAATCTCTCGTAATTTCTCATAACGTAGCTCTAGTTCAACGTAAAATACACCCAAATCAATGAAAATCAAATGAACCAATCAAATCTCTTGTAATTCCTCAAAACGTAGCTGTAGTTCAACGTGAAATACATTCAAATCATTGAAAATCAAATAAACTAATCAATTCTCTTGTAATTCCTCATAACGTAGCTATAGTTCAATGTAAAATACACTCAAATCAGTGAAAATCAAATAAACCAATCAAATCTCTCGTAATTTCTCATAACGTAGCTCTAGTTCAACGTAAAATACACCCAAATCAATGAAAATTAAATGAACCAATCAAATCTCTTGTAATTCCTCAAAACGTAGCTGTAGTTCAACGTGAAATACATTCAAATCATTGAAAATCAAATAAACTAATCAATTCTCTTGTAATTCCTCATAACGTAGCTATAGTTCAATGTAAAATACACTCAAATCAATGAAAATCAAATAAACTAATCAAATCTCTCCTAAGACTTTCCATTCTGCGTCATTATAGAAAGGAGAAGTTTTATTTTCATATTTTTATTAATTAAAAGAAAACTAATCAAAAATTCGAAATTCAATGTGCACAATGATCCTTTGGAGGGCGCCTTTGTGTTAAATCCCGTGACTGTCCGAGCTACCGTTTTCGAGAACAGTGAAATACACACACACACACACACATATGTATATATATATACAAATATTGCTCACTTAATAGTATAAGATAAAAGTAATAATTTTGAACTAACAGGGTTGCCACGGATCCTCCTTTTTCCCCCTGACTTTTTCCCCAGAACTTTCATACAGTATTTTCCCTCTTGAATTAAAATGAAAACAAATTACTATTAAAAAATTCTGATGAAAGTGTCAGGGGAAAAATACAGCTTGTGGCAGCTCGGACCTAAGTATTTTTTCTGTTTTCTATATGTAAAAAAAACTGAATATTTCAGAGTTTTACCATACCACGATGTAAAGTTGAAACAACATTTTTTTAACTAAATGCTAAGTTAATGTAATTTTATGATCATTACAGGGTAGTCATAAAAAAAAAAAAAAAAAAAAAAAAAAAAAAAACCTTCCCTGATATATAAACTTTTAGCGGCTTATCAGGTCAACCAATCGAAATGATGTGTTAGGTAGTGTTATCTGAAAGTATGCAAACGAGCTTATGATGAATTAAAAAAGTGGAATTCTCATGGTTAACGGTTTCAGTATTTTTTATTTATTTTTTTTTTTTTATTTTTTTTTTTTTTGAAATTTTCGAATTTCTATTATTTTTAATCGTATCGTAAGTTTCAGAAAGAAAAAACATATGTGGCATTATCCCGGTAACTGTAGAGGGGGAATTAGTGGTTTAAAACACAATCAAACAAGGGTAAAGCTAGTTTTTAGGGGGGGGGAGAGAAGACCTGGAATATAATTAAAAATATTATTTTTCTATAAAATCTGTAATTTCATTCGAAAAAATGCTGGCTTGCAAATTATAAAATGTCAACGCAGGCTGGTCTCAGATTTAATTAAATGTGATTTTTATTTAAAATCACTAATTACCAACCGAATTTAGGGAATTTTTGACTATACGAATTCATAATGGCAATTTTGAACCAATATTTAATGTTTGTCAAAATAGGTTAAAAATCCGCGATTAAAAAAAAAAAAAAAAAAAAAAAAAAAAAAAAAAATCTTATGTCTTATCATCTACAACATGAGTTCGAATTTGGAAGACTCACATGTCAAAAATTTTAAAATATGAATGCAAAAAAAAAAAAAAAAAAATCAAAATTATAAGCAATTTTTAAAAAATCCTCGTAAAATGTCTAATTTTTAACTGAACTTAAAGATTTTTAAGCTCAGAAGAGAGACTCTTCAGTGAGACTCTGAACTCAGGCAATTTTTAACTGAACTTAAAGGTTTTTAAGCTCAGAAGAGAGACTCTTCAGTGAGACTCTGAACTCAGGCAATTTTTAACTTTCGTCAAAATCAGTTTAAAATTCGGGGTAAAAAAAAAAAGCGTTTTTATATTCTAATTCCCTTTCCACTCCCTTCAAAGAAAAAATAAATAAAAAATAAACATAACCCACGTGATTATAACATGATTTAAATGCTAGAAGAATGTTAGCTCGCAGATTTTATCTAACATGATCTGGAAATTAGAAGTCTGCCAGCTCGCAAATTTTGACCCATGAAATATCTATAAAACCCATTTTCATCCAACATAGCTAAGAGCCATCCTGATTAAATTACAGTATTAATAATAATAATAATAATAATAATAATAATGGAAATCGCTGATCGTTTGGCAGCGACAATGCAGACAAAGAAAGGCTTCAAACTTATAACACCACCTTTTTGGTGGCGATTAAAAAAGAGGAATAAGGACTGAAATTTGGGACAAATAAGTACTAGAAAATTAATATAAATCAAGAATCAAAGTTCAAAGTATACTTTTTGTCATTGAAACATGATTCTCATAGTAGCAAACTTTATTGTTAAAAAAAATTTATACCGTATGCCCTCACAAACCATGATACTTTGCATGCGGCGATTGTTGGCGATTCATTTTTGCCCAAAATTATCTCGACCAATCAAATTTTAATTCCTGTTTTTTTGCAGCTTGCTTATAAAGGTTCCCTTCCTTTTTACTGTCTACTATAACCTGAGTTTAATGTTTCGTCATCTGTGAAAGTGGCTGAGCTGTTCTGCGCTCGAAGTTGGTAGACGGAAAGTGCCGGGTTCGATCCCAGTTCACGTGCATAGACCTAGCCGTTCGGAGTTTTCTGTGCTTTTTTTCCCCAAAACTCACGTAAATATAGACTCAGACCTCCTACAAAGATTCCCCCATGGAATTTTTGGTAATTTTATATCTGATTTATCTTACACTGGTGTTCAGAATTAAAAGAACAACCTATTTTCTCCTTTTCTTCTTTTGCCCATAACTTTTAAACAAATAAGCATATGGACATAAAATTGGGATGTCATGTTCGTCATCATATCACTAACCGAATTTTATATAACTTTAGCATAAGTAATAATTTTTAAGCTAATAAATATTCATTTTTTCTCAAAAATAAGCTTTGGAAAAAAGGAAAATTTTCAACAATTTTAGAAAGAAAACTTAATGAAAAATGGTCATAAGGATGCATTACAGACAGGTGAAGATGCACATGCATCCATGTGTTAGATTAAAACCGGGCCTTTTTACCTTTATTCACTTTTCTGTTTCTTCTTTTTTCTTCTTTTTTTCGCATATGAATAACTTTTTAAAATATATGGGTCATTCCGAAAAAAATGGTAAAAACTATGTCCGAGAAAATATGATTTTTTATTTAAATAATGATAAAGAATTAAAACACAACTATGTTTTTTATTCCCTGTTTATATTCCTTTCATTGGATATTTTCTTTAAATTCTAGATGAAATATAATAGCCACAATAAATATTTTAATAGATGAAGAGTGAAAAACCTGTTGTCCCAAACGGAAATTTATAAAATTCAAACATATTTAATACAAGTTTGTAATGAGTTACAATAATCAGTTTAATGATATAGAACAGAAATGCAAATTCTAAAAAGGACCGAGAAAAAAGAAAAATCATCACCTATTATTTGTATGAAAAAACAATTTTTTTGTCTGTGTCCCAAATTTTATTCAACACTGTTATGTCCACTCTATTACAGTAAATAAAAAAAAATATTTTTTAATATTATATCAAAGCTGGAAACACTACTGAATTGCCTGAAGTGTGTACTATTCCCCTGCAATCAGTCATTTGGAATAAAATTTCCAAGAAAAAGATAAGTTGCTTTTTATGTCTATAATATCTTGAATACATTAAATAAATGTCTACTCTGTTACATTCAAATTTTTATTTCATAAAAAAATTAAATGAATAAATTATTGAAATTCATATGTAATTCATAAATTTTTTTCAGGAAAGTTTATTTTTATTATAGCTTGAAATTTACAGTCTCTAACCTTACTTTTAGGGTTATCTGTCCACTCTGTTACATGTCCACTCTGTTACACAAAGAATGTAACAAAGTGGACCATTAATGTAACAGAATGGACATATTGACAGAAACAGATAATATTATCTCCTCTAAATACCTTAATTAATATATTTATTTTTCAAATTGGTAAATACATTAAATGTTTAAAACTTTAAAAACATTAAAAACCCATTAAAATTACCTTCTACAAGCGCTTTCAGCTGCAGCCCACGCAGCCTTCTTCAGGTAGGTACGCTCTTGTGAACATCGCCGTCCGGTGGTTTTGTCAGTTCTCCTCTTCTACTTCGCACTTGCGACCCTTTACTGAGAGATACGACAAGGTGTTCATACTTTTTCATTGGTGGAAAGCTCCGTTTGACCGCCCGAGGAGATTTCGCGCACCGCTACCATAGACATAAGGCAGGAAGAAATTGTGACTTTCAAAAATGCTTACAATTCATATTAATTAAATGTAATTTTAAAATTTTGAAGCAAATTTTCATGTTCCTAAATGTTTTTTCTATTAATAGAAATAAAAATTTTCATTGATTTTCGTCAATTCTTTTCTAAATAAGTACTTTTCTTAAAACAGTTTCGTATTTGGCGATAACTTCAATAATTACACAGCCAACCTCTTTCGGAAAAAATCGCACTTTTAACGTGCGGCGTTCGGTTTTTTACCCCTTCTTTATAGAACAATTTTGAAAATAAATTATGTAAGTTAACATTGTTAACTAATATACATTTATTATTATTTTATTTATCTATTTATTTTTGTTTTACCTGATCTTATTAAAAATTATTTTTAATAATATAACAAACATTTAGATATAAATACAATTGATAGAGTAAAGCATATTTTTGGAAATTTTAGTGTTAAAAATACATAACTAATAAATAAAAAAACCTTTTAATTTTTTTTTCTTCAGGAGTATATAAATAAAGGCTAGTACATTTATTTAATGCATAAAGCTTAAACTCAATACGTGCCTTATATTTTTCTTATATTTATTCAAAAATACGGAATACGAGGGGCAAAAGAATAAGGTTAAAAGTATTAAAATGCTTAATGTTCTCTTGTTTATTAATTTAAAAACATAAAATTATTTTATTTATTTATCTATTTTATTTTATTTATTTATTTTTTATGGAGAAATCAAGGCATTAATAGAAGTAAATCCCTCTATGATGGCCAAGCGGTTCTGCGGTCAAAGTTAGTAGATGGGAAGTGCCGGCTTCGATCAAAAAACACGCTCATCGATCTAGCCGTTCGGAGTTTTCCGTAGTTCTCTCTAAAACTCGCGTAAATACGAACTAGATCTACTTAGAAAGACCCCCCAGAGAGGGCATTTCTCCTGTAGGCCTAGGCCACTAGAGTAGTCAATCAGTCTTAAGCCGTATAACCAATTAACCATTCTTTATGAGATTAACATATGTTAGAATTTTATGTTTCAAAATTATAAGTGCTTATTTCTTTATTTTATTTCTTTTTTATTTCTTTGTTTATTAATTAATTAATTTATTTATTAAGTGTCATATTTCTTTTTATCATATACGTTATTTTTATCTTTTTTTTTTTTTTTTTTTTTTTTATCATACTTTATTCAAAGGTACAAAATACGAAAAAAAAAAAAAAAAAAAAAAAGATATATATATATATATATTTGTATTACATTTGAAGAAAAATAAACTTTTGACATGAACAATAAGGATTTATAAAACTTTTAAAGTTAATAAATATTTTTACAAATATTAAGATTATTAATGATTATGCACTTAACTATAAAATATTGGTATGCTTTTAAGTATTAAACTAATTCAATTTTTCTAAACTCAATTATTTTAAGCAAAATATGTTGGTGTTAATGCACCAGTTGCCTACAAAAGAAAGGCCGAGGTATGGACTGAATAACCTAAGTAAGGGGTGATCTTTTTAAGGTGTTGTAGCCCATATTTACGCTTGTTTCGGAGAAAACTGTAGATAATTTCGAAAAGTTAGCCCGATGAGCGCTACCTGGTATCGAACCTGATATCTCCCGTCTACCAGCTTTGAGAGCAAATTTAATGTTACAGTCTCAAAAAGATTATCCAGGGTTTCTACTTCGCTCCGCATATCGCGCCACCTTGCGTCGATCTCCATCTGGTCAGTGTTACATGAGTTACCATTCGCAAAAATTTCGACAGCCTCGCGTTTCGCGGCATAAAAGTAATTATTATAATTAGCCAATTTACTATAATTTTTAAAATCTATTTTAATGTTTTCTTCTTGATTTGTTTTGGCTAAGACTGTTTTTATATGATTACGTTTTATGTCGTTTTCGTGCTCTTTTATTCGTGTTTTTATTTTCCGCTTTGTCTATCCAACATAACATCCGGTTTTTTGGTCTTCTTTTATAAAATCTATTTTGCAAATACCTGCAGTTTCGGAAAAATGTATTTTATCTAGGGGTGGGAATCGATTAAGAGTTTTAACTGGGTTAATCGCAGTTCATTAATCGATTAATCGACCGATTAATCTGATTTTTAATCGGTTTCATTTATATATATATATAAATGATTATATATGCTAGTATAATATATATGCTAGTATATATATATATATATATATATATATATATATATATATATATACTAGCTGACCCGTCCGCCTTCGCACGGATGAACAAATTTTAGTTAAAGATGGATTGACATGTAAAAAATCAAGAAAGATATCAGTTTATAAGTTATAGTCAGGCAATATTATTAACTGAAAAGTCAAAATATAATTTTACAATTATTATTATTATTTTAATTAATTGTTAAATGTTGGCAGTTTTTACTTAATGTTATTTATTTATTTATTTATTTCATAAAAAGAAACATTTCTTTACTCATGAATAAAAAATATTGAAAAATAAACCTATGACATGAAAATGGTTTTGATAAAATTGACGTCATAATAGCTTTAATTATTATTTATTTGTTCATCTCGCAAATATATTTAATTTTTTCCATAATTCATGGTTATTTTAATAATGTATATTAAGGGAGAAATCAGTAATATGAAACAATATTCGTACAATATATACTATTACAGAATCTGGTGTGAAACAACCACACGACTTCCATTACCCACTATTACACGTATTATATACAATTTTTTGGAGATGTTATATGCATTTTTTTTTAGATTTTCTAGTGAGAGAAACTTGATACACGTATAAAAGACACGTATAACAGAGTTTATATAGCGAGTTAAAAAATAAGGGAAAGAAAATAATAATAATAATTATAGATAGTTATTTTTTCAAACACGAATTTCCGAGATCTAAAACTGAACTACCTAATCAGGATGACTGTTAATATTCCTGTAATAATCACGTAATACTTGAGAAAGGTTATTTAAGTTGGATTAATGAAACAATTTTCAAGAAAGCGTTAGGCCCACCAGCGGCCGAGCGGTTCTGCGCTCAAAGCTGGTAGATGGGAGGTGCCGGGTTCGATCCCGGCACCTCCTCCTAAGTGCCTCTAGCACTTAGAGACAGTGTTACTTTTGATTATCTGAAAGAAAAAAAAAAAATCGGCTTTTTAATTTTAGCGATCGTTCTCTACATATACATATAAACCTTTCCTCTTTATATATTAGCATACTAGCCGCCTTCGGCGACCAGCTGGTTCGCGATCCCTGAAAAATCCGACTTTACGAAACTCCCGCTCGGTACTCCCGCTGTACCATGAGAAAGAACATTTATTACCGATTCTTACGGTACAATTTAAAAAAAAAATAGGTAATAAATGTTCTTTCTCATGGTACAGGTGTATTTTCGATATTTCCAACAGATCGGCAGCGATCGCTTTAGAAAAACCCGCGAAATTTTTCTCTCTCTGCTTTCTCTGAACACGCTGAAGGGCGAAAATTACGATCCGCTCGCTTTTTAATTAGGCATTGGTTGACGTTTTAATTAATATCTCCGGAACTAATTAAAATTTTTAAATTCTGTTTTGACTATCAACTCGGGAAGGCTTCTGAGC
Organism: Salticus scenicus; assembly: GCA_963930645.1. NCBI lineage: Eukaryota > Metazoa > Arthropoda > Arachnida > Araneae > Salticidae > Salticus > Salticus scenicus. The sequence continues at coordinate 87,723,539 of OZ005651.1, forward strand.
ACCCGTATGTCAAATTTTATACTTCTGCGTTCAGTAGGGGCTGGACGTATAGATGCACAGACAGACAGACGGACAGACAGACAGACAAACATCTTCTTTTATTATTATAGATAGCATAGATAGATTAAATAGGTTTCTAATCAACATAATGTAACTCAAATATTTAAATTTACATTTCAATAATGGCTGTATGCGCTATGTATATTGAGCTACTTGTCATAACTGTTAGTTGCTAAAAATAGTCGCCAAATAAATTTAAACTTCTCAATTATTCTTTTAAAAAATGCATAATGAAATGCACATGATATTTTTTTTTAAATTTACTTTTTATATTATTATTCGCGTGAAAATGTATTTTATTAAAAGTCGAAAAATAAATTAACCCGTAAATTTTTTTGGCAACAATTATAAATTAAAACAAATAAATTAATCTTAATAAAAGTTTAGAAGTTAGAATTTCTAATTTTTTTTTTATTTGTTTATTTATTTTTAAATTCTAATTTCGTTTACACACATCAGTTTAAACATTAATGCTTAGATCATTATATTATATTATATCATATCAAATTATATTATTAGAAAAGTAAATACTTTTAAATCTATAATGACGTCAGATTTAACGTGTAAGTTTAACATTTCATAAAGCTTTATGTGAATTTCAATTTAATTCACGTGCAAATATATTTCTTTTCTTTTCATGTCAAGATATTTTGAAAACAAAATGAACATGTACTAAATGTTTCTTTTATGTTGGCAGCAGCTAATTTTTTTAATATTTCATTATTTCCATTTCTATTATGGCTTTTATGGGGATTTTAATTAAAATGCTCAGATTTTAAACTAAAATTTATTTTATCAAAATTAAATATAGCCTATAACAATCAGGCATATTGTAGCTTTTGGTCAGTGAAAGAAGTTTTAAAATCGGTTCAGTAGTTTCAGAAATTACCCTCCACAAACATATAATTTTTTGCGCTTTATATAATGATATAGATAATTTTATTTCAATGATGAATAAAACGTTCATATTGTGTACAGTCGGTAACAAGATTATCCGAATACTAGCAAAAATTCCTTAAAAAAAAAAAGTAGAGTTAATACTGTTTTGTTAAATAAATCCTTGTCGAATCATGTTCTTAGTCAGTCTAAGAACATGATTCGACAAGGATTTATTTAACAAGTTATTTATTCTTTATCACTTCGGACTAGAACACAGAATGCTATTTTCTGTTTCTACTTCAATAGTTACTATCAGCAATTCTGAACAGACAATAAACGCTTGAAGATATTGTGAAACTCTGTTGACACTTTCCCCATCAGAGGGATACTGGAAATCTCAGTCACTTCTTTTCTTTTCCTTTTTATCTTTATTATTTCCATTTTTTGAAAGCTTCTTGTTTCTGAGAATACTACTGCCCTAGCTAACACTTTCTGTAGAAGACTACAGATAGGTGGTGTTGCTCCAGCATGCACATGAAGCGGCATTTTGTTTATTAACTGTCCTCACCCTTTTCTCTATCAACAAAAGTGCAACATCTTTTATGAGGTTTTATTTTTATTTATTTATTTTATTTTCCTTTTTCATTATTTGATGGATGTTTCTTAGAATGTTTTTTAGGAAAATATGTGAAAAAATATTTTGTAGGCAGAACAGCATTTTTACTTTAATTCGTAGTTTGAAAATTTTAATCGGATTTTGAAAATTTTTAATCGAATTAATCGATCCGATTAACTCGATTAAAAAAATTGATCGGGACTAAGCATTGATCGATTAACCGAACCGATTAATCGATTAATCGGCACAGCCCTAATTTTATCTTTATCGTTTCTAATTCTTTGGAAAATATTTATGTTTGGTTTTATTGGTACATTTATATTTAGTTTAGCGGCTTCGGTTTTAATTTTGTTAGCTGTACCTTTATTATATGGAATTGGGGGGATATATTTTTGTTTTGGCTTTTGGGCATTATTTATATTATCAAGTCTCTTTAATCTATTTTTATAGAGTTTGTTTACTAGGTTCTTTTTATAACCTGCGTTTTGAGATATTTCACTGATTTTTTGGAGTTCTTGTTTAGTAAATTTTCGTTGGAACATACGTTTATTGCACGGTTTATATAGTATTGTATTGCAGCTATTTTATACCTATAGTGAGTTCTACATTTGGCATTTATGATTTCGTTGCTATTATTTTGTTTCTGATATACTGTAGTTTCGAAGTTTAGGTTTGGTGTTTTAATTATAGTGACGTCTAAAAAGTTTAGGAGGTTTTTGTTTTCTATTTCGAGTGTGAATTTAATGTTTGGGTCAATTTTATTTAATTTTTCAAGCGTATTTTCTGGGGGGGGGAGAATTACTGTTTATTATTGCAAAAACATCGTCAACATATCTGAACCAATGTTTTATTTCTTTAAAATTCTTTAATATGTTTTCGTTTTCCATTAATCTTAATTTTATTTCTGCTATTATGCCTGAGATAGGCGATCCCATCGGGACCCCTCTATTTTGTTTATAGAATTTATCCTTAAATCTGAAGTAGTTTTCGTTTAGTATTAAATTGTTGGCTGAGATTAAGGGTTGATTTATATCTTTATCTTTATATTTTTGTTTTATTTTTTCGTTTATAATTTCATTAATTTCTTTTATGTTAATAGATGGGTATAAGTTTACTACATCAAAGCTAACCATAAGATCGCTAGGTTCTAGTTTTATATCTTTTAGGTTTTTTATAAAGTCATCTGTTAAGTTTAAGTTGGTGTTTGAAGGGGGGAGCATTTCATTGTAAATGTTTTTCATGTAGGTTTCTAGGTTATATGATGGGCTTTCCCTTTTATTTACTATAGGTCTAAATATTGGTGGATTTTTATGATCTTTAAACTTCTCGAACATTCTGGCAGTATTGGGTGCATAGTTAGTTATTTTCGGTCTATTGTTATTGGGCCATTTTCCTTCTTTTATAATTTTATTTATTTTTTTTGTTAGTTTTTTATTTGGGTCTTTTTTCAGGTGGGTAACTCCTATGTCTTCTATTGAATTTTCCATTTTTCATTGTATTCAACGCGATTAAAGATGGTTATTTTACTCGTTTTATCGGTGAGTACGCATGCAATGTCGTTGTTTTCCTTAAGCGCTTTTAGAGCTTTCCTATCTTCACAGTCATTACTATTATATTTTATTTTTTCATTAATACTTTTTTGTGCAATATTTCGTATATTATTTTGATGGCTTTTAGGGATGTGTTGTAATGTTGATTTAATTTTTGCTATGGTATCTTTTATATCTATCGGTTCATCTAAAATATATTTATGTCCGAGTTTTAATAATTGATCTTGGTGTGTGGTAAGTTTTATATCAGAAAAGTTTAAGTATGGGATTTGTTTTGGTTTATTTTTATAGCTTTCTTGAGGTTTATTTTTAAGCCAAGATTTAAGTTTTTTGTTTTGGTTTCTGGTATAAGTTTCATTTATGTGATTACTGAAAGTTTCTATTTTAATTTTTAACTTGTCGTATTTATCTTTTTCGCATAGTTCTTTCATTTGTTTTTCTATAATTTCTATTTGGTTTTTTAAATTGTAAAAGGTTGTCTTTTTATTTTTAATAGATTTGTTGAGGATATATCTTTCAAATTTATAAACTTCGTTTTTATATTCATATTTTAACGTTTTATTTTTAATTTTCAGAAATTTAGGTATGATTTTAAAGTATTTACAATCCTGAAGAAAAATTCTATGTCTATTAACTTTAGTTAGTTTTTTTGTTAGTCTGTTCCATTCTTTAAAGGTTTTATCTTTGTTCATTGTATTATTTATCATGAAAAACGGCAGTTTTTCGAGTGACGCAAGCGGAAGGACAAACTGAACGCAGTGAACTCATATATACGGCTAGTTTGACATCAAAGAAATTTGTAAAAGCCGACACTTAATATCTCAGCAAATATGCCATATTTTGTTCTGATCTCTTCAAATAGTATTTTATCTTCGGTCTTAATCTATCCTGAAAATTTTACATTTCTACATGCAGTATGTTTTGAGATCTGAATCTCAATTTAAAGCCAAAAAGGGAAAATGTGTGGTGTAAGGATGTAATGGACTAAATTCATGAAAAAATATCTCTAAAACCGCACGAACGATTTTCTTGTAATTAATATATGTTGTTAATGGGATCTTTCTGAATCTAGTAACGTTTTCGTTTTTTTTCAGGAAAACTCTTGTTTTTTTTAAAGTTGTTTTAAAAATGGAACTATATTACTCCGCCAATTGCATGCTTTCCTTCGGCGAAAACATCGTGATGCGGTTTTTACTAGCAAGGCTTGGGTTGGACCCGTTGGTTGGTTGACCAACGTGAATGTAGTCAATGAATTACTTAAGCTTTCCTTTTTTTTAACGCAAAAATGCTTTAATACATTTTTTATATATTTATTGTATATATACTAAGTCAAATTCACTTAAATATATTTTCTCTTCTGTTATGAAAAAGATATTTTTGATTTCAAAATTTCATATTTAGTCAAAAAAGTATTTAGATAACATTTTAAATAAGGAAGTATTTTTGTAATTTTAGATATTCCATTTTATCATAATAATGATGAATTTACAATTTTTTAAAGCAAAAAAATTTTAATCATTCATGAACATCGATTTTATAGTAGCTCAATCATTGGCGATTCCTATTCATGTATCCTTCCGCACAGGGAATGGGAAAAAACAGCAAACGAAGTTTTGGCGCCATCTTTTGTTTTTAATTTAAATTAAAACATACACTTTTGCAAATATATATATATATACAAATATATATTTCTTTTTAAAAATTAAAAATCTCTTTTCAAAATACAGTTAAAGTTTATTCATATATTTACGTTTAAGACTTTAAAATGATACATATTTTAAATATCAACATAATCAAACTAATTTTTTTATTATTATTTAAAGCAATAATGGCTGGGGGATGAAAGAGGGGATAAATACGCTGTATATATATATAAAAAAAAATGAAAATAGAATTAAAATTCATGAAAAATGTGTCAAATAGCAATTATTCAAAAACACGTCAAAATAAATAAATAACATCTTTACTTTGAAACCCATAATAATTTATTTAAAAAATATAATTCTCTCTCTCTTTCTTTCTTTCTTTTTTTTTAAATTAATTAATTTCTGCATGAAAAATTCCATTACATAAATATATTTACAACTACAATAAACAAAAAACTCGCATTTAATTTTAAATAATTATTTCTACATGTTTCTAAGCAATTAAAAGTGATTTTTTTTTTAAAGAAAAATAGCTTAAATATAGGAATGTATATGATTTTATCATGAAGGTAATAATTTGGCCATCTAGTGGCTCCATCTCGTAGCTTATATTAAAACCATATACATTCCTATATTTTATTTATTTTTCTTTAAAAAAAAAAAGGCACTTTTAATTGCTTAGAAACATGTAAAAATAATTATTTAAAATTAAAGAAGGTTTTTTTTTTTTTTTTTTTTTTTTTTTCTTATTGTAGTTGTAAATATATTTATGAAATGGAATTTTTCATGCAGAAATTAATTAATTTAAAAAAAAAAGAAAGAAAGAGAGAATTATATTTTTTAAATAAACTATTATTGGTTTCAAAGTAAAGATGTTATTTATTTATTTTGATGTGTTTTTTAATAATTGCTATTTGACACATTTTTCATAAATTTTAATTCTATTTTCATTTTCATTTTCATTTTCATTTTTTTTTTTTTTTTTTTTTTTTAATATACAGCGTATTTAGCCCCTCTTTCACCCCCTAGCCATTATTGCTTTAAATAATAATAAAAAAAATTAGTTTGATTAAGTTAATATTTAAAATATGTATCATTTTAAAGTCTGAAAAGTAAATATATGAATAAACTCTAACTGTATTTTAAAAAGAGATTTTTAATTTTTAAAAAGAAATTTATATATAACTTGTATTTTCCATAAAACTTAAGCTTAACTTGTATTTTACTTAACTTGTATTAACTTTAGCTTAACTTGTATTTTCCATAAATGTTTTCTCCAAATGATTTTATCTTATTTTTAAAATTATAGAAATGTAGAGCTTAATTTATATTTTGTCTATTTTTTTCCACCAAATATTTTTATGAAATAATTTTTACTTGCGCTTTTGATGAAAATTTAAATTGTGAATATTGGAGCAGTATCTATACTTTGTCTCAAAAGGAAAAAGAAAATAAATAAATTTCCATTTTTAACATTAACTTCTTTTTTTTTTTTTTTTTTTTTTTTTAATTGTTTAATTTGCATTTGTAATTCTCTAAAAAGAAACTTGCAAAATGTAAATTACGTAATTCTAACTTAAATTTGAAATTTCCCACTTATTATTATTATTATTATTTTAAAGAGTTTGAGAATCCCACTCAATATTTTTTTCTAGTGTGAAGCTTCTCCATTTTGTTTCCAAGTGGCAGGCTACTTGAAAATTTGTCAGCATGATAACGTTTGAAATACTGAATTAATTCAAACTAAATTTGTAGTGTGGATTCATCTCGGAATGTATTTGTTATGTTCATTTGCCAACTTAATCTACCCTCTTGTTTCCCTGTGCCAGCCCACTGAAAATTTCAAATTTACATTAGAAAGGTTCTATGAACCGATTTGCTTAAAACTCCATATATACAAGCCTTCATTAATAAATCCACCAAGTCCATTAATAAATTGTAGCTGCCATCTTAAAAAAAAAAATGGTGGCAACTTCATAATAAAAAATAAATCAGTTCACTCTTCCTAGGAGCCAGAAGGACTTGTTTTAATTTTTTGATCAATAACCCCTAAAAAGTAATGATATCAGTACAAAAAATCCTTAACGGGTTAAAAGTTTGTGACGCCGCTACTTTATGACTATAAAAATTTGAAATATGAGTCTTAAAAATAATGATATAAAATTTTAAGTGACGCTTTGCAATTAGTTAAAATATACATAGATTTTCTTATTTCATCATTTACTTTCTACTTTTATTTATATTTATAATGCAAACGTAATATTTTTAGCTTAAAGATCAGACAGATATATAAAATACACTCACTGATGCTTTTTCATTCACATTTCAAATTCAAAATAACAGTTTTAAAAGGAATGATATAAAAATTCCAGTGGCGCCTCGGTGTTATTTTAAAAGATTTGTTTTTAGATTTCATTAAAACTACTTTTGTTTTGTCTAATAATGTATATTTACATATTGAAACAGTGCTTTTAATTTTCAAATATACTGTCAAATAATTATACTTTCACTGAGTTTGCATTATAAATTAAAATTATTTATTTCAATAAATTGATTTATCTTTTGCGTCAAGCTATCCAAAACTGCAAGTAAAATCTGTGTAAATGTTTTCTTTACGTCACACTACCTCTTTGCGCAAATTTTCACTCAGTTGGATACTATGATATACTATGTTTTGGATAGCGTGATGCAAAAGATAAATCAATTTATTGAAATAAATAATTTTAATTTATAATGCAAACTCAGTGAAAGTATAATTATTTGACAGTATATTTGAAAATTAAAAGCACTGTTTCAATATGTAAATGTACATTATTAGACAAAACAAAAGTAGTTTTAATGGAATCTAAAAACAATTTTTTTAAAATAACACCGAGGCGCCACTGTAATTTTTATATCATTCCTTTTAAAACTTTTATTTTGAATTTGAAATGTGAATGAAAAAGCATCAGTTTGTGTATTTTATATATCTGTCTGATCTTGAAGCTAAAAATATTACGTTTGCATTATAAATATAAATAAAAGTAGAAAGTAAATGATCAAACAAGAAAATCTATGTATATTTTAACTAATTGCAAAGCGTCACTTAAAATTTTATATCATTATTTTTAAGACTCATATTCCAAATTCTTATAGTCATAAAGTAGCGGCGTCACAAACTTTTAACCCGTTAAGGGTTTTTTGTACTGATTCATATACGCGATGTTTAATTATATGTGTCGCGATAATACTCTTTTAACTTGAGCGCCATTACTATAAATCAGGAATCTCATTTGAGATAAATTATAATGGTGTAATGTTTATCGTCGAAAAGCGTGGGTCTCATGTTATCCACTGTATCCAGATGGTAAACGTTCACACTTTACATTATAAAGTCGGGTAAGACTAAAACGATTTAAAACGATTTAAAAAGGGTATAAACATTTAAAACTTTAAAAAACATTTAAAACTTTAAACATTTAAAGTTTTAAATGTTTTTACCTTTTTTAAATCGTTTTAAATACATTAAATGTATTACTGGAAATTCTCTTTTTTTTTTCTTTGATATCGCCAAAAGAAAGTAATGCAGGCAGAGCGCCAAAACCATTATAGAGAGATCCAAATTTTTAAGAATATCTCCAACAGGCTTGTATTTTCAACAAAGCAATGTAAAACATAAATCAGTTGTATTATGTAAGAAATACATCCCTTTGAAAGACCCTGAAAAATTATTAGAGAACAGTGTAAGTTGACATCAAAGTCATGTATGTACGGAATCTCTGCTTAGATCATGGTCTAGCATCTATTTAGACCCAGTTTTAAAGATGATTCAGATACGAAAATAAATGTTGTTCAATTTTCTCCAATACACCTTTTAATCAATATCGGCAAAAGAAAAAAATTTACTTATTTAATAAGTATGCAGTTGATTTTAAGTGGCGCACTTGGAATTTTTTCGAAGCAGGTCACCACAAAGGAGCTGCTGATGATGTAAAGGCATGCTGAAGAGGAAGGCTGAATGTAATATTATGCAGTAATAATATAAAGGATACTACTAAATTTTTAATTCCTTTAAAGCTACAACTAATGTGAAATTGTACTTAATTAAAGATAAACAGATTGAAATAATAAAGTAGATGGGAAGTGCCAGGTTCGATCCTAGGCCACGCTCATCAACCTAACTATGCACAGTTTTCTGTGGTTTTCTCTGACACTCACGTAAATGTGTGCTAGGACTCCTTAGAAAAACCATCATGTAAGGGCAATACATTTATTCCTAGGACCCCAGCGAAGTCAATCAGCCTTAAATCCAACAACAACTGAAACTGAAAGCTGAAAATATCTAATGCTTACTTATCGGCTTCATCAAAAACTGATGAACTATTTATTGTCCATGGATGAAGAACTGAGAAAAATAAAAATAAATATTTCAAAAAGATATAAAAGCTGGAGTCCATGTGCTTGCAAAATTCAACACAGATGGTACTCATTATAAATTAAAATTCAAATATGCTGTAGTAGCACAAGAAGATATGAATGATGGAGAAGTAAGAGTTATTAGTTTGAAAAATTGCTAATAATAGTGCAAATGCATTCAAAGCTGATGATTAAGATATTTCATACATAGAATTTGATCAGATCATTGAAATGCTACCTGAGCCCACACTTAAATTGCAGGGTATGCGACTATATTATGAATTTCCCTGTAGTGCTGATGTTTGTGAGAAAGCATAAGAACATGTATCAAGAATTGTGTAAAACACCATTAAATCATTAAATAATGTTTGCAATTTTTTTTGGCGCCCTACCCCCCCCCCCCCACTCCTATTTTCAAGGGAATAAATGATCAGTATTATAAAATATTTCTACTCTGTTACAGAAGGTGTCCACTCTGTTACAGAAGTTTATTTTATCATTATTGAATGAAACAAACATAGTAATGCAAAATAAATGTATTTTTTTTTTAAATGTGAATTATAATCCTTTTATAAAACGTAAAAACAAGAGTTATGTAAACTAAATATATAATAGAAAAATAAACTTTTTTCTTCTGTTGTATCATAATTCGTAACATAGTGGAATATAATATAAGAAAAAATATAGATAATTATATTTATGATAATTTTTACAATGTGTATGACAAATTTTAATGTATTTGCATATATTTACAGGAGTAAAGCTCTATCTAAATGATTAATTAACACAGATAAATCAAAAAACATTTATGTAACAGAGTGGAAAAAATTCTCCATTTTTTGACAGAAAACGAAGAAAATACTTAAAAATACTTGATTTATCAAATTAAATTTTATGCCATAATAAAGTATGCAATCTTTTCTATCATTGGGATATAAATTTCTTTCGCAAATATTATTTTTGTTTTTTAAGTTTTAAAATGTGAAATTTACATTTTTTTTTTTCGGAATGACCCATATACATACATACATGAAAATTGGATAAGATGTTCATTATAAAACTATTTATTGACATTTTTATTATTCTGGTGATGCTCATTGTTTACAAATTATTATTATTATTATTATTATTATTATTTTAAGTCTATTATAAAAGTAAAAGAAGTGTTAATACAGAAAGAAAAATTGAGATTTAGAGTAACATTTCAAGGCATGTGCGTCTTTATCTACCTGTCATGCATTCTTAACACCACTTTTCATTAAGTTTTCTTTTCTAAAATTGTTGAAATTTTTCATTTTTTATAAAGCATACTTTTGAGAAAAAAAAAAAAAGAATATTTATTAGTTTAAAAATTATTGCTCATGCTAAAATTATATAAAATTCGATTAATGGTATGATAACGAACAGGCCATCTAAAATTTATGTTCTTATGTTTATTTGTTTAAACATTATGCGCAAAAAAAGAAAACGAGAAAACAGGTTGTTGCTTTAATTTTGAACTTTAGTATATATCTGGACTAGGCCATAATGTGTCACAAAATTTTAAGAATTAATTTTAGAAAATGAAACAGTAAAATTGTTTTGGTGTTTCTTCAGAATATAATGTTGGAAGCTGAGGTATAGATAGGCAAAAATCATTTTACTAATTCAATTTCTAAAATTATTTTTTAATTTTTTAATGACTGTGACATTTTATGGAAAGGTCCACATTTTGACCGCGTTTCTTCTTTAAATGACATAGTACTATTAGCTAATTTTGAAAATAATTTTCCACCATTGCTACTTTTTGTGCCAAATCTCAATCATTTCTAAATTACAGCAAAATTAATGTTGAATAAAATATTTTGTGTTTAATCATGTTTATTGTCCTTTAAGAAATTACGCTTTTCATATCTAAAGAAAATTCAAGTTCAAGATAAAATTCACGCTTTAAAAATCGTGTAGTAGTTTTGGCTTACCCGATATATTTATCTAACGTTTACTTACTTCACAATCAACCGATTAGTAAGATAATTGACATTAAATTTTTAAGATGAATAATTTTATGTCAAATATAAATTAAAACTTTTTCTTGTTATATTTGTCATGGGTTTCTCGGAAACGGCTCTAACGATTTTAATGAAAATTTGAGGTTAAGTGATTTTGGGGGGCAAAATGTCGATTGAACTTATCCTCATCTTTAGGAAAATTCCCGTTTGCTTTTAACCGTTTATCCGCCGGTTGCAAAACATAACAGAAATTGAGTTTAATCGGAAATTGATAAAACGATTTTCATGAAAGTTTGAGGTTAAGGGATTTTTAAAGCGAAAAATCGATTGGACTTAACTTTATATTCAGGAAAAATTGTATTCGCTGTTAACCATTTATCTGCTGATTGCAAAATTGGCAAAAATTATGTCCGTTCGGGAATGGATAAAATGATATTAATGAAAGTTTGGGTTTAAGGGTTTTGGAGTGAAAAATTGGTTGGAATTATCCTTATCTTCAGGAAAATTTGCGTTCGTAGTTAACCCTTTATCCGCTAGTTTCAATATATGGAAGAAACTTTGTTTTCTTTGGAAAAATCAAATGAGTTTAATAAAAAGAAAGGGTTAGTCTCTCTCTCTCTCTCTCTATATATATATATATATATATTAGAATCTCATTTGAGATATTTTCATCTTCAGGAAAATTAGCAAACACTGCTGTGCTAACCCTCACTCAACTGTGGCAAAACTTGGTTTTCTTGGAAATAGCTCGAATGATTTGAATAAACATTTAATATTTGGGATTTTATGAGATGGCAATTCAAACTGAATTTTCATCATCTTCAGAAAGTTAACGTTCACAGTAACCTTCAATCTGCCCATTACAAACTGTGTTAAAAACTTGGTTTTCTAGGAAATGGTTCTAACGATTTTGACGAAAACTCAGTGTTAAAGGTTTTTTGAGATTAGAAACCCATCTGATTTATCCTCAATTTCACGGAAACTAGCGTTCAGTGTTAAACTTCACTCTTCCCGTGACAAAATATGAAAGACTGTGTTCTCTTAGAAACTGCTTCAATGATTTTGATAAAAATTTGGATTTGGGGGCTTTCAGAGTGTACAATTCACTCTGAAATGTGCTATTCTCTTCAGAAATATTGGCGTCCACCGCTAACTCGTATTTCGCCTGGAAAATGTGGCAGAAACATCGTTTTTTTTTCAAAGGTAGTGGAACATGGGGCTAGATGTCACAGGGGTAAGAAGTAACACGCAATTTACGAAATAGTTTGTAACATTTGTTATTAAATATTTTTATAAACACAATTCTTATGAAGCGATTTATAATGTAAGCACAATCGGTGCTCCACAGAAATGGTTAATGAGAGGTTCTGTACATGTGCTTCATTTTTGCTAGTTAGTGGAAAAAACATATTTCGTAAATTTTGATCAAAAGTATGTTAATTTATACTTTAAAGAAATGTTTTTAGCTATATTTATTTAGTCTGTGTGTTGAGTTATAAAATATATGTTTAATTTTTTGCATAAATCGTTATATATTTTTTATAAATAAACAAAATTTCCAAAATCGATGGGGCAAGTTGTAACATGTACGATGGGGTAATACGATGGGGCAAGTTGTAACATGTTAGAAGAGTGGCTTGTAGAGATGCCTACAGCCAGCGCTCGAAGTCTCCGCCCATTTTCAGGAAACTATCAGAAATGAAACATTTTTCGGCTTCTTTGCCATTACTATATTTATACAGATATATTTTCTGTCTTTTTATATTATAATGCCGTGATTATTTAATCACGAATTACAATCACGATTTAATCACGAATTAGATAATATTGCATAAAAATAGTGGTAGAAAAAAATGCAGTAATTTCTCATCAATGAGAGTGTCCTGAAAAAAGGGCGGAGAATTCGAGCTCTGCTAAACCCTCTCCGTGGCAGAAGAATGAGTATAATGCTTAATTTGCAAAATGTGATCACAGATTAAATGCATGAGAGGAACAAAATATCATTTGCTTGAATTAATTTCCACTCTGACAACGATTGACTTCTATGTTAATATTAACTTTAATTTTCTCTGTATTTTACTAAAATCCATTTGATATAATTCATTTTTACTATACCAAGAAGGTTATAATTTAATATTAGTTATTGTCTTTTTTTTTTATTAAATTAATAAATGATTAGTAACAAAAAATATTTCGAAATATTGTTGTTTTTATTGTTAGAGTTCCCTTTGTATCCGTTACAAATAGCCCCAAGTGTGTTACAACTAGTCCCAAATCCGGGGCAAACTGTAACAGGCAAATAATTAAATATATATATATATATATATTTTTTTTTTTTTTTTTTTTTTTTTTTGTGCTAAAACTAGCAACATTAACGAAAGGTTTTTTTTTTTTTTTTTTTATGAATATGATAGATGACTATGCATGCTATTGAAAACAGCAATTAGAAGCAGGAATACATAAATACATTTCACAATATATTTAATTTTCTAAAAACTGTTACAACCTGCCCCACGCTCCATTCCTCAAATGATTTTAATAAAATTTTTGTGTTAGTGTGTTTTTGAAATGAGAGTTTGATCTAAAATATCCTCATCTTCAATATAATTAGCGTTCACTGGTAACTCGCTCTCCATCCGGAGAAAATACGGCATAAACTTGCTTTTCTTGGAAACTGCTTGAACGATTTTCGTAAAAAAAAATATAGTTAGATATTTAAGATCTGATATGATAATTTGATTTTAATCTTCTTAATCTCCAGGAAAATTAGCTTTCAGTGGTAACTCGCACTCCGCCCGAGGCAAACAAATAAGAAATATATCTGCGAAAACAAATCACTGTGTTTACACAGGAATCTATTAAAAGATTTGAAAATAGGTTTTATGTTTCAACTTTTATAAACATTGGTAGTTTATATAGCAACAGATATAAAAAGAAGGATTGACAAATGCTTGCATTCTCCACCATTACACTAAGACCTGATGTTCTCAGACTTTTCCCGTTCGCTAGGTCACAATAAGAGACTATTTTAAAGCTATGAATTCATCATTAGACACTGCTTGCTAAAATGTTTCTGTTTCTGCACGCATACTCGCTCCTTCCATTACAACCGTATTTTTTATTTCACCCCATTCAATAAACTTTTTAGACATACTTTGTATTTTGATAATTCGCACAAACACACCTCTTACTTTTTTCACATAAATGTAATGCTCAATCTAAAATATATTGATGAATTTATAAGAAAAGAAAAATGAGTGAACGTAATGTGCGAATTTACAAAGAATTTAATCAAAGTTTGTTGAAAACTATAAATAGATGAACTTTTAAAGGTGACGTCAGTCAGTGATTTATGACTTCTAGAACATACCGTAAAAAGTTTAAAAATAGAAATTTAAATAATAAAGTGAATGAAATACATACAAGTTTCGAATAAGAATAAATTTTTATCTTTAAAAAAGAATCCTCCTTTTAAAATAAATTTTCAAAATGTTTTTCAAATTAACGGCCTTTTAAAGTCTTTACAATTTTTTTTTTATTGTTTAAAATCTTGGCATTTTAATCAGTTATAAATTTTACCTCTGCAAATATTTATAAAAGGAACTTAAAATTTCACCTTTGTTCCTAAATCTGCTGCTTCTAGAATTTAAGAACTACAGTCATCTTACCCCATGTTATAAAATATGGTATTCGTAATATGTTTGTACGATCGTTTAACTGAAACTCTAATTAACCCTTTGGCTGGAACATGTTTTTATCATGCTTATCGGGAACATCGGTCTCACAGACTGCTTTCTGAAAAAAAGGTACTGAATATATTTAGCGAAATTTTGTGGCGATAAATTATGAATTCGTGCAACCATAAATTTACTTTCTGAATCGTGACGCATCATAGGGGCGACAGGGTATATTGTATGGTGATTGGATTTAATGTCGCATTAGTATAGCGCAATAGGTAAAAATGGGTAAAAATGATAGCTACTGATAAAATATACCTTTCAGAGGGTACATAACCCCTCAAGGAAACTCCATTCAATGACAAGTTTGCGAATGAATTGACTCTGGAAGACTTCCTACACATAACTCTTCTTTGCTTTGAATGACTTACTACTTAAATATACCTGACGATTGGAAAAAACTTTGAAAAAAATCATCGCAACAAAACTTTACCTAAAATACTTTCTAATCCAACTCGAACACCAAAAACTCTCCGAAAGCCATAATTCCGTTAGGAACTCACAACTTCCCTTACGGTTGTATTCTTCAATAACTTCAACTCCCGGTTGAAAACGAAAACTTGAAAAACGTATAAAGACAGGGTTCAACTTTTTAGCGAAGTCTGACGCATTGCATCTGCCATCTAGCGGCATTGTAATTTTAAGATTTTTTAGCTGAAAATAACCAATCAGAAATTATATAAAAACATGGACACTAGATGGCAGAAGCAGCGTGTCAAATTTTCTTTGAAATCTATACTCTGCCTTTAGACGCTTTTCAAGTTTTTGTATTGAACCGGGAGTTGAAGTTAATGGTGAATAAGGCCGTAAAAATCGTAACTCCATCCGCAACTTTCTTCATAGCACTCTTATTCTACTTAATACCAACAAAACCAACCGAACTTACACTTTCAGAAAGAATTCTCAATTACTGACATTTCTACGTAATGTGTCTGTTAGCGCTCAAAAATTGAGATTCCTAATATTCTAATAACATTTTACAGGTTTCCTTTCAACACTAAGGGGGCTTCGCCCCCTGCTCACTGCCAACCCCAATGGTAGATTCCTTTGTTCGAGTGGGTTTTAAGTTGCACTAGTGACACGCTGTTAACAACTGGCGACGATTCGGGACTCTGCCCTTAAAGTTGTTCTGAGTCATGCCATCCTCTTCAGGTTGAATGCATTTTACGTCGCACTAGTGCTTCAGTTAGACACCCTTGGCGTCTTGGACATTTATCGCCAAACGTACCGGTACTCTGTTCTAGGAATATGCATCCGCAAGTTCCTACACTAAGCCTACCCTTTAGCGGTCTCAGAGACCGATGATCCGGTATAAGGGTTAAATTGAAGAAAGCATGGTTTAAAGTAAGCTAAAATCTCGTTCATTCATTGACTACAGTCGATCGCTGCGTATTACTCACTATGTTGTCTATTAAATCACATAATCTATGGATATATATATATACTATGAAAATTTTTTCAAACATTACATAGGATAAAATGATATATCACATAAAGAACTGGAAAAAGAATACACACATATATATATGTAATAATTTGTCATTATAATGAACCAGTCTATTGATTTATGTAAATTTATGTACATACATATATGTATATATAGAGTTAGTGATAAAAATAGTTGTTTACTCGACTACTTTAATAATATTTCTTACTTTTTTTGTGCACTACCATTTAAATAGTTCAAGAAATAGCTAAGAAATCGTTCCAAGTTGTGCAAAGTTTCACGTTATAAAAATTTATGGTGGTAAGATTCAAGTCATGTGCTTCAAAACATTCGAAGTTTTTGAAAGATTACATTACAAATGTAATAGTTTTAAATTCAGTATTTTTTTTTTTTTTTAATTCTGAAATATATACAGTTAAACAATCTTTGTTTACAAACAGATCATTGTGAAATATAAAATAGTTAAAAAAAAAAAAAAAAAAAATCCTGTAAGGTACGTAGTCCTTTTTTTTTTTTTTTTCCTTTTCTTGTATTCTAAAGCCTATAAAATTTTTTCCATCATTTATTTCCTAAATGGAATTCCAAATCTTGCTGTCAAAAGCAGCTTCAGTTCTATTATAATCTGATATTAAATTTCTTGATTATTTCAGAATACTTCCGTTATGTACACTATCGCATGATTTTCACCACATACGTATTGTAATGAAGCTCTTTAATCTTATTTTATTTAAGAGACTGCGATAACGGGCTTTGTGTTATGTTAGTAAAAGTAGCATATAAATAGAGATTGTTTAAATTTGTCATTGTTAAAGAAATATTGATTGAAAATTGAAAATGCAATATATTTGAAAAGACTGAACGTTGCTGTTGATAATTTTTCAATACAATTTTTTTTTTTTTTTTTTTTTTAAATCTTTAAAAGCTTTCTTTTCACATCGGAATTATTGGCATTGTTGTCGTAATTGTTATACGGATTTTATTGAACTTTATATAATATAAATAATTGAATACATTTCTTTTTTACTTTTACTTTAAAATAGTACAAGTTTTAGCAAAATATTAACAGAAAAATGCAAAAGAAAAATATTAAATTAGACTTTACTTGTTTCAGAAGTTTTCTATTTCTAAGCACAGAAAAAAGAAATTCTTTTCCTTATAGCATTAAAATGCGTTTTATTCAAAAAGAATGGAGCCCTAGGGAAAATCCTATGGCTTGCTGTATGCTTTACTTTTCGAGAGTTCTTCATAAAATATTTCTTTTTATTGCATTTAATTATCGTTTATTTTGAAAATTTCATTGCTTATAGAATGTTCTGCGTGCATATTTTATTCAATTTGGTTTGATTTTCTGAAAGATAAGTATATGGTTCTCAAGCCTTTTTTTTTTTTTTTTTTTTTTTTTAGCTTTCTTTTTACGATTGGTATCGATGCTGATAAAATCTCGTTCATTGTAGATTTCGAAGCAATGACTAACTATAAATTCTAGAAATTTCCGTAACTGGAAAATATCGTTGAATAGCTTTGCTGATATAATTTTTTTTTAATTTACAATAAAATATGTAAATTAACAGCGAATCACAGTTTTTTTTTTTTTTTTTTTTTTTTTTACATATGGATGTATAGAGCTTCGGAAGAAAAAGTCGAAATAAAACAAAATTTATCCATCAATGTTAAAAATACTTTAAACAATGTACAACTATTCAGTTTGATTGTCTGTAACTAAAACAGTAATTGCATTAGTTCTAGAAGATCATTTCATATTTCACTCTAAATTATATTAAACCTTTGGGTACATTTGACGAGTGAGACTCGTCATGTCCTTACTTGGGCGAAGTTACGATGGACGAGTCTGACTCGTCATCTGAATTTAAGAAGTAGTCGTTAATGTTTACGGCACCCCCACCAGTGGGCGTTGATCGCAAACACTTTCCTGGCGTTTTTTATGATATCTTACAACCCTACTTATATAATCAATATAAGTATATTCCAAATAAAATGTATTACTTTTCATATTAACACTTTCGCGACCGCTGACGTACATTCAAATCATTTGAAAATCTGTAACTTCACCTGTGGGCGTTTCTTTTGCAATTTGTATACTATTTTTTTCTTAAATATATAATTAATATTCACAATTTTACAATGAAATATACTATGGATACAAATACTTTGATTACAAAGAATAAAATTATAATGTATATCCATTTGTAATATAAATGTTAATACAGAAAATTTTGTTCTGAAACATTGTAACATGGGAGAATAACGCCCACAGGCGGACCTTACTGTCAAAAATTCAAAATCATTCCATATATATAGCTGCCAATATTTTAATTTATTCCAGAGTACTTTTAGCCCCGCCTTTATTCCGCACCACTTTCTTTATAGAAAAAGTTTCTTCAATACATGATTTCGATAAAATAAGACAAAATACTTTTAAAAAGTAAGTGGCACGAATTAGAGGCGGGGCAAAAATTACTCCGGAATAAATTAAAATATTGGCAGCTGTGCATATAGCGACAAATTAAATCCGTCCCTTGGACATAAAAATCTTCAAATAATTCAGTACTCAAAGGGTAATTACATTAGAAATTTGTTAATGTATATCTGACATAAAAATGTGAAATTAATTTTCCTCCCCACAGACACTAACTAAAATGTCGCCAACAAGAAATACTTCTTCAGTTTTTTGGCCTGTTAGATAAAGAAGCTATGATATTATATACTTTTCAAAGCATAATTTCAACAATGCAAGCCGTTGCAGTTAGATTATAGTGCTTTTATTTTGCCCGGGACAATGACTTCAGCCAAAAATTTTGAAAATGTGGTTTCTTCTCGTTTCAGAAGCATTAGGAAAATTACAAAAAAAAAAAAAAAAAAATGTATAAAGGGAAAACGAAATGCAATTTTGGTGAATTGAATATAACAATAAATTTCAGCATTTTCTTTTCTGTGAAGAACGCGGTTGTTTTTGCAGCAGATACCATTCTAAGTCCATTAACTTTTTATTGTAAAGATAATATTAATAATTAAATACTGCTGTAATTATTGCTTCAATGTTAATATCAATATTTTGAGCATAAATAAACACACAATTCCTCTCATAAATACAGAGACAGGTGATTTTTTTTTTTAAATAACAGTTCAAAATAATGAAGTAATAAACACGAAAAAATTATAAGCATATGGAATCCGAATATAAGTGTATTACAACAAAGAAATTTAGTATAGGTGTTACAGAAATTTTGTAAAAAAAAAAAAAAAGTTTGCTGTCTTAAAAATTTAAAAACTGTTCCAGTATTAGGTATTTAAATTCTGGATTTATTTCTTTGGATTATATTAAAAATCCTATCAAACATGCTTAGAACTAGAGCTTAGAGAATGTGGGGCTGTAATGAGTACCAACTCTGCTTTACTTGTTGCTTTAATTTGTGAATAGTCGAAAACTGATGACCATGGGCATACACCTCTGGTGCAAGTACTTCACAAAAATTTTGAATTGAATTTAGCTATGAAGCTGATGGCTGGACATTCTATAACAATAGCTTGATCCTGCATGGACTAAGCTTTTATTGAGTAGGAGGTGTGAATCGACGCTTCATCGTGTTCGAATTTTCAGTTCCCCTCCCCCATCCCCCCAAGATGTTTTCAATTAGAAGTAGATTGCTTTTTAAGACATTTTATTAATCCCCAGAGCAATGTCAACTATTAAGAAAAGCAATTTCAGCAATATCCGTTGTTCCGTTGAAACATAATTTGCTCTACACCATAAGAAAAAACCCTCCTTTTTGTCGACAGGAGAATTCATGAGCCTCTCGTCATAGATCATCAAAATAGTATGCCTAACCATTAAGGCTAACCAAATGGAATATTTTTCGTCACTGAAGAACAATTCATCCGACCAACGACGAGAACCTCCTGAGTTATTTTGTTCTCAAAAAGGAAGGAGTTTTCGCATTGTGTTCTGTTTCAACGGAACAACGGATATTGAAGATATTGCTTTTGTTAATGATTTACATTGCTCTGGAGATTATTAAAATGCCCACAAAATCAATCTGCTTCCTATTTGAAAATATGTATGGGATGGAAACTGGAATTTCCAGTAGGATGATGGGTCTATTCACACTTACTATTCAACAAAAGCTTGGTTTATGCAGAATGAAGTTACTGACATAGACTTGTCAGTCATCGGTCTAGACCTAAATGCAATTGAAAACCTTTGGGTAGTACTTTCATCAGAGGTGTATGCCCATGGTTTCAGTTTTCGATTATTTAGAAATTAAAGCAACAAGTAGAACAGAAATAGTACTTTTTACAGCCACACATTCTCCAAACTCTAGTTCTAAGCATGCCTGATAGGATGGTCAAGATAATTCAAAGGAATGGATCCAAAATTTGAATTTAAATACCAAATATTCAAAAATTCATTATATTTTTGAGACAGTATATATACATATATATACATATATACATATATTTACACAAATTCTGCAAAACCTACACAACAATATCTTTCCATAAATGACCGGACGCTTTCGATTTCAGACGTTTTTTAAACATCTCAAAAAGTATTGAACAAATCATCTTGAAACTTCAGGAGTGTAAAGAACATGTTACTCCTCATATATTTTAGTTAAAGTTTTGTGCCGAAAGTGATAGGAAAACCATTAAAAAATTAAAGAAAAATGAAAGTGTTTGGCATCACCCTGTAAAAAGTAATACTTGAAATGCAATCTCGCTGCAGCATGTTATTATGGGACTTTTTCTCATTATCTGCTTAAATTTTTATGTCTCTACCGCATATAATCAAGGAGATATAAAGGTTTCTTTAAAAAATTGCAAAAATCATTTTCACTTTTTTAGATATAACACGCAAGGTATTGAAGCAAGTGCAAAGCTATTTTCAGGAAACTCGACTTACAATATTAGACACAGCTTACTCCATTCAGGGTGAAAAAATATTAAATATCTAAAGAAATATGAGTATTTTTACTAAATAATTTCTAGCTGCGAATGCGTAACATTTAGCGAAATTTCATTTGCATAATTTAATAGCCAAATGTATTGAGCTACTTATATAAAAACCCCAAACAGGTATCGTGTAGATTCAAAAAGTTCTACGCCATAGAATGAACTGAATTTCAGCTGTTCCCAAAAATAAGAAATTCATAAGGCGGTTTTCTCAATATTTATTTACAATCACAGAAAACTGTATTACCATTCATTTAATCAAAGTAAAAATGTGAGTAAAACCCCTTATAGTTTAGCTTATTTTCGAGAGAAACTGAATAGCAGTTCATTCTATGACGTAGAACTTTTTGAGTTTACACGATACTGGTTTGGGGTTTTTATATAAGTAGTTCAATGCATTTGGCTATTAAATTATGCAAATGAAATTTCTCTAAATCTTACGCATGCGCAATTAAAAATTATTTAGTAAAAAAGGCTCACATTTCATTAGGTATTTAATATTTTTCATTCTGATTGCAGTATGCTGTGTCTAATATTGTATGTCGGGTTTCCCGAAAATAGCTTTAATACCTTGCGTGTTATAGCTAAAAAAGTGAAAATTTTTTGTCAATTTTTTAAAGAATTTTTTATATCTCCTTGATTCCATGCGGTAGAGGCTTAAGAATATATACAGAAAATGCGAAAGAGTCCCATAATTACATACGACAGCCAGATCGTATTTCAAGCATTACTTTTTACAGGGTGATGCCAAACATTTTCTCTTTTCTTTAATTTTTTACTGGTCCCTCTTTCACTTTTGGCGTAAAATATTAACTGAAGTACATAAGGTATAACATGCTTTTTACACTCTTGAAGTTTCAAGATGATTTGTTTTTGGCTTTTTGAGATATTTAAAAAAGCGTCTGAAATCGAAAGTGTCCGGTTATTTATGGAAAGGTAGTGCCTATTTCTTTGTTGTAAAATACTTAAATTGTGATTCCATATGCTTATCTTTTTTTCGTGATTAGAGCTTCATATTTTGAACTGTAATCTTGAAAAGTACCTGTCTCTATATTTATGAGACGGACTGTATATATATATATATATATATATATAATTAATTTTTCAAACCCAGCAATTAATCGTAGTAACAGGTGATTTAATGCCACTGAATACCACATAGACCAATAAGAATTAATTTTTGCCATATATATATATATATATATATACTATGTGTGACACTTCTTTCTATTAATGTGTATTGCACCCACGAGCCGAACAGTTTAGGTAAAACATCATAGTGAATATTTTGACCAATTATGCAGCTCTGATATTGCACCGTGCGAATTCTCACACTTTCCTGAGTTTAGAAAACTATTGAGATGCAAGCACTTAAAAATGTTCATAAGTAGCAAAAACAGCCTTTTTGAAACAACTATCTAAAACCGGTTCTCTACACAAGTACCACCACCCAAAAGCAATCACTGGCTGACTGGCTTCTGAAATGGCCCACATACGTGACTACACTTCCATTGCTTTAATGCGCTTATGCTGATTCTCCGTGTAATTTTGTTGGTTTCAGGTCCTTATAAATCAGCCTCATGTATGTTCAATGCTGCTTTGTGCATATTTTTCAGATACAGTTTTGTACGCAATTTTTATGTGTGGTGGTCCGATACACCAGTCCATCTCTTCGGCTGACAGCTATGTCCCTGTCAGTCACTGAAATGTAAAACTATCCTTTCCCCAGTTCGATGCATTCATCTAATGCTACCTTTTAGTGTTAGTTAACTGATGTCAGTTTCCTTGTGCGTACTCAATGCTATTCTGTGCCTATATTTCGAGTTCTGTTTACCATATGTGATTCTGACGTGCGGTATTTAAAATCATTGGAACTCAGTAACGCACGAAATACGATATAAAAGTACTCCGGCAAGGTAAAGAAAGGAAAGAAAAAGTACCAATGAGGGGAAAAAAACTTTATTTGAGCAATTTAGGGCGCATTCGAAAGTATTTCCCGGTCACTTCCCGAGTTGGGAAATGACGTCACGCGGGAAGTTCGGGAAATTAGAACTACCATATAGGAGCCATGTTTGTTTATATATTTGTTTCCCGGGAAGATGAGATGTGTACGGAAGTAGTTATATCTCGGTCATTTTTCGTAAGGCTCTTATATGGTAGTTCTAATTTACCGAACTTCCCGCGTGACGTCATTTCCAAACTCGGGAAGTGACCGGGAAATACTTTCGAATGCGCCCTTACAGGCATCTGACATGGAAAGGTTTGAAGAAAGATCGTTAATAAATTTTTTTGAGTTTTTGAAAATGAAAGCCTTTAAAAATGGAAAACAGCCCTCATAATAC
The DNA here is from genome assembly GCA_963930645.1 of Salticus scenicus. Lineage (NCBI taxonomy): Eukaryota > Metazoa > Arthropoda > Arachnida > Araneae > Salticidae > Salticus > Salticus scenicus. The sequence goes on from OZ005651.1 coordinate 87,747,170, forward strand.
CAGTAACGGGAAGCCAAATAAGGTTTAAAATTTTCTTGATTACATATTTCCGCAGTACTAAAGAACTCTCTCTCTCTCTCTCTCTCTTTTTATTTTTTTATTTTATTTTTTTTTTTTTCTTTTTAACATTTTCTAGTTTTGCCACTATTACTTAGATTTTACGAAAAACAAAATTTGAAATGGACACCACGCTGGTTCTCAGTAGGAAAAAAATCTATTTCAATTTTTTTATTGACATGGTTAAAATAAACCTTGAAATCAAAACGTGAATATTTATAGAAATGAGAAAAAAATGAGAAAGTAGAAAATTAAAACAACATAATAACGACAAATATCGTTCGATTAAGATATTAGGATTATTCAATTTATTCAGGACTTCTTCAGTGACAGAGGTATTATACTTTTGAGAAAGAGGACGAGTTTAGAGGTAAGTTAGTGTAAAAAAATCTAATTTTGCAATGAAAAAGAACTTCAGAAAGGTTAAAAGTATCAAGAGAAAATGTATAAAGCACAATTAACATATTGAAGATAGCCATTTACAAGAAGGAAAGGGCACGTGATATCATTTGCTGTCAAGTTATGGGTAGAGGGGCAAAAAATTGGTATTTACACCAATACAGGTTGATCTGCACCACTGAAAATAAAAGCAAATTGCATGACATACAAGTTAATTAAATTCATAAGGTTTTCAATTTTAATCACAGAGTAATCTAACTCACGTATTCTCTTTTCTAAACAATTCAAGACCTTTTCAATAAGAATATTAGTAAAGATAGACTTACAATTAATGGCACTTGCTTGAAACTTTCTTATTCTTTATCATCCAGGAGCAATTTTCGGGTGGATTTAACTACTATTCGTGAGTCATTTAAAATAATTCTCAAAACTACTAATAAGCATTAAGGTTTGTAGTAAAAAAAACTCGAAATATAGATGTCTAAAAATTTAGTGCAGTAGAACCTCGATCCATCGTTTTTCATGGGGTGCATGAAAAAAAGAGACGAAAGCGGGAAAACGACGAATGCGGGTTAAAGTCAAAACACGAAGAAAATAATGTTTATGAATTAGTACACACAATGTATGTAGTATACTACTGATGAAAACTAATTTATTACTTTCCAAACTGTCAAAGAAATAAATAAATATTGTAGAACATTAATTAAAATTTATTTTTAAAAAATCAGTAATTTTATGTTGGTTTTTTCATTGATTTTATAAATTAAACAGAAACGTTTTCAGATTTACAACATTTTTCTGGTCTTTTTCTGTAATTTCATATGTTTTTATAAAAGTTCGTATATTTTTAAATGCGATAAATTACGTCAAACACACTTGGCACAGGCGTAGGCTAAGCCTCATCGGCGTGAAAATTATCCTCTGTTTATTCGCCATTACTTTCATTTTTTGAAATCACACATATCTTCTCTACTTTAGGATACGTCATGTCGCAACGTCTTGAATAATGCAAATGTTATCATTAAATTTTGTACCAGACATATCCTCTACTACACAAAACCACTCTGCGTCTGCATTATCATCATCATCATCATCTCATTTTCTTGCCCTTCTGTTCGGTATTTTTCATCTTTTTTTTTTTTTTTTTTTTTCCCACGTAACCGCATTTTACGAAACAATTTTCTGGATTATTGAAGAGGTAACTTCCTGCTATGCTGAAATTACAAAATAAATAAATGTTCTGGAGACATGGCATCACAATTTTATCCCCCATGGAAACGTAGAAAAGAGTTACTTTAGGATTGTGGTAGCGTGGAAAAAACAAACAGCTAAGTAAAATTAAAAATTCAAAGATTAGGCAGGAATGAAGAGCCATTTAGAAATTTTTCTAGTTTAATTAGGAGGAATGTACAATAATTACAATATTTACATTATAAAAAAACTAGACTTACTAGGCATCATGCCTGATTAAAAATAAAAATTAATCGTCCATTTCAGGCTCCCTGCCTCTTCCAGATCTACGAGATCCAATCTGTATCCCCTCAAATCTAGAGGTAATCTCCCATCTTCTCTCTTGCTCGTCTGCCGGTCTCTTCCTGGACTTGAGAGAGGGGGTCAACCCCCTGATGCATTCAGGCCCCCATAGGCTCTCCGGATTCTAGACCACACCTAGGAACTTTCGCCGGCCAGTCGCTTGACCGTAAGATAGGCGCCGCTGTGTCGCCTCCTCCCAGAGGTGTGCGAGAGACATCGGAAAAATCAAAGGACAGCGTGAAATCGGGAGTCAATGAAGTCGGCACCACTCTAAGACCACGCTAGCCTCCACTCTTTTCTAAAGTGCAGACTTCCTGACTCTGCTGTAAATCAAGTCCGTGAGAGCTCCATACAAGATTCCGTGAAGAAAGGGGGGTGGGTGGGTGGGGGTCATCACAGGATGAAAGAAATAATTCCAGTTTGTATGCCACGTGGAACCGCTTAACCTTCAGGAGAAAATGTTTACAACGATGAATGCTGGAAAACGACTTTTTGAAGCAGGATACATGCGGGTTTCGTTAACATTATTTAAATACAATGTATGCAGGGACCATAAAAATAAAACGATCAATGCGGGAAAACGGTGGATGTGGGAACGATAGGTCGGGGTTTCACTGTAATAATAAATAAAAAATAATAAATTTCGATTTTATTATTTATGCAGTTCGTATTATGAAATTAGTAACATTTCAACACAATTTAGGAAAACCGCGCTTTAATCGGCTACACATTTCCCTTTTTTTTTTTTTAACAATTCGTCTATAATATACATAACGTTCTTAAAGCAACAGCTTGTATTTCTAGTATTTTATATGCTAATTAAAAATATGTGCAAAAAATTTCGCTTCTGTTAAATTAGCTTTTATATGTATTATGTGTTTTATGATTGTATCATTAATCTTTTTAGTCTTTATTTAAAAATCTCTTATTTAAGCATCATCGGAAAACTAGTAACTCTTTGAGTAATTTAAGTAAACTGAACAAAGGAATGGTTGGTAACCGTTAAAGGAGTAATTGAAAACCCTTAAAGTAGTAATTTAAATGCAGCTATCTTATTACTAATAACTGGAGAGCTCAAAAATATACATCTTAAACAAAACATTATGAAGTGGATTTTATAAGTAAGAAAAAAATTAACTATTTTCTCAAATTACTAGGCTTCTAAATTTGATTAGAATATAAGAAATAATAAATATTTTTCGGCTTTTTAGCAGTTTTCCTACCTACGTAATGAGTGCTTCTTACAAGGAAATGAAACTATTTATTAATATAAGCTTGTAAAATACGTTTACCAGTTAAATACGGGTGTTTCTCGCAGTTCTCAGAACAAACGCTTAACTAATGTAAACCTGTCGTCTTCATTAAAGTGTAACATAATTTAAATCTTTACTTTTAGTAACCTCTGCGTTAGGGTTGTAAAAAATCTCATTAAATAACATTCTAGTGCTGAAGTAAAAAAACATTATGGTTAGAAGTTCAAAGAAAAGGATGAATTATTAGAGACATTAAAAAAAGGGGATTGGCATGTCCTTCTAAAAGGCTCATAGTTGGTAATTGCACTTTTGAAGGTTTTCAAATTATATCCTGGTTTTAAAATATTTCACAATGTCAAGATCTTTATTTTTATTTTTCTCTGTACTCTGACGAAATTTTTTATTATTTCCTAGGAAGAGGTTGAAAAAAGTAAGAGAATATATATATATTTATTTAATGAAAAATGCAGAACATTTTTCACAAAATTTTTCTCTGTCATTGCACACCAGTGATTAGAAAAATATTTTATTCAACAAGCATTAAAAGTGCAACCAGTCATAGTTATTTATAAGGTTTAATTACTATATACAACTGCGAAATTTTAATTTAACTACGTTTTGAATTTCATGGAAATTTTGTTTTACGCGTTACATTAATGCAACTCATATAATTGTGTTAGTTCAAAAAGCATAAGTAAAATTAATTTTTTTAATAAAAATTTCATATTAATAATAATAGTATTTTATTATGCATAAACTATTATTAATGCATTCTATTAAAAAAAAATAATAAATATTTACTTAAAAAATATATTACAAATAATCTTTTTTTTTTTTTTCCTAAAATGCATAAATAAATGTATAAATGTGCAAATAAATTCAAGATTTACAGATCTGTAAACTTATTAAAGGATTTATTGAGCGTATTAATTTAAGAAATGTTATCATTTCTCTTTTAATAAGATGTATAAAGCTGTAATAAAGCTGTGAGAGATTACGCGGTAGGAGAGATTGTGCACATAGAGTATCGGTGGGAAGGAGTAGAGGGCGAGCACTGCTACTGCAGGAGGTTGTGCAACTCCAAGAGTAGAGTGCAGACTTGAATTTACAAATTGATTATTTCGATCGTCTAAGAGAAAACATGGATATTTTGTCTCGTTTTCAAAAATAAATGCTTGGATTTTCATATCGCTTCCTAGGAATTTCTGATAAATGGCAGTAGTACAGAATTTTTTTTAATTAAACGATTTCTTATAAGCTACTAACCTAGACTATCGGTACGAACATTAACGGTTCTCTATAAAAGCTAGCAATTGTTGAATAAAAGACTGCACAATCTCTCCTACAGAAATAGGAGAGTTTCCACACTTGCTACTTATTAGCTTTAATTCCATTAAATTCTATACTAGAAGAGATTACGCAGTTTAGTAATGACATGACAATGAGCTTAAATTTGTTAAGGATGTTAAGTTTGAGGATGAGTTTGGATGAATTGTATCAGGAGACAAGGACTGGACTAATTTAACACATTCGAGACGGCGCATCTTATTGGAAACTGTCCCCAAAATCCGAAATTGGACATTACTCAGGAGTGGCAACGGTCGACAAAAGCCACACCTGTGGTAGTATTTACCTTTGGATGCCATTGTTAACCTGTGTGAAATTTATTGCAAATTATTAAATGTTACTTTATATCTCTTTATTTTTGCAATATTTTCAAGTATGATGCTCAAGTTTTGTGCTGTTGTCAGCTGCTTAAACAGAAGCGGTAAAACTGAATGCAAATAAAAAATGTCAGCCTTCTCAACTTTGTTTGTAAGATGTAAGGACTGTAATTGTCTAAATTTTAATAAAATAAAATAAAATAACGCACATGTTTTTAAAGTTGAAGCGAGATTTCAAACCAAGTTAAATTTAGGTTTGTGTTTTGAACGTTTTTCTGTGGAAGATTTTGAGAAAATAATAAATAAAAATGGTGGGTAGATTTTGGGCTTAAAAGTGGGCGGAACTAGCCATATATCATTCGACACATGATGTGGTACACATCTTGTGCCTCGTAAATGCAATGCATACACAATGTGCAATCAGTCTTGAATGAGATAACTTGTGTCAGGTGGTTGCACGAAAGCTGCACCAATTACAAAAATAAATGCAACAATTGTGGACAACGACGGATTAGGTCAGCAAACAAGAAACCATTCGAACTGTAAAGGAAATGTACTAATTTTAAGTTATAGGAGTTATCTAGTATTTAATGTTATTTTGTAATATTATCTTTTTTTTATTTTTTTATTTTTTTTACATGCAATTATTATTGTTAACAATTTAATTGCGGTTATAATTAAACGCAATCTCTCTATCCATGTGCGCAATCACATCTAACCTGAAAGGAGAGCTTGCGCAAAATAGCTCTTTTAGTTTTATTGAAGCTGTTACTTTAAATTTTAGCATAACAACAAAATAGTAATGGAAATGCGTAGAAAATGAATGAATTCAAAGCAATTTAGCAATAGTTTAGCCAAAAATTAATATTTGGATTTTTTATATTAATGTGCGTAACTCTCCTACCTTTATTGAAATTTTATTTTTCCGACTGAGTGAAAATAACGCCTGGACCGGGACTCGAACCCCGGATCTTTGACTGACCGGGATGTCGGCCTGGATAGCTCAATTGGTAGAGCCTTGACCTTGTTAGTCAAAGATCCGGGGTTCGAGTCCCGGTCCAGGCATTATTTTCACTCAGTCGGAAAAATAAAATTTCAATAAATATGATTTTCTTCCACAGTTGATTGTGTGATTTTATTAAAAATTATATCTCCTACCTTTATTTTATACAATATATAAAGAAATGTATATATATATATATATATATATATATTACATTATAAGGAAATATAAAGGGTTATTTGAAAGAATTTAAAATTGCATCTATTAAACTGAATCTATAGAAATTTAAATGATCTCCCTAAATTATTTACCTGATCACATTACCGGTGTTCAAGAGGGCAAATATTAAAATTCATTCAAAATGTAGTTGTCTGCATGTTTCGTGACAATGCAAAATTTAGGATTGAAAGAAATAGGTCTATGGCGCTGATGGGTTAAATTAATGAAAATTAAGAATGAAAAAATGCAAATAATTCTACCAACAATCAGTAAGAAAAAAAGTCTCACACAATAATAGTTACTGATAAAAAATAAATTACTGAATTATCATTTAAGTGGGGAAAAATAATATTACAATGCGGGTAATGTACAACATCTTTATAAAAATTACAAAAAAATAAAAAAAATAAAAATAAAAATAAAAAGATTATTGATCGAAGAAAAAGAAAGGAAAGAAAATAGATATAAATCATATCTATTATATAATCATGTACAACGTAAGTACGAAAACATCCGAAGGGACCTGATATTAAAGCTAATTTATAGCTGTTAAGTTTCCCGATTTTGTCGTAAGAATTAACAGCAATATTTACTGATAATAATATTATGTACAAATTTTCTAAGATAAAGTGTATTAGAGATTACAATTGGAAAATAGTGGTATTTATCCTTCCGGGGAAAATAGAAAAAATTCAAGTATGTTAATAGTAGTTTTGTATGTAGTACATATTGCATATTTTATGCATTTTGTGTTACATATATCATTTAGATATACTGTCTGTATTAAAATATGTATGTTATATAGTTGCCAACTTTTATGTACTTTTACTACCACTTTTTTTTTCTTTGCTTTATTTAAAGACTAAAATTCTTCAAATAAGTAAAACTAAGTTTTTTTTTTTTTTTTTTTTTTTTTTAAATGATGGTTTTAAAATGCACAAAAGCTCGCAACTGTGACATATATATCAGACGGATATATGTGTTTATTGACTGGTGGATTGATCATTTGGTTGGTCGATTGATCGATTTATGTGCGTTGACTGACTGGCTGATTTACTGTTTGATCGACTGATTTAAAATTGAAAAAATATATATAAATATGTTTTCTAATGTTTAAATAAAATCAATCTAAAAGGCAATTCTGTTCAGTTCTTTCTTTTTATGTGAAATTACATAGTTTTATTATTTTCCCCACACTGTAAAAAAAAATTTCGACATTTTACAACAAAAGTTGCTGGCACCGCGGCTGCCAGCACAGTTGCTGTAAAATTCACAAGTTGCTGTCTTTTATGGTGCTGTAAAATTAACTGCACTTTGCTGTAAAATTCACAAATTGCTGTCTTTTTTGGTGCTGTAAAATTAACTGCACTTTGCTGTAAAATTCACAAATTGCTGTCTTTTTTGGTGCTGTAAAATTAACTGCACTTTGCTGTAAAATTCACAAGTTGCTGTCTTTTATGGTGCTGTAAAATTAACTACACTTTGCTGTAAAATTCACAAGTTGCAGTTTTTAACGGTGCTGTGTAATTTACTGCAATTTGCTGTAAAATTCACAAGTTGCTGTTTTTAACGGTGCTGTGTAATTTACTGCAATTTGCTGTATATTTTACAATATGCTGTTTTTAACAGTGATGTGAAATTTACTGCACTTTGCTGTAAACTTCATAAGATGCTGTTATTAATAGTACATTTTATTTATAAGTTTGTATTTACATTTAATATTTATAATTTTCGTTTGTTCAATAAAATATGTATTCAGGCAACAATTCTCATGGTTTTTGATAGACTGTTTTTACAGATTTGAAATCTTTAAATAGCGTTTTCTCAGTTTACATTTTTTCATGAATTTATGATCTTCAAAATCTAAGACTTCCAAAGATATTTAAGAATATACTTAATGTGTATGAATGTTTAATAGAACTTAAAAGAATTGGGGATCGATTTTGCAGTATCTTTAAAAGAAAAATTAAGAAAAATCACCTTCTTTTTCCCTTTCTTCCCAAATTTTACCAAGCACTTTTTAACTTTTTTTTTTTTTTTTTTTTAACTAATGAATAAATTTCAAAACCCATACGTAATTCTTTTTTAATCGTTTCCCTTAAACGTGTAAAAAAATTGCCAGTTCTTTCCTAAATATCTCTAAAAGTTTTAGCTGTTTGAAGATCATTAATTCATGAAAAAATGCAGACTGAGAAAACATAATTTATAGATTTCAATGCTGAAAATTAAAAAAAAAAAAAAAAAAAAAAAAAGTATTAAAACCCACAAGAATTGATACCGGAATATATATTTTAATAGACAAACCTTATAGTCCAGTTTATAAATATTAAGTGGAAGTATAGGCTATTATATGAAACTTACTTCAATAATAATTACAGAACTTTGGATAATCACCATAAAATGCAATAAACTCGCAACAATTTTTCGGGTCGAAAGAACTCACGATCCTTTGTCAGGCGAACAAAATAGGCACGAGTGCTGCATTCAATAATGCCGTCAAAGGTGCCATGTCATCTCAATTCAGTTGCTGCTTCAGATTCTGAGCATTTGCTGAGCTACAAACTCTCATTTTTTATAATTCTGTAAAATTCACTACATTTTGTTGCAAATTTTACAGGATGGTGTTCTTATCAGCGCTATAAATTTCACAACACTGTTGTAAAAACTTACAGATGAAAAGATCGGTTTATTTCTTTTTCATCTTTCTCCCCCCCCCCCTCTCTCTCTTTTTCTTTTTTCTTTAAAGCCATGTTAAGCCTGAAATAAAGCTTCAGAAAAAGTATAACTGGAGACATGGACTAATAATTTAAACTATTTTTGGAATGTAGTATTTTCTACTTTTCCTTACTCATTAGAGAGTTAAACCTGTTGATTTTGTATTATGGCTTAAAGATTAAAAAAACATTTTAGCTTGGTTCGACAAATTTGAGTTACTCTGATTAAAATATCTTCAAGATTTAATACCATTTTGAAAAATAATTTTTTTATAGTATTTATTTTCTTATTGTATTTGTAACTTAATTTTTTGTTTGACAAAATAAATAAATAAATAAATAAATAAATGAAATGAAATAATAATAATAACTATTATTATTATTACTTGAACGTGCTTGTTTTTTATGCTTTTCATAAGCTTTCCGAAAAAGGTATTTTTCTATTCAGAAATTACTTTTAGTATTATAAAGCCTCACTTTCTGAGCTACATGCTTATAATTTGTTAACAAAATTATATTAAAGTCTGTTTATGATTTGTCTGTTGTAAATATATATCCAACTGCAGCTATCCAAATATCAGAAATCAGTTTTTTAGATGTATACTATTATGCAAGAATTTTTTACATTGGTAGAGTTCTTGCCAGACAAGTAAATTAGACGATCCAAAATGCCAGGTGATGTGGTTCAAATATTAAAAACTTTAGAAAAATTAATGCGAAAAATACAATAACATTTTAAAAACTAAGTTTTACTTCATGTTTATTGATGCAGATTTAAATTCTGAATTAATTATAACAAATTTTTGATACTGCTTCCGATTTTTGGTTCAACTTTTTGCATAGTTGCTGTATCCTTTCTATAATTAATTGTTCAATGGTATATATATATATTGGGGGGGAGGGTTGACATACTTTTTTTTTAAGTGCTATGTTTAATTTAATTTCTTTCCATAAAAAAAAAAAAAAAAAAAAAAAAAAAAAAAAAAAAAAATGCAGTTTGTTTCTCTTTTTGTATTAGCAGTTATCTTTGATTGAATATTACAGATATTACTTTATAAAAATAGTGTTATTGAAAAAAGTGATTGCACCGATCCCTGTCTTGTATTTAATTGCAGAGATCACAAAATATTTTTTATTTTTATTTATTTATTCCTTTTATTACGAAGTCATAAAAAAATAAAGTATTTTCGCGCAGATGACCTAACAATACACCCCCAGTACATCTTTGTGATATCTCTAGGAAATGTGTTCTTTATTTCTCAAGATATCTCAAGGGTGTCCTGGGGAGAACACCAGGGGAACTGCAGTGTAGGTGTGCCATCAAAATTATAAAGGTAAGAATAGGGAAATGATGTTTGGTTCTCTGTGAAAACATGATTCTGCTAGGAGCAATTCACGTTTTGTTTTTCCAATGTGAATATTAGATATGTTAGGTCTACCGGAAAGTTTTGTTCTTTTTAATTAAAATACGTACATCGGAAAGTATCTTGGATAATATTAAGGCATTCTTGTGTAACTCTCAAGATGATAATTGTTAAATAAAAATTTCATTTTATTAATTCAAAAGAACAGAACTTTCCGGTAGAACTAATATTTTAAGGAAAAATTTTCTAGATGACACATTTGTTATTCCTAATCACAAAATTAATACCAATTATTCCGAATTAAGATAATTGTCGTTACTCTGACAGGAATCCTATCTATTTAATTATTCCTTGTTTATTACCCTTTGATCTTTTTTTCCAATTTCTAGAAAATTCTACCCGGTGTTGCCGGATTGGGGACTTTTTTTTATTCAACTATCACCAATAATTTTGAGAAATGATATTTTATATAAATAATAGATTATTTATCTTCGAAGTGATTAGGCAACCGTTACAATTAAAATTTAGTGGTGGCAACTGAATAAAAAAAAGTTCCCAAACTCCTAACACTGATTTTACCTCACAAAATTAAGTAAAATTATCATTTTTATTCTTTCTACAACATAGCATTTAAACTTTATTATTCCCAATCTAAAATACAATTAAGTATTACTGTAGTTACGAAAGTCATTTTTTTTACAGTGTCACACTTGGTCACCTAAAAAATTTATCCGTGTGAGTAAGTGAATAGTTAAATGTTATTCTTTTGGAATTCCACAATGCTACTAATTTACTCTATTTTTATTATTATTTAAGAACATAGCAATGATTTTTTCACTCCTGAGCATAGCAGGATGGGTAAACTTAGAATCAGATATATGTTCTATCAAGGATTCAAATAATATAACTCTGGAAAAAAAAAAGAAAGAAAGCTTTTAAAGTAAATTATATATATATCTGATACATCTCGGTGTAGTTCCGAGATAGCACAGAGTTCAAATGGTCCTAAAATTTCTTTAGTTTTCTCTATCAATTTAGTATGGCACTTTTTTTTTAATAAAAATGTCTTTAATAACAAATTTACTGCTTAAAAAATGCTGGCTGAAGAATCTTACAAAATCCAGAGTACTTAGGAATATTGTAGCAATATTTAATGAATTATTTAAAACAAATAAAATAATTAGATATTCACGAGATTACTTCTGAACAAAGGTGCACAAGCTTTTAGAAAAATTTCAAACACTAAATTTTAGCAAGGTTTTCCTTATTTAAACGCTTAAACATCCAGAATTCATGTCAGAAATAAAGAGAAATTTCTTATCGCAAATTTATTTGTTGACATTTTTCAAAGGCTTGTACACACCTCCTTGTTCTGAGGTAATCTTTCATCACAGTGACTAATAGCTTGATAGTTGGTCATGCAAAGATATAGTGTGCAGCATTGGCTAGTATAATTGGATAATACAACGCGGGGAAAACTATGAAAATTAAATCAACTAATGAAGTCTTGTAAAAAACTTTTTTTTTCTCCCCAAGAGAGAATAATTAGAAAAACCACAGTGAGTGATCAAATTATTAGATTTATTTATTTATTAATTTATTTTTGAAATTTTTTTTCCGATTTTCTAAAAAAATACTGGACGTAATGGCTTTGAACTACAGACATCTAAAGAATATTTATACTCACATGGGAATATAATTAGGGGATTAAACATAAATTGGAGAAAAGCACAAACACTTTGGATAACCCTGTATCATAAAAAAGTTACAAATGTCTTGTAATTTTAACACATTGTTGTACTTATTATGGTCTATATTTGCAAGTAATTTTTGTGTGGAATCGCACAATTTTTTATGTAGGTTAATTTATAATTAATCTTTCAAAAATTCTAAACAGAAAAACTCACCGAAACAAATAATAACAAGAAGGAATTTAAACAAAATTTTAGAAAAGATGCTGAAAACTTGACAAAACATTAGAGATACATTACTCTGAAACATAAAATTTACATGTTTGATATTCGCTGATATATGAACATTTATGTGTACATATATATATTTACTGCGAATGTTCCAAATATAGATATTGTTGTTGTTATGATTATTATTTTACATGTTGAACTCTATTTATATTGGACAATTTATGTCAAAAGTTCATTTCAATAGAGTAAAAATTAAGCAATTTATCTGCAAAAGAATGGGGTAGATTTTAGATACTTTTCAGAATTAAAATTTAATAAGGGGATTTTTACATAACCACTTTTTAATTTGGAAATCCAAATATTTTAAGCACATTTGAAAAGTTATTTTTGTATTAAAAAAAAAAAAAAAAAAAAAAAAAAAAAAAATAGAAGCTCAGAAGTCTTAGCAAATAAATAAAAATATATTAGAGTTATAAGCCCACAAGGAATTTTTTATAAAAAAGAATTTTTGCAATATAATTGAAATCATTCGATCTCTAAATAAAATACTTGGTATGTAAAAAACCTCTTGTGAAAATTTAACTCTATAAAACATTTAAAATCTAGCTCATTCTTTTGACGATAATTTGCTGAACTTTTAACGTATGTTACCCAACATACTCTCCTGCTCAAAAGTTTAACAAAATTTCCAAACGACCAGCTTTTCTCAATTTAAAAACATACCTCTCCATGAAATATTTTCAAAAATTGGATATTTAAAAAACTTGGTCTTCCGCATGTTTTTCATTGACGAATTTTTAAGACTAATATTTAGGGGACCGGTAATAAGAACTACAACAAAATCAATAAAGTTTGTGATCATGTACCATTAAATAAACGAAATGATCTGTAACTTTAGGCTAAGTTAATATATACCCAGAACAATTTGTGGATGCATTTGTACGACGATAGCATGTTAAATAACAGAGATAAATGCATTTATTGTATATAGGGCAAATTTATCAAAAGTTCATTTGAACAGAGTAAACATTTAACAAAAAAAAAAAAAAAAAAAAAAAAAAAAACTAGTTAGATTTTAGATATTTTTCTAGAGTAGGAAATTTAATAAAGGGTTTTTCCCGTGTTGTGTTTATTAAATTTTGAAGATCCAATTATTTCAACCACGCTCCAAAAGTACTCTTTTATGAAAAAACCCTTATAAGCCTGTAGACCTAACTTATTTTTGTTTATTTATTAAGATTTGTGAGATCATAAGGGATTTTCTCGACAAAGAAGAACTTTTTCAAAGAGATGGAAATAATTGAATCTTCAAATTAATCACGCGCCATGTAAAAAGTCCTTATTAAATTTCAACTCTGAAAAAATACCTAAAATCTAACTCGTTGTTTTGCCTACAATTTGCTTACTTTTTAGTTTATTCAAATGAACTTTTGACAAAAGTTGCCCAAATATCTAGCTTTCAGCCTATGTAATACTTTTTCTTTTTCTTTCTTTTTTTTTTTTTTTTTTATCTTTTGCGCATACGCAGTGAAAACGTTTTTCAAAAAAATACTCACATTTCATGAGACGTTTAAGTTATTTGTATTTCAATTGCAGTATATTGTTTCAAAAGTGTTTTTTTTTTTTTTTTAAGTAAATAAATGCTTATATCTCCTTTATTTAACTTGCTATCATCACACAAATTCATCCACAAATTGTAATTGGTTTATAATAATACATCCTAAAGTTACAGATTATTTCGTTCATTTAATGATACAGGGTGATCACAAACATTATAGATTTTGTTCAATTTGTTCTTGCTCTTAAATGTTGTGTTAAACTAATCTTCACAGAAAAACATCAGGAAAATACAATTCCTTAAATACCCAATGTTTTAAAACATTTCATTGAGAGATAATTTTTTTAATTAAAAAAACTGATCGTTTGCATCCAGTATTTTTATTTATTTATTTATTTATTTTTGAAAATCGAAAAAATGTCAAAATTAGAAGTATTTCTAATACTTTGTTCACCCACTGTACATAATAAACCATTTAAAACAAAAGGACACATACGAAGAAAACAAAGTATACAAATTTAACACAGAAGTAAGAAATTATTTTTACACCAACTGCGTCTAAAAATATTTTATTCAAAACACGAAAATTATTTAAAAAAATAAATAAATAATAATAATAATAATGCAAAATTAAGGCATGATATGTATAGGTTCCTTCAAAGAAATTTCCAAAACACTTGTCAACAAAACACTTTTCCAAAACACTTGTCTTGTACCGTAATCTTAAAAAGTAAAAATATAAATAAATAAATAATGAAAACAAAGCTTTGATACATAACAATTAAAAAAAAAGAGTTTTTTTTTTTTTTTTTTTTTTTTTTAAGAATATGATTATTACATTTAATCCTATCAAGATTATAAGAGTCATCTACTTGTCCCAATATACTTTTATAGCGTTACAGGTTAATAATGGAAATAATTTCTGATATAGGCTGTTATGTTGTCGAGAAACCAGGAAGTTCAACCTTAAAAAAAAGAAAGAAAGAAAGAAAGAAATACGCGATAATTTTACAACGTATGTTTGAAGTACTGAATAATTCGTCGTTATATGTCAATATTTACATTTAAAAATGTAAATAATTTCCGACGTTTACAATTATTTCTTAAATATCATCGATAAAATTAGCAATTCTTCAATGTTATTTCCCGTAATATGTATCAATTCTGCAAACTATTAATGAAATATACAAGCATTTCACTCTTCTTTGTTGAAATTTACGTTTAATTGCAATTAATTACTAAAGCATTTTTTTTTTCGTTGTTAATCAATAAAATTCGCACATTTCCCTAACTTTTGTATCAGTTTGTACTATTTATATTTATATTTACAGATTTAGTTGGTAAATGCTTTATTTTACTTAAACCGCTATTATTTTTAAAGCTAAATGATTAACAGTGAAAGAAGCTCGATTCCGTATTGTTGTTGTTGTCAGGTATGTAATGTATATGACAAAAATGAGATGTTCTAACACTGATTAACATATCAATTAATTTGAGGGAAAAAACAAACTGTAAAAATATAATAAATGTTTCCGTAATAGAAACAAGGGTGGTGAAAAAAAAAAAAAAAAAATCCGAATGTTATTTGTGATGCATGCTAAAATTCTTATAAAGAAATAATTGGTTTCATAATTAATGTATCGATAGATATATTTCCAGTATTATATAGAAACAGGAGCAAAAACTACTCGCTTCTAAAGCAAAATAGAAAACTAATGCCTTTGGAAATTGAAAGACTGTTTTGTAAAATTTTGACTTTAATATTACAGTTTCATTAATGCTTGACGGTTTTGTTCTCAAATAACATAAATTTGCACAGGATTTATTATATTTGTGTTGAAAGCAGCAAATGTTTGCCTACTCAATTTAAAATAAATAAAAATAATCTTCAGTTTATATCTAGCTAGGTATAATTTACCAAATTTGTCCTAAAATTTTGTAGACTAGACTATGCTAGCTTCAAACTTAGTTCATACCCATCGACATAGTCCTGCAAAATTTTCTGTGATTTTCCCCAAAACTCACAGGAAAACCGCCATGGAATGCACTTCTCCGAAGACCTGGGTCTCAAAAGCAGACAAACAAGTTAGATTCTTCCATTATCCCTGATACGTTTCAATTAGTCCACAGATAGACGCAGAATAAATTATTAGAAAATTTTATTAGATTTATGAGATTATCATTTAAACCCAGATTCTTTTTTTTTTTTTTTTTTTTTTTTTTAAAGAAAAATGAAATATCTCTTAATAATTATAGTAGATTTTATATAAATTTATCGCACTAAAGCTATTATGAAACCTAAAATCGCTTTTTGACATGTTAGAAAATAATCCCTTTTATTCGTAATCAGAAGAATAGGCAGGTATCTTATTCATTCACTATAAATCTCACTGTTTTTATTTAAATGTAAAAACAAATGACTTTTGACAATAGTGTATCAAAATTATTATTATTTATTTATTTATTTATTTTATTTATTTATTTATTTTATTCATTTACTTATTTTTATTTTTATTTTTGTGTGTGTGTGTCTGCCGAAATATGTTATATTCTTGATTTATAAAATTTATGTTAAATTGCAGCTAATTACTCTATCACGTATTTTTTTATATCATCGATTACTAAAATGGGATATTATATATCTGTGTTTAACCGTCAAAAATCGAACTGTTTTGCTGATTCAAAAAAAACATTAAATATTTAGCAATAAATCCGCATATTTCAGAATTTAGGTGTATGCTTGCTAAAATATGCCATAGATTTTTATTAACTAACGCTTAATGCAAGAAAATGCTATTTATTTATGGATATTGTATTATTTTGAGGGAAAAAAGAATAAATAATTGAAAAAACAAATAAAGAAAGAAAAGGAAAAGAAAGGAAATTGTATGTACAGTTATTATTATTATTATTATTATTTATTTCTTTTACGTTAAAAAAAAAAAAAAAAAAATAAATAAAAATGTAGTACTCTGTAAGCCGAGTTTATATATATTTCTATTAAACACACAATAAGATGCATTAAATCTAATGATAGACAATTATTTTACACTTGGAATTAGACATATGGAAATACTGCTTTGCTCAGCTGCGTTCGAGACATTAAATAATATAACTGTTTGGGCTGCGTCTTTGTATGACCTTTTTTAACCTTTTGCACAGTATTTGTTGATCTTAGATCAGCAAAAACTTCTCATATCCGTTTTAACATAACATGTTTAGTTTGTAATCTGCACGAATATATATTTTGGTTTTTTGAGATTATTTTTAACAGATTTTTTTTTTTGTTGTTGGGGGAAAAAAGCAAATCTTTCTGTCTTAGCAATTACTCTGTTTAATAATTAATATCAAATTAATACTGTTTCATTTAAACAAAATATGGATATCTCCGTCTTAAAACACCTGTTCGCTCCCCTTAAAAACGACCATAGAAAATTCTGATCGTAGCAAAATTCCGTGATTTTACACTCAAAGAATTTATTAATAGCATTACTATTTTTATAGTTCCAATCTTTAATTTAAAATTTTACAAATATACCTTCACCGCTTTCCCTACTTCGCTGTATTAATTTTAGCGCTTCGTAAGTATGCGTCCACATTTATTTACAACTAAGCTTAACACTTAATGTCGAAAGTAAGTCAATTTTATGAAGACATCTCAGTATTTTTTTTTTTTTTTTTCAAAAAGGATTTTTATGAAATAATAATAATAATAATAAATTTGTTTTAAATTATCTCATATTAGTGGACCAATTATTCGTTTTAAAAGTATTGACGAGTTCTTTTGATATATATTCATACTGAAAATTTATATACCTCCTGTGGAGAGGGGAGCCCATACACAAATAACTTTTCCTTGTTGATTATCACAATTATATATATATAATATATATACATAATATATTGAAAAAACGGTGAGTTTTCCGAAGGATCACAAACCAGCTGGTCGCCGAAATCAAATTGGTAAGCTATACTGAAACAAAATAACTTTCATCCTAATTTAGTTAAATTAATTATTTAAAATTTGTTATATTTCGATCTCTATTTAAATTGGGATTAAAATTCTTAAAATGAAACAAAATACAGAATGTAAAATGAGATTTTTGTTTTAAATGATCAAATAAAACTTTCAAATTAAGCTGTAAGATCTCTGCACAAATTAAGTGTAATATGAAATTGAATATGACAAGGGGCCCTAAAGTGGTCCCAATTTTTGTTCTGATTCTGCCCCGGATTCTGCCTATTTCAATTTTTAAAATTAAGTATGTGCATCATACTTTATTTTAAACATTTTTTTTTTTTTTTTTAATTTTTGCTGTTAGTAATTTAAAAAAAGAAAAAAAAAAAAAGTCATCTAATATTTCAAGGAATATGCTTTTATACTTATATAATTTATCAAGACTTGATGTCAAAGAGAATATGCTTCAGTTAAAAGTTAAAAAAATCTTCTTTTAAAATATTAAGGAGTAATCATAAAAATATTGAATTTATTATGATAAATAATGAATATTTTTTATTGAATGACATGAGTGCAAGTTTATACACATATAAATCTTTCGATATAAAAAAAAGTGCTTAGCCAACACATAACTTGAGAAATGGAATTTTATGATAAACCTTTAAAAGAAGTATAGTGAATGATTAACAAGAAATTTTGTTTTTTAAAAATTAATTGTAAATCGTTAAGACAAAAGTGATAGCCAGATTCGAGCATTACTTACAGCACTGAAATAAAGTGCTAGGATATTGGCACACGATTTTGCTTAGGTGATTTAGATAGCATGCTGCAATAAGTTTAAAACTAATGCATTTTAACGAAATATTAATTAATCAATACAAAATATTAACAACTAACCTTTCTGATTAACGGACATTGCTCATTCCATGATATTCTCGGCGTTCATTCATCGTTCATCTGCATCTCAGTTCACAGACGCAGATGTTATGTTTCTGAGCAGATGCTCTCGTCTAAAGTCCACAGGAAGTCAATTTTAACAACATTTAGTGCATTAATTTTATTTAACTGTATCAGTGCTGTAAAATATGCAACAGAAAGTGCAGGAAAAATTACAACATTTTTTTACAGTGCAATATATTGATATAATATTCAATTTAAAATTACAAAATATATTTTCTTTAAGTCGGAGTATTTGTTTGCGATTTATTGTAACGGAAATAATAATCATTAAGTGACTTTCTTGGCCACTTTTAATGTTTGATGATCCGAAATAATGGCTGAATTCTTCTCTATAAAAGAACGGATATCAATCATTCATTATAAATTAATCTCAGTGATGATAAATTTAAGATAACTAAAGGTATTATTTAGATTTTAATAAAAACTTAAGGCGATAGCAAATCATGCTTATCACCAAATAAAACTCTTTCATTGCTTTGTGATAAAACAGATATTGGGATACAATCCACAAGAGAAGTATTTCCGGAGAAGAAAAAAGGAAACCTTCAAATGTTTCAAAAAGACTTTTCCTGCAAACCTTTCCTTAACGACGTAATGAAATGGAGGGGACGCAACGGAATTTTTATGCTTCTGCAAGCAACTAAAGAAGCAATTCTCTCTTAATAGCTATTATTTTTGAATCCAAAAGATTTCCAGAGTATATTTTCCTGTTATTTGATTAAACTAACTTATATCATCAAGCATTTCGAATTTTGTAATTGAATAAATTGAAACTGAGCCATAAAAGAAATTATTTCAGAAATTTTCGTTACGTTTAAGTTTAAAATGATGTATTAGGGTCAAAAATAGTAAAAATGATGACATATTTATGATATCGTAAAGAAAATATTCCATTTTAGTAAAATAGGATTATTTAAGAAATATGTTTACGTGAATTATATATAATGTAGGGAAAGAGGCAATTGGAATCATTCTATAAATATAATGTATTTATGATAGATCACGAATATAAAGTAAATTTTATATATGTAGAAATTCTTTTAGCGAAATTATATGTATATTTGAAATAATTAACTAAATTTCACTTAAGTAACCTAAAAATGTATGTTTTTATTACGAACTGTACTATAAAAATTTTGAAATTTCACTGCTAAGCTTTAGCCGTAAATTTTATGTCTTCGCCGTAAATTTATACTTTATTTGCCGCATTTGCTGTAATTTCCAGTTTATTTACCGTAAAATATATGGCTAATGTTTGGCAGTGATGTTTCATTATTTCGCAGTGTGCATAATCTCATATAGCACGTTGTTTTGGTGCAAATGATAAAAATTTTAGTTTGTCTAGAATTAAATTTATCTACATAAATGATACGATGCTGAGACTGCCTGTCTGCTTGTTTTACAGTTTATTTGTATACTATCTATCAACTGAATAAATTGAAACTGAGCAATAAAAGACATTATTTCTGAAATTTTCTTTAAGTTTAAAATAATGTATATCAGTTAAAAATAGTAACAATGATGAGATATTTATGATATCGTAAAGAAAAATATTCCATTTTATTAAAGTGGGATTACTATTTGAGAAATATGTTTACGTCAATTATACATAATGTTTGAAAAGAGGTAATTGAAATCATTCTATAAATAGAATGTGTATAGGACAGATCACAAATATAAAGTAAATTTTCTATATGTAGAAATTCTTTTAGGGAAATTATATATATATTTGAAATAATTAACTAAATTTCACTTGAGTAACCTAAAAATGTATGTTTTTATTACGAACTGCACTATAAAAAATTGAAATTTCGCTTCTAAGCTTTAGCAGTAAATTTTATGTCTGCGCCGTAAATTTATACTTTATTTGCCGCATTTGCTGTAATTTCTAGTTTATTTACCATAAAATGTATGGCTAATGTTTGGCAGTGATGTTTTATTTTTTCACAGTGTACGTATCTCATATTGTATGTTGTTTTGGTGCGAATGGTGTAATTTTTGGTTTGTCTAGAATTAGAATTATCTACATAAATAATACGATGCTGAGACTGCCTATCTGCTTCTTTTACTGTTCATTTGCATACTATCTAGTATAAAAGTATTGAAAATCTTGAAGTATTTGGCTTGATGTATAATGTTTTGTGCTGCGAAAATTTATTTTACAGCCTATACAGATTTCTTCATATCTAACCACATTTAAGTATTTAATACTCGCAATGGCCAAATAATGATAAGCGATTAATGAAACATTTTTAAAAATATTTTCAAAATCAATGAAATTTTCGCGTAATATTTAAGCAGTTTTTTATATGCTCTTTTAAATACGGTAACTTTTCTTGACCTGTATAAATTTCATAAGAGGGCACTGAGCTCATTAAATGTAAAAAAAAAAAAGAAAAAAAAAATCATGCATGCATAATATTTAATTTAATATTCAAAAAGTATAATATTTTCCATGTATATATCAGTGAAACTATACAGAACATACTAAAAATATACATGCAAAACAGTGTTGTAGATGCACATGCTCAAAACATTGGCGACGGGGTATTTTTCTATTTTAAACAATAAGTTTCGCTTTTTGGCATTCTTCTAAAACATTACATTATTTAACCATAGCCTCCTAAACGAGATGCCTTTCGCGTGGCTCGCAAACTTGGCGGTAAACAGCGCCACCTGGTATTGATTGCGTGACTTTTTTATTCAACAGCGACCAAAAATTTTTAAAAGTGGGATTTAATATACATAAAAGGTGAACAGAATCGAAGAAACATCGATTATATATATCATATATCACTTCCTAGAATTATTGGTGACAGTTGAATAAAAAAGTCGCGCAATCTGTGAAGGTGGCGCTGTCTACCGCTTGAGCTGTTGCCAAGTTTCCGAGCCATGCGGAAAGCATCTAGTTTAGGAGGCTATGATTTAACAAAAGGATTTTGCGTATTTGTGTTTAAATCATTTAAATTTCATTCTTTGCAATCAATGTAATAAATGCCACTAATATTTAGATACGTCGTGCGCACTTAAATGTTAAACATGAGCCCTCCCTCCTGCTTTTTAAATGCGTATCTAATAATCGAATGGTTAGCGCTCTGGACTTCAGTTGCCACGTGCTGGCTGGCTTTGAATCCCAGTTCAGGCATGCATGTTTAAAATTTACTTTCAGCTTTAGGTCTCGGTCTTATGCGTCTTAGTTTGCAAAAAATGCTTTTTTCTTTTTTTTTCCTTTAAATAAAACGACAATTTTTGTTTTCCGCCGTAAATGTGTATAGTCAATCTGTTTATATGTTGTTATTGGTATTGTGTTCCCAATAAATTTCCTTCGGATTTTACAAATAGGAAGCATTATGTTTGTTTTGTTATTTTATTTATTTATTTGTCAATATTATAATATTTTAATTGCAAAATGGTTAAATGTACCGCACATTACAACTAAAAATATCAGAAAAATAAGATGTCATGGACTCATTAGGATGTTAGATGTTTGGCTTCCGCACATTGGCGAATCCAAGGGAGGGAAGGGGAGCTAGGGGGCTGAACTCCCCCCCCCCCTTCTTCGAAAGACATTCACAACATTTTAAAGTCAAGGAAAACAGTTTAAATTCACATCAGAATGGTTGAATAAAATTTTCAGTAAGCTCATTTTAATCATTTAAAATGAGGTTAAATTTAATTAAATGTTCCCGAGGAAAACTTACGAGATTCGCTTCCTAGTGTCACCGTTTTTCACACAAGCGCACGTAGTTATGCTTTCCTTTTTCAGATTCCTTCCACACCCCTCTTCTCTGAAATAAGTAAATCCATTGAAAACACTATCAGTCACATTCAAGATCGTTTTATTGCATTGCAGTGAAGCCGTGGGACTAGTTTCACTGGTAGCAATGCAATACAAAGGAGTGTGTCTGTGTATACGCCCAGGGCAGTTAACGCATCGGCTTAACGAGACGAATATGTACGCCCAGGACAGTTAAGGGGTTAAGTAATTATCTGTCGTAGTTCAATAAACGCCAACAATCAAAAGCCTTTCTAGAACTTCATCTCTATTTAAGGGCTAATTTTTCTCCTTCCCAAAATTTTCCTGTCGGATTTAATACTGATTTATCTCGATTCAATGCCCACATGTACAGTTGGGGAAAAAAAAAAAAAAAAAAACGCCACACTGGCAGTAATTTCGTTATTAATTGACGCAGAGAAATCTAATAGACATCATTCAACAGAAAATTAAGTGTACTTTTTGAAAATCATGTCAAATTTTGAATTAGGGGTGATCTGCATATTGAAATGAGAGCCAACGTCGATTTTTTCAATAGCAACACCTAATTTTGGCTTCATAAGTGAATTCCTAAGAGTCTGGCAGTGCGGAAAAGTATGCAGTTTGTATACTTTACTTTAGTATTCATAGAAATATAACCGAAAATGTGTTAGCGGTTTATCTGTAAATCTAGAAAAATAAAATTAAGATCCTACCGAAATAGATAAAATTTTACTGTTTCATACCGAAAATGTTTTAAGAAAAAAAGTATTATATTAGCTGTCTCTGATCTCAATTTTTTTTAAATACGTTATATGTTTAAATACTTAATTAGAGAATGCATTTTAGATTGGTCAGACGGCGTTCTTTGAAAAATGTACGATATTTTTCAATTCAAAAGTGTCATCGTGGCTGTACTGATCACCAATAAAACTTAAATTTTCCTTCACTTTATTTTGTAGGGGTGACATAATATACGAACTGATATAATATGTCATATATATATATATATATATACGCATAAAAATGCATAAACTAAATCTTTTCCGATAAATTATTGTAAGATAACATGAAATAAACATTAAACAATTTTAATCGTACTTACCAGTTTTGGTCAGTTTAATTAAGTCTGTACGATTTGTTTTATAATTTCTATGAAAATATAGGTTCTTAATTAAAATATATTTATAAAAGTAATTTTTAAAGTCCAAATTATCCTTAAAATAATAATCCACACACACACACACACATACACGCACAAAAAATAAATAAATAGAAAAAATAAAGCAATATGTAAAGTAAATTATTAACCTTTTGACTATGACGGTAGTTAAGAAGCGACTTAACAAATCTGCATTGCATTCCAATACCATTCGTTTTTTTTTTTTTTATTATTGAGATTTTTTACGTTCCACTTATTTCTCTATTTTAAACAGTAAACCCCGGGTATTTAGTTGTTTTTTTTCTTTCTAGTGTTCGTTTAAAGGATTCAAAATTTATCACCACTAATGGATGAGGCAAATGCAACTCGTGTATATTTTTGCCAACGTAAAATTAAAGGTTTAATACGAATAGCATAGTCACTTTTTCTTTTTTCTTTTTATATTCTTTTGTTTTAGAAGAACGGTGAAAGGCGGGGCTTGTTTTCTTTAGAAAACAAGAATTTGTTTGCTAACATTAATGTCTTAAAATCATCTTTTTTGTTTCACGTTCGACGTTGTTGTTATACTGTTTGACCCATAAATAAGAATTAAAAATATTTTGTTTAATTTTCTCTGTTAATTTTTAAGATTTTCTTCCTTATCTCATGCAAAACTTTATAAGAGGTAGCCCCTAAGCCTCCTCAAAAGAGAGATTTATTTATATCTCGATAACTGCAAGGAGCTGCAAATTTGCACACCCATATTTTTCCGCATTAGGATTCATTTTATGTAAAAATTAATATAGGTCATGATTCATAAATTTTTTTGAATATGAATTTATTAATATTTTTCATAATTAAAAATATTTTTCAGAATCAAAAGTGATAATGGATTATGTTTGGGTTTCTTCCTGTATCTCGTAATATATATCTATCTATATATATATATATACTGATCAAGTTATTTTTTGTGAAGATATTAATAAAAGTTTGAAATATGAATTTAACATTAGCACTTTCAAACTTTGAACGCTTATAACTATATAAAACAATAAGTAAAATATACAACCAATATATTTTTTTGCATCGTCGCGACACCAGAAATTCAAATATAAAATAAAAATAGGTATTACCATTGAATTTATCAAAGTTGGTGCCCCTTTTAATATGTAGACGACTCCCAATTCAAAATTTTACTTCATTTTCTAAAAGTACTCATAATTCACAGTCGAATGATACTATGCATTGATTAGCAACGAAGTTACATCGAGTGTTTTTTTTTTTTTTCCCGACTGTACAAATGCATATCTTTCTTAAGGAACTGACCACTTTTCATATGATCTAACTCCTTTCAAAGTACCCTCATAT
Organism: Salticus scenicus; assembly: GCA_963930645.1. Taxonomy (NCBI): domain Eukaryota; kingdom Metazoa; phylum Arthropoda; class Arachnida; order Araneae; family Salticidae; genus Salticus; species Salticus scenicus. The sequence continues at coordinate 87,772,037 of OZ005651.1, forward strand.
TGAAGACCGTAGCCAGAAAAAAAAAAAAAATCGGAGATGTTCAATATAATGTTGAGTGCAAAAATGAAATTTAATTCAATTTTCAACAAATCTGCTAAGTTTCGGAGAGTGTTTAAACCTCCAAATCCCCTTGGCTACGGCCTTGATCTTATTACTCTCCATTCGTGAAATTATAGGAGATATTTCTTATGAATATGTCGGTAGATAAAAGGAGTGTTAAATAAGATATTATAGTTTTTAATGTGCATATATTATAGATGAAATTCAAGCTTGTGAATTGAAAAAGTGAATTTTTTGTCCTACCAATGTTCAAATAATAATTTTAAAAGCTTTTAAGGAGTAGTATTGTCTTTAAATGGCAAAAATAAAATATTAAACTTAATTTAGATTAAAATTACAAGTTAAACTTGTTATTTTTATTAACAGTTTTCAGTGGGCTTAATAAAGAACTCTTATTCATTCAGAAATATTGTAAAGTTGATCAAACTGATATGTAATATAAAAGAGTTTTTAGAATTTTTTTTTTTTTTATTTAAAATTTAAACTAATATTAATGATTACTACAAAGCTATAAACACAAATAGCGTTTCATTCATAATATATATATATATATATATATATATGTGTGTGTGTGTGTGTGTGTGCGTTAGAAGTACCTTGCCTGCTCGAACATTTCATTTCAAAACCTGCTTTGTCATGAAGCGAGCGAGCAACTAGAACTCCTACATAGATAGGCTGACGCATCCGCCTTTTTCTATCCCACAAGACCGGCTGACGATTTATTATTGGTGGTTTTTCGGCAATAAATTGCACGAATAACTCCAGAAAAGGGCACCGCCTGTTTATATTTTCTTCTAATCCAGGAAGAAGGAAAAAGTGGATTATAAATTGCAGATGTAACTCGTGGATACCCGGAGCAGAAGCACAACTTTGTAGCGTAACATTTCCCTTATTTTCAAATTATTTCATTTTATTTTCAAAGTTGTTTGACAAATTTAATATGAATGTACTGTTTTTTTAAGTTATTACTTTAAATTCTTTTAAAATTAACTTTAATATTACATTTCCTTTAACGTGAAGGTTGCAGTTTTGAGAATGTTGGCGATGTTCTTAAAATTGCCAACTTGTTTGTTTCGTGATAAGAAGCTCTAGCTCACTTGATCTGTATAGAAGTTTAAAGGCGATAACAACGCTAATCAGGTAACCTAGCTTTTTCTACCGCCAACACTTTCCCAGACGGACTAGAAAATGGCGGACACTTGCGTCAGCTCTTATCATATAGGAGTCTTACGAGCAACCTTCACGGAGTGACGTAACGTGATGTCAGAAGGACGTCATTCTCACCTCCCCTGCGTGCGCATACTCCTGTGTGGAATCTTCGAGCAAGTGCGCTGAGACGGCAGACGGTAGCTTGTTATTTGACGATGCCAGACCTTGGATGCGGATCTGTCGACGGCTGTTTTACAAAATGGCAATGGAAGCTCATTATTTTATTTCGACGAAAGTTGTGCCGAACATTATATCATCTAGTGATAAGTGAACTGTTTGAATAATCTAGTTGGACGATAAACATCAGACGGGTGTTTTATATTATGCATAAATATAAACTTCTGTTTTGAATGTTGTAATACAAGTGACGGTTGAACGTTTTTGACGATATAAATTATGAGTATAACTCGGCTGTTTAATATTAATTCATATTATCCATCCTGTACAAAAAACTCTATTATAGTTATTCTTTATTAAATTTATAGTTAATAGTAATCGAGTAATTAATTATTAACGGCCACTTTAGTTTCTACATATATATATATATATTGCCTGATTTATGATTTTCTGAACGACTTCTAGTGAAAGGTGATCTCTCTAAAAGGCCATTTTTCTTTCATCATGGGTGATTTTCTTAGGAAATTTATACTGTATTTTTTTTCTATTGTCAGGGCTACCACAGGCAACTTTTTTTTACATACTTTTCGTACCATTATTTCTACAACGTAAAATTTGGGATAAATTTATGCAGGTAAAGAGCAGATTTACTTGCGAAAATATATAAATTTTATTTTTTGGAAATAGTGTTACGAAAAGAATATCAAAAGAGTTGCCTGTGGCAGCCCTGTACTGTTGTTACTACGAATTTGCAAAGTTAGCATTTTGTCTTTAAATTTCCACCTCCTAACATTAAATAAAATCTTTTTGTAAAAAAATAGAACCGACTCCAAAAAGGAACTACTGTTCAAACAACTAAAAATGAAAGAAAATTGGCAGAAAATGGAACTGTAGATTGCGCTTAAAAGTATAAAATAATTTCCTTCGACAAACAACCTATAACACTACAATTAATCATAACTTTTGAAGTCGGCGCAAAATTAAATAAAATTTAATCAGTTTTTAAAGGTTTGTCTTTAGATCGGTAGCAACAAATGCTGTTGTCTCGAATGATCCATTTTCATGTTTCCTTTATTATTTTACCACTGTATACAATTGGTCCATTAGTAGCATCTACATAGAACAGTGAACATTCTTCACAATGCGGTATTTATGTTTCTACGAAGTTAGATCATCCTTGATGGCTTTTGAATGTGGCGATAAAAACGTAAGGCAAAAATATACACGCAAGATGTATATTTTCATAATATATATTCTACGATGTGTTGTTTCATATTCTTGATTACTCTCTTGATATACCTTATTAAAATAATCATGATATCCCAAAGAAATTAAATATGTTTGCCAGATAATTTTGCGATTTTTCGTTCACCAAGGACGTCAGATACCAGCATCTTCGCCAACTTTTGCTGCTTACGAAATCTTATTTGTTTTCTTGAATCAAAGTAGTTTTTGGCTGCGTTTTGCAGGTAACAATGTGAGACGTGTATTTTGAATAGGATGTGATTTTTGTATTGAATAAAGGTATCAATTTTTATTTAATTTTGCGCCGACTTCAAAAGTTATGATTAATTGTAGTGTTATAGGTTGTTTGTCGAAGGAAATTATTTTATACTTTTAAGCGCAATCTACAGTTCCATTTTCTGCCAATTTTCTTTCATTTTTAGTTGTTTGAACAGTAGTTCCTTTTTGGAGTCGGTTCTATTTTTTTAGAAAAAGATTTTATTTTTCTCTTTTCAGTAAAAACTTATTTATAATAGCAGAGCATCAGAAGACGTTCGACGGAAGTTTCACAACTCACAACTTCCAAGAAAAGTGACATTACTCAAAAAATGGTTTACCCCTAACAGCACATCTCATCCACAAGACATCCTCATGATATCCTATGGATTAAAGAACGTCCAAAGGACATCCTCAGGATGTACTATGGATAAGTGTGCTGTCAGGGATGTCTCTGAAAAATACATTAAATGCACCCAATGTGAACAAAAAAGTTACATCTCCATCTAGAAAGTTATCCATTCGAGAGACAGTTGTGCCAGTTTTATTCTAGTCCAGTTATTTTTAAGTTAATTTTTCTCAAATGCTGCATTTTAAAATTGTGTCACTTTTCTTGCCTTTATCGGATATGACAAAAAAACTATATATTGTACGAACATACGTTAAATTAAAAAGTCTTTAGAAATGTAAAGAAAGGATACGCTGTATTCGTAACCGAAAATTCTGTTAGGTATATATATTGAACTTTACAGTAAATACGTATCACCCGCTGCGCTGGAAATTGCGCAGCGTAAAGTTCAAACAAAGAGCAAAATATGCATTGTAGCTGACGGACAGAAGTTTCATCATCGATACTTACACACTGCTTTTACCAGTGTAGCTGCTTGCGTTCAGCAGTTAGAGTGAGAACAGACTTTTGTGAGTATCCTGTAATTTGTTTATATCTTAATGAAATCCTAATGAAACTTATTTCAGGCCAAGATCATTACGACAACAAAAAAAATATTTAAATTAAATCATCTCTTACGAAGTTATGAGCTAACAAATTTCAACAACAACAACGAGAAACATGGTTTGTATTGAGAACCTCTTCCTTTATGAAGTCGGCTTAAAACGCCTCTGCGTTAATCGATGTGACCGCTTACAATAACCATACTTTGAATTTTACATAGCATAAATGTCACCCGCTACGCTACAACATACGCAATGTTTTTCAAGTGTGCACAAAATAGGTAATTGTGAACAAACAAATGCACGTTTTAAGCGTTCTGTTTTTAGCATTGGTATCTAAACTATCTTTGCGTACTACATCGATGATGCTCTGCAATGTTATAATTCACTTTTTTCCCCTGTCTTGAAAAGTTTCCGAGATAGGTTCGCTAACTCCACTCTTTTCCGCCAGGTGGCGCTTTAGGCGGTTGAATCGCGTAGCACATGTCCACTTTAGTGTACCTACATACCACTTTTATGACTCTAGCTGCAGCTGTTCAGCAGTTAAAAGAGTCAGGACTGACTTTTTTGGGCACCCTGTATTTTCTTTTGATCGTAAAGATCTTACAATGGGACCTATTTCAGACAAGACCTTTACAATAAAACAAAAAGTATCAAAATCGGATCATCCGTTCAGAAGTTATGAGCTAACAAACAAAACAAAAACAAAAAAACATACGATTTGAATTGAGATCCTCCTCCTTTTTGAAGTCGGTTAATGGGCTCTTCCCACCTGACGTCAGAGGTCACATGATAGAGGAAAAACAAATAGCAAACAAAGTATTGTTTATCTATAGCGATTGCTGAAATATCATATTTTCTATTCTTGTTTTTGATCAATCGTATTTAATCTGTGTTATTTTTTATAAATTATCATTTTTAATCCATTTTATATCATTATTCATCATCTTTTGTTTGCTGTATACATTTACAATCATCATTTAGTTTATGTTTGTTATTGATGTTTATGAAGAACATGTTTAACACTCTGATTTTTGGTACTTAAATCAGTGACAGTGCAATATCGTACTGCGTAAATCCATTTAGACCAGTAACTAAGTTAATTAACTTGTTGTAACACCTTTATGCAATTAAATTAAATGAAAACATTTTAAAATTTCAAATTATAATCCATAAACATTCTACAAGAAGCTATTATTTATTGCTAGATCAGTTAATGTTACAGTTACACTACAATATACAAAAAATCGATTCTTACAGGTAAAAATAAATAAACACATAAAATGTTTTTTGAAAATTATTAAATTTACAAATACAATTATTCTACTGTTTACAAATGCACAATATTACTTTTTTTTATTTTATATTAAATATTAAAATTTTTGTTCTCAAGAACAATATTTAATTGAATTCAAGTCTCAGAATTCGATTATTCGTTTTCCTCTATCACGTGATTGAGCAGACGACGCTGGGAAGAGCCCATTAGAGCATTTCTTACGAAGTTATAAGCTTACAAACACTAACAACAACACATAGCAAGAATTAAGAACACCCTCCTTTCTGAAGTTGGTTGAAAACGACTTTGCGCTAATCGATGTGACCGCTTACAGTAACAGAACTTTGGACCACAGAGTATACGTGTCATCCGCTACGCTGTAAAGCATGCAACGTAGTTCAAGTGTGCACAGTGTAGGAAATTGCGAACAAACAATTGCACGTTTTAAGCTTTCTATTTTTAGCAATAGTGTCTAAAAACTGTCTTTTCGTAGTAAATCGATGATACTCAACAACTTCGTAATTAACTTTTCTCCCATCTTGAACCGTTTTTGAGATAGGAGCGCTAATGCCGCTGTTTTTCACCAGATGGCGCTTTATTTTCTTTAGATTGTAAAGATGTTATAATGGGACCTACTTCAGACCAAGATCGTTACAACAAAGCAAAAAGTATCAAGTAACCGTATTTTGAACTATATAGCGTATGTCTCACCAGCTACGCTACTACGTGAGCAATGTAGCTCAAGTGTGTATAGTGTAAGAAATTGCGAACAAAAAAAAGGCACGTTTTTAGCCTTGTACTTTTAGCATCAATGTCAAAACTATCTTTTAGTACTAAATCGATGATACTCTCCAATTTTATAATTCTTTTTTTCCCCCTGTCTTGAACCGTTTCCGAGATAGAAACGCTAGCATGAATGTCTAAACTATCTTTTTGTACTAAATCGATGATAATCTTCAACTTTCTAATTCACTTTTTTTTCTCTAGAACCGTTTTCGAGATAGGAACACTAACTCCACTATTTCCCACCAGGTGGCGCTGCAAGCGGTTTAACCTTGTACTGCAGGGCCACTTTACTTACATACCATTTTTATCACTATAGCTGCAGCCGTTTAGCAGTTAAAAGAGTTGGGACTGATTTTTTTGGGCACCCTGTATTTTCTTTAGATCATAAAGATATTACAATGGGACCTATTGCAGACCAAGACCTTTTCAACAAAACGAAAAGTATCAAAATCGGAGCATGCGTTCAGAAGTTATGAGCTAACAAACATAAAAAAAACATACGGTTTGAATTGAGAACCTTCCTTCTTTTTTTGAAGTCGGTTAAAAATTGTGATCACCTTTCTGTGATTAATCGCCGAATCAAACACTTAATTAGATTGTTGGCGTTAAATACGATACAGGTGTGGTACTGTACATTTATTAAAGTAACTCTTTTGTTTAGACTAACTTCGATTTTAAATTTTAGAATATATCGGCTGAGACTTTTTGAGTTTTACGTGGTTTTCTCCAAATATAACATGGATATGGGTTAGGACATTTTAGAGGAAACACCATAGAGTGTATTCCACCCAGGCCTAGGACCAGACCACAGATAATCGCCCTCAAATCCAGCCGCTTGCACGCACACACAAGCTTTGTTCCCTTATATTAACCGACTTCAAAAAAGAGGAGGTTCTCAATTCAAACCGTACCTTTTTTTGTTTGTTTGTTTGTTTGTTTGTTTGTTAGCTCATAACTTCTGAACGGATGATCCGATTTTGATACTTTTTATTTTGTTTTGAAGGTCTTGGTCTGAAATAGGTCCCATTGTATTATTTTTACGATCAAAAAAAAATACTGGGTGCCCAAAAATGTCAGTCCCGACTCTTTTAAATACTGAACGGCTGCATCTATAGTCATAAAAGTGGTATTTAGGTATAGTAAAGTGATCATGCGCTAAGCGATTCAACCGCCTACAGCGCAATCTAGTGGAAAACAGCGGAGTTAGCGTTCCTATCTCGAAAATGGTTCAAGATAAGGGAAAAAAGGGAATTACAAAGTTACAGAATATCATGGATTTAGTACGAAATAACAGTTTGTAGACATTAATGCTAAAAATAGAACGCTTAAAACGTGCATTTGTTTGTCCGCAATTTTCTGTTTTGTGCACACTTCAACGACATTGCATTCGTTGTACAGCGTAGCGGGTGACATTTATTCTACGTAAAATTCAAAATATAGTTATTGTAAGCGGTCACATCGATTAACGTATACACCTTTTAAACCGACTTCATAAAAGAGGAGGTTCTCAATTCAAACCCTGTTTTTTGTTGTTGCTGTTGAGGTTTGTTAGCTTATAACTACGTAAGAAATGCTTCAATTTTAATACTTTGTTTTATTGTCATAAAGATTTTGATCTGAAATAGATCTAATTATGATTTCATTAATATCTAAACAAATTACAGTGTATTAACAAAAGTCCGTTGTCACTCTAACTGCTGAACGGCTGCCTCTACACTCGTAAAAGTAATATTAAGTATCATAAAGTGACCATGCGCTACTACATGCGACCGCTTACAGCGCCAACTGGTGGGAAGATAGCGGAGTTAGCGTTTATATCTCGAAAACAGTACAATGTACAAGAGAAAAGGTAAATTACAAAGTTGTACAGCATCATTGATTTAGCATGAAAAAACACCTTGTAGACATAATTGTTAAAACAGGATGTTTAAATGTGCATCTGTTTGTTGGCAGTTTTCTATACTGTAAACAAATCAAAAAAATTTATTTCGATGTAGAATCTTCTGTCCGTCAGCTGCAATGCCTATTTTGATCTTTGTTTGATCTTTACACTTCACACATTCCAGAGTAGCGGGTGACACATATTCAATGTAAAATTCAATACGTGCCTAACCGAATTTTTGGTTAAGAACACAGCGTATCCATTCTTTACATTTCTAAAGCCATTTTAATTTAATGTGTGGTCATTCTTTAGACAGTTTTTTCTCATATCCGATAAAGGCAGAAAAAGTGACACAACTTAAAATGCAATATTTAAGAAAAATCAACTTAAAGATAAAAGCGTTGATTAGAATAAAACTGACACAAATGTCACTCGAGGGGATAATTTTCTAGATGAAATTTGTGAAACCGCCGTCGAACGCCTTCTAATGTTCTGCTATATGACTAAATTTGCTCTGAAAAAAAATATATATATATATATATATATATATATTGTAAAAAAATAGGACCGACTACAAAAAGAATCTATTATTCTAACAACTTAAAATAAAGGGAAATTGTAAATTGTGCCCAAAAGTATGAAATAAATTCCTTCACCAAACAACATAAACACTAAAAATAATCATAACCTTTATTCAATACAAAAATCAAATTATATTCAAAATATACATCTCACTTTAGCATCTGCAAATAACAGCCGAAAACTACTTTGGTTCAAATAAACAAATAATATTTCGTAAACTGCAAAAGTTGTCGGAGCTGCTGGAATCTGACGTCCTTAGTTTAAAAAAAATCGCCAAATTATATGGGTAAACATATTTAATTCCTTTGAGAAATCATGGTTATTTTAATAAGGTATATTAAGATAACAATTAAGAATATGAAACAATACTTCGTACATTATATATTATAAAAATATATGTTTAGCGTGTATATTTTTGCATTCTGTTTTGATCGCCAAATCCAAAAGCCGCCAAGGATGATAGTCATCAAAGTTATACCAAATTTGCAAAGAAAACTCTAGTAATTTCGTAGAAACATAAGTATAGAATTTTGAAAAATGTTCACTGTTCTATGTAGATGTTACTAATGGTTCAATTGTATACTGTGATAAAGTAATAAAGGAAACGTAAAAATGGATAATTCGAGACAACAGCACTTGTAGCTCCCGGTGTAAAAACAAATCTTTAAAAACGAATTAAATTTTATTTAATTTCGAGCCGACTTAAAAAGTTATGATTATTTGTAGTGTTTATGTCGTTTAGTGAAGGAATTTATTTCATACTTTTAGGCGCAATTTACAATTTCCCTTTATTTCAGTTGTTAGAATAAGAGTTTCTTTTTGGAGTCGGTTCTATTTTTTTACAAATAGATTTTATCTTTCTTTTAATGCAGTTATTAATTTGTAATCTACAATCGGTAACAAAAGTAGCCGAACACTAGCAAAAACTCCAATATAAAAAAAGTAGAGTTAATACTGTTTTGTTAAATAAATCCTTGTCGAATCATGTTCTTAGACTGACTAAAAACATGATTCGACAAGGATTTATTTAACAAAACAGTATTAACTCTACTTTTTTTAGATAGGAATTTTTGCTAGTGTTCGGATACTTTTGTTACCGACTGTATGTATATTGCCAATTAAACTTGTGTATATATATATATATATATATATATATATATCAATAATTTTAAAACAAGCAAGTACCTTATACATTTTTCATATTGTTATGCTTTTTTTTAAGTTATTTACATAAAAAAAAATAAGATTACGAAATTTAAGGGGAAAAGTTTAATACGAATTTTTGAATTATTTAATCTCTCAAAAATACTTCTTCAACTTTTTATAATGCCTCTCTAACAACATCTATTCCTTAATTTTCTTTTCTAAAATATTTAAATTTTTCCCTTCTTTTAGTGTACTTTTGAGAAAATAAAACTAGTTAATATCCATTTAAAAATATTCCGATATTGAAGAAATATAAAATTCGATTATTTGGTAACAAGCACGTTATTTAAATTTTATATTCGTATTTTAATTAAAATTTAAGTGCAAAATAAGAAAGAAAAAAAAATGTTACGTAGAATTTCATATACAAATAAATAAAATAATTGAATATTGCTTCACAAAATGTTTAATTTATTCTATTATCTTTAGAAAAAAAAAAATATTTATGTAGCCTTTAACAGTTCATTATTTTCGGTTTTTCGAAGGGTCTTCTCAATGTTCTTTATTATGGACTGGATGACAAAAATGTCAACTTCTTTCAACTTTCCAGTAATTCTATTCTCTAATTTCGGCTCAGATTTTACTTCCTATTCATTGTCGTACACCAACTGGGTAACGAACGCCCCCAAAATCCTAAAATTTCTTTAGCTTGTCCTCTTTTATCTTTTTTTTTTTTTTTCTGTCAGTCATTGCAACATCCCCCTCCCCCGAATTCTGGCAACTTTTGAGGTCTGACCAGAACATTGTTTTGGTGGTAGGTATCAATGATTTGTTTAAGTTGAGGCAGACATTTGTTGATGTATATATCGGAATTAATCGCTTTTCTCAAGACTTTTGTAACGCCCCTCATAGACAAAAATATGTAAAATTAATAATATTTTTTTAACAAAGCTTTTATATCTCCATAAATATAAGAGATACTCTTATACAAATAAAGAGAAATGATGTAAGTCACCTATAGAGGAGTGTGTAAAGGTTTCAACCCATTTACAACATTTCAATCATCAGAGTGATCATAAATATTATTTTGTCACATTATTTTGTCACCCATTTGTTTACATTTCGTGAGTAAATCATTCGATTTCGAATTGTTTCATGAGAAAAATTTCTTAAACTGCAAGTATTATTTTTATTATTATTTTAAAAATATGAATAATTGAATTAAAAATATTGTTGGCTTTAATTTAGAATATAGCAAGCAAGTAAAAGAAAACAAAAATCAACACGACGCTTCCTAATTCACCTTTCTGTCTATCTTTCGTAATCTGATATTATGTCTTTCATTTTACATTTTAACCATTTTCTAAAAGCTTAATTATTTCGAAATTGCCCCCGCTATCAAGCTCTTTCTTATTTATTCCTTCTTTACATTTCTGTATTTCCATATTTTAAAGATTGCAACTTATTGTCAAATCTTATATTCTAGATTTACCAAGAATCGAAAAATTAAATTTTTATAGGATTTACTAATATAGAACATTTGCATTCATTATTTATACAATAAATTTTGATGTCTTACTCAGAATCATTCAACATACGCTCATTTTATTACAGTCTTTTAAATTTATTATTATCGAAGCACAATGATCAAGCAACAGTTATTAAATCTTCTATAACATTGTTTTTTAATATAATGCATTTAACTTTCTTCTGTTTCGTTAAACTAAAATAAATGAATCTATTCTCACTTTTCTCTTGCAAAATCTCCACGGATTTTTCAGTCTTGATAACATTTTTCTATCTTTAAAGCCTATTTAGATCTCTTTCTCCAAATAAATTTGTTTACAAATTATTATAAATTGCTGTTTTACTTACCATTTTAAAACTGAAGGCTGAACTTATCCTTTAAAGAAGTTTGTTTTGTAACGAAACATTTCTCTTTGATCTTGATTACTTCATCAAAGTTATAATGAAATACCATTGTATGTGTTTGAAAGGTTTTACTTAACATATCTGTTGAAATTTGTGCTACATATTACATAAGCCAAACATAACTCTTTGTGTAAGTATATTTAGCTAAAAATGAAATAATTTAAAGCCTATTTATCATTTTTATATGATAAATTTTCATATGCGGCTTTGAAAATAATATTTTTACAATATGTTACTAATAATTGTTTGTGAAGCAAAACTAATGTTTTTTTCTTATAAATAGTAAATAGCACTCTTCTATGTAAAATATTTGCAATCCCAAAGTATTAATTCAACATTAAAATAAATTACATGATTGAAATATCTGCAGCTATAATAAATTTTTAATACTTTATTCTATTACTTTTAAAAAGTACATTGCGTTGTTTAAATTCATTTACAATGAGTCTGTTATCGGGTTTTCTTACTTTAATTTTCTGTTGTTAAAATCTGCACACTTTTTGTACCATTTTATAAAAAGAAATTGAATTGATAAAATTTGCTTTCTTTTTTACTATACTTAAACTTTTATCAAATAAAGCAATTTTCCTAAAAAGGAATATTCTACTCTTTTAACAATTATTTCATTATTGAAATGCAACTGAGAAGAGACTTTATCACTGGTCTATATGGATTAAATCTTAATCATATTCAAATGATAACGTCTCTTCCCCAGTCGCATTTGAATGAGGTCCTAATTTTAATTCAAATTGCATAGATGTTTTTTATAATAAAAGAAGCATAACACACTGTCATACCATGTTTGGCATTACATACCAAAATTGGACCTTAGGGTATTTTTATAGCAACTTTTAAAATGGTGTATTTGAAAACAATAAAAACAATAAAACTTTATTAAAAATTTTAAAAGTCTATAGGTTGGAAATATGACATTGCAAAGTGCATTATGAAGTCATTAGTAGAAGAGACACGAGTATATTTACCAGTCGACAATTTGCAAAATTTCTTCATTCATTTTACTGTTGTCGAGAGGTTCTGTTCTCAAAGTTAGTAGACAAGAAGTGCCGGTTTCGAAGCCAGGTGTCATTCGTCAGTCTAGCCGTTCGCACTTTTACGTGGATAAGAAACTCGCATGACTACGGGCTAAGATACATTAGACCCGCACGGTAAGTAGTATCTCACTCAAGGCCTTTGTCCTACACATAGACAATTGACTTTAACCCACAAACAAAACAACAAACCATACTTTTACGAAAAACAATTGTATTTCTAGACATGAAATTTAATATAGTAATATTAAGGTCTAGATGAATTATCAATAATTATTTTTGCGAAAAATATCGATAAAACAGATGATATTGCGTTAAGTACTGTTTTTGCATATTGTCACACAAAACAGTGTTGTGAATCTACACCCTGGCTAAACCTATTATTTAAAATTGTGGTCTTAAATTTTTCACATCTTCGTGATATTATCCACATGCAATGTATTAGTAAACCTTGACCTCAGCTTCTAATTCTAAAGTATTGATCTTATGGACATATATTATAAATTAAAATGTCGCCTAAAAATGGTGTTGGTACATAATTACATATAAGCAAATTAAAGTTTCGGGGATTGGGGGAGGCATCAGGTAATTACGGCCCCACCAGTGGCCGAGCTGTTCTTCGCTTAAAGCTAGTAGACGTGAGGTGCCGGGTCCGATCCCAGGTCGCACTCATCGGCCCAGCCGTTCGGAGTTTTCCGTGTTTTTCTCAGAAACTTGTGTAAATGCGAGTTAGGACCCATTAGAAAGATCCCCAAGAAGTGCACATCCCCTCAGCCCAGGACCCTAGTGCAGTCAATCGGCCTTACTACACAACAGCAATAACAATAAAAGTTTCAGGGGGTTCTAGTTAAGAAATTACAAATTTTAAATTTCATTCGACTTTCATGCAAAGTACTACTACTGCTACTACTAATAATAATAACAACAAATTTTCAATTAGTATAAATGTAATAATATCCAATTAGTATATCGTATACGTCAATTATGTGATGTACAAAATTTCAGCATAGTATCATAAAATGTCTGGAATAAAAAAAAAAAAAAAAAAAAAAAAGTTCTGACCTAAAACATTTTCCAACGTCTCGACCTCCGATAGAGAAAATGATCTGTATGACCCTCACACGACTTTGTTCTTACCCTGAATATCAATACTATTAAAACAGGGAGAGGTCTACCGCCCTCCGATTAAGCATTGTACATACAGTCGGTAACAAAAGTGCCCGAACACTAGCGAAAATTCCTATGTAAAAAAAGTACACTTCATACGGATTTGTTAAATAAATCCTTATCGAATCATGATCTTACACTGACTAAGAACAGGATTCAACAAGGATTTATTTAACAAAACCGCATGAAGTGTATTTTAGTTACATAGGAATTTTTGCTAGTGTTCGGACACTTTTGTTACCGACTGTACATATTTCAAAATAAAGCTATTATTAAATTATTATTCAGAAATATTTCAACCATACCACTCCTTAAACCAATCATGATCAAAATTTTCGAATGGCAACCCCATATGACCATCAAAATATGCGATTTGAATTTCCTGCAATTATTTAATTTACTTTATGCTGATAATAGACATATCACAGATAAGCCGCTAAACACTTGATTTTCGTGTTCAGAAAACCACAAAACTCGTAACTATAGTTACAAAGGTCAGCGTTCAAATTTGGTGGAATCCAAACTAGTACCTTGTTTACCATAGAATATAGTAGAAAGTAATTATCGTTTCGCAGGAATCCATTAATTATTTATTAATTCAAGTAAAGGATTTCAATTAATTATATGCAATCGTGAAAATTTTTTTTAACTCAGTTTGTATAGCCCTGTATATTTTCTCTAAATTACATACACACCGCATAGTATACTTAAAACTAGCGCAGTATGAAAAACACATAATAGATCTTGAAATACAATTTCAGTAATTTCAAAGTACAGTCCTAATATATCCTAATTCTTTTGCATGGCACTGTAAATGAATGGTAAATGATTTTCATAACATTTCCTATGCAAAACGTGCTTTTATGCATTTAAAAAATGTTATGTACATTTTATTTTTATTATTGCGCTCTACAGGCATTAATCTGTACTTACGAGAAATTTCACTCATGGACCTACTGAATTTGAATTGTCAAGTATATTTCTGTACACGAACCTTTTGCTTGGTCTGAATGAAAAGTTAAATGTAACATTCCTATATGATACATATATATATATATATATATATATATATATATAATACCTTTCTGCTGCTATTCGTTCAGATGCTGATAACAGATACAAAAGGTACACGCACATACACGTAGGTCAACTGCTAAAAGAGAGTTTTTTTTTTATTCGGGGCACACCAAAATGTGTAAATGTAGCAATATTTGAAATTCAGGAATCTGACTCAAAAACAATATTTTCTCTACCATTCAATTATATGGATAAGAGAAAGTAAAAATACTGGCAGATCACGTTTCAAGTATTGTGAGCGAAAGTAATGAATAAAGTAAATAAACACATTTAAATGTTAATTTTTGATTAATCCATCAAACATTTTTGGTAATTTTTAAGACTTTTTAAGTATAATACGGAAATTTTTTGCGTAGACTTATTAGGATATTAGACATGTTTTGATCGCTGAATTTTATTTTTTTTTATTGTATGCTAATGTTTGAAAAGTTAAATTTTGTAACATTTAAAATCGACATGCCTAAAATTTTTTATCGATATTAAAATATTCTATACTTTGTTTAGGTATCTTTGCGAATTGTTATGTAAGACTTAGACTCAGTATTTAAGGAGTTCAAGTCGAGGTAAACTTTCTTTTTTCTTTCTTTCTTTCTTTTTTTTTTTTTTTTTTAACATTCACAGAACACTGACATACATTTATTTATTTTTTACGTTCTATCATATGACTAATTTTCTGTAATCAATATTATCAATGGTGTATAGAATATTTTACAATTTTTATCGGCAGGAAAATATCGGCGTTTTAAAATTGTATTTTGATTTAAATTATTTACAGCCAAATTACCTTAATTTGGAAAAATTACTGTTACGATTTTATTTTTAAATTATTTTTTAATTGGTGATGCTGATTTTATTAAACTTGTGTTTTAAGATTTAAATTTCAGGTAAGTTGTTATTCAATAATTTATTTTATTCAAATAATAATTTTTAATCTAAATAAATAACAAAATGTATATAACACATCACTTATATTATTATATATATTTAAAGCTGTTGCGTGATTAGGCAGTCTGGTTTTACAGTTGCCACGGTCGCTAAATGGGTCGCCTTTCGATTTCTGCCTGTTGGATCATCTAAAGGAATTAGTTTATCAAGACCTGTATACTACAGAAAATGAATCACACAGTAGAAAAAAAAATGTAAAATCACGGTATTTGACCGTATAATTTTAGGGGAAATTTTTGCTGCCTGAACGGTCATAATCCGTAAATTAATGTTTTGAAAGCATAATTTAGGAATTGACCGCATAATTTTACAGGAAATGACCGTTTTGCTAGCTAAACGATCGTAGCCCGTAAATTGATGTTTTGAAAGTATAATTTTGGAATTTTTACGAGAAAAAGCCGTTAATCTATGCAAAGTGCTCTTATCTCCCACCAAACCATTTTCTTACGGGCAAATCCCTTCAAATGCTATCATTTCAGTGACGTCATGAGAGAACACTTCCATTTTCAAACTGAAACTATGATTGTTATTTATATTGATTGAATGTGTTTAATTATGCACGCATGACGCATAGAAACATCAGTTGGTTTTAATAAGCTATTGTTTCCTCAATTTAATTCAAAGAATTTCCATCTGACTGAAACTGAATAATTGATATTGATGGAATTGATTTTATTTGTGTATTGATACGAAAACATTAAAAAAGGAAGCTAAAATGGTTTATTGATTTGAAACTAGATTTGTAAAACACAAACTACAACTAAACAACTAATAGTTTTTTTATCCACTAAACGCATTTTTCTTTTTTTAAAGACATACATCATTCTAATTGCTCTTAGTTAAGCCTTAGAAAACGGAAAAATTTAATGTTGTTTCCCCAATGCAATTTTTACAATATGGTAAAGTATAGTTTATTTCAGTATGAGATGAATATGTAATTAGTCATTTGAAGATAAGTGTTATGATTATTATGTATGATCTTCACTGTTAAAAAGCAAAGCTGTTTTACCTGAATATGACCATCAGATATGTACATGTACATCATATATAACAAGTTCTGCTCTCGAAATACTTCAGTCGTTCCTCCATTCAATGGAATACAGCTAAAAAAAAAATCTTCTATTCTAAAAAGTACAAATACGCCTAACACTTCATAAACACAGTTTGAAATCGGTCCTATAATAAAAACCTGTTTGGATGAGTAAGAATTGCGCTCTAGTTATTTCTGCTTTGCGTCCACTACAGAAACCATAGAGATCGAAAACCATGAAAAAAATCGTATTAATTGGAGATACAAATTCTCTGTGTCCATGTAAAAGATTTATTATTATTATTCAAAGTTTATTTGGGGCTTCGATTAATTTTCAGAGATCTCACATAGTTTTCAAAAAATTCATTTTGTTTTTGATGAAGGGTGAGAAATTCTCACCCATTATTTTTCTCTAATGAGAACCTTGAAATAAGACTACCTCTTTAGTGCTAGTGTTTACGAATAAAAACGATTTCGAAAAATATGATAGACTTTCTTTCTCAAAAATCCATAGTCTTTATAGAAAAAAAAAAAAAAAAAAAAAAGAGAAAAAAAAAAAGGCTTATGTTTTTTGAATATGAGAATTGACTGAATTCTTAATTTTGTCAAAAATAGTTAATTTAGATTTTAAAATAGTCTTAAAAGAAAATAATTTTTACGCATAATTTGAACGTTAACAATATTCAATCACTGTAAAAAGTTTCTGTAATAATAAAGCACTTTTTTTTAAAACATAAATACAGAATAGGTTGCTGTATATTTCTACAGCTAGTTCTGTAAATTTAATTGAAGACTAGTTACTTCACGCTGTGGTGTAAATCGCTATTAAAATTTTTCCAGAAGTCTTTTGGTGTGTATGACATGATTTATCAACCAATCAGTGCTGATGTTGAACTTATCTGTTTCTGTAAAGAAAAGTCATTGTGAGCCCAACGACGCGATTGGCAAAGTGCTGGCCGCTAGAACAGGATATTGTGAGTTCGAATCTCGGGCTACCCAAGACTGTTTGCTCCGCATGATAAAGTAAATTATATGTGTAAAAAAAAAAAAAAAAATGCTTAGTCTTGTGGATTTCTCCCTGCACACATGTGTAGTGATTGCAGAAAATATTTTTAAAGCATACTGTGAAAATTACAGCACGCGTGAGTAAAAATCACAGTAAATTTATTTTACTGCACATTGTAAAAATATAGTACAATGAGTAGGCAATACTTTTGCCAGCACTCTGTGGTGTAATCTATTACCAAAAATTTTTGCAGTTATATCAAAAGTATTCGAGAAACTCAAACTTTAACTATTAATTTTATGTCAATACTATTTCTTTTACAGGTTGGTTGTATGTTTCATCACAACGTAAAATTACTGGTGATTCATCATTCATCGTCTAAATGATTTTTTACGGGCTTTGTCTGGAATCTCTACTGCCGGGCTTTGCCCGTAATTTTACTGGAGCTTTTATTATAGTGTAGTTGATTGTCTTTATGCTGCGAGTATTTTGGAGAATACCATGCTGCTGCAATGTGTGCAGTCAGCCATTCCGCTGCGCACGCATTCATACCGATAAACGCAGAGGACATTTTGAACATCTTCCTATCTGAACAAATACATATACCAATGTTCTTGTTTCCAATAAAGATTTTTCTCCTTGTAGAATATATGACGTCGTGATATTTTTATGCATTTTTTGGAGAATTACCTGCCGAGAGATACAATTCTTTTGGGCATTTTTCATGAATTAAAAGCAAAGTATTCTGTTATGCAGAGTTTGTGCGGTCTTAACGTATTATATTACTTATCGTCAAAAAATTATTCAGATATAAAATTTATTTTTAAAAATACATATATTAAAACATTAAATGACTTAAAAATAGGATTAAAATAAATAAATAAATGACATTTTATTTTTTAATTTTAAAATTCTTAATTTTAAGGGAGGAAACTGCTACCATAAAGACACTTATTGACCTGCTTACCCTACAAACATGAGTCGTTTTCCCATAGTCTGATATTTGAATCGCCCGGTCCATTTGATTTGCTGAAATAATGTCGGTTGGGCCAACAGCGCATTTTTTATCTTCTTCGTCGACATTTCATTTGTTGAGTAGCTATGTTCCAACAGTATCTGATGTGTTAAATTTGCATATAACGGTTCATTTCTAACCATTGCATAACTTCAAATAAAATATATAATTCTATTTCATGCTTTAAAATATCATCGAAAATGTTTTTTATTAGAGAGAAAGAACGAAAATAGCAACTAACAAATACCAAAATGTATTTCCAAAGTAAAATAATGCATATGGGCCAACGATTTGGGAACGATCGGGCTATCCATCCAGCCAACAGCCATTCATAACCAGTGGACAACAAAAAGAAATCGACAACCAAACAACTTTCTTTCCCCGATGATTCCCATATTAATAAATATGTCACGGCGTTTATAGTTTTAAACTCTGTAAGGTTTCATTATCGTTTATTTGATTTAAAAATTTTGTGCCCGTCAATAGCTCAGTTGGAAAAGCGGTGAACTGTAGGTAGAATGAAATAGGATTTAAAAATTTTATGAATTGGATCTAATGTTATGTTAGATTACAGTTTGTGGTTGAAAAATGATTAGTAAATCGAACATTCATATGCGCCAAAAATATGAAGAAAATCCTACTCTATTTAATCGAATGACAAGAGTAAATTATTATAGAATTTGAAAATCATACACATCCGAGTTATGGAAAGTATGGTAATGGTTCAATTTTTCCAATTAAGAAATTTTGCAAAACTGAAAACGTTAATTTTTCAAGGGATCGATTTTTATGAAAATTGTGCAGAATAAAACATTTTGTGCTTCATAATGTTTAAAATATGCTATTTTTCTTTTTAACTCTATTTTTACTCGATGAACTTTTTAATAATATTTTTTAACTAAAAATTATATTGAAAAATGAAGCTTAACGTTACCCAAAAAACTCGAGACAGCGTAGTCGGAGTAACATTATAAAAATGTAGTGTAATTTTACACAAAAACTAAAAATTATATAACATTTTACCTAAAATTTTATAACAATACGCCAAATTTGAATAACGTTATACCAAATGTTTGTACGTTGTGTAGTGGAAGTAGCTATGATGGCTCACACGTTAAAAAAGTTATAACGTTACTCAGAGAATTTCAGGCAGCATAGCTGCTTCAAAATTTGGTGTGATTTTACACAATAATTCTAACATTACAGAAAAAGTTGTGAACATTACACCACCTTTTACTAACGTTACACAAAATTTAAGCAATGTGAGACAATTTTTCACAATGAAAATTTTTAATGTAATGCTACGAATTATTATTGATATTTTTATATTTTTATTATTATTTTTCTTCAGTGTACAAATAAAATAGCTTCTATATCTTAAAAAAAAAAAAAATGCTTTTTTTGTTTATATGTTTACAACCCTGGCAGTAGCTGATAGTTGAGCTTTTATATAAAACTAACAAAGACTCTATTATGAAAAAAAAAATGTGTTACTTAATATTTTAAATAAAGTAATGAATTTTTTGTAGATACCGAAATGTCTCCATTCCGCGTAGAAACAAAATCATGGAATAGCATTGTTATCTGTTATGCATAGATGCTAACACTTTAATTTATTCCGGAATATTTTTAGCCACGGCTTTATTTCATACCACTTATTTTTTAAGAGTGAATTGTTGCTATTTTATCGAATTTATATATTGGAGAAAAACTTTCTATAAATAAAGTGGTGCGAAATAGAGGCGGAGCTAAAAATACTCCCGAATAAATTAAAATTTTGGTATCTATGGTTATGTAATTTCCTTTAAACTGATTCGGCATATATTTTATATTAAATGTTAAACTTTGTGCGATTCAGTCGCATGGAAGCCTAGGTACAGCTATAGCAGATATCGTGAATGGCGAATTCAAACATTTCCACCTCTTAAATATATCAGAAAAAAAATATCTCCATATATTGAAATTTATTTCATTCATTTTATCAGAACTTCACACGTGCAATCAAAAAATGTATTGATATATGTAACTTTGTTTACCGGAATGTTTGTATTTATCAATATGTAAGAACAATGCCAAATGCCTTATATGTGCCATAAATACCTTATTATCACTACTTTTTTTTTTTTTTTTTCTAAAGAGAATAAAATATTTTTTTATTTGCTTTCCTTTGTGTTAAAAAATAGAAAAGAAAAAAAAAAGAAAAGAAAAACATCTAAAATATTAGAATAAATTTTAGTGCCATAAAAAAATATATCTTTCTAAAAAAACTAGTGCAAATTACAGACTGTATAAAGTTACGGTATTCCCGTCTGTCTTTATAATCCCGACAACAATACCCTGTGAATTATTCTTGAATTTTAAAGAACTTTAAAGCTTTCTTTGTTCTTATAAATCAAAATTCGCTCATGCATTTAAAAGGGAGTTCTTTAAGTAGAGTAATCTTCGATTTATTTTAACACCTTCCGCTCCTTCTTTTGATATTTAAAATTATTCTCATCTCTAATAGGGTAGATTTAAATCACCGTTAGTTTTTAAATTACCATTAATGTGAAGCATAAATTATGTTAGTTTTTGTCATTTCCGATATAAATTATACATGCAAGACCTAATCCTAGTTAGTTTAGTCACGTCTACAGATTCGTAATTATAGTCTCACGATGAAGAAGAGAAAATTTCATACGTAATAAAAGATTCTGTATTTTTTTTTCCCCCTTCAGATTTTAATCGATAGCGATTTTAATATATTTATTTGTTTTTCTTTATTAAAGATATTAAAACATCCATCACTTCTTGTTGAATCAGATGATTGATTTGACTTAAATTATGCTTTGGGATGGAGGAAAAAATAAGAAATTTAGGTTTTAATGATATTGTCAAATTATTATTACCACACCATAAAAAAAAAAAAAAAATAATAATAATCCTTTAAAACTAACTAAGAATCAGTAAGAAAATATTGTTCTTAATATTTTTTGATACATTTTAAAAATTACAACAAACTAAAAATTTATGAACTTCTGTACACTGTTAAAAATGAACTACTTAAAAATTAGAAGATCAACCTCTTCATATCTTTATGAAAATATTTTTCTCTAAAAATGCGGAAGTCGTTGATTTCTCAAAAATGGGAATGTTAGTAAAAATGACTATAATTACTAATAATTTAATTTCATAAAAGACGTTGCTTTTAATTTATTTTATAAATTCCTTGAATAATGTACACAGTTAAAACACACGTCTCAAAAATAAGCGAAATCTTTTCAATAAGCAGGATCTTCTCATTTTTGAGAAGTTTCATTCCTTATAATAGCTCCGAGTAAGAACTTCTCATATTTTAATTTTTTTTTTCTCATTTAACTATTCATTTCATATTCACTCTTGTAATATTGTAACAAAAGTAGACGCTGTTTGTAAACGATGGTGCTCCGAGGTAAAACATCAAGCTACGAACCCAAAGGTTGGCCTCGTAAAAAAAAAAAAAAAAAACAGAATTCATTAATTGCATATAAAGTGATGTAAAATTTGAAATGAATAGTTTAATGAGAAAAAAAAATTAAATGAGAAGTTTCTAGTCCGAGTTATTGAAAGAAATGAAGCTTCTCAAAAATGAGAAGCTTCTGCTTATTTTTGAGATGTGTGTTTTAATAGTGTGCGTATAATTAGTTGTATATTATTAGTTAGGTTAAATTAACTAAATATAATACGAAATATTTTTGTGATTATACGCTATATTTATTTAATTGTCAGTGCTTTCTCTCTCTCTCTAATGACGTTCATATACCGTACTTTCTATTATCAATATATGTTAAAACTCTAACCAGTTTAAGAAAAAGAAAAGAAAGAAAGAAAAAGCGATTTTGTTTTTAATGCTTAACTAATTTCAAGTTATAGATTGCTAAATAGTAACAATTTTTAATTAATATTAATGTGCAGATTAAATTATTCTTAGGCATTCTTTAATAAATCTTTGCGTCGATGATCATTATTAATAGTTAAATCCGAAAATTTTGCTCGTTTTATTTAAAAGAACGTCACGAACGACATTAAAGGTTTTTATTGCATAGAAAAGTAAAACGAAATCTATTCCTAGAAAGACATGTAAATTTAAACTTTCCTATATGTAATCTGAAAAATCTAAGAAATTTTGTTTAAAATTTTCACAATTATGATTGATTATTAACTACACACAGAAAAATGAAAAATCGAAACTTGTCAAGAGACGTGCCATCTTTGTGACACTAAACGTTTGTCAAGTACATTGACAAATTTGCACAAAATTACGCAAAATTTTAAACATTCACAACACTACCTGACAATCCCATTTAGTCATGAGACACAAAAGTCGTTTTATTTTACCATGTATCTTTAATGTGCTTCGTCTGATGATTCGTTTTGGCTCTAAAACTTGTCAGATGACTAACTTCCCAGGTACAGTTTTCATTTTCCTCAAATTTGACCGGTTAGTCAGATGAGAGAATAAAAATAAATTATTTCTATTTTGTCAATTGACTAAGAAAAATTTGTTTGGCTAGTCCAAAAGCTGAGCATTATTTTTTTTTTTTTCCTTTTTTCCTTTCTTTCTTTCTTTCTTTCTTTTTTTTTTTTTTTTGTTATTTGTTTATTTATTTTTTGTCTCCTTCTGACAACTTGAGTTAGTCAACCAAAATCGAAAAATAAACCCATCGAATTTCACGGGAAAGTGTCAGTTTCATTAATTCTGAAAAAGAAAATTTCGCTTAAAGTTATTTGCGAAACGCATATTTTTTATAAGAACTTTGTGTCATGCTAATCCCAGTTTTTGTATTTTTAAATCTAATAAACCATTTTCTAAGTATGATATGAAACTATAGCAAAGGAGCACGGCAATTTTTAATAACAGATAGAAAAAGAGTTTTTTTTTTTAATTAAAACAAACATTTAATTTTTTACCCCAACTAAAATTAAAAAGACTGAAATCTGTATTCCATGCACGAAAACTTAAATAGAAATATCTTTCCACTGAGAAATGACACTAAGCGGCAAAATTTGTTCCAATGTATTAAAAAAAAAAAAAAAAAAAAAAAAAACCTGTGTTACTTAGATAAGATATTTTTAAGTATAAGTAAAATTTTGTGACCCCCCCCCCCCCCCATCTCCCAGAAATTGAGCCAGGCCCAGTCTAGTTCGAGTAATAAATTAAAATAAATATATAAAAAAAAAAATTAAACCCAACAAAACTTATAAAGTTCATCTTAATGTTTATAAATACTGCGTTATACACGTGTAAGTATACGCTCTCTAGTACCCGTTGCTGTAGCCGAAAATATAGTTTTAAAAGTTAAAATACTCAACGATGTGTTTATGTAGCTTATAGTATGTGTTTCGTCTGCTTGTTTTAGGATTTTCTGATAAGGAAAAAAAAATCATTTTCAGATTTTTTCAACTTTTCCTCGCTTAATTATGCCCACCAGCGGCCGATCGGTTCTGCGCTGAAAGCCGGTAGATGGGAGGTGCCGGGTTCGATCCCAGTTCGAACTCATCGACCTAGCCGTTCGGAGTTTTCCATGGTTTCCCCCCGAAACTCGCGTAAATTTGAGCTAGGACCCCTTAGAAAGACCCCCCCCCATGGACGGCATTCCCCTTGTATGCCTAGGACACATACGGAGTCAATCGGCCTTAAATCCTACAGCCAACCAACCAACCAACCTTACTTAATAACTTTTCATTCATTTTAATTACATATTTTAAAAAGTGTGTTTCTGCTAAAAAAAAAAAAAAAAAATCTGTAAAAAATATGATACAAATATTTAGAAGGATACATACGCTGTGGTAGTTAGACTTTAATGTTTTATAATTAGAAATTAAGCCTTGATGCTAGCAGTATTTGAAGAAGTATTGTTTCTACATATAATGATCAATAAATAGCGTCGTTTAACTGTGATTTTCTTTTTTAATTAGAGTTATATTTTGTTAAGATTCCTGTACATTTAATAATATTAACCCCGATCAGGTTATAGTGGGTCATTGGATACCCGAGCTATTTTTCTTATTTTTCATCCGTCAGAATCCACGTATAAAAGAAATACCTATCTACCGTGTCCATGACTTTTTTCGTAAAAATACCATTCTTAAACTTTATTATGCAATTTGAATTTTTCAAATATCTCAATTTGTTCAAAAGTTATAAATTTTTAGTAGATGCCTGAATTTTATAGAAACGAGTGTATTTCTGATAAAATATGAAATATTTGTTAAAATTTATTTTGCAATATTCATTGTCTGCCCTTAAATTAGAAGTATTCAAGAATTTTATCACATTTTCTTTCATTACAATTTACGTGTTCTAACATTGCCCGGGTTCTTCAGCAACCTATGATAAACTGACAAGATGCCGAAACATACGATAACCTGATCGGGTTAATTTCTATTCTCAACTTGTTCTTCTGTAAATGCCTTAATTACAGTATCTCCTCCTCGTTTGAATTTTTCATAAGCTTTCTACTGAAAGAAACAAACTGAAGAGCAAAAAGTTCATATTAGTGGTTTAGGATTGTGCAAAATTTAATCTTATGAATTTTCAATAAATTTGTTTGAATCTAAATGAAGTTTCAAAGTGTGGTGTTTAATAAATTAATAGTTATGTTTTTTTTTTTTTTTAATGAGACACAACTGAAATTCTGTTTGTATTTTTATTTAGTATCTGCAATATTTATTAGAATGTAAGTAGTAGAGTAGCATCGTCTATTAATAAATAGTATGTATTATATAATGTTTATATATTTTTTAATAGGGCATGCTTGTGTATTAAACAAGAAAAAAGATCGAAATCACCCAAAAGAACCAGAAGATCGAATATAAATGCCAAGTGCAAAAACTTAATGTCAAATGAAGCTAATATAAATCAATGTGGAGTTTATAATTTAATCTCTAATTATGTATGCGTAGTAAATAATTGAAAATAGTATGCTTAATAAATAAATATGTTGTAAATATTTTCTTTTGTTATATTGGATGAGTTCTTGATAAAATATTCAAAAGTATTTTTTCTTCTTCTTAATGTATATATATATGTTGTTTAGAAACTTTTTTAATTTTAAGATTCTTTCCCTATGCTTTTGAATTCCCCTAAACAAAAGTTTTTCTAGGAATAAGTTCACTCACAAAAGTTTTAGGTGTGTAGAAAGAAAATTAAAAAAATTCATGTTGAATTAAAAATGGGGGAGGGGGAATCTTTTTGCAAAGAGTCTTATATCCCATTAGAAATATTAAAATTTTATTTTTTAAATATATTTTGTTCCTGTTTTATTCTGAATAATTTCATGTTCAGTTTTACAGTCTCATATTTTCTCATACTTAAATAATATAATGGCATTGATTTCATATCTGAATTTCCAGATTTCGCAAGCTTTTTTATAAATCCTAATTCAAGATTCAGTCAAACAAAATTTTGAAAGTAAAAATATTACATATTCTTTAACAAATAAAAATCTTCAAAACTCCATTTATGAATTTTCTGTATTATTTGATATAAATTCTCTCTGAAGTAAAAAAAGTTACACAAATAAAAGAATAACTTTATAAAGTACTATAGTAAAAGTTAGAAAAAAATATCTTGAATACAGTAGTATCTCATGTTAACTCTAGGAATTGGTAACTATCTTTGTAGACGACAAACTACTAAACAAATGTTTATGTATGTTTATGCATTTGAAATATGAAGATTTTTTTTTATCAATGCTATATTAAGCATAAATAAGTTTTATTTTCGTGATGAAAGCCTTAATTTGATGAAAAAATGTCATACATCTAAACGTAACTCTAGGTTCTAAATACAAATGTTATGAACTATAGCTGCCACATAATTGCCACCTTTTATATAGTTATTTCTTGCCACTAAAGTTTTGACTTATTTAATAAATGAGAAATTTTTGTTAAATTTTAGTGGTAAATGAAAGTTTAAAAATGCTAGAAAAGAATATTTCTAAATATCAATTTTCTAAAAATTTGATTAGTAATCATATTATTGGTGATTACTCATATTGTTACATTTGAGAGGCTACGTTCATGAAGAGACAAGCTAATGTTAATCCATGGCAGCAGGTTCTTGGAACATTTTTTAATTGCATAATATTTTCAATTTCATGTGCAGTTTTTTTTTTTTTTTTTTTTACCTCAGAACAGAAAAACTATAACCAAAATTGAAAAACAGTGCAATCAAATAATTTATCAAGCATACGAACTCGTGGGATTAACAGCTTGTGAGTTTCTTTTATGATATGAGCATAGTCACTTAGCCCCCCCCCCCCTCATCAGTCAGCTCTATGATTTCTTTCATAAATTCTAATCCTATGGTTGTGGAATGCTATCGCAATCTCAAAAACTATCTCCTCAATGAATGCATATTGTTAACTATACTTTCTGTGACATCTTAAAGGGTGTTTTTTTTTTTTTTTTTTTTTTTTTTTTTTTTAATATTTCTAAAACATACACTTAATTTTGTATTTGATGTATTAAAATTACCGAAGTTAACGATTTTAACAATTCAAATAAAAATGTACATTTTGGAAATATTTTGCAATGATGAGACTATAAGAGACATGGTTTAAGAAGAGTATGCAGATTAACAGTTAAAAATATTCATTTTTGAATATTATAGACATAGTTTGAAAATACAAAAGCATTTACGTTCAGGTTTACCATTATAGTAAACAAAATCGGAAAGCTGATAAAAGGCTTTAATAATATTGACCTCTATTGGAAATCTATCTGTAATATTCATACAAATTCTATTTTTTTTTCAGGGGGGGGGGGGGGTAGAAAATTTTGCATATAATCATATACTTGTAAAACAGAGAATTGTATATTTTTTTATACGTAATCCTTTTTTTTAAGGAGACGTGGTACTTTTTACAGCAGTACTGCTGTAGGTGTCAGATAAAATCTTATATTCCCACTTAATATTTATAAATGGAACTACATTAGGCTTGTTCAATGAAATATATATTCAGGCAAAAGTTCTTATTGCTTTTTATGCTTTTTTCCCCCCAAGATTCGAAATATTTAAATTGAGTTTTCTCAGTTTAAATTTTTTTTTTCATGAATTCATGATCTTCAAATGCTAAAATTTCTATAGATATTAAAAAAAAAAAAAAAAAAAAAAAAAGATTTAATTTTTTAAAATATATATTTAATAGAACCTATTTAAAAGAATTAAGTATGAGTTTTGCAATATCTTTAAAATAAAAAATATTAAAAATAAAATATAACAAAAATCTGTTTTTTTTTTTTTTTTTTTTTTTTTTTCTTCTTTCCCTGAAATTTTTACATAGACATTCACTTTCTATTTTTTATCACGAAGACTAATCAATAAATTTCAAAATCATTCTTAACTCTTTTAAGTACGTTCTGTTAAACGTTAAAAGAATTAAGTCTCTTCTTAAATATGTGAAGCAGTTTTAGCATTTTGAAAATCATAAATTTGTCATAAAACGAAAACTGAGAAAACGCAATTTAAAAATTTCATAGCTGTAAAAAATATATCAAAAACCATAAGAATTGTTACCTATTTCATTGAATAAACAGACGTAATATAGTTCCCTTAATAAATAATAAACTTTTATATCAAACATAGTTTAGTGCTGCCGTAAAAGATACAAAACTCCCTTAATTTGACGAGCATTAGTACTTTTTTTTTTTTTTTTTTTTTTTTTTTTTTAACATACTGAACAGCCTTCTAATTTTACGGGCAATACTATTTTAACACACAAGGTTCTATTTTAATTTTACGGGCAACACTACTATTTTAACATACCAAGATGCCTTCTAATTTTACAGGCAGTGCTACTATTTTAATATACCGAGCTCTCTTTTAATTTTACGGGCAATACTACTTTTATTACAGGTTGGCTGTATGTTTCATCGCAACGTAAAATTACTGGCGATACGTCATTCATCCTCTAAATGTTTTTTTACGGGCTTTGTCTGGAATCTCTGCTGCCGGGCTTTGCCCGTAATTTTACTGCAGCATTTTTTACAGTGTACATAGTCATAATTTTACATATTTTTATACTACTTGATTGTTAATTAAAGAATTTATTTTTTGAAAACATGTAAGTTAAAAACGGAATAATAATAATAAAAAAAAATCACATTAGCTTTAAATTGCAAAAAATCAGCTTTAAATTGCTGAAATGTTAAAAAAAAAAAAAAAAAAAAAAAAAAAACACAAAAATTGCTTTGTTTTTTATAGTTTTATTTGAGTATATTTCAATAAATAAATAGTTTATTAGTTTATAGTTTAATGTGTTTATATTTTAATTCTAAATTAAATCTATTGTATTTCTATTTTGTAATTTAATTCGCTAATTCGATCGTCGTTTATTTTCACTAGCGTACAAATTGCATTTTGTATGTAATTACGTCGTAAAAATTAATTTTTAATAAATCTCTAAAATCCGAAAAATTCCGAAATCCGGAATCACCGCGGTCCCGCCGATTCCGGATTTTCGAGGTTCAACTGTACATATATATTGGATTAATCTTCCTCTTCAAGTATTATTAGACAGCTAGTCAAATAAAGACTAATTTCCCTTTTCATATGTTATCAGACATGCTAGTCAGGCAAATAGCCTTGATTAACATGCCTCTTCAAATATTCATTAAAAACTGACTCGCTTGCTTAGTCAGATACCTGGTGGCTGCTGACTAACCATCTGAATCAAGTGTAGATTCTGACTAACTTGCCTTGTCTGGTTAAAGTGGTTGATGTGGTTGATGACTAATCTTACTGGTCAGATAGTTTTGATTGTGGACTAGCCATCTTTGTTTGATAATATTAACCTTCCTAGTCTGGAGTAGTGTTTTGATGACTAGTTCAGCAAGTGCACTTTTTAGTTTTTGAGACTAGTTCAGCAAGTACACTTTTCAGTTTTGATGACTAGTTCAGCCAGTACACTTTTCAATTTTGGTGACTAGTTCAACAGGTACACTTTTCAGATTTGGTGACTAGTTCAGCAAGTACACTTTTTGGCTAGTCAGCTTTTTTGGTTAGTCAGTTCTGTATTGTCAGTTGAGCATTTTGCCAGGTCACTGTGACCAACTTATTTTTCTGTGTGTACGATTAATAAAGTAAAGAAATTTACCTCGATATTTTATATTCTAGATTTAAATCCGTTTTCATGCAAAAAGCACGAATGTATGTAAATGCAATATTAAGTTCGTTCAACTTTTTTTTCTCATTTCAATATTGCAAAAGTTTCTATTAAACTTTCTGAGTTCTTCTTCTTATTTTTTTTTCTTTTGTGAATACAAAAAATTTGTAGTTTGACTGACAAAATAACTACATTTCGAAAGCGTTTACCTTTTGCGGTTAATAGTTGTGTCTCGATTTAGAACAACTTCTAAAATTATTCGAACTTAAATTATTTTATGCTTTACAAATCCTTTAGAAAGTTTAATACGAGGAGTTATTTTAAGAATGTGACTAACTTTTACTACCAAGGCACAAAAACAGTCAAACGAGCCCATTTCGGCATAATTTCCCTTTAATATTTTGTTTTTGTGAAAGGATAAGGCGCATTCTTATGTCTTTTGACATCTGAATTAAAATGCCAGCAAATATTCTGCGTTTAAGAAAAAAAAAATTCAGAGTTTATATGTCTAATGGTAATCTGTAAGTAAAATTATCATGTCAACTTAGATCAATTTTATAGCGTCGTTTACTTTTACGTTTACAGTGTCGTTTGACGTTATTACTTTTAAGTGTCGTTAACTTTTTCGAGATTTTGTGTTTCTTATCTCATAATACATAGTTAGCTCCTCATCTTTGTATATTCGAAAGAAAGCGATTGGAATAGAATGAGTATTTTAAAATATAACTAATTAGTTATAATTTGAAACTTTTATATATAACAAAATAAATAAATAAATAAGACTAAAAGTGAAATTTGTTTTTCTTTCTGTTTTTTCACATTTCTGTCTAAAGTTGAAATTATTTATTTCTTTATCAGTGTAAAAGTATATGCAATTTATTAAGTTTAAAAGTATAGGTATATTCAAGTCAAACATGCAAATACAATTATGTTCTTACATATGTATATATGCACCTGCATTATTTAAAAAAATGTAAAATATTACTGCTAAGGGTAACCGCAAAACTTTGTAAAGATTTTGAAAACATATATTAAGAAAAATATAGGAATTCATTTTTTATATGTTCATTCTGGCTGTTCTTTTGTTCTACTGTCATGATATACCTCATTTTTTAAGAAAAATGGGCTTGTCTTAAAATATCAAAATTGTTTTTACTCTACATTTTTACCGCAACTTTCTAGATCTTATTCAATGTCTTAGGATTCAGTTCATAAAAAGCTTGCTTTAAAAGTTCAAATGCTTAGTAACACTTAAAATACCTAATCATATACTAGATACATTTAAGCCTCTTCAATAATAACTGCATGGTTACAATTTTCACAGAATAATTTTTCAAAAATCTTCACGTATTCATATGCTGAGAAACGTGTTTTTGCCTTAGACGTTAAACCTCATTTTGTTATAACGATTATTATTATTATTATTATTTTTTTTTTTTTTTTTCGATTCGCTTTTAATATGATTTTCGAATTTTGTTTGCAGTTCCGATAAAAATGTTTAAAAAATTGCGTAGTTTTGCATGGCGGATTTTCTTTCAAAAATAGTAGGCTTTTTTTGCTTTGCTGTGGTCCCTATATTTAGGAAAATTTTCAGAAAAAAAAACTCTACTTTTTGTATAATTTTATGAATAAAAAAGTTAAAAAGAATTCCCCTGAAACTGCTCAACACCTCGTATAAGGTGACATCATATAATTTTGAAGTTTTGGACTTCAAGGTTTTTCTAACCTATCCAGCTGATGTTGCCACCCAACCGCTTCAAGCAGTTGGCGCGTCTGTTGGCGGATATATTTTTGACAATATGTTGTCCATCTTGCACTCGCTCTGAGATTTTAGTTTAAAACCTTTTTTTTTTTTTTAATTAATTAGATAATTTGTTTTAAATGTTTATTTGAGAATCCTTGGGTAATTTCGTGCAATTCGGTACCTTTCACGTCTTTTGGCGTTCAGCAGTTAATAAGGAAATAGCCTGACACACATACAATCTGATTTTAATAGTGTGGTTAGAGATGCGACTTTAAATATGATAAGAAGTGAATAAGCCTTTGTTTGATATGTTTATTTTATTTTTTTACCCGTCAGTCAAATGTAAACTAGTGTCACGGGCATATTTTAGACGATCTGCTAAAAAAGGTTTTTCTCCATTTGCAGAGGACCATTTGGAGCAAAAAATTCGTGGTTATTTTCTAATAGCTTTGAAATTATCGAGATTGTTTTCTATTTAAAATGAAAATAACGCATAAAAATAAAAGTCCTTTTATTTAGATGTATAAAAGAGAAAGAAAATATATGCTGTGCTAAATAAATAACATCAGTAATTGCATATATAATTAAGTATATTCCTGTTATTATGTATTTGCATATTTTTAGTGCTGGAGGTCTTTTTTTTTTTTTTTTTTTTACTTCTTTGACACAATACAGCTAAAAAATTAACTTTAAATTTGTAAATTGGAATAGAACTCTAACATAAAACTAGATCCTTTTAAAATGATTTAAAATATATGTATCAGCGCCATTCTAAACATTTAAAAATAATATGGTAATAATAATTTTTATATTTTCTTTTTAGTAATTATATCATTTGTTTTACGTGAGGAAATATTAAATTATGATATATCGTATCGTTTTTAACCCCCTCCTTCTCGCTCCCGTGAAAATACCGGGGTGAGTTTTCGCTCTGTATTTCTCGTGCCCGTATTATTTCCGGGCTGGAGTGTTCAAAAGTAACGCATTAAAAAATATAAAAACAAACCATTTCTGATACCCAGAAAAAATTTTATTTCTTATTTTACACTCTATATGGAAGTAGTAGACTATTTAAAATGTAGTTGAAGATAACAGGTTTATTTTAAGCTGCCAACACTGTTCAATTTTAAATATTTGTAATACTTACTTTGTAATCTTAGCTCAGTTAGAGTTTTGATGCACGTGATTCTGTGCTCTGCGGTAAAATATACGTATTTTTTTAATATTGTGTATATTATATAATCAGAATCATTCGGATTCTAATTCCAATATAAATACATCTGCGAGTGATTCGGAAATAAGTTATATTTATGGAAGTTCGGATAACGAATCTGAGAACAGTGTATTATACGTATAGTGTTGTATTATGCATAAAATTCTTTTCATAAAATTTGATTTTAATGTTTAAAACACATATCTTTTATTTTTTCTACTTACTGGAAAACCAACATTCAGTCATAATAATCCTAAATGTTGGTTTTTCAGCAAAATTAAATTTACTTGATTTCAAGATTATAAAAAAAAAAAAACTAAAAAGGAATACATATATTGTTCATATATTTCATTTTATACAAGTTTTTGGAATAAAAAATATAGGTACTTTTTTTACCGTTTTCTTAAAAATTATGAGATCGTTAAGGGGTTAATTACCAAATGGGATTATTTTTCTTCGTAAAGAGCAAAAATTATACTAGGTTTCCAAGAAAGTACTGTCCTATTTTTAATAAAACATTTGAATTAGTTATAATCATGTTTATATTCATTTTAATCAATAATATAATATCCATTATTTACAACCGCTTGTTGCCAGCTTTCAGGCAGCTTGTCGATTTCCGTGGAATAGAAGTTCTCATCCTTAGACCCAAAATATTCAGCAGCTGCCAGGGAAACAGCTTCAAAAGAAGTATTTTTTCCCCCTGTTCCTTAATTTTGAAGCAATTAGAATAGGAATATTATTCAATTTCTATTTCGTCACCATTGGAGTATGTAGTTTTACATTATTTTGGATTTTTTTTTTTTTTTTGTAAATTGTTCACTTGATGAAATGTTTTTAGACTTCGGTGATATAAAGAAAAGGATTATTTTCAAATTTTTCAGTTAAGAGTAGGTTAATATTATAATTATGGGACCAACAACAAATTAATTAAAAATAAGTAGTTTTTGCAGTCACCATGTATTATTCAAATAGTGAAAAGATCTCTAACTGTAGTACATTGTAATGTAGACCCCGCAGAATTGTATGTTTAGGAACAGCAGTTTCCGTAAGAATTTGTGCAAGAATAGAATAACATACAAACTTAAAAAGTTTTAAGCACTCTTTTTTTTTTTCTTTTTTTTTTTAATTTTCCAAAAAAATTAGCATGATTTTATTTATAATATGCAAAGTGTTAAAGAAAATTGAACGATACTTTCAAACAATTTGGCAGAGTACTGTAGAAATGATATATTGCAATGTGAATACAAATATATTAAATACTTCATGAAATATGATATATTATATATGAAAAGTGTTTTATTTATTTAGTTAGTTTTTTTTTTTTTTTTAACTGTTCTTATTCATGTCCGAAGTATAAAAAATCTTTTATTTTTTAATTATTTGTTAGCCAAATATATAGGCTAACTCGTAATAGAACCTTTGTCAAATATCGTAAAATTTCAGAAAGTTTACACAAAAAATAAATTGTTTTCTAGTTATTGACAAAAAATAATATTTTAATAAAACATTATTCTCAAATTCTTCATTTTGTCGTACGTCATTGTGAATTACATAATTGGTGATTACTTGTTTGATGCTAATTTAAGATATTTTGATTTTTTTTTTCTTTTGTGTGTAAAATAAAATTTATTACAGTATGCATAACGTAAGGGAGGCCGATGTTAGTTGGTATAAGAGGCTAGTTGGCACTCAGTTTTTATTTCCTGCCACAGTGGAGGTAGATAACTGTCATTTAACTAGTGAGAGTGTATGTATAGGTGCACCATCCACCGTAAACTCAGTCCGCTTGGAAGCGTCGTAAAGGAAAAATATCTGTTTCATCATTTTTCTGACTGGTGAGTAAATTTTTTCATCATATGTTTTTTTGGTCTCGTGAATCTGTAGATGAAATTGAGGCACTGCTAAACACGATTTTCGAAAGAGTGGTTAAATTGGGTTGCATTCATGTTCATGTATCACAGTCTTTTGTTTCTGATATTTGGGATTCTGTAGAATTTTTTGTTGGGTATCCCTGTGGGGATAGTTGGCATAGTTAGGTATGGGATCAGTTGGCATAGCTGAAATATAGCTATGGCATAACATAACTTGCCTTAATGGTAGTCACTCGGGTGCCTTCGGGCGGGGCGAGTCACAAGTATCTTACCTTAATGGTAGTTGAAAGTCGGAAGAATCTCTCCAAGATGAAAGAGTTATCATTCTCAGTGTCCTTCCAAAACGGTGGGGAGGATTTTCATTCGATGGTTTCTACAAACCCCGGAGAACCTCAAAAATATATCGAAAGGTCACATAAAACAAGATCAACAAAGAGTCCGCCATAAAATTAAGGGCCTTTTAATCACCCTGAATAGAATATATGGCTTTATATTGGTCAAATACTTATTATATTGGTCCAGTTAGTTTATTAGGAAAAATTGACGAAACCGATGGCAATGAAAAACGCATGTCTACTATAGTCAAAAAGGGGGGGGGGGA
Organism: Salticus scenicus; assembly: GCA_963930645.1. Lineage (NCBI taxonomy): Eukaryota > Metazoa > Arthropoda > Arachnida > Araneae > Salticidae > Salticus > Salticus scenicus. The sequence continues at coordinate 87,807,328 of OZ005651.1, forward strand.
TGGAGATTGTCAGATGAGAATGATTCAATTTTGTACGGCCAAAATAGAATCCACCTGTTCAAATAAACGAGTGTGCAACTCCTACATTCGTGGTTGTTTTCAAACATTGAACTAATTCCATTTGAATATAACTATCGGTAGTTATATTAATCAGGTTTTTCACCTAATTTACATGTTTTAAGGTCTCCTGAATCCAAAAAAGTAGTTTTGGGTAGTTGGTCAGTGTGTGTGTGTATGTGTATGTGTGTGGGGTATCTTCTGACTATCATATCTCCGAAACGAATAAAAATAGAGCTACGAAACATCAGAATTAAGACTGGTGTACAGATGAATTTTACAAATTTTGGTGAAAATTGGAAAACCCCATGTGCGTATCTGAAAAACGGCTCTAACGATTTTCTTCAAATTTGCTACATAAGCACTCTATTAGATGTCCTTTCGAATGATATAGTTGGTTAGTTCAGGAAAATTGATAAACGCCCTGTATAAATAGCTCAATTTCAGGTCTCGCAAGTGCTTTCTTTTCTTTCTTTCTTTCTTTTTTTTTTTTTTTTTTTTAACGGCTGTATGATTTTTTTCAAACTTGCCATATTAACTCTCTTTCAAATATCCTTTTGTATGTAATTATTTTTTTTCCGGTCAATAATTGAGCATGACAAGTTTTGGTAAAAGTTGGTATCTCGAAAACGGCTCTAACGATTTTTTTGAAAATTATTACATAAACCCATTTTAGATATCTTTCTCGTATAATACGTGGTTATTACAGGAAAATTAACAGTCATCCTGGTTAGGTAGGTCACTATCTCGGAAATTGGTGTTTCAAAAAATAACTCTACCATTTTTTTTTATAACTCGCTGTGTAAACTCTGTTTTACATGTTTATATATCAGCTTTCTCTTAAAGGAAATTTGTTAGGTGTCTACTTCTTTAGGTCAATTTTATGTCTTCTGATCACGTTTTTAAAAATTGCATATAGTACGTGAAATAGTGGGTAATGGTAGTCGTGTGGCTGCTTCACACCAGATTTTTTTCTTTTCTTGAAGAATTCCTTAATTGTGTAAACATTTAAGCAGAAATTTTTGGTCGAATATCATTAAAATAGGATATTTCGGAAAGATAAAGTGTTTTTCCTCGAAAATTGCTGTGTTCTGCTTAAACATCCCTATGCATATCACGTTATGCCAACGTGCCCCTGGTGTGGGACTGGCTGACACAACTGCGAGCTCTTAGGAAAAGGGTTTTTTGGATTGTTTAAACACGTATTTAATTGATGGGTTATTCATGAGTTTGTAGCTAAAGAGGTAAACGTTCCGATGCATTTATCAGAATTTCTCAAGTATTGCACAAAAAATTTTGAAAAATCAAAAACTAAAATCTATGTCAACTCCTATGTCCCCCCTACTTTTTTCATTTATAAATATATATATATATATATGTATATTCAAATCCTTAATAGGTCTTTGTGTAATTCAGCATATATATCCATTTATGTATAATAAAAAATATAATTTGTAAACATCTCCTTCTTAAAATTTTAGTCAATAATAATAATTATTATTATTAGTTTTTATTATATTCTTTTAAGATTACTCCTTTAAGTACAACTTTTTGAATCTTTATGATATTTGATAAGGATTCTGATATCAGTCAGCCAACATATTTGATTATCAAATCACGCAAAAACAGTTATTTTTATTTATTTTTTACTTACTTATTTATTTATTTTTTAATTTCCAAATGGGCAGTTAAAACCCTTTTTATAATATTGTTTATATATTTGAAATATTTGAATTCTAATTACAATACATTATTTGAAAATTGTTTTGTTAACTTATCTGAAAGTAGCGTTAAATTTTGTTAAATCTCCATTAAATAAATTTTAAAATTCTGAATTTTCCGGAAATTTAAAAAAGTACTAATAAATTTTCTATTTGTTTTCCTATTCTTACACAGATATATCACAAACTTGAACAGAGTCTATATTAGCATTTATTACAGACCAATTCACTCTTTTAATGACACAGAGTGGTTGCAAACAATTTTTTTTCATTCAGTTTGTTGTTGACCCTTTAATTGTTGTCTTAACCAAATCTTCACTGTAAATATGAGGTCAATCCTTTTCTTTATATTTCCAAAGATTAGACAAATTTTTTTGAGAACGTAATTTAAAAACTGGAAAAAACATCAAACATTCTCTAAAAAAAAAATCTTTCTAAAATTTTGAGTTAAAATATAGCTTGAGCTAAAACACTCTAGCTTGATTCTATATTCGTTATTCTAGGAATATTTTCCTGAAACATTCTATCACAGTTTCGACATGTGAGAAAATCTCGAATATCTTTATTCTAAAACGGAATTTTTCATTGAAATCTAAATTTAAAACCAAAAATTATTCAAAACGAAAATGGACTTTCAGTCGATTAGCATTTTTAGAATTGTGCAAAAAGTCTCAACCGGATGTTTTATCTTTCTGACAAGAACTGCATGTTTGATACATAACAGATAGGACGAGATTTTATTACCTCTAAAAATAAATGCGCAGTCGTTCGATGAAAAAGACCTTTTTCAAAAACTCTTTTCTGATGCCACAATTATATTTCTTTTTGCGTGTACGCATTATTAAAATCTTGATTTACTAGATAAATGAAGGAAAAATGCTTCCAGTGTATCTGTAGTTCTAAATTATAATTTGATATAACTCTGTTTTTACTGTATTTTTAATTGCTGGTGCAATTTTTCTGTGACTTTAGGCTGATATGGTTAGAAAAAAAACATCAAAGCTCTCTTGTAGATATTTTCAAAAGTTAAACATTTCTCTTTTATGTTTTTGGCATATTATACTTTGAAAATGCCTATTATATATTAAATTAAACACTGGATCCCATGAGACTAGTAGAATTGAACTTTTGTAACGTAATAACTCTTCTGTAACTTTCACCTTTTCATTAGATAGCCGTTTCTTTACTTAACTCGTGTTGTTCAGCCAAAGTGTAATGGTAAAATGGTCTTCATCAAAGAGAGAAAATGCTTTGATATTGCCACTATGAAAACGGTTTTAAAATCTAAAAATGTTTCTTTTTTATTTTAGTCATTTATATATTTATTTTTCTGCTAGCAAATGTATTGATAAAAAAGAAAGATATTTTCTGATAAATTTATTTATTTCATTTATATTTTTACAATTCGTTTTGTTTTTAAATGACTTTTAAAGCTTAAAAAAGGAAACTAATACTGTAAAGAATGATACATTCGTCATAAAGTGAGAACGCGAATGACTGTAATTCTGCATATATGTCATACAACCCACGTTTCACTGTAAGATATGGTGAAAATGTAGTGTAAAAAATAAAATTGGCTATTAGAAATAATAAAATACATATAAAAAACCTTTTGAAACATTTCAATATATGTATATATAAAAAGTTTACCATAAAATTTATAGTTTGAAGGAAGGGTTTTCAGTTGCTTGGACTTTTTTTTTTTTTTTTTTTTTTTTTTGTGAACTTTTTTAATTTTAAAAATTTTTACTTATAAGATTCACACACTTTATTTAAAATTTTATTGCGTCGTAATTAAATAACATTTCTAAAAACTATATTTGTGAAAAACATATTCTAAATAGCTAAAATTGAAGTATATATATAGTGTGTATGGTAGATGTTAATGAAATTTGTTTTTAGCTATGCACATTTCCATTACTTTTCTTTTTTAAATATAGAAGGGTTTGTCAAAAATGTGCCCTTCCAAATATGCCAGCATTTTTAATTTAATCCGGAGCATTGTTATCACCAGCCTTTTTATCACACCATTTTTTCTGCGTAGAGTAATTTTCTCTAATATAAATCTACAATTGAATAAGAAGAAAATTACTCTTCATAAAATTGTAAAAAAAAAAAAAATAATAATAATAATAATAAATAAAAATAAAAATAAAAAATAAGAAGGAGGAGGAGGGGCAGGGGTATATATTAACAATGTTTCGGTATAAATTAGAAATGTCGGCATATCTAGGATACACTGATGAACCTCAGACCCATTTTACTGTCATTTAGAGTCTTCTATATATTTATGTATATAAAATGTGCATTTCCACTTTGTAGAATTATGTATAAAATAACAGTTACTACATATAGAAAGGAGATATTTAAGTTTTATTTTAAAAAATGTCTTAAAATAGGTTTCGAAATATTCCACTGGCATTGATTAAAAATACACCGCTTTTGAGTAATTGTTTTTCTCTTTCTTTGTTTCTTTGATAGACAAATAAATAATGTTAGCTCTTCGAATTTTTAGTAAATATATATTTCCACCTATAAAATCTGAACAGGATATTAGCGAAGTCTTTCAGTAAAAATAGTGTATGCCAAATAGCGCAGAGGGACATAGCATTTGTTAATGAGTAAAAACAATTTTCCAAAAGCTTTATTGATATTCTATTTGTATCCCTGGAAAAATGACGTACAACAGTTTTAAAAACAGTTATGATATTCTCACAACATATAAAATTTCTGTCCGTTATTAGCAATCAAAATGTTTATTTGTATTACACTTTTACTGAAATTTCTCTTAATCATCTTCTACAAAAACTTTGTCAAGTTGTATACTTTTTACTCAAAATAAATGGCCTAAAAGTCACAAATTTGCCATAAGTAACTTTTGATTTCTTCAAAAAATATGGCTTCTCTTTTGGTAATATCTCAACATTTCTGGAAATCGTCAAGTTTTATCATTGTTACTTTTCTAAATCAACTTGAATTTTACTCTGTTTGGCTTAACATTGTGTTAGCCAACTGCTTATTCTTTTCTGCAAATTACACTACAAAGATTTCTTATTATCATTTTCAGTAAAATACTGTAACTTGACTAGAAAAAAAATCACAAAAGTGGTGACAATACTAATCATTAATTTAAGAAAATTAAAAAAAAGAAAAAGATACCGTATATTTTGACAAAACAATTTGCTGGTATTAACTTATAAATAAAATAAATAAATGAAAAGTTTTAATAAAACGCATGTGAAAAGAATTTGCTTTTTTATGTTTGAGAAAGTTTTTTTTTTTTTTTTTTTTTTTTTTTTTGAGCGTGTTTCATACTATTAATTTATCAATGTTTTCTAAACGATATTCCAATTTTACTAATGAGATGAATACATTCTTCGATAAAATAAGAGTAACATTTTAATTATGCATCTTGTGAAATAAATAAAATAACCTATCTATGTAAATTCAAAATACATTATACAGGAATTCTGAAAAAGTACTTTATCTTTGACTTGACTTTTTAAATGTAAACTGTTTATGATGGAAATAAAATTCCATTATATTTTATCTTTTGAATGGCTTTCAACCTTCTAAGTGTTTTTAAGAAAAACAAACATATTTCTCCTTCTATTATTATGCGCATCTTTTTGAACTAGAGAAAATTGCTTTCTGTTGCAAAATGCGAATTTCGCTTTCTCTTAAATCAAGACTACTACATAAAAGAACAACATTTCTAACTGCAACTACATGCACTAAAATGATCTAATTTTGAAAAAGAACTTTTCCTTATTTCCTTTGAAAATTTCATTGATTTAGAAAAGCATATTAAATGAATGAATATTGATGTTTTAAAATTTTTCGAATATCTCTAAAGAAATTCGACGAATTTAATATACGTATTGTTCGGAAATTTCAAATAAACAATTTCTGTTAAATTCTAAAGAGAGTAAATGATATTTTCTGAAATAGACATGAATAAATTGTGAAATAATTATACAGAAAAAATATTCAGAGTAAATTGAAAATCACATCAAAGACATTTTTTACGAAGATAATAAATCAAATTTTTAAATAACTTTGAAAATATTTTGATCAAAAAATACTAAAGTTTCCTAAAGCACATTTGTTAAATGGTGATGCTATAAAATAAATATTTTCTTACTGTAAAGAATAACAAAACAATATTAATGAACGAAAACTCTTTCGTATTGTTACCTTTCCTATTATATTAAACATGACTTAAACTATATTGTCAAATTCACTGCTTAACGGTCAATCTGTCTGCACAAGAAATGAGACAATATTATTTAAATTATACGATTCAAAATTTCTCAAGAAATAAAAATAATGAGTTAAGTACTTTCAAATATTCGAATTTGATTTGAAGCAAAATAAGCGTTCATATTCTCTGTATAAAATCAATTTTGATATAGTAACGATTTAACCAAAAACACATGTTTATAAATAAAAATTTGATAAAAAAAAATTGATTTCAGCAAATAAAAAAGGGCTTTTGCAACTTTTCTTTCAACTATAACCCTTGTATTTTTTACTAAAATAATTATGTAGCTAACTGCTTGTTAATCAGTTTGTATACTTCCTTGAACGAAGTAAATGTCGTATTTCGTGGTCGCGAAAACCAAAACGTATGTATAACTCAGAAAGAGTTAATCCCAGAATACTGAAGTTTTGTATTTGGCTGTTGTACACTGGTGTTCAAAATTAAAGCAATAACCTGTTTTCTCGTTTTGTTCCTTTGTGCATAACTTTAAAACAAATAAACATATGACCATAAAATGTGAATGGCGGGTTCATTATCATATCATTAATAAAAGTTACGCGCAAAAGAAGAAAACGAGAAAACAGGTTGTTATGCTTTAGCTTTTAACATCAGTGTAAAATCTATCTGTGCGTCTCACTTATTTGTCTCTTCAGAACTTTCAGTTTTAGATAGAGTATACAACAATAAATCTAATAAACGATTATTACAGTGAAATTTAGAATACAGAACTTAAATAACGTCTATTTATGCATTTTCCTTTTTGGTCACCGTATGACCTACCATTTTAAAGTCAAAAAATAAATAATTTTTCAGTTATTTAAAATGTATGCATAGATTGAAGTAAAAAGAAATTCTATGACGTTCACGTCCAATTTTTTTAGTTTTTAGTTTCATTTTTCATGAAATAAAACATATTTATTTTAAAATTCATGTAAGATTTAATTTGTTTTCAAAAAATATAAAACCAGCATTTTGCAAAGCAATGTTTCCTGTGAATACAATTTCAAGATGTTATAAAATAAAAAATAAAACGAACATGCATTTAGTTTACTTTATGATTAGCTTATTTATTTGCTTCTTTTTCTTCTCTTTTCTCTTTCTTTTTTTTTTTTTCATACACCTGCTCATAACGTTTATCTATTACAGGCATCTGATGTACTAGAAGAAATGGCAAAATCATTTATATTTCTGCGTACCAATCTACATGTACTCTTTAAACTTCAAACAAGCTGGATGAATTTCTTAAAAGCTGGCTGACATATCCTTTTTAACCATAAAAATATTATGCTGAAAGAAAAATTGACAGAAAAGGGAAATACAAAGATATAGTTTAGTTTCTTCAATTGAAACTATGATTTATATCCTTAAACAATTGTAAATTTAAATGTATGTTTCATTGAGATAGAAGAACATTTTAATTTCGTTTTATTCTATTTTATTTCTGAAATTATTTTTTAAGAAATCGCAATAAACAGTACTATATATATTACCTTGTCAAGGACGAGAATAAAGAAAATATTAATTAGAATATAATTGATTTCTGCTTTGTATTTAAAAAAGATATAATTTAAAATTTGTATTATGAAAACATTATAAACAGTTAAAATATTTCAAAACCTTGTATTATTATAAATGTGTAGCGTAAGGCCATAAGCACTTATTTTGTTAAATTAATTCTTCTTCTTTATTTAACTAATGATAAAATCACTTAAAACGTTAAACTGGTATTTAATGAAGTATTACAAAAATGGAAAAAGAAAAATAAATTAAAAAAAATTCCTTCATTTATGTTTATTAATGAATGTAAACATAATAATTAAAATTTAAACATTATAATGCCAGAATATTTTTTATGACGTAATAAATGTCCTTCTTAATTTAAATTTATTTTTCAATTAGATAAAAGAACATTTTAAATCATTATTTTCCCCCCTTGTTATAAAAAACACTTTTACTCACTTTTAATAAGTTTTTTTCTCGACTTGTTTATCTTGTAAGTCAGACTTGTTTAGTTTTTCTAGAGAGAATTTTACGGATAAAAAGTACCTAACGAAAAAGCGAATCGTATTTATGGTTGAATTCTTCTGAAAACTTGCATCTTATTTCTTTTTAAATCTTAACGAGATTTAAATAATTAATCATAATTTAAACATGATATATATATATATATATATATATATATATATAACTAGACTATATAAATATATTTTTTCGTTTATGAAAGGGTATGTAATTACTGTATTTTATAAAATAAATTAATTAAGAATTACGTAAATGTATATCTTAAATCGTTACTTTTAATGATAGGTATAATTTGAAAGGCGTATTAAAAGAAAAAAAAAACGAATTTAAAGCATAATAATAGATATACTTTTGCATTTTGTTAATAATGTTACTTTCTTGTAAGTTCAAGTTTTGCAATTTTGAAGAACATTTACATTTTCTTTTTAGTACTGTAGTTCTAGTACAATTTTTGACAAAACGTTTATATTTTAAAATATATGATAAAAATGTGTTACATAATAATATTACAAACGTTTAAAAAACATTTATTACAATTATTACGTTAGGGAAAAAGGAATAAATTGATAAATATTTTAATTTAATGAGATTTGCTCTCTATTTGCTCTCTATGTATTTGCAAAAATTGTACTATACAAAGACGATTTTACTGTTGGGTTTTTTCAATGGATAGTTATAAAGAAAAGTTACAATTGAAAAGTACATATATTGTTCAGATTCTCTTGTTTGGAGCTTACCTGGTGTAGTTTGAAATGCTAGATTTTAGCAAAATATGCTCTTATTTAATAACTATGAATTAATTATACTATTATTCTCTTATTTAATATGTTTCCAAGCTATTAAAAATGGGTCCTATTTTTAAATTATAAATTGAGCATAATAGTGTATGTTTGACTTTCTTTATCTTCTGTATCATTTAATCTTTCCCATTTAATATGAATAAGAATTAATATTTTTAAACTTTCGATTTACAAAGATTTGTTTCAATAAAGAATTATTTTAAATAGGTTTTCAGAACAAGATTTCAGATTACAATGTTCATAGCTGTAACATTCTTAAAGGAAATTAGTTTGTGAATGTGTCTTAGAATTTATTTATAGGCATTAAACATAACATATTAAAATATGCCGGATGATACAGAAACAAAAGAGAAAAATGAGAAATGATTCATTCGCAAACAGATAAAGGTAAAAAGACACTATTAATTTTCGTTCAGCAATTTTTATTGAGTCTTTCGAATGTATTTATTTATTTATTTTAAGAAAGTACTACCTATAGCTCTAACAAAATATATTTAATTTCTTGATGCATGACTTAATCGACATTATTATCTACAACCATTTTGCACATCTCAACGAATAAAAAGATGGTTTTGACTCAAAAACATTAACAATTTGAGGAAGTATTGTAGCGACTTTAAAAGCTGATAATCAGATGGAAAAGGGTTTGGGTGAGACAAAATTTCCCTAGACAACTGTCTAATTTACTGCTGAGTTTGCCTTGTTGCAGGGTGCTTGGATTGTCCTATGGCAGGATAACATTATTTTCTGTTAACAATTATGGAATGTTTACTTTTAAAGATTGATGTAGGTACTCTAGTTGTAATCAATAGCGATAAGTACCTAAGTTTTAACAGTTTTGGTTACTTCATAATGCATTATTTATGATATGTTCAGAACTGCCAACCTAATCCGGCAAATTGTTAGTACCGCCCCTTTTTCTACACCACTTAATTTTTAGAGTATTTGTTTTCTTCATTCATCGTAAATATATTTCAAGAGAATTACTCTAAAAAATTAAGTGGTGTAGGAAAAGGGGAGGTACTAACAATTTGCCGGATTTGGTTGGCAGCTCTGTATGTTCTACCAAACACTCAATAACACCTTTTCTTAGGTGGAGATCAAGTTTCGATAATTCAACAGACATTTTATCAGAAGAAAACCAAAAAATTTTGTGCTAAGGATCAACATAAAAAGTCCATATTTTATATCCTGTAACAATTCAATAAAGAAATGATTCCTTGCATTTGTCTAAGAATGAAAGAGTTGCTGATTTCTAAATGCTGGTGCTTGTTGTTATCTGAAATCTAAAGTGATACTCAAATTTCTTTTTTCTTCATCTTACCTGTTGATTGAGGTTCTTGTGCACGATAGATTTGGATGACTGGGGTTGAAGCACTGATTTGTCAATAGTTAGATGGGGATCTGCTTTAATGTCTTGCTCCAACATGCTATTGCTCAGCTCCATGAGTCCTTCGGAATAATGAGAATTTGGCAGTTCAAATACGCCGGACATGAATTTTGAAAATCCATTGCAGTCATTTACAAGCCGCCAAGGCATCTCAATAAACACTGTTGGCGTTTTTAGTTATTGTTAATGCTTCTTTTTTTTTTTGTTGTTGTTGTTAATTTCATACTTTATGTAATGGTGTGCGCAATATATGTTTTTTTAGATTTTTAGTCATTTCCATTACGAACCTGAAATTAAAATACTTTATTGCTGATTTAAATATTTAAAGCTCAGTCGAAAATTCACCTAAAAGTTAGGAGAAAACACTTAAAAAGATTTAAAAGAAAATACTTAAGAGTTAAAAACAAACAAAAAAAAAAAAAAAAAAATATTTTTTTTTTTCGAAAGATCTAATAAAATACACTGGTTTCAAAAAGTTAACTAACAGCATGATGTTTTTTTCTTTTTTGCCAAAAATTTTAAAACAAATGAACTTATGAGCATAAAATTTGAATGATATGTTCATTATTTAATAACTATTTAGGTTTTTTAACAAAGATATATACATACGAACATTTGGACACGATTTTTCTTTATAATATTTTGTATTCAAATTTTTATTATTCGGACGATGTTCATAGTATATAATTTAATAGTTATATTTTTTGTAAAAATCTGCATGGGAAAAATGGAAAAGGGAATAAAGGTAGATAAAGCCAGTTATAATTTAACATTTTAAGGGTATGTGCATATTTGCCTAATTTCTATCATGCATTCGCAGTGTTATCTTTCATTAAGTTCGCTTTTCTAAAATCATTAATTTTTATTTTCATTTTTCAAAAACAGAGATTTATGATTAATTAGGTTCATATCAGTTCACAAATTATTATCTATTTCAAAGAAATGTAAAATTAGATTAAAGATTTGATAAAGAATATTCCTTCCAAATTTCTTGTAAGCGGATTTTTTATTTTATTTATTTATTATTATTATTATTTTTTTTTTAATCTTTGCCTAATTTTCGGAAACAAGTGTACAATAGAATAACTTTAATGTTGCTTCAGTTCTGAGCAATGAAAATTATACACTGAAAAATTAAAATTACAAATTCCGTTAAGTTACTGCATTAATTCTGTAAATTACCGATAAATGCGATTGAATGATTCAAGAGTTTGCAGTTGAACGAGCCATGAATTGTTTTAGAATTCATGCATGAAATTTACTACGATTCTTAATAATGAAAAAATAAAAATTATGCGAATTTAAAACATTTAAGTAATTTTAAATAAGTTTTAAAAGACTTTATCACTCAAAGAAAAAATATAATATTAATTTCGACTACGTTATACATATATCATTGCTGCTTTCATCAACTGAAAAATATATGTTATTGCTACACCGCTATTAAGTAACATAAACTTGCTTTAAATTTCCCTATGCGCATAAATAAAAGGGGAAGGGGTGACAATTCACATACATAAGATTATATAAAAAAGAGAACCTACAATGTATATTTATAAGGGATACAATAAACACACATACACAACGATTTTTAAAAATATGAGATACTATGCAGCTCAAAAAATAAATGTCTAACATTACTTAAACCTCTGAATATAGCATTTATGATTCTCTAAGAAATAAGTATTCCAGATTAATTAATAAACATAAAATTTACACACAGAAAAATGAAAAATCGAAACTTGTCAAGAGACGTGCCATCTTTGTGACACTAAACGTTTGTCAAGTACATTGACAAATTTGCACAAAATTACGCAAAATTTTAAACATTCACAACACTACCTGACAATCCCATTTAGTCATGAGACACAAAAGTCGTTTTATTTTACCATGTATCTTTAATGTGCTTCGTCTGATGATTCGTTTTGGCTCTAAAACTTGTCAGATGACTAACTTCCCAGGTACAGTTTTCATTTTCCTCAAATTTGACCGGTTAGTCAGATGAGAGAATAAAAATAAATTATTTCTATTTTGTCAATTGACTAAGAAAAATTTGTTTGGCTAGTCCAAAAGCTGAGCATTATTTTTTTTTTTTTCCTTTTTTCCTTTCTTTCTTTCTTTCTTTCTTTTTTTTTTTTTTTTGTTATTTGTTTATTTATTTTTTGTCTCCTTCTGACAACTTGAGTTAGTCAACCAAAATCGAAAAATAAACCCATCGAATTTCACGGGAAAGTGTCAGTTTCATTAATTCTGAAAAAGAAAATTTCGCTTAAAGTTATTTGCGAAACGCATATTTTTTATAAGAACTTTGTGTCATGCTAATCCCAGTTTTTGTATTTTTAAATCTAATAAACCATTTTCTAAGTATGATATGAAACTATAGCAAAGGAGCACGGCAATTTTTAATAACAGATAGAAAAAGAGTTTTTTTTTTTAATTAAAACAAACATTTAATTTTTTACCCCAACTAAAATTAAAAAGACTGAAATCTGTATTCCATGCACGAAAACTTAAATAGAAATATCTTTCCACTGAGAAATGACACTAAGCGGCAAAATTTGTTCCAATGTATTAAAAAAAAAAAAAAAAAAAAAAAAAACCTGTGTTACTTAGATAAGATATTTTTAAGTATAAGTAAAATTTTGTGACCCCCCCCCCCCCCCATCTCCCAGAAATTGAGCCAGGCCCAGTCTAGTTCGAGTAATAAATTAAAATAAATATATAAAAAAAAAAATTAAACCCAACAAAACTTATAAAGTTCATCTTAATGTTTATAAATACTGCGTTATACACGTGTAAGTATACGCTCTCTAGTACCCGTTGCTGTAGCCGAAAATATAGTTTTAAAAGTTAAAATACTCAACGATGTGTTTATGTAGCTTATAGTATGTGTTTCGTCTGCTTGTTTTAGGATTTTCTGATAAGGAAAAAAAAATCATTTTCAGATTTTTTCAACTTTTCCTCGCTTAATTATGCCCACCAGCGGCCGATCGGTTCTGCGCTGAAAGCCGGTAGATGGGAGGTGCCGGGTTCGATCCCAGTTCGAACTCATCGACCTAGCCGTTCGGAGTTTTCCATGGTTTCCCCCCGAAACTCGCGTAAATTTGAGCTAGGACCCCTTAGAAAGACCCCCCCCCATGGACGGCATTCCCCTTGTATGCCTAGGACACATACGGAGTCAATCGGCCTTAAATCCTACAGCCAACCAACCAACCAACCTTACTTAATAACTTTTCATTCATTTTAATTACATATTTTAAAAAGTGTGTTTCTGCTAAAAAAAAAAAAAAAAAATCTGTAAAAAATATGATACAAATATTTAGAAGGATACATACGCTGTGGTAGTTAGACTTTAATGTTTTATAATTAGAAATTAAGCCTTGATGCTAGCAGTATTTGAAGAAGTATTGTTTCTACATATAATGATCAATAAATAGCGTCGTTTAACTGTGATTTTCTTTTTTAATTAGAGTTATATTTTGTTAAGATTCCTGTACATTTAATAATATTAACCCCGATCAGGTTATAGTGGGTCATTGGATACCCGAGCTATTTTTCTTATTTTTCATCCGTCAGAATCCACGTATAAAAGAAATACCTATCTACCGTGTCCATGACTTTTTTCGTAAAAATACCATTCTTAAACTTTATTATGCAATTTGAATTTTTCAAATATCTCAATTTGTTCAAAAGTTATAAATTTTTAGTAGATGCCTGAATTTTATAGAAACGAGTGTATTTCTGATAAAATATGAAATATTTGTTAAAATTTATTTTGCAATATTCATTGTCTGCCCTTAAATTAGAAGTATTCAAGAATTTTATCACATTTTCTTTCATTACAATTTACGTGTTCTAACATTGCCCGGGTTCTTCAGCAACCTATGATAAACTGACAAGATGCCGAAACATACGATAACCTGATCGGGTTAATTTCTATTCTCAACTTGTTCTTCTGTAAATGCCTTAATTACAGTATCTCCTCCTCGTTTGAATTTTTCATAAGCTTTCTACTGAAAGAAACAAACTGAAGAGCAAAAAGTTCATATTAGTGGTTTAGGATTGTGCAAAATTTAATCTTATGAATTTTCAATAAATTTGTTTGAATCTAAATGAAGTTTCAAAGTGTGGTGTTTAATAAATTAATAGTTATGTTTTTTTTTTTTTTTAATGAGACACAACTGAAATTCTGTTTGTATTTTTATTTAGTATCTGCAATATTTATTAGAATGTAAGTAGTAGAGTAGCATCGTCTATTAATAAATAGTATGTATTATATAATGTTTATATATTTTTTAATAGGGCATGCTTGTGTATTAAACAAGAAAAAAGATCGAAATCACCCAAAAGAACCAGAAGATCGAATATAAATGCCAAGTGCAAAAACTTAATGTCAAATGAAGCTAATATAAATCAATGTGGAGTTTATAATTTAATCTCTAATTATGTATGCGTAGTAAATAATTGAAAATAGTATGCTTAATAAATAAATATGTTGTAAATATTTTCTTTTGTTATATTGGATGAGTTCTTGATAAAATATTCAAAAGTATTTTTTCTTCTTCTTAATGTATATATATATGTTGTTTAGAAACTTTTTTAATTTTAAGATTCTTTCCCTATGCTTTTGAATTCCCCTAAACAAAAGTTTTTCTAGGAATAAGTTCACTCACAAAAGTTTTAGGTGTGTAGAAAGAAAATTAAAAAAATTCATGTTGAATTAAAAATGGGGGAGGGGGAATCTTTTTGCAAAGAGTCTTATATCCCATTAGAAATATTAAAATTTTATTTTTTAAATATATTTTGTTCCTGTTTTATTCTGAATAATTTCATGTTCAGTTTTACAGTCTCATATTTTCTCATACTTAAATAATATAATGGCATTGATTTCATATCTGAATTTCCAGATTTCGCAAGCTTTTTTATAAATCCTAATTCAAGATTCAGTCAAACAAAATTTTGAAAGTAAAAATATTACATATTCTTTAACAAATAAAAATCTTCAAAACTCCATTTATGAATTTTCTGTATTATTTGATATAAATTCTCTCTGAAGTAAAAAAAGTTACACAAATAAAAGAATAACTTTATAAAGTACTATAGTAAAAGTTAGAAAAAAATATCTTGAATACAGTAGTATCTCATGTTAACTCTAGGAATTGGTAACTATCTTTGTAGACGACAAACTACTAAACAAATGTTTATGTATGTTTATGCATTTGAAATATGAAGATTTTTTTTTATCAATGCTATATTAAGCATAAATAAGTTTTATTTTCGTGATGAAAGCCTTAATTTGATGAAAAAATGTCATACATCTAAACGTAACTCTAGGTTCTAAATACAAATGTTATGAACTATAGCTGCCACATAATTGCCACCTTTTATATAGTTATTTCTTGCCACTAAAGTTTTGACTTATTTAATAAATGAGAAATTTTTGTTAAATTTTAGTGGTAAATGAAAGTTTAAAAATGCTAGAAAAGAATATTTCTAAATATCAATTTTCTAAAAATTTGATTAGTAATCATATTATTGGTGATTACTCATATTGTTACATTTGAGAGGCTACGTTCATGAAGAGACAAGCTAATGTTAATCCATGGCAGCAGGTTCTTGGAACATTTTTTAATTGCATAATATTTTCAATTTCATGTGCAGTTTTTTTTTTTTTTTTTTTTACCTCAGAACAGAAAAACTATAACCAAAATTGAAAAACAGTGCAATCAAATAATTTATCAAGCATACGAACTCGTGGGATTAACAGCTTGTGAGTTTCTTTTATGATATGAGCATAGTCACTTAGCCCCCCCCCCCCTCATCAGTCAGCTCTATGATTTCTTTCATAAATTCTAATCCTATGGTTGTGGAATGCTATCGCAATCTCAAAAACTATCTCCTCAATGAATGCATATTGTTAACTATACTTTCTGTGACATCTTAAAGGGTGTTTTTTTTTTTTTTTTTTTTTTTTTTTTTTTTAATATTTCTAAAACATACACTTAATTTTGTATTTGATGTATTAAAATTACCGAAGTTAACGATTTTAACAATTCAAATAAAAATGTACATTTTGGAAATATTTTGCAATGATGAGACTATAAGAGACATGGTTTAAGAAGAGTATGCAGATTAACAGTTAAAAATATTCATTTTTGAATATTATAGACATAGTTTGAAAATACAAAAGCATTTACGTTCAGGTTTACCATTATAGTAAACAAAATCGGAAAGCTGATAAAAGGCTTTAATAATATTGACCTCTATTGGAAATCTATCTGTAATATTCATACAAATTCTATTTTTTTTTCAGGGGGGGGGGGGGGTAGAAAATTTTGCATATAATCATATACTTGTAAAACAGAGAATTGTATATTTTTTTATACGTAATCCTTTTTTTTAAGGAGACGTGGTACTTTTTACAGCAGTACTGCTGTAGGTGTCAGATAAAATCTTATATTCCCACTTAATATTTATAAATGGAACTACATTAGGCTTGTTCAATGAAATATATATTCAGGCAAAAGTTCTTATTGCTTTTTATGCTTTTTTCCCCCCAAGATTCGAAATATTTAAATTGAGTTTTCTCAGTTTAAATTTTTTTTTTCATGAATTCATGATCTTCAAATGCTAAAATTTCTATAGATATTAAAAAAAAAAAAAAAAAAAAAAAAAGATTTAATTTTTTAAAATATATATTTAATAGAACCTATTTAAAAGAATTAAGTATGAGTTTTGCAATATCTTTAAAATAAAAAATATTAAAAATAAAATATAACAAAAATCTGTTTTTTTTTTTTTTTTTTTTTTTTTTTCTTCTTTCCCTGAAATTTTTACATAGACATTCACTTTCTATTTTTTATCACGAAGACTAATCAATAAATTTCAAAATCATTCTTAACTCTTTTAAGTACGTTCTGTTAAACGTTAAAAGAATTAAGTCTCTTCTTAAATATGTGAAGCAGTTTTAGCATTTTGAAAATCATAAATTTGTCATAAAACGAAAACTGAGAAAACGCAATTTAAAAATTTCATAGCTGTAAAAAATATATCAAAAACCATAAGAATTGTTACCTATTTCATTGAATAAACAGACGTAATATAGTTCCCTTAATAAATAATAAACTTTTATATCAAACATAGTTTAGTGCTGCCGTAAAAGATACAAAACTCCCTTAATTTGACGAGCATTAGTACTTTTTTTTTTTTTTTTTTTTTTTTTTTTTTAACATACTGAACAGCCTTCTAATTTTACGGGCAATACTATTTTAACACACAAGGTTCTATTTTAATTTTACGGGCAACACTACTATTTTAACATACCAAGATGCCTTCTAATTTTACAGGCAGTGCTACTATTTTAATATACCGAGCTCTCTTTTAATTTTACGGGCAATACTACTTTTATTACAGGTTGGCTGTATGTTTCATCGCAACGTAAAATTACTGGCGATACGTCATTCATCCTCTAAATGTTTTTTTACGGGCTTTGTCTGGAATCTCTGCTGCCGGGCTTTGCCCGTAATTTTACTGCAGCATTTTTTACAGTGTACATAGTCATAATTTTACATATTTTTATACTACTTGATTGTTAATTAAAGAATTTATTTTTTGAAAACATGTAAGTTAAAAACGGAATAATAATAATAAAAAAAAATCACATTAGCTTTAAATTGCAAAAAATCAGCTTTAAATTGCTGAAATGTTAAAAAAAAAAAAAAAAAAAAAAAAAAAACACAAAAATTGCTTTGTTTTTTATAGTTTTATTTGAGTATATTTCAATAAATAAATAGTTTATTAGTTTATAGTTTAATGTGTTTATATTTTAATTCTAAATTAAATCTATTGTATTTCTATTTTGTAATTTAATTCGCTAATTCGATCGTCGTTTATTTTCACTAGCGTACAAATTGCATTTTGTATGTAATTACGTCGTAAAAATTAATTTTTAATAAATCTCTAAAATCCGAAAAATTCCGAAATCCGGAATCACCGCGGTCCCGCCGATTCCGGATTTTCGAGGTTCAACTGTACATATATATTGGATTAATCTTCCTCTTCAAGTATTATTAGACAGCTAGTCAAATAAAGACTAATTTCCCTTTTCATATGTTATCAGACATGCTAGTCAGGCAAATAGCCTTGATTAACATGCCTCTTCAAATATTCATTAAAAACTGACTCGCTTGCTTAGTCAGATACCTGGTGGCTGCTGACTAACCATCTGAATCAAGTGTAGATTCTGACTAACTTGCCTTGTCTGGTTAAAGTGGTTGATGTGGTTGATGACTAATCTTACTGGTCAGATAGTTTTGATTGTGGACTAGCCATCTTTGTTTGATAATATTAACCTTCCTAGTCTGGAGTAGTGTTTTGATGACTAGTTCAGCAAGTGCACTTTTTAGTTTTTGAGACTAGTTCAGCAAGTACACTTTTCAGTTTTGATGACTAGTTCAGCCAGTACACTTTTCAATTTTGGTGACTAGTTCAACAGGTACACTTTTCAGATTTGGTGACTAGTTCAGCAAGTACACTTTTTGGCTAGTCAGCTTTTTTGGTTAGTCAGTTCTGTATTGTCAGTTGAGCATTTTGCCAGGTCACTGTGACCAACTTATTTTTCTGTGTGTACGCTTAAAATTAATCTTATGTTGAGTGTATGATAAAAGTAATATAGTAAAGTGAATGCAAAATAATTGTTAATATATATATATATATATATATATATATATACATATATTACTGCTGCAGCAATTTTACAGAATAGTTATTTACCAAATATATTACTTCTTTTCGCTTCAAAAAGTTTCGACAATTTAAAGTAACTCTATGACAGATGGCCATAGTTTTTAAAGATTGAAATAAAAATTCTTAGAATGCAAATACAAAAAATATATATGCGTATTTAAAACTCTTATCCCTATACTCATAATATTTTTGGCAAAAAATAATTGAATATTGAGAACAAAAAGTGAGAAACATAGTTCGAAATTAAAATGGCAAATTTAAATGCCGTTTCAATCTTTTTTCCACTACATCAAGCTTAACTTCATATGTAACTGTAAGATATTGACATATATTGTGCTGCATTTCAAGAACAAGATTATAAAAATGATTTCGTGATGATGCTTTGTTAATCAAAGCGAAAAGCTTTGAAAGAATGTATTTTTATTGTAAATACGTTTTTAATTAAATGTAATCTATTTATATCAACGTGTTTTAAAGTGTCTTCTAACACATTATATAATACCGGAGGATTCAAAACAGATGATACAGCGGTTATTTCGTAAACTAAGAAAGATAGAAACATACTTCCAAATATAAAATTGGTGCAAATTAAGAGTAGATTTCAGATATGGCATTTTTTTATACAAGGGGTTGTATACATATTGAAATACGAAATTAAATTTTCATACTGCCCCTTTTATCATATAACTTACAGTAAGAAAAATATTCTCCTCTGTTTAAGAAGGAAAAAAAAATTCGTCTTTCAATGTGAAAATTTCGCTGAGTTATTGCACTTTTTTTTTTTTTTTTGAATAATTTTGATCAACTATCATAAGCGTTTCATCCCACAAAAACTAATAATAATTTGGCTTCTGATGAATAAAATTTAAATGGGTGGGGAAACTGGTATAACACTTAATTTCAAGTTGTTCAGGTAAATAAAAAAAAGAACGGAAAATCATTCGGTACGCATTGATTATTAACGCTTTCCAACTGTACGTACTTGTTCCATCGTATAATTTTCAATATTTTTCTCTTACGTTATTACACAATGGACAGACAGAAAGATTGAAAGGCATACAGATACACTATTTGAATTCATAATCACTCTTTTTTGGAAAGTTTTAAAAATGCATAACGAAAAAGAAAATGCAGCCCTCAGATTCTAACTGCAGCCCTTAATGTATCTGAATATTTTCGTGTAGCCCTGTAAATCTGAAGGTTCACCATATTATATTCTATACAAAACATTATTTTAGAATATTAACAATAATTCTGAATTTTTTTTTTTTACTTTTTACAGAAGAAAGTTATTTAAATGTGATTTATAAAAATTTCTGTCCCAAAACGCAATGCATTCGCATTTTTTGGGCGTTCCTGAACACAAACTACTTGTAGAGGACCTATTAATGCCATTTTAAATGGGGAAAATTCCATAGTAAACCTGAATAACATATATCATTTTTTAAAAATTCTGAAAATATTTACGGACGCTGGGGGCAGGCAGACGGACAGATAGACAGATGGACAATCAGACAGACAAGTCCGCAAATCATATGAAATCATATTCACAGTTAAAAATTGTTAGAAAATATTAAAATCACTTACTGTAAACGAAAATGCAATTCCAGCAATTCCAATAATAACCCTTAACGTAACTGAATATTTTTGTGGGTCCTGTAAATCTAATGCTAATCGTACACTATAGAAAACATTCCTTTGTGCATATTAATAAAATATTTCAATTTCATTAACATTTACGCAAATTAATTAAAATTTGGTTTATAGAAATATTTCTCATAGAACGCAATGCTGTGGAAAACTTTCGGGTGCCCCCGTATACAAACCAGAAGTGGTATTTACTCCGTTTTCTATAGAAAATATCCGATAGTGAACTTGAATAACAAATTTCAATATTATTAATGTTTGCGTAAATTAAACGTATTAAAGTATTTTTATAGAAATACTTCTCATGGAACGCAATGCTTTGGAATACTTTCGGGTGTCCCTGTACACAAGCTAGCCGAGGTATTCACTCCATTTTCAATAAGGAACATCCGATAATGAACTCAAATAACATGTATCAGTTTCAAGAAATTCGATGAATATTCACGGGAGTTAGAGCACAAACAGACAGAAAGACGAATAGGAAGGCAGACAAACCGAAGTCATTAACACTTTTCAAACTTGTAGGAAAGTGTTAAACAGCCAAAGTCATTAAAACTTTTCAACCGAGTTGGAAAGTGTCAAAAAAAAAATAAAAATAAAAAAAAAAATAAATAAACTGTGAAAATTTCACACGGTTTTGCTAGTCTTTTAATATTCTTCCTCTCTTAACGTGTTTTAATTTGCAGGTGACCCCATAAGTAATTCGACAATTAGATTTGTTAACAATACAGAATAATATAAATTTGCGTTAGGTTCTTAAAACTGTTGATTTCACGTGTTTGAATGATTTTAGTTGCTATTTTAAAATAAAGGATCTTTTTTAAATATTTATTATCTCATAGATAACCCTCTAAAGTGAGCACTTTGGTGTCGAAAAATGCATGCCAAAACTGAAAATAAAGTGTTATAAGTCATCATTTAGAAATTGCAATAACTCACCGAGATTTTCACTTAGAGAGATGATTTTTTTTTTCTTCTTAGAGCGAGGAAAATATAAGTCATATGATAGGAGGAACCGCATAAAAATTAAATTTCATATTTCAATATGTGTACAGCCCCTTATACAAAAAAAAAAAAAAAAAAAAAAAATGAATTTTGAATATCATATATTTGAAAAACATTATATCTCAAAATATTTGAAAGCCATATTTCTTAATTTGCACCAATTTTGTAATTGGAAGTATGCTTATATCTTTCTTAGTTTACGAGATAGTCGCTGTATCATCTATTTTGAATCACCCGGTATATTATACACGTGTTTCAATCATACTTTCTCTCTGAGAGATGATGTCTTTATTCGGATTATTTCGCATACAACATTTGGGAACAATATTCGGATTAAAAGGATAAATCCCCGTTGCTTTGCAAACTAAAATTGCGTTTTTTTTTTTTTTTTTTTTGAGTTGCTGATTTTTTCGAGGATATATTAACTAGTTCTCCAAACTGCGGTCTTGTAATGCGACATCGAGGATGCGTTTTTAGCCAATTTCAATATGCGTTAGAAAAACTTTTTTTTAATCACTTAAACACGGCTACGTCCTGAGGTTGAAGATAGTGTGTTGTAGGTGTAGTATGAAGTAGGAGCAAAAGTACAATATTGTATGAATCAGCAAATGCCAACATTTCTACTGAAGTAGTGTGGTAGGTGTGACCATCAAATATCAGCAAATTTTTGTTTTTGAGCCACTGAAAAATAATAATAAACTTTTAATTTATGCAAACTTTTGAGACATATAAACAACTGTTCCAGGTGGTATTTCACCTTCATATTCCCCCCCCTTTTTTTTTTTTTTTTTTTTTTAGCTTTTATCGCACAAACTGGTGTGAGAAAGTAAACAGCGTTGCAACAAGCTATAACAGTGGTTGATGCGCTTTCTTCAACAATGTTAATGTGGAAATCGCTTAGCGGCCATAACTAAGCCATATCAGTTGCTCAACTGCAATTAAAAATGTCCGAGTGTTTATGAAACAACTCATTTTCTTCCAAAGTATCATGGTCATGGAGTAGTTTGAAGTACGCATCTATTTCCTCACTATTCATAGATTCATTTCTCGCCAACGACACACCTTTAGCTGTAATGAATGATATATCAGAATGAAGACTTAAGAATAGAATTAGCCAAACAGATCCAGGCTTCTCACTTGCATCATTAAAATGGTGCTTTGTGTTCACATTTTTGGCAAATTCAAAAGCAAGAATTCTCACAACATAACGAGTAAATAAGAATCCTTGTTTCTGCATTCGTTTAATGCGTTTCATTAATCTTTCTTCGATTTCTTTTCCAACCATGACCAGGGTCCATGCTGCCTTTGTTAGATTTATTGGTCTTCAATCGGCGCTTCAAAGTCACGAGTGGAATGAGAAATGCTTCAGACGCTTCTTTCAAGGAGTATGATAACGTTTGTACAGCCGACATTGGCTTAAAGAAATCAATTTTACCTTCAAGTCCCTCGGTTTGAATGAGATTTTCTTATGCATTTATTCAACATCTTGAAAACTGGAAAAATAAATACATCGTTAGGATCTATTATATTATATTTAAATATTTATATTACTTAAAATTTAAACAATTATATAAATTAATATAATTATAAACATAAAAGTTACATTTTAAATATAATTATATTTACTTAAAATCCTCATTCCATATAATTTCGAAATATTGATTGAAGATTTTCATCGCTCCTCAATTTGATTTAGCCATGTCTATCTTGAAATTGAAGGACAGGTAGCCACTCAATTTAAAGCATCTCTCCGCCATTGTGCGTCTTTGTTTTAGGCTTAGAAGTAAAGATTGGATTATAAACATGTCTTCAGAGTCCATATAGTAAAAAAAAAAAATAAATAAATAAATAAATGAAACGTACGTATTGCAAAACATTCACATACCTAATTCAGCAAAAATATTCAACAGTCAAAATTAAATAAACATTAAAATTTCCCTTATGTTTTATAATAGACAAAGGTGCATGTCACAATGAATGAACTCGTTGAACTATTTCCTACGAACAAAGTATATGCAGCATATGATGAAGTTTTGGAAATATTTCGACTAGCCGTCGACTTATTTACAGCTATTCTATATAGCCATCTATCCTAGAGTTATCCTAGAACAAAGTACATGTGCAAACAGAGGGATTTAAATAAAATAAAAGATGTCAGTAAGATAAGTAAAATTCCCAATTATTAGCATAACAGTAGATAATGGTTGAAAAAAATCAACCAGTTACTTTCATTTTATGATAAACTTACTTTCAGTTTAACATTCATTACTTTTATTTTAACTTTTCATTTAACTTTTTATTAACTTTTCATTTTACTTTCATTTTAACATTCAACCAGTTACTTTCCAGTATGATATTCATACTGGCATTAAATGACATTTAATGAGAGAGTGATAAATATTTTATCAGGGCAAGCATTTAACTGTAACTACCAGCTCACGAAATCGTGAAATATTTGAAATGCAGAAACATTTTATCTAAATAGCGTAGTTATTGGCATTTATTTCCTAGTTATAATTCTATTTTAATCAGCTACTTTAATCAAGTAGACTGTATTGGTCATTAATTTAATGTGTTTGCTGAAGAAACTGAATTTTACAACCAAACATCTATATTACTATTGCTATGCATAGTGCTTTTAGCGTACGTTGAAATAAGTGATTTTCACAAATCTCAGTGTTCATTTTGGAAAAGGATACAATATGCAAGAAATTCCATGTTTATAAGAAAAATGTTTTTGGTATATATTAATAAATATGTCATTGAATTCAGCATTATGTACGTTTAGTCTTTCGAGAACTTTAATATATCTTTTATAATATATTTTTATGCAATTTACATAGAGTCTCTTAGAAATTCATTACAGAAAATTGTTCATATAAAAACGGTACTTTGAACGGCAGTAAAGTATTCAGTCATTTAGCTGTATTACTGATGTTATTTAGCTTTGATGTTATTCATCTATACTCATCAATTAATATAAAATAAATTAATGAAATTATAAATGAAAAAATAAAAGAAAAATATGGAAATGACGGAATAAGCCAGACTCTAATCTCAGCCAATAACCTAATATTAAACGAAAATTATTTTAGATTTAACGGTAAATTCTACCAACAAAATAAAGGGGTCCCAATGAGATCGAAGATCTCAGGAGTAATAGCGGAACTAAAACTAAGATTAATAGAAAATGGAAACATTCTAAAAAACTTTAAAGATATGAAACACTGGTATAGATATGTTGACGAAGTATTTGCAATCATAAACTATACCTCACCCCCCCCCCCCCCCCCCAAAAAAAAAAAAAAAAAAAAAAAAAAAAAAATGATAAAATAAACGAAATTGATGCAGACATTAAATTTACTCTTGAAATAGAAAATGAAAACTTACTAAATTTTTTAGATGTTACTATAATTAAAACCCCTAATTTAACCTTTGAAACTACGAAATACCAGAAACAAAACAATAGTAATGAAATTATAAACGCTAAATGTAAAACCCCATATAGATATAAAACAGCTGCTATACAATATAATGTAAATCGCGCAATAAACATATGTTCTAACAAAACCTTACTGAAACAAGAGCTTCAAAAAAAAAAAATCAACGAAATATGCCAAAATGCAGGATATAAAAATAACTTAATAAATAAACTCTATAATAACAGATTGAAAAAACTTAAGGATATAAATAACGCACAAAAACCAAAACAAAAAATATATCCCCCCCCCCAATCCCGTATAACAAAGGTGCAAGTAATAAAATAAAAACCGAAGCAGCTAAATTAAACATAAATATTCCAATAAAACCTAATAATAATATTTTCCAAAGAATAAGAAATGACAAAGATAAAATCCACTTCTCCGAAACGGCAGGCATTTACAAAATAAATTTCACTAACGAAAATGAAAAAAACGGATGCTATATAGGTATGACAAAACGGAAAATAAAAACACGCATAAAAGAACACGAAACGATATAAAATACAATAAAATAATAACAGCCCTAACCACAACAAACCAGAATGAAAATATTAAAATAGATTTCAAAAACTTTAATAAAATAGCCCACTATAATAATTATTTTTACGAAATAAAAAGCGAAGCCGTCGAACTTTTAGCGAATTACGACTTATGCAATACAGAGCCAGTTTAAATAGACGCAGGATGGCGCGCTATGCTGCAGGATGATAGAAACGGATAATCTCAGAGATACGACAGGTACTTACGCTTGTCCAGATTCCCTCTTGTAAAAGTAACCTTTTACAATGCTTGGCGCTGATCGCGCATTTTGGTGATTTATCGGTGTAAGTTTTTAAAGATATTCTCTAAAGTAAAGCAAAAAAATTTTCTTTGCAATCAAACTAAGATACATTATGAATTACGTTACATTCATTTTATTATTATTATAATTATTATTTAAATTTAGATTACATTTCTATATTCATAGAAATAATTTACACCATCTTATACTGCATATCAAAAATTCTGAATTTTAATACTCTTTAGTTTTTAATAATGTACTATGCAACTGTAGTCTAAAAATATATATTTATACAAACTGATAATAATAATAATAATAATAATAAAATTATTTTTATTTATTTAAAAAATAAGTTATTTTATCAAATTTGTCATTGTAGTTACTGTTAAGAAAGTTCATCGACATTAAGATTAATTAATAAAAAACAGTTAACTTGATTTGATATATTCATTTGAGAGATGACCGTTTAGCTTTATGATTAATTTTATTTATTGCAATAGTTTAAAAATATATACATTCTCAGCACATTAAATGTTTAAAAATTGTTTTAGTTGGTTAATAAAAGGTTTTTCAGGGGGTCAAATGTTTTTGAGACTGTAAAATTAACTTTTCTCTCAAAGCTGGTAGACGGGAGATATCAGGTTTGATACAAGGTAGCGCTCATTGGGCTAACTTTTCGAAATTATCTGCAGTTTTCTCCGAAACAAGCGTAAATATGGGCTAGAACACTTTAAAAAGACCACCCCTTTCTTAAGTTATTCAACCATACCTCAGCCTTTCTTTTGTAGGCAACTGGCACATTCACACCAACATGTTTTTCTTAAAATAATTCAGTTTAGAAAAATTGAATTAGTTTAATACTTAAAAACATACCAATATTTTATAGTTAAATGCATAATCATTGATAATATTAATATTTGTAAAAATATTTATTAACTTTAAAAGTTTTATACATTCTTATTGTTCATGTCAAAAGTTTATTTTTCTTCAAATGTAATACATATATATATATATATATTTATATATATTTTTTATATATATTGTTTATATATATTTTATATATATATATATATATATATATATATATATATATACATATATATATATATTTATTCGTATTTTCGTATTTTGTACCTTTGAATAAAGTATGATTAAAATATATATATATATATATATATATATAAATAACGTATATGATAAAAAGAAATATGACACTTAATAAATAAATAAATAAATAAATTAACTAATAAACAAATAAAGAAAATGAAGAAATAAGCACTTATAATTTTACAACATGAAATTCTAACATATGTTAATCTCATAAAGAATGGTTGATTGGTTGTACGGCGTACAGGAGAAATGCCCTCCGTGGGGGTGGGGTGGGGGTGGGGGTTCTAAGTGAATCTAGTTCGTATTTACGCGAGTTTTAGAGAGAACTACGGAAAACTCCGAACGGCTAGATCGATAACGCGTTTTTTGATCGAACCCGGCACTTCCCATCTACCAACTTTGACCGCAGTTCCGCTTGGCCACCATAGAAGTATTTACTTCCATTAATGCCTTGCTTTCTCCATAAAAAATAAATAAATAAAATAAAATAGATAAACAAATAAAATAATTTTAGGTTTTTAAATTAATAAATAAGAGAACAATAAGCATTTTAATACTTTTAACCTTATTCTTTTCCCCCTCGTATTCCGTATTTTTGAATAAATATAAGAAAAATATAAGGCACCTATTGAGTTTAAGCTTTATGCATTAAATGAATGTACTAGCCTTTATTTATATACTCCTGAAGAAAAAAATAATAATAATAATTAATTAAAAGACCTTTTTATTGATTAGTTATGCATTTTTAACACTAAAATTTCCAAAAATATGCTTTACTTTATCAATTGTATTTATATCTAAATGCTTGTTATATTAATGAAAATAATTTTTAATAAGATCAGGTAAAACAAAAATAAATAGATAAAATAATAATAAGTGTATATTAGTTAATGTTAACTTACATAATTTATTTTCAAAATTGTTCTAAAAAGAAGGGGAAAAAACCGAACGCCGCACGTTAAAAGTGCGATTTCTTCCGAAAGATGTTGGCTGTGTAATTATTGAAGTTATCGCCAAATACGAAACTGTTTTAAGAAAAGTACTTATTTAGAAAAGAATTGACAAAAATCAATGAAAATTTTTATTTCTATTAATAGGAAAAACATTCAGGAACATGAAAATTTGCTTCAAAAATTTTTAATTACATTTAATTAATATGAATTATAAGCATTTTTGAAAGTCACAATTTCTCCCTCCCTTATGCCTATGGTAGCGATGCGCGAAATCGCCTCGGGCGGTCAAAGGGAGCTTTCACACCAATCAAAAAGTATGAACACCTTGTCGTATCTCTCAGTGAAGAGTCGCTAGAGGATGATAGGGACCCTATATATAGGGTCCCTAGAGGATGAGTGGAAGAGAAGACAAATAGCAAGACTGCCGAGTGCATCGGTTCACGAAATCAGCGTACCTGAAGAAGGCCCCGGATAACGGCTGAAAGCGTTAGTACGAGGTAACTTGGTTTTAATGTTTTTAACATATATTAGGTTTGTTCAATGAAATGCAGTCGGCATCAGAATTATTGAAGCCAACATCCACATTTTTCATATATATATTAGTTTAATTGCTTATTTTTATGATCAACTTACATTTTTATAAACAGCATAAGATTAAGATCACTCGACAAATATTTACTTCACAAAACAGTATTGGGCAACCTTATTTTAAATAGGAATTATTGCTAGCGCTTCAACAATTTTGCTGCCGATTGTATATATTCAGGCAACAATTCTTATGGTTTCTGTTGCATTTTTTACAGATTTGAAATATTTAAATTGTGATTTCTCAGTTTGCATTTTTTTAATGAATTCATGATCTTAAAAATGCTAAAATTTCTATAGATACAAAAAAAAAAAAAAAAAAAAAAATTAGTTGTTTAATAGAACCTACGTAAAATAATTAGGGGGTGGTTTTTGCAATATCTTTAAAAGAAAAGAAAAATATTAAAAATAAAAATATAACAAACAGATTTTTTTTTTTTTTCAAATTATTACAAAGACATTCTTCTTAATTTTTTTCTCAAAGACTGATCAGTAAATTTCAAAACCCATCCTTAACTCTTTTAAGTAGGTTCTATTAAACATAAAAAAAATTTAAGTATTTTGTACTTGCTCTTCTTAAATATTTGAAGCAGTTTTAGCATTTTAAAGATCATAAATTTGTCAAAAAATAAATACTGTGAAAACGCAGTTTAAAGATTTCAAATCTGTAAAATATATATATAAAACCATAAGAATTGTTGTCTGAATATATATTTAATTGAACAGACAAACGTAATATAGTTCAATTTATAAATATTAAATAGAAATATAAGCTTTAATATAAAACGTACTTTAGTGCTGCCGTAAAAGATACAAAGTTCCCTTAATTTGACGGGAAATGGCACTTATTTTAACATACTAAGCTGTCTTCTAATTCTACGGGCAATACTACTATTTTAACATATGAAGCTGCCTTTATAAATTTATGAGCAATACCACTATTTTAACATACTAAGCTGACTTCTAATTTCACGGGCAACGCTACTATTTTAACATGCTAAGCTGCTTTCTAATTTCACGGGCAACACTACTATTTTAACATACTAAGCTGCATTCTAATTTTACGGGCAATACTACTTTTTTTATGGATTGGTTGTATGTTTTCCACAACGTAAAATTACGGGGGATACATCATAATTCGTCTGAATTATTTTTTACGGGCTTTGTCCGGATTCTCTACTGCCTGGATTTTCCCATAATTTTACTGGAATTTTTTTTAACAGTGTAGATATCAATAAAATTTTAGATGCAATTATAAAAAATTAGTTATTAAATCGAAAATCTGATTAAAAAAAATTAGGAAAAATAATCTGTAAACATACGCACAGTGTTAGGTACTCTGTTGAAATTAGTTAAAATTTTAATATAAAATATGTAATATATCTTTCATTAAATGTGCTGTATTAAATGTAGAATAAAACTGGATTGTGTGTCAGTGTCAATAACTAAGTTAATATCGTTTTACTTATCGTTATTATTTTCATTGAATAGAAATTTGATATTCTAATCAGAATATAAATCAACAATTTAAATCATTAAAATAGCTTATATTATAGTATAAATTGTAAATAATTCATCGATTAAATTAAGTAAAATTCAGAAGTTCTCTTGAATTTCACGGTGGAAGAGGCATTCACTGAATTAGTTACTTCAGTTTTAATTTCATTGAGTTTCGATAACAATTCTAAATATTAATACACAATTTAAAGCAAAATAAAAAGAACACACAATAATAACACCTCTAATAGTTTCTCAGACGAGCAATTAACTAAATAAGCATATAAATATTACTATTGATTAAGATAAGTGATGCTTATCCTGTTATTATATAAATATATTTAACCCTTTGCCGATTCTATTTAATTTCACTCTTCCTTCAGTGTTGCCAAATCTAGGGACATTTTTATTCAATATCCACCACTAAATTTTAACTGTAACGATTGCCTAATCATTTCAAAGTTCGTCCATCATGTATATCAAATATTCTCTTCAAAATTACTGATGATAGTTGAATAAAAGAGCCCTAAATATGGCAACATTGTTTAGAGAGCTTTAGAGCGTTAGGGCAAGCAAAAAGTTAAAGTAATATTTTGATGAAATTCACTTTCTCTGGGGGGGATTTATTTCTGGTTGATAGTTCAAATTTAGCCTATAAATACTGAGTGTCTAAAATAAAACTTACAAACTTTAAAATTTCTTCGCACAACCTTTGGCGTGCACATAGTCATCTTGACATAGATTTTAGAAAATGAGTCAATATTCTGGACTCATATTTTTGACCACATTAGCATCCTTCTTTTTTTTTTTTCTTCGAGATTTTCATTCG
The DNA here is from genome assembly GCA_963930645.1 of Salticus scenicus. Taxonomy (NCBI): domain Eukaryota; kingdom Metazoa; phylum Arthropoda; class Arachnida; order Araneae; family Salticidae; genus Salticus; species Salticus scenicus. Next base: position 87,838,216 of record OZ005651.1, read on the forward strand.
ATGGAGGAAGACTTGTACCATTCCTTTAGCCTTCTCAATTATTTCCCACAGATTCTTAATTAGAATGTAGTCAGAACTTTCCGAAAATCAATTTAAGTGCGTGAAAGCACTCTCGTGTTCTTGGCGCCAATGTTCCACAATGCCAGCTCGACAAACTCCAGTAGTATTGCTTTGAAAAATGCCACCGCTTTCAAGAAAACTAATTGGCATAGTCTTCTCAGTCAACCGTCCTATACTTTTTCTCATAAATTTCTATATGTCATATATTACTCATGATAAAAGAAATAAACTCGGCTAATGACTAGACCCATTAGGAGAAAGAAATGCCTAAACTATAGGCTTCTCTCGCTTCAGTGCATTTAATTTATCTTAATTTGCTGCTTTATTTTACTGCTGTAATTTTAATAAAATATTATTAACGTAATTTCGTGCTTATACCCTATAATAATGCCCTTAATGCAGGTTTATGTAATTAATTTCGAATAACTAATGCACTTTTTAATGTAAAATGTTCTGCCAGCACCATAAATGATATTTTAAAACTGGCCAGATTTATTTACGATAAAAATAGTTCTCATAATGCACGTTTATGTGAAAATTTGTCCTACAACGTTAAAAGAAATCTCAAAGAAATCTCTGTAAGTTATCTCAAATTGCGAATAACTTACGGAGTTTTTAAAGTACAGTCGGCAGCACAATTATTCGAGCGCAAGCAATAATTCCTATGTAAAAAGGTACACTTACTACTGTTTTGTTAAATAAATCTTTGTCGAATCATGTTCTTAGACTGATTAAGAACATGACTCGATAAGGATTTATTTAACAGAGTAGTATTAAGTGTACTTTTTTTATACAGAAATTATTACTAGCGCTCGAATAATTTTGCTGCCGACTGTAGAGTGTTGAAATACAATAGCTCAGTTGCTAGTTTTTACGCATTTTAAATACCGCTATTTTAAAATACTTTTCTTTGAATTATTTTATTGGGGCATTTCAGTTTTTAAATAAAGCAACTTTTTTTCTACAAAAAGAATGGTATTCAAAATACGTAAAAATTGGCAACTGGGTAATAAGGTTCTGGTCAATAGCATAAATGGTATTTTTAAACTTTTTTTTTAAATTTCTAAAACCTTCCATTTTGAGATATGTGTCTACACAGAATAAAAGACTAACTATTTAACTAACTGATAAACGGATTTTGTGATTATTCCCGCCTCAAAATATTTAAGAATGTCAAAAACCGGGGTCTAATTTCTTCATGAATGCCAAAGTTTCCCATACCGCTAGTATGATAAAGAACTAAAATTAATTGATTGAAGTAATAATATTGTCGCTCAACAAACTCACATCCACCAGAGACTTCATGTTATTGCTGCATAACTTTTTTGAGCAAAGTTCGTATCAACAAAAACGCGTGTATCACAAAATTTCCTTCCAAGGATCGAGTAGTGAATATGGTACACGATCGGAACGCTCTTTCATAAACTTATCTTCTAACAGCGACCACCATGTTGGAAGAGAACAAATCTGGACTCATATGAAATGGCATATGTTGCCATTACTTAATAGTCCAATCTGTATGTTGTTTAACAGGTTTCCATCTTTATTTTCCAGTTTGTTTTAGTAACTGTAAGCTTTCTTATTCAATTATTTAATGCAATTTCTTTGAGTTCTCATCTTATTTTAAGAGCGGAAATGGTGGAAATTTTTTGTCTCTATTGAAGCTGTATGTAAGATCTAGGGTGAATTTGTGATGACTTGATTTTGCTTATCGTTCCAATGATCATTGTCACGAGTGGTTAGAGTTAATTTCGACCATACATTTTCCGAATAGAAGTTCGTTCTTTCACTTCTTTACGTCTTTCCAAGATGTAGTAACGTTAATATATTCAAAAAATATTGGTCGTTTCAACAATCGTTTTGCTGTATTTATGACATAAAATGCCCCTACTATTCCTGCACTGTTAAAAATTTCTGTAAATTTAATGTAAATATTTATCCTGAATCTCTGTAAATTTACAGTAATTCTTAGTTAAAAGTGAATAACCGAGATTCTCAATCTTTATTCTGTATTTTTAAGTAAATTTATTATTTAATTTTTTAATTAAAATTAAAAATGACTGTTTTGACTTTAGAAAAAGCATTCTAAGTCCGAAATATATTCTCACCAATAATTAATTAAATTAATATTAGTTATTAAAGTGAATATATAAAATAATTTTTTTAACATCTCCGTTTATTTTTCTCTGTAATTTTAAGTAAGACTTGAGATAATACATTACACAGAGTTTTCTGTTGAAATTTTTAACAGTGTGCCACATCCTGTCGACGACTGTGTGTAATTATTTCCAATAATCTTGCTTTGAAATGAGAAATTGAACGCTACTTCTGCATTATTTAAATGAAGTAATGCGGCTGATTCAGGCAAACGCTTAAATGCACACACGTTCTTAGCCAATTTATAAGTTTACTCGTCGCGACTTTTTTCTTCTGCAAGAAGAGTACAAAGAATAACTACGAATAGAAATCTTATGGAACCAGTCTCCTTTGCAGAGAAATTTTCACACATTGTTAAAATAAGCTTCTAAATTTCACACATCATTTTTTAAATATAGCAACTAAGTATAATTTTTCTAGAAACAAAGAAAATAAAATAATAATTGAAATTTAATAATAATAGATAACAATGGAATAATAAAAATTATTGCAATAGTATTAAATTTTAAAACTTTAAGTAATAGTCTCAAGTTTAAAAAACCTTTTGTAGATGTAATAATAATTTTTTATTCCTTTTACAGTGACCAAACATAAATTTAGAATTATTGATAATATATTTTTAAGCGATCGAATCTCTTTTTAAATACTATTTTTAGAAAAACTTATGTTGATAATGATGAACACCTTGTATGAATCATTCAATATAATTTCGCAAACTCTAATTTTATCTTTTAAAAACGCATATTTCTTTCTAAATAAAATGATTTTTTTTTAAAATCCTCTTTGAATCATTTTAATATTCTTGAATCACTGCTGAAATGTAACTTTTCGGTATTTCATTAGGGCATTACATTTTTCCTGTAACATAAAATTGCTAATGGTATTTCAAAATGAATCACCATTTCTTTTATTCTTCTACGATATGACCTATATCTTTCTATAAATTTAGAAAGCAAATTCTATTCTTACTGAGAAACAGCAAGTTTTCGTAATGGTTCTAGTAATGTGTACCGAAAGAAAAAAATGATTTATAGTATAAGAATACATTCTTAGCTGTCCAAGCGTATTTTTCGAAGCAATATTTTCATCTTCAAGAATGTGATTTTGACTTTTCTCTGAAATTCAGATAGAAGTGACAAAAAAGTTTGATCTGAAAATACCTACTATTACGCGCCATTTCACTTCACGGGTTGCTTTTAGCAAAATAATCTGATTGGTTAAGATTATTTGTTTTTTATTATTAAAGAGATACGTGTGCTTTTTTTTTTTCTTTTTTTTTCTTGTAGATATTTGGCATTATTGTGTTTATCTTTAAAATCTTTACTACAATGAGTCTTTCATTCACTTGATGAGGCGGGAAAATCGTATTATGTCATATTATAAGAGAAGAAAAATGCAATTTTTTCTTACTAATGAAAGTTTCACTAATAAAATTTTATTAAGTACTGATTTAGAATCTTAATTTTAAATTATGGTTGAAGTTCAACTTTTCACAATACATACATTAACTTTTTAACTTTATCTATTCGTTTTTTTTAACGCAAAACTTGCCTAAAACTGGATGTATGTAAACTTTTTTTAAAAGCTACTATTGAGATATTCACAAGCGATACGTAATAAAAATTTCTCGAATCTAAATTTTTAAAAATGGATTCAATCACGGTCGATCGGGAGTGGTTATAGTTGACAGCATTATATTCTAGAAAAAAAAAGTACTTGAAACAGATGCTAGCACGTATCAATATTTAGCAAAGTTATAATATGTATATACACTACGCGACACTGAAAATGCAACACCAAGAAGGAGTGGCCAGAAAATTATGCATATTTGAAGGTAGACGCATCACACAGAGTTATACGAATTATGTGAAATGCGCAGCTCTCCAGTGCACGTTGAATAAGATATAAGGGAAGGAACCTGCAGAAAGTTTAATTCAAAGATTCAAAGAGACGGAAGGAGGCCACTCACCTCTATGCAGCAGTTTTGAACGATTTTAACCTCCAAAGAGGGACTCTGATAAAAAATGTCACATAAGAATGTGAAATTTTGAAATTGTCCGTTTCTAGAGGTGAAGCCTCCCCCGTTGTTACAGAGAATGCCAGGCCGTCGTCAACGGAAATAGTTCCAGCAGACCGGCGATTTTAAGAGAGGCATGGTGATTGGACTGAGAAGGGCAGGTTGGTCCTTACGGCAAATCTCAGCTGACATGGAACTGAAAGCATCCACAGTGCACTAGCTCTGAGGAAGATGGTTGAACAAGGAAATGTGGCAAGTTTGAGGGGTGCCAGTGCATCCATACTGACGCCAGCACGCGTGTATCGACGCATCCGCCGACAAGTGGTAGCGGACCCGCAAGCCACTTCTACCTTCATTCTGCAGCGTGTTCAAGACAACCTGGATGTTCCCATATCAACCAGAACCATTTCCCGTCAATTGGTTGCTAGTGGCCTGCACTCATGGCGTCATTAAGAAGACTGCTATTGACCCCACAGCATATACGCCAACGTCTGCAATGGTGCCAAGATAGAACGATTTGGACGACGGAGTGGCACAGGGTTGTGTTCTCAGATGAGTCACGCTTCTGTTTGTCCAATGATAGTCGCCACGTACGAGTGAGGCGTCGATGTAGAGACAGGTGCAATACAGCAGCATTTGTTGAACACCCCACCTCGCGATAACGCGGTATCATGGTTTGGAAAGCAATTGAGTACGATTTCAGGTTCTAGTTTGTATTCAGAGCACTATGATGGCCCAACGACTCTGCCACTGCCGCGTTCAGAAGACGAACTGTGGCAAATGGTTTATAGGGAATGGCGAGCCATTCCCCAGGACGCCATACGTACTCTCACTGACTCTGTACCTAAACGTGTTGCTTCGTGTATCGCCGACCACGGTGGTCCTATAACCTACTGAGCCAACGCTGTTCTCGCTCTGTATTATATGAATATTATTTCGAAATAAAGATCACTTACTGTTCGTTACCGTCTCACGCTGTTTGCAGAGTTTCATCACTTTCTGGCCACTCCTTCTTGGTGTTGCCTTTTCAATGTCACGTAGTTTATTTAACCCTTTTGGGTCTTAATTTTTAATACGTATAAAATGCGCTCTTTCTTGAAATGTAAGGTGTGTCAGTAAATATTTCCTCAGAAATTCAAAAATTCTCATAAATAAAAATACAGTATAATGGAACGTATGTACACCAGTGGAAATTTATTTACGTCATAATAGAAAAAAAAAAATACTATGAATACACTATCTACCGATAAGTATTCGATACTTTGGAATGTAGACGGTTTGGCAAATATCTACAAAAATTCTGCAGAATCTATCTTGAAACTTTGAGAGTATAATGAACATGTTATACTTCATATATTTCAGCAAAAGTCTTGTCCTGAATAGGAAAAGAGAACCAGTAAAAAATTAAGAAATAGTCAAAATCTTTTGGATCACCCGATAAAAAATGCTTCAAATTTGTTTTTGCTGTAGAATGTGATTATAAGGATTATTCTTATTATCTGTATAATTTTTTATGACGCTAACACATATATTCATAGAGATATAAGGGTTTCTTTAAAAAATTGCAAAAAAATAATTGCCACATATATAACACATGGGTATTAAATCCAGTGCAAAGCCATTTTTGGAAAACTTCGCCTAGTACACTGTTAGAAAAATGCAGAAAAAATACAGAAATTCTCTGTAATTTCAGAAAAAAGGCGTAAATTACGGAAAAATTACGTAGACAAAACGTATTTTACGACTTTTTTCTGAAATTACAGAGAATTTCTGTATTTTTTCTACATTTTTTTAACAGTGTACATTAGACGCAGCATACTGCAATCAGAATGCAAGAATGTTAAATACAGTGGGTTATCAAATTATTATTTTATTTATTTATTCGTTTATTTATTTATTTATTTATTCATTTATTTTTGGATTTTCTAAAAAGAATGCTGACAGATTAGCCTGGAAGTCAGGCACGTAAGGAACCAGAGTACAATTAAGGGACAAAACACGAATTGAAGAAGAGCGCAAATACTTTAGATCACCCTGTATCATAAAAAGCTACAAACGACTTCTAACTTCATATTGCTGCACATATTATGTACAATATTTGCATGTTTTGTCGTGAGAATTGCGCAACTATTTAGGCATTTTATTATTATTATTATTATTATTATTATTATTTTCAAAAATAGATTTTTTTTAATTTAAATTTAAATTTTATTTTAATTTTATTTATTTATTTATTTATTTATTTATTTATTTATTTATTTTGGCAAGTTTCTTGCTTATAACTAGAACAGATTTCATTAAAGTTTTACAAAATTTGCAGAAAATATGACAAAACACAGGGATGGAACACGGGCGCAGAATTCATACCGGAATGTGTTTAAGAAATTTCTCTGCCTATAATATCGTCGATTTAAGAGGTAGAAAATTTTCTTACATTGATAGTGGTATGAATTCTGCGCCCGTGTTCCATCCCTGCAAAACATTAGAAAAACATCATTATTCTGAAACATAAAATTCACATGTGTAATATTCGCTGATATATGAGCATTTATAGTAAATATTTTTTACTGCGCATGCGCGAAAGATTAAAGAGAAAAACAAATTACATAGTTTGAAAGCGAGATAGGTTGGGTTGTTCGCATGCTGCTTATTTAATTTGAAGATCCAATTATTTCAACCACGTTGCAAAATTTATTTTTTGTAAAAAACTCTTTATAGGCCTGTAGCTCTAACATATTTTTATTTATTTACTAAAATTTGTGAGTTCATAAGGGGTTTTTCACAAAAAAAAAAAACAATTTTTACAACGTTGTTTAAACAATTGGATCTTCAAATTAAGTACTCGGCATGTGAAAAAATCCTCATGAAATTTGAACTCTAAAAAAGATCTGAAATCTAGCTCGTTCTTTTTGCCAACATTTTTCTTGAATTTACTCTATTCAAATGCACTTTTGATAAATGTTACCCAATATATATATATAGGTTTGAACCTATGTAATAAATTTTATTTTATCTTTCGCGCATGCGCAGTAGACTTGTACTCGATTACAGAAGACTTTAATCGATTACAATTACGATTATTTTTAATATTCAAAGGACGATTACGAATACGTTTAAGATTCTGTAAGTTAGATTACGATTACAGTTTTGATTACGTTTTGATTAGACTCTAGAATACGATTACATTCAGATTACGATTACATTTTTTACTGTCAAATTACGATTACATGAAAAATCGATTACGACTAAATTTCGATTATACAGATTTCTCAATCTCCGTGTGATGAATATCGCTAGTATATAATCTTTCTTAGATATTTCTTCATATATATCCTTAAATATATCTTGTATATATCCTCTCCTTATATTATATATATATATATATTCTTTATTTTGTTTGCTTTCAGATTAAGCTTTTAATATCACAGTAAGCAGATTAAAAATATCATGTAACTTATCATCTAAAACGAGAGAAATTTTATATTTATACAAAACTCTATATTTTGACCATCAAAGAAATGTAATCATTATAATATTGAAAGAAGTTTTAAGTATGAGTCAGTAATTAAAATACTTTCTCAAATATCTGTTACAAACTTCACTTCTTTATAATAACTTAGTAGACCAAAATTTATTTTCAAATCGACCACTAGTTCCAAAGCATGATGTTTGTTTTATATTACTTTTCCATTTTCAGTAGAAAAGAAAGATTAATATATATATATATATATATATATATATATATATATATATATATATATATATATATATATTTAGGAAAACATAAAAAGGAAAGAAGTAGAAGTTATGTAAATATGGAGAACCCCTTAAATTATATCATATGTAAGTATGTACACTCATTGAATTACGTTGGTAGCAAAGTGTAAAGCTATAAGTAAAATGTCTAAATGAAAATGCAATCAATTTAATTAAAAAAAAAGTTTCAAACATTCGCATTTCATTTAAATAAAACTGTCAGGTAAAAATGCATTTTTTTTTTTTAAAGGAGAAATATCATATTGATATAAGTTTAAAAATTGCAAATTAGATGTACAATTCTGTTGCCTATAATAAATAATGAGTTTAGTTATCTTTATACCTTTATAGATTATGATGACGCCAGTATTAATTAAATAATTGTATTAAATGATCTAGATAATATATTTATGTTTCTCAAATGGATATTCACAAACAAATATTTCTCGTCTGTAAAATTTAGCACTACAACACCCTCCCCCCCAATAAATAAATAAATAAATAAAATCAGTTAATAATCCATTTATTATTATTATTTTTTTTTTTTACTTCTGAACATTGAACTTCATATATATACAGATAGAATGTAGGAGAGATTTAAAATTCGTTTAAATATTTTTAAATAACTAGCAGTGTCAAACACTGGAACATAGGCGGCCAATTACAGGTAAAATGAAAAACTGGCAGTGTCAATTACTGGAACATTGAGTGAATCCAAAATAAAAATTTATAAAAAAAATTATTATCAAATGTATATATTTTAATATATATGTGGTTCTGAATGTCTTAGTACCATATGTATTAACTTAAAATTTCTAAAAATATTTTCTGATGACTAGAACATTAAAAACATCTGAGATTGCTCTAAAAGTGTCAATCACTGGAGCACGTACCCTGTATATATATTTTACACTTTACTTTTAAGATTGTATTGTTAAATAAAAGTACCCAGTGTTCATACTAATATTTTATAAGCATTATAAAAACGTCGAATTGCACTAAACTCTATGTATCTATATATGTATATATACACATACACACGCATGTATATATATATATATATATATATTATCAGGAAGAAATCTAGGCATTTTAAACTTGCCTTCCCTTGCCCCCCCCCCCCCCTTCTGTGCCCCAACTTTTTTCACAAAATGATGTTCTCCCTCAACTTTGTTAACATATTTTTTGCGACTTTTCAAAATTCCGACCCACTTCTGAAATAAAAAGGGGTGTGGAGTTTTTCAAGTTTTGAAATGTGATTTTATACTCATGCATCTCCTTAATATTCATCATAGGACAAAACCATTTATATTGCTCTCATTATCTTAAAGAGGCGTTTCAAAAGATGTATCACAAGACATTTCCATTTGAAATTTTAAAGTTTCCTTCCCTAGTGACCCCCTAGCATCCACCCTGGGCTAAAATATTTTCACCAACAGAAATCCCACACAACTTCATTGAATACTTTTTTTTTTCAAAATTCCGATGCATTTCCGAGATAGGAGGGAGTGTGGTGCATTTGGTAAACCCTGTATATATAATCTGTGTATGTGAGCGTGAGAGGGAGAGGGAGTAAGATTCGAAAAATTAAAAAAAGTTTTAAGATAGACAAAACATCTTATGTATTCAAATACTTTATTTATAATATTTAGATTAAGAAGTGCTTTTAAAATATGAATCAACTGAATGTCCATGCTGTCCAGGTCAGAGTCAGAAAATAATTAAGGTCATTGTGCCTAAATGCGACGTGATTTTTGGTAAGTTTATCGCATTTAGGAAACTTATGACATTTTAGTAAACAAATAATTATGAAAAGAAAGAAAAAATGGTTGAATATTATACTCATAGTTCTAAACTAGTGTTTTGAGTCATTTTTTTTCAAAAAATTAAAAAAATATCAGTAATTTATAAAAAAGATATACCAGCGTCGCATTTAGGAAATTTTTGTCGCATTTAAGGTACTATATCCTAAATGCGATGTTCAAACTCCCTAAATGCGATAATGCATTTAATGCATGGGAGTTACTTTAATGTTATTAACACTTTCCAAAGAAGGTTGAAAACTGTTATTAACACATTCCAACAAGGTTGAAAAGTGTTTATGACTTCGGTTTGTCTGTCTGTCTGTCCGTCTGTCTGTCTGTCCGTCCGTCTGTCTGTCTGTCCGCGCTCTAACTACCGTAAATATTTATGGAATTTTTTGAAACTGATATAGGTTATTCAAGATTACTATTGGACGTTCCCTATTGAAAATGGAGTTCATACCTCTACTAGTTTGTGTACAGGGACACCCGAAAATATTTCAAAGCATTGTGTTCTATGAGAGGTATTTTTACAAACCATATTTTCTTACCTTTACTGTAGACATATCTTAATGAAATTGCAATATGTTATTAAAGATTACTATAGGATGTTTTCTGTATAAAATGCAGGAAATATCACCATCGGTTTATGTACAGGGACACTCAAAAGTATTCCAAAGCATCGCGTTCTATGAGAGATATTTCTATAAATCAAATTTTATTAACTTTACTTTCCACGAAGTTTTTAGAAATTTAAATATGGTATTTATATGCACAAAAGAATGCTTTGCACAGAATATAGCATGATTAGCATTAGATTTACAGGGTGGCACAAAAATATCCAGTTACATTAACAGCTATTAAAAATGGCTAGAATTGTACTTTCGTTTACGTTAAGCGTTTTTAACACATTCTAACATTTTTTAAGGGAGAATGTGATACCTCTTCTGGTTTGTGTACAGGGACACCCGAAAGTATTTCAAAGCATTGTTTTCTATGAGAGGTATTTCTATAAACCATATTTTCATACCTTTATTGTAGACATATTTCAATGAAATTGAAATATGTTATTCAAGATCACTATCGGGCGTTCCCTATTGAAAATGGAGTTTATACCTCTACTGGTTTGTGCACAAGACACCCAAAGGCATTCGAAAGCATTGTGTTCTATGAGAGGTATTTCTATAAACCATATTTTCATACCTTTACTGTAGACATATCTTAATGAAATTGAAATATGTTATTCAAATTCCCTATTGGATGTTTCCTGTATAAAATGGAGGAAATACCACCACCGATTTATATAGAGGGACACTCAAAAGTATTCCAAAGCATTGCGTTCTATTAGAGAAATTTCTATAAATCAAATTTTAATAACTTTACTTTCCACGAAGTTTTTGGAAATTTAAATATGGTATTTGTATGCACAAAAGAATGCTTTGCACAGAATATAGCATGATTAGCATTAGATTTACAGGGTGGCACAAAAATATCCAGTTACATTAAGAGCTATTTAAAAAAAATGGCTAGAATTGTACTTTCGTTTACGTTAAGCGTTTTTAACACATTCTAACATTTTTTAAGGGTGAATATGATTGTAGTTTTGTGTATCTGCCTGTCCGCCTGTTTGTTTGCCTGTCTGTCTGTCCGAGCTCTAAATCTCATAAATATTTATGGAATTTTTTCAAAGTGATATATGTTATTCAAGTTCACTATCGGATGTTCCCTATTTAAAATGGAGTTTATACCTATACTGGTTTGTATACACGGACACCCGGAAGCATTTCAAAGCATTGTGTTCTATAAGAGGTATTTCTATTGGTTTTACTGTAGACATATCTCAATTAAATTGAAATATGTTATTCAAGTTCACTACTGGATGTTTCCTGTATAAAATGGCGGAAATACCACCACCGATTTATGTACAGGGACAGTTAACAGTATTCCAAAGCATTGCGTTCTATGAGAGATATTTCTATAAATCAAATTTTAATAACTTTACTTTCCACGAAGTTTTAGGAAATTGAAATATGTTACTTATGCAGAAAAAAATGCTTTGCATAGAATACAGCATGATTAGCATTAGGTTTACAGGGTGACACAAAAATATCCATTTATGTTAAGAGCTACTGATAAAACAATTCTAGAATTGCACTTTCGTTTACATTAAGCGTTTTTAACACTTTCTAACATTTTTAAGTGTGAATATGATTTCAGTTTGTGTATCTGTCCATCGGTCTGTCCGTCTGTCTGCCCGCGCTCTAACTCCTGTAAATATTTATGGAATTTCTCGAAACTGATATATTTTATTGATGTTCACTATCGGATGTTCCATATTGAAAATGGAGTGAATATCTCTTTTGGTTTGTGTACAGGGACACCTAAAAGCATTCGAAAGCATTGTGTTTTATGAGTGTTATTTTTATAAATATTATCCCTATAGAATGTTCCCCATTCAAAACGACATTAATAGGTCCTGTACAACTAGTTTGTTTACAGGGACAACAACAACAACAACAAAAAAATGCCAATGCATTACGGTTTAGGACAGAATTTTTGAAAGTTAAGTCTTTCTACTGCAAAAATCATAAAAATATTGAAATGTATTGTTAATATTCTAAAATAATGTTTTGTATAGAATATGGTATGATTAACTTTCTGATTTAAAGGGCTACACTAAAATATTCAGAGAGATCAAAAGCTGTAATTATAATTTAATATATATATATATTTACGACTTGTGCAAAGTAAAATCATTAAAATTTGGTGCTTAGAAATACCTTCCATAGAACGCAATGCTTTTAAATACTTTCGGATGTCCCTGTATACAAACCAGTGATGGTACTTACTTCAATTTACATGGGGAATATCCGGCAGTGGACTTAAATGATATATTTCAATTTCATTAAAATTTGTTTAAAGTAAACGTATCAAAATATGGTTTATAGAAATATCTATCATGGAACACAGTGCTTTAGAAAATTTTGGGTGTCCCTGTAGACAAATCAGAAGAGGAATTCCCTCCATTTTCAATAGGGAACATCCGATAGTGAACTTGAATACGATATATCAGCTTCAAGAAATTCCATGAAAATTTACAGGAGTTCGACTGCGGACAGACAGACAAACCGAAGTCATTGACACTTTTCAACCTTGCTGGAAAGTGTTAAAAAAAGAACGAAAAATCATGCAGTACGCACTGGTTATCAATACTCTCCAATTGTACGTGCTTGTTGTATCGTATAACTTTCAATATCCTTTGCCTGTATTATCAAACAAAGGAGAGAAGCACAGAAAAATATACAGATTGACTAATTTAATTTAAAACCGCTCTCAGACATCGTTGAAGAACGTTAAAAAGGCTTAATGCAAAAGAAAATCCAGACGTCAGATTATAATTGATCCCTTAATGTATTTGAATATTTTAGTGTAGTCCTGTAAATCTGAAAGTTGATCATATCATATTCTATACAAAACATTATTTTAGAATAGTAAAATACATTTCAATTTATTTATAATTTTTACAGTAGAAAGTTATTTAGATGTGATTTATAAAAATGTCTGTCCTAAAACGCAAAGCATTGGAAGTTCCCTGTACACAAACACGTTGTGTAGGACATATTAATGGCATTTTAAGTAGGAAACATTCCATAGTGAACTTTAATAACATATATCAATTTTTCAAAATTCTGAAAATATTTAAGAACTCTCGGGACGAGAGCCAGATAGAAAGACAGACAATCGGACAGAAAGATAACCAAATTAAAATCATATTGGCGCTTAAAAATTGTTAGAAAGTGTTAAAAATGCTTATTGTTAAAGAAAATGTAATTACAGCAAATTTTTATTAATAGCATATAATGTAACTTAATATTTTTATGTGGCCCTGTAAGATTAATACTAATCATACCGTATTTATAAAAAGCATTCCTTTTTGCATATGAATAACATTTTTCAATTTCATTAAGATTTGTGCAAAGTAAAGTTATTAAAATTTGGTTTGCAGAAATACCTCTCATACTACGCAATACTTGTAAGTCTCCCTGTACACAAAACAGTGGTAATATTTTCTACATTTCACATAGGAAACATCCGATAGCGAACTTGAATAACATATTTCAATTTCATTAAGATTTGTGTAAAGTAACGGTATTAAAATATGGTTTTTAGAAATGCCTCTCATAGAAAAAAAAAATAGTTTGCAGTACTTTCCGATGCCCCTGTACACAAACCAGTAGAGGTATTCACTCCATTTTTAATAGGGGACATACGATAGTGAACTTGAAAAACATATATTAGTTTCAAGATATTCCATAAATATTTACCGGAGTTAGAGCGCCGAAAGACAGAGAGATGGGCTGACAAACAGATACACAGATACACAAATTGAAATTATATTCACACTTAAAAATTGTTAGAAAATGTTAAAAACGCTTAATGTAAACGAAAGTGCAATTCCAGCAAACTTTTCTTAATAGCTCTTTATGTATCTGAATATTTTTTTGTTGCTCTGTAAAACTAATACTAAACATACTATATTCTATAGAAAGCAGTCTTTTGTGCATATGAATAACACATTTCAGTTTCATTAAGCTTTGTGGAAAGCAAAGTTATCAAAATTTGGTTTATAGAAATACTTCTCATATAACGCAATGCTTTGGTATGCTTTCAAGTGTCTCTGTGCCCAAACCAGTGGTGGTATTTACTCCATTTAATATATAAAACATACGATAGTGAACTTGAATGACATTTCTCAATTTCATTAAGGTTTGTGTACAGTAAAGGTATTAAAATATGGTTTATAGAAATATCTCTCATAGAACACAATGCTTTGTAAAAGGTTTGGGTGCCTCTGTGCACAAACCAGTAGAGATATTAACTAATTTTTCAATAGGGAACATCCGATAGTGAACTTAAATAACATATATCAGTTTCAAGAAATTACATAAATATTTACTGGAGCTAGAGCGCGGACAGACGAACAGACAGATACTTAAATTGAAATTATATTCACAGATGAAAATTGTTAGACAATATTAAAAACGCTTAATGTAAACGAAATTGAAATTATAGCAAATTTTTATGAACAGCTCTTAATGTAACTGAATATTTTTGTGTGGCCCTGTAAATCTAATGCTAATCATGCTATATTCTATGCAAAGCATTCTTTTGTGCATATGAACAACATATTTCAATTTCATTAAACTTCGTGGAAAGTAAAGTTATTAAAATTTGGTTTATAGAAATACCTCTCATAGAACGCAATGCTTTGGAGTACTTTCGAGTGTCCCTGTGTACAAACTAGTGGTGGTATTTATTCCATTTTATATATGAAACATCCGATAGTGAACTTGAATAACATGATTCAGTTTCACTAAGATCTGTATACAGTTAAGGTATTAAATATGGTTTACAGCAATACCTCTCATAGAATACAGTGCTTTGGAATACTTTCGGGTGTCCCTACAGGAATTAAAGCGCGGACAGACAGACAGACAGACGGACAGAGGGACAGACAAGTCTAAGTCACTTTTAAACCTTGTTGGAAAGTGTTGAAAAGGAAAAAATGCTTAAACTTCCCTTAATATATCAACTGTACAATTCGCCGCATTTAAGGGATAAAATTTGTCGCATTTAGGAAAATGGTGTAAACAGACCCTTAAATGCGATAATAAATTAGACCCCTCTTTTTAAAAAAATGTAGTATTTTTTTTTTTTTTTTTCTTCTGGTAGGTATGAAGGGTATTCAAGCACATGACGTAACAGTGGTTATTTGATCTTGAAAGATGAAAGGATAAAATTACAGTTACTATTTGAAAATATTTTATCGCAATTAGGAAAAGACGTCGGAAAGCCATAATGGACAATGTTTACTGCAAAAGAAAATTCTACTAGAAAAAACCTTTAAAATTTAATGAAAAGTTTCGCGAACTGTTCTTGAAATGTGTATGTTCCATTATGATTTATAAGTTTGTGATTTAAGCATTTAGATTTTCAGTAGAAGAACTTTGTCGCATTTATGGGTTATCGCATTTAGGCACAATGACCTTACGTTAAAAATTAAGAATCATTCACAAATTTTCGACAATCTGCAAATACATTATTATCATTATTATTTTATTTTATTTATTTATTTTATTTTATTTTGGGGGTGGGGGGGTGGACCCTTATGCCCTGGCTGTGGCTTTCCTGCTGCTAGTTTATGAAAAGTTTTCTTTATAATCTTTTTAAATAGATATTATCATAGTACTTTAAAGTCATTTCATTAATATATAATTATTTAGAAAATGAAACAATCATGCGAAACAATAATCACTCTATAACATTGCTAGGAAATATTAAAAATGATAAAGGCAAACGAAAATGCAATTCCAGCAACTTCCAATTACAACTGTTATTGAAAGTGAAAATTTTTGTGTTGCTCTCTAAATCTTATTGCTAATGACATTATATTCTGCAGGAAGCATTTTCTTGCGCATATGTATTGTTAATGTCGACTGCATTATGATTTGTGCGAAATAAAAGTTAAAATATGATCTATTGAAAAACCTTTGATAGGTCGCAATGCTTTGAAATTCCTTCAAATTTCCCTGTAGACAAACCAGTGGTAATATTTACCCCATTTTTAAAAGGGAACAATTCCAAAGTGAACTTGAAGAACATAACATATATCAGTTTCAAAAAATTCCATGAATATTTAAGGGAATTAGAGCGCGGAGAGACGAACCGAAGTCTTAAGCACTTTTCAACTTTGTTGGGAAGTGTTTGAAATGAAAGATAAATTTTAAGCATAGAATATTAGAAAAATTCTCATTAATGCAATTGTAATGAATCATTTAATTAAGAAAGGTAATTTTACTCACCTTCATATGGGTATTCAAATTCGACTTAGTCTTTGTTGAGACACTTACAGCAGATGAACATAATCTGCAACTATACTTCAGAGTTTTTACACCATTTTTATTATAATCAATCTTTAGGTCATCAAAATAGCTTTCAATTTTTTTTTTTTTTTGTAAATATCGTTGACGTTGACATATTATAAGTTAAATTTCAAATATTACGCGAACAGCAAGAGAAAGCAAATGCAGTGTGAGATACAAGTATGAACTAACTGGGCTGTGCAATCATTAAATGTAACTAACCGGGCTGTGTAATTATTAACTGTAACTAACTGGGCTGTGCAGTTTTTTTTTTTTTCTTTTGGGTGGATGGGGAGGTGGGAATTTGTTCCGTTCTGGGTTTTCTTCAGGTGTAGAATTAGAGATAACAATAAGAAAAAGAATATTCACAAAATTCCCAAAAATGACCAAATTATCTACTTCCTTCCCATTTCCATAGAATACAATACAATATAATCCAATTCAGCAACACTTTTCCCTTAAAGATGTAAATGTAACGAAAATAAAAGTGGTTGGTTACTTGGGTTTTAAGTCGCACTAGTGCTACGCAATGGGCAACGGTCCGGGACTCCCGGATGGGCGGAGACATGTCATCACAATTTTGATCCTCCACGGAAGGAAGGACTCTCCCGCTTCAGTGACCCCCAGAGGTATAACATTGATAGGAATATGGAGGATATTGTAGTCACGAGAGATTTATACGTGCACCAGCCACCATTATCGTACACGACGGTCTTTGGCCGGCTTGAGTACCGAACCCGCAATCTTCCAATTACGAGCCCGGTGCTCTACCGACTGGGCTACCGCGGTCAGAAAATACTATTAACTGGCTGAATCTGACCTAATTCCTTCAGGTTTGTGTGTGGGGGTGTCCTCATGTGTCATGTCGTAGTTCGTAGTAAAACTAAAACATAACCTCTGAAATCTTCCAGGGTCAGAGTGAGTAGGTAAGTTCAAAAACTAGCTTGTGAAGCTGCTAGAAATTTTTGAAAAAAGGATTACAGAAAATATAAATAGAGTAAAAATGGCAGCAAAGAAAAGAAATATATAGTGTAATCTTATTTTAGAGATTGATTACGTTTACATTGCTTCAAGATACAGATTATTCTCTAGCAAAATATAATATGATTACGATTAGATTACGATTATAATTTAAATATTTTTTTATTACGATTAGATTACGATTATAATTTAAATATTATTTTTGATTATGATTAGATTACGATTATAATTTAAATATTTTATTTTAATTACGATTAATCAACGATTACGATACTTTTGTAATCAATTACATTCAATTACGATTACGCGGTTAAGATTTCTACAAGTCTGATGCGCAGTAAAAAAATATTTACTATAAATTCTCATATCTCAACGAATATTACACGTGTGAATTTTATATTTCAGTATAATGTTTCTCTAATGTTTTGTCAATTTATCTGCAAGTTTTGTGAAATTTTATGAAAATCCGTTCGAGTTGTAAGCAAAAAATTTTAATAGTTTAAAAAATAAATAAATAAATCTGCCTAAATAATTGCACAATTCCCACAACAAAACACGGAAACTTGCGTAAATACGGGCTAGGACCCCTTAGAAAGACCACTCACGGAAGGCAATCCCCCTCAGGCATAGGACCCTAGAGTAGTCAATCGGCCTTACTCCCAAAATACCAAAACACCCACAACAAAGCATATAAATATTGTGCATAGTAAGTGCATCAACGTGTTAAAATTCGAAGCAGGACACTTTGGTCCCGCCGTTTGGGTCCCGCCACTTTGGTCCCGCCATTTTGGTCCTGCCGTTTTGGTCCCGAGGAAATTTTGGTCCTTGGCCATTTTGGTCCCGAGACAATTTGGTCCCACCAATTTTTGGAATTTTGTAAATATCTATCAGTTTTTTAATATGATAACATATTTACTGATACGGGAAAATTGAAGTGCTCTTAGAATATCTTTAATTAAGGAATATCTTACATACAAATATATAAATTTTCGGCAGTATGATTGCTGCTTAGCTATTGAGATTCGGAGAATTTTGTACTAATTTTTTTACGAACATTTTATTTATTTATTTTATGCAATTGCACTTTTTTTTAATTGATATATTTTTTTTCATTTGATTTCGATTTAACTTACTTCAATTGTAGTTTGAATTTTAATTTACTATCAGTGACAACATTTTGTGATTTTAAAAGTATTGTTAACAATAACAACAGTAGATAAAGTTTCAATTATTTTAAAGATAATAAAATACAGAAAAATTTTGTTTTAAAAAAGGGAAAAAGAAAGAAAACCTTATGATATTAAATATAATTTGCTTTTAGTGGCAGAATGTTATTTCTTTCAAAGAATTAATTACTGACCTGCTCCCATCATAGACTCTTCTTCATAAGCATAAGCTTGGGAACATTTATGAAGTTCTTGAATTTATATATGAATTTATTCATAAATATATATATGTGTGTGTGTGTGTGAGAGAGAGAGAGAGATACGTTTCATTCGATTTGATTGTGATTTAATTTTTATCATGAATGTAAGAGGAATTTATTTCAAAATCTGTGTTATATTGATAATAATAATAATAAAATGCAAGTTTGTTTGTCCGTGATACTTAATTACGTTCACCGTGTATATATGTGTATAAATTACTTTTCTTTCAATTACAATGGTTTTATTTTAAAAATGAAAAAATGCAAGTAGTCCAATATTCAATTAACTGTGCGCATTGCAAGCATAAATTTTCAGAAAATGTTGATGTACAATTTTTTATCTTTTTAGTTTAATATTATGTTTAAAAAAAAAAAAAAAAAAAAAATCTGTCTGATATGTCTCTATGACTAAAAGCAATGCCCGCATTGAAATCTCTGTAGCCCATTGAGATTTGTTTCGCACCTGTTTCTCCCACATACAATAAAAATGCATTTCACTGTTTTGTTTCAGCGCATTTGAAAAAAAAATGGGGTGGGAGGGGCTTTTAATGGACATTTTCTTAAACAATATTGTAAGGGGTTATAATGGAATAAAAATGCTTTTCCAATTCTATGTGATATGTAACTATTTCCTATGTTTGACAAATATATCCGGATTGACAGAGAAGAAAATGACTTAAGTTTAGCAGATCTGTACAAACTATTCCTGAGATCATTATTTAGGTTCCTCGCATCTTCTTTTATTATTAAACTCTAACATTTAGGAGATGCTTCGATAAAACATTGATTTCCTACAAATTTTGTATTCGAGCACTCTAAATATGAATGTGATAATTAAGAGCCGCTTTACAGTGTTTTATATTAAAAACCTTGTATTTTATTTAAACTAAAATTTTGCAGACTTAGATAAATTAACAATGCTTAGATCTGCGTTGATAACTAATACCTTTAATCATTCAAAATTCGATCCGAAATAATAAATTTTCTGTTCCATGTGTCCTATATTTACATCATTTTCAACAAAGGTTGTAGATATTCAACTCTCCAATTGAAAATATTCATCTAAGTTCTCTTTTGCCCGAAGTTCCCTCATGTACGAGTATTTTCTGTCCTTTTTCCTCTATCGTACAAAGAAAAAAATCTAAATCTCAAAATTTTAGACATTTTTTTCAGTTTTATTTGTTACTACAACTTTCTGTTGCAAAATAATAATAACAATAATAATAATAATTTTCCTACCCCCATGTTTTCAAGTCAAATGACAAACATTCGAAATATGAAGAAGAATTTCGCTTTTTTTCTGTAATACTTTGATTATTTCTGATATCGGGACCAAAATGGCGGGACCAAAGTGGCGGGACCAAAACGGCAGGACCAAAACGGCGGGACCAAAATTTCCACGGGACCAAAGTGGCGGGACCAATTCGGCGGGACCAAAGTGTCATGTACCCGTTAAAATTACAAGTTATTTGTAGCTTTTTATGATACAGGATGATCCAAAGTACTTACAAACTGAAGGAGGCGCAAGTACTTTGGATCCTCTAATTGCACTCTGGAATAAATGGATAGTGGAACGTGTGATCTTATAAATGTTCTTTACATGTCTGAAGTACTAGGCCATTTCGTCTAGTATTTTTTTTTTTTTTTTTTTTTAAATCGAAAAACTGTCAAAAAAAAAAAAAAAAAAAAAATCTAATAATTTGATCAACCGCTGTATCTTATAAATTATGAGCATTTTTACTAAATAATTTTTAACGACGCATGCGCAAGCTTTTAAAAAATTCGCATAATTTAATAGTCAAAAGTATTGAGTACACACTGAAAACTTACCACTGTTTTACAATTGCAATTTTGACGTTTTGACTTTAATGGAGTCTGGAGAATATATTTGGCTAGTAAATTATGCAAATAAACTTTTATTAACGCTTGCCCAGAAAAACTTAAATACTATTTTACAAAAAGTTTCGTATTTCATCAGATATTTAAATTTTTTTATTCTGATTGCCGTATGCTTTTCATTGACAATTGAGTAGCACTAATGCGACGTAAAACCCAAACAACCGTATGTTTTTCTACTGTACAATGGTAAGTTTTCAAAAAACAACATTGAATAAGCTTGAAACACTTGCATGTTATGTACAAAAGTCGTACAAATAACCGGTCCATCCTTAGGCGACGTTAAAACTAACCTACCTACCTACGAGCAAATAAATTTTCAGAAAGGGCCTTATATTCATGAACATGCATGATTATACCATACAAAGAAACATAGATAATTAAAAATACATCATAATCATTTCGCTTTTTTCCGTCAACCAGGTTTGCCAACATAACAATGAAATTGACGAAAGTTCAAAATTTTCATTTTCCTTATATATTAACGAGGTTTGAACCATGCTTACGAAAAAAAAAAAAAAAAAAAACATAGAATGGAATAATAATATTTATGACACAAAACGTTTCTGATCGCATTTGGTATTCATTGAATGCACGGGTTATTTATTCCAAAGCTTACACCTTAAAAGGAACATCGAGCGAATTGAACATTAGGAATTCTAAAAGTTTACTTTTAATGATGGTATAATTGCTAAATATATAATGAATAATAATGAATTCTGAAATGGTTCAGGGTTTACATTAACTAAATTATTTAATGAAAGATTTTAACGTATTAACATCAGAATGAGTGTTTTAATTATGATTCACTAAAAATGGTTTTTGATAATTTGGTCATTATTTTACATAAAGTTATTTAAAAATTGTGAAAAAATCTTAAATATTTTAGAGTTTAATAAACAGAAGAATGATTTCTGAGATGTATCGATAGTCAAGTCACTGAGCGACATTTTCAATAAAAAATTCGACAATTTTGACTTTTAATTTTGACAAACTACGTAATTCAGTACATTTTACAGAAAAAAAAAAAGTGTAAAGTGTCCATATTTTTCACAGATGTTTTTGATGGAATATTTAACAATATTTGTCATGAAGCTTAATACAATGGAATTTATAAACATAGTAAAAGACGAGACAAAATCTATTAAAGCATATTTAAAGGTGGAGGTTGAGGTTGAGTGGATTTTTCGTCGAATTAATGCTACACTACGAGCAATGAATATTTAAATCGTTTCTGTTTAAAGGAGAAGTTCTAAATGCAATTTTATTTACACATTTTAAAATTTTAAAATGTCCCTCTAGGCAAAAATTAAAAGTCAAACTTTATAGCAATAAAAGAACGAAAAAGAGACACAAACGATTTCTTATTCTCAGAAAACACTGAAATTCCGTAAAATTTAACCTATCATACTTAGGTCAATTTTGAAAGCAATATTTATTGTTGTACTTATAGGAGTAGGAAGACCATTTCTTGAACGGACATTTTTATAAGCAAAATGTCATCGTGTCAAAAATAAAAATTTTCGAATGTCTGAAAATCTTGAAATACGCAGTTGTTTGTGATGTCTATAATGATGTGTACCCTAAAGCAAATGAAAATTAGCTATTAGCAAACTTAATAGCAGAGAATTAAAAAAAAATGGATTGACTTGATTCATATCTTAGTATCTGTGAAGGTAATGCCTCAACTAAATTATTTATACGAATTAAAAGTCTGGAGTATTATTGATCCCTTAGAATGGGAATAAAAACGAATCGTAGTTGTGGAAATCATGGGAGTATTACAAAGTGTGATTTCCAAGATCTGAAATAACTTTTTTGAAAAATATTTATGCACAACGAAGATCAGGCTAAGGCTGTACAAGGACAGACATTCCAAATGAGGACAAATACTTAAAGCTGAGAGCCAGAAGAAATCAGACAAATAAGGCCACTCTTCTCGAACAACGTCTTCGCTTAGTTTTGCTACAGGCATCACAGTTTCGTGTCAAACTGTCCGAACCAGACTTCACGCTGCAGGTCTGTATACTCGTAGACGTATGGTATGCGTGTCGTTAACGCACGTCATCGTACTGCCCGCAGAGAATGATCAGGATAGCATACCAACTACAGAATAAATGAATAGAATAATAATCTCATCTCCGACGAGCCTCGCTTTAAATTGTTTTTGATAATAAGAGCATTTTCGTCAGGAGTAACATGTGTTCGAAACAATAAAGTATCAGATTTAGAACAGTTGGAGTGTTAATTTGTTGTGGTATCACCATTAATGATCACACTGACCTCCATATATTTCGAAATGAACCTCTGATGACTCAACGGTTAAAGATAAAATATTTACACATTTTGTAGTCCTTTACGCTAGAGCTATAAGAGATCAGTTCATTTTAATGGACGGAACATGCAGGCCACATGGTCCTCACACTGCTAAAAATTTCAACAGAAAACTCTGTGTAATCTATTATCTTCAGTCTTACGTAAAATTACAGAGAAAAATAAACGGAGATGTTAAAAAACTTATTTTATACATTCATTTTAACAACTAATATTAATTTAATTAATTATTAGTGAGAATATATTTGGGACTTGGAATACTTTTTCTAAAGTAGAAACAGTCATTTTTAATTTTAATTAAATAATTAAATAATAAGATTACGTAAAAATACAGAATAAAGATCGAGAATCTCGATTATTCATTTTTAACTAAGAATTACTGCAAATTTACAGAGACTCTGGATAGATATTAACATTAAATTTACAGAAATTGTTAACAGTGCATCCGATAGACAATTTCCATTACGATGAAGAAATTACACAAATGTTGTGGCTAGCATGTTTTCCCGCCAATAATCTAATAGAACAGGCTTGGGACATGCTAGTCAGATGAGTTTCTACTTGCTTATATCCACCACAAACGGTTCCACAGCCCTAAAAACCTCTTTTGGAGGATTGCTCGGAATACCCCAATTTATCATTGATAAGCAAATAGACTTCACGCCTTACAAGTGTTAGACTTTGCTGTCTGTCAGAGGAAATTCTACCCTTATTAATACGAATTTTCTATCAATAAATTAGGCATTTTTGTGTTGTTTTTCTCAAATACATAAATTATGAGCTTTTCGTTTTGTACTAATAAACTCAATAAAATACATTTTTTTCTTTTATCCATGTGTGACTGAATTTCATGTATCACAATTATGTCTGTGGGTGATGTATTAGACGCCAAAGCTAATTTATCCTGAATATCAATCAAAATTCCCAACATCATTTACTTTCTTTTTTTTTTTTTTTTTTTTTATTATTATTAGCGTATCTCTTCAACATACCTGTCATTACTTTGAAAACTTTTTCAATTTGCACTGCTTACTTATTTCTAACAGGTTAAAAAAAATCTCGTTTAAAATTTTTGGGATACATTACAAATAAAATGTGATTTCTTCACTTAATTATATCATATGTTCATCCTCTTTGTACATTCGAAAGTAACATCTCCTAGACTGATTTTTAACGATGCAAATAATTAACATGGCAATATTGACGTTCCAGTATCGTCAATAAGTTTTGTTCGCATTATTTGAAGCCAAATAATATTTTAGAATTTGAATTATATTAGTTTAGAATGCACTTATAAACTAATATTGTTTTTGGTCCAGATCGACTTTCTTTAATGAAGTGAAAAATATTTTTATGTGTCTAGTCTTATTTATTTTCACTATATAAATAGGATTTATATAGTGATATCGTATCCTATTTATACTCTATATAAATGGGATTTGTTTATATTTCCTTTTTAATAACAAATTCTGAAGTATTTGGATCTTTGAGGGAAGACATGAGAAATGCAGATTCGGTTGAGAACAAAACAGAAAATTAGTTTCATTTTTCTTTTAGTAACCGAATTTTCCAGCGAAATTGAGATTTCCGATCAACAATTGCCACAAACATAAATAAAACTCCGTCCGGGAATTAAACTATAGGCATATTTTTTGTTCTAAACCTAAATAAAAAGAAATGTAAAAATATCTTCACTATTGAGTGTTGCCTTTGGGGAATATTCCCTTAAGTTTGTATTAAATATTCCCCAATGTATTGATAATCCCTAAAAAAAAAAAAAAAAAAAAAAAAAAAAAAAAAAATTTATTAGAAATTTTGCTAATCATGTACAAATGTTTGAATCCACATACTAAACTTAATTTTAGAAAGTAAAGACACAAAAAGTGTATCATCCATGAAAAAGTTTAAGGTGATTTCATAATTGACTTTGGAGGCGAAAATAGATTATTTTTCATTCATTTTGCATTTATTTCTAGAAATTCTTTTAATTTTTTTTTTTTTTTTTTATATCTTTTCTCCTCTTCAAAGATTTTTTTTTTCCTCTTCAAAATGGAAATAATTTTTCTCACTTCTTCGCTTCCTATATTAATTATTCCTCCTTTTTTTTTTTTTTTTATCTCTTTCTCTCTTCACCTAAGTAGTAATCCTTTATTTACTGATGGGGACTGCAGTCCCACTACATCTCGGGGAGGCAGATTTAGCCATAATCCTCTTAGATCTTTCATGCATAAAAACAAATTCCCTATCTGTTAATACCTTTTACAGGGGCATGACATTTTGTACATTTTATTATGATTTCTTATTTGCACTATGGTAATTGAAGAGTGAAAAAAAAAAGTTTGTTTTCAGAAGGGTTAAATATTCAATGAAATTTTTGTTTCAGAAAATGTATTTCAGAATTTATCGATGCATGTAAATTTTTCTAATTTCATTTTTAAAATATTGATAATGAATTGACAGATGAGACATAGAAATTAAACATTGTTACGTCGTAAAAACTAGTAAAAGATTTGATTAATCTGTAAGATCTTAAGCAATAAATTATTTTATTTTAGCTTAGAATTAAAAGTAAATAGCAAAGAACAAAATGTACATAAGTACGTGAAGAGAATATGCGTGTAAGTGTGTGCGCTCATGTCCATGTAAGAATATTTTTTACTTATCTTTACGTTCAAATATTTTTTTTTCTGCGCAAGCAAAGAGCAAATTTTTGTTAATTATATGATCTGTTCTTCAATTTCTTGCAAAAACTTTATTACTATAATTGTAAATTTTTAAAAATATAAATTGTATTGGTTATTACGAAATAGAGTAACAGAAAAGAATTAAAGAAGACCAGGGATGAGCTTGTTCGCATATTTTGCTACCATTATTTTCATAGAGAAAAATTTATTATATTTTTACAGCATTCTTTTGTGATTGAATATGACAGGCATTATTGATAGAAAATAGTGATGTAACAGTTCCGTCTTGAAATGGAATTTTTTTCACCCTTGGTGGGCAGGTATTATTATCTAAACAAAATTACTTTTTTGTTTGTTATAATTAGATATATTTAAAACTGTATTCGTTCTATTTTGAAGTACACCTTGGGCTTGATTATGGAAGATTAGCCTATACAACTCCAATATTGCACCCCTTCTTAAAGACAAAACTCGAATAAAAATTGCTTTCGAATTCTTATCACGCGTAAAATCTATCGATGTAGTAAGAAACAAAGGCGAGAAAGTTTATCAAGTTTCATCCAAATTGAGGGCTACGGCAGACTGGTCGGTAGAGCGCTGAGCTCGAAATCGGAAAATTGCCAGTTAGATAATTAAGACCGTCAGACCGTCATTTACATTACTGGTTGCTGTTGCACGAAAAATCTGTTTTCCATGTTCCCATCCGAATTAAACCTCTGGGGGCCACCAAAGCGAGGTAGCCATTCCCTCCAAGAAAGATAAAAATTGTGATGGTATGTCTTCGAAGCACGCTTAGGTGTTAGTCCCAGACCGTCACTATTTACTCACTGTGTAATACTAATGCAGCGTTAAAAACCTATTCACATACTCAATTATTCATCGAAATTGGCTTATGAATTTAGAATGTCATATGACTACAGTGGGTGATAAAATTACTAGAATTTTTTTTTTTTTTTTTGACATTTTTTTCGATTTTTTAATGAAGTACTAAAAGAAATGGCCTGGAACACATATGCAAAGAAAATTAAAATCTCATTGTTTACGCTATCGATTTAGTTCAGAGTGCAATTAGAGGACCAATCACAAATTTAAGAAGAGCGAAAATACTTTGGATCACCCTGTAAAATAAAAAGCTATAAAAGACTTGTCACTTTAATACATTATTGCACATACTATGTACAGTATTTGTATGTTTTGGTGCGGGAATTACGCAATTATTTAGGCGGATATATATATATATATATATATATATATATATATATATATATATTTTTTTTTTTTTTTTTTTTTTTTTTCCAAAAATTACTAATTTTTTTTTTTTGCTTGTAACTAGAACGGATTTCCATAAAATATTACAAAACTTTGAAAAAAATTGAAAAAAAAAAAAAAAATAGAGAGAAACATTATTCTGCAACATAAAATTCACACGTGTAATATTCATTGAAATATGAGCATTTTGTGGTTGAAATAATTGGATCTACAAATTAAATGCGCTGCATGTGAAAAAACCCTTATGAAATTTCAACTCTGGAAAACACTTAAAATCTAGCTCGTTCTTTTGCCAACAATTTGCTTAATTTTTATTCTATTCAAATAAGCTTTTGGCAAAATTTGCTGAATATATTTAGCTTTCACTTTATGCAATAAAATTTTTCTATCTCTCACACATGCGCAGTAACAAAATATTTACTAAAAATGCCCGTATGTCCACGAATAGTACACCTGTGAATTTTACGTTTCAGAATAATATTTCTTTGATGTTTTGTCAATATTTCTTGAAGTTTTGATAAAATTATGGAAATTTTTTCTAGTTATAAGCAAAAAATTAGCAATTCTTGAAAAAAAAAATCTAATAATTTGGTCACCCACTGTAAATCTCTGATGTATGTGATGATAAATATTCAACATGGATACGTTCGCAGAAAACCAAGATTATTCAAACATTGCAGTAAACACTGAGCGGGCTTATTAGTGTTTTTTTTTTTTTTTTTTCATCAAAATAAAGAATTCTTGTCATGAGATTCTTTTAATTTATTTTTCTAAAGCTTTTTGATTGTTAAATGACACAAACTCATAGATTAAATTTCTATGGATAGTATTTTACTGTTATGTTTCAAGTGCGCACTGGACATCATGCATATACAAAAAGCAACAAGTACTCAGAAAATTTGCCTCTAAGAAATAGGCAAAGATCTCTCTTCAATAAATATAATATTTTCAGTCCTTTTTAACAAAAAATAAATGAATAAATAAATATAATAAAATAAATAAATAAATAAAATAAAATAAAATAAAATAAAATAAAAAACATCGATATGTTTTTAGCAGCTATCTTTTATTATCCTTTTAGTACGGCAATTTTTGAAACTAATTGCATACAAAATGTTAAAAGTGATATCCAGAAATTTTAGATTATTGACTTTTGTTACGTTTTATTGAAAAGAATGTTATTTGAAACATGCACACAATCCATGTATAAAAATTATATACTTTTTTATTACTGTACCCACTAAATCTCTGGTAATCGAGGATTTCTAAAATCTATTAACATTATTAAAATTTCTGTTGTGAAGACCTATTATTATTATAACTATTTATATATATATATATATATAGTTCGCAATTTTGTATTGCGTAGGAAAATAACAGATAATTAAATTTTGAATAACTGTTTTAGTTTTAATTAGACAACGATGTAGATCTATATTTAGTTTTTTTTTTTTTCAGCTAAAGAGAAATAGTTGTGAAAGAAAAATGATTAGGACATAATCTATTCCCATTCATCCATTATGTAGCAAAGTAGGCTGTTTTATATATTAATGCTTCTGTCTTATGAAATAAATCAGAAATAATTTATCCATGGGCGAGTGAACTTAATTACAACAGAAACAGATCCAAACATTTCAGAAATAGAGAAAAATAAATCATTTTCTATATATATAAGCGATAAAGATAAATGAACAAATGGGATGAGCATGAGGCTTCGAATGTCAAAATAGTTGAAAATTCATAAGCATTCCATATAAATGCTTTTATGTGGATTACTTTGTTATATTTTTGTATTGCGAAAGGAAGCGTAAACAACATTAATTACGTTTGCAAGTATAAATGCTCATAGGTTTCTTTAACTTTGTATTCCTATAGAGTATTTTAATTTTATATAATATACCAATGAAAATAATCAGAGTTTATTTATATTTTAAAATTTGTAAATTTAATAATATTTAAAGAATCATAACTTTATAATGCTACAAAAGCTACATTGTGTGTGATGATAATAAATATTAAAGATAGAAACTTTCACAGAAAATTAAAATTAGGCAAGCGTTGTAATAAATATTTGGACGTATTATTACCAAGGTATTACGATTAAACTAATATAAAAGATTCTTGAAAATATATTATTTTTTAATCGAAACATCAACAAAATAAAACAATAAATAAATAAATAAATAAATAAAAATAACCAAGAAGTGTGAATAGAAAATACTGAGTAGAAAACAGCAGTAAGTTTTGCTTAACTTCTATAAATATAAAGGATACATTGCGATAAATAATCATAGAGAAAACAAGCAAAAATATAATGGCAGGTATTCAATTTGAATCTGAAATTCAAATAAACAAAATGTCTAAATAAATAAATTGGAAAACATTATTAAGGGGAGTATTTGATAGTACCAATTACTTTGCACAGAAGAGACAATCCTTAAAAAATATCTGCTAAGGACTGTATTTTCGAAAAACTATATATACACAGACTGTCAAATGTCTTCTTTAGTAAATTTTAAGAATTAAAGAATGATAAATAAGTGATAATTTAAAAGAAATTGACTCTATGATAATATTTCATATCTAAATTGAAAAGTCTATAAAAACAAGGCAAACAACAACGTCTAGAACTCCAAATAGAAATAATAGGAAATTCCATTCTTTTTCTAATATAGGAGCACTTCTCTCTCATTTCTTAATGCACTGAAGACGATACGCTAAATGTTACCGAAACAGCTGTCCGCTTTCCTATTATTCCTATTTGTCGTTCTAGACGTTGTTGTTTGCCTTGTTTTTATAATCCTAAGCCAAGTCTACCATTAATATTGCAAAGGTCTGTTTTGAAATTTCGCAAGGAAAAAATAAAGTTTCTCTAAGTTTAAATGAAAATTAATGTTTTTCTCCCATGCGAGCACGTATAAGCGCTTTAAAATATTAAGATCAATTTGATGTGTACTAATATGGCTCAAAATCATACAGCGTGGACCGAGATGTATGAAATGTTAAAATTTTTAGTGTACTAAGGCTCCACTATTCCCCCATAATTAAAAATAATCAAATTCGAATGAAATTTTGAAGGAAAAAGTTAACAGACTTTTCTCTTTTTTTATTGCTTGAAAATTTGTACAATTTAATTTTAATGTGTTTCTAACTGTCAGAGATAACAAAGAGAAATTAGAAAAGCTTTTAGATTAAGTGTGCACTTAGCTCGATGGAAGAAGGTAAATTTTCATAAATGTGTTGTCCTTAATTATGCGCTCAGTTCATAGTCACAGTTAGCATACTTTTGCTCTTGATTACTAAGGACATTATGAAACATTTCGAAAAAGGTTGACTTCTTCGCTTGATATTCTGCGACTAACCAAAAAATTAATATTACGGTTTGTTGATTTTTTTTTTTTTTTTTAATAAGAAGAAGCATGTGATAAAAATTTGCCCTGTCTTGTTTGCTGTTTGGAACACTTATTTTTAAAAGATGGTGATGAACTTGCGTGAGGTTTTAGTAGCTTCTCTGCATTTATTTATGCATCGCTCAAATAACTGTGCGGCATTTTTGAAAATAATCTTCTTACATTTCAAATAAATTAGACATATGAGGTAAGATATCGCTAAAAAAAAACATCATGTCTCAAAACATCAAAAGTAAAAAATCAGTTGTAAATAACTTGATACTTTTTATTAAATAAAAAAGCAATTAATTTAAAACACATTTGTTAATTAATAATTATAAGCATTTTGATTTGTTATACATAACATTACTAATATGTATCTACATAAAAAAAAATAAGTACTAATAAGAGAAAAATCTTGACCCATAAGTGTAATATAATAACAGGAAATAAGAATAAACCGAGATAGTGTAATGAAATGGAATATTGGAAAGAAAACGACTGAGCCATAAAGAATAGAAATGCCTACTTCGAAATCACGCTATAGGAAAGATGTTTCATTCCCACTATCTCTGTCCCTTACGTAAAGTGAGAACTTGATGATTTGAGCTAAGCATTAACCCAATTCCTTAATTTCACTCAAACGTAATCTATGAAAGGAAAATTCAATCAGTTCCACTTTTTATGTATTTATTAGGCAAAAACTCATATTTGGAGTTCCGTTACAAGTATTATTTAAAAAAATATGTATGTGTAACTGAATTAAAGCGGCACCACAAGTAAAAAAAATACATGTGTAAACATTAAATAGCAATATTGATTTAAATATACACTAATTTATGGCTTCCGAGTGACATATTTTTTTCGTTTTTCCGAAATTTTAAAATGTCGCTTTTATTAAACTCTAATAGTTAAAGAAATTAGTAAGTTTAAACAGCTTGTATTTACATCCCATGACTTCAAAAAATAATTATTGTTTATTCTGAAATTAATCTTTTTCGAAATTTGTTGTTAGAAAAGAATGATAAAGAATGTAATATATATATATATATATTCTTAGAAACAAACTATTTTTATAACTGCAGTTCTTGTTGAAATTAAATATTCTTGTATGAAATTAAATATGAAGCAAATATTTACAATTCAAAGTTAAGGCAGAAATTATTATCTCAATTAATAATTTAATGCATGTTTATACAATAGATATCTAAAATTAGTAAAATTTTCTGAATATTATGAGTTTTAGAATTTAATAACAGAAAATGGTTTTTTTAGTGGTCTCAAATTTTATTTCTTTATTTTATTTTATTTTATTTTATTTTATTATTATAATTATTATTTTATTTTTATCATTAAAAGTGTTTCGCACAATTAACTATTTTAGGGTAACGGATATTTGATCTTAATTTCTAGCAAATCCTAAAAAACTGTCATTGAAAAATTCTGAAGGTCACATTAACAGAACTAGTTTCACTAAGTCATTCGAGACCCATATCTCCTGAAACGTCACGCAAAATTATACAAATAGTGAACTTTCCACAGTTAATTAATTAACTGATCAATCAAAATTCTGTCCTATACAGAATTTAATTTGGGACGAGAGGCCTTTATTTATTTAGCAATTTTTTCCATATAAAGGCACATGGCAACGATGTACGCACTCATGTAAACTCTCGTTCGTATACTTTTATTGGAAAATATTGCGCTATTGTTGTATGGCCTCTCGTTGTACTCAGTTTAGGTTTGTTTCATAAATGAAGGTCCATAGTGTTTTGGATTACTTCGTAAGTGAAGGGACATAATTGGTAGTCTTCAATGAAATATTGAACGTCTTCTGAATTAACATATGCATTAAAATATCTGACTATCAGTTTTGTAATTTTCATCTTCGGACAGAGTTCTTGAAAAATAACATTTACACAATCTTACACATGATATACGTTTAAAAAAAACGTATTTATATATATGTATATTAAAATATTTAATTGGCATTAAATTAGAAAAGAAATCAAAATCAAATACAGTTTGCAAATTATAAATAAATATAAAAAATGATATAAATCCTTTTAAATCATCAATATTTTATATTTTACTCTTTAAGCAAAAGATAATTTCAAAATAAAGATAAATTACAGCAAATTGTATTTTTTCTTTTTTTTATTGTTAATAAATTGTTTATTTTAACTTGGTGAAAAGAGAAAGAGAGAGAAAGAAAAATCGGCAGTTGCCATTTTCATAACTAACTAATTTTTAATAGTATATTGGAGATTAAACTTGAGAACAAAGAGCATACATCCGTTTTAATATCAAAGTTACTTTAAAAAAAATAATAATAATAATAAGCAGGTAATTTTTCCATTTTAAGCACATATTTTTTAACAGTGCAGTCTGAAAATAAGAGATAAGAAAAACCATAAAAGTATGTAATGAATATATTTTTAAACGTATGAAGTTTTCAATAAAGTTGTCTTGTGAGCAATCATTTTTATTGAGTTATAGTGAGAAAATGATTTACTGGTTAAGAACCAGTAAAACATTTTGTCAGTATGACTGAATTTAAGAAATTAAAAATTTCCCTCTTTAAATATCCTTAAATAATTTAATGATTCAAAAATAATAATCTAAAAAATAGTTTTAATTCATGTTTTTCTAATTTTAAAATTTGAATAACTTCTAAAGACAAAGTTAGCTGCGGCAAGATATGCAAGAATTAATCCATTAACAAGTATAAGTTTTTAAATTGATACTGAATTAAGTATGTTTTAAATAAATTACTGTACGATGCATTAGGATCTTAAATAAATTTTATAACTGCCTACATGCAAAACTCATTATGTAATAAATATGTGTTTGAATGAAATTTAAGTTATATAGATAATATCCACAGAAAGAGAAAGATGTGAATGTGTAAATTCTGAATTTAGAGTTTGGTTTGTTAAAAAAAAAAGTAAGTTTATCGTTAGCAATTAATATATATTGCACCTTATTAAAAATGTTTAGAGACTCTTTAATCTTTAAAATAACTAACGAACCTTGATTTTAATTTACATTTCTATAGTGCAATTATACAGGTGGTAAATGTCCCTGACACATTTTAAACTTTAATGTAAAATCAAGTATTTGACGTACGAGAGTGTAGTTTGTACTGCAGTGCTTCATATGATTTTTTTTTTTTTTAAGAAAAAAAATTGTTCTAAATGTTGCTCATAGATGGCGCTGTTGCTTAAAAACAGGAGAAACCTTCGATAATCTCAGTCAAGGCTCGCTAAAAACAGCAAGTAAAAACATACACTTTGACGTTCACACATGCCACACAAGAAGAAATATATAGGGGTTGTGTCTGGGGATCAAGGTAGCCACAGCAAATTGCTAGAAACGCTAGATGAATAAAACATAAAGTACAGCGTAATCTATGAGAAAATTTGAAATAAAATATTTTTTTTCTTTGCTTAAATCAAACTTTTCTTCATAAGAAGTATTGCAGTGCTAACCGAACTCTCGTATGCCATTTAGTACTCAATTTCATATTAAAGTTTAAAATGTGTCAGAAATTTTTGGCCCACCCTGTATTTATACAGCATTTCGTTCCGTTACTAAAATATCTTTTTTTTTTTTTTTTTTTTTTACTCTTGCCAAAAGTTATTTTCCTGGCAATAAGTATCTTTAGTTTATTCTCAGATGCAAAGTAATATTTCAAGAAATGCTTTAATACTAGATTTTTATTAGTACAAGCACAGTTTTTCGAAAAATATAAGAAATATGAAACATCATTCTAGAATTATATTTATTCATTTCATACGGATATATATATATTTTTTTTTTTTTTTTTGACTCCTTAAAGATCATTCTAGATAATTTTGGATTATGATGATTTGGACAAATATTGAAGGAATATTTTTTTCATTGTATTTCCTCCACAAATAATATATGTCTATACATGCTGTTATTTTTCTCATATTTATGTGCTAAAACTTATGATGAAGCTTCTTTTTTTTTTTTTTTTTTTTTTTTTTTTTAATAGATTTCTAAATTTCTTCCATTATAACGAATTTAAAGAATCCACTATTCCATATATTATACATATTCTATCTCTATATTCTACAATAAAAATAAATATTCACCTATTTTCTTGCTTTAAGAAAATGTCTCAGGAAGGTGAAAAAAAAATAATAATCTTTAAATATCTTCATCTTACGTTTTAATCGATTTACCGTCTATCGCATATCTCTTTCATATATTTCAAAATATTGTCCCTTCACAGTCTGCAAAAAAAGAGCATTTTACCATTCCAATTACTAAAAATGTAAAATAAAAGCAGCTTCCAGCCGAATAGTCTGTAATATGAAAAAGTCTGTTTGTACGGTAAAAATGATAATGATTTTTAAAATGCTTCTTCGGCAGACAAAACGTGGGTTAGGAATTTATCTAAAGTGAATAAAAATATTCTTATTTCATAGATTCTTTGCATTTATGTATAAACTTTTTTGGAAAAAAACATTTTATAGAATTCCTCAAGCTGATGCAAGAATTTAGTTTTTAAAGATTTTTCTCTCGTGGCACATTTTTTGCTATTTTTAAAGTGTATTTAAAATAAAAGTTTGAGCAGAAGTCTATTTTTTTTCTTATGTGTTAATGTTACATATTTTCTGTATTTCAACTAAATAAGATACGCGTCCAGATTATGAATATTTGATAAAATTACAATTTTACAAAAGAAAAAACCTGAATTGTGTGTAACGTAATTTATTTATTATAAATTCCAATATTGATAATACATCTTTATATATATATATATATATATATATATATACATACATATATATGGTTCACACTTTCTTTAAAATATTCTTCTATATTAGAAACATCAATTACTCTTGTTGTTTCTTTTGCTGATTACTAGTAAATCACTACTAAGGCATACAATTTATGTTGGAGGATGACATTGCTTTACAATTGTGATCTTGGAAAATTCTACAAAAAAGCATTTCATCATTTGATATTGCGTAGTGCGTCCTGCTGGATACGCAACGTGATATATTTGCAGATAGTGACAGGTACTATCGGAATTATCAATTGGGTATTCATAATGTTGGGGTTGGGTCTTCAAGCTAAAAAAAACTAAAATTACCAGAGCTAAAAAAGATTTATTATAAAAATTATATATTTTATTTTTATTTTATTTTAATTTTATTTATTTATTTATTTGTAAAATTTGTACGGTCACTTTTTTTTTTAAGTTTTTTTTTTTTTTTTTTTTTTTTTTTTTTTTTTATAAATACACACTGAATTTCACACTGAAGGATATAAAATATGTTACCCAACTTTAAAAAGTTTATAATTTAAAACTAATTTCAGAATTAAACAATTAATTGCACAATTTGTTACATTAGTTTTAACTCTAGAGCTTCTTTTAAAGCTTTTTGATATGTTTAACGTTCCTCTGGGATATAAAACTGTTTATTTAATTGCAAATTTATATTTATATTATTATATCAACACGTGTTTGCATAATTGCATCATTGGACTCATTATTTGCAACTTTAGCTCTTTTTTGGCTTCCGCAAAAATTTAATAGAAACTTTTGTTTTATTTAATCAGTGAAAACTATTACAGTAATATATTAAAAAAAAAATCTATTAAATTTTTCCAGTAGCCCAAAAGGGTTAAAACTGGTTAGTCTGATTAGACTATCTGGCTATTCTCAATACCCCCCTCCTCCCCTCCCCTCTCCTACCACAATGTAGAGTATTTAATTTCTCATCTCTATAATGTAGTAATTTTGTGATAAATCACGCTGTGTAACAGTGGAACGCCTTACTTTTCAAAAATAGAAGATTTTCAGTTTCATTTTAATATTTTTCTTCAAGAGGATGTAAGGGGGAAAAAAAAAGATAATTTAACAAAATAAAATGAAGTATACTTAACCAAAAGTATTCTGTTCGTTTAATAGCTTAAACAAATAGAAAACCACAAAGAAGGGCTTAAAAAGTCCCAAAACATAAAATATCTCATTCAGAAACATCTTCTTGTAATGACCAATACTAGGCTTAATAATGTAATATACGATTACTGAAGAGAAAATGAGACGAATGAAACCATGGTCCTTTCGAACGTGAATCAAGCGTCATAACTCTGTATTTCTAGCTAGTTTGTAGTAGGGATGTACCGGATCGTCAAAAATTGTGATCCGGATATCACATTTTTTGTATCCGCAGATACGAATAAGGATACGGATCTTCGGTATCTAGATCCGTGGATAAGGATACGGATCTTTTAAAAATATGTTATCTTTATATATGTAGCAATTTTTCTTGTAACTTTGTTTGCGTCTCGTAGCAAGACATGTTGAATTTCGGGTGGAATATTGCATCGGATCGAGTTGGGAATAGTTCTTAAAAAAATGTTCTACATTTAAATAATGAAATGTTAATTTTTATAATTTATCTTTATTTCTTTTTTCTTAAAATTTATAGCCCCATTAGGTAATGTATGATCAATCTTATAAAAATGAGAGCTTCGGTTCTTATATCAAGATTTAATTTTACAACTCAATTTTTTTAATGATATTCATACCTTTTATCTATCTTCTTAATATTCATTTCCTACAATATACATTTTAAAAATAAAAATTTCGTTCATGCTCCACTTTTTGTTTCGGTAAACGTTTTATTTTCTCCTGTATACATACAAAAATGTATTGTATTTGTGAAAATTTTCGGCTTCCGATTTTCAATGGGTTTGAACTTTTTAACCCTTTGCACTCGAGAGGTGACTCTCGATCACCACTTGATTTTATGTGGTAACGTTTAATATGTTTAACAAATGTCCTTCTTTGAAGTATAAAGTTACATAAAATGGTTTAATAAAAAGTTTTAAGAATTAAATAGTGTGTGAAATCATTTATGTTAATGATAAGTCATTCAGTATAAAAGAGAAAAAGCGCCTCGTGCTGCTGGTTCACCGGAGCGAAAAAGACCTCGAGTGCAAAGGGTTAAAATGTCATTAACACGATTTGATTATTTTTAGAAAATGTTTGCATGTCTGTGTATGTGTATTAGCAAAATTTTGTGAAGATTGTACCTCGCAAAAAATGTGCGGGATTTCACGGAACTTTATGTGGTTGGATGTCGATATAATTTTGGCGTATATTGCCTTACTGGTAGTACTGTTATATTGCTATAACTCCCAATTGTTTAAAGGTATATTTCTGTTTCTATAGTGTATGTGTGCATTAAACTTAATATCTGAGATAGTTATTAAAAAATATAAAAAAAAACTGTGCTGTGTACATTGGCTTATATTTGGCACTATTAAGCTGCAATCTTCCCTATTTAAGGAAGTCAATATCTTAATTTCTACAGTGTACAAGCTCATCAATATAAGATGGCTAATATGGGCTCCCGTGAATCAACTTAAGTGCTTATCGACTGCTAGGTGACGTTGTTATGCAACCCTTTCTATGTTTTAGGTAGTTTTCCGACCAGAATTATATTATAACTATGCAATAGGAAAGGAAGTTTTGTGGTAACCACAGCATACTATTTACTTTCTCTTGCACATATAATGGTAGAGAAAGTATTTGAATTTAAGGTTTTGATGTGATTGTACATTTGAGCTCTTCTGAATCTGTTATTCAAGTAAGTGATTGTATTTTATATTAGACAACTCATTAATCTTAAGTAGGAGTATTGAGAAGTAAGTATTTATGTCTCAATACTCAATAGTTAAAAAAATATAAATAAAAATAAAGATGCAAATACATTACCATAAAACATACGTACACAAATACTATCATTATTTTATCTTATTATTCATTTAAATAATCCATAATCGTTTTCTGCTTTTTTTTATTATAGATGGCTTGTTTATTATTTCCTACAACTTATAAATAAACAATAATTTAACCCATGGCATAATTCGCAGGTAAATATCTGCTTTCACGCGGTCACTTTAATTATATATCGACAAAGCATTTTCCTCCAGTTGCAATGATGCATCGTTTATTTATTCTAGAGGAGACGATAAAGAATATCATTTGCCTTCATATAATCCGTCTTCTATACGTTTTTATTTTATATTAGTTTTATTAATTAAATCACAACAAGTACTTCCTTCATATTTGCTGTATAAATGGAGGAAAATTCAAAATTTCGTTAAAATAAAAGCGAGAATTGAAATTCATTGTAAGTATAGAAAAAATGACGGTATCTGAAAAAATTGTAAATGTCGAGAAAACATAAATTTCGAGAACGCAAAAGCGAGGTTATGTAATATTTCTTTTATTTCTGCATTAAAGATAGTCAATAAAGATTTATAGAAGTTTCTTTATAAATTTTATACAATTTCTACAGAAGATCCGTATTAAATTCGTTGAAAACTATAAACGGATGCGGATCCGGATCCGGATATTTTCCCCTCGATTATACGGATCCGGATGCTTTATTTTTTGCGGATATCCGCGGATATGGATACGGATACGGAGCTCCGGCACATGTCTAGTTTGTAGTCGAAAAAATAACGGTCAACGTTTTTTAACATTACGAGTTCGGAAAATATCGATCAAACAAATGCGATTTTTACTCGTTGTATTCTTAGAAATTTTGTGCGTCAGATGCACGGAGGTAGAGTCCTGCATCGGGTCGGGTTTGGGTCTGGTTTATTTTTCAACGAATCGGGTAGACTTGAGAACATCTTTCAAAGAAGTTTTATCTTAATAAAGTAGAAATTTGTTTGCTCTGTACACCCAAGATGAATATACGCTTGCCCAAATTATCATAGTAAAATAAACATCCATATCCGACTAAAGCAATGAACAAAAAAAAAAAAATATATATATATATATTATTTAGAATGTAAGCTGTTGAAAACAGGTTACATCTCCTACAGTAACCAGATGTATGATTCATCTATTTTGATTGCTTACATCCTTTTAAAATAGATAGTGAATTTAAACTGATAATTAATATTTTTTCTCTTGCAGATATTTTTAAGAAGTTACAGGAATGAAGATTTCGATGAGTTTAGTGGACGTTTAGTTGGCGTCCGTAACATTGTATTACTTTAATATTATTGTGTGTATTTTAATATTATTGTGTGTTGATAAGCATTAAACAATAAAAATACAAGCACTAAGCTTGAAACCCATTTTTGTACACTTGAAGTTCACAACACACATAAACGGTTAAAAGTTATTATTAACCAATTTTTCAGATTTTTCAATTTTTAATTTACTTTTATAATTTAGTAATTACATTTTTAATTCTTTTTAAAAAAAATTTCATTTAGATTCGTGTTTCGAGTCGGGTTCGGGTAAAAGAAATCGGGTTTCGGGTCGAGTTCAGGTAAAAGAAATCGGGTTTCAGGTCGGGGTCGGGTACAAAGAAGTCGGGTTTGGGTCGGTTTTCGGGTTGAATAAAATTTACTTGTTGGGTTCGGGTCGGGCTTCTGGTTGATTCAAAACTCACTTGTCGGATTTCGGGTCGTGTTAAACCCGACCCGTGCAGGACTCTACACGGAGGTGTAAAGTCTCTACAGCTGCATGGTAAGATGCCTCTTTGTAATAAATCGAGGATGTTCTACAAATTTGTGTTCACTTTATTCTGTATTAGCCTGTATATCCATTCTTTTCTCACAGATTGCTCTATGATCGATTTTCGTTAGTAGTATACAGCCATTTTACTATACCCAGGCACCACGTTTAAGTCAATAGCTATTGCCTTTCAAAAGATAAGCGGGGATGAGAATTTGCCGCAGAACGCATACCAGTATTTGTTTAAAGAAATTCTCTACTTATAAAATCGTTGATTTAAGAAGAACAATTTTTTTTCATAAATAGCGGTATGAGTTCTGCGCCAAGTTCTCATCCCCGAGTTTAGGAGATGGGATAGGGCTTCAGCAAACATCTATACATGAAACAGAACAGTTATTTTCTATGCCAAAATGATCTCAAACTATACGTAGTGACTTTCAAGTAATTTATAAACATTGTTTTTATTCAGTCAGTTAGGTGCTCTATTTATTCATAATTCGCAATATACTGAAGATACATTATTACAAATAATACATAAATTTTACTTATTTAACTATTCGTATTTGTAAACGCGAAAGTCATTCGTTGTATACAATGAATTAATGAAAGTATGGCAGTTTCATATTTAAGTTGCTACCGGAATTACGTATTGTTTAAATGTTACAGCACATACCTACTACAGTATTTTATGCCTAAAATGTTGCAAAATAAGGACACTTTATCTGTGAATTAATATAACAAATATTGGTCAAAACGCATCCTAAAGTAAAAAAAAGTTAAAGAAAAGTTAAATTTTAATTTATTTACAATTTTGAAATTGCATTGTTAGTTTTTATTCCCCCATAAAGAAAATAACGCACTCTAAACAAACTTTTATTATAATAAATAATGAAAATCTGTTCCTGCGATTCGTCTTTGTTAAAGAATATATAATGTTTATTAAAAATATAAGATAGTTAAAAAAAATA
The DNA here is from genome assembly GCA_963930645.1 of Salticus scenicus. Classification (NCBI taxonomy): domain Eukaryota; kingdom Metazoa; phylum Arthropoda; class Arachnida; order Araneae; family Salticidae; genus Salticus; species Salticus scenicus. The sequence continues at coordinate 87,879,407 of OZ005651.1, forward strand.
CCTATACCGGAAGCTTAACAAAAGGTTTTTTATTGGCATTTTAACAAAAACAGATTAAAGGAATATAAAACTTATTTTATCATATTATCTAATAGCACATGACCTTATAAATTAGATTGTGCTTAATGAAAATACTCAGCGAGTAACAAAGTCAAGATTGTGTTTACTGAAAATATTACGCGAATAATGCTTTTTATACCGGAAGCATATTAATGCGGATTTTTTTATTGATAACATTTATCACCTCAGAGATCATTTTTTGGCCGTCAGCAAGTACGGAGAGTGTTTCTGTTTTGATAGAAAAAAAAATCAATCCTCTGAAAGAACTGGGCATAAAAAAAAACTTGGCACAAAATAATGAAATAAGTATTTCGGTTGTAGGGTTTCTTTCACAGGTTTTTTGGGATGATTTTTTCTGGAAATAGAATATGATTTAATTGGATTTTTAATTGCCTCGTATTAAAATGATATTCCATAGGGAATAAAAAATATCTTTTTGTATATTTTTTAATGTAATTAAGAAGAACTCTTTTTTAAATCAAGAAACATTACTTAAGCCACAAAAAGCTGATACTGAAGCATTTTTTATTTTTATGAGGCATTAGGGTTATTAGATTTCTTCGACGGTACAACAGTTTAAAGAAGTGAGAAATGTAAACTACGTATTTTCTCGATCGAAAAAAAATAAAAAATAAAAGGCATAAAATAACCAGAAATCTGTGACATGATTAAATATCTCGATTAGCACCATATTAATTTCAAATGCATGATTGAATTAATGAAAGGTTCATGAAGATCAAATTATAAATATATATTTAAAACTAGATTTGCTTAAAAGGTTTTTTTTTTTTTTTTTTTTTTTACGTTACTTATGTTCAAGAAAATTCTTTTCACAGTGTAAAATGTTATTTCGAAAGAGTCTTAATATAGTAAAATATCTGTATGCTTTTCTCGTATCAACACATATTTTAAATAAGAAGGAATTTTACCAGATATCTTATCCATACCAGATAAGTATGCTTTTCTTGGATAAATATCAATTTTAAATAAAAAGAAAGTTTACCAGATGCGAGCAAAATAATTACATTAGAAAGTAATCTGAAACTGGACTAGAGATTTTACGATTATTTTTCTTTGCCCTTGATTCTTCCCCCAATAATTTTGAGCAGCAATTTTTATTAAAAAAAAAAAAAAAAAAAAATACGCCTACTATGTTAAAAAGAAATTAACTGTTCGAAAATAATGGTGGTGGACTCAAGGAAAAAAAGGTGGATCCGAGTGAACTCTGCACATTGTGAATTAGCACCATATTAATTTTAAATACGTTATTGAATTAATCAAAGTTCGAACAAACTCACACTAAAAATTTATTTTTAAAAAGAGATTTGCTTGAAAATTGCTTTCTTTATGTTATTTATACTTAAAAAAACTATTTTCACGGTGTAAAATATTATTTTGAAAGAGTTTTAATATAGCAAAATATCTGTATGTCTTTCTTATATCAATACATATTTTAAATAAGAAGGATTTTTAGCAAATATCTGTCCGCTTCTTTTTTAATAAATATACATTTTAAATAAAAAGGAATTTTACCCAGATGCAAAGGAAAAAATTATATTAGAAAGAAAATTAATCCAAAACTAATCCATTATTCGTATGATCCTTTTTCTTTGCTTTTGGTTCTTTCCCCTCTAATTTTGAATAGCGATATTTGTCAAAATAAATAAAAAAATAAATAAAAATAAGCATATGGAGTTTTAAAAAATGACTATAAAAAAATAATGGGGGTGCACTCAGTGAAAAAAATAAGTCTATGTGAACCCTGTGAACACAAAATGCTATCCCTTAATTTTTTTCTGATTCACCTGTAAGAAGTTGTTTGTTATACGACAAAATTCCAAAGTAAATATTCAAAAAAATAATCTTAAACTATTTAAAAATTATCAAAACACATTAATTTGTATCATTAAATAGAATTTATCCTGAAATCGCATAGTAATTATCTCTGAGCACACAAAATAAAGTTGTATGCATAAATCATAATAAAAAGGAATAAGTAAATGAGTTCTCAGTAGAAAGCTTATAAAAACAAATCTTAAACTTGTCACAGCTAAAAATTTCTTACATCTAACATTCGAGTACTTCCTTATTTATAACATTTATCTATTTATTCAAAAAATCTTGCAAAACAATTCAAAGCTCGAATATTCCTAAAATTTTGCGTTCATTTTGTTATATTGCCACCACTATTTCAAAACAAGTATTTTTTGAATAATATTAAAACACATTAATTCAAACCTTTAGGAAAAATTTATTTTTGAAAATAGTAGTGACAATGTAATAAAACGCACGTAAAATTTTAGGTACGCTGCGAGCTTTGAAAACATAAACAGTTATTATATTTTACTTCCGATATTTATCACATATACAAATGTAGTGTTGGCATCTTGCTTCCACCAACGTTTGATTCCAAAACTGCCTTGTTCCTTTGCCGCAGCCTGTATCTCTCGACGCGAGGATGAACTAGCACTGCAGACGACAAGCGTAGAACCTTAGAGGAAGGACGTAGCTGTGACGTCAGACGGATGTCACTTCCGGAGCACGCGTTTTCATCGACAGGAGCTGAAAGCGCTTATCAGAGAGAGAGTTCAGTTGACGGATGGATGGCGATGAGTGTATTTAGACGATTGCATCTCGTTCTGTGGACGACAGGTTTTCGCTGAGACGGAGTTCTGTATTAGGCCGCGTACTTTTTTAAAGTGATCGAAAACAAAAGTTATGTGTTATTTGTTTGTGCCGAGAACTGTGCTAAATGAACTATTGAACCTACACTTTGACTTTTTAAACGTGATTGTGTTGGTCAGCAGTACTATTTTAATTCATATTAACGTCTTGTAAATATATATTATACTTTAAGTTTCTTTATTAAATTTTAAGTGATTAATAATAAATAAGTGTCAGTTTTTTTTTTTTGTTTAACGCCCACGAAAATTGGCCATCCCACAAGTCAGAAGTGGGATGGAACGTGAATTTTGATTTTAACGTGAATTTTCGAGAAACACGAACTTTAAAAAACAAACTTTATATAAACTTTTTATAGACTGATAGACTGAACTTTTTATTTTAAAAACTGTTGCAAAACTGTGTTGAAATTTCTTCACATGCTTAATCATGCTATGCATAGTGGTTGGATCTGAAATTTATAATGGATGATTAGATGCATAAAGTGTGATCTGTGGTTTCTGCTGAACAGAGACGAATCGACTAGACGAAGGTTTGAGTAAGAAATTTAAGATAATCAAGTATCTGCTGTTGTTCCTGTTCTGCAAAGGTACGTCAACTTTTATTTTTATTATATGATGGCTTCATTAGAAGGCATTCCTAAAATAGGTATTGCACTAGGAAAGGAAATGTATAATAAAATTAAAATTCTGCATCGGTTTCTTTTTAATGATGAAGGTGATCGAAAAAACACATGCAGAATAAGAAAATTCTCCGGATTTAATTTTGCCGTTGATGATGAGAATTATATTCAAAAACAAAAATTTATAGATGATAATTTTTCGCTGAACGAGCTAATTATCATCAGTAATTTATTAAATGTTTCGTTCGATGGCAATAAAGAAGAGTTAAGAGACAGGTTATTATTGAAGTTATACAACATTGAATCACTAAAAGAAAATTCTGAGAATGATTCGAATAGCGATTCTGAAAGTGAATCTAGCAGCGATAGTGACGTCTCGAAAACTGATTCCTCGGTGCAATGCCATAATGATAATGTTATTGATGATCATAATAAACGTAAAAAATGTAATACTAACTGTCATAATATTAAGAATTCTGGAAAACATGGTGCAGCTATCTCATTTAATGATTTCGAGAGCAGTATCTCAAAATTTAGTGGTAGGCCGCATGAAAATATAATCGAGTGGTTTACTGAATTTGAAGAAATTTCTGAAATGTTTAATTTGAACGAATTGCGAAAAATAATTTTTTGTAAACGATCTTTGAGCGGAAACGCTTCACTATTTATTAAATCTGAGAAAGTGCTACTTACTCACAAAAAATTTAAAAAGCGCTTATTGAGGAATTTAAAACAGAAATAAATTCCGCCTCTTTACATGACATATTAAGTAAAAGGAAAATAAGAGGCGATGAGTCTGTTACAGAGTATTTTTTTTAAATGCGTGAATTAAGTAAAAATGGGCACATTGATGATGCCGCTATTATGCACTATGTGATCCAAGGAATTAATGATAAATCTGAGAATAAAATCATGTTGTATGGTGCAAAAAGTCTTCGCGATTTGAAAGAGAAAATAAAATTGTATGAAATGTTTAAGAGAGATAGTGATAAAAATAAACATAGATCTGATAAAATTGAGTATTATTCAAAACTGAAACCCATAAGGCACAATGTAGTTGAAAAATTTAGTCCTAAAAGTGAAGTAAACAAACTTTGTTATAATTGTGGTGATAAAAACCATTTGTCTTGAGACTGCCCTCATAGAATGAAACGTTTCAAATGTTTTTCTTGTAAACAGTTCGGGCACAAGAGCTCGGAATGTCCGGGTTCAAAACCCGAAGTTGAGGCATTGTGCATTGACGTAAATCAAAACCTAAACAAAAATATTTTGATTAACAATGTAAATTTTACAGGTATTATTGATACGGGGAGTGAAGCAACACTGTTGCGTAAAAGTGCTTTTAATAAACTGAATGTTAATAGATTAAATCTTATGAGTACCATTTTGAAGGGGATCGGAAAAAGTTCCGTAAAGCCGTTAGGCTCATTTGATGCTAATTTGAAAGTCGATAATTTTGAATCTGAAACTAATATTTATGTTGTAAACAATGATGTAATACCCTATGACGTAATTATCGGGTTGAATGTACTGATGTTGGATGAAACGACAATAAATGAAAAGGGTATTTTTATGAAGAATAAATCCAGTTCTCTTGAGGTAAACTAAGTAACAGTTCTTCCAGTAAATGCATATAAAAATGAAATTAAGACGAATATTGCTATTGACGCTCCCATTAACTGTAAAAATAAAATTTCTGAGAAGTCCCCAGAAATAAATGAAACATTGAATAGTGTTGTAAAGTGTAAAAATAAAACCCCTCAACCTGTTATATTGTCTAAAAAATCATTAGAATCATCCAAAAAAGCCGTAAGTGAAAATAATGACGACGACGAGAATGACGAAAGTGATGACGATAAGAAGATGCTTTTAAAGGACGATAATAGTGAAGATGATGACGGTGAGTAAGAGGAGGAGCCTCGACGAAAGAAACAAAGTCAGATGAATATTTTCCAAATGAGATCGCAAAACCAAGAAAACACTTCTTCGAAGAAAGATGAAAAACAAATCCTACTTGGAAAGATTTCGCAGTTAGCAGAAGAGCTGAAAGAGTTGAAGGAAAAAGTTTAAGAAAATTCCAAACTTCTTAAAAGAAAGAAATTGAGAAAAAAGCCTTTGACGATAGATTCCATTGATTGTAAAAGACAGATTTTCCCAAAAGAAGCGACTGCCGGTATAAATTTAAGGAAATTGTTTATTCCATCCCTTCCATTGAAGACTACAATTGGTGAAATAGCTGCATTATTTCACAAAGCTGTGCAAATACAGTTAGAAGTTTTCCCTGCACATAAGAGTGCTACTGTAGATTTTATGACCGAAGAAGATGCTGCAGAGGCTTTAAAAGACACTAAAACTGGAAATGACCAATTTGAGGTTCTCGAGTTCGAATCCCAAGTTAACTTTGAGTCCCAGAGTAAAGATTTGCGTAAACATGTAAAAGAACAATTTGTAAAAGCTAAAGAGAAAAATAAAGCAAAATATAAATTGCGTAGACAACCACCAAAAACTGGGGAAATAGGCGACCAAGTTGCCATGAAACCAAAACTAAAGTACTTTTGTCACTGTAAGACTGTGAAAATAAAAAATGAAAATACTTGTGATGTGATTAAGGATGGATGCCATGAAGGCCCCCTTTGCACATCTACTCATGCCAAATTCCTCAAACGAGGGATAACTTAACTTTAAAAAAAAACATCAAAATTTGTATATGTGCTGTATATAAGCTTGTTATTATTTTGTGTTTGTTTTTTCTTTTGTATTTTTCAGTATGGCCGCCTGGAGGACCAGTCGACGCAGGATGGCCGAGTGTAGTGTCGGCATCTTGCTTCCACCAACGTTTGATTCCAAAACTGCCTTGTTCCTTTGCCGCAGCCTGTATCTTTCGACACGAGGATGAACTAGCACTGCAGACGACGAGCGTAGAACCTTCCCAAGCAGCACAGAAACGTTCTCTGAACGTTCAAAAATTGTTCTGCAAACACGTTCTAAGAACGTTCACTTTGAACGTGTTATAGACGTCTATTTGTCCATCTTGAAGACGTACAATAGTACGGTTCAGAGAACGTTCAATGAACGTGTAGCAATCACCATCGGTGTTATAGAAACGTTCTGAGAACGTTCTACGTATACGGTCTCAGAACGTTCTAAACGTTTTTAGAACGTTTTCAAAACGTTATACACATTTTCAGAACGTTCTAGAAAACGTACTGTAAACGTTCTAAAATAGTGTAGTCAAAAAAAAAAAAAAAAAGTGACGTCATTATAAAAAATCCCCTCAGTACGGGCGTTTAGAAGTAAAATGTACATAGCTGAGGACGAATAATGATACAACACATGAACAGGGATATGAATTACTTTTTTTTTTTTTCAATTCAAATAATGTTTGAGAAATTTTAACATACTTGCTATTCCTTTAATTTTAACGTATATGCATGAAAAATTCTATATTCTATGACAGTTTTCCCCAAAAAATGTCATAACGTCTTTTTATCCCTTAAAAAATTTCTTAAATCTTTGCATTTTTTAAAAATTTCTTTTTTCCCCTAATCTGAAGATAATGAAGTTATAGTATTAATTAAAAAACTTTGAATAAACACAATGAAATGCAAGAACTCGCACCAACTGTTTCGCGTCAAAAGAAGACACTACCCTTCATCAGGCGAGCAATGTAGGCGCGAGAACTGCAAACAAGCACGTTGAGTGTGTTGAATGCGTTGCCGCTTTGTTTATAGCAGCCGTCCTTTGTTTGTAGCAGTCGCGAGTTCTTGCATTTTATGGTGTTTATTCAAAGTTTCGTAATTAATACTATAACGTCATTATCTTCAGATTAGGGGAAAAAAGAAATTTTTTAAAAATGCAAAAATTTAAGGAATTTTTTAAGGGATATAGAGACGTTATGACACTTTTTGGGAATTACTGTTATAAAATATGGAATTTTTCATACATATACGTTGAAATTAAAGGAATAGTAAGTATGTTAAATTTTCTCAAACATTATTTGAATTAAAAAAAAAAAAGTAATTTATATCCCCGTTGCTGTGTTGTATCATTATTCTTCATCTGCTATGTACAACTAAACTCTTGAATTATTTTGCTTGTTTTAATCCTTGTGATTCCGAATGCGTCATCCTATGATTAATGTTTGTTTTTCATGGTTGTTTTCTGTTTGATTCTCTGATTCCTTGAACTAAATAATTTATTCCAATTTATTCTTCATTTTTAACTTCAATTAATTTCTTGTACGATAGGGTGCCCGCTAGCAATTTGCTATTATAGCTGCTAACGAACGAAATCGTACATTGGTGCTCAACGACGAAAAAGGTCACCCCTGACGAGTTTTTTTTTCTACGGTTCTAAGCTTTTCCTTAAAAAAATTTTTTTCAAAATGATGTCTTAATTTTTTATTTCCTCGTTGCTTGTTTGTATCTTTTGATTTGAGTTTCATGTGGTTTTTAGCACCGGCAAAATTATTAAAATTGCAACTTACAGTATAGGAATAAATTTATGATTAGACTGAAGTTAAATAAAATAAAAATAAATAAATAAATAATAAATGCTTCAATAAATCACAATCAGTCTCCCCAGGTTATTTAAATTTCTTGTAATTTCCTTCTCATTGTTCTATGTGGTTTCAGTGATCTTATATCTGCTGCTTGGCTTTAACTAAGATTAAAAATTCATTTATACTATTTTTTTTTTTTTTTTTTAAATACAGGGTGCAAAGCATAGTCACGAGAATACCTTTATCTCCGCAACTATTGGTCGCAAATATATAGTTTCAGTTACAAAATGTTTTAAAAAATATGAGCACTTACTTTTTGCTTACTTTTTTTTTTTTTTTTTTGTAAATATATTTTCTTATTGGAGGACATCTGAGACCAATTGTTGCGCAAATAAAGGCCTGCTCTCGACTTTGCACCCTGTATATTCTAAACATTTCTGGGTACTACTTTGTAAGTCCATGGATAGTTTATAAATATATTTGAATGCTGAAGTTCGTAGAAAGTTTTAATATTCCAACATAAAAAATAATTTCGAAAATGAATGTACCAATACACCGCTAAAATAATATATAATTGAGTTTAGAATATATTGTTAATTTATATTTATAATAATATGAAATTGAAACGAAAAATTAAAAATTAGTTAGAAGGAAGAAATTTTAAAAATTTCCAAATACTTAAATATATAAATATTTTTTTAATCAAAATATTTTTCTAAAATATTTAACATACTTCATATTTTTAAATTTCAGTGCAAGTGTGTATACATATTTTCAGTTTACAGCAGCAGTTTACAAAAATGATGTTTGCAGGTATTTAAATTTATTCCACATGGCAATGTAATTGGTATTCTTTAAATGTTTAAATTTCTTTAAATTGAGTCAACGCAATTTTTACTCATTTGATGTAATTATGCTATCATGGCATATTAAATAATTAATAAATGTAAATATTATTATTAATAAATAATATAGTAAGTATATTATTTATAATTAATATATTATTTCTTAGTATATCATTTATTTACTTATTAATATCGTTTTTTTTTTTTTTTTTTTTTTTTTTTTTTAAAAAAAAAGCAGAATATGTTTTTTTTTTTTTATAAAGATGTGGAATAAAATTGAATTGAATCTTTGTTTTATTATGCAGTTAAACAAGTTGATATATTTTATTTGATAAATTACAGTAAAGAGATATTTAAAATTATAAGTCGGTGAAACTTAGGATATTATTTTAAAAATATGCAATTTGCATAAACTAGATTATATATATGATCATATAAACATTAAATAAATACTTCAGAATTTAAAAAGAAAAAAAAAAAGAATTACAAACCTTAATTTTCTTCATAAACCTTACAAACCTTTCTTCAAACTTTCTTAATTTTCTTTCAAGAAAACACCCTTGCAACTAGCATTTTAAAATACACAATGACCAGTCTGCAAGGGCATTCACTTAAAATTTACTCTCATCTTTTAAACTCTTTATGTTACTTCATTCAGAAACATAATAACCAAAAATAGTCATTTTAACAATTTCCATCTCAGAAGACTAAATTAATAAAATGAATCCATAATTTCTAAGCGGTTTTCTGTAACTGGAGCAGATTTTTCTGCGATAAAACGCTGCTTACAAATTTCAAAAGTTAGTCTTAAGAACTTACGCAGATATGAAAATGATTGTTTAATTGATATTAAAATAAGACTTTAATAAATAGAACGTAGAGAATATTACAGGTTAAAAATATTACATTTTTACCTTTTCTAAAGCTTATCCAAGTCATTATAACGCGAAAACTGAACAAAACAGATTACTTGTTTTAAAATTACCGCTTCACATAACGACACGACATTCCCAAGACCTGGCGCTGGCGTTTGTTTCACTTTGCACGGTCAGCGAGAATTAAATAAATGCAATCCGCAGTTGTCAATTTCATCTGCTCTTCCCTTCTTACATCCGGAATAATCGTGTTTCAAAGTTCAACATTTGAAACAGAAATTTATTAAGCATTTATAGCTATAGCTGTAGAAAACATATAGTTCTTTTTTTCTTTCTTTTTAGGAAAAATGGAGCTGAGTTAAACAATTATTTAAATTTTTATAAAGTATTTGAAAAACTTATGAGATCACTTTATTTTTCCATTTTAAAATCTCGAATTAAACGGAAAAGTATATTTTGTTTTAGTGTATATTTCAGTATTGAACAAAATATTCAGTGAAAGGATCAGAAATGGCATACACTTTATTTTTTCTGTATACATAAAAAGAACGCAATGGATGCATGGAAATTTTCGGGGTTTTAACACTCCTTGAGACGTCCTCGATAGGATTCGACAATTTTTAGAACTTGTTTGCGCATCTTAATAAAATTTTGTGGAAATTGCATCTGAAGAATCAGTGGACAGAATTTAACCTAACTTGATATTTAGTCGAACTTTTATTTAAACTAGCCCCGATTAATTTTTGGAATATATGACCTAATAGGTGCTCAGCTATTATGTAATGCCCCCCCCCCTCCATGTAACGGAGGGCAGTATCTCAGTTTCTATTGAATAAAACTGCACCAAACTTGATATGTGAGATAGATATTATGTTAAACTATGGTGATCTAATTTGAGCATATATTGATTGAGAGGTGGCACTAATGTGCTGTAACTCAATGCCGTTTAAAGGAAAGCAATATCTCAGATTATTATTATTATTATTATTATTATTATTAAAAATTCACTAACATGAGTATGTGAAATATATATTATGAAAAACTATGATAATTCAGTTTGGGTATATATCGGCCGATATAGTACTCTATATTATGCAATTTTTCCAGATAGTTATACCTCAGCATGTGTTAGTGAAATCTGCAACAAATTTAATATGTAACATTTTAATTTTGAGATACAGTGTTTATTAAATTTTTGTTCATGTTAACTGGTTAAGTGGCGCTGTTATATAGAATGTTACAGAATAAAGTAGTGCGATGAGTAGAAGATTTCTTTTAAACAGTTTAATTAAAAGAGAATGGCTACGTAAAATGTTCATCTATTAAGAAAATACTTTTTGAAATATATATTAAATAATTTTCTTTTATTAAAATTTATTAAATAAAATTTGGATTAAAAAAAAAATAAATAAATAAAATAAGAACAATTAAAGAGATTAATGATTTAAAAACATTATCAATATTGATAATTTACAGTAACATTCAAACCTAAATAGAATCATAAATAAAATATAATAAAAGTTTAAAATTATGCTTAAAGAAAGAAAAAAAAAACTCATTTCTGTAACTTCCCGATGAGTATTAGTGACCGCGAGGTTCTACTCCCGAACCTTACAGACGGGAAGTGTTGGTTTCGATTCCTGGTCGCGCTCGTCGACTTAGGTTTTCGGAGTTTTCCGTGATTTTCTTTGAAACTCGCATAAATAAGGGTTAGGCATTCTTAGAATGATTTCCACGGAGGACACACCATCCAGACCTAGGACCCTCGTGTAGTTAGTTTGTTTTAATCCTAACACCAACATTCAATGAATATTACGAAATCAAAACTGAATCTGGGCATTTTGTCCTATTCGTAATAATCTCACTGAGACGGAACGTTTTATGACGGTGTTACGTTTAAACGTTTTGTATAGAACTGAAATTGTACGTTTTATGGAAGGTACAATGCACACTTTTTTTGAACGTTCTAAATAATACCATTTTTGAACGTCTAACGGAACGTTCTTTTGACACGAAACACGGTGTTTGAACTATTGTAACCGTTATTAGACGTACAAAGAACGTTCCGGTGCTACTTGGGTTAGAGGAAAAACGTAGCTGTGACGTCAGACGGATGTCACTTCCGGAGCACGCGTTTTCATCGACAGGAGCTGAAAGCGCTTGCCAGAGAGAGAGTTCAGTTGACGGATGGATGGCGATGAGTGCATTTAGACGATTGCATCTCGTTCTGTGGACGACAGGTTTTCGCTGAGACGGAGTTCTGTATTAGGCCGCGTACTTTTTTAAAGTGATCGAAAACAAAAGTTATGTGTTATTTGTTTGTGCCGAGAACTGTGCTAAATGAGCTATTGAACCTACACTTTGATCTTTTAAACGTGATTGCGTTGATCAGCAGTACTATTTTAATTCATATTAACGTCTTGTAAATATATATTATACTTTAACTTTCTTTATTAAATTTTAAGTGATTAATAATAAATAAGTATCAGTTTTTTTTTTTTTTTTTTTTTTTGTTTAACGCCCACGAAAATTGGCCATCCCACACAAACAACATAAAAATAATTTATCGTTTTTCTTTTAATAATTAAAAAGCATTTATACTCTCCAGTTTTAGATACAGTCTCTATTTTTTTATTTTTTTTATTCAGCAAGTAAGATAATCAACATTAGCCCCTCCCCCTACAAAAAAGGTTGGGGTTGGTAGATAAGGAAAAGGCAAAAATAGAAATGTCATAATCAAATTGATTTAGAGAATAAACAGATGAGCTATTTATTGTCAGTCAGTTAATGATAATAACGCAGATGGTCTTTTATCATTAGGAATATTATACCATTCATTTGTCACTATTGGTAAGATGGATTCATTTCTCTCCACTTATGTTTATGGCCAACATTTGTTATTTTTCTTCTGGAAGCTTTCTCAAAAACAAAGAAAACATATATGAAATAATATGAAATGAACATAAACAGACAAGATATGCATAGGAATCTAAAAGTGGATACTTAGAAAAACGCTCTACTTAACAATCAGTTTCATCTTAAAAAATTAATAATAAAGTCAACATTATTTGAAATAACCTAACTGAGCTTTATGATTCACTTGATAGTTAAAATATTTGTCACAAAAATATTACTAATAAAATAAAATCAATAATATAATTATGTAACAGATTCAAGAGATATATAAAAGATAACACTATAAATAATTGGCATTTCTACATGTAAAAAAAAAAAAAAAAAAAAAAAAAAAGAAAAAGAAAAGAAAAGAAAAGAAAAGAAAGAAAAGATGTGTGTGTGTGTGTCCCCGTCGTTCTGTATTCAAACAGCTAATCGCAAAGCTACAGAATTTTCCATGAGGATCCTATTGAACTCCGCAGGTGAACCTGGAAGCTTGATTTCCAATTTTTTTTTTTTATTAATTAAAATCTATAAACATACTTGCCAACCTAACATTTTTTAAACATACTTGCCTACCCGCAGTTCGGGTCGGGTCGACTACATTTTTTTCTCTTGCGGATCGGGTTGATTGATTTATTTTTCGTGCGGGTCGAGTTCGAGTCGGGTTGACTGGATTTTTTTTACTGCGGGTCGGGTTCGGGTTCAGTTTTCAAAGAATCGGGTCGACCTCAGAACATCTTTAAAAAGAACTTATCTTTATAAAGTAGAAATCTGTTTGCTCTATATACACATGATGAATATACGCTTACCCAAATTATCATAGCAAAATAAACACCCATATCCGACTAAAGTAATGAACAACAACAAAAAAGAAAAGCTATTATTATTTAGAATATAAGCTGTTAAAAATAGGCTTCTTCTCCCACAGTAACCACATGTATGATTCATCTACACTCATGTCCATAAATTAAGGATGATTCAGATTCACGCTGAAATCGAACTTTAATGCAAAAATTTCACCTGTAGAAGTATCACACACATCTTGAAGAATAATATGCAAATTATAGGAAGCCATCAGATGACGCCGATATGATGTTACACTGACGAAAGTGTAAGAAGGGGGTAGATAAGGAATGGGAGCAAAAAAGGAAAATTGTTCACAAGCGTTCTGTGCCGCTCAGTGCCACAACCGAATGGTAATGACACAGAGGATGCATGCAGATATTTTTTTACGTGGTTGAATTATCGGCCGACTAGAATGTGGCCGTACTTAGATAGAAGTATCGGGGGAACTTAGAATCGCTCAAAGTGTCATCTCTAGGCTTTGGCAACGATTCCAAAATGATGGAAATGCCAGTCGACGTTACAGTACTGGTCGGCACCGAGTTACAATGCCGAATGACCACCGGTATTTGGCAGTAGCTGCCAAAATAAGCAGATAAAGCACAGCATCAGAGCTGTCTCGTCAGCTGTCTGCAGCCACGATTGCCACAGTTTCAAGACAAATCGTGTATAGACGTTTGGGAGATATTGGTCTATATCATCGCAGGCCTATTAGATGTGTTCCACTCACGGCAATGCACTGTGCCAGCGGTTAACTTGGAGTAGAGAACATGTAATGTGGACAGCGGCACAGTGAGCTTGTGTGATGTTTTCTGACGAGTCCAGGTTTAGCTTGCAGTGTGATTCACGCCAGACTTTCATATGTAGATCGTCAGGTAGCCGTTACCACCAAAACAACATCATGGAATGCGTTACTTTGGGGCAGGAGTGCTCGTTTGGGGGGGGGGGTCATATTGGGCACCAGAACAGATCTGCATGTTCAAATTGGAAAAATGATAGGCCAGATTTATCGAGACATCATTCGGGAGTAACATGTATGTTTGTTTAAGGGTGCCACGAGCCCAGAATTTGTGTTTATGGATGACAATGCGTGTCTTCACCGTGCAAACGTTGTAAACGGATGCCTACAATCTGAAGCTATCACCCGCATGGAATGGCCAGCATTCTCACCTGACTAGAGTCCGATAGAGCATGTGTAGGACATACTTTTACGACGAGTTGTAGTCCGTCAACCACCTCCTACATGTGTACCGGAACTTCGGAGAGCATTGCTTACTGAATAGAGTAATCTTCAAAAAGATCAGATCAATAATTTAATAATCAACATTCATAGGCGTTGTAAGGACTGTATTTCATCATCTGAGAGACATATATGTATTAACCATCATTCCAACCATGTAATGTTAAGTTTTTTTAAGGGAGATATTTTTTGTAATTGCTTCAGGGTGCAAAAATCGTAGTTTTTATAAATGGTATCCTACATAACCCCCCTTTTTTTGTTCTTGATCTTTTGTTTAATAGGACTTTATGAATAAATCATGTTTGTTTTGCTTCTGAACCTTTATTTGCCTCAGCTAGCATTATCCTTAATTTATGGACATGAGTGTATTTTGATTACTCACATCCTTTTAAAATAGATAATGAATTTAAACTGATAATTAATACTTTTTCTCTTGAAGATGTTTTTAAGAAATTATAGAAATGTAGATTTAATAGAATTTTGTGGACATTTTTTTTTTTTTTTTTTTGCTCATTTTTCTTTAGTCGGATATGGATGTTTATTTTACTATAATAATACACGGATGTGGCCGGCCCTATGATTATCACTTAGGCAAATATAATGACTTTTAAAGGAGAAATCGGCGTCTGTGATACTGTATTATTTTAATATTATTATATGTGTGATAAGCATTAAACAATAACACTACAAACATTAAGCTTGAAACCCATTTTTGTACACTTAAAGTTCACAACACACATAAATAGTTAAAAATTATTATAAATCCATTTTTTCAGATTTTTTTTTAAATTTTAACTTAGTATTAGTTATAAGTTAGTAATTATATTTTTAATTCTTTTTAAAATGATTTATCAGCAGTGTGACAGTGAAAATTTACTTTATTATATACATTATAAATGTTTTCCATGATTTTTAGATGAATTATTAATTTTCAATTAGATTCGGGTTTCGGGTCGGGTGTGGGACGTCAAAATTATTTAGTGCGGGTTAGGGTTGTTTTTCGGGTACATTAAAATTTATTTGTCGGGTTAGGGTCGGGTTTCGGGTTGATTCAAAATTCACTTGTCGAGTTCGGGTCGGGTTTTCTAGTTGGAGCATAAGGGTAATAGCATGAAGGTCTTTGATTCTACAAGAGCGAATGTGTTGCTTTTTTTTTTTACAGATAGTTAACAGAAAATGTGTCAATTAAAAAGAGAAACTTTTTAGCGTCCTTACAGCATCCTAAACCATATGGATGATTTCTTTTTCTTTTCTTTCTTTTTTTTTTTTATTAAATAAAATATTTCAGCTTGTGAGATTGTTTGGTGCTGCCACGTTTTGTTATAAAGTAATGATAATATTACGTCCAAAAATGTTTGTCCGAAAAACAAAGTTCTTGAATAATAGTAGGACCACTTACCGTACAGTTAGAACCTAAATTGGAATGTTCGGTTAAAGCGTAAATTCAAGCAATGTGGACCCAAAACCGATGCAGAGTGGGGAGGGAAGACGGTGCTGAAGGCAGTGTAGACCGAAGCAAGGTTTTAAGCGATATTTTAAAATATAGTGGTTAAGGATTTTTGAAACTTTCTTTAAATATAGTGACTAGCGAAGCAGGCAAAGCCTGCCAGTTTAAAATAAAACTTTAGCATTAAAAGTATTTTGTATTGTATCTTCTTCATAAAAAATCAGGAAGTTCGAAAATTATGGGAAAATAATTGAAATAAAAGTTTCGATTGCATTAAAACGTTTTAAATCATTTTATCAAATGCATACTCATAGACGTAGGTAGTAGTAGATATAAGGGAATTTCTTTTCTAAATTCCTAGGTAGCTTATTTGCATAATATGTTCCACAGAGAAGAATGTTTAAAAAAAATCCAGAATATGCACAATAATTATAAATATTTTCACTCGAATACAACTTTTTCAACTATTAAAAATAGAGTTTAAATAGTATTGTTATATTTTATGAAACCAACACATTAGGTTGGGATGGGATCTACCTTAACATATAAATTATTAATGTTATTGAGTAGAGGTCTGCACGGGCCGAAATTTTTCAGGCAGTTTTGCTTACCCGGCCCAGCCCAGTATGAAATCGAAAAATTCGGCCCGGACAAAAACGAATAAATAAGCCCGAACCGGCCCGGCCTGATTAAAAAATATGTAAAATTACAAAAAAAAAAACAAAAAAAAAAAAAAAAACTTTTCTATGAAAAAGATTGTTAGTATGTGTTTTGCAGAAGTTTATATAGCCAAGCAATAGAATGTTCTTTAAAAAAACAGTTGAATTTTTACAAGATTTATATAAAGCAGAAGTTCATTATTAGAGACGTACAGAAAGCACATAGACAGACATAAAGTCAAATAAAAAATATTAGCATTCATAAAACAATATAGAAAGGTATTTAAAATAGTTAATACTACTAAAAAATACACTTTCAACAATTTCCTGTTGTATACCGTAATGTATCCGAATTTTTCACGTGATCCGATAAACAAAACTTTAGTGCTAATCCAACCTTATTCAATAAAAAGGATGCTTTTGCACACGCTAAAAATGATGCTACTTTCATCCAGTGCCCTGGAGAAAAGAAAAAGAATCCTTAGAGAAAAAGTTACAGCGGAAGGATTTTGTAGCTCTCATACCACCTAAACTCTACATACCATAGGACACAAAGCTTTATACACCGTAACGTATCTAATTTCTTTTGTTTGTACATGTTCGCAAACTAGTAGTGACAAGCATACTATTTTGAATAGGAACCCATCTAATATTACTTTAAATAAAACATGTTAATTTCGAAACATGTTTAAAATGTTTGCGGAAAATCAGATCGTGAACAGACAAACTGATAGACAATTAAATTGAAGTTACAGACATTTTTTTAACAAAATAAAATTTTATGTGACATACCAGCCTGTAAAATTATGTAAAATAAATGACTGAAAAAGTATTTTATCATTTTCCTTTTTCGTTGATTAACGAGGAATCTAGAAAAAGATTCGGGCCGACACGGCCCGGAAAATATTTCCTCCAGGCTCGGGCCGGTCCGAGAGCAAATTGAAAAATTCGGTCCGAACCTGGCCCGAGGGTCGTAAGCCCGGCCCGTGCAGACCTCTATGAGTTTAAAATATATATTGGACTCTTAAGAAATACTATTTTTTCATTATTCTTTCCTTCTTTTTTTTCTTCTTGTCATAAATTGAAATATTTTTCGTCAAAAAATAAAGACGTTCTGTATATCACCATTATTATTACTACCTTTTTTTCAGAATTATAAATTTGTAAAGAAGCACAATATATATATATATATATATATATATATATATATATATATATATATATATATATATATATAAGTATATATATATATATATATGTGTGTATATATATATATATATTATAGAATCCCATAAAAAATTACGAATTTATTAAAAACTCTATAAAAATCATTTTTAGAAATGTGTTATTGGTTTATTTCGAGCCCTTTCAAAAGTAAAACGTAAGATCAAGGGGTTACTGTCACCTTTCTTATCAGTGAGTTCATTTTATGCTTACATGATTTCATCTCTATCATACGATGTTAACTTGATCCCAAAGATAGTACGCAACATTATAAATTAGGTGACAACATATGTTTAAAGCATTTAATCAAGCGATCGTATCGTTGTGTAAAAAATAAGGATGGGTCCGCTTTTCAACTATAATATCAGCACAGAGGAGACAAAATGACTAGCTGATAACACCTAACGGATTCCTTGATACAAAAATAACCGTATTTTATTTCAGTCATATCCTGTATAAAGGTCTTTAAACTTTTTCTGTCAAATAGTTATTAATTTTCTGTATTCGTGAGCTATGAATACTTGAAGTCTACTCTCAAAGGTTTACAGCATGGAAATATGACAAAAATCAATGACGATAATTTATCGTTTCAATCTCAGCGTGTGATATCAATTTAAAAACATCTGATTTTTTAAAATGTACCTTAATAAGAAATGCAAAATATTATGAAAAATGTATAAATAAATCCTCAAAGGATTTTTTTCCTTTACGTCGCTTAACTCCATCGATTCTTCGTTATTGTAACTTATCTAGTGTCTTACTGAACTGCTCTTTATTTGCCTCCTTTGGCATTATCATACTATGCTTCTACCGTTCTTTGCATCGTTTGTTTTGGAGGCATTCTAAACTTCTCTAGATTTTATTTTCACGGAATCTTATCTTAATTTCCAAGTCTTCTTTCCTTTGATGATCTTCTTCATACGCGTGTAATCCTGAATCATCGATTTTCTTTCCATTTATTTATAGTCGTGAATAATCGACGAATGATATTTTTACATACATAATTTGTATTTTATATTACCAATAAGTAATCAAACTTAAGCAAACAAGGCGTAATTTTCAAAACGATTATTTTCTCGACCATTGCATTACGACCTGGTGAGGCATCGACGGAAATTTTAGAATTAGCCGGCCTTCACTTGTGGTGTACCACTTTCCTTTACTTTGCGCCATATACGACTTCTACAAATTGTAATGGATGAGCACCTGCGACCATTTTTCTCTAGGTGGTGCCCATACTTACTTTTGAAAAGGTAGGAGTATTAGCTCTTGTTTGACTCTTATCAATTTATTTATTCATTATAGTTACAAATTCACGCATGCCATTCTCTACTAAAATTTCGTAGAAAAACCAAAGTTTACAATAAAAATTTTAGACTGGACATGTAAACAGTTCAATGCAAATTTGCCATTGTCCTCCTTTCTAACGAAACTATATTATTTGTCAATATTGCTGCAGTAAAGTATATCTTTTACTTGTGCCAATTCGGAGACAATAAAATACCGTGTCCGTATTTTGTGATTCAATTACATTTTGATAAACTATATTGTAAATATCTAGATATAAAATTTATTTAATTTAAAATTTAGCACAAAAACATTAAACAAGGAAGAATAACTAAGAAAAATCAGTTATACAACCTCTTATTGTTAATGAAGATGACCAATTTAACATTTAAAGAAAAAATATCGATAAAATATACATTTGCATTTTTTTTTTTTTTTTTTTTTTTTTTTTTTATGTTTATCTTCATCAATTGAAAAAAAAAATTTTGTTAAGACATGTAGTGATCTACTGAGGAAAAAATATCTGCTCATGAAAGATAATCGATAACTATCTTGTGCATTAATATCAAACTTTATCTTAGTTTTATATCTCTTTAAGGATAACTTTGTCTAAATGTCTTTAAACTTTTTTTAAGACCTTAAATAAGAATTTTTTAAATATATACTATAAATTCATCCAAGAGAAAATATATTTTGCTAAACTAGCCTTTTTTTTCTCTCTAATTCTTGCTTGTGATTACACACACACAAATTTAAATGTAACAATTTTTTTCTATTTGTGTGTCATAGCATTTCAATTAGTGTTTTAATATGAGTATCATTTAATAATGAGGATTTTAAGTTTTTTTCTTGAAACGTTTACAGCGTTTACACTTTTTTAAGAAAGATTTTTAACTATGCTCAGTGATATTTTCATTAACCACATGTTATTTATTTACTTATTTATTTTAATTCACAAAGCGAAGAAATTCTATTTTTTTATAAAAGGGTATGAAATAAAAAAGTTTTGAACAAAATATGCATTTTCACATACATATTTCTACGAATAACAATGTTTTTCTGCGAATATAAATGAAATTCCACCAGAGAATGCTTATTAAAATTTATTTCATTGAAAGTAATATTGATAAACATATATGTATATCCAGTGAAGAACATTTATTTCCTTTTTTCTAGAAATCTGCTACCAATTAATATCTTATTAAAACGACAATATTGTTTAAATAAACGATGCGTTAAATTCCATAATTTCTGAGAATGAATTATTTTGTAAAAGTATATATATATATAAATCCTCCACTCTTCATTAAATCATAGATATAAAAGTAAGACCAAGTATAAGAAAAATTCCTTCAAATGAAATTTATAGAATTAATTAAATGGAGAAAAATGCACCCCACTGTGAGTGTAATATAAAAATCATTAATATGTATTTCGCATTCATTTAGTTGATAAAAAATTGAAATTTTGCTTTTTCGACCTGAAAAATGATTAAAACTCGAAATATCCGCGTAAGATATTAAAGGAAAACAAAATCATTAACTGACTTCGCATTATGCCGTTTTCTCCTTGATATGTATCATTTATGAAATTATTATATGAAAAGCAAATGTTTTGCCGGATGTAAATATCATTTTCAATCCATTAAAATATTTTTTTTTTTTAGTTTATGATATGGATTTATTGGGCCGAAGATCTGAAATACTGTTAATTTTATTTATTATTTAAATTAATTTCATCTTTTTTCCCCCATAAAAGTATAAAGTAGTTATGTGTACAGATTATGTTGACATTAAAAACATTTCTCAATTTCTCTATGCATGGTTTTCAAAACATATTTCATCTTAAACATATTTATGTTTAAAAAACTTTCAGCACATGTCTTTGAGGAATCATATAGGTGAAACATTCATTCATTTCACTTCGTAAAAACATTATCATATAATATCTTACTTCTTTAACTGAATATTTACATAATATAACTTAGTACTCCTCTATCATTAAATTAATTTTCTTTTAAAAAGTATTAATTACTACATTGTAACCTCTCCGTTCTAGGTGTACTCAATTGATTACATTAAAAACCTAATACTTCTTCAAATATATTTATTTAAAACTCAGTTTTCCCGATCAGGACATTGTAATAGCATTGTATTTATGCTCTTAGCATGGGGATAATTTGCGCAGAAGTTATTTTCAAACAAAAATGACAGATGTAAGCATCATGTTAAAATTTGACCCTTCTCATGATGTAAAACATAAGCCATTTTCATGTTTTTACACTAAAATATTTTTGTTAAGTATGCAATATTATTGAGAAAATCTCAGGCATCAAATTAAGCTAAATTAATTTAGATATGATTTTTATTTAGTTCCTTTTGTTAACGAAAATAATGTATACCTCAAGTCCTTGTTATGACTTAAAACTGAATCTTTGCCATGTATATCAGTACAAAAACCCTAACGGGTTAAAAGTTTATGAGTTGTGACGCCGCTACTTTATGGCTATAAGAATTTGAAATATGGGTCTTAAAAATAATGATATCAAATTTTAACTGACGTTTTGCAATTAGTTAAAATAGAGATAGATTTTCTTATCTGATCATTTACTTTTTTCTTTTATTTATATTTATAATGCAAACATAATATTTTTAACTTCAAGATCAAACAGATATATAAAATACACTCACTGATGCTTTTTCATTCGTATTTCAAATTCAAAATAACAGTTTTAAAAGGAATGATATCAAAATTCCAGTGGCGCCTCGGTGTTATTTTAAAAGTTTTTTTTATTTTTATTTTTTATTTTAAATTTGTTTTTAGATTCCATTAAAATTACTTTTGCTTTGTCTTATAAAGTATATTTACCCATTGAAACAGTGCTTTTAATTTTCAAATATACTGTCAATAATTATACTTTCACCGAGTTTGCATTATAAATTTAAATTATTTATTTCAAAATAGACTGATTTGTCTTTTGCGTCACGCTGTCAAAAACTGTAAGTAAAATTTATGTAAATGTTACTTAGGTATCACAGTATACAACTAAGTGAAATTTGCGCAAAGAGACAGTGTGACGTAAAGAAAACATTTACACAAATTTTCTTGCAGTTTTGACGCAAAAGACAAATCAATTTATTGAAATAAATAATTTAAATTTATAATGCAAACTCAGTGAAAGTATAATTATTTGGCAGTATATTTGAAAATTAAAAGCACTGTTTCGATTTGTAAATATATTTTATTAGACAAAACAAAAGTAATTTTAATGGAATCTAAAAATAAATCTTTTAAAATAATACCGATGTGCCACTGGAATTTTGATAACATTCCTTTTAAAACTGTTATTTTGAATTTTAAATGCGAATGAAAAAGCCTCAGAGAGCGTATTTTATATATCTGTCTGATCTTGAAGTTTAAAAAAATATTTTTGCATTATAAATATAGATTAAAAATAAAGTAAATGATCAAATAAGAAAATCTATGTATATTTTAACTACTTGCAAAGCGTCACTTAAAATTTGATATTATTTTTAAGACCCATATTTCAAATTCTTATAGCCATAAAGTAGCGGCGTCACAAACTTTTAACTCGTTAAGGGTTTTTGTAATGATATTACTTTTTAGGGGTTATTGGTCAAAAAATTAAAACAAGTCCTTCTGGCTCATTGGAAGGGTAAACTGATTTATTTTTCTTATGAAATTGCCACCTTTTTTTTCAAAATGGCAGCTACAATTTATTAATGGACTTGGTGGATTTATAAATGAACGCTATGTATATAGTTTTAAGCAAATCGGTTCATAAAACCTTTCTAATGTAAATTTGAAATTTCCAGTGAGTTGGCACAGGGAAACAAGATGGTGGATTAAGTTGGCAAATGAACATATCAAATACATTTCTGAGATAAATCTACACTACAAATTTAGTTTGAATTAATTCAGTATTTCAAACGTTATCATGCTGACAAATTTTCAAGTATCCTGCCACTTGGAAACAAAATGAAGAAGTAAGTTGTTCTGTGAACTAACCAAAGACATTTGTAACGATAAGTCAACTGTCCAACTTTGGTTCGAATTAATTCAGTATTTTAAAAGTTATTGTGATATTTGTCAAATTTCCATCATTTGGAAACTAAATGTTGGAAGTTGGAACAAGTGCTCCAGCGAACTCATCCAAGATATTTCAGTGATAAGTTCAATGTCCAACTTTGAACTGATTCAGTATTTCAAAAGTTATTCTGATGATAAATTTCCAAGTGGTAGCCTGATTTGAAATGGCCGTACTTAAGATATTGGTCATTTTGTTAAAAATGGCAGATAAAGTTCGTTAATAAATACTTGGTTGAGACCCTTATGGGGTCAATGTAAACATCAAAATTCAACCAAATCCGGTCTTGACCAAGATTTTTACAATGTGGATTCCAAATTTTCATGTAGCCGCCACTTAAAAACAAAATACGGAACAACTTAGTTAACAAACTCATCCAAGATATTTATAAAATAAATTTGCTATCCAACTTTGGTTCCAATTTGAGTATTATTTCGAAATTTATCGTAATCACAAAGTTTCCATTATATATACAGAAAAACCCAATTTATACATATTTTACATTTTTACGTCCTTTTAGTGAAGTCCTGATTCATCCCTATTCATTTGAATGATTTTTTTTTTTTTTTTTTTTTTTTTAAATAAGTCGCACAATATTAGTTATGCCTTTTCCGCTTTTCTAAAATTCACAAAATTTCTCGACCGATTATTATATTACCATTTTAAATATAAATTTTGGTGAGTATGTGAACTTTAATATCAATATCATGGCTTTGGAGTTATTCATAATCTATTAACTAATTAAAAACAAATTGTCTGATGCTAATTTAAGCGATAAGGATGTAGAATGTGACGAAGTTATTCTTAAGAACGGACAATACCTAATTTTGGGGACTGAAAATGGCCTGTACTATGTTATGGGAAAATTTATTTCCATAATTACTCATTACGAAATGTATTTTTTTTAAATTGCGTTTTCACTCTCAAAAAATTTACAACCAATAAATTAGTACTCATTTTTGGAAAAATTGGTTTTTTAAAATTTTTATATATTATTTTTGAGTTCAAAAATGCGAATTTTCACAAATTGCATTTTTTTTCATTTTTCAACCACAAAATTAAATACTAAACACTTAAAAAATCAATTTTTGGAAAATGAGTACTAATTTAACGATTGTGAATTTTCTGAATGTGAAAACGGAATTTAAAAAACTGCGTTCGATAACGATAATTATGGAAACAAATTTCCTCGTAGAATAACATGGGCCACGGCTGTCGGGAAGATTAGGTATTGTCCACTCTTAAAGATGAAATGGACTACATTGAAAAACTTTGAATTTATTTTGTTAATCAAAACACAAATAAAAAAAAATATTTAATGAACTTAATTTAATTCACAATGCAGTTCTTAATACTCACAGACAATCAACACAGAGGCGAATATTAAAAATATCTTAATGTAATTAAATAACAACCGGTATAGACATAAATCGTATAATATTTATGACTAAAGATACGCAAAATATATACACTACCGCTCATTAATTTCAATGCACCTCCTACTTTTTAAATTTCCTTCAAAAGCATGTAAAATACGATACTTTAGAGTAGTATTAACGTAGCTGTCATTTATAATAAAGTAGTTTCTATCTATTTCTGTACCAAACATTAACCATAAAAATAGGCAAATATATATTTTTGGTACGCTGTCCCAAAACGAATATTTTAGAGCAAAGTGTATTGTCTTTCATCACTGCGTGATATTAAGCAAAATGTGCAGGAATGACGTATGTGACACATGAATGGGTCACGTGAATAGTTTGGCATGGTGTTAGGTGAATGTGTGCATGATTAGGTTTGTAACAAAACTGGTTAATAAAGCAAGACTGAGTAACAGATTTTTCTAGGTAGGGATTACGTTACTATTTCGAACAAGAGTGTCATTTTTATTTCCGTATAGCTCCTCAAAGAGAGATAACAGTTGAAAAACGTTCTGCGATTGCTTCTTTAAGACAAGCAGGTCATAGCTTGCGGAGTATTTCCCATTTCGCCTCCAATTTGCTGGTTTCAAAGGTTGTGTGGAAGCAAGAAAACCACTTTCCGATAGATTAATAAAAGGAAAAGAATTAACGGGAGTAAAGAACATAAGAATTGGCCCCGTGATCAGAGGAAAAAGGTGATTTTTACCTACGAATCGCAATTGGGAATATTTGGTTACAAGAAGCGTCGGTTTATTCGTCATGCTGTGTGTCAGCGCATGTTATTCGCTTGTATATGACAAACTATCAAGCATGGAGAAGGTTCTATCGTGGGCTGGAAAAGTTTTAATGGTAGTGCAGTTGGTGATTATGAAAAAAATCGATGGGTTCATAAATTCCAAGCGATATCACAACATCCTTCTGCAGAATGCTATTGGGTGATTCCATGGATGAAGGTAACAACAGTCACATAAAATAATAAAGTTTCCTCTTTTTTTGCTATCACTATTACCATACAGAAATATTAATAGCATATTTAACAGTAATTTCGTGATTAAATAGGACAGTGATTCTTGTAAGAAATTATTGGTGGAAACAGAAATATGTCTGCGTGTGACTGACGTTACTTTTTCATGGAATAGCCCTATTCCTTCTGGCACTAATCTTATTGCTCGCAGATTTATTCTACAAATGGATAACGACCTAAAACATACTTCAAGTCTGTGTAAAAAAGTATGTTCAATACAAACAACATCAGCAATTGCTGCAAAATACATTTTATCTCGCCCCTCCCTAATCCCTCCAGAGTCCAGAGTGCAACCAAACTAAAGTATTTCGGGATCATTTGGACAGGTGCATCAGAGATATAAATATTACAAGCTAAAGTCATCTGTGGGAGGTGATGCAATGCAATTGGAATAACATTGCACCCGAAATTTTGGATAAACTAACCAATAGAATGCCCCGAGTGTGCGTCGGTGATATCTTCTAAAGGTTGTTACTGTGATGCAGGGCAGATATAAGCAAAAATTCCGTTCTGTATGCTAAAATATGCCTAGCAATACGTTTCTTTGGTTAAATAAAACATTCTATTCATGTGAGAGTTTATTATCTAGTGTATTTTATGGAAAAACTAAAAAAAAACAATGGGTGTATTCAAATTAATGAGTGGTAGCGTTATTAATACTGAAAATGTGTTTATATAGTATTCAAGATAAGTAATACAATACTCAAAATATAAGATATGTAATTAGTACTGAAGTCAGGAATTATAATATATTTTTCTCATTTTTAATACTTTACTTATTTTTTTTTTTTTTAAGTTCAGTTTTTATTTTCAAATATAAATTCCACTATAAAGTAATGTACTTATCTTAAGGAATTCTTTTAATTCATATTTTCACATGAGTTATGCTTCAATGCTATAACATTTATAGTGATCAAAATTTTATAATTAAAATCTTAGTAGGAATGTATGTATCTATCAGCAGCAAAGTAAAATTTATCTGTGATCCAGGAGTGACGGCCCAAAACTGCTATCACAAGAATTTACTGATGAGGGCTGGAAATTTTCCCAGAAAATTTATAAAGCCAAAAATGCAATTTTTGTTTCGTATATTTTTTACACAACATATTTAAGAATATATTTTATTAGTCACAGTACAGTTAATAGTTATCGTAATGTCAAGTATGTTTTGAGCATCTTGTTCGAGAAGGAGAATATTAATATAATACAAGAGATCTATAGTTGTTTATCAGAATTTTGAATGTTTCTTCAACAACAAATGTGTGTGAATACAGTTATAAAGTATTCGTAACATCAACATATATATAAAGAGGAATATATTGAAAAAATAATGCACTGCTATACCACTGAGCATGTATCTATTTTTCAAAATATTCATTTGATAAATAATGATACAGCAATCTTTTACTAACTCAGGTAGTAATTCTGATTTAGGTAACCTCATAAGCTTAAGTTCTGAGAAAGACTCGGAGAGTTCATGGTCATAATCTTTGTCTAATACTCATTAAAACAAAAAATAGAAAAATTAGAAAAAAAAAGCTTTAATCAAAAAATTGGCATTAATGAAAGTTTATATATATGCTTTTTATACAAGCAACAGGAAATACACTTAATTGCCTAAATAAATAGAGATTGTGTTTGAAAAAAATTTGGTGAAGTCTAACAGATCAAACGAATGCCATCATAATTTGTCAGTGGAAGTATAGGTTTGCACGGTCCGGGCTTTCGGCCCGATCCCGAGCCCGGCCCGGCCCTCGGGCCGGGTTCGGGCCGAATTTTTCATTTTGCTCTCGGGCCGGGACGGGCTCGGGCTTAAATTTTTTTGTAGGTTCGGGCCGGGCTCGGGCTCAATATGTTTTGTGTGTACTCGGGCAGGGCCAGGCCTGGAGGAAATTTTAAGCCCGAGCCCGGCCCGGCCCGAATCTTTTTCTACTAATTCTATCTTTCCCAACACCCCACTGCAACTTCATATCCGTAGCTGGGACTTGCACCCGGCAGAGGACGCAGCATCCTTCGTAGTAAACACTAAAAAAAATAGCTTTGATCCCTCAGTCCCTGTGGCAGTGTTCACGGATGGCTCAAAGACGGACTCTGGCGTAGCAGCAGCGCTCTGCGTCATGGTCAACGGACTTGAGGCTCATCGGTGGGCATGCAGGCTTGAGAATTTTAACACCGTTTTCCAAGCGGAACTTTTTGCGATTCAAAAGGCCCTTGATTGGGCAGAAGGCAACCCGCAGCTGTCACTAATAAACATCTACAGCGACAGCCTCTCGAGCCTGCAGGCCATCACTAGCCACAAGACTAAACACCCCCAAGTCTTAGACATAAAACGTAAAATCGCCAAATTAAAACACTTAATTTCCCTGGCACACGTTTCTGCCCATAGAGGCGTCGTCGGCAATGAACTTGCGGACTCATTGGCGAAGGCTGCAACTGAAGGGGAGGATATTCTTCACTCTCTTCCAGCACCCCCATCCTACGTAAAAAGTAAATTGAAGGTACTACTGCACCAAAATTGGCAAACACTGTGGGATGAATCCTCAAAAGGGAGACATACCCACAACCTAATCCCAATAGTCTCAAATGTCTCCTGGAACATTTCTCCTCCGGTTGCGGCTTTTTTGACAGGCCACGGGCCTTTCCCCTCCTACCTGCATAAATTTCATTGTCGTCGGTCGTCCCTATGTCCTTGTGGCGAGGAGGGCGCTCCTAATCACTATTATTACTCTTGCCCCCTAACTGCTCCCTATCATCTTAGAAACCCATCTCCTAGACCCCATAATTGGCTAGAAAATATTCTCACGCGTAAACCCCTATTATTTAAACTATATAAAATTTATTTCCTATTAAATGAAATTTCAAACTTAACAGATTAATCTTTCCCACTTCCCTTGAGCTTGGTCAATTTGGAAAACAACAAAAGCTGTTTAATCACATCAAGAGTCAGTCCTGCACCTCTTGCCCTCTGTCGCGAAGGGTTTTACCCGGCAAGAGGCTGACATGACCTACACCTATTCTACAATGATCATCTCCATTCCTCTCGAACTTCAACATAACATTACAGCATGTCAGCATGCCTTCTGTCGCGAGGAGTCGGCTAGGCTCGGCATGCCGACTAACAAAAGACTATGTAAATTGAACTTGTTTCACATCGCCCATTGTCGCGAGTAGGCTCTGCCTGGCGATGATTCTTGTAATTTTTTTTTTTTTGTCTTTCAATAAACATCTTGGCGCAGCCCACGTGAACTTAGTTCTGCAAGCGCTCAACACCGCTCTTCGAGCGGTGAGCGGGGGCTGCGCCCTGTTCAATCTTTTTCTAAATTCCTTGTTAATCAGCGAAAAGGGAAAATGATAAAATACTTTTTCAGTCATTTATTTTACATAATTTTACAGTCTGGTATGTCACATAAAATTTTATTTTGTTAAAAGGTGTCTGTAACTACAATTTAATTGTCTATCAGCTTGACTGTTCGCAATCTGATTTTCCGCAAATATTTTAAACATGTCTCGAAATTAATATATTTTATTTAAAGTAATATTAGATGGTTTCTAATTCAAAATAATATGCATGTTACTACCAGTTTGCGTACATGTAACAAACAAAAGAAATTAGATACGTTACTGTATACAAGGCTTTGTTTTATATGGTCTGTAGTGTTTAGGTGGTATGAAGACTATAAAAATCCTCCCCCTGTAATTTCTTCCTGTGCTTCTTTTTCTTTTCTCCGGGGCACTGGATGAATGTAGCATCAATTTTAGCATGTGCAAAAGCATCTTTTCTATTGAATATGGTTGGATTAGCATTAAAGTTTTGTTTACCGGATCACATGAAAGATTTGGATACATTACGGTATATAACAGGAAGTGGTTGAAAGTGTATTGTTAGTACTAGTAACCATTTTAAATATCTTCCTATATTGTTTGAGAAATGCTAATATTTTCGATTTGACTTTCTGTCTGTCTTTGTGCCTTATGTACGTCTGTAATAATGAAATAGCGTTTATATATAAATATCTTGTAAACATGCAGCAGTTTTGTTTAAGAACATTCTATTGCTTAGCTATATAAAACCTCTGCAAAACACATACTAAAAATCTTTTTCGTAGAAAGGCATGCTTTTTTTTTTTTTTTGTAATTTTACATATTTTTGAATCGGGCCGGGCCTGAGCCGAGTTTTTCGATTTCACACCGGGGCGGGCCGGGTAAGCAAACCTTTCCAACGAGCCGGGCCGGGCCCGGGCCTGAAAATTTCGGCCCGTGCAGACCTCTAACTGGGAGTCTGGAGATCCATTTGGAAGAACTCATTATTTCTTCATTTGTTTTTAAATATCTAAAATTGAGTAATACTTGAAAAAACTTATATTAGATGTCACATTTAAAATTAAATAAAAAATAATAATAACAATAATAATAAAATAGAATCCAAAACTTCTCAAAACTACTAGATTTATTATTATTATTATTTTTTTTTAAATAGAGGATTACATCTATTATCCAATACCAATACTACCACAACTATTATTTTGTGTTCACAAGTTATGCCTAAAAAAAAAAAAATTAAAAATCAAAAAATTTCATGAAATGCACAAAACCGTACATGGTATGAGAAATGCTTTGCCAATTACGATTTCGCTGCCAGCGTCAGCCAAATGTCGTGTTATTAGGGAAATTTGTCATGAGAATTACTCATTATCTAATGATTTTTCTTTTTTTGCTTTTTCAATTCTGCATTTACATTCAGAAAATTCACAACCTTCAAATTTGTTCTGTTTTTCAAAATCAGTTTTTTGTTTTTGATTTTTAATATTTCATTTTGCAGTTATAAAGTGCAAAAAAGAACTTTGTTCCTTTTTTTTTTCCTGATTTATATCTTTATGAAGTATTAAAAATTAAAGAAATAGATTTAGAAAAAAGCAAAAACAAATTTAATTATTCTTCATTTTTTAGCTCAAAGAGGGGACGCCTTTCCTTTATGGAGGATCAAATCTGTGATCGCACGTCTTTAGACCATCCTTAGTCCCAGACTGTCGCCAATTGCTGATAGCGTAGCACTAGTGCATCATAAAACCTAATCAACCTCTAAATTTTTTAATTATGTGCAGAATAATAATAACAGAATAATAACAGAATAATAATAAAAATAAATAATAATTAAAAAAATAAATCTTTGAGTCATTCTCATAACAATTTTCCCTAAATAATAAAATGGGATTCACCTGCTGTTAATGGTATGTGGAGAGTCTCCGAGAGCTACAGAATGCGCACAGGCACCTTATTTATACTGATTATTCATCCATTATACATGCTTAACAGTAAAGAAACTCCTCTACAGGCATATTTTATGTATTAAAATATAAAAATAAAAATACTCTTTGAAATTTATTTAGTATTTTCATTCGTTGTATTTTTTGGTTAAATTTAAAGCATTTTATTGTTTGTGTCTGAAAAAGTTTATATTATTTCTTAAATTCTACGCTCTGGGCATTTTTTTAAAATCAATAAATATCTTCTTTTACAATGGATAAAAAGTTTGCAGAGTTAAAATTATTCTGATGAGTAAAACTGTAAACATTTGCATCATTAATAGAATTTCTCAGATTCAAGCACGTTCTTAAAAAGCCACAACAGGGTTCGCACTAGAAAAAAATATTGAGTGGGATTCTCGAACTCTTAAAAAAAAAAGAAAAATAAATAAGTGGGAACTTTCAAATTTAAGTTAGAATAATGTAATTTACATTTTGAAAATTTCTTTTTAGAGAATTACAAATGCAAATTAAACAATTAAAAAAATCAAATAAATACTAAAAATGAAAATTTATTTATTTATTTTCTTTCCCCTTTTGTGACTAAGGACAGATACTGCTTCAATATTCACAATTTAAATTTTCATCAAAAGAGCAGGTAAAAATTACTTCATAAAATATTTGGAGGGGAAAAAAAATCGACAAAATATAAATTAAACTTTACATTTCTTTAGCTTTAAAAATATGATAAAATCATCTGGTGAAAATTTTTACGGAAAATACAAGTTAAACTTTTTTCAGAAATGAAATTTCTGCATGAAAAAATAGTTCATAAGTATATTTACAGCTGCAATAAACAAAAAACCCTCCTGTAATTTTGCCCACCAGCGGCCGAGCGGTTCTGCGCTTAAAGCTGGTAGATGGGAGTTCTCGTTTCGATCCCAGGTCGTGCTCATCGACCTAGCCATTCGGGGTTTTTCGTGGTTTCCCCCGAAACTCGCGTAAATACGGGATAGGACCCCTTAGAAAGACCCCCCCCCCCCATGGAGGACATTACCACTACAGGCCTAGGCCCCTTGCGGAGTCAATCGATCTTAAATTCTCCAAACTACCAACCTCCTTTATTTTTAAATAAGTATGCCAACCGTTATAGCAATTTTAGCAAACTGGGCATGAGCGAGGTTTTTCTTCTGGTTGTAATTGATAGTAACTAAATATTTTGCACTAGCGCATTCCAGTAGCTCATATTAAAACCATATACATTTCTATATTTAACTTATTTTTCTTAAAAAAAAAAAATATATATATATATATAAATATATATATATATATATATATATATATATATATATGTATATATATATGTGTGTGTGTGTATATACTTTTAATTGTTTAGAAACAGGTAGAAATAGTTATTTAAAATTAAAGGAGGATTTTTTGTTTATTGTAGTTGTAAATATATTTATGAAATAGAATTTTTTATGCAGAAATTAATGCTTAAAAATATATATATATATATATATATATATATTTAAAATAATTTATTATGGGTTTCAATCAAGATTAAGTAAAGATGTTATTTATTTATTTTGACGTTGTTTTTCAAGAATTGCTATTTGACACATTTTTCATGAACTTTAATTTTATTTTTAGTTTTTTCTAATATACAGTGTAAGTACTATTTCTTACCTTAGCCATTGTTGTAAAAAAAAAAAAAAATGGATTATAATGTTAATTATCCTTTTTATAAAAGTGAAGAAAATTTTTCATTGCTATCTTTGAACACTTTCAAAATAAAACTAATTCTAAAACTTAACACAAAACACCAATAAAATTTGTTTTTCATTTAAATTATTTTGCCTTTTATTATGTATGTGATTCAAAAAATGTATCATTTTAAAGTCTGAAAAGTAAATAAATAAATAAACTCTGACTGTATTTCAAAAAGAGATTTTAATTTTTTTTAATGGGAAATATATATATATATATATATATATATATATATATATATATATCCGAAAGTGTATGTTTGGATGTAAGATGGCGCCAAAACTCTATTCTTTCTTTTCTCCCATTCCCGGCGCGGAAGGATACATGAATAGGAATACCAAATCACTGGGCTATGATAAAATCGATGTTTATGAATGATTAAAAATTTTTCACTTTAAAAAATTGTAAATTTATCATTACGATAAAAGGGAATATCTAAAATTACAAAATACTTCATTATTTAAAATATTATCTAAATACTTTTTTGACTAAATTTGAAATTTTGAAATCAAAAATATTTTTTTCATAACGAAAGAGAAAATATATTTAAGAGAATTTGACTTAGTATATATACAATAACTATTTAAAATATGTAATAAAGTATTTTTGTGTTAAAAAAAATGAAAATTTAAATAATTCATTGACTGCATTCACGTTGGTCAACCAACCAACATGACCAACTCAAGCATTACAAGTAAGAACCGCATAACAGCGTTTCCACCGAAGAAACACATGCAATTGGCGGAGTAATATAGTTCTATTTTTAAAATAAATTATATAAAAAACAAGAGTTTTCCTGAAAAAAAAAAAAAAAAGAAGTGTTACTAGATTCAGAAAGATCCCATTAACAACATACATTAATTAAAAGAAAATCGTTCGTGTCGTTTTAGAGATATTTTTTATGATTTTAGACCATTACAAACTTACACCATCGTTTTTCCCCATTTGGCTTTATAAATTGAGGTTTCGGATCTCAAAACATAATGCATGATGAAATGTAAAAATTTCACGATAGATTAAGACCGAAGATAAATGACTATTTTGAAAAGATCAAAACAAAATATCTCATATTTGCTGAGATATTAAGTGTCGGCTTTTACTAATCTGTTTGATGTCAAACTAGCCGTATATATGAGTTCGCAGCGTTCCGTCTGTCCTTCTGCTTGCGTCACTCGAAAAATTGCCGTTTTTCATGATTGTACCTTTCACTTTTTTAGAGAATACAATTGTTTATTTCTGTGTTATCTTTTAATCATTTAAATTTTTCTCATATTTGCTGTTAAAAATTTCTTACATGTTTTAATAAACTGTGGGAATTTACAAACTATTTTTTTAATATGTATTCTTCGAAAACCGATATTATTTATCTCCTTTTATTTAAAGACCTTAAATTTTTTCTCATATTTGTTTTTTTTAACTTTTGAATTTTCATGAATAAATAAAAAATATAATTACAAAAGTAAGCATGTAAATTGTTAAAAACATATAGCAAATCAGGACTATCACTTCTTCAAGATAATTTTAGCTTCTTGTCTTTGCAGCTAAAGTAGGGCCTAAATGGTGAAGAGGTAAAATTTTTACTAGAATAACATGATGGTGAATGCCTTGGTTTCTCTGATAATGACACCTAATTCTTGCCTCAAAATACGTTAAAGTCTTTTTTATTCGCTTCTCAAGAAGAGTAAATCATCCTATTTTCTAATATACCTAAACCAAAAAACAATTTGGAAATTAATATGTCTTAAAATTATAGCAGATGATAAATCACCGAAAATGTCATATGTGAAACCCATTTTCTTCTAGAGCACTTTAAGAAGTTTTTATCAGATGATTTTTGGAAATTAGTAGTAGAACTGTCAAATCTAGATTGAGCTCAAAAGAGATTTAATTCCATCAAAACATGTTTGAAGGAAATAAAAGTTTTCGCCGGAATACATTTAATTACGTATTATGAAAATATTCGAGTAACGAATCTACTGGGACAAACATACCGCAATTATTTCACTTATCAGTGAAAATATCAAGCGGGATAGATTTTTCGAAATGAGAAATTTACTGCTTTTCATGAACGTAAATAGTAATGTGGTAAACAGGATAAATTGTGGAAAGTTCGATCATTGTTTTACGCAGTCCAAAACGCCTGTTTAATTCACTAAAGTATACGGAATGAAAATCAATACGCATAAAGAAGTTTTTTTTTTTTACTACTTCTGCATGTATATTTAAAAATATAAGTTCTTAATATAGATACAAAGTCCTAAAAAGTGAAGCAAACATAACAACAAATAACACTGCGCTGCAAAAAAAAAAAAAAAAAAGAGCCCTAATACCATTCTTGCTGATTTTTAAGGAAAATGACCTCCTGAATTTGAATATTACTATCAATTTGCCCATTTACCCACCGTTATCTCGGGACACCGCCCCCTTCACCAATTTTTATCACTGTTCATTAATTTTATGGCCATGAATTTGATTTGGAGAATGAAAAAGAATTAATTTAACACTTAAAAATAAAAATATATAATGTTTAATAGATAACATACATTAATAATAGATTAAAAGAATATAAGAAATGTAATACATAATTTCAGTGGCAAATCCCCCCCCCCCCTAAATTTTTTCCTTGCCCCGAATGTTTATATTTTAGAATTTTCCAACTTTGTAGCCCCACAAAAGATATTTAACATTTAAAATAATCCTCCTCCCCCCCCCCCCCCCCCCCAAAAAAAAAAAAAAAAAAAAAAAAAAATCAAATTTATAGCCACAAAATTATTGAAAAGTGATAAAAATAGAAGGCCGTCCATAAAAAACGGTGGGTGATATTACAAAATGTGCGTCATTTTCGGATTCAGGAGGTCATATTACATACGAATTTGCAAAAATGGTGTTGGGGGCAATTTTAATGCAGAGCAGTAAAGTTAAGGCTTTGAAAAACGCGCATAGTGTTTTTGAGGATGATGAATCAATTGCGCATCGAGCATTGGTTAACAAAATGGTTCATTCGTGCTGAAATGCAGCTTTTGTAAATGTGTAGTTATTTATCAATTAAGCGCCCCCATCGTTAGATATACACACGAATTAAAATTTAACTTTTTGTGCATATTAGAAATTGTGATATAGTCTTTCCAGAAACAAGGGAAAATACAGCATATCAGCGGCATAATTTGGTCTATGTAACATACAAAAAGGCATGTTCAGACTTTTCAAGGTCCGCGAACTAGCTAGTCACCGAAAGCGGCTACTTATATTCATAAGTAAAAATACTCTTCTTTGAAAAATGTTAATGGGAAAAATGGAAAAAGTAAAGAAATTAAACATTTACAATTATTCTTCTAATTTTCACACGTCTGTGCATTTACGTTATTACACGTTACTTTTAAGAAGCAAATTTTAATTATCTCTCAAAAGTTTTATATTGCAACTTTTAAAAATCATTCTTCTTTCCATAAAGAATCTACTAAACTGATTTTTTGAAGTTAAATTTAAATAAGGCACTAATTTCATTCGAATATTTTTTCCATCTTTTTTGTAAATCTTGTAAATAAAAATTATTTTAGTTATGAAAAACTATACAAAAATAAAATTTTTTTACGACCTTTTAAATAAAAACATAAAAATTTATATATGTTTTCCTTCTTGACATCAAAAGTAATTTAACCTATAATATATATATATAATTAATAAATAAAATGTAAAGTTGTCACTTAAAATATATTTTTAGTTGTTAAAACTCTCGATGAGAAAACATAAAATGAATACTAATATCCATTATAATTATGGAAACCATGCGTGAAAAAGTGATTTTAAATATTTATTGCATAGATTTTCTGTTTAAAAAACTTGTTGTAAACTATTTCCTAAAGCAAAGTGATGGCATAGTATTAAGGAATAAATAAAATAGGATATAATTTTATTGAGAAACTACATTATGCATAATTACCAAGTTTCGTATTAAATCACATTTTCTATTAATTAATTAAAATTCAAAATTTTTCAGAAAATTATTTTACCGAGTTTTTGTCATCTATTGCGTGATACTATTTAATTAGGGTATGTTCGTTTTAAAAATTATCGATTTATTTCCATGAAAAAGTCCGGAAATGATACATTTGTCTTTAATTAAAATGATTATCCTAAATTTTCAATGAAGTTTTTCTTATTTTTAGGTTGATTTCTTTAGAAATCCACTTATTGCAATCACTTCGTTTATCTATCTATCTATGTATATATAATATAATGAAAATTTTGTCATCACGATAACTCCCGAAATAATACTCCAAACCGAAACAAATATGGGCAGCATTCTTAATTTACCTTATAAATATTCAGTTTCTTCAACTTACCTTATAAATATCTTGGATGAGTTCGTTAACCAAGTTGCTCCGACTTTTTGTTTTCAAGTGGCGGTCACTTGAAAATTCCAAATCCACATTGTAAAAAGCGTATTTAAGGCCAGATTTACATGAATTTTGATGTAAATATAGACTACATAAGAGTCTCAATGAACTTTATTAATGAATTTTATCGGCCATTTTAACAAAGTAGTGGATATCTTAATTTTAGCGGGGCCACTTGAAATCAGTCTACCACTTGAAAATTTAAAATCACCATAACTTCCGAAATAATACTCCAAATCGAACGAAATCTGGACAGTGAACTTATCTTATAAATATCTTGGATGAGTTTGTTAACCATGTTGCTCCGCCAATTTGTTTTCAAGTGGAGACCACTTGAAATTTTCAAATTCAAATTGTAAAAAGAGTATTTCGAATTTGCTTGAATTTTGATGTATACATAGACAATATAAGTGTCTCAATCAAATCTTATTAATAAACTTTATCCGCCATTTTAAACAAAGTGCGGATGTTATAAACTAAGTGAGACAACTTGAAATTAGGCTACCACTTGAAACTTTATAGACATGTTAATTTTTAAATTCTGATTCAATTCGAACCAAAGTTGGACAGTGGTCTTATCATATAATTATCTTGGATGAGTTCACTGGGCAACTTGTTCCGACATCTTGTTTCCATGTTGTGGCCAATTGAAATCACGCTGCCACTTGAAAAGGAGCAATCATGATAACTTTAAAAATACTAAACTGATTCAAACAAAAGTTGGATAGTGAACTTATGATTCAAATAACTTGGATACGTTCGTTTGATAACTTGATCCGCAATTTTATTTCCAAGTGGCGGCCACTTTAAAATTTGTCATTATGGTAATTTTCGTAATACTGAATCAATTCGCATCAAATTTTGGTAGTGGATTTATCATTCAAATATCTGAGATAAGTTAGCTGGGCATTTCACTTCCCCCCCCCCTTTTTTTTTTTTTTTTTTTGGCAAGTGGTGGCCACGTGAAATCGTGGTGCCACTTGAAAATTTCTTATCACGATAATTTTTGAAATACTGATTTAATTTGAACTAAAGCTGGTCAATAAACTTATCATACAAATATCTTGGACGATTTCGCTGGACAAGTTACTTGACTATTTTGTTTCCAAGTTGCAGCCGCTTAGACAACCACTTGAAAATTTGTCATAACAATAACTTTTGAAACACTTCACTGATTCGATCTGAAGTTGGACAGTGAACTTATGCTTCAAATATCTTGGACGAGTTTGATGGGCAACTTTTCCATTATATTGTTTCTAAGTGGCGACCACTTAAAAATTTATTATCACGGTAACTTTTGAAATACTTAATCAATTCAAACCAAAGTTGAAAAATTGATTTATCATTCAAATATCTATGATTTCGATGGCAAATTTCTCTGCAATTTTGTTTCCGTGTCGGATTGAACGCTGCCACTTGAGACTTTGTTATCGCGATAACTTTTGAAATACTGAATTTATTCGAACCAAATTTGGACAGTGGGCTTATTTTACAAATATCTGGGATTAGTTCACTGAGCAACTTGCTCCGCCATTTTGATCCAAGTGGTGGCCACTTAATTTTTCAACACGATGACTTTTGAGATTCCGAATTAATTCTAACTAGATTTGTACTGTAGACTTATCTCACAAATGCATTTGATATATTTGTTTGCCATCTTGGCCCACCATCTCGTTTCCAATTGCTGGCCACTTGAAAATTTTAAATTCACATAAAAAGGTATTCCATATGTACATAGCCTACATCAATATTTCTACCAAACCCATCAATGATTTGTAGCCGCCATTTTGAAACAAAATGACGGCTACTTGATAAGGAGAAAGAAACCAACCTACCCTTCCGAATGAGCCGGAAATACTTGTTTTTGTATTTATCCGGCAGGAATTTCATCTGTAAATTCGGAGAACCACAAATAGTCTATATACTTTTTTTTTTTTCGAGATTTCTACGTTCTGATCATTTTAGTTAATGAAAATTGTGTAAATCTTAATACTAATTATTGATATACAGAATATACGCATAATTTCTTTCTTCAAAGATTGCGATTTTAATCACTTTTATAAGTATTCATTTACTAATTGATATTTTATTTTTATCGTAGGTCGTTTCAAAACTGTAATTTTATTGTAAATCACCATTAATTATTATAAAAACAAGAATAATAGAATTAAATTTACTTTTGATTATGAGCTTTAATCATATACTTTGATTTATATCATAAATAATAGCTTTTCTATTCTTATAGAAGAATTGTCGAGAATAATTCTTTAAACTCCTTTTAACAAAATTTTGGCATCTTGTTATGCATGTACGTACATACTATTCGCTCATCAGCGTTATTAACACTTAATTCATTATTAAAGAGAATTATCCTAGTAAAAGAAAAATATATCGACAATTAATTCATTCATTTACATGATTTATTGCAAATGTATGAAAAATGTACATGTTTTTATAAAATAAAGTAACTTGTATAAATTAAAATAAATTTCATTAGGGATTGTTACAAGTATTTAAAAGTCTTACTATTTCTACATTATCCGTGATACTAGAAATATATTAATTCAAGTTTTTGTATATTTGCTGAATTTATTTATGAATAATATGCTACTGCTGATCATTTAGAAATAATTTTTGTTTTTATTTTCTTCTACATACATATGAAGTAAATATTGCAGTCATGAAAATTTTCAACCTTCGGTTTTTTTATGGATTTATATGTTCAATGTCTCGAACATGATTTGATCAATTTTAGAAAATATCTGTTTATGTGTACCTAAAGCTCGCTGTATCTTACATACTAATAGACGGAATTTATTATAAGTTTTTATTTGGTTGCATCTTGACATAAGTTGGTGGTGATTAGTTTTTGGTGTACATGTCTCAACAGATGGTGTTGCCATCCTGTTTTTTATTAATTTTTTAACATGGGATTATAGAATAGAATGTGGTATAAATATGTCCAGTGAGAGTTATTTTTAAAAATCGTTGGAAAATTCAAAGGAATTTTTTATAATAGTAATAAACATGTAGGAAAACACGTAGGAGCATTGCTTTCCCCCTGTGGTGTAAATTTTCAATAACTCATCAATACCTTTAAAACGAATGGTTCAGTCATAGATTCGGGGAAATTTAAAATAAAATTATCGATTTTCTTCATGTAAAAAAAAAAAAAAAAAATTCCTCTACAGGGCACGAAAATTATTTTCTTTTGACACTTAGCGTTATCCTCCTCTGTTATTAAAATCTTCTGCATACACCATGGAAAACAATTTTAATAAACAATGATTTTGGTAAATTAATTAAACAATAATTAAATAATAATTTTAATAATTTGGACTTAGTTAACTTGCATAGAAAATTATAGAAGAAAGTTTCGTGACGGCCACGTAGATTGAGATTTTTATGAAATTGAAATTCCGAAATACATTTAATCATCTTTATTATTATTATTATTATTAAAAATTTATTTTGATTGAATTAATTTGAGTTTAATTATCGCCTCTGCATAAATTGAATAATTCTATTTAAGCGCTTATTTTTCTATGCTGTTTAGTTCAGTGAGATAGTCTTTTTATTCTTCTTCCTTTTTTTTTTTTTTTTTTTTTTTTTTCGTGAGAGGAACACTTTCGAGTGTTGAAATTTTACAGTAAGATTACAAGAATTTCGTAGTAAACAGTAAACCAAGTTTACTTTTATTTATTTACTGAATTTATTTTTGAGAAAGTTCTAATTACGTATTTAGTTGAAGTAAGAGATGATAGAAAAAAAAAAAAATATTTTTTTTCTTTTAAAAGAATTTAACGTGTTTTTTTATTTACTTTGTAAAAAATACACTTCTTTTATTTTTTTCTTGTAATTCCGATTTTTCTTTCTTTCTTTCTTTCTTTTTTTTTTTTTTTTCTTTTTTTTTTTTTTTTCTAATACAAACACTAAATAAAAGGTACTAAAACGAATATCGTGTTCGTTTTCTTCTATACTTTTTGCATGCAACTGATAATTAAATAAAGTTAAAGTATACTTTCTTCATCTCTCATTAGAATTCCAACAAGATGAAAAATTGGCAGAATCAGAATTTCAAAATTATTCCTTTATGCATATCAATTTCACCAAAGTAAACATTTTTTTTTTTTTTTTTTTTTTTTTTTTTTTTTTTTTAAACCAGCGACGTGATTCGGAAGTTATGTTTCATAGTCACAATTTTTGAGAATAATGAAAAGAATTGAAATTATTTACACTTACTGGTAGCAGCAGAAAAAAAAAAAAAAAAAAAATAAATAAAGAAGAGATGCTTGCATCGTATAATTAGCGAGTAGAAGAGAAACAAGACTTCAATGAATACGACTAAATAGAAAACGCAATCTAATTATATCTCCAAATATAAATTAGTGCAATAAATAAAGGAAAGAAAAAAGAATGAAACTTAGTTACATATTTTGTGTACGGAAAAAAAAAAGGCGAAAATCAGAACAGATATAAATAAACATGAAAGAAAATATCTAAATATAAACTGTTGAAGTGAATTTCGATTTTAAAAATATTAAATTGTTTTATTGCTTATCCCAAAATGTTATTCGTAACTGAAATTAATATTACATTTTTAAAAGGTATTTTTACGTAAATATCAAAATAATGCATTCATATTATGTGATAATTTAATTTCAGAACGCGTAAAAAAATTATTCTGACTGTTAGTTTTAAAAAAGAAGATGGATTTAAAAATTGACGTAGAAATTTTTTTCGTGGTTGTTGGATATTTTCTATTTCCCATTGATGTTTAACACTCAACAATGCTCTAAACGTTAAAATATTTCATAATAAGCCAAAGACCCAAATTTGATTTTCGCCTTGGTCACTATTGACTCTTTATAGAATCTATCCACTCTTTTCGTGAAAATTACATAATTTGCATTTAATCAAAATTATAGCAACATATTTATTGCGTTTACATGCTTAATTCTGAATTTTCTGTGAAGTGGTAAAACCTCTTATATATTCTACATCTTAAAAAAATTAAATGTTTTATTTTCGAAATCTGGAATTGGTACAATTTGCTAACTTTCGCAACGTAATGAATATGGGCGTCTGTAAGTGTACTTTATTTTATCTCATCATCTCCGCCACATTAACGACCTAGCGATACACGATGGAGAAAAAATAAATAGTGAAAAATTTAATATTTTTTAATTCCATATTCATGCCGTACCTTGGAGGAATGATACTAGGATAAGTAGTGTCCAGAAAAACTTGAAACCAAAATCGTAACCGCAGACTGCATTAAGTAATATAGCACTAACTAATGTTTTGATAGACTTGCGGAAGCGTCCTGCGGCTCCTGCATATGGCTTCTGCGAAGCGTTTCTACTATGTCAGCCACCTTCAGTAGACAACATTTTACTTTTTTTATTCTGCATGCTGATACGCCGATGGTAACTCCTCTTACATCATTCCTCCAATCCCTAGACCACATGAATCATTTTATGAAGAAAAATACAATAGATTGTAGTTGATGTTGAGTGGGTTTTACGTCGCACTAGAGCTACGCAATGGGCATAAAATTGGGAACAGTCCTGAATTCACGCCTAGGGGGCTCTTCTCTAGGTTGGTTGGTTGGTTGGGTGGGTGGGTTTTACGTCGCACTAGTACTGCGCAGATGGGCAATTGTCGACGGTCTGGAACACACCCCTAGAGGTGCTCCGGAGACATGCCATCACAATTTTGAACCTCCGCGGAAGGGATGGCTCTCCCGCTTCGGTGACCCCCAGAGGTATCATTTTTGATGGGAACATGGAAGACATTGCGCCCACGACAGATTTTACGTGCACCAGCCACCATTAGTGTACACGACGGTCTTTGGCCGGCTCGAGTACCGAACCCATAATCTTCCAATTACGAGGTCGGCGCTCTACCGACTGGGCTACCGCGGCCCCTCTTCTCTAGGTAGCCATTAGTTAGGGGTGCTCCGAAGACATACCACCACAATTTTGATCCTCCGCGGAAGGGATGGCCTTTCCATTACGCCGACGAAGTCGTGACGTCATCACTATAGCGCTGGGTACAAATAAACCAATGTTAATTTATTGTCGACCCATTTAAAATAACGACTGCCACGCATTTTGTACATTTAAAAGATGCGAGCCACATATTTGTAACTATTAAAATTTCAGAATGAAAATTTTAATTTCGAAAAAAGAAAATTTAAGTTTTAACATTATGAACAAGCTGCGTTAGAAGGTTCTGGCTCTCTAAGAAATTACGAAAAGGGTGCCTCAAAATAGAGCACTCAATATAATTACCAAGCGAAGTAACCTGAACTCAGTCTCGGTTTGTACTCAACGCCATGTTGTAGCGTCAGACTTCTCTAACGTCTTCGGTAACCCATATGGGCATTATTTTACGAAACATGGAAGACATCGTAGCCACAACGAACTTTACGTTCACCAGCTGCCTTTAATTTACAGGACGGTCCTTAGCCAGCTCGAATATCGAACCTGTGATCCTTCGATTACGTGTTGATACTCTACCAATCAGGCTACCAACCCTGTAATTAAGTAGGCCTACTTCGTAAATAAACCTAAAAAAAAAGCATTCATTATCTGAGTAATATAGATGAGGAAAAAAAGTAATGATAAAAATTGACTTTAATATAGAATCATAAATCATAATTAAAGGCATCATATAAAATTTTCTGAAGATTTTTAAAAATATTTATATAACAAAATCAGTGACATAAAATATACTTGAAAACAGATTAAAGATTTATTTTTCTTTTTAGTTATTTTTAATTGCATCGAAAAAACACTTTATAAGTCAAGAAAAAATTGCTCAACCTTTGAATAAAAAAGGTTTTAAAGATATTTAAATGAGTAAACATTATTAGAAATGCGTAAAAAGAACAACTTCCTGAATATTTTAATGAACTTAAAAAGAATTTTAAGTTGACTTACATTGGTAAATTTTTACGAGCATTAAATAAATTAAGATGCAAAAAATTCAAATTGAGAAAAACATTTTATTTATAATAATAATAATAATGATAATGATAATAATAATAATAATAATAATAATTGGAAAAACGTACATTTCTTGATCTTAATTAAAACAAAAACGGCTTATATTAAAAAGAATAATTAATCACTAAAGAATAAAAGTTCTTATGTGGTACATTTATTACCTAAGGCATTTATTTTGCCGCAAATAAAGCAGTGGGATTGATAGAATACTGAATTTTAGAAATAAATTTAATAATTAAATTAATTTACAAATCTGGAAAAAAGTGTAATATACTAATTAAAGTTGTTTACTCTTTTTTTTTTTCTATAATTTTAAATAAAATAGGTACTAGTTTATATTCCAGCATTATCTCCAGCAAATTATATTTTTTGTGAAACATTCCAACTGAGTTTTAATTGTGTCACGGGCTGGAAATGAATTGATTCTATTTCCCCCCCCCCCCCTTTGTTTTTCCTTTAATTGCAAATTTCAAAATTTCTACAATCATTATTTTATAACAATACACCAATATTAATTATAATATAGTTTACGATTTAAACCTAACTTCTCTTCCACGCTTAATCAACGACACATTTAACCAAAATATATCCAAATGGATAACTGCTAGCCATTTATAAATAAGAAATCATC
This sequence comes from Salticus scenicus, assembly GCA_963930645.1. NCBI lineage: Eukaryota > Metazoa > Arthropoda > Arachnida > Araneae > Salticidae > Salticus > Salticus scenicus. The sequence continues at coordinate 87,924,197 of OZ005651.1, forward strand.
ACGTTTAGACAAGAGAAGACCATTTCTAGGGCATAACGTCCTGAAGTGCGTGGATAAAAAGCATATTCTTGGCACTTTTTAAAGTTGGGGGAAAACATAATTGATATGGACAAAATATATAATCGTTAAAATGAAGTTTAATAATATGTAATAAAGAGACGCTAAATATTTGTCCTTGATTTGGGGATTAAAATTTACATTAAATAATACATTTTCTGTAAACTCAAAAAGGAGTGAAGTTTAGCGACAAGGTGTTTTATGTCACTGGTTCTTGAATATTGTGTAGTGTAATATTACAATTAAATCCCTTACAACACTAAAATAATATAAAATAGTACAGTTAACAACTTAAGGTAAAAGTTATACAGTTCTTTTTAAGTTCCTGCTCATTTAGAACGTTAAAAAATGTTGTGTATGAATTGTCGAATTATGTTTTAATTTTTACTAAATTTTATGCCTGACATATCTTATGGATTATTGTGATGGTTTATTTTACTTTATTTTATTTTATTTATTAATTGTCTTGCTGGTTGATTAATAGCAATTACGCGTAAAATGTTCGGCAGTTTATTTTGAAATGGCATCTTCTTTTTGCTTTAAGGCATGGGAGGTTTTGTAAATAGGTATATACTTTTTCTTTTACCTTTCTCCCATTTAAACCAGAATCATTTTAATCCTGAATTATTATAATTATTTATTTGAATTGTTAGGTAAACAAACTTTAAATGTAAAATTAAATTTTAATTATTTGCTTTGTTAGGCTTGATATCATTCCATACCTTTTAAATATTTTAATTTTCAATTTTAATTTGCTTGAATATGTTTGCTATCTATCCCTGTAAATTTTTAATTTTATTTTAGATTCCGATATTTTTAACCTTATAAATTTGATGATTTTTTTTATTTACTTGTTTAATTAAAACTTATAATACCTTTACAAGATCTATGATTATGACTCTATTTAGTATATTTCAAGATCCTGCCAAGAAATACTTAGCTGTACAGCAGTATTGTGCCCGGTACAAGGATATTTATAGAGATAGTCTTTGATTGATAACAAGCTACCTATCTTCTCCTCCTCCTTACTTAAATTTTGAAAATGTGATTCTTATCGCTGTAAAACTTACCCTAAGTCCTCTAACACACAGTTTATTAATGATCTGTTTTTAATTTCATTTTATTAGGCATACAATGTAATTTATAAAATAAGTTGTGGGCTCTGTAATCTCAAATATATTGGTGAAACCTCTCATCTAAGAACCAATCAGCATCGCTCTGGTTTTTATAAAAAAAAAAAAAAAAACCTCTCATCTTCTGTACCTGATTCTAAATCAACTGCAGAACTACAACACTTTCATTTACAAAACTTTAGTTCAAGTACAACAGAGATAATCAAAATTCATAAAAATAAAAATGAGAGTTTTTTTTTTTTTTTTTTAAAGAATAAAAATATATGCAATATTTCAATACCATTTATCCATACTGTCTTAATACAGAATGCTATAATAAAATAGTTAAAGTATATTCTAACATCAACCCTTTGCATGATTATTCGACTATTTATGCACACCTTGAAAAATCCGACTTTATGAAACTCCCGCTCGTTGGCGCCTGCATCGCCTTTTTCCCATTTCAGGTCTTAGAACAGCTTATTGGCATATAGTGAAAATAGCTTTATTGAAAAATTTAATCGCAGTAAATTCCCGCTTGGTATTTCATGTGGCGCCCTCTTCCAGTTTCAATATCTGAAACAGCCTGTTCGCTCACCATGTTATGATCTTTCAAATTTCTGACTTTAGCAAAGTCCCGCTCGGTGGCGCCTGCGGCGCCTTATCCCCATAATATTATTGATAATTATTACCCTAAAAATTTAATGGAGTTTGGCACAAAATTTCCACTTCCCTATAAAAGTATCATTCAACAGTTTTTTTTATGACTTAGACTTGTTTAGTTCTAAAATATCCATTACTTGTAATAGTGCCTACTTCAATCAATGGAAATTATTAGTGTTACTAAAAATTAAAAATGAATTATATCTTAGTGATTCTAATTTGGGGTATTTAAAAAAATCTGATTTACTTAACTCCATCAAAGAAAGCACTTTAGAATGACTTTGTGATTACTTATGTTGACAAATCTCCAAATAATTATGCCATTATTTGTAAATTCTACAATCTCTCTTTATTAAATTTTTCGATATCTAATAGCAATATTTTTAATTTAACTACTAATAAACTTATTATTAATAACCGTGAAATACATAATTACTATAAATTTCTTAAACTTCTTTTCAGTAATTTTAATTATCCTTATATTGTTCTTACACCTAAGTTTCACAAGTCTCACATTAAATTTCGCACAGTCACTATAGGATGTAATGCATATAATAATAATGCTAATAAAATTCTACTGGATATTCTTAAGCGAATATACAATTGTACTCGCAAAGTTGATAACTTACTTTGCTTTAAAAATAGCTTTCAACTCATTAATTAAATTAATACTCTCGATAATGTGCCAATATTTTCACATGTGATTTTCAAGATCTCTTTAATAATATTGATTTATTTAATGAATGTAACACTCAAATTATTATTCTTAGCAATTTTAAAGCAGAAAATTTCAAAACTCTTCTTAACTTTGTTATTCATAACAATTATATTTTCCACAACAACAACATTTACTTACAAAAAGTAGGAACCCCACAAGGGGAATGTGGCTCAAGTATTTTGGCTCATTTGTACCTTTGCTATTACGAAAACCAATTTTGTTATGATGATGTTAAGCTATATAATTATACAGGTAACATTATTGTATTTTATCTTAACAAGAAATCACATACTACATTTTTCAGTTATCCATCTATAACCTAAAGTTAACTCAAAATACTCTTAATAACCAATCAATTAACTTTTTAAATCTCAAAACTAATTTTAATGGTAATAAAATTTACACTGATGTGTAAAACAAACGACAAGATTTTAGTTTTAAGGTAAACTTGTTTACTCCTTTTAATTCTTGTCTGCATCTCTCGGTGTACAGAAACATCACCAGTAACCACTTATTTCGAATAATAAATTTATGCTCATCAAAGTATAAAAATAAGAATATTAATAAATTCATCAATGGTCAGCTAAAATGAGATTTCCTAAAAACTTTGTTTATTCTATTATGTATCCATAACCTTTTCTCGGTCATTTATATTAAAAAAAAAAAAGTGTACTTTTGCGTATCTTACAAATAAATAAATAAAGACAATAAATAAATAAATAAAGACAATAAAAAAGGTGGAGGATGGGTGGGCAGATATTTGATTACGGAGGTTGGGTGGTGTTGTTTAGCTGGTGGTTGGCTCGTGGTTGGGTGGAATGTTGAAAATAAATTTAAAACATTTAGAAGGCTTGTTGCATTTATTACCTTTTTCTCTCCCCTTATATTACTAATTTTCTTCAATATTGTTTTGTTAACTATACTTTTACGTTAATTACGAGAAATAATCACAAATATTGATAATTATAAAATAAATAAATGTAACTAATTGAAACTTAAAAATGAATCATTTGATACTTCAGAATAAAAGTAGTAAATTATGCAAGTCTGTAACGATAAAAAGGGGAATAAAAAAGATGAATTTCTTAAAAATAAATGTAATCAGGCTAGTAACATTATGAAAATAACTATCTCTTTATCCTTAATCAGAAAAATGTCATTCCTCTCACTAAATTCAATTTTGCTCTAGTACAGATTTAAATTAAATTAACAATCTTTAATAAATTAAAATAATAATTTTTAGTCATTAGAAAAACTACATTATCTTCTAAATATACTTGTAATTATCCACTCAAATATTCTATTTCATTTTTTCTATAATCTCTAATGATAAATATCCCCACTATAGTTGGCGGCTAACTATTCAAACTTAAAATTAACATAAACCAATGGTTTTGCAGTATTACTAAATTTCATCTTAAAGTAAATTTAAGTCATTTTTTTAGATTAAATTACATTAATTCAACAAAAACATTAAATTAAATCAATTTATAATCAAATTAAAATACAAATTGTCTAATGGTTTGTCAGCCTATTTTTACTGTCTCCATGTTGCTTGAGGTGTTCGTATTTCTTCATTTTGCAAAAAACAACTAATCTTTTAATTTACATTTTTTAATTATCCAGGTGGACATGCTTAATATTATGAAGATTATTTAAGTTGATTTGGTTTAATTTAATTTAAGTAATTTATTATTTTTTCAATCTCACTTGTTTTTTTTTTCACTTTTCCCTCTCAATTTACTTATTTAAATGCCAGACCGCGAAACCCGCTGGTAATTTGCTTTAATTGCCTATGCCATCGAAATCTTGGATGGTGCTCAACTGTAAAGACGGTTTCCCTTGACAAGATATTTTTGCAGTTATGAGCTTCCCCCCCCCCCCAATTAATTTGTCATAAAATGAGTTTAATTAGTCCTTTTCAGTTTATTCTCTCATTGCTTGCTTACTTCCTTTGTTTTGGTTCAATTTCGATTTATCGTAAAGTATCATAAATTGTATTGAAGATAATTATTAAGGAATAAAGTTAAGGTAAGTTAGAAATTAAATTATAAAAAAAAAAAAAACTATCAGAGCTAGTAGAATTAATTGTTTTAATATTTGAACTAAATAAATATTTGATACACTGTAATATTTGAACTTTAATATTTGAACACAGGGTAATTTAATTTCATAAATAATAATTCTTATTGGTCGATGTGGTATTTAGTGGCGTTGAATTTCCTGTCACTCTGGCTATTACTGCGTTTTAAAAATTAATTTACTATATATGCATATTATACAAATTCACGTAATTTAGATCAAAACAGTCACCACTGCATTCAAGAGGGGAAAATGTCAAAGGAAGCATTTTTTTCTTTTCTTTCTCTCTCTCTCTCTCTCTCTCCTTTTTCTTTTTTTTTTATGAAAGAAATCGGCGAGTATGTTTCAGGTTATCACAGATACATAATTCAACCATTCATTAAAAAAAAATATTCTAATTGAATATTGCTATTATAAATATTTTTTTTATAATTTGACAATGATTGTTTAAAACTAATCTTAATTGTTTACATTTTTACGAAATTTCGCCCAATAGTGTCATATAAAATATCATAATAGAACGAACCGACATTACCAGCTGTTGAGCGATATGCACCAAAATTTAATGGACATCAGTTTATGTAATGGTAGTACTCTCCTTTTGTTTCTACCACACGGGTCCAGCGGTCTTCAAGCTTCCAAACAGCTGTATATCTACTTGCGGTATTACCCTCCTCTATTTCTCTAGCCAAACCTACTTCTAACTCTTCCCAAGACTGGAATGTCGCGCCGCGAAGATTATTCTTTAAAATGGCAAAACAACCTTAATCGTAAGACGAAAGATCAGGCGAATAGGAGGATGAGCCCACTCTGTAATCCTCCTCATCACGAAAAACTCCTTGATTTTATTCAATTTGTGTGGTCTTGCATTGTCGCCCAGAATCATTACCCTCTTATAGTTATTTCCAGAAAGCTATGATACAATATATTTATTTAGGAAATCTTTGTAGTAATCAGCAGTCACATTCTTACCAGTCGGTAACAACTCCTAGAAAACGATCCCGTTCCAATCTAAGGCGAGACCAAGCATGCACTTAGGACCAATAGCATTATGAACAACCAAACGTGGTGGTGACTCTTTTTTAGCTAGCCAGTACTTGGAGTGGGTCCGATCCTTCAGGCATCTCAAAAATACCCAACACTCATCTAAAACCAAAGTCTTCTGAAGTAGTCATGGATGTTTCCTCAATAGTTATAGATTACGGTTTGATGATGCAATTCTAGCTGCTTTGTTTTCTGGGGACAAATCATGAGGAACAAATATTCCGAGCCTCTTACTTAATTTTAAATCACCAGTTAAAATTCGATGAATAGTAGAGTGAGGAATACCTATCTCCTCAATAAGCTTCATATCCGACCAGTCTCTTTTGTCTTCGAGTACCAGCCTCACAGCTTCAATATGTTGATTCCGATCAAGGTGAAAATAGTGACTACCCCCACCCCAACCCTCTGCCTTCGTCAGCATACCACTGATTTTCTTGAAAACGCTTCGCCCAAAATTTTACCGTAGACAGAGTGTACGCAGTCTTTCCAATACTTTTCTCCAGTAGATGATGAATTTCGGAAGCAGTAGACCCCGCAAGTACATGAATATTGATGAATCCCCGCTTTTTAATATCAGTAACAGACGATATGCCTCTTTGTCGATCCATAACTAAATCAGTAAAAAGTTTATCTATCAAACGTCAGAACACGTTACAGCTTTTTGGCACAATTATAAATACCTGAACAGTAGTTATACCTGTAATAGAAAAAGAATTCGTTAGTCAAGTTTGAATGAATTGGCCGAACAATACGGATCTTTTGTAGAATTTTTATGAAAATTAGAAAACTGTTATAAATCGTTAGTGCATAAATAATAGCATAATTTCTTTTTGTTATTAATTAAGCCTTTTTAATGAAAATAGAATTTTTTTTTCTTAAATCAGTGTTGCATGTTACAGTTAGTACCATACATACAGTATCATGTAGTATATATATATACAGGGTGAGTTTGACATAATCTGCCAAACAAAAGGAGGTGATAGAACAGTCCATGGGGTGCATAAAACACCATAGAAACCCTGTCCTACCTCTAAACGTTTCCGAGTAATGGTAGATAGAAGAAAAATCTATTTTTTCCCATTCCGTCTGAAAAACCCCGAATTTGTAAGCTTACTGAAAGACTTACACGCAAAATAAGCATATATTTGGAAAGAGCAGAAAAAATCCTATCGGGGGACACCATTTACATCAAGATACCTTAATTTGACGGCGAGCTACAAGCGCTAAAACACTGGCGAAGTTTAAAATCGAGTTACCACCAAATTCTTTAACCGGCAATTCTGCAAACACGGTTCAAGCTACAATCGGTCAAATTTACCCAAAATTCTCCATTCCACATGCTTTAGAATGAGCCTACAATAAACCATATCGGTGTTCTAGTTCAGGAGAAATTTAGCCTTTTGTTTGAAATACATCACTGAAAACGCCCTTTTGTCGAGAAGGAGACTCACGGAGTGCCATGGTCGTTCCTGATTTCATGTCCGCCTTCAGCCCGCTGTTTTGTCAGATGCAAAAATGAAAGTTTTAAAGACAAACAAGGAAAGTAGCAGTTGTATTAAGTTTACAAACACAATGGAATGGAAATAAAAGACGTATGAAGTTTCTCACGTCTTTCACAAAGGAATATGAAAAAAAAAAAAAAAAAAAACAATGACGCATCTCACGTTCTTCCCAAAGGAATATGCAAAAAAAAAAAAAAAAAAAAAAAAAAAATGACGTATCTCACGTTTATGATTAAAGCACATATGCATTCGAAAGTATGTGTGAAATTTAGTGCGCTGCTGAAATTGGTCACCTCCACACCTGCCCTTGTCCGCTTACGAACGGAAACCACGGTAGCTCTTAGCGAAAGCTCATCCCTCAATTTTATTATTGCATCATCGAGCCGGCTGCTTAAATCTTGCAAACTGGCAACTTCTGTGCGGTAAACTTCTTGCTTCAGGAAACCCCAAACATAGAAGTCCTATGGAGTGAGATCTGGCGATCTAGGTGGCTAAGGAATTGGTCCATTACGACCAATCCATCTACTGCTGATTCAAGAAGTCCCGAACGACATTGGAAGAATGTGCAGGGGCCCCATCGTGTTGGAAAATGATTTCCGCTAATTGGGATACAGGAATGACATCAAGTAATCCTGGAAGATGATGTTCCAGAAACTCCAAATATGTATTGCTTGTCAGATGACCTTGGAACACATATGGACCTATCAAGTGATCGCCAACCACTCCAAGCCAAACATTTACGCTGAATCGCGTCTGGAACGATGAGTTTCGTGTTACAAATGGATTTTGTTGAGCGTAATGATGCCAGTAATGTAAGTTTAACCTGCCATCCCAAGTGAAAAGTGACTCATCTGTCCACAGTATCGTTCTAAGGAAATGGCACCCTGACCATGGAACCCCGTGAGTCTCCTTCTCGACAAACGCCGTTTTCAGTGATGTATTTCAAACAAAAGGCTAAATTTCTCCTGAATTAGAACACCGATATGGTTTATTGTGAGCTCATTCTAAAGCTTGTGGAATGGAGAAGTTTTTGGTAAATTTGACCGGTTGTAACTTAAACGGTATTTGCAGAATTGCCGGTTAAAGAATTTGGCGACAACTCGATTTTAAATTTCCCCAATGTTTTCGCGCTTGTAGCTAGCTCGCCGTCAAATTAAGGTATCCTGATGTAAATGGTGTCACCCGATAGGATTTTTCTGCTCTTTCCAAATATGTGCTTATTTTGCGTGTAAGTCTTTCAGAAAGCTCACAAATTTGTTTTTTTTCAGACGGGATGAAAAAAAATAGATTTTGCTTCTATCTACCATTACTCGGAAACGGTTAGAGATAGAACAGGGTTTTTATGGTGTTTTATGCTCACCATGGGCTGTTCTATCACCTCCTTTCGTTTGGCAGATCATGTCAAACTCATCCTGTATACCTTTTTATTTATATATATTGCAGTAGAAGTACAGATAGTCTATTGTATCGCGAGTAAAGAAAAAGAAAGAAAAAAAAAAGAACTATTATGTTAGGATCATGGCAAAACAGTCTTCTATATCATTCTAATATAATAATCGGTCTGAAAATTACCTAAAAAATGGAAAAAGCTGCATAACCGTGCCACCTATCAACCGATATGCACTCAAATTAATACAGCGTAGCTTTTCGTTTTAGCCTTTTCATATATCAAGTTTGTACGTAATCACTATAGAAGTTAAGATATTGCCTTCCGATAAATAAGAAAAATTACAGCGTAATAGTGCCACCTATAAGCCGATATGCACACTAATTAACTTGGCGTAGTTTTTGATAATAACCATCTGAGACATAAGATTTAACGCATAATGTATGCTATAGAAGCTGAGATAGAACCTTTACGCAATTGGAGTTATGCAAGTGTCACCGGCTGGGCGATATACACCGAATTCTAATCAGCACAAATTTATATTGCGATCCTACCAAAAATATATTTTCGTGATTATCTCGTGTATTTTCTCGTAAGATAGAATTGTAACAGAATTTTGCTAACTTACATACACAGACACACAGACGTTTTCTAAAAATGTTTAAATCGTTTTCATAATACTTTAAAACTTGCAAATCCGTCAAACCAGAAGTCATTTTTTTTTTTTTTTTTTTTTTTTTACAAATCCATTCTTTTATTTTACATATATGCATATAGACAAAAGTAAAAGTTTTTGCAAAGCAATGAATTTGGTATGAATTACAGTTTTATTTAGAAAATGTATATTGTAGGAAATGCACAATAATATACATATAACTCCCTCCACCACACACACACATATAATTATACACATGGCCAGTTTCTAAAAACAACTGTTTTGGACTCGGAGACCTTAAAGCATGTAAATCAGGCAAAAAATTTATATATCGATTACATTTACCTCTATTATCTACGGTAATCAGGTAATGGAAGCAAAAACTGTTTACGTACTTTAATCATCATAGATTTTTTGAAAGATCCGTATTCGCGGATCTTGATACAAAAGATCCGTATCTGCGGTTACAGAAAAACTGATTTTCATATTCGTATCCTTATACCCGGATCACATTTTTTGCCGATCCGGCACATCCTTAATACTTTTCCATAGGATATATAATTAATATTTTAGAAATATATAAGGGTAGGTATCGCAAATCTTTAATTATTGCTAATAAATAGGGAACATATCTGTATAAAGCTTATTATGCAATTAGTTAACTCTCATGCTATTACTAATAAATAGCTAATATACCTCGATGAAATATTCCACATATGAATTGATCCTTATAGACATGCTGTAAATTACAGCTATTAACGTTGATTTTTTTTAGTTGTAGGAAGCTGTAGATTGAAGTAATCCGGTTTTCGACGTAATCTGTAGAGCTCTACAATGAAGACTGGCGAAAATTCAAGAAATGCTGGGAGAAAAAAATATTACACTGGAAGGTGACTGGGTAGAGAAGTCGTCAGAATAACAAATAAAGATTGAAAGTCTGTCTCGATTATTTATCAGTAATAATTAGAACTTTGTGAAATTTCTACGTATAATATATCATTAAAAATTTCCCAGACAACTTAAAAATTTTCTAAAATTGATAGTTTTGTTAATGATTTTACGGCAACCTACAATATAAATGGTATAGTTTTTTAATCATAATGTAAAAGGAGGAGGAGGTATCATAATGAATAAACTGCAGTTTTGTGTCTACATATGAAATTCCTCTATAAATCGATATTTTAAAATATATTTAATCGATTTTTTTTTATGTTTACCTTGTAACTGATATTTCATACATAAAAATTATAAATGTACAAGGAACTATGCTATTTATGTTTAGAATATTTAATATTAGTACTTTAATACCAAGAAATGTGAAAAAAATATTAACTAAAAGAAAAATCAATATAAATGTAATAAAAAAAATGATTATTAGAGGACCAAACTTTTATTATTATAAATATTCTGCAACCTAAGTTTTCAAATTATGATAAATTCGGCCCAGAACCAATATTATTATAATGGATTAAGTTTCTTCCCTACATCAATTTTCCTGTTGCAGTGAAAGTGGTTTTACAGGCAAAGTGAAGAAAAAGAGGTTCATTTACTTTCAGTGAGGTCAGCCTTGGCAAAAAATTGCTGATTTGGCGACCGAATTCGGCGGCAAATAGTAGTTTAGGGTTCCCGAAGTTTCGAAGGTTGCAACGAATATCAGACGAAATCTACAACTTACCATGGATTCTCAATAGAATTACCGTCAAACCCCATAGCCAAAAGCCATAAATTGGAGTGAATTGACTTCTGCGAGAGCAAGGGAAGTTATGCGATTCAGTATTTTTCAGAGAGTTATTCGGAGCAATTGCGCGTTTGAGACCGTGCTCTAAGCGACTGAATTTTACAGGTGAGCTAGCGAAAATTTCTGCTGTGGAGTATTTGATGTTATTTTTTTTACATCTGTGGAACAAGTGACAGTTTTCTTGAAATGTTGCAGAACAGTCTTCGAATAGTGACAGCTTCATTGTACTGTTTCCAGAATATTTGAAAAATTAACAGTGTTATTTGACTGATTTCGAGAATATACAATGTAATAGCAGTTTTGTTGTACAGATTCAAGAAGTTACGCAGAATGAAGTGCATTCATCGACTAGAACCTGCCTGTTTATTTACGAACTACTTTTTCGCACAAGTTTTTCGTAACAATATGATATAAAAATTAAACACTTCTGTAAAATTTTTTGAAGTTTGCTATTTTCAGGACTGAGATGCTTTTAAGCTAAATCCTGTTTATAAATAATTATAAAAAACGTTATTTTTGAGTAAATTTTACTTGCTCTACATTTTTACAAAATTTAATAATTAAGAAACAATAGTTGTTTTTTCCCCTTCCTTCATCTCTCCCTCTCTCTCTCTCTCTCTCTCTCTCTCTCTCTCTCTCGCCCTTTCTGTATATATATACACATGCACACATTTGTATACGTGCGTGCGTGCTATGTGTGTTTTCAACTGGGCTTGTCAACTAAATATCACAGACTGGTGCAAAGCATGCTATTAAATAATTTCTTAACTTTTCATAAAATGTATATATAAGAGTAATGTCTGTATATCATATGCAATACAACACAATAAAGACTTAAAGTTTTAGCGAAGAAAAAGCAAATTCCATATTGACGTTCATCTAACTACCATTAAAAATCTAAAACAGTGGGCATACATGAACTCTACTCAGTTTCTCCGTCCTAGATCTGTGCTCCTTAATTTCTACTACAGACCATTTTGCATCCATAAGAGATATGAACTCCGCTAATCGTTCAGGGTAGTCACCAAATAGGCTAATATATTCTCCTCTTCGACATTTTACCTTCTCTGAATTTCCTAAGTAATTTTACTGCTGTCAGTTTCTTATTTTAGTTAAGCTATTTCATGCTATTTCCAGCGCTTCCGCGGAGGATCACGTCATGTCTCCTAACTCTCCCCCCTCATCCGTGGAATGAATCCCAAATCATCGTCAATTGCTCACAACATACATCCAATGTGACCTTAAATCCACTCAACCTCAACCTCTACCTCTATCCTATATTCCTCACAGAAATTCCATAATCCAAATTTCTATGAAATGTTGCGATGTTTCCCCATGGTATAAAAACTTTAATAACGGATAACTTACGAAATTTCTAAATTGCATTGTTGAACTTTAATAGAGTTCTGGTCAGTGTCATAAATGATATTTTAAAACTATTCTGATATTTTACGATCAGAATATTCCTCGTAATACATATTTATGTGAAATTTTACCCTATTCTGCCATACTAAGAAATTCTTAAATTTCGAACACTTATAAAAAGTTATAAAATAAAATATTTAAATTTAATGGATTTTTTGCCCGTAGCAGAAATGATATTTTGAAACTCATCTGACTTACTCACGATAATTCATTCTTGAGAAAATATCTGCAAAGATTTACAAATTAATTAACAAACCAATAAGTTAACATATGAGCTAAATAACTGCTTAACTAACGCCAATTAGACGAATGAAACATCGATTTTGTGATTTCAATATTCTTCATATCTTAAAATGTGTAAAAACCTCAAAAACCGAAGTCGAAAATTTTCACGAATACCAAAATTCATAATTCCTATAGTATAAGGGGGGCTACGGTAGCCTGGTCTGTACAGCGCCATGCTCACAACTGGAAGATTGCGGGTTCGATATCTAAGCCGGCTAAAGACTGTCGTGTACATTAATGGCAGCTGGTACACGTAAAATTTGTCATGACTGCAATGTCTGTCATTTCACATATAATACTCTATGGGTCACCGAAGTGGTCAGCTGCGTTACTGAAATAATATTCAGTAAGCAGCTTTTCTACATGAAAATTAAATTTTGTATGACAAAACAATTAACAATCACTAGTTCCGCATCATAATATATGTGTGGGGGAACTTAGGTATTCGTGAATTTTTTTTTTTATCAGTATTTTGATATTTTTACGCGTTATAAGGTGTGATGAATCCAAAAGTCATAAAGCAGGTGTGATGTTTGTCTGTATTTCAGTTAGTTTGGCTATTCATTAGTTCGTTTATTTGTTAATATGTGTAGACATAATCTCATCGTAAAGAGAAATAATTTATTTTAAAGTATATCATTTATGATACTGGACGTAATTGATTTAACTCTATTGATTTTCAACATTTTCAACACCTATTTCGTAAATTTCTAATGCATTAAACATTTAGGAATATCTTAACCCGGTAGAAATAGACAAAATATCGCATAAAAATAAAAATAAAGTAAGTTAAACAAAATAAAGCCAATAATTTAACAAAGTAAATTAAAACTTTTAATATTTTTACAAACATTTCCAAATTGAAAAGTAAGTTAAATAATTTTTAATAGGAAACTACAAACAAAATATATTAATTTTTATACCATTGCTTTATTTACAAATGGAATTTTATTATTATTTGTTTATATATAAGGACAAAAGTATATTTTTATTTTTTAACAGTCATAACTTCTAGCAAAACAAAAATAATAATAAGTCATAATTACATTTGCGCTTTTCAACTATCATTGTCACTTTTCTTCGTTAACGTTAGACATTCATTTAAAATTCTTGAATTCCGTTTCATAATTAGTTTAAATATGTCATATTTAGTCAGACATTTCTCCATAATTCTTGCTGTTAGGCTTTAACTTTTATGCATTGTAAGAAAAAAAGAAAAGAACAATGAAATTTGTATTCACAAAATAATTTCACTCTTAAACAGAATTATATTATCAGAGAAGCATATGCATTAGAAGTATGTTTTGAAGTAGTGCGTTAAAATTAAGATAAGATTCGTATCATTAAACTTAAAAAATAAAACTTGAAAATGTTTATTTATTTTTATTAAGAAAACGTTACTTGGAGACGTTAATCAATAACAGTGACTGGCATTAGCTCTCGAAGGAACAAAATCTTTTGCAGCGTTCGAACTCCTTGGCGGTCCGCTGGTTTGAGACCAGCAAATATTAAAACCTAGTGGTTCACAGAATCAATATTCAAAGTTTTATTTTCCTGGTTGAATACTTTATTTAAAATAACACATATATGTTTTTATGTTAATTATTGTTTAATACTGTAAATATTAGAATCTAATTTGTTAAAATGTCATTATGTGGTGAAAATAATCTGATAAAAACAGTCTTTAATTTTATAAATTAAATGCATGATCAGAATAATGGGCTAACTATATCAAACTATAACAAAATATTTATTTCGTTATTTGTTTTGACTATCGTTCTGCTGAACAAATACTTTTCTCGAAAGCTGCATCAGGAAATGTTCTAATTACTTGAAGACGAGGCATAATTTTCAACATTTTACAGATATGCGTTTATTTAAATAAATTAAGGTATTTAACTGTGTTTCCTTTTTAGAAAATCCTTTTTAACTATTTTACATTTTTCTTTAAAGTAAATGTTTGTTACTGGTGCAAAATATAACATATAAAAAATGTTTAGAATTTTGCTGGCCACTTAAAAGATATTCGGTAGAGAATCAGTGGTGATATCAGCAAACCAGTATAGCCTCATGTGAACTAACATAGTTCGTGGGACCAATGCCATTTTAAAATCAATTCTAATGCTTTTTTTACAGTACTGATATGACAAAAATGTCAGTTACAACAATAAGGAAGGATATAAAACAATTCAAGATCTTACTTTAAGAAATAAAACTTGTAAATGGATAACAAACTTGTTACAATCCTAAAATACTAATATTTCATAATATCGCCATCATAAATTACAATGTTAATTATACTCTAAATTTTCCATATTTACCTTGTTAAATTAAATTATATCACTAACTCTGCAATCTAAATTTTTGTCATGTAACCGGAGATTTACCCATTTAAGTTTTGCATATGTCATAAATAGAAAGATCAAGCAACAATGCAGAAACGAACTCCAGGGAGCGTATTAATCAAAATGCACAATTGCACAATTTCACCAACTGCCATGTAACCTTAATAATCGTCAGTAGAAATATATTATCACATATTTGTTTATTGCAAGAAATTCCACAACCTTCCAGAAATCCGTTACTTCTTACAGAATCAAAATACATTACTGAACAGGATCGATTTCATTTAACGATTTAGTTTACGTAATACTATTTTACTATGCAATGCCAGTTTACTCGTACCATTTACAAATTGCAAATGTATACATCCTTGCATTGTAAACAACCCACATAAATTTACATGCTACTTAAGTGCATGAGTAAATTTTATGGTAGATTTAAATATTTGATACCAGATAATGTAATATTATGTTTAATGGGATAGTCTTTTTAAAATTTGATCTCTTGAAGGTCCTAGTACGAATATTTAAAAGCATTTTAAATCAATACGTCAACAGTCACTCCTTTTCAATAAATTTAACTGGAACAGAAAATTAGTAAGCTCTATATGAGTTTTGAATGACAATGAAGAATATTAGAAGGAAAAATATCTCAAGTGTTTTACAAAACAGAAGTTCATTTTATTTTTCTCTACTTTTCGGTCATACTTAAGGAAGTAATATAAAAAGTATCGGATTAAAAGAAATAAGTTTGAAATTTAGATTAAACAAGAAAAAAAAATCATGCGGTACGCATTGATTATTAACACTTTCCAAATGTGCGTAATTGATGCATCGTTATATCTTTCAATGTTCTTCGCCTACGTTATCACACAACGGACAGACAGAAAGACTGAAAGGTATAAAAATAGACTAATTGTATTCATAATATCATAATCCCTTTTAAACATTGTTAGAAAGTGTTAAAAATGGTTAATGCAAAAGAAAATCCATGCCTGTGATTAAAATTGTAGCCTTTATGTATCTAAATATTTTAGTGTAGCACTGTAAATCTAAAGGTTAACCACATCATATACTACACGAAACGTAATTTTAGCATATTAATAATAAATGTCAATTTCTTTATGATTTTTACAATATAAAGTTCTTTAAATGTAATTTATAAAAATGTCTGGCCTAAAAAGGAATATTTTTTGTGTGTGTGCGTGTGTGTATCGCTGTACACAAACCAGTTGCACAGGACCTATTAATGCCACTTAAAATAGGGAACATTCCGTAGTGAATCTGAGTAACATATATATATATATATATATATATATATATATATATATATATTCCGAAAATATTTACGTACGCTGGGAACGGGTAGACGGCGGACATATGCGGACATATAGACAGATAGACAATTTGACAGATAGATACACAAATTAAAATCATATTCACACTTAAAAAATATTAAAAAGTGTTCAATCGCTTAATATAAACAAAAATGCAATTCCAGGAAATTAAAAAAAAGCCCTCAATGTAACTGAATATTTTTGTGTGGCCCTGCAAATCTAATGCTAATCATAATACATTCTGCAGAAAGCATTCTTTTGGGCATATAAATAACATATTTCCACTTTATTAATATTTGTTCTTAGTGAAGTTGTTAAAATTTGGTTTATAGAATTACCTCTCACAGGACAAATGCTTTGGAATACTTTCGGGTGTTCTTGTGCACAAACCAGTGATGTTATTTACTCCATTTCCGGCAGTAAACCTCCGATACTGAACTTGAATAACATAGAAAGAATTTAAAACTTCTTCACACACCATAAATTTTAAGTCAGAACAACCGGTTTCGAAAGGACGTAGCCTTTTTTCATCAGGTGCAAACACGTGCTACTGCCTTGGAGACAAAAGCAAGACTGAATTAAGTTTTGTTGAATAACATATTTCAATTTCATTGAAATTTGTGTAAAATAAAGAAATTTAAATATAATTCATAAAAATGCCTCTCATAGAAGACAATGTTTTGGAGTATTTTGAGTGTCCCTTTGTCCCTGTACACAAGCCAGTAGAGGAATTCACTCCATTTTCAATAGGGGACAGCCGATAGTGAACTTTAATATCATATATCATTTTCAAGAAATTCCATGAATATTTACGGGAGTTAGTGAGCGGATAGACAGATCGATAGACGGATAGACAGACAGACAAACCGAAGTCATTAACACTTTTCAACCTTGTTGTAAAGTGTTAAAAACATTTATAAAGTAATAAAAACGATTAATAAAAACGAAAATGCAATTTCAGTAAATTTACAATAATACCCATTAATGTAACTGTATATTTTTTGTGGCCATGTAAATCCAATGCTAATCATACTGTATTATATGGAAAGCATTCTTTTGTGCATATGAATAATATATTTTAATTTTATTAAGATTTGTGCAAAGTAAAGTTCTTAAAATTTGGTTTATAGAAATACCTCTCATAGAACGCAATGCTTTGGAATAATTTCGAGTGTCCGTGTATACAAACTTGTGATGGACAGTATTCTTTCAATGAAGAACATCCGATAGTAGACTTGAATAACATATTTCAATTTCATTAAGTTTTGTGTAAAGTAACGACATTAGAATATGGTTTATAGCAATACCTCTCATAGAACACAATGCTTTGTAATACTTTCGTGTGACCCTGCACACAAACCGGTAAAGGTATTCACTCTATTTTCAATAGGGAACATCTGATCGTAAACTTGAATAACAAACATCAGTTCTAAGAAATTCTATGAATATTTCAGGGAATTAGAGCGCGGACAGACTGACAAACCGAAGTCATTAACACTTTTTAACCTTGTTGGAAAGTGTTAAAAATTCCTTTGTAGTAAAAAAAAAAAAGATAGTGTTTAACTATTTTACTGTTGTGTTTCTTACCTGTGTTTATACACTCATATCCATAATTAAAGTTACAACCAGTTTTCTCGTTTCCTTCTTTTGCACATAATTTTTAAACAAATGAACATGTAAACATAAAATTTGGATGGCTTGTTCTTTACCAAATCATTAATTGAATTTTACAGAACTTTAACATAAGAACTAAATTTTAAACTGATATTACTTCATTTTTTCTCAAAAGTAAGCATGGAAAATTCAAACAATTTTAGAAAAGAAAACTATTTGGGAAGTGGTGTTTAAGATGCATGACAGATAGGTAAAGGCACACAGGTCTTTAAATGTTAAATTAAAACTCGGTTTTCCTTTCTGAATTCATTTTCCTTTTTCCTTTTTCTTTCGTGAAGAACTTTTTTAAAAGTATACAAACGATCATAAAAATTGGATGAGATATACTTTATATCATAGACGTTTTCATTATTTTGGCGGCGTTTATAGTTCATAAATTACTAATTATAATTTCTTAAAAAGTCCGTATGGAAAAAAAAAAAAGAAGAAAAGTGAATATATGTTACCGCTAAAGTGCAGAAATCAGTTAATCTGCAGATTAGCTAGGTAATCTGCACATTAACTAGGGTGATCCGTTAAAATGAGGAAAATTGTTTCATTTCTCAAATTACCTAGGTAATCTGCGAATTACCTAGATAATCTGCACATTACCTACTAGGCACTCGTTAAAGTGAAAATAAGATCTTTGGTGGAACAACAGCAACGTTTCTGCTCGCTTAAATTACATTCTGTTTGTTTATTTTTTGAATTTGAAGTATCAAGTTAAATACAATCGAGCAATCAACACATTACTTGATAGAATCAATCATCGATCAATTGAAAAACTACAATATAAAGAATCAAACAGTTTAAAATATTATTGTAATTAACTTTTTACACGACAATGTTCTATAAATGGAACGTGGAATTAAAAATTCATTTAAAAATTAAATATCATGAATACTGACTTAAAAAAATTATCAGATATAATAGAAAGGTGACTTGATTTTTTTTAAATAGAAATTACAGTTCAGTCATAAAAGGGGAAATGTACAGAAAATTATAAAAGGGACCTATTTTACTATTTTCCCTTTTACCCTACAGTTTAAAAATTCACATAATTTAGAAAAATAAGCAAATGCTTCTGAAAATTGGTTGGCATGTTTAAAATAACTTACATTATTAAAATAAACTATAATATAATAATATTGAAATAAAATAACATTAAACTAATAATATTAAGTATAATAATATTAAATATAATAATCTTAAATATAATAATATTAAATTATATTACAAAATTTCTTTTACAGATTTTAATGATAGAGTTCTTTAAATTAAAGCATTCGATAAGAAAATATGTAAAAAACTAATTACACTCGGATCTGAATGCAGCGTGTAAAAGGTTAATGAAATTGAGATAATATTATTTATTTAATTTTCGATACCTAAAGAATCGCGTTAATGCAATCAAGCAAACAACAAATTAGTTGATAGAACCACTCATCAATCAATTGAAAAGCTATAATACAAATAATCAAACTGTTTAATAACTGATTATTACAATTAAGGAACTAATAATAACTGTTTATGATAATTAAGGAAATAAATTTGCGAATCATAAAATAACATTCTGCTTACTTGTTAGTGCAGTCTAAAGATTGGTGGCATTTTGAATTGCATAGCAATTCGTTTTTGCGACACTCACATTTATTCGTAGTACATTTAGTTTTGCAATTACATTTTTTGAAACCCTGGCCGGTACTAAGGGATTGTTTTATTGCTGTTTGACGTAAAGATATTTCTACAGCAGGGACATCTTCTTTCGTTAAAAATTTCTCTTTGCAAACACTGAATTCGGATCTCGCATACAATTGTTTTAAAATGCCCGTTTTAGTACCAAGTTTATAAAACCCATCCTCTGTTTTACTAAGAACCACAGCTAAAATCGAACGGGCATCAGTTTTTGCTCTGTCCACGTCGGGTACTTTAATTCTCACGGTGACACCTTCATCAACATTTGGATGCTTTGCATTAGAAACTGCTAACATTTTCTTTGCTTGATTTTCTAAACCTTTCTTGGCTTCATCACGCTGTATTTTCTGATCCCTATTCTTTTTACAAATGTTGCACAATACATTCTTACCATACCCTTCCTCATTAGGGTCTATTTCACCACAAATCACGTGAACAAACATATCACACGATTTACACTTGTGAGCATCTGATGCTGCTTTTGAACAAACAATACACACCATGTCTTGTATAGTACAAAATTGTGATGGCGATTCTGTTGAAGTTGAGGGTAATTCAGTGATGACTTCTTCAACATGCATAAGTGATTCATTGGAGGTGCAGGGTAACTGAATATTATACATCACTGTGTCTGTGTCCTCAATCAATGGTGTAGAAAGCAGTTTAAGATTACTATAGATAAATTCTTGTGTTTCTGTAGGTGATTCTGTAGAAGCCGGAATGTCCTCTTGAGTAAGATTTGACACTGATCCCATAATCACTGTCTCTTGTGAATCTTGTAGATTTTCAAGGTCTTCTTCAGTATTCATCGAATGTAATACACTTTGTGGTATAATAGAAGAAGACAATCCCACTTTTGCGGGACAACCGAACATGGCTTCGTATGGACTTCTTTTAATTGCAGAATGATAGGCACGATTCTTCATGAATTGTACAAATCGTACGCCCTCACTCCACTTGTTAGTTTGGTTATCAGCCATCCAAGCAGTGAGCATGTTTTCAATGTCCTGATTTGCTCGTTCGACACTTCCTTGGCTTTGGCTGTGTCTAGGTTTGCCATTAACCATTTTTATTTCTGGCCACAACTGCGTTACACATTCTAAGATTTTATTACAAAATTCGCGTCCGTTATCAGAATGCAAAATACTTGGGGCGCCAAATAGGAGAAAAATATCAAGTAAATTATGGGCTACTTCATCAGCCCGTTTTGATGTGAGCGGCTTCAATACAACAAATTTTGTTAAATGATCTTAGTATACGAGAAGAAACTTAAATTTTCCATCTGGTTGAGACTGGTAATCGATGAGATCCACCTGGCATCTGCTATTGAAATGCGATGAAATAATCGGCTTTACAACAATACCCTTTTTCGCACTCTTTTGTTTTTGTTGACAAGGTTCGCATAAATCCAAAAACATTTTTATTTGAGCTTGAGTTATGTTTTTATAAACTGTATTTAATTGCTTGATCATTCTGTCTCTTCCACCGTGTCCAATTGACAAATGAGTGGAATACAATATATCAAACAATTCTTCGGCATGGACAAAACTTTTCACACTTTCTCGCGTATCTGACAACGGTTCAATGAGTTTTTCACAGCCTTGCACAGTCAATACATCATACTTTTGAATTATTCGATAATCTCGAGATGTTCCTTTCTTGTTGGAAATTTTAATTCGCTTTACATCATCAATTATGGAATCATACTTTCGTTTTGTCATTAAAACAGTATTATATTTTGAATCTTTGCTAAAGAGGTTTTCAAAGAAGCTTTTCTTCATTTTACTCACTAATTCGGTATTCGCTTGCATACTTGGAGCTAAATTTTCTGCTTTTAAAAAGGATCACAACAGAAATTCATGCGCTAACTTTGAAAACAGAATTAACTATGTAACGCGCGGGCAGAGGCAGCCGGCGCAAATTATGAAAAATAAACAATCGGCGGCGAGAGCGACCATTCATGGACCAGACACTAGAGAAACCAAAAGTAGAGGGAGGGGGAAGGAGTAGGTAAAGGAAATGAGAAGAGCAAAACTGGAGAGAGAGGGGGGAAGCAGTAGGGAAAGGAAATGAGAGGAGCGAAACAGCGAAAAACCAAACTAAAAATGGAAGGATAGGATAGAGTGACCATATTTTTTACATTGAATTTGGGAACAAAGATGGCGGTGTCCTCGAATTTCGAGGACAAAAAATAAATAATGAAATCACCTTCAATTGTAAACTTTTAGTAATTTTTATGGAAAAAGCACCCAAAATAACTTATTTCAGCTTATTTGTTATACATATAATAAATTATATTATAAAACATTAATAACATTATAACTGGCGTCCCCAAATGTGTTGTAAGCAAATGAGAGAAACAAGCTTTTGAACTTTAACGATACAGATGCCGTTAATCTGCAGATTACCTAGTTAAAATGCGGAAATCTCTTTATTCCGCACTTTAACGGGTCATTTTAGTTAATCTGTAGATTAGCTAGGTAATCTGCAGATTAACGGATTTCGCGTTTTAACGGTAACATATACATGATGAAATACGATTTTAATTTAACATTTGGATGCAGGTGTATTCTTAGCTGTAAAGCATCATTAACACCGTTTCTCATTTCTTTTCTTTTCTAATGCTGTTTAATTTTTTCATTTCTTCCAAAGCCTACTTTTGAGAAAAAAATGAAGTAATATCAAAGTAAAAAATATTGCTCGTGTTAAAGTTCTATAAAATTAGATTAATGGTTTGATAAAGAAAATGCCATCTAAATTTTATGTTCACTTATTCATTTGTTTAAAAATTATGTGCAGAAGTAGGAAACGATAAAGCAGGTTGCGACTTTAATTTTAGACATGAGTGTAACAGACAAAAGAAAAAAAAAAACACTTCTTTAAGAATTTGCCAATATACGGAAGTAATTAAATTACTTTTGTTACTCAAAAGTAAGTTCTTGTTAACGTAACAGAAGCCTTCCAAGTATTTATTGACTCTAAAAAAGCAGCTCAAAAATTAAAGTAAAATTAAAGGGTCAATTGAAGTTCTGATACTAAAAAAATATTTAGAAAATTCTAAAATATAATAAAAAACTCCCCGTCAATTAATAGGAAAAAACAGGTAGGAAAGTTTCAAAACACGTAGCATCAAAGCTTAAAATATATTTGGAGACGATTTTCAACTTCACTCATAAAATCTTAATTCGACTTTAATTAGACATATTTGAAGACTTTACAGCTTTAGCCTACAAAAAATGCATTATAAAGGGAAGCCCTCTAACAGTAACAAAATTAAATCATATACAACGCATGCGCTTGAAAAAAAAAGTAAATATGAAAAAAAAATATTTTAAAGGAAATGCACTTGCTTTATTAAAAATTAATTGGTATATAACTTTTATATTAGTGGGCTTTCTCTTTTTTGTTGTTAGCGTTAGTAGAAAATCTTTATATACATTCTAATTTGAATTTAAAAAAAAAAAAAAAAAAATGTTTACCAATGTATATATTCATATGCTTTGTAGAAGCCCTGATTGAGAACTATAAGAAATTCATTATTGTTTAAGTAACCCTTTTTAAAATACATTAGCCCCCATTGAGAATTACTTGAGAAAAAAAAGTAATTTTACAAAGCGAAGAAAAAAAAAAAAAGAAAAACAATTAATTAATATCTGAACAAGACCATAAAATTATAAAATTATAAATATTTGTCGAACAGTTTTATTTTTAAGCTCATCTAAAGAAAATTGCAGAAATAATTGCAAATAAAGAAAGAAAACAAGCAGTTAAAGAGAAAAATTTGTACATATGCCGCTTAAATAGAAACGGTATCGTCGTTGATGTCTATATTTATACTTTCAATCTCCGTATTCCCATGAGTTCCACTGTGTTACAGAAATATATTTTCTTTTTACCGTCTTCTGACAACATAAGTCCCATTCCAAAACAAAGTCACCCGAACCTTTTATGAGTGACTAACACTCGGAGAACGGAGGTTGCGAAGGGAAAGATATTGTCGGCTCAAGCTCTTAAGCATTGGGTTGTCGCCACATTTATCAGCCTACTGCTCATAATTACTTAAACACAAGAAGTTATTTAGGTAGCAGTATGAGTTGAGCTCAGAAGAGAAATTACGATACTGTTCATCTCTTAGAAAGCATTGTTTGGATGAGGAGCAGGTATACCGCAGTCGAAAGTTCGTCGCGCTTGTTGGCGCTGTAGCAGAGCGTGAGCAGAGTGGTAATTAATTTATGTGTTAGTGCATTTGTGACATTTAGTAGGAATACAGCTTGCCTTGTAATATACAAGGGAAGAAATGCTCTCGATAATTTGACAACCTAGAAGTAAATTTACCTTCTCTTAGTGGTGTGTCCGGCATGATTCACAGTGACATGTCATGCATGAAAAATCGAAAGACAATAACATAAAGGCGAAACTATACGGTAATAAAAATATATATATATTTTTTTTTCATTTACAAAAGCAGTGCATTAAAATTCTAATTATATTTCTATATGAATACATTTTAGGTAGTATTTATTGTAGCATAAATAAAGTTTTTAACAATGGGGGTGTAAATTTATGCAAGAAAAATTAAATACATATTTAAAATTGTAATAACTTGTGTTTTGTATGCTTGCATTTGTTGAATAATAATTGACTATTTTTATTTTTACGTTTTAATCTATATGATTGTCAATATGATAAATAATGCTTCTAATAAGAGTTATAGATAAGCCTGCTATGAGTGAATGCCAATTCAATTACATGTGAAAAAGTTTTGGATTTTTACAGATAAATAAATAGCTCACTATGCATTTTTTATCAAGTAAGGTTGCGACAATTTTTAGGAAAATTCTCATACTCATAATTAGGGATCATGCTGGCAATGAAAATTTAGTGATCCAAAAAGACCACTTAGGATGCGATTCAGTGGTCCAAAAGTATAAAGTGATCCAAATATATACTAGTGCCTAAAACATAATATTAACGCAAATTTAAATAATATTATATAAAATGCCCACTGTTAAATGCCTACTGATAAAAGGCCTACTGTTATTATCAATTTTATTATTAACTTTAAATTTTATAAAGAGGATATTTTTATTAACATTACTTTCCACAAAAGTAGAAAATTTGATTTCAGTATTTAAATTAACATACAAATTATTCAAGATAGTTTGAGGTTGAGTGAGTTTTGCGTTGTACTAGTGCTAAAGACGATTGGTGGCAGTCTGGAACTCAACACTAAAGATGATCCAGAGACATACATCACAATTTTGATCCTCCACAAAGCTCTATAGAATTCAAGATATGGTTTTCATAACTTACAATAAAATACACATATAATCTTATGATAGATGATAAATAACACGACGCTGAAAAAAAAAAATCGAGCCCTGATACCACTCCTACTGATTCTTATGCAAAATGACCTCCTGAATCCGAATTCAACTTCTTTACAATGATTCTTTCTTGAGATAAGTGGCTGTTGTAGACCAGTTGGTAGAGCATCAAGCTCGTAATCAGTGGTTTGCAGGTTCGACAACCGAGCCTGAAAGGTGGTTGGGCACGTAACAGCAATTGTGGCTGCAATTCCCTGAATGTTCCGTAAAATTAATATTTATAGTGGCTATCGAAGCGGAAAAGCCATCCCCTCCGCGGAGGAGTAAAATTGTGATGTCATGCGTGCGGGCAACCACTTGAGGCGAATTCCAGACTTTCGCCAATATTACTCCAATATGGAGATCTAATGCGATATTAATCAATCCAACAAACCCTTCTCGAGATAATGTTCACATGGATTAAATCAACTAATTGACTGACTAACCAACACACAGGCGTCATACTGATTTTGTCAATTTCGGATTTCTCATACATCAAAACGTGTAAAATGTGTAAAAAAAAATCCGAGGTTATTAAAAACTATCGAAAATTTTCCTGAATACCCAAATTCTCCATACCTATATAGTATGGTATGTAACTAAAAAATGTATTAAACATGGATTTTTTAAGTAGAATTTCGTAGTATATATATATATTGGCTAACGGTGAGCATGTTGGTGTTTTGGATTGAAGTTGACTGAGTTTGACCAAGTGACTGCGCGAGGTTCCTAGGCCTGGGAAAAGTGTCCTCCACTGGGGTATTTCAAGGGAGTTCTAGGCTGTACCAACTCAAGATTTGAAGGAGAAAACGCAAAGAAACTTCGAACGGCTAGGCAAACGAGCGTAACTGTGGTCAAATCTGGCACTTTCCGTCTACCAGCTTTAAAAGTAACCTTTTAGCAACTAGCGGAGGTTTTACTAATGAACAAGTTAGAAAGAAAATAAATTGCTTCTGTTTGAATGATAGAAAGGTTTAGATTTTACATTTGAAAAATATTTTTTCTTGAAATATAAGAATTTGGGTTTAATTTTCATGAAATTGAGAAATTTGTTATTTCATTCATATCCACTGTACTTAGAATCGTGGAATTAGTGAAGAAAATTTATTCATATCCATATATAGATAAAGATTTACTAGTTAAATATATATTTGAAAATATATAACCTAACATTATTTTTAAAATACGGGAAACAGATGCAGCAAATTCATATAATGCTGGAATTTTGAAGTACAAGCATTTGGGTCATAAAATAAATATAGTCGGACTTCTACTTACTGAAATTAGAAATGTTCGTTATATGGAAAATGTTTTAAATAGAATACTTGGAATGTTGCTCTACGACCATTTTTTGCATATCAAATCGCTCATTAAACCACGTTGAATAGAGATTTACTTTAGACTGTTTTGAATTATACAAATACAATATTTAAATTTATAAGAACGAAAAATCACGTAAAAAGTATTAAATTGTAATAACATTTTCATATAAATCATATTCTTTTTTTACAGTTATTCTAATTTTAAAATAAAAATAACAAAATAAATGTAGCAGAAATGAAGCAACTTCACAGCCCAGAGGTATACTAATTCATTGCTTTTAAATGTATTTTATTATTATTATTATTATTATTATTATTATTATTTGCCATATCCGACATAGTTCAGTAATTTAAAGAAAAATCACCATATGCATCATTCATTTTAATTATTAAGGGGAAAAAAAACCTCTTAATTCTGGGTGAGTTTTCTTATTTAAAATGTGTTTGATTTTACAATATGTCTCGAGCCTATGCAATACTTTAAAGAACTTTTTTAGGGTTGCTTTCATCAAACTGAAATCAATGTCGAATTGTTTCAAAAAATTTAAATGTGTAAGCATGCGATGTTGAGTTTATGATCCTTTAATTTTTCATCTTCATAGCAGTCTTTTGACGTATTGTTTTAACTTTTCACCTTGTCAAATATAGTCATTTAATTTAGTGTTTCTAGAGTTTCAACTTCAGAAACAATCTTGGAAAATCTGTTTTAATTAATTATTATAAAATGTGCATAAATCAAGGTGATATTTTGAGGAGGGAAAAATTTAATTTCCAGAAAAAAAAAAAAAAAAATCGCTAAATAAAGATTGCATTTTAAAGAACATATTTAAAACTATCTTACTTCGAAAAATAAAAGAAATATTTTCTTCTTTGGCAATACCATTAGGAGAAATAATACACTGATACAGCCATTTAAGACACAAATGTATCAAATAATATTTTGAAAATAAGTCGTTAAAAGATTTAAAGTAATATTTTTATTCGTTAAAAATGCTTTATTGTAATATTTCATACCAACCGTACTTTTTTAATTACTAAATAAAATATGAACTGGTGATTTGACAAAATTGTTTAATCTCCTGGTGACTGGTGAGAATCTATGTAAGATTAAATAAAGCTTACACATTTCATGTTAATGTAATACTTGTTGACTTACAGAAGACATTTCTCTGCTTAATATCTGTTAGATTTAATTGGCCCAAGATCCATTTCAAAAATAAATTCACGCATGCATATGAAAAATATGCGTTCGTTATTCACATTAACGCCAATTATTATCTCCTATTTCACTCATCAGTATTATCATTTATCGAAGTTCTGGTTAAAAATAATTTACTACCATCATAAAATTTTTTGCCTAATGGTCTTCGGGAAAAATACAATGTTGCAGAAAACTACTCATTTCTTATGGAAATGTTTTCATTTAATTAGCGGGTAAAAGTCGCTTATCTAAAATTAATTCAACAATATCTTCTTTTGTTAAAATGTAAATAAATTACATAAATATTTTTATAAGGGGAGTATTACCTATCTGAGTTGGTATTTTAATAAATGCTAGTGGCTAATTTTTATGCAGTTTACATTATTTTTTCTTTAGATATTTTGTACCTTTTAACATTAAACATTGTTATTAAAACATTTCTATTTTAAATCTACAATTGTATGTTCTGAAATTCTCTTTAGAGATTTGGTGTTTGATATTCTGTTTATTTTCTAAAATGTTTATTATAAGTGTGTGACTGTAACTTAACTAAGAGAAAATAAAAATCTCCAGTTTTTCATTTTAAAAACAACCGTTATTGATAACTCTGAAAAATCATCATTTATCTCATTTCCGAAATCTGATGATGTCAGGTGATTTAACGCTTGGTTAATCAGTTAGTCATATCTGCACTCAACATCACTCGGTGAAATTTATAATCAGTGACCATTAATCACTTTCACCTTAATGCTTGATTTCTACATTGTAACAATTATTTTTCACTTTTTGAAATGCAAATTTCAGATATAAATTGAAAATAAATCCACAGATAATAAATTGATTTTTTTTTTTTTTTTAGTTGCACGATTATGATAAATATTTTGAAAAGTCAGATATTATCAGAAAACCAGCTTGCAAATATTTACTTACTTATTTGATGAATTAGAAAAGCCTCATAAAGAGATACTTCTATTATAATAATATAAGATATTTATTTTGAAAAGATAAAAACGTATTCACTTTATGAACAAACAAAAATGAATAATATTTGGGCAAAAAACATAATCATTTTGTCAGACAATTTTTGATAAAAATGTAATTGGTGTTACTTTTTCTTTTCTTTATTTATCTGATATTAAAATTCATTTCGAAAAATAAGATGATCTTTTTATTTAAACTATATTTGTAGCAAATTTAGTGTTTTTATCTCATCTTTATCTTTGTATTTTATGTGTGGTAACGTTAACTATTGTTTGTATAGCACTTACAGAATTCACAAAAATTACTGAAAGCAAATTTTAGATTTTTTTTTTTTACGACTTTTTATTTTTATTTTTATTTTCTGTATGTATTTGTTTATTTTACATTATTTCACTGATGAGTAATTTGAGTACATTTAAAAGTTAAAGGAACTGAAAATTTGATTACTTTTTTTTAAATATTAGGAAAACTAAATTTCAGATTTTGTTTTCATATATTTTTAAGAAAAGTCGATTTTAAATAGTTGCGTATTTTTTTAATGTTGGCAATATTCCATCCAAGAAATGATCATATTTCTATCTGATGCGTTTTTGAGTAAAACTCTTTTAATACTCCGGAAAGGGAGTTTCTTAATTTTTCATTAATGATGAAAACTTTTATGCTGCAAAAAGAATAATTAAAAAATATATATTTCTTTAAATTACTTAACATTAAATGCCAAAAAAAGAAAAAAAAAAAAATTCTTACGAGTATTCCAGAGAACATGACATGGTATGAATTTCAGTCAAAATTTTATGTATTTTGTGTGACGCACACATTTTTGATAAATCGATTCTCTAAACTTTTCATTATTTTTAATAAGATTAAATTATCAGCATATTGAAAAGAAAATACTACAGATAGGGTTGAGAAAAATATGTCAGTTAATCTTGTTTTTATGACTTCGCATTATCTTTTTTCATTCTATCACCACGTGGACTAGATGGCTAAAATTATACAAAATAGAAGTTATAAAAACAACTGAAGGGATATAAGACTTTCGAGGGAAATCACTTAAGTTGATTTCCATTTATGTCATTAAGAGGCGACATAGGGAATCACTTGTCGATGACGGTTAATTTAATTATGATTGTAAATCCTACATTTAGATAAGTTGCGCCATAAATCCTATGAATTTTATATTCTTTAGTAAAATGGAAGGAAGGAAGAAAATAATTATAGAGCAGACTTATAGTTGAAAACGAATAAAATAGGAACCGAGCAGTAATGCTGTAAGCGTTTTTTATGAGGATGGTAGTAACGTCAAGGGCATGGCCAAGGGTG
Source organism: Salticus scenicus (assembly GCA_963930645.1). Classification (NCBI taxonomy): domain Eukaryota; kingdom Metazoa; phylum Arthropoda; class Arachnida; order Araneae; family Salticidae; genus Salticus; species Salticus scenicus. The sequence continues at coordinate 87,954,085 of OZ005651.1, forward strand.
GGTGTGAACTGAAATTTGCAAATTTAGGAAAAAAATTTTTTAATCCAAATAACTTTTAAAATGAGGTAATAAAATACACTAAAAAAATTATAAAGGGACAGTTTAATTAAAAACACAGAAAACACTACAAACGTTTCGGCTAAAACATTAGCACTTTTCACTATCAAAATACATCGAGTGCCCAACACTTAAAATTCATTTGTAAAACATCATAACAAAATTAAATAATCAGGAAGAACTACTTTAGCATCGTTCAAAAAAGAAAGTTGCAATCTGGTAAACACGCCCTCTAGGAAGAGTAGTGAGTCGGAAGTTTTTAAGTCGAAAGCTAATATTTTAACATTGTCGAAATCCGGAATATGATCATAGCGCAGCACTAGTGCAACTTAAAACCCAACCAACCGGAATACGATCTGTATCAAGGAAATAAAGTACGAATTTAGATCTTATATAACCAGATTTATATGTACATTTGTGCTCTTTAATTCAGATATTAACGGTTCTTCCCTTTTCACCAATAAAAATAGAAATACAATTTTTACATGGAATAGAGTAAATAACACTATGTGAAGAAAAATTACAATTTTTACAAGGAATACTGTAAATAACACCATATAATGTATCCCATTTAAAATTTATAATCCCTTGCGAAAAAATATTCTGGCTACGGCCTTAAGTAATGTTATGGAGAGTAAAAGTACTTTTTAATTTTTTTAGCATTATTAAGAATCTACATAATAAAAAAATAAAAAGTTTGTTAATGAAAAGAATGAGTGAGTCATCATACGCGCTTATGCAGTATGAAAGAAAAGTATCTATTGCATAAAGGTAGTTCCAGGGTGCTTATAAAAGTTATTTTAAAGTAGATTGAAATACAATAAGTGCAAAACTTTGAATAAATGCCATATTATGCAAAAATTCCCAACAACTGTTTACGGTCAGACAAGACACTTTGTCAGGCGAACAAAGTAGGCAAGAGTGCTGCAAACAAAGCGGCAAAGTACAAAACCCATTTATGTGAAGAACAAAAACAAATAAAGTCAAATGTAATCATAAATACTCGTGTGACCAGAATTACAAAAGTGAAAGAAGAAAATAAATAAATAAATAATATTAAAAATTAAAATAAAATCTAAAAATCTAAAAAAAAAAAAAAAAAAAAAAATCAAAACCAAACGAAACACTAAGTTACGTAAGTAATTTCTAAGCATCATACAAATAAATAAAATAAAAAAAAATTAAATAAAATCTGAAAATCTAAAAAATTCAAAACCAAACGAAAAACTAAGTTACATGAGTAATTTCCAAGCATCAGAGAAAAATGGAGCGGAAGACATATCGTTAACAAGATTTTTCAAATTTTTCAATATGTAAATAGCCTCATGGATATCCAAATGGAAAGGGAAGATAGGAGAAGAAATTATATTAGTTTTAGAAAATGCAAAATAACGATCATGAGCTAAGTAGTGGGAAGCAATAGAAGATTTGGAATTCGAACATTCCGACGGTGTTCATTTATTCTATATTTCAAACACCTCCTAGTTTTAAAAATAAAACCTAAATCACATGAGGAACAAGGGATTAAAATGAAATAAAGAAAGATCCTTCTAATAAACATCTTGATCAAATTAAATACTTTGCTAAAAATTCTGTTATTCTGAATGATCAAACTAAACGCATGGTGATTCCTTGCTAACTGTACTTGATTCTATGCTCTTCCAAAAATTCATAAGCCCACTCTTTGCTTCAAGACTATTGTGTCTAATACTGGTACAAATTCTTATAATCTTGCCCGATTTCTTTCAAAATCATTTTCTCATTTAACTAGTACTAACCTTTATATACTAAAAATCACTTATGACTTTTTGGACAAGTTTAAATGCATCTTTCCCTCTAACCATACCATGATTTGTTTGGATGTTAAATCTCTTTTTACTAATATTCCTATTCAAGGCGTTCTGGTTTGTTTAGAGAATACGTGAATTCCATTATTTTGCTATTGAAATTGAGGAACTTGTGAATTTAGTTCATTTATGTATCAGATAAACTGTCTTTATTTTTAATGGTACTTATTATTCCCAAAATGAGGTTCATGGCAATGGGCAATCCTTTCTCTCTTTTGCTTTGTGGCATTTATATGCACTATTTTGAAGAAAAACTCTTCAGTGTATATAAATTCCCTCACTAGTTTAGGTATGTTGATGACACTTTCGTTCTTGTTCCCTCTGAGTCGATTTTTCCAATTTACCTTCTTTTGTCAGTCCGATTGATCCTTGAATTCAATTCACTCATGAGATTGAACAGGATTGCTTCTTGCCTTTCCTTGATGTTTTTGTGTGTGAAGACAAGGATCGGTTCTTAACCATTGTCTTTAGAAAACCCTTCTCTGTCTCCCTTCCGTCGCATGCTCTCTCTAACCACGCCCCTCTACAGAAAATGTCTGTTTTCTTTACTTATGTTTTTCGTGCCTTACACATTTGTTCTGATCCATTTAGTCTTTCTAAAGAAATTAATTATTAAAATCTCCCCGCCTTTCTCGAGGCAATAGTCCATCTACCATCGATAAAGCTCTATATAAATTCAAAAATTCTAAACCTTCTGTTTCCAAATTGAACGATCATGGTCTCCACTCAGTAGTTTTACATTTTTAATCATCATTTTCTTTTAAAATTTACATAATTATTGGTTTAAAAGTCATTTACAAATCCACCAACAAAATTAAATTATCTTCTCTTAAAGTTCCCATTCTTACGGAAACCGATCTGTCATTCATTTAATCCCTTACCCTTGTTCATCGTGTAATTTAGGTTATATTAATCAAACTAGGAGACCTTTGAAATACAGAATACACGAACAACGCCAGAATGTTCATAATAAAGAGATTTCCAAATCTTCTATTGCTTCCCACTGTTAGGCTCACGGTCATTATTTTGATTTTTCAAAAACTAATATAATTCCTTCTCTCCTATCTCCTCTTTCCATTTAGATATCCATGAGGCTTTTTACATAATTAAAAATTCAAAAAATCCTATTAATGATATCTCTTTCACTCCGTTCTTGTCTGATGCTTGGAAATTACTCACGTAACTTAGTTTTTCGTTTCGCTTTTATTTTTAAATTTTTAGATTTTATTTAAATTTTAAATTTTATTTATTTGTATGATGCTTATAAATTACTCACACAACTTAGTTATTCGTTTGTTTTGAATTTCTTTATGTTTTTAGATTTTATTTTAAATTTAAATTTTATTTATTTATTTATTTTCTTCTTACACTTTTATAATCCTGGTCACACCAGTATTTATAATTACATTCGACTTTCTTTGTTTTTGCTCTTCACTTAAATCGGTTTCGTGCCATGCCGTTTTGTTTGCAATACTTGTGCCTACTTTGTTCACTTGACGAAGGACCGTGTCATCTTTCGATCCGAAACAATTGTTGCGAGTTCTTACATTTTATGGTGTTTTATTCAAAGTTTTGTGCTTATTATTTTTAAATGCCTGTTCTGTGTTACTTCTTTATAAAGTGAAATTTATTAAATTTTTGATTGGTTATTTTCTAAGTTCTAATTACTGCTATCACTTTCATTACCTACATCTACTGTTTAGTATTAAATGTGCACTCAGTTCAATACATAAAAAGTCATAGTTTCAATTATTTTCTTTTCGTAATTTTAGCACAATTTACTAACTCTTTTAAACTTTTTTATTTAAATGAAATGTGCAAACACAAACATTTCTTTATAATGCTCATTTTAATCTTAAATATTAAACGATGAACAAAGTTTCATGATCGCCATAATTTAAAATGAAATGGCTCCTTTGAGTAAAGGAAAATTGGAACTATGTTAAATAATTAAACTGAGAATAATTAAACATAAATATGTGATGACTCAAAGGTAAAATTTAAATATGTATTTAATCGTTTCCAATCGTAAAATTTAGCGTATTTATGAAAAAAGTTTGTACAAGGCGATTGTGAGATGAGGTGAAAAGACGTGAATATTTTAATCAGGTTCTGCACAGACGGCAGTATAAACACATGAATAAAATTAACACAGAAATTGGGTACTTCATAGAACTATGTAATGCAAAATATATTCAATCAATTTCATTCCAGAATATTTTATAAATCTGTACAAAATGCATAATGCAGACAAAGTGATCAATAAAATCAAAGCATAAGAAAATGTTATAATTTCTATAGGCACAAAATTGATATATCAGGTAATGTAAATGCCGCTTAACTGTTAGAAATGATATCATCAAATAATCTCAAAGTGCTGCTTTGATTAAAATTATAGTTAACACTTTCCAACAAGGTTGAAAAGTGTTTATAACTTGGGTTTGTCTGTCTGTCTGTCTGTCCGTCTGTATGTCCGTCTGTATGTCCGTCTGTCTGTCTGTCTGTCCGTCCGTGCTCTAACTCCCGTAAATATTTATGGAATTTCTTGAAACTGATATATGTTATTCAAGTTCACTATCGGATGTTCCCTATTGAAAATGGAGTTTATACCTCTACTGGTTTGTGTACAGGGACCCCCGAAAATATTTCAAAGCATTGTTTTCTATGAGAGGCATTTCTATAAACCATATTTTCATACCCTTACTGTACAAAAATCTTAATGAAATTGAAATATGTTATACAAGTTCACTATCGGATGTTCCCTGTTGAAAATGGAGTTTATACCTCTAGTAGTTTGTGTACAGGGACCCCTTAAAATATTTCAAAGCATTGTGTTCTATGAGAGTCATTTCTATAAAACATATTTCCATATCCTTACTGTACACAAATCTTAATGAAATTGAAGTATGTTATTCAAGTTCACCATCGGATGTTTCCTGTATAGAATGGAGCAAATATCACCACTGATTTGTGTACAGGGACACACAAAAGTATTTCAAAGCATTGTGTTCTATGAGAGGCATTTCTATAAACCATATTTCCATACCCTTACTGTACACAAATCTTAATGAAATTGAAATATGTTATTCAAGTTCACTGTCGGATGTTTCTTGTATAAAATGGAGCAAGTACCACTACTGATTTGTGTACAAAAACACACAAAAGTATTCCAAAGCATTGCGTTTTATGAAAGATCTTTCTATAAACTAAATTTTAATAACTTTACTTTGCACGAAGATTTATGAAATTGAAATGTGTTATTTATAAGCACAAAAGAAAATGCTTTGCGTAGAATATAGCATGATTAGCATTAGATATACAGGGTGACACAAAAATATTCAGGTATATAAAGAGCTATTAATAAATAGTTGCTATAAGTATACTTTCATTTACATTAAGCGTTTTTAACACTTTCTAACATTTTTAACACTTCCCAACAAGGTTGAAAAGTGTTAAAGACTTCGGTTTGTCTGTCTGTCTGTCTCTCCGCGCTATAATTCCCTTAAATATTTGTGGAATTTCTTGAAACTGATATATATTATTCAAGTTCACTGTCGTATGTTCTCTTTTGAAAATGGAGTTTATACCTCTACTGGTTTGTATACAGGGACACCCGAAATTAGTTCAAAGCATTGTGTTCTATGAGAGGTATTTCTATAAATCGTATTTTCATACCTTTACTGTACACATATCTTAATGAAATTGAAATATGTTATTCAAGTTCACTATTGGATTTTTCCTTTATAAAATGGATTAAATACCAACTCTGTTTTATATACAAGGACACTCAAAAGTATTCTAAAGCATTGCGTTCTATGAGAGATATTTCTATAAAACAAATTTTAATAACTTTACTCTCCAAGAAATTTTTGGAAATTGAAATATGTTATTTATATGCACAAAAGAATGCTTTACATAAAATATAGCATGATTAGCATTAGATTTACAGGGTGACACAAAAATATTCTGTTATATTAAGAGCTATTATTGAAAATTTGCTAGAATTCTACTTTCGTTTACATTAAGCGATTTTGACATATCTTAACATTTTTTAAAGTGTAAATATGATATCAATTTGTGTATCTGTCCGTCTGTCCGTCTGTCTGTCTGCCCGCTCTCTAACTCCAGTAAATATTTATGGAATTTTTTGAAACTGATATATGTTATTCAAGTTCACTATCGGATGTTTCCTATTGAAAATGGAGTTTATATCTCTACTGGTTTGTGCACAGGGACACCCGAAAGTATTTCAAAGAATTGTGTTCTATGAGAGGTATTTCTATAAACCATATTTTCACACCTTTACTGTACAATATCTTCATGAAATTAATATACAGTACCCGCCGCTTTATAAAATCACTGGTTAATAAAATCAGCCGCTTAATCTGATCAAATTGCTGGGTCCCGAATGAAATCAATAGAAACCGCCGCTTAATAAAATCAGCATCGCCGGTTAATAAACTCAAAAGAAAATTTCTTCAACAGTAAAAATGATCATGTATGTAAGCTAAACAACGAATTATATTTTCTCACCGGACCTTTGAAATGAAAAAAAGAAACAAAACATATCAAGCCAGCACATTATTGCTCTTTGTCAAAAATTTTACGCCAAAAAAAAAAAAAAAAAAAAAAAAAAAAAAAACACTCCCCACCGTGTGTTGTAGTTATGAATTCAAGGAATGAATTCGCCAAATGATTGGCCAATGAGTATTTTTTTCTGTTTTTAGATATTCAAATAGAGTTTCTAGTTCTTATTTTGAAGCAACTTAGCTGCAAGATATGCAAGCAGAAATCTTTTATTTTGAAGGTAAAGCGTAAAATTTTGATAAAGTATGATCGTTTTCTTCAAATGTATAGTCAAAGGAAGGCTGTCGCCTTCCTTTCGGAGCTTAAAATTTCTCAATTTTTTTTCATGTAAACATAAGAATAAAGATGATATTATTGCTTAAATTGTAGCAAATGAAGAGTGAACCGTAAGCGAAAATGAATATGAAAAGCAAAAGTCATCAACGCAGCACTTCTAGATAGGTACAAGAATGCCATTTGAAAGAAAATTTTCATTTTTTACGTAATTTTGTCCTTAAAAGCTGAAAATTTTACGTGGATGATAAGTAACGAAAACTTCAATTCTACGGTTGGCTAGTAGATATATGAAAGGGCGAAGAATTTCTTCTTAATGAATACTCTTTTATTGAGTTAGGAAAGGTTCGCTGGATATAAAAATCAGCCGCTTATTAAAATCATTTTGATGGAAACAAACGTGATTTTATAAAGTGGCGGCTACTGTATGTTATTCAAGTTCACTATTGGATGTTTCCTATATAAAATAGATTACGTACCCCCACTAGTTTATGTACAGGGACACTCAAAAGTACTCCAAAGCATTGCGTTCTTTGTGAGATTTTTCTATAAGTCAAAGTTTAGTAACTTTACTTTCCACGAAGTTTTAGGAAATTGAAATATGTTATTTATATGCACAAAAGAATGCTTTACATAGAATATAGCATGGTTACCATTAGATTTACAGGGTGACACAAAAATATTCAGTTATATTAAGAGCTATTAATAAAAAATTGCTAGAATTGTACTTTCGTTTACATTAAGCGTTTTAGACACTTTCTACCATTTTTTTAGTGTGAATATAATTTCAACTTGTGTATATGTCTGACTGTTCTTCTGTCCGTCTGTCTGTCTCTCTGTCTGTTTTTCTGCGCTCTAATTCCCGTAAATATTTATGGAATTTCTTTAAACCGAAATACTTTATTGAAGTTCACTATCGGATGTTCCTTATTGAAAATGGAATGGATACCACTTCTGGTTTGTGTACAGGGACACCCAAAACTATTCGAAAGCATTGTGTTCTATGAGAGGAATTTCTATAAATCATATTTTAATACATTTAATGTATAGAAACTTTAATGAAATTTTAATATGTTATTCAATTCCCTATCGGATGTTTCCTCTGTAATATAGAGTATAATTTTAACTGGTTTGTGTACAGGGGTACTTGAAAGTACTCCAGAGCATTGTGTTGTATGAGAGTTATTTTTATAAACCAAATTTTAATAATTTTATTTTCCACAAAGCTTAATGCAATTGAAATATATTATTCGTATGCACAAAAGAGTGTGCCTTCTATGTAATATAGTATGGTTAGCATTAGATTTACAGGGCCACACAAAAATTATCAGTTACATTAAGAGGTATTAATAAAAATTTGCTGGAATTGCACTTTCGTTTACATGAGCATTTTAACACTTTCTTATAATTTTAGTGGGAATATGATTTCGATTTGTGCATCTGTCTGTCCGATTGTCTACCGTTCTGTCTGTTTGTCTCCGGCTCCTATCAACCGTGATTATTTTGAGATTTTTTTAAAAATGATACACTCAAGTTCCCTATGGAATGTTCCCTATTGAAAATGTCATTAATAGGTCCTGTACAGCTAGTTTGTTTGCAGGAACAACAACAAAAACAATAGAAAAAAAGCCAATGTATTACGTTTTAGGAAAGAAATTTTTAAAGGTTATAATTAAAAAACTTTCTACTACAAAAATCTTAAAAACATTGACATGTATTATTAATATTCTAAAATATTGTTTTGTATAGAATATGATATGATTAACTTTCAGATTTACAGGGCTACAGTAAAATATTCTGAGAGTTTAAAAGCTGTAATTATAATCTAACGGCTGCATTTTCTTTTGCGTTAAGCCTTTTTAACACTTTCCAAAATGCCTAAGAGTAATTTTAAAATCAATTAGTCTACCAGTATGTTTTTCACTCCTTCTGTCTGTTGTGCGATAAGGTAGGCAAAGAATATTAATAGTTATTCGATACAACAATTGTGTACAGTTGGAAAGTGTTACTAATCAATGCGTACTGCATGATTTTTCTTTCTTGTTTTAAATTTTACATAGCTAAAATACACAAAGGGATTTAAAAAAAAAAAAAAAAAACCGCATTTGAATACTTTTTTTTTCTCTTTCTGCAACCCTTAAGTTTATTGTTTAAAAAGCAAATTTTCGAACAGATTTTATTTCGTCGTCCTCCCCGTACACTTCAGGATTAATCCAAGTCTTAAAAACAAAATGCAATTGTCAGGAAAGTTGTAATATTAAAAAGCATTTCAAAAATGGCAAGTATAAGGCAATTAACGATACCCCAAAAAGTATTAATTTTAGTATGAAAATTAAAAAAAATAATATTTTAATACGCGATATGACAAAATAATTAAATGTCAACGAAATATTCGTGAGATGGTTTTTAGGAAGATATAAAACTTTTTGGCTGTTTAAACTGAAAATTTAGCTGTTTTGCGGCCACGGTGCTCATCTGAGCGAGATGACCGCAAGTTAAAAAGCAAATGTTTATATAATATAATTATATCATGTTAATAATTAAAAAAAAAAATTAAAAAAAAAAAAAGAAAGTGTTTAGCAAAATAATTTCTTCAAAAACAATAAAGGACCAATTAAACAAAGCAGGTTAAAAACCAGAAGATCTGCAAAAAAAGACATTATAAGGAAAAATAATTAAAAAAAACAAGACTGCATTTGACCTAAAAATTAAAAATATTATCAGTTAATTATTAGACTTAACTAGTTTTTTCTGATGAGTCAAGTTTAATTTATTTCGAGCTGACAGAAACATGCTAATAGGGATACGAAAAGGTGACCGACTTAATGAAAATTAGACTCCCAAATCAATGACATATTCTCTTTACATTACGGTACGGAGGCGCATAACTTTACAAGGAATCGGGCAAATTTTCATGCTCAAGGGATTAATTAACTCGAAATAAATCACGATACATTATAAAAGTGTTGCCTGACCGGCTAATTTTGGAGGGAATTTTTTAACAATCAGCCTTTCAACGTGATAATGCACCTTGCTAAACGGCGTCTGTGGTAGGTTTATTTGATTTAAATTGTTATTTTGCCTATCCTTTTCCCTGAGCACCTATAATTCTGAAGTAATCAGAACTTTTTTCATTTTAAGTTAAATTCCACAAAGAATATCGCAGAATTTCTTCTTTACCAGACCTGGAAATTGTTCTAATTTCAATCCACTCGATAATGTTTAGTCTATAAAAGAGGGCAGGTTGGGGTGGGATTCAAAATTTTTAGCCTACCACTTTGCAATAACTTGAAAAAGTTATCTAGGATATTTTTGCGCAGTGAAATTTCTGAGGTTTATGTTACAAAACTGTATAATACTATGTCATTGTGCATTAAAGCAGTAATTTTATATAAAGGTGGAATTACCCAATGCAGAATACATATATTTATTAAGTAACTGTTTACATGTAACAAATAAATAGTTTTATTTCATATATTAAAATATAACATGTGTATATCATATAATTAATCAAAATAGAATACAAGGCATATGTTTATTATAGTACGTTTAAAACAAAAAGTTTATCATAGATTTTTATTATTCGTAGAGAGTAATAAAGCGAATTCCTAAATTTAAAATTTACACAGGTATCATTTTTATCTCTTTGGTGTTATGCAAACATTACAGTTTTACTTGTTTCAATCATTAGTTTTGAAGTTAATTCAAATAAAAAGGTATAAGTCAATTTTTCTGCAATGCGGTTTTTTTTTTTTTTTTTTTTTTTGTCCCTTACAAGGAAGGTCTCCTTAAAGCGCATACACAGAATATTGTGAAAATAATTGTCGACATACTACTTACAGAGGTAATACAAGATCAGTCAAATTTATTGGTGAAATCCTACTAAAAAGTCTACAAAAAAAAAGTACTTTCTAATATTTGGCGCAAAAAGACAAAAAAACACAAGCGAATTGGCGAGCAACCTCCTTTCCCTTTACATGCAAGTAATTTTACAGAGCTTAAAAATTTCTTGTAAAACAAATCTTTCTGAGTAGCGTTATAGTAAATATAGTTTGAAAATAATTGATAAAAGAGTTGTCTGTTTCTCGTACAATCATGTAAAGTATATGCAAGTGGCCTTTTATTAAAAGTATTTCATTTTAGCATTAGCTTTGGGGAAAAAAAATCTAATGGGTTGCAAATATTTAAATTGCATGCCAAGAACACGTTTAAATTATACATATCTTTAAATTTTTAATTGGTTATTCAAAAGAACTTTTGTATTTTGCATTTTGCAAATATTTATTTACTTTTATTTAGCGTTTAAAATAAATTTCTAATTCGAAAAATTAATTTTAATTTTTTATTGAAGACAATATCTTTGGAAATTAACACGTACAATGTTGTTACAGAAGAAGAAATTAAATTAAAAGATCGCATTGTTGAAATATAAAAAAAAAGAAAAAAAAAAAGTGTGTAATATCTAAGTCATGAAAAATTTGAAAGCACTTCTGATGATGCATGCATAGCTTTCGCCTAATGAAATATCCCAAAATTCCGATGAATATTACTATACTACCTACCTGGAAGAAATAAATAGAAAATACTATAACTAATCGGAGAGAAAAAAACAAAAGAAATAAAAAGCATTTTTTATTTAATGGGAGGGGGGAGGGTTAGAATTACATCTTCAAATGAAGCATCTTCCAATATAAAAGCATATGCTCATCTCCCCTACTAAACTATGATTATTACTTGAACTTATAAAGAGCTAAAAAATTCTAATTCTTTACAATTTTCAATTAAAATTTGATTTAAAGTTTGAATAAATTAATAAAAGGTACACGGTTCAAAACTTTCAGCTATGCAAATGCATATATATATATATATATATATATATGCATTTGCATAGCTGAAATTTTTATGTAAATTAGATATATATATATATATATATATATATATATATATATATTAAGTTAAATTTATTCAAATTAATTTAGTACGTAGAGTTAAAAAAGTTATTTGTTGTATTTTATCCAACCAGTGTAAGAAAAAGTAAATTATAATAAAACAAAGGTTTAAATTCCCTATATTAATGTTTAATCTATAATGAAATTTTGGAGTTAAATTTAAGTTTGAAATAATTTTTATCAATTTATATTTTGAAATAAATTACTGGTTGTGGAATCGGTATTCTTTGAAAACGAAAAATAACACACTAATAAGTGACAACCGTTTACCACAGTTTCATTTCCTAACAGTTATGCACGCTCTTTTTAATTTATTATGCAATATAAACAAATGTGCGTACTGTTTTACTTTAAGCCATAATATTTAAAGCTCAAGAAAAACTTAAGCTTAGTTTAACTATTTCACGCTAAACTAAAGGTTGTATAATTCGATCGTTAATTTTACTTATAAATATATATGACAAAATTATAGTTATAAAAGTTTATTTATTTATTTTAAATTAATCTTTATCAAAAAACTGTTTTGCATCAGCTTTCGTTGTGTCGCCAACGAGCGATAAATAGCCAAGAATCAGACTTTTTCAATATTTTTTTTTACGGACAATATATAATGATTCCGCCGGATTTTTTTTTTTTTTTTTTTTTTTTTTTTTTATTGGTCTAAACATACATAATCTCATGAGGTGAGTACTCTGTAATTTTTTTAAAATTTTTGCGTATGCGCCTATGAAGACATTCCTTGTTTGTGTAATTTGCAGGCCCAAATGTATACTTGAACTCGAATTCTATGAAGCTTTTTACATTTATAAGAATCCTAGAAGCACTCTTAATTGTGATTTCGCTGTACCCGGTTTGTCTGATTGTTGAAAATTTTATATTCAATCCGCACTTTTTTTATTTTTCTATTTTTTTATTTTTCCCGACTAATGTTTCCCAATTTCCTATTAGCTAATCCTTCACATTCTGCTTAATTCTTTTGGTTGAATAAACAGGCATAAAATATGATTCCTTTCTTATATATAAGAGAATTTTCGTTTCGCTTCTTTATGCACTGTTAACGGCACGTTATTGCTACCGAAACCGCTGTCAGCCATTTTATTATTTACTTTGACGTTCCATACGTTGTTTTTTTCTGCTGTGTTTATTTATCTAGAACCAAGTCTCCTTTTAATATTTAATATGCTAGAAATATTTCTTTTCATATCTTTTGGGAATAAATTCACGGGCAGAAACTAGAGAGATACTCTCTAAAATAAAGGGACAAAAACGACGCACCAAGAAGAAGTAATGTAAATTGGACCCAAATTGATATGCATACAGGTCCCAACGAAAAATGCAAAAGTTTAAAGTTTAGCTGCCAATGAATAAACATGTGACGCTGCAAAGCATCTTAACTGCGCAACTGGCAGGATATTAAAGAGGAGAAATTTTGATTCTTAGTCAAAAATTCTTTTAGAATTTCATTCCGTATACTCAGATAGACAGAATTATGCCTGGCATACAGCTGCGCGAACAATATGCGTAGACGTCAGCATTTGAGAGATGACGTACAGTTGAGTTCAAGGAAGCTGACTTATCTAATCGACGAATCCTTCGACATTTGGATAGGAATGAGACCACTATTAGACGATGTTGGCAGGAATAGATGAACTGTAGTCGACCACAGCGTCAAGAAGTAAGCAGTCGGCCTAGATAGACGACAGAACGTAAGGATAGATCAATCATGAGAGAGCGCTCAGAGCCCCAGATTCATCATTATCATCGATTCTATGCGCAACTGAAGCTTTGGTGACGGCAAGGACCATTAATAGGCGCTCAAAGTAAGGGGGCTGAGCTAACGGCACCCTTTGCGCCGACTACCATTGACCCCTGTATACCGAAAAGCTCGTTTGAAGTGCTGTCCGGCACATTCGACCTAAAATGCCACTACCTGGAGTAGAATTGTCTTCAGTGATAAATCCCTCTTCAAACTGAACCCCGATGACCAGTGAAGACGTGTCTGGAAACGCCCCGAACAACGGTGGGATACCAACTGTCGCCCGCCATAAGTTCCGACAACCAGGAGTGATGGTCTGAGGTGCCATTTCATATAGTAGCATGAACCCTTTGGTTGTCATACGCAAAACCCTTATAGCACAGTGGTGCGTCGATGATATTCTACGCCCCATTCTGTTTCCTTTCATATTACGTCATCCTGGGTTTACATTTCAGCATGATAATGCCCGCTCGCACACGGTGATAGTTTCTATTTCTTGTGTTCGTATTTGCCTAATACTACCTTGACTAGCAAAGTCACCGGATCTCTTCCCCATAGAGAATGCTTGGAGCACTATGAAAAGGGCCCTATAAGCAGCTAGACGTTTGGTCGATCTAACGCGCCAATTGGATAGAATTTAGCACGATATGCTGCAGGAGGACATCCTCTTACTCTATCAAACAATACCAAGCCGAATAACTACATGCATAAAGGCTAGAGGTCGACCAAAGCGTTATTGACTTGTCACTTTGTAAAACTCTTCTTCTTGAACAAATTATTCTTTTTTTTTTTTTTTTTTTTTTTTTTAATTCTAGTCATTTGTTTCTCTGTACCTGCACGTCACATCTACCGATTTTCGTCTCATTCGGATAGCTCCTTCTTGGTGATCTTTATTTTTAATTATTTTATTATTTATTTTATTTATTAATTATTTTTATTTATTTATTTATTTATTTTTTTGTTGGTGTGTATCTTAGAGTGTGTTAGGAATTTATTTGTAATGCATGTCTAAATTTAAGATCACTCTTTCCATAGGTCCTTTAAAAGAATGCTCAAGATTATTTGAAACTTTTTTTATGATTGAGAAATAATCTCACATTCTAGAAAATAAATGGAATAATATATAAATTTATTATTTTAGCGTATATATATATATATATATATATATATATATATATGTATGCTTTAGGAGTTTTTCTTTTTATTCCACATGTAGATGGCGCTACTCTACAACAACTTTTTAAAGTTGCAATACATGGAGTTCATTTGGCAAGAAATTTAATATTGTTATGAATTAAATTTAAATATAAACCCGTTATTAATATCTTTAATTATGATCTGGATTGTTACCACATAGTAATAAAAATATAAATTATTATCTTTATACATCCTCATATATATATATATATATATATATATTTACGAATTGTAAAAATACTTCAATTCTACTGTCAATTATTTGATAGTTAAATTTGGCGTTCATCTTATACAGTTTTATTTATTTATGTGTTTGTTTATTAATTTATTATTATTATTTTGTTTGTTTGTTTGTTTCTTGTAAAACAGTTACTATGTTTTCTGGTTTTTCTTTGCCCTCCATTTGGTCTCTGTATTAGATTTATTTTCCTTTCATGTTTTATTAATTGTCTTGTTTTCGTGAATTGGGCATTGATAACTGTAAATGTTTTTGGCTTTACACTTACAGTTATACAGAAATTCCCCAAATTTTTGCATGCATCATTCTGTCAAAGACCCTGAAAATGCGCTCATTTAACGTATACTTTCATTCTTGGATTTTATTTGATTTTTTCTAATTAGATTTTCCATTTTTTCATGCAATATTATTTTCTTCCTGTGAAATGTTTGAAAAGATTATACATATATGCACACACACATACTGACAGAAACGCTCTTATATTTTAAATTATATATCAGGCTATGTGGTATGTAAAAGAAAAAAATAATAATGATAAAATGATAAAGAAATCTCCATTTGCCAGTTATAAAGTTTAAAAAATGTCATTCAATAACAGACATCTGCCGAAGCCTAAAGTTTCATATCGATCGTTTCTTCCTAACAAAAGAATCTAAAAAGCTTTTGAAGATTAAAATTCTGAAAACGATAAAACTTCGTTTCACTTTGTTAGGATAAATATTACACTTTCTACCTTAGTTTTAGATTTGCACTATCTTTCTTCGTTAAGGAGTAGCTTATTTGAAATAGCTTTGGTTTCTTTAATTCCCAAAAGCAGACTATTATATTGATAGAAATTGTATGTTACGTGTATTTTGGACATTCGAACAAAAGTAATAAAAAAAAATAACAAATCAAAAAGTTTTAAAATTTAAAACAAAACGTTTAAAAATTAGATTTGAAAAACTCTTTTAAACATTCCTATAAGTTATGAAACAAATCTTTATATGTGAAAAATTATAATTGACTATTAGCCTTAACAATAGTAGCACCGCAAACAAACACATTTACTTATTATTACACATAACAAAATCCATTTTGGCGTAAACTCATATTTATTTTATCCCGCAGAATTTAAGATATTGCAAATATAGCGACTATAATTTATTATAAAATAATTTTGCATAGTTTCTTGCAAATAATAAAAACCAAGAAAGATTAATTTTTATACTTAAGCATTGTAAGTAAATTTTGCAAGCCCTCACTGTAAAAAAAACCACAGTAAAATTACAGCATAAAATGCTGGCAATATGGGTGCCAGCATATTTTGCTGTTAATTTACAGCAATTGCGTTTTTCCTAAGTAAACAGCAGCTTTGTAGATTTTACAGTATTTTGTGCTGTTATTTTTACAGCAATTTTGTATTTTAGCTTTTACAGTTCTTTTATAAATTTTACAGCATTTTTTACTGTTTTTTTTACAGCAGTTTTGTATTTTAACTTTTACTGCTCATTTGTCAATTTTACAGCATTTTCTGCTGTTTTTTTACAGTTGCTTTATATTTTAGCTTTTACAGTAAAATTGTAGATTTTACTGTTTTTTCTGCTTTTTTTACAGCAGTTTTGTACACTCCTGCTCAATAGTTTAGCAAGATTTGCAAACAATCAGTTTTTTTTTCAATTTAAAAACTTATCTCTCGATAAAATGTTTTCAAACATTGGGTATTTAAAGAACTGGATCGTCCTCATGTTTATCAGTGAAGACTGGTTTTAGACAACATTTAGGGGACCAGAAACAAATTGAGCAAAATCTATAATGGTTGTGATCACCCTGCATCGTTAAGTAAATTAAATGAACTGTAAATTTAGGATATGTTAATAGAGACCCAGTTCAAATTGAGGATGAATTTGTGTGACGATACCATATTAAATAAAAAAGATATAGGCAGTTATTTTAATATCCCCCCCCCCAAAAAAAAAAAAAAAAAAAATCAACTTGTTTTTTATTTATAATGTACAGAGTTTTTAACGAAAATTATTGACTTTTTTTTTTTTTTTTAGTTTTAAAATAAATGCTTATATCTCCGTTATTTAACATGCTATTGTCACACAAATTCATCCGCAATATGAATTGGGTCTCTATTAACATATCCTAAATTTACAGTTCATTTCATTCACTTACCAATACAAAGTGATCACAAACATTATTGATTTTGCTCAATTTGTTACGTGCCCCCTAAATGTTATTTTAAACCAATCCTTACTGAAAAACATGAGGAAGATTCAGTTCTTTGAATACCCAATGTTCGAAAGCATTTCATCGAGAGATACGTTCTCAAATTAAAAACTGATCGTTTGAAAATCTTGCTAAACTTTTTAGCGGAAGTGTATTAATTTTTACTTCCTTATACAAAGTATAAGGAAGTATAGTAATCCCGATTTGCGAAATGAATTTTGTATTTCACATTGCTCGAAAACGAATGATCCCTGAATGTTGTCAATTTATACGTGTAACTGTCATGATGTCTAGTTGTACACCTGCAAGTGTCGTCTTAACACGAGCTCTCGTTTAAGAGATATAAGCGACTTTACACGATTTTTCGTGACGTCTGTATGTATGTGTGTGTGTGTGTGTGTGTGTGTGTGTGAGTATGTCGCATAACTCAAAAACGGTTGGACGTAGAAAGTTGCGAATTGGTACATAGATTTGTTATAACATCTAGTTGTGCACCTCCCTTTTTGGACTTTGTATGATTCTCCGTTTTGGAGATATTTAGGAAGATTAGGTTCATAATGGCCAAAATGTATCAAAAAACGGTAATAACTCAAAATCGGTTTGGACAAATCTTGCAATTTAACTGACTTCCCGACTAGCTAGACATTTGAAACTTTCAGAAAAGCTCAAAACACGTCAACAATGCATTTTTTATTTATTTTCAGCCAACTGTTTCGGATACCTGCTGCCTTCAGCAGCGTTTATATGATTCAACAGAAAAATTATTTAACTAACTTCCCGACTAGCTAGAGATTTGGAACTTCCGGAATAGTTCAGAAACACGGTGAAAATGCATTTTTTTAACACTTTTATCCAACTGTTTCGGATCCCTGATGCCTTCGGCAGCGTTACCTGTACAAATCTTGCAATCGATTTTTAACTAACTTCCCGACTAGCTAGACATTTGAAACTTTCAGAAAAGCTCAGTACACGGTTACAATGCATTTTTTAAATATTTTTAGCAAATTGTTTCGGGTCACTGCTGCCTTCGGCAGCGTTTATATGGTTCAACCGAAAATTTATTAAACTAACTTCTCGACTAGCTAGAGATTTGAAAATTTCAGAATAGTTCAGAACACGGTGAAAATGCATTTTTTAAATTATTTTAGCCAACTGTTTCGGGTCCCTGCTGCCTTCGGTGTCGTTACCAGTACATATCTTGCAATCGATTTTTAACTGACTTCCCGACTAACTAGACATTTGAAACTATCAGAAAAGCTCAAAACACGGCGATAATACATTTTTTAAATATTTTTAGCCAACTTTCTCGGGTCCAATGACAATGCTTTTTAATATTATGTATATATTTCTAAAGGTGTATAAGGAAGTCATGTGGTGCCCACATCAGATTTTTTATATCACATTTGCAGATACATTGTTTTATTTGCTAAAAGTGCAATTTTAAAGTTAAAAAATTAAGATATTTTTCGATACCCAAATTATCACATATTCTTTGACTTTTTATACATTTTTATTTTTCGGCATCTGTGGTTTATCAGGCAAATTCAGTTTTTCTTTATAGTATCCCTGCAGTAGATATAACCACATTTTGGGGGGAAATATATGATGTTTCATTAAACAAAGTAATTTTAATAATAAAAATTTATATATATATATATTTAATGTTAGCTGGATAATAAAACTTAGACTGAAAAATTAACCCGTTTTCATACGAAAAATAATAGAAATTTTAATTTGCAAAAAAATTGTGTCTAATAAAATATCATCTAAATTTATCGAAAATTTGATTAAAGCTAGAGAGAAAGGTAGAACAGTAGAGAAAAAAGTGAATTTTCCAGAGAATCCGTAGATAGCACCGAAATGAAAAATGAAAATGTATAAAAAGTCGAAGATTGTGCGATAATTGAAACAGTCTTGAAAAATATACCTTGTGGTATCGAAACATACGTTAAAATTTTAACTTTTTAATTACATTTTTAGCAAATAAATCAGTGTTTCTTTATATTGAGTGCTTTATTCATATCTATATAGACATTTGTAGACCTTCTAGAACTTTTTGTTGCTATTTTATTTATTTATTTTTTAATATTTTGTGGCATTTTGTAAATTTTATGACATTTTGCCTTGTTAATTTCACAGCAAAAATTTGCTGCAAATTTTTATTTAAAAAATAAAAAAAAAAAAAAAAAAAAAAATTACTCTTCAAAAAGATAATTTTTGACATTTTTTCTCTGGTGTTTGGTGCAATTTAAGCATTATGAGAGTTTGGTATCATATTATAACACATTTTTTTCTTTCTTTCACCTTTCTCTCTTATGTAAAATTGTTATAAATTCATACCTTACTGACAGAGAAACTGAACTTTTGCAGAATTTTGTTTTACTTTTATTTCTTTTAGAGCTCATCATACACAGTTTAGGAATATGAAATATCAAATCGTATGCGGTTTTCCATAACTATACCTATTAGGTACAGCATAGGATTAGATACAGACCACCATAAAAATATTTTTTAAACATTTTTATATTATGTTTTATATAATGTTTTATATATTATAAAAATTATAATAAAGTACTTAAAAAAAAAAAAAAAAAAAAAAAAAAAAAAAAATTTGGAAGCAACTAAATTAAAATGTTTTTTTATTTTAATTCATTTATATACACTGATGGAAAAAAAAATCCCAACACCAGGAAGGAGTTGAGCTAGATAAACGAAATTTGGTAGGCGTGTTTATACATCTGAAAGATGACGTCGATTCAAATTTCGAGCTACGCGCATAAGTGTGGCGCTAGTAGCGACACTATGAACATGCAAATGAGGTTTGCTTTAAATAAGCGCTGTAAGGTTCGTGATCGTTATTTACAGTTGAGATTTGACGTAGTGGGTTAATGTTAGTCAAGGATGCCTCTAAGAAGACGAAGAAGCCATTATCAACAGCTCACTGAGTTTGAACGAGGTCGTGTAGTAGGACTACGAGAAGGTGGGTTTTCTTTCCGCGATATCGCAGAAGGACTTGGTAGGAATGTATCCACTGTGCATGAGTGTTGGCAGCAGTGGTCAAGGGAAGGTACTGCCTCAAGAAGACCGGGTTCCGGGCGGCCACGTGGCACTACTGAGAGGGAAGACCGACGTGTTCGGCGTATGGCTGTGGCTAATCGTACTGCGTCTGCAGCTGAAATTCGAGCTGCAGTTGGCACCACAGTGACACAACGAACTGTTACAAATCGGTTACTTCAAGGACAGCTCCAAGCCAGACGCCCTGTAGCGTGCATTCCACTGACTCCAAACCACTGCCGTTTGCGACGTGAGTGGCGTCAAGCTAGAGCTCATTGGAGGACGGAGTGGAGATCTGTTGTGTTTTCTGATAAAAGCCGGTTCTGCCTTGGTCGCAGTGATAGCCATGTGTTGGTTAGAAGGAGGCCAGATGAACGCCTGCTAGCGACCTGTCTGCGGCCTAGACACACAGGGCCTACTCCTGGCGTTATGGTTTGGGAAGCAATTTCGTATGACAGCAGGAGCACTCTCGTGGTTATCCCACGCACCCTGACTGCAAATTTGTACGTCAGTCTAGTGATACAACCTGTTGTGCTGCCATTCATGAACAGCATTCAAGGGGGTGTTTTCCAATAGGATAACGCTCGCCCTCATACCGCTGTTGTAACCCAACATGCTCTACAGAGTGTCGACATGTTGCCTTGGCCTGCTAGATCACCAGATCTTTCTCCAATCGAGCACGGATGGGACATCATTGGACGACAACTCCAGCGTCATCCACAACCAGCATTAACCGTCCCTGCATTGACCGCCCAAGTGCAACAGGCATAGAACTCCATCCCACAAACTGATATCCGACACCTGTACGGCACAATGCATGCACGTTTGCATGCTTGCATTCAAAATTCTGGCGGTTACACCTGTTACTAATGTACCAACATTTCACATTTGAAATGGCTCTTCTCGCCTATGGCTCTACCTGTGATCTTGAAACTTTAATCAATTAAATATGTTACCTAGACAAATGTATTGCTGAAATTTCATTACTGTACAATAATTTTTTCTTGGTGTTGGGATTTTTTTTTTTTTCCATCAGTGTATTTATTTTTTTAAAGAAATATCAGAATTGCTATAACAAACACTTTATACACACACACACACACACACATATATATATATATATATTTAATTAAGAAAATCGGCTGTTTGATTTCCGAGAAAACCTACACCCAGGCAACTAAATTAAAAATTAAAAAATTTTTACTTGAAAGAATTTTGTACGAAAGAACAAATATGTTACATTAAAATACGAAAAATCAAAAATGTTAAAACTTTCTTATCATCAAGAAAAAAAAAATCGGAAAATTTGTATATGTTTACACATATGTATATATAAATTCACAAATTAAACTCGTGAGATGATTATAAAAAAAATATTTCTGTTAATAAATTTTACGTCAGATTTTCTCTAAGACATTCTATTTTCGTTTACCGATGTACATTCAAAAACGAAATTTAGTTATTCAACAATGAAAAATTCAATTTTCAAATGGCACACAAAATATATGAACTAAAAAACTTTTACTGCTTAATAGAGCTTTCGAAAAACTATAAATTTACTATCCTTATTTATGTCATTGATTTTAAGATAAAGTTTTTGGTTGATTAAAAATTTTCTACCGCAGAATTGTTATATTAAACATATTAACCCTTTGCCGGTCTATTTAATTTCACTCATCTTAGCAATGTTGCCAAATTTAGGAATTTCTTTTATTCAATATTCACCATGAAATTTTAACTGTAGCGGTTCCCTAATCATTTCGAAGGTTATTCGTACATTATATATACCAAATATCACTCCTAAAAGTTATTGGTGATAGTTGAATAAAATTATCCCTAAATTTTGCAACACTGCTTAGAACGTTTCAGAGCGTTAGAGCCGGCAAAGGGTTAATAAAGATGAAAGATCTCTTAAGGAATGGTAGTTTGTGAAGCGACGTAAGATGAAGAGGTATAATAACAGAATCTAAATCTCGTTTCTCTATGACTATTTTCAAACAAAAGAAATAAAAATAATATAACAGAATAATTATAATAATAATAATGAAAAAATAAATATTGTAATTTTATAGCTAATTTTCTGTTTTAAAACTACAGTAAAAGAAAACATGTATATATTTACAATAAGTGATAGGAAAAATGGTAACATTTTGTTTACAGCACAATATCTTTTCATTAAAGACATTACTGAGAAGAATTATAGAAAACTAAAATGATGACTTTGTTTCCCTTTTGACAGAAATTCATAAATTTTCAACTGACAGGGAAAAAGTTCTTCTTTAATTATATATATATATACAAAATAATTTTTTGAAATCTGAATATATGTAGTTTCAATCTTTGAACATTTATGAATAAAAATGATTTTATAAATGTGTCAAAGTGTGCAATCTTGAATTTCAGAACAAATGAATAGGCAGAATAAAGATAATATTGAACGTATTTCAATGAAAATTTTCAATTTATTTACTGTAATTTCTGGTGCATAGTCCGCAGGTTAGATAAGTCGGTTCTGCACCAGAAATTTTATTAGAGAGATGAATTTATATTTGTTCAAACTGTTTCTTCGATGAATTAAAGGTGTTTCTATTAAATAAAACATCTGGTGGAGAAATAAAACCTCTTACTTGCGGACTATACGCCAGAAATTACGGTACCATATATGTTGGAAATGCAAAAATATATATATTGAAAATTTATGGGTTATTTTCTAAAAAAATTAATCAAAATCCCCCTTCTTCCTTTCCATTCTTTTTTTCTTTTTAAGTGTTGATGAAGATTCAACATTTTATTAATACTATTATTGCATTTAGATGTAAAATGAAAAAGTTAAACGAGATGTAAAACGAAGAAGCTAAAACATAATTATCTAAAACATTAATATGGAACATATTTACAGTAAAACTACGTGAAAACTGCAATTAAAAATGTTTAATTTTTATACGAACATATATACATTTATTAAAAAGGTTATATGACATTTATTTATATATCAAAACCATTCATAATTCGGTATGTTATTCATCAACAATTACAACACGCGGGGCATGATTCCGTCTTTTAGTTATTTTTTCTTTGTTTATTTTCCATGCTTGGGTTCATATTCATCAAGCACCTGGAATAAAAGAGATAAAAAATTTTCATTTAGAAAACAATAATCTTAAATGAATTGTGCTTTACCTTTGAAAATATTACACACAAAGAAAAAACATAGGGCTATATATATATACACGCACAACATTATATATAACGGACGAGAACAACTTCATAATTTCATCTATAATTTCATTTTTAATTTCATCTGACAGATAACTTACAAATTTTCATCAAAATCAAAATTTATTGGTAGAACAAAATATACTTTTATCAATAGCTTTGCCTCAGTAATTCCCTTCTATTTATTTTTCTTATATAATTAGGAGAAATACCAGTTTTAACCCGCTTCATCTATGGCCAAGAGGTTCGGCTCTCAAAGCATGTAGACGTGAGGTGCCGGGGTCGATTCCAGGTCGCGCTCGTCTGCCTAGCTATCGCAATTTTCTGTAGTTTTCTTCCAAACTTGGGTAAATATGGTCTAGGACTCCGAAAAAAAAACCTATTGAGGGCACTCTCCTCAGACCTAGGAACATAGCGCAGTCAATTTCGCTTAACCCCAACACCGAAACAACTTAAAAAGAAAAAAAAAAACTGTAATTCACATCACATTTTCTTAAAATTACATACATTTTTATTGAGTCTCAACCTTACCATACAGCATAATGCATATTTATCTTCATCCAACTCAAATGTTGCTGCTGTAATAGCTTTAGTAGATGGGCACTCAACACACCCTTCTAGCAAACAATTTTTATTGTTTATATGCATAAACATTTTATTAGAAGATTTCACAAGCTAAAGAAATCACTTATTAACCCAATAAATACTGTTATTTAATTATTCAGTTTATTTTAAAAAGATATATACTTCATTTTTCTACAAAGAAGATTAAAGGTTATTGTTCAAAAATTGTTTAATATCGAGAAAGAGACATCTGCTTGTCACGAATGACAAGAAACTGTCTCTTACTCTTCCTTCAAAGGCATATCAAAATGTTTATTTATTGAGTAAATAAAGACCTTTTAGGGAAAATAAGTTCAGAGATATTTATTACTTTTAAAATTCCGTTTAATTGTAGTTAGTTAGGTTAGTTAGGATAACTTAGACTTTAAGTAAACTAACCCAAAAAAAAAAAAAAAAAAAAAAAAAAAAAACTTTTTAGACTAAATAAACATATATAGGAATGGTTAAACATTTTCAATAATAATATGTTCTTTATACAATTATTTTTAATACTTTTATTAATTATTACTAATATTTAAAGCTTAAAGTTTGCAAATTGTAAATAGCTATGCATCATTATTCTATATTTTGTAAAGTTAATGTACAAACAGTTATAATTTATTTATTAAGTACATATAGGGTTTCATATCAACAAACTTTGAGGTTTCTTAAAAAATGGACTTTATGAATATTCAAACTTTATAATTTTAAAATAAAATGGGGATAATTTTAAAATTCGAAAATTAAAATATTAATTTTAAAGGTTGCATATATGGTATGATTAAACTAAAATTTGTTGTGAAGTTATAATTATTTTCAAATTGCCAGCACTGTTTAGTTCCAAAATTGTTTTTTTTATTATTATTATAAGAAAAAAAAATTCAATATTTAGAAAAAAAAAATAAAAAATTTTCAGCAAAAAAATTTTTTTTCTTTATTTAAAAGGCAAACAAATTTTTCAAAACTAAACTAAATTAAAATTTAAAAAAAATTAAAAAATTAAAAATCAATTGAATAAGCCATATATATATATATATATATATATATATATTTAAACAACGCTTATTATAAAAATAAGAGTTTTTCTAATTTTCCGAAAATGCTCAATTTTATGCTAAGTATTTCACTTAGATAATAATGATCTTTTCCTTACTTATTTACCTATTTAGAAAAAAAAAATAATAATAATCTATGATGGTGATCAAACATGTCCTTCCTGAGATAAGATGGAATCATCATTTAGAACGCTATTGTGTAAAAACAATCAAATTAACAAAAAAAAAAAAAAAAAAAAAAAAAAAAAAAATCTTTTTTAGTAGAAATTCTTAATTTTTTATTTTGAAACTTTTACATTTTCAGTTTCAAGCATTAATTAAAAAAAAATCTGCATATAATGAGAACTTTAGGATTGGTAAAGATATAAGCATACACAAGGTACAAATGCATACATTTTGGTGCTTATAGTGTTAACCATTATCCAGGGAGTGCAATCACTTTAAAATAATGATAATAATAAGTAGGAATCTTTAGAATTTTAAATGAAATTAAAAAAATTTCGCAAACATAATTGTACTAATTTTATCAATGCGTTCATAATATTTGGCATAATTCAAAACAAATGAAAATTCCAAAGCATTTTAACATAAAGTTTGGAAAAGTTTTTAAATGGTATTTCTTTACTTTATAATGCATTAACAACCATATTAAAATCTTGTGCAATAAATTTCATATTTTGTATTTTGCGCAAAATGTTTCACATACAAGGAAAGCAAATCTGGAGAAATATTTTTTAAATTATGTAAAGTATGAACAATTTTGAGAAAACTCACTCAATAATTCATTAATTTTTCATACAGTGAGCCAATTTAAATTAACATTTTTGAGATATGTGTATATATATGTTAATATAAAATTTCCGAGAAATAAATAGAAATGTAACTAACGCTTAAACACTTATTAGCAAAAATTGAAATAAATAAACAAAAAAATGCCATGAAGAAATTCAAGTCTGAAAACTAAGCCTATAAAATCGGTATTAAAAAAAAACTGACAAAAAATAAGATTTAAAACTAACTCGTGACAAAAATCAATGAACTTAAAACGGCCTTTTACAAGAATATGACGAGTTTAACATTGCGTGAAAAACATTGGATGGGAAAATGCAAAAAATTCTAGAAGTCTCTTTTAAAATTCACGTTTGTATTATATACTAAGTCCATAAGTTTGAAACCAGTAATAACAACAAGATTTTAAATAGAACAAGAAATCTATAAACTTTTACAAATAATACAGTAGCAAAAAAAAAAATCAGATTAAGTAAAAATTATATTGTACTTTATCTCAACAAATTTTACAAAAGTTTACATTTCATGATAAGAATTTCTATTGTATTTAATAATTATGCAATAGGTTATATAAAAGAATGGAAGATTTATGTCTGGAGCTTTGTGAATCAAGTATATAAGTATATATCAATAAAAGAATACAAAACAATTAAAACAGCACTTACCAGGAATCAAAGGACAGGAATGAAAGTTTCAGCTTCATTTTGTCGGAATCTCTGGATAACAAAATAATGGCGCACGCAGCCGTAGAACAAACAGATAACATAAAACAACAGCAGACGATTTCACAAATTACAGTAAAAGACCTAAAATGCTGTTTTTCCTCCGATTGTGAAAAATTTACAGCAGATTATGCAGTTTTTTTTTTCCGTTTTTTTTTTTTACAGTGTGCTCTCGTGTTTTTCAGCAATTATCTATTCTTCGTATAACTTAATATAATTCATTGTTATATAGGTATTTCTATTACACAAAAACATAAAAATAAAAGCAAAAATAAATGTTCAAAAAATATCAGCAAAATATTTAAATTTTGTATGTCTCTTTTCAGAAGCTTTTTATATGAAATTGACTTTGTCTTCGTGTCTTCGTGTTACGCTAATAAACAAGGCGCCGCAATTTTAAAGTAAATGTAAGTTGTTCCATTTGTCGCTCCCTGGCTTAGGTGGTTAGAGCGCCACGTTAATAACGTGGTGGTCGAGAATTCGATTCCCAAAGGTCCGGCGTGTTGATTTTTGCAGATACTTAGTAGAAAGGGTGCCAATTAACAAAAAAAAAAAAAAAAAAAAAAGATTGTTGACAACACAGTACCTTAAGAATTTTTGAAGAGTTTTTTAAGAATTTTTTTTTTTTTTTTTTTTTTTTATATATTAGAAAATACAAAATATTTTAGATATTGAAGAAGCACAAATTAAAAAGTTTTAATAAAAAATACATAAATAAATATTTTTAGAAGCTTTATATTTATTTATATATATATATTATATGAAATTGGATTTGTCATCGCGTTTTCTGTCACGCTAAGAAACAAGACGCTTCCACTTAAGGGGGGGGGGGGAATGGTTAGAGCGTCATGATGATAACGCAAGAGTCGTGTGTTCGATCCTCGCCGGCCGAGGTGTTAATTTTTGCAAATAATAGAAAAGAGTTGTCAATTGATAAAAGAAAATATTTCATTGTGTACACAGTATCCTAATAATTTTTAATTGTTTTTTAAACAGCTTTTTATCTAGTTACTAAAAAGCACAAAATAAAAATTAAGGAAAAATAAATAAATAAATACATTTTTTAGAAGTTTTTTTTTATGAAACTGGATTTTTTCAGCGTGCATTCATGTCATGCTAATAAATAAGACGCCTCCATTTAAAGTAAATATAAGCATCTCTGTTTGTCGCTCGTTGACTAAATTGATTAGAGCGTCATGTTAATAACGCGATGGTTGAGAGTTCGATCTCCGAAGGTCCTGCTTGTTAATTTTTGCAGACAATTAGTAGAAAAGGTGTCAATTGATAAAAGAAAATTTTTCGTTGACGACGCTGTATCCGAAGAATTTTTAAACAGCTTTTTATCTGGTTACTAAAAAGCACAAAATAAAAATTTAAGTAGAAATAAATGAATAAATACATTTTTTTTTTTTAGGAGTTTTTTTATTAGAAGCTTTTCATTGAAATTGGATTTTGTCACCGTGTCTTCGTGTCCCGCTAAAAAACAAGGCGCTTCCACTTTAAAGTAAATGTAAACATAATTTTGTGTCGCTTGCTGGTCCAGTTGATTAAAGCGTCATACTGATATCGTGATGGTGGTGGGTTAGGTCCTTGAACGCCGAGGTGTTGCTTTTTCGCCGTTAATTAATAGAAGAGATGTAATTTGATAAAATGAAAGTTTTCATGGTCTGCACAATATTCTAAGAAATTTTGATTAGTTTTTTTTTTAAGAAGCTTTTTTAATTACTAAAAAAAAATAATAATAAATAAAATAAATAAATAAAAATAAATAAATAAATAAATTTAAGTAAAAGGAAAAATTGCTGGAACCTTTTTATTGTGGAGCTCTAAACAGCATAAAATAAAATTTTATTCTTGCTTAGACATGCTATAAAAATATTAAAGTTTCAACAAATAAGATAATTTAAAATGTATGTATATATATATATATATATATATATATATATATATATATATAGAGAGAGAGAGAGAGAGAGAGATACATAGGTATAGATATATCAAATTTTTAAACGCTGAAAAATTTTAAATATTCAAAATATTTTAAAAAGCATTCAAGAACAATATTTTTTTGCGTTTGTTAGATTTTTCTAGCATGTTCTACGACTTTTCTTGACTGTTCTTTGTCTTCTAGTTAGAGCGTCATGCTGATAACGCAATGGTCGTGGGTTCGATCCTCGAAGGCCGATGTGCTATCTTTTTGCAGATAGTTAAAAGAAAATATGTCAGTTGATGAAAGAAAATCTTTAGCTGTCGACACAGTATCCTAAGAAATTTTGATTAGTTTTTAAGAAGGTATTTTTATAACTAAAAAGCACAAAATAAATATTTAAGTAAAAAAACATTTTTTTTTTAATTAGAAGCTTTGTATTGTGAATCCCTAAAATGCATAAAATAAAAATTTATTTGGCAAAGGCATTCTATAAAGAAATGAAAGTTTTAACACTAAAGAAATTTTAGAGAAAAATATAGATAATTCACTTTTGCAAACGATGAATATTTTTAAATATTCAAAATATTTTAAAAAAGCATTCGAAACCTTTGAAATTTATGGCTTAATGAATAATTATACAAAAACTAACAACTAAGAATATTAGTCTCAAAGGTTTTTTAAAATATTTTGAATATTTAAAAATATTCATCTCTTGCAAAAGTGAATTATCTATATTTTTCACTAAAATTTTCTTAGTGTTAAAACTTTCATTTCTTTATAGAATGCCTTTGCCAGAATAAATTTTTATTTTAAGCATTTTAGGGATTCACAATAAAAAGCTTCTAATTTTAAAAAATGTTTTTTTACTTAAATATTTATTTTGTGCTTTTTAGTTATAAAAATACCTTCTTTAAAACTAATCAAAATTTCTTTATCATCTTTGTCCATAGCTAAAAAACATTTTTCCCCCTAAAAAAGGGATGTTATATTTGAGAAGATTCTCATGATACAGTATTTCTAATAAAAAATTGTGTAATTTCAGTGATAATAAAAGGATATTTTAAAAGGACAAGCTATATAATCTATTTAAAAAAAAAACTTTTAAAACCCAAATTCTTCAGGTTAAACCATGAATCATGTTCTTAGACTGATTAAGAACATAACTCGACATTTATTTAAAAACGCAGCATTAAGTGTACTTTTTTTAGACGGGGATTATTGCTAGTGCTCGGATACATTTTCTGCCGACTGTAAGATCCGACTTGTGATCTACGATAGCTGCGATTGTTACAATAGTACGCCTCCCTAAGAACACTATTTAAATGAATTCGCTTCTCAGAATTAGCTTCTTTGTTTTTCGATAATTACTTCAAATGAATCTGCCACCGGATAACGACACGACGGGCGAGTTCAGGCTTTCGACAAAATTTTTCGTGGATCAATGCGTCCAGTCTCGTGAACTTGTCTGGATCTGGATCAAAGTCGTTCAGCGTAATGTATCCCGTGAACTGGTCGTGGATCAAATCACCCCCAAAAAAAATTCTGAGGTATTTGATCCCATCGAGCTTGTTTGATCCATTGACCGATGCATTGCTATGATTGACCATTAGTTATTGCTCTGGTTGGGCCATTTATCGGTCATTACAAACGTAAATATGCATAAAAACTTTTTTTTTTTTTTTTTTTTTTTTTTTTTGTAAATAACAACATAATTGTTTTAGATTATAAAAATATGCATACAATGTTGCTCCCTGCAAACAATTATTTAATTTTGAGCTTTAAAAAATACAGTTCCCGCCGCTTATTAAAATCACATTCGTTCTGATCCAAAGTTATTTTATTAAGCGACTGATTTTTATATCCGGCGAACGTTCCTGCACTTAAGGAAAAGGTATTACTTCCCTGAATTTCGAAAGAAACCTCAAAAGGTAACAAATAATATAGTCAGTAAACAATATTAATTAATTTTTGGTAGATAATTAACTAATTGTTTCTTCGATATAAGTAAATTAAACGCATTGTAAGTTCCCGTGCACTTTCGTGAGAGGAAAATCACCATTACTTTACAAAAAGTTTACGCTGCTCTTATAAATTTAAAATATTTCCGTTTAAACCTCATGAATTCTAGTAATTTTAGAATAAGAACTAGAATTTGCCTTCTAATAATTAGGAAAAAAATCATTTCAAATCAAATTTGTATTTTATTACTGCGCTTTGAAAAATACGTTCCTTGAAATTGTTACGGAGATAAGTTGCGGGGCGTGTTTAATTTGTAACTGTGCTGCAAGTATAAAATCTTGAACAATGAGCGATAACGGAGGGTTTGTTGTGCTTTAATTTCTTTTTCTATTAAAAAAAAAAAAAAATCACAATGTAAAAAAAAAAAAAAAAAAAAAAAAAAAATTAGTGTGCATAAATGATATTTTTGGCTGCTGAGGAGATATATTTGAGTTTATTAACCGGCGATACTGATTTTATTAAGCGGCGACTTTAAAGGTAGTTTGTATTGATTTGATTCCGGTCTTGGTGATTTGATCAGATTAAGCGGCTGATTTTATTAACCAGTGATTTTATTAAGCGGCGGTTACTGTATTTTAAATATTACAAAAACTTTTTAAAACGAAGCTTATTCATAATTAATTAAATAACTTAAAAACCTTTAAGTTATTTAATTAATTATTTTAAATATGTTTTTGTACTACTTTGTGAATTTACCGATGAGTTAATTTTTTATAAAACATTTTTATGTTTGAATACTAAATTTTTGCCTTAAATTTCTGCATTCGAATATAAAAAAAAAGGTCTTCTTAAAAAAACTCTTCAAAAATTCTTAGGATACTGTGTAGTCAACGAAAAATTTTCTTTTATCAATTGACATCTTTTCTACTAATTATCTGCAAAAATTAACACTCCGGACCTTCGAACGCTCGACCACCGCGTTACTAACATGCCGCTCTAACCACCTGAGCCACGGAGAGACAAATGAAAAAGCTTATATTTACCTTAAAATGGAGGGGCATTTTTTATTAGCTTGAGATTCACAAACATACCGTAGTGAATGGCAGTAAGTACATAAGAATTTGGGGAAAACACCGTCCGAAATCAGCGTTACGCTGATTTTCACGTTGAGGCTTACGAAAGAGGAGAGGATTTCATCTTCATAAAGTGTGACGTCGTATGTATTCTGCTGCGTTTTCAGGTTACGGTAAATAGGGCGTTATTTAATCTATCAGAAATTAACAACCAAGATTCAAAATGAAAAAACACATGTACTACCCATCTTATTTTTTCATGTTCTATCATTTAGTGGAAAACGTGCAAATTCCTCGTTGTGGTACTTCTCTACGTGGTAAACTGTCTCAATATAGTTGTATAATATTTCATAAAAATTTTTACAGTGTGAGTCGACTGGGTAAAATGGTCCACTTTGTCAATTGCTATTAAAAATTGTAAGCGTACTTATTACTTTTAATTGAGTGCAATATAACTCAGAATATATAGGTAATATGTACACATATATTGTACTTTTAATAGCTAAAAACTGTTACTTTGCTAGTAAACACTTAAAATTTACAAAATTGGTCCCTTTTACCCCGGTCTCTCTTACTCTAAAAAGTTTTTTACAGTCCCGATCTTCCATCAAGGGCATTCTCTTTGTTCCAGCACCTGAAAATATTACTGGGAGAGTAATATTTTCTCAGTGAGAATGAGCGGCTCGCAAACGGCTCTCGCAAGCCGCTTTTTGGTGGCTAAAAGCTTCGACAACAATTTATAAAAATTGGTCTCACGCTGTGACAATTTGTTCCATTCTGGTAGTTATTATGTTGATAGGTAGCCGAACGTGTGCTGTATCTGTTATAATAAAATTTTCCAGGTACAGTCGGTAACAAAAGTGTCCGAACACTAGCAAAAATTCCTATGTAAAAAAAAGTACACTTCATGCGGTTTTATTAAATAAATCCTTATCAAATCATGTTCTTAGACTGTCTAAGAATTATTATTATCGCTAGGTGTACAAACCAAATATCTCTTTATATTATTTATTCTTAATCCTTAAGACTGTTTTCATAATTTTGCACAAAGAAAAAAAAAAAAAAAAAAGTTAATGCTTGCGCATACTCATTTAAAGTTTATTTTATAAAAATGATCATTTTGTATCTCATATTTAATATTTTTATACTCTGGTTGTAGTATTTTGTGTTTACTGCAGCGTATCAGGTTTTTTAATGATGATGTTGCATTGGTTTGAAAACCCTGCATGCTGTAAACTGAAAACGTTCGAAAAATTTTCGTTATTAAGAGAGAATGTATAATTATATGTTACAGGGTGATCGTAAACATTGTCTTTCTGTAAATTGTTACTGGTCGCCTGTTTGCCTTCGGGACGAAACTGTCGCTGAAATACATGAAGTATAACATGCTATTTACACCTTATAGGGTAGGTGCTGCAGTGATTGGAATGCTCCAGTAATTGACATCTATCCCGAAATAATTAATAAATAAGAAAAATAATAAAATCATATATTTTACATAGAAGAATTTTAACATTTTGTGTCAAACACTGAAGCATAGGGTGCTAATAACTGGTAAAATGAATAGCTAGCAGTGTCAAATACTGGAAAATAGAGTGCCAATTACTAATAAAAAGAAAAACTGGCAGTGTCAATTACTGGAACATTGATTGGGTGTCAAATAAAAATTCATAAAAAAAAAAAAAAAATGTTATCAAATGACATTTTAACACATATGTGTTTCTGAATGTCTTAAGATTTAACTTAAGATTTCTAAAAATATTTTCTGAGGACTAGAACATTAAAAACATCAGAGATTGCTCTAAAAGTGTCAATCACTGATTTACTTACCATAAGTCTGTAAACGGAAATAGGGAAAAGCAAAGGCAGAAGGTAATGAAATATGAAATTTCTACGTTTAGTTTAATAATTTGCACACACCTGTATAATGCTATATTAATTTTTAAGCTATCAGGAATTTTGATGAGAATAATTAAAAAAAAAACTTTTTAATTAAGTCACAATAATGGGCTTAATATTGAAAATATTACCTTAGAAGTAAGATAAATTTTTACTAAAATTACTTTAATCGTTTTTTAAACACTCGATATTTTCGTTTTTGATATGAATAAATTCTGTTTAAAAGGTATGGATTTAAAATATTTTTATCATTTTCATAGATGACAATTCTTCAGTATTAAACGGATCAGTTTAATTGAATTTAGGGTATGAGATATACAGAAATTTATCACATATAAAAAGGACAAATTACAATCCATTCTGAAGCATTTCTTATAAGAGATTGTTTAAATTAATTCGTTGTTTCACTACTATAATTTTTAAATAAGTTTCATATTTATAGTTTGTATTTATAAGGTATAACACTTTTCAATAAATAACATTACAAGTCAGCAAAAATAATGTATTTTAGTATTTTCTCTTTACTGTTTCATAGTGCCACTAGCGTCATTTTAACCCAGCATGCTCTATGAAATTACTTGAATCGTCATTATTTTTCGTTTCGTGAGTTTTCCTAAATTAATAATGTTTATGGCTCGGGTAAAAGGAAACCATTTAATTTGATTTGCTAAGAATTCATTGGTCTAATAACTTAGAATGCCTAGCCGAGTCCATCGATTCCAAGTAAGTAAAATAAAAGTTTCTTGCATCTTTTTAGATTCAGAAACATGCGGTCGATCAGTCTTTCACATAAATGATTTATCATGCAGATTTACACTTCATTTCTCTATTGCTTTCAGGCACACATAAGTTTTTATAAGCTTTAATA
Organism: Salticus scenicus; assembly: GCA_963930645.1. NCBI lineage: Eukaryota > Metazoa > Arthropoda > Arachnida > Araneae > Salticidae > Salticus > Salticus scenicus. The sequence goes on from OZ005651.1 coordinate 87,988,371, forward strand.
TCATGATTAATAGAAAATGTGTCTAAAAATATTTTACGACGAAAATCATTCATCTCTTATTAAAGAGAAAATCCTATTATATTTTTTGTTTATATGTTTACTTATGTTTCTATTATTTCAGATTATTCGGTTTAAGAGTTATAAGCTGACAATATATGACTTTTGAGAGCATACAATAAGTCTATACTCTTCAGAAAAATTGGTAAAATATGTATACTGAGCATGAACAGAATTTTAATGGTTTTTAATCAAAATTTATTGAAAAGGAAATTAAACTTTAAAAGAATGCATACATTTTTAACACTCTAAAATTTATAACTACATTTCAGTTTAAAAAACAGTCTTTGTTTATTTTATACTTTGAAATTTAAGTAAGATAAATTTACAATAGATACACAAAGTGAATTCTAAATCAGAATTAAGCAGTTTAAAAGGGGAGCATATATAGAAGAATATAACTGTAAGATATGTGTGATGATAACTTGATTTATACTGAGTTTAATACGTAATCTTTACTTTAAACTGCAACTGTATTTTGTATAAAACGGATAAAAATAGCAAAATACAGGGTTCTTTCCAATAAAAGCAATATGCATTGGCCTTTGTGTAGCTAATTTGTAGGGACATTTTATTTAATTATAATATTAATTTTGAAGACTGATATTTGATACATATGATAGTTGATTCGGCAAATATACAATATATAATTAGACAAACATTACAATTTAAAATTATTAATGGATGTCGAATATAAAATTCACTACAAGTTAGCAACACTCATTGGCTCTTAAATAGTAGCGCATATGGTGCTATAACGTCCATACTTTAATGGCATTATAAGTGTATATTTTCAATGTAGAGTTGTTTGTTCAACTGTAGTGTACATTTTGCCTATTACTTAAAATACTGATAAAATATACATTGCAATGAAGTTCGACAATCAATGCGGTTAGTTTTTCCTTTTTATGATTGCTTTAACTAAAAGAAACAATCTGGAGTGATTCCACACAGAGAAAAAAAATATACCGCCTTCATCTATAATGAATAAGTTGTAAATCCCTAAACTAGAAATATAGATTTCCGAGCTATGCGCATGAGACCCGCCAATAAACTGATTCAACGAAATGATCGAGAATTTCTAGTCTACACATTTCTAGATGGTGAAACAATATTCTGAATCTTTTGTATTGCGAGAAATTCTCGCTTGATATTCTGGAATTGGGTAATAAACCAAGATTATAGTTGCTGAAATCCGCCTCTTGTATTCTCATTTAATTGCGAAGATTTTTGAATAACTTTGCTCTCGATAATATAGGGAAATGCTCTAGGATTCTAATAGGAGTTTCTAGAACTCGCTTTCAATGGGGACTAGAATTTATAAGGATGACATGGAACTATTTTTTCTAGAGCCACAATTTAGATTCTAGATGTCAGTTACAGACATTTTTCCCAGTGCACTCGATATTCCGAATATTATGTAATTAACGGTTGCATAAATAAATGAAAGAGAAATTGTTAAATATACAAAATAGAAAATTATAATGAGATGTATGAGTGCTTTCTTTATATAGTATGTTGTTTAGTTTAATGATGTTGCGCTTCAAATAATTTGAGCACATAGATCATAACGATAAATTTTCGTTGTGTCCCTGTTAAAATCTATGAGCGCTAGACACACCAAAATCCATAAAATTCGTACGACGGTTACCTATAATATGCATATATATTTTCACATCAATCAGATGAGGTATTTAGACACTATAGCAGTTTAAATAATTTAATCCCATGAGCCACAATGATAAAGTATTTTTCTTTGTGTCCCTGTAAAAAAAAAAGTAAAAGAATTAAATTCACCAAAATCTATATGGTGTCTGCGACTGTCACCTGTAACATGTGCATGAATTTTCAGTTCATTAAAATAAGAATATTAGACACAATCGCACTTTAAATAATTTGAGCCCACAGGGCATAATGATAAAGAGTTTTTCTTTGTGTCCATGTATAAACCTATAAGTACTGGAGTCCCAAGATTCTTTATGCTTCGTGCGACGGTGACCTCGGTATGACGGTGCGTTCTTATAGTGTACGTATATAAATTTTCAACTCAATCGGATAAGGCAATCAGACGCTAATGATTTCAACCCATAGGCCATAATGATAAAGATTTTTTTGTTGTGTCCCTGTAAAAAAACTATAAGTACTAGATTAACCAAGAGCTATGCAGTTTGAGAAACGATGACTTGTATATAAATTTTCAGCTCATTCTGATAAGTCGTTTAGACGGTATTACACTTCGAATAATTTCAGCCCGTAGGCCATAACGATAAAGAATTTTTCGTTATGTCCCAGTAAAATAACTATGCGTGCTAGATTCACCAAAATGTATGCACTTTGTGCAACAATGACCAATAGTATGTGTGTAAAATTTCATCACAATTGAAAAAAGTGTTTAGACGCTATCGCAGTTCAAAAAAGTTTGGCCCATATAGGCCGTAATCATAAAGAATTATTCTTTGTGTCTCTGTTAAAAAACTGTAAACGCTAGATTCACCAAAATTTATACAGTTCGTGGGACGGTGACTCATAACATGTGTATAAATTTTCATCTCAAACGAATGAGGCGTTCATACCCTATCTCACTCCACAAAATTTGGGTCCATAGACCATAATGCTAATAATTACAAGATAAAAAGAACTTTTTATATACCATGTTTTTAAATTTTCTGTTGAATCATATAAACGCTACTGGAGTCAGCGGTAACCCGGAATAATTGGCTAAAAGTATTAAAAAAATTTCATTGTTATCGTGTTTTGAGCTATTATAAAAGTTTCAAATGGCTAGGCTAGCTAGCTGGGAAGTTAGTTAAAAATCGAATGCAAGCTTTGTACTGGTAACGCTGCCGAAGGCAGCAGGAACCAGAAACTGTCGGTTAAAAGTATTTAAAAAATGTATTTTCACCGTATTTGAACTGTTCTGAAAGTTTCAAATGTCTAGCTAATCGGGAAGTTAGTTAAATAAATTTTCTGTTGAATGATATAAACGCTGCCGGAGGCAGTAGGGACCTGAAACAATTGTCTAAAAGTATTAAGAAATGTATTGTCACCGTGTTCTGAGCTATCCTGAAAGTTTCAAATGCATAGCTAGTCGGGAAGTTCGTTAAAAATCGATTGTAAGCTTTGTACTGGTGACGCTGTCGAAAGCAGCAGGGACCCGAAACAGTTGGCTAAAAGTATTAAAAAAATGTATTTTCACCGTGTTTTGAACTATTCTGAAAGTTTCAAATGTCTAGCTAATCGGAAAGTTAGTAAAAAATCGATTGCAAGATTTGTACTGGATAAACAAACAAACAAACAGGAATCGAAGTTAATAAAAACATGGTAAAATTTATCATTTGTGTCCCTGTAAAAAAATTGTAAGTGCTAGATTCATGAAAATCAATAGGGTTCGTGCTATGGGGACCTATAACGTACGCACCAAATTTCAGCTCATTTGAACTAAGCGTTTAGTCACTATCATGTTCACTCACATACATATACACACATACATCACCGTAAAAATAGTAAATATGAATTCAGGGGATCTCAAAACGTGTTGAAACACCAAAATCTCAAAATTGGATTTTCAACATGATTACAAAACTTTCCTCACTATAGTGTTCGGAAAGTAAAAAAGGAATATGTTTGAGAGACTTATTAAGTAACAATATATAAACAAAGAAACTATTCTATTCTGAATTGATATTTTGATATCAAATATTATTTTGATGCTTTCTTATAAAGAAAAATAAAATGTACGACCATATAAGCTTTAAATAAAATGCTTATAAAATTCTTTTGAGAATATTTTATATTCGAACGTAAGAGGCGGGGCGGACCATAGCAATCCCCAATGTGTAATAGAACATTCGAACTTTGGTTGAGATAAAATGAAGTGTTGTTTATCGTTCTTATGATTGAAAAAAGATACTTCGAAAGAAAAAAAAAATTATTTTATTCCTATTACCTTTTTTTTCCCTGCGTTATTCAAAACAGTACTAAGTTTAGCCTCTAATAGCAGATATTCTATTTTTCTTTTTACTTAAGATTATTTTTCATTCATTGGGATATTTAAAATGAATCTAATAATCCATTATATCTACTGTATTTGTTAAAAACCAAATCAGTATACAGCTGTAATAAATAAAGTAGAACCTGTATTATCCAAAACTCTCAATTAATTGTAATCCATTTTTAAAGCATTTTTCCCTATCTTATTATTATTATTATTATTATTATTATCATATTCCTTTAGAGCGAGATCTATTTTTTAAGTCTTTATTTTTCTTTATTTTTTTTTATTTTTTTCTTAACTATATAAAATTCACAGACATTCCTTGTGCGCGACAAACAAAATTTTGTTTCAAACCCTTGTGAAATATATAAACAATACTTAATTTCAAAATTAAAATTCAGGTCATTTATTATTATTATTTTTTTCTATTTTGTTATTCATTTATTTTTAGTGAGCACTTGTTCCTATAATGAGAAAATTCTCATACGTTTGTCCTTAATTTTAAAATTGAAGCATTCTCGATTATGTGAAAATTTCAATTTTCCGAAAGATGGTGGATCCCAATTACTTCGGATAATCGAGGTTCTACTGCATTAAACTCTCATTAGTTCAGAACAGATTACAAGTACTCGCCTTATTTTTCGATTGTTGAATGTTTTGTATGATGCTTGGTGAGCATTTAAACTTTACGTATCATTTTCAATTTCTGAATGTTGAAAAATATAGAATGTCTTAATGCAGGCAACATTTTTTTTTTTTTTTTTTTTTTTTTTTTTTTTCAAATCTTTTCTGGTAAAACTTTGAAAGTTGTCTTTCGTACAAAAGTTTCTCCAAAAGACTTATAGAAAAGAAGAAATCTACTAAAAGAATACCTCAAAAAAAAAAAAAAAAGAAAGAAAGAAAGAAAGAAAGAAAAAGGAGGAAAATAAAGCGTTCAAACAAAACATCAAATTATTATTAAACGGCGTGCCGACTAGAAAATAAACCTAGTTTAATGAATATATAATGATTCTTTTCAGTTACTAAAAATAAAATTTTTAATTTAATTTAATATTTTCAATAATGAAATGCTTAAATTGATTAATTGCATCTCTTAGGCTAATATATTTTCCCATATATTTTCCAATTCCATGTTCTTAAGAAAAATTAACAGTGCTTTTAAAGGATAACTGTTCATATATATTTTTTTTTTAGATTACACGTGGTTAATTTGATTGTAAATTATATTCATGCAACTTTTATCATGCAACTTTTAATAACTCTATGTGTAAAACTTGATAGTATATCTACTGTCTTTAAATATTATTACTTGCAATTTGATTCGATGTTTTTGGTTATTGGGTATTCAAATTAGTACTTAATTTGCTCTGAGCTTTTTGTGGTGTTATGGTGAGTGTACTTTGATATCCGATTTTCTTTCAGTTTTTGTGTAAACTTATTAATTTGATATTTTGCTCTTTTTATTTCTTGATTTGTTGGTAGTAAATGGTTATTACTAGCAATCTGATTCGATGCTTACGGTTATCGGGTATTCAATTAGTACTTGATTTTTTGTTTGTTTTTTGTGGCGTTATGGTGAGTGTACTTTGTTATCCGATTCTTTCAATCTTTGTTTAAACTTATTAATTTAATATTTTGTTCTTTTTATTTCTTGATTTGAGGTTAGTAAACGATTAGGGCTTAGAGCAAGGAGAAATTTAGCGTATGCTTTCTTTGCGACAAAAACCGTTTAATTTGCACGCTTTGTATTATACCACGCCCTTGAAAACGTTGGAATAGAAACATACTGTTATATATTTCTAATTATCTTGTTTTATTTCAATTTTAGTTTGATTTTAATAGCTTTAGTGATTGATTATAAGTAGGTAAGAAACACCGGTTCTAGCCCAGCCGGCGAGTGCACCGGTGCACCGGCAAGCCGTGCGGGTGTCACACCACTCCCTGAGGGTCTAGACGAGTTGGCGTCGACCTTGAGACATCCTCTGACTTCATCATGAAACGTGACGAGGGTGTTCATTAACGTTGTTAATGAGTTTTTATTAATTATGGGTTTTTAAGTGAGAGCTGAACCTTGGCCTTTCTTACCTACTAAATGTTTTTTTTTTGTTTTTTTTATGACAGTTATACTCAATTAAGGTACTTAAGTATTTTTCAGGTGTTTAAGTATTGTTTATTAGCTTTATTTAATGACAATTAAGGAAATTAATTAATTTTCAGGTGAATAAGTCACTTTTTGGTGTTTTATTAATATCTTAAATGAAAAATGGTGCTATAATATAATTCAAATACGTAAAATGTTTAATGACATGATTTTTTAAGCTAATGAATTGTTGATTAAACTAATTAATTAAAGTAATTAACTCTTATTTAGGTAATTAAGCGATGTTTTTACAGTTTTATTAATATTTCAATGAAAAATTGTGCTAAAATATAATTCTAGTGTGTCAAATGCTTAATGAAATGATTGATAATTGTTGATTAAAGTAATTAATTAAGGTAATTAACTATTTTTTCGGATGTTTAAGTAATGATTTTACAGTTTTAATGAAAATAAAAGTGTGTTAGAATGTAATTTATGTCCGTAAATGAATAAAATGAATGTTAATTTTTAATTAAAACATGATTAATTAAGGTAATTAAGTATTTTTAGAGTGATTATGCATTGCTTTCATGTTTAATTAGTGGAATTAAGGAAAATAGTGTGTTTTCTCCATGTATAGATTGTATTTATACTCTGAAATTTTTATCTAAGTTTGATGAAATACATGATTGAAACTTGTAAGTTTTTTCTATAAATTTTAAAAATATATTTTTATGTATCATTAATAACAAGTGTTTGTGAAAGTTTTCATTCAATACAATACATTTTTTCCTCTGTATGAAAAAAATAGATTGACTTACTATAATAATTAATCAAAATGTGATATGATCATTTAACCCCACTCTTGGATTATTTTACAAAACCCATCACCCCCTTGAATGTATTGGAATAGCCCATCAAACCCGACACCCCTCGATGAGAAATGGAATGACCCATTTTTTCTCCATTAGTAATTATGAGTTTGAACCTCATTTGTCATTCGTTCGCTTTCTTTCGACTTGAATAGACGTGTATTTCTGTTCGCTGTGGTTTCAACATTGACTTTGTGAAATCATCTTTTCGATTTGATTGGACTTGAATTCTGCTCGTCCTTACATTGACCTTGCGTGTTGGTTATTGAGACTAAATCTTTTAGATTTTTTTTTTATTTTGCCATGGAGTTTAACAGGCAATCATCTTTGTTACCTGTTGATGACAAAGTAAGTTGTTCATTCATTTTAGTTATTCTTTAAAATTGTTCTAGTTCCATTTTAATTCATATTCAAATTATAAATCAGTATTATATTAAAAATCGTGATAACTTTTTTGTTTAATCATATAAAAGATTTTTTTCATAATATATATATTTTTGAAATCAAAAATATATTTTTTCTTCTATGAATGTTTTTAAATTGGCAATGTATTTTTTCTTTTCTGAAAATTTTTATTAAGCTTATGCTTTTAATTCAATTTTTATGTTTATACTTTTTCTATAGTTAATTTTTTCACTTTTTTCTACAAGTTTGCTAAACCGTGTAGATCTCTGTTCGTTTAACGAGTGTGTTTGTCTATATTTCATTTTAACTTTATAAAGATCTTTCAACATTGTTTTACATTTTGTTGATGTTTACACTTTGTAACGAAGAATTGTTTTAGAAATTTCGTTAGGATGAATACTTAGCATTTGATTGATTTATAGAATTAATTTTCTTTAAAGGATTCTAATAACTTAAAAATTATTTTATATTAGTGAATTTTTAACAATTTTTTTTAATTAAAATCGTTTACTTTTTTTTAGTTTTTCATTGACTGCGGTTTGTCAAGAGAAGAAATGTTAAAGATTGAAAAATCATGTGTAGAGAATGTGTATGAAGAACACCAACCATCCTTTGTAAGTTTGTTTTCTTTAATGAAACAATATCTTTTTTTAAAACTTGTGTTAATTCAATCATAATTTTTTTACATTCCAACTTAATTTTTTTTAGGTGAATGAAAGTGTGAGATTCTCTAATAAAACATCCAATACGAATCATAGTGAGGTGCGTGTTATTCTTTTTACATTTTTAAAGACTTTTTTTTATTATATTTTAAAGATTTTTTAAAGATTTTACCCCTTTTAACCCCAAAATTTTTTTTATTCCTTTCAGATGTGTAATGACAGGTCTTCTACAGTTAGTGTTGATAATCCTATGCCTTTAAGCTCTTTGAGTGATAAAAATAAGGTGAGTCATGTATTTTTTCTTAGAAATAAAATATTTTTTCTGTTAGTAAATATTTATGATAGGAAAAATTTTTCACGTTTGTAAAGAAATTTTTTCAAAATAGAATTAATCAATGTATGAGTAAAAATTTACAACATTATCTTAGGAAAAATTATTTAAGATAACAAGTATTTTTATGCAAATGTATATTTTTTACATTGCATTACTAAAATAATAGAATCAAGTTTAATAAAATTAAAAATTTTTGACCTTTCTAAAAAAACTCTTTTCAAAATAGAATTAAGCATTACATGAGTAAAAATTTGTAAAACTATGAGTTAGGAAAATTGTTTAAGAAAGTAACTATTTTTATACAAATGTATTTTTTACATTGCATTAGTAAAAATAGAAACACGTTTAATAAAACTATGTTAAGAAAACTTTTTATAATTACTATTTATGAGTATATAAAATTCTAAAACAAAACTTTTTAAAATATTTTCAGACTTGCTCAACTTGTAACAAGACTTTCACGAGGAGATATGATTTACTTAGACATTTGAACGCTCATACAAATGAGAAGTTATTCAATTGTGATTTATGTCAAAAAGCATTTGGGCGTTCCGATGATAAGACATTTGAAGACAAATGATGTAACACCAAGTCCTTCTCTTTATTGTGAAGAGTGTGATCGTATATTTCATCGAAACTGTGACTTTCAAAGACATCTTAGACAGCATGAAAAATCCACTAATTTGTGTCCTGTATGTCATCGATCATTTATAAGAATGTTAGAGTTGTTAAAACATTGTCGCTTAGAGCATGCTAACCGCACCTCGCATACTCTTGAAAAGAAAAGAATTGATAAAAAAAAAAAAAAAAAAAAAAAATCACGTACTTTGGATGTATTTCGTACAGTATATATTTATCCTTAAGAATCTCAAATGTTTGATTTTAAAATATTTTTTGATGGTATACGTTCAACAGCACAGAAAATTTTAGAAGATGAAATTGAAGAACAAGGAGCTATAAAATTCTATTTTGTCACTAAAGCCTGTTTCAAACGAATAAACATGGAGACGAATGTTGAAGAGAAAATGGATACTTACTTTAAAAGTCATTGCCATGAACAGTTGACAAAATTAAATATCGAAGATAATATTGAAAAGGCCTATGCGAAAATTTTTAAATATTTTGATGAATTTTTGGAACGTGGATCTGGGTGGATTCTTGATAAAATATATTTTCTACAAATAAAAATAGCTAAATATCATCCATTAAGTGTAAGTTGTACAGTGCGTTGCATGAATATAAACGCACCTTTTCCAATAACCAGTAATAAAAAACTTTTAATTTTAAAAGAAGGAATGTGACTTAAAGTTATTGCATATGACTAAAAACTGAATAAGGTGATTTGAGCACGTATGATTAGGCTCATGCAAGCTTATGTAGATGAGTGTTAGCATTTTCTTATTTTTCACTGTTTTTCGTTTGTTGCGCGAAATTAAACGCACTCTGTATTTTGCGTTAAAAATTTAACAGAACCACCGGAATTAAATTAAAACACAAATAGTCGTGTTGCTAAAGTTCTCTTAAAAATAGTTTTAATGCTTGAGTACAAATATTACGGAGTTTGTTCAGAATGGCCAGAGGGAAAACTTTGACAGTAGACGAGAGGATAAAAATCGACTTTATGCGTGTAAAGGCTTTAGCAATCGTGAAATTGGGCGCCGAATCAGAAAAAGTGAGAGTGTTGTGCGAAATTATATAAAGAATAAGTAACAAATTATGGGAAAAAAGCGTATAAGAAGCGAACAGGAAAGATCACCAGTTACGACAAACGTCGAATATGCAACGCTGCAAATAATAAGAATATTTCCTGTGCGAAGATAAAGGCTCAATACAAGCTGGGTGTTCATCGGACAACCATATGGAGAACTATCAAAGCTGCAACATTCATTCAATTTAAGAAAATGAAGGCTAAAACACCCCTCACTAAAAAGCACAAAGATATGCGGTTGGAATGGGCAAGGAAATGGATTCTAAATCGACTAAATTGGGAAAAAGGCATATTCTCAGATGAAAATAAGTTTAATCTCGATGGCTCGGATGGATTTCATAGCTACTGTCACGATTTGAGAACCGATGAAATGTACTGTGCAAAACGTCAATCTGGAGGTGGGTCTGTCATGGTGTGGGCAGCCATAGGTGTTAAAGGGACTTCCGAATTAGAGTTCGTGGAGAACACTATGTAGATTATGTCCAGATGCTCATAAGGAAGCTCCGCCGTCAAGCAATCAAGAAAGCTGGAAGAAATTATATTTTTCAGCAAGATTGTGCATCTGTACATACAGTGCATAACGTACAAAAAATGGTTTCGTGAAAATAAAATTATAGTTCTGGATTAGCCTTCAAAAATACACGATTTAAACAGAATGGAGAAGGTGTGGGGTATTCTGGTTCGCCGTGTTTACGTAAACGGAAGGCAGTTTAACACGACAAATGAACTAAAATCGGCCATTCTAATAGCTTGGAAGGCAATCAGCTTGGATGACCTCCTGCCATTACATCAGTCAATGCCAAGGCGTTTACTAGCTGTTCTAGAAGCCCATAGTGGCTTTCCAAAGTATTAGATACAGTATTTGTTACTCAGTTATTTACTTTTTACATGTGCGTTTAAATTCATGAAACATATATTTTTGTCATAAATTCAATAAAATTATTTTCTAAAAAATGATATCGGTCTTTCATTGTTTTGACTCGTATTTTCATTTCTTGAATCATACACATACAGTTTGCATCAAGTGTCACCTATTCATATTTTTTTTATTACGCTTCTATACCATTCTAATTCTTAAAGCTAAGGTGCGTTTATATTCATGCAACGCACTGTACCTTTCCACTACCAAAATTCTTAGAAGATAAACATGCAATATTTACAAGTATATTAAAATCACACAATCAACAGTGGAAGAAAATCATATTTATTGAAATTATATTTTTCCGTCTGAGTGAAAATAATGCCTGGACCGGGACTCGAACCCCGGATCTTTGACTTACAAGGTCAAGGCTCTACCAATTGAGTTATCCAGGCCGACACCCCGGTCAGCATTACTCACTCAGACAACCTTTAGGCAGAAACATCTCTGGTCTATCATGTAGATAGCTCAACAGAAAATAAGCCGCAGGAAATGGAAAATACCATTAGATAATGGGAGAAAGAAATATAATTTTTATTAAAATCACACAATCAACTGTGGAAGAAAATCATATTTATTGAAATTTTATTTTTCCGACTGAGTGAAAATAATTCCTGGAGCTATCCAGGCCGACACCCCGATCAGCATTACTCAGCATTCTGCCTAAAGGTTGTCTGAGTGAGTAATGCTGACAGGGGTGTCGGCCTGGATAGCTCACCAGGCATTATTTTCACTCAGTGGGAAAAATAAAATTTCAACAAATATGATTTTCGTCCACAGTTGATTGTGTGATTTTAATAAAAATTGTATTTCTTTCTCCCATTATCTAATGGTGTTTTCCATTTCCTGCGGCTTATTTTCTGTTGAGCTATCTACATGATAGACCAGAGATGTTTCTGCCTAAAGGTTGTCTGAGTGAGTAATGCTGACCGGGGTGTCGGCCTGGATAGCTCAATTGGTAGAGCCTTGACCTTGTAAATCAAAGATCCGGGGTTCGAGTCCCGGTCCAGGCATTATTTTCACTCAGTCGGAAAAATAAAATTTGAACAAATATGATTTTCTTCCACAGTTGATTGTGTGATTTTAATAAAAATTGTATTTCTTTCTCCCATTATCTAATGGTGTTTTCCATTTCCTGCGGCTTATTTTCTGTTGAGCTATCTACATGATAGACCAGAGATGTTTCTGCCTAAAGGTTGTCTGAGTGAGTAATGCTGACCGGGGTGTCGGCCTGGATAGCTCAATTGGTAGAGCCTTGACCTTGTAAATCAAAGATCCGGGGTTCGAGTCCCGGTCCAGGCATTATTTTCACTCAGTCGGAAAAATAAAATTTCAATAAACATGCAATAGTTAATGTGAAAAACAATGATGAAAAATGTCTTGTTTGGAGCCTACTGGCCTATAAAGAGAACATTGATTCTAATCCACAACGAGTGTCTCATTATGAACCGTTTGAAAATGAAATTAAATTAGGTAATGTTTAATGTCCTGTGCCCTTAGCGAAGATTCGTATCATTGAAAAGTTAAATAAATTAAGGATCAATGTCTTTGGGTATGAAGACAATGAAATAATACCGTTATATATCTCACCGAAAAATGATTCCAATATAATCAATTTATTATTGATAACAAACGAAGCCGGTCAACATCATTATTGCTGGATAAAAAACTTTTCACGACTGCTAAGTCATTTAACCAAACATAATGGTGAAAGATATTACTAATTCAGATGTTTGCATCGATTCTCAAGAGAAGATTTATTGCAGCCACATGTTCAATACCGCAAAGGTCATTCATCTCAAGTCATTGTCTTACCTGAAGAAGGGCAAAACACCGTACAGTTTTCAAATATCCATTTGCAACATCCCGTGGGATATATTATTTACGCGGACTTTGAAAGTCTGCTTATCCCCATTTCAACAACCATACCATCAAATCAACAATCCTATACAGAAAAAACAGCACGACATGAAGCCTGTGGTTATGCCTATGTAATTATCGGTCCTGATGGCCATTCTATAAAGCCAATTGAAGTCTATCGTGGTGAAAATGCCATAGAACATTTTCTTGAGAAAATAATGCAAGAAAAGGAAGTGTTAGCAGAAAATTTAATAAAAATAAAACCTATGTTTTTAACTTCTAAGGAGGAGAGAGCTTTTCAAGAAGCCACAGTATGCTCTATTTGTAAAAAGGCATTAATTGGTAAAACAGTTCGGGATCACGATCACATTACCGGTGCTTACAGAGGAGCTGCTCATTCTGGATGCAATCTGAAATTCAGGCAATCGAAGAATATTCTAGTTGTATTCCACAATTTGAAACATTATGATGGACATCATATAATGACTAAGCTTGGAAAGTATAAAGACCATCAGATTAGTGTAATTGCAACAACGATGGAAAAATATATATCTTTTGGAATTAAAAAACTTGATTGCCCTGTTCAACTTGTTTACTTAGACAGTTTTCAATTTTTGCCAACTTCATTGGAAAAACTTGTAAACAATTTGAATCCATCACAATTTAGTATTTTGAAGGAGAATTTCCCAATTGACACACCATTTCATTTACTAACACGCAAAGGTGTTTATCCTTATGACTATTTTAACTGCTTTAATAAATTTGAAGAAACATCACTCCCTCCTCCCTCTGCTTTTTATAATTCTTTGACCCAAGAACCTATTTCTGATGATGATTATAAACATGCCAAAACTATCTGGGACAAGTTTAATATGAAAAATCTTGGTAACTTTCACGATTTATATGTTAAGACTGACGTATTATTACTCGCCGATGTGTATCAAAATTTCAGAAAGCTTTGTTTACAATACTATGAAATTGATTGTGCAGATCTATATAAAACCAGGACTATCGTAGCAAGCTTGTTTAAATATGACTGGAATACAACTAGAACTTTTTACAGACATCGACATGCTGTTAATGATTGAAAGAGGTGTGAGAGGTGGAATCTCGCAAATAAGTCATCGTTATGCTAAAGCTAACAATCCCTACATGACCGACTATAACCCAAATGAACCAAAAAGTTATATTATTTACTGGGATGCCAATAACCTTTACGGATGGGCTATGTTTCAGTACTTACCCTACGGCAACTTCAAATGGATTGATATAGATAATATGACTGAAGAATGGATTTTATCCCATCGAGATGATTCCGATATTGGTTTTACATTTGAAGTGGATATGGAATATCCCCCACATCTTCATGATTTCCATAATGATTTACCTTTAGCTCCCGAAAAGTTCACAGTGACAAAAGAAATACTCTCACCATATGCAATCCCTTTTAGATAACAATAAATTTACTTCACCAACGAAATTAATACCAAATTTAAACAACAAGCAAAATTATGTAGTACATTACCGAAACTAAAAATTTCTTATTCAAATGGGATTAAAAGTAACAAAAATTCATAAAGCTCTTCAACTTAACCAAGCTCCTTGGTTGGAAAAGTATATAATGTTTAATACTGAAAAACGAAAAAATGCAGCTTCTTCCTTTGAAAAGGACTTTTTCAACCTTTTAAATAACAGTGTTTATAGAAAAAACATGGAAAACTTACGGAATCGTCGAAACATCGAATTATGTAACACTGAGAAGAGGGCGAAAAACTAGTCGCCTGTGTAACTTTCGATGCATTTAAAGAATTCGATAATGACTTAGTAACTGTGGAAAGATTAAAATCAAAAGTATTAATGAACAGACCGATTTACGTAGGGTTTACCATCTTCGAATTATCAAAACTGTTGATGTATAACTTTCATTACATGTACATAAAACAACATTATAATGAGAAAGCTGTACTCTTATTTACAGACTCTTTAATATATCATATTACTACGGACGACATATATGAAGACATGAAAAAAAAAATGAACATCTTTTTGACTCGATTACTCCCGAGACCATCCTCTGTACTCAACTGAAAATAAAAAAAAAATGTTGGCAAAATGAAGGATGAGTTAAATGGGGAAATTGCAATGGAATTTGCTGGTCTAAAATCTAAAATGTATTAATTCAAATCAACTAGCAGTGAAAAAAAAAAAAAAAAAAAAACGAGCAAAAGGAATATCCACACGGGTTATTAAAAATAAAGTTTCAAATTTTGATTACGTAAATTGTCTCCAACTACAACTGACTACCTATGAAGAACAAACAAGGATCGACCAAGAAAATCATTATTTGTTTTCATTTCGGCAAAACAAAAAATGCCTTAGTGCATTTGATGATAAAAGATATACCTTGGACGATGGTGTTAGCTCCTTGGCGTATGGCAATTATGAAATTGATTAAAAATTAATATTATAAACTTAAATATTGTAAAAATTGATGTAAGATATTGTAAACTATATTGTAATTAACTATAGTGTGAACTTCGTTATAACTGCTGAAATTATATGTATATAATTATTGTGATGTTGACTTAATAAATGCATATATAGAATAATATTTGTAAATAGTGTAAAAATTGTTCAAGATTTAATATTGTAAACTTCGTTATTGTTGATGAACTTGTATATACTAATTATTGTTACGACAACTTACTAGATGAATATTTGTAAAAAATGATTAAGACTGAATGTTGCAAACTTTGTTGTATTTGATAAATTATATGTGTATACTATTTATTATGATGTAATGTAAGCATACTTAAAGAATTTTGGAAACAACATGTGAAAATAATGTAAAATTGATGAAGATTGAATATTGCAAACTTAGTTGTATTTGATGAAGTTATATGTATATACTAATGACGTAACGTAAGCATAATAAAAGAATAATGTAAACAAAACTTGAAAATAACATAAAAATGAATCAAAATTTAATACTGTCACCTTAGTTATATTTGACGAAATTGTCTGTATAAATTATTGTGACGTAATGGAAGCATACTGAATGAATATTGGTAACAATACTTGAAAATAATGTAAAATAATGCTATAATAAAGTTTTTAATTAACTGTGTACCGTGTCTGTTTTTTTTTTTTTTTTTTTTCTAAGTTGTTATTATTATTATTATTATTTTTTTTTTTTTGAATCTTTGTGAACTTTACTAATATGATAAAAGAAAAAAGAAATAAAAAGTAACTTTATAAATTTTATTAAAAGGATGGGAAAAAATAATAATGAAAATTGATTTATAAAAATGAAAGAAGAAGAAATAATGAAAACTGTTGCAGAAAAATTTTTAGATAGAGAGAAAATCTATTAGAACTGAAAAATAATTTTATGATTCCATTTAAATATTTCAAACTCTATAATAGATTATAAGTTTTAAAAAATTATTATTTCGTACAAAGTTTCAAAAAATTATTATTTCGTATGAAGCAGTATCAAAATCTTTAATTTTTTTATTCCATACTAGATTATTTATCATTATAAAACCTTTTTAATATTCATTATCGTCTTTGACAATTCAAAAATCCACTAATGAGAACACTAAACATTGTTTAACCATACGACATACGCCCCCACGCTGTTACTTCCCCCTCATCGTACTTCCTACCGCCTGAGGCCGCAACGCCGCATCGCACAGGTGTTTCAGAACTCTCTTTATACCCCTGCTAATTATGCTAGACTGCGCGTAATAATAATAATAATAATAAAACAGTACACTTTTAACACATTGCTTGCATTACACTTAAAAATACATTTCTTAAGGAAAACGAGACCGCCTTTAGATGCTCTTCTAAAACAGTACTTTGCTTTAAAAAGAACTTTATGTATTCTTGTTTAGCACTTTATGTGCTGCCTGCGTATATATATATATATATACCAGTGGCATTTAACGCATCGATTACTGAGGATAAAGTTTAAATGATTTAATCCCGAATGCGTCAAATCTTTTCGTTAAATAATATAACGAATTATAGGAACGCCAAAAAGATCTTACTTTCCGAAATAGAAAAATATCCTGACGACAATATGGTAATTCTTTAACGTGCAGCGCCCTCGCAACGAGGACATAATTACTAATTCCCAACTTCAAAATTTCAACCCGGAATTTCAAGCAATATTTTACTTTTATAACTCAGCGGGGAAATATTATTTATTATTTATATTTATTTTTTAATTTATTTGTAAATTCTAGTAGCTTTCCATGTAAAATGAGCGTGATTACTATGCCCTTTAATGGATTGAATAACAAAATTGGAAGTAATATTTATTTCCATAAATATAAAAATATACTTTTATAAATTGCAAAAATCATAGTCCTCATAAGAATATGTTTTTTCTTAATAATATTTGCTCTTCCTTCACAATGGCTTTTAGACACAAAAATGGATTTATCTTATAACCATGTTTCCATTATTTCCATTTCAACAGATACAGCATAATTTAAATATGCAACAATTTTCAGTTATTCATTTTGTAGTAATCAGAGGTCCATGAAATACTTAGATACTTGAATGCAGAACAAAAACGTTTATTAAAGATGAGAAACATGATGAAATTACGATACACATACACGAAATTAAGAAAAATTATAAGTAAATAAAGTAGATATAAATTCCATACATTTTTGTTTTGCGTATCACATAGATTACGGCCACACAGGCTAGCGCACAGAGCTACATTTTCTTTTCATCTGGTGCTCGCAGTCGGAGCGCATTCGCAGTCGGAGCGTTCTCTTTCACACGCATGCGCAGTTAACAAGTTGCATCTGCTTCAAAATGGATCGTTCGCTACTTCCAACACATTTTATATTAAATCATTTGTATAATTGTGCAAAATCAATTAATGATCTGCATACTAAAACAACTAAACACAATGCTAGCAAAAAAAAAAAAGACTTTTTTTTTTTTTTTTTTTTTTTTTTTTTTTTTGTACATGTAAAACACATAAACCTCAATCTAACTAAATATTAATTAAATTAGAAACTAGGATTTTTTTAAAGATTATATCCTGTGATATTTTTAAAGGAGGGATAAAATATCGGATAAAAAATCAGAGTGAATCATTGGCGGAAGAAAAACATGTGTTCCGATTTATTTAAATGACACCATTGTTTCCTAAAATCTTTTAAATGAAATTCACTTTGTAACAGTTCTAAGACTTTTCACCCAATTCAATTTTCCATTTGATGCATGGATATATTTCTTAAAGTAATCGATTTATAAAATTAGACAAATTAATATCAGCGAGTATTAGTAATCTAAGAAAGAACAGAAAGAAGAAAAAAAAACTTTCAAATTAAGATTCTGATTCTTTTCAATATTGGTCTTAATTTGTAGGATAGATAAAAGTAAAGGATGGAAATACAATAAAATATCCGCTTCAAAATTAGAATAAAAGGCACTATTTTCATTCAATGATCAATAATATTCATTAATAAGTAGAGACTGACACACACTTAAATCGTTTTTTGTTAGATTAGTGCAAAAAGATTTGCGAATAACCTTTAAACTGACTCTTTCGTAGTTATAAATACTTAGTGTATACTTATAATACTTAATAATATAATTATAGTATATATATATATATATATATATGTATGTATATTATATAATATAATGTATTAAAATACTTATAATACTTTTAAGTACCTAAAATACTTTCGTAGTTATAAATATAAATTAAATAAATTACCTGGAAATTCTTATTTTGTAGATCAAACATATATAATATAAAATAAGGAATAAGCCGAAATTTTTTGAATGTTTTTCGCGAAAACATTTTAATTCAATTTAGAAATATAACCAAATTGGAGATCTATGTTGTTACTTTTTTTTTTTTAATCTGGATTCTTCTTGTACTTTCAGGAATGGCCATAAAAAGTCCAATAAAGAATTTCCTTTTGTCCACAATTCTTAAATTATGATTTAAAAATGAGGTTTTAAATAAGTTTTATCAATAGGCACTCTTTTATTAGCACATTTAAATTATATATATTAAAAATCTAAATGAATGAAAGCAAAGTTTGATGTAAGTTTCTTTAAATCTGCATTATTATTTTTTATCTGTCTCTATACTTTTAGAAATTAATATGAAAAGCGCGTTTTGACACTTTGAGACATTATAAATAAATAAATGAGACACTGTATAAAATTTTACTAACTTTCCTCAAGAACGTTGCGTAAATGCCACCAATATGCGTGTGGAAAGAGTTTTTGAATACATTGTTCTTTTGAGCAACTTTACACATCTAGTTTGAGAAACATTACAAGAAAAGGAGAAATCGGGAGAAACAAATTATAGGACTTCCAGAGGATGACATCTGCTAAAAAGCTGACCAATGGACAATATTCCTCCTTTGGGTTCGAGACTATAGGAAATCAGCTCTTTTTGGAAAACAATCCTCAACTCTACCATAGCAAAGCATTGTGGCCTGCAAATTTTATCTTGCAATATTATTTATAAGAGTTACCAGATTATATGAAATTGAAGTAAGAGTGATAGAGTGATACCTTTGTTTTGTTTTTAATCCAGTTTTTGTAATACACTTTAATATTAATCAACATATGTAATGTTAAAAGTTTCCATGTGAACTGTGGCGATGTTAACAAATTTAAATAGATGTTCCATTTAATAAATTATTTTATTAAAGTGATTGAAATTCTAATTATTTAAGCTTTGATGTCTATATCCAATGTAATCAATGACATCTTTTTTCTATTTATTAATTTATAATGTGATTTGTTTGTAATCTAAAATTTTGTTCGCAATAGGCTTCGCTATTTTCGTTTTAAACATTGACATTAGTTTCATGAGTCATAAGTGATGATTGATTTACATTTTACGCATTTTTTGACGCATTTAATTTTTATTTTCTTTTATTCATTATATATATATATGTGTGTGTGTGTGTGTATAAAATGTTCTGCAACTTTACTATATGAAATAATCTTAACTTTACCATTCGATTCAGTTGTTTACATTTCTCTTTTGTTCTTGTTTGAACAGATATCTGATTATTAAGTTTCACTGGAGAAATATTTAGACTGGGAAATGTTATGCGTAACAATAAAACGGCATATTGAATTAAGGGAGGCATACTATTGTAACAATCGCAGCTATCGTAGCTCACAAGTCGGATCATACACTCCGCAGCAAAAGTATTCGAGCACTAGCAATAATCCCTGTCTGCAAAAAGCACACTTAATACTGCTTTGTTAAATAAATCCTTGTCGAATCATTTTCTTAGACAGAAAAAGAACATGACTCAACAAGGATTTATTTAACAAAGCAGCATTAAGTGTACCTTTTTAAGACGGGGATTATTGCTATTGCTCGGATACTTTTGCTGCGGAGTGTACCATCCGACTTATGAGCTACGATAGCTGCGATTGTTACAATAGTATGCCTCACCTAATTTGTTTACAAAACATCGGCCACGTGTTAGGCGATTTTACCTACTGTGACGTCACACGAATATTGTCCATTCGGTTGCATTACTTCTCATCTGACGTCATTGCCTAGCGGAAGCAAAAGTGAGCGAAATCGAGATCGACCCATCTCTGCTAGCAACAGCAAAATTGAAGTACACATATTAGAAATTGGAAATGGTTTAAACATAGGTAAGTATGAATGAGATCTTAACCCATCCTTAATTAAATCATTCATATTTTCTAAAATTCTTCTAAGGATTATTTCTCGAACTTCTAAATATATAATGAAAATAAATATGAATAGAATTCTTCGTGAGAAGGTATTTAAATTTTAAAGAAAAAGATACGTACATAATGATTTTTGAAATACTAGTAACTCTACAATAAATTTTCTAAGAATTTTGTATACAGTTCTGACGTACACCATAATAAAATAATTTATATGATGCACACTGTTATATATTTATATTAAAGCAAATTTTAGTTACAAAATCTATAAAATTCAGGCTCTTAAGTTTTTTTAACAAACTTTTCAAAAAAGGTAAAATTTTTATTGATTCCATAATCAAATGAAATTATTTGTACAAGGAATTCACACGCAAAATGAGAAAATTAGGTAAAAGAAACGCCATTTCTCTTATTCTTGAAAAAATAAGAGCATTAAACTTTAAATAAAATTTAACCCCCCCCCCCCAAATATATATGTATGTATATATATATATATATCGAGAATGTTAACAAAATGTTATTTTATAAGCAGCTGTTAAAAGTACCCAATACATAACATATTAAACCCCATTTTCAAGCTACATCCAACCTTACTGCTCAAAGTATGTAGTTGTGCATTAAAGTTGTGTGGTGTGTATATGTATAGTATTCATATACAGAGAAATAATTTCGTAAAATAAGATAACATGAACAAGAACACATATTTAAATTGATAAAATAATCTCTCTTTTCTTTAATAAATTCGTTAATATTGAATTTTTAGTTAGACAACTAAAAAAGCAAAGCTTTGAAAATATGAAATTTATTTAAAAAGAAATTATGTATACTGAAATTAATAAAATAAATTATTTGTTTTATTATATTAAAGTCACCATCATTAAAATAGCAGGTTTACAAATGCAGAAAAATTACTTTTCTGTAATAAAATTTTGCAAGTATAGAAAGAAAAAGAGGCACATTCTGTTAAAAATTTCTCTTTTAAAAATGACAAAGACAGCAATATTAAACTACTTAAAACTGATTTAAATGTAAATGAATATTCTGCTTTCATGCAAAAAAGTTATAAAAAATATGAAATGTTGAGGTTTTTTTTTTCTTCTTCTTTTTAAAGAGAAATCTAATGTCAAACACAAGTGCAGCATAAAAGCTATGATGTACGAGCAGGTACATTGTAGCTTTTACCTGTTACCATTTGATAAAAGGCGGTGCTATGTTATTTTGACTGCAGATTAAATAAAAATATGAAAATTATCATAATATTAGGAAGAAATTATTGGAGGGATTTGACATTTGAACACACATAACTTTATAGAATTGACACCAGCGAGCATTAAAATTGAAATACTATATGCGTAAATTGCTTAAAAAAATATATATGTAAGATTTTTCAAACAAGGATCATTCTATGTCAATTTGTCAACCAGGCCCCAACACCCACCATCAAAGATTTTTATAGAACTTCATAGAATTGTCTTTTTTATGTTTATACATAACCGTCTAACTTTTTTTTCTTTCTATCTTTCAAATTTTAAAGTTACAGACTTTCAAAATATTGTGATTTTGCATCATTTGGTATTTTTAAGATGCTCATTATGAGTTGATATTTTTTATTAAAAATTTTCTAATGCTAAAAATTTTAAAAATTATTACATAAAAAGCTAGAATTTCTAGAATTTCAGAAAAAAAATATTGTAACAGACTACGTTTATACTAACTTATTAAAATAAATAAATAAATAAATAATACAATTTTTTTTTTCTTTAATGAAGATTTAAATTAAATTCTTGGTTTATTTTTTAAAAATAATCGTAAATAAATGCTTTAACATATCCAATGAAATAATATATTTTTACTAATTCTATTCCCTCCCTTCCCATTTAAAAAAAATCACTGTCGTGCTTTTAAATTTTTCACCTATTTAAAAAACTGAACTACGTATTATTAATTAAAATAAAAAATTTAAATGTAAAGTAAATTATAAATATAACTTTTAATTCACAAAAATATATATGTATGGCACTTTCAGGAATTTAGTTTATACTTTTGAAGATTGTAGGAGAATAAAATACGTGATGAGTTGTTTTAAGTTGCCACAATATTTTATTGAGTAACCAAGTGTTGAGTAGATATTTCCAGATATGCGGTACAGAGTTAAAACGTCTTAAAAATTAATGCCCCCACCAGTGGCTGTGTGATTCTCTGCTAAAAGCTTGTTGGCAGGAAATATCTGGTTCATTTCCAGGTTAGCGTTTATCGACGTAGTCGTTCGAAGTTTTCCGTGGTTTTCTCCAAAAATCGCGTAAATACAGGTTAGGATCATTAGAAAGACCCTCGCGTTGAGCACACCACCTGAGGCCTAGGACCTTTGGGAAGTCAATCAGTATTAACCTCCTCCTCACAAAAATAAACAAATAAAACCCTCTATTATTATTATTATTATTATTATTATTATTAAAATAAATTGTTAATACTACTTTTAATTATATATTTTGCATTTTCAGATGACAGAAAAACTGATGACAGACTCTGAAAATTCCAATGGGCACAAAACATTAATGTGAGATCAAAACTTAATGTAAATGAATTATTGTTTCAGTTAAGTTCTTCAATACGGACAACCCTACACTTTAACAACGTAACCAAGTTTCTAAAGTTTTGGTTGACAGAGATGAGCGTTAAAATTATTTTCAAGCATTAATTCATGACATAACTAATTACGTATCTATTGCTTAATTGCATTTGTTACTTTTGTTTATCTTTTTGGGTGTTTAATAATTTGTGAAAAAGCCTCATTTATATTTTAATGCAGAAGAAAAGTATTTTCTTAATATTCAATGTTACTGGATCTTCTTTCAATAAAAATTTAGAAAGTTTTAGAATCTCGTGTACTCATTTTGACATTGAAAGTATACATTTTTAATTTACATATTTAATTTGCATCAAACATTCAATAAAGTTTGAAAACAAAATGAATCTTATTAGTTTAATTTCTTTGTAGCTTTATTTATTGAATTTCATGGTCATTTCTCCTCAACTTAAAAGAGGTCATCTGCCATTTTAATTTCAAATTATGTTTACCACATTTTGTTCTCAATATATAATTATTTTTTCCACAAAATATGATGAGCATATGTCTAAGAATTTTAAATATGCATTATTATTTCTCATATTTGTGTTCTAAGAATTTCGAAAACTACGAACATCTATCCTAGACTTACCTTATATATATATATATATATATATATACATATATAGTACAATTTGGTAACGTTTCCGAAAAATGCAATGTCGACTGTTTAATGAGCTTAGCTACAAGAATTTTGTAAAGTTGTACGAAGCTGATAGAAATCTATATACATCTGCTAAACTGCATAAATCAGAAAAAGTTGTTTATTTAAAATCCAGTTTTCATGGTATCTCAGTCATTTGTTAACCACCATAATGCTAAACTCACTGAGTACAACTAGTGTTGTGTGTTTATGATTGTTTAAGATTAAAATTGCCACCACAGAGACAAGCTCTTATTCAGGACTAAATAAACTGTTAAATAATAAATTGCTGCTATTTTTAACAAATTTCTTCAAAGAAACTGTAAAAATAATGCATCAATCAACATTCGATACCTTTCAGTATGTTTCAGAATAAAACTAACAACTATATTGTTATTTTTATCAAAAACTGTTAAATCTTCAAATCTATAATTAAAAAATAATAATAAATCCCACAACGTCTTTTGCCCTACATTTGATATTCTATAAAGGCAGATTACGTATTAATGTGTAAGATAAGAAGTACTATATATGAACATGCTTTGAAAACTGTTCAAAGTAGTTTTAGAGACAGTTTTATTTGACAAGTATTTCTGTGTGAGGAAGGAAAGGGGATATACTGCTCCCCTAATCCCTTTCCGTTATTACTTACAAACTTTGAATAAACACCATAAAATGCAATAAACTCGCAACAATTGTTTCGGGCCGAAAAACACACGACCCTTCATCAGGCGAACAAAAAGCACGAGTGCTGCAGTCAAAGCGGCAACGCACAAAATCGTTTAAAATGAAAAGAAAAAGTTTATAAAGTAGAAAGTAAATATAGCTACTGGTGTGAGTAGAATTGTACGAAAAAACAAGAAAATAAATAAATGAGTGAGATTAAACATATAACAATCTAAGGATAACAAAATTAAACTAAAATCTAAGTTACGTGAGTAATTTCCAAGCATCAGAGAAGAAAGGAGTGGAAGAAATATCATTAACAAGATTTTTCGAATTTTTAAACATGTAAAATGCTTCATGAATATCCAAATGGGAGGAATAGACAGGAGATGAAATTATGTTAGTTTTGGAAAAATCAAAACGATGACCTTGAGACCAGCAGTGGGAAGCAATAGAAGATTTGTTAATCTCTTCATTACGAACATTCCGACGGTGCTCATTTATTCTGTATTTCAAACGCCTCCTAGTTTGACCAATATAACCTAAGTTGCAGGACGAACACGGAATTAAATAAATTCCAGAACGGTTTTCGGTGGGAATGGGATCCTTAAGAGAAGATAATTTAATTTTATTGACAGGTTTGTAAATAACTTTGAAACCAAACGGTGAAAGAATTTTAGAGATTTTAAAAGAGAGTGAAGAATAAAACGGCAAAACAACTGGGATGAGACAGTGATCGTTTAATTTGGGAGCAGAACGTTTAGGATTCTTAAATTTATATAGAGCTTTATCGATGATAGATGGGTTATAGCCACGAGAGAGAGCAAGAGATTTTAAATAATTAATTTCTTTCGAAAGATTAGACGGGTCAGAACAAATATGTAAGGCACGGTAAACATAAGTGTAAAAAGCAGACATTTTTTGTTGAGGGGTTTGTTGTTTTATTCTTTGTTGTTTTTGCCGTTGTTTTATTGTTTTATTTTTTTGTTGTTTTTGCCGTTTTATTCTTCACTCTCTTTTAAAATCTCTAAAATTCTTTCACCGTTTGGTTTCAAAGTTATTTACAAACCTGTCAATAAAATTAAATTATCTTCTCTTAAGGATCCCATTCCCACCGAAAACCGTTCTGGAATTTATTTAATTCCGTGTTCGTCCTGCAACTTAGGTTATATTGGTCAAACTAGGAGGCGTTTGAAATACAGAATAAATGAGCACCGTCGGAATGTTCGTAATGAAGAGATTAACAAATCTTCTATTGCTTCCCACTGCTGGTCTCAAGGTCATCGTTTTGATTTTTCCAAAACTAACATAATTTCATCTCCTGTCTATTCCTCCCATTTGGATATTCATGAAGCATTTTACATATTTAAAAATTCGAAAAATCTTGTTAATGATATTTCTTCCACCCCTTTCTTCTCTGATGCTTGGAAATTACTCACGTAACTTAGATTTTAGTTTAATTTTGTTATCCTTAGATTGTTATATGTTTAATCTCACTCATTTATTTATTTTCTTGTTTTTTCGTACAATTCTACTCACACCAGTAGCTATATTTACTTTCTACTTTATAAACTTTTTCTTTTCATTTTAAACGATTTTGTGCGTTGCCGCTTTGACTGCAGCACTCGTGCTTTTTGTTCGCCTGATGAAGGGTCGTGTGTTTTTCGACCCGAAACAATTGTTGCGAGTTTATTGCATTTTATGGTGTTTATTCAAAGTTTGTAAGTAATAATTTTTACAACGCCAGTTTTGTGATGCTTCTTTATCCCTTTCCGTTATAACATCTGTATAAAAAATAATAATAATAATAATAAAAATAAGGCTATATTTAATTTAACAGTTTATTCCAAATATTTCAGACAACTGTCTGACACACTATATTTTGAAACTTGCTGATATTGGTCAAATATTTCAAGTAGTATCCTCATTTGATCTTGAAAATATCAAATTTTATTTTCCTATAATTATTTAGTTAAATTAAGTTTTATGCTAATAAAAGACATATACACATATCAAACGCTAAAAACTTCGATTTCGTATTCAGGGGTCTTTAAAACGCGCAATTAAAGCAAAAATTGGACTTGAAACAATATTTTGTTAAACATATACGTATAAGAAAATAATTATGGTTCTCTTAAGGGGACTCTCTACCTATCGTCTTCGAAAGCCGAAGCCAACGTTATTTTATAGGAAAATTTGCCCCATTATAATTCATTAACTAATACATATTTTTAAATTCCGTTTTCACTTTACGAAAATTCACAACTATTAAACAATTTATCGCTTTCTAAAAATTGATTTTTTTTTTTTATTTTTAAGATTTCATTTTTAAGCTCAAAAATGAAAAATTTCCCATTGTGATAATTCACATTTTAGAACTTCAAAATAAAATACTAAAAATTAGAAATTTAATTTTTAGAGAGTGTTAAATTGTTTAATAGTTGTGAAGTTTCTGAATGTCAAAACGGAATTTAAAAATATAGATAAGTTAATCAGTTATAATGGGGCGAAATAATCCATAGGCTCTGGCTTCTGGGGACGATAAGTGGAGAGGCCTCGGATTTGTCAGAATTTAGTAAATCACTTCCATCAATTATATTCAATAGAAAAATGCTTAGGCTTAATTTTGCGTAGCCCTGTACATTATATATAAATTATATACACACTACATAGTGTACGTTTAATTTAAAAAAATATGAAAAACCCATAACACAATTTGAAATGCACTTCCAGCAATTTCCTAGAACAGCCTTAGTACATCTGAAGTCTTTCACTTGGCCCTGTTATCATATCAAACTCTATACGGAGTATGCTTTCATGAATATAAAAAATATATATACATGTAATTTTGTTTAGTGCAGTTTAAAGATGCTAAACTGTTCCTACTAGAAATCCATAGATGTAATAGACCCATAGATACTTACCCATAGACGTAACGTATTTGAATCTTTGGCGTTCCGGTACTCGAACGTTTCGTTCGATTTTAATAAAATATTTCAGTTAGCATCTCCATATGACAGAAATTTAGAATATCCAGTTTGTGCTTTATGCTCACATTTGTTTTAAAGATATATCGATGCATGTAGACAGACGCACAGACCAACATATAAAAAATATCCATTTTGGATTCAGGGGACATCAAAACATTGAAATATACAAAAATCTCAATTATGAAAATTTTACACTAAACGTAATAATTTTTCTACCATACATGGATAAGAAAAAGTGAAAAGACAACTAAAATAAATTTGATAACTGTTAAAATAAGTGAATGGAATATTTTCACAATCGATTCCTATTTTAGATGCCAGAGAATTATAATGAAAATAAACAGGTTAAAATTTGGTTATTTTAATGGAATAGTTGTTGCTAATTGCTTTAAAAAAAAAAAAAAGTAAAAAAACTCATCTTTGGTTGAAAAAAATGCATAAAAAATGAATAGGTTTTAAATATAATCAAGGCAAAAAACCATAAAATAAAATCTATCGAAATTCCCTTTAAAAGACATAACACGGTGGGGGAAAAAAAGAAAAAAAAAAAAGGAGAAAATGCAGTGTTGAATATCCAGGTTATTCTTTATGTATTTTCTAAAACGTGTTTATTTTTCATTCACCACCGTTTCTGTTAACAGAACAGCCTTCCATGAAGATGGTAAAAAAAAAGAAAAAAAAAAAAAAACGAACTGCGAAGTTCAGTTTATATAATGTAATGATAGTTCGTAGTATATTCATAGAATAACAGTTTTCTTTGAGAGCATTTTTGGAAACGAATCGAAGGCAGAAGACTATTTTTTGCCTTTTTGATAACAAGATGGTCATTAAATAGATTGTAAAAAGAATGCAAACTGATTTGGTTGACAGAGCGAATAATTTGTTGTTTTAATCCTATTCCATGACAAGGCAGAATAGTTTCTTGGGAAAAAAAAAAGTTCTATTTAGGAATTTTTTTTTTTTTTTTTTTTTTTTGGTAAAATGACTAACCAGCCGGTCATTGTACTGATTCTTGGGAAAATGGTGTTTGTGAAACTTTCTTTTATATTTAATAGATTAAAGCATTGATTTCATAATTGACTTTCGGTTTTTGATGGATTTTCACTTTTTTGAGAGATTCAGAATACAATCTGACCACTTTTAGAAAATGTCTGTTAGTGAGTTTATGACAAAACTTATGTAGATACTTTTGTAGATAAAAAAAAAAAAAAAAAAAAAAAAAAAAAATGCTCAAGTAATTCTCACTGCCTTTTGAACCTATTATTGAAAATGTAAATGATAAAATAGCGGGAATGCGTTAAATGTCACATCGGTAAGCCTTTTTCCAATAACCAGAAAAAGATGGAGGTCTAAACTTAAAATGAAGAAATAGTTGTTACTATATTTAAAATTTAATTTCTAGAAAATTGAGTTATACAATTTTTAAATATTGTATTCTTACAAAATATGAATAAAAAAATGTTCGTCTTGAGAACTATACCGAATTTTCAAACAGATATTTTGGCGGGGAAGTAAGTTGCTAATTCAGAGTACATGTCTTTTATAAAAGAGAATTGCATAAATTTAGCTAACAAGTTGCGTGTTTTGCCGATCCATCAAAAATTTCTGAATACGTCTTTAAATGAAGATATTTATTTTGTGTTTTGAAAAAATATCTTAATAACAAATACGAAAAAAAAAAAAAAAAAAAAGAAGGAGAACAGAATATAATAAAAATTTAATTATAATCGTAATAATAGACTTTTAAATGTTTGGTACATAAGAATTTTATTTATTTATTTTATTTTTGTTATATATAGTTAATAATCAAACACATTTGGTTACTTCTGATTGGTGGAATTATTGATTATTCGGTTGCAAATATCTTTGATTTTATATTTAGACTTTTAGTTTGAGTCCATTATTACTTTTTTCTGAAAGCGATTTTTCAAAATATTAAACATGAACTTATGTTATTATGATATTCTGTAAGATCTACAAGCAAATACATTGAAGAACTCCTTGTTATTTGTTTGTATTTAAACCAAATACATACTAAATATCAATCTAAAATATAAGAGATAATAGATTTATGCCAATTTTTAGCTTCATAATTTAAATATTTTAAAGGTAATAAAAATAGTTTGAAAACTGTGGTGTAAAATCAAAAATTTGTTCAATGTCACCCCCAACATTTTATAATTAGATTAGCATCTTACCATATTAGTTCAAATTTAATCCTAGTACTTCAGAAATACCAGTGTTCCATTTCCATTGTTAAGCTTATGTTAATGGATACTGAGCAAACAAGGATCTGCTATATTAGCAGTGTAGCTTAACAGTATGTTTATTTCGATATGAACAATATTGGCTCCATTTTATGCTAAAACTTTGCATGAAATATACTAATATTGGTTTGCTGAAACAACATTCTATTTTAAAGATCATACATTTGAGCATCGTAAACAAGATGTTTCTTCCATGTTTTGAAAACAGGATAAAAAAAAAAACGTACCATGGCAACAAAAAACACATTTAGAAGGACATTTTCACCCGTGCCATTTTTTTACCTGTGCCCTTTTTTGAATTATTAATCAAATATAAAGGTGGCACACTTACACAATATATAAAAAAAAGAAGTCGGATAATACATAATTGAAATTAATATATGTATATATATATATATATATATGTGTGTGTGTGTGTGTGTGTGTGTTTATATGATTTTTGGTGGTTATATTAAAATTAGAGTGATATATGACTGACGGAATGCAGCAAATTTGTACTCTATGATTGTGAAAAATCTTATGATCCTAATTTCTCAATTAAAATTTTTAAATATTCTTTGAGAATCACAAAGAAAGAATAAATATCTTCTTGAATAACCTGAAAAGTGATAATGTTAGTTTTTGCAATTATTTTATTACTAATTCAATTAATCGTAAAAATTGTTGATTAACACTCTGACTGCTTATCTCGCGATTACCATAGACATAGTAAATGTAGCATAATTTACTAATCCCGCAATGTCTGGGGGATTCGACAGCATGCAAAACCCTTTATTAAACAAAAATGGCTTCATGTAGCGCCTAGTGCCATTTAGCATAATTGCCAATATACATAAAGTATTCCGTAACCCACATACACACATATATAAATTATTAATTTACATCAATTTAGAAAAAAATTCGATCTGAAATTTCAAAAATGTTTTATTATGTTATTATTGCTAATAAAGCGTAAGAAATAGCTTAAATTTTAATAATTCAGGAAACTAACTTAAATTTTAATAACTGAGTAAACTGTTTTGAAATGTGATAATGGAACTACTCATTTCACAGACTTTGATGATTTTATTTTAAAGATTTTTTTTTATTTGAAGATTTATGAAATTCATTATTATATGATTATTATTGTGATTATTATCAAAAGTTTCGTAATAAGTTTTGTTTAAATAAAGAATTCTTTTAATTTAATATTGTTAAATTTTATAATTTGAACATAATTATCCAATAGTTATTTGAGTGTTCTTGTGGGAAGCAGAGGATTGTTATTAAATTTTATGACTTAAAATTAATAATGTTGTAATAAATTTAATTTATTAAAAAATGAAATTAAAAAAATTAACTTGTTAAGACATTGGATTATTATATTTTTCATCAAATGCACTATATTTTTAGATGGAAAGGAACGTTACTGGTTACTGATGGTAATACAGTCAGTAGTAAAATTATTCAAGCGCTAGCAATAATTCCTATATAAAAAGAGTGCACTTAATACTGTTAAATAAGCCCTTGTCGAACCATGTTCTTAGGCTGACTAAGAACATGATTCGACAAGGATTTATTTAACAAAGTAGTATTAAGTGCACTTTTTTTTACACAGGAATTATTGCTAGTGCTCGAATAATTTTGGTGCCGATTGTAGTTGGAAATACGTTTATAATTGTTTTATGTAATGTTTGCAAAATTTGTAAGTTAGATAAAGGCCTCGTCGAAAAAAAATATATATAATATTGTTTATGTATAATTGTCTTTTGTTGTATGTTATTTGTTAGTGTGTTATGTGCCTTTTATATAGTTTATAATTCGTTGGTAAGAATTTGATTACATCACCGTCTTTGAAACGTTTTAGCTTAAAATATTTTTTTACTTACAAATATTTTTTTACTTATAAATATTTTTTTTTATTTATACTATATTTTTCCTATTTCTCAGTTATTAGCAGATGAGCAGTCTAACAAACAAGAAAAATATGAATCTGTAAAATTTCTGTTGCAACCTAACATTTTAAAAATCAGACAGAGTGGTCGAAATCTTACGATGGAGTATGAATTTTGTACCACTGCAGTTCTTGGGCCAAAGTATGACTCTGAAAAATTGCCCCGTTTTATCAAAATATTCAAAAAACGATTTCGGAAGAAAAAATGTGTAGAGTTGGGGCACGTTGTTGTAGCACTCGTGACTGATAGGTCTCATGCTTACGTCTGGATACAATGGAAGGTGTGAAAAAACCCTTAAAAAATACCCAATTCATACATTTTAAGAATTATAAATAATTTAGTCTCTTTATAGTTTGCAAATAAGTCACTAATAACAACAAAAAAAAAAAAAAAATCTAAATTATCTATTTAAGAAGTTAATTAATAGATAATAAGAAATTTTGAAATCAGATCTTCCAAGTTATATTCAAAAAACTAAATAAATAAATAAATAAGTAAGTAAATAAATATAAAATATCATTTACAACATTGAAGCGAGAAGCATACAATTATAAATAATTAAAGTAAACCTTAATTTCTACTTCTCGTGTACGCCTCGTGTATGTTTAAAGCGTACACGAGGAGTAGAAGTAAGGTTTACTTTAATTATTTAAAAAAAAAAAAGAAAAAAAAAAGTTAAAAAGAACTAACAATTCTTAAGAAATATAACACAGATCTATAATAAGATAAAAATAATGTACTTAAATGAAAGCAAAGAGATTTTTATGTGCATTTATTTCTAAAGTGTCGCTTTTCTCCCTAAATAAAATAATCTTAAAGAGGATAGTAGTCACACGGACAGTAATGACAATATTAATAAAACTGCTTCTGTCAGTGTGGTAGGTTCGGATGAGTAAGACGAATATATAATATTTTGAAATAAGCAAGTATATGTTATACCATGAGATAATAATAGTTAACTATATTAAATAATAAGATACATTTTTATACGGAACAGTAATAACAAGTAATAAACATATTCTTACTTTCCATTCCCTTATCAGCTTGTAACTAATTTTCAAATCCAGAAAACAATACCTTATACTTTTTACAGTAACCAAAATGCACTG
This sequence comes from Salticus scenicus, assembly GCA_963930645.1. Taxonomy (NCBI): domain Eukaryota; kingdom Metazoa; phylum Arthropoda; class Arachnida; order Araneae; family Salticidae; genus Salticus; species Salticus scenicus. The sequence goes on from OZ005651.1 coordinate 88,021,216, forward strand.
TAAAAAAATTCTGTTAAAACAGAAAAGATCTATAACATTCCTACAAAAAATTTCTATTTTCTAAAACTGCAGAAATTTTCTACAAAATTACATCTCACTCTGTCAAAAGATAAATATTTTTCTGCAACCAGATAAAATCGGCAACCATTCATGCAGATTTTAATTGTTGGGTACATATATCGCCTGTTTTGAATACAGAAAAATTGGTATCCAAGCAAGATTGTGAAGGGCTAATTAACAGCATAAAATGCAGTTCCGTGACTAAACGGTTACATCGTAGTCTACTGTGCGGTGGATCCTGGTACGATTATGGCAAGACGGACTAGGAAATTTTATTTAATGCGAGTATTTTTGCAGTTTGCCCTACAAAAAAAGTTTGTTGTGAACAAATATTTTCTTTAATGTTCTATTATGGGAAATATCTATCAAAGTGTTTCTTTCATGGCATACGGATATTTTTTGGCAATTTTGCTGCCAGCAATTTTCTGTATATTACTGGTTCCATTTACCAAATGCAGCTGTTTTTAAAATTTTATCTGGTCACCTACTCTTCGTATGGGTGGTTTCATACAAGAGAACAGCCTTGACATAAAAACTGTGGAGCATGTGTTCTATGACCCAAAACTAATATAAAACTGTTATTTTTATTTACAATAAATAACTTATCTTTATTTTATACTTTAGAATACAAATATTCATTTTATGTAGTAAAATTTTTAAAAATAGATTTTCATTGTGTTTAAAATTCTTCCAGAAGATCAGTGAATGTGGCAAAGGACATAGGACAGAACTGACAATTTAACACTTTCATTCCCATTTTTTTCATCTATAAAACAATAAATCTTATATTTAGTCATAAATTTATTTAAAGGGTAATATATATAAATATTTTTTTAAAATAGGAGTAATAGCATAGTACGAATTAATATAGCTAACAAAGCAACTGAGAGGTGTTTATTTGTGTTTAATATAACCACTGATGCCATTTAAAATCATATCTTTTCAATAAATAAAAATATCAAAATTTTGGAATAAATACATATTACAATTAATTAAAATACAAATTATAAACATTAAAAATAAAATAAAAAATATTTCAAGCAGTTAATTTATTTAAATTGCCCAAAACAGGAAACTGATTCCGATATTATTATCAGAATAGAGTAAAATATACTTTCATTTATCAAAAAGGATAGTGAAATCCTCTAAAATGTATATTTTTTTGGTGGGAAAATGTATATAGATTTTAATCAGCAATTTTAATCAAATCATTTTGAATCAGCGGGAGAGTTAGATGGTAAGAAATAAAATATGAAATGCTATGATTTCATTTTTTCTATTGGCCTCACGGGGAATGAAAGGGTTAAACATTAAAAATTTTATTGAAATAAAATTTGCAGTAATTTTATTGAAAATTTAGCTGGAAAATATAGAAAGACACAACAAAATACATTTGCATACAAAAAACTTTATAAATGACAAAATCTAATATGTGAATCTGAAGGTACTCAAATTACACTGGTAATGGTGAATCAACCATATATGTTTACATGTAAAGGAAAGGTTTGTTTGATCATATTATCTTATTATGGCTTTTAGTTGTCCCTTAATTAAATACCAGTTTCTTTATATAGTGAACTTCACTTTATGATTTGTAGCGCATTTCTTTGATTGAATAATAATGTAAATGGTTGTATTCAGTTAAGGGACCGCTAAAATCCTACCTTCTTAAAAAAGAAGGACTTTTTTTTTTATTCTAAAAGACAAGATTTTCCGGAAGATTTACTGTATATATTTGTAATTTTAAACAAACGCATCTGCGATAAATTATTAAATAAAAAGCGATAACAGTTAATATTGTAGATAAATACTAGTAACAACTATTTATATGAAGTATTTAACGAATTGAATTTTATAACGAAGTTTAGACTAAGTTCTTTTAAGAGAACATTCAAAATTATTTATGTATTATTTGCTGCTCTAGTTATGCATATAATATTTAGAATAAATGTTTTGTTTTATATTACTAAAATGTATTTGTATAAACAAGTAATATACATGATATCACATGAGTATATTAACACAAGCAGAAAACTTATGTTTCTTAACGTAATGAGTTTAAACTATTAAATGTTCCATTTAAATTGAGTCCGAAAAGAGCTTTTGATAAACAAGTTTAACTTTTAGACAATAATAAAACTTTTTTTTTTCTTTTCCAGAAGAAGAAATACGTTCCAATTTAATACATACTTAATATGTATAGAACTCAGTTCCGTATTGTATGCCTTGCATGTAAAGAGCAAATTTATTTCGCCACATTTCCTTTTTTGACATTTAATTCACACTTTTTTCTGACGAAAATATCAAGCAATATTATATAAAACTTGAAAAATATTTCCACTTTCAGAATGACCTCCTCTGTTGATTCATCTTCGTTGTGCTTTTTTATCTTACGAAAAAAAAAAATGTCTGCCTTATAACTCCGTCAGAATGTAATAAGATAAAAGACTGGCGGAAAGAAAACAATAAAGTTTTCTTGGCTCACTGTTTATAAAATAAGAAAAAAAAATTAAAATTTTTTAGAAAAGTTTCTTTTAAGTACAGCAAAATGCGTTGAAGTTTTCTGGTAGCTTTGTTTTGGTTTAGAAAAATGTGAAAAATTTACATTATATAAACTTTTTATAAACTCCGTGAATAATACAATTTTTTTCAAACTAATTTAATCGATCTTGTTAACCATTAATTGTAAAACTTTTGCCGCTATAATTTATTACAAGTAATTCTTATAATATTTGATTTCATTCTGTAACAATTATCAATAAAATGCACCTAGTATTAAACTGCTTTTCTACGGACGAGAAAGTTTTAATTAAAGTTCACTACGCAGAAGAAAATTAAACAACAAGGGTATTTCCATAAGTTAGTTTTATTTATTTATCGACAATATTCTCCATGTATTATTTGCGTGAATGTAATTAATTTTTCTTTATAGAAATATTAATGAAAAAAAAAAGGAATCTAAGATTGTAACAATTTATTTTTCATTGAATGCTGTTGTTAAATTGAAATCAAGAACTTTAACGCAGGGAATCACTGTAAAAAATAATTCTGTTAAAAAATATAAACTTTCTGTAACTTTCCTACAGAAAGTATTTGTTTTTTAAAACTACAGAAATTAAGTTTAAAATTACATATCAAAGAGTCAAAAGAAATATTTTTTGTAGCCATATAAAATCTGTAGCCACACACACACACGTTGATACAGATTTGTTTAGATGGTTATTTTTTTCGGTTTTGCATACGGACAATCAATATCAAAGCACGACTGAGAAGTGATGAGTAGCAGAGCAATTTGTGCTTCCGTATTCCAAAACCTCCTTTTATTTTATTTTATTACAACAAATGCATAGGTTTTAATGAGAGAGGATAATAAATTCATAAAAGAATAAATATGAAAATTTATTTTGTTTACAGCTAGACAACTTTTAAGGAAATAGAATGTACTGTAAAAAACGAACTATTTAAAAATGGGAAGGTAAGCCTTCCCATATCTTTTTAAGGAGATTTTTCTCTCATTATATTGAGACGACATTTCTCTCAAAAGAAGAAATTGCGGGAGCCGGCTTTGCGGGAGCCGTGCAAAAGTGGGGATATTAGTAAAAACAAGTACAATGACTAATAATTTAATTTCATGAAAGGCATTACAATAAATGCTTTTTACAAATCTCTTGAATAATGTACACTGCTAAAACACAATTCTCAAAAATAAGCACTATCTCCCTAAAAATAAGCAGGATGTTCTCATTTTTGAGAAGTTTCACTTTTTACAATAGCTCCAAGTAGGAACGTCTCATTTTTTAAGAGTTTTTTTTTTTTTTTTTTTTTTTTTTTTTTTCTCATTTAACAATTCATTTTATATTCACTCTTGTAATATTGCAACGAAAGTTCGTGAGCGTCGTGGCTCAGAGGTAAAGCATCGGGCTACGAAAACAGAAATTCTAGGTTTGACCCTCGTCAAGGGAAACTGTTTAAAAATGATTTCTATTTAAATCTAAATTGTTATTTTTCATTTATTCATTATGTCACTATGTTAATTATGTTTATGTTAATTATTCAGTTAGTCTTATGAAATTTCTAGGCTTTTCGAATTCTGAAATATTCTGTTCTATGAAACTCCTAAATTGTATGTAAAGTGATGTAAAATTTTAAATAAATAGTTGAATGAGGAAAAAAAATCTTAAACATGAGAATTTCCTACTCGGAGCTATTATAAGGAATGAAACTTCTCAAAAATGAAAGGATTCTGCTTATTCTTAAGAAGTGTGTTTTAACCGTGTAAGTTCAACAATTTAAATGATTAAGAAAATTTCTTCTTTATCTCTTTTACGCAACATGATCATGCATAAAAAAATTGTGAAATAAGTTCTGAACCACAACATGTTCTAAAATTGTACCTGCATGTACCTAAAATAGACAGAGAATATGAAATGCGATGCAAAATCAAATGTAATTTAGGAAAGACTGAAGTTATTTCTTGTATTAAATGCCGCTTTTATTACTTTTGTGAATAATAATAATAAGAAGAAGAAGAAGAGGATAAAATAAAATAAATAAATAATGGTTCGCAGAAGCAGATTTATTAATAGAAAATAAACTATGTTCTTCTACTTACCATTTTGCATTTAAATGTGCTATCATCATCATCATCATCATCATCATCATATTTATGTTACTCATGATATTTTGTACATCATTTTTCGGTCAAATTAAATTTTTGTCATTATTTTTGTATCTAACAGCAAAAATTTTCCATTGAGATCCATCTTTGGTTTTTACAGGCATGAGGCGCAATGTCCATTTATTTTATTTCATTTACTTATTTATTTATTTATTTATATTTATTTGTTTATTTTTTGACGTATTAAAATACAAATGTTTTCTAGCGCTGTAAGGATTCATAATTTGAAGTGTAGTGAAATTTGAATGAAAATTATGAGCTTGGCCTAAGGGATTAATTCAGTATTTCGAGAGTTACTGTAATAACAAATTTTCAAGTTGCTGACGTTTTTCAAGGGCCGCCGTTTTGAAACAAAAAGGCGTATCAAGTTAATTAATAAATTTAGTTGAGACCCTTATGGACTACGTATACATCAAATTTTAAGAAAATCTGTTCTTAAATAATTTGAAAAAAAAAAAAAAAAAGATTTGAGAGTTTAAAATTTTCAAGTGACCGTTACTTAGAAACTAAAAAATAGATCAATTTGCCCATTAAATTCATCGAGATTAACCTAAGATAAGTTTATCAGTTTTGATGAAATCCATTCCTATACTGAAAACAAAGATTATTATCTACATTTTTTCCACTATCGAGTATACATATTAACCAGCCTACTGCTCTACCTTGCTTTATACTATGTTTTCTATTCAATAAAAATTATTTTCCACTGATATGTCATAAGTTTAAAAAAGTTCCAGAAGTTTAAAAGTAAATCAGTAAAATCTTTGATTAGGAATTTCGTGCCTGGAATTTTAAGTACAACAAAGAGTAAAAATAGGTTGAAAAAGGGTTTAAGATCAGTAAATAAATGCACAACGTAAAACTGTCTCTCGAATATCTAAAATCGAATTACTTTAAACGCTTCTAATGAAAACATAAGACTATATGCAGGAAAAATAAAATTAATACATCAAAGGAATAGAATGTACACTGAAAATGAAAAGGACTTCATAGATATTGTGTTGTCAAACTTAAGTCTAATGAAAAAGAATGTAAGAAATTTTCAAACGAAAGAGGGACTATATATATATATATATTTCATTAAAATGAGTAAGAAGCTTCAAAATTTTGAAACGAAGTTCAAAAGATAATAAAAATAAAATGACGTTTTGTGAAAATTAATTAAGATTCGAGAACAAATTAGATTTTGTTTATGTAATTTAAGAGTCGAATACAAAAGATTTAAACGTTAAATAAGAACTGCCACTTCCGTTTTCTGACTACAAAAGACAAAAACTAATTTCGAAATAAAATGATGAAACTGTATACGATATGTGTAAAACAGGTAAAATTTCATAAATAATAAGAAAAAAAAAAAGAGAAATACTTAGTCTTTTGAATTGTTTTAGATTCTTTGGAATAGCATAGAATTTCAGTCGTCATCCTTTTGGAAAATTAAACATAAATTAAATACATGCAGTACAAATGTATTTAATATTATACCAAAAACAAATAAGAAAGAATACTTTCAAACGAATTTAAACTAAAATATGTCATATTTTAGAAATGATGGTAATAAAAAGTTTAGTCGAACTTAAACACTTAAACTGCTTTAAATATATATATATATATATATATATATATATATATGTATAGTCTTAATTTTTCAACTGAAAATCGAATAAAATTTTAAATAAATTGCGATACAAAAACGATATTAGAAATGTCAGTGTTCGAAGGGATTTGCAATAAAGTTTGTTAAGCGTCTCTCACACATCCCATTATTTTAGAATTGCTAATAAATTATATTATTGTGCGCGCATGTGATAGTAAAAAAGAAGAGGAAATAACAAATATTTCAAGAATAAGAATAATTATTAAAAAATAAATTTGGTATTAACACAAATGAAATTCAAATTACACTTATTTTACATCATGACAGTCAATTTATTATTATTGTGTAAAGGGAAGAAATAATTTTAAAAGGAAATTACTAAAAGAAAAAAAAAATTCAGAATATTACATTTGCTATGTTAATTATCTATTATAGTAAAAAATGTTGAAGGAGTGACAGCTCAAGTTTAAAACGTAATCGGTAATTAGTAATAAGTGAAGGGGAATAAATTAAAATGCATAAATTAATCCGAAAAAAAAGGGGGAATTTTTCAATTCATTTATTTTATTGTTTAGAATCATCTTGAAATTTCTAAAGCACATAATAAAATGGTGTTGTTTACTTCGATGAGATGGAATAACCACCTGACTACCTAGAGAAAGGGGCAAAACTGTATTGTTGTTTCACTGCACAGACTTATAATGTGCTGAAACGAAAGTTAACTATATCATCTTGTCTTTAAAGACATAACTATGTATATGAAAATAAACCTTATTAATATTATATTTAACCTTTAAAAGTAATAATTTAATATAAGTAAAATAATGATAATAATATTAATAATATAATTATTTTTTTATTATAAGTGTATTGCAGAAAAACAACAGCTCACTGAACAGATATTTCCAATCGCGGTGGTCAAAAGGACATAATTGTTTTTCATACGTTTTGGTTATAGCAAGTTGAATTTCTACAACAATTTTGTGCAATGTTTCTTAAAGGGCCAAGGCGCTCTGTTGTACCCTGTGGCATTATAAAAAAAATACATGTACGGATTAAAAACAAAAATAGTTATTCTACTATACCATTTCATTGCTAAAAGAACATTATTTTCCGTTAACGCATCATTATTATGTGAATAGACAGCGATTTTTCTTGCAAAAGGGAATTAGTGTTTATCCTTCTTGTGCATATTGCTTGTTTTCAAAGCTAGGAAGCTGGTGTTGTGCGCATAATACATATTTTCAGATAAATACACCGAAATAAACTGCATAATTTCTCAAAATGAAACAGCATATTCAACAATATCATTCTAAAAGTGAACAAAAATTAAGCGGCAGTAAGGAAGCAAAATCGCACCCTGTGTGATGTTGGTATGGTGTTAAGGTTATGACCAATTTATTACCCAAAGGCCCTTAGCCTGAGTGATGTGCTCTTGTTCTCTCCGTGCTTGTATTTCTAAGGAATTTTGGCAGGTACTCATGCAAGTTTCTGATAAAACCACAGAAATCTCTGAACGGCTTTGGCGACGAGTGCGACCTGGGATCGAATCCGGCATCTACCGTCTACCAGTTTTTGCTCACTTGAGTTTTAAATTGTTATAATACATCCAAAATACTATTTGTTTAAGAAAAAACCACTTCTAAAGCACCTTAAAATCCTCATGATATTTTATTTTTATTTTTATTTTATTGTTTGTTTATTTTATTTATTTATTTATTTTATTTATTTATTTATTTATTTATTTATTATTATTATTATTTTAGTAAAAATAAGTTTACAATCAAGGAATTAAGAAACAATTTCAAAGGTAAAGAGCGGAAATCTTACAAATATCCTCACAAAATTACTCTTTCCGAAAAATTTACATCTTAATTTTAATGTAATTTTTAATTGATATTTTGTCTAGGCTAAAGTCTGTGGTGCACGTTGTAGTAGTAACTCAGAGGATGAGAATTAAACTTTTCTTTTCGAATAATTACTGTCCTATTTAATAACAAATTAATTAATTAATTAAATTAATTAATTTTAATAAAATCTGCTATAAAAATAGGATAAAGATTTCTGTATAGAAATAGTGGTAGCAAAAAAAAAAAAAAAGTTTTAATATCATCCCTATGTGTGACTAACATAACACTATTGAATATCCCTCTATATAATTTTAAAATTTAATTATGGGGGAGATTTTTTTCAACAACTGTAGCTGCTTTTCTGTGAGTATTTTTATTTCTCACGAAAAGCAAAGGACAATGGTTCATGATACTGAGAAGTAACACTTTTTTTTTCTCCTGAAACATTTTTATGGTTTGTGATTCCTTAAACAAAAAAAAAAAAAAAAAAAAAAAAAAAAACTTGAGCGAAAACAGATTTGTGTATTCATTGTACGTGAAAATTATTGAAGCATTAAGAAAGAACTGTTAGTGGCTGCTGTTTTTTATGGGCTGGGCTTTATTAGTAACTTTCGTAAAATGCATTTTTTAATCAGAGAAGGAGGAGATAAGAAAGGAAACTCCTTTCGAAAGAAAATTTTAAAATCATAAGGAGAAACTGAAAGAAATTATTTTAAGATTTTATTTTAATTAATGAATTTCCATAAAATGGCGAATGTCTATTTGCACTTCGATAAATTGTTCATTTTTCTGGGTTTGGGTGTCCATCTTCTAAATTTGATTAGTTTTAGATTTTTATCGTTTTATTATTATTAGTAGTAATATTGGCTTAGTAGTCGAAATAAAAGAAGTTATTTTGCTTATTGAGAATTGTAATGTGTCAGGCGCAAGTTTTTCTAGCAAAAACTGAATGAATAGTGTTAAACAAACTATTTTTTTTCATTTTAATATATACAGATTTAATATTATATATATATATATATATATATATATATATATATATATAAGAAAGATATAGCAACATGGGTCGCAGCATTGGGCATTTTGAATGCCACTCTTTTTAATAATAAACTTTGCTTTGCTTAATAGTCAGATTTCTGCTATTGAGTAAAGAAAATATTATTATAAAAAATTAGTGGTCTCCAAAATACAGGATGATGTGACTCTTGTATTAAAGCCTCTATACAGTTTTTTATTTGAGAAAAAATGCTCTATGCACAGTAATAGCTGTCAATCTAGTATTGCAAATACTGATGTTGATTTAAACAGAAAACACTTCATTAAAATTTACTATTTAATCTTACAAACTGAAAGGTAACTCTACTCAAAGCTTAGAAATAAAAACACTTTATTTTTTCAGACTTAGTTATTGCAATAATGACACTCTTTTTTTAAACTTCCTTATTTCTGTAATAAGACTTCCTTGAAAGTCTGTATAGAATGATTTGTTATTGTTTAAAATACGAAGAAAAGTAGAATGTAATATGATGTTATAACGAGAAGTACGAAATTCTCCTCGTTTATTTTCTTAGTTAAATCCTGAATCTGCAACGCTGAAATTATGCAACAGGCAAGTGGAGGATAATTGGCTTTTAAGTTCTGAACGAGATCTCCCGCTGCTTAAGAGTATTTACTAGGTTTTTACTGCTTCTTTTTTGCCCTTCCCGCTGAACAGCAAATGGCAATAAAAAATAATTTTGTTTTACATTATGTTTCACGGAATATCTATGCTTATTTTCAGAGTGAATAAACGACTACTTGTATAAGAATATTTTAATGCGCATGCCCTTTTAACACAAAAGAATTTTTATTTGCGAATAAAAATAAATAAAAACCTTATGCTTTATAAATAGATTTTCTCTTAAGTACTTTAATTTAAGTACCTCCTTCTTATTAGTACTTCTATTTAAGTATTTTTGCTTAGTTTTCTGCAAAAAAGAAAACAGTAACAGCCGTATTTCATTATTTGAAACCCAAATTATTAAATTTAGATCTATGTAATATTCTTGAACATATCTGATTAGCCAGCGCAATATTTCCAACTTATTCATATTTCTAGATTCCGGAAATATAAAGGTCTATAAGAAAAAATGATATTAGTTTGAATGAGAATCATTTTTTTACCTATAGTATTAATGTATATGTTTATACACCGTGACCAATAAGTTCTCATACACTTTGATATTTTTATTACAATAACACAAAATAAATCATACAAAAACTTTTTGCATCAAATTAAAGTAACAATCATTAAGTATGTTCACAATAAATCCTTTGGAATAATTCCGACTTTTAGTTTCTTATCTAGCTTAAGTCTTTTTTGAAATCGATCACATGCGGCACGCACGGCTTCCATTGACATTTCCTACCATATCTTTTGAATTACATTTTTAAATTTGCTCAAATCAGTGATTTTATAGTTATTCAGTTGGGAGAGCATATATGACCACGCAAAATAATTCAAGGGGTTCATATCCGGGGTGTTGGGGAGCCATTCGTTCTTTGGTAAAAAGTCAGCTAAATTTTGACTGCACCACTCCTGAACCACACGTGCGGTATGAGAAGGGGTACCATCTTGTTCGAAGCAGAAATATTCCGCCCCATACATTCTCTGGATATTTGGGAGTAAAACGTTTTCCAAAACCTCAGTTTTATAATATTAGGCATTGATTTTTAACCCTTATCAAAGAATCCTAACGGGAGTTTTCCTCTTTTGGAAATAGCGGCCCAAACCATCAGAGACGAAGGATTTTGATAACGCGGAACGTAATGTTGGCTCTCAGGGATGTTATCAATAGAAACTGACCATACTCTGTCATTTTTGGGGTTGAGACTTTGCTGTAAACTGAATAGTTTCCGGTCTGAAAAGACAAATTCATCCCCAGCGTGCCTAGCAAGAATTTCTTTTAACCTTTGCTTCCATTTCATCTTAGAAGACACTAAAACTCCGTGAATTTTAAGCTTTCTATAAACCTTGCACCCAAGGTCCTTTTTCAGAATGTTTAGCATTGACTCATTCGATATTTTGAGCTCTCATGCTAATTTTCTAGCAGATCTTTGTCCGTTTCGTCGTATCCTTTCTCTGACCCTTTTCGCAGCCTCTTTTGTCCGAACGGACCTCGGCCTGCCAGATCTTTTTCTGTCATCGACAGCGAACGTCTTATTATACCTTCTGATAGTTCTGTAAATGAAATATCTCTTCACCCCAAGGCTTTGAAGTCTCTGAAAATTTCACCGGCTTCTCTTCTTTGACGAATTTATTTATCACAATTTCTCTCAATTTCTTCATTCTACCTAAATAAGGAAAAATTATAATTACTACAACATATACACTTGCAATAGCTTTATAACTTACACTTAATTGCCTGCAAAATATTTGGGACTACAGCAACACATATGTACAACTTTTTAACGTGCTTCAAAAGTTGTATGAGAACTTATTGGTCACGGTGTATGTATTGTAATATAATTCTTTAATATAGAAAAACAAACTATTTGTCTATTAAAAGAAATATCTCAAAGCAAAGCATAAAAATTTTGTAAACAAACTCTGTAGTATGCACAGACACGGAAAAAAAAAAAATAATAATATGGACTCAAAATAATTAAGAGCCAGTTTTTTTTTTCTTAAATCGGGCAAATTCGGCATGTTTGGATAGTTGACATTTTTGATTCTGCTGAAATTTTCAGGAGATGTTCTTTATCTAAAACTATTAGACACGTAGTTTTTTTTTTTTTTTTTTTTTTTTTTTTTTTTGCGAAAAAAAAAATTTCCTTTGAGTTTTGTGGAGTCAAAGTTGGAGTCCTCTGTTTTTTCACGAAAAACATACCTATTTACGGAAGCCAATACTTTTTGCGCCAGAAGTGAACCATGGTACTGATAGTTATTTTACATTCTCTTGTTTGCAGACTAACTATTGGGACATAAATACTTATGGTTGACTCTTTGCTCAAGGGTCAAAGGTTACTCAAAATTCTTTAAAAAAAAAAAAAAAAAAAAAAAAAAAAAAAAAAGCGTTTAGGTTTGTTGTAAATTGAGCACATATGCCAGAAAACAACTTTTTATGGCACGACGAACTTGTTGTCTAGCGTCATTTTCAAGATTCTACAACTTCCGTGTTTAAAATATGTCCATGATCTCAAAATGATTACATATTTCATTTCATTGGTATAAAACCGAGATATTTCAGTTGCATTTCCAGGTTTCGTGCGGTTATTATTTTTTTCCATAGTCTTCTACCATTAATTTTAAACAACAATTTTTGTCATAAAGAAGTCTATAAATTAAAAAAAAAAATTTTTGTTTATGAATAGTGATGGAAGATTCGGGGAAAAAAGGCAGGTCTGCGCGAACACTGATTTACAGTTTTGTTATAGATGTAATGAATAAATTATTAAATATTTTATCATTATTATTGTGCAGTTTATCATTTATTCCAATGGATGTTCTGTCCAAATAAAAATGTAATTTTTTCAGTTATTTAATTTGTTCTTAAAGAGTTCAAATTTTAAAAGGTAAATAAAATATTACTTTCGCTTTGTAATAGATAAGGTATTTTTTAATGTAATTCAACATTTAGTTTTCCAATACTGTAAACTCAGCCTTTAAAAAAAAAAAAAAAAAAAAAAAAGAAAGAAAAGGAAAAAAAAGAAAAGAAAAAGAAAGAAAAAGAAAAAGAAAAACATACTCCATAACAGTTATCAAGATTCCATACTTGTCAAATTTTGCGTTTTTTGGTTACCAGAAAATTTTAATAGAATTATTTTATATATTTAACAGTTTTTAACGATTAAGTAAAAGAAAAATTTCTATGAAAATTTTCCGATAGATTAAAAGCATAAAAATTAGCAAAACTATGGATATTCTTAAGTAATAATATTTTAAACACAATTTTGGTGTTAAATACATCGAAAGATTAAAAAAATACACCGATTGCAAAAAGCTGAAACTAGTGGGTTTTTTTTCCTTTCATTCAAGAATAATCCAAATGACAAAAATGGCTTTTCTTGTCTTTGTATAGCAGTTTAAAGTTATGAAATATGGTACCTTCAAGTAAATATATATATATATATATATAATTTTTAATTTGAAAATAGTGTTCTTAAATTTAAAAATTAGTAATCGGATTCACATTTTACTATTATTATTATTATTATTATTATTATTATTATTATTATTTTTAGATATCAAAGCTAAATTTCTGTAAAAACCAATTATCTTGTTTACTGAATATCCAATTACGAGGAATAGAAGAAATATTTTTTAACTTTTTCAATTTTATAAGAAATTAAATGCATTTCATTTTCTGTTTTGAATTTTATTTACTATTTTTATAGCAATGCACCATTTCAAATATCGTTTGGTTTCATATTTACGAGATTATTTTGAAAATAAATTGCAATGTAGTGTATTTGATGGAATTGTGGTAAGAGTGTTTTTCTTTTTCTCTTTACAAATATGTAGAGTACTAAGATTAAGTTCCTTTATTTCTAATTTTGAAGAAATATTTCAAGAAGGTAAATAGTAATAAGTAACTAAAAAAAAATGTTTCCGAAAGAATTTTATTCAAAATAAAAATTGTTTTATTCTAAGAAAAGCTGCAAGTTGCTAAATATTTAGAAGTTAGTTGCAGTTGATATAAAAACCACATTTATTTTCCGAGGTCTTTGATAACATTTCAATAATTTAATTCTTTAATTCTTTTGAAAATATCGAAATGGGTATTAGTCGAAGGACGCAATTCTCTTTATAGCAAAAATAAACCCATTTAAATTTTGAGTTATTACTGGAAATAATCTTATTTATTGAACTGTCTTTCCAAAATATATAGCTAAAATAGTTTATTGAAATTATAACTTTTTTTTATTATTATTTACTTCAATATTTTTACAAAGAAACATTAAATATATATGTATATATATATTAAAAATGTTAAGTTATATTAAAGATGGGAATCCGCAAATTCAACAGGAGGTTTTAAATGCTCCATCCACATTTTGTCCTTCTTGCTGTTTGGCGCATTTGACTTATGCTAATTTTTTGCGAATTTTTATTGGTGCAGTTTTCTTTCTTTCTTTTTTTTTCTTGTGTGTGTGTAATTAGATATCTGATTACTGTTTTCTTTTTGCATGATTTTTTCCCGTGTGTTTTTCGAATGCAATTCTATGCTGTGGATTCATATGTTAAGTGTACACTGAAAACCAAAAAGGTTGACTAACACACACCACACGCGGACCACCTTTCCTGTTCTTTGATGTGTTTAACTGGGGTAAATTTCTATGTAATTTCATTGTATATTATTAATAAATTTGTATCTTAATCATTCCAAACTTTATCAAACACGATTTTAAGGAAATACCATCTGGTGGTGGAATGGTTAGACCATTCCGAGGTGCTGGGTTCGAACATTAGTTTAAGAATGGATATTTGTAATGGTTTGGAATCCTCTATAATTTGCATGTCCCGGTATAATTAGCTTTATTGTCCAAACACAACCATAGAGGGAAAACCCAAATCTCATTTTAAGAAAAGCCACTCATACACAAAATAGTCTTTACATGTTAGTTTTAAGTAATCCAACATGTGTTCTTATTTGATATCTTGCTTTTGTACAATAGTGTTTTAAATTTAAATTTTGTGCACTCTAAAAATTCGAAAACGGAAAAAGGAAGTAAAAATATCTTTAACGTATTAATTATATTATCAAAAACCATTTTTTAAATTAATAATCTTAATTACTTACTTTCGCGTGTAAATTGACTTCATTTTCAGTTGATCACATTACTAAACGAATATCAGGGACACCCGAAGTACAGTACTCCAATAGGCCACCTAGTGTGAAAAAAAAGAAAGAGAGAATAAAACTTATAATATTTTAAGCAGCTGGAGCTTTAAGTACAAAAATTATTTTGTATTTGTAAAATAATAACTGAATGAAACTTTTCAATAATGTAATTTTTCAAGCTCTTGCTTGCACTGCCAAATCTCTTAGTGCTAGCATTGGGAAATACTCGTTACAAACCAAAAACTGCGTGACATGCGAAAAATGGCATAATATAAGCATTCAGCAAAATAAATTATCCTTACAAATCATTAATTCAATAATAATTCTGACAAAATTAAGCTTAAAAAAAAGAATAAAAAATGTGTATTATCAAATTATGATTGTATCATCAAATCATTTTTTAATGGGAAGTTCCGTATTTATTGAAATTTACACAGCTACTTTTTTTTTTTTTTTTTTTTGTAATTAAAATTCATTACAGAAATCCAAAGTCAGTGTAGTCCCGACAATTCTGGATTATCGGCTCCGTACTTTAAATTTTTCAAAAGTTGACAGTTTCAAATCCAGGTACGTTTTTAGTACTTGAGAAACTACAATGTGTAAAGAAAAAGACTATCCAAAAAGAAAGTTTTATTATTCCAAAGGTATTATAAATATTGTAATAGTTCAAATAGCATGTTACAGAACATATAGCATATTACCTAATTTACAAAAACATGTGTTCTACGAGAGAACTCTGGTTATTTACTGTATGAAGAGATACTTGCTGAAATTAACAGTCACAGAATCGAGCACATCTATGAACTTGAATATAGTTCCTGGACATAACTCCACAAGAAAAATAACATGTTTTGAGATTTGTCGAGTATCGGGATTAATTAATGCCTGCATCGTAAACTATCTTGTATAGAATCCTGTCAAAAATGCATTATTGTTCTCTTCCAGTTATTGTCTTGGCCTGTAGATGCAAAATTACAACACCTTCTGTGTTTGCCCTTAAAGTTTGGTGACATTATCTGTACTGAAAAAAGAAAAAGAAATCTTTATTGAAGTGAAAACTTCTTTAGGCGCGTTGGGCATTTTTGAGATGGGAAAAAACCATTGAACTCGCGACACTGTTACCGTAACCGACACCTCTGTATATAAGTATGTACATATATTGTGTATGTACGTACATAGATACACATGCATGTTGATATTTTTTGAGATGGGTAGAAACCATTGAACTCGCGACACTGTTACCGTAACCGACACCTCTGTATATAAGTATCTACATATATTGACCCCGTTTACACGAGAGTTGAGTTTGGGTTGAAATACATTGCTAATATAACTATATATAATATAAACATACATTGTGTATATACTTACAACATAGATATATATTCATGTCGGAACTTTTCGAATCGAAAAGCCACTCTGAAAATGGACAGCTAATTGTAATGGTTGCCGTTTATATTTCACCGGATAAGTCTTTAAGTGCAATACGAGAATTTTTATATGAAAATTTATTTATTTATTCTAAAGACGCTTCTGTATTACTTCAAGATAAAATTGGGAAGAGATTTGATGATTTGCCAATGATTTTGAGTGGGGATTTCAACATCAACTTTGCAGATGATAAAAATCTACCATTAATTGCATTTTTAAATAGAGAATTTGTTTTAACGATGACCAATGATCTCAATCTTAGCACAACGAGATATAAAACTACAATTGATGCAGTCTTTACAAGATATTTAAATAGATTCGAATCAAAATTGTTTGTTTCCTATTTTAGTTACCATAAACCTATAGTATCAGTTTTGGAATATAATGATAATAATGATGATGGTGGAAGAGTTGTTGAAATTGTGGATGAAATTCATAAGTTTCATTGGTATTAATTTCAAAGAATACCAATTAATTCAATATCATATTTCATGTATTTGTAAATTTACGTTTTAAGCAATAGATTGCAATTTTTGTATGTAAAGTAATATGCATTATTTTTCATGTACAATAGCGCATTAAATAAAAATTGTAATATAATTTTTATAGTAGTAGTTTATATTAATGAATAAAAAAGCACTTGATTTAAAAGTATTTCCTGCACAATAAAATATTTCCTGATGATTCAAGAAATACACACGTAATTGTTCAAGTTTTCACTTCTGTCGGCACTCCCGGAGTGCAACTTTTTTTTTAAATATTTTTTCTTTTATCTTTATTACATTCTATATTTTTGCAGATTCTGGCACAATTTACTTTTTCTAAAAATGATTTTTGTTAGGTCATTCAGTGCCTCTTTAAAATACCGAATTGTAGTCTAAGAAAATGCTAAATGTGTATTAAAAAAGATTCAGCAATTTCAGTATGAAAGGACACTATAATAAACTAAAAAAGCAGCTAAATACTTAATGATTAAAATCAGTAATTAAAAAAAAAAATAAATTAAGAAAATATATATTAAAAAATAAATAAATAAATAAATATTACTCATCATAACTACTTTTCAGATTACTTTTTA
This sequence comes from Salticus scenicus, assembly GCA_963930645.1. Classification (NCBI taxonomy): domain Eukaryota; kingdom Metazoa; phylum Arthropoda; class Arachnida; order Araneae; family Salticidae; genus Salticus; species Salticus scenicus. Next base: position 88,038,731 of record OZ005651.1, read on the forward strand.
GTAAATATTTATAAATATTTTTTACAGCTCTGATGGCTATTTTTATATATGGGTTTAGTTGATTTTTTCTTTATTTGAATGGTGTGAAACTTTTAAGAAGTGAACGCAGAAATTACGTGTTTGTAGCATTTTTAAAGACGTATAACTTTCTTTACAATATTTTTTTACAACCGTTTTGTAATTAGGACAGACCGGCACTAGTTGACCAGCTTTTACTTCTAATTTATTTTTAAAAAAAATACAACTCATTATTTTAAATTTATTTTTTTATTAACAATATCAGTAAGTCCATAGTCACCTTCTGGAAAAAGTGACTATGATAACACTTGAAAATATCAACTATGAGTATTAGTTTAGAATTTCAAATTGACACTAACTCGTTTGGTACAACCTGTCCCGACATCGGGGTAAGTTAACTCAAGTCACTTATTTAACATTCTGATAATGTAAAAGTTAAAGAAATGTTCGAAATTTGCTTCAAATATTAATTTTTATATTGTGTGAACGAAAACACAGTATAACCTAAAGGAAATCATTCATAAAACATTCCTTAATGAAGACATAAAATTATAAAAATACAAAATTATGCTGAAGAGAAAAAAATGATTTAAATAAATAAAAAACAAAAACAAATTTAAGTTATAATGTAACCGCATTTCCTACGCCAAACAGAGAGGATGATTCCAAAGTCTTGGAGGGGTGCCAAATTGACCGACAGGTTGGGTATAGTAAACATCCAGTAATTCGGTGTTCCCTTATCGTTTATTTTCTCTCACCGGAAAAGGTTATCACCGATATTTTAGCACTGGAATCGTTGAAACCGCACTTGCGCCGAGTCTCCCATGGTCGCAGAAAATGTGGTTAAACAATATAAATAGAAGTATTGCTTTTACTGATATAATTTTCAATGAAGAGAAACATAAATCATCGTGTCTTCAGTAGTAACACATGATAAATGGGCTCGGTGTTTGCAGATGGTACATTTAGTTCTTTGTTATCCTGGTGTACTGCTTTCAAATGAATTAAGAGAGCAAAGACACAAATTATGAATGTAATACTATTTAGCTAAAATAATTTGCAGGCCTAAATCAACTCACGAAGTTTTTTTTTTTTTTTCTAGAAAAAATACTTATAAAAAACAAAATTAAAAAAATCATTTTTTTTTTTTTTTTTTTTTTTTTGCTGCAGATTTTCTTTCTTCTGTTCCTCCAATGCGTTTGACTAATATTTCAGTCAATACTACAGAATTCCTTTTTACCTTTTGCTGCATTTTTTTTTCTAAAATCTGTCATCAGAAAAAACATCACATTGCCTGGAGAAGAAAGGTCATTTGTATCAAGGCTTTTAATTGAGAATTGGTTGATAGCAGATGGTCTGGAAGAGGATTGTAATCAGGGGCAAATTTGGAGTAGTATTTTTAGTGGTTTCGAATATGAAATCTAGTTTAAGTCGATCTGTGATATACAATAGAATAAAATCTGAATTTGTAAAAATAACTAATGTTTTTGCACAACAGAACAGCTGATTTAACATGAAAAGATGGAAAACAGCATTATAACTTCATTTTTAAAAAAACTGACTCGAATAACCAATTATTCAAATAAGCTGTACCAATTATATGTTTATCAAAATTCCAATCAATTGCGTAAATAAATTGATTTTGGAGACCTTCCACATTACAAATGCTCCTTGGTGATGTTACAGGCATATTGTTCAGCCGATCTAACATGCCCCATGTGAAATGAGCCAACTGACCTCTTAACGCCCTTTTTAATTTTCATGCGTGTACAAAATTATACAGAAAGATTTTTAGTAAACAAAAATGCCGTGCAATAACTTTGAAAAATTTTCTTCCGAAATAACATTTAGCAAAATATAATATATAATCCGCAAACAAATAAAAAACCGATTATTTATAAGAAAATTTACTTTGGTTTGCAAAATTTTGAAAATTCTCTCAAGTTTTTTAATGCATTCTCCTTCTTCAATGATGTTTATATGAGAGAAAAAAGAGGAGTAAACACATACTTGTCTGGAGTGACAATGCCATCTGAAGAAAAGTTAAAAAATATTGTGAATGGGACAATGTGCACCTATGGCCAACTAGCCCCTGTCTACCCTACACCATATTCTCTTTTCAAAAATCCTTTCATTCTAAACTTAAAGTGTGTGACACATCAAAATTGTCATTTAAATATCATAATTGTTAGAAAAAAGATGTTTTTTACCGCAACATATATCAAAAATAACAACTGTAATGCTTCTGCATCAATTACACGATGAATTTTTTTTCTTCATGTTAATGTGTTTTTCTGATGTATTTTCAGATGCTGATTAAGGAAAATCTATTCAAAATTTTCCATCTCGTACAGTTTTGTAAAAAATGGAATTTTTGGAGCTTAAAGCAATACTTTTTGATCTCCCATCTATGTTATTTCCCGGAATATCCAGGTGGTGTGAGTAAAGAACATGTGGAGTTTGCGCTCCTGCAAACTCCATCTTAACTTACATACTTAGATTACTAAGAGAACACAAGACTTTAAATAACAATAACTAAAGTTTATTTGAGCAGATTAATGGGAGGGCGGCCTGGTAAATTTATATAGCTCAGCCAGCGTTTTACTTAATCAAAATATATGAATCAACAAATTAAGTAGATAACTTTAAATATCTCACCCCAGCAGATAGTCGAAAGGTGTAGAGACGGTCACACTCGTACTCCAACTACGGCTTCACTATGGGACGGAGGATTCCCTTCTATCCCAGCTTGAACTTCCGAAAACTAGTAGACAGTCACAACACTCAACACTACTTAACTTCACACAACTAAATATCCTCTACTCCACTTTCGATATTCACCAAAATAAGAATCAGCACATTCGCTATAATATCCTCCAACAACCACTATACGATCCTCCAACATCCTCATCATCTACTAAAACCATCTCTATTTTTATACTTTTTCCTACACCCTCCTTTCACTACATTTCAATCCGTACTTTTAAAAATCACTTCTAATTTAACTAATATTCAAAATCTAAGTCTTTTAATGCAGCACCCTGCCGACACAAAACTAGCTCGACCTCAACCGTCACCGAGTCACTGGCGACTGAGTGATTTTAACCGTCCCCACTTCCTACTTTGCTGGATCCAGCTTAATTTAAACAACTGTGGTGACGTTCTAACGTCTCAACCTCACAGTCCCCCTCCAATAAAAAAATTTAGTCGTGAAAATCCCCAACGGATTTGAACGAGTAAATTTAAAGAGCTTCATTCCACCCCTAACTATCTCAAATCTCTGAAGTGTGAGTGCAGCCGTCAGTTAAATTTTAACCGGGTGAGAAAAACTTAAAAATTTGTTAAATCCCTGAGCGAAAACTCGGGGACGCAAAAAAAATTAATTTAAAATTTTAAATAAAAGGCGTACATTTACCCCGAGAACTCCGGGACTGACTGAGCTAAAACCAGGCTTACAGTAGGATTAACAAACGTCTCCCTGTTAGGCCAGGAAGGCAATATATTAAATTCAACTTGATCTTGGCTTTACAATGTAAGTCGCTTGTAACAAAATGCGACATTTAAAGTTTGTTATAACACAAGAGTAAGTGCCTTTAAAATAAAAAGAGAAAAAAATGATAAAGTCTTTATTAATATGAGTTGACTGGCTGGACTGGTATCTGGAGCTCTACGTCTGCAAGGTAGATGAGTAAACCAAGAATAGGCTGAACTTTCTTCGCACTAGAGCAGACGTCAGAATCCACAGGCTGTCCATATGCAGGAAAAAGAACTTTTTGACATCAAATTAAGATCTTTCACTTTAGATAAAAAGAGTTTTAACATCAGATTAAGAGAATAGTCCATCAGAGTGTCTGAAATGGGAAAAACTTTTACAGTATGCATAGTAAAAAAAAAAAGTTAGAATTCATTTCTGGAAGAAACTGAGACATGTTCGTCTCTATTAACGTAATAGATAGGTTACATACAGAAATATTTCTCCCTCCTTAGCTAAAGCATAAGCGGAAAAAACTGAGTAGTTAGTCTTTTTAATGTTATATAGTTAAACACGACTTTTATGCTTATAGCTAAAAAAAAACATTTTACCCCCTCTAAAAGTACATACAGATAAACTTTGAGACAAATATTCAAAAAATTTTACAAATACAAATATGCAGTTTATAAATACATCATTTATAAAAATACAAGAGAAAAGGGGGGGAAATTTACAAAGGGGCCAAAAAAACAGTTTATATTACCAGCTTTCTGCAGGAGATGGCTACAAGGTAAAAGACTTAATACATACATAAAATAGATATTTAAGAGAGAACAAAAATGTTGACATTGAAGCAGAACATTAATTTTGATTTGAAAGTTCATGGCTAAGTTAAATTTTGTATTTTTAGTTTGGGAAAGTCCATAACTTTCGTAAGAGTTCTTAAAATATAAAGTCCCAAAAAGGCGTCAAGGTACGTCGAACATTTTGTACAGCTCTGACAGAAATGCACTTGTAATAGAGAAAAAAAAAATACAGAACGGTATCACCTGATGTGAATTTGCAGCTGTAACTTCAGCAAGGTCAGAGGTCTTGGTGAATGTTCTCGATGTACTCGTCAGCTAGGCCACAGGGTTGGAGGCTTTCAGACCGGGGTCTAGGGGTATCCCAAAAGGCTTGTACAAAGGCTTGCTCGGCAGGTGATTCATATGGCTGAGCCTGTTGTCGGAGTCTGGCTTGACGCCGAGTATTAAATCGGTGGTGTGAAGAGAACTCGTCTTTGCCGATCGAGTCAGGAGCTGCTAGGAATTTTTCCATGTGCCGTCCGCTAGCTGATGAAGAGGGTGGAGGTCGTTTTCGAACCCTTGCTTTTCTCTTAGGTCGGAACGAGTCGGTGTGCACTGAATCTGGAACTGCTAGTACCTTCTGTGGGCGATGTGTTCCAGAGGACTTTGAGGAGGGGGCTTGAGGGCGTTTGAAACCCTTGTTCCAACCATGTTTCTTTTTACTCTGCGGTATAAAAGAGCCATTAGTAAAAGAATAGTCGCGTTTGCGACCAGTTTGCCTAGGAAATTTCACATTAGAATGGTTTGATGACCCACTACGAGCTCGTTTTTGTGCGACGGGTCTGCTAACACTAGATTGGTCAGCGGAAGTGCCCTGAACAGATTGTTCGGGTGTTGTAGGAGTAGGTAGTTCATCAGCTGTACAAGAATCAGGAGCACTAGGCTGGGGAGTGAGGTTAGGCGTAAGGACGGACTGTTCGTCAGGTGGGTTTGAACCCGGCACGCTATCACTATCAAGAGTTTCAGTATATGATTGAGTGCGCTCTTTAAATATTCGGACCTGATCAACATTAATGGTCGTTGGGGTGCCGTTAAAATCAATTGTCAAATTATTATTTTCTATCTTTAAAACAGAAAAAGGCCCAATGAATTTTGGCCCAAATTTAGCTACTTTAGCATCTTTTTTAGAGCTAAGAAAATGTGATTCTAGGAGTATTTTATCTCCCACTTTTACTTCTAAAATTCTACGTTTTAAGTTATAATATAGAGCTTGCTGCTCTTGAGCTTTTCTCAAATTTCTCTGAACTTCTGGTAGCAATTCTTCAATATTTCGCGTAATAAATTGAGATGCGTTTTGCTGTACTAATACCAGTTTTTGAAAGGGGGTCAGAATCTTTCTGCCCAAAAACAATTCAGCGGGAGTTTTTCCGGTTGCATCACTTACCGCTGTACGAATTGCATAGCCAAAATGATAAAGAAACTGATCCCAATTTTCATGATTTTGACCAATGAATGTCGCAATCATGTTTATTAGAGTTCTATTAACACGTTCGGCCTGATTAGCTTGCGGCCGATATGGAACCGTGAAGACATGTTTAATTTCGAGTGTATCGCAAAGTGCCTTAAAAACATTACTTATAAATTGAGGACCATGGTCCGTTACAATTTGAAGGGGGGCGCCATAACGAGAAATATAATTATTAAAGAAGGCAGTGGCCACTGCTTGTGCCGAAGCTTTACGTAAAGGCACAAATTCAACCCATTTACTAAAATAATCCACCATAACTAACACATAACGAAATCTATTTGGTTTAGAGAGGGGGTAAGGACCGATTAAGTCGAGTCCAAGAATTTGATTTGGAAAATCAACTTTAATAGGAATTAATTTACCGGCCGGCTTTACATTTTTATAATTATATTGCTGGCACAAGCGACAACTCGAAACATATTCATTAACAAACTTCCTCATTTTAGGAAAGTAACAGGCATCTTTGAGCTTTTTATAAGTTTTCTTAATGCCAAAGTGCCCCGAAATTGGAGAGTCATGAAACTCAAATAGGATGGCTTGACGAAGAGATTGGGGAATTACAACTCGTAATTCGCCATAAGATGATAATAATTTTGAATAAAAAAGCAAGCCATCGATTAAAGAAAAAGATTGGGACCAGTTTAAGGCAATGGCTGATTCAATTAATGAAACTGACTCAGGATCGTCTAAATACTTATAGATTAATCCAAATTCGGGATCATTTTTTTGTTCTTTGATTAATTGATCTCTCGAATTTAACACAGATGCTGGCATAAGCGCTAAAGCTACTTTTTCCTGATCAGATACGAATTTATTGTTTAAAGTAGTGACTAGATCTGCAGAAGCACATGGGTTCACTTGTTCACTTTCAATTTCCTTTACACGAGTTTCAGTCACGTCTACTAATATTTCGGATTGAACCGGTTCAGCCTTGAAATGCGAACGATGAATATATGAGGCTTTAACAGTAGAATTTAACTGATCATTCTTTTCATTTAAAGCAAGGGATTGATTTGTAAGATTAGATTCAATCTTATTTTCTTGAGTTTGAGTAGTACGTGAAAGAACGTCCGCTACGATATTGTCAGAACCAGGTCGGTGTTCTATATTTATATTAAAGTTAGATAACTTAAGAGTCCATCGAATCATGCGGGGGGAGAGGTTCTTTCCAGTTGTTAACCGAGTTAATGCCGCATGATCTGTAACAACAGTTACTGGAAGTTGCGTAAAATATAAACGAAATTTTTGCAGTCCCCAAAGCACTGCTAAACATTCACGTTCAGTTACTGGATAATTTCTTTCTGCAGTGTTAAGCGTACGGGACGCATATGCTATTGGGCGGCCTTCTTGGCTTAAAACGCCACCAATGCCGTACGAAGAAGCATCAGTAGCTACTTGAAATTTAATATTATAATTAGGATGAGCTAGTACAGGAGGAGCGCTAAGTATCGTTTTTAACTTATCAAATGCTTCTTGTGCTTCATTTGACCAGTGAAATTTAACTCTTTTCCTTTTGAGTTTAAAGAGGGGCTCGCATATGTGAGCAAAATTAGGTATAAATTTCCCATACCAAGCACACATGCCTAGAAATCTCGAAACTTGTTTGGAAGTTGTAGGAGGGGGCATGTTTAAAACTGGTTGAACTTTTTTCATTATCTACAGAAATACCAGCAGGTGTTATTTTGACGCCTAGGTACTTAATTTCCTGTCGTGCAAAATGGCACTTAGAGGAATTTAAAGTTAATCCTGCATTTTGCAGTAGAGTAAAAACAGTTTTTAAATGATCTAAATGCTCATTGTAAGATGAGGACGTGATTATTATATCATCGAGATAAACATGTACAAATTTATTCAAAACAGGTTTGAGAATAGTTTCCATGACTTTTTGGAATGTTGCTACAGCCCCTGAACATCCGAAAGGCATTCGTTTAAAACCGAACGTGCCGTTTTTAGTTATAAACGCTGTTTTTGATATATCAGCGGGTTTCATTGCAATTTGAAAGTAACCCGATGTCAGATCGAGAGTAGACATAAAATTTGTCGTTGTTATATGTGCTAACAAATCATCAATTATAGGCAAGGGATACTGAGGATATTGTGTAATAGAATTTAGCCTACGATAATCGATTGCAAATCTCCATGCCTCAGGGTCAGTCATAGGTTTACCATTTTTCTTACGACATAAAACAACAGGAGACGCATAAGGAGAAGTTACAGGCATAATAATATCATTTTGCAACATTTTTTCAATGTGCCAATTTATAATATCTTGTTTGGCTTGATCATAACGATAAGGCTTACTAAAGACTGGTTTATTAGTTCCAGTGTCAATTTCATGGCAAACAACATGGGTTAAGCCAGGTGTCTCAGAAAATAACTGTTTAAACTGATTAAGAAAATTAACAAAATCAATTTTTTCAATATGAGTGAGGGCACTTTCCACTAAATTAACAATTAACTCTGTCGGCTCGACAGGTTTAGAATTTGACTTAGAATCATCAATATGTAAAGATTTATTGGCAAAATTAATTTCAACATTATTTGCTTTCATAAAATCTAACCCTATAATGCAGGGATGCTGAAGATTGTCGATGACGTAAAAAGGCCAATTAACACTTAAATTATGAATTTTAACATTCAGGCTGACTTCGCCTCTATTACACAGGACTTGCCTTGAGCCGTTGTAATATTTAAATTTGTCCGCTTTAAAGGTTTAAAGTCAAAATACTTTTTATAAGTTTCATATGCTAGAAAGGAGCGTTCAGCACCAGTGTCCCAATAAGTAGGTATGAAAGTATCATGAATTATTGCATTCAAATTAGGTAGGTCCACCGGACTGATACAAATTGTGTCTAAACATATGGAGGTGGTTGAGTTATTCAGTGGCTGTTGATCCTCCTCACAAGAGCCACTTACTCGTTTAACTGACGACTCTGGTTATCACGAGAGTTACGAAAATTTCTGTCATTTCTATCTGCTCGAGAAAAGTTTTGAGACTGATTTTGATTAGAACGATCGTTCCGAGAATTTTGAAAGTTATTACGCCTTGGCTGCGGCGATTGGCGTTCTTGTTGATAGCGATTGAAATTTTGAGGGGGGGTGAAATTTTCACGCCTAGAATTTTGCATATTTCCATTACCCCGTTGGCGATTAAAGGTGTTTTCCGCCCTTGGAGGATGTCGTTCTTGATATTTAGCTAAGGTTTGAAACAGACTGTCGTAAGAGGTGACAGGTTTCAGATCAAGGTAATCTTGAATAGGAATAGTCAAAAGCGGGGTTATGATTTCCATTGCAGCGGCAAAAGATAAAACTAAATCCAGCTGCTTTATAATGTCGAATTTACGTAATAAAAAGGTGGTTGGTTTATCGTAAAACGACATCTTTGTCGTATAAAGTTCTTGACGTAGTTTGGTTTTATCCACAATAGAAGAGAATGAATTTTTAATTTTGAGCTTCAAATCCTCATACGTAGGATTTTGGCCTAGAGCTCTAGAAGCAATGGTGTCATACCAGATTTTAGCATCTCCTTTTAAGGAGTATTTTAATAAATTAAATTTATCATCCTCGTCAATTTTACATATATCAAAATACTCTTCAAGATCTTCAAAAAATTTAAGTACATTGTTTGAGCCAGTAAAATAAACCCGAGCGGGGGGGGGGGGGGTGTCGAATTGGTTTGGGCGCCACTGTGGAGTTTGCGCCCCTGCAAACTCCATCTTAACTTAAATACTTAGATTACTAAGAGAACACAAGACTTTAAATAACAATAACTAAAGTTTATTTGAGCAGATTAATGGGAGGGCGGCCTGGTAAATTTATATAGCTCAGCCAGCGTTTTACTTAATCAAAATATATGAATCAACAAATTAAGTAGATAACTTTAACTATCTCACCCCAGCAGATAGTCGAAAGGTGTAGAGACGGTCACACTCGTACTCTAACTACGGCTTCACTATGGGACAGAGGATTCCCTTCTATCCCAGCTTGAACTTCCGAAAACTAGTAGACACTCACAACACTCAACACTACTTAACTTCACACAACTAAATATCCTCTACTCCACTTTCGATATTCACCAAAATAAGAATCAGCACACTCGCTATAATATCCTCCAACAACCACTATACGATCCTCCAACATCCTCACCATCTACTAAAACCATCTCTATTTTTATACTTTTTCCTACACCCTCCTTTCACTACATTTCAATCCGTACTTTTAAAAGTCACTTCTAATTTAACTAATATTTAAAATCTAAGTCTTTTAATGCAGCACCCTGCCGACACAAAACTAGCTCGACCTCAACCGTCACCGAGTCACTGGCGACGGAGTGATTTTAACCGTCCCCACTTCCTACTTTGCTGGATCCAGCTTAATTTAAACAACTGTGGTGACGTTCTAACGTCTCAACCTCACAAACAAAGAGACTGATTTCATCAAGACGTTAAAGAAATGTATAGTATCAGCAACGATGGAGTGTTAGAATGATAGCAGATGTTGGATACTGCTTAGAGAATCCCTTCCGCCCCCTTTCAAAACCCCCAAGCAGTGCACAAGAGAAATAGCTCTAAACGGAGCTTCGATGTAAAGAACCACATTTAAAAGGTAATGCGTAAATAATAGCCTGTTTTAATGTGTTTCATACATAAGAGTTTCAAATTTGTCATAGGTTCTTTGTGAGTTCTTCTGATTGTCATCGTTACTTCGTAAAAAACCCTTATGTGATAGGAAGAAAAAAAAAACAAGCACTTCTGAACTCAGCGCATCTGAAACACCCAAAGCAATGCAAAAACAAAAAAAAAAAAAAAAAAGGAAAAGGAAAAATTTTGAAGACCTGTGTTACTTAATCTAATTGCTATTACAAGTATTCTCCAAATATAAACAATAATATTCTAGTTACTAAAAATAATTTTTATTACTATAAAAAATTATTTTATAAAATCAAACTGGTTAGTGTTATTTTGAAATTTATAATTTGTGATGGGAAAAAAAAAAAGAAAAAAAAAAAAGACATTGTATTCCACTTCTTCTTTTCTTTTTTAAAGAATTTTTATGGGGAAAAAAATTAATTATTAAAAATTTAAGTGATATTGAAATTTAAATGAACTAAAATTTTAAAGTAATTTCTTTTGGGTAATTTTAATATAATCATAATAAAGTAATTGAGTAAGCTCTTTATTGTATGAAATAAATATGATTTAAATAGATATCTATTGCAATTAATTCATTTTAATTGACCGGTCACATTTTTATTTTATATGATTAAATTAAAATTTGCTGGAAAGTATTACTTTCAAGTGTCTAGGTCTAGAGTTTTTTTTTTTTTTTTTTTAATGTAATATTGTTTTTTAATGCGTTGCACTTTTCTTGCTTTAAAAAATATATATGTATTATAATAATGCAATAATTCATTACAATGATTTCAGATTATTAAAACTTCCATTTATTGCATTGCTTTTATTATTATTTATTTATTTAACAAAATTTAGAATTTCTACAAACAACCAAAGTCGGAAGATCGAGCGTTGAATTTTTTAAACTATTTAGCAGATTATTTATTTATAACTTTTAACAGGAACACCTTTATTAAATATATATATATATATTAAAATGTGTAATATATAATGAAAATAATTCTGTAGAAGACAAAAAGATGTATTGTCTTGTAGAAATTAAATCTTAAAATAACAAAATTATAAAAATACGAAGTATTTAATAAAACTTTTAAAATTTATAACAATCTATGCGTTTGAACTTGAGCACTTGAATTACATGTTATTCATTATGATAGCTGTAAACATTTCTCACATATGTATATAAAAGTAATTAATTTCCAAACATTGTGATTGCTAGTGATATAATTGAAATGTTCTGAATATTTGCAAATAAATATTACTAATTATTTTTTTAAGAATTGTTGGTTGTATTTAAATGAACTGATTTTCATTAAAATATTAAAAATTATTGGCGATACTTCAAGGAGAATCACAGCTATTTACAATCAAAATGCGTTTAAATTTTTAATTAGTAGTAATTAGGATAGACACAAGTCAGAAATGTACGCATATAGAACAGTAACATTCGAAAAAGAAATTAAAGTGCCTCATTAGATAGATGGCTCTTTGAGGGAAACTCGCTGGTTATTTAAGAGTGTTGTGATCTCAACTGGTGTCAAGGGGTGTTTCCATATTTTTCCTTTTTTCAGACTCGGGTTTAAAGGAGATACAGAAAATTCTCAAATTGCAAAGGAGATAGGTAAAACTATTTCTTACAGCTCATTTAGGATATCATCCTGATAATCTTTCACATATTTAAATTGAAAGCACTGTGTTTCAGTTTTTAAAAAGAAAATACCGAAGACTTTTAAATTATAAAGATATTTAAGTTATAACTAAGCAACTTTCATAAAGGGGAAAAAAAAATACTTGTTTAATTTTAAAAGTTGGCGTATATCTAAATCATCATTAACATTTCCTCACATTCATAATACTATTCCAAATATTTCTGGGCGAGTTCTTCAAATTAATTATGCTATTAAATGAAAATTAATGTAATGTAAATTTTAATTGCTGTTATTAAAACGTAGCATTTACTGAATTCATTAGATGTTAGTTAAGATGTAATGTATTAAACATTTTCATCTGATAAGTTTTATTAAATTTTTTATAGTAAATATAATTTCAAAGATAAAGTAACATTCTAATTTAATTACAAATTAGTAAACTTCTTTAAATATTGTTAATAATCTTTTGATGAAGTAGGCATTATATATATGTGTGTGAAAATATAACATATTTTAACTTTCTTCAATATTTTACAAGCATTTCAATATATTTTATTTATTTACTTATTTATTTATTTGCGTGCTAGAAGTTACATGAATATTTAAAAACTGTAAAAAATAGTTTTTGAAATTTAATTAGGTTTCATAAATGTGAGCTGCCTTAAAAAAAAAAAAAAAAAAAAAAAAAAACGAATATTATACGACATTAAATTTATCACAATAATATACAAATTTCGACAAAAAAAGTTATTCTTCCGATACTTCAAACATTTTTTATAGATTTCCAATTTTTCAAGTAGTTAGAAAATTCGATAAAAAACATACTATTTCGAAAAAAAAAAAAAAAAGAAAGAAAGAAAGAAAAAAGAAAGAAAAAAATACATATAGCCATTTGAAATCGCTTAACAAGAAAAAGTTTTCTTAGTAAAACGGGGAAAAATAAACGCTGAAATATTATAATTTTATCAGAATAAGAAATGAAAGTTATTGGAAATAGAAAATTTAAACCTTTTTCTCTATCCATCTCTCGTTCTTTTTTATTTATTTACTCCTTTTACTTATTTACTTCTTTTTTCTTTATTATTATTATTATTATTATTATTATTATTTTGGAGGTGTGGATGAGAGAATATACCTTTAAACAGAAATTTTAAAAGTTATTTTTTATCAAGGCATTTGCTGAAAGTCTTTGTTTTTTATAATAACTATAAACATTATAAAATCAGTTTTATTTCACTAAATGGTAATGTTCTGGAAACATTAAATTCGAATATTAGTCAAACTTACAGTCATAATTATTTATGTCACAAGTTAATATGAAAAATTTCCAAACCATTTAAATGATGATTGCTTGATCCTGCATTTTATAACTGTTTTCCTCCGACATTGTATTTCAAGATCAATTTCTTAAGCTTATAGTTTTGCTTAAATTATAATAAGCTTAAAGCTACGAGTCTTAAACTTATAGTTATGTGCACTGTGGACTTAGAACTTCTCGATCCAATATATTTAATTTACTTTTTCACTTACACACGTGTGAAAATTATTAGAATAATGGTGATGTTTTCTTTATATATTTATTTTGATGCATGTAATAATTCAGGAATATAATTTTATTTGTTGATCTAATCTATCTTCATTTATTTAGAAAAGTGTAAAGATATTTTTTTTTTAACACTTTCCAACAAAATTTAAAAGTATTTATGACATCAGTTCGTGTGTTTGCGCTTTTATTTGAGTACATATTTTTAGAACTCCGTAAAACTGATAAAAAATATTTAGTTTTTCAGATTTACTGCAGAATGTTTCCTATTAAAAATCTTAAGTGTGAGAAAACTGGTTTGTGTACAAGGACTGACAAAGTTATTCGGGCTCATAATGGTCTAAGTGGTGCAATTATTATAAGTATCATTTCAACATCTTTACTCTGTGTTAAACATACGGAAACTACACGGATTTTTTAGATGCAATAAAGGATATTTGCGTTTGAAAATTACGTGATTAATGACTCATTTATAGGATCACATGAAATTACTCGTACACATTACTGAAAATTGCTGGAGGTGCATATTCAATTGTGATATGCATTTCTACACATGTTGAAAAGCATTTATGACTTAGTTTTCTTTTTTTTTTTTTTTGATGTGCAAATACACTTAAAACGTGTTTTATATATTCCTTAAAATATTTATGGAAATAAAAACGCGGGCAGACAGATAAACCTGCTGATTTCCTTAACACTTTTAAACTTTGTTGGAAAATGAAAAAAATATCTTCCAAATTATTCCAAAAAAAAGAAAAAGAAAGAAAGAAAGAAAAATATTTTTTTTTTCTAGAATTAGTGAAATATTTTTTCTAGAATTATTGCAAGCATTAAAAATAAAAATAAAAAATCAGGATTATTGTAGTAATTTCCACATGTCTGTAATGTATACACTGTTAAAAATTTCTTTTCAAACTTGAACCATATATGGAGTAAAATTATAAGCAATACCATAATATGGTTCAACCTCATTTTAAAGCTTTCTACTTCTTCCAATTGAATTTAAGTTGCACCAAAAAATTAAAGCTACCAAACATCCACTCATAAAGGAAGTATGAATCAGTAAAATTCCTATTGAAACCAAACCAAGCTTAAATTAAAGAGCGTGGTCGAAAACATAGGGTAAAGGGCAAATTTTGTACAACAACTCACCCATGGGCCAAGATAAGACCCTAGAAAATTTAGCCCCTTTTATCAAAATCAACGAAGCAGAATTAGCAGGAAGAAAGCGTGGCACAGAGTCAGAGTGCTTCACTTGAGACAAGAAAGTCTTCAGTTCGATTCTCATCTTGAATGAATTTTAAAGTTTTCTTTTTATTTAAAAGATAATACTAATATTTGGTTCAGTATAAAATTACCAAATCATGGTAAAAGGGTGGGTTTCAGCTACTCCAGTACCAAGTTTTGGTTCAGACTAACACCAAATTTTTAACAGTGTACTTAAAAAAAAAAATTTGGAACATTTTTAATTCTAGCACTTTTATAAATTTAAAATGTATTCATCAGATAATTCCTTTTTGTTTCTCAAACCTTGCTTTTTATACTCCTTTGACCTTTAAAACTATCAGTATTTGGAATAGATAAATCTTTGTAAGCAGAAAGGTGTTTTCAAACTTCTTACTAATGACCAAAAAATAAATAAAAATTCCTACCACTTCTTTTGTTGATTATGTCATTATTGTAAACAAATAATAATAATTGTCAAATCAGCTTTGTATACCAAGATTTAAATTTATTAATTGTACAAAATAATGAACTCCCCATAATTTCTTTCTCTCGTAAACACCGGTTGGGATAATTTGTAAAAGTGATTAAGAAATATTGCATGTTGGAGTAAATCTGGAAACAAACATTACTAGAAATAATTTTATTGCTTAGCTTTTCGGAAATCAAACTTTATTGCCAGCTATTCTCTTTGACCGAGTTTAGCAAGCACTCTATTTCAGTGATATTCCATTTGGAACATATTGTTTTATACGCCATGTTTAATTCATAAATGTGTGAATTATTATTTCATCTCGATTAGCGATACAATGAGTAGTTGAGTTAAGTAAATCAAATTCTTATTCCAATAATTCTCAATAGTCCATTCTGACATAACCTGAAATGCGATGCGGTTATTAATCTTTTATAGTAAATAATAATAATAATAGTAATAGAAATATCTAAAAATGAAGTTGAAGAATCAATTTCTAACCAGAGAATCCGAGAGTAAAATAACCATTTTACAATTTCTGTTCTGTATAACCAGAGTTCGAATTACATTTCATTAAATAGGTCTGCCAGAGAAAATAATTTCGACACTTGATACTATTTTTATTATATTTCCAAGTTCTTTCGAAAAATTTGGTAATTTATATATGTTTGCGTGTTGAAAAATATATAATACAGTTATTATTTTTACTTTGACGATGAAAAAAGCAAAAATATATAAAAATGAAATAATAAATAAATCATTTGTATTCGTCGTATTTATACTGTTAAAAGAAAAAAAAAAATGTTTTTACAAAACTTATTTAAAGATAGATGAGAGGAGGGTATAATGGAATACCATTTGCATTTCTTAAAATAACTTTATTTGTTTTTAATAAAAATCCCCAAAATCATGATGAGTACATAGTGTAATTATTTGTAATGAATTGTCGCTTAAAAAAAAAAAAAAAAAAAAAAAAAAAAACAGAAGAAGAAGAAGAAAATATTTTGTTGTTATAAAAAGTTTACTTTAAGAAAAAAGTTACAAATGGAGGTTAATATGAAATAGTCGGGTAATATGGAATGGGTGGTTTAAACTGTTTAAACCATAGAAAAACTAATTAGACTTCATGAAATCATCTTCGGAGAATTTTCTGTGACAGAAGATACATTCGGCATCTTTATTTTCTGATTCTTTAGTTGAATACATGAAGTCAGTTTCAGATGATACCATGAAATACCTAGTATTCCATAATACCCGACACGCCATCTTTGAAAATAAACTTTTAAAGTGATGGACAAAATATTTGTAGCTAAAATACGACCAACGTATAACAAAAGGCAATTCTTTGAGCATACATTATGCTTAACATCAATGTTTAAACCTCATGTGTGCTAGTAAGTTTAAATGTTTGAAAACGTACCTGCAAAAACTCTTGAAATCACAAAACATACTTTGTTCTATAGAGAACGGTACGACAACAACTATCGGTCGCTTCTTACTGTATTGCTTCATGGGAATCCTTCTTGAGTAATTTATGGTATTTTGGCGAGAAAAGCGCATTAATTGGAGCCAAAACCTCGGTATTCCATAATACCCTCCTCTCCTCTACTTCAGAGCAGCTGTTGTAAAATTTAATCTTTTTATTAAAAAACTCGACAATAGATTATTAACCATGCGATATGTAGGATTCTATTTTAATTGTACATTAAAGTGTCACCCATGCATATCAAATAAATAAATAAATAAAAATATAATGCATTGTTCACTTTAAAATTTTAATATCAGACATTAAACTACATTTATTAAATACAATTATTAAAACTTAATCTAATTCTCTAATCCTGATATTTTTTTTTCAAAAAAGCCTTTCAAATAACTTACTTGAAACGTTCATTTTACTTTAAAAATTTTGAATTGTTCTCTGTCTGAAAAATAACCCTTGTTGATAAGGGAAAAATACATTATATATTTCCCAAGGTATAACACGAATACTGATTTTTATCTAAATGTTAAAATTTGTGAAGGCTAGAAACAAATAAAACACACGGGATTGGATTTCTTAAAGAAAATTCAATATTTTAACAAAGTATTATTATAGCATATTATTTACTTGTCAGGTTAAGAAATTGTTTCCACCTACATCGTATACAGAGTCACGTAACCCCCCTTTTTTTCTCTCTTTTTTTACTTCACGATTTCAGTTAAAAAGAAAATTACTCTTCCTTCGTATCAATCAGATATAGAGCAATGTTTTAAAATAAATAAAAAGAAATATTATCAGACACTCAAAAACGTACAATAAATATTCCTACGAGCTTTTACATGATGAAAATATTTAAAAAAACATTTTATGAGAATTGATTTTCCTCTTTAAATGAAATCGGTTAGATATTAGCAGCACTGTAATTCAAACGCATAAAAAACCCTTGTGGGAATTTTAGGAGTCAGTGGGTTAAAGAGCTCTGATACCACAAATTACAGGGTTTACTGACGTTGATTTATTTGTTAAGAACGTTTTGTGACTCCTCATAGTGATAGATTTTCTACCAAGGGATCGATACAACAAAAGATATGAGAATATCTGACGTGCTAAGTTTTTCTGTATTTTTCGAGTCTGCGAAATGGTAAAAGTAAAGATATTTCTTTCATATTAATGGCAGAAGAGAAGAACTCTAGAAAACGCACTTAGCTTAAATTGTTTAGATTTATTTCTTTGTGTTAAAGAAATTTGATTTAATTCTATATAATTGATATACATATATATATTTTATATGTTATTTATTTTCATTTTATTGAGAATATAATATTAAATAATCTAGTTATTTTTACTTTCTCCTAATCATCTATGGTAAAGAAAGTATAATTTTGGGATCAAATTTTTGAAATTAAGATTTTGATGTAGTTATACGTTTGAGGACTCCTGAATTCGAAAATCGAGTTTTTGAGTGTGTGTCTGTTATCACCATAATTCAAAAACAAATATTAACAAAAGGTCCAAACTCGGTATTCTAAATCTTTATTATATAGATATGTTACATGAAACATTTTCATTAAAATCAAACAAATAGTTCGTGTAAAGGAATGCCCAAAAGAATTCACATACATTGCGTTTATAGGTAAAATTTCTGGTAGTGCAGTTTAACGTCTTTAGACTGCACTTCACACGATGAAAAGAATATTTACTTTTTCTATTAACAGAAAGCATGTTTCACATAGAATATTGTAGGGAAATCATTCTCCATTCATTTACAAGGCAGCACAAAAGAGCTGTGTATTTTAAGTTTTGTGTTATAAGTTTTTTGTACTAAATTAAAGTACTTTTATTCTAAATTAAAGTACTTTTAAATTAAACGATATTATATAGGTCTGAAGCCCAATATTCAATAATTATATATATATATACATGTGTGTGTGTGTGTGTGTGTGTGTGTGTGTGTAATTACGCGTTTAGAGGTCCGCATAATACCATAATACGAAAATCAAGTTTTTAATGGTTGATATATGTGTGAGTTTTTATCAGTATATAACTTAACTAGTATGTTGTGGCCACCACAAGACTTTCTTCTATATTTTCCTATATACATATTCAATCAGTAACAATATTAAAAAAAAAAAATAAAAAAATTACGATTTTTTTTCTAAGTTCTTTTTTTGTTAAAAGTAATACATATTCAATCAGTAACAATGTTTAAAAAAAAAAATTACGATTTTTTTTTCTAAGTTCTTTTTTTTTTTTTTGTTAAAAGTAATACATATTCAACCAGTAACAATATAAAAAAAAAAATGATTTTTTTTTCTAAGTTTTTTTTTTTTTTTTTTTTTTTTTTTTGTTAAAAGTAAAAAAAATCGATAACTTTGTTTAAAATTATCACATATTTATAGTTCAACCATTCGTTTTAAAGGTATTGACGAGATCTTTCAAAAGATACCCATCTTGAAAATTTACCCCCCCCCCATCCGGGGGGAAGCGATGCCCCCACATGCACAGAAATTTTTTCCTAGTTAACTATTACTATTATCAATAACTCATATTAATTTTACAATCACAAGTTAAAAATAACTCTCATTATGTACATTTATACGAAATTTTGTCCTATACTGCCATGTTAAAAATTTAGAAAAAATGCGATCACAGCGCCACCTGTTGAGCTATTGATCCCCAAATGTAATCAGCACCAGTTTATGTCGGGGACCAACTAAATACCAAGTTTGGTTAAATTTCGTTAAAAAAAAAAAAAGTTAAAAGTAAAAAGTAAAAAGTAAAAAAAATCGATAACTTTGTTTCAAATTATCACAGATTTATAGTTTATCTATTCGTTTTGAAGGTATTGACGAGATCTTTCGAAAGATACCCATCTTGAAAATTTACCCCCCCCCCCGGGGGGGGTACGGAACCGGTGCCTCCACATGCACAAAATTTTTTCCGTAGTTAACTACTACTATTATCAATAATTCATACTAATTTTACAATCACAAGTTTAAAATAACGCTCATTATGTACATTTATACGAAATTTTGTCCTATACTGCCAAGTTAAAAGTTTACATAAAATGCGATCACAGCGCCATCTGCTGGGCGATTGATCCCAAAATCTAATCAGCACCATTCCATGTCAGGGTTCAACTATATACCAAGTTTGGTTCAATTTCATTCATCGGTTCGTGAGATACGGTGAAAAATACGAAATTTTGCGATCACAGCGCCATCTGCTGGACGATTGATCCCCAAATCTAATCAGCACCATGCCCCGTCAGGTTTCAACTATATACCAAGTTTGGTTGAATTTCATTCATTGGTTCGTGAGATACGGTGAAAAATACGAAAATTTGCCCTATACTGCCATGTTAAAAATTTACATAAAATGCGATCACAGCGCCACCTGCTGGGCAATTGATCCCCAAATCTGATCAGCACAATGCCCCGCCAAGGTCCAACTATATACCAAGTTTGGTTGAATTTCATTCATTGGTTCGTGAGATACGGTGAAAACACGAAACCACAGACAGACATTTTTTTTAAACTATCAATTCGTGTTCAGGACATCCCAAAACGTGTAGATCCGTCAAAAAACGGAGGTCGAAAATTTTCGCGAATCCAATACTTTCTCTATATTACATATAGAAGAAAGTAAAAATAAACACTTGCAGGAAATTCAAACTTGTAATTTGAAGATAAAATGAATGTATCACTTGAACAGTTTGACCAAGATTGATTAGTTTAATGGAATGTCTGAATAGTTTGAAATTAAGCTTTTAAATATAATTAGAGTCTTATATATATATATGTGTGCGTGCGTGTGTTTGTGTGTAAATACTATATTAAAACGGGGGTTTGAGGGGGCGATAGATCCCCTCATATGAAAATATATGTCGAATAATTCTGTTTTTAAAACTAGCGAATTTTTTTAACGGAATATTCATAAAATGCTTCTTATCGTAACTCTTAATCTATAATTTGTCTATATAGTATTCAAATGTAGGGTAAAAGAATGTTGTATGAATGACACACTGATTATTTTTGAACAGATTTATTTTCATTTGGTAAAAAATATTTCATTGAAAACTGTATTTATTTAATTATTAATTTTAAACCTGAGTAGGCTTATATTTAATGAAAATGCATTGAAAGTTTTATTGCTACATAATGTAAGTTGACAGTAACGTCATACTGTAAACACTTTTTTATTTTTTTTTTTCTTTCTGAGAAGAGGCTGGTTTATCTTAAGATTGTTTTGAAATTTTCTTTGTTTCATTCGGAAACGTGATATTAAACGTATTTTCTATTATAATTACCGACTAATTTTACATGTTACATAGATATGTTTTAATATATTCTTTTATCTTCAAAACATTTTCTTTCTCTAATTGTGTTAAACCTTTTTTACTTTAATATTATACTCAAAAAGAAAAAGAAGAAGAAAGAAGAAAGAAAAGAAAAGAAAAGAAAAAAAAACGAATTTGAATGTATACCTGATTTGCAATTTCAGCAGTGCTTTTTTTTTAAAAAAAAAGATATTTTTTATAGCTGATGCAGTCGATATTTTTATTGCAGAATCCTTCTTCAGAAAACGTGCTAAATTTAAATGAGACAATTATATGTTTTTATAATGTGTTCAAAGTTTTTTAGTACATTCACTTAAAAACAAGATTTTGAATTTATTTTGGATCTAAATCATCAAAACATATCGAATTATAATATTATGTACAGCTTTCCTTACGATATCACCATATAAGAGATTTGGACAAGGCAATGTATCATTCAGTTCGAGTAAATCCTTGATAAATGTAAATAAGGACAAAATCCTTTATGTGACTCCTTGTTATTCTGACTTAAATCTAATCACTAGCCTTTACTTGCCGCTAATTTAAGTCCTTTATATCCTTCATTCGAAACATTGACTGATATTATATAGAGAATAGTCTCTGACAGAATAAGGTATACGTAAGGATTATGTAAGATCGTTTACGTCATTAAAAAAGTTCCTAATGAAATAATTGAAAATAGAAAGTTTGACATAAAAATATTTCAAATAAACTTATAACATTTTTCATGTTTATGATTCTAGAAATTGATTGATAATACCAGATTTTCATACGTATTTTCATGCCACCCCCCCTCCCCCCCCCCCGAAAAAAAAGGGAAAAAAGTTAAACTGTAGATTTCATACTGTCTTTGACTCCTGTTTTTTAAAGAGCGCACATGATCACATAGAAAGGATTAGACATTTAACTATATTTGACTAATTATCACGACTGAGTGCGCGTGTGATTTAAGGCCAGTTTTCTCAAAGGACACAATGTTGAGCGGAATGGCATTCGTGAGGGTCTTTCTACGGAATCCTAGTGCATCCTTAAGTGAGTTTTGGAAAAAAAAAACACGGAAATCACCAAACAGCTAAACCGAGTAGCGCGAGCTGGATTCGAACCAGGCACTTCCTTCTACCAGCATAGAGAGCAAAACCTCTCGGACACTAAGTGATCATCACTTTTAGCGGCTTTCAATTATACTTTACTAAAATGAATAAGAATTGTTGTAATTATATCATGGAGAAAGTTATTTTCCGCAAATAATTTTTAATGAATCGTTGTAAAATTAAAAAGAAATATTGATAATATTAATAGTTAACTAGGGGAAAAAATTATATACGTGCAGCACAGCTTCTCCTCCCCCTCCCACCCCCCTCGGATAAGTACTACTCGGGGGTATAAATTTTCAATGCGAATATTTTTCAAAAAAACTCGTCCCTACCTTTAAAATAAATTGTCAAACGGTAGGTCTGTAAAAATTTTAAAAAAAGTTATCGATTTTTTTATTTAAAAAAAAATTACAATTTTTCTTTCGCCATTTTTAAGGATTTTTTTTAAAAGTTATATTTAATTATATATAGTTAGTTACACCTTGACATAATTTGATGTCTATTCAAATTATGTCAAAGTTCTATTAAATTTAAGTGCGTATCGCACAACAGGTGGCACTGTACGCTCATTCTTTCATATTTTTTAATATGGCAGTATCGGACGAACTTTCGTAAAAATGTACACAATTAGATATTTTTTAACCAACAATTGTAAAATTGCAAAATAATAATGATAATAATAATAATAATAATAATAATAATAATTAACCAGGATAAAAATTATTTGAAAAAAGGAGCATTATTTCCTCTTTTGCGGGGTTTCCCTTACCTCGAAGTATATTTTTTCAGTAGGCGTATCTTTCAAAAGAACTCGTCGATAATTTTAAACCGAATAATTGAGTCCTGTATTTGAGAAATTTTGAAACAAAGTTATCATTTTTACCCCCTCCCCCCCCCCAAGAAAAAAAAAAAAAAAAGAAAAAGAAAAAGAAAAGAAAGCTCTTCCCACCATCTTTTCTCGCTTCTCCTACTTCTTCTATTTTAACACGCTTTTATTAGCTTCACCTGTATGTATGTATGTATGTATGTATGTATGTTTGTATGTTTGTATGTATGTTTTCAACTTCTCTGGGAGCAAACAAAAAATTTATATTGTAAAAAAAATACATTCCCTACGTGAGCGATGTGGCGTTGAGGTAAGGCGTCGCTCTACGAACCTAAAGGTCCAGCGTTCGATACACGTCAGGTGAGATTTTTTAAAAATGGTTTTTGTTTAATTCTAAGTTATTTTAATTAAAGATTTAAATGTATGTAAATATTACGGTGTGTCACTCACACGATTTTCTCTTACTCTGAATTTTAATATTAAGATAGATATTTTGTGCTTTTTAGTTCACATTTCTATAAAAGCGTGTTCTTTAATTTTTTAAAACTATAATATTATTTAACCGTAATACAAAGTAAAATTTTCTAACCTTCGAAATTGTTTCATAATCTATTAATAATTCATGATTTTTCGTAGCTTTTTTTTTTTTTTTTCTTTTCTTTTTTTTTTAAATTCTATCTTTTCAAATTTAAATATTTAAAATCTATCTCAAAATCTGAATGCAGTTAAAGAGAAGAAAAGGATTGATCCTTGTAATCTATATTCATTTTAGTGCAAAGCATAAAATTTTCTTTAAGACCTTTTTTTTTTTTTTTAAGCTGACATATATTATTTACATATTTATTACTCTACAATTGAGTGAAAAAAAAAATTCTCAATAAAATATTTTACATAACCCCTCTACATTTTGCTCTATTCAATAATGTTTTTTAAAATAATTTTACAGATACTCTTTTTTAGTTATCTGCAGTATTAGGAGAGAGGGTGAAAGGAAAATAAATTTATAATGTGCCTTGCCGCATGAAGTTGCCGCGCAGCTAAAGTTTTTATCGCAGCGCAGAATTCTTGTTATAGCTAGGTAATACAATACCGGAATTTCGACATAGTGTAGGTGAAATCTCAGCATCCCGGGATTTTGCTAACAAGAATTTTCCTATTATGTTACTTATTTCTTCTTTCAATAAATAAATGATATTATCTTACATGAAAGATAATTTGTAGAAAAATAATTCAGATTTACAGAAAGAAATATTATAATTTCAAAGAATAATTACGATACTTATTTAAAAGCGATATCAATTATTAAATTGAAATTGAAATGGATAATTTAATTTTAGTTTCCAGGTAAAAATATTTTTCTTTTCTTTTCTTTTCTCATTTTTACTTTACATTTTTTATTCATTTATTTATTTGTTTTTTCGAAGTATTGTGTAAAACACAAGTTCTCAGCTTTACTTTAATTACGAAACATTTATCATGAATTCCATTAATGTAATTAATAAAACTGTAATTAATGCAAGTGGTGAAATTAGGATCGTGATTTTTAGAAAATGTGATAGTAATTAAATAAAAAAAAAACATTCGTAACTGCCCGTTTATCAACATTACATTTGATTTTAATTACAGCAATTTGTAAAAAAAAAAAAAAAAAAAAAAAAAAAAAAAAATTCTAGTTGAAAGAAATTATTACTAAAGTTAAGATTTGTTATTCAGAATGATGACCATGAATACCAAATATATTCACGTAGCTTCAAATACTTATAAAGTTTTTTTTTTTTTTTTCTTTTTAATATGTATAGTTAAATCTGAAATAGTCTTTATTCTGTCTGATAGAAGTTCTATAAATAATACTTCAGAGTAATATTATATATTGACAAATTTATTTTGTGTTATTAATACATATTTTTTATTTTTATTTTTTATTTATTTAATTTTCAAATAATTTTCCTGTTCGGATCTATCCATATTTCATGTTAAAAATTACTTAAAAGCATCAAGTAACTCTATCCATCCTCCTTTTCAGATCATTTGTAATTTTATACATTTCAATTAAATATATATTTTTTCTGAGACAGTCTAAAATCGAATGACTGAGGAAGCTTAAGAGCCCTAATCTAAATTCTGAATGCCCAAGAAGTTCAAAAATAGTAAATTAGTTCCTTTATTTTTCTTCTTTCATCTTTTACTTACTAAGCGCGTGTTAAATTATACTAAGCTGCTGCTCTTTTACATTATTAGAAAAGGATTTAATGTCAAAACTTTATATTTCACACTTTAGAAATATTAAATGGTAATCCCCTGAATATTTTCATCTTCCCTCTAAATATTCATCTTGATTTATAGGCTTGACTAGCAGGCTTTCCTTGCTTCGCTGGTTATTATATTTAAACGAATTTAAAATTAGTATTGTGTGGCCACCACAAGACTTTTTTCTTTATAAAGTCTCATACTAATTACCCAATACAAATTATTTATTAAATTATAATTTATTAAAATTATTTTCCATGATGAATGCAGAAGATTTTTATCTCCTGTCGAAAGAAAAACAATTCAGCAAGAGAATATATATATATTAATGAAAAAAATCGATAACTTTGTTTTAAAGGATCACAGATGTATGGTTCAACAATTCGTGTTAAAGGTATTGACCACGGATTAAAAGAGTGACTCTTCTTCCGTGGTATTGACTAGTTCTTTCTAAACATACCCATATTGAAAATTTATACCCTCAGGAGGTTACTCCCACCACCCCTCCTCAGAGGAGGGAGCGATGCTCCTACATCCACGCATATTTTATTTTATTTATTTTTACTTATTTATTTTAGTTTACTGCTGCTGTTATCCCAATAATTCATATCAGGTTTAAAATCATGCGTTTAAAATAACTTTTATTATGTACAGTCGGGGAAAAAAATCGCAGCACTCGCTATAATTTCATTATTAATTGACGCAGAAAAATTTAATAGACACCATTCGACAGGAAATTAAATGCACTTCTTGAAAATGCTGTCGAATTTTGAATTAGGGGTTATCTACATATTGAAATGAGCGCTAACTTTGATTTTTTCAATAGCAACACCCAATTTTTACTACATATTCGAATTTCTGAGAGTCTGGCAGTGCGGAAAAGTATACTGTTTGTATACTGTATCTTTAGTATTTATAGAGTTATAATCAAAAATGTGTTAGAGGGTTATCTGTAAATGTAGAAAAATAAAATTAAGATCCTATAAGAAACAGATAAATTTTAATGTTTTACACCAGAAATCTTTCAGGAAAAAAGGTATTATAAAAATTAATAAAAACATTTATATTTTACAGCTTTTTAATTATCCGGAATTCAGTTTTTTAGATTTGCTTAAACTTCGGTACTTTTTTAAATAATTTTAGGTCTATTTAAATACATTACGCTTGCGATTTGTCCAGACTGTGCTCTTTGAAAAAAGTGCAATACTTTTCAAGTGTCTATTATGGCTGTAGTGATCACCAATAAAGCTTGAATTTTCTTTCGTAGGTGTAACATAAAATATGAAATGAAATAATATAGATGTATATATACAACAACGCATAAACTAAATCTTTTCGGATAAATTAATGTAAGGGTTTATGAAGTAAATAGTAAACAATTTTAATCGCAATTACAAGTTTTTTGTCTGTTGAACTCTTTGGAACTGTACGATTCGTTTTATAATTTCTATGAAAATATAATTTCTTAATTAACCCTTTCGCGACTGCTGACGTAGATTCACGTCATTTGAAAATCTCTGTAACTTTCTTAGTGGGCGTTTCTTTCATAATTTGTGTGTTACTTATTTCTTAAGTGTGTACCCAGTGTTCATATTTTTGCATAAAAATATACCATGGATAGAAATATATTGATTAGAAAGAATATAATTATACTGTATATCCATTTGTAATATAATTGTGAATACAGAAAATTTGTTCTGAAATACTTTATTTTGAGAGAATAACGCCTTTAGGTTGATCTTACTGTCAAAATTACAAAATCCTGCGGTCGCAAAATGTGTTAAAATATATTTATAAAAGTAAAAGTATATTTAAAAAATATATAAAGTTAAAATATATTAAAATTTTAAAGACTAAAGTATCCTTAAAATAATAATCCTCCCCTCTACAAAATAAATAAATAAAAGAAATAAAGCAATATATGAAGCAAATGGTTAAGCCTTTAACTTAAGAAACGATTTTACAAGTCTGTTTTGCATTCCAATTTCATTCTTTTTTTATTTGCCAATTTTTACATTTACCAATTTTTCTATTTAAAACAGTAAACCCCGCCTATTTAGTTATTTTTTTCTTCTAGTGTTCGATTAAAAGATTCAAAATTTATCACCAGTAATCGATGAAGTAAATACCACTTGTTCATATTTTTGTCAACATAAAATAAGGGGTTTAGCACGAATACTCAGTGTCACATTTACTTTTCTTTTCTGTATTGTTTTGCTTTGAAGAACGATGAATGCGGGGTTTGTCTTCTTTAGAAAACAGGAATTCTTGATGCTAAGACTAATGTCTAAAAATCATCATTCTTATTTTATTTCTTTGCGTTTGACGTTGTTGCTATATAATTTGACCCGCAAATAAAAAATAAACATATTTTGTTTAATTTTCCTTGTTATTTTTTAAGATTTGTTTCGTTATCTCATGCAAAACTTTAAAAGAGACGGCCCCCTAAACCACTCCAAAAGAAAGATTTATTTATATCTCGAAAACTAATAACTGGAATGAGCTGCAAATTTGCACACCCATATTTTTCAGCATTAGGATTCATTTTATGTAAAAATTAGTATAGGTCATAATTCATAATTTTTATGAATATGAATTTATTAATATTTTTCAAAATTAAAAATATTTTTGTGAATCAAAAGTAATGATGCATTATGTTTGGGTTTCTTCACTGTATCTTGTAAAAAAAGAATTATATCGATCAAGTTATTTTTTGTGAAGCTATTAATAAAAGTTTGAAATATGAATTTAACATTAGCACCTTCAAACTTTGAACGCTTATAACTCTGTGAAAAAATAAGTAAAATATACAACTAATATACTTTTTCGCGTTGTCGCGATCCCAGGAATTCAAATATAAAATAAAAATGGGGCATTGCCATTGAAAAATACAAAGTTGGTGCGCGTTTTAATATGTAGACGACCCCCAATTCAAAATTTCAGTTCAATTTCTGAAACAACTCACAATTCCCCGTCGAATGATACCTATTACATTTTTCTACATCTATTAGCAACGAAGCTCCGTCGAGTGCTGCATTTTTTTTTTCCCCGACTGTACATTTGTATGAAATTTTGTCTTACATAACTAAGCCATGTGAAAAATTTAGAAGAAAAATGAATGACAACGCCACTTTTTGAGCGATAGATTCTAAAATCTAATAAGCACTAGTTTAGGTCAGGGTCCAACTAAATACCAAATTTGGTTAAATTTCGGAACTTGGTTTGTGAAATACAGAGTCCACAAAATTTGTGATATACACACACAAATGCACAGACAAACACACACACATTTTCTGAAAACAGTTAAATTTTGCTCACGACATCTCAAAACGTGTATATCATCCGAAAAGTGGAGTTCGAAAAATTTCACGAACCCAATACTTTCTTGTTATATATATAGAAGAAAGTAAAAATAATTATTCTTTTTTATATTGTTTTATGAACAAAAACTAAAATGAAAATCCATTGGAATTGTTCAAAACTTTGCTTCGGGTCCCTGTGGCCTTAGATAGTGCTTTCACCACTAGCAAGATTTCGGGTTCGTTTCCTTATTGCCTGCGACAACGCCTTACCCGTCGACTACAAGTTCAGTGGCTATCGGATGAACAGTTTCGAAACGGACAGTATCGAAAAAAAATCGAAGTAGCCATTTTATATTTAAATCCCAAATACTTATGAACAATACTAAACGTACCATACATAA
This sequence comes from Salticus scenicus, assembly GCA_963930645.1. Lineage (NCBI taxonomy): Eukaryota > Metazoa > Arthropoda > Arachnida > Araneae > Salticidae > Salticus > Salticus scenicus. The sequence continues at coordinate 88,067,748 of OZ005651.1, forward strand.
TATTTAATTTTCCGTTATTTCTTATATTTAATTTGATTTATCCGGTCGACCATAGAATGACAGCAATTTCACACCAAATATAGCGTTACAATGTCTATGAGCGCTATTCAACCCTGTGAAAAAACTAACTTTTTTGTGGTAAAATATATTTTTCATTTTAAATATTTTGTGCTAAGTTAATGGTGGTTAGTATATAAAATAAGTAAATAAATTAATATGTAAATCTGATCAGCATTCTTATAGCTCCTTCTTGGCGACATTTGAGTTTTTGTCGCCATGTAGCGATGTTTTTTTTTTTTTTTTTTTTTTTTTTTTTTTTTTTTTTTTTCTTTTTGTTGAGGGGGGGGGGGGAGGATTTTCAGTATAAAAAAAACGGGGAATTTTCAAGTACTTATTTTTCAATACTTTTAATGATTGAATCTTTCCTTTAATTTATAAGAATACTTCATATTCTGCTTATATTTTTAATGGGCTAGGTTTAAAATAGTGCTTAGAGAAAAGTAGATGATTTATGCTATTAGTGTTTCTGTTTTATTTTTTATTTTTTCATTTTTTCAATATTTTTCAATTTATTTACATTTATGGTTTGCTACTTGGCTTAAAAGGGCTGTTGTAAAAGTAAAGTCCTTGGCGAAAAATGTCCGGTTTACTTCAGCATCTAAATTTTTTAAAAAATCTCCAGGAAGGTGTAAAGATATTCTTAATATGATGATATTACCTTTCATGCCAAGTATACTACGTATGCATACCTGGAAACATTATAATTTATTCCGGAATGCTGTTAGTCCCGCCCATTTTCCACAGCAGTATGAGCTAAGAGAAATTTTTTACAATATGTAATTATGACGAATCAAGGAGAAAATTGCTTTTAAAATATACTGGTGTGAGAAAAGGGCGGGCTAAGTGTACTCTGGAATAAATTATAAATATTACCAGGTATGTGTATGCCAAAAACATTCTGTTTTAAGAAAAATCTAAAATTGAGGTATATTAAAAAAGGCTTACGGGAAAAAAAAAATTGGAAGAAACGTTTTGGATTTTTATTACTATTATTATTTAATTATTATTATTACTTAATTTTAAAGATATAATGACGTCGTTTTGCCACATGCATAAGTAAATTTAGTTTTTGATATTATTTTATTATTCTTGCGAATATATATTTCTTTTTCTATCGGAAAAAAAGAAAAAAATTAATGTGTTAACATGTTTGACAACAGATTAATATGCTGTAAAGCTAATTTTAAAGTTAGTATAAGGTTATTATTTTCATAATTTAATTAAAGAAAAGAAAAAAAAAACTAATAAAAAATATTAAATTGGGCTTCGAGGTGCACGGGCATCTTTGCGTTGAATCACGTGACTGCCCGGGCGTCTTTGCGCTGCGCTATCTATAGAGATATACGTAGACACACGAAGATTCTCTTATACCTATCTATCTATCTATCTACTTATATACACCGTGACCAATAAGTTCTCATACACTTTCAAATTTTTATTACAATAATGCAAAATAAATCATACAAAAACTTTTTGCATCAATTTAAAGTACCAATCATTGAGTATCTTTACATTAAATGCTTTGGAATAATTCCGCGTATTAGTATCTTAACGAGCCTAAGTCTCTTTTCATATCCATCACATGCGGCACGCACAACTTTCATTGACATTTCCTTCCATATCGTTTGAATTATATTTTTGAATTTGCTCAAATAGGTGATTTTATAGTTATTCAGTTGGGAGAGCATATATGTCCACACAAAATAATCAAGTGGGTTCAGATCGGGGGAGTTGGGGGCCATTCATTCTTTGGCAAAATGTCAGCTAAATTTTGACTGCAGCTCTTCTGAACCACACGTGCGGTATGAGAAGGGGCACCATCTTGTTGGAAGTAGAAATTTTCTGCCCCATACATGCTTTAGACATTTGGGAGAAAAACTTTTTCCAAAAACTCAGTTTTATTAATATTGGACATTGATTTTTGCCCCCTTAACAATGAAGACTAACGGGAGTTTTCCTCTTTTGGAATTAGCGGCCCAAAACATCAGAGATGAAGCATTTTGGTAACGTGGAACGTAATGCTGGCTCTCAGGGATGTTATCAATAGACACTGACCATACTCTGTCATTTTGGGGGTTGAGTCTCTGCTGTAAAATGAATAGTTTCTCGTCTGAAAAGACAAATTCATCCCCAGCGTGCCAAGCAAGAATTTCTTCCACCCTTTGCTTCCTTTTCATCTTATCAGACTCCGAAACTCCATGAATTTTACTTTTTCCATAAGCCTTGCATTCAAGGTCCTTTTTCAGAATATTTAACGTTGATCACCTCGATATTTTGAGCTCTCGTGCTAGTTTCTTAACGGATCTTTGTTCTCTTCGTCGTATCTTTTCCCTGACCCTTTCCACAACCTCTTTTATCTGAACGGGTCTCGGCCTGTCAGACCCTTTTCTATCATCGAAAGAGGGCATCTCAGTATACCTTTTGGTAGTTATGTAAATGAATTCTCTCTTCACCACCAGGGCTTTCAAGTCTCTGAAAATATCACCCGGCTGCTCTCCTTTGATCGATTTATTTATTATATTTTCTCTCAATTTCTTCATTCTACCTAGGTAAAGAAAAATTATAAATAGTGCAACATTTGCACTTGCAATAGTTTTATACCTTACACTAAATTGCCTGCAAAATAATTGGGACTACAGTAACACATATGCACAACTTTTTAATGTGCTACAAAAGTTGTATGAGAACTTATTGGTCACGGTGTATATATATATATATATATATATATATATATCTTTATATGTATACGGTTTTCAATGTTTATACGTATACCGCTAATCTATATTGATTTTATTATTTTTAAAAAATGCGTTTGGAAGATATCATTGAAAAATAGTTTTTACTGTCATCATTTTTAATATTTTGTATATATTAAACCTTTATGTATAAATAAATATGTATAAACCTTTCATATAGTTTCTCGTTGTCCAATATACTATGATATCAATTTTTTTAATTTGATTTTTAGACTCAAATATTGCATTTTTTAAATAATTTTAAACGAAAATTTTAATATTAAGGGGGAGGGGTCAGCAGTGATTAAATTGTTTGATTCTGTAAATAAAAATATCTGCTTAAAAAAAGACTGTTTTTTATTTTTTAAATTATTTATTTTGCTTACGAGGCATACTCTATTGCACTACATATTTCTTAAAAATCGATTCTAAGTGATATGTCAAAATGTAGTTTAAAGAAGGAAATTCGTAGTTTTAGTATTTATTGAAAAATCGAAAAAAAAAAAAATACCTAAAATAAATATACGATAAAAGATTTATTAATGCTAAATATTTAGTTCAATAGATTTCTACCGTAATTTAAATGCATAAAATGCAGCAAATATATTAATTCAAGTAAAAAGAAACTCAATATTTGGCCATATTTCACATGTAAACCACCCTCACCCGTCAATTATAATAATAATAATAATAACAGTATTTAAATTAACATCCTAAAAAAAAAATTGTCATATAGAATTATAATATCATCTTTCATATAGTTTCTCGTTGTCCAATATACTATTATATGTTTTCGAACATTGCATTTCTCATTTTAAATATTTCTTATATTTCTTTAAAATAGTGATTTTTTTTTTTTTTTTTTTTTTGTATCAAAACTTTAAATAACGTTAAATTCCAGCTACCATTTAAAAAAAAATAATAATAAATAAAACATTGGTATTTTAAAAATAAACATTGTTAGTTTTTGAATTTAACTATTTGCAGTGGACAAAAAATACTTCATAGAGTGTCCCCTACAGCACCATTTGATCTCTAGAACGTGGAAAAGATGTTGCCTTGTGACATTGCTTATACGTCACATTTCTCCATCTACATCTGAGGAATGTTGTTCAAACGTGAAAAGTCCTGTATTTGCGACATGAAGTGCAAGATCTCATAGATGTCACATTGGTGCACGCATGAGACTTCGTGGTAATATCTCTATTTTAGATGTATACATTCACAGCCCAATTTGACTGAATATAAGAAGTTGCAAAAATATAGCAGTGATGTACTGTTCACAGCACAAAGTAAAGGTGCGTGAATGGGGCGTTGCGGTGTATCTGCGACGTGCTTGGAACCAAGTAAGCTGTATGGGGTATATCAAAAGTTTATATCTTTTTATAATAAATGAAATTAAAAGTTAATTTCTCTTATAATAATAGTAATAATAATAACAACAACAACAATAATAATTATTATAATTATAATTATCATTATTACTTATTATTATTTTTTTTTTTCATTTTATTTATTTATTTATTTATTTATTGCAACTGCTTATTTGATTCTAATAAAATGCTGGTTTGCGATTTATCAAAAATTTATTGGTATTAGCTGCATGACTATTTGTATAAGATAATTATTTATCCGCAATTTGCAAACCATTAAGCATCTATTTTTATTTAAAAAAAATTACCTATAAAGAATTCGTGACATAATTATCCTATATGATTATAATTTAAAAATTAAAATAAAATCACGTTTAAAAGTAGGATTTTTTTTTTTTTTTTTTTTTCAATTATTTCAATTAAACAACACATTAATGAAATATTAAATTCTACTCAGAACCCAACCTCATTTTTTATAATCAAATTCATACAAAAATTTCAGCATTACAAAATTTATATTTTTTGTAAAAATAATAAAAAATGTACAAGAAAGTAAAATTGTTATAAGTTCACAGAAATATATTTACGCAATCAAAGAAAAGAAAATATTAGGGAAACGAAATAGTTAACATTATTTTATAGTTGAGAATTGTTTTATTCTACAAAAGAAGTAACAGTCAACAATTCACGTATATAGAAAAATTAAATTGTTAAGAAAAATAAACATCTTATTCTTATTTAAAGAAAATATTAACATATTTATTAAAAATATAAACATATTCTCATACATAATATAAACATATTTACAAACTGTAAAGATCTTATTATTTAATGAAAGTATAAACCGGACATAGTTTTTTTCTTGGCCAGGAGTGGACAATGTTCTCGAAGCCGGTTGAAGGGAAATGCTGGGTTCGAACCCAGATCACGCTCGTCAGCTTTGCTGTTCGGAATTTCGCGGGGTTTTCACAGACACTCTTCTGGCCCTGAATACTTTAGAAATATCCCCAAACAGAGGGCATCAATTCCTGCAGACATAGAGCCTTCCAGTAGTCAAACTGTCTTAACCCTCACCAACACTAAAACCAACACCATTATTTCTTTGAGTGTTTTATTTGTTCCATATACTTTAACATTCACCATCTTTGCAGTTTTTTTTTTTCAAACTTAATACATCGCTTTATTAAATTAAACATGACATTAGTACATAACCTTAGTATCTTACAAACTGACGTTAGTTCTTATGAAATGATGTTAGTATCTGTGAATTTTCACTGGTAGTGTTTATCTCGTAAGAAGCAATTTTATACTAACAAAATTTATTCTCATAATACATATTTTAAAATTATAGAAATTTTAATCATTGCTCGAATAAAGCAGGATGAAGGAATTCTTAATAGAAGAAAAGTTTTCATTCAATCCCATTAATTTTGTTCGCATTGAGAAACTATCATTTTCAATGAGAAATGATTGAAATTATTCAGTTGCCGAATGATCATAGTATTATTGGAGTTATTTAATGTTCAGAGGAAAAGGTAGAGAGCTACAATTTAAAAATAACAGTACTTAACTATGTAAAATGTATTTCGTTCATGTTAAAAATTAGAAAATAACAAATTTTTACATCTAATTCAGTTTACATAGCTTGCTGAACAATTCTGGAAGTTCTTTTTTTTTTTTTTTTTTTTTTTTTTTTCTTAGTCCTTTTTTACTGAATACCATTAATATATTTGCGGCTGGGCAAAACTGCAAATAGAATACACAAGCTAATGCGCATAAAAAGAATATTTAAAAATATTTTTAAATAATTTTTAAATATTCCTAAAAGTAATAGAATTACTGACTGTATCATATGCAAATGATGACTAACAATTTTTCAATAAGTTCCTTGTTTACAATTACCGAAACATATCTCGGATATATATATATTTTTTAAATGATCATTACTAATAAATTTGAAGAAAAAGGGTATAATTAGAATACACAAACTAATAGGAACTCAAAAACCAATTTGAAAATAATTTTTAACTACTCTTATAAAGAATAAAAATATTGACTATTTTCTATGCCAATGATGTTAAAAAATCTTTAAAAAATTCTTTGTTTACTAAGTCTGACTCTTATAAAGAATAAAAATATTGACTATTTTCTATGCCAATGAAGTTAAAAAATCTTTAAAGATTTCTTTGTTTACTAAGTCTGAAACATAGCTAAAGTATGTTTTTAAATGAACATAACTAAGCAGTTTAAAGCTGGCGAAACGTATAATTAGAATACACAAGCAAATGCGCACACAAAAAATAATTTAAAATGAATTTTTAAATATTCCTAAAAATAATGTAATAATTCACTATTTTCTATGGAAATGATCATTAAATACGGTTTTCACAAATGCCTTATTGAAATCATCCTTATAAAAAATATCTGCCATGCTTATAATAACTTTAATGAGGTGGCGTTACGACTAAGTCCATATGAAGAGTACGTATACTCACTGTTGCCAATTTTAGCACTTTTCGGCTACCGGAACATTTTAACAGAAATTTTTATTTTATTTAATCAGAGAAAACTGTTACAGAAATATATATAAAAAGTTTCTATTAAAAATTTTCCGATAACCAAAAAGGGCCATTTTTGCAACTATATGCGTACTAAATTTACTGTAACTCGACTACGACATATCTCGGGTATTTTTAAAATGTGCATCATGAAGCTGGAAAAAAATATAATTAGATAATATGAACTGAAAAAAAAAAAAAAAATGAAATTAAAAGTACTGTAAAGCTATAAATATTGTGAAGTTGCTGACATTAAAATAAATTTCTAATTTTTAATTTCAAGGCTAGGATCAACCACAAGGTTGAAATCAGATTGAAACCTAAACTCAGAAATGTGTAAATAATGAAGATAACTGTGAAGCATATATAGACTGCTTTAATGTATTTCATCTGCTAAAGCGCAAGGACTCACGCCAGCGAGACGAGACAAAAGAGTTTGGAAGAAAACAACGTTTTAAATGATTCACAATAAATCATGATTTTAAAAAGTTCTTTCATTCATCTATTTCTTCAACATTAAAGAAAATTGACTTTTTTTTCCCCTTGAAAATTAATCTGATAAATGCTGCATTAAACCAAAACAGAAAAAGTTAAAAAAAAAAAAAAAAATCTTCATCTTTAACATAAGTTATCAGTTTTCTTTACTTTTTTTTAAAGCTTATTTAATTTCAGTTAAATACGGTTAAAGAAAGTAATTTATTAAATACAATAAAAATTCTACTAAACACAACTAATTAAAAAAAAAAAAAAAAAAAAAAAAAAAAAAAAAAAATCTTCACTAGAATGAGTAACAGGTTTCTAACCAAACACCGTAAAATACAAATCTCCTCTCAGCGATTGTCTCAGTTCGATCAATTAAATCGCTACGTCACGCGTACTATACTTCGAAAGAGCAGACCAATCACTTTCTAGACGCGACCAGCTCTGTATCGATGTGGCACATTTGAGCACGTACTGTAATATTATGTAAGCAAAAATCTCTTTTAATTTCTTTAGCAATTCTTGTTTTTCCGTTTACACTTTTCATTTCCGACCCCATATTGCTAAACAAAAAAAATTTCTTTATATGTATTTTACTTACCCTAAAAGTTTGGCCCGTGAATTCAGGGACACCCTGTATAGATGTATTAGAAAAACACAACAATATTTTTCAAATTTTTAGGAAAAATACAACTTAATTAAAAAATAATAATAATAACAGTAATAATTAAAGAGCTTAACAGACATTTACCCTAAAAGTTTGGCCCATGAATTCAGGGACACCCTGTATAGATGTATTAGAAAAACACAACAATATTTTTCAAATTTTTAGGAAAAATACAACTTAATTAAAAAAAAATAATAATAACAGTAATAATTAAAGAGCTTAACAGACATTTACCCTAAAAGTTTGGGCCATGAATTCAGGGACACCCTGTATAGATGTATTAGAAAATAATAACAATATTTAAAAAATTTTTATGGAAAACTCGGCTTAACAAAATAATAATAATAATAATAATAATAATAATTAAAGAGCTTAACTAGCACTACAGACTGCTATTGAGTACAAACTACAAAATTTTTAAAACAATGTTTTGAAATCAAAAACTTATCACATGCTTGCCATAGTTCGGAAAACAATTTCTGATTATGAATGACGTTACCTTAAAAGTTCTCTACACGTAAAAAATTTATTAATTATCTCAATAACTCAATCTAAGATTATGGATTTGATTTTAACTAAACAAGAAAACAAGTTTTCTCCAAAGTGATGTTAAACCTTCAGTATGCTATATTTTAATTTTGTGTTCAAAAAATTTTACCAAAACCTCTTAAAGACCACTAAAGTTGCAACAGAGAAACTCGATATTATTAAATTATAAGCTAAAGTCATTGTGAGATTTATTCACTCGTTTTTCTCAACAAAATTTCGACGATTTTAGGCATATGAATAGTTATAAATTTCAATCCACTCTAGTGATTTATATCTTTTATGACATCTTTGTAGGCCATTTATCTAAAATGAAACTGACAGAATGACGCATATAGGACGGCGACACAAATTGTTACATGATTTCTTAAGGTAGTGAACCTTGCAGTCATAATTTTGGACTATTGAACTTAATACTTTAGCACTAAAAAGAATATTTTTCCTTACCTCTTCGCAAGTACACAAACACAATATTTTCTTATTTATATAGGTTAAATCCTGTCTTTTATTTAATTTTTTTATCACAAAAATGTGCCAATAAATTCAAAGTAGAGTTTCAAATTGTTAAAGAAACATTTTTTAACAAATACTTTCTGTCTTAGGAAGAAAAAATAAAAGGGTTATGTACTAAAAAAAAAAAAAAAATGAATACGTATATTATTAAGTATGCGTATATTTTGACAATTACATTATCTTTTTTTTCTTTTTTCAAATTCAAATTCAAATTCAAATTTTTATTTATTTATTTATTTATTTATTTTTCAAATTCAAAAATTTTATTTCAAACCTTTTTATAATAAACCCTTAATAATTTAAATCCGTTGTATATGGTTCTCTTTTAGTAAACATGAATTCATATATGACCTACTTATTAAATTACCTTTTAAATATTTTTCTTCTCATTTAAACGAAATATTGACCTCCTCAAAACATTTCAAAATATAACAAATTTTTAAATCTTATAACAAAAATTAGTTAATAAAATACATGAATTAAAGTAAAAGATGAATAAAATGGTTTTAGATATTCTCAGAACAGAAAATTAATTATTTCAATGCAAAATAATTGTTACGTCTTTTCGCAGTTTATGATGATTGCTTACAAAGTTTTTATTCCTTAAAGAAGCAACTCCCAGAATTGTTTTAACGGTTTTTAATATTTTAATTTAATTAATTAATTTATTTTACAATAAATTAAGACGACGGTGAACTTTCAAAATCTCAAAACTGGCCAAAAATTTTAATGTTTCATTTTTATTAATATATGGAACTACGTAATAATAATAATGTGTAGCAAAGATAATTATTCAATTCCCATCATTCTCTGCTGAGTTATAAGCGTTTATAATTGTGAAAATATTGAATTTCTTGTAAGATGAAAACTTTAAATATCATTTTCTCAAAACTAATTTTTACAAAGTTACGTTAAATTTAGAATGCTTCTTGCGTCTTACTTTTTGTTGAATCTTTGTGAAATTTTATTTAATGTTTTCTTTATATACCTTAGTACAAAATTTAATTACAATATTTATTCTTTGGATTTTAAAATTTTGAAATTAAAATAATAATAATAATAATAATGGAACTTTTTTATTAGGATTGTAAAAGAAAGTGCTAACTAACTTTTATTAAAATCATCTAAAGCTACCTCTAAAAAAATTATTTTTTTTTTTTTTTTTTGCAGTATAAGTCAAAATATTAATTTGCAAGGTGCATTTTTAAATTTAACGATTAATTAATAATTTTAATTAATATCTGAATTAATTACAATGGGGATGTTAATTTTAGTATGGTATTTCTCCTCTACAAATAATGCTGTATAAAACTATAACTTTTTGCAGTTGTAGATTTATAATTGTAGATATTTTTTTTTTTTTTTTTCCCGAAAAAAAAAAAAAAAAAAAAAAAAAAAACATAATTTAATCCGGAAATAAATTATATGTATACATATATTACGTACAATTACATGTGATTATTTTATTCTACCCTTCCCGCTATAAATTGGTTTTTAAATTACAATTGAACACGGAATATTTCCTTTTCATCGGAGTTTGTCTAATTTATTACGCATGAATTTTTTTGTAACTATTAAAAAATAAATAAAAAAATCCAGTAGAGCAAAAATAAATATAAGCCCAACACGAAAAGCAGCGAAACGTGAACTACTACAAATATCTACTTTAGATATCTCACACACTTCTACAGTGTTAAAATATGACTTTTCCTTTTAAAAGCATCATCATTTTGGATAACCTATAATTTTGCAGCTTCCAGCATTTAAGAGGAAAAGTAATCTAAAGAATCATTTAACCATCAAGACAAAATCTTGAGATTCGCGAACTGTCTCTGCCGCTAAAAAGAACCGCACGCTCACTTTCCGGTTCTAGTGGGAAGGTCTAAAGGTCCCGCCTTGGCGGAAAACCCCCCTTGGCGGATTTGGCGACGCATGTCAGAAAAGCAGCCCACAACAGAACTGGAATCTAGTTAGCGCGTCAGTTTTTGAGAAGCTAACATTGATAGCAGTTGAGACAAACCCGGTATCGTAAGTTTTAGCATCAGTTGGGACTTCCATCAACAGTGGCGTTACGTTAGACTAGGGGGTAAGTCGCTATTTTTTTTTTTTTTTTTTTTTCTAAAGGTGTCCGATGGCAGAATGGGACTTCTAGAAATAATAACTTTTTAGTAGGAATTTGTTTACTTCTCGGAACTTTATTTTAACTTTCAAGATTTTTATAAACTTATAACTAAAAGTTTTGAAGTTTCAGATTCTTTACTTTTTTTAATTATTTCTTTTTCTCTTTTCGTAAAATATTATAAATTACAATTATTATTATTAAAGTGTGTATATTACTTTTATGTTATGTTTATTACCATAAATTTTTATATTTAATACAATTTCGGGTTCTTTAATTTAAAACCCTGTTGTAAATTAATCCGCTTTTTGATTAATTTTCTTTTTCTTTCAAAAATTTTTAAATAGCCAAATTAAAGATAATATTTTTAATGAAATATTTTAAATAAATATTTAACAAAATATATGCTTAATTAATTAATTGGTAAAATTTCTTTTGATATTTTGACTGCAATGTATATAATTAAAAGGTATAAAATATTATCAACCCCAAAAATATATTTCTGTTTCCAGCAATTTTTCTCTTTTATAGTTTTTCATTAAATATGTACGCTTTATATGCTAATTTATATTTGCAGTTTAGATTTTGCAATCGATGCAATAGTGTTTGAGTTTATAGTATAAATAAAATTTAATAACGTATATACAGGCTACGTTCACATTTGCTTTTGTAGTTCTCGTAATTTTTACAGTTATTGTTTTTTAATTGAATAAATGTTTTTCTAGAGGCTACAATCTGTCATGGATAAATAAACAATTGAAGAACCGTTTATGTATTTTTCTAGTAATCGTACAGGAGGAAAATGTATAATAGAAAATACTTATAAATGAAGATCAAGACATTAATGTATTGATTGTAATGTGTAATTTAGTGAGATGGAAGAGTCTCTCCACGCCCATTTTCTGTCCATAGGCCATCAGACTAAAAGGGAATTGCGGACCACTACAAACATCCATGCCTGAACCGGGATTCGAACCTAGTACCTGGCAACTGAAAACCAGAGAGTGAAATTTTCGGCTACCAGGTGGTATAATGAAATTTTTAAAAAAGTTAAAATTTCTGATAATTTTTGGCCGCGACGATAGCCGAAGGGTTCTGATCTCGAATTTGGTAGACGGGAGGTGCCGGTTTCGAACCCAGATCGAGCTGGGCACCTTAACCGTTTTAATGTTAAGGTGATGAATTCCCGTGGTTTTCTCTGAAATTCGCATGATTAAGCTAGGACCCATTAGGAAGACTCACATGGAGGGTATTCGACCCAGTCGACCCAGGCAGTTCCCATGCGTACACAGTTGGCCTTAATCCTTATCTACGCATGTGACACCATTTGCTAATATTTTTAAAACGTAGTAAAAGTCGAGCAACAGAAGATTTAAGACCCCTGAAATCACATAGACAAAGAAGAATAAAATTATATATGAGAAATATTTATTTGCAAAAAATTTTCAAATATTAGTTAATAAGTAAAATAACCTAATTTAGAATTTTAAATAGCTTGCTTTTTTTTTTTCCCCGAACATTAACATTTATTAAACATACTTTAATTTAAAAAAAAATTTCTTTGACCTGTTATATAGAAAAGAATCAAATCTTAGGAAATGTATAAGTGAGAAATGCATAAATGGTTCTCTCTTTTATATCTATGTTTACATGCTTTATGTGATACAGTGCGTTGCATGAATATAAACGCACCTTAGCTTTAAGAATTAGAATGGTATAGAAGTGCAATAAAAAAAATATGAATAGGTGATACTTGGTGCAAACTGTATGTGTATGATTCAAGAAATGAAAATACGAGTCAAAACAATGAAAGACCAATATGATTTTTTAGAAAATAATTTTATTGAATTTATGACAAAAATACGTGTTGCATGAATTTAAACGCACATGTAAAAAATAAATAACTGAGTAACAAATACTGTATCTAATACTTTGTAAAGCCACCATGGGCTTTTAGAACAGTCAGTAAACACCTTGGCATTGACTGATATAGTGGCATGAGGTCATCCAAGCTGATTCTCTTCCAAGCTAATAGAATGGCTGATTTTAGTTCATCTTTCGTGTTAAACTGCCTTCCGTTTACGTAAACACGGCGACCAGAATACCCCATACGTTCTCCATTATGTTTAAATCGGGGCTTTTTGAGGGCTAATACAGAACTTTAATTTTATTGTCACGGAACCATTTTTTCCCGATATGTGTTGTATGTACAGATGCACAATCTTGCTGAAAAAATATAATTTCTTCCAGCTTTCTCGACTGCTTGACGGCGGAGGTTCCTTGTGAGCATCTGGACATAATCTATAGAGTTCATAGTGTTCTCCACGAACTCTAATTCGAAAATCCCTTTAAAACCTATGGCTGCCCACACCATGACAGACCTTCCTCCAGATTGACGTTTTGAACAGTACATTTCTTCGGTTCTCAAATCGCGCCAGTAGCTATGACATCTGTCCAGGCCATCGAGATTAAACTTTTTTTCATCTGGGAAGATGACTTTTTCCAATTTAGTCGATCTAAAATCCATTTTCTTACCCATTCCAACCGCATATCTTTGTGCTTTGAGTGAGGGGTGGTTTCGCCTTCATTTTCTTAAATTTAATGAATGTTGCAGATTTGATAGTTCTCCATATGGTTGTCCGATGAACACTCAGCTTGTATTGAGCCTTTATTTTCGCACAGGAATTATTCTTATTCTTTGCAGTGTTGCATATTCGAAGTTTGTCGTAACTGGTAAGCCTTCCTGTTCGCTTCTTATACGCTTTTTTTCCATAATTTGCTCCTTTCTTTATACAATTTCGCACAACACTTTCACTTCTTCCAATTCGACGCCCAATTTCACGATCGCTAAAGCCTTTACCACGCATAAAGTCGATTTTTATCCTCTCGTCTACTGTCAAAGTTTTCCCTCTTGCCATCCTGAACAAACTCCGTAAATTTCACACTCAATCATTAAAACTGCTTTTAGAGAACTTTAGCAACACGACTATCTGTGTTTTAATTTAATTCCGGTGGCTCTGTTAAATTTTAAACGCAAAATACAGAGTGCGTTTAATTTCACGCAACAAACGAAAAACAGTGAAAAATAAGAAAATGCTTAAACGCTCATTTACATAAGCTTGCATGAGCCTAAATATACGTGCTCAAAGCACCTTATTCAGTTGTTAGCCATATGCAATAACTGTAAGTAAAATTCCTTCTTTTAAAATTTAAAAAATTCTATTTCTGGTTATTGGAAAAGGTGCGTTTATATTCATGCAACGCACTGTATATGCATTTACTAATTCTAATTTAAAAGTTATGTATTTTATTCATATATATGTGCATATGCTTTATGTGATATATGTATTTATTAAATCTAATTTAAATGTTACGTATTTTATTTAGCGAAAACTTTCTGTATAGAAATGGTGGCTACTGTTAATCCATTGCGGTCTACTCTCCGCTACCGCTGGACTAACTTACGGTTCCAGAAGCAACTTTAATAGCTACATCGCCCTGAGCGATTTTTCTTTTTGATGCTTCTACGAACGATCGATTGAAAAAATATTAACTATATATATTTCGTGTATTTATCCCTTTTCTCATGTTTGAGGCTTCAGATACCGATATAAATATTTCCAACAATTGAATAAAGTGTTTTTTTTTTTAAGGGAAAAAACAATTATCTTATAGTAATTATGTTAACAAATTAATCATTTAAAGTATTAGTTATATAAACTTCAATCAATGCATAAAGTTTTATTTAATTTAGTGTTAAATTAGCGAAAATTAAAATTAAAATATATGTTTCATTGTTTTTTCAATAGAGATATTACAATATGAGAAAATAGTAATTTAACTTGGGCTACACATTTAGCTATGACAATGATATACGTAAAAGGTTTTTTGTAAATTGTTAGACTTACAACTTCTAAGAAAAAATTATTTCGAAATTAATGGCTGCAAACATATCAGTGAAAACGGAAATAAAAGGAAATATGTCCAGAAAATTTTTCAGCAGAAGTATTATGCATTCATCTAGAATTTATAGAAAGGCTGGAAAGGATCATGCTCGAATTTGAGCAGATTTCCCCCCCCCCCCCCCCTTAGATAGGAGTAAATATACGCATTAATTTTTTTTAAGTGTAAGAGACGTAATCCTCCTTAAAATGAAACGTTTCACTTGTCCCTGATCTATCCGACATCGTCCCACCAGTGGCCTAGAGATTCTGCTCTTGAATCTGGTAGACGGGAGATGCCAGGATCGAACCTAGAGCGCTCGTCGACTTAGCCGTTTGAAGTTTTCTGTAATGTTCGCCGAAACTCACGTAAACACAGGCTAAGATTCCTTAGAAAAATTCCCACGGAGGGCACTGCATCTAAGCCTAGTTCCCTAGCTAAATATATTGGACTTAACCCTTTAACGTCCATAGGCTTTGCACTGAAGCCAAACATTTAACATTCTTTAGGCAATAATTTTCCAATATTTTTTCCTTGTTTTAATCGATTTTTAAATATTTGTTCAATCTCTTTTCGGTAGATAGCAGCACTAATCCGAAATTTAACAAAAGTCATTTTTACAATAATTCCTTAGTAGACGCGAGTGTACCTTGCTGCTTTCGTGATGCATTCGTCCTAGTTTTTTCACCTGATAAAGGAAGGCACTATTATTTTTTCCTGAAACGTCTGTTGATAGTTATTTATTTATTTATTTTTTGTTATTTATAGTGTTTACTTACAAAGTTATTTATTAATTAAATTTATTATTATTTGAATTTAGTCAGGTTATTTGGTTGATTGGGTTTTACGTCGCACTAGTGCTTTGTAGTGGGACTCACCCCTAGAGGAGGTTCTGAGACATGCAATCACAATTTCGGTGGTCCTACACGAAGAGGATGGCTCCCCTGCTTTGGTGACCCCCAGAGATATAATTTTGATAGGAACATGGAGGATATTGCGGCCACGACAGATTTACGTACATGACCATCTTTTGCCGGCTCGAGTACCGAGCCCGCAATCTTCCAAATACGACCACGGCCCTCTACCGACTGGGCTACCGCGGCCCAGAATTTAGTCAGGACAACATATACATGCTTAAATATATATATATATATATATATATATATATTCTGAAAATAAAAAATGCCATTTTTTTCTTATTGGCGGGTGATGTCAATATCTAGTGCAACCGCTAAAAAAAAAAAAAAAAAAAAAAAAAATTAACATATTTATGATCAGTTATTTGTCTAATAATAATTTTTGAATTCAATTTAGCACACCTATCAGACAACTATTACTCAACAGTGGACCTCGAAAGGATTAAGTTAGATCACTAATTATGTTTTTCTATTATAGATACGATATCTGATAAATACAACATATCATTCCTCTAATATTAAGTTTTTCGAAATTTGAAAATTATTAGTCGTAACAATATTAACTAAGGTAGAATCTCCCTTTTTTAAAAATATACTTTTATATAGATAAATAGAATTAAAATTGCAAAAATATTTTTCTGGATATATGTATATATATAAGAACGAAAAAACGTTTGGTGCATAATTTCTATCATGAGGGGAGGGAGGGATACCTTTGGAAAGAAAAACGAGATTCTACCATATATATGATAACATGAATGCAACAGTTTGTTAATCTGTAGATTCCTTTTAATTTTAAAACGATTTCTCTTTTGATTGTGACTCTTATGGTCAAATGCAACAGGTTGTTAACTGGGTTTAAGAATTAAAAATGTATATATTTTCATACTGGAGTGAGGCTTCCAATAACTTAGTTTTTATATAAAGTTATATTCGATTGCATATACAGCTAAGGTTATTTTCATAAAAAACGAAATGTGTAACCTTGAATTTGTACTAAAATAATTATTTGTACTAACATGAATAGAATTCTACAGACAGAATACAAATCAGGAATATTATGTACTTTAAATAAAATGATTGATTTATTTTAACTTTACATTCATTAATAAAACACTGCAAAGTTTTTAAAATGAAATAATCAGATTTTATGTAAAAACATTGCTATCAAGGACAGATTTTAATAGCTTTCATATTTATACAAATGCAAGCATGCTCTCATCATAGTTTAAAAATTTAGGTTCACTTTGAGAAAAGCACGTATGCAACAATTTATTCTATATATATATATATATAATGTATTATATATTCTTAAATGTAATTGCTTTTATTAAGTACTTCAGAAGTTTTAAAAAGCTTAGTTTATGCATAGACAATGCTAATTTAAATATGAGACTATATATTTTTTTATTTATTAACAAAATTACATACAGTTATTTTTGTTACATTTTGTAAAAAGCGTACGTGGCATCAGGAGAAAGTAGATTGATTACTTATAGGTTAGCTTCAATTTTTTAAATTAAGAAGGGAACATAAGAATTTATATATTTTTTATTTAATAAAAGAATATTATTTTTTTTCTACTAATTATTTACAACTATGTTTTGTTACATTTTATAAAAAGAGAGTGTGGCAACTTCCTAAATTTTAAATAATAGAGGAAACATGAGACTGTAATTTTTTATAAAAAAAAATATTACATTCTTTTAAATTATTTACATCTTTTTTTTTTTTTTACCTTTTGTAGAAAGTATGCGTGGTATAGGGAGAAATTAAATTGACCTCTCCAAGGTTAACTTCCAAGATTTTAAATTAAGGAGGAAACATGAAGCTATAAATTTTTTATTTAACAAAAAATATAACTTATTTTTAAATCAAAATTTTTAGAGTTATTTTTTGTTACATTTTGTAAAATCTATGCGTGCATCTTTAGAAATTAAACTGACTTTTTCTAGGTTAACTTACTAAGAATTAAATTAAGAAGGAAACGATACTATACATCTTTTTATTATTAAAAAGAAAATTGTATTTTTTAAAATTGTTATTTACAATTCTTTTTTTTTTTTTTTTTTTTGTTACATTTTGTAAGAACTTGCGTGGCGTTAGATGAAATTAGATTGATTTTCTAGGTTATCTTACCAAATTTTAAATTAAAGAGGAAAATAAATTATAGCAAAAGAACATACTAGCTTCTGGTTTGAAAAAATGTGGAATTTTGATTTATCTTCGACAAATATGGCCACATTATCGTAAAATGCGTTATTTTGTGAGAAGGGCGACTTTTAAAGCAAAGGGGCTGTAGTTTTCGTTTTCGTGCAAAGAAGAGTTTTAATATTTCCTTTGACGCTGAGTACTCAAACTCTACTGGTATCAAATTTTTAAGACCAATCTCTCATTCCATAAGCAGCATTCTAACCACCGAGCGCCCATTTGGTGGTTGAATAGTTAGTGCTGTGGCCTTCATTTTCCAGATGCGGAGTTCGAATCCCTGTTCAGATATTGCTTGATATTCGTAATGTTTCGGAATTCATTTATAACTGAACAGTTTTAAAATTATAATAAACTACATACATAAAATATTTATTGCGAGAAGCTTTATTTATTAAATTTGTGTGTATGTTACCAGTAGGAGACGCTGTTAAATAGAATTACATAAAAGAACGTTTTATGATGGCTACATTATACTATTTTTCTCTAATAAATATATCTCTTATTTCGAGTATCTTTGAACCTTTAAATCCTAAAGGTGAGTCAAATGTGTCAAGAGAAAATTAAATTGCTTTTATAAAAAGAAATTGGAAAATATTATTCAGTTTTCTAAAATTTGAATATGCTCGTCGACAAATTTTATTCGTGTACAGAAAAACAAAAAATGTGTAGTCTTTTTAGGCAATAATTTTCCAATATTTTTTCCTTGTTTTAATCGATTTTTAAATATTTGTTCAATCTCTTTTCGGTAGATAGCAGCACTAATCCGAAATTTAACAAAAGTCATTTTTACAATAATTCCTTAGTAGACGCGAGTGTACCTTGCTGCTTTCGTGATGCATTCGTCCTAGTTTTTTCACCTGATAAAGGAAGGCACTATTATTTTTTCCTGAAACGTCTGTTGATAGTTATTTATTTATTTTTTTTTTGTTATTTATAGTGTTTACTTACAAAGTTATTTATTAATTAAATTTATTATTATTTGAATTTAGTCAGGTTATTTGGTTGATTGGGTTTTACGTCGCACTAGTGCTTTGTAGTGGGACTCACCCCTAGAGGTGGTTCTGAGACATGCAATCACAATTTCGGTGGTCCTACACGAAGAGGATGGCTCCCCTGCTTTGGTGACCCCCAGAGATATAATTTTGATAGGAACATGGAGGATATTGCGGCCACGACAGATTTACGTACATGACCATCTTTTGCCGGCTCGAGTACCGAGCCCGCAATCTTCCAAATACGACCACGGCCCTCTACCGACTGGGCTACCGCGGCCCAGAATTTAGTCAGGACAACATATAAATGCTTAAATATATATATTCTGAAAATAAAAAATGCCATTTTTTTCTTATTGGCGGGTGATGTCAATATCTAGTGCAACCGCTAAAAAAAAAAAAAAAAAAAAAAAATTAACATATTTATGATCAGTTATTTGTCTAATAATAATTTTTGAATTCAATTTAGCACACCTATCAGACAACTATTACTCAACAGTGGACCTCGAAAGGATTAAGTTAGATCACTAATTATGTTTTTCTATTATAGATACGATATCTGATAAATACAACATATCATTCCTCTAATATTAAGTTTTTCGAAATTTGAAAATTATTAGTCGTAACAATATTAACTAAGGTAGAATCTCCCTTTTTTAAAAATATACTTTTATATAGATAAATAGAATTAAAATTGCAAAAATATTTTTCTGGATATATGTATATATATAAGAACGAAAAAACGTTTGGTGCATAATTTCTATCATGAGGGGAGGGAGGGATACCTTTGGAAAGAAAAACGAGATTCTACCATATATATGATAACATGAATGCAACAGTTTGTTAATCTGTAGATTCCTTTTAATTTTAAAACGATTTCTCTTTTGATTGTGACTCTTATGGTCAAATGCAACAGGTTGTTAACTGGGTTTAAGAATTAAAAATGTATATATTTTTATACTGGAGTGAGGCTTCCAATAACTTAGTTTTTATATAAAGTTATATTCGATTGCATATACAGCTAAGGTTATTTTCATAAAAAACGAAATGTGTAACCTTGAATTTGTACTAAAATAATTATTTGTACTAACATGAATAGAATTCTACAGACAGAATACAAATCAGGAATATTATGTACTTTAAATAAAATGATTGATTTATTTTAACTTTACATTCATTAATAAAACACTGCAAAGTTTTTAAAATGAAATAATCAGATTTTATGTAAAAACATTGCTATCAAGGACAGTTTTTAATAGCTTTCATATTTATACAAATGCAAGCATGCTCTCATCATAGTTTAAAAATTTAGGTTCACTTTGAGAAAAGCACATATGCAACAATTTATTCTATATATATATATATAATGTATTATATATTCTTAAATGTAATTGCTTTTATTAAGTACTTCAGAAGTTTTAAAAAGCTTAGTTTATGCATAGACAATGCTAATTTAAATATGAGACTATATATTTTTTTATTTATTAACAAAATTACATACAGTTATTTTTGTTACATTTTGTAAAAAGCGTACGTGGCATCAGGAGAAAGTAGATTGATTACTTATAGGTTAGCTTCAATTTTTTAAATTAAGAAGGGAACATAAGAATTTATATATTTTTTATTTAATAAAAGAATATTATTTTTTTTCTACTAATTATTTACAACTATGTTTTGTTACATTTTATAAAAAGAGAGTGTGGCAACTTCCTAAATTTTAAATAATAGAGGAAACATGAGACTGTAATTTTTTATTAAAAAAAATATTACATTCTTTTAAATTATTTACATCTTTTTTTTTTTTACCTTTTGTAGAAAGTATGCGTGGTATAGGGAGAAATTAAATTGACCTCTCCAAGGTTAACTTCCAAGATTTTAAATTAAGGAGGAAACATGAAACTATAAATTTTTTATTTAACAAAAAATATAACTTATTTTTAAATCAAAATTTTTAGAGTTATTTTTTGTTACATTTTGTAAAATCTATGCGTGCATCTTTAGAAATTAAACTGACTTTTTCTAGGTTAACTTACTAAATATTAAATTAAGAAGGAAACGATACTATACATCTTTTTATTATTAAAAAGAAAATTGTATTTTTTAAAATTGTTATTTACAATTCTTTTTTTTTTTTTTGTTACATTTTGTTACATTTTGTAAGAACTTGCGTGGCGTTAGATGAAATTAGATTGATTTTCTAGGTTATCTTACCAAATTTTAAATTAAAGAGGAAAATAAATTATAGCAAAAGAACATACTAGCTTCTGGTTTGAAAAAATGTGGAATTTTGATTTATCTTCGACAAATATGGCCACATTATCGTAAAATGCGTTATTTTGTGAGAAGGGCGACTTTTAAAGCAAAGGGGCTGTAGTTTTCGTTTTCGTGCAAAGAAGAGTTTTAATATTTCCTTTGACGCTTAGTACTCAAACTCTACTGGTATCAAATTTTTAAGACCAATCTCTCATTCCATAAGCAGCATTCTAACCACCGAGCGCCCATTTGGTGGTTGAATAGTTAGTGCTGTGGCCTTCATTTTCCAGATGCGGAGTTCGAATCCCTGTTCAGATATTGCTTGATATTCGTAATGTTTCGGAATTCATTTATAACTGAACAGTTTTAAAATTATAATAAACTACATACATAAAATATTTATTGCGAGAAGCTTTATTTATTAAATTTGTGTGTATGTTACCAGTAGGAGACGCTGTTAAATAGAATTACATAAAAGAACGTTTTATGATGGCTACAGTATACTATTTTTCTCTAATAAATATATCTCTTATTTCGAGTATCTTTGAACCTTTAAATCCTAAAGGTGAGTTTAATGTGTCAAGAGAAAATTAAATTGCTTTTATAAAAAGAAATTGGAAAATATTATTCAGTTTTCTAAAATTTGAATATGCTCGTCGACAAATTTTATTCGTGTACAGAAAAACAAAAAATGTGTAAGTCTTTAGTTTTTAATAGGAATTTCTTTTTTAATGCCACTTTTTCAACGATTTTCTAAAAAACATTTTTTTTAATAGGAGAATGGAAAAAAAAAAAAAACTTTTCGAGGACACGCACACACACACACACACACACACACACATATATATTATATTATATTATAACTTTTAAATATTACAAAATTTTGCGGTTTGGATGTAATAACAGATTCAAAATTCAAGAAACATGATCAAAAGAAAATATCTGACTAACAGCTGTCAGACTACCCGATCGACTCATTTACTGTTATTAAACTTAATTTCGAAATTTCCATCAAAAATGTATTTCCGGTATATGGTCAATGTTAGAGCCCTAATTATTTCCTTTTTTTTGCCAGCGCATACCCGAAGTCTTATAATGAGATGACAAAATATTTTGGCATAGCTAGCAACGTATTTAAAAGCATGGGTTAGTATTTCTTAAAGGGAATATAATGAGACAAATAGTAGAAAAAGAAAGTGTTAAAAATCGACCTAATAAGTTCAAATAAAGTGGAAACAAATTGGACGATGTGGGTCGCCGTAGTGCAGCCAATTTAAAACCAACCCTTGCTATTAGAGCTTTCGTTTAACAGTAAAATCAGGTGTTATCAATAAATGTGTTGCCCAAAAATATTATTACAGAAATATTTAAAATAGTCTACACATATTTTACAACTCTCCGAGGGTTTTTTTTTTTTTTTTTTTTTTTTTTTTTTTTTTTTTATAAATAAATAAATAATAATAACCTTTTAACTAAGAAATTCTCCATTGGGTATAAAGCTACATCTTCAATAAGTAATTCCACGGACAATTAAAAAAAAAAAAAAGTGGTAAAATATGCGTATATGAATAATTACCATTGTCGATTTTAGTTTTCCATTAAGCATTCATTAATTAACTGAATATTTGTAAGGAAATTTGAACCTATATTTAACTGTAGTATCATACTTGTTTTGCAGTATATCACACCAAGAAACTGTTGTAGAAAGGTAATGAATAAAAATTTTGTAAACAAGTACCAAAACTGCAAAAACTTTCAACAATTGTTTCGAATTGAAATAATAACACGACCCTTCTTTATCAGGTGAAAAATATAGGAACGAGTGCAGCATGAAAATATGTTACAGCTTTCATGTTGTATAATCAGCAGGCATGATTATAGAAATGCCGATGAACAAAACAATGTTCTTTTCTTTCTACTTTCTTCTGTGTACAAAAGGAGAAAGTATAGGATTCAGGAAATTTTTTCAACTACCAGTTTTCGATAAATTTACAAATTTCGAGATGCCCTGAACATGATTTGACAATTTTTAGAAAATGACAGTCTCTCTGTGTGTGTAAACAGTTTTTTTTTTTTTTTTTTTTAATATTTCTATAAATGGGGAAGCTATACATAAGCTTCTATATTTTATAATTGCACCGAACATAAAATGCGAGATATTTATAATAAATATCTACGCTGATTCATTTGCGTTGCATTTTAATCGAGAGGTGATGTTGCTAAGTTGGAATTTTCCTCACTTTTTGGAAAGTTGTATTTCAGCTTTTATAAATTATAGATCCAATAAACTTGATATATAAGACCGTTATTGTGAAATTTATGCTGAGTCAATTTGGTATCAGTCGGTAGCTAGCGCTGTTAAGCAGATTTTTGCGATGTTTACGAATACTTATAACCAATGATATAGAAAAAGTTTTGTGATAGCTACAGCATACAATCTAAGTTGAACCACCAATACATATTCAGAGATAAATTAAAAAATAATCTAGTATATATATATCTATATATGTATTTATACATACACAAAATTAAGAATATATAAATATATATATAGAGCGCCTTTTTTTTTTTTTTTACTAAAAAGTGGTCTTATTATTTTAGTAGCATTTTCAGTATTTTTTTCTGTAATGAGATAACCATCCATCGCATACTATTAAGATCATAACTTTTGAATTTTATTTTCTTCAGTATTACCAATTTAATTTTGCACATAACTTTTTATTTTAAGAATCTCCAGTTTTGAAAATCCTCTAAAATCCCATTAACACGGTGAAAAAGTTTACACATTGTAGGCTTAGAAGATCTTAAAGTTGAATCCTCGTCTTACTTTTTTATAGGTTCACTTGAAAAATAAATAATGCTTACAGTATTAAATGTGAGAAAATGCAAATGCTATACCCTTTTAATAAATATTTATATTTATATTTATTTATTATCATTTTACATGTATCAAAGTATTTTATATGTTTAATGTACCATATTTTAATAATAAACTTTTCGTTTCTTCATTGTCGAATTTCTGCGAATAAATGAAGGAAAGAAACAATTAAAAAATTGCCCTCAAAATATAGAATGATGTGACCCCTACTAAAGGAAGTAATATTTTGGAATTGAAAATTTCAAGAATGAATAATATTAGGAATGAATATAAATTTATCTTTTTATGAATTAAAGTAAAAAAATTATATCTAGATCTATAGAAAAGAAGATACAATTTTTGTTAGAGAATGTGTAGATCGAGTTAAATGTATGGTAGATGTAGGAATTTATGAAACCAGGAGAAAATATATGGTATACAAATATTCCCAATTTTTAAATTATACACGTCAACATAACACTGAGAATCTACTATAATAAAGCTATGTAGACAATTTTAATTCTTTGTTACGTTCGTCATTTGTATCTTTCAAATAATGATTAAATCTCACTTCCCTAAAAATTTTTTCTTGATTTTAATTTGAAAAATCTTTTATTATTATGAAACCACCATGCGCCTGCACTTTTACGCTTATTATAAAAATAAACCGGCAAACTGTTGCATTCTTACTCTACAACATTATAAATATGAAATTTAAACATTTTGTTCGAGAAGTTTGTTTTCTTTTTTTACAAAGTTGTTTATTCTTATTTTCTTTTTCTTTTTTACATATTCTAATTTTATTCCTGTCTACAAAGTAAACGTAGTTAGTAGAATGAAATATTATACTTAGCCGAATTCCCTCCTATTTTGCTCCTATTAATATCACATGCTTTCGTGTGCATGTTTATCTAGTAGTGTGTTACATAAAAGAACAAATATAATTATTTTTCTTCTCAAACTAGTGTCCGATGCCACAGGTAATTCGGACTTTATACACTAAAAACTTTTCATTAAATAGACACCAAAGTAACAAATTATTAAACTTAATTGACATTGTGAATATATTGTTGAAAGGTAAGTACTCATCTTCACAAAAACTGTAAATATGAGTACTTTCTTTTTCTTTCTGTTCAATACTATCAAAATAAGAATAATACCAAAGCTATTCAATTGAGAACAAGCTTTACTAATATGTGATATTCATTAATATAGTATTATATCAAGTAATACCAGATGAGTAATCAAGTAAGTATCTATTAGTATACTCTTACATCAGTTTTTTTTTTTTTTTTTTTTTTTTTTTTTTTTTTTTTTTAAGTTTTAAGAACTGTTTGCGTATTAAAATTTAAACTTTTTCTTGATTTTAATTTGAAAAACGTATTCTCGAAAACGAACTCTCGTATTCACAAATTAGTCCACGTTTCTAGATTTGTCACGACATAAGAATTTAAATCGCTTTATCTATCGCAATTAAAATTATTTGAAAATTTATTTCCCACTTATGAATTTTAAATATTGTACAAATATTTCATAAAAAAAATGCTGAAATTTTGAATGAACATACTACTCAACTCTTATACGCCTGTATTTCCCATGATATAATGGCATGAAGTATGAAATTAATTTTTCAAATATCAGGAAATAAAGATGAATTAAAGACTGAGAAATATTTTGAATTACTATTAAATACTATAAATAATTGTCTTCCGTATGCTTCTATAAAATTTACTCCCCTACTTTCTTTTTTAAATTATTTATAAAATTTTAAGTTAAAACAAATATTCATAAAAGGACTCTTGCGCTTGATAAAGGAAGTAAAATTGTCCCTTTTAATATATATTATTGGTGAATATCTCAGTAGCAACGCGAAATTAAAAAAATAAGACAATATCAATTTTTATTAAAATCACACAATCAACTGTGGAAGAAAATCATATTTATTGATTTTTTTTTTTTTTTTTTTTCCGTTATTGAAATTTTTTATTTTATTTATTTTTCCGTTATTGAATTTTTATTGATTTTTTTTTTTTTTTTCCTCCCGAAATTGATTTTTTTTTTTCCCGTTATTGAATTTTTTTTTTTTCCGTTATTGAAATTTTTTTTCTAAAAATTGTATTTCTTTCTCCCATTGTTTAATGGTGTTTTCCATTACCTGCGGCTTATTTCTGTCGAGCTATCTACATGATAGACCAGATGTCTCTGCCTAAAGGTTGTCTGAGTGAGTAATGCTGACCGGTTGTCGGCCTGGATAGCTCAATTGGTAGAGCCTTGACCTTGTAAGTCAAATATCCGGGGTTCGACTCCCGGTCCAGGCATTATTTTCCTTCAGTCGGAAAAAAAAATTCAATAAATAAGACAATATCATTTAGTAAGGAATGAAAGTAATCAAGCTTACCTTTTGAAGGCTGCGCTCTACCGCATTAGAATTTTTCGACTACTTTGATATTGACATCTTCTTAATATTGGTTACTGGAAGAAACTCAATCTAATTTTATTGATTCTGGAGAGCAAAAAAGCAGGGCGACTCATTAATTAATTTCAAATTGATGTTTTTAATTAAAAGAGAGAGAGAGAGAGAGAGAGCATTACGACTCTCCAGTTACATCATTAAAAACAAACTAAGAAAGAACAGAATAATATGGAGAGAAAAGAAGCAGTCTATTGAATCACGCGACAAACTGTTCTATTTTTAACCACCCCTAGTCGGGCTGAATGCATAGATTCCTTTTCCATTCATCCAGTTCGTTTTCTGTGAAAGAAGAACACATTTCAGAAGTAAAAAAAAGTTTTTCGAGTTTGTAACTTTCTTTCACCCCTCCTCAAACTCGGAAACGGATCTTAGTTGCAAGTCTTGACGATGTCTCAGGAAGATTGGCTTTGGAGTAGGCTTAGTCATAACGTCGGCAGTCATCAATTTACTTTGCAGATATTTTAGGGCAATAGTCCCATTCTCGCATAGGTTCTTAACTCAGTGGAACCTGATATCGATATGCTTCGTGCGAGCAGCGTGTTTGGTGATTCTATCATTTTTATCGCCGACTGATTATCATCAAATAACCTTATAGGCAGTTCCTGCGGGAAGTCAAGGTCCTCTAGTATCCTGATCAACCATAACAGTTCTTGTGCGGCATTAGCGGCTGCAATAAATTCCACTCCTGCAGAAAACAGAGCGACACAACTTTGCTTTTTTTAAATCCAATGAACTGGTGTTTTTCCTATGAAAAATAAATTCCCTGTCATCGGATTTATAACCGGCCTAGTCGGTACCGGTGTAATAAGGAAGAATTGTTTTTTCATTTTCACTTATGATCAAACTTAAGTTTTCAGGGGTTTTCAGATAGCTTATAATCTTTTTCGCAACATCCCAGTCTTGCTGCCTGGGCTCTCAATGCGTCTGCTGAGAATGTTAACTGCTGCTGCAATATTTGGTCGTGAAATAGTTGCTATATAAAGTAGCGATCCGATGTCTTGTCTGAATTTTGTGTGATTAGGAAGTAAATTTTCATCGGATGTGTTATCGAGAAAACCGGGATTCATTGGTGTGTTAGTGGGTTTAGCACTTTCCAGATTGAATTTTTCCACTAGTTCTTCTTTTTATTTATTTATTTATTTATTTATTTATTACTTTTTAAGTAGCTTCCTTGTTTTGATTTCTGTATATTTATGCCAAGGTAGTAACTTATTTCTCCGAGATTTTTAAGTTCGTAGATTTCACTAAGTTTTTGTAGTGTTTCCTCCATTTTTCTTTTTTTTTTTTTTTTTTCTAGATCCAGATATTAATAGATCGTCGACATATACAATTATGTGTATTGGGCTTGTTTCATTTTTTTTCTAAATAAGCATAGATCTGCTATACTCTGATTGAAGCCTAATTCTTCAAGAGATTCACCAAATTTCGATTGCCAAGATCGGGCAGCTTGTTTTAATTCGTAGATGGCCTTTTCTAGCTTCCAGACTTTGTATTCATTTCCTGATGAAACTTAACCATCGGACAGATGCATGTACATGATTTCCTCTAAATAACCGTGTAGGAACGTTGTTTTCACATCTACATGGTGAACTTGCGTTTTTCTGCAAGTTGCACTAGCCAAAAAAGCTGTAATTGTGCTGTGTGAAACTACTGAAGAAAAATGTTTCGTGAAAATCTTCACCATATTTTTGGCTGAACCCTTTAGCCACTAGCCTGGCTTCATACTTTGCTATTCTACCGGAGGGGTCAGTTTGTACGTCCATTTGGACCCAATAATTTTTTTTCCCGGTGGAGGTTCTACTAGAGTAAATGTTTTGTTTTCTTTCAGAGCGTTCATTTCCTCTTGCATGGCACTTAGCCTATTTTGTTTTTTTGTGGTTTTGAAATGTTGAGAAAATCGTTATAGTTTTTTGGTTCATGGGCCTCAATGTTTTCTGTTAAGTACCTGTCAGGTGGTACGTCTTTATTGTATCTAATTGGTCTTCTTAAGGTGCCATTAGTGTTGTTATGTTCATTTGGGGTACTTTGGTCCGGTGAATTTATGCCAATTTTGACAATTTCGCGCCCTATATGCGATTGTGTATCGGGGTGTTCATTTGTGTTATTTTCTGAGAGTAATTCTACTTCATTATTTTCTTCAGAATTGTGTTTTGTGTTTTCAATGAATTTAACTGCTCTTGCAAGTATTACGTAATCATTTTTCAGGTAGATTCTACACGCTTTGGCGCTGTTGTCGTAGCTGACAAAAATGCCTTCTTGTTCTTTGTCGTCTAATTTACCTCTTTTACTTTTACGAGTGTATGCATAGGTTTTACAGCTAAAGGTTATTAAGTGGCTTAGATTTGGTTTGCTACCGTGCTATAATTCATATGGAGTTTTTATTGTGGCCTTTGTGGGTAGTCTATTTTGCTGGTAATTGGCAGTGTTTATAACTTCATCCCACAATTTTTTGTGTAAGTTAGCTTCTGATAAAAGTGTACATGTCATTTCGACTAATGTACAGTTCTTTCTTTCGGGAAC
The DNA here is from genome assembly GCA_963930645.1 of Salticus scenicus. Lineage (NCBI taxonomy): Eukaryota > Metazoa > Arthropoda > Arachnida > Araneae > Salticidae > Salticus > Salticus scenicus. Next base: position 88,096,964 of record OZ005651.1, read on the forward strand.
CCCATTTTGAGCTGGGGAATGTGGTACGGTGAGCTGATGGTGAATACCATTTTCTTTAAGACATTCTTCTATGTTTTTGTATTCCCCGCCATTATCCGACCTTATTGCTTCCGGTTTTTTCCCAAATCTGTTTGTGGTGAAGTTAACATATTCTTTTAGTTTCTCGATTACTTCACTCTTTTTGCTTAGAAAGTAAATCTTTGTATACCTAGAGTAGTCATCAACAGAAGTTAAAATGTATGATTTACCGTCTATTTATTGGTACTTGCATATGTCTGCAAACATCGCTATGTACTAATTCTACTATCTGTTTCCCCCTGTTTTCTGCAGTTTTTAGATATGGGGTGTCGGTTAGTTTTATTTTGATGCATGTTTCGCATGTTGTTTCGTGTTTGCAATTATTGATTTCTATTACCTGAGCCATCTGATTTTTATTTAATTCCTTGATTGGGTTGAAATTTTTATGCCTCATGCGTTTGTGCCATAGAGTGATACAGTTAGGGTTTTGGCATTCTTTTGTTACGTATGTGCGATGTTTGTTTATTGGCATGGGCATGTTAAACTCGTATAAGTTGTTGTTTTTTGTACCCTCTAAAATGGTTTCATTTTTCATAGATATATAACACTTTTGTATAGTGAATGTGACTTTATAGCCATTTTTATTAGCTTTCTGTACGGATTATAAGATTCGTCTTCAATTCTGGGACATATAAGGTTTTCCTTAATGTTAATTCTCTTGTTTATTTGAATCCATGTATTATATTTTTATTTCTCCTGATCGAAATGAAGTGAGGGTGTTACCATTTGCTACACATACTTGCGATTTTTCATCTAAATTAACGAAAAGGTTTATATTGCTGCTTGTATGCGATGACGAACTACTATCAATTATCCAGTGGTTCGCCATTGAATTCTGAGTCGTGAAAGCCATTTGTTTTGTTTGTGATGTTATTTGTTTTATTTCTTTTGAATGACTTTGCTGTTGTGTATGTGTGTGTGGCGATTCATTATTGTGTGTTACAAACTGTGAGAAATTGGTTGCTTTGGATTTGTTTCTAAAATATTTGCCCTTTGTGTTACCAGCAGTTCTACTCTTCAGGTGCCAGCATTCCGTTTCATTATGGTTATTCTTTTTGCAATGAGAGCAGTATTTTTGCTCATTTTTGAAATTGCTGAAGTATCATTGCTTTTTATTGATTTGGAATGCTTTTGATGAGCTTGGGTTATTTTCAGAGGCTTCACTTCGGCGATTATACTCATTGACTAATTTGCTGCATATGTAGTTTGGTGTGATTTCATTTTCGGGGCGAGCTTCAAATGCAAGAATTAAAGTTTCATAGCTTCTTGGAAGGGAACATAAAAGAAGTGCAGAAATATGGGTAAATTTAATTTCTTCCTCAATAGCCTTTAATTTATCTACGGTTTCTAAAATTTTGTTTATGTGGGCTTGCATGTCGCCCTCTTCTTCTAGTTTTGTACTGTACAATTTTCTCAAAAGATAAAGCTTACCTGGTAAATTCGTTCTTTCGTGAATATCTTTTAGTTTATTCCAAGTTTCTAGAGCTGTTTGACAGTGCTTAATGTGTATTATTTGAGAGCAAGTTAATAATAGTACGCGCTTTATTATCCTTTTTTCGCCATGCATCGGTGATGGGATTTGGCGGATCATCAGTTATAACTTCGTATAACTCCTTTTTTATGAGGTACATCGAAGTTTTGAATTTCCATATGGAATAGTTTTGAGAATTTAATTTTTAAATTATTTGGCTATCCTTAAAAGATGACATTATTTTTTCCGTCTTTTTATTTATACTAGATACTTTTGTTTTTCAGAAGAATGTATTTGTAGAAGTTTTGGTTTGGTTTTTACAAATATTACTTTCGCTTTATGATTAGTTTGTTTTTATCATTGAAGGAAGTTTGTTGTTATTAATTTTAGAAGAAAAAGGTTTTCTAGACTTTCATTTCATAATTTGAAATCGTGCGAATCTATTAGATTTTTAAGTTTGTTTTTCAGAACATGATTTTAAAACATCAAATAGTAGCATCAGCTTATTTGCTTTATTGTATAATAATATTATTTATTTGTAATGCTTTAAATTTTCAAGCTCTTCTTATTTTTATTTTTATTATTAGCAGGACGGTAAAGGTAAACTTTAATATTTATGAATTAATAATTCTTCTCTATTTAGAACAATATTAAAATTTTTCTTTTCCTGTTTGTTTAATATGAGATCAGTTATCATAATCTAATATATATTATTGGTGAATATCTCAGTAGCAACGCGCAAATTAAACAAAATAAGAAAATACCATTTATTGAAGAATGAAAGGAATCAAGAATGAGCTGAAGGTGGTATCAGACGAAAGAACATATATTCTAAAATATAAGCTATTGCCGCTCAAAAGCTACCAAACCACTTTTATCGGAATATAGTAGGGTTTTTTTTAAGCATAAACGAAACCCAGAAAAGTGAACAACGGACCCTATATTTGGCGATAATCTACCTCAAGGGAGTTTAAAAGGGAAAAGGATAGAGAGTATTCTGTAATCGCGATTCTCTAATTGGAGGACTTCATTCTAGTGATTTTAACAGTTGAAAATGCACGACTGAAGAATATACGTCAGGCAAAGCTATCAAACGGGTAAAATATTACCGTTTGATAGTTTTGCCTGACGTATATTCTTCAGTCGTGCATTTTCGACTGTTAAAATCACATACGGTAGTTTATAGAATGAAGTCCTCCAATCAAAGAATCGCGATTACAGAGTACTCTCTATCCTTTTCCCTTTTAAACTTCTTTGAGGTAGATTATCGCCATATATAGGGTCCGTAGTTTACTTTTCTGGGTTTCGTTTATGCTTAAAAACAACCCAACTATATTCCGATAAAGTGGTTTGGTAGCTTTTGAGCGGCAATAGCTTATATTTTAGAATCTTTTGAAGGCTGCACTGTCCCGCATTAGAATCTTCCAACTATTCTGATATTTACATCTTCTTAATATTAGATACTGGAAGAAAGTTAATCTATTATTATTGATTCTGGAGAGCAAAAAAGCAGGGCGACCCATTAATTAATTTCAAATTGATGTTTTTAATTAAAAATAAACAATAAAATAAAAGAGAGAGAGCACTATGACTCTCCAGTTACATTGTTAAAAACAAACTAAAAAAAAAAAAAAAAAAAAAAACAGAATAATATAGAGGGAAAAGTAACAGTCTATTGATTCACGTGACAAACTGTTCTATTCTTAACCATCCCTAGTCCAGTGGGTCGAAAAGGAGGGAGGAATGCATAGATTCCTTTTTCAATCATCCAGTTCGTTTTTCGTGAAGGAAGAACACATTTCAGAAGTAAAAAAAAGTTTTTCGAGTTTGTATTTTTCATTCACCTTTTATCTTTCCTGCAAAGTTAGTTAAAAAGTTTTTAGGAATTCGGTTTGTCTACCTGCCCATAAATGTTTCTAGTGCTCTATTTTCGTAAATAATTTTGGAATTCCTTGAAACTGGTGTCTCTTATTTACGTTCACTATAAAAATTGTCTATTTAAATTTACACGTATAGCACGGCTTGTTTGTGTACAGAGACTCACAGAAAAATTCGGATAAATGCGGTCTAAAAAAGGTATTCCTTCGAAGCTCGTTTGAAATCCTTTATATTTCAGAAGCATAAAGAAATTATTAAATATTATTCAGAAGTGCAAAATTATGTTTTCTATTTAAAATTTTATGATTATCATTAATAATTTGTTTAAGAGAGAAAAAAAAGTCGGATTTTTACAGTAATAAAATAGAAACTGCAGGCAATTCATTTTCCATTTTGTTATGCTTTATAAAAACAGTATATATTGTAAGTTATTATCGCAGGAGTAAAATACATTAAATTAAATACAAATAAACTTTGTAACTGCTAATTACAGTTAGAAGAGTTTTATAATTTATGCGAACCGTGTGAATTTTCTTTTATGTTATCGGAGAAGTCGCACCGCTCCTACATTTTTACGATCATTTTATTTTACTGTCAAATTTCAAAAATGAATATACGTTCTAAAATAGTGCAGCATACCATAGAAACCGACCATCTACCTGATTTTAGCAATACTAAAATAATCGTATCTAACTGTTCAAATTATCATTCAAGAATTTTCCTCGAAGGCTGGTATACGAAACAGCATTTTTCACCGCTTAATGAAAAATGCGCAGTCCCCGCTGAATACGCTGTACTCTCTTAAAGGAGATCTCTTGTTATTCTGAGCGATTACTTCTTGATGATTTACTGATGAGGATCCTGTAAAAGGCTCGAATCGTTTACATTTAAATTTTGTGTCTTTTAATGTTTTAAATTGCATATTTTTTAATGTATATTGTCTCGGTTTTTGATGTGATTAAAATTCAAAAAAGAAAATTTTTTTGAAGATTTCAATGCTATAATAGCACTAAAACCTTCAAGAAAATTTTCTTTTTGGAAATTGGGATGATAGTAAAATAAAACGATCATAAAAATGTAGGAGCGCTGCGACCCCCTGAGATTATAACGTAACATTTTTTGTGATAGAACTAATGTTTATTTTTTTTTTTTTTTTTCTGTCGCGTAGAAAACACGTAAACGCGACAAACGAGTTAAATTAACATCTAGTTCAGAATTAATTAAAATTAATGTAGTTGAAAATTAATTAATTATTAAAATTTTTATCAAAAATACTAAACGTAAATACCAAATTTTTATTTAAATACCAGAAAAGTATTTAACATAGTATTACCTAACATAAAAATGTCATAATTTCTTTTAAAGAGAAGAGAGAAGTTTTATGAAGTACTATGCTTTTGTTGCACTTGCAAGTTAATATTTAAAAAAAAAAAAATCTGGAGTGACTCCACTCGACTTTCCGAACATTGAGTAATTAACAGTTTTGTAGATAAAGTAAAGAAAGAGGAGTTGTTAAACAAACAAAAGAGAGAAAACCATAATAGAGTGAGTATTTTTCTCCATCTATTACACGATGTTTTATTTAACGCTACTGAACTTTGAGCCCATAGATCATAATGATAAAGAATTTTTCGTTGTGTCCCTGTAAAAACCTATAAATGCTAAATTCACCAAAATGCTTATAGTTAGTGCAACAGTGATTTATAATACTCATATAAATTTTCAGCTCAATTCAATAAGGCGTTTAGATGCTATCGTACTTTTAAAAATTTAGTCCCATAGGCCATAATGATAAAGAATTTTTCTTTGTGTCCCTGTAAAAAAACTGTAAGTGCTAGATTCACCAAAGTCTATACAGTTAGTTCAACTGTGATCTATAACATGTGTACAAATTTTTTGCTCAGATTAATAAGGCGTTTAGGCGCTATCACACTTTTAAAAATTTGGCCCCATAGGTATAATGATAAAGAATTTTTCTTTGTGTCCCTGTAAAAAAAACTATAAGTACTAGATTCTCCAAAATCTATACAGATTGAGTATTTGTGACCTATAATATGTGTATAAATTTTTTGCTCAATTGAATAAGGCGTTTAGATGCTATCGCACTTTTAAGATTTTGCTCCCATAGGCCATAATGATAAAGAATTTTTCTTTGTGTCCCTGTAAAAAAACTATAAGTGCTAGATTCACCAAAATCTATAGGGTTGGTACTATGGTGACTTACAATATGCGTACCAACTTTCAGGTTAATTGAACAAAGCGTTTAGACGCTAGCGTGTTCACTCACAGACATACACACATACACACATACATCATCGTAAAAATAGTGAAAACGGACTCAGGGGACCTCAAAACGTATAGAAACATCAAAATCTCGAATTCGGATTTTTGACATGATTACAATACTTTCCTCACTATAGTGTTCGGAAAGTAAAAAAAAGTTTAATTTATAATAAAAGTCCATAAGGGATTAAAAATATTTACTAAAAATAGACATTATTCAGACATTGATAAATTTTAATTTTTATACTGTTCTTTGTAGTAGATGTTCCCTCACTATACATTTTCTTTCGTATCCAGGCATTTTTATTAGCTTAAGATAATAAATATTGATTTGAAAAATCCTTTAATCATTCATAGAAGTTTGCTATATATATATATATATATATATTTTATTACCTAATATAAAGACATGAAATAACAAAAAATCAATATATTAAAATATAATTTATATTGTAATTAAGTATCGATTTTTCCCAAAAATTTTAATGGATAAAACCCTTCAAGTATGACAGTGAAATCTGTCCTATGGAAATCAACGAGCACATATTTTGTCTACTAAACATCTGAATACACAAAACTAAAATGCATGTTTTGGAAAAATAAATATATGAGAAAAATACGTCATTGAAACAAATGAACAGCATATATTTCTGCAGATAGGTTAAAAAAAAAAAAAAAAAAAAATCGTAATAGTAGTAGCATATACAGAGAGCAAAATTATTTCCTACGTATAAAGTCTTCTGCATTTAAAGCGGATCACCGGATTACCACTAAATTTGTTATGTAGTCTACGCACGGGATGCGTCCAAAAAAATTTTTTTAAAAAAGTTTATATGTATATACATATATATGCTAGGTTATGCTACTCAGGGAATATGGCATATTTAATATAAAAAAGGATCAAGGCGTGATCAAAAGGTAAGGTAATCAGTGCACGTTCAAAATGTGTTTATGCATCCCCTGTTGGTCATTTCCTTCGTTAAATTTGCATTTTTCATATAACGCGCCGCTTGTTAGACCTTTTTCTTTTTTTTTTTTACGATCGGTTCATTCGTTATAGCATACTGCATATAAGGCAAGTTTAATTATAACCGTTTTGTATGTTTGTAATAGAATTCAGAGTTATTTTTGTGTATATGCACTTTAGTAATTATTTTTTTCACAGTTTACTTTCCATTTTGAAAATGATTGATTATATGATAAAATATCTGATAATTTATGCTTTATAGTGACATCATTGAGTATTATTGTTACTCAAGCTTTTTCTGATTTTCATTTTGCACTGAAATTATGTATGTCGTTACTTAAAAAAAAAAAAAAAAAAAAAAAAAATTGGCATTTAATACCTTATATTTATTTTGTTCCTTTCACAATGAATTCTCCTGCTTATGAAAACTTCAGGCTTAAAAACGATTTTTTTATAATAATCAGTTACATAATTGATAATCAATGACTCATACAAAGGATGAAAAAAGAATATATTAATGATTTTTTAAAAGAGAATATGTTTGTTTAAACTTGCTAAAATTAATTCAGGAAATTATAATAAAATTTTTATTGCCACTTTCCTTGTGTTTATTGTGTTTATCTCATTTATATCTGTAAAACATGCTACGAGATATTATTTAGTATATGTTCTTGCATTTAAAATTTTATTTCAAATGTTAATAATCTAGAAACCTTAATAGTTAACTGTTTTGGAATTATATCTGACATTTTCTATGAAAATATGAAAAGTAAACATTTGATAAGTTACTCGTTATTAATTTCTTAAACACTTTTTAATCTTCAGGGAGAATGAGAATTGAGTAAACAAATTTAACGTTTCGAAATGCTTGTCTCTAATTTTTTGAAATAAATTATTTCAAGATCTGAATATGATAAATTCATGTTCAAAACTCAGTTTTATTAACTTTCATTTTTTGGTTAATGTTATTCAACATACGTCTGATTTTAAGTAAATTGCAAAATAACTATTTCATCGAGAAATTTATTTTCTATTTCGCTCTAAGGGTAAATTTTTAAAAATATATATTCTCTATTGAACATTTAACAATATTTTGAAAAGGGTTTGATTCTACTTTCCTTAAATATCTAGAATAATTGGTCTCAAAATTATTTTTGTTTTGCGCAAGTATTAATGCTGCTTTTAATTCTTATTTATTTATTTATTTATTATGAATTTATATTCAGATGGTATATTAATATATTTATTTATTTAATCTGCACCATAGCTCATCTTTATATAATTTATGCATTCAAGCATACTTCCTATGCAATTTCAAAAGGATTGGTTGCTTAAAAAAATCTTTGCGATATTTCAACTTCTCTACTCTTTGTTCTTTAAATATTCTTATACGGCAAGAAATGCTGAAAGCCCGTTTACGTTTAGCGGAACATTTCGCGTTTTCATGCATGACCCTGGTCTATTTTGATTTCATCGAAAGAAAAAAAATGATGAGAGAACAAGAGGATGTTTACGCTTTAAAGAGCCGCCCTGTGACAAACGGTTTTGTGAAACCTGGTCATAATTCTCCATATTTGTGTATATTCTGGAAATGAAGTACAGAGACTAATTTTAAAATTAACAAAAATACTTTAATTAAAAGCTCTTAAATAGAGGAAGAAATGAGACTACTTCTCTAGACGCGTAATAAAATATAAATGGTCTATGTCTTTACTTAAATATCAAGGGTTACATACAAACGGAACGCTTGCAACTTCGATGACGTAAATTCTGCAAGTTTTTTGCAAATACAGTCCGCAGCAAAAGTATCTGAGCACTAGCAAAAATTCCTATGTAAAAAAAGTACACTGAATACAGTTTTCTTAAATAAATCCTTGTGGAATCCTGTTCTTGGTCAGTCTAAGAACACGATTCAATAAGGATTTATTTAACAAAACAGTGTTAAGTGTGCTTTTTTTACATAGGAATTTTTGCTAGTGCTCGGGTACTTTTGTTGCCGACTGTAGTCATACATATGGAACGCTTGCAAACGGTTGCAAACGACTTTGCAAACGGAAGTGTTTCATTTGTATGTACCCCCAAATAATAAATTGCTTCATATTACAGTCGGCAGCAAAAGTATCCGAGCACTAGCAATAATCTCTCTCTAAAAAAAGTACACTTAATACTGCTTTGTTAAATAAATCCTTTCCGAGTCATGTTCTTAGTCAGCTTAAGAACATGATTCGACAAGGATTTATTTAACAAAACAGTATTAAGTGTACTTTTTTGACATCGGAATTATTGGCTAGCGCTCGGATACTTTTGCTGCCGACTGTACTTGTAAACTCGCGCCGACGTATCTGGCATCAGACCTAGGCTGACCAGATCAAAGTACCTTTATAATAGAGAAGCATAAAAAATTGCTACAATTATCAAATTATGGATGCATTTTTTCATTCCTAACAAATAAGGACTAAAATAAAGTGTTAATAATTAATAATTTAGTTTCTACAATTTTTTAAAACTTAGAAAAATGCCTTCAAAAAAAAAAAAAAAAAAAAAGGTACGTCCCCATTTGTCCCCAGAAAATGGGGACGTTTGGTCAGTATATACAGACCTGACTGTATTCCGCAATACTATATTCTATGCTAAACTCCAAGAGCTATATCAAACGAATTGCACTGAACTGAAACCTCTCCAACTGAAACCTATATACTGAACTGAACCGAAGAACTCAGAGAACCTTAGTATAATTTTAATATCCCTTTTTTACACTGGGGAATCAGTTTGCTTTTATACGCAATGTAATTGGTTGGTTGGTTGGGTTTTACGTCGCACTATTGCTGCGCAATGGGCAATTGGTGACGGTCTGGGACCCACCGCTAGAGGTGGTCTGGAGTCACGGCATCACAATTTTGGTCCTCCACGGAAGGGATGTCGGTCCCGCTTCGGTGACCCCCCAGAGGTATAATTTTGATGGAGACATGGAGGACACTACGACCACGACAGATTTTACGTGCACCAGCCACCATTAATGTACAAGACGGTCTTTGGCCGGCTCGATTACCGAACCCCCAATCTTCCAATTACGAGTCCGGCGCTCTACCGACTGGGCTACCGCGGCCCACGCAATGTAGTTTCCAACAAACTTATAGAAAGCTAATTATTTGTTAAATTTCACAAAGTCCAAAGTTTTGCCTTTAAACTCCTAACTACTGACTATCATTCGTAGAATACCTTTATAAACAGAGTTAAGACTTCTAACTCAACTCGACTGCTTCGCAGCTCCCGATTTGCGAACTTCTTACGAAAACTCCTCGAAGCTTCATATCCCCACCTAACGTCATGGGCAGCCAAATACTATGTTATTTTATTGGAAAATGTTCAATACTCGTTACCTAAATTCTTACTTATAAAAGCAATTTAAATATCCATATATTTATTTAACTTGTGTTTTTGATTAGAGTGAGTGACTTTTACGTGGCACTAGTGCCACACAATGGGCAGTTGGCGAAGGTGTGCGACTCACCCCTAAGAACGGTCCGAAGACATACCATCACAATTTTTATCCTCCACGGACACGGAGGAGATGGCTGCCCCGCTTCGGTAACCCCTAGAGGTATAATTTGGATGGGAACATGGAGGACATTGTGGCCACGACGGATTTCACGTGCACCAACCACTATTAGCGTATACAACGGTCTTCGGCCGACTCGGGTATCGAACCCGCAATCTTCTAATTACGAATTCGGTGTTCTACCGACCAGGCTACCGCGGCCAATTTTTGATTAGAAGATGTCTCCAGTTTTATGGAAAAGCTTATTTTATTATTATTATTGTTATTGTTGTAATTTTAAGTTTTTTTTAGCATAAAAATTGACCTTTTGAAGAAGAGAGATTATCTGGACATCAGAAAGTAAGAAATTTCAAATCTGTAGGATAAAACGGACTGATTATTAATAGGTATTAAACAGTTTCGCGTTTTTAGTCTCTCTCTCTCTCTCTCTCTCTCTCTCTCTCTCTTTTTTCACTTTCTTTTTTCTTTTTTCATTACTTTGGAGGTGGGAAAGAAAATCAAAATTATCCTAGTTATGGATTATAAAGTCATACTTGTTGACACTGATACGACTTCTGACGTTTAACGTGTATACGCTCAAGTTTAAAAGTAATAAGATATTTCGTTTACTTTAATTTTCGATTATTTAGGGAAAAATGTCCTTGCTTTTTTTTTATTTGGTTCATTTTAGTGCTCTAACTTGAAAAGAAGGGGGAACTTTATAGATTTCTCTCTTTTCACAGCCAATACCTTTGACAGAATTCTAATTCGAGTGTTCTAGCAATATTCTGAAACTATTTGGAGATCGATGGGAATTTTCGCCCTATTTAGATATTTAGCACGTACCGTGAAAGACCAGTGGAACACGGCTAGCCCAATATATCACTCCTATACTTTCCCTATATGTTTCAAACTCAGTGGCTTAAAAATTACATATTAAGTCGGTTAGTAACGCTTATATTCAGATTCCTCTAATCCTATATAGTTAGTAAATTTAAATGAAATAAATTAATTGAGGTATTTAGATATTTTAATGTTGAGTATTTGTAACTGATAACGCCTTTTTAAAGGGCTAAATAACTAAATGTATTTTTTCTGTTTTGTACAATAGTCGTATATATGTGTGTATCGTACTTGGATGTTTGAATTATTGTTATCATCTAACGACGTAACATAAAAAGAAAAATTCTTAAATCTCTTTGTGTTATTTAACAAAATAATTTTATATATTTTTAGAATTTCTATATAACTTACCATTTTTATATACTTGTAATTCTCTTCAAATCGAAATATTAAATTAAAAGAAAAAAAAAGAAAGAAAAAAAGAAAAAGAAAAAAGGATACATAATATTTTAATAAGGTATTTAAAGTGATTTGATAATGAAGAGTATTATAGCTATATATATATATGTATATATATTCTTTCTTCCTTTCTTTTTTTTTTTTATCGTTATGGAACACACATTTTTAGTTCATTTTATAAAGTAGAATCAACGAATATATTTATTATTGAAATTTTAGCAAAATATTTTATAAGATAGATATAAAATAGCGTTTGGTTATTCATGTAATTTTCGATATAAAGAATTAGTTATAAATACATTACTGAATTAGGTATTTTCAAGTCAATATCATCGCTGTTAATTATGTTAAAGCAGCAGTTTTATGTAATTACACAGACCTGCGAAATCATACTTTTCAAATTTTTTTTTTCCCGTACTGCTTTGGGTGTCTCTAATGCGTTTCGATACGCTGAAATGCTTGTCTTTTCCTTTTATCACGCAAGGATTTTTCACAAAGTAAGGATGAAGATCAGAAGAATTCACACAGGGGCTGTAACAAATTCGAAACTATTTATGTATAAAACACATTAAAATAGGCTATTCTTTACACATTACCTTTTAAATGTGTTTCTTCACATCGAGCGTCATTTAAAGCTTTTTTTCTTGTGCAGGGCTTGGGAGCATTCAGGAGGGGGGATTCTCTATGCAGCATCCAACAATAATCTGTTAATATGTTTGCACTCCATCGTCCTTGATACCTCCTCTACATTTCTTTGGTGTCTTGATGAAATAGCTCTCCTTTTTCTTCGTTCACATCACCTAGATTTTCTGGGAAATAACTTTCATGGGAGTTGAAAAAGGGAAGCTTTAAGCACAAATAATCTCATTTTTTATCAAAACTGTACGTGATGGAAATTTTTGAATAGTTTTTTCCTTCTTGAGCATCCAAAAATACCCCAGAAGAACACATCAATTTCAAGAAAGAAAAATCCTCGCAAGCCTGTCCCTAACAGCACATCGTATCCCCAAGACATCCTCAGGATATCCTATGGATGAAAGTACATCCAAGGGACATCCTCAGGATGTACTATGGACAAGTGTGCTGTTAGGGGTGTTACCTATTTAAAATTCATTATTTTATAAGTGATTCAGGCTGTTATAAAATTATTAAAAAATTTGGTATAAATTACCAATGCATTATTAAATACCAATATACCTATAAGATTTTTTTAAATAAAAAATTCGGTGTAGTATTGAATAACAATAAAAAACCATTTATGACATAATTTAATACAATATATAATGTAGTTAGTTAACTTGGTGTAAAATGAAAATTCTTTTTTAATTTGTATAGGGAGACATATATATATATATATATATTTTAACTACAAAAGCAATATAAAACGTGATTTGGTTCGGTAATTTTTATACAATTAAATTCCACATTGATCAATATTTAAAATGTGTTTTCTGATGTCTTATCACATTCAATTTCAACTTGTAAATTGCTTCAATTTTATAAATTCAGTTAGCATTTAAAAAAAAAAAAAAAAAAGAAAAGAAAAGAAAAGAAAAGAATAGAAAAAGAAAGAAAGAAAAAAGTAAATGTGTTTTCTATCGATCAGTCTATTATTTTCTATCAGAGTAAAATATTTTCTATTAATTTGAAAGCAGACAATTTCTTCAGACATTTGGCTGTTTGTACGCTAGCTTTCTATTATTTAGTAAAATTTGTATATTGTATTAAATAATAATAATAATAATAATAATAATCGTATTTGATAGAAAAGTTTATTAATGAATGTTTAATTTAATACTATTTTCATAAGATAAAACCATAATAATTTATTAGTGTATTAAGTCTCATAGAAAATTACATACAACTGGCGTTTCAATACATTAAGTATAAAAGTATTCATCAATGATTCGGTAAAATTTAAAATAATCATTAATGCATGTTTAAACTGGCCTAAACAATAAATGTATATTATAAGCGTTAATCTTATATACCCAGAGAAGTTATTCGCATTGTTAGAAAAGACTAGATCGCTTAAAACATGAAAAAAATTGCACGGCAGCACAATTAAGAAGGTAATTCTTCTGATTCATCATTTGGCAATCCGACAACTCTTTAATATAATTAATGAGAAAAATTTAAAAAAAGAAAAAAAAAGGTAACTAAAACCTAAGTAAGGGGTAAAACTTGTGAATATGAAGGAGAAAGACCCTATTTATTTGTCTTTAGCGTAACATATTTTTTAATGTATTAAGTTATTTTTTTGCTCATTATAGTTGCTAGGACAAATTTTATTTAAATTAAGCCAGGTTATTATTTCTAGCGAATTTCTATCTGAAAATTAAAAAAAATCTTTATAAATTCTCATGAAAAATTCACACAGACAACAATAGAATAATTATGTTTGTACACTTATAATGCAATTCTCAGATTATATGCGGAAATGTGATTATGTTATAGTGCATCGTGTTAGTTAATAGTTGGAAGAAGTCAGGTTCAGGTTTGAATGCTTTTACAATCCAAACATTTTACAAAAAAAAAAAAAAAAAAAAAAAAAAAAAGATTTAAATCGGAGATCATGTTTAATTACATATTTAGTATACATAAAATAATTGTAGAAATTGGTAAAAAGAAAGAAAGAAAAAGAAAAATGCAATATAAATATTATTTTTCGTTGCACTATTCATTTGAAAAAAAAAATTTCACTTGAAATAAAATGTTTTAATAATTTAACAGAATATTTATTTTTATGTATAAGAAATAACAAAATCAAAAGCAGACGATCAGCATTTCCCACTAGCGGCTTTGGCGTAAAATATTAATAAAATAAACATTTCGACCTTCTCACCTTCCCCCCATCCAAAAGAAAAAAAAAACTTTTTCGATACTGTCCGTTTCGATACTGATTATTATTAATTTTCTTTTATTTTTCTTTCAAAAAAAAAAAAAAAAAAAAAAAAAAAGATTTTGATGAAATTCTGGTAAAAGCAGTATTTAGTTTTGTATAAAGAACTATTAGATTTTTTTTTTTTTTTTTTTTTTTTTAATTATAACATCGCTTTCAAATTATTTAATTATATTTTAAAATTTTCAAAAATATTATTAATAATATTTTCAAATATTATTAAATAATATTTTCGCCTTCCAGTAAACTCACCTTTTCTCAGTTAAAAGATCCCATTGATATGTATAATTCTTGGGGCATTTATAGTATTTCCTGCCAGTGCGGTTTATCATATATTGGCCAATCTAAACGCAGTCTTAAATTTCGTGTAAAAGAACATATGAATTACGTCCGCAAACAAGAAACCAATAAATCGGCTATTTCTACTAAACATTATTGGGAGGAAAATCATAATTTTAAATTTAATTCAGCTAAAATAATTTGCAGACCTAAATCCATTCATGAACTCGATTTCTTTCAAGCTTTTCATATTTATAAAAATTTTAAAAACCTTGTAAATTGTGATTTCGCTGTTCCCTATTTGTCTGATTGTTGGAAATTTTACATTCAGTCTACATTTTCTTAATTTTTCTACTGTTTACACAGCTAACATTCCTAAATTCCTATTGGCCACACACTCCACCTTTTCCGTAATCCTATTGGGTGAACTAAATTCGGTCCCTCTCCTATATATACGAGCACTTCTCCAGATTCAGACTTCTTTTTGCACTGAAGACGGTACGCTTAAGGCTATCTAAACAGCTGTATGCATCGCAAATATTTTTCTTTTGGCATTTCTGACGTAGTAGTTTATTCGGGTTTTAATATCCCAACGCCAAGTCTCCTGTTATTATAAGAAAGCAATATGCCAGCCAGAAGTTTCTAACAAAACCAAAAAATATTTCAATAATTTTAGACAATCTTTTTCTTGTGTTTTAATTTTGAAAATAAGCCTTTAATGATACTGCTGCATGTTGCTATTAAATATTTTTATAATTCACAAAAATAATTTGAGTTTAACAAAGAAAAATTCAACATTTAATATTTAAAGAAAAAGTAGAATTTTACATTAGTTTTCTCACAAATGTTCAAAATAGGAAAATCACATCATTATTTGAAACTAAATCTAATAGAAGGTGTAAAATAAAAAGAAAAGAAAATTAGGCGGTGTTTGAGTTTTTCCTTTTTTTTTTTTTTGCTGTCCACCTTAATATGTGGAAGGCTACGTTTCTCCCGAGTTATCTCAGGATGGCTGGTCAAGTGGTTCATTTAATCATAATATCTACATTTTATTTTTATATATGCACTATTTACCAATAAATATAGGTCGATACTTTCAAGTTTAGACGTTTTGTGAAATATCTAGAAAAGTTATTTAGTAATCATCTTGAAACTTTGGTAGTGTAAAGAATATGTCATACTTCATATATTTCAATAAAAGTTATGTTTTGAAGAGAAAAAAGAGACCAGTAAAAAATTAAACAAAAGTCAAGCGTTTTAGCATCACCCTGTAGGAAGTAATGCTTTAAATGCGTTTTGGCTGTAGCATGTGATTCAGAGGGCTTTTCTCATTATCTGTACAGAATTTTATGAGGCTACCACATATACGCACGGAGATATAACTTTTTTTTTTCTTTTTTTTTTAATTGAAAAAAAAAATCTATTTTTTTAATATAACACGTGGGCCAGTGCAAAGACAAATTTAGAAAATTTGGTTCACTACATAAGTCACAGCATACTGCAATCAGAATGCAAAAAGGCTAAATATATTATGAAATATGAGCATTTATACAAAATAATTTTTAACTACGTATGCGCTAGCTAAAAAAATTTATTTGCATAATTTAATAGCCAAAAGTATTGAGCAACTTATATGAAAACCCCAAAGCACTATCATTAATTACATTCAATAAAAAAGAATGTTTTCGCTTAATTATTGACAGCCCTGTATACTTTCTAAAAATTTTGTACACATCAGATGGTGCGCATAAATATAATCCTATATTAATAACGGACAGCACAACCTGAAATACACTTCCATCAATTTTCAAGTATTGTCCCACTATTTTCTAGTTCTTTTGTGTAGAATTGTAAACAGACGATAGATGCTTTTCATGCCGTATTCTATACGAAACGTGATTTTAAGAATATAAAAAAACTATGGATGAACCAGATATCCGGAAAATATCCGGTTTCTAGTATATCCGGTTGATTTTTCAATATCCGAAATACCGAAAAACCACCGTATATCCGATTAATATGCCGGACATTCGGCTTTTGAATATAATCTCATAAAATACCACATCTGTATCTCCATTAGTTTGACTAGGCATAGCTGAGTGAGCAAGCAAGTCAGTCAGAAGATCTGCCTTTATAGATGTAGATTCCTGCAATTCATTTCTTTTAATTAAAAAAAAAAATGTACATATATAATGGCGATTCAGCAGTTTTCTTTTGCATAACTTTTTTATTATTATTATTATTAAATTTTGTGTTCAGCATAATGTCTCATAATGACCTTCTCACGTATCAAGTTTTGTTTGATGATAAGCAACAGAACCTGAGATATGAACTTCCCTTAAATTGCGACAATTGCTGTGTATAGCAGTGCCACCTGTTGAGCAGTTGACATCAAAATCTTATAGGCACTAGTTTATGTCAAAGTGCTTCTACATATAAATTTATATGCAATTCTGTGCAGTAGTTTCTGAGATATAACCTTCCCTTAAACTGCGGAAATCGCTGTATAGAAACGCCACCTGTTAGCCGTTAAGCATTCAAATTAAATCAACATAATGTCTCAAATTAGCCTTCTCACATATCAAATTTTGTTTGATTATATGCAATAGAACCTGAGATATAGCCTCCCCTTAAATTGCAAAAATCGCTGTATAGCAACGCCATCTGTTGAACAGTGTACACCAAAATGTAATAGGCGCTGATTTAGCTCAAGGTGCATCTACACTTAATTTTATATACAATTCTGAGCAGTAGTTCCGGAGATACAGTCGCCTCAAAATTTTTGTCACACACACACACGGAGAGACAGACATTTTCTAAAAATGACAAAATCGTGTTCTAGACCTCTCAAAACGTGTAAATCCGTCGAAAACTGGAAGTCGAAAATCTTTACGAATCCAATACTTTCTTCTATTGAATATAGAAGAAACTAATAAAATAAAATAAAACTATTATGGCTTATCATATCCACTGAAATTGAGATTTGAAATCGTTTTGTGCTAAGCGCTCTACTTTTATGTTTGACAGACTATTATTTTGCGATTTTATGCCCCTTTTATTTATTTATTTATTTATTTATTTTTTTTTTTGCATATTTTAGATCAATTAAAATTTAATAGATATTAAATTTCAAGTTGTCATATAAATAAAAGAAGTAAAAGAATTAATAAAATTACTCATTAATATTGTGTTTGAAATAGTCTTACAGCTTCAATCGTATTTGCAGAATACTTATTTATGTTACGTTTTAACGTATGTGAATGGAATCCAGTTGCTTAAAAACCAAATGCATTTTTTTAAATCATTGCGTGCTCTTAAAAAATTGAAAATCCCATGTGTACTGGGAAAGGGGACCGCCGGATATCCGGATCCGGCAAAAAAAATATCCGGAATGCGGGATATCCGTATCTGGTTATCCGGTAAAATCCATATCCGGTCTATTCCTAAAAAAACATATATTCATTTCACTTTGTTTAGTGCAGTCTATAGATGTTAATCGCTACTTACCTTCAATTTCCCCATAGATGTAATGTATTTGAAATATCTTGGGTGTCCCTGTACACGAACTATTTGCTTGATCTCAACGAAAAGTTCGATATAGCATCCCTATATGATACAGATTTAGGATATAGAGTTTGAATTTTTTGCTGTTATTTGTTATTGAAATATATTGACAACACACACACACACACACACACACACATGCCAATCGCTAAAAACATGATTTTCGGATTCACGGGACCTTTAAACATGTAAATATAACAAAAACTCAATTTCGGAAATCTTACCCAAAACAGTATTTTCTCTACCATATATATGGGTAAGATAAAGGAAATAATCTAGTGTGTCACTCACACGACTTTCTCTTACCCTGAAATTTAATACTATAAATACAGGTTGGAGATTAAGAGGTAAGATAACGAGTACTGTTATGTAAACCTATGTTAAACAATTCATATTAGGCTTCTGAAGAGTTTTATATGATAATTAGTTCTGTGTGAGGGGGGCTACCGCCCCCCTCAACCCCCCGTTTCATTAATGCACCTACATTTATATAGAATTTAATTCGGTTATTAAAAAATATTTCTCTTTTTAAAAAATAATTTATTAAAATTAATATTTAAAAAAATTATCTTTTATGATAAGGCAGACGATTTCCATATTAGAGAAGTAGTTTAACACAAATATCCAAAAAAAGTCCATTTTATTCTCAATATTAAAAAAAAAAAAAAAAAAGTACGATTTTTTTTTTCTAAGTTTTTTTTTCGTTAAAAGTAAAAAAAATCGATAACTTTGTTTTAAATTATCGCAGATAGATGGTTCAACCATTCGTTTTAAAGGTATTTTCGAGCTCTTTTGAAAGATACCCATCATGAAAATTTACTCCCCTCGAGGGGGGACTTCCCCCCCAGGGGGGGAGGCGAGGCTCCTACATACACAAAAATTTTTCCCAGTTAACTGTCTCTATTACAAAAAATATATATTTGTTTCATTTGGTTTAGTGCAGTCTATAGACGTTAAACTCTATTTTCCTGCAATTTCCCCCATAGACGTAATGTATTAGAATTCTCTTGATTGTCCCTGTACACGAACCATTTGCTTGATCTTAACGAAAAGCTTACTGTAGCATCCCTATATGATACACATTTAGAATACCAAGTTTGAACTTTCTGCCATAATTTGTTTTTGAGATATGCTGATAACAGACAGACACACAGACCATTTGCTAAAAACATGTTTTTCGTATTCAGGGGACCTCAAAACGTGTAAATATAACAAAATCTCGCGTTCGAAAATTTGAGCCAAAAACAATACTTTCTCTACCTTATGGGTAAGAGAAAGTAACATTTTATCGAGCATTAAGGAAAAAACTTCATTATTCATTTACAATTATGTTTCTTGTTAAAGAATACATAAAATAAAATATGACATTGATAAATAATCTACTATCTTAATGATATTCTTAGCAAAACTGATTTTCTTTTATATGTAGGATAAGGCAGCATAATTTTCTTTCTATTGCAACTCCATTAATTTAAATATAACATCAAACTACCCAACCAATCATTAGAACATTTATACGCACATATGATTGAACTTCCTTCAAAACATGTATTGAAATTTTCACGAGCTTTCTAACACCTCACAATAATATACATTTCAAATGAATATAAACAAGTTGATACTACATTTATGTTTAATTTTGATTTATTTATTGCCCTTTAAGAATTTGCCCCCGAGATATGTCCGTTTAATATCTTAAATTCATAAAATTACGAGTTTCATTACTCGTTGAGACCTTATTATAAATAAATAGAACTTTATTTTATAAAAATCATTTCCAAATGTAACTTTTAAAATTAAGGAACTGTACGAAAAAAAATTTTTGATGTTTTTTTTCAGAAATACATTTGGTTCAAATGTAATCTAAAAAAATAAATAAATAATAATAATAATAATAGTTTGCCCCATTCGAAATTATTTTTTGTTAAAAGTATGTATCTACAATTAAAAGTTTAGGAATCAGCTATTCGTCTGTTTTAAAAGTGAATGCTCCGTCTACCTGCCATATATAATTTCGTAATTATTTTATCACCTGATTAAATGGATACCCCCCCCCCTTCAGTTTAAAACTATTCTGATTTTCCTTCATATTTTTGGAGCTCTAAATGTATTCCCAACTGATCTTTTTTATGGGGGAGGATGGTATGTATTTTACATAAATAAACACTTCGTGATCTTAAATAAAAGCTTGTTAATTACGCACGAAAGAATTTATAAAAGGTTAGTATAATTCCTCCTATTAATTTTAGTTAATTCTACCATTTTATTACCTTCATCTTTTTGTACTCTCTTTGCCTTATCTAAATGACAAAACAGCTTTCAACCCTAACGGTTTGCGGCTAGAGGGTTGGGTTGGTTGGATTTAGCGTCGCACTAGTTCTGCACTATAGGTCACTGGTGACGGTCTGGGACGCATCCCTAAATGATGGTCCGGAGACACGCCATCAGAATCTTGATCCTTGGAAGGGATGGCTTCCCCGCAGGTTTACGGCTAGAACTGAACATAAAACATGCAACGAGTGGCATTAGTTTGAAGTTTTTAAGTTGGCCTGAAACAACGAAGATTGTTTCCAAGATATT
The DNA here is from genome assembly GCA_963930645.1 of Salticus scenicus. Lineage (NCBI taxonomy): Eukaryota > Metazoa > Arthropoda > Arachnida > Araneae > Salticidae > Salticus > Salticus scenicus. Next base: position 88,117,806 of record OZ005651.1, read on the forward strand.
ACAAGACAATGTTTAAATAAGAATATAATAAATTTGACAACTCATCTGTATACACTTTATATGCATGGACGGAGAGAAAATTCAGAAATTTTAGTGTTCTATTTCCCAAGGAGAAAACTTTTTATCCATATCGTTAGAAGAAAGAGTACCGTATAATTGTAACTCACATAAATTGTTTTGCATTGAAATGAATATATAATTTAAAAGTATACATTATAATGCAAAGAAAGATTGACTAACTTATTTCTTTTCATGAAAATATGACTAAAACTAGTTTTTTATTTCTAATAGCTAACTTAAAATTTAAATAATTATTTTACCTTATTTATCAAACTTAATATGCTTAGCAATTTTTTATAATACGTAGTATTTATTTTATTTTATTAATTTTCTTATTTATTTATTTATCTTTCAAAGAAAAGTTCCATCTTTTTCATTTTTTGATAAAAGCTCTGGATGTTATTCACTGCGCAATGATTGGGGTGTATTAAAAATTTATTAATTGCTGTCTTCATTTATTTAAATATTTGAGCAGTAAAAATGACTAAAAAGTCAATTTTACAAGATGATCACTTTAATATTAATAAAATTTTTCTAGAAAATTAAAAAATATGATCAAAATAAGAATTGCTATATAAGAAAATGTCAGTAACTCATTTTTATTATACTAAAGCGGATCAGGATAAATTGCAGTTAAAGTGACTAAACTTGTAAGGCAGAATTAAGAATTTTATATATCTGCATGCAATAAAAATAATCATGAAGTTTTTATTTTTTCTTTTGTGTGTGACCTGGTTCTTGCCCTGAACTTCAGGAATGTATATAGTGTAAGAATTAATTTGTCTCCTTACATACCTTATCACTCTCAATGAAATTATTTTCCTGTAGGTTATGTCAAGGAGAGGGTATAAAAAAAAACTAAGTGTGTTCGCCGAGTTTATTGCGGTGATCGAAACAGAAATACAGCTGATATCCATACATGCATGCACGATTCTGTAGAGTCAGTTAATACATTCGTTTTTGTCCTGCTGTAAATAATTACGGAACGCCCATGGAACATGTTATGTCGTAGATTCCACGTCATGCATGTATACAATACTTTTTGAGAAATAGCATTTTTTTACATCCTAGAGAATTTAATATAAAATACTAATTTCTTGTTAGTTTTAATTAAAGTTTAAGAAATTAATTTTTTATATTTAGGGCTTACCAAGCGAGTTTTGATTCATTTTTGCCTGTTAAAGAAATAAATATGCTTATTCCCATAAAAATGCATATTTTTAATATTTTGTCTGAACCTCTAAAACACAATAAAATATTCAAATTATTTACAATAATACTATGTCTAAGCTAGCATCTTTCTCTCCAGATCTTGAAACAAAATTAAAACCAATCCAATTTGAAAGGGACCTTTAGATGAAAAAAAAAAAAAAAAAAAAAAGTTAATTTAGTTGAGTAATAGAAAAATATAATTAGCGCCTAATGCAAGATATTCGCAGTGTACTTGTATAAAGAAAATTAGTTTCCAGAAAATAAATTATTTAAAATTGATTTTGAATTTATTTGAATATTTGTTCTGTATTGTTAACATACGTGTTTTATAGCGAACAAAACTATGATAAGTCAACAATACTGGGAAAAAAAATAATTAAATAAAATAAATAAAACCCCTTAACATAAATAATAAACACTTTTTTTTTTTTTTTTTTTTTTTTTTTTTAAACTACATCAGGATATTTTAAATGAAAAAGATAATACATTGATTTAAGATAAGATGAAATTTCTTTTCATCATATGAGAAAATAAGATTTCTGTAGCATTTTCGTAATCAAATGAATTATTATAAAACTTACAACTTTTATCAAAAATTCTTTTTTTGTTGTTGTGAACTGGTAAGGATCAGTATCTCTAAGTTTTGAGAGAAGACACTAATTTTTCTAGCAATTGTTGGTTTTCAGAAATTCAGTGGCTGTAAGTGGTTATCAATAAAGGAAATTATGCTTGAGATGAGGAGAAAGCAATTACTTTTAGATATTCTGATAAGGACTGACAATAGATTTTTTTCTTCCATATAATAACTTAACAAAAACGCTCCCATTAACATTGAAACAGTTCAAACTGATAGCTTTAATTTTCCCTGAACATACTAATTTTGGAATATAGCATAATTATGAGTTTCTAATTTCATTATCTTGATGTCTTTGATTAAGTTAATGAAAAGTTTTTTTTTTTTTTTTTTCTCCTTTAATCATGTTATCAATTTTTTCCCTTTAGGAAGTTAGATAACTGTATTTTCTTTTATAATATATAATTCTTTTTTTTTTTCTTCTTCTTGTTGATAATAAGCTTAGCGGTGAAAATAGAAGATGTTGCGTTAAATAATTTCCAAATTTAGATATATGTAAATTTTGATTTAACGAAAGATAAAATTTCGAAAAACAGTTATTAGCTTATTTAAATAAACCTTCCTCAAGCATTAAAGTTTTTGATAGATAACATTTAACGATTTTTAGTACGTTGTTATGTTATAGAGAAGCCACGCATTTTTCTTTCTTTTTCTTTTCTTTTCTTTTCTTTTTTTTTTTTTTTTTTTGTAACTAATTTAGGATAAATAATTTTGGAACATTCTTGTCATAAGTAATAATTATATATGCATAATTTTTTTTCCAGTAGTTTAGGCTTGCTAAAATACATTTATTTATTTTTAGACTAACTTTATTATTATTGTGGTTTTGAAAGAAAAATATTACGTGCGGGAGTCAGTCTTAATTACCAATTCGTACCTCATATGAAAAATTTATTTTTAAATACATGTGCAACAATGATAAAAAAAAATATTTATAGCATTTTCATTATAATTCGAATTATCTTTTATTCAACAGTATAACCTTTTTTTAGATGATTTTTTGTAAACAACTCTAACGTAATTCCTCACTGATATAATTTTATTTTAAAATCAAAAGTTGTTCGAATATTCATTTTGTTCACGTAGCATAAATGAATAATTTTAATCTGATAAAAACAATTATTATCCATAATCAAGCATGAATCAAACCATTCTCTAATCTTCCCTGAAAACAAATTATAAAATCATTTGGAAATATCAATAGTATGCAGGTACCTACAAAGATTACATCTGTGTATATTTTGTTAATTAATTAATTGAACCTTTATCGTTTGTTGCGTAAGTAAAAGGGATGCGCATTTATTTATTATTAAATATGCAATTATTATTTTAAAAAATGAAATTTATAAGCAATAGGAATGCGTTGATATTGCTTGCAAATTTAAAAATAAAAATTGACTGAATTGAGTTAAATTGATTGAAATTAAATATTTAAAACATGATTATATAAAAAAGCATATAAAAGCGTAAATATATTTTTATATTACAAATAACGGAAATTACACATTTCACTTATGACTTGGGTTGTCAATTGGGTTGAAAACCTGGGTTGTCGATTCTCTGCATTGCCTAATTTCCCCTGTGAGTTAGGTTTAACAAATAAAACATATTGAAATTAAATCACATTTTTGGTTTAATAAAGTTATATCTTATTTTACCCTTGCAAATTATTTTTCTCCCGTACTACCAGTATGAAATCTTCATTACATTTAAAGACCAATTGGAACATATGTTTATATTAGGAAAGTGATTGGTAAGCACAATTACTACCTTTCAATGGTCATAAAGACTGCACCCAGTCACACCCCAGCCGTAACAAAATTCTTGTGGTCTTAGCTCTAGCTCAGATGATAATTAAAGAAGTTATCTCAGTTAAAGGTATCTTTCCGATATAATCACAAAACAATACATAACAAAATCCTTAGTTTATTACCCCATATAACAAAGAGGAACCTAAGATTTTTGCATACATTTTTTGCAATTAATAAATGATATTCATGTCCAATATATCAAAGAAAAACCTTATCACCAATTTCTATCCTTTATAAAGAATTGATATTAATTTTCTAGAGTTAGAAAAATCATAATTACCCTTATAGAGACAGAAATACGTCCCATACATACACACACAGAAATACACACACACACACACACACACACACACACATATATATATATATATATATATATATATACAGGGTTGGTGAAAAGTTCCCGTACTTTTTCCAGATATTTCAACAGTACATGAATACCGTATACAAAAGTAAATTCAATTAACTGTTTAATAATAACGTTTATTAGATCAATAACAATATGATAAAACAAAAAAAAATTACAACAGATGCTGAAAATTGCCTCCTTGGGACTCAATACATTTTTTAACACGCTTTGGAAAATTGTTGATGACGGTCGCACACTCATCAACCGTGATCTCGTCCCAGGCACGCGTCAACGCCGTTTTCAGCTATTCTACGGTGGCGTATCGTTTAGCCGAGATTTTTTGCTCCAGGATGGACCACACCGAGTAATCGAGCGGGTTGAGATCCGGCGAGTTCAGCGGCCAAACGTCCTTGCTCCAAAAGCCAGGAAAGAGCTCTTCGCAGACGGCAATTGTTGATTTGGCGGAATGCGCCGGTGCCCAGTCTTGCTGAAGCGTGAATCCGGCTGCGCCGAAGTGCTGCGTTGCCCACGGTTCCAGAGCGTTGCGGTAGACTCGTTACTGATAGCTGGCGGCGTTGATCTTGACGTTCCGCTCAATGAAGACCAAAGGCGTCTTCCCGGTGGAGCAGATCCCGGCCCAGACCCTGACCGAGGCCGAAAAGTGACTGCGGCCGATGATTTTTGCTGCCGCGGTTTTCTATTGCCCCTTCTTGAGCAGTTGACGGTGATTCTGGCGGTTGTGGAGCTGCCCGACCGTGAAAAATCTTCTCGTCGGTGAAGAGCACCTTTGGCAGGGTACCACCAGCGACCAGCCGTTGCATTCGGTGGCATCTTTGCAGCCGCTTCGCCTTCATGGCTTCGTTGAGGAAATGAGCGCGGGCGATCTTGTAGCTGCGAAGTCCCAGCTTCTTTTTGACGATGTGCCGGACGTGTTCGTGGCTGATTCCGAGCTCCTTGGCCATCTTGTTCATAGAGTAGAGATCTCTTGATTGCGTCGAATTCAGCACCGCACCTTGTTGACGTTCTCCGGAGTGGTCGCGGTGGTTGGACGACCGCTTCGAGGACGGTCCGCAGTCCCGCCGGTCTCCTCATAACGCTTCACGGCATCGTAGACGGTTTGCTTCTTGTAACGAGTCGTGCGAACAATGTCAGCTCTCTTCATTCCTTGTTTGTGCAATTCAACCACAGTGACACGTTGATTTTCACGAGACATAACATCAACAAAAATTAAAATAAACAAATAAATAAAACAAAATTAAACAAGGAATTCAATAAAATCATCAGAAATGACAAATAACTTAACTAACTAAGACAAAAATGCATAAACAAAAAAGTACGGGAACTTTTCACCAACCCTGTATATATATGTGTGTATGCGTGTGCGCACATGACCAAATTCCATAACCTTCTGTATTTTTATAGTCTGTTAAAAAAGAATGTGCATTACAAAGTTAATATCCATGAAATCTATTTTTGTATTTTTTATGCTTAGTAAATGATTATAATTAATGAGTTTTTAATTTAGCAACAATTATTAATATAAATCTATTCTATTCGGCTTTTATATTTCTATATTTTCACTGCAAAATCTTTGAGATATATATTATCGTTTGATAAACATGTATGATATTAAAGAGTGAATGTACATACTGTTGAATTGCACATTTGTTTCATAAACCAGATATACTTGTGCGCTGCAAAAATCTACAAATGTGAAATTACTTTTCATTTTACCGGGAAATGACATTTTCAGACATTTTCAGAATTTTGTTTTAAATCACTGCGTCGGTAGTTAACTCATAAAATTTAAAAGATTTTAAAGCAGATATGCGCATGTATTATTAATGCTCTTTAGCTACAAAATGCTTGAGATTATTCTTTCCACATGCAAAGCAAAAATGGCTGTAATGGTTAAAATTTTACAGAAAATAGGCGCTAGCTTCTATCACATTTTGCGGTCGATTTTTAGCCCACTAGTGGCCGAGAGGTTCTGCTTTCGAAGCTAGTAGACAGAAGGTGCCGGGTTTAAATCCATTTCACGATCTTCGAACTAGCCGTTTGGAGTTTTCCGTGGTTTTCCCCGAAACTAGCATGAAAACGGACTAGCCTCCTTGGAAAGACTAACATGACTCCCCCAGATGGCACATGATTCAGTCCTAGGTCCCACGCCTAGACATTTGGCTTTATCCTGTGAACCATTTGATAATTTTGAAGGTATTTTTTAAATAAAGAGAGAGAGAGAGAAACAGACAAATATTGTTTGCAAAATTTTTCAAATATTAGTTAATTAAAATAACATAATGTCTAATTTTAAATATCTTTCCTGTATTCCAGTCACTAAACTTTGTTAAACATATCCCAATTAAATAATTTTTTCTCAGTGATCTATAGCATAGAAATGAGTAATACCTTATATGACTCATTAACATGAAAATATTAATAATTCAATTCTATTATGCTTTCCTAATTTCAAATCATGAGAATCTCATGAATATTTTGGGTTTTGTTTTTTGAGGTCTCCAAATGCGTCTGTTACCACTGTTTTACATGTCTCGCGTACAACAGAATCTGTTCACTCGTATATTGTAAAGTGTTTACAACCGAAATGTAATATAGTTGGAAAACTTTCGCTATTTAAAATATTTTGAGTTGTTACAATTTTTTTTTTTTTTTTTTTTTTTTTGAAAGAAAAAATAAATGAAATTGCTATTCTTGCTGTAGATTCAGAAACTGTTTTAAGGTATAAAAGAAAAAAAAAAAGTTAATTCGCCTCTATAAAATATAATTTGACGCTATCGGTGCCTTGAACACAGATTTCTCTTTTTATTCTAACCTTCTCACTAACAGACACGTCTGTTGTACCGAAAGTCCATTTTCTCGCTGTTTTGTACGCAACAAATATAAGAATATCATTTTAATAGCAACTTTAATTAATTCGTGTACATTATGTTGTGTTAGAAATATTTATTGTGAAATGCAGTTTTATAATTTTTTTAAATGTATTTAATGTAGTTTTTAAAAACTTTATTGGTAATTCTTGCTCATTATGTTTTTCTGTTTGTTGATCTCGAAAAGTATCAGAATGGTAAATGATGTTATTTAAGCACACACACCCACAAAAAAAAAAAAAAAAAAAAGAGTCGTGATGCGTTTTTCATTGTTCAAAATTTTAAAGCATTAAAATTACGTTACTGCGTTTACGCTACATTTATGCCTTCTTCTTTTTTCTTTTTTTTCTTTTCATTTCACTTAATTATTTCAACAAAAAATTGTTGCGTGTTTATTCACAAAATTCTTAGTTTTCAGCTAAAGGGCATAAAATATTTAGAAAGAAGTTAATCATTTGTTTATAAAAATACGCATAAACATTTGCTAACGAAAAAATACCATTTATAGGAATATTTTGTATGTAAAAGTTTTGTTTGGTGAAACACGAAGTTAGAAAATTTAGTTCAAAAGTTTTATCATAGTTTTTTGTTTCTTTAGATTTCTTTGATCATCAGTTTTGCTAAAAGAACAAATTAGTTTGAATCAAATTTTTCGTGATACTTTTTTTTCTTTGAAGTAAAACTTTGAAACTTAGATATATCTTGAACATTTTAATAATGTAATCTCATTTTGAGTTTATCAGTGTTATACCTTTAACAAGAAAAAAAAAAAAATGTTTTGACATAAAAAAAATCGTAGTCTAAAAATTAATGAATTATTTGTATAATAAAACCAAGTTATACGAAAAATGGTTTTGGATAACAATTATTTTTAGCAAGGTTTTGTGTATTAACTTTTCTTAACTTAATTTCCATGATTAAAGTGCACTATTTGACACGGGTTTTAATAACTATGTTTTGTGTGGTGTTATTAATATAAACTAGTAAAAAACACTTGCAAATTGCAAACTGTAAAAAAAAAATAAAGAAAGTTTTAAATTTATATTTGTCAACCTATTTTTGGTATTTGTCATTTACAAATTTTAATACGCCTCTGTTATTTATTTATGTGTCGACATTATGTATCGACAACAAATATGACATAAGCAATTAATTTTATCTATTTAATTTTCATTATTATGTCAAAAAAAAAAAAAAAAAAAAAAAAAAAAAAAGAAAAGAAAAGAAAAAGAACTTTTATATTTATACATGCAGCCTTATAAATAAAAAGTAATTTTTATACCAATTTTAGCAAGCTCTTAATTTCGTAGCAATTCGTTGAAGTTTACAAAAGTTTAAAATTAACAAAAATCGGAGAAAGAGAATCGATGTCGGTTTATTTCCATTTATAAAGAAAAGATGTTTAGTATGTTTGTTTGAAATAATTACAAGATAAAAAGAACTTTTTATGTACCACGTCTTTAAATTTTCTGTTGAATTATAAACTTGACAGTTCTATGTATTAATAAATATTTTTTTTTTTTTTTTTTTTTTTTTTATGAATTACCCCATCAACTTGAAAGAAAATAATCAAATGCGTAATAAAGAGAGCAATTACAAGAAATTTTCAAGCATTTATTAATTGAATAAAAGTATTAAAACAATGCATTTTCATCGTGTTCTGGGCTATTCTAAAAGTTTAAAATGTCTAGCTAGTCGGGAATTTAATTAAAAATTGATTGCAAGATTTGTACTGGACAAACAAACAAGAAAGACAGTTAATAAAACCGTGATAAAATGGGTGTGTGTTAATGTTAAATACTTGCCGTATTATTGCTAATAAACTTTCTGTGATAGGATATATCACAAGCGCAAATAATGCTAATTTTTGTTATACTCAAATGGTTCGCAGCGAAAACCCGCATTGGTCAGTTTACTGGAAAGTGCGCGCGACAATTTACGGCATTTAATAACAAAACTCCCTCTGTTTTATAGAGTGCAAAAGACTGTATTAAAAAGTGTGTACAAAAAAGATAATGCAAGCATGTCTGATTTCACAGAAATCTGACGTGTTAAGCTTATGCTTATGGTTTCATACTTTTAATTCGTGTTTCCGTCTTGTGACTTCTTAGTTGTTTGGAACCTATTGCGCTTAAGAAAGACGATCTATTGGTTATTTTGGTTATGATCCATTATTGTGTTTTATTATACATCGTAGGCAAGAAAGTGTTTGTATCACTCTCGAAAAATGGACGTGGCGCAACGAAATGGATGAATTTCTCAAACTTAAGTTTGATTTTTCCTTCGCAATAAAGAGAATCGTTCCGTTCAGTAAATAATATCGTGCGAGTGAAAGATTCTGCCAGCGTGTTTCTTGTAATATATTTGACTAGCATGCTACGCCCGCTTCGTTGGTCACTATTTTTAAATGAATCACTATTATTAATGAATTCTCAAAATTGAATTAATTTTTATCATGTGAAAAAAAAAAAAAAAAAAAAAAAAAAGAGAGAGAGAGAGAGAGAGAGAAAGAAAAAATTCTGATCGGGAAAAATGTCGCACCGGTTTCCCACTGCATTCGGCAGCGCAGGCCATTGTGCGTTGTGCGCGCGCATTTATGTTCGACACTCATAATGAATCACTATATTATCGTAAGGAAAAACATAAATGTAAAATACAAAAAAATTCTTCTATCATCAGTGGAACAGTGATGCCGCTAGTCTTTTAAAACACTGGGTCCTTGGGACCCATGAGTTCTAAAAATCTGGGTCCTTAAAAAAAAAAAAAAAAAAAAAAGCGTCTCCACATAAATGAATTTATATATTAAAGATATAAATTCATTGCTGGGATAATTAGTCTGGGCCTCCACTACCTGCGGTAGCGTATACACGTATGCACGGCTCGTGTGTTCCTTCGTCCACCGTTCCTGCCCCTCCTAATTAATTTACACTTTCAAAAGTATCCGCAATTGTTTTCTCGGGCTTTTAAACCTAATAATACAAATTTCCAACGTTCTATCTGAATTTATTTATTTTTGCCCCTGAGCTCGCCTCCCCCTTCCCGCCCCTCGTAATATTTCTATACTTTCGAAAATATCGGTAATCGATTTATCGGGCCTTAAAACATAATAATGCTATTTTTCAACCCTCTAACTCTTATTTCTATATTTTTGCCCCTTCGCCACCCCCCTTTAATTTTATCCTAATAATTTTTCACTTTTGAAATATCTACATTCGATTTGTAGTTCTCAAAATCCTATACGTGCCAATTTTGAACTGTCTAACTCTATTTCTATTATTTTTCCCTTCGCCCCCTCCCCTTCCCGTCTTTCCTAAAAATTTTAGAAATTCGAAAATATACGCAATCGATCTGTGGGTATCAAAAACCTGTATGTACCAATTTTGAAAGATCTAAGTCTATTTTTATTTTATGTCCCCCCTCTTCTGGCCCCTCCTAATAACTTTACACTTTCGAAAATATCCTCATGCAACTTGCAGGCCCCTAAAACCTATCTGTACCAATTTTGAACGGTCTAACTGTATTTCTATTTTATTTTTTTGCTCCATAGTCCCAAAGCTTCCTAGATCTAGTAGATCTAGGAAGCTTTGATAGTCCCCCATCCCTTCCCGCCCCACCTGGGACGGATTTCTAAAATTCCAGAAATTGTTTTTTAGGTATTTGTATTAGCTATATTTTAGAGCAAAGATTTCACGTATATCTCTCTCTTTTTTTTTTTTTTTTTTTTTTTTTTTTTTGAGATGCATAGAATTAAAAATCACGTTTTTCTCCTTGGGGACCGAATTTCTAAAATTCTAGAAATTGGTTTTTAGATATTTGTGTTAGCTATATTTTAAAGCAAAAATTTTATGGATATCTGTTTTTTTTTTGTTGTTGTTTTTTTTTGTTTTTTTTTTCCGAAATATGAAGGATTTTGTGAAATCACGTTTTGACCTCTCCCCCCCCCCCTCTTTGGGAGGCGAATTTTGTAAAACCGCTTCTTAGTGGATGTCTACGTACTAAAAGGAACACTGTCGTACACAAAGTTTCATGCTTCTAGGTCCAGGGGTTTCGGCTGGGTGTTGAGGAATCACTCACTCACTCACTCAGCACAAACGATTATATATATATATAGATATACATTGTGTACCGCTTAGTAGAATTACGTTAGTTTCTTAAATATTGGTTTATTAAAGTAAGAATTTTATATTTTGTTGCATATATAAAATATTTTTCCGTATTTATTAGACACATTCTTAAGGAAAAGGAAATAAAAAGCTAAAAATTGGAAGTTGGAATTTGGAAAAATAAGTCAGGTACTTCATGTCTAGCCTTCGTACTGCTAATAAAATCCTGTTCAATTTAAAAACTTTTCTTAAAAACTTAGAACTGGAAATATTTTTCTTCGAAAACACTCATTTATTTATTTATATATACATATTCAAATTAATGGAAATCTTCCTCAACTACCATATTTGTCGACTAAACTAAAAAATTGGATTTAAAATTGTCGCGAAGTTTTTATACAAATTTCAGAGAAAAGTAATTGCAAAATATAAAAATTAAAAAACTGCATTAAGAAAAATATTTCAGTTGATAGACACTCAAAATTTAATTTATACATTTTATAAATATGAGAGTAAGGGAAATAAACTTCTGAAAATGTAAGGCTAGCAATTCTGTCTTAGTGAGATATTCTTCTTAAGATTGGAAAATACTTTATTAACGCTAGATCTTTTGTGCCCCTCTACAAAATACTTATAAGTTATACTTTAATGTCGAAGCAAAATGGAAAGCCTATTATTTACAAACGACATTTAATGTTCAATACATACCTGAATCACGCCTCAGAAAATCTACTGTAATTACATTTCGAATAAAAGCTATTTTCTGTGACTTTATAAACGCGGCTTTGAAAACAGAGATTAAAGTGGTTGTAAAGTTATTAGTGTGAAATTGAAGTTAATAAAGACAAACGTCTGTATAGCCTAAATAATTTTACAAGAGGTGAGAGCAAAGGACTTACTTCAGTATCTATTAGTTTAACTTTATTTTAAACAAATAACATACCTAGAAGTACTGTTTTTATATGGAAAGAGGTGCAGTCTATATAGTACCTTATCGGAAATCATAAAATCATCATATCTTAGGGGCTGTATAAAAACATCACACCTCGTAAAAACTTGTGAATTTTTGCAGTTTTCTAAATAATTATTGTATTATATAAATAGTTTATATTATTAATACTTTTTATTCCTGATTTGAGAAAAATCTCCATAAATATAATCGAAAATGTATGCTTACAAATTGTTTCTTAAAGAACAATAAACGTTATGTGATCGAATCTTCAAAGTTCTAAATTTTACCCATGTTACTTAATAATTTAATACTTATTTTTAAACTAATTATAATACTTAGTTGTATTTTTTTTTCTTCAATATTTGAACAAAACACAGCTTTTGTTTTACAGTTATTTATTTCCATTTTTTTCTTTCCAGAACATTTAAATATCTTAAACAGCATTCTGATTTTAAATTTAACACTTACTTGAAACTATGAAGAAATAAACAACGCAGAACTTAGAAGAATATAGGAGATGATATAGTTTTTAATTATTCGAAGATGTGTGTGTGTGTTTCACGCATACACACATCTCCGAAAGGTTTATAAAGATTGTGTTATATTCTGTTATTCAGGAACTGGTTTTTCATGCATGCTTAGTTAGTTCAACATGAATTCAATAACTATTGATATTTCAATATTATATCAATTTATTGATTTATCAATTTCTGCAGAACAAATGTTGATATTATTTTTTGTCTTTGCCTGTCACTGTGTTTAAAGGGATTTTCAAAAAACATTAATCAATATATTTTTTAATCACTTTATAAATAAAAACAAAGCAAAGCAAAAATCCACTGTAATCGCTGAAAACCTCGCTTCGGGTCCCCGCTGCCTTCGGCAGTCTCTTCCCCGCCTGCGCTAAGTCGGTTAAGTCCCTACTGCTTGCATTTGCGCCTTACTGAGACATACTATTGTAACAATCGCAGCTATCGTACATCACAAGTCGGATCGTACACTCCGCAGCAAAAGTATCCGAGCACTAGCAATAATCCCTATCTAAAAAAAGTACTCTTAATACTGCTTTGTTAAATAAATCCTTGTCGAATCATGTTCTTAGACAGAGTAAGAACATGAATCAACAAAGATTTATTCAACAAAGTAGTATTAAGTGTACTTTTTTAAGACGGGTATTATTGCTAGTGCTCGGATACTTTTGCTGCGGAGTGTACGATCCGACTTGTGATTTACGATAGCTGCGATTGTTACAATAGTATGCCTCCCTTAATCAGACATTTCAATTTAGGTGCTAATAGGACAATAAGTGTCCCTACTGTTATTCAATAACAACGTTTTTCGGATACATCTTCACTCTATTTAATCACATGGTAGCACCAGACAATCCTCTCTAGATGCAAAAATTTTAATTAATTAAAAAAGCGACCAACGCATCTCTAATTTTAGTTTTGTTTCTTGTCACTTTCTCGCCGTCCATACGGTTAAAGGTACTGTGAAGACGCTGAAAGATTTTATTTTGTTAACTGACAACCTTTATATTAATTATCTGCAAAAAGTAACACATTGTCCTTATGAAGAATCGAACCCACAATCTTCGCAATATTACCATGGCGCTTTAATTAATTGAGCTGATGAGCCACGAAAAAACTCTTTCCATTTGCATTTCTATCTCCAGAGTACCAAAAACTAACCCAAAATTCAGAAATTAGGTTTCGAACTGCATTAGGAAAAATCAATATGGACTGTCATGAAAAATTCTTAGTCGTTTACCTACAAAGCAACGGGGCATACACACATAGTCTTTTATTATATGTAGAGATTATTTTTTTTCTTTCTCACATTATTGTTTATTTTTATAGTCGTTTTTTGTAGCTTTCCCCCCCCCCTATTAAAAGCTAGATTCGTGTTATCGTTTTTATTAACACTTTCCAACAAGGTTAAAAAGTGTTAATAACTTTGGATTGTCTGTCTGTATGTCTGTCTATCCATCTGTCTCTGTCTGTCCGTATTGTTATTCAAGTTCACTATGGGATGTTCCCTATTGAAAATGGAGTGAATATCTCTACTGGTTTGTGTACAGGGACACCCGAAAGTATTCCAAAGCACTTTTATGAGAGGTATTTCTATAAACTACATTTTAATACCTTTACTTTACACAAATCTTAATGAAATTGATATATGTTATTCAAGTTCACTATCGGTTTCCCCATTGAAAATGTAGACAATACCATCACTGATTTGTGTACAGGGACACTCGAAAGCATTCAAAGCATTGCGTTCTATGAGAGTTATTTCTATAAACCAGATTTTCATAACTTTACTTTGCACATATCTTAATGAAATTAAAATATGATATTCATATGTATAAAACAATGCTTTCTATGAGATATAGAATGATTAACATTAGATTTACAGGGCTACACAAAAATATTCAGTTACATTAAGGCTATTGTTGGAAATTTGCTGGAATTGCACTTTCCTTTATATTAAACGTTTTAAATACTTTCTAACAATCTTTAACTGTGAATATGACTTCAGTTTGTCTATCTGTCTGTCCGACTGTCTATCTGCCGGTCTGCCCGCCTCCACTGTCCATAAATATTTTCAGAATATTTAAAAAATCATATATGTTATTTAATTTCATTATGGAATGTTTCTTATTTAAAATGGAATTAATAGGCCCTGTACAACTGGTTTGTGCACAGGGACATCTAAAAATATTCCAATGAATTGCATTTTAGGACAGACACTTTTTTAAATAACTCTCTGCTGTAAAAATCATAAAGAAATTGTCATTTATTGTTAATATTTCAAAATAAAGTTTTGTATAGAATATGATATGGTTCACCTTCAGATATACAGTGTTACACTAAAATATTCAGATACACTGCAAATAAAGGTGTCTTAATTTAAGACATAAAAACAACTGAAAAATCATTTAAGATGCGTAAATGCCTTAATATACACCTAAGACATTATAGATATCTTAATTTAAGACAGAAATGTGTTTAAAATACCAATTCAGACACAAAAAGTATCTAAAATGCATAACTATGAGAAATTTCAGACAGCAAATGCATCTAAATTTTCATCCATTTTGGAAATTCAGACACTTGCATTTCTTGGCATTTTTTCTTACATGAAATCTACTTTAAGCAACATATTTAGCCTATTTAAATTTCTTTCCTCATTCAATAAATATAATACATTTTACATATTATGTTGTAAAGCGTAAGCAATTTAAACAATATTAATTTATGAAATTAAATTTTTAATGAATATTACTCTAGATATGTGTATATTTGCATGAAATTATGTTTATTATAACTCATAAAGCAATATATATTATAACGCAAAAATTATTCGGTAAAAAAAAAAAAAAAAAAAAAAAAAAAAAAAAACTATGTATTTAAAGCTAATATTTGATATTTAAAGAAAAAGTATTAATATGAAAGCAAGTAACTTACAGCTAAGAAAGCGAATCTTGAATAATTTGTGCATCACTGTTTTTTATTTATTATTCTTAATTTCGATTTAAAATCTGTTTTAATCCACATATTTACTTGTTCTTAAGCCCTTAAGCGCAAAACAACGAATTTTCAGATATTCGTGTTCATAATTTGTTTTCTTTTAAAAAACGGTTTAAAGGAGGATATCGTTATCCAAAAATGTTGAGGGCGAAATAAGGATAGTTTTTCACATATTCTATATGCATTTTTTAAAAATTCTAAACCTCTAGATACAAAATTTAATATAATAATGCATATTAACTGTTAGATAGTATATTATTAACAGTTTTATAACAATAAATACGAATTATAACATATAATTACCTGAGTTTTGCTGATACTGACTTACATATAATTATAAAAAGGACCTCTAGTATGTGAAATGGTGGCTTGATTGGCAACGTACATGGCATTAACTGCGACTTCCGATGCTTGGTTTCGTATTCGGCGACTGATGTGAGTTCGATTCCAGCGCTGGGTGAAAGGCATTTTTTTTTAAATGTTTTTTTTTTTCTTTTTTTTTTTTTTAATGCTCTAGAGAGTTCTAAAATCTATTTTTAACAGAAAAAAAGAATCGCAGGCCACCTTTATTTATTTATTAAAAAGCCTTAAAAATAGCGGTGCTTTTAAGCCTAACATGGCGGTATTTCTAAGCCTAAAAAACATGGCGGTGTTTTAAGACATTTTAATGTCTTAATTTCAGTTGCAAAAAAGTGTCTTAAAAAGTAAGACATTTTTTTTTTTGCTTAAAAAATGACCATACGTTTAAGACACTTTTTTAACTGAATTTAAGACGTTTACGTTTACAGTGTACATAAAGGGCTGCAATTAGAATCTCAGGGTTGAATATTTTTTGCGTTAACCATTTTTAACACTTTCCAACAAAAGTGATTATGAATACAATTAGTTTATTTTTATAAATTTCAGTCCTTCTGCCTGTCCGTTGTGTGATAACTTAAGCACATTGAAAGTTGTACGATACAACAAGTACGTACAGTTGGAAAGTGTTAATAATGAATGCGTACCGCATGATTTTTCGTTTTGTTTGTCTTATGATGATTTTATTCAGAAATGATATTTATCAAAACAGAATTTCATACGCTTTTTTAAAAGTTAATCAAAGTGACTTTGAAAGATGTTTTATATCTTTATAATGTATTAACTTATACAAACCAAAAGCATACTGATGAGTCAAAACGTTGTAAAGGCCCGTACCATCTAGTTTTGTGAGAAACCAAAACAGTGAAGTAAATGCAAATTTTTATAGAAAAGTAGAATGTAGAAGCCAGTAAAAAACGTCTATTCTTCGAACGTTCTACGTCCTCTTCTGAGTAAAGCTCAAAATTTTAAATGTGTTCGAGAAAAGGTGAATTGTAGTTGCTTCCATGTTTTGCAAAAAATTTCGAAACTGGCTAAGTTGTTTTACCAACTTAGGCAGTTTCGAAATTTTTTGGCAAAATTAATTTTATTGCATGCTAAGATAAATTGTATCTTAAGTGATTGAATTACTGGTGATGAATAAAACTTAAAAGGTCAAGTTGTTAGCTTTCTACGCTTCATCTGTTAGCAGTCGTAAACTGTCACGTTCAGTAAAATATGATCATTTATATTTTAATGATTAAGCAGCCATATATTTTAGTGACATAGTAGAGCAAAAATGTTTGTCGTATATAGTTTAGTAACTGTTTTTACATAGGCAACTTTGCTGCTACTGAACAGTCAATCTTCAGTGGAAAATACGACGTTGTTTGAATTTACACTTGCAGTGAACAGGGTAGCATAGTTATTTAGATTTCTGAAGTATGAAATGTTTTAGATTAATTCAAATTTCTCTTTCATTATATAGATGAGTTGGTTATTAAACAGTTTTTGTGTGAACGACAGGTATTGATTGCTCAAGCTGATGAAAGTTTAATTATGATTTTCTTTTCCAACGAGATAACGCTGTTACAAATAATAGATTGAGGTTGTGTGTTTTATAATTGACAGAAATATCAACCACCTATATTTTGCCACACATCATAATTCTTAAACACCTCTTAATATTATAATTTATACAAACTGCATAATTCTAATAAGCATTTCGTACGCCTTGTAACAGGAACACACATCAGGAAATTTTTTAGACGATTCTTTCATATATTAAAACTATTGTGTATATCAAAATTTATCAGAAAGATTTTATATTGATAGACGTAATGTTCTCCTTCAACAATATAATCTGACTTAAACACTTGTAAAATATTTCTGTGGCATGTAATGTTTCCAGCAGGGGCGAATTCATAAAATATCACCAACTACTGCAAAGTATTTATTAAAACTTTTTTAAATACTTTAATTTTTGAAATTTTTGTACCAAGTATTTCGAATTAAACTATCTGTATAATTTTCTAATATTAATATTTTTCGTGTTCCTCTACAATTGCCTTTTTTCTAATTGGACGAGTAAGATGCAGTGTGTTAGCATTTTTAAACAAATTTATAAAACGAATTTATACTATGCATAAAATTGTTTTGAGAAACATACAGTCGGTAACAAAAGTATCCGAACACTAGCAAAAATTCCTATGTAAAAAAAGTACACTTCATACGGTTTTGTTAAATAAGTCCTTGTCGAATTCTGTCCTTAGTCAGCGTAAGAATATGATTCGATAAGGATTTATTTAACAAAACCGTATGAAGTATACTTTTTTTACTTAAGAATTTTCGCTAGTGTTCGGACACTTTTATTACCGACTGTATATATTAGGTGATTAACATAATAATTGTCATGAAATTTTGGAAAAAAATTTACCGAGTGTTTCGAATTAAACTATCTGTATAATTCTCTAATATTAATTTTTTTCTTGTCCCTCTACGATTACTTTTTTTATATTTGGACGAGTAAGATACAGTGTGCTAGCATTTTTAAACGAATTTATATTACACATAAAATGGTTTTGAGAAACATATATATTAGGTGATTAACATAATAATTGTCATGAAATTCAGACTAACGTTTAAGATGTTTCCATTTTTCAGCTTTAAAGTGTTTATTAAAACTGGATTGAATTTAAGGTTCATTCGGTTTTACAGTGGTAACTAAATATGCGAGTATTTTTGAATAAAGATTGTTCCAAATTCAAGAAATTCGTTCAGTCGACAGTCATTTTTTTTTTTTTTTTTTTCTGTCAATAAATTTTCATCGATGAATCAAAAGAGTTGATTCAAATAACATGTAATTCGTAAGTGACACACTCTGTATTTGCATTTTTAGAAAATGCACTTAAATAAATAATGTCATTTGTTTAAATAATCCTTTACTTTTAACAGATTTTTTGGACCTTTTCTTCAAAAATCACTGTTTGAAGAATCAGTTTGTTAAAACTGTTGACAGTATAATTTTATCTTGACAAATCAGAAACGAATTCTACTTGTAATGTAATACAAATCTTATCAAAGTCCCTCTTGTAACAAATGCTTGTATTCAGTATATCGTTGGTTAAGGTAACTTATCAATTCTTTGGAAATACCGTAACTCAATATGCATTTAAGTGAAACGTAGAAATAACGTTAATGAAAATTGAGTTTAATTAATTAGTCGTCTGCTTGCATCATGTTTAACGTCTTTGCAGTGTATGAAACTGATTCAAGTAATCAGTATAATTAGAACAGGAAAAAAAAAAAATCAGATAGAGTTTTCTATGAGTTTCTTTGTTAAACTAATTGTATAGTTAATTCTTCCATCAAAGTAAGTATTTATATAAGCAGATTTTGTTGTTAAATAAATAAATAAATAAATCTTAATTAAATCTGGATGTTTGATAAATGACGCAACGATTTCAATTTGTCAGGCGAAAAGTTTCTAATTTCTAAATTGCAAATAAAGTTTAAACTAGATATATATTTAAAGTGTGGATATTTATAATAAGAAATTAGAGTTAAGATCAATTAAGTTTTAATATGAATATATACTTAAATTAATTCTTGATTTGCATAGTAACAAAAGTAAAAAAATAAAAGTATCTGCAATAAAAATAAAATTCTTTTTTTACTTTCCGAACACTATAGTGAGGAAAGTATTGTAATCATGTCAAAAATCCGAATTCGAGATTTTGATGTTTCTATACGTTTCGAGGTCCAACGAGTCCGTTTTCACTATTTTTACGATGATGTATGTATGTGTGTATGTATGTGTGTATGCCTGTGAGTGAACACGCTAGCGTCTAAACGCTTTGTTCGAATAAGCTGAAAGTTGGTACGTATATTGTAAGTCACCATAGTACGAACCCTATAGATTTTGGTGAATCTAGCACTTATAGTTTTTTTACAGGGACACAAAGAAAAATTCTTTATCATTATGGCCAAGGGACCAAAATCTTAAAAGTGCGATAGCATCTAAACGCCTTATTCAATTGAGCAAAAACTTTATACACATATTATAGGTCACAGATACTCAATCTGTATAGATTTTGGAGAATTATACTTATAGTTTTTTTACAAGGACACAAAGAAAAATTCTTTGCCAAATTTTTAAAAGTGTGATAGCGTCTAAACGCCTTATTAATCTCAGCAAAGAATTTGTACACATGTTATAGGTCACATTTGAACCAACTGTATAGATTTTGGTGAATCTAGCACTTACAGTTTTTTTACAGGGACACAAAGAAAAATTCTTTATCTTTATGGCCTATGAGACCAGCGATAGCATCTAAACGCCCTATTCAATTGAGCTGAAAATTTGTATGAATATTATAAATCACTGTTGCACTAACTATAAGCAATTTGGTGAATCTAGCATTTATAGATTTTTGTAGAGACACAACGAAAAATTCTTTATCCTTATGATCTAAGGGCTCAAAGTTCAGTAGCGTTAAATAAAACCTCGTGTGATATATGGAGAAAAATACTCACTCTGTTATGGTTTTCTCTTTTTTGTTTGTTTAGCAACTCCTCTTTCTTTATTTTATCTACAAAACTGTTAGTTACTCAATGTTCGGAAAGTCGAGTGGAGTCACTCCAGATTTTTTAAAGTATTAGAGATGATTTGAAATATCCGCATTCTAGATTTACAAAGCTTAAGGATATGGTAGAAGTTCAAAAAAGCAACACAGAACTGGCGTTTAAAAGTAATAAGTACAGAACTTTGACTAAACACCATAAAATGCAAGAACACGCGTGTTCTTGCATTTTATGGTGCATGCTATATATATATATATATATATATATACATTTTGTAAATTACTGTCTTAAAATTATAAAAGCTTTAATATACTAAATATTTATAAAAAAAAAAAAAAAAAAAAAAAAAAAAAAAAAAAAAAATGTAATGAAACAAAATTCAAAATATTAAGTTTTTTTTTTTTTTTTTAATCATAAAAAAGCTCTATGCTAAGTATTTTTTAAATACTTCCCTCGATTTTATATTATTAAAATTTTACAATATATTCTAAATATACTTGGGTATTACTTTATGTATTCATTCTGACAGAGTTTAATTTCTTTTAAAATATTTTTATGTTTGAATGCTATACAAATTTGCCTTTGAGGATTTAAACATAAAATTATTTTTAAAAATATTACTTGTCAATGAATCTATAAATAAATACCAAAATATGGTTAATATATTGATAAATAATAATGTAAAATCCAGAAAAAAATTGCTGGGTGCAAGTACATATAAATAAAGTTAGAACTTTGAATATTATTATTATTATTATTATTATTTTAATTTAAATAGTTTTTGAGAAATTTTAATATGCTTAATATTGTTATATTTCACTGCAGTTTTCATAACTTTCAGGCAGTAATTTACAATAAAAAAATTAAAACGTAAGTATGTATGTATTTGATATTTAAAAACGTATTTAACTTTATCAAAAATATTTGATGTGGGAAGAAATATGTAACTCATTTCCTGTCATTAGTATACGAATACAGTCTATTAAAAATTAAAAGTAAAAAAAAAAAAAAAAAAAAAAAAAGGTTAAATTTATTAAGAATTTTTGTAGATTTTGACGCTGCGTAACACCTTTACTTATTCGATTTAAAACATATTTGCAATTGTAAATATGGACTTTTGACGAACTACTGAAAAGTAACGGCCGCCATCATATTTTGGATTTTATGCATAATATTCTAAATAGGGAGATTTGATGATGCAATGTATCCTTAACACTATACTCGACGTCTTCTTTAATACTAGATTTTAGTTCAATTTTTAAAGTAAGTAATTTTCTATATTGACATTAAATAAGAAAAATTACTTGAAATATTGTGTAACTTTAAAAATTACAAATACAAAAGTTAAAAATGTACAGAAAAATCTAAATTTTCAAAAATGTCTTCTATAAGCCTTGGTTTTAAGAAAATGTTCAACATGTTTAAATATATATGTACATGTTTAAATATAGATAGATAGATAGATAGATGATAGATATCTTCTTTATTTGAAATATTTTTAATATGAATTATGTATTTGTTCCATTTCTAAAACCCTTTTTTTTTTTTTCTCAGTTACTCAGAATTACTTACAAATCAGTTAGATCTTTTTCTTACAACTTTAATTTGCTATTAAATAAAAATTTTAAAGTAGATAATAAAGAGAAAACTGTACTTCATGTAGTATTAATGTATTTGAACATTTCAAATCTTTGTTTGATCTTAAGTTACATCTGATAAAACAAGATGACATATTTTTTCTATTACTTAACTAACATATTTTTTTGTAAAACTTAAAGAATGTTTTGCAAATAAAATATATTCAGAAAATATTGCCAGGTATTATGTACTTAAGTTGGGATTTTCAAAACAACTTAAGTAAGCTCGATACCTGTGAAGTATATAATCTATATATTATGCATTATTGAAATCATTGAAGTAAGTATATACACATACAGGCATTTAAATTTTGTATTTTACGGTCTGAAAAATAATAAAATTTAAATTATATGTGTCAGAAAATTGATTTAATTCATCTTAGAGTCCATTGTTATATTATGTTACGTTCGGAGGAATAAATCTATTAAATATATGGTAATAAATAGACAAGATACAAAATGCATATAATTTTTAAAATAATATGGTAATTGTTGAATAATTAATTATAGGAGGGAAACAGTCTTAATAAATTGAAGCACTTTAATAAATAAGAAAATTGGGCGTTTTTATTTAAAAAATAAAATTTCTTTTTCTCAATTAACAGAGGATCTTTCCATGAAAAAATTCCCCAAATCCGCGAAATCTTTTAGATTCATATGAAAAAAAAAAAAAAAAAGGTACACGTTAACTACATTTTAGCAAAAATGTCAGTGTCCTACCATTATTAGAATACAGTCTACAGCTGTTAAACACCTGCCACCCATCTGCAATAGAGTACGAAATCTGTGTGCATTTGTTCCAATTTGTATTTTAATTATTGTTCTCAGAATGTTGACACTTTGTAAAATAGTTAAGACATTCCTTCATTTTTTTTAAATTAATTTATTTATTTATTACAACTGAAAATTACATGAAATATTAGATTCAAGTATTTAAAAGAAAAAGAAAAAAAGAAGAAATGAAAACACATAAAAGAAATAAAGAAGAAAAGTAATTTACACATATTTGTTTATTTTGAATGAGTTTTTCAGTATTAAATGGTGTTTTTATTTAACTGCCATTTAAGGAAAATAGAATAGAGTAAGACCTGTAAACACAGAAAACTCAATTAAAAGAAAAATTTGCTCTAAATAGTTTCTAACTGAACAAGTAAAATTTACCTTATTTTCTGAGGTTCTATTGCAGTACTTTTTTTTTTTTTTTTTTTTTTTTTTTAAGCAAGATTTGCTAATAAATAAAGCAACTTTTCACATGCACACTAAGCTCAATTTGGTGGATAAGGGACAGGTGACAAAAGCATTGAAATTTAAAAATATTTTAACAAAAAATCAAAAGGAAACAGATTTTAAAAATTATTCATAGATATTCGAATTTCTTTAAAGTTAATTATTATCATTCGTTTATTTTCTGATTATTCAATGGAGTTTCTATTTAACACTCATAATTAAGCCCAAGAAATTTATTTTATTTATTTATTTTTTTTTTTTTAATTATTATTATTTGTGTGTATGTGTGTGTTTTCTTGTTGATAAAAGTAAGATTTTTACCAAATATATATAAATTTCTACAGTTTAAACGTCTGTATCTGTGTTTATTATTGTTATTATTATTAAGTTCCTTTGCATTATGTACATGGATATTTTTATTTTTATGCCATAGCCTTTAACATACATATTTATTTTTATTTTTTAATTTTTATTTATTTATTTATTTATTTTTTGTTGTTTGTTAGAATTTTAGCATAGTAGTCTGTTATATACTTTTGAATTTGTTTTTTAGAAATGATATTTTTGATTTTTTAAGTTTTTAATTTTAATAATATAATATTAAAAAATATTTTAATTCTGCATTGTTAAATAATAAAATAAATTTTAGTATAAAACCAAATAAAAAAGCTTTACTCGACTCACCTCTTATTATTTTTTCTTTTTTTACCGATTAAAAAATTATAATATAAGGTATTTAATCTATGAGCTACATGAAGGCTGGTAGAAAACCATAAATTAATTTTATATGATATGAATATGAATGACACTCGATTTAGAATTTCATCAAGCTTTGATTGCCATGCATTCGTGTGTAAAAACAATTAAAATAAACAAAAAGGAAAAAAGAAAACTTTTGTTTTCAAAATCATAACTCATTATAACTCTAGAAAGTTCATTGAGAAAGACAATCATTAAGATTAATAATTTAACCTCAAAACAGCAAAGACGACATATTTTTGCATTATAGAAAAAAATGTCTGTCATCTGTAAATAAACTAATATAAACTTTGATTTGTTTTAAAAATAAACTTGCTGTTTCGAAAAATAAATTATGTAAATTAAGGGAATTTACGGTCAAATGGCTATACAGAGCTGTAAATCCCTATATATATGAGAAGGAAAATTTTGCATATGATTTTCTCAGTGAATAAAGATAATGAGAATTCTAGAACATCAATTTAATTATTAGTTTCATTAACCACAATTCATAAATAATTTTATTTCTAATTTGTAAGTTTTAAGAGGATTTTACATGCTTTTTAATCTAAAAGTATCAAAAATAAAAATAAAGAACTTGAAATTTCGAAATCTACATAAAATATTCTAAAGATATTTCATTATTTTAATAAAACAAATGTCGTCATTAATAAAAATTGCTCGAAACTGGTATTCTTCATTTCATTTTTACGCGCTGTACATGTATCCTGTATTCTTTTCATTTCGCCGCGGATTGTACTTTGACAGTTGATATGTTTTGATGTTAAATTTTGACATTAACCTTATTAATATTTTCCTTATTACTCAAACGTTGGGTGACAAAAGCTATTTCATTTGTAGTAGCACCATGTTTGTCTGCTTCAGCAGCAGTAACTCCTTTTAAATGAGATTAAATGGCGAATCTTCTTGACTGGCAGTTAAAGTAAACAAATTACAAGTTTTATTTGAATAAAATGTTTAGCTCTGAAAACATCCCTCCCTCCCCCTTCATCCCCAAAAGAAAGACGAAAAAGAGAGGGAATTTAACTGGACACATTTCTTGTGAAATTATTTCTCAAGTAAATTGTCACATTTGTGAACAAGGTGCTTTTCATGGGAATGGTGAATATGTATTAGTTTTACAAAGAAAACAGATGTATTGTGAATTTAAATTATTTTTGAGGATTAGATTTTTTTCCCTAGGATAGCAGAAAAGCTTTATGTAATGAAAATTGTATTTCTTTTTTAAAAAGTAAAAGTTTTGAGAGGATACTTTTGTGTATATATATGTGTGTGCATACTTTCTTGTTTGTTCTCTGGGAACAGGGAGGGTGAAAGCGCTTTTTCTAATGTTTCCAAAATTGTTTAAAAAGGAAATAACTTTTACAACAGAATTACTGAAAAATGTTTAAGAAATATCATTTTGAATCAACTTCTGAAGATGGAAAATTTTAAATTTGGCACTTTTTTTTAAGACAAAAAAAAAAAAAAAAAAAAAAAAAAAAAAAGTGTATGTTTGAGGAAAAAAACTGCTGTGAATTTTAATAAATTGTAAGGCTGTTCGCGTGTGTTCTCAGTTTTCATTAGCAGATTATCTTTATTTTTGCCATTAATTTAAACAAACGGTGATAATTTTATTTTTAAAAATAGACAAATTCCATAAATTTTCTCATTTTAGTCATTATTATTCTTTTACTTATTGTAAATATCTGTAAGATTTTGAAAACATGCGTAACTACTGCCAAACATAAGTGAAATAGCGGTTTGCTTTCTCTGCTAAATAAAGTGATCGGATGCAAATAACTTTTTTTTTTTAATTACCGTTTTATTTTTAGGATTTTTAAAGTGTAATTAAGATTCACAGAAATCGACCTTGCATCCCAAAATATATCTACAACTCAATTTCTGAAAAGGTAAGCGGGCAACTTGTTGCCATTTTAGGTGCATTCTAAGTATCGTGACCATTGAAGCAAAATAAGCAAAATACGATTGCATTGTTATTTAAAATAGGTTTTATGGGAAAGCAAATATTTACAGAAAGCATATTTTACTTGCAGTTTTGTCTTTCTGAAAACTAGAACACTTGAATTGTGATGGATCAATCGGCGCAATATTAAGTGTGCGTGCTTGGGTGTTGGAGACATAGACACTTTACGTTTCTGTGTTTGATTCAAGGCGAATTGAGGGGCCATAGTTAAGTGAATCTTTTTCACATAAATGGGAACTTTTCTATTATCATTTAAAAGATTTCACTGAAAGCATTTTCTTCAAGACACCCATGATTTATTTAATAGGCGGAAAAACACTCGTCTTTCTTTACTTCGCTTACTTTCCTTACGTCCCTTTGAGTAAAACTTATTGATATCTCGTTGTAATCCTTTACCACAGTTTTTCCACTTCACTACCATTTAATAAATAAAGTTTCTTTTTCCTTACCTTTCAAAGATCAGCCGTATATTCCTTTATAAGCTGTATCTTGTTTATAAATAGTTTAAAAGTCCTTTCAGTGAGGCAAAATTTTCGCATCAAATTAACGTATACATTGAAGCAAAAGGAAATAACTAACCGTATTTTAAGTACTAAATTTAGAACCTAGTCAATGTTATGATATATAAGTGGAAGAAACTGTTACTTTATAGATTGCAGAAAAGCTCCATTTAACATTTTACTTGTTATATATGAGTGAAGTTCATTTAATTTATCAAGTAGTATCGTATACGCTAGATTTGATTTTTCGATCCAGAAGTTTACAAAATCAGTAGTTACTGACAAGTAACTTCAATAAATCGTTTTTGCTGAAGCATTAACAAAAATGTATCTATTTAATAATACATTTATATATTTTATGGGTTTTTTAACTGAAATATTTCTTTTAATCTATTTTAAGGGTTTTCTTTCCTTTTTCATTTAGAAATAATTTGGAAATTTGAAGAAAAATTTCAAAGTAAGGATTTTTTGGAATTTTAATTACTCAGTTGGAAGGAAAATTTCAAAATAATGATTAGCATATATGAATGAGTCAAAAATTTATAGAACTGATATTGTATATATGAAACGCGCTCGCATATATATATATATATATAGATATGTAAGCGATTTTGCTGTCAGGTGATGAAGATATCCTAGTACAAGAAATTTGACCCTTTTTTTCTACTGAAGCTATATGTTTTTTACAGCTAAAATAAATAAAATTTAAGTTATGTTTTAAATAATAGAAAGCGTTCATTTAAAATTTTCTAAAAATATAGAAATAATACAAAAAGTTCCTACTAGAAAATAAAATATTTGCATAATTAAATTTTCATGATTCGTGCATCTGTTTGCATAAACGTAACTCTCTTTCGCAAAAGCTCAACAGTTTATTTGAATGAGTAATGCATATTTTTTCTCCTCGTAAATTTTTAACGACTTTTTTATGGAACTTCAGATTTGGAAAATTAAATTTATAAAACACTTTAATTTTTATATTAAAAATATAAATAAGTTTTTCTAAGTATTTGAAACTCATGTTGTCATCATTTATTCCTTTTCGTAAAATATACTTTGTCCCATTTTTTTATATTTAATTTCTATTTAAAATAACATTATTAATATATGCATATATGTATATATTTGCCAATTATTGTAAAAATAACTTTTGGATCTCTATTCGTTACACTACGTTATTTAATTAAAAACATTTAAATAAATAAAATTAGAAAGAAAAAAGAAAAAAAAAACTCGAACATATGACAGATTGTTACTGCGTTATGAAATCTAAAATGTAAGGGGCGCACATATTTTCAGTTTTAAGTACTAATTTAAATAAACACTTGGTTTTATAGTCATTAATTTCAAATATGCAGTCATCTATTTTAAACTGAGAGAAGAGAAATGAAACTAAGTTAATCGTAGACTAAATTTAAAAGATATTCTTTTATAAATAATGTGCATGCAAGCAAGAAAAAAAAATTAAAGTATGGTAGCATCTTTTTTAATCCTTATATCCTTGCACCATTTGGAGTGAATTTTGTTTTACAAACACTTTTTTTATATATGCTATCGTTAAGGGCACATGGATATATCTTTTTTTCCTTCATTGGAGGAAATTTTTCTTGCCATTTTGTGTAACGATATGTTCTTTGTCAAAACATGGAATCAATTTGTACGTGTATCATATGGAATATGCTGCTTTTTTAATCTACTCATCAGCTTTCAGTCCTATAAAAAAATTAATACAAGATAAGTACGTTGAATGAACTAAATCACTATTTTTCTTTTCTTTTAAATATGTTTCTTACATATGCAGATGCAGTCAAGAATCTCATGCATATGGAAACTAATAAAATAATTTTCTTTGTTAATAAGGTTAGTATTAAATCTAAACTTTCCCCTTTTCGATACTTTTAAACGCAGGAAATAAAAATTTTAATTCATACACCAGGAAATCAATCGATTTTAGTCTATATAGTCTAGAAATATATTTAGAAAATTGTGTAAAATTTAGATATAGCTAAACTACTAACTACTTTTCTGAAACAACTTTACCCCTGTATTGGCAAGGCTAATTCAAAAAGCCTATTCTGTCAAGGTTATGTTTTTTCTTACCTTCTGTAGAATAGGAAGGAAGCAGCGAGAAAGTTGTCTGTTCATAAACGCATTAAAAATATAACTGGAATGAAAGAAACATAGTATGACAGAAAACTACGATCTGTTTTACAAACAGTACAAAACAAAAAATACCCCTATGTTCATCAGTGGCCACAGATTTTCTAGTCCAGCGTTAAAGGACTTTTCATTATAAAACATGAAATGTTCAAGCATTCTCTTGAAGAAAATAATTGCCACGAAGAGAAAATTAAATGATGCTCTTGGGTTTTCTACAGAGACAGATTTTTAGAAATCAAAGTTCTTTTTTACCTTGAGCCAATTTTTTCCACGCTATAGCTCTGAAGACAACATTATCATGTAGAAATCTATTGTAATCAGAGATACCATACGTGTTACAGAAAAAAGAGAAAAAATGGAGGAGTGAAATAAGTTGTTGGATTTTAATATTTTAAATGTTCGGAGATGCAAATTCTGATATGTTTCGTTTAAAAACGACGGAATGTGTCCGAAAGTATAATATTTGCTGAGTGAGAATTTTTTTTTAAGCATTCTCAATTAATACGGGATGTGCTCGTTTTTAGGTTTAGCAAGAAAGAAAAATCATACTGATAGCATAGATTACAAGACGCTTTCCAACTGTACTTACCTATTAGATTATAAATAAAAAGGTATAAATAGTTTTGAACCATCATTTTTAAAGTGTAAAAAAATCCTGACATCATTTAAGACACTTTTCAGTAATTTCCCCTAATGAATCTAATAGTTTTCTGCCCCCGGAAAATAATTGTTAATGTTAATATAATTTTAAACAGTAAATAACTTTTAGCGCATCCGAAAAATGCATGTTTGATGTTGAAATGTTCTTAAAAATATTTTTTAGTCCGCTATGTATCAGAAATGTTTTATGATACCCTACATATAAACCAGTTCCAATACTGCTATTTATACCCTTTTTAACATAAAACATGATATGGTAAAATTAAATAACAAATATCAGTTTAAAATAATTTTAAAAATATTCTTGGAAATGAGAATGCAACCAGACAGTCGGGTAGACATCCCGACAGACAGATTAATAAAAATCACAGCTTTTTATCTGTATATCAGTACAGCCCTGTAAACCAATCATTAAAGATAACTATACTATAGTCTACAAAAAACACACTTTTCTACAGCCGAATATTGTATGTTAATTTCATTATGTAGTTTGAAATTTAGAAAATTGCTTTAAAAATAATAACTCTCATAAGACGTTATTCATCCGAATTATTTTGTTCGTCCTTGTTCACGATTCAGTAGTTTTTTTTTACACAATTTTCAATTGAAAACCTATCACAATAAATCTGAAAAACGTATATAAATTTTAAGGAATTCTAAGGATATTTGTAGAAAATAGATTTCGGACAGAGAGATCAAAATACAGCACGGACAGATAGATAGATGTCAAAAACATTTTTCAAGTATCTTGGGAAGTATTAATGGGTAGATTGTTTATCATACACTTGATAGCTATTGACAATATTATTTTGAGTCACTTCTTTAAGAACCTTCTGACAAATATATTTATTTATAGTTACCAACATAAAAATATATTAAAACTATATTATTCTTTCTAATTTTGTCTGTAAAAAAATACATATTTCCTCATTTTTAATTTCAAAATTTCTCTCTTCCAGAAATTTCTTTAATTAAATTACTAATTTTTTTTTTTATTAGCTTTTACGTGCTATCCTGTAAATAAGGATATGAATTCTTAAAAATAAAAATTTAATATCAATAAATTAAATTAATCGAGGCTTCTTATGTTCAAGTATTTGTCATGAATGATTGCAACTTAAATTTCAGCCTATTCCAAATGTATAACTATTGACAAAATGCCATGGAAGTCATAGATAATTAGAGATGACAAATCAAGAAAGTATATATCTCCGAAATTTTAAAATGCGGAGCTGCATGAGGAAACGATTAAATGTTCTCGTAGTTATTTCGATTCACCCGCTGTTTTTAACAGGCCTAATATTTTTGCAAGAAGCGGCAAAAGGTTAGTTTAAAATTTAATTTCGCCATAATTTTCAAAAATGTATTTTATTATTACAACTTTTATTTTATTACATTTTTTTATTTATTGGCGGAGGAATTTATAACTAGAATATTGAAACGCTTTCTTTAGGAAAAATTTATTTAAAATTACACCAGTTCCAACCATTTATTTCAGTTTCTAAATTAAGGTTCTGATTCTAAATTAATTAGTCATAGTGAGTGGCTTAGAGAGAATCTCTCGTTTGTTTTAGCATTTCTGATGCCAATAAACATTGAAATGCGACTACCAATCTCTATTGAATTAATCTGAAAATAATTAAATAAAATCCCCTATTTTTTGTTTAATTACCCTGAATTTTTTTTTCAATTTTTTTTTTTTTTTATCACTGTTTATCGAAGTAAGTGCTATTTTTTAATTGATTTACACATATTTTATTAATTTAAAAGTACCATAAATGGGAATATTTAAATTTTTCGTGCATATATATATATACATATTATTCAGAAAATTATATTTTGGTTTATTGATTACCATGATGCTGAGAAAATGTTTTTATCAGAATAATTTAAATTTGGTTGCATTAACTTTTACATCCTTATATAAAATATTAAGCTGTAAGACGACTCCATCTAGTTTTTCCATTCTTCTTCTGTAGTTGCCAAAATTTTCGTTTTTCATAACGAGTACTTTCTGTAGTGACAATTTTAAAAATGGCTTTTAATTTTATCATTTGTTTCCATGATACAAATGCAGTTTGTAATTTTTTGTTTCTACTTTAGTATTAGCACTTTCAAATCTGTAAAAACGGGTTCCATGCATTAAATGGAGGAATGAAGAGCACTTTCTATATATTTAAAGTACAGTTAATGAATATTGTATTTAATCTTGCGAAATCTAGTTTTAACATGCTTTACAATTTTATGTTTAATGTCATGCTTATTTTTTTCTGCTTTTAATTGCTTTGTATGGTGTGTGAAAATGTAAATAAGGTAAAATAAAGAATTATTATTATTATTTTTTTTTTTTTTCAGTTTTAAAGTTTGAATTAATTTTACAAAGAATAATAAATCTAATTCTATTTAAAATATAACTATTACGTTAAGGGTAATTTATTTTTTAATTCAAATTTGATAAAAATGTGTAAAATTCATCTCTAGCTTTACTGAATAATATATCAGAATATTTTTGTACAGCCCTGTAAACCAATCATTAAAGATAACTGTACTATAGTCTACAGTATTGTTACTGTAGCTGTTACAGCTGAATAAGGATGATATATCATAATTCATTAATTTTTTATTTAGGTGGTTTTATGTTGCATTTCCTGTTAACACCAAATCACTATACTTCTTTTTTAAAACACCCTTCCCTGCATTTATAGATTTTGCCTCTCAGTTAGACTTAGCGATAATGATTACTCTACTGAATTTATAACACTTACTTTGAAGATTATTAGGAGAAACGTTATAATTTATATACATTAACTATGTGTGTGTCCCTAAAGTTGCACTAACTGAAAGTACCAAACAAATTCATTTCCTGCAATTATTTTCATTTATTATGATATGACTTTTACATCGGCGAAGCAATTTTTGAAGCTGCTCCAAGCTTGTTTACTGTAATCAGATACATTTTGTAGTTACCCAGTGGCAGGTTGAAATCTCCCCTCTGGGATGAAAGTGACAGATATGTTTACTCTCGGCTTTTTCATGATCCTCAACGTATCTTCTTCATTAGCGTAAGTCTGCTCTATCTCTGAAGTGTATCAATTGTGTTCAGTATTTGATTATTTTTAGTGTGAATGTCTCTCTGCGCATTTGGCTACGTGTTCTAACGTATTTATTCCAATTTGGTGTTTACAACTTGCACCTGTCGTTATTAAATTTTTTGTGCTAATAACTGATAATGGAATGTGAAACTTAAAATTAAGAGTCACCGATTACATTGACGGAATGATAAAATGACAGCAGTAAAAATTAATGAGCATTCTTCAAAAACGAATTTTATCTAAAGAAAGTATACTTTACTCTGTTCTCTTTGATCTAACGAGCCATTATGTTCCAAAGAATAATCTTCGAGTGACACCCAAACCCACTAGTCGTCTCCATATAACTTAACTTAAATAATGAGGCTTCATCTAAGTAAAAATAATAATAATAATAATGGTCTAAAAAGACAACCTAGGTGAGGATTTAGTAATTTAAAAATATAAATCGGTAGACAAACTTATGTATGTGTACATACTTTATACATAATTTTACTGCATATACCAATGCCTAAATGTGAAAAATAGTACAAACGTTTTAATTTTTAAGATACTATAAATACAGCCTATCAATGTTTCTGTTTTATTAAGACTAATTCCTTGAAAGGTACCTTTAATTTAAGCATTTAATAATCAGCTCAATTTCAGTATTTAATTTCAGTATTAGATTTTTAATCACTTGAAATAAAATGCACCGAAGAACTGGTGTTAAGAGATGAAGAAAATAAGCACCATAAATTGTATAAATGATAAAGGTTCTTGCGGGTTGAAATAATTGAGCACGTCTTTTCATCAGGTAATGATAGTAGACATAGTCGCAGTATGCAAGCTAGTAGAGAACCCTGAAGTTCAATATTGAGCTATTAACGATGATGGAAAATAAGAATTAGGAGCTTGCTTTAAGAGCATGGAATTTAATTCTAAAAAAGGTTTTTTATTGACATTTTATAAATATTATATCAAAATATTTGTTTCAATTTATTTTTAAAATACAAACAAGAAATAGAGAAAAAAATAAATGTTTATATAAAAAAAAAATATTTAGACGAGAAATTTGTCATCCTTGTGAGTGACTTTGGCGATATCTGAGGATGTCTTAGTTTCTCTCTATGTCGATATGGATACCTATTGATAACACAGGTCTACAAATAATTGTTGGCAGAATTTGATTTGATATTTTTAGCTGATATATATATTTGGTGTGCTAACGACACATTTTTTTCATTTTCGGTGGTTTCTAGTATATTTCCATGTTTAATTATAATTAATTATAACTAATTATAATTAATCATGGAAACGTACTATAAAATATATCGTATAATTATATTAGTGGTAAAATTACGACAGAAATTGTATCGATAGACACCCTATATTGACAAAAATGCATACATGATCGAGATGAACTGATTTCAGTTTCAGTTTCAACACCCCAACATGCATAAATATCAGCCAACATTACCGTATCAAAATTTTAGATGTAGACTTGTGTAATCATATCAATATTAAACGAAATTTTAACATACTGATAAAATAATCTTTTATATAGTTTATCAAATTAGGCCACGCCCAACGGCCTATTTGGAGTTTTCCATGATTGTTTCCATAATTCGCACGAATATGAGCTACGATTCCTTAGAAAGACCCCATGGTGGGCATTCCTCCCAGGACAAATCCTGTTCCTAGACAAACGACTATAACCGTTCTTTTTAGCGTGTGATGAAATTTTAATCATTAAATTTAAATGTTTCCTTTAATTTATATCATCGCTGATTTTCAAAATATTAAAATGGCTTTAAAAGAGTCTTTGCCACAATTGCATTTGTAATTTGATATGACCATATAGGATAAATGTTTCTAAATTCTGACTGTCAACAGTTTTTGTTTAAATTGTACTAAAATTAAAATTTAATAGTTTATTAAATGACTAAATTTTCTTTATTTAAAGGTAGGTAGCAAAAAGAATCCTTAACCTAGGTAGTGGTTCAAATTATAGAAGAATTTTGCAATTCTTTCTAATACTTGAAAGATAATATCTCTAAGTTTAACATAATAGGTTTAAAAATAATATAATGGAATCGTAGATAATATAAGTGTGTGTATATATATGCAAAAAAAGTAAATGGAACAATTTTTTATTTTATTAGAATTTATAATATTTATTTATAAAATATGATTCTAAACTGCAATTTCTTAAACTGAATACATTTGAATTCAGATAATTCTCAAGAGAGGTAGTATATGTTGATTTTGAAATATATGGTTTGTGTTTCCATATTAATGAAAGATTGTATCTTTCTCGTAATGTGAATTTTGGAAAGAGTTTTCATAACATACTATTCCTTTTATGCAAACATTTTTCATTTATGCAAAAATAGCTATTCCTAGTTAAATAAAATTTATATTTTCTATTTTATAATCATTATTTAATAATATAAGTATACATTTTTTAACTCGTTAATTAACAATTTTTTTTAATTTTACCAATTTAATGAATTTATTAGCTTTCGTGTGGAAATATTAGATAGTATTAAGTGTAGGATAGCTGAAATAATGGGCTTTGAATATTGTTTACAAAAATGTCTTAAATAATCTAGTTTAAATCTCTGTATTGTGTATTACATAAGATTGTTGTTTACCGGCGCACTGAAACTAGATTTTTGTTAAAATATAGTTTTTACGTCAAAATTTTGCTTCTATTTATTCACATAATTTTTATTTTATTCTAAAGCACAATGCGCGCGAATAATAAAGAGAATCCCTAGCGGAATACTAAATAAATTCAATATGGTAATATGGTCAAATTTAATATGGTAATAATTTGTGTTACTAGACGTAGTAAAGTTCGTAATCTAGTTATTAAAAGATATTTTTGCAGTCATTTCTTTACCAGTAGAAATATTTTTGGTTGCTTTATAGTTTATTCAATATAGAAGGGGGGGGGGAGTCTTTCAAATTCAATCACACTTGTGCGAAAGAATTCATAATAGCGATTTTAAAGTTGTATGAAAAATTAAAAAATATATAACTAATTTAAAAGTTTTACTAGTCTTATCTATAGGACAATATTAAAGAAATAACTAACCAATGTAGTGTTTTGTATAATATTAAAAAGAGTCTCATTTAATTTCCATTTATGACCAAAATAATGAACTTATTTTTGAATTAAGGATATTTTAAAATGTTAAAAAATAAAGATAAAATGCATGTGATAAATTATTGACTTTATAAAAAGCAAAGAGCGTATTTCGATTTTTTTTTCCATCAGATTAAAAGCACATTTTAAAATGTTACAGGAAAATCATTCTGCTTCTGTTCATTTTCTTAAGCTAGATAAACAATTCTCTTTACATTTAATGATATGTGTTTTGATTGTGTCAAAATTTTTGAGTCATTAACAAAGAAACTGAAATTTTGGTGTTTTAATAACTAACAGACATTATTGAAACACCGGTTTATTTTATTTTATTTTATTTATTGGTGTATGTATGTGTGTATATGTGTTAGTTAACTGAAAAATGGTGTTTTTTCCAAAATAATATATATATATATATCTATATATATATATGGTATTCCATATGTTAAGTAAGGTCG
Organism: Salticus scenicus; assembly: GCA_963930645.1. Taxonomy (NCBI): domain Eukaryota; kingdom Metazoa; phylum Arthropoda; class Arachnida; order Araneae; family Salticidae; genus Salticus; species Salticus scenicus. The sequence continues at coordinate 88,153,854 of OZ005651.1, forward strand.
TAATTTGAGTGACTTGACGAAATTCGGTTAAAGTAATTTTAACTTTCCATTACTTTTTTTTTTCGTTATAGACTTCATTTTCTTAAAAATATAGCATTTAATACGAGCTTTTACATGAATGATGCACTTTATAGTGGCAGTCAGAAAAAGATAACATCCCTAACAATACACTTGTCCATAGAGCATCCTTCAGGTGTCCCGTGGATGTCTTTTCATCCATAGGATATCCTGAGTATGCCATGTGGAGAAGATGTGTTGTTAGGGATACTACTGCTTTATCAATTCACTTTTATACACAATGAAAATGCAAATATGCAGGCTCTTAGCATGCGTGCCTAATTTCGTATATTTTGCACGGACTAATCTTCACGAACTATGATGAAAAAAAAAAAAGACTTAGGTTTTAAAAGATATTGCAGGTACACACATCAAATCACAACACTGAAGAATGTTTGCTACTTTTACAATTTATCCGTTACCGACAGCCGATCCCTATGCTATTCTATGGGGCTATTTGTTATCAGAATTACTCATTACCTAGTCTACTTTTTAAATTCCCTTTTAAATGTTAACTTTTTTTAATGTGAGAACGGAATTTAAAAAATATATTAGTTGTTGAGTAATTGTGAAAACAAATAAGATGAGATTTGGTTGCCAGTGACAATAATTAATGCGCCTTCTTAACGTTTAAAGACCCTCGTAGGCTTCATTTGGTAAGAACAATGAAAAAAAAATATTGCATTTATCCAATTTATTCCAAATCAGTCTCAACTTTGTCCCTTTTAATCATTAGATTTAACCTAGCTAAACTAATGCAATTAAAGTTGCGCGCTGTGTGATCACAAGAAATTCTGTCAAGAAATTCGCTATTATGCTAGGTAAAAAATAAAGTTTGAAAGAGAAGTTCAGTTTGATTCAACAAATTGCAGGATTTAAAATCTAGTCACGAATTTTAAAAGGAAAGGAAAAAAAAAAAAACTACTCTCGACATTCGTACTCTAGAATTGATCGGAATATTTAAAAGTCTTCAGAATTCCATCTTATTTCGCATTTCAAATTTGTGATTCTTTAGAGAGCCTGTTGATAGTCCTAGAATTTCAAATTCGGATTCTATTGGTTAAGAAATTAACATTTTTAGTACCATTAATCAAAGTTTTCCTGGAGTTATACTAAATTTAATTTCTGTATATTTTAGCCATTATCTAATGAAACATAAATTTATAATTGTCTGAAGATTTATTCACTTACAGCTTGTGACAGAATATTTAAATTGTAATTGTGAAATACTCAAGATACTTTAAATCATTTTTAGGAGATCATAATTTTAATATACAGTTTATGTCATTTATATAATGAATTAATTTGACATCTTAAACGGATCACTCTGAGCATTAGATCCCTATTACCTTGTTTAGAAAGTGATATATTAACAAGGTTAACTATGTAAGCGTGTACTGACATTTCTCAACTAGTTAGTTTCTATATACTGAAGCTCATCATTTGATGAGATATCATTACGACTAGAGTAATTACGTAAACAAGGTCATTTATGTCTTAAATATCTGTTCCACGATTGTCGTAATATGATATAGAATTGGAATCTACAATAATTTGTTTAGCATTTAGTGTGTAAGGTACGAATCTTCTCTTAAAATCTATGAAGGTTTACCTAATGAAATTATGGAACACAAAATAATTATTATTTTTTTCTTTGTTGAGGTTGTTTTATTTAGAAGGTGAGAGTGAGGTGACCACAAAAATTGATAATTTATGTATTAAGAGAAAAAATGATTCTACACCAAGAAAGCCTTTATTCTAATTAAAACGATACTTTAGCTTTGACGTTTTGGACTATAGTTAAAAATGTTTTATTTGTACTGTAAGTTTCTTCTATATTTGATTTATTTATTTTTCGAATATACAATTTTTTTTAACAGCACAGTTTTGGGCGCTACATATAAATCATAAATTACCCCCCCCCCCCCAAAAAAAAAAAAAAAAAAGATAGAAAATTTATTGGAGATACTTATGAAATTGACCCATGTGAAAAAAAAAATATCTTTAGAGGTAAACTTCAGGAAACCTGCAGATATTTCGGATTTTCTAAAAAAAAAAAAAAAAAAAAAAAAAAAAAAAAAACTTTATGCGGCCTCTATTTTTCTTCAAAATACCTATGGAGATCTTTAAAATTCCTGCAAGATATTTAGAAAATCCGAAATATCACCTGTTTACCTTCAGTTTTCGGCTGATTCCTTTTACCTGTGGATTCTGTTCCATACACAATCAAGTAATTTGGAATATATATATATATATATATATATTTTTTTTTTTTTTCACGGTTCTGGAAATAATACCCTCTTCAGTAAAAATAGTCTTTCATCTAGTCTTTGATAATTTTAGAAAAAACTAGATGATCAACTCACCATTTATATTTATGCCTTTTGATGTGTATTAGACAATACATTGACATTTGCAAGATAAAGAGAAGTATTTTATACAATATATACACACATGTACATAAATTTCCGTCCATAACACCTGGAATCGTGGACGTTAAGTAACGTTTAATCGGCTAAGAAACAATGAAAACATTTTCTGATTAATGTTACATAAGAAAAAAAGAAAAAAAAAGAGCTCTTTCCGAACGTTTTACCAAAAATAATACACCAGAATATTATTTCATTCTTTTCTGTCCATGCTTCGGTAGTTCCCATTTGTGGATGATGTTCACGTGCATTTGTTAAATCCATTTTGTCGTACATATTTATGCAAAGTGTGGTAAAACACGCAATACACCATCCGTTATGCATCCGAAAAAGAGAATTAATGATCTGATATATTTGTATTTCTGTGCAATATTTCAATAAATTTTATTCTGTAGATTTATGAGCTTTTAACAATTACTTTTAGCTATGTTGATAGTAACTGTTTATTAGTTGGTTATGCAAACAGTTAAAACTGTTTATAGAATGATAGTTGAAGTAGCAGTTGTTTAACTTAATGTTAAATCTGTAGTTGTACCAACTTAACTATTGTTAAAATTATAGTTATGTATGTAGCAAAATTATAGATTTATGTAACGAAAGTTAATATTATAGTTAAAACTGTTTATAATATCTAGTAAATATTTATAACTAGTAAATATTGTCTCTCTTTTCTGAGCACATTTGAACTTACTGTTTAATACAATCAATACTTATTATGATTTCCAACGCACCATAAAAAGTAGAAACTTTGCGCCAGATATTATATTCCAGTACTTTTGTTCAGAATTTTTAGCTTATTATTCTGCAATCTCTGACTCGGCGTAAAAAATTAGCAATTCATAATTATTAAAAGTTAAAAGTAAAAGTGAGTACTGTTAATGAGTTTTCATTCGCTTTGTTGCATTATATAATTTTCACCAAAATACATTGCAATTAGTAAATGAAGCCAATTAGAGAAGATTAACGGTTTTCACAAAACCATCAAAGTCTATATGAAATGTTGAGTAGAAAAGTAGAATGATATTAATTATGTAATTCAGGTCGTATTTAGCTCTGTATCTATACACATTAAATAGAAATAGAATATTCAGATCGTGTTTTATTTGCAGTGTCATAAACAAATACCATAACGATGACGTCGGGCTTTAGTGATGTTAAATCACGCAGTTTGGGCGAAATTCGATGAGAATATATGATAAATAGCAAATAAATATTATTTTCAAAGATATATATATATATATATATATTGAAATATTACTATTATTAATAGAATTGTAAGATATCGGTAAATAACTATAATGTAAATAAAATATTTTTTTTTAATCTGCGGTCTTTAAGTATATCGGTTATATGTATTTATCAGCTTCAATCTCAGAAAGTTCGTATGAATATCAATAAAATTTAAAAAAAGAAAAAGAAATTCTGTAGTTTGCAACAGTTTAATTTATTTGTGATAAAGTTATGTCGTTATTACTTCTTTTAAATAATGTGTTATAAAACAGGTATTGGGATAGCATAAATTTGATTGTCATTTTACAGATTTCATTAGATTTTTGTTCATCACAAGATTAATTAAAAACGATTAATTAGACCATTAGTTATTGCGTATTGAATATTTATATTGAATAATTTTTACTGGTTCCACCACCAAAGTTGCCGTTAAATACGAACGTTGATGGCGAAAAATAGTTTAAAATATTTAAAGGTTACAAGAACATCTCCAAGTATTAAATTTTCTGTCAAACCATGTACGCTGAAATATGCCATAGGTGTTTTTTTTTCCCTCTAACTATTAAAAAATCTATTTCTCACCGAATATCTCGATGATTGTTTAACATATTTCGTTACAGCAAATTACGATTTCTGAACTGAAACATTATTTATCAGCTCTTTATAATCATGAAATCAGGTCTTTATAATTATTATTTAGCCTATTCTGGATGAACAGGCGACCGAGAAGTGTTGTTCTCAAAGATGGAATATGGGAGGTACCGGATTCGATCCTAGTTCTCACTCGTCGGCTTAAACTTTCGGAATTTTCCGTGGTTTTCATTGAAATTCAGCTAAATACGGACTAAAACAACTTAGAAAGACCCTCATGTAGGTTATTTAACCCAGACCTACCCTGTAAAAAATTTTGTGTAAGAATACACAACATTATTGAGGCAACTTACTTTCCTCAACTATGTTGAGAAATGTTATCAGCTATAGCTGTGTAACAGAGGCATGTTACGCAATTACAGCTGGTAACATTTCTCTATCTGATTGAGACAGCTTACTTGCCACAACCATGTAAAGAAATGTTACCAGTTGTAATTGCGTAACATACCTCTGTTACACAGCTATAGTTGATAACATTTCTCAACATGGTTGAGGAAAATAAGTTGCCTCAATAATGTTGTGTATTCTTACACAATTTTTTTTCAGTATGGGACCCTAATGTAATCAGTAGCTCTTATCCCTCAAAACCACAACCAGGTAAACAGATAAAGGTAATTCACCGCACTTTAGAATTTAAAAATCGAGGGGAAAAAAATCTAAAAATCGTAGAAAATCGCACTTTAGAAAAAAAAGAACCAAGAAAAAAGAGTAGAAAAACCATAGAAAAAAGTTTAAGAAGAAAACGAAAAAAAAAAAAAAAAACTCACAATCACAAATATGTAAGGAAAAAGGAAAAAAAAAAAATGCTGACGCCGGAAAGAATAAAAGGTCAAAATTGACTAGAAAAAGTCATCGAAGCTCGGATCGGGCTCGGGAACCTGAACCTGTCGTCGAGGTTTTGCTAAGTCTAGTCTATTATTTGCCTATACTATACTATATATATATATATATCCCGTCAAATAAGCCCAAGACAAAACAGCCCCGACAAAAAAGCCCCGACAAAACAGCTCCGACAAATGAGCTCAAAGGACAAAAGAGCCCCGACAAAAAAGCTCCGACAAAACAGCCCCGACAAAACAGCCCCGATAAAATAACCCCAGACAAAATAGCCCCAGACAAAACAGCCCCAAGACAAAATAGCCCCGACAAAAGAGCCCCGACAAAATAGCCCCCGACAAAACAGCTCCGACAAAACAGCCCCGACAAAACAGCCCCGACAAAATAGCCCCCGACAAAACAGCCCCGACAAAATAGCCCCGACAAAACAGCCTCAGGACAAAATAGCCCCCGACAAAACAGACCCGACAAAATAGCCCCGACAAAATAATCGCCAACAAAATTTGTATGTATCTTTTTTTGTACATAGAAAATCTTCTGACTATCATATCTCAAAAAAAAAAAAAAAAAAAAAAAAAAAAAGAGATAGAACTACGAAACTTAAGAATTGAGGCAGGTCTGGTGTACATATGATTTTTCGAACTTTTCGTGAAAATTGGATAACCGGAAGTGTGTCATATAGTTTTTTTCAGAATCAAAGAAAAATACAGCGTATTAGCGCCACTTATCGGCCTATACACACAAAAAATTAAACATCAGTAGGAAAAAATGGTGCACTTATACACAATAGATTTTGATGTGTAGTATTTCATAAGCAAGGGAAATTCAGAGAAGTTTACAACATAAAAACGCTACCTTCCAACCGATAACAAACAACATTTCGTGTAATATTCTCAAAATTTAAAAAGTGATGCAGTTATGCCCATTAGATTTTAAGATAAACTTTTTCATGAACAAATAAAATGACAGCATATCAGCATGAGCGCTACCTTTCGGCAGATATAAACACAAATTTAAATAAAATTTACAACGTAACTACCCCACCTTTTAGTCCATATACACACAATTTTAAAATCCAGTGAAGACAACAATGGTGTTGGTATGCACATTTGATTTTGAGACATGGCTTTTTTAGAAACAAGGAAAATTAGAACATAGCAGAACCAACGTTCGGCCGATATTCACGCAAATTTTAACGTGAGAAAGAAAATTAAGCGACGGATACTTTTTTTAAAGTATATAATAGTGCAATAGAAGCTGAGATATAGTCTCAGTCTAAATGGTGGAATAAGCAGAAGAATAGCGCCACTTTCCGGATAATAAACACCAAAATACAATCAAGATAATTTATTTTATACACACAAAGTTAAAAAAGTTTCTGTTTTTATTTTTTTTCGTTGTTGTTGTTGTTGTTGTTGCTTAAAATTACACAAGATTAAATTATTTCAACGGAGCATAACACTGACGTCTGCCGTCGATGTGCACATAAAGTTGAAGTGGTTGCTGATTAAATCATTTTTATCTTAAAATAAAATTATGCATGTTTAACTTTTTTTTTTTTTTTTTTTTTTTTTTTTTTTTTAATTATGAAAGTGTAAAGTTATTTGGAGGATAGATTAAGGGACAGTAGGCCTCAAGTGGGAGTTCGCTACGGCCTGAGAATAAATGAGTTTAATCACTGCATGAAAGCTCACCTGTTTGGCAATGTATCACAAAAGTTAATCAGAACAAATTTAACTCAAGATGAAAAAAACAAAAAAAATCAAGTATTGTTATATTCTGCTTATTGGTTTAGATACAGCGACCAGAACTTTTGCTGACACACATAGACAGATATCCCGAAATGTGTAAATTCATAGAAAACCTTAAATCAAAAATTTTTAGGAATATTTCATTCCCTATTTGGGTATATAAAAGAAAATAACAAATCCACGTTTAAAAAAATAGTGATTTACAATTTACGAAAATACATTATGTTTTACATTAAATAATTACAAGATACAAAGAATTTTTATGTACCATGTTTTTAAAATTTTCTGTTGAATCATATAATCATGCCTGGTAACCATTATAATTTATTTCGGAGTACTGTTAACCTCGCCCTTTATTCACACCAGTATATTTTAAAAGCACTTTTCTTCTTATTTCATCGTAATTGCATATTGGAGAAAAATTCTCTACAATCATACTGGTGTGAAAAAAAGGCGGAGGTAACAGTACTCCGGAATAAATTATAAAAGTTACCAGGTATGTATAAACGCTACCGAAGGCAGCGGGGACTTATAATAATTGGCTGAATGTAATAAATAAAATGCATTGTCATCGTGTTCTGAGCTTTCCTAAAAGTTTCAAATTTCTAGCTAGTCGAGATAGAGCACGGGACGAAATTTTGAGGCCCAACCCCCTCCCGGCCCGTTTCAAAAATATATAAAATAACTAAAAAAATGCATGCTTTTCTATGAAAAAGATTTTTAGTATGTGTTTCGTAGAGATTTTATATAGCCAAGTAACAGAATGTCCTTTAACAAAGCTGCTGAACTTTTACAAGACAAATATATATAAACAGAAATTCATTATTACCGACGTACAAAAGGCACAAACAACGACAGAAAATCGAATCGAAAATATTAGCATTCATCAAACAATATAGGAAAGTATTTAACCCTTTGAAGCATATTTCTCATCAAACATAATTTTTACACTTTTTTGATAGTTTTAAGTTATTTTAGATCTAAATAAGTAGAAAATGTTATATTTAAAATTTTAATTAATTTTGGTTCTAAAATATAGAGTTGGGTACCGGTGTCCCTTTCTGCGTTAAATTCATCATGGGGCACGGGCGTCCCATGAATAAATAATTTTACAAATTGCACTTATTTACAATTACTTAGATATAGGAGTAGCAATAATTCATTACTGATCTTTTTTAAATAATCAGATTTAATTAGAAATAAATTTTTGAAATTGGTTGATACTACTTTTATTTAACATATTTATTTTAGTAAAAAATTTACTCTGATAATCTAATAGATTTTTAATAGTAACTATTAGACTCTCTTTTATAATAAAAAACTATCATATAATAATAATATTTGTAATAAGAGCGTCAAAAAATAAATAAGCAAAAGGGACACCGGTGTCCCATCTGCGTCAAAGGGTTAAAATAATTAATACTACTAAAAATGTACTTTCAACCATTTCCTCTTATATACCGTAATGTATCTGAATCTTTCATGTGATCCGATAAACAAAACTTTAATGCTAATCCAACCATATTCAATAGAAAAGATGCTTTTGCACATGCTAGAAATGATGCTACTTTCATCCAGTGCACAGGAGAAAAGAAAAAGGAGCTTTCGCGAAAAAGTTACAGTGGAATGATTTTTATTGCCTTTATTCCACCTAAACTCTTCAGACCATAAGACACAAAGCCTTATACACAGTAACGTATCTAATTTCTTTTGTTTGTACATGTGTGCAAACTAGTAATGACATGCATACTATTTTGAATAAGAAACCATCTAATATTACATTAAATAAAATATATTAATTTCGAGACTTGCTAAAAATATTTGCGGAAAATCAAATCTCAAACAGGCACACTGATATTCACTTTAATTGAAGTTAAAGACATTTTTTAACAAAATAAAATTTTATGTGCTATACAAGCCTGTGAAATTATGTAAAATAACTGACTGAGGAAATATTTTATCTTTTTCTTTTTCCTTGATTAACGAGGAAACTAAAAAAAGATTCGAGCCGACACGGCCCGGAATAAATATCATCCACACCGGCCCGGCCCGAGTATACACAAAATAACAAAGCCCGAGCCCGGCCCGAGAGCAAATTGAAAAATTCGGCCTGTTACCGGCCCGTGCAGACCTTAAAGTCGGGAAGTTATATGATTATTGAATCATAAAAACGCTACCGAAGGCAGCGGGGAACCGAAAAATTTGGCTAAAAGTATTTTAAAAAATGCATTGTCATCGTATTTTGAGCTATTCTAAAAGTTTTAAATGTCTAGTTAGTCGAGAAGTTAATTAAATAAATTTTCTGTTAAATCATATAAATGCTTCCGGGCTATTTTGTTGACACTATTTTCTCGGGGCTATTTTGTCGAGGCTGTTTTGTCGGGCTATTTTGTCTGGGGCGATTTTGTTGGGGCAATTCTGTCTTGGGCTATTTTGTCGGGGCTATTTCGTCGGGGCTATTTTGTCTGAGGCTATTTTGTCTGGGGCTGTTGTGTCGGGGCTATTTTGTCGGGGGCTATTTTGTCGGGGGCTATTTTGTCCTGGGGCTGTTTTGTCGGGGCTATTTTGTCGGGGCTATTTTGTCGGGCCGTTTTGTCGGGGCTATTTTGTCGGGGCTGTTTTGTTGTCAAGGCTCTTTTGTCGGGGCTCTTTTGTCGGGGCTATTTTGTCTTGGGCTATTTTGACGGGTACCATATATATATATATACATTTTTATTTAACGACTAAATAATTGAATAAACTATGGAGATTTCTTTTTAAATTTCAGACATGCTTAAAATTTATGTTAATGCATAGGTAAATATGAGCTTTTTTTTTTTTTGAGATTATGTTGATTTTAAACATTGTATTGCATTATATTATGATTCATTGTGTCAGAATCGTTTGTTAATCATGCGTTATATATAAAAGCAATCCTTTTATTTTCCCAGTAATACTTCATATTCCTACCAAGTTATAATTGTTTATAATGCAACGTAGAATGCACTAAAATATAAAGCAACGTTATTTAAAATTAGAGTAACCATGTTTCGTCATAAATATTATGAACTTACGCTGACACAGATTGCATAAAAACTTCCAATCAGAGTGTCTGGTTCATTGGTTTTCATTTCTTTCTTCTAATGAATATTCTTATGTAGAAAAAATGTGAAATAAATCGGTGATATTTTTTGTAATGTGAAACAGTTAGTAAATAACAAAATATGTTTATACTCAATTGAAACTGTTTAGATATGTTTTTTAAATTCCCAAGTAATCCCATGTAAACGAATCTTGTATTTGCCTAAAAATACGTACTATTTCAGAGCAACTAATTTAAAACTATCATAAATCATCCTTAGTAATGCTGAGTATTTTTAATGTATTATTAGTTAAAATAACTGCTTTAACGTATGCAAATACTATATTTTACAGAATAATATTTTATTTTTTGTTGAAAAGTTTATTCTTCAAAAGTAAAATGAAAAAAGTATTCCAACTGAGGCTATTGCCCTAAATAAATATTAGATTATACTCCTCTTTTTTTTTTTCGCCTTTGCATATAATTGGTTAAAGATGTTCTAAAAATATGGCCAATACATAGATGTTATAATATACTTATTTACCCAAAATAAATAGTAATTGCAAATCTTAAGTTCATTTAATACTTACATTAGACATTGTGTTTGCTAAATGACCATCATTATGTTCATCAGCATCAATTACTTGCAAAACAAATTTTACTTTTTTATTAATCGATATTATTTTTTATCTATTTTCTTCTATCATTGCAAATGTACCACTCGTGTTTCTTTCTGGAGCCATCCTCGTTAAAGATATAAACGTAAGAAAATTAATGTAATCAAGAAGAATGCTGAACGATCACTTTTGAGAATGATGACTTTTGAAACAAAGCCATTTTGGATCGAATCTAATTTAGAAGACAAAAATAAAATCTAGTTTCTATGCTAGATTGTCATGTCATTCAGTAATAGCCATCACGTTACAATGATTACCTTGAAAAGTTTTATAATTTTAACCGAGGAAATCTAAACGTTTTTTTTTTTTTTTCAAGTGAATAAATACAAGAATTGGAAACTGACAGATTCGGGAAATTAGTTCCGTAAAATTCCGTTCTGAAACATCACTTGAAAATACTTGAAATTACTGTTTCTTTAATTTTATCAGCTTTTTCTCCCTTTTTAGTTTTTGATAATATTTTGTTAATATATTCATAAAGCATATTTTATTATTCAGTCTGCAGTTTAAAACATACCTGTTGTAAATAAGCAGTTTCAAAGTTATTACAGTTTGGCTAAGTATTTTAAATAAAGAATTTTCGAGCTTACCTTTTTAATATTTTATAAAGAAGAAGAAAAAAAGATTGAAAAGTTCATTTGAGTTTATAAATAACATGGGTGTCAGCATCATTCGTGACCTATCGGAGGAAACTCCCATTTAAATAGTGGTCTTGCACTTGAGGTTACCTGTTCATTTCACTCTCTCTTTTTATTTATCTACTTTATTATAAGTGTTTTCTTTTTACTTTACTTTTCGCTTCATGGAATGTAAAGCTGTTACTTATACGCTGAATACCGCTTTAGGCATTTTAATAATAGAAACTTTTAAAATTGCTTCTCCTCCGTAAGAAGTCACTGAAGTTGTCACGTAGAAAATTGATACTCTAAGGTTATAATTTTTGTTTTAATTCTTCTAAACTTCACTGGAATGATTTTCCTTATATATATATATATGTATAGTTAATGCGTTTGAACATGTTTGTCAAATGTCCGATTTGAAAACTGCATCACAAGTAATTGTTACATATCATATTTTTGAAATTTAAAATTACGTGTTCAAAATTTTTTGAATGTGTTATTTGTTTTGACCATGAAAAAACCTAATGATGAACATAATTTTATGTGAATCTCTGTATAATTATTTGTAATATATTGGCATATAAGTTTCAGGGGTAGAAATTAAGAAAATTACGTCGCTGGTCTGCAGGACCAGTAATTTTAAGATTTCACTGGCTCGTACATACTTAAGCAGGTCCATTCAATTATATTTTTAAAAGTATTTAAAATTTTGTGAAGCAACATAAATTTGTATGAGAAATATGATAATAGTTATTGTAAAATACAAATTAATTATAAAATACAAATGAAGTATTACATAAAAAAAAAAAAAAAAAAAAAAAAAAGGCTTTAATAAACGATCTAAATGTCACATATTTACCATAAAAGTATTATATTAAGTATTAAAAGAAAAAGAAAAAAAAAGTTTTTAAAGGAAAAATAAAGAAAAATCTCAGAGAATATGTGGTATTGAATTTATATTACCACTAGAATTTATATTTTGCTAATCCGTTAAATATTTTTGTGGTTCCGGCCATTGTAGTGTAGCCAACCGTCCATTGCTAACTTCGAGCCCTGAGCTAAGAATCTTTCGTAGTATAAAATTTCATTGTTTTATAAGTTAAAAATCTTATAGAAATATCTAAAGACACGAATTATAATTTTGAGACTATTTGATCTTTTTTGAAACACGAGAAACTAGTTTTACCAATTTAAAGTAGCAATTTTCTTCAAATGTATATAGTCGAAGTTTTGGTGATAAAAACTTGAATAAATTTAGAGATTTTATTACTTTGTTTTTAATCGTTTCTTTATTAAAAAGTTAAAGTTTTCAAATATGGACATGTGACGACTAGATTTTATATGTTTCTAACCATTGTAATACACTCATTACACTCATAAATACATTGAAAATATTTTTACGTATTTTTAAAATAATTTCTTTCCAGTCTTTCGAACTTTGCACGCTTAATATGGAGAAAATATATTTAAAATCTTGTCGAGAAACTTTACTTTCTACTTTATTACATATGGAAAGCGTAAGTTATAGTTAAAATTTATTTCAATAAAAAATTTAAATTCGATAGCTTTATTGCTAGAAACTAAAATGCTGGTTTAAGATAAGTTGTACATACACATAGAAATTGTGATCACACATGCATACTAAACCTAAATAAGCATTTACAGGAAAAGTTCTTTGGAAAGATTTTTTCAGCAGAAATAAGGGGAATTGAAACGAAGCTTTGAGACAAATTCTGCATTATAGATATGTAATATTGCTAAATGGCTTTAATTGGTATTTATTAAGCACCGCTGTTGGTTTTTACTTTTCTCAGTCATTTATTTATAGATGTAAGCTAGCAGAGGCTTCAGTAATAAAATCAGAATATTAACAAGAAAAAAATAATTGCATTTTTTCATTAGCTGTATTTGGGACAGTGCCAGTATGTGTCGCTGCCTTTATGAAAATTAAAAATAGTTTTCTAGTTGAACAGGAATATATTTGTGGTAGGTTTATTTTTACTTATATTTTTATTTAAAAGTATCTTAATAATTTTTTTCATAAATCCTTAATCATTTTGTTTGACAGAAAATAAGTAGTTTCAAATGAAATTATATATCATTTAAGTTACTCACTTTTTCATGTTAAAATAATAATGCATGCCGTGTAAAAACATCTAAATAAATTTAGAATACGGGTCATTCTCCAAAACATGTTAAAACTCTAAATTTCAACATGTTCAGAAAAACATAATTTAACAAAAATGCCTTTCACCTTTTTATTCATGCGCATTGAAACATAAGGAAATAGGAGCAAGATTCCTTTTGTTCAGAGAAATTCAAGGCTCCGGAAATTATTATTACTGTTATCGTCTATATATTATCACTCGTATCGGCTTCGTCAACGGTGCCTAAGAACTTTCGATGGTCTTTTATATTTTTAGAGCATTCTCCTCCTGTTAATTAAATTGAAGCATTTTCTGCTTATTATTATTATTATTATTTTTAAATTTTATTTGGTAAGATGTAGCACGGGACATTCTGAAAATAATCCTTGTTCTGCTTGTTTTTTACTTGATCTTCCTGCTTCTGGTAAATTTTATTGGATTGCAATTGGTGCCCATTTTGTTTATTTATGTACTTTTATATGCATTCCGATAATGACATCCTGGAAATCCTATTTTTGAATACCATTAATTTCTAAGGTTAATTTCTTTCATTTAGGCTATTTTGAACTTTTGTATTGAGCATTTTTTCTTTCTTTCTTTTTTAAATACAGGTTTTCGTTTTATACCCTTAGAATAGTTTTGAAGTGACGCACCTGTTGTTTAGAACAGTATAATATTTAGACAGTAGTGTTTTTAGAATTTCCGGTTTTCAGTTTTTTTTTTTTTTTCCCTAATAAACTATTGAAAATCTCTGAAAAGCGCTCAATAATTATTTCTTTAAAGTTGGTATTCATTAGTTCTTTAGAATATTCATCAAACTCATTTTTTGATAACGATTTAAAAAAAAAAATGGAATAATAGAGTTTAATTTTAAGTTTTAATAAAAATTTTATTTATTTATTTATTGTATTTCTTTTATGACAATTTGAAAACGTTTTTGCCGAATGCGGGAATCATTCTTTAAGTATTTTAGTTAAAATGCACATTTAAGATTCAATTAAAAGAAAAAAATTACTTAGGAAACCTGCTACATTTCTAGCATTAATGGACTGAATCTGATTTCCTTAAGTGAATAACTTCAAATTTGTAAGTGCTTTTTTTTTTAACATGAAGTGGAAATTTCTGAAAAATTGAATCTTTCTTGAAGCAAATAAGTCATGAAATCATTTTAAGAATTTTTACGATAGGTCGTCATTTGAAAATGTTGAAATTTTTAATTTTTAATGTGTTAAATTGACTGAATTGTTTTAACTAGACTAGTAGATGTGGACAATTCAGGTTAGTTTTAAAACGTTTAATATAATATAGCCACGGAATCTTTTATTTTCCTTATTTCTGAACTTACATTTAATAGGTATTATATTCAATAAATATTTATTTACTTTAACTTAAAAATACTTCAGATAAAATTTTTATAAGCAGTTAACAGTATTTGTTTAAATTTAAAATTCGTTCAAATTTTCTAAGAATATCATTTTTACTTTCATATTCTTAGCCCTCGGAAAAGCAAAACTGCAAATTTGTTATAAGACTAAATTCAGAAAGCATGAAAGATTGTTTCTATAACTGAAAATAACAAAATTCTTATTAATCAATAATATTTTTAATAATTGTGTATTTATATTCTATGCCTTTATAATCGTTCAAAGAAGGCATATAATACAATATACGTCTTAGCTATGTATATTTTTCTTGATATCAGTTCTTAGTTTAAAATGTCAAGATACAAATACTTTAATCAGAAATTCAATATAAATCAATGGAGTTTACAAATATAATATATTTTCTTTATTGTCTAGGTCAGAGTTAATGCGAAGAAAATATTTTGAACGATTTTTAATAAAAGTTTATGTAATTTACTGTCTCAAATTTGATAAAACGCAACCCTTGCTACTTTGACCTCATTTTTTACGACTATTTTTTTCCCTTAAAACAACCATTAATAAAGTTGGAGAATGTAAAAAAAAAATTCAACAGAATATTTTCCATCGTGTAATTTGTTATTCAATTCAGTAATAAAATATTATAGTTGATAAAGTTTTTGACATTAATTTAGCAAAACGTTTATTCTGCATGCAAATTTTGCATAATATGCTTTTTGTATTATTCCCGATTTTAAATTTTATGATTATGTCTTATGTTTTACGCTATAATTCTCGACAGTTTGAAAATAAGAAATACCTAGGCATTCATAGTTCTGAAAAGAAAATGGCATTCAAAATACATATTTTTTATTTGAAATGTTCGGTATATATATATATATATATATATATATATATAAGCTTTTAGAAAACGAGAAGATTTGTTTATTTTTACAAGATTATTCAATTACTAAATTATGTATATATTTTTTACTGTCTTTCAATTTAACTCAAGTTCAGATATATTTATTCCACTTTTTTATATATGCTGCTTTTATAATTATGAAATAGTAATAAATAACTTTCAGCATATCTATCTTATAAACTTTAATAAATTTTAAATCCAACGTTTCGGCTAAATTCCTTCATTAGCCTTCCTCAGGGAATAATGATGTTAAAAAACACATAGACATAGAAAATTTAAGTACATGATACCACAATTACAACTTCAAAACATTTAACAGATGATTACACAAATTGTAAAAATATACTATATACATTTTTAAAAATATGCTAAAACACTCAAAGGAACATGAAACATGATCACTACAAGACAAGGATAAAGAGCTACTAAAGCAAAGGTTAAAAATATCAAAATTGCGGGGTTGCCAGAACTAAATTAAAGCAGGGTAACCATAAATTAATTTAAGCCCAAGAAATGAAGCCAAATTGAGGGGGGGTTTACGGATAAGGAATCGTTACAAATTTCTGATTTTCTTTTAATAATTTCGAATGATTCATAAAGAAGTGCTTGGTTTCTATTGTCAGTATTGTAAATTATTTTGGCATTTTCAAAATCGGGGTCAATGGGATTAGTATTATAATTTCGTGAAAAAGCTGTGTTGGGTCTATTATATTTTAAATCTGCAATATGCTCCTTCATTCTATCACAAAAAGGTCTATTAGTCATACCTATATAGTAGTTAGTTTTATTATCCACTTTATATGGGATTTCATAAACACCAGATTTTAATTTGGGCGGAGGAGGATCAAGTTTTTTAGCAATTAATGAATTTAATTTTAAAGGAGCTTTAGCAACCAAATTAACTTTTTTATGTTTAAATAATTTAGAAATTCCCTCATGAAGAGAGGGCAAATATTGAATTTTCTTAAACTTACTATTAGAAGATTTATTATCATTAGAAGATGAAGAAGGGGGAGGAGGGGACATAATTTTATAAATTAATTTATTTATTGTCTTGATTTTATAACCATAATTAATAGCCAAATTATAAATAAAATCGATTTCATGGTCTAAGGCCTCAAGGGTAGAACTATGACTAAAAGCACGTTTAATCAGAAATCTAAAATTAGCTATTTTATAGGACCAGGGTAAAGGATAATTGCTATGAAAAGTATATGGAATAATATTGGGCTTTCTATAAACAGAAGTTTCAACATATTGATTAAATCGTTTAATTTTAATATCCAAAAAGGTTAAAATATTATCATTATTTTCAGTTTCTAAAGTATATTGAAGGTTAGGTTTTACGTTATTGATTATATCTAAAAAATCCTTAGGGGAACTAGATGGATCTTACCAAATTATAAAAACATCATCTACAAATCTTTTCCACAATTTAATACAATGCATATTTTTTTGAACAAAATTATTCTCAAAATCTCTTAATTCAAACTCAGCTAAAAGTCCAGATATAGCTGAGCCCATAGGTGCTCCGTTAAGTTGTTTATAGATTTTATCGTTAAATTTAAAATAATTATTATATATTACCAATTTCAAGGCTTCTTTAATAGCAGTTTTTTCAGATTGAGAATATTCAGTAGATAAATTGAGTCTATTACTTATTATATGAAAAACACAGTCCAAATCTATTGAGGGAAACAAGTTCACAATATCTAAACTAGCAAGGGAATCATGCAGCTGTATATTCTGTTCAAATAGATCATCTAAAAATTTAGCCGGATCTGAAATTGAATAAGTAGATTCAGGAAGTAAGCTCTTTAGTACAGGAACTAAAGCTTTCTCAATAAAATATGTAGGGCTGGAATATTTCGCCACAATGGGTCTAACTGAAGGTATATCTTTATGATCTTTATATTTACCAATTAGCTGAGGAGGAAAAGCAAAAAGATTTTCTTTAATGACTTTTTTCATATTATCGGGCCAATTATGCTTCTTAATTAAATTTTTAACTTTGTATTTCAAATTAGTAGTAGGATCTTTTTCAATCCGTACACAATCCATCTTTTCTATAGATTCCTTCATAAGATTAATATATTGAGTAGTTTCTAAAACAACAAATTTCTTGGTTTTATCAGATTCAACAATTATTATATCTGGATTATTTTTTATGTTTTGAATAATTTTAAGAGTATTTTTATCAACTTTGTTAGATGTTTTTTGCTTAATAGAACGATATAATTTACCATAAATTAGAGATCTCAATTCATCACGTTGATTTTCATCTGTGCATAAAATAGCATTTTCAAGTTCGGATATATAACCTTGATAATTAATATTATATTGCGGAACAAACTTCGGGCCTCGTCCCAACAATTCATCTTCTTCTTGTGAAAATTTGTGTTTAGTTAAATTTAAATATGGATAATGAATCGTATCTTGGGTGTGATCAAATCCTTTTTTCTTGCGCTGCAGTATATTATATTTTCGATCTAAATTTTCTTGTTTTAACTCTTTAGTCCTTTGAATATTATATACCAATCTCCCCATTAAAATATCGAAGAATTCATTAGGGATTTGTTTGCTTAATTCCAAGTAGAGATAATAGGCTTCCGATTGAACATGATTGATCTGCGAATATTTGTACTTTATAGCCAGTTTTAAATTCACTAATCCATTTTTAGTTACTAAATGAGGGAGGTTCATTTCCATGAACACATTGCGTATTCGTAAGAAATTAGGAATAATGGCACTCTTCTGGCATCTCTTTAAGAAATTTATATCTAGCAAAAGTTTTGTTAATTTTAAGCGAACTTTGACAAATGGATTAAATCTATGTCTAAATGTTCGTGGAATTTGTAAATTACCCAGAATCGGCATAATCAATTCAGATATATTTATTCCACTTTTTTATATATGCTGCTTTTATAATTATGAAAAAGTAATAAATAACTTTCAGCATATCTATCTTATAAACTTTAATAAATTTTAAATCCAACGTTTCGGCTAAATTCCTTCATTAGCCTTCCTCAGGGAATAATGATGTTAAAAAACACATAGACATAGAAAATTTAAGTACATGATACCACAATTACAACTTCAAAACATTTAACAGATGATTACACAAATTGTAAAAATATACTATATACATTTTTAAAAATATGCTAAAACACTCAAAGGAACATGAAACATGATCACTACAAGACAAGGATAAAGAGCTACTAAAGCAAAGGTTCATGTTCCTTTGAGTGTTTTAGCAACGTAGTATTATCTCTACTTGGAATTAAGCAAACAAATCCCTAATGAATTCTTCGATATTTTAATGGGGAGATTGGTATATAATATTCAAAGGACTAAA
Organism: Salticus scenicus; assembly: GCA_963930645.1. NCBI lineage: Eukaryota > Metazoa > Arthropoda > Arachnida > Araneae > Salticidae > Salticus > Salticus scenicus. The sequence goes on from OZ005651.1 coordinate 88,172,955, forward strand.
GAGTTAAAACAAGAAAATTTAGATCGAAAATATAATATACTGCAGCGCAAGAAAAAAGGATTTAATCACACCCAAGATACGATTCATTATCCATATTTAAATTTAACTAAACACAAATTTTCACAAGAAGAAGATGAATTGTTGGGACGAGGCCCGAAGTTTGTTCCGCAATATAATATTAATTATCAAGGTTATATATCCGAACTTGAAGATGCTATTTTATGCACAGATGAAAATCAACGTGATGAATTGAGATCTCTAATTTATGGTAAATTATATCGTTCTATTAAGCAAAAAACATCTAACAAAGTTGATAAAAATACTCTTAAAATTATTCAAAACATAAAAAATAATCCAGATATAATAATTGTTGAATCTGATAAAACCAAGAAATTTGTTGTTTTAGAAACTACTCAATATATTAATCTTATGAAGGAATCTATAGAAAAGATGGATTGTGTACGGATTGAAAAAGATCCTACTACTAATTTGAAATACAAAGTTAAAAATTTAATTAAGAAGCATAATTGGCCCGATAATATGAAAAAAGTCATTAAAGAAAATCTTTTTGCTTTTCCTCCTCAGCTAATTGGTAAATATAAAGATCATAAAGATATACCTTCAGTTAGACCCATTGTGGCGAAATATTCCAGCCCTACATATTTTATTGAGAAAGCTTTAGTTCCTGTACTAAAGAGCTTACTTCCTGAATCTACTTATTCAATTTCAGATCCGGCTAAATTTTTAGATGATCTATTTGAACAGAATATACAGCTGCATGATTCCCTTGCTAGTTTAGATATTGTGAACTTGTTTCCCTCAATAGATTTGGACTGTGTTTTTCATATAATAAGTAATAGACTCAATTTATCTACTGAATATTCTCAATCTGAAAAAACTGCTATTAAAGAAGCCTTGAAATTGGTAATATATAATAATTATTTTAAATTTAACGATAAAATCTATAAACAACTTAACGGAGCACATATGGGCTCAGCTATATCTGGACTTTTAGCTGAGTTTCAATTAAGAGATTTTGAGAATAATTTTGTTCAAAAAAATATGCATTGTATTAAATTGTGGAAAAGATTTGTAGATGATGTTTTTATAATTTGGCAAGATCCATCTAGTTCCCCTAAGGATTTTTTAGATATAATCAATAACGTAAAACCTAACCTTCAATATACTTTAGAAACTGAAAATAATGATAATATTTTAACCTTTTTGGATATTAAAATTAAACGATTTAATCAATATGTTGAAACTTCTGTTTATAGAAAGCCCAATATTATTCCATATACTTTTCATAGCAATTATCCTTTACCCTAGTCCTATAAAATAGCTAATTTTAGATTTCTGATTAAACGTGCTTTTAGTCATAGTTCTACCCTTGAGGCCTTAGACCATGAAATCGATTTTATTTATAATTTGGCTATTAATTATGGTTATAAAATCAAGACAATAAATAAATTAATTTATAAAATTATGTCCCCTCCTCCCCCTTCTTCATCTTCTAATGATAATAAATCTTCTAATAGTAAGTTTAAGAAAATTCAATATTTGCCCTCTCTTCATGAGGGAATTTCTAAATTATTTAAACATAAAAAAGTTAATTTGGTTGCTAAAGCTCCTTTAAAATTAAATTCATTAATTTCTAAAAAACTTGATCCTCCTCCCCCCAAATTAAAATCTGGTGTTTATGAAATCCTATATAAAGTGGATAATAAAACTAACTACTATATAGGTATGACTAATAGACCTTTTTGTGATAGAATGAAGGAGCATATTGCAGATTTAAAATATAATAGACCCAACACAGCTTTTTCACGAAATTATAATACTAATCCCATTGACCCCGATTTTGAAAATGCCAAAATAATTTACAATACTGACAATAGAAACCAAGCACTTCTTTATGAATCATTCGAAATTATTAAAAGAAAATCAGAAATTTGTAACGATTCCTTATCCGTAAACCCCCCCCCCCCCTCAATTTGGCTTCATTTCTTGGGCTTAAATTAATTTATGGTTACCCTGCTTTAATTTAGTTCTGGCAACCCCGCAATTTTGATATTTTTAACCTTTGCTTTAGTAGCTCTTTATCCTTGTCTTGTAGTGATCATGTTTCATGTTCCTTTGAGTGTTTTAGCATATTTTTAAAAATGTATATAGTATATTTTTACAATTTGTGTAATCATCTGTTAAATGTTTTGAAGTTGTAATTGTGGTATCATGTACTTAAATTTTCTATGTCTATGTGTTTTTTAACATCATTATTCCCTGAAGAAGGCTAATGAAGGAATTTAGCCGAAACGTTGGATTTAAAATTTATTAAAGTTTATAAGATAGATATGCTGAAAGTTATTTATTACTTTTTCATAATTAACTCAAGTTTTCAAATGTGTTAGTGATTAGAAAACCCCCTGCATTGTTTCCTGCTATTATACTTTAAACCATGACATTTAGTAACCAATTCTGATATTTATTTATTACAGTTTATGCATCAAGTTTCAGTCAAATTTTACCGTCTATGTAAATAAAATAATCTAGTGTGTCCCTCACACGACTTTTTCTTACCCTGAAATTTAATTCCATAAAGGCAGACATTAAGGGAACGAATACTGTTATATAAACCTTCGTTAAAAACAATTTAAAATAGGCTTCGGAAAAGCTTCCCTCACCCCCCCCCCCCCCCCGTTTTAATATTGAATTTACATTTACAGAGAATTCAAAAGCTGTTATTAAATTTAAATGTTTATTTCAAATTATTCAGACAACTTCCTTGAAACTTATGAATTTTCATATATTTTATCAAGTAACAACCTTCTATTAACTTCAAAATACAACATCTGAATTGCCTGAAATTATTTTTCTTTTTAAGTTATTCTGATAAAAGTCATAGACAAAGATAAATCGTTTAAAGCATGACTTCAATATTCAGGGAACCTCAAAATGTGTCAATATACAAAAAAGAAACGCTAAATATTTAGTTTTAAACCAATTTATTTACCACATGGATAGGAGGAATTAAATTTTATTTCTGAGCACACAAACATACAATTTTCCTGAACATAGTAAAATTTTATAGTAAAGCACTTCCACTAATTACGTTCAATAAAAAAGAATTTTTTTCAATTAACTATTGGCCGTCCTGTAAATTTTCTAAAAATTATGTACACAATTATGTATAATCCTATATTAACAATGGACAGCTCAACCTGAAATACACTTCCATCAATTTTCAAGTATTGTCCCATTTTTTAGTTATTTTGTGTAGCCCTGTAAACAAACAGTGGATGGTTTTCATACCATATTCTATATGAAACCTGCTTTCAAGAATATAAAAAATGTATAATCATTTCATTTGGTTTAGTGCAGTCTATAGACGTTAAACTCTGCAAGCATTCTCTTTTCATTATTGTTAATTTTACATTAACGATTTCATTGTATACATATTTACTCGTACCTTTTTTTTTTTTTTTTTTTTTTTTCTCAAATGAAAAGAAACGTTTTTATTCAATAGATAAAATTTTTAAAGATTTAGACATTGTGAAACATTCACGTATTTTCTCTCAGTGTCAAGAAATTTTTTTTTTTTACCTGCTTGTTATGTGATCAGTTTTATTAATTGGTAGTTGGTGTTGATTATTAAATAAAAAAATGTCTTTACCTAACTTGAGATTAAAATTTGTAGATATAAGGGCTATTTAATCTGTAGAAATAGATATTATTTTATCTAAAAATGTAAGCGATTTAACATAAAAAGGAAGGTTATAGAATAATTTGAATTCGAAAGCATAGAAGGCAGTGACATATCATAAGGAAACGTAAGTTTTTGAAATTGAAGTAAAATTCTGACATGAATTTTTATAAGCTTCATGAAAATAACCTATCGCATATCAAACAGACGTTGCGTATATTTTTAATGTATCAATAATCTTGTTCAAAACAATTTTAATTATTTCAAAAATCTTGCTGCTTATCGTTATGTTGTTTTCGGCACATCAAATTATATTGTGGTTAAAATTATAAAGCTACATTCAAAAGCAAATGAGGTCATTAATACAGATTTGTTTTTAAAATTATGCGTCTACAGTTAAAGATAAGCAAAAACTCATTAAAAGCGTATAATTCTATGGGGAAATTTGTTTATAGAATTCTTCATTACCAAATATACTTTCGGCTGAATAATATCGCTTTCACATTCAGAAAATTCACAGCCGTTAAATTTGTTTTTATTTTCCAAAAAGCTGATTTTTTTTTTTTTTTTTCATTTAAAAAGCGATAAATTCACTTTGTTAATCTTTCGCATTTTCTAACTAAAAAAGAAAAAGAAAGAAAAGAAATAAAGATATAAAAGTTAAAATTAAAGAAATCAACTTTTGTAAAACGAGAACAAATTTAATGATTGTGAACTTTCTGAATGCGTAAACAGAAAAAAAAATAGCTAATGAGTAATTTTATAAACAAATTTCCCGTTGGATGTCATCGAGGATAAGTATTATGCAATCTGAATGTGGTGTGTATTAAATCTAACAACGAAAAAATAATTGTCAAAAACATTTTTGTCAGAATGTCTGTACTGGTTGAAAATCCAGGTTAAGCCGTAAATCTTGGTCTGATGAGCCTTATGGAAAAAAAAAAAAAAATGAACGTAGACCGACAATCTTAAAATTCAAACCATAAAAATGAGAACACTGTTAGATTTATACAAATAGGAATTTTGTTATGTACGCATCCAATGATAATTGTTCATTCCTTCGATTATAGTACACTACCTTTCGATAAGTGACCGGACACTTTCGATTTCAGACTTCTTTTGAAATATCTCAAATGTACTTGACGAATCATCTTGAAACTTCAGGAGTGTGAATAACATGTTACACATTATATATTTCAGTGAAAGTTTTACCCCGAAAATTAAAGGGGAACCAGTAAAACATGAAATAAAAAAGAAAATGTTTGGGATCACCCTGCAAAAAGTAATGCTTGAAATCCAATCTGGCTGTAGTATGTGATTATGAGGCACCTTCTAATTATCCATATATATTTTGGTTACCACATATACTGGAAATTTTGTCATCCTGATAATTTCCAAAATAATGATCGAAATCGAACCAAAATTGGACAATGACATCTTACATATATCTTGGATAATTTCGTTAACCCATTAACCGCCAGAACTAAAAATTTTTGACTAAATGATTTTTTTGTAAATACAAATAGTAATACTCATTATTTTGATCATATATAACAATAATTTAAAATAAAATTATTAAAATTAGTCTTATACAGGGTGTTTATACAACTTCAGTGGAATAACAGTATATCATGAAGACAAATTAATGTTTACTGAGATTTCCTTGCGGGAGTATAAAACAGCAAACACTACAAATGACTTCAAAAGTAATTATTTTATTCTGAAACATTTTTTTTTTTTTACAAGTTATGTAAACTTATTCAAATCTGATGATTTTCAAAAGTTTTGGATTGATTAGTGCTTCAAGTTTGAAATTTATTTTTAAATATAAAATTATTTTTCAGATCAAATTTTTTTGTAATAAAATAAACATATATCCTTTCCTTATTTAAAAACAATACTTAATATAAAATATCTTTTTTAGTTTACTGCTAAACGCAATTATTTCTGGTGTTGCGTGAACGCAACACCAGCGGGTTTTAATCAAGTTGCTCCGCCATTTTGTTTTCAAATGACAACCACATGAAAATTTTAAAACCAATTTGTAATAGCGTTTTTAAAACCGAATTTGCTTGAATTTTAATGTATACATACACCATATAAGGTTCTAAAAAGAGTTTATAAATGAACTTTATCTGCCATTTTGTTTCAAAATGGAAAATGCTTTAAATTAAGGGGGTGTGGGGGGAGGGACATGAAATCAGGCTACCACTTGAAAAAATTTTATCACAATAACTTTTGAAATATTGAATTAATTCGAATCAAACTTGGACAGTGAACTTATACAAATTGTCTTCGATGAATTCGCTGGGTAACTTGCTCCGCCATTTTGTCTCCAAGTGGCGGCCTCTTGAAAATTTGTGATCATGATAACTTTTGAAACGCTTAATCAATTGGAACAAAATTTGAAAAGTGGTCTTTTCATTTAAATATCTTGACGGATTTCGCAGGGCAAGTTGCTCCGCCAAATTGTTTCCAAGTGGCGACCATTTAAAAATTTGTCATCACGACAACTTTTGAAATATTTAATCAATTCGAACCAAAGTTGAACAGTGGGTTTATCATTTAAATATCTTTGATGATTTCTCCAGGCAAGTTGCTCCACAATTTCGTTTCCAACTTGCAGCCTCTTGAAATAAGGCTACCCCTTAAAAATTTGTCATCACGATAACTTTTGAAATACTGAATCAATTCGATCGTGAACTTATCATACAAATATCTTATATAGGATCGCTGGACAACTTGTTCCGCCATTTTGTTTCCAAGTGGTGGCGACTTGAATGTTTTTCATCATGATAACTTTTGAAGTTTTTAATATATCGGAACCGAAGTTGAATGATGGATTTATCATTCAAATATCTTGGATAATTTTGCGGGCCAAGTTGTTCTGCCATTCTTTTCCAAGTTGTGGTCACTTGAAAATTTGTCATCACGATAACTTTTGAAATGCTGAATCAATTCGAACAAAAATTTGACAGTGAACTTATCATACAAATGTCTTGGACAAAATTGCTGGGCAAGTTTCTCCGCCATTTTATTTCCAAGTTGTGTCCGCCTGAATTTACGCTTCCACTTGAAAATTTATCACGATATTTTTTTAATACTAAATTTATTCGAACCAAATAGACAGTGAACATATTTTAAAAATATCTTGTATTAGTTCACTGAGCAACTTGCTCTGTCATTTTGTTTCGAAATTGTGGGCACTTGAAATGAGGTTACTACTTGAAAATTTGTTATCACGATAAATTTCTTTGGAATACTTAATTAATTCGAACCAAATTTATAGCGTAGACTTATCTAAAAATTCGAGATCTGATGCTGTTATTGCTGATTCTTATGTAAAATGGTCTCCTGAATCCGAATATGACTCCCGTTTTGCCCAGTCACCCACCGTTTTTTAGATACACCACCCCCTCCCTCAATTTCTTTCCCTGTTCGATAATTTTATGACCATGAATTTGATTTGAAGAATGAAAAATAATTAATTTAACACCTAAAAACAAAAAATATATAAAGTTAAAAAATAACATTAATAACAGATTAAAAAAATATAAGATATGTGATGCATAATTTCAGTGGCAAATCTCCCCCCCCCCCCCCTCCCCATCACCCAGAATTTTTTCCTAGGCGCAAATGTCCATGTTTTAGAATTTTAAAATTCTGTAGCACATCAGAAGATATTTAACGGTTAAAATAATCCTACCCCCTCCTAAAAATCAAATTTATAGCCATAAAATCACCGAAAAATGATAAAAATAGGGGGCCATTCCTAAAAATCGGTAGGCTGTAGGGCAAAATGTTCGTCATATTCGCATTCAGGATGCCATTTTTCATAAGAATATGCTAAAATAGTGTCAGAGGCAATTTTCCTGCCGAGCAGTGTAATTAGTTCTTAATTATTGAATTTTCATTTGAGTTTAAATCGGTAATAATATTACGTTTCCCTGGCGATCCTTTCCGTATGACACATAAATTTTTTTAATTATCATACCTGGTGAATAAATTTATATTTTGTATTCTCAAAATTTTTATGTATGCCAAATTTTTATGTATACAGCCAAATAACAGTCTAACAATGGAAAGATTTAACTTTATTTTATGCAGTTTTTTAGAGTTAAGCCATTGTTTTATTATTATTATTATTATTATTCATTTATACTTTTAAGATAATTTCTGTAAACAACATTAAATGGATGTTTAAAATAATTTATAAATTAGAATAACTTACTGTTAATGCAACTTTAATCAATATACTTTTATATGTAGTAAAACAGTTAGCAAATAACACTTTTTTGTATGAATAAAAGTAACTATAAATGCTAAGTAACATTTAAAAATAGCTATACATACTTAAAATAAAAAAAAAAAATCAAAGTGAAATTTTATAAAATGTAAGTGAATAACACAATCTTTTGTATGTGAATTGTATTTCAGTTAGTCCTTTAATAGGCGAGTTTTAATTTGTTGGAAAAGTTAGATAAGTTGTATTATGTTTTTTTATGTGTACTTTTTAAAAGGTTTTTTTTTTTTTTTTTATGATTAAAAATTTATAAATAACATAATTTGATATTTCAAATCCATAATTTCATGTAGACTAATTTCTTAGAAATAAATTGAGAAATCAAAACTATAACTTATATTATGTTTATATATATTCATATTATAAATATATGTTTGAAATACACACTTTAACAAGCATGTGGGTTTTTGAGGAAGTGTAAACATTTAAAAATTTATTCCCTATGTTTTTAATCTATATTTTTGACACATTTTACGCATAACTAGTTAGTTTTTAGCTATTTTATTATGTTAGAAAACAGAAACAGTACACGCTGATTGTGTACAAATAATTTCAGTATCACAATAAAACACAAAATATAAAATTGAAATATAATCAGCTCTCAGTGTCAGTCTTCATTTCAATTACTTCATTTTGCAAAAGAAAATTATTTCCTATTTCTCTTGTACTTATTCTTCTATAGATTGCACTTTGCTTAATACTTAGAGTTAATTTTTCTCATGTACCATCTTATCATTTTAAATGTAATATTATTCAAATTTAATTTAGCTTCCGAGAAAATAAGGAAAAACTAATTTTAAAATGCAAGAAAAGCAAAAGAAAGTATTTTACCCAATTTACATGTATAGTTTTTTTTTTTTTTTTTTTTTGAAAAGTTACTTTCATTTTAAAAAGCTGAATTTTGGTAGATTATTTTATACGATCTGTCGAATTACCCGTTTGCAAACTGAACTTCGTGTTTATTTTAATTAACCTGTACCAAGATAAGAAGAAATGCTTAGATCAGCTACTTAAGCATGTACTTAACATCAAGAGATTTTTTCCTCTTAGAAATAACACTAATGAACACCATTATCTTATCCTGCTTCTCTGATATTTTCAAAGGGATTAGTTTGTAAAAATTCCCCGGAAAGGCTCTCCTAATTTTATGGCTTTAGGCAATCGAATATTATAGTAAACGAAATAGCAAAATTAAGAACTTTAAAATTAGTTTGTTAGTAGAAAAGTTTTAAAGGAAAATATCCCATATTACTCTATTAGTAAGAACACATTATTTCTGTGACATATTTACGGGCTACATAAATTATTGTCATGTTTTATTTATTGCTAAGTACTAAATTCATTATAATTCAAATATTGCAGCAAAATTAAGTTTTTTTATAAAATGTTTTTCCTTCTGTTTTTGCAAGGCTATCAAAATAAAATTCACGGAACTTAATTAAAATGTTTCCAACTTGAAGATATTAAAAAGATTTCAGATGACCTTTTTTTACTTAGAAAAACAGGTTTCTTAGCAGGCATTTGTTTTTTATCTTTAAATGTTAAACCTTTTTTTAGGATATAAAAGTAATTTTGCTCTTTTTTTTTTTTTTTATTCCGAAATGCAAAATTTGAATTTATGAGTAATGAAATTGTAAATTCTTTATTATTATTATTATTATTATTATGCAATTTTTATTTTAGTGTTAAGTTTCTTCTTATTTTTTAAAAAAAGTGCAGTGACACATTTCATTGATTCGAGGAAATCTGCTTTGAATGATTTACATTTTTAATATGACCATAATAGCCATAAAATACTATTTTGTTGGAGAAAAAGCAAAAAATCAACTGTTATCTTTTGCGTAGCTAATTCTAATTTTTTTAATGCTTCTTATGTAATGTTTGGCTGTATTAAAACTCAGAATAAAGTTATAAAAATATAATTATTGGAGCAGTAAATTTTTAACTTCGGCCAACTGTTTATGTTCCTGCAGTATTAATATTAGATAAAAGCAACGATTTTTATTAATATTTAATTTAAATTTTTCATAGTATTTATTTATACTGGTGGCTATTTTGTTTTCATACGACTTTTTCAATTTCATTTTTTTGTAATTTTTTTGCAAACGAAAGTTTTGTATTAAACAATATTGATACTATTTAGAAATATCAAGATGCAATATTTGATTCGAGTTCTATTCCTTCGAACACTTTTTTTTTTCTACACGTAGAATTGTAATTATGTATTTTAAATAAAATATAAGAATTTGTATTATCTTTTTTAATCACCTTGAAATTTTTCAATGTTAAAGAAGTTGTGTTAAATTTTATGCAATTAATTTGACCGCTTTGTATTCAGATATAATTTTAAGGATTTCTGAAACATACTTTTAAAATATTTTATTTTAATTTTTTTGAGTATTCTCTAAAATTTTATCCATGTACTTTATACTCTTATAAAAATTAGAATACAATAAACTAGATCTTGTATAAAATAGAATATGCATTTTTGTTTGTATATGACGGCCATTTTCAATACATCTTGGCAAAAATAGCATAATTTGTACATTAAATTAAGATTAATTTGTACATTATTAAATGCATTAAATCAAATTTGTACATTAAATTAAATATTTGTTTTATTTTATTTTTTACTTTATTTTTTTTAGTTAATTGTCGAATGTATTCAATAGAGACATATTTTTATATTTCAGGATTTGTATTCCGCAGCGACTATTACAAAATGTTAAAATCGTAATCACAAATAATTTCCTGCAATATACGGGCACCATCAACGACCGACAGGTTTTGCTCTCGAAGCTAGTAGAGGACAGGTGCAGGGTTCGATCCCAGGTTGCACTCTTCAGCCTAACTGATCGGACTTTTCCGTGTTGTTTTCTATAACTCGTAATAATACGAACTAATACCACCCCTTAGAATGACCCTCCCCCCCTCCAATGAGAGCACTCCACCCAGCCATAGGATTCAATATCCGGTCTAGTATTCCATCCAGCCTAATCAGCCATAATTTCAAAACACCATCTTGCAAATTGGATATTTTTCTTTCATGGGAAAATGCATTTTTATACAGTGTTTAGCGGGATTTTGTGATATCATAGTTGTTGAAGAGAGAGAAAAAAAAAGTAATGTATAAATTCTTTTAAAATTAAATAAATAATAGTATAAAATAAAACAGTTTATACTATAATTGAAAGCACGATTTAAAAATATTAAAATACATATAAGATAAAACACAACCCATAAATAAATGTTTGGAGCCTTTTTTGGCTCCTCATCAGTATTATCATCAGTAGTAAATTTCAAACAACTGAACAAGGACAATCCATTATAGAAGTGTAATATATATTCAGCAGGCATTTGAGGAGCCAAAAAAAACTGGAAACGTTTATTTATGTATTGTGTTTTATATGTATTTTAATATTTTAAACTGATCTCTTAATTACAGAATAAACTTGTCTTAATTTCTGTTGTAATTTATTTATAAAGTAACGAGACGCAACGTTTTTTAATTTTTATAAGATTGTATAAAAAAAAAAAAAAAGAAAGAAAGTCTTATAAGATTTAAGGTAAATTTTTATACATAATTTTTTAATTAGTCCCACAGAAAAAATTAAAAGAAACTATTGGCTCACTAGATTTGCATTAAACTACTATGCTTGTAAAACTTATTTACTTATGTGCATTTTTTAAGGTTTACAAAAATGGAATATTGAAGGAACGTGGGTTATTTATTCTTGCACTTAAACGGATATGAACGTAAACAATACATATGTTTTTTATGGCTTTGCCTTTATGATGTGTTAAATTATTTTAATGTGAACTTTAAAAAATTTAAAATATTGAAAATAATTAATTATTTAAATTAAATTTTTTCGCAAACTTTATATATTTTAAAACTCGGCATACCTTTAATATTTGCGTGACTTTGGGGTCTGATTGATATGTTCGTGCGAAAACGTAGTTATCTGATTGTGAGTTAACGTGCATTTTGCATATTCCATTAAATTATTGATATATTTTATTTAAACATAGAAAATTAGCTGAGAATTACTAATATATTTACTTTAAAATACATTTTAATAATAACTAGCATTTAGTATTAAGTTATTTATCTAATTTTATTAAAAGCTTACGCAACAGTTTCAAAATACTATACAGATATATCAAACGTTTTCAATATTTTAATGTTTGTGTGGATTTAAGCATACTTAACAATGAAAAATAGAATGAATAAGTACGTAATAAATTTCACTATTTAGCTTTATAAACACAGGAAATGAATTCCATAAGTTGTTTTCCATTTTATAAAATATAACAGCTGAAACTACTGATGTAACCAACTTAACAGCATTAAATCATTAATCTTAATTTTTACTAAAAGTCATTATCTACTTGGAAGGTTTCATGGTAAATTTTATTATTGAAATGTGTGTTCATATTAAGAATACAACTTAAATCAATAATTAAATATGCAATAAATTTGAATAGACAGACAGATAGATAAACATGCATAGATAATATACGAGGTGTGGCTATTAAATAACGAGACTATTGCTGCTACAGATGAACAACACATGCACCAAATCCGAACGACCGACAGCTGTGCAGCGTAAAGCCTTCTCTTTCGATTGCAGCGCCTCCCGTGTTTGTCGAGAAATCAGTCTGGGCGTAACCTTCGTTTGTGTAAGAGGTGTTTGTTTCGTTTTGCCGAAAACATGATAAGTGTAAAAGTAGAGCAACGCATTGTTGTGAAATTTCACGTGAAACTTGATAAAACCACTAGTAAAACTTATATTTTATTAAAGCTAGTTTATGGCGATGTATGTTTATTACGTGCGCAAGTTTTTGAGTGGTTCAAGCGTTTCCAAGATGGCCGAGAAGACGTTGGAGATGATGACCGCCAGGGTCGCCCTTCCACGTCTAAAACGGATGAAAATATCGAAAAAGTCGCTAATTTGGTTCGGTCTGACTATCATTACTATCTTGAGGTACTTGCTCAACTCCGTGAAAGAGTAAGGAAAAAACGACCCTAATTGTGGAAGAACAAGTCATGGGTTCTCCATCAAGGCAACGCGCCAGCTCACGCTGCAATGTCTGACAAGACGTTTCTAGCCAAGTACAACATCCCAGTTTTAGACCATCCGCTTTATTCGCCTGACCTGGCTTCATGTGACTTTTATCTGTTCCCCAAAGTCAAATATGCATTAAAAAGAACAAGATTTGAGTCAGTTGAAGCTGTGAAAGAAAAAGCGGCACGCCTCATGCAGGAGCTCAAAGAACAAGACTTCCAGCACTGTTTCGAACAAGGGAAAAGTCGCATGGAGCGTTGTAGGGATAGAGGAGGGGCGTATATTGAAGGTGATAATAACTAAATATGTATAAATTTAAAATAAAATGTTTTACAGCAATAGTCTCGTTATTTAATAGCCACACCTGGTATATACACCAAAGTTAGAAACAAAAGTGATATAGTAAAGTGCACCAGTTAAACACACGAGATGCAAAACGATGAGGGCTCGTGAGTGCATTTTCTAAAATGTAGCAGATACCTCTCAACGAAAATAATCTCATCAGTTTAAGCCATCTGTTGGCTAAATGGTTTGTGCTCTGACCTTTAGTTGCCAAAAGCTGGGTTCGAATTCCAATTTAGTCATGGATGCCCGTAGTGCTTTGAAATCCCATTTAAGCGATCGTTCCCAGTCTAATTATAGCCTTAGTGTTCAAAAAATAATTGTAGAGCAACAAATCAAATCAAAATTAACCTCGTTCCTTTAATTGATTCTTAAATAATAAAAAAATTAATTAAACAATTTAACAGATACATTTATATAATATAAATTTCAAATTATAAATTTCTAAAATTCAAACTTTTTGCAACAAAATATAATGCATATCGAAGATAACTGTGTTTTTTTATTTAAAGAAATATTACCTATTAACATAGCACAATTAATCCATATATATATATATATATATATATTAATCATTAGGTACTCGGTATCGATGCATTACGTCTTCAAAACCTTTTTTCTAAATCTTAAATATACTTAATGGTTATGGAATTTGAAGTATCTACGTTCCAGCAAAATTTTCAAGATTGAATGTGTCTTCAAAATTCTTATTTTCTTAAAAGACAGTTTTTTAAACATAAGATATTGGCATCAGAAGTAAATATCGCAACGGTGATAACAGAATTTGAATAATTATACGTATACTTTTACAATTTTTTTTTTTTTTTTTTTTTTTTTTTGTAAACTCGATAAATTTGAGACTTCTAATTATTAAATTAGAATTCTGTGTTCCTATTTCAATAAAAGCAAAAGAATAGTCTAAATATTGGTTGTCAAAAAGAGCTTCTTGAGCTTTTTTAGATAAGTGTATGCCAGGGTGATGTCATAGTAGTACTGGTAAAATAAGATGCACGTCATTTCAAGGAAAACTGAAAACACGTTTTGGTTCTTAATTACAATGCCTACAAATTTTTATCATTTTCGTCTAAAAATGATTAGATAAATACTTTGCATTATAAAACTGGAGAATTTTTTTTCATCCAAAGCATACTTAATCGTTGTACGATCATTAAAGTGTCTTGATCAGTTATTTTGAATGTTATTTTAAATTGTTATGCAAAACTATTATATAATAAAAACTGTTTCAATTGTAAAAATAAGAAAATTTCTTTTCAATTTATATATTATTATAATTAATTTTGTTAGTTTGTGTGACAGTACACTTTAAAATTCCTCATAAATTACTTACTATGCTCAGATAAAATTTAGAATTTAATTGGTTAAATTACATTATATGAAATTTTATTTCGAAAAGAAAATGAAAACTATATGCCATAAAATATCATTATGTTTCCTCACATAAATACCTTTATAAAATATGTAAAAGACTAAATTACGTTCTTCCCTAAGACTCCAACTATTTTCCGCCTTAATAGATTTATTTTATTAATTTTAGAAGGTAAAAGCTACAAACTGCACTTCTTATTATACATTATTATTATTTTCTTTTTAATGATAATTAGCAAGATATATCTTTTTCTTGACCATAGTAATAATGTGGATTTTTATTTATTTACTTTATATATATATATATATATATATATATCTGTACATTTATAAATTGCATATTTATTGTGAATTCCATATTTTTTACAAAATTATTTGTAACTAGTTATTTTATAAACTAATAAGCTAGCAAAAAGTTTAAAAGTATCATTAAAAGAAAATGGATACCCTCCTTCAGTTAATCACGGTATAAAATGAGATAGCTAATTGGAATGGTACTTTTTTAATTGATTTTGCATGAACTTGGTTCAACACAGAAGTTGCCTTATCTGTTTAATGGACTCTTAATTATTTTTTAAATTGATGTTTTTCCTCATTAGTTTAAAGAATTTTTTTTAATTAAAATCACCGTGGTCTTTTTAAATAATTTACTTTTTTGGATGACTATTTTTATAGGCTTTCTATGAAGCAATTGGGCTTTTGTATAAAATATAATAATGCAACATGAATTATTCTGAGGACTTCAGACCTTAATAATTTATTATAGTAATAAATATACGCGTTTGCCTTAAAATATAAAATATATATTTTTTTTATAAAGGTATTTTACAGGAAAAAGTAAATAAAAGGGAATTATTTTAAGTGGCTCGTTTTCGAATTAATTAATGTATAAAAATAAGCAAATAAATGCAGTATGATGAAAAATTAAATTTGTTTTATTTGTAAAATTTTTGGTAAATTTGTTGCACACAGTTTTTAAATATAAAAATTTTAAATAATAAACATTTTTAATAAAATTCATACAAATGATACTTATTAAATAAAAGTAGTTTTAAATGTAAGGTAGTAAGGGTTTTTTTTTTTTTTTTTTAACATTTATAAAATAAAATAGTGGAACAACTGTTTGAATATATGCTTGGCATAAAGACAATACAAAAGAAAATACTAAATAAACGTTTTGAGACGATAAGAAAAATATTTGAAACCTTTTATGTTAGTTAAAATATACAGTTAGATTAAAATGAGTGTTACATGTTTTAATAGATGTAGCTCTGGTAAATTGCCAAAATAGTATTTCATGCACAATCACATTTTCCACTTCCCGAATTGCGTTGAGAAATTAAAGAATGCATTATAAATCTAAAGTTGGGCGAAGCTGTTACTTTCCCATTCGATGACAGTGATAACAGATGAGAAAGCTGTAATCTTTGCTTTTAATATTTTATTTTAAAAAAATATATATATATAAGTGAAAATATCAAAACTTGATCAATTTAAATTGTTATAAGGCAGATTTTTTAAGGAATTACATTTATCAAAAAGAGGTTTGTGTAAGTGTGTAAGGAAATTTTTGCTTTGAGAGTAAAAATGTATGCTAGAAGGAAAGCGATTAATAGGTATTAACATATGGAATTTAATATTCGTTGGACAACAGAATTGCTTTTTTTTTTTTTTTTTTTTTTATCTCGACTGTGCAGATAGTTAATCTGAATGATAATTAATAAAAAAGTCAATGACTCTTTTTTTTATGGTTAAATTTAATGGTTAAATTCAATGGTTTAGATAAATACATGAATTAAAAAAAAAAAAAATAAATAAATAAATTTCAAATAAAATATTTTGTCTCAATGTTAATTTAAAGTAATAAAGAAAATAAAACCTTTTTTTTTTTTTTTTTTTTTTTAACATAAACAATAAAGTTTTTTATTTTCTTTCTTTTTCTTTTTTTCTGAATATCGATGCAAATTTTAAGTGTTGAAAGTTTTCCTTTTTAGTTTCGATAACACTAATTTTAAATAGTACTTGATTTATTTTCAATTTAGTCTGCTGAAAACCTAGCTGTTTTTATATGCTAATTCTTTTAACAATTGTTTAATTCAGGAGATAACAGAATAATATATTTCTTACGTGGCCTAGATTCCAAAGATCGCAAACACGCGTACTAACGTTTCACAGATAAATTATTATTATTATTATTGTACTTTATAAAATTTTAATTCCTTACTTTTTACTAATTTCACTATTAGTTTTAAAAATTTCTGTTTTTTATCAATACAATTTCACTTAAAAATATATAGCATGCAATGAAATGCCTATATTTTCGAAGTATAAAGGCCTTTTTTTTTTTTCTAAAAATTATTTCATTTTTTATAATTTAATCCTCATTTGTGTGTGTGTGATTGAATCAGTATGATCAGTTTTTGATACAGTTTATTAGTTTTTGGACGAGCTAGTGGGACTCTAAATGAGGCTTTGATAGACAATTTTAAAAACTTTTTTTTTCTTTTTTACTTTTTTTAAATTATAATTTCCTTACTTTTTACTAATTTCACTATTAATTTTAAAAATTTCTCTTTTTTGTCAATACAATTTCACTTAAAAATATATTATATGCAATAAAATGCTCATATTTTCAAAGTATAAAGACATCTTTTTTTTTTTTTTGTAAAATTAAATTAATAAAATTTAATCCTCATTTGTGTGTGTGTGTGATTGAATCAGTATGATCAGTTTTTGATACAGTTTATTAGTTTTTGGACGAGCTAGTGGGACTCTAAATGATGCTTTGATAAATAAATTAAAATTTTTTTTTTTTTTTTCTTTTTACTTTTTTAAATTATACTTCTTTACTTTTTACTAATTTCATTATTAATTTTAAAATTTTCTCTTTCTTGTCAATACAATTTCACTTAAAAATAAATAGCATGCAATAAAATGCTTATATTTTCAAAGTATAAAGACGTTTATTTTATTTTATTTTTTTCTAAAAATTATTCATTTTTTATTTTTTAGTAAAATTAAAGTAATAAAATTTAATCCTCATTTGTGTGTGAGTGATTGAATCAGTATGATCAGTTTTTGATACAATTTCTTAGTTTTTGGACAAGCTAGTGGGACTCTAAATGATGCTCTGATAAATAATTTTAAAAACTTTGTTTTTGTACTTTTTAAAATTATAATTCCTTGCTTTTTACTAATTTCACTATTAATTTTAAAAATTTCTCTTTCTTGTCAATACAATTTCACTTAAAATTATATAGCATGCAATAAAATACTTATATTTTCAAAGTATAAAGACGTTTATTATTATTATTATTATTATTATTTATTTTTATTTATTTATTTTTTTTTTGATTCATTTTTTTTTTTTTTTTTCAGTAAAACTAAATTAATAAAATTTAATCCTCATTTGTGTGTGTGTGATTGAATCAGTATGATCAGATTTTCATACAATTTATTAGTTTTTGAACGAGCTAGTCGGACTTTAAATGATCCTCTGATTTTATGCGCATTTCTGTATCGTCTGTCATGTACATATTCTTCAATTTTCACTCTCCAAAAACATTTATTTAAAAATAAGAATCATTTGATTATAGGATGAACAAAATTTTGCTGTTAGTAGTGGTTTTCACCTCACAGTCTACGTAGTTTAATGAAACTTCAAAAGAAAAGTTTGAAATAGATCTGATGTTAAATTATTTCAGTTTATAAAAAAATAAGAATAATTTGATTACAGGAGGAATAAAATTTTCTAATAGCAGTGATTTTTTACCCAACAAATTCTATAGTTTAATAAAAATTCAAAATAAATATTTGAAATGTTTTCAAGTATTATTACAAAAGTATTATTAATTAAAATATTATTTTCGGATATTTATTTAAAATTTTATTTTCTATTTGTGCGATTTATTTCTCTAAACATCATATTTATCGCTGAATTATAGAGTTAATAATTTTTGTCTGTTAAAATATTTATTGCATTTTGTTGGGTTAATATTTTAAAGCAATACATAATCTTAACAAACCAGCCAAAATTGATAAGAGTCTAATAAGCATTTGCGCGGATTTATTTCCACACTTTATTTGGAAGCAGTTGTATTTCCTCTGTAATTGTGTTGTGTAATGGCCAATTAAAATAGATTCTTAAACATAGCTTATTACGGAGGCTTTCAATAATCCAGCCCGGTTGGAACTTAATACGTTGGTGTTGGACTTCAACAAGAATTAAAGTTCATATAATTAAATTAACGGAAAAAAACTAAGATTTCCTCTGTCCCGTTCTTGGCTCTTTTTAGGAAATAAATTACGGGAAAAGTATACGAGAAATAACTGAAAGAACAAATTTTTTAATAAGTCGCGAACTTAAAGTATACAGATATCCTTTATATTTATTTTCAAAGTGGCAATATATAACAATCCGTGTATTGTTTTTATGTATTATTAAATAAATAATTCTGTAGTCATAGTCTCATTTTAAAATAAGCCGTTATAAGACTATGATTATCATGATTTTTTTCTTTTTTATATTCCTGTCAGAAAATTTTGTTGAAATAGCTTTTGATTTTATTTACCTGGAGAAATAACGAGATGATGAATAACTATTTCCAATTATACTTTACTCATTATCATAATATATTTTATCTTTTTGTTTCTTTAATTAAGATTTATGTTTTTTTGATATACTTTATAGATTTAAAAGAAGAAAACTAAAATAATATAAGCTATCCTAATTCTAAAATTTCCATGGCAAAAGCACTGGTGTACACAAAAAATTATGCATCATAAATAAAAATGTTATCCTAAAATTAAACACTAAAACTATATAAATATAAAAAGTTATCAATGTTTTCAATATTAATAATATTAGTAAAAGAATGGACAAAGAATAAAAGTCTCCCATTTCCAATTCTTCATCTTCTACTCTAATATATATTAAGCTCTACCATATTACATTTAAAATAAGCTCTTAATATATTACGTTTGTTCGGTTCATTATCATTTTTAAACTTTTTATTTAAATCCTATTTAATATATTCTTTTAATCTGTAGTATATCCACCATTACATTGTATATTATAACGTTTTTTATGGAAGGTAGAAAGAGTAAAATTGGCTATTTCCTGACACATTAAAAAACTTTTTTCCAATTGTAAATGTATAAAAGTTATTAGTTCACTTATATGGATACTACAAAATGAAATATAGTCTCTCTTTTATATTTAATAAAGTTAAAAGAGTTTTTTTTTTTTTTAATTGGAACTGTGTTTTTTAACATGATACTTACATGATAAATAATTCGATACATAATAAACTTTTTAAAATTATAATTCCTATACTATTAATTACTATTAATTTTTAAATTTTCTCTTTCTTGTCAATACAATTTCACTTAAAAATAAATAGCATGCAATAAAATGCTTATATTTTCAAAGTATAAAGACGTTTATTTTATTTGTTGGATATCATGATCATTATTAAGATCAGCATGCAAAAATATCTCAAAATGTTGTTACATATAAATTTTAATTTTTATCTTCTAAATGCAAAATGTGTAATTCGAACCTATTGAAATAACTTAATCCAGAAAAAAATCGTAACTATGTAGTAATAGATACAGGTATCTGCCTAAATTTTTTCTGGGAATAATTGGGATATATTATGATACAAAGTTTGGTTTTAACAAAATCCATTTATTCAAAATTTATCATTTAAAATTCTTACATTGAACGTATCTTGATTAGGTTTCACAAAATAAGAGTATTTTTTTTAATGTAGATAAACATAATCTCTTTTATTTAATATATATATATATATATATATATATATATATATATATATATATATATATATATATATATGCGTATATATATATATATATACATATATATATATCGCATTTTGTGCATATAAAAAAAGTCGTTCAAATATTTCCTTCCTTAGGGAAAATATTTGGGAAATATTTATAACAAAATATGCGAAAGGTTTTTTTTTTTTTTTTTTTTTTTTAAATCAATGTATTTTTCAGATTTTCCTGAAAAAAATATTCATTTATATTTTTTGTTCACTTGTTCCTAGAGCCACTGAAAGAATATCAGATTTCTTCACTTACATAAAGCTGTAACAGCAGACTAAAGAAATTCCAATTTAGATCAATATAAAAACGCTTCCTTTATATATTTTCATATATTAATATTTTACTTCTTCTTATTTATAAGAGAATAAAGAAAGTAGAAAAAATCAGAAATTTTATGTTTATAAATGCATTTATGTAAAGTTTCTTTTCAGAGAGTCGATATATTTTATGGAAAAAAATACTTCCTGTCTTCTTACAAAATTCAAAATGTTTAACTGCACTTGAAATTTTCAATTCTTATGTAAAGTGTGTATTTATTTTATTATTTAGTTTAAATTATCTTTAGATTGTTTTCAATAAATGCTAAAGTGTGTGTTACTTTCAACTGCGGTTTAATATTCTCATATTTACACTGTGAAAAAATAAAAAAAATCCTGTTATATTACTGAAAATTTCTGGTAGCAAAATTAATCATAAAATATTACTAAGCTACGGGGAAAAATCTCAGTCAGAAATTTTCCGTAACCGAATAATACAGAAACTATTCATATAAAAAGATTTTTTCCGTAGTGCACATGGCAAAAAATAACTCACATTAAATAAAATTTTCTCTATCAGACAGAGCTCACGACACAGTAGGAACACGCTAACACAGTGTTACTTAGCACTTAGCACTTCCCAGTCCTGCTGTGACACCATGTTTCCGTAAACACAACAGAAAAAATATGCACCATATTAGATTTTATCTGGTAATAAATAATAATAATAATAATAGTATGTCTTTTGACCGAGTAAGACGTAATTTTGCAGTAAATTTTCGTGATTTTAGAAAACAGAAATTTTCAGTAAGAAAGATACAGATTTTTAAGAAGAGAAAGATACAGACCGGGAGCTGAACCCCGGATCATTGACTTACAAGGTCAAGGCTCAACCAGTTGAGCTATCCAGGCCGACAACCGATCGGCATTACTCACTCAGACAACTTTTAGGCAGAAATATCTGGTCTATCATGTAGATAGCTCGACAGAAATAAGCCGCAGGTAAAGGAAAACACCATTAAACAATGGGACCGGGAGTCGAACCCCGGATCTTTACATGCGGCTTATTTCTGTCGAGCTATCTACATGATAGACGAGGTGTTTCTGCCTAAAGGTTGTCTGAGTGAGTAATGGCGATCGGTTGTCGGCCTGGATAGCTCAACTGGTTGAGCCTTGACCTTGTAAGTCAAAGATCCGGGGTTCGACTCCCGGTCTAGGCATTATTTTCACTCAGTCGGAAAAATAAAATTTCAATAAATATGATTTTCTTTCAATCAGTTGATTGTGTGATTTTAATAAAAAAATGTGTTTTCAGTATTGTTCGGTTACGGAAATTTTCTGTCAACTTTTACCCTTAACACACTGAGGATTTCTGGGAACTTGTGGTGCCATAAATTTTCTGTAGTATAACTTTTTTTTTTCCCTCAGTGTACGCCTAGTCCACATTTCGAAAACTGTCTTTCAATATTTCGCATTAAACTTGAAAAACTACACTATTATTATTTTTATTTCATCAGTTTACAGCAGGTTTGGGATTTGTGGAATTTTGCGAGGAGAGGGTGGGGGGGGGGGGATAAATATTCGATGACTTATTTCATACAAAAATGCCTTTTACTCTAATGAAAATCAGCTTAATTTCCAAAAAAACCTGGTATGTATATATATTTAATAACCCACGCTCTATACTGAATCTTTCTTTCTCTCTACACACACGTTATATTTATATATAGGCTTTAAAGCTTCACTTCTGTTTTTTCTGTAATATCCGAAATAATTTATAATTTCCTTTTCATTTCTGAATACAAATATGTGAATTTGGCTTCTTGCATTTAGTCCGCCTACAGATAATGCCTTTCGATGTTCGAAAATGTAACACAATTTCTCAGCTTGTTACTTAATTTCCAACAGCAATTTCACTTGTATTCACTCCTGTGGTCTTTAAAATTTCAGTGATTCATAAACATTTTTCAAGTGAATTACCTTTTTTATTATGTTAATCAGACTCGCCTACGCACATCTTCCCAACTTCTTTCATAAAGCTATCTCCAGGTGTCCATTCAACGAAAGACATCATAAACGTGAAATTCAAGAAGTTTTCTATATCCAATTAGAAGCAATATATGTCAGCTATACAAACGTCATAGTTAGCGTCAGCGTTGGTATAAAAATTATATCTAGTAACTTATAAATCAGTTGCACCCATGACGGAATCTAATAGACTAGTTCATAGACAAAATATAACGCCAGGTGCTTAGTATGATTTGCAACGAACTTTTGAGGCCCACGACCGGTTTGTTTCTTCTTAAGGAACTAGTTCTTGTTACTTAACCCTTTCCAAAGTCTCTTAGTTTTATCTCTACGCCAGTGAGTTTATTTATTTTTCTTTTATAAAAGTTTTCTAAAGCTGTAGTTTTTGCGTTTCGATACGCCGAATATTTTCTTGGCAAGCCGTCGACTCTCAGACATTTTTTTTTTCTTGTAAATTTTTTGCTTAGCTTCGTGACAAAAATGACTCCCACTGATTTTTTCTTCTTCTTCCTTTCAGTAGCAATTCTCTTTTGAAATTAGAGAGCATCATGGGGCAAAAGTTTAAAAAGGACGCTTTTTTTTTTTTTTCCTTCTGCATAAATCTGCATTTAAGATGCGTTTAAAAAATGAAATGGTGATATTAGTAAAGAAATGTCGAGATTCTTTAACTTTCGTGTCATAAAAATAAAAATGTAATATTTTTGAAAACTTATGGGTTAAAAAAAAAAAAAAAAAGAAAAAAAAAAGAAAGAAAGAAACCGGTGAAATAATTTGTATATGCATATAAAACTATTAATGCAGGGAAAGTATCTTATCCGTACATTTAAGAGTCTGCCAGACGATTGTCGACTGTATTTGCAACTACCTCAAATTAATAAGTAATTCATAAAACATTTTGTGATCACAGTGGGTGAAAACAAGTGCTTTTTATATTATAAAAAAAAAAAAAAAGATCGGAAAGAAAGCTTGAAAAATTTATCAAAAAATCATATTAGGACCTTGAATAAGTTCTCGCTGTTTCCTAACAAATGGCAAAACCAGGACTATACGTGCACGTAATTTCAGATGGTAACGCATTTACAAGGAAGTACTGTCGGTAAGTTTGAACTTCAGAATACATTAGTTCGCCACAGTGTCAATAATACTTTTTTTTTCTTAGTTTAATGTCGACTTTTGTGCCAAATAAAGAGTATTTGCGGGGAATTTTATAGCTGTAGATTTATTTTATTCAAAATAAGTCTACAGCTGAATCACATAGAATTTTTGTTGAGACTTACGGTGAGCATGCTCTGTCGGGAATGACATGAAGAGACTGACTGAATGCTTCAAAAGCAATGATTTTGATCTTCGAGATAAAGAACGCTCTGGCGCACCGGAAAAGTTTGAAGATGAATAATTAGAGGATTTACTTAATGAAGATACCCATATAAGACGCTAGCTGAACCTGCAAAATCACTACGAATAGTTGTCACAACAGTTTCGAAACGTTTGAAAGCATTAGGAATGATCCAGAAGCAAGAACATTGGGGCTGTACAAAAAAAAAAAAAAAAAAAAAAAAAAAAAAACAGCTAGAACTTAATTCAAGTTGCTAATAACTGAAGTAATTCCAATGCGTTTCCTATGTTTCTCTCAATAAATACCTTAAAAAAAAGAATTATAGCGATGGATTCAGTTTTCCAATTTCATATTCAACTAAATCTTGACTAACGATTTTAATAGATTAACCCTTTGCCGGCCCTAACGCTCTAAAGCGGTCTAAACAGTGTTGCCAAATTTAGGGACTCTTTTATTCAACTCTTAACAATGCTTTTGAGGAGTGATATTTGTTATACATAATGGACGAATAACCTTCGAAATGATTAGGAAACCGTTGCAGTTAAAGCTTTGTGGTGGCTATTGAACAAAAAAGTCCTTAAATTTGGCACTGACCGGAGGAGTGAATTTAAATTGGACCGCAAACGGTTATCTTCAATTTTTACTAAATTTTCTTTTAACATAGCTATCAATTTGTACGCTATTTTAATAGCAATTTAGTTAAATAGAAATTTTTATTTTACTTAATCAGGAAAAGGGGATACGGAATTTTTTAAAAGGGTTTTATTAATAATTGTTGGTAACAAAAAAATTGTAAAAGTTGACAGCTATGATATGTCTATAAACATTATAGCATAGTATGTTAATTGATCAATAATTTTCAAGGCAGATATTTTCTTGACTAGTAGATAGGCTGTTGATACTACGCAAGCGATTAACCAACCATTTAGAACACGTACAAATTATTACGTATAAATTACATATAATTCTTTGTGTTTCGTCGTATTTCTATTTTAAGAGATGTTCTGGTTTCAGCAAAAAAATAAGCAAAGCAATTTTGTTATTTTGTCGTCATTATTTTTAGATTCTAGAACAGTAATTTTTTAAATATTATAGGGGGCTCCGCTCACCAACCCCCAAGTAAAGCTTCGCCTCCCCCCCTTCCTCCTTCTTCCAGATCGCTATGCTGATTTATCCCTGAGGGGTTCTATTTACCTATTCGCTGCTTTGCATTTCACTAAATAGAAATAATACTAGTGTACATAATAATACGAGGCAAAATCAGAACAATATAATCCACATTAAAATGCACAATATTTAATTCTATAACTTGTTTTTAAAGAAATAATAAGTCAGAAATCTGTCTTAACATACGACTACTTAATAACAAATTCAGAAGCCTACGCTAGGCACACAAAAACAGCGATGGCTGTAACTTTCTTTTTTTTTTTTTTTTTAATAGATATTCCTAATATCTAGCATTTAGCATTACAGCTTTAGTATATGACCTCCTTGGGGACTTTTAAAATTTTTTCAGTATTTAGTAATGAATTTTTTGGTATAACTAGTTTTTTTTTTTTTTTTTTTTTTTTTTAAATCTAGTGCTACCTATTTTTTCTACTGCCTATACTTTTTGCCATTGCATTTTTTAGTTGAAAATATATACATATTTCTAACGAAAACTAGGTTTAAAATGGCGCTTGCAGCAGTAAGGACACAATTTTTTAAAGTGCATTTTTTTACTGTATGATCTAGTCACACATTGAAAATAAATTATTATCTGATTACTGTAATATGTAATTATTTTATTATTTATAATTATTATTATTATTGTTGTTGTTTGCGGTATTTTATAATTTTGTAAATATCGAAGTATCACTAAAATTAAACGCTTACTTACAATAAATAGCGGAAACATTCTGATACGAAAAAAGTACACGACCATCTTTAAATGCTATCTGATTATTTACAAAAAAGAACGTATGAAAAATCGATAAATCGCATAATAAATAATTGTGAGAAATTTAATTTTCTAAAAGTAGAATAAAAGGTATTTGCAGGCATCTGTATATAAATCTGTATATAAATTATCTGGTATTAAATGTATCTGCATATAAATTACGATCCTAAATAATTTTTTTTCTTTGAAAATATCTAAAATAACGCTTTAAATTTATTTGAAGATGATAAAACTCTTTGTTACCAACAACAACGACAATTTACCAAAGCAATATTGACACTTTTTTTTACACCATGGAAAACATTTCATTTTTCCTAGTGACTGTGATGTTACAGACTGAAGGAACAATAATTCGGAGAAACTATTTACAAGTTGGCAAATAAAGTACCTTTATTAACACGACGTTTTTAATTAATCACTTCGTTAATTAAGGTGATAGAAATTTCAAACCAAGATAAACATGTCCATTAGATTATTCGCCAGTCATCGGTACTCTCGTGACGCTGAGGGCCTTATCGTTCGTGAGAAGGTAGTGTTGCAGACAAAAAAAAAAAATAATATATAGGAAGATTATAGCATAAAAAGCTTAAAAATAAATAAATATATAAATGAAAATGGGAATGAAAAATTATAAAACACCACTATTTTAGAACAGTATGTTTTTCTAAATACTAATACTATTTAAAAAAAAAAAAAAAAAAAAAAAAAAAGAGAGAGAAAGAAAGAACGGGAAAAGAAAAAGAAAAAACTTAAAACACTGGTTTAAAAAAAAAAAAAAAAAAAATGCACGTAAAAATGTATTACCGCTGTCACCCCCCAAAAATGCAACGAAATATTAGCGTGAAATGAAAATGAATAAAAAAAAAATCTGTTAAATTAATAGATCAATAATTTTAATATAGATTTATACTTAATTGCTTGACTAGTAGTTAAGCCATTTAGATAACATATAAATCTCCGTAATTTGTCCTATTACTCTTTTAACGAGATTCAGAGCACGTAAGGACAGAAATAAAAGTATGTTGTCTTTATATACTAACAAAAATACATACGTTCCTGTAATATTATTCCTTCCTCCTCCAAAGTTATTTTAGGCATTTTATAGAACTTAACATATAATTCTAAGTAATATTAACTTTCTTTTCTACATACTAATGGGAATAATACATTTGGGCATGTACTAAAATATATTATGAACAAATCGAATTTAGAGCGGTCTCTTTTTAGAATTCTGTTAAATGAGATCAAATTACGACAATCCATTATATCCTAAAACTATTACTTAATAAATTGAATGAATCAGCTCTCTTCCTGCGAGTGACTAAAATGTAGGAAGTGATATGCATTAGATAAAAGTGCTTGCAAACTAGTACAGTACGGAATAAAATACAAATTTGGTACTTGAAATTAACGTTTGAAGATAGTGTGTTAATGTATTTTGTGTCTAACAATTTTTGAAATGCCTAGTTTATTCATGAGATTTCAAGAGTATTTTGTAGCGTAAACAGATAATATTTAGCTACGCGCCAGAAAATATTGCATGTTTCTTGTCATTTTCATTTTCTGTTTTGAAAAATGATTAGTTTTCTGCTTATTTTAGAAACTTGTGTCTATTTAAAATTACCGCTATACTCATAAAGATAAAATTTAGATTCAGTCTGTGATAATCATGCAATAATTATTCTGTGTCATTTCAGAATTGTTATGATGCAAAAGTTTTGCTGTATTATGCGAAATATTAATGAAAAGAACACATTTTTAACACGTGGTTCAAAATTGTCCAGTCTAGCTATATATCTCTTTACACAATATTTTTAGAGATCCTATTTTAAAAATTATTTCGTAAAATATTCCAATGTAAATTTTGCAATCATGGGACGTATCAGATAGTATTTTATATAGATTAATGTAAATTGTTTGATATATATATCGTTTCTTTTTTCAATTAAAAATAT
The DNA here is from genome assembly GCA_963930645.1 of Salticus scenicus. Lineage (NCBI taxonomy): Eukaryota > Metazoa > Arthropoda > Arachnida > Araneae > Salticidae > Salticus > Salticus scenicus. Next base: position 88,201,123 of record OZ005651.1, read on the forward strand.
AGATTTTGAATATAATTCATAATAATTATGCTTCATTTCTTTGAAAATTCTAATGAGATAATGTTTTATTGAAACACAAATATACTATCATTTTCCCAACTTCGAGAAAAGTATTCAAATAGAAAAGAGTCCTTTTGGCTCATTCGGAAGGGTAGGTTGATTTATTTTTCCTTGTTAGAAATTATTAATGGACTTGGTAGAAGTATAGATGTGGGCTATGTACAAATGTAGTTTTAAGCAAATTGGTTCATGCATACATTTTTATGTGAATTTGAAATTTTCAAGTGGCAGGCACTTGGAAATATATATAGTGAGATCGATAAATATATAAATGAAGTGATTGTAATAGGCCGATTTCTAAAGAAATTAACCTAAAAATAAGTTCTTTTTTAGTACTGTATATTATTCAACATCTTTTTCAAGGCGTCTAGAGTCTTAAGGCAGATATCTCTTGATTTTATATATGCGTACAGTATCTCGAAGCTAAATGATTTCTACCATCTAGTCATCTTATCAGTCTGCGCAGTGTCTTCAGCAAATTTCATGTTTCTCCCGTTTATATTCGTATACCTCTCAATATCTCATTATATATATAGTTATTTCAATATACACCAACATTCACATTATTATCTCACGATATATATATATATATATATATATATATATATATATATATATATATATATATTGTAACACAGTAACATATAAGAAAACACATGATAAAATGGCATAAAATGCCACCGAAATCTGCAAGGACCAAAATAAATTAATAAATAACTCAAGTAAAAGAATTAACTAGTAATAGGCTTAATAAAGATAGGAATACAATAATTTTGAGCACCGGAACATGATCCCAGATATAACTCATATATGAAAAATTGAAATAAATAATTATAATCATCTATAACGTACTTAAACAAGAAAGTTTTGATTGAAAAATAGAGAGTGAAATTACATACATGTAATATTCAAAAATATCCATCCAGATTATACTGAAACAAAAAGGAACACTAAAAACAATAATAATGAAGATTTAAACAGTGGAAAAACGCTCAAACTGAAGAAATTAATCTACAGGGACATGCCATCCCTTCAGTAAGGACAAAAATGCAGGATTTTATTCTATAGCAACGTTTAAAGCTAAGTCGCTATAGGAGTGACCAATTCTGAAAGAAAAAACATATAAATTTAAAATTAACAATTATAATTATAATTATAATGAGAAAATACAAAACCAGAGCTATTTGAAAGAAAAAATTCCTATTCCCACGCCCCATGAATATTTGCATTCATTGCACATTAAGACTTCAGTTGTTTTCTGCAGTTACGTAGATCACATAAACATTATAAAAATCAATGAGTTTAACTTACTGCGAAAAATAGATAAACCTAATAACACCACCTTATAAAGCTTAGCATTTCTTAATTTTTTTTATTTACCAAAATAAGCTATATTTTTCCTATATTTTCAGTATACAGATGCATATTTAATTCTAAATCATGAAATTGTTAGAATTAAAATTAGTAACTCTAGAACGGTATCACCATCTTTCGAGTAAAATTATATATATATAGTTATTCTCTAAATCTTATATAATTTTGTATTCTTATATTTTTATTTTAGTTAAAATGTTATTAAGAGTAGATTATTTTCATGCTTTAATAGTGTAATGTAACCAAGTTTTATTAGAATTTTTATTAATTAAATTATTAAAAGTGGGTATAATTACGAATGAAATTTTTTAATAGTTTGCTATATTAATAAAATAACTCAGAGAATAAGTTGGCGATTGTAAACAGGCCATAAAAATGAAACTCCGGGATTTTTTTTTTTAAGCAGAATTATTAAAAATGGGTGATTTCGAATGGAATTTTATGGTATTTTGCTATATTAATGAACTTATCATTAAACTGAATATATATATATATATATATATATATATATATATATAACTCGTATAAATTTAAATAATGCAGAGGACAAATGTGTGATTGTAGGTAGGCCATAATAAAGAAACTCTGGGATTTTTATTTATTTATTTATTTTTTTTCTGAAGAGATAATCTGAAAATACATTTTTCTTCTTCTTCTTCTTTTTTTTTTTTTTTTTTTTCGATTCACCTACAATTTTCAGAAGTTAAGATTGTTAATTTTATCATTCCCACATTTGAGAAAACAGTATTTTTGAAAGAGAATAATTTAATTTGTTTTAAATAAAAAAAAATAATAATAAAGGCATCTCAAAATAAGAAAGGTAACACTAAAAATTGATCCTGTACTTTAAAAAAAAAAGGAAAAGAAAAGAAATTTAATAATAAACTTGTAAATGATTGAAAAAGAAACAAAAAAAAATTCGAGATAAAATCACTTCTGAAATAATTAGGCTAGAATTAACAAAATTAAAAAGTCGAAAATGATCGAAAAGCTGAAAAAAAAAAACATATATAAGAAGAAAGGATTATTAAAAGAAAATAAAAATCCAATAATTTGAAAATTTAGAATTTACAGAATTAAAGTATTTTAAAAATTAAAAACGACGGTTATGTTTGTATGTTAAGTACCTTTACTTGTATTTTGCTACAAAAAATTAAAAAACTTCTGACATGAATGTTTTCCCCACTCAACAATGGTATGAAAATCGCCTATTAGCAGAGAATCGCCCATATATATACAGTCGAACCTCGTTTACGTGAACTCTGTTAACGTGAATTACTTTTAACATGAACTGTTTCCACAATCCTCGTCAAAATGAAGATTGATTTAGTTATATGAAGATTAGTTACTGATAGCATGAACTACTGATAACATGAACAAATTTTTTATCCCCCTTGGGATTCACATTAACGAGGTTCGACTGTATGTATATATACAGAGGCTGTTCGCACATTTTTTAGACGATTTTGATGGAGTGTACTGAAGCAATTTCACTCATATTTCGTGTTTTATTTGTTCAGTTTGATAGCCCTTGTTTTTAACTAACATTCTACATCATAATTTCTATGATAATAATGCTTTTTATAATATCGGAAGAGGTATATTTTTATACTCCTCTTGAACGGCTTTCCAGAGTCCACAAAGCGTTGTAGGTCGGTTGGATAATGTTGATTTTAAGAGTCGAAAAACACAAAAATTCAACAGTGATACATCAGAAGATTTAGCAGGAATGTCAGTGAAGGGTATGGTTTTAATTCCCGTTTTTTGTTCCATTGTTTTCTAGAAAAGCAATTGCGGATTGCGATGTGTGGCTGCTTGTTTTGTCTTGATGCAGTTCAACGGATTGATAGCATTGTGGATAAAGATCTGGATTTTTATTTTTAAAAATTGGAATTAAAATATGTTCTTGAGAGTATTTAGAGTTGATTTTGACATTTTTGTCACATTTGTTTTTGCTTTTATCTTGCGCTTGCATGAAAAAACCAGTGGCAATCATAAATCCTTTAGAAAAACTCTCTTTTGATGCTTTGAGCCATGTAGCAAATTTTTTTTTCTCCACTTTTGTGATAATAAATTGATTTTTTTTTATTGCAACCACTTAAATACATCCAAGATTCATCTGTTGTTGCAACATTTTTCCATGTTTCTCCTGATAAATGCTTTTCATAAAGATTTCACTAAAAACTATCTTTGGAAAGAGTGGAAACCTATCCTTCCATCCACTGCCATTTTAAAAGCGCATTTTTGCATCTAAACAAAAATTTTAAATATCAGAAGATAAATAAAACTTCCAAAAATATAACTGTTGTGAAAATGAAATTCTCCATGCAAACGATTTTTTCTTACTGCGAAATAAAATCGTCTAAAAAATGTGCGAACAGCCTGTATATATATATATATATGGTGGAATTCATCATCTATTACCTTGCAGCTACAACTTTGTTATATTGTATATATTCATATTCATCAACACTGTTTATCTGTAAGCTAAAACATTCTTTTTTTAAATACCAAATTGTTATTATTCGTAATGAAGTATGTAGCATTAATTAAACTACAACTAGATCTCTTTGACTGAATGGTTATTGCTGTTGTTGACGCTTGCTTGTTTAAAATACCTATTCTGACATGAATGTACAAAATGGTTTGGAAACAACTTTAAACAGTAGGTCCCAGTCTAATTAGGCGTAGTGAGCAAAAAATTATCGTAGAGCGTGAAACCAACCCAAAGTCCTTCAAATTTTTAAACGTTTTGTGGAAAATACATTCACGAATAACTAGATGTTCGACAAGGTTTTTCACATCTGCCAAAATCTTGAGGAAGTACATATATTTATTTATTTTTACTTTTAAGAAATGTAATATGTTGCGTATGATTTCAGTTTTTCAATATTTTGATAAGGAAAGTTTGTTTCAGATCACAAAAAAATATCTGAATCTGTAACTCAGTGCCTATTTTCGTTTTAAGTGTGTTTCATGTTATAATTTTTCTAAATATTTCGTGTATAGTATTGTTATATCGTTTTATAACTTTTATAAATTTATTTAAATTAAAGTTATTTTCAAAAATGGTATTGATCAAGGCATATAATTTTTAAAGCGTGTAAATACAGTAATAAAGTGTCTATAAACATTTAGATCTTTTTATATTTAACTTTACCATGTTAATATTCATCTACACAAGAATTAATTTAAAAATAAAAGCTTGCGTAAAACTTTGAGTCTCATGCTCGTATTTCTGAAAAAAAAAAAAAAAAAAAAAAAAAAAAAAAGACTTAATCTATGTTTGAATTACGTTTTTCTTTGTAAAATAATATTTGGCAAATTTCTATGCCACCTTTTGGGGGAAAAAAAAAAAAAAAAAAAAATGGCGGAATTAACAATTACAAAAACACTATTTCTGCTTTTGAATATCCTATCTTCCTCACTTTCAAATTTTTTATGACTACTAAAATTTACTTCACACATTCAACAACGACGACATATTTAACTTATTTAAGTCAATTCTCAAATATTAAACAATTAAAAATAGATTTCACCATCGATACAAGAGAATTTCTGTTAGATTTGTGAAATTCGCTCAAATTACTATTTTAGAAACAAAGAAGCTTATAAGTTTATCTATATAATCCTAAATCTTAAACTTGAGCTTTTATCTATTGCTTTATTGTAAAGATTTCTTTCTGACTGTTACGTTCGGAAAATTTGCTCAAAATAAAATTTAGCTGCATTTACTTTTAAACTTCTCAACCTTGTATGGTAAATGGGATCACCTATTAATCACTTTACATCCGAATAAAAATTACTACAAATTTCAAGTGCGATTGACGCGATTGGGTCACACAATACTGAGTTTGGATTTCTAAACAACTTTTATATAAAAATAGACAAAAATATGAGGGAAAGAAGATAGGTTACCAAGTTTAAAGAAAGAATAAATATAATTAAAATAATTTCTTCCTTTTATTTTTGAATTTTATATATATTATTATTTTTATTATTTTTACTTGCGTGATCTACATTTAGTTTATTATTTAAATAGATTCGAAATAGCAAAATAATACGAAACTCTATAAAGACAGAATACATACATTGAAAAATTAAAATTTTGAATTTTTCAGCTAAAAGCTGTGTAATCATGAAACTTCCAAATGAATTGCTCAATTATTACCCTACCACCCGCACCTAGTTTTGAACATTCTTACGTAATATCCTTATTTTATCTTTCAGTATATGCGTGGAGGAGAATTTTCTGCTGAAATGCCCCGTTTTAAATGGGAAATAACCAAAGATAAAAACTAGCGTTGAATACACTGCAGTTAGGAGTTCACTGATGCTTACTGATAAAAGACCACTTTTTGCTCTTTATTTCTATCTATTTGTACGCTTCATTTAAAGTATTGTTGCCCAGTTTTACGCCATTTTAATACATATAACATACTACACTAAGCTCAAATTAAGAAGTTGATCTTTTATCATAAATATATCACAATATATAAATATATACAGGGTGCCCACTAAATACTGCTTTCATCATTTTAATTGCTGAACAGTTGAAGCTATAGTCATAAAAGTGATGATGATGAGATATGAAAAAATGTCTATGCTTTACCAGATACGACCGCTTACCTCGCCACTTGGTGGAAAAAGGTGGATGTAGCAGTCTTATTTAGAAAGCGATACAAGATAAACAAAAAAGGGATTTTGATAGTTGTAGAGCATCATCGATTGAGTAGGAAAGAACTTTGTAAGCATGAATGCTTAAAACATACATTTGTTTGTTCGCGATTTCCTGCACTGTGCCATGAAGAAACAATCTTAGAAAGAAAAAACAACTAGTTATCACAAGTTACCTTTATTTTCGATCTTAAAACCGTCAACTGCAACGCACGTTTGGAATCTTGTTTGCACTTTATGTTGCAGATGTTGTAGCGTAGCGGGTGACACGTAAGCTGTGTAAAGTTCAAACAAGGATCTAGATGTGTATTGCAGCAGACGCATAGGTGTTTTGAACATCGGAAACAAACAAATGCACGTTATAATTATTCTATTTTTAGCATTTATGCCTATGAGGTGTCTTTTCGTACTAAATCGATGATGTTCTATAACTTTGTAATTCATTTTTCCCCTTGTTTAGAATAGGAACGCTAACTCTGCATTTTTCCACCAGGTGGTTTTATAAGCGGTTGCACCTGGTAGCACACAGTCACTTTACTGTACCTAGACAGTACTTTTATGAATATAGTTACAGCAATTCAGCAATCAAAAGTGTGAGAAAGAACTTAATAAGTACCCTGTATATGAGGGGATATAGATAGATAGATAGATAGATAGATAGATAGATAGATAGATAGATAGATAGATAGATGGATTGATTGATAGATAGATATATACATACATACAGTGGATATGCAAAACCTAGACCCCGCTTTAATTCCTTAAATATTTATCGTAGATACTATGTATTTTAAAGTTTGCAACGTAGCGTTAAAAAAGATACATAATTTCATTAAATCAAGTAAAAATTTAAAATAGTTGCATTTCAAGATTACAAAATTTAAATTTTTACAAAGTTCCTACATAAAAAAAAAAAAAAAAAAAAAAAAAAATCCAATTAGTTAAATATGTCAATGCGATAAATAATTGATGTACAAAACTCCCACATTATACTATTCTTAAATCACTTTGTAACAACTCGACCTCCGAAATAAAAAATAATAATGCAGAAAAATTATATTTCAGGGAAATTATATTAAAATTTAAGGAATGAAAGAGGAGGTCAAAGTAATTTTTTTAACACTCTGTGTGCTAAATGTGTCTTTATCAGTAACTATGAAGTGTATGTTTCATTGTACTATATCAATCGTATGTCACATGGTTAGCCTAATGTTGAAATCAACAGTTAAATTTCTCCCAACTTAGATTAAAAAAATACAAAATTAAAAAAAGTCTCATAAGGAAACAATTGTATAATCTCTAATCTCGTTAGAATTTTATACATTTAAACTATGAGATTTCTTTTTTTTTTTTTTTTTTTTTCTTTTGTGTGTGTGTGTGTTTGTTTATGTGTTCATATTTAAACATATCGGAAAATTTTTCATTTTATTTGCAGTAAAATGTATGAAAACACCAATCATGTTAAATCATAAGAAAAGAGCTTTGTAAACATACGCCGTAAAAGACAAAAACGTACAAGAATTGTTTCGCATCAAAATAATTAAGCAAGATATTCATCAGAGGAAAAGAAGAGGGGAAGCACGCATGCAATGTAAAGAAAACAACTCGTTGTTGTACAAGAATGCAATTTAGTGGGTGACTAATTTCAATCTGCATCCGTACTTATTTGTTTATACCTGATGAAATGTACTGAACTATTTTGACCCAAAAGTGCTACTGATACTTAAGAACAAAAACACGGTGTTTTTGTTCTTAATCTTCATTCAAATTCAATACATTTGCTTTTTTGTATATTTCTGTAGTTTTCTGATATTTCGACATTTTAATAGTAAATTCTACTTTAAAAAGTAATTACATGCTATGAAATCGCATTTCCTTCTAAAAATTACGGTGTCCATGACATTTTTATGAATGTCCATCAAGAAAAACAAGACTCAAAATACTTGGAGTGAAATTCAACGCGGACAAAATGCAGACTTGTATTTGACGTCTGAATACAAATCTACGCTTTATACGCCCATTTAAACTACTTTAATTTTAACTTTAATAATTGTTATTAAACTTTCAATGTTTTAAACGACGGGCATGTTTTGTTTAATAAAAGGGTTGAAAATTATTGATTGGATAAAGTTTAAATTGAAGAGTGCTTCGAAAAAGAAATTTTCAGACTCTTCAAATAATTTTTGTTTGTTAATCATTAAATATATATCTATATATATATATCGCCGTATTCAAAAAGCAACCACACAGTAGATATTTTGATATTGTCAGCTGTGCGTCTTTCATTTTCTTCTCTCTCTTCAATCTTATCTAATAAATGAGGGATTTTTTATGCCAATTTGAAAATATCTGTACTATTAAATTTAATTTTCAGGTAAATATCATGGTTGAGTCTATTTGAATGCATGGAGCTGAAAGCAGATAAAAAAAAAAATTAATGTATATTTTAGTTATATTTATTTCAGTGCAAAAGAATGTGAAATATATAAAGCTATATGAATTTAAAATAAATGGCTGATTTTAATTCTGTAAATAAATGTAAACAAATATGACGAAGTATTTATTCACAAGCTTTGTTCGTACATATTGATAATTTTTGCATAATATTTTGTATTTAAAAAAAAAAAAAAAAAAAAAAAAATGTTAACAAAAGTTTGTTATTATCTAAGTAAAAACAATACAAATTATGAAAGAACTCTAAAATTATGCAACAAATCTGCTACAGAAGTTAATCTCTATCTGTGCTTTTGTAAATTATTCTTTGGCATCCAGACCAGACCAGACATGACCAGAACATTATGGTCATATTCCTGATACACATTAAAATATTTATTGGTAACGAATTCACATTTATATGTAGTTTTGAGATTGTTATTAAACATTTTTAAAATACTTTTTTTTTATATATATATATATAATAAGTAGCTAAATCATCTTTGTTTCATTGATACAAAATTCCAATTAATTATCGTTATATATTGTTCATTATCCGCATCAGAAAGCAAACGTTAACCTTAGACATTTTAATAAATTTTGAAATAATGAAAAATTATAATTAATATATTTTCTAACATTAGATTATAAGAAAGACACCAAACTGCGAAAGTGTTATATGTATATATATATATATATATATATATATATATATATATATATATATATATATATATATATATATATATATAGTTATATAGTTATATAGTTATATATAAGACACAAATAATTATCGTAGATCATTTTTTGATATTTCTAATTTTGCTAGCCTGTTGCTGTTTCTATCGATGTCTAAAAAGGTCTAATGATCTCTTACATTATACCAAATACCATTGTTATATTTTGTGAAAGTGAAGAGACTAAGTTCATACAAATATTACTTAGCAATAAAATAACATTTTAAATTTGTGCGAGAAAAACATTATGAACGTATTTTTGATAATTGTTATAGTAACCCATTGAAATGTTATACTTTTTTTTCCCATGTTATTTTCTAATGTTTTCGCTCAGGACTTCAATTTAAAATTTTAATCTAGATTTTAATTTTAAATTCATTTAATTAATATTCTGGAGAAAAGGGGGGAAAACCTATTTCAAATTCCCATTAATTATTTATTTATTTTTTAACAAAGTACACTCATCTTAAAATTTTCCGTTATAGATTTTAGTCTATTGCAGAGTTTAAATATTTTGTAACTCTAGCTTATATATATATATATATATATATATATATATATATATATATATATATATATATTAGGGCTGTGCCGATTAATCGATTAATCGGTTCGGTTAATCGATTAATGCTTAGTACCGATCAATTTTTTTAATCGAGTTAATCGGATCGATTAATTCGATTAAAAATTTTCACAATCCGATAAAAATTTTCAAACTACGAATTAAAGTAAAAATATTGTTCTGCCTACAAAATATTTTTTCACATATTTTGCTAACAAGCATTCTAAGAAACATCCATCAAATAATGAAAAAGCAAAAAATAAATAAATAAAAATAAAATAAATAAATAAAATAAAATAAAATAAAATAAAATAAATAAATAAATAAAAATAAAACCTCTCAAAAGAAATTGTTGCACTTTTGTTGATAGGGAAAAGGGGGAGGACAGTTATTAAACAAAATGCCACTTCATGTGCATGCTGGAGCAACAACACCTGTCTGTAGCCTTCTACAGAATGTAATGGCTAGGGTAATAGTATTCTCAGAAACAAGAAGCTATAAAAAAAATAGAAATGCTAAAGTTAAAAAAAAAAAAAAAAAAAAAAAAAAAAAAAAGAAGAAGGGATTGAGGTTTTTACTATCCTTCTGATGGGGGAAATGTCAACAGAGTTTCACAGTATCTTCAAGCGTTTATTGTCTGGTCAGATTTGCTGATTGAAGTAGAAACAGAAAATAACATTCTGTGTTCTAGTCCGAAGTGACAAAGAAGAACTAAAATATAAGAATTTGATAATGATATGGAATTTTGAGAATTCATTTAAAAACAGTGACAAGCGAGAAGGACAAGGCCTGCACATATAAAACTGAAATATGCGTAAATTTATTTAACGTTTCTTTCAAAATGAATCGAAAAATTAATTTATATATATAAAAAAATAATAATAATAAATAAAATTGAATAAGTGAAAATATTTATATAAAATTAACACTTAAAGTCACCAATTATTACTCTGAAAATTGATTTAAATTTCAGTTATGAAACAGATATAATTGATTAGACAAAAATTTTTGAAAAAAAAAAAAAAAAATCAGTCAAACTTATGAATAATATATATATATATATATATATATATATATACACACACACAATATGAGAGTTTTGTTCATCATTGAAATAAAATTATATAAAGAAAAATGAAAACCGATTAAAAATCCGATTAATCGACCGATTAATCGATTAATGAACTACGATTAACCCAGTTAAAACTCTTAATCGATTCCCACCCCTAATATATATATATATATATATCAATTATTTTTTTTTTTTTAATATGCATAAATTTCGGTGCAAAATGTTTAACCATCATTTCATTCAACAGTTTTCCTTTTCTTTGTAACAATTTTACTTTCAGAAAAGTTGATAACTTTCTGCACTCAACAAAACTCTCTTGAAGAATCATTATTTATCCGTTCTCGACAGATTCAAAATCTGAATCGATTTCGTTAGGCTATTTGAGCACTCTAGAGATTATCTGATAATCAGTCATTTTTTTCAGTGACTAAAGCTTCCTTTTGAGAAGTCATCCAAATTATTGATTCCCATTTTTGTACAATATAAGTAAAAATAGTTATTGTTGATTTATGGCTACTGTTAAATAATTTTGTATAGCAGCTATTATGTTTATTTGGGAAATAATTAAAAAGAAATAACTATTTACAGCCGTTTTTTTTTTTTTTTTCTTCTGTCAATTCCTGAGAAACAAAAACAAACAGCATATTTCAAAAGGCTTTAGAAAACCAAATATGATTATGTATATATTATTTTAAATTTTTAAATCGGAAGATGAAAAGAAACATGCACCACAAACATAAAAATTCTACACATTTTGTAAGGTTTGTTCTTGCAATTTTTAACACTCATCAATCTTTCTATTTTTATTTCTTGCTGTGGAAAGTATACAGTATATGCATTTGCTTGATGCGATAGAGTTAAAACTAACGAAAATGACAAATATTTTGAATTTTGATTGTACTATTAAATCCTTTTACCATTTCATTATGGTCATATAAAAAGCAAATTAGCATTTTTTTAATTTTTTTTTTTTTTTTTTTTTTTCGAGCAAACATTTAAAAATTTTTTAAATCTTTATTTCAAATTTAAAAAAAAAAAAAAAAAAACTATGGTATCTGTTTTTTATATTAAGGATGATAGTTATAATATATGTAAATACGAGTAATTATATATTTTTTAATTTATAAACATTTTTAATCTCTAAAAATTGATAGTTCTTTTAATAGATATATTAACATTCATATTTTTCTTTTAACATTACTTTTCTCAATAATGATACTCTACATTGAAATGCAGGTTCATATTTCATTAAGAGCATTTAGTTGATTGATGAATATTTGAGTACTAAGAGTTGGAGAAATCAACATCAACTAAGATATAACTATTGGGAAAATGCTTCTTCTTTTTTTTTTATGTGCATAACTGTCGGTTTACGGAAATCTCGCCCCCCCCCCCCCTCCCCCAGCATTTCGCCCCCGGAACATTTCGAACCCGGATGTTTCTACCTAGTAGCGTTAAATGAAATAAGTTAAACAGTTAAATAATTTTATAAATAAAAATATAAACATACGTACAGTATTTTTCAGGTATAACTATTGTATATCCACCCTTTTTTTTTTTTTTTTTTTTCGATGTAGAATGATTGAATAAAAAGACGGCTTTCGAAAAAATAATTTTATGTATCAAATGTTTATCGTCAGGAATTAAAGGGAAGTATGCATGTATAATGAATGATATATTAAATTTATTTATTAATAAATAAATAAAATATTTTACTTATTAGTTTTTTAATAAGCAAATAAGTCAAAACAATTATGATTTTTTTATATCAGTTTATCTCCATCCAAATTTCAATATTTATTTTTTTAAAAGAAAAAAAGTATTCCAGATTATTAATATTCCTTTAACAACTTATCATCTACCAAGAACCAAACTTTGACATTCCTTTATAAACACTTACTTTAAATATACATGGTGGTTTAAATAATAATTATTATTGAAATTATTTTTAAAAAGATATAAATTAAAAATAAATAAATAAAATAAAATAAAATAGTTCTGAAGTTTTCTCCTCTTTTAGTGATGTAGCAATTCTAAGATCAAGGAAGGGTCTCAAAAAACACTGTTTCAAAGTGATTCAAATTATTTCCAAGAAAATCAATTAATAATCAAATGTTAATTAATAATTACTCATTGTTAGTATTAATTGCAAAAATTAACTTATAAATAAATATTTTCAAAAGGATATTTCTTTTCTGCGGCAGTAAAAGGAAAATTTCTCAACATCCAATGGAAAGGGCCTAAATTTCCCGCACCTCCCCTTTACTACGCTTCTATATATAATTTAAAAGAAATGGTTTGTTTTTAGTCCAAATTTACCAGTAATATGGTTTAAAGTTTAAGACTTTATGACATGAGTAATATCTAGTAAATTTACCGGCTGAAAACTCTCATCCTTACAAAATACAAAGTTTGCGTAAATTAAGCGTTGAATAAAACATAAGCAAATTCGATCTGATATATTTTATTGCATTACAGAATATTCTGTAGAAATTTATCTTTGACATAAAATGTAAAGTAGCAAAATCAATAATAATAATTAAGGCAACTTATTGGAATATAAATAGTAGGAAATATGGTGATAATACAATTTGCAGATGAATTATCATTAAAAAAAATTTTAGTTTTTTTCCGATGGAAAATTTTCAAATAAATTCCGATAGTTACAATTCTTAATGAAAGCTAGTTAAATTTATCTAGTAAGTTTTAAGGATACTTAAAAGCGATTTCTTTTAAAAATTTTCAAATTAATTTAATGTTTTCATTAATGTTTGAATTATTAAAAAAATAATTCAGTAAATTACGTTGTTTTATTGTAATTATTACTGTCATAAAATAAAAATTTATATTCATATAATTTTTAACTATTTATTTATAAAGCAATGTTAGATTTTGAAAAATGATCCCAGCATTCTACCTTTGGTAGCTAGTTAAACCTGCTTACATATTTTTAATCAATTGATTTTCTTTTAAACGATTTGTGTTAAGTTTTAATCAAAATGAATCAATAGACATTATATATATATAGTTCATTAGTCTTATTTGCTTATTTTTTAATGAATAGAAAAATATGTAATTTTTACTCATAAAATTCCATTTATTCACGGAGGTAAACATTTGATCCAACAAATTATTGTATCGAAAACCGTCTTTACACTCACCCGTTTTATATCAAAAGTTAAAAGGAAAACGCATGAAAGGACAATAACTATATCGAGACAATACTATATGTATGGTTATATTTTTATTTATAAAATTAACTCTATGATTTCCTCCTTCTACATTTGAGAAGATATATCCGGGGGCGAAATATCCGTAGGCGAATTTTTCCGTGAGCGAAATATCCTGGGGACATCTTTTCCGGATCCCATAACTGTCAACTTATACGGACTTTTAACGCCATTTTTTCAAAGTAAATAACTTTCACCCTATTTATTCGTAGAAACTGATGCAAAAGTTTATGTAAAATTCTTATTAAAAACTTCCTGTACAAAGAAAAAAAAAAGTAGCTGGCTTTTCTATGTATATGCTTTTTCTTACTTTATTTTATTTTATTATTATTTTATTGTTATTTATTTATTTACTTATTGTCCGTGAAATTCATTACAGAAAATGTTTCCTTTATCCGAGGGAAAAGTTCTTAATTAAGTTTTATGTAAAGGTATTCTTATGGCTTCAAAATATATGTGGCATATTTTAAATATTTCTGTAATTTGTTTTTTGTAGGCGTCAGGTTTTACTGATATACCTAAGCAAAACATATATAAATACTGTTGAACGAGAACATCGATAAGCAAGGAGTCCGTTTTACATCGTCTACCCAACAATGGCTACCTACATCGTCTAATTTGTTTCCAATGTATTAGGTATATTTCCAAAACTGCCACAGGCGACATATATATATATATATAAATATATATATATTATTATTATCATTTTTTTCATTTTTATTCTTTTCGTACCACTATTTCAAAACGATAAAATTTAATATATATTTACGCAGGTAAATCTGCAGTTTTCCTGCATAAATTTATTATAAATTTTATGTTATGGAAATAGTGGTACGAAAATAATAAATCATTAAATAAATAAACGTCGCATGTGTATTTCACACACTGTTTTTTTTTTTTTTTTTTTTTCTGCTAAACGGTGCATTCTATTTGGCTTTGAGAATCAATGTTGCAGTTTTTTTTTCACTTTATAATAGGATCTCAGGTAATGCGCTGGAGATAAATTAAATAAGGGGTTTCAACTTTAACAATATGTATATTTTACATTTTTGACGAAAAGTCCTAATTAAAATTAATAAGAAAGAAAACAAAAGTGAACCTGAATATTCTGGTAACTATATTCGTAGAGGTGCCAAGTTATTACGGATTGTCCGTAATCTTAATACCGGAAATTTTTTAATGTATTCTTTTGTAATAATTATCTGCAATTTAATAGGACAAGTTTTACTTTTTCTTTATTGTGGTATGAAATTAATTTTTCGTTGGTAGTAACTTGGCACCTCTGTATTCGATTATATTTTTTGAATCGTGTTCCTAGAATACCGGAATTTCCAAATCGCCAATTTTATGCCATATTTTTAAACGCACTGATGTGTGTAAAGTCATGAAATGCACAGCTTTAACACTAATAATAATAATAATAATAATTTTTTTTTACTTATTTATTTATTTTGTGTATGTGATCCTTATCCCATTAAGCCAAGGAAAAAAATACTTGTCTGAAAATTGTGAAAAAAGACGCTTTTTGAACCAATTTTTCTTAAGAAATTGCATAACGCACTTCAATTTTTTTTTATCTCTTTTCAAAAAACAAATTAAGTTTGTTGATCCAGTTTTAAGACCGAACTGTCCGAGAATAGTTGTGATAAGACAGTAATTTTTTTCTAGCTCAAAATGTATTAGAATTAGAGATAAAGTAAAAGAACATTATTCTACTCATTATAGTAATGTCTGCTAATTTCGCGCATTTTTAAAAACAAAACTACCCTACACACATATCAGTCGAAAAAAAGCCTTTGCAAAATTACTTGACAGAGAAAATGTAGCTTTCCTAATTTCGTAAGTTTAAGAGTTTTACAAAAATATAAATTGCGAAAGTAGTATTTGTCGAAAATAAAATTAAGAACATTTTTCATTGAATTCGATTCATAAGTAATTCCTATATGATATGGGTATATAAAATTTTGTAATGACTTCAAAATACTACAGATTACATATGACATATATTTTTTGAATATAACTGCAAATTATTTTGTTTAGCATAAACATAAGAAAAAATGATTCATTAAAACATAAACATACGATGCTTACATTGGAAAGTTAAAAACTTAAATTTAATGTATATACAGGTCGTCGGAAAAGAACAGACTATCGGGCTAAAGGGCATCGAAATATTAGTACTGAATAATTAAAAAAATTGTAATCAAGCACCATATATTACAACACATATAAGAATTGTTTCAGGTCCAAAATTAAGTATTATGCATAAACAATGCGAGCATTTATTTTAGCAATTTTAATTGTAAGTATTTAATATATTATGTTCTTTTTTTTTTCTCCTTTACTTAAATATGTACACTGTAATATATATATATATATAATAATAATAATAATAATAATAATAATGTAAAATCACGGTATTTGACCGTATAATTTTAGGGGAAATGACCGTTTTGCTACCTAAGCGTTCATAAACCGTAAATTAATGTTTTGAAAGCACAATTTAGGAATTGACCGTATAACTTTACGGAAAATGACCATTTTGCTAGCTAAACGGTCGTAGCCCGTAAATTGCTGTTTCGAAAGTATATATATATATTTTTTTTTTTTTTTACGAAAAAAAGCCGTTAATCTGCGCAAATTGCTCTTATCTTCCACCAAACAATTTTCTTACGGGAAAATCCCTTCAAATCATTTCAGTGACGTCATGAGAGAACGCTTTCATTTTCAAAGTGAAACTCTGATTGTTATTTATACTGAATGAATGTGTTTAATTATACACTCATGACGCATAGAAACATCAATTGGTTTTAATAAGCTATTGGTTTCTTAATTTAATTCAAAGAATTTCCATCTGAGTGAAACTGAATAATTGATATTGATGAAATTGATTTCCTTTGTGCATTGATACGAAAACATTAAAAAAGAAAGCTAAAGTGTCATCTTCATTTGAAACCAGATTTGTAAAACACAAACTACAACCTAATAGTTGTAGTAGTCCACTAAACCCTTATTTTTTTTTTTTTTTTTTTTTTTTTTTTTTGACATACAGCATTTTAATTGCTCTTAATCCTTTAGTTAAGCCTTAGGAAACAAAAAACCTTAATGTTGTTTCCACATTGCAGTTTTTACAATATGCTAAAATAAAGTTTATTTCAATATGAGATGAATATGTAATTAGTCATTTGAAGATAAGTCTTATGATTATTATGTATGATCTTCACTGTTAAAAAACAAAACTGTTTTATCTGAATATGACCATCCGATATGTACATGTACATCATACAGGTTCTGCTCTCGAAATACTTCAGTCTTTCCTCCATTCAATGGAACACAGCTTTACAAAAAAAAAGAAAACGAAAAAGAAAAAAATGCTTCTGCTATTCTAAAAAGTGCAAATACGCCTAACACTTCATAAACACATGAAAATGGACATCAAAATACATGTGAAATCGGTCCTATAATGAAAAACTGTTTGGATGAGTAAGAATTAAGCTCTAGTTATTTCTGCTTTGCACCCACTACAGAAACCATAAAGATATAAAACCATGAAAAAAACTGTATTAATTGCAGATGCAAATTCTCTATATCCACGTAAAAGATTTGTTATTATTATTCAAAATTTATTTGGGATATTCGATTAATTTTCAGAGATTTCACATAGTTTTTAAAAGTTTCATTTTGTTTTTGAAGAAGGGTGAGAAATTGTCTCCTATTATTTTCCTCTGATGAGAACCTTGAAATAAGACTACCTCTTTAGTGCTTACGAATAAAAATGATTTTAAAAAAATGATAGATTTTCTTTCTCAAAAATCAGTATCATAGTCTTTATAGAAAAAAAAAAAGTTTTGTTTTTCCAATATGAGAATATACTGACTTCTTAATTTTGTCAAAAATAGCGAATTTAGATTTTAAAATAGTCTTAAAAGAAATAATTTTTATGCATAATTTGAACGTTAATAATATTCAATCACTGTAAAAAAAAATTTGGAAAAATAAAGCACTTTTTTAACATAAATGCAGCATAGGTTGCTGTATATTTTTACTGCTAGTTCTGTAAAAATAATTGAAGATTGGTTACTTCACATTGCGCTCTAAATCGGTTTTTCCAGAAGTCTTTTGGTGCGTATGACATAAGTTATCAACCAATCAGTGCTGATGTTTACCTTACCTGTTTTTTAAAGCAAACGGATTGTGAGCCCAACGGCGTGATTGGCAAATCGCTGGTCTCTAGAACAAGAGATTGTGAGTTCGAATCCCGGGCTATCTAAGATCCTTTGCTCCACCTGAAAAAGTAAATTATATGTGTAAAAAAATAAATAAGTTCCTTAGTGTTGTAGAATTCTCCCAGTGCAATAATTGCAGAAACAATTTTTATATTTTAATTTTATGGTCAATACTACTTTTTTTACAGGTTGGTTGTATGTTTCATCACAACGTAAAATTACTGGCGATACATCATTCATCATCTAAATGTTATTTTACGGGCTTTGTCTGGAATCGCTGCTGCCGGGCTTCGCCCGTAATTTTACTGCAGCTTTTTTTACAGTGTAAAAGAAGTTAAATTCATGCATATTGAGTGATTTTTTTTTTTTTTTTTGGTTTATCTACCATCTTATATTTTTTGCAGCATTATTTTTATTCATTTATTTATTTATTATTATTATTTTGCTGACTCTAATCCTATCAACAAAAAATTTTATGGCATTTAAAACCAGAAATATAAAGTAAAATAAAACCATTTAAAGCAAAAGTATGCCATTTCTAGTTACGGCAACTTATGTGTATTCTAGTTTCTTATCTCTAAAGAAAAAAAAATCAATGCCCATTTCGAAATAGAAATAATTTTACTCACAATATTATCTTAAAATTCAGTTTTGAAACTCATACACTTGTATTGTTTTTTAAAGAAACTTTAAAATTTTACATTTCTCCGTTTTACCCGCTGATGTAAATATACTAGTGAAAGAATTCTCAACTGAATCCTTTTTAATGAACTTACTTTCCGGACAAGTTCTTATTAGATTATTCGATATCCCGAATTTCTTTGTAAAGAAGTGATTAGCTAACAGCAGCCTTCACTTGAGTATTTGCCAACACGGTTCAGCGCTATCTAAGATAATGAGCTCTGTCAAGATGAACATCCGGCAAATAAACAATTCGTAAAGATATTGTAACTGTGACACTCATCATTAAAACTTTGTATCTATGAATTTTCTTGCATTTCTGCATGACACTCTTCTTTCATCGAATGATGTACTAGAAAAGATGAATTCTTCAAATAGAAGCGACTGAGGTTAAAATATAAAAGAAATAAGGGTAAATTCATTGTGTTTGGTTTTATCATTGAGAAGAGATTGTGATTTACTGTATTCTCCGAATACGTAACACAAATAGTCGACAAACTTATTTCACTTCTTATTCGATTGAAAATTCTGCATTGTTAGTATTTTACAAACTTGGACAGTTCAGAAACGGCGTACTGTATTTAAGGAATTGTACAGCATGGCACGAATTATTAAATTCAGCTTTGTTCATTTTATATGCAAGTATAATATAAAGTAGGAAAAAGAATATGCACGTAAGATAACTAGATTGACAGTAATCTGTTGATGTTACGAGATAATACTGTGAGATTCTATCTGGTCAGGCAAAAGAAATAAGAGGTATGGTTCCTCAAGTCAAACCATTACAGGGTATTTCTGTGTTATCATTAATGAATCAACAATTATATTCAAGTAAATATCTTCAAAAGAAAAAAAAGGTATAAAACAAGTTTAAAAAAAAACATCTTCGGGTTTTTGAACACCACTATATTTTTATAAAATTTTTGCTTCTTTCGTCGATTTAATTTCTTCAATTCAATGAGACTAAAAAGAATTTTTTTTAAGTAGTACTCAAAATAAGGAATACTTAGCAGTTATATGTATGTACAAGTGGTTATTGTATTGCTGAATTGGATACTCATGGGGTTACTAGCATATTTATAGGGCTAATAAAATAATTGCTGGTCTGCACTATACCTGAACAAATGATCAATATATATGTATGTAGGAGAAGTTGGCCTAAAATGATTCTCTCAAGGAAAAACTTGTGTAGAATAACATAACTGTTTAAATAAAACTTTGGCCATTTGCTAGTATGTTTTACACTATATTTTGCATTAAGAACATGCTTTAATAATATTTTAAACCCAAATTGAGTAATGAAAAAATAGATTTTTTAAAAAGTGTCCAAAGAATCATTTTACCCCAGCCAAAGGGCAAAATGATCATTCATTTAAAAATAAGTGTAAATTGTTTTTTATCGGTAAAATAAAAGGTATAAAAGCAATTATGACATGCTTCTTGTTTTGATACAACTAATTTATGTGTTACCCTGTAAATATCGCTATCTGTCTGGGGGAAAAAAACATACATTGATCGTTTTATCCACTAGGATCACTTTAGGCCAACTTTCCTCATACAATGCGTTGCAAAATTTTAGAATATCACTGAAAATCTACCGTATATAAAGTTTTGTAAATGTTTTGAAAAATACGTTTTATAATGAAGATGTGTCATAAAAATATACATGGAAAAAATGTGGTTCCAATAAGTTTTTATTATTTTTTTATGCATATTTATTTTCAAACAAAATTCTTTTTTGGCTTGTTGCAAAGCTATAGGACATATAAAATAATTAAAAACAAACAGCGTAAAATATATTAACAAAAATAAATTTATAATCAATATGTCCCTCAGAGCGATTTATCACTTGAAAAACACGATTTTTAACACTTTCACATAACTTTGACAATGCATTAGCCGTAATAGAGTTCCATGATGCAGTAATAGCATTTTTCAACTCCTCTACCCCATCGTATTGTTCATTTCCTGCATAAATGTCTCGAACTATCATCACGCATAGATTCTCTACTGGGTTTAGATCAGGAGAGCAAGGTGGTCAATCAAGAGTTGCTATCTTTCCCAGTTGGAAAAATCTTTTTGTTTCATCACTCTTGTCGCAAAAAGCATTATCTTGTTGAAAAATTAATTTATTTCGTCGAAATTTTCGAAGAAATGGTAACAGAGCATTTGTGAGTATTGTTATGTACTCCGAACTATTCATTCTATTCGATATAAACTGAATATCGAGCTTTCCTAAAGAAGAAACAGCAGTCCAAACCATGACGTTACCGCCACTAAAATTTTGTTTCGAAAAAAAAAGTCTTTCTTTTCTCTTGTCTCGCCAATATCCATTAAATCCGTTGGGACCGTCTAGATTGAACATTTTTTCATCTGAAAAAATCACCTAAAAGATGAACATTAGTTTAAAATTAATATATATATATATACATAATATTACAAAGTTTTTTTTTTTTTTTTTTTTTTGAGAAATTTAACTTAAAAATTTCCAGTCCCGATCCGTGTTTTGGCGGGCAAATTCCAGTCAACTATCTTTATGACGTTGTAGCAATCCAAGTGCCTTATTAATTTGTTTATGTATGATAAATGAATTTCTCTTAAGGCTTCTCCGAATTGTAGTTTTGTGAACATCTAATTTCAATTCACTTTTCATTTGTGCTAGACTTTTCGTGAAATTCGATGCTTTTCGAACAATTGCTCTTGCATCTCGTTTGGAAAGCTTTCTTTTACGTCCTGAAGAATGTTCTTTGCCATATCCCTTTCAGACCGAAAATGTACAATTGTACGGGTTAGACATCCACGACATCCACTCACATTTTTGCATCTGGAACAGTCACATGTAATAAAATCAGGAAAAAACGATCGAGCTAATTAGCAGAAGGTGTAAAGTACAATTTTCAATCATCAAATGTTGGTTATAGTCCATATTATTCTATCAGTTTGCAAAAACAGAAGAATGTAATGCTTTAAGGTATAAATGTTCCCGGTCTTAAAGGGAAAAGCATTTGGGTCTTTCAGATAATTTCGAATTACGTGGCGAGATCTTTTAAGTTCTTTAGATATGCTCTTTATTAAAACATTTCTCTTCCGTAACGCTTCAGTTTTACCAATTTCTTTTTCTGTAATCCTTTTA
This sequence comes from Salticus scenicus, assembly GCA_963930645.1. Taxonomy (NCBI): domain Eukaryota; kingdom Metazoa; phylum Arthropoda; class Arachnida; order Araneae; family Salticidae; genus Salticus; species Salticus scenicus. The sequence continues at coordinate 88,223,308 of OZ005651.1, forward strand.
CCTTTTGGCATTTTCTAAAAAGTACAAGAAAACTATAAAATTAATTAATTAATTATTAATATTAACATAAAACTTAAAAGTGTGCAATAGTTTTACAACATCAATAATTTCAATTTTATTTTTTAAATTTTGCAAATTTATTTAAACTTGCAATGTTTAATATTCAAAATACTTTATTAAAGGCATAAATTTATATTTTAATAGATTTCGTTACTAGCACATTAAAAATATTTGAACACTGTGAAAAATCGCAAGTGTCCTATAATTTTGCAACTGTATAATAAAGGAAATGAAGAAGCTTCGTCTTCTACTGCAGTAGTTAAAACTTAAAAACATTTTATTTTTCGAATTAATTTTCTGGATGTAGAAAATAATCTGAATTAAATATGTGCGATAGAGGAAATTAATATACTTATTCAAAAGCAACATTCTTAAGCAGTTCAATGACTGACATTCAGTTTTGTGATATTTTACACTTTTAACTTATAAAAAAAAACCGAATGTTTATAAAAAATTATTAAATAATTACATATATCGTCTTATTTACACACACACACACATACATATATATATATATATATATATATATATATATATATATATATATATATATATATATATATATATATATTACTTGATCAATCTACTATAATGTGTTTAATAAAATAATGAACCATACTTTAACCATTTAAAGTTCATTGGTTTCACTGTAAAACCAAAAGATTTATTTTTTCTTTTTTCTCGGCAACATTTGGTCCTTGTTTTAATCGATTTTTAAACTTTTGTTTCTTTTTTGTTCGGTCGATAGCAGCGCTACTCTGAAACTTATCAGATGGAAGAGGTAGCCAGTTGTAGAAGTGAATTTATACTTCTTAGTAGGCTCGAGTGCACTTTTCTGCTTTGATGACGCTCTTGTACCTAGTTTTTTTCACCTGATAAAGGGCCGTGATGTTACTTTAAGTTGAAACAACTGTTGACAATTTTTGAAACTTAAACTGTTACTTACGAAGTTACTTATTAATTAATTATTATTTGATCAGGTTTATACAGATGATTCAAACTAAAATTTCTGGAAAATTAAAATTGCAATTTTTTTCTATTAGAGACATGGTTGATTACGAATATGTAAAATATTTGTAATCAACCATGTCTCTACACTGTAAAAAAAAATAACTATTACTAGCTGCAAGAAACTCTCTGTGATTGGAGAAAATAATTATTTTCTCCAATCACAGAGAGTTTCTTGCAGCTGGTTATAGTTTAATTTTTTTTTTTTTTTTTTTTTTTTTTTTAATTCGTTTAGATATTTAAAAAAAAAAAAAAAATTGTGAATTTTTCTAGTACAGTGATTCAATATTAATGTATTCAATATTAAACAGTGATTCAATATAATATATATTAACTAATGGATTTAACATTCATCATCAAGCATAAATAAAACCATTTGTTCTTTCTGAGTCGTCAAAGTCTCAAACTAAACTATATGAATTAAAACTCATGTTATAATTGATTAGCTAATTTTTGCTAAAGAAAAAACCTATTTTGTATTGAAAATCTTCACGAAAAGATGTTTTAGCAAATTTGCATCTAGGATTAATTTCTTTTTTCTTTCTTTTTTTTTTTTTTGTCGTACAGAATTTACTTACTCGATACTAGTTTTTTTTTTTTTTTTTTTTTTTTTTTTTTTTTTGCGTGTATTTATTGCTAGTATGTATTCTTCTTCAAAAATGTATTAAAAGAAATCATGTTGAAACATTTAATTCAGTTTTCTCAAAATCTTTTGAAATAACAGTTAAAAAATAATCTTTAATCTTGACCTACAATTCTTAAGATAGCGTTAAAAATGTATTCAGTATTATCAAGGAAATTTAGTATTATCATTATTTCGAAAATTTATCACTAAAAAATGATTTAACGTGATAATAGCCTTTTTTTTTTTTTTTTTTTTTTTTTTTTTAAATAGTAGCAAGCTGTTTAATCTAAAAGATTTACGCAAAAGAAAATTTCATTTAAATTAGAAGATAATCATAAAAACATTTTGCTAAGATATACAGGGTGGCCATAATTAAACTGCAAGTGTTCAAGGGGTGCTGGAGAGAAAACTACTGGAATTATTCCAGTGAAATTTCGTATCTACACGTTTCAGAACATGCGCAAATCAAATTTGAAAAAAAAAAAAAAAAATCGCCATTTTCACCCGATAGATGGCGCTGTATCGTATTTCAACGCTCACTGGTGGCATATACAGGGATGGAAAACGGGCGCAGAATTCATACCACTATCAATATAAGAAAAATTTCTACCTCTTGAATCAACGATATTATAGGTGGAGAAATTTCTTAAACAGATTCCGGTATGAATTCTGCGCCCGTGTTCCATCCCTGCATATACAACTTCCAAGACCGATAGACAGAGCATAATGACATTCTAAGAGGCATATAAACAATATAAAACATCACTTACAGTTCATCAAAATTCCATACAATTCGCCTCAGTAATTAAATTTTTACAGTATCATGTAATCAAAAATTAACGTAAATTAAGATCACAAATTAAACAATCCATAATTTTTTATAAACTGTAAGTGATGTTTTATATTGTTTATATGCCTCTTAGAATGTCATTATGCTCTGTCTATCGGTTTTGGAAGTTGTATATGCCACCGGTGAACGTTGAAATACGGTACAGCGCCACCTATCGGGTGAAAAATGGCGATTTTTTTTTTGTTTCATATTTGATTTGCGCATGTTCTGAAACGTGTAGATACCAAATTTTACTGGAATATTCCCAGTAGTTTTCTCTTCAGCACCCCTTGAACACTTGCAGTTTAATTATGGCCACCCTGTACTGTGCATTCTGTGTTTAAATTTTCATACTCTAATACAAATATAAAATTATAACGGGGTGTTAGTGTTCAGGGGATACCCCTGATTTCAGGGTTTTTAATCTAATCCATCTATATTTTATATTTCCTTTAAAGCTATCTTTTGTTTTCATAGGTTATTTATTTGTCATCCAGATGATATGTAAACAAATTGTAAAAAGATTGAAGGCTTCTGGTCTAAATAATTTCAGTATCATTTGATTTTTTTTTTTTTTTTTTTTTTTTTTTTTTAATGAGGCTGTAATTTTTGGAGTTTTTGCCTATGTGTCACAATCATCCCTGTATAAAGCACTGATCAGGAGGACACATATGATATTAATCAAGAGAAGATCTGAAAAAAAGTCTACGTCATCGAGCATCATTAAAATTTAAATATTAATAAATAATTCTTTCTATTTTGTCCCTCACCAATAACACTACTCAACACTAAAAAATTCTCTGAATCGGTTTCAATCGTTTCCTTATGAGGTAATCTTATAATGAATAGCTATAGGAAATTCATTTGCATATCACATCTAGAAACGGAGAAAAAAGACTTTTAGTTTTTTGGCGTCCGTTTGGCGTTAAAAAATACATTTACTTCGAAAATAAAAGTTTAATTGAAACAAAGTGTAGTTCGTGGTTTAGTTTAATATCTACTCTTAAAAAATTTCACGCGTCTGTGTCAATAGTCCTGATTTATTTTGCTATATTTGTGGCGAGTTTACGTCAAAAAAAAAAAAAAGCCAATTTCTGACTTAATTAAACAATGTTATCTTGCTTCTTTTAACAGTGACGTAAAAAATCAAGATAAACCCTGGGTTCCTAAAGTGTGCTGTTTAAGATGTTATACGAATCTCAATGGTTGGTACACTGGAAAAGTTTAAAAATTGCAATATGGTACACCAATGATATGGACTGAACTAAAGAATCATGCAGTGGATTGTTCTTTCTGTTGACTGTTATTTCTGTTTAACACAATTAAAGGGGTTTTCCGAAAAATCCACATGAAATATTAAGTATGCCGATGTGTCATCAGTAATAAAACCTCAGCCACATTCCGACGATTTACCTATTCCTGAGGTCCCAGTTGAATGTTTAATGACAACAGAAAGTAACTCTACTTCAGTAGACAGTGAAAATGATCAGGAATTTATACATGAAGATGCATTGAAGCCACTTTTTGTGAATCAAAGCAGACTCAATGACCTGATAAGATATTTGAATCTCATTCATAAAGCAGAACTATTGACTTCAAGATTAAAGCAATGGAATCTGTGCGAGCCAGATGTGAAGGTAACTTTTTATCGAAAGAGACATAGTTCACTTGTTGTATACTTTTTCAAAGAAAATGGTCTACTTTTCTGCAATGATGTGAATTGATTAATGTCGCAACTTGGTCATGATCATGTTGCCATAGAATCGCGCTTATTTACTGATTCATCGAAAACGAACTTAAAAGCTGTCTTACTGCATAGTGGAAATAAGTTACCATCTTTACCGCTTGCCTATAGTTCTAATCTGAAAGAGACGTAAGACGTTATGAAACTTGTATTAGAAAAGATAAAATACGAAGAACATAAATGACTGATTTGAAGTAATTTCTTTGATAACTGGCTTGCAGTCCGGCTATACAAAAAAAAAAAAAAAAAAAAAAATGCTGCTTTCTTTGCGAGTGGGATAGCCGAGCGCGATCGCAACATTTTATAAAAGAAAATTGGCAAATACGCCAGTCTCATGTACCGGGACAAAAAATCATAAAATTTAAATTTTTGGTTGAGTCAAATATAATTATTTTGCCGCCCTTACACATTAAATTGGGGCTCATAAAAGCTTTTGTGAAAAGCTTAAGTAAAGATGGTCCCGCATTTCAATTCCCCAAGCAAAAATTTCCCAAGCTTAGTGAGGCAAAACTTAAAGTGGGTGTATTCGTAGGTCCGGACATTAGATAGTTGATTGAAGATTCGTCTTTTACATCTACCCTTAACTATATTGAAAAACAAGCATGGAACGCTTTCATTGACGTAACAAAAAATTTCCTTGGTAACAACAAATCAGCGAAAAAATAAAAGTGATGTTGGACTGTTACCATAAAATGGGATGCAATATATCATTAAAATTGCATTTTCTCCATTCGCATTTGAGTTCCCGAAAATATGGCCTCAGTAAACGATGAACATCGAGAACGTTTTCATCAAGACGTCGCTACATTCGAAAAGCGTTACCAAGGAAGATGGGAGCCTACTATGCTCGCAGATTACTGTTGGAGCTTTTTCAGAGATATACCTGGATCCCATTACAAGAGGAAAGCAAGTTACACAAAGAAAACTTTGCCTTTCCAACTTCAAAACTTCCTTCAAAACTTCAATAAAAGTCGAAATGAAGCTTAAATTTGTAAGAAAATCTTAATTTTTGAGCTTTGTTTATATCTGGAAACTGAGATGTGCTGGAAAATTTTTATTTATGCATTTTTATTGTGTAAATAGATAAAAATAATAATCACGTAGTGAGACCTCAGATAAAATCGAAGGTGTGAAATATGTTGTATTGTGTAATTTAACATAATTAGTTGGAAAGCGATTTTTTAGATTTGATATACAAAAAAAAAAAAAAGAGAGAGAGAGAGAGAGCAGTCTGTCACGAAAATGCTTTTTAAAATTTTCAAAAATCAATTGTGCTGTAGTTATATAACAATAGCATGCATAAATTATGACTAACTGTAGAATTTTTGTAAATACAACCATTTGAATTGCCAAAACCTATGGCAATAAATAACATGCATATGTCATTTTAATTAAATATTTCCATGAGCTTTCGTGAAATTTTAAATTTTTTACTGAGATTTTGAGCTATTGTGTAATATTTTGCTTAGAATATAAAATATACAAATTCTTTCCATGAATATGACAGTAATTTTTACGTGATTTTTTGGTGAAATTCGTATTTCTTAATTCTTTTTATTAAAATATTTAATTTATCCCTTAGTTTTTTACATTACTTAAAGTCATATATTATTATTCCTTAAAAAAAAAAGTCAGTAAAAAAAAAATGCTATCTCAGAAACAATTTGAAAGATAAGCCTAAAATTCAGCCAACCGTTGCATAATTAAAACTATAACATTTACTTTATAATTGTATTTTCATAATTTTTGGTTAAAGTTTAGCAAATCACAGATTTTCAAGCGTTATTTTAATTTTAGGATGTTTAACTTTACGTGTAGATAAAACATTAATTAAGGTGAGTGAATTAAGTAGTATAAAGAAAAATTTGACTGCTGAAAATTTTATAGAAAACTATTCTCAAGATCAGATCAGATCAGATCAGATTACTCTATAATAATCATTACAAAGTAATAACTATTATAGAGTACATCAGGATTAATGGACATTATATTACGTCGGCGTTTAGATAACGTCGATGCTTGATAAAGTAACATTTGTTATTGGTGAAGTTTGTGAGCACGTATTATTTTATAGTATCCAAATCTCCTAGCAGCAAGTAACATTCAAACCACATTTTAAAACGACATTTTCATCATATTTTGTAAATTTTTAAATATTTTACTGGAATAAGGCCTAAATTTTAATACATTTATTTATTATTTATTTTAGAAAAGTCTTATTATTGGAAATTTTTTATTGAGACGTTTTATTTATTATTCATTTATGTAAACTTCTGTAGGTGATACTTTATTTTTCTTAAACTGTGCTTTTTTCTTAAACATAAAAAAAAGCAAATACAATTTTAGAAATTATTTAAACGAGTATGCTTTGGTCATTACAAAATTTCTTTTATGTTATTCTATGTCACAGCGCAACCTGCCAGTTAAGTATATAAAAATTTAATCAACATAGCTTCTCAGAATAAAATTTTTATATATGCAGTTTGGTGCAATTTTATAAAATAGATACTGAGATATAGTCTTCCGGATAATCGCAAAAGCTAGTAAAATCACAGCCAGTCGGCCAGTGTATACCTGAACTAAATCAGCATTGTTTTTACAGAATGACCACCTCACATATTAAAGATTAGTGCATTTATATGCTATCGAAACTGATATATAGCTCACACATAAATGTAGAAAATTATTGAATAATTGCGCCACTTTTCGCCGATTACATCCAAACGAAATCAGCATAGTTTTTTTCATAATTATCTAACATATCAAGTTTGGTGCATTTGTATGAGACAAAAGTAAAAATATAATATTTCTATAAATGGGGGGAAATTGCTGAATAGCTGCGTTATCTGTCGGCCAGTATGCACCTAAATTGAGTCTGCATTGTTTTTTGAAATAGCTCTCTCTCTCATATCATGGTTTTTGCAGTTATACACTATAGTAGCTGAGATATATGCGTCCATAAATGCCGGAAACTGCAGCATAGCAGCGCGATCTGCTGGGCGATTATATACCAAAATGAAACCTGCACCAATTTATATCAATGCCGAATTAAATATAATTTTTTATGGAATTCCTTCCATTGTTTCATAAGATACAGAGCGCCCACAAAATCTTGGACCCGCAGACATTCTCTAAAAATACTCAAGTGCTCCGGATGTCTTGAAACGTGTATATCCATCGAAAACCAGAAGTCGAAAGTTTTCATGAATCTAATATTTAATCCTTACATAGAAAAATATATATTAAATTAAGTCTAATCTTGTCTTAAATATGCAGAATGTACGCTAAACATTAAATTTGCATTTTAATAACTTATGGTTAACTTTTAGTCTTTGTGTACTTTTCATTATTTTATATTTTAAAGTGTTTATGCATATACATTTAAAATTTAGATTCTTACCGCAGAATAGAAAACAGAAAAATCACTGCGAATGTGAGAATATCATTTGTAGCCATGCAGTTATCAACAGGAAAACTATGGTATTAAATTCTTATTGTGAAGCATATCTTGACGAATTTCTTCCGACGCGACGGTTAAAGATATTGCATTGTAATCAAGCAGAGTGTCTGTCGGTTACGCTGTTTAGATTAAAACAGTACTCAAAAGTATGAATAATCTTTGAATTACAAATAGAAAAATATTTTTCATAGGAATACATTAATAGCAAGTAAACTTTATGTTTCATTGTGTTTTTCTGGAAGAGAGGAGAAATATACATGCATATGCAAAATAGACAAATCTAATATTAAACTATTTTTGTTAAATAATCTGCGAAATTAGTTATGAATTTAAATAATTATTTCTAAATCAGTAACACACTATTTTTTTATATTAAGATTCGTTCAAATGTCAGTACAATTACAATAAATAAATACACAATTTCCATTAAATTCTTATTTTTTCAAATTTGTTATTGCGTTTTTCTTTTCAAGCTTTTATTGTTAAAATCGCGTAAATATAGATGCGTTCATTCTGTAGTTAAAATCGATACCATTTTGCAATATATGAAAAAGCAACGATTCAGAATCATGGATAACCAAGTTTCACTTTTATATCATAAATTTAGTGAAAAAAGCAATTTTAATTTTTAAAATAAGAAAATTAAATGCTTATTTTAATCAAATGTTTTCCGCTATTATTTAATACTTTCTCTAAACTAATATTTCATATTAAAATTCGTTCAAATGGCAATAAATAAAACACCACAATTTCCATTAAATTCTTATTTTTTCAAATTGGCTATTGCTTTTCTTTCCTAAGTTTTTATTGGTAGAATCGCGTAAATGTAAGGTACGTTCATTCTGTAGTTAAAATCAATATTATTTTGCAATTTGTATAAAAATAACGATTACGAATCACGGATGATCAAGTTTCATCTTCATATTACAAATTTATTCAAAAAAGTGATTTCATTTTTAAAAATAATAAAATTCATTTCATTTTTTAAATCAAGTATTTTCGGTTATACTTTCTGCTAAGTACTTTCTCTAAAATTTATTTTAGTTGTTTTTTGTGTAAAAGTTTGACAGAGCAATGGTTTAACAAAAAGGGATTGAATGCGTTTAGTCCAGATTCCGTTACCATACCTTGTTAGCATAGTTGCCAAATTTAGAATTTTTTGGATACCGGAAAGTTTTAGTAGAAATTATTATTTCATTTAATTAGTGAAAGCTGTTATAGAAATATATAAAAAACTTCTATTAAAAATTCTCGGTTGTCAAAAATTGCTGAAGTTGGCAACTATGCTTGTTAGATGCACAGCTCCACTTTTTGTTAGCAATTAATTTCGCGTGGCTTATTGCTTAGTTATAACTAGCATTTAGTCGTAGCTAATGTGTGTTTACTTACACTGAAAAAAAAATAATTTAAGAGTGTGAACAATTTGAATAACTGTTTAAACTAGGGTTCTTTCCAGCGTTTAATTAATCTGAATACATTACTTTCTATTAAATAATTCTCTGTAGATTCTTTAGATATTTATCGTCGGTTCTAGGAAATAATAAAATAATTGTTGTTTAGTTAAATATTAATTTTATGTTACTTTAAATAATGTATTCAATTCCTTATTTACTGCATCATATTTTAGTATATCGCACTTTTAAATTGCAAACTTTCCAATATTTTTCTATTTTTAGTAATGATTTGGTAATCGTATTGTCATTATTGATATTTATCAACGTACAGATGTCATTTGTTTTGCATGGATGACAAAATAATAATAATAATCCTATTAAAATTAGACTTTCATTTGAATGAAGGATTATTTTTAAAGTAATTGTTCATTTTTATTAAATTTAACAATATATATATATGTATATTTCAAAAAGAAGGTCTTTATCAGAAACCTAGGTTCTAAATTATATTATGGTTATTGATACCTGTTTTAAAATCTTCCTAATCATTTAATTAACAAATGTCACTCGTAAAATGAATTTCGTTTCACCTTTTTTATTCCATACTGGTTTTTATATTGTTACTAGAAGAGGAAATCCATATAGACAGTGATCAGATCAACATTAAACATTGTAGTCTAGTGGTCGTATATTTGACAGCAAAGTTTCTCCAGTCGTGATATATTGGTAACGTTGTGCAAACTTGAAATCTCTAGATAATCGTGACTGGAATGTAGTAGGTATGTTAGTGCGCGATTTTCAGATATGCACATCTTGCTTTATGTGGAAGTTTTGCCCTCTCTCTCTCTCTTTTTCTTATTTCTCATGGTTTAAGACTGTAATAAATTTCAAGAATCATACATTCAAAAATGTATTTATCTGTTTAGACGTATGTTTATGTGGTATATGACTGTCTTTGCGTAATTGCTAGATCTTTATGATAAAAATCTGTGTATTATTAAAAGTAAATGAAATTTATAATACGCCGCTTTATGAAATACGTTTAAGTTATCCGCACGAATAGATAAGTAGCATGATAAAAATATATAAATAAATATTTCATTCAAATCAAAAGTTCATTCACTGTATAAAAATTTCCATAGTTCCAAAACTACGTTCTTTTTTTTTTTTTTTTTTCATTCAAAATTAAAATTTTATATAATTCATATTTTTTTTTCCTGTGTGCGTGTGTGTGTAGTTGAATTAAGATAAATGTTTCACAATTCTCAATATCACAGCGAAACATTGTGAGTAAAAGCAGTATTGGCTGTTTAGATTCGTATTATGAGAAATATATGCTTGACGATTATATTTAGTGATGTATTCTTTTATATATCTTTGTAAAAGAATTTTTTTTAACTTAAAATTTAGGCTTTTTTTATTTTATTTTATTTATTTTATTTTATTTATTTATTTATTTATTTTACTAGGCATTTCTGTGGTATGCCAATTTAGTTAAAAACAATTTAATGTATTTTTTATTTTACTGATATCGCAATATTACTATTTTTTCTCTTGACGCAGAAAAATTTTAATATTTAGAGCAAAAAGTAATCGATTTGCGCTAAATAAGCGTATATTAGAAATAATCGTGTTTTAATAAATTTTACTGGGAATAATAGATTTTCTCGGCACCTTTTCCCGGTGGTTTCCACTTTTATATATATATATATATATATATTTATATATATATTTAATGTGGAGATTACGCAAAATGATAATCCAGACCTTTCTTAATTTCAAACAATAAACTGGAGATGAAAAAAGAGAGAATACTCTATATTTTTCCTTTTTAATTTCATAATTGTCTATAAAGTACTAAGCCATAAATTAAATACTTCTATATTTGTAAACAATCTCATTTACTAATTTTCTCAAGTTGGAAACATTATCTTATTTCGCAAAATTATTTTATAAATTAATAAATGGGAAGTCATCTGTCTTTATTTGAATGTTTATTAAAAACCCCAATAATTTCTATACCTCACGCTGAAATTTGCGTAGTTATTTTCTGCATTATACTTTAAAATTAATGAATTTCTGAACTTCTGTAGACTTTTAACGATCTACCATCACTTTGTAAGTGCGAAAATCAAAGTTACCGAGCAGTTTATTTAGAAACTTTATTCCACTATCGATCTGTGTATTCAGTTTCAACTTTATCACCCGAGTTTTGATTTAAATCGATTCGTGATAAATATTTTGTTATTTACTTTATTGATTTTACCAAAACAGATTTCACAATTTTTCAGGGAAACTTTTAATAAAAGGAATATTTTTGAAAAGCCAGCTTTTCAAAATTTTGATATAAACCTGCTAAAAAAGTTTATTGACAAGAGTTTAGAGTTTTTCTCACATGAATAAATATCTATCGGACAATTAGATGACACAGAATAAATATTTCAATAGTTGATATCACACTGAAAGATGTGAGAAATATATATACATATATTATCCAAGGAAAGTATTGTATTGTACTTCTAGATTTACTATACAATTTACTACGACTGATTAAACACAACTCTAGAATTTACTCTGTGATGTATTATTGTAGCCAGAATCTTGACATGTTTTCTGCGTTGTTAAGTACTTTATTTGAAAATGGCGGCTTTTAGATTCTTTTTTTTTTTTTTTTTTTTTTTTGTTATTTAAACATATACCGCAAGAGTCTGCCGAATATTTATATATATATATATATATATATGTTCCAATTCTCTAATATTAAATCGCGCGCGTACAAAATTTCATTTTACGAAGAAAAGTAACTGTAAAAATTTAAATAACAAATATAAAATTGAAACTATATCTCAGTTTCTTAAAATATGCGTGCTCTCATACATCTCGACATTTTATTGCACAACAATATATTTTACTATTTTATTCATTTATTACGCTTAAATAATAATTTTATGAACGTTTTCCATCTACACGTGAAAATAACTTTAGACTTAGGATAGATTCTAAGAAATATGTAACATGGCATTAAAATCTCATTCTTGTCTAAATAAATATAAATAGTTTTGACAATTATTGTCCCTATATATATTCAAACTCACTTTATGCATGATAGCAATGAGTTGCTGAAATTTAAGATATGGAAATTTCCTATACATTTAGAATGTGCCCAGTATCATATTATGTACCATATAATGCTAAGTGCTTTCAATGAAGGGATAATGCAGTTGTTCAGTATTAATATTTATTCATATTTAAATAATTGTTGTACAGTTAACCGTTCAGATGCTGCATGCCTCCTCAAAATTGAATTGTTTATTAGATTGTGACGTTTTAAGTTATTTGTCGCTTTATAAATTAAAACTCGTGAAAATATTTTTTTGTAATTAGAACTGCACACTTTCAATTTATCGATTTATTTATTGTTTATTTATTTTATTTTATTTTCAAAGCCACTAAAGTTAAAATTTAGGGTATTAATGACAATAAGAGCATACGCATTGTTTTATATTGTAGAATTACTAGATGGAATGTGCAGTTATTTAATTTAGTTACATGCATTAAAATTTCAGGAAAAAAAGTATGTGCTTTCCTTATTGAATTATCTTTAAAATTTCAACCAGTAGCTGTTAATACTAAATATCGTCTAAAATTTTATAGCCTAGCGAGAATAATTTCCAAATACTTGTGTTTCGTAAAACTATTGCAAATATATTTTATTTCTGTAACACGTATTACTTAACTGATAGTCCTATTGATATATATATATATATATATATAACTAGTTAATACCCGTCAAATTTTGACGGATCATGTGCAACTTAAATTTTTTCACGGCAAAAAGCTTCCCTGTTTTAATATTTCGCATTGTTCTTAACCAGTTTAAAAACCCCTGTCGTAATAAATTATTTTTTGATTGGAGGGGAAGGGGGAATAAATTTCGTGAAATTTCAATATGCAAAATTTAAGCATACTCCATATAATAAAATAAAAATAAAATCCCAAGATTTTTCCTAATTTTACTCTAAATATGACCAAAAGAGTAATTAAAAGAAAGACAGAATTTATAAATTATGGAAAGAATTGAGAAACAAAGCACACATCAATATTTTTCATATATATATATATTTGATCGCTAATTTTTATCATCAACTTACTTTTCTACAAATAGCATAAGATTAAGAACATCAATCGACAAATATTTACTTAACAAAATGGTTTAAATAGGAATTATTGCTAGCACTTCAATAATTTCGCTGCCGACAGTACATAGCGTGAAAATAAAATCTATTGAGCACACTGTAAACGCAAATGTCTTAAATTCAATTTAAAAAGTGTCTTATATGGATGGTCTTTTTTTAAGCGAAAAAAGGTCTTACTTTTTAAGACACCTTTTTGCATCTGAGATAAAGACATTGCAAATGTCTTAAAACGCCGCCATGTTTTAGGCTTAAAAACACCGCCATGTTTTAGATTTAAAAACACCGCCATGTTAGGCTTAAAAACATTACGTTTTTAAGGCTTTTTAATGAATAAATAAATAAACAAAACGTGGTGTGCGATTATGTTTTTCTGTTAAAAATAGATTTTAGAATTGTTTAGAGCATTAATGAAATATTTATATTTAGAAAAAGTAAAAAGTCCCATTATCCGGCGATGGGATTCAAACTCACACTGGCCGTGGAAACCGAAACCCCAAACAAAGCATTGTCGGAATCAAGCATTTACCAATCACGCTACCGTGGAATACAGTAATACGTGTCTTTATGATAAAATATACTCCAGTATTCACGAAACAAATCGCAGTCTTCTGTTTTACTTCTAATTTTTTTGCCATAAAACTATTGATAGTATTGATCTTAAAGTTAATAAATATTATTATCTTAAATTTCACATCTAGAGGTCTAGAATTTTTTAATAATGCATAACAAGTATGTGAAGGTTGCAGCCCTCGATGATGACGATTTCTTTCCTTAAAGTGATATTTAAATAAAAACAAACTATAATCATGAATACAAGAATACAAGAAAATTTCTTGTTTTACATTTATATGCAATTAAATATGCGAAAGAAAAAAGTTTTTAAATAAATAATAATAAGAAGAAAGAAAGGTAAGATGTTATGCGCAAATTATTCATTATTGTTCACTTATAAATTCGCTTTCTTCTCTACAAATTACTTGCTACGTCCGTCTTTACACTTTTTCTTTTAATATAAGAAAGCTTTAAAGACAAAGATATACATATATATATATATATTAACGAAATAATCTTTGTATCTAAATATGTTGTTTATGAATTATGTTAAAGATAATAGCATGCAAATATCATTCAAATTTCTAGAGTATTATTCCATAAAAATTTAATTTCATAAAGCTACCATAGTTTAAGTAGCTTAACTGGTTATTATATAAAATAATAATACATTTATTGAATGTGGAAAAAAGTGGGATAAGCATATTTTCTTAAAGTAGATTGAAAATTTTTTTAAGTAATGCAAGTGTCTGGATTTCTAACGTGTCTAAGAATTCGAACGCGTTTGCTATCTGAAAATTCGCGTATTTACGTGTTTCAGATATTTTTGTGTCTAAATTGGTATTTCAAACATATTTCTGTCTTAAATTAAGATACCTATAGCGTCTAATCTTTATTTTAAGACATTTTCGTGTCATAAATGCATTTTCAGCTGTTTTTATGTCTTACTTTAAAACCCTTTTATTTGCAGTGCATCCATAATATTCCATTTTAATTACAATATGACAGTGGTGCCATCTATAATCTATCGATGTAAAAGAAAAAAAAAAATCTCGGAGGGTTTTTCTTTTTCTTTCTTTCTTTCTTTGTAGATTTATAAAAGATATCTTTTTTGAAATCATATTTATTTATAAAAGTCAAAATAATTTCATTTAAAATAAATTTTATTAGTGCTTTGTGTTTTCTTTACATTCTATAATTACAATTTTATTTGCACTTGAAAACAGACCACGCTATTTAAAAAATAAATAACATCTTTACTTGATTTTGATTCAAACCTACAATTAACTTATTTATTTATTTTATTTTTTAGTATTGTAACACTTTACTTTATCAAAATACTACAATTCAACAAAAGTGTACTATTAAAAAAATATAAATAAATCTGATATTATTTAAAAAGAAATAATTTGCTTATTAAATTTCTAATAATAAATTATACTATGTAGGGGAGAGTGGGGATGAATAGGACATTTTTCATGTTTTAATTAATGACGTTCACCATATGTAATTCAGAATTTTGTAACGTTGCTCATAAGCACACTTCAGTAATCAGTTACAAATAAACATGCTAACTTTAATAAAGTTATCGTTTTTAATTAATAATATATATTTTTTTTACATGCATGTGCATTGTCCCATTTATCCCCACATGTGGGGATGAATGGGACAGGACTGAAGTTAACAAAGAAAAGAAAACAAAATGGAAAGTAAATAAATTTTTAAAGTTAAATTGGTTTATGTGATTTTATTACACACTATGGATTTACTGAAATTAACAAAAACTGGTATATTGACTCAAATTAACATCGAAAGGCCAAAGTCCTTTAGTTCGCACAGTTCCTAGTGCTCTAGGCTTTGGTAATTTAATCTAATAAGATTTAATCTAAAAATAAATAAATAAATAAGACACTAGGAAGATATAAATCATTATATTAGAGTATAAATTATCCAGATAAATTTTTGTTTCCGACTGATCGGGAAAAATAAGCATTCTATTCTGTATTACATTAATAATCACCAGGATTTATTTAATTAGATTGATTGAAATTGTGATTTTAATCAAATTATTATTAGTTTATGCATTTATTTTTTTAATTATTGATTTCAGTTGCATTCAATATTCTAACTTATAATTTTTTTAATCGTAATTACTATAAACAAAAATCTGAACAATTAATTTCAATCTATTTTTTTCTAAATCCATGCTATTTTTATTATTCCATGTTATAACTACTGAACTACAGGTTACAAAAATATTAAAAATCTATTTACGATTTGTTTTAATATAATTCTTGTGTACAATTTTAAATTAGCACATAGTGGGGAATGTCCCATTCATCCCCACCACCACATGATCATATAAAACAGGAAATATGAACAATTGTCAATATTCTTCTTAAAAATCATAAACACAGTAAAAGATTATGCCTTTTCATCATATAAGAGTTATATTAACTTGAAGCAAATAGTTAATTTCTTAACTTCTACCTAATTGAATCAGTAAAAGTTACTTTGGCAGCAGAAAAAGACACTTTAATTTTTTTCTGCTCGACCTTCTATAGATAGCACAACTCTGAAACTACACTTGATGAATGACCTCAGTACTGCCATATATCAGAAAAATTGTCAAGTTTTTGGTGCATGCAAAACATAAAAATTTTGCCACTGTCCCATTCATCCCCACTCTCCCCTAAATTTTACTCGTATAAAATTTCAATATTTTAATTTCTATTATTATTATTATTATTATTATTATTGATTCCATAATATGGTATGGAAATGAAATATCAGAGATTGTAATAACTAGATTAAAAAAAAAACTACTTTCATTTTAAACATTCATCATATCTAAATCTGATAAAATTTAAGTTTGAAAAAACAATAAACTCTGTTAATTTGTTAATATTAAAATACTTTTTTTTTCTTTTAAGGAATTGGTATATATATATATATATATATATATATATATATATATATATATATATATTTCATGAATATATATGTTTTTTATGCTCATAGAGGGCGTCAAAACTGAAAATCTTGAAATACGGTGATGTGTAAGGAAAAATTTCGGCGAAAATTCGTACGACGGTAAGCGGTAGGAATTTACAAATTGCTTTTTTTTTAATATACTGCCTTGGAGAGTATGAATCTATGAATTAATCGTATGAATTATTTTTATCATTCAGCTTCAATTGGCGTCTGCCCTACACATATGAAATATCAATGGCGTCTGCTCGATCTCTA
Source organism: Salticus scenicus (assembly GCA_963930645.1). Taxonomy (NCBI): domain Eukaryota; kingdom Metazoa; phylum Arthropoda; class Arachnida; order Araneae; family Salticidae; genus Salticus; species Salticus scenicus. Next base: position 88,240,425 of record OZ005651.1, read on the forward strand.
TTATCGAGTTTCGTATTGCACTGCATAAAGAGAAAGGAATATTCCCGTTCCGAATTGGTTAAAAATTTTCTCGCGCATGCCCAGATAGTACGATTTTGGTCTTAAAGAAAGTGCTTTGCATTTTAATATAATAGATATATAGATACTGGTTCTCATAACTATAAGGACACTAGATACTTTATGTTTAACGAAACAATGGACACTTTTTCTGTTAATATATATATATATATATATATATATATATTTATGAATTGAAATTTCATTAATTGTATGCTGACCAAATATACCCATTTTTCTGGTGACAACCTTTATTCTGAAGGCATTTTTCTAAGTTTTTTAAAAATTGTAGAAAGTAAATTATTCATATTTTATTTTTAGTCCTTATTTATTAAGAATGAAAAAATACATTCGTAATTGGATAATTGTAGCAATTTTTAACGCTTCACTGTTATAAAGGTACTCTAACCTGGTCACTATAATTAATAGGTATGTGTATTTTCCTTTCTGATAAAATAAAAATAAAGACGAAAAGTGTTGTTTAAAGATGTTCACAATTATAAGAAGAGTTTAGTTTTTATTCTTTTTAGCCATTATTACTTAAATTAATAGTTTTTGGACCTTCTTTCATTGTAAAATATTGAGCTATTCTTATAGTGACCGAATCAGAATTTTTGTATAACAGAGAAGCGTTAAAAATTGCTGCAATTAAACTACTGTTTTGCTTCTCTAAAAGTGTGACGAGTAACTCCATCTTGTTGGAAAATGAAATTGTTATCCTCTAAAGGTGCACAATATATTTAAAGTAGCACATCCAAGATTTTTACATACATTTCAGTGTTCATACATTGGGTACAACTACTAAATCTCTTTTGCCGTTCGCTGAAACTGTTTTCCACAGCATCAAAGATACACCTTTAAAACACGTACTCCATCTGATGTCTTTTCCTTTCCTGCGATCGTGCCAATAACAGTTACAACTGTCTGGTTCATCTAGATTGAAAAATATCTCATTCGAAAATATAAAATTTTTCTAGTCCAGGTTGTCTCTAATCCATTTTAACACAGTTTCGTTTCATATCTTTTTATATTTATCAGTTCATGCTGGTTTTTTATTCATTTGGATACATTTAATGAAATCGCAATTATTGAAAACACATGTGATTGTTGGCCTGGAAATTTTTTTAAATACAGGCAACTTTTTCAGCAGTAGACTTTTTTTTTTTTTTTTTTTTTTAAGTGACAAGGCGGATGTCTTCGATCTCTATATGGTAGCTTTGATTTTGTGCCAGATCTCTTCTGTACCGAAACATCAATTCTATGTTTGATTACATTTTTTACCGCTGTTTTAGATCTTGGAATTTCTTTAACAATACGGCGAATCGACATTCCTATTCCACGAAGAAAACATACTCTTTGTACTTCAATCCCAGTAAGTTCTTTTCCTCGAGGCATTTCATCTGATGTCTGTTCGAGAGATTTTCAGAGTTTATATACGACTCAGGTCAGCCCCGTAGTTAACATATTTGCATATTGCTTTTTAATTATTCGCTCGCAATTTAAATAAAATCACAGAATCCCGATTGTACTTATAATTATGATCATCTAAAAATGTGTAAAAAAACTTATTTTTGTTTCTTTTTTTCATTGATTGTATTTATATATATATATTTTTTAAGTTATAATTTTGGGTTTTAGAATCAACTCATTAAGTGTGTTTTGCATACTCTGGATCATAAGTATTCTTATCTTATAAATATGAGTAGGAGTGTATATAAAAAACCTTTTCAAACATTTCGCAGAAAAAAAAATGAAATCACAAGAAGAAAGGGAAGATTTAATTAAAAGAGATTAACAAAATCCAAGAATGGAAGTATATATTAAAACACTACTTCTTCAGAAGCATTGACTGAATAATGTATGCAAATAATAGGTGAATTTCGTATAACTGTAAGATTAAATCCGAAAAAAATATTGTTATCAATGCCTAATGCACCTAAACTAGATGTAACCAATGAAACACAAAAGCAAAATAAATTTAATAAAATTCTACCAGATGAGCATTAATTTATCTACTTAATATTTGAAAGCAAAAAATGAAGTATTTTTGTAATTCAGCAGAAAAAAAAAATAATAAATAAATAAATAAAAATAACTAAGTAATTAATGAAGATTTATAAAAATGTTTTATATTTTTGTTACTAATTTGTGTAATAATAATCGAAATTGTAATTAAATATATTAATAACTAGTTTGTATTTAAATTTTATTGATAACATTAAATTCCTTGCCAAATGAACTGGATGTATTGGAACGTAAAAAGTTGTTAGTAAGTCGTAGTAGCGCCATTTATGTGTGGAAGAAAAAAGGGAAAATTCGCAAGGCATCTATATATATATTTAAATCATAAATCGGAAGAAAAGAGCAGAGCTTGCAGATTCTTCAACAGTAAATCTCCAAGTATAAAACTAAGGTTATTTCAAGGATTTCATATACCATAATTCGAAACTACGTAAGTCGATCGTTTTTCAGTATTACTTTAGAAAATCATACACGTATAGAAAGAACCTGTATTTAAAATGGCGAAATTGTTGGCAGTCTTGTATCATTTTTAAGCTATAAAGTGCAAAAATGCTCTTTCCGCACCTTATACAGCTTTAAAACGAAATATTAAAAATAATTTTTGGAAAATGAGGAACAATTTAACTAAATATGAAATGGGGATTAAAAAAACATAATGAATAATGAGTAATTTATAAATGTTTTTCTGCATAGAATATTATGGGGTTAGACTGCCGATCAGATTAGATTTCACTCTCGCTGGAACCACCGAGTTAAACTAGCTGCAATTGTTTTGCTTTAAATCTGATTTGGTTTGGGTGATTCTTTTTTGCTACATACTGTATACACGTGAGTATATCTGGTTTTACAAAAGAAAAAAAAATATTTTAAAATCTTATAAAATTTCGAAACTCTTTTCTATTGCTATTATTATCATTATTAATATAATGCGAGTTAAGTATTTATGTTATTAATACTTCTTAATTAAAAAAACTCCATGCATTTATCTCTGTTGTGAATAACTCTCGTGACAAATCTTTATAAAACTTATTCATTCAAATAAAATACAATAAAATTTCTTTAGTTTATCTCTTACTATTATAACTCAAATTTGGTTAAAAAAAAAAAAAAAAAAAAAAAAAATCCACTTTTAGAGTATTTTCTTGTGTATAGTAGCTCCATGCGTTCAAGTCTCGATTTTATAAAACATACGTACTAATTTTCGGAGTGCAAACTAAAAGGCTGTTCTAGTTCGGTTTTTACAGAGAAACATGAAATGGTTTCTCACCTGTGTTCCATGTAAAACAAACATTTATTAACCCTCTACCGCCTTTAAAAAGGGTGAAATCGTAATGTTGTTTTCACTGTATAGATTTTACAATGTACTAAATTAAAGAATAGTTCAATTTGAGATTAAAAGTATATGTATGCATGTCAAGATAAACTTTATGGTTATTATTTATGACTATCATTCTTCAAAAACAAATTAGAAATCAGTAATTATATATTTTTGAATTTTATGCGTATTGTGGGAAAAGCGACAGATCATTGGATGAATATATCCGTCAGATGCGGTCAGGGTATTAAAATGCTATTTTGTGCAATCCATTAAGCTTCTTTTTTTAATACTTCAAACTCTTAATAACAACATTCATTTAAACCACTTAAACTCGTTTGTATATACGTTATCTATTTTATGTAAAATATTTAACATTAGCATTAATTATTTGGTTAATTTAAAAAGACATTGCTTTAAGCATGTTTTTTCAAATACCTTTTGATAGTATTACATTGAACTTCGACTTTTCTTCTTAATATACAATTTTCTTCTCCATTATTTATAGTTGATTTTGACAAAATTCACTGAAAAGTACAGTACATATAAAGTAAAAACAAATTTTTTTCTCTGATAAATATGATTTTTTCTGTTTTAGTGACTAGTTTTTATTGTTTTTCTGAAATCGTAAATATTTCATTTCACGCGATGTTTCTAAATCAAAAGATATTGAACTAAAATCCAAATGCTCGTGCTGTCTAAAACAGATCGTTCAACTTCAGAAAAATTTGTTAATGCATTTGATTTCTAATAAATTTCTGCATTCCCTTGAACTATGATTAATATTTTGACAAATTAATATAATTAATCTAAATCTTTAAACATGAAAGTTCGTTTAATTTTGACATTGACACGTAAATTACTTTAATTTAACCCGACTTAAGTCTCATTTTAAAGGTAGAATAATGATTTCACAAAAGTATTTAATCTGAATTTCTAACAAAACGATTTCTGGATATGGGAATTTAATATTTTGTATTGATGTTCAAAGTAACGTGATTCGCAGTACTTCAAAGCATAATGTAACCTTTTCTCTGTTAATTCATTAACTGCAAGCGGCTTTGTAAAATTCATGACATTAATATGACTTTTAACAGGGCTTTATAGATTTGCAGGTGATTAATTCAAATTTATTCAAATTTATTTAACTGATTATAATTTTATTATTATTATTTTTATTCATGTACTTTTTGCAGGAATAAAATAAAAATTTGATTTTTAAAAAAAAAGGCAATCGAAAATTTCCGTAAATTTATTAGAGTATGATTTTCCCAGTTTCATAAATTTTAACCCACCGTCAGGCACATTATAGAAAGTCTCGAGTTCGAACGAATTGAGCTTAAAAAACCCACCTAAAATTATGTTTTTCAGAATGAAAAGTAAATTTTAAAACAAAATTGTCATTACACATGTTGTAAGGTAATGAGGTCTGATTCATTCAAGTGTTCGAAATCGTGCTGAGATTGCAAACGTAAGTTGTACATGTATAGTTGTGTTAGTTGAGGATAAGGTTACCAGTCGGATTTAGTTTAGCTGGAGATAGAGAGCCTTTATGGAGATAGACGGCAGATGATGATTTTATGCTACGGCACATGCTCATATCAGGCATTTTTTCTACCAAACTGCTTCTTGGTTTAAAAAAAAAAAAAAAAAAAAAAAAAAAAAAAAAAACTTGAACAAGTCTCAGTTGAGTATCAACAACAAAAAATTTACAAATGTCATTGTTTTTTGGTAAAAATCCTTTATTTTTGCTACAGTTTTAAGCACAGTGCTTTAAAGTTATTAAAAATACTTTCAAATCTGGATGATAGCAGTGGGGGCTCGCGAGTGGCGTTTTAATAGGGCTGCAGGCTAGTGAATAAAAATAGTCTGTTAGCACGTAAAGCTTTTCTTCTGATTGGCTGTTGAAATGTCGACATATTTACGTTGATTATCGAAATAACCGAATCATCTAATACAGTGAATAAAATTTCTATTGTACAGTCGGCAGCAAAATTATTTGAGCACTAGCAATAATTTCTATGTACAAAAAGTACGCTTAATACTCTTTTGTTGAATAACCCCTGGTCGAATCATGTTCTTAGTCAATCTAAGAACATGATTCGACAACGTTTTATTTAACAAAACAGCATTAAGTGTACTGTTTTTACATAGGAATCACTGCTAGCGCTCGAATAATTTTGCTGCCGACTGTATGTACAGTCGGCAGCAAAAATATTCGAGCGCTAGCCAAAAATTCCTATATAAAAAAAATACACTTAATACTGTTTTATTAAATAAATACTTGTCGAATCATGTACTTAGACTGACTAAGCACAGGATTCGACAAGAATTTATTTTAAGTGTACTTTTTGTACTAAGTGTACTTTTTTATATAGGAATTTTTGCAAGGGCTCGGATGCTTTTGCTGCAGACTGTACTCGATGCAACACCAATAAAACGTCATTCACTAGGCGCCACTGGATGACAGTCAGGAAAAGTTTTCAAACCAATCGGAAGCTGACTCGCTATGGACGTCTCTCTCCTTGTAGGCTCTCTAGCTGGTGATAGTTTCGGAGAAAGTGCACATTGTCAATGGAAAAGTTTGGATAATTAAAGAAAATATTACCAGTCGAATTTAGTTTAGATGGCATTTATTTCGGTGGAAATGTGAGAAGTTCTAGATTAAGGTTGTGAAAGATGTGAAGTTTTAGAGTTCTCTCGAATGTCGGTATTTTAAATTTAGAAATTTTAAGGTGAACGGCTGATTAGTTTAAAGGTTTTAAAGACGGAAGGAGGCCGCTCACCATTATTCAGTGTTTTTGAACGATTTTCAGCCTCCCACGTTGTTTATTAAATAAACCAAAATAATAATAATAATAATAATAATAATAATAATAACAAAAAGAACGAAATAAAAATGCAAGATCTGCCAGGTAAAAACCCCACGCAGCAAAAAGGCAAAGATAGCACAAGATGGCGTCAGAAGAACAACTGAATCCCGCCAAAATAATGGTAACTAGTACAAAAAGTAATGAAAGGAGTTAAGTTGGTGTTATGATGTTAGATTTGATAACTCTGAGAGAAACACAAAGATTTTGGAATTTTTATTACGAAGATGTGGATGCTCAGTAATATTAGTTAACCAGTCATTTCGGATGGAAATTGGACGGAGGATGTGCCAAGAGGCTGTTAATTGACAATTATAGTAAGAGTGTTCTAGCGAACCCTCATCCCCACACAGACACAAAGAGTAGCATGAGCAATGAAATTTGTAGAGATAGGATGGGAAAGAACCGTTACCGGAGAGGAATGCTGAAATCGCTAGATTCAGATTGTATGAAGAAAATGAGACTCTTGACTTGATTTCGAAGGTATAACGTCCTTTTGTTGATCTTTCCCAATATGTTTGCCATTCGTCTATTGTTTTAGATTTTAAGAACTTTTTGACATATGAGGGTGGAATTGGTAGGAATATGTCCACTGTTTCTTTTTCAGTTGCTTCCGTAGCTATTTCGTTCGATAACTCCTATCTCACTACTTCCCTATGCGCCGATACATAAGCAAGAGACGTTGTTCCTGAAAGACTGAGTAAAGAAGTTTTAATTTTTTGCTACAATGGGATGTTTAATTCTATAACGACATATGGCCTGTAGGCTCGAGAAGTTGTCCCTGTAAATGGGTATGACTACAGTCGAAAGCAAATGATTCGAGCGATAGCAATAATTCCTATGTAAAGAAAAATACACTTAATACTGTTTTGTTAAATAAATCCTTGTCGAATCATATTTTTAGACTGACTAAGACAGGGATTTATTTAATATAACAATATTAAGTGTACTTTTTTTACATAGGAATTAATGCTAGCGCTCCAATATTTTTGCTGCCGACTGTATATTAAATTCTGTATTATTAGAAATTCGTAGTAATGCTTGTAGAATGACATAGTTCCTCTTGAAATACAGAGTTAAAATCTCCGAAATGGCTGATTGGTTGGTTGGATTTTACGTCTCACTAATGCTGCGCTATGGGCAACTGGCGACGGTCTTGAACTCTTCCCTACGGGTGATCCAGAGATACAGACGGCAGCAAAATTACTCGAGCACTAGTAATAATTCCTATATAAAAATGTACACTTAATACTACTTTGCTAAATAAATCCTTGTCGAATCATGTTCTTAGTCAGTCTAAGAACATGATTCGACAAGGATTTATTTAACAAAACAGTATTAAGTGTAACTTTTTTTACATAGGAATTATTGCTAGTACTCGAATAATTTTGCTGCCGACAGTATGCCGTTCCATATTTAATTCGCCATGGAGAGGAATTTAAGGTGAACGAAATGAAGTATTTCTCAAATTAATCTGTTAAATAATGTATTCATGTGTGCTTTTTGAAGTATAATGTGCTTTTGGAATGATAGTAATAACATTACTAGAAATATATATAATGACTTTTAGGAAGATATGGGTTAAGGGTTTTATGGGATGAAAATTTACTGAACTTATCTTCATCTTCAAAAAACTTCGCATTCGCTGCTAACCCATAAATCGCCAATTTAAAAATGTGACAGAATCTGTGTTTATTTAGAAATGGGTATGACGATTTTAATAAAAACTTAGGGTTAAAGATATCTTAAGTAGACAAACCCACTTGAATTAATCTGCTCTTCAGGAAAATCAGCATTTATTTTAATCCTCACTCCAACCATTGTTTGGTTTCCCGAGAATGGTTCAAATGATTTTGATGAAAATTTAGGCTTAAGTGTTTTTTGAGGTGACAAATCCATCTGACTTAAGCTCATCTTCACGAAAATTAGCGTTCACTGTTAACTCTTCTCCACACATTGTGAAATATGGTAAAAACTTGGTTTTCTCAGAAATAAATCTAAGAATTTTAATAAAAACATAGAATTATTATTATTATTATTATTATTATTATTTTATTATTTTTCAGCTCGAACTTACCAGACATATCCCCGTCTCGAGGGAAATTAGCTTTCACTGCTATATTATCCTTCACTGCTATATTATCCGTTGCAAAATATGGCTGGAATTGTGTTTCTTGGAAACTGCTCGAAAGATTTTGATAAATATTAAAGGTTTGGGTTTTTTAAAATGACAGTTAAAGCTGAATTTTCTTCATCTTCAGGAAAGTTAACGTTTAGAATTAGCCTTTACTCTGTGCATTGCAAAATTACGGCAGAAACTTTCTCGGAAATGGCTCAAACGGTTTTGAGGAAAACTTACCATTAAGGGTTTTTCGAGATGAGAAACCCATCTGATTTATACTGTCGACAAAAAAATTATTCGAGCGTTAGCAATAATTCCTATGCAAAAAAGGTACACTTAATACTGTTTTGTTAAATAAATCCTTGTCGAATTGTGTTCTTAGACTGACTAAAAACATGATTCGACAAGGATTTATTTTGCAAAGTAGTATTAAGCGTACTTTTTATACATAAGAATTATTGCCAGCGCTCGAATAATTTTGCTGCCGACTGTACTCATTTTCCTTCATAAAAATTAAAGTTCACTGTTAACTTTCATTTTACATGTGGCGAAATGTGGAAGAGATGTGGTTTTCTTAGAAACTATTTGAATTATTTTGATAAAAATTTAGATTTAGGGAATTTTTGAGTTTACAATTAATTTGTAGGCACAAAAGTCTGACATTGGCCTTAGAACATTTAGCGTTTACCAATAACCTGCTCTTTCCCCAGGGAAAAAAAAAAAAAAAAAAGACAGAAATTTCGTCTTTTTTTTTCTTAAATCCTCGAATGATTTTGATAAATACGTAGAGTTGGTGTGTTTTTGAGATGATATTTCGATTTGAAGTAACCCTCATCTTCATTATAATAAGTATTCACTGGTAACACGCACACCACCCGGAAGAAATAGGCATAAACTTTATTTTCTTGCAAATAACTGGAACGATTAAGGGGGGGGAAAAAAAGAAAGAAAGAAAGTGTTTAAAGCTTATATTTTAGATGAAAAACTGTTTCACTTATCTTATTCTTCAGAAAAATTAGCCGTCACTGCCCTAGAACAATGTATAGCAGAAAACCTGTCTTCTAGGAAATAGATTGAACGATTTCAATAAGAAATTATAGTTAGAGATTTTATATGATAATTCAGTTTCAATTTTCCATAGCTCCGAGAAAATTATTTTTCAGTTGTAACCCGCTCTCCGCCTAGGTCAACAAGTAATAAATATAATTACCTGAAAACAAATCTCTGTACCTAAACCTCTGTAAGCTATTATATGAGACCGGGTGAACTCGGTGATCTAGGTACTGTATATTAAATAAATTTGTTTAAATCATGGCGGATCTTGTAAGAAAGGTAAAGGTTCATTTTATGAGTTAGTTTCTTGGCGATTTGTCTGCTGCTGTAAATATTTATATACAGTCGGTAACAATAAAGTCCGAACACTAGCAAAAATTCGTATATAAAAAAAGTAGAGAAATAAATCCTTGTCAAATCATGTTCTAAAACAGTCTAAGAACATTATTCGACAAGGATTTATTTAAAAAAAACAGTATTAACTCAACTTTCTTTACATAGGAATTTTTGCTAGTGTTCGGATACTTTTGTTACCGACTATATATATATATATATATATATATATATAATAACTTGATGCATATAATAACTTACACATCTAATAGATTAAATCCAATATTTTAAGTATACAAAAAATCTTAAGTATCTTTTAGAAGTCTAACATTTGTGCTGTATAATAGTCACAGGTTTGATTGATCCACATATCGTTAAAATTAATCTAATAATCTGGCAACATGTTTATCAAAAACTTATTTCATATTTCTTATAGAAGATTTTTTGAATTAATACACGCATTTTCTAGTCCTATAGTTAAACAAAAGTTAATTAAAACGACTTTTTTTTTTTTTTTTTTTTTTTTTTTTTATGTAAAATCTATTGTATATAATATAAATTTAAAGCTGTTGTTAGTATATTTTATCTCTATATTTGTGTTTATCACAATCAACAAAATTTCAAATTAAATGCAGTTTAAAACACGAACGATACAACCAAACAAGTGATGAAAATAATTTTAAAAGTGAAAATTTATTGCACTGAATAAAACAATTAATTATCTCTGTATTTATTTATTTACTTATTTTGGATATCTGGGCAGAACTTTAAAGACTGAGGTAGTTATTTGTGGTAGCTTTAAATAACACTTCGTTAGCACTGAACGATTGCCTTGCGGTACTGTGTCTACGATAACCGTTGATAAAGAATAAGATAACCATAAACACCATTTCCTTGCTACAGCGGTGAGCACGTCATTTTCTCTGTTTTTATCAAAGGTCAGGGGGCTGAACATTCCTGAGCATTCCCTCTGCGAAAAGAAGGAAAAAGCAAAGTTATATTTTGGTGTAGACCCCGCAGAGATAACAACTGGAGGAAGATATATCTGTAGCTGTTTCTTTACCCCAGTTCTATATAGTAACGTTATCTGTCATAGGCCCCAGTCTCTGAAATATAGCTACTTTATATATACTGAATACTTTAATAGTAAAGTACTTATAAAAAACGATATTCCTTAAAAAAAGAGAAAAAAATCAGTGATTTACTTACTATTTTGATGTTAATAGTTAAAGTTAAGTTCCAAATTAGACTAGGTTAACTATGATAATATAAATTTTTAATATAAACATTTATTTAAGAAATCTTTCATTTAACTTTTGTCGAAGAAAATCATGACACATTTTTTTTTCTTTGTTAGGTACAGTCGGTAACAAGTCTCCGAACACTAGCAAAAATTCCTATATAAAAAAAGTACACTTAATACAGCTTTGTTAAATAAAACCTTGTCGAATCCTAATTTTAGACTGACTAAAAACAGGATTCGACAAGGATTTATTTAACAAAACTGTATTAAGTGCACTTTTTTTTATATAGGAATTTTTGCTAGTGTTCGGAGACTTTTGTTATCGACTCTACATATAGGGTAAGTGCACCAGTAATTGACATTTTTAGAGCAATCTCTGATGTTTTTAATGTTCTAGTCATCAGAAAATATTTTTAGAAATCTTAAATTAGTACATATGTTATGAAAGACATTCATAACCACATATATGTTAAAATATATACATTTGATAACAATTATTTTTTTTTATGAATTTTTATTTGACACCCACTCAATGTTCCAATAATTGACACTGCCAGTTTTTCATTTTATCAGTAATTGGCACCCTATGTTCCAGTGTTTGACACTGCTAGTGATTCATTTTACCAGTTATTAGAAAACTATGCTCCAGTGTTTGATATAAAATGTTAAAATTCTTATATGTAAAATATATGATTTGATTATTTTTCTTATTTATTAATTATTTCTGGATAGATGTCAATTACTGGAGCATGCCAATCACTGAAGCACCTACCCTATATAACTTTGGATTGTTTGATAACTTGTTGTTAAACTTACCACTACTAAAGATTTTGAAATATAATGATCAATTCTTTAATAATTGTTTTATAATTTTACCATTTTTAAAAACTTACATTCTCCTAAAGCGTGTATGCTTTATGAAAAGGTAGTTTTATCAGTAGTCATATAACTGTAAAATATATTTTTGAAAAGGTGTGTCCAAAGTCTTTATTAAAACATATATGAATTGCTTTTGTAAAACATTTATTTTTTTTTTTAGAACGTTCAGCAAACATATATTTTTTTTTTATATATACATTGTTTGAATGTAATAGTTCCCTTTTAAAATATGAATATTTAAATGTATGCAGAACAGAATGTAATTTCACAAATGGGTAACATTCGAACAATCTTCAAAATTTTCATTAAACCAATTCTTTTATTAATAATTTTTTTTAAACTTCCTTACTAAAATAAGTACTGTGAAGCCTCATTCTAGAAACAGCCAGACCTCAATAGTACCTAAATATTATAGCTACATTCAAAAGCTTATATGTATTTATAAGTGAATTTAAATGAGTCAGCTCTTTTGTGTAATCTTTATTAAAAAAATATAAAAAGTTGGATTAATGGAATTTATATTTGCTGAACAAAAATTCGAAGATTCTACTCATTGTGCTGACAGTGTTTTTCATCATCAAGACCCTGTTTTATGAATCATTGAAAATTATTTTTCTCCTGAAATATTAAGGTTTTAAAAAGTTAACCGTAAAAAGTGGGAGAATAGCCTAGATTATATTAAATAAAAACGCATCGTGAATGATTTGTTTAAGTAAATAGCTATATATTCAGGATTCGTATGTGAAAATTGCTTTAATTTTGAAGATGATCTCTCCAGGCTAGTTTTTCTAAGAGCGAAATATGTTCTTGAAATCATCTGCAAATGCGATTTTAGTAAATACTTAATGAAACTCGTTCTATTAAAAAAAAAAAAATAAAAAAAAAGTAAAGAACACGCATATCTGATATAATAACGTAATTTATTAAATCGACAATTCTGCTCCAAGCTATATTAATTTTTAATTTTACTTTCTCTTTAAGCTATGTAGAATTTAGGAATTAAATATTATGCAATTTTTTAATGTGGGCAAATTATATTAACAATTACACTACCTTTCCATAAACGGACACTTTCAATTTCAAACTTCTTGACAAGTATGTAGAAAAATTATCGATGAATTACTCTGAAACTGTGGGCGTGAATATGTTTTATAAGCAAAGCAGAGACCAGTAGAATATTAAAAAATAAACATAATGTTTGGGATCACCCTGTGAAACGTATTGCTTTAAATACATTCTGGTTTTAGCACATAAATATGACGCTTCTTCTTATTATTTGTATTCATTTATATAAAACTGGCGCTTATATTCATGAAGATATAAAGGTTTTATTTAAAAAACTGCAAAAAAAGTAAAATTAAGTGAAAATTAATAAGAAGTTAATAAATAAAATAAAATAAATACTACTTATTTATTTTAACATCCCGGATATTAAACTCGATGCAATGACATTTTTAGGAAACTTGACATACAACATTAGACACATATAATATACTGCATTCAAAATATAAAAATATTAAATACCTAATGAAATATTAGCATTTATACTAAATATTTTTTTTTTATTGCGCATACGTAAGCTTTAAGAAAATTTCATTTGCATGATTTATTAGCCAAATGTATTGAGCTGCTTGCATAGCTATCAAACTTTTAAATTTTTTCCGCAATGTTGTCAATACCCCTCCCCTTTTTTCACACCTCATTCTTTGTAGAGTAATTTAATACATAATTACGATAATTATAAGTTCTTCACAACTTCACAAGTTCGTCTTTTCAACGACACAGTGGTCTCTTCCTCGATCTTTTCTTATCTCTCGGTATCCAAAATAGGACTTTGGTGGTCTCATCTATCACCATTTCTTCTCTTAAGGTGCCCAGCTTAGCTCATTTTAACTTATTAACTCTAGAAATAACATTAGTAACTTTGGTTTTGCTCTTTTCGGGTGAATCCTGGCATGCATCTCTCAATGCTTCTCTGGGTTGATTGAACATTTTGTATAGTTTTACATATTAATGCCGAAGTTTCTGAAGCATAAATTAAAAGAGACAAAACGCACTGATCAAAAAATTTTCTTTTCAAAAAAATTGGGAAGTTGCTTTTGAATATAGCTCTATTTCTTTCGAATGCTCTCCATGCAAGTTTAACTCGGCTGTTAATGCCTTGCCTGATGTTCCCATTTATAGTAGGCTTTTGGTCTTGTCATAGATAAGTATAACTGCATACCGTTTCTAATTCATCCATCCATATCAACAGTAATCTTCAGTAAAAAAAAAAAAAAAAGGAATTTGACATAATTTTTGTCTTACTGATGTTCATTTTCAATCCAACGAGCTTGCTTTCTTTGTTTAATTCTTGAAGCATTTCTTGCAAATCCTCAAACGAGGAAGCAAGCAGTTCAATGTCATCCTCAAATCTCAAATGATTTACAAATTCTCATTTATTTCAAAATCTAAACAAATAAAGCAGAAATAACGCACACACACACACACACATACATATATATATATATATATATATATATATATATATATATATATATATATATATATATATATATATATCTGTATGTCACCTTTCTGTATAATGATCTGTGTTATTAACTGGGAGGAGACCCTCTAATTCCATTATTTATGGCTTGGAGTAACATAGGTACAGGAGAATCATAGTAGGAATCAGGACATAGGCCAAATATACTATCCGTACCTTCACAGGGTGCAGCTGTTAGTAATGCTTAACATTACGAACCAACACAGATGGGCTCGCACAAACACGTATTGTCCAGCATGATGTGGCATGATTAACTCATCTTTATATTTCAAAATGCTTGCTTCGTAAGTATAGTCTGCAGCAAAATTATTCGAGCGCTAGCAATGATTCTTATGCACTCACATTTGTGAAAATTGCAACAAGATGAAAGGATTATGAAAATTGAACCAAATTTACAGGAAATATAAAGTGAGGTAAGGCATGCAAATGAGTAGAATTACAAAGCGATTGCGCCTGCGTGGAACGAGAACCGACTCCTTATCAGTCGCTTGTTCCAGGTATATAAAGGACTGTAAAGGCGCGTTGAAATCTGTTTATCGTCCTCTGTCTCCGGTGAACGTTTCATTGGTGGTCAATATGCCTCGTCAAAAACGGAGGGTGCCATAACAACAACTAACGGAGTTCGTACGACGCCGCATTGTTGGTATGCGAGAGGATGGATTTTCGTATCGAGAAATCGCAGCCCGCACATAGTGTAATGATGCGTGTTTGGATGCGTGTAACAGTGATGCGTGTTTGGAAGAAATAGACAGAGGAGGATCAAACAAGCCGAAAACCTCGCAGGGGGGGCACACAATAGAACAACGGCACGAGGCGACAGACACCTCATCCGCATGGCTGTGACAGACCGTACAGCGTCCACACAACGTTGGAGCATGGCTACAGGTGTTTTGCTGTCTAGTTCCACGGTTCGTCGCCGTTTGCTGCACCATGAACTCCGTGCAAGGGTTCCTCTATGCAGGATCGCCCTCTCGCTAAATCACAGACGCCTCCAACTTCAATGGGCTCAGCAACACAGCATGTGGCATGTCCAGTGGCAACAAATTTTTTCAGCGATGACTTCCGCTACAATCTGGAGTACAATGATGGAAGAGTACGCGTCAGACGTTACAGGGGGGGGGGACATCTGCTCCTACAGTGTGTTATCCAGCGTCATACTGCACAAACGCCTAGCATCATGGTAGATGTCCTAATGGAGGAAAAAATGAATTTGACTGCATTCTAACTGACAAGAAATACACTTTTACTGATTGCGCTGTGATAAATAAATTTAACTGTGGTAGTGATCACAGGCTGCCACGTTGCAAGGTGAAGTTCCATGTTGCATTAGAAAGACATAAATTGTTTCAAATTCGAAACAAGAGAATTTAATTACAGTTTCTAAAAACTAGAAAACAACAGTTCCAGCTTCAACTAAAAAACATTTTTCAGCTGCTTGAGGATACTGAAGACTTCAGTGAGTTCACGGGGAATTTTGTCATTGTTGTTCTGATATCAGCAAGAAATGTTGCAGATTTGGAAGAAGATAAATCTGTTAAGAAAATCCGGAAGAGACACGACAGCTTATAGAAAAGAGAGGAAAAATGAAATACAACAAGGAAAAGAATATAATAAAAACTATCATCTAATCAGCCTGCTCTCAATTCTGTATAAAATTATGATGAAAGTTCCGACAAATCGCTTACCAGTGTTGCCAAATTTAGGTAAGTTTAGGTAAAAATCACCAATAATTTAGAGGGGTGATATTTTATATGCATAACAGATGATTATTCTTTGAAGTGATTAGGCAACCGTTACAATTAAAATTTAGTGTTAGATATTGAATAAAAATATCTCTAAGTTTGGCAACACTGTCGCTTACAGAAACAATTAGATGCAGCGCAACCTAAAGAACAAGCAGGATTTCGAAGTTATTTTAGTACCTTGACCACATTTATACAATTAGAGAAATTATTGAAAAAAATAATTCCTTCTCTGTGTGGCATTTGTGTATTATGAAAAAGTTTTTGAATTTGTATCATAACTAGCAGTTATGAATGCATTAAAGAATACTAATAATAATTCAGGATGTATTCACCTTATTTGACACATTTATAAAACAGCAACTGCCAAATTAAAACACCGCGAAACGAGTAATCCATTCAAAATCAGAAAGGGTGTAGAACAAGGGGACATAATTTCACCTAAACTGTTTAATACAGTATTTCAAGTACTTTTTAAGAAACAAAATTGGGAAGAGAAATACATAAAAATTTATGGAGAATTTATAAATCATTTGAGATTTGCGGATGACATTGTACTGCTTTCTTCCTTATTTGACGATTTACAAGAAATGCTTCAAGAACTAAATAAAGAAAGCAAGCTCGTTGGACTGAAAATGAACATCAATAAGACAAAAATTATTCCAAATTCCTAATTTCTCTACTGATGATCATTGTTGATATACATAAATTAGAAACGGTATGCAGTTATACTTATCTGGGACAGTTCATTACGATTAACAGGAACATCATATAAGAAATTAACAACCGAGTTAAACATTCATGGAGAGCATTCGGAAGAAATAACGCTATATTCAAAAGTGACCTCCCAATTTGTACGAAAAAAAAGTTTTTGATCAGTGTATTTTGCCTGTATTACCTTGCTGCTTTAGAAACTTGGACATTAACATGTAAAACTATGCAAAAGTTCCAACAACCCAGAAAAGCATGAAGAGGTGCATGTTAGAATTCATCCAGAGACACAAAAAGCGAAACACATGGATTAGGGAGCAAACCAAAGTCACTGACGTCATTTGTAGAGTTAAGAAGTTAAAATGGAGCTACGCTTGGCGCCTTGTCAGAATAAATGATGATAGATGGACCATCAAAGTCCTATTTTGGGTAACGAGAGATAAGAAAAAACCGAGTAAGGTACCACAGTGTCGTTGGAGAGATGAAATTGTGAAGTTCGGAAGAGCAGAATAGAGAGGAATTGTAGAAAACAGGGCAGATTGGAACCACCTTGGGGAGGCCTTTATCCTGTAGTAGATTGATAAGGGCAGAAATTAATGATGATTATATGATGCCACTTAAACTGTTGCATTGAATCTTGTTTAGACTCCCTATAATAAAATAAATACATAAAATAAAATGAATATGTCATTTGTGTCAATGTAATTTTTTTTATTTATTCGAATCATAAAAGATACAGACTTGAAAAATTTTTATTAGCTGAAGCGTTTCAATTTATAGAAACCAAGCGGAAATTTAAAATTGTTTCTAGAGACAAATTTTAGTTTTAATATTTTAATCAAATGGAAAATAAAATATTCTACATTTATTTATTTTAACATGTTATTTATAATATACAATGTCTCTTATACTGAGTTAAAATTGAAAATTAAATGTTTTATGATAAAATTGGTCAAGCAACGAGCTAACAGTTAATTGCAAGTGCCAGGTTCGTTAAAATATGATTGCAATTATATTTCATCATTAGCATGGTTCAAACTATCGTGTAAAAGCACCATTAAATTTTTGAAACTTTGAAGTGAATTTCTTAAAGCATTGGTTGTATTTAAATTGATGCTAAATTTTTAGCGAAACATTTGGAAAGCATATATTTTATTGTTGTTAGTTTACTTTGGTATTTGACTCCATTGTGTTTGTTTGTCCACAATCATAATTTTGTAACTGTTTTAGGTCGTTATTGAATTCTAGTATACTATTAGAGATCGATGCTGAATGTTTCGTATTTAATAAGAAATCCTAAGAATGTTTACTTATTTTGCAGAGGACACAGAATAATTAAAATATTGGGTTGTTCGGAAAGTAATTTCGTTTTTCTCAGCTGAACACTTAATTGTATTTTTTTCACACCATCTTCACAATTAAGCTGCATTACCATTATATATTGTGACAGCTGATATAGCAAGGCTTGCTTTTGAAAAAGTGCGTTTTGTTCTGCTCAATAGGTTTTGATTGATACCCTATCAAATAAACAAAATCTAAAGCGACATTTTCGGCATATTTTGTTTTTGCTATTAAAAAAGCGAAAATACTGTTTAAACAAGAAAAAAAAATTTTACTATGTGTATACAGAAAATTTATTTAAAGAACGCCAGTATCAAAACTGGCTTACCAAATTTTGTTCCGGCAATTTTGACGTTGAAGATGCATTACGTTCTGGAAAACCATGTTTATGCTAATGAAGACAAAATAAAGTATTGATTTATGTAAACTACTAAATAACAACTGTGAGATCGCTAAGAAACCGATCAAAGTGGAGAATATATAATTAAATAAAGTATTTATGCAATATTAGAAAATCGTCTTTCATTTCCAAAGAAAAAACGAAATTACTTTCCGAACAACCCAATACATTTCAGAATATAGGTTTTAATTGCTTGAGATATATTTTTAATGTATCAGTAAGAAGGAAATCAAGAACTCACAAAATGCATAGAATAATTTGTTTAGACAGCTATCCAAAACTTCACTTTATCCCATTTTTCTATATTTCCTATAATTATTGTCTATCATACAGGGTGTATTTAATAATTTGAAACGTATACTTTAATTACCTTATTCGATTTTAACTTGACCAAATACATATATGACCAACTTTTTCTGTAATTTCTTTTCAAAATAACAATGCAATTTACTTTTGCGAAAAAGTTTAAAATATCTGTCAATCCTTAAATTATGAATCAGGGGAGCGTACGTTGCAATTCTGTATCATTAATTCAGCTTTCATTTTTAGCACAGATCGGGAATTTTGCAAACATATTCAGTTTTCTATATGCAAGCCTTCATATGGCTTATCCCG
The DNA here is from genome assembly GCA_963930645.1 of Salticus scenicus. Taxonomy (NCBI): domain Eukaryota; kingdom Metazoa; phylum Arthropoda; class Arachnida; order Araneae; family Salticidae; genus Salticus; species Salticus scenicus. Next base: position 88,259,676 of record OZ005651.1, read on the forward strand.
TAATAAGAAATAAAACATTACATATGCGTTTTGGAAATAGCTTTTACAACGTTGAATAAATACAAATCCGAGGCAACTGATCCATTTTGGAATAAACCAAACGATTAATTAACGAATCATTTTTTAAATTATTGCCACAAAAATAAATCCTTTTTTTAAACTGATTTTTGATAAGGGCATTCGTGTTTTTACGTTCACTTTGAATTATATGTTTCACAGTAGAACTTTTCATTGTCCTTTTCATTATTTTTTTTTTTTATTTCAAACTGTCAAACACGGCGCATTTTTAAAAGTTTTTTAAAAGGTATTTTAATTATAGTATTAACAGTCTTGGTATTAAGCATTTTAATTATAGTGATATAACTGTTTAATTACAAAACACCATGCAAAACTCTTTTGAATATCAATTTTACATATCTTTCGAAGAACTTCTGATAACTTGAAACAAGTACTTAAATTCTCTATATATCCACCATCTCCGCTGATATTTCCCTCACATATATGGCATATAAATGAATAACAAATATTTTTTTAAGGGATTAATTACATGGGTTTCAAAGTCTTTAAAAAAAAAAAAAAAAAAAAAAAAAATGCAGATATATATATATCTCTCTCTTTCTCTCATTTCTATATAATAAATAATTTTTTTTTATTCTAAATTTTGAGCATTTAAACAAGCACAATAGTTTATAAAATTTTCGTTAAAAATGTTGAATAATTCTGGGTTTCTGGAGACCCTTCTGAAAAGCAGTGGTTACTATATTTCTCAAAAACTAATGCAGCGATCTTATTGAAATTTTGCACATTTCTTTGAAATAGAATTGATTAATGTTTGGACGAAAAAAAAATGCTGAAATTTGAATTTTCAGAAAAATTTTATGCAAAACGGTACAATTTTCGGTACATTTTATCCCACTTAAAGCCTTGTAAAATTAGTTGTAATCGAAAAAAAAATTTTTTTTTTCTTTTTTTGTTTAAGCACTATTTTGAAGAAGTGTGCAAAATGTCAATAAGATCAGTGCATTCAATTTTGAGAAATCGTGTCCATCGCTTTCCGGAAATGTCACAAGAAAAAAGTCTAAGGTCCCACCGGCTGAAATTTCCAAAATTTTTCATGAAATTTTTATTAAATGTTATTTAAATGTTGTTCTTTTATATACTCAAAAGTTTTCATAACTTTTATTTATTATATTAATAAAAATAATAAAAATGAAAATAATGAAAATATGCTTTTTCTTTAGCCTTCGAAATCCATGTAACCCCTTAATGTGTGTTCTAGAAATAGGTTGGAAGCTAAGGAAATACTTTTTGTTTTATTTTATTACAGATACAGTCCCCTATGAAATAAATGTCATTGTTTTAAAGCTATTGTTGAGTTGAACAAATTTTGTGTTTCAAAGTAATGTTTCTGACACCTGGTTTAAGAAATAAATCGATTTAAACGTTTTTATTTCGGTTTTTAATTATCAGGTGTACATGGATCTAGAATTATATTTGTACAATATTTCTTATATGATCTTATTGTTCGATTTATATTGATCTCGGTTTTTAGATATGCTCAGGATTATTTCATATTTAATTAAAAACAATAGATTATAATTGACCAAGAGAAGATTTTATGAACACATTTAATTTTGCATTCAAATAATTCAAATATGTTCTGCATTTTATTTGTATAATAATAAGTTTTTATTATTATTATTATTATTTATTTATTTACTTATTCATTTATTTGTGTGTATATGAATTGAATCATATATTTTCTGTGAAATTTTATATTGAGTTTTATTTTATTTAATAATACTGTTAATTAAAAGTTAGAGGTTTCGAATCCTTTACATTTTACTGACAAAAGCGAGAAATATTTTGAACTATGCTTACCATGCCATTAGTTTACTCGTCTTTTAAGCTAACAAATTATCCATTGCTTTTAAAAGTGAAACAAATTTTAAAGCACTATCGCTATTTTCTGCAAGGATTTCACCTAAAAGTATACATTATACTTGAATTTTCCGATAAATCGTGCTTAGAAAGTTTTAAGCACGGCCGGCTTATAGATAATGTGCGTCCATCAAGTCAAACGTTATGTTGGATTATTTTGATGTATACATTCTCAGATTCTTTATGGGTATATTTATATTCATCCATTCTTTGAATTATATAAAAACTTTGATGCAAATATATTTTTTGAGCTATGTTCTGTTTTATCTGACTATATTAATTATATTTTAAAATTATATTAATATAGTGTTACATCTATATATTAAGATATTCATAAACAAAGTTTTTATTCTTAACCATTTCGCACCATCGCATAAGCGTTTTTTACTGAAATTTACTGTAAATAAAATATAGTTCCTTTTCTTGCATTTGTGATTTTATATTTATCTATTCACATTCTTGTATTCAGGTTCGTACTTCCTTGTCTAAGTGATGCTTATACAATCAAAGATTAAAATTTAACGCATACATTTTTATTTATTTTTTTTATTTATTTCTATTTTGTACTAAAAGTACAAAATTATGTTTTGTTTTTTGTTTTATTATTATTATTATTATCTATTAGCGATAATTATTTTTTTTATGTAATCAACATGATGGCAAATAATAAAAACGTTGGATATTAAAAAAAAAAAAAGAAAAGAAATCGAATAATATAAAATTGCATTAAATATTGAATGCTTTTATTAAATTAATTTTCACTGAAAGTACTTTAACCGTATACCTAATATTAAATATCTATAAAATATATTAGAACGTAGTTATATTCGGCTTCACATTGTTTGCTAATACTTTGCTAATACTAGTGTAAAACAAATTCTGTAAAATTACTGAAATGTTTATCCAGAGTCTTTGTATATTTACAACAATCCTTAGTTAAAAGTAAAGAATCAAGAATCTCAATACTTATTTTATATTTTTACCTAATTTTCTTTTTTAATTTCTCGATAAAAATTAAAAGTGAATGTTTCTACCTTAGAAAAAGCATACTAAGTCTCAAATATATATTCTCGCCAATCATTAATTGAATTGATATTAGTCATTAAAATGTATATATATAGAATAGATTTTTTTTAATGTCTTCGTTTATTTTTCTTTGTAATTTAACATAAGATTTAAGATAAATGATTACCAGTAGTTTTCCGTTGAGTTTTTAAACAGTGTATCTTAGAAGTGGTCCTTGTAATACTTGTAAACGCATGCGTTTTTCTATTTGGGATTAATCGTGAGAAATATAAAAACATTCTCTGTATTGGATTACGAAATAACTATATAAATAGTACTGCATTCAAACTGAATCTAGATAATGTATATGTAACATTAGGAATTTATCCTTGTAGAAGTAATTTTATTTATTTTATTAGTGACAGGGTGACTATTTTGAGTAATGCATCTCTGAGATGAAAATCGTCTGCATTCACAATGGAATATAATTTTAATGGTACTGGTCCCGCAAGACATTTCATAAAGGTAATGCGTAGCTAGGTGCGGTATATGTGCGTGCCTCTCCTTGTCGGGGGATACACATATTCAAAAGTTGACGACGTACTTGGGGAGTCCGGGGCAGGAGTGCTAATACTCTGCGGATGTTCCGCGCAACTCCTCTTTTTCAGTTAATAAATAAATAAATAATAATCTTAATAAATAACTTCTATTGCATGAATTTGTATAGGGAAATATAGAGGACATTTTTGTGATGGAAACAACATACTAGTTTATATCTATTTTGCATAAATTAAATTGCTCTATGGAAATACCTAAAATGGATTAAGTAAATAATATGTATTCATATAAGTGAAGAGAAAAAAAGTATATGCAGATATGGGGAAAAAACAATAAGTAGTTAACAGAAAGATAATTGATTAAAATCCTTTTAATATTCTTTACCCCTCCTGCTCGAGAATAAAACTGACATTAAGATTATTTTTATTATTATTATTACTTTTTTTTTTTTTTTTCAATTTATGAAGATTAAATTTTCGTCAATCTCTCATGTTATTGGGGTAAATCAATATCAGGAAAAAGTATTTAAAGTTTAGAAAAATGTAAATAAAAATAAATAATTAATTAAAATGTTTTAAAATGCAACATGATGAAAAAACCTAAACATTTTAGAAAAGTTTGTTTTTATCTTTCATATTTTACAGAAATTTTTAGATGAGAAATTCAATTAAGCTTACGATGAAATGGTAAAGATCTTTTTATGTTTATGAAATTGAAATGTTATCCAGAGATATATAAAGACTTATAGAAAAAAAAAAAAATGAGGCTACTTTAAATTCGAATGAAAAGAAGCTTCCTAAAAACCCAAGCTGCTCTATGGCTTATGAGGGAAATTTCTCTTCGGAGAATATCTTCGTAATTAAAAGTAAGAGGGGGAAAAAGAAATGAAAAGTATTTGGATGAATAAACTTGATAAATGTATATTGAAGAAAAATGCAAAAATGATTATCTTTTTAAATATGAATGTGATCGTCTTTATAAATAAATTCTAGAACTAGAATGATTTTGATATTTCAGAACATTTATTATATCGTAAAATGAATCATTATAATTTGTATATGTATATATATATATATGTATATATATATGTATATATATATATATATATATATATATATATATATATAAATGTTGATTATATTTAATGATATTAAATATTGGTATTATGTACTGTGTAAGAATTAGTATTAAAAAATAAATAAATAAATAAATTGTCTGGACTGTGTTTAGTGTTAAATTGTTTTTAAGGTTTTGTAAAGAAACCAATTCTACATCACAAGATCGAGAAGTAAAAAAAAAAAAAAAAAACAGATATGCCTTCTTCTGCGAGATTAATTTGCTGTCGGTTTACATTCTTAGTACATAAATTTATGTCTATTATGACATTTTGAACTAATGCCTTTAAATGTATGATTAAGAAATTATATCATCATTATGTCGAATCGTATAAATTTAACATTTTTTTTTTTAATGTTGTACGTGAAACAATTCTCTGAACTCTCTCTAAAAATTGTATTTCGATAAACATTTTCTTCTACTTAAATATGATTTACTGTTTCATAAAAATGTAAATCGTATTTAAACAAACCATTTTTTAAGTAAACTCTCTTTACAAATTTACTTAGATTATTTTGCTAGAAATCATTTTTAATTATGCATAAATTAAAATATTGTTTTCATTAAAGTAAGATAAACTATAATATCTTTTCTATTTTTGGATTAATATTGAATTAATTTCAAGATATTAAACAGTGTCCTATCAACATCCGAATAATTATCCCTGCTTGGTATATAAGGGTTTCTAATATCCTCGTTATTTCTACGAATTATTATAAATAAGTTCATTATATATTTACATATTACACTTTTCGCGTGTAATATGTCACAACTTCGTTTTTTTTTTTTTTTTTTTTTTTTTTTTTCCCAAGATTTATCTTCATGATATTGAAAAATGCATTTTGCCAGAATTAAAAAATTAACACTAATAAAAATTAAAAAATTGCGATTGGGGAACAAACTAAGAAATTGCGTTATTAGCAATTTTTTTTGTTATTTTTTATCTACGTAAAAGTGCACATTATTATATATATATATATATATATATGTGTGTGTGTGTGTGTGTGTGTGTGTGTGTTTCATGGGCCGAATTTTATAGCCGCAATAAGCTGGAGTATAAGATTAAACTTGTGATATTTGCATGTCCTTTTATCAAGAAGACAAATATACTTGTCCAGTGAACAGAGTGGATTTCAATCCATCAAATTTAATTAAGTCAATTCTATATTACTGAAATCATGTGTTAAATGCCAATATCACATAAAGTGTATAAATTTTTGAGTAAAAGAAATTTAAAAAATAAATAAATAATAAATAATAATAATAATAATAATAATAATAATAATAATAAAATGTTTTAATTTTCATAAGTGCAAATTGCTTTGTAGTATGGTAGTCTATGTATTTAAAATTTTTCCTGATCTATTTTAGTCATACAAACTGTCACACTTACAGATATCGGTAAGATTTATGTTTTTATTATTTTTTGAACGGTCCTATTTTTGTACAAAAAATAAAATAAAATAAAATAAAATGTTGGTCAGCTGTTATTTATGCTACTAATCATATTTTCGTTTTAATATGCAATTATTTTTATTTATTTATTTCCATTGGCAGATTACAAAGATAACTGTAGACAGAACAATAAATCAGTAAACAATAATAATAATAATAATAATAAACTAGAGCAATGAACAACAAAACAAAAGTCTATCTTCACTGTAGTAATAATATAATTGTAATAAAGTAAAAAATTAAATTCTGTTTTAAATAAAATACTTCTAACATTTAATTTCTAGTGACATGACTAAGAACTATTTAAATTATCAAAATTAATTATTAAAATCTTTATTATTTGCTGCCTTCCTCGTAGGAGTTATAAGGGTTAATTTCCTCGCAAGCAGAGAGAAAGTCGGTTGAAGTGTTAGCACTTTTACTCAGGCGTGATATTAACGAAAGAAAATAAATACTTCCTTATAAAAAATTAATTTTATTTCAAATATATTAAAAATGTAAATCTTTACCACCGACAGAATCTTAATTAGTCAAAATAAAAGCCTTTTTACATACTTTATATAATTAATATTTCAGTTTAACAGTGTCATAGATCTAAAATTTCAACATTTTTACTTCTCTTAGGTAATTTACTTAATTTTTTTTTTCTAAACTTATTATCTATCTATCTATATATTCATTCTTCAAATCTTTCGGTTTTGGGCAATGATAGTGATTCGCGTGATAACATATGTCACTGTCTCAGAAACAAGACACTTTTTACTGCCCTGTTGCTGCAATTGAGCAAAATAGGATCTAAATTAGGATTCAGTTACTGGTTTGTACAGGCTCCATATTAGACCAATTGTAGATCTTATGGGAGATGATGAAACTTTTTTATTTAATCAATTTTTGTAGATGCTCCTTTTAAGTTTTTGTGGTATAAATAAACGTGTTTTTGAGAAAAAAAAATTAAATACATATCACATGCATGTTTCAAAAATCTACTCTCCCGCCTTTTTTTTAACTTCTCATTTTTACTACCATTACCCTACTTACTTCCTTTTTTACTTCCATTACTTCCATTACCATCCATTACTTCCATTTTTACTTCCATTTCCTTAGTAGGTAATGGAAGTATTGTATTTGGTCCAAAAATTTGATTTCGAGATTTCACCTGATTTATACATTTTAAGATCCCCTGAATCCAAAAAAGTGGTTTTTGACAATCGGTCAGTGATGTATGTATATGTGTATGTGTTGAATCTTCTGACTATCATATCTCCGAAACTAATAAAGATAGAGCTACAAAACTTCAGACGTGAGACAGGTCTGGTGTATAGATGAATTTTCCAAATTTTGGTGAAAATTGAAAAACAAAGAAAAGGGGGACATCGGAAACCGGAAGTGGGACCGTAAGTACGTATCTCAAAAAACAGCTCTAACGATATTCTTCAAATTTGCTACATAAACACTCTATTAGATGTCTTTTCGAATGATATAGTTGATTAGTTCAGGAAAATTGATAGGCGTCCTGTATAAATAGCTCAATTTCAGGTCTCGCAAGCGGGTTCCTTTAAAAACGCCTGTACGGATTTTTTTCAAACTCTCCATACTAACTCAATTTTAAATATCCTTTTGTATGTAATTACTGTGTTCCGGTCAGTAATTGAGTTTTGGTAAAAGTTAATATCTCAAAAACGGCTCTAACGATTTTCTTGAAAATTGTTTTATAAATCCATTCCTTTCTCATGTATCACGTGGTTTTTAGAAGAAAATTAACAGTCATTCTGTTTAGGTAGGTCAGTTTTAGATCTTGGAAATTGGTGTTTCAAAAAATAACTCTACCATTTTTTTTTTTTTTTTTCTTATTTTTTACCTCGCTATGTGTAAGCTTCGTTTTGAATGTCTTTACATGTGTATAAAGTTTCTCTTACCGGAAAATGTTTAGGTTTCTACTTTTTTAGGTCACTTTTATATCTTCTGATTACATTGTCTTAAAAAAAATGCATATAATAAGTGTAATAGTGGGTAGTGGAAGTCGTGTGGTTGTTTCACACCAGATTTTTTATTTTTTAAATGTGATTTATCAAAATTATTTTCTTCAAATTTCTTGACTTTTGAAACTAAGAGATTATATTATTTCCTTTCGTTAATTTTATTTGAAATCAAGAGCACTAGTACTTTGTACAAACGGAATTACTTTTTAAAGTAAATATTGACGAAACAGTTATTGAAAAATTAAAGTACCAAGCTTCTTCCATTTTTTCTTCCACTCATAATGATTGATTTATATAACGTTTTTTTTTCGATGTTACGTCTATGACTAACTTCTAAGCAAGTAACAGAGTACGAAATTGTTAGATTTTCAACATTGTTTGATAAATGAGCTAATGATCATGCGGGCACAATGCAAACCTTGAGATTAAGTCGACAGAGGACGCACAAGTGTTCCCGTTTTTGTCTCTTGAATAATCTTTTGTTCGCACTGGGTGCTTTTTTACGGGTTCTTTTTTTTTTTTTTTTTTTTTTTTTTTTTTCCTGTGTTTGATAACTACGAGAATAAAAGAAAAAAAAATGGCAAGTAACAGACTGATAATTGGAAGCAAATTCCCTAATTCCTTTAGATCTTATGTGGGGGAGGGAGTTTTTTCACCTCACGGAAGAGTTATTTTTTAACAGATAGGCACACTGATGCTTTTTAAAGTTCAAGCAATCTACTAAAGGGTAATCAGCCATGATAAAATTATTTTTCTATGATTTTTTTTTTTGAAAGATTACACGATCTTTTACAAGTCTGCGTGTTGAAAAGGAAAATTCATTCCTAAGGGTTTTTTCCTCTTATTTTCAATGTCATCAATTTATAAAAATGATTTTTTTACGGACTTCTAAGTATGCCGACGCTTAAAATATAAAAATGTCTGTTGTTAAGTTCTATTCCTAAAATCTTTCTGAAAATTATTTATTTTATTAACGTGTTTTAAACAAAAATATCCTTATAACCAATTTGTGAGGTATATTGAAACTTTAAGGATAAGTTTGGTTCATTTTGTTTCGAAATTTTTAAGGATAAAATTAAGATACATCAAAACTACAATAGATGATGATAATAAAGGTTCACTAATCACCGCTGATTATTTTTATTTAAATTAGTTTGTGTAGCGATTTCAAGTACAGTCGGTAACAAAAGTGTCCGAACACTAGCAAAAATTCCTATATAAAAATAGTAAGCTTAATACAGTTTTGTTAAATAAATCCTTGTCGAATCATGTTCTTAGACTGACTAAGAACAGGATTCGACAAGGATTTATTTAACAAAACTTTATTAAGTGTACTTTTTTTATATAGGAATTTTTGATAGTGTTCGGTCACTTTTGTTACCGACTGTATATTGAGTTTAAAGGCAATTTATTTGTTTTACGTTGAGTTATTATACAATCATCTATAGAATATTTCTCTAATATGGACCAGTTACGATTAAATTTTGTCGAAACGATACGATAGTGATGTAAGTTGTTATCCGATTAGTCAACCCAGACACAAATCATAAATTTCGCTGCTAGAGACAAAGCGATTATAGCTCTTTGGTTAGAGATTTCGGCTACAGAAACTTAATCTAATGTACTTGAAATGCCTTGAAATGCACATTTTCTTAAAGAAATTCAAAAACTATTAATTTTTTGTGTTTAAACATATGCTCAAAATCTCATATTTAGAAATATATGTTGATATAATAATAATAATAATAATAATAAAACGGAAAAATTTTTGTGATTTTATTTATGAGATTTTTCTGAAAATCGTATTAGATATGTAGGTTCTATCACACAGATGTTCTGCGTCTAGTAACTGTCAACCAACCGGATTATTTCATACCACTGTTTATGATAGTATTTTTCTCTTTAAGAAATTACTGGCAATCCTATGATTAAATTAGAGTGAAAAAACTTTCCAGAAATAATGGTATAAAATAATTCGGATTGTTGGCTGATCTGTGTTCCATTTAATTAAAAATAAAAACGATGTCTCTTCTGCTTGAAATTATACTGATTAGAAATTTAAATTAATTAAACATGTCATCGAAATCGAAATACATTTATCACTGTAAAAAAATTCTGTAAAAATAATGCATTTTCTTAACTTAAATACAGCACAGCTTACTGTAAATTTTTACAGCTAGTTCTGTAAAAAAAAAAAAAAAGAAAAGAAAAAAAGAAAGAAAGAAAGAAAAAATTGGTTACTTTGCATTGAGCTGTAAATCTGTATCAAAATTTTCCGAGAAGCCTTTTGATGTATATCATATTATTTATCAACCAATCAGCACTGATGTTGAACTTATCTGTTTTCTTTACTAAAAAGCAGTGCGAGCCCACTGGCACAGTTAGCACAGTTAGCTGGTCTCTGAAACATAAGATTGTCAATTCGAATGCCAGGCAATTCAAGACCGTTCATTCTCCATGAAAGTATAAAAAATAAGTAAATTATGTGTGTAATGAATAAATAAATTACGTACAGCGTAGCTGCCAATATTTTAATTTATTCCAGAGTACTTTTAGCTCCGCCTTTATTTCGCACCACTATATTTATAGAAAAATTTTCTTCAATATATAACTTCGATAAAATAAGAAAAAGTTACTTTTAAAAAATAAGTGGTGCGAAATAGAGGCGAGGCTAAAATTACTCCGGGATAAATTAAAATATTGGCAGCTATTGTAGTGTTGTAGATTAGGCACTACACGCACGTGTAATCATTACAGTAAATGATTTTAAAGCATATTGTTAAAATTACAGCACATGTGCGTAAAAATCGTAACGAATTATTTTACAGAACTTTGTAAAAATACAGCACAGCGAGTAGGCAATACTTTTACCAGAAAACTGTGCTGTAATCTATCACAATTTTTTTTTTACAATATGCTTTTAAACGAACATTCATCGTGCGGTAGGAGAGACTGCGCACATAGGGGATCGGAGGGAAAGAGTAGAGTGAGCGAATTGAAATTTTAGGTGGTTGTATAACACCGATAGTGAAGTGCTGACTTGAATTTGCATGTTGATTACTTCAAGAGTTTAAGATAAAACGTGGTTATTTTGTCTGGTTCTCAAAAATAAATGCTTGAATTTTCCTAACCCTTCCTAAGAATTTCAATACAATGGTAGTAGTACAAAATATTTTTAAATTGAACAATTTTTCATAACCTACTGACCTAGACTAACGGTACAAGCACCACGATTTCCTCTAAAGGTGAGTATTTATTTAATAAAACACTGCGTAATCTCTCCAACCAAAATGGCAGAGTTTGCGCTTTTGCTGTTTAGGAGAGATTGCGCATTTAAAATTCTATACTACCAGACATTTCGCAGCTTATTGGTGATTAACAAGACAATGATGATGACTCTCACTGGACTAGTAACCATTCGAGACGCAGCACCACCTTTTTGGAGACTATCCACAGAATCTGGAATTGGACATTATTCAGGAGTGGCACAATCGACAAAATCACACCTCTGACGGGATTTACTTCTAAAATGCTGTTAGCTTATGATAAATTTATCGCAAAGGATTTAAATGTTATTGTATATCTATTTAGTTTTGCAGTTTCAAGTACGATGATCAAGTTTTGTGCAGCTGTCGGCTGTTTAAATAGAAGAGATAAAACTAAATGCAAGCAAAAAACATCAGCCTACTCAATCTTTTTGAAGCATGTAATCGTCTAAATTTCAATAAAATAAAATAAATAAAATAAGCGTAAATAGGGTTTTAAAGCGTAAAGGATTTTAAAGCGTAAAGGATTTTAAAACGTAAATGATTTTTTGGCGGAAGATTAGCCACATATCATTGCACGCACGGTGTAATTACTTTTTTTTTTGCTCGGAAATGCCTGTTCGAGACGGATACACCGTCCTGAACAGGTTCCTTTGCGGTAGGTGGTTGGACAATAACTTCACATGTACAATAATATGTGCAATGATTGTGGACAACGTGAGATTCGGTCAGCAAACAAGTAACCATCTTAGCTGAAAAGGTAATATGCAAATTTTAAGTTAAACGTGTTAACTAGTAACTTAATATTATTTTCTGGTCTTGTTCTTTATCTAATTTTGTTCTTTTTTCTGTTTCTTTAATATTTTTCTCTTTAAATAAATTTTTGTAGTTATTTTTAAATTTCTTTTATTTATCTGATTTTTTTAATTATTGAATTGAAATATCCACTCCCAATGCAAAAATATTTGTTTACAAATACCTCAACAATGTCGTTTAAGTGAATTATTATTATTGATAATGTAATTGTAATTATAATTAAGCGCAATATCTCCTACCCATGTGCGCAATCACTCCTACCCTATAAGGGAGAGATTGCACAAAACAGCACTCTTGGTTTTTTTAATTACTGTTGTTTTAAATTACAACAGAGCAACAAAATAGCAATGAAAATGCACAGAAGAAGGATCAATTCAAAGTTATGCACCAAAATTTTAGCAAAAAATTAATATTTTGATTTTTTATAGCCTTTTGTTGAATTGTGCGCAAACTCTCCTAGCTTTACCTTATATGTATCTCGTATGAATTCGTTAATGCTTTTCATTTTACAGGAACAAAATATTTGGATATAGTAAAATGAGTATATATATATATATATATATATATGTATATATATTAATCTAGTTATTAATTTTTATAATCTTTAGTACGATATAGTTTAGTTTTTAAATATTTATGTATTTTAATTTAGCCTTTTTTTTTTTTCTACGACAGTTAATTTGCAGTTTGTAACTATAATATTGTTTCTTGTTGTAATGTTATAATCTATTATTCGTAATGTTGTAATCCACGTTTTTTAAAATTTCTCGCTCCTTATTATTACTATTTAGATATTTCAAAGTACATTATCTTTAAATTTTAAATGTAACTTAACTAATTCCCCTATAAAATTAATGTTTAGTAATGTGTTTAGAATGGGACGTTTATTCATTAATTTCTGCCTGTGTTTCATGTCCCATATCGCATTCGTGGTAAGTTCTAAATTCAAAACATACTTTTGATAATGTACCCCGATTTCCTATTTACTTGCTGTTTTGCTATACTTCTAATAATGAAAAAGCTTGCGATAAATGGGATACTCTCGCATTAGAAGTTGGAGAAAGTAGCAGATACATAAGCTTCATGAATATTTGATCAATAATTAAATAGTAATAGGTACTATGCACGATAAATTTATGACTGTAAAAGTGAGAATGAACATGCGAAGCTTATGTTTATTAGAAAATAATTTAAGTTAAATTTGATTGTTTAAATTTATGCTCGTTTATAAAATCTAAATAGGGGATTGTTAATTTTGTTATACTGGAATCTTAAAACATATATATATATATTTTAAATTAACGTTTGTAAATAAGATTTCTGCGGACTGAATACGAGGTTATATAAATATATTGTTTGGTACATAATGAAACGTGGATGACAATTTAAAGCACATTAATACCTGTAGGTTCTTTTATATAAGAGTTTTATATTGTCTAACAGGAATTTACGGGGAAGTGAAAGCTTAAATACATCTCTGAAGGTTTGTAGATCTGCCTTCAGATCATGGTATATTTTTCATATCTTCTTCATATATGAAAAGTTGAATTGAATAATCAGTGATAGCAAAGTATTAGTTAATAAATGGTCATTCATAAGAATATATTTTGTTACGATTCTATAATAAAATGAATTAAACTTACACGTATATCATACGTATGTTACACGTTTTATATGTAAGTATTAATTGATATATAAGATCCATTCTTAACAAAATGTAACTTCTTTATATTATGAAAATAGACTTTTAGAATATTAATTCAGTCTTAAATCATAAAAACGTTTGGAAGTCTTATTTTGCATGAGTTTATCATTTTCTTTTTAAACTTTTTTTTTTTTTTTTTAATACAAATTGGAGGAGATTTTAGTTTATTTTATTCAGTCTTCGTTGCGCCTATACTCTCTAATGAAAACAGTTTACGTGGTCACATATAAAGTAATAATCATGATTTACAAAATGATATTTTCTTCAACAGTCTACATAAAAAAGTATGCATGACATTACCCGAGAAATGTGTAATGAAGCTTTCTGGAACACTAGTTATATACACTGAAAAATTTCCATATTAACGAATCATTAAATTAAAAAATACAAAGCTGTTTGCAAATCCAGTTTTTTAAGAAGACCCTATTTTAGCATTTGAACGAAAATCTATAGCTCCGAGAGCGATTCCTTGTACATAGTGTGCTAATTGCAATGTTAATTAGTCAATCATTTTAAGTGAGGGTATATATAGCTAAATTATTGGCTATTAAATAAATTACTGCTTACCCATTTTTTAAGATAAAGAAGGAAAAAATAGGGTGAAAGTTCAAAGTATGTATTTTAACTGGTTTGTGTGAAAATAAGTAAAATGGCTCATTTTTATGGCAGTAATTTAATCCTGTCATTCCCAAATATTTTAAGAAAGTTTTTAAAAATGTATTTGTAATGTATAATCTACTATTCAGTTCTTAATTTCGGCATACATTTTGTTATAAGATGTGAATAAATGTAGAGTAAAATTCTTGATAATATATATGAGGGTAATATCTCCTAATGTAAAGTTTTATATTGCATAAAATCTTTACCAAAACAATACTTTTTCATTTAGCATTTTTCATATAGCTTTAAAGACGTGGGACACAATTATATTGCACGCTACCCCTTTCGTTTCAAAGCAGCTCTCTTAAAAATTGGGGAAAATCCTTTTTCTTAACGATATTTCAGTAAGATAAATAATACATACGTCTTAAGAATGATCAAAACTTTTTGTGATACTAATATTTTATATTGGACTATTTATGGGATGAAGATAAATGATTGTTTTTTTGTTTTTTTTCATATATTATCTTTATTATTATTATTATTATTATGTAAGAATGATTACGATTGGAATAGTATTACAGAATCTCTTGAAAAAAAATTACCTTCAGCGATGCACTTTAAACTATTATTCTGTACCAAGTCAATTTTCGTAAAAGAAAAATTGCTCAAAACTCTAGCCTGTCAGTCCATGTTTTTACCTTTGTGACACCCATGACAAATCATTCAGCATAATTCACTGCATATAAGAATGTAATATCTGGAAATATAAAACAATTATATGAAAACATTATACAAAATTAATCTTATTATTCTATATGAAATATTTCAATGTATGATCAAATAAATCAAAAATTTCGTCGGTATTCTGAAATAAGATTAAATAAAGATATTCTTTTTACCCGGAAAAAATAACTGAATCTACATATGAGCTGATATAATTGACTTTTTCAATTTCTTCAGCCTAAAAGTAAGTCTCCAACTATGTTAAATTCTTCTTCTTTTTTTTTTTTTTTTTTTTTTTTCTAATTTCATGAAATATTTAAAATTACATATTTTTTAATTAGAAATAAAAGTTTAAATAAATTGATTATTTTTCTACAATGTTCAAAAAGGGATCTCTCTTTCTCGTTGTATTTCTTAAATTTCTCAGCATTTACTACATTTACTTATTCAAACTCATATTTCTAAGAAAATGGAAAATTTTACTATAGGTTTTACCTGTTCAAATACAAATATAATATAATATTTTAGCAAAATGCCTCAAGTTATTTAATGAATGTAACAACAACTTGAATGCAAAATATATTTAATCTAAAAACAATATCTTAGAGGAATTTCATGAAATTTTTACAATCTCCAAAGAATTATGGAACTACTTGTTTTCGCAATTTTTGAACTGCTGCCAAAATTTTTTCAATGAACTTTTATTCAGAGGAAATTAAGCTTATTAATTCATGGTATGTTATAGAAAAGATGAAGATGTAAATTATGTTAAATGAAAAATATTTTGTTTTAAAATTTAAATCTTTTTAGTATATTATACATTGTTTAGAGGAAATTCTAGCAAACTTAGGTAATTAATGTAGTTTATAAAATTTTACTGTGTTTATGAAGTTATTTTACGAAAACAAAATTGTGATATCTATAAAATATCAACTTAAAATGCCTATATAATCTGTAAAATAAGAACATTTGATTGTATTACGTTTACAGTTTAAAAAGTAATACATATTTTTTGTCAGTATACTTGTATTATCAGTTATCCATATATGGTACATAAAATACGGATTCGGAGACAAAATATCAAACTGAGAATTGTGCTAAAACTATATATTTTGAGTTCGAAATCAGATATTTATTTGTTTATTATTATTATTATTATTATTATTATTATTATTATTATTTGGCTATTAAATTGCATAATTTAATAGCCAAAAGTATTGAGCTACTTATATGAAAACTCCAAACCAATAACAAATATTGCGTAAATTAAAAAAAAAAAATAAATAAATAAAATCGTGATAGAATGAACTCATATTCAGTTCCATATTTATTTTAAGTCAATCAATGGTAATATAACTTTCACTGATTGTAAATAAATATTGATAAAAACCCCTTATCATTTTTCTAATCTTGGAGATGAACTGAAATTCGGTTCATTCTATTGCGTACAACTTCTTGAATTTACATGATATTTGTTCGAGATTGCCACAATTTTCTCGAAAGCTTGCGTAAATATGATCTAGGACCACATAAAAAGTATCCCTGCGGAGGGCAAGGACACTCCCATGGTTAATCGGCTTTAAACACAAACACCACCACCTTCTTTTATTTATTTATTTATTTATTTTATTTATTTATTTATTTATTTATTTTTATTTAATAATTTTCTTTTAAAGGAAACGAAAAGGTTGATTTATAATGTCTAAGTAATGATTTGCAGGAATTTGAAATATCTCAATTTTTGTATATTTAATAAGCCAAGAAAACTTTATTACATCTGTAATTATGAATTTGAAATTTATAATGTATAACTCTTGAGTTGGTGCAATGTTTTTTGTTTTGTTTTTTTCTTCTTTTTACATACATTTGACTTTTTACAAATTTTACCAGTACCCAGTTATGATTTTGTATGTCACTTGCAAGAATACTTTTTTTCATGTTAAAATATTACCTTTCCTAACAAATAACATTTTGTTTTCTCTTTGAAAAAATATTACATACCTAGAATTTAAAATAGTGTCTACCCTTAAAATATTAATGTGTTACGACTATATTAATAATGTAAAAAATATTTTGATTTATAAATGGTAATTGGATGGAATCGAAAATGTTGGGAAGTAAACTTAAAATATGCTTACAACTTTAATCTTTATAAAATTCTTTACACCTATTAATGTGATTCAGAAAAAAAATTGTTTTACTTGTAAATAGGTATGTGACTTTCTATTCAATAACGTATCTAAAAAAAATATTCTCTTTTTAATTAGTTTTAAATGTCAATAACTTGGAACTAGAGGGTGCATCGAATTATTCGTTATATACAATTAGCTATCAAGACTATTTAGCTAAAGAATTTATTTATTTATTTATTTATTTTTTTATTTATTTATTATTTATTTTTTTTTTTTTTGTGATCGTTGACTAATATGGCTTTTGGCTAACATTTTTTATTTTCTACTTTTCTTATAGGAATTAAATGTTACCTATTAAATATATATATATATTTTTTTTTTTCATTGATGTTCATGCTTTTACTCACGTTGTAAATATTTTTTATATTCAAAGAAACATTTTCATAAATTCTCATTTTGTTGTATTTCCAGGTTTCCATCTGCATTTACAGTTACTGTTATAGCATGATCAGGATTTCATGCATTCCTGAAGTTCTGATCTAATTTAAAAGGTAAGCCTTGTTATTTGACTATTTTTGAAAAGAAAAAAAATCCCGAGTAACAATTATGTATGAATCTGTTAATGAGTATTAAACAATACTTTCTTTCTTACAGAATATTGTATTAAGTTCACATGAATTCAGAATTCAACGTATATTTTCTGATTTTTTTTTATAATAAAAGTAGTATTAATAAATAGTATATTTATTTACAAAATTGTATTTGTTTCAAATTTAGAACAAAACTCAATAATTTTAATTATTAATTATAGGGGAGAATTGAAAGCATGTAAGTGTTAGTAATAACTACAGAGTGTTAACTGTAAGAAATCTTTCCTGTTTAAAAAATAAATAAATGACTAAAATTCTACAATTGTAGTAGTGAGCCTAAATAAATAAATATTTACTAAAATCGTCAATTTCCAGGAGTTTAAAGGAACATGTTATTTTTCTCGGTTTCAAATTTTAAACACTGTTTGACTCTTTCTGCAAAACAATGTGTACAGTTGAATTAAACACCAATGAGATTTCTTAAAAAGATAAATATTGATGTAAGAGTGTTAAAATAAAAAATTATTATTATTATGATATAAATAGTTTCTAACTGTAGGAAAGACTACAAAAGTTTGCCTACTATAAGTTTTTCGTTGCTTTTGTTGGCGCTGTAAATTACTTAGGGTTGATTAATAAAAATGCTTTTGAAATCTTATTATTTTAATACTATGACACTATCGGGACACTTTTAATGCATTTGAAAATCCTAGTTAAATTATCTTCGCATTAAAATCTATTTTAAAAATGTAATACTTAAAAAAAAAAAAAAAAAAAAAAAAGTGGAATGATCTCTTTTAAAAATGTTTGAATAGTGATCATTACATAATAGCTTAAAAATATTTTTATTCAAATGGCTTAAAAATAAATATTGTATTACAAACTTAAAAAACGGTAACTAATGCTTCTCGAAAATTTGACCTCATTTATGTCATGATTTCTACTCTGACGATGACTTGTTTGTGTGTCTTCTTTATTCGTATTATAACCGGAAATCATTGAAAAAGACCACTGAAAAATAAAGTGCCTTTGTATTTACTCACTCGTACAGCTTTTCAGTATCTAGGTGATTAAAGAAAAACGACTGAGTAATGCGATTCATTATCTATTTAAAATCCTTTTATTTTAAGTTAGTCATATCAAATTCGCAAATTGACAAAAAAAAAAAAAAAAAAGAAAGAAAGGAAAAGAGAAAAAAATCTTTCGTTTTGTAAGTCACAAAAAAAGTGGCCGTAAGTTTACATTTTAGTAATGACATCATACCATTCATCGGATATTTTAACTGTCGTTATGAAGCAATATTGTCCTCATTTTTGTTTTTATTTACGTTTGAGTTTCCTTTGTTTAATTTTATCGTCATTGTATTGACTTACCTTTAAATGTAGTTCTGACAAAATATAGTTTTAGATGATTGTTTTACACTTTATTCTGTATAACACTGCATGCTTAAGACCGCACGCGCGCATGCGTTCGCGTGTGGAACATATTGCTTTTAAATTCTTTGTTGAAATTTCGAACTGCTTGTGATTTGCAAGTATGAAATACATTATCTATTACTGATTTTTATTGGACCCACTCGAAATAAATAAAATTTGTTATTTATTTACTTTTATAGTTTTTTTTTTTTTTTTTTTTTTTTTAATGCTCAGAGATCACAAACAGCCGCTGGTGAACTTACATTGCCAACCAACCAGGCCTAGGCTGTTTAAAATGGCAGTGTCACTATATCTATCCATAGTGATACTCACCTAAAAAAAAACACTAAATGCTGCTCTGAATTTTCTTATATTTTAGCAACATTTACTCATGTGGATTTTTTGAAGTTGGCAATGTTCGATATCATCATGCCATGTACTGCTAGATATGCAGGAAGAGTGGGGAGAGAGAGAATTTTTTAGCTTTCTCTTGAAGGATTTATTCGGAGTAATAAGTTACAACAGGGAATACACGCAGTGATCGTCACTCTAATTCTTTCGAACAAAAATGCATAAAATATATAAAAGGGCTAATCGATTAGAATTTCGGCTTTTATATAGTTTAAAATATCAAAAACTCTAGTATGGTTGATATCGGAATTCGTAATTTATTATTATTATTATTATTATTATTACTAATTTAGTTTAGTTATTAGTATAAACATTTTCATTTACAGGATCTAGTAGTCAAAGAGAAAGTTCTTACGCTCATTTGACTTCTTCTCGGAAAATTTAGACATTATTATTTATTTATTTATTTTGTATGTACTGGGAGTTCACATCGTTATTTCTTAATATAAATATGTGAATCTGTGCCAAGGAAACATTCACACACTCGTTTAATAAAATAATTTTGTTTTTGTTCAATAAATATATGAAACGTTTACAAAAAGCAACCCTCAATATTTCCTTGCAACGATAATAAAGACAAAGTTAGCTATTTTCTAATAATCCAATTTAGATATTATATAACGCTAGACATTAGTACCGTTTGAAATAACATATGTTTTTCTGTATAGAGAAAAGGGATTGCACACAATTCTCGGAATAGATAAAAAAAATAATAAATAAATAAAATACATTCTCTTTTTAACAAGTCCAAAGTCTCTATTATTATAGTCTAAAGATAATAATCAGTTTATTCTTGTAAAAAAGTAAATCAAAGTTTGCTTGATTAATTTGTTATGAAGCTTTTAAATTTCTCTCCTCTCTCCTGTCTTCTTAATTTACATACGGGGAAATTTTATTATTATGTTTTTTAAACTTCCATTTATGCGGTTTTGAATATATAGGCGTTAATATAGGTCTAATTAACAATTAAAATTAAGTGACTCTTGAAATATATCTTTCATGTTCACATATTTAACGAGATTAACATGTTTAAATCTTTCTTTTTTAAATCGCAACATTAACTGGAAAATGTCTCTATTGTTTTATCAATTTAAATTCTGTAAAATATTTCGAAAATATATTTTGAGCATTGATGGCGGGATTGTGTATTATACCAAAACATTTACAATTTTCATTTGATATATGTTGGTTCATTGTTGTTCAAATAACAAAGAGTATTCCAATAACAACAAGAATTGTGTTTCAAAAAAGTTTTTAAAATACATTCTCTAACTTGTAACAAATTAGCATATAGAATTCTATAAACAAGAACTGATATTTATTAATAGTTGAAAATGTACTTTCAATTTTCTTTCAATTTTCATCAATTTATCTTTAGATTTAGCATTGGACTTATCAGGGAATGTATCTTGAATGCAAAAATTAATTACTTAGAACTTGGATTTCGAAAAAAATTACCTGCGTGTGCAGAAATAAAAAAATTCTTAAATCTGAATCAAATCTTTACATTTATAGTCAAAATATTAATAATTGAAGTTTCATAACTCTGTAATCAATGTTAAAATTATTTTTATAGGTAAAGTAGTAGTTAGTGAAAGTTTATTAGTTGAGTTTATTAGTTTATTAATATAGTGTAATTTTATAAGTTGAGCTATTAATAAAATAACGGTTATTTTAGGGGTAGCCCATTTCGAAATAGGTTGATTTGGTAAGCTGTGTAACGAAATTTTCTCAGACACATACTGCAATGAAAATTACTGAGACAAAATATTTCAGTTTATCCAAAAACATTTATTTAAAATTTTACATAATCTCATCTAATGATTGAAATGTCCACCCTTAGCTTCTAGCATGCTGTTACTCTTACGCTTAAATAATTGAACGCATTTTTTGAGACATGTGACAGAATAATTAATGCAAGTGTTTTAAAATCTTGCCGTTAATTTTCCAATTGTTTTTGAAATTGGTTCTTTGGTAACAAAATTATTTAGGGTAGACCACAAGTTTTCAAGCACGTTCAAATCGGGTGAATTACTTGGCAATTTTGACTCCTTAATAACATCAATTTCGTTTGTTTTGATTCTTTCCATTATGAGGTGCAGCACCATCTTGTTGGAGAACTGTTTGTTCCTTCGTGGAACCAAGATTCCATTGTGCAGAGAATCTAAATAAACAGTTAAAATTTGATTTCTGTAATACTGAATATTAACAGTTTGCCTTTCACTAATAATATATAATCTTGTTCCACCTCTTGCACAAATACCGTCAAACACTGTAACTCTGGCAGTGAATTTTGGAACATATGTTGGGGATACTTCACCTCTCTTTTCAGTTTGACTTTTTGTATTTATTTCCAGCCATGTCAGTGAAAAAGATGAGGGATCTTTTCTCTTCTCTTCTTGGCCCAGAAGTCTAATAATTAACCAAATCTAAACTGTTATATTTTTTGCTGATAATAATGGGCGAATTGGACGTTTAAAAAATATTTTTACACCAGTTAGTGGATTTAATCTATCTGTTGATTGGAGTATCTCATTTTCTTGCCTATTTTTTTAATCAATTTAGCACTATTTAATAAATTCCCTGATTTTCGAAGAGATTCATTAACAATTCTGTACATATTCTTCTTAAGTTCCCTTTTATCAGCTGGCGTTAACTTTGTTGTCATTCTTGGCCTTTTTTACTTTCTTCTATCTTCAATAGAAGAAAGTATTGGATTCGTAAAAATTTTCGATTTCGGGTTTTTGATGGATTTACACGTTTTGAGAGCTGTAGAACACGATTTTACCATTTTTAGAAAATGTCTGTCTGTCTGTCTGTGTGTGTGTGTGACAAAATTTTGTGGCAACTGTATCTCTGGAACTACTGCACAGAATTTCATACAAATTGGTATGTAGTTGCACCTTGACATAAATTAGTGCCTATCAACTTTTGGTAAAAATCGTCTTACAGGTTGCGTTGCCATCCCGGTTTTTCTAAATTTTTAACAGGGTGATATAGGGCAAAAATTTTCAAGATGGGTATCTTTCGAAAGGTCTCGTCAGTACCTTTAAAACGAATGGTTGAACTATAAATCTGTGATAATTTAAAACAAAGTTATCGATTTTTTTTTTACTTTTTACGAAAAAAAACTTAGAAAAAAAAAAAAAAAATTCTCCCCTTAATTTTATCAAACTCCCACGGTTTCCGTGTTCTGACAAACTTAAACTAATTTTTGCTTTTTTCCCCTAATTTTGTCAAAGTCCTACGGTTTCCGTGTCTTGACAAACTTTAACATATTTTTGCATTTTCCCCCTAATTTTGTCAAAGTCCCACGGTTTCCGTGTTTTGACAAACTTTGACAAAATTTTGGGTAAAATGTGAAAATTATTCTAAGTTTGTCAAAACACGGAAACTGTGGGACTTTGACAAAATTGGGGGAAAAATGCAAAAATTTGTTTAAGTTTGTCAGAACACGGAAACCGTGGGAGTTTGATAGAATTAAGGGGAGAGAAAAAAAAAAAAAAAAAGTGGGACTTTGACAAAATTTTGGGTAAAATGTGAAAATTTGATGAAGTCCCACTTCTTTTTTTTTTTTTTTTCCCTCTCCCCTTAATTCTATACTTTTTTTTTTTTTTTTTTTTTTTGTTACTGAGTGAATTTGTATAGGAAAAGATAGAAGAAAGTCTCGTGGTGGCCACAACATACTAGTTTATTATTAAAATTTGTTTTATTTTTCATTTAAGAACTGTGATTTTTGTCAACATCCAATATTCTTGAAATGTCATAAACGGAATGACTTGCTTCCGAAAGCATAGATGACAACATTTTAATTTATTCCGGAGCATTTTTAGTTGCGCTTTTATTTCGCAACACTTTATCTATAGACTAATTTTCTCTAATACATAATTACGATAAAATAAGAAAACTCTTTAAAAATAAGTTATATGGATTAAAGGCGGGATTATAAACGATCCAGAATAAATTAAAATGTTGGCAACACTGTCGAATTCTAACAATTGTCTAAGTGCTTGAATTTGAGATATTTTAAATTATTTGAATGAACGAATTTTAAGAGACATACTTTAGGATATCTGAAAAATTAATAATTCTGATTAGATGCAAATAAATAATACATGCTTGTGAATTGCAAGTGTATTAGGAACTTTCGTTACATGATTTATATTTATAATAATAAAATTTATGAACTTTCATAAAAATTCTCCAAAATTCTTTGAATATTTTTTGGGTATTTTTAATAGTACACATTTAGGTTAAATATTAATCGTTCATGTACACATTTTCCTTTCTATTTAGACTCTGAAAGTGTTCAAATTACTTATAAAATTTTGGTTCATAAAGTGCTTTTTTATTTTATTTATTTATTTATTTTATTTTTACTTTTATACATATACTTTGTAATTTAACAAAAACATTTTTGTACCTATTTTCTCACCTAGGGTAATTTCCATTGTATATAAATTTCAGGATCTTTTGCCAATACAGAGAATATAAAATTGACAAAAATTACTGTTTTTAAAATAGTATAAATAATAAATAGTTTATTATACACTCCTGCTCAAAAGTTGCACACCAGTTTTTTTCAAATTTAAAAACATATCTCTCGATGAAATGTTTTTAAACATTGGGTGTTTAAAGAACTGAGTCTTCCTCATGTTTTTCAGTGAAGAATAGTTTAAGACAACATTTAGGGTGCCGGTAACAAATTGAGAAAAATCAATAAGGTTTGTGATCACCCTGTATCGTTATTTGAACGAAATGAACTGTAACTTTAGGATATGTTTATATAGACCCAGCTCAATTTGTGGATGAATTTGTTTGACGATAGTATATTAAATAACAGAGATATAAGCTTTTATTTAAAAATTCAAAAAGTAAATAAATAAATAAAATAAATAAATAAATAATAATAATAATAATATAATATAAATAAATAAATAAATAAAAATAAAAATGTTTTTTATTTATAATATACAGTGTTTTTAACGAAAATTATTCCCACATTCAAATAAGTCGGAAAAACACTTATAAAACAATATAATGCAATCGGAATACGAATATCACATTAAATATGAACATCTTTATGAAAAAAGTTTTCACTGCGCATGTGCGAAAGATAAAAAAAAAATATATTCCATAGGTTGAAAAAAGTTTCGCAATATATCTAGTTTTCAATCTATGTAATATTTTTTTTTATATATATATTTCGCACATGCGCAGTGAAAACATTTTTCACAAAAAGGCTCATATTTCATGATATATTTAAGATATTTGTAATTCGATTGCAGTATATTGTTTTAAAAGTGTTTTTCCAACTTATCTGAAAGTGGGAATAATTTTCGTTAAAAACTCTGTATATTACAAATAAAAAACATGTTGATTTTTTTTTTTTTTTTTTTGAGTTTTAAAATAAATGCTTATGTCTCCGTTATTTAATACGTCCTTATTTAATACTCCGTTATTTAATACTCCGTTATTTAATCGTCACACAAATTCATCCACAAATTGAACTGGGTCTATGTTAACATATCCTAAAGTTACAGTTCATTTCGTTCACTTAACGATACAGGGTGATCAAAAACATTATTGATTTTACTCAATTTGTTACCAGCCCCCTAAATGTTGTCTTAAACCAATCTCCACTGGAAAACATGAGGAAGACCCAGTTTTTTAAATACCTAATGTTTGAAAACATTTCATCGACAGAGAAGTTTTTAAATGGAAAAAAACTGATCATTTGCAAATCTTGCTAAACTTTTGAGCAGGAATGTATGTATAGTTTATATTGCCGCAAAATCAGCGTTCTTTACAGCCGCCGTGGCGTGGAGGTATGTCTTTGGACTGTCACCCAGACAGCCTCGGTTCGATTCCATCCGGGGACAAGTAAATTTAAAGACTCTAAAAAATTATTTCTAAATTCTTATACTTTTCTTTGCATATTTAATTTCCTATTCTAGCAGTTTCTAGAATATTCTAATTTATGTTAATCTTGTATTCTGGAATATTCGAATATTGTACATAAGCGACTTGATCCTCAGTTTGAGTATGTTCTCAGCCGAATGTAGCTGTGTTACAAGTTTGTTCTGCTAATAAACTACGTTTGTTACTTCACTTTGACTCTTCACGACATCTATGTGACATTTTGGTGGAGGCGCCGGGTAAATAAACCTTACAAACGTGGATAACAGCGACAATCTTCGCAGAAGTCTCCGTTTAAGAGGACAATCTCCCGAGTACGAACTTTATTTTCCAGACAGCAAAAAGAAGAAAACGAAAATGCCAGAAACCATAGTGCCAGAAGAGACCAAGCCTGTCGTGTTGACTCCTACCTGCCAGCAACAAAGGAGCCCATCGACCTTCCGATGAGTGCCTGGAGAAGACCCTCTGAAATGGCTTAAAAAATACGATCGAGTAGCTAAATTCAACAAATGGGCTGACATGATGTGCTTAGCCAATGTTTATTTCTTCCTTGACGGTACGACAAAGCAGTGGTATGTAAACAATGAAGATACTCTGAATTCCTGGGAGGTGTTCAAGAAGGAATTAAGCTGACTTTTCGGCGACCGACAAAAGTATACCAGGAAGGCGGAAGAACAATTGAAGTACAGAGCACAGCGGTCAGGAGAGAGTACACAGTCCTATATACAGAGTGTCTTAGGTCTGTGCCAGGAAATTAATTCTTCAATGTCCGAAGACGAAAAAGTGTCTCACCTAATGAAAGGCATTGCGGAGGACATTTATCAGACCCTGCTGACGAAAGAGGTCAGCACCACAACTGATTTCATTGAATGATGCAACTACATCTCGGACATGAAGCAGAAGAGGGTTGGACGACAAAAATTTGAGAAGCTTCCGAACGTCGTACCAGTGGCAGCCATGGAGGAGGAACCAGATTTGGTATCTCTTGTCCGCCAGATCATGCAGGAGGAAATCCATAGACTGGTCAACCAGACGAAAGAAACTTCAGAGCCATGCTCGCAATTCCTAGAAGAAATGGTTCAAGACGAAGTTCAAAGTGCTCTAGCCCCCGTTTCACCAACACCAACCAAAACTCCACGACGACCAGCATATGCCAATGTAACCAGGGAATCCAGAGTTCCTGTCCAGAGATCACCCACGCAGCCGAGAAAAACTGACCTCTGGAGAACAGCTGACAACAGACCAGTCTTCTTGCACTGTGGACGTCCTGGACATATTGTGCGTTATTGCCGAGAGAGAAAACCTATTTTCGACATCTATCGATGCTGCCGACAGAACCCCGACGAAATTGACGCAGAATAAGAACTTCGCCGACCAAGCTTCTCTCGCCGTTCAACTCCTAGTCGAACTAGAGGCCGATCTCCAACACGCCGTTTCTGATCACCGTCGCCATATCGTCGATTAAGTCGATCTCCAAGCCGCAATAATGAGGAAAACTAAACGGAGCGACCTTCCAAGAAGGTGAGGCCGCATGTAATCAAAATCCTCCGTCGGCCGCAAAGATGACTGGTAACCAATTAGACGTAATCGTGAATAAAAAGACGATATGGTGACCAGATTAGAGTACCTTTATAAATTATAAGCGTTAATAATTATTACAATTCTCTAATTAGGAATATAATTTTATATTATTTGTAAATGGGGCCTAAAATGCTAATAATTATGATGAATAATTTTCCTGTAAAAATTTTTAAATCTTAGAAAAACGGGTTACAAAAACGCACTGTCCTCAGAAAATGAGGACATCTGGTCAACATTCGGTACGAGCCTTAGAGGATTCTGGAGCCTCATTTTCTGTCGTCTGTGATAAGTATCGTCGATCTCTAAAGAAGGTTCTGTTTTCTGAAGCTAAGAACGTTACGCTCAAAGTCGCCGATGGAAATTTTGTACGGCCGATGGGAAAATGTGTTTTACGTATTCACATAAATAACAGAGAGCTGCCATTTGAATTCATTGTTTTGCCGCATTGTAGTCATGACATAATCCTTGGATGGGACTTTTTAGAAGCTTCCAAAGCCGTGATAGACTGTGGACAGAGTGAACTATTTTTAAAAGACGTTTGCCAAGACCTCGCAGCGATGGACGCTTGGAAGTTGTACGTCACAAGAGACTACACTCTCAAGCCCCAATCTTTAACTAAAATAGTAGTTTCAGGATGCCAAGTACGAAGAGACATATATGTAGTCATAGATGGCAATAAACATCCGCTCTTCGAGCGGAATTTCGCTATACCATCCATGCTATCCTTATACCATAACGGGCAAAGTGAAATCTGGGACGCCAACCTCCAGTCCAGGAACCAAGTCATTCCTAAAACAATCCCAAAGACAGCCAGGCAAGCAGGGGCTGTCCAAAGGTTTCGATGATAAGTCATTCCTAAAAGAATGTGCTTAGGCCTAGCCGAACCCCTGAATGAAGGACATTTATGTGCGATTGCTGACACGACGGATGGCCTGAATACACGAGACACGTCAAACTCCCCGATGGACTGCTCCCGGATGATGTCTCCCGAGTTGAGCAACGAACAAAGAACCAAGCTAGCCGAACTGCTTCGACAGTTTTCTGGAATTTTCGAGAAGACTGACAAGTCGACAGCCTCACGGGCGAATGTGAAACACAGAAATTTATACAGATGCCAGTAGGTATGATATTGGGGCAGTCCTCGTTCAAATTCAGAACAATGCCGAAAAAGTTATAGCTTACGCCTCAAGAACCTTGACAAAAGACGAAAAGAATTATTCCACCACAGAACGGGAACGCCTTGCCATTGTATGGGCTATCAACAAATTCCGGTCGTATCTATTCGGAAAACATTTTACTGTTGTAACAGATCATCATTCACTATGCTGGCTTATGAGTCTAAAGGATCCTTCGGGAAGACTGGCAAGATGGGCCCTTCGGCAAGTTCACAATACCTACGCAGTTCGTCCAAAGGGATGGAATTCGTCCCGCTGATTGGACGAGAGGATATAGCACAACAGCAAATCAACGATCAGGCTTCGATTTTCTTTCGATCGATGTTTTGTATTTTTATGGTAAATTTTATTAATGAAAGTATTTACAAATGTTTTTCGATGATATACTATACATTTTTAATATTATAGACCATTTTCATAAAGAGATTAAAATCTTTTACTGCCTATTTGTTTGTATTTATAAAGTGACATTATTCATTTTTTTTACCCCACTTTAAAAAGTAGAGATTTTTCAAAAACCGAATTTGCATGAATAAATAATAAGATTCAAATATGTAAAAATGTATTATTTTAATTTACTATTTGTTTTTTCATCTGTAAAACTCACGATTTATACTATTTTCTAAATGAAATCATATGCAATAATCAAAAATTTCTGATCACTAAGTTCATGTTTGTTTCCATCTACTTGACGCTTTTGTTAATGATAAATGTAAAAGAGAATTTTTTGAAGTAGCGATATTTTTTAAATTAAGTAAAGGACAAACTATGAGAAAACGATGAAAGGGGGGGGGGGAATTAAAGAATTGTACAATAAAATCTCATCGTTTTTAAATCGATCTGAAAGTCATAAGAAAGTAGACTGCTAGAATTTAATTATTGCAAATTGTAGATATTACAGTCATAAGACAGGGGTTCAAAATTTGAGGATAAGTTGAAATTGCAAATTCTTCAAATATTGATGTATATTCATTTACACGGCATTAGACGCTCTTCTTTCCTTTTTTGTTTTTTTTTTCAATTTCTATTAAAATGCAGATATATTATATCATCGTAAAACATTTGTAAATACTTTCATTAATAAAATTTACCATAAAAATACAAAACATCGATCGAAAGAAAATAGAAAAGTATTATCCCGAAGCCTAATCGTTGATTTGCTGTTGTGCTATATCCTCTCGTCCAATCAGCGGGACGAATTCCATCCCTTTGGACGAACTGCGTAGGTATTGTGAACTTGAGGCCCTTCGACTTCAAGAACATGATTTCTCAATTATATATAAAACCGATAAGAAGCACAGGGACGCTGACACACTCTCGAGAAATCCAGTGGACGAAGAAACTGAGACGCCAGACAAATTTCTAGCTGTGACTACGAGTATGAACCTTGCGATTGAACAGAAGAAAGACCCAGATCTCGCAAAGATTATTCTTTCGAATAACCGCTCCAACGCGGATAAAAGAGATTTTGAATTAATTGACGGAGCACTATGCAGAAAGAATTTTGACCCTGATGGAAAAACGTGGCTGCCAGTCATTCCCAAACATCTACAAGTGGACATACTGAGACATTTCCACGGCGCTCCCACCGCAGGATATCTTGCTTTTGCGAAAAATTATGACAGAATCCGCAAAAAGTTTTACTGGCCTGGGATGTACAGAAATGTCGTTCGATATGTGATGCACTGTCGAGAATGCCGGAGGAGAAAATCCGTTCCTCAACGACCTCCTGGACGCTTAGTTTTCATTCCTCCAGCTATAGCACCTTCCCATCACATTGTGGTCGACCTTCTAGGAAGATTTCCGAAATCTACTCGTGGGAACAAATGGATCATAGTCTGCATGGATTACTTAACGAGATATGCAGCAACGAAAGCCTTACCGACCGCTGAAGCCGAAGAAGTAGCGAAGTTCTTGCTAGAAAAAATTCTTCACCCCGAGTAATTATCACAGATCGTGGTGCTGTCTTCTAGTCCAAACTTGTTTCCGCTCTCGTCGAATTGTGTATTATCGATCATCGTATGACGACAGCATATCACTCTCAAACAAATGGACTGACGGAGCGGTTTAATAAAACTTTGGCCGACATGTTGTCCATGTACGTGAATACAGAACAGAAGAATTGGGACGAAATTCTACCATTTATAACCTTTTCTTACAACATCGCCAAATAGGAGACGACGAGTTTTACGCCTTTTCATTTACTTCACGGACGTGAGGCTTAAACGACGCTGGACACAATGTTACCATTTTGCCCTGATGATGTCGACGACGATCACATCGCCAAGATGATTGCCAGAGCTGAAGAATCAAGGCAGTTAGCTCGAGTGCAAACTCTGAAAGCCCAAGATAAAGACCGTCGACGTTACAACTCCAGACACCGAGTGGTTTCTTATGCCCCTGGAAATCTCGTATGGGTGTATACTCCAATCCGGAAAGTCGGCCTCTCCGAAAAGCTTTTAAGAAGGTATTTTGGACCATATCAGGTTTTACGTCGTTTATCAGACGTCACCTATGAGGTGTAAGATTTTGATACTGCCTCGCGAAGAAGAAAACCAAGAGACGTTGTCCATGTATTACGTATGAAACCCTACCATGATCCGGACAAGCAGATTGAGAATGAAGATACACAAAATCAGGATAATGTTGTTCCTTCTAAAACGAACGGTACTTAAAGGGGACCCATGACGCGTTCGAGGACTAGAGCTTTACCCCGAAGTCCTAAAACAGCGAGACGCTGTTCTTTGAAAGAAGGGTACTGCCACAAAGTCAACTTTCTTTACAGCCGCCGTGGCGTGGAGGTATGTCTTTGGACTGTCACCCAGACGGCCTCGGTTCGATTCCATCCGGGGGCAAGTAAATTTAATGACTCTAAAAAATTATTTCTAAATTCTTATAATTATCTTTGCATATTTAATTTCCTATTCTAGCAGTTTCTAGAATATTCTAATTTATGTTAATCTTGTATTCTGGAATATTCGAATATTGTATATAAGAGACTTGTTCCTCAGTTTGAGTATGTTCTCAGCCGAGTGTAGCTGTGTTACAAGTTTGTTCTGCTAATAAACTACGTTTGTTACTTCACTTCGAGTGTTCACTTTCACTCTTAACGACAATTACAATAAAAATTACAATAAAAATATTTTTTGAAGCAGTTTTTATGTTAATCTCATGTTTTTGATGTAGCATCAGCTTTATAAGATGGTTTTGAGATGCATTTAAAATGTAAAAAAAAATTCCATGCAAAAGTTTTTGATTCTTCAATTTATTTTTGTTTGACTCATTTTTAAACTTTTTTTGATTTTTGCTAAATTATGTGAAGTGTATGAACATAGAAAAAACACTTGTTGTTATAAAAATATTTTTACTTAAACAAAATCCTTATTTTTTCCCCCTTAAATTGTTTTGAATGATACATTCGGGGATTATTTCTATGCGTTAACACACATAAACATCAGTACAATAATTTTTAAAAATTTTGCTTCTTTTTTAATTTTTTTTTAATTGAAAATTCCTTTTTTTTACTTTCTTTTATATTCACAAGAAAAAAGTTTTTTGATTCGTAAAAATTTTTGACATTAGATTTTTGAAAGTTTTATTCAGTGTGTCACTACATATTTTACAAATCAATTTTATTTTGACTATAGATACGATAATGACACTAAATCATTCAAAAAATTATTAAATATATACTATACATATACAATATATGCACTTATAAAGTATTTACTATGTCTTTATATAAAGTATTTACTATGTGTTTAGTTGCCAATCCGTGGTCTTTTTTAAAAATATGTTGTCTGTATACCAAACTGCGTTTCTGAATAACAAACATTTTACTGTTGTTATAGAAAAGTTTTTTAATGGTAGTTGTAACTCTAGTAATATCAGCTATTCCTTCGAGTGACGGACTCGACCCAAACCGAAAACCTCTACTTGGGAACAAACCACCTCTCTTCCCTCCCCCGAAAAAAAGAAAGAATGAATGAAATTTGCTCATCCGGAATCAGGCACATTTCAGTTGGAACGAACTGAAAGGAAATAATATATATTAATACAATTATTGTAAAAAAGTTCACAATCAGTTTTACTTATTATGAAGAAAAACAAATACGCATTTCCCCATTCCCCATTTAATAGTTTTTCGTCTGAAATTATATTTTTTAAATTCTTTCTAAAAAATGGAATATAACCGAAGACAACAAGAAAAGTGAAATCTGAAACCAAAAGAAACTAAACAAAGATCACAGCACAGCAAATAATCAAATCAATCTGACCAGATGTTAAATTCTAATATCGTGTTCATAAGACCATTTTACAAAGTTACGAATTCTGTGGGGAACTACTTGAAATTTTGTTAAACTGATTAAGTTTTGTCAATTTACAATTCTTAGACAAGTGTCTAAATCCTTCAAAACTTTCTTATCTAAGCTAACTTAGCAACTGAGATTTCAGACAATCATCAGTACCGAAATACACTAATGATGAAATAATATCTTTAATTAGTCCATTATAAAGCGATAATTCAAATTGTTAATGTAATAAATTAAGAATTTCCAATAATTAATATTGAAATGCAATTCTCAATGCTATACAGTTTGATAAATATCGTCTAATTTAAAAGCGTTAACATTGTCAGGAAATTTGCATAGAAAGTCCATTATAGAGCTGAAAATGGCAATAAAAGTATCGTTCAGATATGCTATCGAATACCAAAATTTTATTTCATTCGAATGCGAATTGAAATATTTTGATATTATTGAATTGCTTTATTTTATAAGGAATTGGTTTATTAACATAAATGTCTGCACAAGTGACAATAAAATACTCGTGCAGAAATCCACAAAGAATTAATGGAGCACTTAAGTCAAATTCTCAGTTATAAGCTTAAGATAAGATTTCCATACATCCGTTATATTCATCATCACTTCTTATCTTAAGATGTAAGATGTGTTGTGTTTTGTTTTATATCTCATTGTCGATATAATGCTTAGAAATTCTCACGTTATTGATTGAAATAAAACCCACGATAAAAAATGAAGATGTAGGATGGGCCAAAGAACAGAATTTTTATACTTTTATTTCTGGATATAAATAACCAGGATTTCCTGTTTATATTTTTACAGTTTTGATAAGATTCTGTTTATTTTATTTTTTTTTCTTTGTGATAGTCAGTTTCTTTGATTGAAATATAATTACATTTCTAGCATTACGAAACATAATTAGCTAACTTAGACGATACATTTTATAATTGTATTTATTTATTTTGTATTACTTGAATTTGAGATTAAATAAATTAATAACGTGCAATTTTTTTTAATGATTATTTCAATTTTATTTAAATACTAATACAATAAATTTTGTGCTTGTTCAAAAGGAAGGCAATTAATTAAACCTTTAATATCAATTCATGAATCCAAAATTATGGTTGAAATTTTAATTGGTTATTTTTACTAACGCTTTGAAAAGAAAAACAAAATCCCGAATAATTATTTAATATTTTATAATTATTCGTAGTATTACTAAATTATATTAATATAAATAAAAAAAATTAAAATTTATGTATATACATATATATACTCCGATTCACCATTTTCTCTATAAGTATATATATGTATCGCATTTTTAATATAGGACTTTTTTTTTTTTTTTTTTTTTTTTTGTTCTTTTCAATGGAGTGGTGGAACAGTTTTGCTATAGTTAACAGGAACCATGTCCTATAGAATTCAATAATATAGGATTTAATACTAGCTTCAAGGTTCAAATCACCAGACCCAAGCGACATTTTAAAAGATCCGCTTACCTTGCACCATACCACATTTTATCTACTCGTATTTGTTGTTAATTTTTCTGGTGTCACTTTTAGCTTTTATAGCCAAGTAAATATAATGTTTAATCAATATTGTTTTTAAAAAATACATTTCGAAGTGTTTACTAATAATAGGCTACAAAATGCTTGGTTTCTAAATGTTTAATGAAATTTAAATCCATTTTTAAATATATTCTATTTCATATGCATACAAAGTTTAATTAATTATTTTTTCTTGAATTAATTAAAAAAAATCAATGAATTAATTATCTTTTTTTTTTTTTTTTTTTTTTTTTTTTTTCAATTTATAAATGCATGCACGATTATTAGTAATATTTTACAGCAAAGCAGAGTGTTTGTTGTCCATCATTTGTTATAAAAATATTATAAAAAAGCACCACAGAACTGATGTAAAATGTAATAAGTACAAAACTTTGAATAAACACCATAAAATTCAAGAACTCGCAACAATTGTTTCGGGTCGAAAGAAGACACGACCCTTCGTCAGGTCAACAAAGTGGGCACGAGAGCTGCAAATGTTTCCGCTTTGTTTGCAGCACTCGTGCCTACTTTTTTCGACTGACGAAGGGTCGTGCTTTCTCTCGACCCGAAACAATTGTTGCAAGCTCTTGCATTTTATGATGTTTATTCAAAATTTTGTACTTATTCTATAGTTTGTAATTTATTACCAACATAACTTATAAAACAAAATTTGAAGAGTTAGTTAATTTTGATTAGAATAATTATTGTCTTATTCAAAATTTAGAATCGCCTATCATTAAGCTGATTTCATTTTGTTTTCCAACAAAAAACTTAAATGAAGGTAATATAAATTTATTTATTTTCATCTAAAAAATCGAGTTTAAAATCTCTGTCAAAACTGAATCTAAAATAAAAAATTTTAACAGTAATGCTTTTGCATAATTGAATTCAATAGTAATTAAATTTGCATGTCAGGCTAAGCTGACATCTCTTAATGCAGCAACAAATGATGTGCTGGATGAAACTTCTAGCTAAGTTAAATTTCCTGATAACTGTTACAGTTGCGTGATTTCGCTCATTTGGCCAGTGGCTGCTTGATAAAATACTTCATCATCCTTTTTTTCACTCTCTGAAGGTATTAACTGTTCTACCTTGATGAATCAATCATAAGGGGAGCTCTTACGTGGCTTATATTACAGTCTGGAATATTTATAACGATTCACAGAATACCTACTGTGCTTGGGCAGAATTATAAATCTCGCATTAAATTTGCCATTTTCCATTCACTAAAAATAGACTTGACGTTGCTGAATATAAATCCGCAATACTATCTAAGGCATTGGGAATGCTATTGAATTCACATGATCCTGCATACATGGGTATCCATCTGAGACAAAAGATTGCAATATGCCTAAAGCAAAATAATTTAATAGAAAAGGCATTAAATAGAAACTATATTTATTACCTATATTCAAAATTTTTTATGCGTAGAGAAGAATTTCTTCTTTACATTTATAGTTAGAGAAATTTTTGTAGGAATTTTATGGGAATAAAATGTAACTTAGATTTTAAAAATTGCTTTCTTTTAAAAGGCATTATATATATATATATATATATATATATATATATATATATATATCTGTACTGATAAGTATAAAGGATTTAAGTCCATATTCTCGATTTTTCAGGAGACGAAAAATAAAATCAAACTAACTAAAAACTAATCAGAAGAATCGATTAGGAAAAAGGGATTATGGTGATTTATACCCTTTATACCGTTCAGTGATTGTCAACCTTCATTTAATAAAGGGAAAAAATTGAATTAAATATTTTATACGAAGATTAATGCTAAATTTCTGACTTGAATCTTTTTTTACCAATGGATTTTCTCAAAGACTAAATGACATAGATTTAAATCCTTTATACCAATCGATAGAGAATTTTTTTTTCTGTGTCTGATTATGTACTTAACTAAAAATCGACATTTTTGGACTTAAATCCTTTATACTTATCAGTACAGGTATATAACGGTTAGATATAGATAGATAAATAGATAGATAGACAGATAGATAGATATACAGATGATGGATATATATAGATACAGATATATTTAATTTGAATGAAGATACGAATAAAGGGGATAAGAGAAGTAAATACCCTTCGGCAATTCTTCTGAAATCAATTATAATCACGAAAATGAAATAAACACCAATGGATTCAAATTAGAACTTCCTACTTGAATGACATGAATGGAGTTTGGGGTTATCACACAGTAAAATTTGTGCTAGCTTTTTAATTTTCGTTATGAACCTCAAGTTTTTTTTTTTTTTTTAATATTTAAGTTTTGAGCTTGCGCCCATCTACTGATGTTCAAGTCAATTTGGAATAACACTGCTCTGCAAAAAAAAAAAAAAAAAAAAAAAAAAAAAAAATCTGTATCTGATACCATTCTTGCAGATTTTTATGTAAAATTACCTCCTGAATCCGAATCTGGCCCCCACTTTGCCCCATCACCCACCGTTTTCTTGTTCCGATCCCTCCCCCATTTTTATCATTGTTTGGTAATTTTATACCCATCAGTTTGATTTGGAGAGGAACGATGATTATTTTAAAACCGTTAAATGTCTTCTGACCTGAGAAGTTACAGAGGTAGAAAGTTCTAAAACACGAACATCTGTAGTAAGGAGGAAATTTGAGGTGATTTGTGCCCAGAAAACAAAAGAAAATCAATAAAAACAACCAGTTTCTGTTTCTTTTTTCTTTTTCTTTTTCTTTCTTTCTTTTTTTTTTTTTTCTTTTTTTTTCTTTTCTTTTCTTTATTTTTCTTTTTTTTTTTTTGCATTATTTCTCTTATTTTTTACATATTCCAGCTTCCAGTTTACCATTTTCCTAACAAAACACCCCAAATAATAAAAATTATACAGTGAAATTTATTTCAAAATGTTGGTGAGTGGAGTTAAAGTCTCAAACCCCTCGCAAGAAAGTTTGACTGATTAACTGTACGAAGTTTGCTGTCAGTAACTCCCACCTTAAATGTTTTGGGCAGTAAAACATAAACAGTAAAATATCCTTCTTTCACGCATGTTAAAAATCACCACACAAGATCACCACCGTCGAGAACACCATGAAGTTTACTCTCTTATCACAAAACGTGTACAAAAAGTAGATAACGACTGATGACTACAATGATAAGAACAATGAACAGCACGCGTCAAAGCAGGAGGTTTTACTGTTCATGTTTCACTGCCCAAAACATTTAACGTGGGAGTTATTGACAGCAAACGTCGTACAGTGAACCAATCAAACTTTCTTGCCTTTACTCCACTCACCAACATTTAAAAAATTGTGTATCTCGCATAACTCAAAAACGGTTAGACATGGAACATTGAAAATTGTATATAAGTTTTTTATAACATCTAGTTGTGCACCTACCTTTTTGGGCTTTCTACGTTTTTTTAGAGATGCGAAAGAAAAGAGTGTAATCCGCGAGGTAATATAGTTTCATTTTTTAAATGATATATATATAAAACAAGAGTTTTTTTGGGAAAAACGGGACACGTCATGCTTCGCAGATAAAGATTAATATCATATATCAATTTTTAAAAATTTGTCCGAGCCGTTTTCGAGAAAAAAAAAAGTTACTCCATTACTTCTCTTCCTTTAAAGTCTTAATATACAATTTCAGATCTCAAAAAATATACTAGATTTAGAAATGTAAAAATTTCAGGATAGGATTGGACAGAACTTAAAAGACTATGTAGAAAAAAATCAGATCAATATATCTCCTATTTGCTGAGATATTAAATGACTGCATTTCCAAATTTCTTTCATGTTAACTTAGCTGTATATATAGTATCCCGGCTAAGCCTCGTTTGAACTTTGCTGCGTCACGGTGGCACTGCCGCGTCTCATGATATATCAGTTATCTTTTAAAAAGCTAATAAACTAACGAAAAGACCTTATAAAAATTCGCATTCAGTCTATTTTTTGGATTTTTCTGTTTATTTGAATGTTTATATTGAAAATATTTAATGCTTTTCTTTTAATGTAAAATTATCCACTAAAACTTTAAAATTTTCAGATATAAAAACTCTTATTTAAATTAATTGCTGATAATTCTATACGTATTTGAGGTGAAGTTAAGAGATTTCTTTTTTTCTCATAATTATCAGTCATAGTGGATATTGTGCACGATAATTCTTGTTTATTTCCTTGGACGTGAACTCTTCTGCTCCTTAAAATTAATGCAAATAAATGAAACATTTGAATTTATTTTCTTAAATTGTGTTCTTTAAAATAAACCTACTTAATAAATTACGTTTAGTATTAATGGTACTTTTGTTTTTCCAAAATACATTTGTACTACAGAAAAATGACAATAGGCTTTCGAAATATAAATAATAGATGGCTATTTTAATGCTAAATAGGGAAAACAGGTGGTAAATCATATAACTAACTACTAAATATAAATCGATGTACTTTATGTTTTACAAAACAGTCATTCTAAATTTTATCTTGAATTATACCACTTGATATGTTTGTTACATCTTCGTGAATATTGAATAAAGAAAAATATATTATATTTTATAATATGCTGATAAACTGAAAAATTGGAAAAAAAAATTTCTCTCTCTCTCTCTCTCTTTTTTTTTTTTTTTTTTTTATGATAAATAATAACAAAATTAAATTGCATGAGGAAACGTATAGTTTACTCTTAACATTAATATGCTAAATAAATAAATAAATAAATAAATAAAAATAAAAGGTTTAATTACTCCCTTCTAAAACTGATAAAGTTTCACTGTAGGTTTCGTTGAATATATAGAATCCTTAACATATTTTGGCGCATTTTTTGAAGAAGCTACTGTTCTGAAATATGCTAACGATTCTTCTATACTTCCAAAATAAATTACTTTTGCCTTGTTCGGCATTCGAACCCAGGCCCAACCGCGTAGAATTCAGGGACGCTAACCACTACACCGTCTAGATAGGAACTTGGGAATCTAATTTTTGTAACAGTTGCAAGAAACACAATCATTTTATTTGAAAAAAAAAAAAACAATAAATGCGAGTTTATTTTGATATTCTGAAAATTGTAGTAATTTAAAAACAGCTTTTTATCTCGTGTGGGAGTTAGATGGAAAAACTGTCAAATTAAAAAAAACAAGAATAAGAAAAGTGAAAAGAAAGATCTAGCTTATTATGAAATAATATTCAAATATGTTAACTTTCTCAGTATTTGTATTACTATTGGTTTTTAATAAATTTAGTAACAGTTTTCGACTTAGTAACAGTTATCTACGGTTAATTGTAATCGTAAATGCTATTAGAAAAATAGTGGTGGTTACATATATGCAATGCACAAAAGGACGAATTAACATTTTAAAACTTTAAAATACCTTGCAAATCCTTTCACTTGAGCAGCTTTGGATATATTTCGACTCGCATAAAATTCGCGGTCATCTTCAGCTGTTTGTTATGCTGCTCTGCTGATCTTCGTCTTCATCCTCATCCACATCATCCTCTTCACCTCCTACGTCATTCTTTCGTCGATGTTTATTTATTATGTGTTGCCAATCCTCAGGTATAATGCTATGCTCTCTTTCATTTACGGCCGTGTTAGATGTTAAAATTTCCAAAGCTTCTCTTTTTAGTGCATAGTTATGTGAGTTATACGGAGCTATTTTAATGGTTTTTAAGGTATCAGGTATTATTGGGTTAGTTTTGTGCGTGCGTGATAAAGCGGTGGAACATCTATTGTATTTAAGGTCGCTGATGTGTTCTATTTCGCGGTCTTTTATTTTTCTTTTCGTCATTCCGATATATGAAGCAGGTTTTTTACTATTTTCCAAATCAAATGTAATTTTATATATCCCTGGGGTTTCTTTAGGGTCAATTATGTCTTTTTCATTCCGAATTCGTTGTATAATGTTTCTATGGGGTTTGATAGGGATATGTATATTATGTTTAGAACCTTCGTTTTTAATTTTGTTCGCTATGCCGTTACAGAATGGTATGGAACACCACTTCCATAGATAGAACATCAAAAGGTATGGACGTTTCAGAAAGATATAAGAAAGTATGCCTGAAATATATTACGATAATGAAAGATTGTGAATTTATTTTACCGCAGAAAACTCCGAAATGCTAAGCCGATGAGAGCGATTTAAAATTAAACCAGGTACCTCCCGTCTAATAGCTTTGAGACTAAGGCTTTTATAATTACATGTTAGACCATATAAAAATAGGATAAAAGACTAACTCTTCTACCGATGAAATGCGTGCAATACTATCAAACGTTATACAATCCACATATTTTTGTTTTAAATTGTCTTATCGATTATGATAATTAGCATTAAATCAATAAATTATGAATATGAAGTAACATAGATCTATTTCAAGTAATCGAATTAATTTACAATTGTCAAAGTGATTGTTGCGGTCGAGCGGTTCTGCGTTCAAAGCTGGTAGACGTAAGGTCGAACCCAGGTCGTGCTCGTCGGCCTAGCCGTTTGGAGTTTTCCGGGATTTTCTCCGAAACTTGCGTAAATACGGGCTAGGATCCCTTGGAAAGACCCCCTTCCCACGGAGGGCACCCCTCCCAGGCCTAGGACCCTGGAGCAGTCAATCGGCCTTAATCCCCACAACCCAAACCTCAAAGTGAGTGTTTATTTGATGTCTGCTTCGTTCATTCTTAGTTTGAAATTATTCTACGCAATTATTTTAATAAACACTATTAAGCAAAAGGCTAAACGCTGCTATTTTATACTGTTAAGGGGACTTGGCACCTTTGACATCACCGCTTAAGTATGTTTATATAAAAGCTTGTATTTCCATTTATTATTTATAAAATGAACTAAATTAATTTTGTTCAATAAAATATATATTCAGGCAATATTTCTTGTGGTTTTTGATATATTTTTTAGAAATTTGAAATCTTTCAATTGCATTTTCTCAGTTTGTATTTTTTCCTGAGTTCATAATCTTCAAAATGCTTAAATCTTTACATATATATACATATACATATATATATATATATATTAGATGTTCAGTAAGACCTACCTAAAAGAATTAGGGATGGATTTTGAAATATTTAAAAAAAAAAATATTACAAATAAAAATCTAGTAAAAACATTTCTTTCCAAACTTTTATATAGGCTAGAGATGGGAATGGCCCGAAAAAAAAAAAAAAAAAAAAAAAAAAAAAAAAGACGAAAATTTTGGGAGAAAAAAAAAAAAAAAAAGAAGTTTTTTTTTTCTTCGTTTTTGTTTTTTTCCGAAGGAGTTTATATCCACCCGGAAATATTGAAAATTTTGAAATTTCTAGCGTAAAATAACATATTCAGAAATTTATAGTATTTACATTCCGATGTTTTTTTCTTGAAATATTTTTTCATGTTTAGTACCTTACATGAAAACACTAATTCCGTTAATGTTCATATTTCAAAAATAAAGTTTTAACCATATAATCAAATGATAA
This sequence comes from Salticus scenicus, assembly GCA_963930645.1. Lineage (NCBI taxonomy): Eukaryota > Metazoa > Arthropoda > Arachnida > Araneae > Salticidae > Salticus > Salticus scenicus. The sequence goes on from OZ005651.1 coordinate 88,301,337, forward strand.
TCCTGAAATATTTAAATATTATAATGACCTCCCTCCCATCACATTCATTTGAAATTACTTATTCTTTTCGAGTTCTTTTATACTTCAATCTATTTTCTTGAATATATATCCTTAGACTTATCTAACTGTATTATTTTAATGTGTGTGGATATATATTATACACACACACTCATATATATATATGAAAACGCATGTAACAGTAAAAAAAAAAAAAAAAAAAAAAAAAAAAACTAAGCAACTACTTTCTGTCAAAAAATTTATTTCACAATTCACAAAAATTATATGTGCAAAAACCTACTTAATTTATGTCCTTTACGTCTCAGTTAATAACTTTTGTATTATAAAAAAATAATACAGTGGAATCTCGTTAACGTGAACACTATTAACGTGAATTACTTTTAACATGAACTGCTTCCACAATCCTTGTCAAAATGAAGATTAGTTTAGTTATATGAAGATTAGTTACTGATAGCATGAACTACTGATAACATGAACAAATTTTTTATCTCCCATGATATTTACGTTAACGAGGTTCGACTGTAAATCAATAATAAAATGTTGCTTTAAATTTCTGAAGTTCAATTAACTTTAAATTAAACTTTTGTTTCATCTTTGTGATTAACTTCATTTTAAGTCAGAACCAGAATTAGAGTCCAGCATCAGGTCCGGTAAACGTAAACTGATTTTACCCGAGCCTGACCTGCAATCAAGTTTGGGTCTGGCTGACTAAATTTTGTATCTTGCGTGTGAGGTTTGATTCAGGTTGATTGATTTGCTTTTCTTATGGGTCAGATTGGCTGAATTTTTTTCCTGGTGGCTGGGTTGACTAATTTATTTTTCTTGTGGGTCGGGTTCGGATTAAGTTGACGAATTTTTCCTGCTGGTTAAGTTAAATTTTCAACGAGTCGGGTCAACTTGAGAACATCTTTCAAAAAAATTTATGATAATAAGTAGAAATTTGTTTGATATAATTATAAACATACTACATATTCTCATGTTTAAATATACGTGTACACAAATCATTACATACATATCGCAGAAAGGCAATAAACAAAGAAGACCCAAATTATGTACATATATATGTGTGTATATATATATATATATATATATATATATATAGATAGATAGATAGATAGATAGATATAGATACATTTAAAAAATCCTAAACAAACACTGGTATAAGTTCTACGCCCGTGTTCCATCCCTGCTTAAAGCATATTTTTGTACTCTTGAAGTACACATTGCACATAAATGGTTAAAAATTATTAATCCATTTTTCTGATTTTTAAATATTTAACTTAGTTTATCAGTAACTCCATTTAAAAAAAATTTTAGATGATTTACTAACTCTGTGACAATGAAAATTTATTTCATTTGATAACTTTAGAAGTTTTGCATGATTTTCAGATGAATCATTAAATTTTAATTAGCTTTCGGGTTTCGGATATAAAGAAATCGGGTTCGGATCAATGAAAATTTTTTTTTTCTCGGTTTAACCCCTTAACGCGCGGCGTCCTCGCTGCGAGGACGCAAAATTTAAGATCCAGCTGCAAAAATTCATCCCGGAAATTTTTTAGCAAAAATTTACGTTTATAACATATCAGAAAAGGCCAGTTTTTTCAACCTTAAAATTAAAAATTTCTTTTAGTTTAATTTAGTTCATGAAGTCCGGTGGCAGTATAATTTAAATGATCCGAATTGTCTTGCGCCGCAAAGGGTTAATTCTATTCTATATTCATTGTATCAATGCTGCTGGGAGATGAACATTCCATAGGAATGCACATCCTACGCAAAATTAATGGTTGAATGCTGATTTGACTAGTTTTTTGGTGTTTTGTACAAGGAAAGGTACTGGCAGTTGGGAAACAGAAAGGCTTTTTTTAATAGTAAAATATTTTTGTATATTTCCGTAAAAAAAAATGTAATATGGATCGCATGTATTTTTAAATGTTTAACACTTTACATTTTCTAAGACATTATAACTGTTAAGAAACCCTATTTTTATCAGTAAAAATTCATGTTTTCCATTTTTTTCCCAATTTTTCCAGAAAAAAACCGGGAAAATTTTTAGTTTTTTTCACCGCCTTAACATTTCCGGAAATTTTACATCTCTAATATAGACATGCACTTTTTTAATTTTTTCTCAAAAACTAATCAATAAATTTCAAAACCCATTCCTAATTCTCTTAGGTAGGTTCTAATAAGAACCAAAAAAATTAAATCCTTCATTAATTATCTGTAGAAGTTTAATCATGTTGAAGATCATGAATTCATGAAAAAATGCAAACTGAGAAAACACAATTTTAACCCGATCAGTTTATCGTGGGTCATTGGAGACCGGAGCCATTTTGTTTTTGTTTCATCCCTCAAAATTCACATATAGATGAAATACCTATCCATCGTGTCCATGATTTTCCCCGTAAAAATAACATTCTTAAATTTTATTGTGCAATTTAAATTTTTCAAATATTTTAATTTGTTCAAAAGTTAGGAATATTTTAGTAAATTCCTGCATTTTATGGAAATATGTGTATTTCTGATGAGAAATAAAATATTTGCTTATTTATTTATTTTATTTTATTTATTTTTTTTTTCAATATTCATTGTTTACCTTTAATATAAAAGTATTCAAGAGTGTTCATGAATTTTATCAGATTTTTTTTATTAAAAATAACGTGTTCTAACATTGCTCAGCGACCCATGATAAACTGACAAGGTGCTTAAAATAGCGATAATCTGATCGGGTTAAGATTTCAAATCTGTAAAAGATGTATCACAAACCATAAGAACTTTTGCCTGAATACATATTTTATTGAACAGAACTAATATAGTCTAATTTATAAATATTAAATGGAAATATAAGCTTTCATATGAAATTTACTTCAGTGCTGACAAGAATCAACAGTTGTGGTGAAACTGTAACAATGTTATGCTAATTTAAAGAAAAGAAATTGTGTGGTAAATTAAGAAATAAATAAAATCTATTAAAAATTTAAAAAAAAATCAAGGAATGACAATAAAATATAGATACATTTATATTCGGATATTAAGATCATAAAAAGACAATGAAACGACTGTATAAAGCTCATAAAATCAATTGATATTAATAGCATTTCGTATTGATAAAAATCTGTAAAACTGAAGAAACCGGAAATAATTCCAATCAGTTAAATTCTAATCAAACCATCAATAATTCAAAAGAAATAAACAAATAAATGAGTAAAAATTTCTTTCTATTTACTTAAAAGAAAATAAAGTTTCATTCTACAGAGGAGTAAAATATATTTAATTTTAATCAGGCTTTTTTTATATTTATCTCGCTTCACCCTCTTCTTCTTGAGAAAGAAAATATTAAAAATTTTAATGAGAGAATAGTATATGATGTTTCAGAGGGGGATTTTACAATCTTAAAATTCAGCTCCAAAATTATTTTTTACATTCCAAAGTGTATGTTAATCTATATTTCAATTAAGGATGTGAAGTATCAAGCTCGAAAGTGTATTTTTCCCTTTTAATTCAATTGCAATCACCAGTACTGCACTGAAAAAAATTTTGTGTAACTTTACACAACAATGTTGAGGCAGCTTACTTGCCACAACTACGTTGAGAAACATTACCAACTGTAGTTTCATGATCTTTGCAGACAGGGAAGAAAATTTACACACTCGCAAACGCTAACTTAACACAAGTTTTTTGTGCAATATATTCACAACAGTAGATAAGGTTCCACTCTCGCAAACACTACTTTACACAGCATTGTAGTGTAACGTATGCACATTAAAAGGTAAGGTTCCACTCTCGCAAACGGTAATTTTACGCAATATAGTTGTGTAACGTATGCAGATCAAAAGATAAGGTTCCGCTTTTGCAAACGATAACTTTACACAACATTGTTGTGTATTGTATGCTGATCAGCAGGTAAGGTTCCTCTCTTGCAAACGGTAACTTTACACAACATTGTTGTGTAACGTATGCAGATCAGTAGGTAAGATTCCACTCTGGCAAACGGTAACTTTCTAAACTTATGACTTTCTAAATTTTTATTAAAAACAGATGCAATAACATTTTATATTAACAAAACACTTTTCTCCTGCATTAAAATAGAAATGAAGCTTTTTCACAAATTATTTAACTATCAAAAAGATAAACAAAAGTAACAAATGCATTTAAGAAATAGGTAAGTAATCAGTTACGTCATGAATTAATGCTTAAAATTAACTTTAACGCTCATCTCTGTCAACCAAAGCTTTAGAAACTTGTTACGTTGTTAAAATGCAGGGTTGTCCGTATTGAATAACTTAGCTGATTCATTGATTAATTTACATTAAGTTTTGATACCACGTCAATGTTTCGTGCATTTTTGTAATTTTCAGAGTCTGTCATCTGTTTTTCTGTCATCTGAAAATGAAAAATATATAATTAAAGGTAGTATTAACAATTTCTTTTAATAATTAAAAAAAGCCATTAATTAGAGGGGGATTGGGGGTAAGGGGGGGTTAATATTGATTGACTTTCCGAAGGTCCTAGGCCTGAGATGGTGTGCTCACCGTAAAGGTCTTTCTAAGCATTCTAACCCGTATTATTTACGCGAGTTTCCGAGAAAACGACGGGAAACTCCGAACGACTACGTCGATAAGGGTCAACCTGGAAATGAACCGGACATATCCTGTCTACAAGCTTTTAGCCCAGAATTGCTCAGCCACTGGTTGGGGCATTAATTTTTAAGAAGTTTTAACATTGTACCACAGATTTGAAAATATCTACTCAACACGTGGTTACTAAATGAAATATTATGACAACTTAAAACAACTCATTACATTTTTTATTCTCCTACAATCTCCAAAAGTATAAACCAAATCCCTAAAAGTGCCATACATATATGTTTTTGTGAGATAAAAGTTATATTTATAATTTACTATACATTTAAATTTTTATTATAATTAATAATTGTTCAGTTTTGTAAGTAAGTGAAAAATTTAACAGCACGACAGCGTATTTTTTATTTTTTTTTATTTTTTTTTATGGGAGGAGAGGAGATGGAATTAGTAAAAATACCACATATTTTTTTAATTGGATATGCTAAAGCTTTTATTTACGATCATTTTTAAAAAATAAACTAACAGTTTAATTTAGATCATCATTATATATATATATGTACACTGATGGAAAAAAAAATCCCAACACCAGGAAGGAGCTGTGCTAGATAAACGAAATTTGGTAGGCGTGTTTATACATCTGAAAGATGACGTCGATTCAAATTTCGAGCTACGCGCATAAGTGTGGCGCTAGTAGCGACACTATGGACATGCAAATGAGGTTTGCTTTAAATAAGCGCTGTAAGGTTCGTGATCGTTATTTACAGTAGTGGGTTAATGTTAGTCAAGGATGCCTCTAAGAAGACGAAGAAGCCATTATCAACAGCTCACTGAGTTTGAACAAGGTCGTGTAGTAGGGCTACGAGAAGGTGGGTTTTCTTTCCACGATATTGCAGAAAGACTTGGCAGGAATGTATCCACTGTGCATGAGTGTTGGCAGCAGTGGTCAGGGGAAGGTACTGCCTCAAGAAGACCAAGAAGACCGGGTTCCGGGCGGCCACGTGGCACTACTGACAGGGAAGACCGCCGTGTTCGGCGTATGGCTGTGGCTAATCGTACTGCGTCTGCAGCTGAAATTCGAGCTGCAGTTGGCACCACAGTGACACAACGAACTGTTACAAATCGGTTACTTCAAGGACAGCTCCGAGCCAGACGCCCTGTAGTGTGCATTCCACTGACTCCAAACCACTGCCGTTTGCGACGTGAGTGGTGTCAAGCTAGAGCTCATTGGAGGACGGAGTGGAGATCTCTTGTGTTTTCTGATGAAAGCCGGTTCTGCCTTGGTCGCAGTGATATTCGTGTGTTGGTTAGAAGGAGGCCAGGTGAACGCCTGCTAGCGACCTGTCTGCGGCCTAGACACACAGGGCCTACTCCTGGAGTTATGGTTTGGGGAGCAGTTTCGTATGACAGCAGGAGCACTCTCGTGGTTATCCCACGCACCCTGACTGCAAATTTGTACGTCAGTCTAGTGATACAACCTGTTGTGCTGCCATTCATGAACAGCATTCAAGGGGGTGTTTTCCAACAGGATAACGCTCGCCCTCATACCGCTGTTGTAACCCAACATGCTCTACAGAGTGTCGACATGCTGCCTTGGCCTGCTAGATCACCAGATCTTTCTCCAATCGAGCACGTATGGGACATCATTGGACGACAACTCCAGCGTCATCCACAACCAGCATTAACCGTCCCTGCATTGACCGCCCAAGTGCAACAGGCATGGAACTCCATCCCACAAACTGATATCCGACACCTGTACGACACAATGCATGCACGTTTGCATGCTTGCATTCAAAATTCTGGCGGTTACACCGGTTACTAATGTACCAACATTTCACATTTGAAATGGCTTTTCTCGCCAATGGCTCTACCTGTGATCTTGAAACTTTAATCAATTAAATATGTTACCTAGACAAATGTAGTGCTGAAATTTCATTACTGTACAATAATTTTTTCTTGGTGTTGGGATTTTTTTTTCCATCAGTGTATATACATATATATTTAATAAGCTAGTATAAACACAGTCTGTTACAATATTTTTTTTTTCTGAAATTCTTGAAGTTACAGCTTTTTATATAATAATTTTTAAAGTTTTTAGCACTAGAGAATTTTTAATGAAACTATAAGCTCATTCTGAGTGTCTTAAAAATACCAAATGATGCAAAATCACAATATTTTGAAAGTCTATAACTTTAAAAAATTTTAAGATAGAAAGATAAAAAGTTAGACGGTTATTTATAGACATAAAAAAGAGAATTCTATGAAGTTCTATAAAAATCTATGATGGTGGGTGTTGGGGCCTGGTTGACAAATTGATATAGAATGACCCTTGTTTGAACAATCTTAGATAATTTTTTAAAGCAATTTACGCATATAGTATTTCAATTTTAAACCACGTTGGTGTCTATTCTATAAAGTTATGTGTACTCAAATGTCAAATCCCGCCAATAATTTCATCCTAATACAAAGAGCATTTTCTTATTTTTATTTAATCTGCAGTCAAAATAACATAGCACTGCCTTTTATCAAATGATAACAGGTAAAAGCTACAATCTATCTGCGTCTGTAGTCTACACTTATATTTGACCCTAGATTTCTCTTTAAAAGAAAAAAAAGAACTTAAAATTTCATATTTTTTGTAACTTTTTTGCATGAAAACAGAATATTCATTCATTTTTTAAATCAGTTTTAAGGAATTTAATTTTGCTGTCTTTGTCATTTTGAAAAGAGAAATTTTTAACAGAATGTGCCTGTTTTTCTTTCTATACTTAAAATTTTATTACAGAAAAGTAATTTTTCTGAATTTGTAAACCTGCTATTTTAATGCTGGTGGTTTTGAAATAATCAAACAAATCCTTTATTTTATTAATTTCAGTATGTAATTTCTTTTTATATATAAATTTCATATTTTCAAAGCTTTGCTTTTTTATTTGTCTCAAACTGAAAATTCAATATTAATGAATTTATTAAAGAAAAGAAAAAAATTTTTTTATTAATTTAAATATCTTTTTATATTTTCGTAATTTTATTTTACGAAAGTATTTCTATATATATATATGATTACTATACATACACACAATATACAACTTTAATGCACGACTACATATTTTGAGCAGTAAGGTTGGATGCAACTTGAAAATGAGGTTTAATATGTTATGAGCTGGGTACTTCTGCTGCTTATAAAATAACATTTTGTTAAGATATATATACGTACACCTAAATCCCCCCTCCCCCCAAAAAAAATTTATGTATCCCCCCAAATATATATATATAGATAGATAGATATGTATAATCCTTTTATAGTAAAAGAAAAATGAGAACGAAGAATAGTCAGTCAAATAATTCACCAAAGAAACATACACAGGCCAAACAAAATAACTAGATATCTTAAATTGATTTAATTGTCAAGATTAATAATAGTAATTACTATAATTTTTAAGACTACAATACCTGTTGAAAACTAAATAGGACCATGATATATATTTGGGGTGAAAGGGGTTAAATTTTATTAAAAGCTTAATGCTCTTAATTTTTCATGAATAAGAGAAATGGTTTTTGTTTTATCTAAATTTCTCGTTTTCCGTGTGAATTCCTTGTACAAATAATTCCATTTGATTGTGGAATCAATAAATATTTTACCTTTTTTGAAAAGTTTGTTAAAACAAATTAACAGTCTGAATTTTATAGTTTTTTGTAATTAAAATTTTCTTTAATATAATTATATATCAATGTGCATCATATAAATTCATTTATTATGGTGTACGTCAGAACTGCATACAAAATTCTTAGAAAAAATTGTAGAGTTATTAGTATTTCCAAATTTATTATGTACGTATCTATTTCTTTAAAATTTAAATAAGTTCTCTTGAAAGACTCTATTCATATTTATTTTCATTATTTATTTAGCAGTTCGAGAAATAATCCTTAGAAAAATTTTAGAAAATAGAAATGATTTAATTAAGGATGGGTTAAGATCTCATTCATACTTACCGATAGTTAAATCATTTCCAGTTTATAATATGTGTACTTCAATTTTTATTCTCCCCGCCACAACAGGTGTGCTTGCTGTTGCTAGTAGAGTTGGGTCGATCTCGATTTCTC